>OU342611.1:10000-5010000 GCA_910589645.1 Tinea semifulvella | reverse complement strand
TACTGCGGGCCTAGCGCAGGGATTTAACTTTATTGCACGTAAGAAGAGACGGTGAGCTTTTTTCCTCCGCATGCCTGACCCTGACTAACGCTCATTCCGAATCGCGCTCAGAGCGCTTAGAACGAATATGACACTGACGGTCGTTCCGAATCAAATATCGCGATTTGGATGCTCAGAGCGTGATATCAATTCGGAACGGTCTAAATAAATAATAAATATTTCCAGACAGGTCATCTAATTTCCGTGGTAAGCTGCGAGGCTTGTGTTACGGAAACTAGATTGTTGATAAACTACATAATTATACTTTTTTTTTGTATATATATACATATTATACATATAAACACCCAGACCGAGACAAATTATACAATGTACAACTTGCCCCCGGTGGGAATCGAACCCACAACCTCCCGAGTTCACAGCAACGTTTGTTACCACTAGACCACGGAGGCGGTCTAAATCACATTTTCATTCATAAAATGTTAGTTTTTTTTTTAATATATGGAAGATAAATTGCGGATTCCACATCTTTGAGTATTAATACTAACAAATATACATCTCTCGGTTTATTCATCTTTATATGTGTAAAGTTTAATATTATATACTTATTTTGGTCTTTTAAAATAACTTGCCGTGTAACAGGTACATTTTTTTTTTCATTTCCTACTTAAATAATAATTATAGATTTGTTTTAGAAGTAATATACAAACAGTATAAACGAATTACAATATTAAATAATTTAAAAGAAAACCTAATATTTAATTAACTTGAAAATGGCGCAGGACATTATGCCAAGCAACTGACAGCGCTCAGAGCGATCTACCTCGATATCGTGAGCAGTCTAAGCGCGAGAAATGACGTCATTTCTCTTCGCGCACACAGCTTTGGCAAAACAGTTTAAGCGCGTCTCGAACACCTTTAAGCGTGTTTAGGTTACTATTACGCGTCTCGGAACGAAGTATAAATCTGCATAACCCTCTGCAGCTGATGTGGTACTCGTAGTCTCCTAGACTTTAGGTAAGTCTTGTTTCAAGCGATGTTATTTTTATATATAATTATTACTTAGGTGGTAGACGGACTGATGGTGGTAATTTGCCCAGTCTGACGGGGCTGATGTCGTCAGTTATAAGTGGAAAGGTCCATGAATGTTAGCAACTGGAATCAGACACTTATAACTGACGACATCAGTCCTTAACACTATGCCAGCTTGACTGGGCATGACGGCAATTCGAGCCTGATTTCGAAACGTGTGAAATAAACCACTTAAACCATGGATGCACAGACCGCGGCCCGCGGGCCGCATGCGGCCCGTGGGTCGAATACTGGTGGCCCGCCGACAGCAAAAATAATACTCTCGTGCATTCGAAAAATATTGAATTCTATTCCAGAATAAAACAAAAAAAAAATATGTTCGAAAAGTAATGTGAAACTCGCGCGCGCGCAATTTGAATCTAGCGCCCAAAATTGCTAAGTCAAGTAACATCGCTCGCTATAGAAATCAAGAATTTTCTAGCGCGGTGAGCAAGCGAGATAGATATAGTCCCGTATTCCCGATTGCTCGCGTATCTACACGAAGCTTCCAGAGTCGTTTGCGCGGTATAAAAATCACGTTAACCGCAGCGGCCGAACAGTTCGCTTTTCATTTGAGTGAAGTGTCAACAACAGAAAGAAATAAGCGCGAAAATACAAAGCGAAGTAATAAGTGATTGAGAATAAGTGCAGTTTATTAGTGTTTTTGGGAGGCAATAGTTCTAGTGTAGATTTTAACTCGACTAGACGGTGTCATATATTTTGATCCACATTCAACGTAGATTTCCTGTTGCAGTGTTAACCCGTCAAGTGCCGTGTATAATTGTGTTGTGAAAACGTAAGTAAAACTCTGTTATTAATAAGTGTTTCCCTACCTATTTAATCAATTTTAATCAAATTTAGCTTTAATGTTGGCTAAATATTAAAATAAACAAAGAAATTACTATTTTTATAAGAATTTCTCTAACTGTAATAATTACGTCATTATTTCAGATAAAATCTGTATAAAAATCTTAAAATTTCTGAGAAATAATATTTAATCAATTATTTTTGATAATTTAAAAAAGGATAGGTAATTTAAGTGGGTACTGTAATTGTTTTTAGGTGCTGTGTTAATCCTAGCCAGGATTAGAACGCAACATGGAGAAGCCAGGACCTAGTAAAAAACGTAAGGTTAAAGATGAAAATCGGCAGTTTCAAGAAATTTGGACTGAGAAATACTTTTTTGTATGGTCGCATAACAAAGTCGTTTGTTTACATATCTTCACGCCAGATCCCTTGCGGGGTAGGCAGAGACAATTGAGCGCCATTTGACACGATCACGACATACCTCTTTCGCTTCGTCGACATTCATTAACCTCTTCATACATGCCCTTTGGTTACGAAGACTTTTTAATGCACCTTCAGTCAGTGTTTTATTTATTTGATCGTGATATGTGAGTCTCGGTCTGCCAGGGCCTCTTTTACCCACAACTTTCGCATTATATATCTGGTTCGTCAATCTTTCATCGCTCATCCTTTCAACATACCCGAACCATCGTAGCATGCTTTTCCTTATTTTTGTCCCTATGCTTTCCTTCATACCAACCCTTTTCCGTATTTCGACGTTACGTATGCGGTCCGCCAAAGTGACGCCACATATCCGCCGCAACGACCGCATTTCTACTGCATTAACCCTACTCTCATGCGTATTCTGACATATCCACGTTTCGCTTCCATACATCAGTGTTGGTACCAACATGGCATTGTGTATGGCGAGCCGAGCTTTGTCACTGACATTTCGACTGCCGATCAGTGACCCCAGGGCACCGTTAACACTATTTCCCGCGTTCACTCTTCTTTCAACGTCCCTATCGTACTTCCCATCCGCAGTGAAAACACTGCCCAGATATATAATTTCATTTACTTGTTCTAGAGTTTCATCATCAATCTTTATCGTCACGGTTGTCATCCTTCTTCTTTCAAACACTAGTACCTTGGTTTTTCTCGCATTCAAACGGAGTCCTTTTTCTGCACATCCCTCCTTCATTCTTGTGACTAGTGATTGCAGTTGTTGTTCGGACGATGCCATAAGAACAGCATCATCTGCATAAAGCAGGCAGTTCACCACTAGATCACTCATCTTTATCCCACAGTCGTTTGTTTAATTTGCAAGAATTCTGTTGCGATTGCAAAGGATTATAATGTAAAAAGGCACTATGAAACGCAGCATCCTTCTTTTACCAAGTTTACAGGCGAATTAAGAAAGCAAAAAATGTTGTCTTTAAAACGGGAGCTTATTGGTCAGCAAGCTATGTTTACAAAACACATTCAAGATTCAGAAACGGCTACAGAAGTTAGTTATGAAATTTCTCGAATGATAGCAAAGCGAAGTCGCCCCTTCAATGATGGCGATTTTGTAAAAGAATGCATGGAAATTGCCGCTAAGAAAATGTGTCCAGAAGCAGCAAAAAAGTTTGAGAAAATTCAACTGAATCGTATGACTATCCAAAGACGAATTATGTCCTTGTCAGGTAATATTGCGGAACAATTAATTGAAAAAACTAAGATCATGGAATTTTTTTCATTAGCACTCGACGAATCGACTGATATTAGTTCCACAGCTCAACTTCTCATATTCATACGAGGTGTTACTCAAGATTTTGAAGTCTTCGAAGAGTTATTAGGAATGTGTTCATTGAAAGGTCAAACCAAAGGAGTTGATATACTCAATGGACTTTTGGACGAGTGTTCAAAAACTGATTTAGACTTATCTAAGTTATCGGGAGTTGCGACTGACGGTGCTCCTTCCATGATTGGTATCAATTCCGGGCTAGTTACTTTGCTGAAAAAGCACCTGCAAGAAAAAAACATAAACACTGAAGATCTCATGCAGTTTCACTGCATTATACACCAGGAAGCCCTCTGTTCTAAAAAAAATGAATTTCAAAATGTAATGAAAGTAGTAGTTTCGACTGTAAATTTCATAAAATCACGAGGACTCAATCACAGACAATTCAAACAATTCCTTGATGACATCGAAAGCGAATACGGAGATTTACTGTATTATACAGAAGTAAGGTGGCTAAGTCGTGGATTGACACTGGAACGATTTCTAAATTTAATAGAAGAAATTGGAATATTTCTGGCGGAAAAGCAAAGGGATGTCCCGGAACTTAAAAATCCTGATTGGTTGTGTGATTTAGCTTATTTAGTTGACATTACAAATCATTTGAATGTCTTGAACACACGGCTTCAAGGCAAAAATCAACTGATATCCCAGCTCTATGCTCATGTAACATCCTTTCAATGCAAGCTGAACTTTTCAGATCACAATTGAATTCTGGAAATTATAATCATTTTCCGAATTATAAGAAAATGGCTGAAAAATTCAACAAAACTGCGATTAATTTCAGTTATGTAGAAAAGCTAGATATTTTGATTCAATCTTTTGAAGACAGATTTTCGGAGTTTAAAAAAGTGAAACCTCTGTTGGACATATTCAGCAATCCTTTCACTATTTCAGTTGAAAATGCGCCAGAGTCAATGCAGTTAGAAATTATCGACATTCAAAATGACCAAGATTTACGCAACAAATTCAACGAAGGAGACTTGCTGAACTTTTACCGCTGCATTGATAAAAATATGTACGAAGAGTTGCGCATAAACGCTCTGAAATGTGCCAGCTTATTTGGTTCTACCTATATATGTGAACAAACTTTTTCAATACTAAATAATAATAAAACAAAAAATCGAAACCGCCTTGCAAATGAAAGTTTGGAAGCAGTTTTATGTGTTGCTACAAGTAAATTTGAGCCAAATATAAAAAAGATTGTAAGCACTATGCAGTGCCACGCTTCAAATTAATAATTTCTTTTTTAATTTTAATAAATTTTTATCAATTCTTTATTGTCTTTAACTACCTATACCTACTTCTGGCGGCCGGCCCGCTATCAGTTCATGATTTGGCCGAGTGGCCCCTAGTATTAATAAGTCTGTGCAACCCTGACTTAAACGATGAGAAAAGTAATATAGAAATAATAATGTTGTTGCTGCAAATGAAAAAAAAAATGAAAAATAATATATATATATATATATATATATAATTTATTTATGTACGTGTTATGTAATAGTAAGTAAATATTGGTATGTATATTTTGGTATAGACTTACTTAATATTGCACCTACCATCTATACTGTCTAAATGTCCTAAAGGTTTGGCTGTCAGAGAATGCCTAGCGGCATTAAGTCCGCCTTTGTACATAGTGCAATAAAGTTTTTAAATAAAATAAAGGGAAAAGGTTGTTATGATACTCTATTACAGAAACTTTATTTTCGTTTGACAGATGGCTGTTCAGATTATGTAGGATATAGATGACTGTGTTCATAGGAATATTTTTGACAGTAGTGTCAGTTTAAAATAAGAAACAGACGTTTATAAATTATTATTTTCCCGTTATCGTAATCTTTACTGATTTCGAAAATGCGTTGGGGGAACCCGTTTGACAGCTGGAAGGAATGGTTGAGTGGAGAAACCGTTCATAAAACGTCTTAGAGTCATTTATTTCCTTTGGTTGTCACAACACTTGAATATTGTCAATACATTTTTTCTCCATAGTTTACTATTATTTCCATTATAAAATAACCAGCAGCTACTATGGGTGGACCCATCATATCAGCTATACCATCATCTTCGACTAAAACACTGTTGCCATAAACAAGTTTTTGCTTAAACTAGGTAGTTAAAATTAATTCGTGGCTGTAAAATGGCCGTGTCAGCTTATAGACTAAAATAAATTACACATGTCAAGTTAATAATTAATTCGTGGCTCTAAAGAGGCTGTGTCAGTTTACAATCTAAATATACATAAACATTTATGTCAATAAATGTAAATTCGTGGCTGTAAAATGGCCGTGTCAGCTTATAGACTAAAATAAATTACACATGTCAAGTTAATAATTAATTCGTGGCTCTAAAGAGGCTGTGTCAGTTTACAATCTAAATATACATAAACATTTATGTCAATAAATGTAAATTCGTGGCTGTAAGGGGGCCGTGTTACCTTACGATTAAAATAATAGTTATAATAATTATATATTGAGTTAGGCCGCGTTCCTTTTTGTAGCATTTCTTACCAACTTCATAAACCAGCGCGCGTGAATGTCGTATTTGTTAGGAAATACCACTTTTTATGAACAATGCTAACATTTCTTTAAAAAAACCAGCGGTAAGGACACTTTTTGACAAGTATGACAAGTAACAAATAATAACAAATCAATTGACAATGTATTGTCTTTGAATTTGTTACATAAAATGGTTTAAAATACATTTTAAACAAATATAATATAAACTATAAAGTATAAAACAATGTAAACAAACCATTTCTTATGTTAAATGACATCTGTCAAAAAGTAACATCAATAACCCTCCTTTCAACACGGTACTGACATACGAAATTAGCATCAAATGTTAGAATTTTCATTAAACGAACGACTTGTGCTAAAAAAGTGGTCATGCTAACTTTTCTTAAAACGAACGCGACCTTATTGTTTATTACTTGCATATAGATAAATATAACATTTATTGTAGAAAACGGAACATAAAAAAAAAAAAAAAAAAAAAAAAAAAAAAAAGTTTGAATTTCTTATGCTGTTTACCTTTTGGGTACATCCAAGACAACGGCTGGACTGTAACGATTCTTTGCCTATTTATTAAAAAAAAATAGACAAAAACTGGCTGTATGGACTCGCTTTTTTGCCTTCCTATAACGGGAAAATTGTATATAAAACTATTACAAACGTCTGTTACTAATTTTAAACTGACACTACGGTCATAAATCTACCTATGAACACTGTCATATATCCTTATAATCTAAACGTCTTAGAATGCGGTTGTAGTGTGCGAACGAGTGCCTTCACTCCGTAGCCACGACTCAGACTTAGCTGTTAAGACACGCAGGGCCAACAGTGAGAGAGAGACGGTTTATAGGGTTTTAGTCCGAGGCGCCTTGGGGTCTCCTTAGGAGGTCTCACGGTGAGTCGGGCATGCGTCCTCCCGCGGTGGCCCTTCTGGCTGGTGTCGTATCATTGATGATTTATCGATTCACCGACTTTAAAAAAAAAATAGTTTTGGGAAATACAGCCCATCAACTTACTAGCTAATAAAATTACTGACATATAAATATATGATTTTACTTTATTGAATATAAATGTTGTTACAATTATTGTTAATGCAGAGCAGCAGTATTTATTTTACATTTTCGTTAAGATTTTGAAGTTGCAACCCCGTGGGTAACTTTTGAAATAGTAGAATACACTATTTTGACCAAGGACTATTCACTTACATAACACATAACTATACATTACACTTGTCCCAATATTGGGAAATATCGAGGGTTGCCAATATATTTTTTTTAAGGTTACAAATAATAACCCTAAATTGTCAAAACCAAATGGAGTCTTGGCTGTTGCAAAGCCGATTTGTTATTTATTTTATTGTCTGTTTACGGGTATTAGAGCTTTTTTTTTTGTTTTTAAATTGTGTAACGTAAATCAAGAAACGTGTGTGATATGTGTTATCAAATGATATAATACAATAAGTGCTCCAAATGTCTATTTAAATGTTGTTTGTTTTTGATGGAATTTATATGTAAAAAGTGTTTAAATTTTAATAAATCGAGAATTTTCTAAATAATATGTATGTGAAAGTCGTTAGAGTAAACTGAATTTACTTGTAAATGTAATGTAATTGAATTAAATTTGTGTTTATTTTAGTTGCAAGATTTTAGTTACGATACCTATTCCGCCATTTTTAATAATTGATCCACTATTAATTTTGTTCGACAAATGTTACTTTTATTGTTTTTTTTTATATTAACTAATAAAATAATTAAATTTATCATTATAAAGGATGCCCTAATTAATAAAAAAAACAACAAAAATAGAATTTTAAAATTTTTCGCCTATACTAGTTCGGTGGGATCCCGTAGTAGCGCTGCTAAAACTGGCTCATTTTCCTTGTATGGAGTTACGCTTCTTCTTGTATTATGTTCCTTGATTTTGACAATCTAAAGTATGCGCTTAAGTAATTGAATATGGAACCAGTTACTTTTCTCGCAAAACGCTCATTGTGTACGTAGTTAGGAGTCGCGAAATGTTTGAAGACTTTTTTATTTGGAAGGAGGGGTTTAATCAATAAACCTTGTGAGGGTTGATGCCTCCCTGTGCCAACCAACATGTTGTAATTACTTTTTTGCCCTTTGCTTGTATAGAATTTCTACTTCGAATAGCTAATGAAGAAAATATTTCAACTCTATACACCCGGGAGTAATAAAAAAGGGTCTAACATCAACTTTTAAAAGCATTTATTAACACATTGACCGCCTCCGTGGTCTAGTGGTAACAAACGTTGCCGTGAACCCGGGAGGTCGTGGGTTCTATTCCCACCGGGGGCAAGTTGTACATTGTATAATTTGTCTCGGTCTGGGTGTTTATATGTATAATATGTATAAATTTACAAAAAAAAAAGTATAATATGTAGTTTATCAACCATCTAGTTTCCGTAACACAAGCCTCGTAGCTTACCACGGAAACTAGATCGCGCTGTGTGACCTGTCTGGAAATATTTATTATTATTATTTATTATTTATCATCAGCCTGTGTCTCTCCACTTCACACGATCTCCTGCCCCTCACCCAACCCCCACCAGCGACCTTCCTCAGGTCATCCGTCCATCTAGCGGGGGGTCGACCCACTCTGCGTCTTCCCGTACGTGGTCTCCACTCTAGAAACCGTCTACTCCATCGTTCATCGGTTCTACGACAGGCATGTCCAGCCCATTGCCACTTCAGCTTACTAATTTTGAAGGCTATATCAGTAACACATTAATGTTAATGTAATGGTTATTAATGTTATGTTTTAGATTGGAAAAAGTCCTTTTTTTTACCCGACTGCGCAACGATAAGGGTTATGTTTTTATCAGACTATGAACAAGGTCAAGACAAATCATTTGAAGAATCTTTTTCTTGCTACGTTTCGTGTATTTTTTTTATTTTATTTTTTAAAGTATAACAGTTTATTATATTAGACATAAACAAAGTAGCAAGTAACATGTTCCACACACAAGCCTAAGAGATTTTATATTATTTAGACAATACAATTGTAAAACAGAAATAAAAGTAAAATATAGTAATTAGATAAAAAATAATAGTGGCAATAATACGGAAGTGTAAAACACGTTCTTCTTCGACAAGAGAAAAATTTTTTTTTCACAAAAACAGTCTCAAGAGAAGTCATCTCAAGCTGATTTCACTTACCCCACGACCTGACCCAAATAATATAATCTGCTGCAGTTTATCTATTTGACTGACAGGCAGTGGGGTCGTCCAGGCCCGGATGACTAATGGGCCTGGGTTGAGGATGGGGACATTACCCCGTATTCATGCACTTTTGGTGCAGCGCCCACGAGATCTGTTACTGGTATAATATTTCTATAAATGTATTCAGCGCCATCTAGCGACAACCGAAGGAAATATTAGCTTTTAATCCGGTATGCTCGTGAAGAAAAGTTACGTTTGTATTTAGTACTGTGATCTCTACATAGATGGCATTAGTGACAAATTTTAGAGTAGAGACGATAATGTTACGAGCTGTACACTAATGACATCCCAAACATCTCTGAGGAGAAAAGAGGACGGGGAGGAGAGATAAGGATGTCATGCTTGCACTGGATCTTCTCCCTGCCTGGTTGGATAACTCTCGTATGTCAATCAATGTCGGCAAAGCTCCCGCATTCATGACATCCTGATGCCGACTACCTCCACCAATCCAACTTCGGGAATAGAGCATCAAGTGAACTCCGACCATCAAATACCTGGTATGCATCATTAGCAGGATGTTAATTGGTGAAACGGCCTGCTACGATGTCAATCAAATCACGTCCCAAAGCATGTTACGCTCTGTTATGAATTCCAGCTTGCCACTCAGGTCCGAATCTACAAGATGTTCATCCGTTCCCGTTTCACCTATGATGCGCCAGCCTGGACAACCTTCTGGTCAAGCAACAGGAACAAGATCCTTAGTCAGCAGAACATATAGCTCAGTGTGGCCTCAAGAGCGTCGTGGTTCGTGCATAATTCCGTCATAGCTCGAGATCTGGAGATACCTACTATTAAGGAGTTTGTCGTCGTTCTGACTAGATAGATCTTCTGTCGGGCCGACAACGGACACTTCAAGCATCTCCAGAACATCGCTTCTTCTTGAGCACGGCCCTAAACGGTAGACCACTTCCTAGCTTTTCGAACCTATACCTCCTGGGTTTTTGAGCTACATAGGCGCTGTTATACAATACACATAGTCTTAGTCTCCATTGTTGTAGATGGGCCTTCCATCTCTCCAAAAATCGTAAATCCTTGACAAATGTACGTAAGAAAAGTATTTCTTATTGGTACATGCAGGGGTGAGCGGTGGTGGCTTGGTTGTAAGAACGCATTCCTTAAAATCCTATAAGAATCAGGTTCGAACCCCCCCGGCATGTACATGCCATAGATTAACAACACCACCGTTAACACACCGCCCTGGTTCCACTAATATTAAATTATGGAATCGTTAATAAATTGTCATAAAAAATAACATCAGAATCAGAGCGTGGCGAGTGTCGGTCAAATTCTACAGATATATATTCTGGAAGGCTCATCTCCATCAGTGGAGGTCTAGGACGCTGTGTTCTACGGCCGTTATGAATGACATGCCGGGTTTCGAACCGCGTATACCTTTCTGGATTTAATCCAGCTGCTAGGCTGCATGTAGTAAAGTTGACAAAATGTCTGATTGCCGCAATAACAATAATTCATTATAATCTCTTTTCTGAATTAGATCAATAGAATCTATCATAAGCAGAGCCAATAGTAATCTAATAAATCTTGCATTTCGTTCCACATGTTCCGTTTGTTTACGCATCCCCTAAATGTAAGGTAGCAGGGTTGCCACATGAATCAATAAAATCTACTACAATTTTATAAGGTTTTTATTTATTTAAAGATTTATAAACACTTTATTGCTTAAAAAACCTAAAAGTAATGTACAAGTGCGAACTTAATGCTTTTCGGCATTTTATAACAGCTATCCTTTGGGAGTGCTAGAGAATTGCGAGGTGCATTATTATAAATATAATATTACTACTATTTCTTAAATATATATAAGAATATGTAACTGTTTAACTTACTACCTATTGTTATTACTATATTATACCTTGTTGTTTCTTTCTTTTAAATTTTTAAATATTGTCTTCATAATTAACTGCTTACAATTTGTTTAACTATTGGCCCTAAAGGTCTTCTTTTATGTGTTCTTTTTAAATTATATAACTTCATTTGTAAAGACTGTTTGTGCCATAATAAAATAAAATAAATAAATAAATAATAAAATAATGTATATAGTACTGTTTACACACAATAACAATAATGATATACGAATCTACATCTATCTAAATTACTAAGAATTGTTTGTTGAGAAAATGAGCAATAAATACATTTTTAAATATTAATAGACGGCGCCCGTCTGATAACCAGAGGAAGTTTGTTCCACTCTTGAGCAGCGGAAACTGTAAAAGAATCTGAATATCTGCTAGAAGAATGAGTAGGTATTTTAAGCTGATTGTTAATAGAGCGAAGAGAAATATGACTGAAGGAACTGGAAACGAGTCTTAAGGCATAAAGGAGTTTGTAAAATTGTCATGTGAAATCAAGATATGTGCAGATCTGCGGAAGCGGATATTTAGCCACTTTAATTGAATACGATATTGGAAAACATGGTTATACTTACGCAAGCCAAACACGAAACGAACGCATACGTTGAGCAGACAATGGAGTTTATTCAGTAGCTCTTCAGTGACATCAGGATAACATACATCTGCATAATCAATAGATAAAGATTCGCGGATGACATACGCTCGCTCAAGGATTTTAGAGAAATGTTGAACGGCTTAAACGTGGCTTCCCAGCAGGTTGGTCTAGGATTGAACGGCTTAGAGCGAAGACAAATTTCCTCCCTCCATGGATTCACCGTGTGAATTCCGGTCCATTGTGTGTGGGAAAGAGAGAGGAGAAGAATGATATCTCGAGCTTGCGACCGACTATAGGGTGGTTTACAAAGGAGGTCTCCTCTTTTTATTGCTCAACAAGACGCTCACTTTCCACCATTCTGTTTCTCTCCCTACCCAATGAAATACTGTATAATTCCATTAATGCCGTTTTGGAAGCTCGTTCCATAAATGTGTTGACAGCAGACCTGCTTAGGCCCAATTATTTCAGTAATGCAAAGATTTTGCTGGAATTCCTCTTTCACCAGCTTTGTATCCTCCGGATAATTTCGTTGTAGTCTTTTGACATATTTAATTACCACAATAATATGTATATTCGTAGGTCTGTATAAAGGCCGGTGAACTAAATCTAAATTTATAATAGTACTTGATGCGGTATCCATCTTTCGACAGATGTCATAGTGTTGCTTTCGTTCCTTAGAAACGTAACGTGTGATTTTTAGAAACTTTAAAACGACTCGTATCCAAGTATTTATAATACCTGGTTTACATTAGATGTTAGTCAATGTGTCAACCCTAAAATTTGAGTCCTTGATTGCTGTATTCGACTAAAGAGCGCGTTCCAGGACCGCACAAATAGCGCGGGGTTTTTTTACAAACTTAAAACCGTCAGGTGTTCAAATTCGTAATAGCTGGTCATTAGTAGTTAATGTGGCAGCCCTAAAGTCCAGGACCAGACGTTATAGTGCTAGCAGGTCCGCACATATAGCGCAGGTGTTATTTGCAAACTTAAAAACGTCACGTTTTTTAAATTTATAATACCTGGTCTTTAGATGTTAGTCTATGAGGCAACCTTAAAGTTCGGGTAGAGACGTCATAGAGCGTGCTGGGATTCGTCGGGACCATCGTTCCAGGTCCGCACATATAGCGCGGGTGTTATTTACTAACATAAAAGCTACACGTGTTAAAAATTTTAATACCTGGTCTTTAGATGTTAGTCAATGTGGCAACCCTAAAGTTTGGGTCCAGCCGTCATAGTGCTTGCTGGATTCGACGGGAGAGCGCGTTCCCGGTCCGCACAAAAAGCGCGGGTGTTTTCGACGAACTATAAAACGATTTTAAATTCCAATAATTAAAGTTTGGTGGTAAAGTGATTGGTTCATTTGTTGGATTGAAAATATAGGTGAGTTTATTGTTATAGGAAACAGTATCATCACGACCCTAATTTTAATTGGTAGTCATATTTACAACGTATTTAATTTTAAGAGCTAGGTCTGTTTTAAGTTAGTTATTTATTCCAAAACACTATTGTAAAAATAAATACAAAAATATGTTGTATTTATGTGAGAAAAAAAATGTTAAGTTTATAGGAATTAAGTTTATTAATGAAACTTAAGTATGCTTGTAAGGTAGTGGCTCGGTTGTAAGAACGCTTTTCTTAACATCCTAAAAAAAGGTGGGTTCGAACTCCGGCATGTACCAATGAGAAATACATATTTCTTAAGTACATTTCGGTAGCGGAACCAACTTGTATATTAAATATTTAGAATTTAATTTCCAATCAGTATAACAAACTACTTAAAAGTAAAAATTAAAATAAATATAAACTAAACCTAATAAAAAAAAAAACTAAACCTAATAAAAAATTAACTATAAGTAAAAAATGTCCTCTAGAGACGACCCTTCAGTGATAGTCCCCAGAAGACTGGCAACATTTCCCCTATGTATAGCTAAGCTAATACGTTGGCAGAAATAATTGCCAGCCTTCCTGTCTCCAGACTTGTGGAATCAGTAATAAATTGTCATTAAAAATTGTCATCAGACCCAACTATTTACCCAAAATTTTTCAGAAATTTCCCATCTCCAACGATTGATGGAGGTCTAGGATTCTGTGTTCTAGATGCTGTGATAATGATAGAGGTAGAATCTTTAAAAAAATCTGATTTATATTTTGTAGAGATGGTAACTAAATCCTTCCTTAGTGCCTATTATTTAATATCATCAGTCTGTATGTCTCTACTGCTGGATGTAGGCCTCCCCCAAGGCTCGCCTCTTTACGCGATCTTCTTTAGGCCCTAGGTCTCCAGTCAACAACCCCATCAATCATAATAATCAGATATATGCCACTTCAACTTGCTTATTTTGAAAGAAATTTCATTCATTGACAAATATAAACGTTTGGAATTTTGTCGATCAGATAAATAAATAATAATAATAAATAAATATTTCCAGACAGGTCACACAGCGCCATCTAATTTCCGTGATAAGCTACGAGGCTTGTGTTACGGAAACTAGATGGTTGATAAACTACATATTATACTTTTTTTTGTAAATATATACATATAAACACCCAGACCGAGACAAATTATACAATGTACAACTTGCCCCCGGTGAGAATCGAACCCACGACCTCCCGAGTTCACGGCAACGTTTGTTACCACTAGACCACGGAGGCGGTCAAATACCACTTAAATAGAGATGTATAAGACTGGCTCTCCTAGCCAGTGTGTTTCCCCATTCCTATAACCTGGAGTCCTTCAAACGAAGTGTGAAAAAGCATCTTTATAGGCCGGCATAGTGATAGGAACTGATGTCGGTCGTCTGAGGCTGGCGTCAGTTGCTCCCATGTGAAAAAAAAAAGAACGCGGCCATTAAGTAACAATGCAACCAAGGAAGTCACAGTTACCTTACAATACTAATGTATTAACGTTGTGCCGTCTTTAAATGTGAATAAATGTGTTTTTATACTATAGACTGTTTCTTAAAGAAAATAGTTTAGTGCCGTGTCTGTTGTTTCTATCTGTGGAAACTTTTTAGTGGTTTAAGTGTTTATTCATAACAGCCACTAGAACACAGCGTCCTAGACCTCCACTGCTGGAGATGGGCCTTCCAGAACATATATCTGGAGAATTAGGCCTACACTCACCACGCTGACCAGACGGCTTGGCGAGGAAATCATGTCAATTTTTAATGACAATTTATTAACGATTCCACAAGTTGGTATTAGTGGAACTGGGACTGACGGCTTAACGTGCTCTCCGAGGAACGGTGGTGTTGTTAATCTATGACAAATGTACGTAAGAAAAGTGCATTTCTCATTGGTACATGCCGGGTGGGTTAGAGCCGACCTTTGTAGGATTCAAGGAACGCGTTCTTACAACCGAGCCACCACCGCGCCTTTTCGCGCCAAGTGTTTATATTTATATCTAATTAAAATTTTGTAACCATAAGTTTTCCTAATAAAATAAATAAAATAAATGTATTTTAGGATTAAATTTAAATAAAAAAATATACATTTATTCGAAAAAATATTTACAACATATAAAATAAAATTAATATTAAGGATAGGGATATAAGTCCCGTCCGCGTGGAATGGTGGCAAGAACGCTGGCTGCATTTCCCCGCTGAATTGAAGAAAGAGCCAGCCCTCTTGTCACCGGAGGAGACAACAAGACGCGGTGTAAATTATAATTTAAATTAAATTATATAAATAAATTGGGCACTTTTTAATACAAAGAGGGGATACAAAATAATAATATTAATTATGTATTTATTGTATTATTAAATCATTTAGTTTTAAGGGTGCCATTTTTGTAGGGCGATGCTATGAGGTCGTGTTTATTAAATTTAAATAATGTATATAAATATCCGAGTTTGTATTTTTTGATCATCGTCATCATCATCACACCCCTGGAACACAGCGCCCTAGATCTTTTTTTTATTATTTTTTATAATAGCACAGCATGTGAGCTTGCATACTTGATGGTAAGTGGCGTACAAGGTCCATGAATGTTTGCAACTGGAATCCAACACTCATGACTGACATCAGTCCCTCACACTATGCCGGCTTGAGTGGGCATGACGGCAATTCGAGTTCCAGATTTTTTAATATAATCCTTTTGTTTTTAGCATTTGTTGGCGGCCTAGCTAAACGTGTGTTTTACCGGGCTGACAACGGATCCTACAAGCATCTTTAGGATATCGCTAACCCTGGCCTAGTGTTGATGATGTCAGTCATGAGTGTCTGATACCAGTTGCTAACATTCACGGAACTTGCGCGCCACTTACCATCAGGTGGGAGCAAGGTCACATGTCGTGCTAGATAAAAAAAAATATATATATATACCGCCTCTTAAATGACAAATTTTGACAACTTTTATTAAAATAAGTAAGACTGCCTCCATAGTCCAGCGGTAAAGTTCGTGGACTCGGAGGTACCGGGTTCGATTCCTGGTCGGGACACAAAAATATTTATTAATATAATAAATACATTTAATTAATATTCAATTCATTTGTGATATTTCTCGAGTTTGGTACGCTGAAGACATCGACGAGCTTGCCACTTGTCATGATTGGCCTATAGTAAAGTTGGCTAAACGTGAATCCGCTTATTTATAAGCGTGGTTGTACTTTTTTATTTATTTACTAACTGGTAGGTGCCGAGACCGTAGACCCAAGAGACTTAAAATACCATCATAGGTCAAATGTAATAATAAGAATAAAGTTTATTTCTTACTCGTCAAACTAGCGTCAAATTAGCGATAGAAATGGCAATAACACGGTGTATTGTATTTGAATCTCTTTTGTAGGGGTTTTTTCTCCCCTATCGTAGGGGTTGGTGAGGTCCATTATACAACCCTGTACACCCCTGTTAAAACAAACTGCTCTAATATTACCAACTAAGCTTCATATGTCATTCTGTACGTTTACCTACCGACATCATCTTACATTCAATGCTATCACTCGTATGTGTCACAGTTTCAATACTTAAGTGTCTATTAAACATGCCGAACTGGATCAATGTTGGCCCTAAAGTACTTGGGGGCTAGGTAACCATTACAGACCCCAGAACACAGCGTCCTAGACCTCCACTAATGGAGATGGGCCCTTCCAGAACATATATCTGGAGAATTTGGCCTACACTCGCCAATATGGCCAGAGGGTTATAATAATAATAATAATAAATTCTTTATTGTACAAAACCAAAACAAGTGCAGGTACATAGGCGAGCTTAATGCCGTAAATGCATTTTCTACCAGCTAACCTTTGTGACTGAGATATGTAATAAGCGGATGCAGAATGTTACGAAGAAAATAGATAGTTGAAATTATTTATTACTATATAAAACACAAATTAATTACATACATATAAGAACTATACTTATACATAAATAAATAAATATCATACGTAAACAAATAAATATATACCTATATATAAAATACATATAGTTGGCGAGGATAATTAGGTAACAAACTATTTATAAATAAATAAATATATAATTTGTGCTAGAGGGCTGTATTGTCACTGCTGGAGTACCTGCGATCCTAAAACCCTCTGGATTTGTACTAAGTAGAGATGCTAAAAACTTCAATATTCGCATTCTCTCAGACAGTATTGCCTTCCTTCTGACCCTCTGAGCACTGCACTGATTCTCGACTGCCACCTAGCCCTGGAGGCAGTGTGCAGAGACAATAGAGTCACGTTACAACCGTTGAAATGGGCAGAAGAGGATCATCCACAACACCGATGGTCCCAGGACCAATATTGCCCCTACCGTTCCAATTCTTGCGAGGCTGTCTTCGCCAAAGAACTGACAGACTGCATGAGCAGATGTGGATATCGGCCACAGTCTGCAGACAGTCCAGGGAGGCTCTTCCCAACCCTGACATCCACCTCACGTGACGCCTCTTGAGCCTTAATAGAGCTAAGCTTCGCACAATGGTGGGGTTATTGACGGGACACTGTGCCTTTAACAACGCTCGCCAACCCGTCTGGCCAGCGTGGCGAATGTAGGCCAAATTCTCCAAAATTTTATGAAAGGCCCATCTCCAACAGTGGCGTTCAAGGAGCTGTGACGATGAAACACGCTATAAACGCAACAAACACAAAGCTTGCAACATTTCCAACGGTTTATGATTAAAACTACATAGTTGCGGTGTTCCCAATTTATAGTGGAGTTAATTGAAAGTTATTATTATGGTCACGCAAAGTTCAGACCGGCTGCCATCAAACATGATTCAAGGAATCGACTAGCATTGAGTTCAGGAACATTGCATCCAGAGACTCATGACTATCACTACATATTATAAATAAAACAAAGTTTTATTTTTTTACTACAGTTATTTATAAGCGTGGTTTCTGACCACCCCAAAAGGAAAACAGTCGCGATAATAATAAGAAAAAAATACTAAATACAGAGACCATGCAATAGAGCTTAAATCCCAACTCAAATTAGAAAAAGTAACAACTGTACCCATATTAGTATCTACGACCGGAGTAATACCCAAAACATTACATGACAGCCTCAAAACTATTAACGTAGACCAGCACACATACATACAATTGCAAAAAGCTACAATCCTTAATACTTGCCGTATAGTCAGAAAGTTTGGAGGTAAAGAAGCATGATGCTCACTTGGCTGAGGCCCGTGAACGTCATTTGGTTAACCGGTTAAATACCGAGATTCTTTAAGAATACACATTACATATAAATAATATTTTTTTTTTTTTTTTTTCATACCTAATGATAATATATCTTTTATTCGAAGTTAATTATAGTACATTTAATATAAATTAAAAGCTACCTAAATAATAAAATTAAAAATAAACTAAACTATAAATAAAAAATGTCCTCTAGAGACGTCCCATCCGAGATAGTCCCAAGGAGACTGGCAACATTTCCCCTCTGTATAGCGAGGCTAATACGTTGGCAGAAATAATTGCCAGCCTTCCTGTCTCCAGACCTTTCTGTCAGCCGCTTTGACAACTCCTTGGCCAAGCGCCTCGCTGACGGTCTCCATGGGCCCATCGTCTCGACCCCAAACGGCGCAAATTCGTAACCGATACCAAGGTTAGCGTATTTGCGCAATTTGAGGTTCTCCGCAGAAAAAGCCGCACTTCCCGCGCCTGACGAGGTCGCCTGTATGTGAGATGGAGCTAATGTATATACACACGTCGCATCCCACACCAGAGACCTGCCAAGTTTCCACGGCCCAACAGTCATTCCGTCGGGTCTCTTGCCATCGCTCCGCACAATCCCAGATGGTTCTAATATTGCGGGTACTCCAGCAGTGACAAGAGCCCTTCGGATGATGTCGTTGAGAGCCGCGTGACGAGGAATGCGGCCAGCACTTCTAGCACAAGAAAGCCCGTGGTGTCCGAGATGATCGACTGGTTCTCCGCATCGACACTGGTGCGGGTGGACAGTCCGGGCTCCGAGACGAAGGCACACCGCCATGGTCAGTGTATTTCGATCAAGGAGTGTGCCAACCGATGCTGAGGGAAAAGCCTGTAACCAAAGACCTGACTCTCTAGTGGAAACGGCCATGAGGCGAGCCCGCTCTTTCATATTACTGGCAGATAAAATATCTTTCTGTAAAAGTTTGCAGAGCGGCTCGTCCCATAGTCGTTGGATTTTTGGTGAATTTGGAACCGAAACATTTGGACATGCTACTGACCAGGCATATAATAATAATAAAATTCTTTATTGCACACAAAATTTACAAAATAAAAATATGTACATAGGCGAGCATAATACCATGAAGGTATTCTCTACCAGCTAATCTTTGGAAGAGTGATAGATTTATATGATGGGTGTCTGAGATTTTTTAAATAAATGTAAATATATTAGAATGTTTATTTTAGTTATAGATTGACGACGCCTCTATACAGCCAAATTAATAAAATTATAATTACTTATTACTATTAGTTTTTAATATGACATGTTATTAATAAATTTATTTATGTTTTCTTTTTCTTATCTAGTTTTAATGACGATGCCCTTGTGGCAGATTTCTATGTTTAATAATATTAGTTATTTGACATATTTTAGTGTTGTATACAATATATATATATATTTATATTAGATTATAGTAGTACCTTGTAGTACTTGACATTTTTATTTTAACATAGTTTGACATTATTAGTATTAAAATTTTATTTTCTGTATTTGATTATTTAGCATTCAATATGGCTCTTCCATAATTGTTTTGATAGTTTGGGCTGTTTCTGGTCTTCGTCGTGTTGTTTCGTATTAAGCTGTCTGACCATGATTGTGTTATCTCGTTTACTGTAGGTAACTAATATTAGTTACAGAGTATTATAAATTGACTTAACCAGGTGTTCCAGAAGGTGATAAATAAATGAAATGAAATTAAATTAAATAATAAGTACATAAAAATATAAATACTTTATTACATAAATTCGACCTACACAAATACTTATATACCTAAATACAATCCATATAATACTTATATAAATAAATATAATAAATACTAATATGTCAAGATGTCGAGATTAGGGTTCATTTTGTTTTTTTAAGGAAGTGATGATACTTTACTTTACTTTTTTTTTATTAGACGCAGGCAATAAAAAACTTATGCCCACTCCAAAAGCTTCTTGTAAAATCCTTCTACTCGGAGTGGTTTCAACAAAAACTGGCAATTGATTTGATCGCCCCCTTTCATATTTGTAGAAGAAGGAGCCATTAGTTGGAGTATGCAGTGTCGACGATACGTCACAATAGGTCTATTCAAACTACGAGTAGTCACAATGCGAAAGCACGCGACCGCTCGCCCGTCAATCAGACAGACCTATTCTTGATCCTGTACGCGAGTTTATCAGTAAAAGTAAAGTATCATCACGATCGTTTCCCTTTCGGGGTGGTCAGAAACCACGCTTATAAAAGCGGATTCACATTTAGCCAACTTTACTATAGGCCAATCATGACAAGTGGCAAGCTCGTCGATGTCTCCAGCGTACCAAACTCGAGAAATATCACAAATAAATTAAATATTAATTAAATGTATTTATTTATATTAATAAATATTTTTGTAATATAGTATATATATATATATATATATATATATATATATATATATATTGTCAGTAATGGTAATATAATAAGCAACCACTATCCTATAATACTATCCCTCAAAGCTTCATCAACAGTATAGTATGCCTAAATAAATACCAAAAATTATAATGAATTAATAAAGTCAACATTAGTATAATCACAACCGTATCCCTTCCAGGATAGTCAGAAACAAAACTTTTACAGAAGCGGATTCTTAGCCAACTTTACTATAGGCCCAACATCACAAGTGGCAACTCGAGAAATATCACAATTCAATTAAATATATTATTGTGTCCCGACCAGGAATCGAACACGTTATCTCTACTCTCTACATCCACGTACTTAACTGCTAGACCAAGGAGCTAGTATAAAAATGATTATTTTTTATCATTTAATAAATCGAATCGAAATCGACACGTACGTTCGACTTGTCGATGGTCTATGGTTTTCATACAAAAATCGGTAAAAAGCAAGCTATGCTTGGGAGTTCTTCGCGCCATTTTGCGTGAACATGTCAAGTGCAAGTTTTTGTTTTGTAAATTAATTTACTGTAGTTATTATTGGTCAAAAGTGGTGTTGTTTTGTTTAATAATGTGCTACAATGTGAATAACTATGGAAAACGATAAATTGGACTTTAAATATGGGGCACAAGTTGCAGTTTATTTTTTGCGGTTTTCCCGCGCTGTCAACTCCCATATTTTACCCGACGTGTTTGAGCAGTGGATGGTTCCGCGAGTGACTTCAAGAAAAGCATCAAATTCTGCAGCATCTGGAATTTGATGATAACCTCATTAACTCATAAAAAAGAAATATATATTACGTCAGACTTGGCTGTATGGGCTAGACCCTTTGCCTTCCCTATCACCTCATACATCATCCATCAGGAGAATAGAAAAAAAAAAGCAAGCTATGCTTTATTTGCTTTCAAGTCGAAAATAGATTTTTTTTGTCATTCTCACAAAGGTTAGCTGTTAGAGAATACCTTTAAGGTATTAAGATCGCCTATGTACCTGATTTTATTTTAGATATTTATTATTACGCGGCTCTCAACGACATTATCCGAAGGGCTCTTGTCACTGCTAGAGTACCCGCAATCTTAGAACCATATGGGATTGTGCGGAGCGATGGCAAGAGACCCGACGGAATGACTGTTGGGCCGTGGAAACTTGGCAGGTCTCTGGTGTGGGATGCGACGTGTGTTGACACATTAGCTCCATCTCACATCCAGGCGACCTCGTCAGGGAGAGCGGCGTTTTCTGCGGAGAACCTAAACCCTGGTATCGGTTACGAATTTGCGCCTATGGGGTCGAGACGATGGGCCCATGGGGACCGTCTGCGAGGCGCTTGGCCAAGGAGTTGTCAAAGCGGCTGACATACAGGTCTGGAGACAGGAAGGCTGGCAATTATTTCTGCCAACGTATAAGCCTCGCTATACAAAGGGGAAATGTTGCCAGTCTCCTTGGGACTATCTCGGATGGGACGTCTCTAGAGGAAATTTTTATTTATAATTTAGTTTATTTTTAATTTTATTATTTAGGTAGCTTTTAATTTATATTTAATGTACTAATTAACTTTGAATAAATATATATTTTTTTAATTAAAAAAAATATATATATTATGCAATATGTTTTTTTACATTTGTCATACTCGTAAATTTACAACACCACCGTTCCCGTGCCTCGGAGAGCACGTTCAGCCGTCGGTCCCGGTTCCACTAATACCAACTTGTTGAAACGTTAAAAAAATTGTCGTTAAGAAAATAAATTAGGTCCTCGTCAACCATACATATATATCTATCTATATATATGAATGTTTTTTTTTACTTTACTTTATTATTCTAGGATTTTTTTAAACTACATGCAATTCAATTCGAATACAAGAATAACCCTAAGGGGTCGTGTGTGCTAACCAAACACTTTTTGAAACTAGAGCTACCGATTTTTTACATCAAATCCCAAGTAATAATAGATTTGGTAATTACATCCCTAATAGTTTTCTATTATGTTACTTTTTTAATTTGTTTGTAAAAAAGACGAAGATAATTGAGCTAATAAATAACTATATTAAAATAAAATTGAATTCTGATCTTTTACGAAAAAGGAAATTCAGTACCTTGTTGTTGTTAAGATCGTTTTTGAATCTGTCTCGCTTGCACAATTCAACAATTTTTTTTCAAAGGTTTTTTTAGTTTAATTGTACATTTTTAAATCTATTTTAAGTCTATCAACTTTCTAGGAAGTAAAATTGCGGCTACTTAATACATATATTAATGTACGATTAGTCTACGGCGGTGTTGAAATTCTATCTGCACTAAAGCTCTATACATTGTGTGGTGCTGCCATCGGAACTGCTAGACACACACTTGTAGGGTGCGTTAAGTCTTCTAGCTTTCTACTGGCGCCGACATGACAAGGTCTTTGGTGTTTGGTGAAGTAGTATATCTTTCTATTGCAAGAGCCAGAACGGCTCTGACTACAAAAGAAAATTTTGACCATGTTTGTAAAGGAACGTCAAAGTACGAAAACTAAATGCAAGTCCACCTCGATCCTTGGCGCCGCATCAGATTGGAAAATTCCCATGGATACATTTGAACATTATAGGATCCCACATAAACTAGCTGTATAAGCCTATAGGCCAGACATCTTAGTGTTTTCTCGGAATTTGAAAAAAGTTATCCTTATTGAACTTACCGTTCCGTGAGAATCAAATATTCCATAAGACCACAACATTGAGTCGAACAAATATTATAATTTCATAGAAAAATTATCAGGAACTGGTTCAAGACTCAGCTTTAAGCTGTGAAAGTTGGTGCGAGAGTAGTTCCAGCAAAACCTTTGCACCACTTACTGAAAGAATTGGGCTTAAGCAGGTCAGCCGTCAATACATTTATAGAAAGACCTTCCAAGACGGCATTATAACTAAATCATACAGTATTTAGTTGGGTAGGGAGAGGAGTTTAATGGAAGATTGTCTCTTGTTGCTCAAAAAAGTTAAATAAAAGGAGGCCTCATTCGTAAACCAGTCTATTGTCGGTCGCAAGTCCGAGATACCATTCCTCTCATCTGTTAACCACACACGATGGACACGGCACCTGCACCGTCTTAGAAATTTGTCTTCATAGATTTGTTATAGTAAAATAGAGGAAAGTCGTTATGATTTATGTTATAAGTATTTTATGGAGCCAAAATAAGACCTCCACATAAAATTAAACATGTTGTTTTACTTTTATTTATTTTATAAAATGTTAAAAGTTACTTTTTGTCAGTATTGTATAGTGGTTTATATTTATTGTATCGCATTTATTACATTGTGTACTTTAATAAAACTACATACTAATAAGTATGTATTTGTTATATAGTATCTGTATGTAGGTATATGTATGTTTATTATACTTATATAGGAATACTACGTAGCTCTATATTATTTCTTAGAAGATAGTAAATAATGTACATTATTCAATAATTTTTTTTTTTTTATATTTTGTGCACCTACTCCTGTCACTTAAAACTCTAGAATGTCCATCGACATTATGTTTTAGCCCTTTGTACTTATGTGCAATAATGTTTTTAAATAATAAAAAATAAAAAATATATATTGCTATTTTTCTCTGTCTTAAAGGTATATGTAAAATGACCGTAATTTAAATTCCTAGAAAGTTGATAAACTACATTTCCTAAAAGTAAAATTTGATCTGAATGATGGATGACGTTGGAGATAGAAGCAGCTAACATTAGTCTGTAGTTCCTACCACTATGCCCGTTTCTTATTTTAGGTAGGTACATACCACTAAGCCACGGCCGCATATGACATACAAATACTTCCAAGTTAGGATCTAAAGAAGGTATTATAATAAACCACCGGCGATGTAGTGTTCAACACACGTCTTAATATTTCGCTCGAGAAGACCTTCGATCATAGACATATACCTAGACAACGTGTCCCACAATTCAATGATACGCGATGAAAGGAGATTGACAAATAGTCTATGGAAGTTAGGCTGAATTCGCGTCTAAACCTAATTATCGATAAAAGAAATAAAAATAAAGAAAAAATCGTTAATTTATTCGGTGGGAAATTTCAAATATTCTAAATTAAAAAAGTTAGGTTAGGTTTTCCGTTTAAGAATAGCATGGAAAGTAAATGAAATGAAACTTATTTCCAATAAAAACAGTAGGTACATTGGTCACAAAACTTTAGTCAGGTATATAGATTTGCAAATCTTTACTAACATATACTAATATCACAATCACAACTACATTAACCATTTTTGTACTGAAGATACACTTTTACACTATAAAATCTATGGCCCAGTAACCATTTCGTTAGTTGTGATTTTAATTTAGGCCCTACAAAACTTTTATTTATTTCAGGATGCTTATTATATATTATTATACACATAATAAATACATTTTCTTTCTTTGTCTTTATAGCAGGGGGGCTGGTGTAATAGATTCATCGCAGGCTGTCAAAAGACTACTAAGACTACAAATAAATGCCCATAAACCTAGCTTAACCCCATTTGGATTGTCTGCTAGGAAAATAAATGTAAATTAGGTTTTAAACACTTTTCTATTAATTTAAATAGCTAGTTTCGAATCATTGACTAACAAATAGAATAGCGTCGACATTATCGAATGACTGAATTTCCGTGCTTATTGTTAAACGTGCAGTTGTTAACAACTTTTATTTCGTCAGGACGTACGTATAATAAACATTTTAAATTCATTTTTCTTACTTATGTCTTTATAGCAGGGGGACTAATATAATAGATTCATCGCATAGCAGGCTCTCAAAAGACGACTAAGACTACAAATAAATGTCTATAAACCTGGCTTAACCCCTATTTGGATTAAATGACGTTCTGTATTAATTTTATTTTTAAATCCTCATTCTTATAATGCTAAAAGGCTTCATAAATTAGACTTATATTTTTGGTAGATGAATGGTAAAGACGTATCTACAGCCCACTATGTAGTATTATCCTTTGGGTTTTGTTATTATTTTAGAGTTTAAGGTTCTGTTTAGGCTCTAAGCCATAGTTAAATAAAATAAAAATGTCATTGTTGTTGTCTGTGCCATCAATTGTCATCTGTCTTGTCAATTTATGTCAATGAGAATCGAATTAAAACGTCGTTCTGTTTTAAAATGTTTTGTTTAATTTCGCAACTGAAAAGCAAGAAAGTATCCTGATATCCTCGTGCCGTGCATGTAGGCAGACGCATCACACGCAGCGCGCCTACAGGTTCTTATTTTATAATGACAACGCCCATCTACAGCTGCTTTCTTTTAGTTATTCTTTATTTATCATTATCATTGTTGTAATTTTTGAAATTTATTTTGATTATTTATTTTGACATACACAGTTTGTAGTTTTTTTTCTTTTTTTCGTTATTAAAGAATAATAATAATTTTATTATATAATTTTAATATAGTTTATTTTCTAGATTTTTAAGTGACAACGCCCTTGTACAGCAGCATCTATGTAGGTATTGATTGTTTGTAGTGTTAAGTGGTAAATGACGATGGCTGTTCTGCGCTGTTAATGGTATACTTCTGCTATCCTGCCATGATTGGTAAACAATAATATGTATAAGTGACAAAACCGAGTGTACTTAATGTATCTTATGGTTAATAAATAAATTGAAATTGAAATTAGAAAGAGTACGCAAACTTTTTAGGATTTTGTAAGGAAAGGCGTCCTTACAACCGACCCACCATCGCTTCTTTGACATATTTTAATTAATTAAAATTACTATAGTCGTAATAAAATTTATATTATGGATATATGTCTATGCCACTGGAATGAAATTTTAGTGCTCCTGTCGGGCTAGAAGAAATAACCTGTCGCCGCTGTGTAGTCATAAAAATAATTTGTTCTGGAAGCACAGGATTCGCTACACCCCGACCAAACTACCTTTTTTATTTCCATTCTGACGAAAATAACATTTACACTCAGAAACAATGAAAACGAGACATTAGTCACTTTTATACATTACATATTACATACAATTACTTTATTCGAAGAAGATACAAAAATATTAAAATAAAAAAGATTAAAAAACTAATTATAAATAAAACTAAACTAAAAATACATTTGAAATTAAAACTATTCTACAAAATAAACTAAGGGCTTACCACCAGGGAGAGTACCTAAAACGTTCGCCGCATTTCCTCGTTGAATTATAATAGAAATATTCTAGGTAGTTATGGCATTTGGGATCGCCACACTCTTTAAAAAATCGTTTACCAGCTCTTTTATGAATTTGTGGGTATCAAGAGAATATACCCCCATTGTTTCAACCACAAATGCCACAAAGTTATAACTTTGTTTAATGCTGTTATATTTGATTATATATAATATAATATTCTACAATTACTTAAAAGAATACTTCACTTATCTTGGCGCCACCCATGACAAATTCTCCGTTCATTTCCTCTAATTCAACTCACCATTCTTCTTTTGTCTCTAAGTCCTTGTTATTGTAGCTGTAAACCTCTAGAATCAGTTGCCCATAAAAATCCGGCAGGCCCCGAGCAGGGATATCTTTAAAAAACTTGTGCAAGTGTGCATACACTTTATGAAGTCATGATAAACTTAGTTTGTTTCTGGCGTTGCTGATAATAATACTTGTATTTGATATGGTTAAAGATAGTATTACATTTATTTATATGTATGTGGTATGGCAGTTATGCGGGTTTTAAAAATAGGATGCTAGTTCGCGGCCTTCGATTATAGCTCCAGCAGTGGGAAACCTGGTCGGGTCACAGCAGTACAAAGCTACTCCAAAACTAGAATTATCTGTAGAGAATCCACTTACTTGAACTAGCAATGACGAGGACACCAATAGCCAAGCATCAGCCTTCTGGTCAGCTGCGAGACGATCCAGGTGCGGTTTTAATGTCGCGGGTGTAATTTCACTTCATATCAGCGGATGCGGGTAAATATAATGAGCGGCGCGGTCTGAGAGAGCTTCGTGGTGGTCTTCCCGAGGAGACAAGGTACACCACCGTTCACGAGCTATAGTCCGAAGCGAATATGACAAGCTCGGCGCGTATAAGGGCTCTCTCACCCCGGAAGTGTCGACCGTAGCGCCATCTAGCTAAATGACGGCGCATGGAATCAACACACATTAGCTAGCCTTGTAAAGGGTTCTCACAAACAAGACTAGCAGGCGGTAGCTTTTGCTGCGGCGCGACCATACTCCCCACCTTGAAAGCTCCAACAGAAGCTTTCAAAACCAGTATATAATAATTTGAATCGCGCGCGGTATGAGATATAAATAAAGCGGAAAATAGACTATAAACTTTAGTATAGATAAACAAAAGGCGGTACAGCATAAGGCTGTTTATATGCGGGTAATGATGAAACTATGAAAAAAAAACGAAAGCGGTATCTTAGAAACGAGTGACTTGTAAGGAAACTGTAACTAAGATTAACAGTTATGTAAGTTATATAGTAAAACAAGCAACAGGTGCATCGTAACCAGGACATATATTTTCCAAAAACCTATTCGCGATAATAAAGGTTATCCTGATAAATCAGAACCACTGTTCACAAGCTGAACAGGGTCTTTAGCGGTATTAAACAGGTGAAGTAATAATAATAATATATATATGTGATATAACTATCACATGACATGTCAAGTTCATGAGCGTTTAGGATAGAAATTCGTTCTACATATGCGGTTGTAAAGTTCAAAAAAACATAAATGAATAAATTCGAAGGACCAGCGGG
The DNA here is from genome assembly GCA_910589645.1 of Tinea semifulvella. NCBI lineage: Eukaryota > Metazoa > Arthropoda > Insecta > Lepidoptera > Tineidae > Tinea > Tinea semifulvella. Next base: position 4,981,367 of record OU342611.1, on the reverse strand, counting down.
TAAAGATGCGGTTCACTTTAACTATAATGTTAAAGCTATAGTACAACTCAGTGGTAATTCTGAGCCAGCGGTAAAGATGCGGTTCACTTTAACTATAATGTTAAAGCTATAGTACAACTCAGTGGTAATTCTGAGCAAGCGGTGGCTATAAAGCCGCGGGAGACAATCACAGGGTTGTAAATCCTGTGATGTCATAAAAGGATGCGGTTCACCTTAACTATTAAGTTAAAGCTACAGTATAACTCAGGCAATTCTGAGTAAGCGGTGGCTATAAAGCAGCGGGGAGACAATCACCGGGTTGTAAATCCTGTGATGTCATAAAAGGATGCGGTTCACCTTGACTATAAAGTCAAAGTTACAATATAACTCAGATAATTCTGAGCAAGCGGTGGCTATAAAGCCGCGGGGAGACAATCACCGGGTTGTAAATCCTGTGATGTCATAAAAGGATGCGGTTCACCTTAACTATTAAGTTAAAGCTACAGTATAACTCAGGCAATTCTGAGTAAGCGGTGGCTATAAAGCAGCGGGGAGACAATCACCGGGTTGTAAATCCTGTGATGTCATAAAAGGATGCGGTTCACCTTGACTATAAAGTCAAAGTTACAATATAACTCAGATAATTCTGAGCAAGCGGTGGCTATAAAGCCGCGGGGAGACAATCACCGGGTTGTAAATCCTGTGATGTCATAAAAGGATGCGGTTCACCTTGACTATAAAGTCAAAGTTACAATATAACTCAGATAATTCTGAGCAAGCGGTGGCTATAAAGCCGCGGGGAGACAATCACTGGGTTGTAAATCCTGTGATGTCATAAAAGGATGCGGTTCACCTTAACTATTAAGTTAAAGCTACAGTATAACTCAGGCAATTCTGAGTAAGCGGTGGCTATAAAGCCGCGGGGAGACAATCACTGGGTTGTAAATCCTGTGATGTCATTAATGGATGCGGTAAATAAATAAATTAACATGACCATTCTATAAAAGAATATTGGCCAAGGCGGTGCTATGAAGGGTGGATATGATCCAGAAATCAAATATCCTAGAATCCCATAAATAATAAAAATACTTAGATATTTATGCAATATATATATACAAGCGGTAAATATAATAATGCGGGTGGTGCTACACGGTGCAACTCTGAACAATCAACAAAGTCTATACTGTTTATAGAAACAGTTTATAAATAAAGATATATACTTAGAGAAATGATTTATAAAAAATCGGATGAATTATTATTAAATTTATTATTATTTGGATACAAATACATTGCCAGCGTAAACTTTACTCTTCTTAAAAGAGCGTAAGTAGCGGTGATAGTTAAATGATAAGTTAATTTAAATTTAATATAAATAATAAACATTTATAGGTCAGTATTGACATAAGGTCTTATTGCTAAGCACATAAGGGCTAAAGTCGCAGCGAAATATTGAATATAGTAAAGTATATAAGTAATGCGGATAAATACATAATATCTTGTTTAAATTTATAACAAGACACGCGGAAATTTATTTTTATTATATAGTTTAAGCTAGTATTTGTATAAAGAACATGGAATTAAAGTTAAACATTTAAAGTTTCCATTAAAAGTACAAGTTAATCGTTACTTTAGTTGCAACCAAAAAGCGAGTTAAATTGTGTAGATAATATTGAAATCAAACTTGAAGCAAAAATGCACAGCGATATACCCTAGTACATGTATCACGTGGTGCAACTGAAAACATAACGGGATTTTTTTATTCATTGGATGTGCGCGGGCGCTGGCAAGCCTTTGGTGACTCATTTGTCATTGAATGCCTTCGCGAGAGGTTGTTAGCGCTCTCGCCTACCGGTGCAACCGAATTCGATACTTGCGTCGCGTTATTATTTCGTGAATTTAAATTATCAAAATGTAGCAACGTATGATGGGATTTCGTACACTGCTTACAAGTTTTGCGTGAATTACAGTAATGCGTTGAATGAGTAATGCTTAAACAATTTACACAACCGTTCAGTGATTTTATATAGTTAAATCGTGATTTAGGGTTTAAACTTAAGAATTCCGGACAAATATAAAGCTGCGAATGATCTAAATTGTTACAAAGTGAACAAGAGTTATTAGAATCAATATTAGAATGCGGATTTTTATAATTATTAGTGGTTACAAAAGATTTAAATGTTTTATTTTGGTTATAAGTTTTATGATATTTGTTTTGCAAAGGAATACCTTTAACTGGCGGTTCAGTCACATGTTTAAGTCAGTTAAACTTTGTGATGTGGGAATTTCTGTGCCTCTAACAGACATCTCAAATTCTTGCACAGTTTGTAAGTCAACCTTTTTTAATGCACATGTTAAAAATATAAAGTCAGTTAAATCCTCAATTTGTAATTGTTTGAGGGCGGAAATGGATGACGCAAACTTTTCTACAAATGAATTTAAACCTTCAGCGGTGTGTGTAGTGGAATTAATATCCAGTATATTATTTAGATAGTAAGTACCTAGGGCTCTTGTCTTGGTGTTTTTTAACAAGACTGTCCCATAAAATAGAGTAGTTATCTCCAGTAGGTATAATACCTGCGGTTATATTTAAAGCGGAGTGAGATAATTTTCCAATTAAATATTGGACGCGTTGCGAGTCTGACAATTTAGGGTTCAAATGAATATTAGACTTAAAGGATTCGTAAAAAATAGGCCAATTTTCTGTTTTACCATCGAACGAAGGCAAATAATACTTTCGAATCTAGATTTTAGGTCATCTATAGTTACAGTTTGAGCCAAAAATAACTCAGATTCCTCATGATTTAAGGTTTGCTTTGACATAACGCATAACCTATTCACTCGTTCAAAGATAGCTTCTTTTTTAGCAATAAGCATTACCAATTTTTGTGATAACGACATATTTATTTTAAAATATTAGGTAAATTACAAATTTAAATGCGGGTAGTTATATAAAAAAGTACAAAGACTTTTTTGGTTTGTAATTTTTGTTATTTATATTTAGGAAGGTACTTACGATATCTATGGAAAGTTTTTAAAACTATTTTTATAACTAAAAATCATAAAGTATGAGCGATGCGGGAGAATATATGCGTATGAGTATGTTACAAAGCGGTAAGTATATTTTTATTTCAGCGGTTTTAAGTAAGTATAGCGGTATGAACATAAATAAAAATAATAATACAGAGATATGAAGTGACGCGGTTTAAGTAAATAAATTAAGTTATTTACGCGGGATTAAATATATTATTTAACGCGGGAATAGAAATATTATTTTACGCGGGTTCCGGTTCGATTAGGCCCAAATTATGGTATGGCAGTTATGCGGGTTTTAAAAATAGGATGCTAGTTCGCGGCCTTCGATTATAGCTCCAGCAGTGGGAAACCTGGTCGGGTCACAGCAGTACAAAGCTACTCCAAAACTAGAATTATCTGTAGAGAATCCACTTACTTGAACTAGCAATGACGAGGACACCAATAGCCAAGCATCAGCCTTCTGGTCAGCTGCGAGACGATCCAGGTGCGGTTTTAATGTCGCGGGTGTAATTTCACTTCATATCAGCGGATGCGGGTAAATATAATGAGCGGCGCGGTCTGAGAGAGCTTCGTGGTGGTCTTCCCGAGGAGACAAGGTACACCACCGTTCACGAGCTATAGTCCGAAGCACACTGACGAAATATGACAAGCTCGGCGCGTATAAGGGCTCTCTCACCCCGGAAGTGTCGACCGTAGCGCCATCTAGCTAAATGACGGCGCATGGAATCAACACACATTAGCTAGCCTTGTAAAGGGTTCTCACAAACAAGACTAGCAGGCGGTAGCTTTTGCTGCGGCGCGACCAGTATGTATATAATTATTGTTTAGATGTGTAGTTTATATGTATGTATTTGCATGTAGTATTAGTATGTAGTTATGTAAATATAATTTATTTAGGTAATTTATATATGTCATAATATTGTCTAATTAAGCCTGTAATTGCACCTACCTTTCATTGTTTAATTGTTTTTGTTGTCCCGAAGGTTTGACTGTCATAGAATGCCAAGCGGCATTAAGTCCGCCTTTGTACTTTGTGCAATAAAAATTTAAATAAATAAATAAATATTTATTTATGTAAGAAAAAAGAAGAAGATGTAGTTCTTGGTATTCTATGGATTTACCGCGCTGATGCTGAGTTCATCGTGTGTGGAAAGGAGAGAAGAGAAAAATGGTGTTTTGAGCTTGCTTACCACCCACCATTCAGCTCCTCTTCTAACCCAACCAAATTCTCCACAGTGGCGCGCAAGGTCCATGAATGTTAGCAACTGAAGTCAGACACTCATGACTGACATCAGTCCCTAACACTATGCCGGCTTGATTAGATGTGGGTGCATATTCTGACCTGTGCGTGTGGTTCGGTTGCGGAATGGAGAGGGAGTGATTAGGTTATAGAGCTCTTCCAAGCATTCACCATAGTATAGCCGGTAGAACACGCTCAGAAAAGCCACAAGCGATTCGAGAATTTCAGATATAGTGGCATCGTCCACAATTCGAACAGCTCGCCTCTGTAGGACATTGAGAGCATCTGTGAGGTACTTAGCGGAACCATCCCAAAGGTGAGAACAGTATTGTAAGTAACAGTGAGTACACATGATCTGATCTGTGATTCGTACAACAATACTCTAATTGAATGCAGAAGAAACCCATTCACCTTTTTCTGTATGATTCCGTTAATACCGTTTTGGAAGCTCATTTCTTAAATGTATTGACGGACGAGTTAAACATTGCTCCAGAGTGTATTTTTACACTTAAACGTATTTGCAAGTAAATTCACAGTAAGTTATATATTTAATGTATTTTCATGAAATTGCTATGTACGGTTAAGTTTTAAGTCCGAGGATTTAGACTCTGAGTAATCGGGTTCGATTGGTTGGGAAAATATTTATAAATGTAAATAAATACATTAATTTATTTGTGATATTTCTCGAGTTTGGTACGCTGGAGACATCGACGAGCTTGCCAGTTGTCATGATTGGCCTATAGTAAAGTTGGCTAAATGTGAATCCGCTTATTCATAAGCGTGGTTTATGACCACCCCGGAAGGGAAACGGTCGTGATGATACTTTACTTTTATGTATATCAATAGCAAGAAATAAATAAAAAAATATGTTTAAAGTTACTTTCCACCATTTCATCCTTAAAAGCGACACTATCAGCTAGTGCAATTATACAGAATGAGTTTTTTTTATTCTAATCTTCTTAATTACAGAAACTTAATTTTCGTTTTTAAAGCTGGAAGGAAATGTTGAGTGGTAAGTGTAAGATTTGGTCTTGATGGCCCTCTTAAAAAATTCACCCTGGCGAGAGATAATGAATTAACTAATTTTTTTTTTGTACATAGCAGTACTTAACGTAGTTTTTTTACTATATTTAAGTTGAAAATCATTAGAATATTTATCAAAGCGGTCTAAACATGAGGCACCCAAAATGGCGTACAAACCACGTAGCATCCACACAGTTCGTATTTAAATCATTTTCGGCAGCCAAACACCAGCATTTGGAAGGTCTATTCTTGAAACTAATCAAAAAGCTTTTGATTAACTTAATGTCATCACTACATATTAAAAAACAAAGTCCTTTGTCGCGTCTGTCTGTCGGTTTGTCTGTTCGGGATAAACTCAAAAACTACTGCACCGATTTCTATACTGTTTTCACTAATGGATAGAGTAGTTCTCGAGGAAGTTTTTAGTATATAATTTGTTAAGTTTTTATATACAGTAACGAAAAATAAATAAAATAATATAATATGCCTTTTACGCAAACGCTGCCTAAACCCTTAAAGATATAACAAAATAATGTATGGTGGAATTGTGTATCTTATATAAGTCAACAGAAAAGTCCGTGATGGCATACGTCTATATCTTAAGACTAACATACATATATCTATTTTAATACTTAAAAAAATGGGCAATTATAAAGCGGTAGGTATATCAACACCATCATGCATCATGATAGAAATAAATACGTGTTTGCAGCCGAACTAGGCCTATATACTTGTATACGAATGAATCTGTCCGTCAGCAGTCAATGCCCAGACACACTTTTAATTAAAAGTGTTAAGGATTTGATCGATATTTCGTGTTTAGATGCTAGATACTGTTGACGCCGTATCATCCACCTACAACTTCAGGCTAAGTATAGGCTTCCAATTGATGTAGAATGCTGTCACACCTGCTGGGATCTCTAGGTGAACAAACGCTATGGACATAGTACAAAGGAGGAGGACTTACCAGGATCGCACCACCACATTTATCAATATTTACAGTTCTAGGCGAACGAGATTTTTTGGTTAGTTGCTGCTCGTGGCAACTGCGCGCGGCCGTTGCGTCCGAGTCTTGTTTTCGAACTGTCACTCTTTTATGCTCGCCATCCTAGTCAGAGGGCGCGGGCGGCGCGGATGTAGTAATGAAACACAGGGTTAGGAATTAATTAGGACTTTGGGTGGAAGTACCAACGCCACAACAATAAGGTATGTAAGTAAGATGCCATTAAATCCTGTTCAGAAACAGGATTTTTGTCACTGCTGGAGTACCCGCGACTAGTAACCTCTGGAATTGCGCGGAGCGATGACAAGAGACCCGACGGCAAGACCGTTGAGCCATGGAAACTTGGCAGGTCCCTGGTGTGGGATACGATAATACTAGACAGACACATTAGCCCCATCACACATGCGGCGGTTTCTGCTGAGAAACTCAAGCTACGCAAATACTACAACCTCGGTACAGGTTATGAATTTGCGCTTTTTGGGGTCGAGACGTTGGGCTCATGGGGACACACATTCAAGCGTCTTGCCAAGGAGTTCTCCAAACGGCTAACGGAAAAGTCTGGAGACAGGAAAGCTGACAATTATGTCTGCCTACGTATTAGCCTTGCTATACAGCCTCCTTGGGATTTTACTTATATTTTTTTTATTAGGCTTAGTTTATATGATTTTTTTTTTCTTTAATTTATAATTACATTAATAAATGTCACTTAATATGTCCTGTTTCTCATGTGGCTGTGATGATGACGATAACCTACTCGTTTTGTTGTTCGACAAGCGGCATCATTATGACAAGAATAGACCTCTTAGTCCGAGATCGAAAAGTCCGTGTGGTCGATACTCGATGGCTTTCAGGCTTTCAGTGAACAGTGTATACAGTACAGCTGACAGAGACATAATAATTTCGGACCGGCCATTCAATACAACAATTTATGCCATAATATTTTGAACCTAAAAATTTTAATATATGAAACAAAGTCGGTTTTGTTAGCACACTTATAACTCGAGAACTGTTAAACCGATTTTCATGGTTTTTGTTTTGTTGGATTTGTCTCCATCCAAAATAGCTAACTAAGCTATAATAGCTACTAAATAAATACCTAAATAATTGAAAAATTGACGAAAAAATTAAATAAAAGAAAAAAACATTTACCCATACAAAATGTTCGTATGTTTCGTACCTGTTAAACAATGTTGGTTCTCAAATATTTCATGCGTTCAGAAAATAAAGCTCTTTTAATATAGAATAATTGACAAATAACCAACAGATTCGGAGACTAATATCAACTTGTGGAATCGTTAATAAATTCTCATTAAAATTGTGATGAGACCCTCGCCAACCTGTCCTGTAAAAGTGGCGAGTGTAGGGCAAATTCTCCAGATATCTGAGTTTATTCTGGAAGGCCCAGACAAGGATCAGGAACGGATTCATGACTCTGTTTTACAGTGGAAGTTGGTGCGAGAGGAGTCCAGCTAAATCTCTGCACCACTTACTGAAGGAATTGGGCCTAAGCAGGTCTGCCGCCAATACATTTATGAAGTGAGCTTCTAAGACGGCATTAACGGAATTATACAACAGTATTTGGTTGGGTAGGGAGAGGAGTAGAATGGTGGATGGTGAGCGTCTTGTTACGGAAGTAAATAAAAAAGGAGGCCTTCTTTTCAAACCAGCCTATTGTCGGTCGCAAGCTCAAGACACCATTCTTCTTATCTCTTACCCACACACGTTGGACCCGGCACCCGCACGGTGAATCCATGGAATGCTTAGAAATTTGTCTTCTCTTCTCCACCAGTGGAGTGAGGTCTAGGACGGTGTGTTGTAAATAAATAAAGAGAGAGACAAGCATTTTGACTTGATTCAAATGTACGTCTATGGTTGCCGATAGTTAAATAGTGGGCGAAAACAAAGGTTACAGTCGCGGACAGAGCACCGGACGTAACAAAACACAGATGTTTATTACCTCACGGATAGCCGAACGTGCTCGTGGGTTGGAGTCGGAGGCAAATTGAAAACCGATGGTGTAATATTTTGTGTATAGATGAACATTTAGTTCAGACGTAGATTTTATGTTTTACATAGTGGTTACTGGTTATTAGAATGCTAGAAATTAAAATTTATCAGGTATGAAAAATCCTGTATAGTATAAGAAAATAGTAATTATCATATTTTTAAATTCCGGAGAAAAAAACACTGCAAGTTTTCTTTTTAGGTTAATTTTCATTGGAATATTTCGAACCGACGCACGCGCAAGTCGAAAGCGTCAGAATTAGCTCCCAGGAGAGAGATCAAAAATAAATCTAGGAGTAGGTGCAAAAATAATTACAAAAAGAGTTGTGTGTACTCATAAACTCTGGTCCAACTCTTGATGCTATGGTGGTGTGACGTGCCCTACAAGCATTGACCTTGGAGCTATCGAAGTAAGTAAGTCTCTTTCTTTTCACCATCTTAGACTTAGAAAGAGACTTACTTACTTATGTATCATGAGATATATATAAAAAAAGTAAAAAGTATCAGCACGACCGTTTCCGTTTCGGGTGGTCAGAAACCACGCTTATAAATCAGCGGATTCACATTTAGCCAACTTTACTATAGGCCGATCATGACAAGTGGCAAGCTCGTCGATGTCTCCAGCGTACCAAACTCAAGAAATTTCACAATTAAATTAAATATTAATTAAGTGTATTTATTTACATTATTAAATATTTTTGTGTCCCGACCAGGAATCGAACCCGGTACCTCCGAGTCTAAATCCACGGACTTAACCGCTAGACCACGGAGGCAGTTATATATATATATAATATGTATCATGATGGTGAAAAGAAAGAAGATTTACTTACTTCGATAGCTCGAAGGTCAATACTTGTAGGGCACGTCACACCACCATAGCAAGAGTTGGACCAGAGTTTATGAGCACACACAACTCTTTTTTATTATTACATACATAATATGATTAATATATAAATAACTGCTACAAAGTAAAAACAATAACACATTTTAGCAGAAATGAAAACCCTTTTGAAAGCACAAAGCATCGTAAACTAATAATGCATAGCTCGCCGCTTACCAGATGCCGTCAGTTATGATATTTTTCAAATACGTTACAGGATTCAGGTATTCGGATAGTAAAGTTCGTAAATAAAACATTCACTCGCGACAACGACGTATATGCATAAAGTATAACGTCCCAAGTACACCAAACTTGATTTCTGGACAGAGCTATTCGGACGACTGTCTCGGACGTTCGTTTGTATATACTATTTCTGACATCGGCATCGGACGTTGCCGGTCTTTTAATTTTTTTTTATGTCAACAATTACTACGATGGTCACACTGAAAGTTTTTAGAACTGTCAACTTGTAAACAATATTTTTAAAAAAGTTTTAATTTTGAAAATGGAACTCTTTGCATATATTATTGAGTATGTATTTCATTTATTTATCATTTGTTTCACGACTTGGCGGTAAATTGAAATATTGTCTTTATCACGTCAACATGATATTAACGTGAGAAAATTTTCGTGCCATGATTTTTTATGACTTTCGATGTCATTTAAGTCAACAAGAATCTTATGAAAGATTTCGATTGGCCTTTCATGATGAAGCCCCATCCGTGCACAATTGGTTTAAACGTGGTCGCACTAATCTAACCGATAATCTTTGTGAGAATAACATACAGGATAGAGACTAACAAAAGAGTGATCTATTAGTGGATTCGGACAAGCTTGTGCATTGGTATAAGTCAAATGCACAAAATCCTCCATGAGCATTTAGCGGTCAGGAAGCTTTGAGCCTGGTGGATACATCATAATTTGACCAAAGCCCAAAAACTCCGTCGTGTTGATTGGTGTTATGATCCGAAAACTAAAAGACAGTCTGCTCAGTGGGTGTTTCCTTCCGAGGAGATGTCTTAATTTTCCTAGAATTTTCGGTTATTTTCGTATATTTATTTCAGATGCAACTGCAGCCCATAGACGTTTTGCAATATCTCGATTATTGTCACTTTTTAAATATTGTCCCAAAATGTTGGACTATAATAAACACAATCAGTTATTTTTTCAATATCCTGAACGGTGACATAAAGAAGCAACAGACCTGACTTAAATTAAATTATACACACACTTTTACGCTACTGCCTACAGGCAGACTGGCGAAAAATCCCAACAAGTTCGGATTCGGCGGTTGTCCAATCCTAATATTATGTCTATGCTCACGTCTATCCATGTTATTTTATGCCGAAATTTGAAATACGCGGGATCGTTCGTATCCAACAAAGCAATAAAAGCGGATATGATCAAAGGTTTTTGGGACTTGCGTAAACTATTTAGCGAAGTTATACAAACCAAAAACAAGGAAGAAACCTGACGAATCTACCTATAGACGATCAAAAATTTATTTTACTTTGTAGTGACCTAAATACGACTTATGTAATGATTTATGTAATTAATTTAATACATTTAATTAATATTTAATTTATTTGTGATATTTCTCGAGTTTGGTACGCTTGAGACATCGACGAGCTTGCCACTTGTCATGCTATTGCCACTTGTAAAGTTGGCTAAATGTGGATCCGCTTATTTATAAGCGTGGTTTCTGACCACCCCGAAATGGAAACGGTAGTGAACCTTTATTAATTTGGTTTGGTTTAATAATAATTTCTACTTCTATTTATTTAAAATGCAATAAAAGAGCTTAAACTCTGCACATCCTACAGAAAATCAGTATTCAATCACAATACACTGACCATGGCGGTGTGCCTTCGTCTCGGAGCCCGGACTGTCCACCCACACCAGTGTCGGTGTGGAGAGCCGGTGGAACATCTCGGACACCATGGGCTGTCTTGCGCCTGGCCAAGGTAGTTGTCCAACTAACGGAAAAGTCTGGAGACAGGAAAGCTGGCAATTATTTTTGCCAACATATTAGCTATACAGAGGGGAAATGTTGCCAGTCTTCTTGGGACTATCACTGAAAGGTCACTAGAGGACATTTTTTACTTATAGTTTATTTTTTATTAGATTTAGTTTATATTTATTTTAATTTTAACTTTTAAGTAGTTTTAATTATTTATACTTTTTATTCCAATAAATATCTTTACATCACAGAGTGAATATACATTTTAGTGGCTTATCTCTGCTTCTTTTTCTTTGCTAATAGCTGTATCAAGCGGCGAATAGCTGTGGATTTTGGACCTTTTTAAATTTACATTGTTATTACTTACTATAGTAAAACAATATATGTAAAAGGTAATTAAACTGGTAAGCTATAAAGTGAAGTAAATATGGAATCAATAGAAGGAATTGGAAGATAAAATTCGATCTAGCACGAGTATTTCCGTTAACTTGATTTGTAACTACCAATTCTATTTAACCGTAAACAATTTTGGCTGCGGTTTGTTTACTTTGGGCGGCATTTACAAAGTAACTTCAGTTCACTGACTGCGATGTTATTCTTTTAGAAACACCTTGATAGAGTCAGTCAGTAAAATATTTAAACATACGCTGGTTATATGTAAGTATAGACTGCTTGCAACTTCATGGGATAAAGTTAACTGTTAACTGGATGAAATTCACATAATTTATAATCATCATCATCATCAGCTATTTTTTAGTTATATTAATTATAAGTTTGAATGCGAGAAAAACCTAGTACCTTGGTTTGAAAGAACAAGGAACAACCGTGACGATAAAGATTGATGAAGAAACTCAAGATAAGTAAATATAATTATATATCTGGGCAGTGTTTTCACTGCGGATGGGAGTACGATAGGGATGTTAAAAGAAGAGTGAATTCGGGAAATAGTGTTAACGGTGCCCTGGGGATTGGCAGTTGAAATGTCAGTGAGAAAGCTCGGCTCGCCATACACAATGCCATGTTGGTACCAACACTCATGTATGGAAGCGAGACGGTGCGTGTCTAATACCCAGTGGCAGTTTGTTCCACTGGTGGGCTGCAGACTTAGTAAACGAATCTGAATATCTGCTAGTGGGGTGGGATGGGATTTCAGTTGATTATTATAGGAAGAACGTAATGGAAGGTTGTGCGTATCGCACAGGAACTCAAAACGGCATTTTAGGTATGTGCACAAGGATTGTTCAGGATACTATACAGAGACACGAGGAAAGCGGATATTGAGCCATTTGAACTGAGTACGAAAATTATGGCGCGGTGGTGGCTCGGTTGTAAGAACGCGTACCTTAAATCCTACAAAGGTCGGTTCAACCTACCCGGCATGTACCAATGAGAAATACAGTTTTACAACACCACCGTTCCCGTGCCTCGGAGAGCACGTTAAGCTGTCGGTCCCGGTTCCACTAATGCCAACTTGTGGAATCGTTAATAAATTGTCATTCAAAAATGACATCATATCCTCGCTAAGCCGTCTGGCCAGCGTGGTGAGTGTAGGCCAAATTCTCCAGTTCTGGAAGGCCCATCTCCAGCAGTGGATGTCCAGGACGATGTGTTCCAGGGGCTGTACTGAATGAAAAATGAAACGAAAATTAGAGATATGATCATATCATACTTACGCAAGCCTATGTTCTGGAAGGCCTATCTCCAACAGTGAAGGTCTAGGACGCTGTGTTCCAGGGGCTGTAATGAATGATAAAATAATTGTTTTCAACTGACTATAATTTTAGACTCCACATTTAAGTATTGGCACGAGAGGTATTTTAAACTTTAACAGCGATATTTGTATCAAAACTGCCGTTTTATTTTGTTGTGAAAGTAAGTGGGTGTATATCATTGACTTACATAAATAAACGGTCATCCATAGTAATATTTTAAGTGACATATTGACTCTACGAAGAAGACAAGTTTCTAAGCATTCCATGGATTCACCGTGCGGGTGTCGGGTCCATCGTGTGTGCGTAAAAGATAAGAAGAATGGTGTCTCGGGCTTGCAACCCACAATAGGCTGGTTTAAGAAAGGAGGCCTCCTTTTTTTTTTTTATTGCGCGATAATACGCTCACCATCCACCATTCTCATACTTCTCTCCCTACCCAACCAAATACTGTATGATTTATTCAAACTCTACCGCCGAAAAGGCTGCTAAACTAAAACACAATAAATATTTAAGTCTAACAAATGATTATACTCGTATCCTTTCGCAATAGTAACATTAGATCTTTGGAATACAGAATCAAATCTTTTGATTAAAAAAAAGGTAGATGTTGCGGTTCGCGAATTTAGGCGCGGAGGTATAGGTTTCATTCGTGGTTGGGACACAATAATTTATTTATTTTTGGTATTTCTCAAGTTTATTGTATTGGTATGCTAGAGAGCAGAGCTTGCCACTTGCCATGCTGTTGTCATAAAGTTTGTTAAATGTGAATTCCGAAAGGGAGGCGGTCGTGATGATACTATATTCACTTTACTTTTACGAGAATGTAGTCTATCAATTTTCTAGGAAATAAAATTTATGACATCTTAAGTTTTATAAAACTTTTAAGTTTAATAAAACCCCGGTCTGTTGATGCATGTCAATGACGTAAACAATGTCGGCGTTCAGAGAAATGATCTCAGGAAAGGCACGTCGTCAACTCAATACCTACACGTGTACAAACATCCGCGCATTCAATTATACATACATATAATTTATAACATAACATACTTGCAGACTGCTTATGACCCTAGCAAATAATTTCCCCCCATATTTACACAGACACGTCAATAAAACGAACCATTCGCTATTATTGTTTGCATTAAAAATAAACAGAAGAAAAAATATTCGCATTTCGTTCCAATTGATAATAATCTTCCGTGTATTGTGGATGTATTTATTATTTGAGATAACTATTTGCCATTGATCGTCACCACATCCTCACATCCCCTAGAACTGTCTGTTCGAAATAGGCCTTCCATAACATATCGTCATGATCGTAGAACAGTGACGGAACTGCTATATTTTAAAATTTTCATGGCGGCCATTCAAAGTTATTTCAACTGTTTTTTTGTCACTTCTTTTTTAAGTTAATACTAGTCTCATAATAAGTGCAAACCTTCTAGATTTCATTTTGGAACCCTTTCTAATATTTCCACTATAAATTACAGACCACAAACAATATAAAACTATTTATTTATTTATTTATTCGTGGGAAAATTTACAGCCTTTACAATATTATGTATACAAAAAATATCTAATCTCAAAGCCTTACAAATTTTCACTGTTACCATATATATATATATGGTAACAGTGAAAATTTGTAAGGCTTTGAGATTAGATATTTTTTGTATAGATATATATATATATATATATATATAATCAGATTTTTTACCAAGTTATAATAATTTCTGTTATTTGCTATCGAAATAATGCAATATTATGGGTATTTTTTAAAATCCGACATTGTTCTACGATCATGACGATATATCTGAGCGGTGCTGGCTCGGTTGTAAGAACGCATTCCTTAAATGACCGCCTCCGTGGTCTAGTGGTTACAAACGTTGCCGTGAACTCGGGAGGTCGTGGGTTCGATTCCCACCGGGGGCAAGTTGTACATTGTATAATTTGTCTCGGTCTGGGTGTTTATATGTATAATATGTATATATTTACAAAAAAAAAAGTATAATATGTAGTTTATCAACCATCTAGTTTCCGTAACACAAGCCTCGTAGCTTACCACGGAAATTAGATGGCGCTGTGTGACCTGTCTGGAAATATTTATTATTATTATTAAAAGCCGGCATAGTGTTGGGAACTGATGACAGTTATGAGTGTCTGACTTCAGTTGTTAACATTCATGGACCTTGCGCGCCACTTACCATCAGGTGGACCAGAGGTCAAATGCCGTACTAGTAAAAAAAAAAAAAAAAAAATTGATAAACACATTACCCTTCTATGCATCGCACAGTCGGGTAAAAATATTCTCCATCTGTAATCCTATCAACTCAAATTGAAATGTAAGAGCAAAATGTAGCTCTGGATTAGATACAGAGTTTTATTGGCGCATAATGAAAATCTTCGCGTCTGCAGCTGGAAAATATCTTAGACAATAATTGTACTGGCGATTCGACTACTTAATTTATAAATTGCGACGTTTCTGTTCCATTCTGTAAATATAGCATTTTCATTATTATAAGTACTCAGTGAATAAAAAAATATATCCTCCTTGCATCGTTTTCCTCAATGCTGAGGGTCGTGACCCCCTCCTCGGATCACTTTGTCCCGGATGATGCTGCGCCATCCGGGTCTGCTCACGGCGGCGTGCAGGACTCGTGGACTTGGGTGTGAAATGTGGTGCGGATCTGGTCTGACCAGCGTGTCGGGCTCCGGCCACGGGGTCTCTTGCCTTTAATTTTTCCCGTGATTACTGGCCTTTCCAGATTGCCAGAGCATATGACCAAAATACTCAAGGACTCGTTGCAGGCGTGACTAGATGCTTTTTCACACTTCGCTTGAAGGACTCCAAGTTATAAAAAAGTGGAAACACAGAGGCTGGAAGAGCATTCCACATCTTTATCGTACGACAGATGTATGAGTCCCCAAATTTATACGTACGCGAAGGGATGGTGACTACGGTATGTGGGTGCATATTCTGACCTGTGCGTGTGGTTCGGTTGCAGAATGGAGAGGGAGGGATTAGGTTATAGAGTTCTTCGGAGCACTCACCATAGTATAGCCGGTAGAACACGCTCAGAGAAGCCACATCTCGGCGAAGCTGCAGGGATTCGAGAGTTCCAGATATAGTGGCATCGTCCACAATTCGAACAGCTCGTCTCTGCAGGACATTGAGAGCATCTGTGAGGTACTTGGCGGAACCATCCCAAAATGTATGTATGTATATGTATGTATGTATGCTTGTTCCTTTGCGGTACATACGCGTACTCCGATTTTGTTGATGCTCCCGTCAATCGATTTGTTTTCATCACGCGAGTGTCACTGAAGATATGACATTAATCAAATTTTAGTAAGCCGACAACCAGACGCCATATTGTGAAATAGAAAAAAAAATTAAAAGTCGACAGACTATATTGAGTATTGTCGAGTAGGTATTTCAAAATAATGTTGAGTTTTCTCTTATCGTTTTTCATTTCCAGTGACCATTTAGGTTCTATAACGATTTAAAGTTGGTTAGGAACACGAAGATGTGTAAAGTACCTACTGTGGATTAAGCGAAAAATATTTCATGTTAATTTTGTATAGGTATAGGTATCCACGATTAATTGCTTGCAGTTCGACTGCGTAATAAGGAAGTTTTAATAATTTGTGTAGGTAATTACGTAAAACAGTGTAAAGTTTTGGTTTAATCCAAATTTGAGTTCAGTTCAAATTATTATATTTTAGGTATTATTTGCTCGGTAGATAAATTAATCTAGTTTTTTATTCGAAGTAATATATATATATATACAAACAGTATAAAAGAATTACAATATTGAATAATTAAAAAGAAAACCTAACTTTAAATAAACAAAAAAAAAAAAAAAAACACACTACAAATACTAAACTTAAAAACTAAATTTATAACCGTCCGATGGGCGTAGTGTGCCGAGGACACTCGCTGCCTTCCCCCGTTGAACGACGAGGCCGACCCTTTGAGCAAAATATTCTCTACTCAAAGGGTCACCCGTCCCGTAATACACGTAATACGTCCCGTCTTGTAATACATTATTTAATGTCTCTGGTTCAGACTTCCATATACTTTTTATCGATCTCCTTTACAGGTAAAAACATGAACTCAATCTAACTTAATACCAACTATGTTCCTGATTGCGAAATAAACGAACAAAATCGTTATTACCTACTGCTTTCCCATTATTTCCCTCGAGAGTTCTGTCTTTGCAGAATAGGAGAACAAGTTATGCTCGATTTTATTCCAATACTAAAATACTAACCTCCAGTATCAGAATGAATAAAATAATCGACATAATCTCTGATATAGATTTTAATTAAGTCTAAAAATATTTTTCATTGAATTGTACTTGTAAACACTACATCTCGCACGTACAAATTATGTAAATTTCGTTACAATATAAATATAGCATAGGGACAAAAATAAGGAAAGGCATGCTACGATGGTTCGGGCATGTTGAAAGGATGAGCGATGAAAGATTGACGAACCAGATATATAATGCGAAAGTTGTGGGTGAAAGAGGCCCTGGCAGACCAAGACTTACATATCACGATCAAATAAATTAAACACTGACTGAAGGTGCATTAAAAAGTCTTCGTAACAAAGGGCATGTATGAAGAGGTTAATGAATGTCGACGAAGCGAAAGAGGTATGTCGTGATTGTGTCAAATGGCGCTCAATTGTCTCTGCCTACCCTAAGATATGTATTTGTTAAAGTGATAGGCAGGATAGACAAATTAAGAATTTTTAATCATACAATTAATAAAGTATTCAGATAATTATAATATTTGCTCCCTAAGTGAAACCATAAAACGGGCTCTTGCCACCATTGAGTTTCCAGCTAATCAGGAACCCATTGGAATAGTCCGCGATGATGGCAAGAGACCTGGTGGTATGACGCTGATCGCCTGGGAGCGGGGACGGGCTTAGTGTGGGATGCCACTTGTGTCGACAATTTGGCTTTATAAAATTAAAGAAAATACACATCCTTGCAAATGCCGAAATAGATTCGAAGTGTACCCTTACATACCAATAAAAACGGCATTTTTTTGTAATAGTGTGTATAATATGGCCGCTACATTGTTTAATAAGCTACCGGATGACCTTAAGAACAACAAAACATCAATCTTCAAAACAAAATTGTATGACCTTTTGGCAAAAAAGGCTTATTATAATCTTAAAGAGTACCTAGAAGATGCATTAAATTGACTTTTTCTTTTCTTTATTTTTGTTTGTTTCTTGTCTTATTTTGTTTTCTTATTTTATATTTTTATATTTAATAATAATTATTATTTAATTTTAAAAAAATGTTATTATTTATATACCTATCTCTTAGGTCGACTTTTGTAGCTCACAACCACCTGTTAGTACCTAAATAAATGTACCAAAAGTTAATAAATAAATTATTGATTTTGATTTTATTACTAAAAGCGAGAGCCACAGATGAAAGCGAAGCGGCGCAAATACGTATCTATAATCAAAGACTACGAATGCCGTTTGCTGTAGAGACTTTAGCCCCGTGGGGTCCAATCACTAAAACATTTATAAAAAACATCACCTCTCGTCTAATTGTCTGCCTCTGGTGACAAGGGGGCTGGTTCTTTCCTCGCTCAGAGAATCAGCATAGCGATTCAGCGAAGAAATGCGGCTAGCGTAAAACTAGGCAAATAATATTTTATGTGTGTATTTGGAGGTTTGTTATATTATAACATTTTTTTTGTGTTAGTAGCAATTAATGGGTATTACGCAATACATCAAAAAAACAAAACCTTAAATGACTGAAATACGTCCAGCTTATTGGAATCCTTGGCGCCGCATCAGACTGGAAAATTCTCATGGATTCTTCTTTTTCTCGGAACTTAAAAAAAGTTATCCTTATTGAACTTACCGTTACGTAGGATTTAAATATTCCAAAAGACCACAACATGAAGTCGAATAAATATTATGATCTCACAGAAGAAATGCCCAGGAACGGGTTCAAGACTCAGCTTTACGCAGTGGAAGTTGGTGCGAGAGGAGTTCCAGCAAAATCTTTGCATCACTTACTGAAAGAATTGGGCCTAAGCAGGTCTGCCGTCAATACATTTATGGAACGAGCTTCCATTAACGGTATCATACAGTATTTGGTTGGGTAGGGAGAGGAGTAGAATGGTGGATGGTGAGCGTATTATCGCGCAATAGAACAAAAAAAGGGAGGCCTCCTTTTCTTAAACCAGTCTATTGTCGGTCGCAAGCCCGAGACACCATTCTTTTCATCTCTTACGCACACACGATGAATCCGGCACCCGCACGGAGAATCCATGGAATGCTTAGAAATTTGTCTTCTCTCTCTTGCTCTGTTTGGAGTTGAAACTCTCGGGGCGTCAAAACAACTCGACAACACTTCGGGAGACAAGAGGGCTGGACAATATTTTATTGATCAGCATTGACATTCAACGTGGCAATGCTGCCAGTATGCGTGGGACTTTGACCATTGATAATGATTTGGAGCAAGTTTTTTATGAATAATATTTTTTATTTATTTAATTTTATAGCGTGGTGGTGGCTCGATTGTAAGACAGCGTTCCTTAAATCCTACAAAGGTCGGTTCAAACCCACCCGGCATGTACCATTGAGAAATACACTTTTCTTACGTACATTTGTCATAGATTTAGAACACCACCGTTCCCGTGAGGAGGAGAGCACGTTAAGCCGTTGGACCCGGTTTCACTAATACCAACTTGTGGAATCGTTAATAAATTGTAATAAAAAAATGACATCATATCCTCGCCAAACCGTATGGCTAGCGTGGCGAGTGTAGGCCAAATTCTCCAGATATATGTTCTGGAAGGCCCATCTCCAGCAGTGGAGTACTAGGACGCTGTGTTCTAGGGGCTGTAATAATAATAATATAATTAGTTTTTCCTTTTTTTTTGTTTATAGTTGCATTTTTTATTATTAGTAGTTTATATTAATGGTAATTTATATTGTTCTAAAGAAATGAAAGAAAATGTTCTGATATAACGTCTGTAAACTGGCAAATAGTCCTATATGAAATACCAGGAAAATATAACTGACGCAATAAAGGAAAAGTCAATAAACGGAATTTAAAAAGTACGTGTTACCTAAAAGTTAAATTTATTAAAAAAATGTCATGGAACTGTATGCTTTAAGTTTTTCTTAAGAATAAGAAATCTGTATAGCTAAGCTAATACGTTGGCAGAAGTAATTGCCTTCCTTTCTCCAGACTTTTCCGTTAGCCGTTTGGACAACCCCTTGCCAGACGCTTGGCTGAGTGTCCCCATGGGCCCATCGTCTCGATCCCAAACGGCGCAAATTCGTAACCTGTACCGAGGTTGGCGTATTTGCGCAGCTTGAGGTTCTCAGCAGAAACCGCCGCACTTCCCGCGCTTGACGAGGTCGACTGTATGTGTGATGGGGCTATGTTATTTTATAAAAAAACATATACAAGTACATGTCTGACAACCCCGCAAGGAATTACAGTTACCACGAAAAGGCAATTTTTTCTTCTAATTCCGCCGCCTCCGTGGTCTAGTGGTAACAAACGTTGCCGTGAACTCGGGAGGTCGTGGGTTCGATTCCCACCGGGGGCAAGTTGTACATTGTATAATTTGTCTCGGTCTGGGTGTTTATATGTATAATATGTATATATTTACAAACAAAAAAAAGTATAATATGTAGTTTATCAACCATCCAGTTTCCGTAACACAAGCCTCATAGCTTACCACGGAAATTAGATGGCGCTGTGTGACCTGTCTAGAAATATTTATTATTATTATTTACTATTTAAAAAAGCCACTCTAAAAAAATTAATTATTCTGAAAGCAAATTGCATAATGATTATTAAAGCAAAGTAGTAGTTTAATAATGCAAAAATGGGAGTGTATTATGCACATGCGTGTTCCTGAATAACATTATACCTATCTGTTAATAGCCAGTTTACTATTGAGCTGAAATTAAACATAGCTTTTAAGCTCCCGTCACATTGGTTTAACAAGTCAAAATAATCGTACTAACATATTTTATTATAGCGAGGATTATAACACAAAAGAGGTTAAATTAAAATTATAATTATTATTACAGCCCCTAGAACACAGCGTCCTAGACCTCCACTATTGGGGATGGGCCTTTCAGAACATATATCCGGAGAATTTGGCCTACACTCGCCACGCTGGCCAGACGGCTTGGCGAGGATCTAATGTCAAACTAATTAACGATTCCACAAGTTGATATTAGTGGAAGTGCTCTCCGAGGCACGGGAACGGTGGTCTTGTAAATCTATGACAAATGTACGTAAGAAAAGTGTATTTCTTATTGGTACGGTAATTGGGTTTAAACCGACCTTTGCTGGATATTAAAAAAGCGTTCTTACAACCAAGCCACAGTCGCGTCAAGTTAAAATTATTTAGGGCATATTTCCAATCCTTCTATTCCTGCAGTCTGTGGCGAGCATACAGCGCCCTACGAGTCCAGTATAATAATGATTTCAGAGTATTGTTGGGGCTGCCACGTTTATGCAGTGCGTCCGGAATTGCAGAGAATCGCGTTAATAGTTTTTCTGCTATCATGCATCTCTAGTCAATAGAATTAGATGCAACACCAACAATATGCTTAAGGTCATATCGGATAAAGTGGACTGTCCAATACAGTGTAACCTACGCGGCTAACAAGTGGCCGTGGACAACATTTGAAAAAAAAAAAAATCTGCTAGGTACATAACTTTACACACTAAAGTTTTAAAACCGTGCCTATTTCGCTCCAAGCTAAATTGCAAGTGCATTTTATAATTCCCGGGCTCACATTCGTCGCAAGTTATCAAGATTTGTCATCTTGATACCCTAGATCTTTAGCAAGACTGAATAAAGTGGGCAATGGAAAACGACCTTTATATTTAGCTATGAGCACAGATAAAGGCGTAGACTGTTTCCTTAACCCTTCGCAACTGACGTGTCCTATGGTTAACCATTTAACTGACAAGACGTCTAGACTGGTGGCCACCTTTATAAGTAATGTAGTGATTATAATTTAAGGTGACACGGCCATTTTATAGCTACGAATATTAATTAACATTAATGTCATTAGAATATAAGATGACACGGCTTTTTTTTATGCTACAAAATTAATATTATAACATTATTAATTATCTAACACTTTTCGGGATCAGGCTCGAATTGCCGTCATGTCCAGTCAAGCCGGCATAGTGTTAGGATGATGTCAGTCATGAGTGTCTGATTCCAGTTGCTAACATTCATGGATCTCGCTCCCCACTTACCTTACCTGATGAGTGCAAAGTCACTTGTTGTGCTAGTAAAAAAAAAGGTATTCTATACCACCTAACCTTTCGGAAAGTGCCCGAAGAATACATGGATAATAAATATATGGTAAGCATATGGTTTAAACATCCAAGGTCATAATAAACATATTCATTACAGCCCCTAGAACACAGCGTCCTAGACCTCCACTGCTGGAGATGGGCCTTCCGGAACTGGAGAATTTGGCCTACACTCGCCACGCTGGCCAGACGGCTTGGCGAGGACAGGAAGTAAATTTTTAATGACAATTTAATAACGATCCACAAGTTAGCATTAGTGCAACAGGGACCGACGGCTTAACGTGCTCTCCAAGCACGGGAATGGTGGTGTTGTAAATTTATGACAAATGTACGTAAGAAAAGTGTATTTCTCATTGGTACATGCCGGGTGAGTTTGAACCGACCTTTGTAGGATTTAAGGTACGCGTTCTTACAACTTCGCCACGACCGCGCTATATACAATAAACACATATACATAGGTACTTTCATAATACTGTGTATAAATAAAAATAAAAAAACAAATTTTATTTTTTTATACATATATTATTTGGTTGGATAGGGAGAGGAGTAGAATTGTGGATAGTGAGCGTATTATCGTATAATAAAAAAGGAGGTTGTCGGTCGCAAGCTTGAGACACCATTTTTCTCATCTCTTACCCACACACGATGGACCCGGCACCCGCGCGGTGAATCCATGGAATGCTTAGATTTTTTCTTCTCTTTTTATTGTTGGTTTTTATAATTATTTTGGGTGTTTCAGCAATTTTTTTCCTAGCTGTATATTTGTATACCTACGCGGTTGACGACGATAGGGTGAAGTACTTAGTACTTGAACACGCTCCCTCAGTCACAGGCAAATACGTAGTCACAAGTTTCCTTTGAGAATCTGCCCGTGTCTCGTAATGAAGCTTTTTAGAAAATTTAATTAGACTAAAAGGAATTATACGGTTAGGACTTTAGATTATACGGCTAAAGGATATTTGGATGAGAAAGGTGAAATTATTACTTCAATGATCAAAGGAAATATTAATTAAGATAGTATAGTATCATCACAATCGTTTCCCTTTCGGGGTGGTCAGAATGGCTTATAAATAAGCGGATTCACATTTAGCCAACTTTACTATAAGCCAATCATGACAAGTGGCAAGCTCGTCGATGTCTCCAGCGTACCAAACTCGAGAAATATCACAAATAAATTAAATGTATTTATTTACGTTGCTAAATTTTTTTTGTCTCGACCAAGAATCGAAATTCACGGACTTAACCGCTAGTTAGTAGGCAGTTATTATACTTGTATATATTAATCAAGATAAAATTGCGAAAACCATACATATTGAATCAGACCTTTTTTTTTTATAAACTAGGACGATCTTGCGGTAAGTGGCGCGCGAGGTCCAATGCTAGCAACTGGAATCAGACAATCATGACTGACATCAGTCCCTAACAATATGCTGGCTTGACTGGGCATGACAGCAATTCGAGCCTGATCCCAAAACGTATAGATTTTACATGGGTTTATCGGCACGAACGGTAAATACTACTACACCCCGGCAGACTGGGCAAATTACCACCATCAGTCCGCCTACCACCTATTTGTTGTTCTCGTACCAACTCTCTCAGGCCCGTAGCACACCTCCACTGCGAAACCATAACAGCGGAACCGCAGTAATTTCGCCATGTCTTGTCCGTATGTAGGAGAAGCGGAACTTCTAAAGTTCTAACGCATAGATTTGACTATAATTCTATCTCTTTCCATGCGTGGTTTCGTCGATCTGCTCCGACGCCAGCCACACTTCCGCGCTCCGGCCGCCATTTTGTTGCGGTGCCGCGTTGTTTTCGCACGTGTTTATGGAAGTCGACAATAATAAAAAGCGAAACTACATTTTTCTATAAATTAAGATTATGTAGATCTTTAAAACTCTCTGGGCTCATTCTAAAATATGTATAGAAACGATCTTCATGTGACACTAGTTCTTTACATAATCGGGTTTCTCCTAATTTCTTCCTCTTTTCATTAATCTCGTGCACCCAAATTCTACGAGTTTTTAAAGTAAAAGTCAACAATAATATTGCTTCCTCCTCTGACTCTGATAACGACGACATTTCGCTCCGATTGCCCTCAACTGAGTCGCGTGACGTTCCGACGCGACGCCCAGTTCCGCTACTAAAACTACACTTGATCGCAGCGGAATGGGGTGTATTACTAACTTTTTATCACGATAGATGGCGCATGATAGATGGTACCTAATATAACTGTCAGTTGCATAGAAAATTTGTATTTTTATTTCGAAATTTATTATTTTCCGGATATTAGGCCGAAGTGAGCAGCTTTTGAGTGTACAAATTGAGATTTCTAAGCGAAATCAAAGATATGGTAATCTCAAAATTGCCGTTCTATTAATATAAACCGTTTTTCTTTTTAAAGACTGTGTGCGGTTTCTTTCTTCGTCTTTTAAGATAGGTAACGTTAATTTTAAATACATTTTTCTGTTATAAAAATAAAAAAAACTACAAAAACATTTTAAAATGATACGATACAGGTGTAATACAATGTACCATTGCCGCTAGCGACATCTACAAAAAGCTTTGCCTAATACACCCCATTCCTACAACGGTTTCGCGACTGAAGTTTCGGAGCGGAGGTGTGCTACGGGCGTCAAATACCAACTTTTACCTTTGAAGATAATTAATATTGTATGTGAGCTTGCCATGAGGATATTTATATAAAAATAACACCTCTTGAAACAAAACTTACTGATCGCAATAAACGCAATCGTATAGACTTAAACTCAACACAATAATTTATTTAATTTCTTTGATAGAAGTGCGACCGCATTCCTCGTTTCGCGGTTCTCGACGACATCATCGGAAGGGCTCTTGTCACTGTTGGTGTACTGGGATTGTGCTGAGCGATTTATTCCTTGAATAAATCTAAATGTACAAATGTAAGCCTATATATATATATATGCAAAGAAGAAGTCCAGCTATGCGCAGGCTGTGCAAAGGCCGGCTGCCAAGAAAACGGTAGCCCCCGTAGCGGAAGGTTTTAAGATCGTGGATAAACGTAAAAGGAGATGCCGTCGCAACATCCGAGGTACGGCAGACCCAGAAATATGCCAGCTGAAAGCCGCCACACCGATGACATCTATCTACGTGACGCGGCTTTGTAAAAGTTCAATACACCAGGATGTCCTTGACCACATACGTGGACGAGGAGAGTCCGGATCCGTTATGGAAATCACCAAGCTGGGCCGGAATGGCGAGACACAATTTTTAAGGCCTATCGCATTCTTGTGCGGTCTGAAAAAGTAAAAAAAATCTTGATGAAAGATTTCTGGCCGCAGGGCGTTGTGTTTCGTCGATACATAGGTTCATTTGGGCCTACGAAATGCACGACGGAAGATGCGACAAGGTCTACCGCAGCACCGAACCCTCGTGAACCACCTAAGAGGACCCCGGCGCCGATCCCCACTGCAGCAGTCAGCCTTCGTCAGAAGGTGGTCGCCGTACCCAATGGGTACTACTTTGACCACAATAAGATATATATATATATATATATATATACATTATATATATATATATATATAATGTTGATTTTTTATTTCAGTTCCAACATCAGTGACATTGAAGCAGCAATATGAGTAGTACGGGGTACGTGGCGAGTGGCGGGGGGGGTAGAAGAATCCCCACCCCTATGCCTCCCCCGAAAGAAAACACTCACTACCCTTACAGGTAATATATAAAATAACAACTTATATTATAATGATAAATTCGTTTACCCAGCTCTTTTACTAATTTGTTGTTTTTTTTTTTTTTTTTTTTTAAATACTTTATTGCACTAAAATTGTACATAGGCGGGCTTAATGGATCATGAGAATGTGCTCCCATTGTTTCAACCTCAAACGCCACAAAGTTATAACTTTAATAATAAAAAATAAAGTAAAGTATCATTACGACCGTTTCCCTTTCGGGGTGGTCAAAAACCACGCTTATGAATAAGCGGATTCACATTTAGCCAACTTTACTATAGGCCAATCATCACAAGTGGCAAGCTCGGCGATGTCTCCAGCGCTGCAGCGTACCAAACTCGACAAATATAACAAATAAATTTATTCGAAGTAATATACAACCAGTATAAAAGATTTTCAACATAAAAGCTACCTAAATAATAAAATTAAAAATAAACTAAACTATAAATAAAAAATGTCCTCTAGAGACGTCCCATCCGAGATAGTCCCAAGGAAACTGACAACAATTCAATTCTTCAATATTCAATCTCATCATCATCATCATCATCAGCCTGTGTCTCTCCACTGCTGGATATAGGCCTCCCCCAAGGCTCGCCACTTCACACGATCTCCTGCCACCCTCATCCAACCCCCACCAGCGACCTTCCTCAGGTCATCCGTCCATCTAGCGGGGGACCCACTCTGCGTCCTCCCGTACGTGGTCTCCACTCTAGAACTCGTCTACTCCATCGTTCATCGGTTCTACGACAGACATGTCCAGCCCATTGCCACTTCAGCTTACTAATTTTGAAGGCTATATCAGTAACTTTGGTTCTCCGACGGATTTCCTTGTTACGGACTTTATCCATCAGAGAAATACCGAGCATAGCTCTCTCCATAGCCCGCTGAGCGACCTTAAATTTTGTGGACCAGACCCACTGTTAGTGTCCACGTTTCTGCTCCGTACGACAGCATATTCAATCTAACTAGTAATAATTTAAATAAAATAATAAATTCTGAGACGATTATCCTATATTAAAATTTCATACCGTTTGGCTTCTTGCCCCGTCTTGTTATTATATTTAATGTCTCTTACACATGATTAGCAAGTAATTGATAGCGTTTGTCAGCGTTGCGGTGTCACATGTCGTTTGGGGGTCGATTACAAAAGAGCCACTCAACAGCCATTCCTGATTAACTGATACCCTTCAAGTAGACGCTTACGTACTTGTATATCCAAATAATTCGATGCATTTTGGTCAAAGGTCCTTTGATGGTGCAACAAATAATATATGAGTATTTCCCAACTTAAATATCACTAGTGACTTTTTTATCCGACTGCGCGTCGCAATTAAGGTTAATGTATTTATCAGCCTATGTATGTATCGTCTTCTCAACTTATGTATTCGCTATGTATTTGGCCTGCGTAAGTATGATCAAGTCCCACATTTTCGTATTCAACTAAAGTGGCTGAATATCCGTTTTCGTAGATCTGTACACATCCTCTCCTTTCTTTATGGTATTCTAAACAATCCGAAAACACCCCATTACCTGCGTGAGCGTTTCCAATTTCTTCGCGACTCCCACACACTTTCTCTTCGTTCTTCGCACAACAATCAACTTGCGATTCCTCTGCACTCTTCAAGCAGATATTCAGAATCTCTCACTGTTTCTGCAGCTCGTGAATGGAACAAAGTTCCATTGTCAATCAGACTGGCACCGTCGTTGAACATATTTAGGCATCTACTAACTTCTTCTTTCTTAAAAAGCAAAATGAGATATAATTTCTAAACTTAACATGGATTGTTATTTATGTGAGTATTGTATATAAGTATATTCATATTTATGTATTATGTGTATGTATTTATAATGTATATATTTAAGTATATATTTATTGCTATTATTAGTTATTATACATTTTTCCTTTTAACTCTGCATCCCACAATATCTTTTGTCGTTCTCCCAAAGGTTAGCTGTTAGAGAATACCTTTAAGGTATTAAGCTCGCCTATGTACCTGATTTTATTTTAGATATTTATTGTGCAATAAAGATTTTTTTACTTTACTTTACTTTATGTATGTATGTTTGTTGCTTTGTGGCACACTGGAGACCAAACGCATGGTTCGATTTTAATGATTCTCACGTCAATCGATTCGTTTTAATCACGCGAGTGTCACTGAAGATATTATTACAATTTCAGTAAGGCAAGAACCAGACGCCATATTGTGGAAAATACAAAAATAAACGAACTATATTGAGTAGAACTATCGTCGAATAGGTTTATAAAAATCGTATTGAGGTTTCTCTTATAATTTTTAATTTAGAGTGACCATTTAGGATTTATAATAATGTAAGGTTCGCAGCCATTATCATTTAAAATTTCAATGTAAGTCCTTCTTCTTCTTCTTCTTAGTCGCTACACTCTTGGCAGAGTGGTCGTGGTCGTCACTTGAGTGTCAGTGGCACGCTTAACAAGCCGTCTCCACTCGTCTCGAACTGCAGCCTTCCTGGAGCACTCATGTAGGGGGTGATCCATTGCTGCTTTAACCTGGTCAGTCCATCTCATCGGAGACCTACCACGCATTCTCTTGCCATCGACTTTTCCCTGAACTACAAGGTGCTCAATGGATGTATCTCCACGCCGCGACACGTGTCCAAAGAAAGTGAGAATGCGTGATTGCACGATTGAGGAAAGGCGCTGTCCTATCTCTAGTTCCTCCAGGATGGATTTGTTGGTCCTACCTACCTACAATAAAGATGTAATAATAATAATACATTAAAATAATAACTTTAATTCGGAGTAAAGTACAAAAATTAAAAAATAAAATAAATTAAGAACTAAATTATAAAAACTAATAATTAATAAATAAAATTACGACTATTCGATGGACGTAGTGTGCCGAGGACACTCGCTGCGTTCCCCCGCTGAACAGCGAGGCTGACCCTTTGAACAAGATATTCTCTACTCAAAGGGTCACCCGTCGCAAAGTGGAGTTTCTCACCAAGCTCGCGGGAGAACACAAGAGCCTCCTCGGACCACGGGCCCATCGTTTCAACTGCAAATGAAATGAAATGGTGATTGATGATGATCTCCGCATACTTGATGCGCTTAAGGCGTGCGGCTGATTCTGCAGCGGCCCCAGGTTTCTTATGGCTGGATGTCAAATGTGACTGACAGAGTGTGTCAACACATGTGGCATTCCAAACCAGTGCGCGGCCTCTAGTATATAATACATTTAATATTTAGCTTTATTTTAGTTTAGGTAAATAAGACAATGCCCCTTTACAGCTGCTATCCACTATTAGAATTAAGCTTGTTATTCTAAGGCACTATGCCCTTATTAGCAGACTGTTCCTTGCGAACAACAGCCAGCTATTTCAGCTATTTTTATTTACATTGATTTAATATTAATAGGTATCAAATAAGAAAAATGAAAATTTGACGAATCCAAGTGTTCCTATAGGCTCCTAAGGATAATAAATAAACAATAACTATGGCTAGCACATACGTAATGCATAGTTTGGTGTATGTGAGGAAAAATATGGACCAGTATCATATCAGAACTGTGAGAAGTGCTTCACGACAAAAAGAGTCGTTAGCCATTCCCAAACACAGGTTAAGTAAGTTTAGCAAAAGTTTTATTTGTAACTGCGTTAAACTGCACAACAATTTAACTAAAGAAATTAAATGTTTAGAATATAATAAATTTAAAATTAAAATTAAATCAGTTTTAATACAAAAATCTTACTATACAGTTGATGAAGCGTTAAGGGATGTTAGCATAGGCTAGTCATATTATTTACATTTTAGCTACTGTTACGATAAACTGTAGCACATTATGTTATTATTTTGACAATGCTTATTTACAGCTAATACTGGCATATTTAATAATTTATAATTTATATATATTTTTTATATAGTTGACGAAGGCTTTTTTCAGCCGCTTTAAGTAGAATTTGCTGTTAATTGTTAATTACTCAAATGACATTTCAATTTAATTAGTTAAGTAGGTATGTAATAATATATAATTTTACTGACAAAGCCCATATACAGCCGCAACAACAGTTTAATTTATTTACCTAAGGTAGGTAAATATTTATATTTAATATAGGTACCTAGGTATATTTTTGGTTATTTTTTGTTATTGTTTTTATGTTCCTATAACACTACCAGTTCTGCTCCTGGTCTTCACATTGCACTCTCCAGACAAGACAGATATTTTAACGTTAAATATATATTGTGTACAATTTTGTTTCAATTATATTGACTTAACCAAATTCCGGTGGGAATATACGGTGATACACTAAGAATAAAGAATAATAAAAAGTAAAAAAAGTAAAATCACGACTGTATCCCTATCGAGATGGTCAGACACATTATAGTAGTATATATTAAATTATAACAGCGAAAATAAAAATAAAAAGGAAAAAATAGAATTTTGTATTAAAAATCAAAAATAATTAAATAAATACTAATAAGAAAAAAACAAGCCCAAAGGTTCCGTCGCTAAAAAGTTTGATAAAACTATTTCAATAGTGTGGTTAAGCGGTTATCAAACATTTTGGCGACGGAATCCTTGGGCTTTCTGTTTTCTTTTATATTATTATTGAAAATAAATATATATGTCAGTTACATACATACATAAAATATCTCAATACATCATCATCATCATCATCAGCCTGTATCTCTCCACTGCTGGATGTAGGCCTCCCCTAAGGCTCGCCACTTAACGCGATCTTTCGCTACCCTCATTCAACCCCCACCAGCGACCTTCTTTAGGTCATCTGTCCATCTGGCGGGGGGTCGTCCCACTCTGCGTCTTCCCGTACGTGGTCTCCACTCTAGAACCCGTTTGCCCCATCGATCGTCGGTTCTGCGGCAGATGTGTCCGACCCATTGCCACTTCAGCTTGCTAATTTTAAAAGCTATGTCTGTAACTTTCGTTCTCTGACGAATAACAACGTTTCGAATTCTATCCATCAGAGATACACCAAGCATAGCTCTCTCCATGGCTCGCTGAGCGACCTTGAATTTATGGGCCAGACCCACTGTTAGTGTCCACGTCTCTGCTCCGTACGACATTACCGGGAGGACGCACTGGTTAAAGACCTTGGTCTTTAAACATTGTGGTATAGACGATGAGAGGATGTGCCGGAGCTTCCCGAATGCCGCCCATCCTAGCTGAATGCGTCTGTCGGCTTCTTTGCTGAAGTTGGCTGCTCCTAATTGGATTTCAATACATACTTGTACTGTAATAATAATAATCCATGTCATGTAATTATATTACAGATAAATGAAAAACTTATAACGCTTGTCAACCAAGTTTTCTCTGCCAACCTTCCAGACATAGGTTCATATATTGTCTGCAAAACAATAATTTAAAAGTGTACATGGAATACGACCATCTTGTTACCTATGTATGTATTTATAGTATGTATAGTACTAGTTAGTGTTAGTAATATATGTAAATTATACACTTTATGGCCAGCGTGGCCAGTGTAGGCCAAATTTTCCAAATATATGTTCTGGAAGGCCCATCTCCAACATTGGAGGCCTAGGACGCTGTGTTTTAGGGGCTGTAATGAATGAATGAATACACTAAATAAACATTTTTTTTTTATGGAATGTCTATCAGAATTAGGTTCGCCTGTGTACTTTGTGAAATTAAGTTTAAATAAACAAGTACAATTTTCAATTGTATGAAATATTGTATCATTGCATAATATAAAATAAAATTAGTTTTTATTTGTCACAAAAATAAGAGTTAATAAAAATGAAAAATATAGTTAAAAATTAAAAAACAAAGATATTATGACAAAAGCGTCTATGGTTCAGAAAATGTTGTTGGCAGGTTCCAACAACCTCTGTTATTATACCATAGCCGACTTTTAAATTTAGTAGAACAGTAATTTAAATAAAAGTTATAAAAAAACAATGAAACACAATTCATTAAAAAAAAATTAAAAAAAAACAGTAGTTAGGAGCTGCCCCAGCTTGTTTCACAAGCATCCATGTTTCATATCACAGTTATAGAAATTAAAACAGGTGGTAGGCGGACTGATGCTGGTAATTTGCCCAGTCTGCCGGGGCGGGGAATATCCACCATTCGTGCCGATAAACCCAGTAAAGTATATCCACACGTTTTGGGATCAGGCTCGAATTGCCGTCATGCCTAGTCAAGACACCGGCATAGTGTTCGGGACTGATGTCATGCATGAGTGTCTGATGCTAACATTCATGGACCTCGCACGCCACTTAGCATCAGGTGCCCACCTGGTTACAAATAGTTTTTTTTTTTTTTTTATTGAATAATTTAGTATACGTACAGCTATTTTTTATTCATAAATACATTTATCTCTGTACAATTTAAAGCTGTCATCGCCAGACATATTTAACGAAATGCATTATCGAACTTTAGCAAATGTGAGCTTTAAATTCTTGTTCCACTTCCGGCGATAAGTGATAAGCTAGAAGATATAACTTAAAATAATACATACATATCTTTACGCCAAATACTTTGCGGGGTAGTCAGATACAATTGAGCGCCACTTGTCACGATCACGACATACCTCTTTTGCTTCTTCCCAACAACCCACGCCAACCCGCGGCGTTTCATCCAAATTCTTCAGATAGTTCTAGGACTATCTGATCTAGGGGCTGTGATGGTGATCTAAATCATGCCGGCTTTGCAATATATATTTTTTCTACTTAACTAGTTGGCGAGCAACTTTTTCATTGACTATTACTAAATTTGTGGATTCAGACTCAGATGGTTCGATTCCTGGTCAGGACACAATAAAATTTAATAATTTAAATAAATAAATTTAATTAATATATAATTAATTCGTAATATTTTTCGAATTTGGTACGCTAGAGACATCGACGAGCTTGCCACTTAGCCTGGTTTTTCTGACCACCCCGAAAGGATGGTCGTGATGGTGATACTTTTTTATTACTAAATTATCGGTGTCTGAGAGACGTAATACTAAATTGTTTCTTATCTTTTTACGATTACAGGAATATTTATAAAAAAAAACATAAAAGAACGAATCGATAGCTTGTCGCTTTCTCTTCAGCAGTGAAACATGGCCTAAATTATACAAATAAGGATCTATTTTTGTGAAGTAAAAAATAAAACGGTGCATTTTGTTGACAGCAATAACAAACAAAAGCACACGTGTGTGACGCGTAAATATACATAGTAAGTATACAAAAATAGTTGTGCATTGAATTCTCGCTGTTTCTTACAAGATGTTTTCATATGTTGGCTCGAAGGTTTGCGCGTTGCTCAAGACAAGTTAACTGTTGCATACTGCCAGGCGTTCTACACCAGCCATCTCTGTAGTGGAACACGAGACGTGCTTTTAACACGCTTCGTGTACAATATAATAATGCATTTAGATGCATTCTAAAGTTTTCCTGCAGGTGTAGTGCGTCTGGTATGTTTGCTGAGAACAGAGTCGACGACTTTTTTGCCATACTCCGCAAGCGGCACGCCGCTTTTGTGGACCGACTGAGACAATCAGATAACGACTTAATTAAAGCTATTTTTGACATAAGATCGTTTAACCTTTTTAAATATAAATTTATTTAGATTATAGTTTAGAGTAAAATTAGAATTGTTATAAATTGTTATGGGTTTCTAGATGCCTGTAATAAAATATATTTAATTTTAATTTAATTTATATAAAAAAATCGTAAAGTCAAACACATTCTTTATAATATAATAATATAATATAATATTTATTCGTGTAAAGAATTTGGGTAGACAAATTTGCAGTTGTGATTGCTATCGATTAGTACTACCAAACCTACCTGCAAAGGTGTACACACATAACATTATTAAATATAATACAATATTACCGTAGTTACAATTAGAATATCTTATTTATAGACACAAGAATAAATACAAATGACCAGACACGTAAAACAATAATAACATTTATCAGTCGGTCAATAAGATTAATAATAATAATGTCAAAGCATGCAATATAATTTAGTCAATAATCACAATTTAGTCAAGAAAATCACGCACACTATAAAAAGACCTTTTCAACAACCATACTTTTGTTAATCTTTTGAATTTATTGAATGGCTCATCCTTAAAATAGTCAGGCAATTTATTGAATATTTTAATACACATCATGTAGGACTTATTTAATGTTGTTGTCAACCTCGCAGGTGGCTTATATAGTTTGTAAATGTACTGCGTTCGTGGTCTTTGTGAAAACGTAGATTGAAGCTGAAAATAGTAATTATACTTGTATACAAATATTTAAATTTAAATTTTGATATATGGTTTTAGGGAATGTTGTTTTTTTTTATCAATATAATAACTTATTAGTCTAACGTATGAGCATACAAAATAAATAATATACATACATACATATCTTCACGCCAAATCCCTTGTGGGGTAGGCAGAGACAATTGAGCGCCACTTGTCACGGTCACGACATACCTCTTTCGCTTCTTCGACATTCATCAACTTCTTCATATATGCCCTTTTGTTTCGATTGCTTTTCAACGCACCGTCAGCTATTGTTTTAGGGCCTTTTTTATCCACAACTTTCGCATTATATATCTGTTTCGTCAATCTCTCTTCATTCATCCTTTCAACATGCCCGAACCATCGGAGCATGCCTTTCCTTATTTTTGTCCTTATGCTTTCTTTCTTACCTACCCTTTTGCGTATTTCGTCATTACGTTTGCGGTCCGTCAAAGTCATCGTCACGGTTGTCATCCTTCTTCATTCAAACACTAGTACCATGGTTATTCTCGCATTTAAAAATATAATAATATAAAAAAAATCCTAGCAGATTCCTATTTATTTATTTAAAACTTTATTGCACTATGTACAAAGGGCGGGCTTAATGCCGCTAGACATTCTCTGACTAACCTATCCCAGTTAGATTAAAATAACAGTTCACTGGAATTTGCTAAGCTGCTGGTCTTCTGCTAACAACTCACTCTTTGGACCACTTTGCTGCTTAGTCTTTCACTAGCAGAAGTAGAAACATTCTAAACAATTAAAATAATCATCATCATCATTACAGCCCCTAGAACACAGCGTCCTAGATCTCCACTGCTGGAGATGGGCCTTCCAGAACATATATCTGGAGAACTTGGCCTACACTCGCCACGCTGGCCAGACGGCTTGGCGAGGATTTGATGTCAATTTTTATGACAATTTATTAACGATTCCACAAGTTGGTATTAGTGGAACCGGGACCGACGGCTTAACGTGCTCTCCGAGGCACGGGAAAGGTGGTGTTGTAAATCTATGACAAATGTACGTAAGAAAAGTGTATTTCTCATTGGTACATGCCGGGGGGGTTTGAACCGACCTTTGTAGGATTTAAGGAACGCGTTCTTTCAACCGAGCCACCACCGCGCCAATAATAACGTGTCACAAATACTTTTAACATGTTTACGTGAATTTAGATATTTCGATTATTTTAGAAGCTTGATGAAGGTATTTTCCCAGATGAGTTTATAATATTTTAATTAGTGTTGCCCAAAGCAAGACCAAAAACAGTTGGTCTAGGTCTTGGTCTCATTCTTGGACTTCTAATCTTGGTCTTGCGCAAGAGTCTCGCAGTTCTATTGCTCTGACTGAAAATATATATTTATATCTAATTGTAAACTTGTATCCTGAGAACCACTGCAGCACTGAATTGGAATGGTTATAGATCTTGTTGATTAACATGTATTCAAAAATATATTCAGAGGTAGTCTTATAGATATTTATAATTTATAATATCTACTATAAGGGTTCGATAGTTTTAATAATAATAATAATAATAATAAATTATTTATTGTACAGAACCAAAAATAGTGTGGTACAAAGGCGAGCTTAATGCTATAAATGCATTTTCTACCAACCAACCTTTGTGAATTATAAGCCATTATAAGCGGGTGCAGAAATAATGCTGTGATCAACAATAATAAAATATAAATACATACTAATTAAATATACATATTCTACATATTAAATAAATATATACATAAATAATAAATACATATCTAAGTACATAGTAGAAAGTTATGGTAAGTTATTCTGTTTATGGTGTAAAAAATTGTATAACTTGTCTTTAAATATTTTGAGAGATGGAGCTTGTCTGATTACCAAAGGTAGTCTGTTCCACTGGCGAGCTGCAGATACCGAAAAGAAGTCTGAATATCTGCTGGAAGAGTGTTACCTCTGAACCCAAAAAACATAGACACGAAAGAGTAACAAAAATCTGAGAAAGAGTCTTGCTAACATATCGGTGGTCTTGCTGCAAGACGAAGACCAACATTGGGCAACAATAATTCCAATACATGATTGCATTACATGAATCACAGATATTTACGTAAGATTTTCTGAAGTGTTTGGATATCAATTAGCACTTATGACTGATAATAACGATAACATAACATTTAATTGGAAATATTAATAATAATGTAATAACTAACAACAAAAGGACCTCTGTTCGACAACAAATGTTTCAGCACTATAACCGTACGTCTAGGAGCTCCTTGCACTTTTCCACATCGCTGCCAATGTAGAGACAACGTCGAGGCACTCGGCCACCACAGCCTTTGCTGCAGCAATAGCACAGGTCGCATCCCAAGGCACGCCGAATCAATGACGTCATTCGTCGGGCCCTTGTGTCTGTGGGTTCACCAGCCATATTAGAACTCAACGATGGCAAGCGGCCCAATGGAATGACGTTGGTTCCATGGAGGATAGGATTGCCTTTAGTGTGGGATGCCACCTGTGTGGACACCCTGGCCCACAAAGGTGCTCTAGCACATTAGAAAACAACAACGCACGTATTTGCGCCTTATAATAGAGGCTTTGTGGAATTCGCTAGTGAAGGATATTAGAAGAATATGTAATATTAGTATGTAAGTCTATTATAATAAATTGCACCCTTCGTTGTTACCTCTCCACACTCCCAAAGGTTGGTTGTTAGAAAATGCTTAGTCATTAAGCCCGCCTATGTACAATATTTTTTAGTGCAATAAAGAATTTGTGAATTGAATTGAATTGAAAAGGATTTTTTTCACATTTTTTATTAGATATTTTAGACCGTAAGTATTTTAAAGTTACCTTATATATCCAAAATATTTTTTGTCGTGCTGAAAGGATTTAAAATTTAAAATGTTTTAAAACACATTTTTAAAAATTGTTAAG
Source organism: Tinea semifulvella (assembly GCA_910589645.1). NCBI lineage: Eukaryota > Metazoa > Arthropoda > Insecta > Lepidoptera > Tineidae > Tinea > Tinea semifulvella. The sequence continues at coordinate 4,944,308 of OU342611.1, read as the reverse complement.
TAGCCTAATACTTCTTTTACTAAATTACAATTTAATTATTTTGTTAAAAATACTAATAGTATTCCGCTAAAGGCAAGTGTCATGAAACCTGGTAACATTAGATTAGCTGCGCCTTTTTCTTCTTCTTTGATTGTCCACATTTTTTCCCAAAATTCCATATAACCTTTACGCGGCCACGAATGTTCTGACAGTTGAAGGTCTATTTGCAAATAGTTCATCCTTGTATTGTTAAGCTTTTGCCAAATTCCTGACTGGCTCGTATTAACTACAGGGTCACTAAAAACACATTAAAAATTATTAGCGTTTTAGAATTGAAATAATTAACGTCGAATTATTAATTGAACGTCGCATCTTAGGGGGACGGCGCATAAAGCGGGAGCCGCGGCGGAAAACGCGGAGTCTGGCAAGCGGCGCGCGTTAGTATATTAAACCATGACATGTTTGTGCTGTTTCCTGTAGAGCTCTGGGCCCATGGAGTTCAAGCGCCAAAAAGTTTTTGAAAGACATCGCATCGTAAAATATTATCTTGTAATGACAAAAAGTTATTTTCTTTCTTTAAATCCTAAATTGTATTATATATAAACTCACCCGTATTTAATAAAATTTGTCCAAAGCTCTACTATTTGATTCCTCATAGATACATCGTTTGCATTTAATACTTCTTCCTGTCTATTATTAAGTACGTATACTGTTTGCGCGCAATGTCCAGCGCCCAATTGTGGCTGATGGTATAAATCCAGAGAACCAGAGAAACTGAACTCATACAAAAATACATCCGAATGTTCAGCGTGAAGACGAGCTGACTGCAACACCCCATACATAAACATACTGTCGGTGAAATAGTTCACAAACTCCTGGCTTACATTTTCATGTTCAAATCCATGTGGAAAATATACTTCATTGATTTGTCTAGCAACATCCGTTTTAGTCGCTGTCAATTTCAAATTAAAATTAGTTGGAAAGAATTCAGGCAAATTTGTGGCCATTTTAGGTAACCATATGTCTCGGTTTTCGTAAAATATTAAACCTTCACCATTTGTGTATCCCGTCAGAACAGGCATTTTATGGTAAGAACCGTTACGCAAAATATCTATAGGATTCTCTTCAATTATCGATTCTAAATCGCTGATACTGTTTTCCACGCATGGACTGAATCCAATAGGAACTCCTTTCAAATCTACATTCGCAAACATTTCGTCGAATGAAAGTGACATATAAAATTGTTCAAGTTCTTGTACACTAGCTACTTGTATGTCGGTTGCCCCTAAAAGTGCTGCAAATTCTTTAGCAAATTCAACTGGATTTTCTTTTAAAGCAAACGACGCTAAACCACTACCGCTCTCTAAAATTAGTTTGTCAAACAATGGAGTTTTTGTTGAGAGCATTAAAATTTCTGCAGTCGCAGCACCTGCGCTGTATCCAGCAACCGTAACATCCGAAGGATTACCGCCAAATTCAGCAATGTTTTCTTGTATCCAGCGTAAAGCTGATCGTTGATCCTTTAAACCGGCATTTCCTGGTGCAGTGTCAGTGCGTAGACACAGAAAACCATGAGCACCTAAGCGGTAATTGAATGTAACACCAATAACGTCTTTACTAGCAATGCTTTCTGGGGAATATTGGTTACCATAGCCATTAACGAAGGCTCCACCATGCACGTATACAACAACAGGGTAGGATGTCATATTGGTATCCGGTACATACACATTAATTACCAGACATTGTTCTTGGTATTCTCCTGGTAAAGTATTTTCATTTTGTGGGCAGAATATTGCGTAATTTGTTGCTTCGAAAACGTAAGTTCGGTTTGGTGCTGGAAGTGGTGCCTACAAAGGAAATTAAGAAACATTATTCGTTTAATAATAACGAGTATTATTTTATTGTTTTTATGTACTTCACTTCCATTAATACCAATTTGAGATCTATATTTACAAGAAATTCAAAGTGTGTTAAGATAACAAGGAGCTATAGGGTTGTAAAGAATATTGTGTAGAAATTAAAGAAGATGTGCTGACCTGTGAGAGCGGATATTGAGCCAATTTAACTGTTTACGTAAACGAGAGACATAGTCATACTTACGCAACCAAAAACAAATGGCATGCATAAGTTTAGAAGGCGATCCTGTTTATTTAGTAACTCTTCATCAGGGTACAAGTCGTCATCTATAACGGGAAGCAACATTCATCTGACTAACATTAGCTTCGTCTTGATGTGAATAAAACACTGTAACCTTTAATGCTATACCTTGAATTTGTCATTGCCAGTAGGAACTGTGGCGTACGGTATTCCGAAGAATTCATACAGACCAGTTTCTTCATTTTTATATCCTTGTACTGGTCCTTCATTGGTTTCCACTAACAATCCATTACCGAATGTACCACCAACTAATGTAATTAAAATGAATAGTTTAAACATTTTAAACGGTAGCTGCGATATGATGATATAAAACAATGACAGCTGGAAATAGGAGTTTTTCCATAAATATAAGAGTGTTATCAGTTATCTGTAAATTACAATCGTTTTTTTTATCTACTACTAGAGAAATATTATTAATATTAATGTAAGCTTAATAGGTACAATATCTATAATACGTTTCTTAGGAGACCTGCCTAAGATAAACAGTTTTTTTTTTTAAATCATATTTTATTAGGGGCTTTTACCCAAATTGAGCATGTCAGCCCCATCGTAACTTAACCTAAATAAAACACACAATTATCAGTTTTCCAACTGCCTATTCTTATTATAAATATTTAAAAAAATAAATACTAACCTAGCCGATTGGGAAAGATAAACAGTTGAAATAGTTTCTAAAAACCATCTCGTTCACGTGTTTTTTTCTGTTCAGTTTGTTTTTAGTATAAAACTCTATAGTTTTTGCTTTTTTTTTTTTCGTTCTTTTGCATCATTTTGTATTTGAAAAAATGTAAGCTTTACCTATGAATTGAGTCGTTAGAGGTCCTCGTATTTTGGCTGGTATTTATAGAACGTACTAAGTTTACCAATAATTAGTTTTTTGACAGCGAACGGCTATTTTTACCCGATGGTCGTAAGATCTACTAAATAAATAGCCTCATTTCCCGAGGTACACTTAAGATTAAGCCCAGATTCCACTTGTCATAATGCGCTTATAGTAAAGTTATCTAGTAAAATGTGCTTTTTGACAATGCCGCGAGGCATTACACTGATTACATTCATGATATGTGTATGTATTTATTTACTGCGTAAGGTACAATAACAGGTTACAATTAATACATTTCACGCATGAATAACAATAAATTATAGGATCTAAATTGCAACCCAAGCGCAGTGTACTTACATGTACACGGCATGTAATGTGTACTAGAATTGGATGATTAGAATCAATCATTTTACAGTTTCAAAATTTTAGGTTTCATTTCTAATATATATATAGGTATTTAAAATATCAATTTGTCCTACATTTTTATTTAAAGTTTAAAAAAATAATAATTATATAATAATATAATAATAATAATAATATAATAAACTATATAAACTATAATATAATAAAGTATATGAACTAAAAACTAAAATTTAGAAACTTAAAATAATAAATTAATAAAATAAAACTACTTAATAATTATCAATACAACTAAAAACTAAAACAAAAATAAACGCAAAACAAAATATTATAAATAAAAAAAATGCTCCAAATCGCTGTCAATGGGCAAAGTGACAAGGAATTGCCAAGGAATGCCAAAGAAATTGAATGGCAATGCTGATCCTTTGGCCCAAATATTGCCCAGCCCTCTTGTCTCCCAAAGTGTTGACGAGCTCTTTTGACAACATCTTAAAAATTTCATGTGCACTTGATCCCCACGGCCCGAGAGATACATTATATTTTATGTAGTACGTGTTTCAATTGATAACTGGCCACAAACGTTTATAGGAGTGTATTTTGAATAACTAAATTGTTGACAATTAGTATGTATCTATTTCATATTTATAAACAAGAGCAGTGGTGATTCGGTTGTAAAAACGCTTTCCTTTAAAAAAAACCGAAATATTTCGGTTTGAATCCCGTCATGTACCAATGAGAAATACACTTTTCTTATGTACTTTTGTCAATTATTTCAACACCACAATTCCCGTGCCTTGGAGAGCACGTTAAGCCGTCCACGTCGGTCCCGGTTCAACTTATACCAACTTGTGGAATCGTTAGTAAATTGTCATTAGAGGTCTAGGACTTTGTGTTCTACTAGGGCTGTGATAAAACAGTATTTTTTGGGAGTCGGTGGCAGCCAGTGTAACTTTTTTAAGGCCAATCTTTACATACGATCTATAGATGTGGCAGAGCGCCGTATTGTGAGTGAGGTTCTCATCATTTTCCATTGACGTCGCTTGCCTCTAGCAACAATGCCTACTGTAGCTCCTTGTGTTAGGAACAGGTCGACGAACTTTCAAGCCGGTATAGTGGTAGGCATTTAAGGACTCACATCAGTGCTACGCTGGTCTTCTGCTAACAACTTACTCTTTGAAAGAAAGAAATATATTTATTTGTCGCCAAACCATACACAGCATAATTCAAATAAAAAAAAAACATACATAAAAAAAAAGTAAAAAGATTATGCGCAAAATACTTAGCCTACCAGTACATGTATAGCGACAAAAAGGCGATCAGCTCGGCGTCCGCTACAACCTATAGATGGCCATAGCCACAGACCATGCCATAGCGCCGATTTTCAGCCGCCGCCTTACGGATGGAAAGCACGTCACGGACACAGATGTACTAAATACAACCTATTTAACACACACACATATTGCATGAATACACACACACATATTGCATGAATAATATATATAATATATAATGCTACTTTCGGTTTATCTCGCAAAGTGTGGGCAGTTTGCTTCGGAGTTCGCGTAAGAGTTTTAATGCATTCAAACACAATGCAGTTGTTTTCTTTATACCTGGCCAAGGTGATATTTTCCGAATTTTGTATCGCACAAAGAGTGCACTATTGTTCACAGTAAGAAATATTCTGGTGGCGGGTATAATTTTAATTGCTTCTACTCTGTTGCTATCTTTTATGTTCTTATGTTGCCTGTCTCTGTCCTTTCTCTTCCAATAAATAAATACACACACACATACCTAGCATGCTTGCTGAGAAGCAAAGGGTATTGATTTCAGTTTATTTTTAAACCAATAACTGATTGCATTTGGCGAAGTGGCGGAGGCAGATTATTCCAGACTTTAGTAGCCGCATACCTGAAACTGCCACGAAAATTGTCTTTTGTCTAGGACAACATAAGAGGTCAAAACTAGATCTAGTGTTGTAACGTTAACGTTTGGACCACTTTGCTGCTTAGTCTTAAAGTTAATTTTCAGGCAAGGGGGTAAGGTAATTTTGTCTGTATAGTAAATTAAATTCATCTTCAATTTTCTTTGTGTTTTACGTTAAAGTATTTATTATTTAACTCTTTAATGTACAAAGACAAAGGCGGGCTTTAATGCCGCGAGACATTCTATCATAGCCAACCATTGGGACGACTTTAAACACTTAAATGAAAAATAGGTGTACACATATTACCCTAATCAATAAACACATATTGAGAAAATCCAGCAATACAAATATAGGATATCACTTCATGAATAACAGAGTTGTAAATATGTGGAACAAAATACCAGAAGACATATTAAAGTCCTCAACTGTAAACACTTTTAAAAACAAACTGGACAAGTGGCTAGTGACAATCGAAATAGACTATGGTGATAACTGACAATTTAATAAACTTTACACCAGTGCTTGATATAGGCATATCAGCAATGCGCTGCTCGCCTATTAATCAATAATAATAATAAGTACCCTCTCTTCTTAAACCATCCCATATGTTTTAGTTTTAGCGTGCAGAGGCAACTTGGTGGGCAACAACTCATCGGTTTCATCTTCCCCAGGGAGCAGCATGTGTATACACATTAGTCACATCACACATCCAGGCGACCTCGTCAAGTGCGGGAAGTCGGTTTCTGCTGAGAATCTCAAGCTGCGCAAATACGCCAACCTCAGTGCAGGTTACGAATTTGCGCCGTTTGGGGTCGATGTGCCGTTTGGGTGAGTGTGCCCATCGCCCATGGGGACACTCAGCCAAATGTCTGTCCAAGGAGCAATTAGATCTGCCAACGTATTAGCAGAGCTATACAGAGGGGAATGTTGCCAGTCTTCTTGGGACTATCACTGAAGGGTCGTCTCTAGAGGACTATTTTTATTAGGTTTAGAATAAATTATTTTTACTGTTGGAAATGAAATTCTAAATATATTATATATTTAGGAAACATACAGATCTTACAACATACTTACATAACTAATATATAAATCTTCACGACCGTATTGACGTAACGTATATGTATTAATATAACAAAAAAATGATTTATTTTAAAATTATTATTTAAAAAAAAATTTTTTTTTTTTTCGTCTAATGTTTTGTAATTTCGGTATAAAGTCCCTTACCAAACGTTTGACAACAGCCATATTTAATCATTAAATTTTATTGTAAATTAAAAACTACCTAAATAATAAAATTAAAAATAAACTAAACAAAACCTTAAATTAAATAAACTAAAAGATAAACTTAATTAATATTTTTTTTTAGTTTTAAAAGAAATAAGTAACATTTAAATTTCTTCTTTTTTTATTGGTGGATGCTGTGACACCTAATTGGTACATATATTAGATAAGTTGTTATTATTATAATATGCAAGATAATATAAATACTGCTTTTTTTTTTTTTAATACTAGTACATGTGACCTTGCTCCCATCTGATGGTAAGCGGCGCGCATGATCCGTGAATGTTAGCAACTGGAATGACAGACACTTATGTCCGACATCAGTCCTCAACACTATGCCGCCTTGACTAGATGCCTTTTCACACTTCGCTTGAAGGACTCCAGTTTATAGGAAAGTGGAAACAGCTGGAAGAGCATTCCACATATTTATTGTGCGACAGATGTATGAGTCACCAAATTTATAGGTACGCAAAGGGATGGTAACTACGGTATGTGGGTGCATATTTCGACCTGTGCGTGTGGTTTGTACTATACAAATAAATAAATGTCTTTACCGTACCAAACTTAAGAAATATCATAAATAAATTAAATTAACACGGAGGCAGTTATTAGTTATTACTATTTAAATTTATTGCAAGAAATAAAATGCAATTACAAACTACTTAATAATAAAATATATAAAAAATAAAATAATAGAAATATGTTAAATGATAAAAAAACTATCTCCAAATCACTACCAATAGTACCAAGGATATTGGCAGCATCGTTGCGTTGAATGGCAATCCTATAGCCCAAATATTGCCCAGCCCACTTGGCTCCTGAGTTGTTGACGAGCTGTTTTGACAACGCCTTAAAAATTTGCTGTGCACTTAGTCCCCATACCTCGAGAGTTTCAACTCCAAACGGCGCAAAAACAGATGTTTCAATAAGCCGGGTGTATTTCCGCCGTTTGAGGAATTATTAACTTATTTTGATTTAGTTTATGTTCTCTTTATACCGTCTGGTGTTTTACATTAATTTAGCTTCAGCTGGGTGATACTTGTAAGTGCGCCGGAGTCGATGGTAACATGTGGAAAGATCAAACGCGCAAGCGGATGTAAACTCAATGCTAATGCACGTGACAATGAGTATTAAGTTTTTAGTTACACATTTAGCTATATTTACCTCCAGTGCAGTTGTGTTTCAGTTGATAGAATGCTTTCCTGCGTTTTATCGACTTTCGGGTTGCACATGGGCATGTAGTCTATCTTAATTCGGACTTGCCTGGTGGGTTACTGCTGTACCAGGTATTGTAATCTCATAGGTACTGATAACTAAATTTAAAAGGTTATTTTGGTGCAGTTCATATAGCTGAGTTTTCCTTGCAGATTCCTTTCTCAGTCAGATTAAACACGACGCTATTGTTTGTGTGAAGATTTTTCGTGAGAGTTTCCACTCTTTTCCCAATTAGTTACTAGACTCTTTGCTGTTGACCACCCGTTTCTAACAATACCAAACCCGCCTCTCTGGCCGCCAATTCCCTCACTACGAGCATTTGAAAAGGGGAAATATTCCCGTGCCTCAGTCTGTATAATGTTCGGCCGCAGTTGGCTCTACTGTTGGAAAGTCAACTTCAGTTTTTCTATAGAAGTGACAAGAATTAAAGCCTTGAGGCCAAACTCTTATCTAAAGGCTAGTAAATAGGGGAAATGCGAAGAGATATGAGGGTTTTTATACTAAGCACGACATGTAACTTTGAAACTGACATTACGTGTAAATAGTCAAAGAAGAAACTATAAAAAAATTGCAAAATGAAACTTAAAACACAACAATTGTATGATTTTGTTATTTATGATGTCTCTTTAGTTTTGCCTTTACGTCCATACTACTGATACTATTTCGAAATAAACATACATTGATTTTTTACTTGGCTCATAGAAGCTATAGCAATATATTAGGAGACTAGATTTTAATTATATGAATTCAATCGAGTAACAGCCCAGTGCTATATATATATTATAGAGGACAGCACTAGTCGACGGAGACTCTCAAGCGGATGATGTTATTATTTCTTTTTTTTTTGGTTCTCTTCTCCCGGATGGATGATGAATGAGGTGATAGGGAAGGCAAAGGGTCTAGCCCAAACAGCCAAGTCTGACGTAATATATCTTTCTTTTTTATGAGTTAATGAGGTCATCATCAAATTCCAGATGCTGCAAAATTTGATGCTTTTCTTGGAGTCACTCGCGGCACCATAGCTCAAACACGTCGGGTAAAATATGGGAGTTGACAGCGCGGGAAAACCGCAATAAATAAACTGCAACTTGTGCTCCATATTTAAAGTCCAATTTATCGTTTTCCATAATTATTTACATTGTACCCCATTATTAAACAAAACAACACCACTTTTGACCAATAATATCCACAGCCAATTAATTTACAAAACAAAAACTTGCACTTGACATGTCCACGCAAAATGACGCGAAGAACTCTGTGTTAATATTTAAATTTATTGTAAATATTTTTTTTTAAACATAAAAGACTCTTAATAATATGCATGTATGCCACATTTAGGATCCTACCATCTATGAGTACCTGGCGGCGCTAGTGACATAAGGTAGTAATGCCACCTTTTTCGCCAGAGTTTTCACATTTTTCCAAATTAGATGCAACAGGGGTGACAAGATGCAAAATAGATTTTTGTGAGGGTGTAAACAGAGGTATCCTAATTGGCCACGGACGTGTTGGAACGCACCTTTCTATTTATTATGATGTTATAAACATAAAGCCATAAATGCTTAGTGACGTTTTAAAACGTTTACGACGACATTTACGGCTTCTGTTTGCAGCATTGACTTGCAGTGTACCGGGCTTCAATTCGACCTGCTTGTTTCTGCAATTCTTATTTATTTATTTATTTCCATGAAAATGTACATAACAGATTATACGTCTAAACAATACATATTTCATAACAAAATTCAAACACAAGTGACTAGATGTGCGAATTAATATGGCTCCAAGTACTTTAGGACAATGTTTTTACTTTCCACATCCGTTGATGCGAACACGTCAAAATTCTCATCGGACTGCACGATTTTGTTCAATAAAACGATTGCACGGGGAACGGGGGCACTCTGGATAGGTGTGTACGAGCACTCTCCTCAGAAAATAGTCGATAGCCGCGCGCGCGCAGGTACTTGTTAGGTACAAACAATGAAATTAATTTTAATATAGCAGGTAGATATATTTTACCTCTAAGGAGTTATAACGCGGCATACCTTATATAAATAATGTGGGGTACAAAAAGGGGTAGTAATCATATGTCTTCTTGTACAATTGTGTTGAAATAGTTTCTGCACCTTTTCCACCATTAGTGTGTGTGTACTTTCTCTTGGATTCCAAACTATGGCGTTGAATTCAAGAGAATTGCGGACATATGAATTGTACAACACTGCCAGTGTACTCGGGTCAGTAAAGTCTCGCGTTTGTCTTTTGTTTAATAATAATAACAATAAATTATTTATTGGACAAAACTCAAACAAATGTAGGTAGTACATAGGCGAGCTTAATGCCGTAAATGCATTTTCTACCAACTAACCTTTGTGACTGAGATCTGTAATAAGCGGGTGTAGAAGTTTACAAAGAAAACAGATAGTTAATATCAGCTCATGGTCGAAACGCTTTGGAGTAGTTGTCAATCCGACCAAGTGTCAAGCAATAGTAATAGGGAGTTCCCGACAGCTATGCAAAGTTGATCTTAGTTCTGTCGACCCGGTACGGTTTGACAACGTTCCAATTCCGTTTAGTAGCGAAGTAAAGAATCTAGGTATTTACCTAGATTCCAACCTAAGCTGGACAACTCAGGTGAAAAACACGAGTCGTAAAATTTTTTCTTCACTGCACTTTCTCAATAAACTCAAAAACTTTCTGCCGATAAAAGCTAAAATAACCCTAGCCCAAAGCCTTCTCCTTCCTCTTCTCGACTATGGTGACGTGTGCAGCGTTGATATCTCAGAGGTATTGCTTAACAAGATGGATCGGCTACTTAACGCATGTATCCGGTTCATCTATTGTTTACGTAAATATGATCATATATCTGAGTATCGCGCTAGGTTGAAGTGGCTGCCAATTCGGTGTCGCAGGAATCTTAGAGTACTTTGCTTACTATTTTCTGTTCTGAATGAACCTGCGACACCGAAATACCTCAAGAACAGCTTTGCCTATCTCTCTTCGTTCCATGATAAATCTCTTCGATCCTCTCACAACTCTCTTCTTTCGATCCCTTCGCATAACTCTAGTTTCATTTCAAACTCATTTGTCGTTGTAGCGACAAATTTGTGGAACAATTTGCCTCCTAACATCAGGCAAGTAACCACCAGATCGCTATTTAAAAAAATGGTCTATTCGCATTTCATTTCCCAACAAAATTTGTAAGTATATTATTATGTATGTATGTATGTATGTGTAGGTTTATGTATTAGTATTTAGTTTATTATATGTATATTTGTATGTATGTATGTATATGAAGTTGTATGTATGTGGCTAGTTATTAAATAATACTTTTGATATTTATATTTAATATTTCAGCACCTACTTTCCAGTAAATAGTTTAAAGTTTTCCCAATGGTTGGCTATGATAAAATGTCTTGCGGCATTAAAGCCCGCCTTTGTCTTTGTACAATAAAGTATTAAATAAATAAATAAATAAATAAATAGTTGAAATTATTTATTACTCCATAAAACACAATTTAATTACATATATATAGTATTATATGCAATACCATATAAATAGATACCGTGACGATAAAGATTGATGATGAAACTCTAGAACAAGTAAATGAAATTATATATCTGGGCAGTGTTTTCACTGCGGATGGGAAGTACGATAGGGACGTTGAAAGAAGAGTGAACGCGGGAAATAGTGTTAACGGTGCCCTGGGGTCACTGATTGGCAGTCGAAATGTCAGTGACAAAGCTCGGCTCGCCATACACAATGCCATGTTGGTACCAACACTGATGTATGGAAGCGAAACGTGGATATGTCAGAATACGCATGAGAGTAGGGTTAATGCAGTAGAAATGCGGTCGTTGCGGCGGATATGTGGCGTCACTTTGGCGGACCGCATACGTAACGTCGAAATACGGAAAAGGGTTGGTATGAAGGAAAGCATAGGGACAAAAATAAGGAAAAGCATGCTACGATGGTTCGGGCATGTTGAAAGGATGAGCGAAGAAAGATTGACGAACCAGGTATATAATGCGAAAGTTGTGGGTAAAAGAGGCCCTGGCAGACCAAGACACACGTATCACGATCAAATAAATAAAACACTAGCTGAAGGAGAATTAAAAAGCCTTCGTAACAAAAGGGCATGTATGAAGAGGTTGATGAATGTCGATGAAGCGAAAGAGGTATGTCGTGATCGTGTCAAGTGGCGCTCAATTGTCTCTGCCTACCCCGTAAGGGATCTGGCGTGAAGATATGTATGTATGTATGTAGATAAACAACCTAAATTTAAAATACATATATATGTTTTCGTATATAATGACAAATGTACGTAAAATAAGTATTACTCATTGGTACATGCCGGGATTCGAATCGCGAAGTACGAGTCCCTAAATTTATACGTGACTACGTGTAGGAATGGTGACTACGGTACGTGGGCATAGTATGTAACTAAATAAATGCGTTTTTTTTTAATAATTAATGCCTAAGACTACGTATGTTAGTCAATGATTTCCAGTTTAAAGTTACACCAGTGAAATGGAGCTTATTGACTTAAGTGTCTTGCCAACTAAAGTTACTGATCGGCACGATTTATGAGCTCTAACATCCTTGAACAAAAAAAGTTACTTATCAAGTTTAGTGATTTGATAACTTTTGTATACAAGAGTTAGTGCGTGCCTCATAAGTACCTATTCATATATATATATATATAGATATTGTTTTTCGTCCTTTACTAAAGTATGATTAGTAGGTAGGTATTTCTTTTCATTAAACAAAGTGTTATAAATACCAAAAGGTAGGTATTAATAGTAAATGTAAACTAAATACAATTCCAAGTATTCCTATAGGCTTCTAAGATAAAAAAAAACTATTATTCACATTAATTAGGCATCTCTAACAATCAACAAACAAAATGATAAAAGATAAATGAAATACGTTTTACTTATGCCGGTTCTTACTGGTGACTGAACAGCGCCATCTATGTAAATTTACCTACACCACTTTGTACTCGTAAGTTCATGCAAATAACGTAGTTTATTCTGCAACCGTTAGATGGCGGTAGTTGTTTTTTTTTTTTTACAAAATGTATTATATTTATTTTTTATAAGTTTATAAAGTTTGTTAATGCTTTTATTAATTAATAAATTGTTTATAATGCAATGGCAATTTTAAGATTTACAACTAGATGTCACTTGATTAAATATTAGTTGAACCCCCCAATGGGAGAATAGAAGCTGAAACGGGCGCTGATGATGCATGAATTACCGGCTGAGATCGTGCCGAAGAAAACGGGGAAATGTCCCTATCTATCTTCATCCCTATTAGCCATCCGGATCCCATTATCTATCATTCGTTTCCGTCCAACGCTCTGTCGGCGTCTTTCTTGATATCGAGATGGCGTTTGATAGAGTCTGGCACATCGGTCTCGTACAAACTTCTCGACACGTCAGTCCCAGTAATGGTCATTCCTGGAAGGACGACGATTCCACGACGCTGTGGAGGATCTCATCTGCTTCGGTCTGGCTAGGGTTCCACAGGTTAGCTTATCTCCTGTACTTTACGCGCTGTACACATCGATGTATATAGATAGGCCTATTCAATACAAAACGCACTCTAAAAACGTGCCGCTTGCCACGTGTACCTACCAACTTTGGGGGCCAATTCTCAAAAAAATATATTTTATGGAAATTCTGTTACTATGAGTATGCATTGTACGATGAGATACAAAAAGACTATTTTCACTCGATATAAATATTAATATTATTTGCTCTCGACGGTTGCTTCGCGTCGCTCGCGACTGTTGGTGCAGCTACATGACTTCGATTGGTTTTGCGAGAACGTTTTTATACTGTACACTATTAATATCTCTCTCTGAAGTTCTGTAGGAAGATTTCATGCTTGGACTGTTTGCGGACGACAGTGCCTACTTTTTGTTAAATTCTAGCACGACATAGACCTTGCGCCCAACTGATTGTAAGTGGCGCGCAAGGTTCATGAATGTTAGCAACTGGAATCAGACACTCATGACTGACATCAGACCCTAACACTATGCCGGCTTGACTGCGCATGACGGCAATTCGAGCCTGATCCCGATTCGTATGGATACACTTTACTGGGTTTATCGGCACGAACGGTGGATACTTCCCCGCCCCGGCAGACTGGGCAAATTATCACCATCAGTCCGCCTACCCCTCATTAAAATTCAGCTCTTCTGCAAGCCAATATGAGGCTGTTGACAAACTGCTAGACTTTCTCCTCCACCTCCACCTCTACCACTTCAGCTTCGGGAACAAAACACTTCCGTAGTAGCACCCTGGTAACTGGTTTATTTCGGTTTTAGTGGCAGTATACAATACTTATTTTACATTACTAGAAACGTCTGTTCAAATTTGATTTATTTGTACCTATCGCTGACATTAATAATACCTCTAAATATTCTGTTGCTTAACATGCCACCAACGTAACAATTTTCATATTTGATCGGTTAATAAGTTCTAGTATAAATATCCAATAATTGATATAAATACAGGCTTTAATTAGGTGTGTTAACATTACGAGTATTAGGTTTGCACACACCAACGAGGTCAAATATGAGATAGAGCGGGCATCGAGCATATTTTACATACAAAATGTTTGTTACATATTTTTTAAGCCACCTAAAAGTTCACTAGCAAATACTCTAAGTTATATAGATAACAGTTTTTAAAAAAAACATGCATTGCTAATCAGACAGACAGTGGGGTTGTCCAGGCCCGGATGCCTAATGGGCCTGGGTTGGGGATGGGTCATTCCCCCGTTTTCCCCGGCAGGATCTCAGCGGGTAACCACCCGCCGGTAATTCATGCACGTTAAGTGCTGGGCGCCGTTACTAGTATAACAGCGCCCGTGTGGCTCACGAACCCAGGGGGCTAGGTTCGACTGCTCCAGCTCTTCTCCAGGATTACTTCTCTAGGAAGTGGTCTCCCGTTGGGGACCGTGCACAAGACGGAGTGATATTCTGGAGATGTTTGAAGTGTCCGTTGTTGGCCCGAGAGAACATACGTCTAGTCAGGCCAACCACAATCTCCTTAATAGTCGATTTCCAAATCTCGAGCTAAGACGGAATTACGCACGAACCACGGCGCTCGGGAAACCACTCTGAGCGATATGTTCTGCTGACTTTGGATCTTGTTCCTGTTGGTCTTGGCCAGAAGGCGGTGCCAGGCTGGCGCAGCGTAGGTAAGACGAGAACGGATGAACATCTTGTAGATCCGGACCTTCAACCTGAGCGGCAAGCTGGAATTCATAACAGGACGTAACATGGCTCTGACTGCCTTTGCCTGATTGACGACGGTCAAGTTTACGTCTAGTAATTAACTGGTAATTGCGCCATCTATGAACTACTATAAAAAACTTTTTAGTTTAATGGTCATCATCATCATCATCATCACAACCCCTAGAACAGAGTCCTATAGCTCCACTGTTGGAGATAGGCATTCCAGATTTTTTTTGAGAATTTGGCCTACACTCGCTACGCTGGCCGGACGTTGTCGAGGTCTAATGTCAACTGAGCAATAATTGGAGTCAATGTCAACCTTATTATTATTATAAAGTTTTTTTACAGTTTCCGCTGCTCGAGAGTGGAACAAGCTACCTCTGGTTATCAGACGGGAGGCCGTCTATTAATATATTTAAAAATCTCCTTATCGCTTACTTTCTCAACAAACAACTACCTACATCTATTATACTATGTTTAATGTGTATAAATAGTTCTACCTATTTTTGTATGTATATATATATTATTTAAGTAATATTATGAAACGATTATTATGTATTGGTATATTTATAATAATATACCCCGCAATTCTCTACCATACTCCCAAAGGTTTGCTGTTATAAAATGCCGAAAGTTAATAATATATTACTTTAAGTTTTTTGTGCAATAAAGAGTTTGTAAATAAATATTTAAAAAAAGTTTACATCACCTCGTCTCCGAGTCTCCAACATTAGTTTAAACACTTTCTCTTATGGTTTCATGGGAACCCGTGAGCGTTACGTCAGGATGACTGACTACTTAAATTTCCTCAATGACTTTTTTGTAGGCTACTCAGTTCTTCATAAATGTCGCACACTCGCCAAATAAATAAATAATTTACTTCGAATAAATCATATATTTCGTCATGACAGTGTTGGATTTAAAAAAATACACATAATTTTGCATTATTTCATAGAATAGATGGCGCATAAAAAATGGTACCTAATAGAACTGTCAGTTGCATAAAAAATATTTTTATTACGAAATTTATTATTTTCTGGATATTATGCCGAAGTGAGCAGCTTTTAAGTGTACAAATCTAGATTTCCAATCGAAATCAAAAATATGGTGATCTTAAAATTGCCGTTCTGTTAATAAATCCTTTTTTCTTTTTAAGACGGGGTGTGCGCTTTTTAATTCGTCTTTTAAGGTAGGTAACGTTAATTTAAAATACATTTTACAAAGGTTTGGCTGTCAGAAAATTTAAAGTAAAGAAGTAAAGGCATTAAGTCCGCCTTTGTACATAGTGCAAAAAAGTTAAAAAAAAAAAAAAAAAACTTATAAACATATAAAACCACGAAAACATTTTAAAAAATGATACGAAATAAGCGTAAAATAAGGTACCATTGCCGCTAGCGACATCTACAAAAAGCTTTGCCTGATACACCCTATTTATACATGTACTGTACATATAATAAACCAATCGTTGGTTTAGCTATAATTCTCATACTGTATGGTTTCTTGCCCTGTCTTTATTGAATTAATATCTCTGGCATATGCGGACTTGTTACTCCCAAAAGTAAACCGTAAAATTAATTACACGCGGCTAACAGTTCATTAGTGGTACACGAATTCACACTAATGGCTAGAAGCCTGCATATTATTCACAATTAATTATTGTTTGCACCTGAGAAAGCATACATTAGTGTACATGAAACTATAGCTGTAACTCTCGTACGTATAAAACGTTTTATTGTAACGACTGTATCGGATGTGGCCATGGAATAAATATTGTTGACTGCAATAGACATCTTTTGCCTTGCACTTATTTAAGACGCCACCTGTCAGTGTAGATTTTGACATTCTTTACTTTTCAAAATCAGCAAGGCGTGACGTGTTTGAGCTATAATGCGGCGAGTGACTCCAAGAAAAGCATAAAATTCTGCAACATCTGGAATTTGATGATAACCTCATTAACTCATAAAAAATAAAGATATACCTATTACGTCAGACTTGGCTGTATGGGCTAGACCCTTTGCCTTCCCTATCCCCTTATTCATCATCCATCGTGAGAAGAGAACACAAAAAAAGCAAGGCGCAGTTTATTATTTTTATTTTAATACTCAACTTTAATTTAAAATTATTGTATCCCTTCATAACTTCATCCTACTATAGATATTCTAGCCTCAAGTTAGGGGTTTTTTTCCAGTAGGACTTTCGAATTAAAAAGCCATTAAAATAATAATTATTAAATATTATATTTTATTTATATTATATATTATTATAATTATTATTAAATAAAGCCATTAAAAAGCATTAAAATGCTATCAAAATAAAAGGGCATGTATGAAGAGGTTGATGAATGTCGAAGGAGCGAAAGAGGTATGTCGTGATCGTGTCAAGTGGCGCTCAATTGTCGCTGCCTACCCCGCACGGGATTTTGCATGAAGACATGTATGTAGGACTTTCGAGCTTGAGAAGATGCCCAGGATCCCCGTGACGCTTCGTTGTCTGCTTGGGATCGGCAGCTCCCTCCGGGTCCCCGTCTTCAGACTCTCCGAGGGAAGGTATCCCTACGTACAGTCAACCAATGCATAAATAGTGATAGGGCTAAGTTTTGGCTTACGACCCTTTCTTGTTTAATAGCAGAATCTCTTGCTTGCTTTGATAACTTTATTTTCCTTAATTTCGAAATTTAATGAAATGGAACGGAATGGAACGGAACGGAACGGAACGGAACGGAATGGAATGGAATGAAGGGTAATTACATAAAATGAAATGAAATATCGTTTATTTGCAATAAGTACAGTACACTGGTCACAAAACTTTAGTCAGGTATCAACTCACATATGTTCTACCTGCAAGCAGGCGTGCAAATCTTTACTTACATACTAATACTATAATCACAACTACATTAACAAACAAAAAACAATATTAATTAACCTGTTTTGTACTCAAGAATTTCTTTTACACTAAAAAATCTATGGTCCAGTAGCTTGCAATTATTTTATTTCTTCAGAAATACATATATTAGTATACACATATCCAGTGCTTAAATTCTGTAGTTTTTATTTAATGTCACGTCTAACGTGATTATTCACCACCTCACCGAAGAGCTACTAAATAAACTTGATCGACATCTCAAATTTATGCATCCGATATCTATTACAATACATAATCTAATAGGTGGTAGGCGGACTGATGGTGGTAACTTGCCCAGTCTGCCGGGTCGGGGAAGTATCCACCGTTCTTGCCGATAAACCCAGTAAAGTGTATCCACACGTTTCGGGATCAGGCTCGAATTGCCGTCATGCCCAGTCAAGCCGGCATAGTGTTAGGGACTGATGTCAGTCATGAGACTCTGATTCCAGTTGCTAACATTCATGGACCTCGCACGCCACTTACCATCAGGTGGGCGCAAGGTCACATGTCGTGCTAGTATAAAAAAACAAAAAAAAAACAAACTCTACTAGTCAAAACTTGTAAATAACTTTCTGTTCCTATTTTTGTACTTAGTTAATATCAATCATCATCATCATCATCAGCCTGTGTCTCTCCACTGCTGGATATAGGCCTCCCCCAAGGCTCGCCACTTCACACGATCTCATGCCACCCTCACCCAACCCCCACTAACGACCTTCCTTAGGTCATCCGTCCATCTAGCGGGGGGTCGACCCATTTTGCGTCTTCCCGTACGTGGTTTCCACTCTAGAACCCGTCTACTCCATCGTTCATCGGTTCTACGACAGACATGTCCAGTGTCCAGCCCATTGCCACTTCAGATTACTAATTTAGAAGGCTATATCGGTAACTTTGGTATCATCAATAGGTTTCCTTAATAAATACATGTATTTGGCTTACGAAGTATGATCATATTTCCAAATTTCGTAAAGAGTTAACTCTTGGCTCAATTGCCGAAATCGCAGGTCTGCACATTCACTTACCTTTCTTTACAAAATCCTTTATATACAGTCGTAGTCATGATGAAATAAATACCTACCTAAATTATGCCAACTATTTCCAAACTAAAAAGTGTCTTATTTCCTTTTAAATGTTAAACAACTTGGAAGCACTTTAACTTGTCGATGACAGTTTTTGACCGACTTTTGTCGTTCTGAAGTTTCTCAATTTCCTACTTATTTCTTTATTCTTATATTTGATAAAGCGCTGGACCTACCCAGTGAAATGATATCAGAACCGACAACACGAGCCAGATGTTTCAGATCATCAAAACCTTAACAACAATTTAAAAAATGTACGTCTTGCGTGTTAAAAACAATCAACTGTGTGCATGCAAAAAGACTTTATCTTTTGACATATATAATGTATATTATATTGTTATAAAAATAATTTAAGTTCTATTTATTTTACTTTATTACTTGAAGTAGGATATATTTTAGTTACTTTTTTTTTATTTCTAAAAGGAATTGTATGTTTATTATATATATATAAATTGTTTTAACTTTAGTTTTTAGAATAATATTTAGTTTTTGTATACTTATTAAAAAAATAATAATATTATTATTGTTTATAGGCAATAAAGGCTACTGTGGTAATGTGGTGGTCGCCTATAATAGGTGCAACATCTAACTTCTGATTTAGTGTTAAGTACAAATAAGTGTGTGATGTTAGTACTGTTGGCTACCCTATTATAAATAAATAAAAAAAACGTATATCTATGAAGCATGTCATTGGCTAAAATAACCAAAGTGACTTACTAACTACCAATCACGTGGCGTATATCAAAATGTTAATAATTGATTATTTTAATCATTGTTTCTGTTAGTAATAACAGTGCTCTAAAACATTATGATTAGATTATTAAATATAAGTGGAAGTATATTTTCATTGATGGTTTTGTATATTCTATGCCAATGATTATTTCTAATACATTGCGGCTTTCAAGGCGTTAAGTTATATCTCTCAATATATCCGTAATGTTGAAAGGCTGAACTGTTTCACAATAATTTATTACCCAGACCTAATACTGACCATTGGGCGGCGACATTAACACGTAGGCGATTTAGTTCTGCGTTTCCATTGTTACATATTTTCAAAAATATCATCAGGTCCGGCTGTAATACCAACGTGAAAAATTGATAATAATTTGCCATTAAAAATTACATCAGACCGTTCGCCGCCAACCTGTTTGGCCAGCAGCGTGGCGAGTGTAGGCCGAATTCTGTACTTCCAACCAATCTCGTGAAGGTTTAGAACTCTTGTATCCTAAGGTTTCGAATATATTTTTATTTATTTATAGGCCGCCATGCCTTATGCTGCCAAAAAAGAATCTCAAGACATCATGCTATTAATGACATCCTGTCAAGGGCGCTTAGAACTGCTAACATCCCCTGCATCCCCGAACCATCGGGGATAGTTAGAAATGATGGTAGGCGTCCGGACGGGATGTCATAATTCCATATACTAGAGGTCGCGCACTGGTTTGGGATGCCACATGTGTTGACATACTCTGTCAGCCACTTGTGACATCCAGCCATAAGAAACCTGGGGCCGCTGCAGAATCAGCCGCACGCCTTAAGCGCAACTAGTACGCGGAGATCATCATCAATCACCATCATTTGCAGTTGAAACGATGGGCCCGTGGTCCGAGGAGGCTCTTGTGTTCTCCCGCGAGCTTGGTGAGAAACTCCACTTGGCGACGGGTGACCCTTTAAGTAGAGAATATCTTGTTCAAATGGTCAGCCTCGCTGTTCAACGGGGGAACACAGCGAGTGTCCTCGGCACACTACGCCCATCGAATAGTCGTAATTTTATTTCTTAATTTTTAGTTTTCAATTAGTTTTTATAATTTAGTTCTTAATTTATTTTATTTTTTAATCTTTGTACTTTACTCCGAATAAATTATTTATATTATTAAATTCTTTATTGCACAAAATAAGTGTATAAAGGCTAAGATTAATGCCCACAAAGCATTTTCTAACATCTAACCTTTGGGAGAGTGTGAGATTAAGGGTAGTGCCGATATCTAGTTTAACCATATTTAATATACTACACACACAACATACTAATAGATACTTACACTGTTACATAAATTACATACATACTTATAAATAAACGCATATATACATAGATATTATGCCAAATATATATTGTTAGCCTGATGACGTCTCATGTTTGATTTTTTGTGTAGTTTATGTATTATCCCAATAGCATTTACTTGTACTAGCATGTAGCAAAGAAAAATATTTTTTTTTACGTACATTTGTCATTTATTACAACAACACTGTTTTCCGTGAGGAGAGCACGTTAAGCCATCGTTCCCGGTTTCACTAATACCAACTTGTGGAAACGTTAATGAATTGTCATTAAAAAATGACATGAGATCTAGAACTCTGTGTTCTAGGGACTGTAGTATGTCTAATCGCCGATTTATAGGTAATAGAAACATAAGGTATGATATGATAGACAAAAACGTCGTGTCGTGGTTAACAACGAAAACGCCCACAAATGTAGCTAGCTGCTTGGGAGATGCGATTCGGAATCAGTCGATAAAGTTCGCATGATCGATTGTGAAGACGGCGCAAGTGCTTTGAAGTTAGCTGCAAGATGCATTACAATATAGAAGTATGAATGCGCCTTGTTGCCACTGCTTTGTGGCCGAGTCAACTAGACAAATGACTTAGCCACAGCGAGCAATAGTCGAGAACCATAGACATAGTGTAATAGGGACCTGCCCAAAGATAAATCAAGGCTGAAATAAGACTACGAGAACTGTGGTAATAAAATATTATTAGAAATATATGATTTGCTGGCAAAAAAGAAATACATGTATAGTAAAAGAGATTGCCCAAAACCAGGAGAAAGAGTTTCCTCCTTTTACACGGACATGTCAAGTCCAAAGCCCCGATTCACGCGCTTTCGAAATGCATGTCGATTTGATTAGTTCGCATGACCCTGACAGTTTTCTATTGAGATCTGTCACTTTTCACTCGAATATTTCAAACCGACACGTAAGTTTAATTTTTTTTGGCCTATTTCTTTAACATAAATGGACATTCTCATTTAATACTCCTAATAAAGATAATTAAAGCCCTAAAGCACAGAGTCCAGAGCAAATACAAAGCGTTAGGGTATTGTAATCATTTGATCGTTGTGGTGTTGTTTGTTGTGATATGTTTATTTATTTATAAATTCTTTATGCACTTAAAAACTTAACAGTTGAGTACAAGGGCGAACTTAATGCCTCTCGGAATTTTATACTAGCTAACCTTTGGGAGTGTGGTAGACGATTGCGGGTGCATTAGAAATAAAAACTAATAAACATACATAATAATAATTTACATACATAATACACAAGTACCAATGAAAATATATATTAATAATATATACATTTAACTAAATTTATGTAAGAATACATAACAAAATGAAGGAAAATAATACGTATAATTTACACAGCAAATAAATGAGACAGAAATAGATATCAGGTAGTCGGATTATTTTGTTTATTTAAGAAATGGGCAAAGAGATTTTTAAATATATTTATTGACGGGGCCTGTCTGATGACCAGAGGAAGTTTGTTCCGCTTACGAGCAGCAGAGACTGAAAGAATCTGAATATCTGCTGGAAGTGTGAGGAGGGATCTTGAGTGTGTTTGTATATTGTATTTTGTAAGTATGTTTTATTTTGTAAATCTGATATAGCTGAGTTTCCTTTCAGATTCCTTTCTCTGCTAACAGCTTACTTATTGGACCGCTTTTCTGCTTAGTCTTCACTAGCAGGATTAGAATCATTCAAAATAATTAAATCAATGACGTTTCATAACGTGAATATAGATATTTTGATTTGACTTTGACAAGACGGTAACAAGACTTTGTCAGTTGGCGAGTCCACATAATTTATGTCCATGGCAAGAACATATGATTTATAGATTCAATTCACTGTAGCAGCGGGATAATAGAAAGCTATATTTTAATAGTAGATACGCAGTTTTATATTTAGTTTCATATCATATAGAACCGGGGTGGCCAATCGCGGCCGATCGCTACTATTAGTCCAGTCAATCGTGGCAAGGCAACAAATATTAATACATAGATCAGACTGTGTAACGTAATAAATAAATAAAATAAATGAAATTTTATTTCAGGTATGCACCCATATCAAATTAATTTTACAATGAAACTATTTTACAATAAAAGATTTATTCGAAGTAGGTACTTAGATACAAAAATATTAAAATAAAATTGATTAAAAAAACTAATTATAAATAAAACTAAAACTAGAAATACCTATGAAATTAAAGCTATTCTACAAAATAAACTAAGGGCTTACCGCCAGGGAGAGTACCTATAAACGCTCGCCGCATTTCCTCGTTGAATAATAATTCTGTTTTAGGTAGTTATGGCATTTGTGATCGCCACACTCTTGGAAAATTCGTTTACCCTGCTCTTTTATTAATTTGTGGGTATCAAGAGAATATACATATTATAAAATATAAAAATACATATAACCAACTGCTGCACGCATCACTATCATTTCTGGGCATTGGTTTCCAACGAGACATGTCCAAAGTTAAATAAATTTGTTGAACAACTGCATTGGTGTTTTGGTTCTAAATGTTTATGTAAATTTTCCTACTTAAAACAAACAAAAAAAAACACCGTTCTCTCTCGACTGACGCTCATAAATCGGATTCTTTAAGGTTGGCTTTAATTTCTATAAATCCGACAGAATGACATTTGGGCCGTGGAAAATTGGCAGGTCTCTGGTGTGGGATGCGACGTGTGTAGACAGACACATTAGCTTCATCTCAAATACAGGTGACCTCGTCAGGCGCGGGGAGTGCAGCGTTTGCTAAGAACCTCAAGTTGCGCAAATACGCCATCCCTGGTTACGAAATTGTGCCTTTTGGGGTCGAGACGATGGGCCCATGGGGACCTTCAGCAAGGCGCTTGGCCAAGAAGTTATCCAAACGACTGACGGAAAGGTTTGGAGACAGGAAGGCTTGCAATTATTTCTTCCAACGTATTAGCCTTGCTATACAAAGGGGAAAGTTGCCTATCTATAGAGGACATTTCTGTGGTGTCAAAGAAAAAGGGGATAAGTACAAAACTTGAACTTTTCACTAGAGGCAAATTAAGAAAACAACTCATTTTTATAATTAGAAAATTGGAATTAGTAAATGTTCAATTTCATCAGTCGTATACTTTAGGTATACTCATCTCACTATGCATAATTGAATTATTGGCGGTAAAAGCGCGATACTGAAATAACTCGATTGAACTCTTTTTACTTATTTATGCGCTAGGTGATGATGATATTTTTCTAAAAAATAAATACAAAACTGTATAGTGCATTGCCTTTACCATTGCTAAAAATAAAATTATTTTTTCAAAATTTATGACAAAGACCTTCAGTCTCTGTCACTGATGACGCCGCTCCAAAGAGAGGCGAAATATTTGGCAATAAAATTTTTAAGCTTCAATTTATATATTTTACCAAGTAAGAAACACATCTAACACACTTTATTTGTTGCAGATAATTTTACTTATTTATACATTTTAATGTTACGATTAGCCCCTTTATGTACGTAGGGGTGTAAAATAAACTGTACAGTGTATAGACTCATCTCCTTATTGCATCGACGCGTATGAATGTTTTGAACTAATAGTTGCAAAAATCTAATTTTAAAATTTTTGGACTCATCTCCTTTTTCCTTGACACCACAGATTTTTTATTTATAGTTTAGTTTCTAATTTTAATATTTAGGTAGATTTTAATTTATATTTAATGTACATATATTAATTAATTTATTTATTTAAAATTTTTGCACTATGTACAAAGGCGGACCTAATGCCGCTAGACATTCTTACTCGGTCAACCTTAGGGACATTACGAACATTGTATGTGGAAGATTCGCGCAAATTATAGAACATAATATAAGGGAGAAATTAAAATACTACTAAAACTAAACTACTTACTAGTAAATAATATTAATATACTAAACACTAATATACTTATAATACTTAATATATACATAAATACAATATATACATACTTACAGTTGTTGGGATCTATTTAAGAAGTGTGTGAAAACCATCCTTTTAAACAATGTTCTATTTGGCGCCTGTCGGATATCTAAGGGTAGGTTGTTCCACAGATTTGCGGCTTCAAATATAGTTTACAACTAAGAATGCCGATTTCGAAGATCCTTAATAACATGTATTGTATATATAGTATTAGTATGTATTGTTTATTTAATATTTACTTGGCACAAGTTTTCAAAACTCCCAAAGGTAAGCTGGTGGATTATGCCTCACGGCATTAAGCTCGCAATTTGTGCAATAAAGCATTATTATTATTATTATTATCCTTTGAGGGAGCTCATTTGACAGCTGGAAGGAATGTAAGAGTGTAGGAACCGTTGAGAAACGTCTTAAAATACACTGGTACACTTACACCCGTAAGTGTACCAATAAAATATGATTTTATCTTCATGAAGTCCGCAACTTATTCCGAATGAGCTATAACAGAAAATGAAATAGTCCGATCGGAGAGGTTCTTATTTTTAAGGACACCCTTTGGTCTGATTTTTATCCTTATCTTACATCCATTCTACTGATAAAAAATTGCGAAAGAAGCTTTCTCTGTCTTATTGTATCGCCTGTATGTATCCATTTTAATGTGTTGCAATAAATAATTTATCTATATCCAGCAGTGGATGATGATGACTTATTAGTGAATAAAATAAGGTAAATCTAAGGTAAATCGCGTAAAGACCCGTTAAAATTATAAAAAAACTATTATGAATATGCGCGAAAGTTTAAAAGTTTAAAAATAAAAAAGCTCCCTATATTTATTATATGAACCCGAGTGAATTAGGGTTCTTAGCAAAAATAAATGAAAACCGAAGAGAAACCGCGGAGTATTATTTTTGTATATTTTGGAATGTACTCGTAAGTGATCCCGAAACGGTAGTACAATAAAAACAAACAGCTTCAAGGTCAGTCCATAATTGGTTCTCGAACTATTATTAGGCACTCACATCTGGCTATACAACTATGCACATATTTTATATTGGTAATAAGCATAGACGTGTGTTTCTTTTTTTAGTCAATCTTTTTTTCATTCATTAAAGTCCTTAAAACACAGCGTACTAGACCTCCACAGTTGGAGATGGGCCTTCCAGAGCAACATATCTGGAGAATTTGGCCTATACTCGCCAGGCTAGCGGTGAAACGGTGATGTTGTAAATCTATGACAAATATACCTAAAGAAAGTGTATTTATTATTGGTACATGCCGGGGGGGTTTAAACCGACCTTTGTATGATGTTAAGAAAAGCGTTCTTACATCCGAGCCCAATCTTGGCCTTGTTCTTGGTTTTTTGCAAGGTCTTGGCAAGACAGAAAGACAGTGCGCTCGTCCAGGCCCGGATGTCTAATGGGCCTGGGTTGGTTTGATGACATTCCCCCGTTCTCTCCGGCAGGATCTCAGCGAATAATCACCCGCTGGTAATTCATGCACCTTTAGTGCTGGGCACCGTTACTGCTATAACAGCGCCCGTATGGCTCACGAATCCAGGCGGTCTGAGTTCGGCTACTTCAGCTCTCCTCCAAGAGCACTTCTCCAGGAAGTGGTCTTCCGTTAGGGGGCCGTCTACGTCAAGACTAGACCTAGACTAACTCTAGTCTTGGTATTGGTCTTGGGCAAGAGTCTCACTAGATTCTTGGTCATACATTCCTAATTTTGCTTTAAATAGTCATATTTTTTGTTCTTACTATTTTTTTTTTCAATTGGTAACTGTGTTTTTAAGTTCAGAGGTAACAATATCGAACCCTTATGGTAGATGACTTGAACTATCTCCAAATCTACCTCTGTGTACATTTTTGGATACATGTTGGTCCACAAAATCTATAACTATTCCAAATTTCAATTAAATCAGACCAGGAGTTTTAAAGATAACACTTTACGGACAGACACTAAAATCTCACAAGATTTTTTACTAGAATTTGAAGCAAATATATATTTTCAGCTATTTTTGCGCCAGACCAATCCCAAGACCAGCTGTTATGATGCAAGACCAAGACCAAGACCTGGCCAGTGGCAAAACACATATATCGCTGCCATGTTTTAACCGGCGGTGACGAGCTTGTGTTTACGAAGTAACTCAGTCATCGATCAAAACTTTCAAAAGATGGCCGCTTCTTGGAACTGACGTACTGGTTACCATAAGGTGTGGGTGGGGTCACATGTCGTGTTCAATAACTATAAATTTTACAAAAAAAAATATTTGTGAGTATTTTATTATCGTACGACCGTCCTTATTTTTGACGTCTATGATTTGAATGGAATGTGTATCTAAATATGTGGCCTATGCATTCTGTTGTGACAGATGTGCGCTATATTGGTTACCAAAGGGATTCGTAATTGTCACCTTATGGGATATTAATATCCCACATTTGGTTACTATTTGGGGGATCGCTAAATGTCAAATTTATTTATTAATATTTGGGTAACTTACAGCTATGATACATTTATGTGTTAATGTATTAATTACAATAAAGCCAATTAACAGTTTCCACATTTAGGATTAAAAACTTCTGCGCACCGCAAAAACTATAAATAATCGCAGAAAATGTAAATTTTCTGTATAAAGTGTTATACAGAAAAACAAAAAGTGCAACTTTAACATGATGAAATAAAATAAAAAACAAAAAGATTTACAAGTATACATATACATACACACACACATTCATACATACATATATATATATACATGTGTGCATGCATGCATGCATACATAGACACATATATATATACACATTTTCACAATTGTCACAACCCATTGTATATATATACAATGTATATATTATATATTACATATTACATATATACTATATATAGGCGTATAATAATATAGTTAAACCGTGGAATTAAATACAATTTTGCATCTACCTTATAATTTTCAAATTAAGTGCTCAAGTTGTCCCAATGGTTGGCTAGGATAGAATGTCTAGCGGCATTATACTTTGTGCAATAAATAATAAAATATAGTACTAAATATATATTAATAACAGATAAAAAAAACTCTACCAACGTAAATTTCATAATTAAAAGTACGAACCAAGTACACATACCCACGTAGCTTTGGAATATTTTTTGGACCGACTTTTTACAGAACCTTCTACCAATTTTGTCCCAGTTTCTTAACTATTGTTACCGGAATTGCACGGCGACAATTGGGTACTTAGGAAGTAATTGTTATCGGGTGTTAATGTGGGGGCCTGGGACCTCTGCCATGTTTAATTTATTGTTCCTAAATTAGCAGAGGTTTTTGCGTTTTGTCGACTTTTGTGTTGCACATGGGCAAGTCTTCATTTTGACTTGCCTAGTGGGATACCGCTATACCAGGTATGGTTATTAATTGATCGTCGTGGTGTAGTTCTGTATATGTATTATTTTGTAAATCTGATATAGCTGAGTTTTCCTAGCAGATTCCTTTCTCAGTCAGATTAAACATTAACAGGTCGCTGGAATCTGCTAAGCTGCTGGTCTTCTGCTAACAGCTTACTCATTGGACCACTTTGCTGCTTAGTCTTCCACTAGTAGGAGTAGAATCATTCAAAATAATTAAATTATATTCTACCGGCTATATTTTTTTTTTTATTTTTTTATTTAAAACTTTTTGCACTATGTACAAAGGCGGACCTAATGCCGCTAGACATTCTTACTCGGTCAACCTTAGGGACATTACGAACATGGTATGTGGGAGGTAGGTGCAAATATTTAAACAGGAAAATAGGTAATTAAAATTCTACTAAATCTAATACTAATACTTTATAATTATAAATAATATATATAATATAATAATGATAATAAGTAAATTCAAATTAATAATAATACATACAATATTACTTACAGTTGTTAGGAACTATTCAGGAAGTGTGTGAAGACCATTCTTTTAAACAGCATTCTGTTGGGCGCTTGTCGGATATTTAAGGGCAGGTTGTTCCACAGATTTGCGGCAACAACTGCAAATGAGTCGGACATAAAACTAGAGTGGTGAGATGGTATAGCAAGTACAGCGTTATGCGATGACCGCAACGACCTGTCGTGGAGAGAAGAGAGGAAGGAGAATTTGTTCTTGAGGTATTTCGGTGTCGCAGGTTCATTTAATACAGAAAAAAGCAGACAAAGAATTCGAAGGTTTCTGCGACAACGAATTGGTAGCCACTTCAACTTAGCTCGATACTCAGAGATGTGGTCGTATTTGCGCAAACCGTAGATAAAACGTATGCACGAGTTAAGCAAGCGATCCATTTTATTGAGCAACACCTCTGAGAGATCAACGCTACACACGTCGCCATAGTCGAGTAGGGGTAGGAGAAGGCTTTGGGCAAGGGTTATTTTAGCTTTTAACGGCAAAAAGTTTTTAAGTTTATTGAGAGAGTGCAAAGAAGAAAACAATTTACGACTTGTGTTAGTAACCTGAGCGGTCCAGCTTAGTTTGGAATCCAGATGTACACCTAGATTCTTCACTTCGCTGCAGTATGCAATCGGGACATTGTCAAACCGAACCGGGTCAATATTGTCAATGTCAACTTTACATAACTGTCGAGAGCTACCTATTATGATCGATTGACATTTGTTCGGGTTGACAACGACCCCGAAGCGTGTAGACCATAACTTGATATTATGAAGATCTGAGTTCAGCCAAGCTATTGCACTGTTTAGTGTGCTGATATCCGTCTGCACATAGAGCTGCAAGTCGTCGGCATACAGGTGGTAGGAACAATGAAGAGAAGAGGTGATGGCGTTAATAAATAAGGAAAATAGCAGAGGAGAGAGTATGCCACCTTGCGGGACGCCTGTAACCAGGCTACACCACCCCGACGACACCTGATCAACTCGAACCTGCTGCTGGCGACCATGAAGATATTGAGAAAACCACTCTAGGGCCTCCGAGGAGATTTTCAGACGAGACAACATAGCGATTAACAAATCGGGATCAACAGTGTTAAAGGCATTTGTGAAATCAATTAGTACAAGAACTGTTACTTTTGTTTCATCCATGCCACTTCTGATGTCTTCAGTTACTTTAAGTAAAGCTGAAGTTGTGCTATGACCGGGGCGGAAACCGGACTGGAAAGGGTTTAGTAGATCATTAACATTAAGGAAATTGGACAATTGTTTATGTACAACGGACTCAAGGACCTTGGATAAGAACGGTAAAATGGAAATAGGGCGAAAATGGGTAGGTAGTGTAGGTGAAGAAATTTTTGGTAGAGGAATAATAAAGGCCTTGCGCCATTGGTGAGTGCTCCGAAGAAATCTATAACCTAATCCCTCCCTCTCCATTCCGCAACCGAACCACACGCACAGGTCAGAATATGCACCCACATACCGTAGTCACCATCCCTTCGCGTACGTATAAATTTGGGGACTCATACATCTGTCGTACGATAAAGATGTGGAATGCTCTTCCAGCCTCTGTGTTTCCACTTTCCTATAACTTGGAGTCCTGCAAGCGAAGTGTGAAAAAGTATCTAGTCAAGCCGGCATAGTGTTGAGGACTGATGGCAGTTATGAGTGTCTGACTTCAGTTGCTAACATTTATGGACCTTACGCGACACTTACCATCAGGTGAGAACAAGGTCACATGTCGTGCTAGTATAAAAAAAATCAAAAAAATCAATAACGTTACGATATTTTGACTTTGAAGCTAAGACAAAAATGAACGTGTAAGAAAACTGTACATGCTAGGAATCATACCGCGGCCTTTAGATTGATGGACAGCGTTTTAACAACTGCACCATCGCTCTATGTAATTTAATTAGGCTAATTATAATTTTTTCGTATTATGATAATAAATTAGGCGTCACCCCAATTTTAACCCGTATTAAATCAATCATACAAAAAAAACCTTTGAACCAAGTATACGGGTATTTAAACATAAACATGCCTACTAGATGTACCTACATCCAAAAAAATAATACTTCTAGTTTGTAATTGGCCCCAGAGCCATAAATAAGTATGTCCAAGATCTAGGAGGTGACAAGATAGAAACATTATTACATAGACAACTCTTCACTAGGTTCAAAAAGTCAGAGGGATTACACGGAAATGAAAACCTTCTAGCTGTCGTTAGGTAGTCTGGCCTCTTCACCGATCCACGCTGATATAGACACACATACATACACAACTACATATACACTCATACCTGCATACCCACACAGAACAATTTTGGTGGGTATTTGTTTGTGCTGTTGTTTAATAATAAAATAAATTGTATTTTTTGTCGACCGGATAAAACAAAATGGTATGCTACGACCTGCGGCACGGTTGCTACCAGTGCAGGTCATTGAGCATATAAAAATGTAATAGATTTACGTTTATTATAAATAATAAATAAATATTTCCAGACAAGTCACACAGCGCCATCTAGTTTCCGTGGTAAGCTACGAGGCTTGTGTTACGGAAACTAGATGGTTGATAAACTACATATTATACTTTTTTTTTTGTAAATATATACTATAATTAATATTTAATATATTATACATATAAACACCCAGACCGAGACAAATTATACAATGTACAACTTGCCCCCGGTGGGAATCGAACCCACGACCTCCCGAGTTTACGGCAACGTTTGTTACCACTAGACCACGGAGGCGGTCTAATTCTAATTCTTTGATAAGTCTAATTCGATCAATAAACGATTTTTATTATTTTTATTTGATTTAAATAACGTGGTAACTACTACGGCAGGAGGACGCGAGAGTATCTACTTCCCAGAATACTAAATAGATTATATCAAGAAATAACACTAAAAAATAAATCCAAATTGACATATAAAACAAAATTAGGAAAGAAATACTCGAACAACTGAGTAGCAAAATCGATAGATTGTTTGTGTAAAAATAGTGTGCGATACAAGCTATATTATTTTTTGTTATTTAACTGCTACCTAATCTATTATAGTTGTATTTTATTTAATCTTTAGTTAACTAAACTGTGCTAATATATAATTATTGTGATGAGAGCTATCTGCCGATAAACTATTTTATAGTTTGGCAGAATAATGTTGTATTTAAATGTTATGATATAAGGAACTGCCTCCGTGGTCTAGCGGTTAAATGCGTGGATTTAATCTCGGAAGTACTGGGTTCAATTCCTGGTCGGGACACAAAAATATTTATTAATTTAAATAAATACATTTAATTAATATTTAAATTATTTGTGATATTTCTCGAGTTTGGTACGCAGGAGACATCGACGAGCTTGCCACTTGTCATGATTGGCCTATAGTAAAGTTGGCTAAATGTAAATCCGCTTATTTATAAGCATGGTTTCTGACCACCCCGAAAGGGAAACGGTCGTGATGATAGTTTACTAATATTGTATTTAAATATTATGATATAAGGAAAAAAAAAACCGCGCCTAATTCATACTCAATTCCAAAGGTAATTCAATAACAATAACGAGATATATGGAGTAAGCTGCAGTCGAAAGACTAAGCGGTTATTAAAAGACCATCAGCTTAGCAATGCAATTAAAAACACACACAAGTTAGCGTTCTAATGATACTTTTCCTTTACATAACTGAACCCGCAACTATTTAGCGACGCAAGCTGTAATATATCTTCGACATATCTTCTCATATTCCATACCACAGTGTTTGAAGACAAAAGTCTTCAAACACTGTCGTGTCAGTGCGTCCTCCCCGTAATGTCGTACGGAGCAGAGACGTGGACACTGACAGTGGGTCTGGTTCACAAATTCAAGGTCGCTCAGCGAGCTATGGAGAGAGCTATGCTTGGTATTTCTCTGATGGATAGAATTCAAAACGTTGAAATTCGTCAGAGAACCAAAGTTACTGACATAGCATTCCAAATTAGCAAGCTGAAGTGGCAATGGGCCGGACACATCTGCCGCAGAACCGACGACCAATGGAGCAAACGGGTTCTGGAGTGGAGACCACGTACGGGACGACGCAGAGTGGGACGACCCCCCGCCAGATGGACGCATGACCTAAGGATGGTGGAGGTTGGATGAGGATTGCAAAAGACCGCGTGCAGTGGCGAGCCTTGGAGGAGGCCTATATCCAGCAGTGGAGAGACACGGGCTGATGATGAAGCTGTAATAAAAACCTAATCAAGGTACGTAAATTTACATAAACAATTAAACAGATTACACACGTTTTCATAGAATTGTCGCTTGTTCTGTGAATACGATTCAATTATTTCTAATAAATATCGTACTGACATTTCATATTGTTTCGAGCTACAAAACCGCCGTAGGATGACAAAGCATTATATGTATTTATAGCTGTTACAGCCGTCTGGCCACATACGAGTTTTTTTAAGTCATTTTTTATAACAATAACGATTCCACAAGTTGGTATTAGTGGAACCGGGACCGACGGCTAACGTGATCTCCGAGGCACAGGTATTATAATGTACAGCTCTCCGAAAGTGATAATGCGCATAGAAATCTTCGTCACTGTTCGGCAACGGTCGTATTCCCCGAGCGTCGGAAGACGATATGTATATAGAGTGGTAAGTGCATTTTCTTCATGCATAATTTAGTAGAATTATGTGTTTTGTGCTAAAAGAGATAAATATTGATTTATGAGTAACGGAATTTGATTCGATAATTCCATGTAAGTAAATAGCGAGGAAAACCACACGATTGAGAATATGCTACAAACTTTGTTGGATTGATTTACTTCGAAAATTTTATAGTACTGTAGTTGCTACTGCTGTACATTAAAAATCTCTGCCTGTGTCAGACAGACAAGCAATTGTCAAATAAACTATTCAAATAAGATAATTAAAGTTGAAATGAAATTCACCTTTGAAAACAAAATCAAGAAGGGTGTGTAATAGCAGCTCTATATAATTCCACACAGAGAGAACACGTGCAGTCACCGCCAATAGGTATATAAAAACGACTGCCCGAATTGTTTTCGATTGTGTACTCATGATATTGACTTCTATTTCTTTCGAACAAGGTGCAAAATGCAAGTGCATTGTTTAGGGCTCTTACGATTCAATGATTCGGGTGTTTTCGGGAATACGACAATTAGCGAAGATCTGCATGCGCATTATTAATTTGGGAGTACTGTACGTAAGTGTATTTCTCATTTGTACATGCTGGGTGGGTTTGAACCGACCTTTGTAGGATTTAAGGAAAGCGTTCTTACAACCAAGCCACCACCGCGTTAAATTCTTTATGTAATTATTATAAATTAGGTGTCGTACTCTCAAAGTTTAATTCGCATTTATCCATCATATAAAAACTGAGCCACCATCGCGTCTATTTTTTTATTTTCATCCATTCATTACAGCCCCTAGAACACAGCGTCCCAGACCTCCACTGCTGGAGATGGGCCTTCCAGAAATGGAGAATTCGGCCTACACTCGCCACGCTGGCCAGATGGCTTGGCGAGGATAATTTTTTTATGTAATTGTTATAAATTAGGTGTCGTACTCTCAAATTTTAATTCGCATTTATCCATCATACAAAAACTATTTTTTAAACCAAGTCAACCTATATGTGTTTTGTCATTTGCCGGCAGAAAAGCTATTCAAGCCACAAAATATGAACGTGCACGATTATTCAATGAAAACATTAAAAAGGTATAGCGTGATCAGAAAACCGTTACAAACTAACACGACATATGCCGCGGATTAGGGTAACCCTTATCAAATGTGACCTAAGGACATAATAAAAAATATAATTAGGGTTACTGCAGTAAATAAATCGTTTCTTAAAGCCGCTTCACTATTTTTTATAGTATGTTTTATAATTGCAATTGAAATTTTTAAACAATAAATATTATTACAACGTAATGATTGCGCAATAATTCGGTTCTTGCATCTTTGTTGAGCCAATAAAGTGGCATATTCTGCAAATATACAGAAGTAGTTTGGTGTTTTTATTTTACTTTTTAATCGTGTTACTAATGGAAAAATAAATAAATAATTATTTAAAGTGTTTGTATTAAACTAAATAACTAAATTCTACAATAATATACAGTACTCGCAAATTAATAATGCGCATGCAGATCTTCGCTAATTGTCGTATTCCCGGAAACACCCGAATCATTGAATCGTAAGAGCACTAAACAATGCACTTGCATTTTGCACCTTGTTCCAAAGAAATAGAAGTCAATATCATGAGTACACAATCGAAAACAATTCGGGCAGTGTTTTTTTGTTTTTGTTTTTTTGGCGGTGACTGCACGTGTTCTCTCTGTGTGGAATTATATAGAGCTGCTATTACACAACCTTCTTGGTTTGTTTTCAAAGGTGAATTTAATTTCAACTTTAATTATCTTATTTAAATAGTTTATTTGACAATTGCTTGTCTGTCTGACACAGGCAGAGATTTTATATTTAAAGGAGGTCACTACAGTACTATAAAATTTTCGAAGTAAATCAATCCAACAAAGATTGTAGCATATTCTCAATCGTGTTTTATCGGTTTTCCTCGCTATTTACTTCGAATCAAATTTCGTTACTGATAAATCAATATTTATCTCTTTTAGCACAAAACACATAATTCTACTAAATTATGCATGAAGAAAATGCACTTAACCACTCTATATACATATAGTCTTCCGACGCTCGGGAAATACGACCGTTGCCGAACAGTGACGAAGATTTCTATGCGCATTATCACTTTGGGAGAACTGTACCTACCTACTAATATAAATAATACTAAATTAATTAAATACAAGTCCAAATATAATATTACGACGCCTGCCAAGTCTATGAAAGTCTGTGACATGCTGCTGCGTAGGATTTTAAAAATGTAACGTAAAGGCGGACGAGCTGTCAAATCAGCTTAATCTGCCATAGGAGAAAGAACATAACTAGTCGTATTAATTATCGCATCATAGAAGGTCCGGCTGGGGTGAGTTGTCATAATCTGGTAGTAATATTGTAAGTTTTAATGCTCTGTGCGTCAGCTGCACTAAGGGGGTTCCGGGTTACTGGACCTTCGCCGGTGTATCTGGCCTCCACGTCTTGCTGGGCTAAAACCTTTTCTCCATTCCAGGGCCCTATTTCCACCCCAAAAATCGTACGATCTGCTGACGAGGACACGCTCCAGAGACCACTCGCATCCATTCACGACTCCACGCCAAAAAACTTCGGCGGAGGGGTGCAAGGCGAGGCTGGAGAAGCCGAAACTACCAGGCTAGTCGTTTCTCAAACCTCATCAGGTCAATAAACATCTTCCGAGCTGTGCAATAATAGGCTAACTACAAATATCAGTTCTAAAATCTAGTAATGAAACTGTATTGTAAAGATTTGAAATTTAAAAAATGTTTTGTACTTATTTCTGTTGTGGGTACCTAATAATAATAAACAATAAAATTAAATAATAATAAAAGTTGGATTTATTAAACCCCTACCCTAGTCTGTCGCAACCCCCACGCAACAAAATGTTTACAAATAATACTAGGTACTTAGTATATACTCGTACATATTATGCAGTTTTTGTACTTTTGTGTCTATGTTTTTGACTGTATCGTGGTCACAACATTGTAAGGTCATCGTGCACATTGTTTCAAACTGGCGACAAACAAAGGGGCGCGGATCACGATCTTTTGATGTCACACGTCAGCTAAATAGGCATCATGGTCTTAAAGAGTTTGCCATCTGTCGACACGTCTATATAGCACCACGTCTTCTCATGCTACGAGTAAAACTGCCTCCGTGGTCTAGCGGTTAAGTCCGTGGATGTAGACTCGGAGGTACCGGGTTCGATTCCTGGTCGGGACACAAAAATATTTCCTAATGTAAATAAATACATTTAATTAATATTTAATTTATTTGTGATGTTTCTCGAGTTTGCTACGCTGCAGCTGGAGACATCGACGAGCTTGCCATTGTCATGATTGGCCTATAGTTATGTTGGTTAAATGTGAATCCGCTTTTTTATAAGCGTGGCCACCCCGAAAGGGAAACGGTCGTGATGATACTTCACCTCCATAGACTTGTTTCGATTTCCGATACTACTGAATCCTTTGAAGAGTTTTTTAAATAAAAGTATCATCACGACCATATCCCTTGCGGATACTATTATACAGTCCTACAGATCAAATATTCCATGAAGCATGATTTTATTTTTTATATTCCAGCACGACATGTGACCTTGCGCACACCTGATGGTAAGTGGCGCGCGAGGTCCATAAATGTTAGGAAGGGAATCAGAGACTCATGACTGACATCAGTCCCTAACACTATACCGGCTTGACTGGGCATGACGGCAATTCGAGCCTGTATGCCTAGTGTGACAGTGAAGTTTCGTAAACGCAACTATAGTAGTAGAGTTTTTACTGAATTTTCGATGTTCATTGCCTGTTATTATAGCCAAACTTGCAATAACACGCAATGTAAAATAAAAAACGTAACTACAGCAGTTACGTTTTCCGAAACGTTTGTTTACTTTGAAGACAAATTTCTAAGCATTCCATGGATTCACCGTGCGGGTGCCGGGTCCATCGTGTGTGGGTAAGAGATAAGAAGAATGGTGTCTCGGGCTTGCGACCGACAATAGGCTGGTTTAAGGAAAGGAGGCCTCCTTTTTTTTTTTTGCGCGATAATACGCTCACCATCCACCATTCTACTTCTCTCCCTACCCACCCAAATACTGTATAATTTCGTTAATAAAAAGCTTTGTCTTTTTGTCCGTATTTTACGCCTATATTACTGGAACAATTTTGACATAGGGGCGGATAAAGGAAAATATTTTTGTATCAAAGTATTTTTATTTAGTTGCCATTTAAAGTTACTTTCCACCATTTGATCTTTATAAGCGATCGCGATGGTGCAATAATACTGTAAGAAGGCCGTGTCAACTTATTATCTAATAGATTTGGACAAATGATCATATATTATCATACACATAACATATTAAACATTAGTAAAATAAGAATTATAATAAAATTAAAATATTTACAAATAGCCATATACAAGCAGCATAGGATTATTATGAAATTAGTTAGTGAAAATCAGTTAATCATTATATTATATAGAAATAATAGGAAACAAAGGGAAGATATGCATAATTATATTAAATATAAATTAAAAGCTTCCTAAATAATAAAATAATAAAATAAAAAATAAACTAAACTATAAATATAATATAATATTATCTAATAACAAAGTATAATAAATGTCAATAATATTATAAAATATAAATAAAATTTTGAATATTGAATAAACTGCAACAAATAAAGTGTGTTAGATGTGTTTCTTACTTGGTAAAATATATAAATTGAAGTATAAAAAATTTATTGCCAAATATTTCGCCTCTCTTTGGAGGCGTCATCAGTGACAGTGACTGAAGGTCTTTGTCATAAATTTTGAAAAAATAATTTTATTTTTAGCAATGGTAAAGGCAATGCACTATACAGTTTTGTATTTATTTTTTAGAAAAATATCATCATCACCTAGC
This sequence comes from Tinea semifulvella, assembly GCA_910589645.1. NCBI lineage: Eukaryota > Metazoa > Arthropoda > Insecta > Lepidoptera > Tineidae > Tinea > Tinea semifulvella. The sequence goes on along the minus strand of OU342611.1, from coordinate 4,905,917 downwards.
GCATCATGGAAAACATCATCAGCATTTTATGTCCATTGTTGGTTCGATATTTGATAAATTTACAAAACAAGTTAGACAAAACCTAATGCATTACATTCAGACCAGGGCTATAGTATGCACCAAGCTGCCATATAAAAGAGCTTTCCCATGTTTTTAAATCAATAGACCGAATAGTTTTAGGAAAACTCTTTAATACTCTTACTGTGAAACAATTGCTAAAAGTAGTGTTATGTATACGCGCATGGGTGGGCACAGGTAAAATATTATTAATTTGAGAATCTACTGAATGTCTGTGTCCATTCATGTGAGTACGAAGGGGTGTCGTAGTCTCTCCCACATAAAAACTGTTACAAAATCTGCACTCCAGCATATATACGCAATAAGAAGTAGTACATTGTGCGAAATTTTGAATTTTGAATAAAATAATAATATATTGAATAAAAGATGTAAAAGTGCGAATATATAAAAATATAAGTTCACAAGTTATTAAATGCGGTAAAGGTGCTTTACATATGTATATGTAGTTTCAAACTTTAAATATCAACATAGTCTGGGACCCGAGATCAGTGAATACGAATTCATGTTTATACTATACTAGCTGTTTGACCCGGCTTCACCCGTTATTATTCTACTTATAGCAGTTTCTAAATGGATGAATAAGTTACTATCTTTTATCGTTTTTATCTTATGTTAGACTAACAACTTTTTATAAAAAACATTTTTTTTTTAATTTTAAATTGCAGATTCGTATGTAGAAGCAAAAAAAAATCATTTCCGTCATATTGTTTCTTAGACAAAATTGTTTGTTTCTTTTATTATTATTATTAAATACTTTATTGCACTTTACTTAAAAGTATGTACAAAGGCGAACTTAAAGCCATTTCGGCTTTTTCTACCAGCTAACCTTTGGGAGAGTGAAACAGTATAAATATGTGGAGTGCAATTCTAACCAATTAACTACATAAATAGTATGTATACATATATGTTATATATTCTATCAATATAATCACAAAGTCAGTCAGTATACCGCGTGATTTTGTATGGTCTTACTTTAGACTTATAATTATTTATTTATTTATTTATTTTTATACACTTTACATGGTATTACAGTATATACTCCAATACACCATGCAAGGAGGAGTCAGAAACACTTAATATTATTTACAAACATTCATAAAAATTTAAGAAAAAGCCACAAACTATATTAGGAATCAATTAAATACATTTTAATGTTGTCATCCTTAATTAAATCTATAATTTGTTGCCAAAGAAATGTATTATACAAAGTTAAATTTAGAATTGATAAAAAATATATGTTATTTTATCGACTCTCACAGAAGTACCAACATGCTTTGCTGATCTTGCAAAGATCGTCTGCGAAAACGTCAATCTGTGGTGCCGATTCAATCAGATTCTGAAGTGGGTTATTATTTATGTTATTCTATTGATTGAAGCAAATAACTTTTACCAAGAAACGATATGTCTGAAGTGTCAGTTTTTTTGTCTTCTAAATGTGTTAATTGGATATTTAAAGCGCTTTATTAAATTTATTTATTTATTATTTTGTTCGAAGTAAATTAATACAAATTAAAAGCCTAACCTAAATAATAAAATTAAAATAAACTGAACAATAAATAAAAAATGTCCTCTAGAGATGTCCCATTCGAGATAGTCCCAAGGAGACTGGCAACATTTCCCCTCTGTATAGCGAGGCTAATACGTTGGTAGAAATAATTGCCAGCCTTCCTGTCCTCCGCTTTAACAACTCCTTGATCAACTGCCAATTGGATATTTTAAATTTAACCGTTTATATGAAGAAGTCAAAAACATTTGTCACTTCCGAGATAATATAGAGAGATATAAATAATAATAATAGTCTAGAGTTAGACTTTACAAAATAAGTCCGTATATTATTGTGAGTGCTTATACGCAAGACGGTTACTTCGGTAATTATAAATTGCTGCTGCGGCAACAAAGCATGGCGCAATAATCTGGCTCACGGTGACTAGTAATATCAGTTCACTGGTTTTATATGTATTCGGGTATGAATATCTACTTTCTAAGATATATCCATATAAATGAGACTTCGTAAAATCGAATGAACATGAGGGATTTTAGAAGTGGTATAAAATGAACTTCATTTTTAGATGAAAACTTTTTATTGTGATTATTTAAAATGTTTATGGAGAGGAACGTAGCTGAGGAACTAAAGTAAAACCTAGTTCACTAAGGAGTTGCGAACTAAACTGAGCGATTTAAGGTTAACGAGCCTTCCAAAAACCAAATCGCGTGGTCACTTTACAAAATGTGTTCACGATTGTCAAAAACGTATATTCTTTTTAAAACAACGTCACAGTCCTGTAGCTATTCTGTTACTGAGTCGCAAACGTTATTAGTGGATTTTGTTATTTACGTCAGAGTTTGCGTCATAATTACAAAATATTATTCAATTCTCAACTCTATAAGCGATTGCCCATGACAGTGTTTGTGCAAATATCAACTTTATTAACATATATAGTTATCGGATTATATTAAATAACGTTTGCGCTTAAGCAACATGGCATCGCGAGAACGCTAATTGCGATAGTCGATTAACAGCCTGCTAAATAATTAGACGCACATCTATTCGAATAGGGAAATTATTAAATTAGAGATTTGACAGCCCGCTAAGTTATCGATTATTATCGATACACGTTTACCGTGTGACAGCAGCCAGCTGACATTTGCATATAGTGTTGCAAAGGAATAAATATTATTGTCCATTCATATAATACACATTTATTTATTTATTTATTACAGGAAAACTTACAGCTAGATAACAATATAAATGAATAGATATAATAAAAAAAGGGCCAATTAAAAGTTTTCGCCTATTATTTAGGTCATAAAATGAGTTAATATGGAGCTGTCTGAGTTTTTAATGTCATAAGTTCTCGTGTTAAAATATTACCGTCCGTTCAAATCAGCTTTTTGATTTTGTAAATGGCAACTTTTTAAAATGATTTACTAATCGAAATCGCTAAGATAGCGACCTGTCGAGAATGTCGAGACTACTAATTTTGTGTCGATTAAACTTTTTTTTTCGATCCCACATTAGTTATTGTCTGCGGTATTCTACTCACCTACAAAGTGGAAATAAAGCATCAAAAACAAATTGAATGGAATAATTGTGGAAAAAATATTTTATGAGGCCAAGACAATCTCCCATATGTTACAAATTATTTTAAAGCCGAAACCATTTTAAAAGCAGTAAATATACTTAAAACTCTTTATATAATAATAAAAATAATACAAATATCTAATTAAATCGTACATTTAAAAAAGAAAACACAAAATTGTTTAAATAGTTCATAATAACTAATAAGGTTACAAATCAATAATGAAATTAAATCAAATCAAATCATTTATTCATCCTTAAGTATAGGTACATACATATTACAATAGGTATTCAGTAGTTTGTTCGTTCACCTATACTTTATCCTTAAGGGCATACAGATATATTTTTTTAATTGCTAAAGTTAAAATTATTGTCATAAATGCATATAAATAAAATAAAAAGAAATTTTGGTATACAAACACAAAAGAAAATATATAATTAGTGTCCTATTTTAAATATTATAATCTATGTCAAATGTGAGATTATCGTCAGTCAGAAAATCGTCAATTGTATAATAACATTTTCCCAGTCAAGCTTTCTTTAGTTTTGACTTAAATAATGGCAGAGGCAAGTCCTTGAAACCGTCTGGCAGAGTATTGTACAATTTAGGAGCCATACCAAAAATACTTTTACTCAAGAGAGCTGTTTTATGTTTTGAAGGAGTATATTTGGTTTCGTGGACGTTAAAACTCGCCTTATACTCGCCACTTCATATAATTTATTATACAATAGGGTTTTGAAATAATAACTAAACTGCAGCGAATAGTAGATTACGGATTTGTCAAGAGTTCTATTTTATTTCCACTTATGGAAATTGAATCGATAGGTGAATACCAAAACATGTTTTGACGTTAAATTAAAATAGATTGGAAATAAAACTATTCGTCGAATTGGGCTGCAGGTCAGGAACCCAAGTTTACTACGGTTTACTAAGCTTCAGCTTAACCTTTGACTTCAGCCCGGGTTAATAATATTACAAGTGTGCTTAAATATTCAGATGCGAGTGGTAAGTAATTTATGATTTCCCGTAATAACGCCGGGTTTGTGGTCTCGGCGGACGCCGCGCCCGCAATAGTGAAGCCTAGTACTTCAATACACAGCTAAAATTTAATGTTTTCCATCTGAGCAAAATAATGTATTTTGTAGGTTTACATACCTATCATTACATATGAAATTGATGTTTTGTCTAACTGGCCACTTTGATCCGTTGTCAGCCAGGTTACGTTTAGCTAGGCCGGCAACAAATGCCTCGATAGTAGGCATCACCAGATCTTTTGCAATTACAGATTTTCGCATGAACTACGGCGCTCCGGATACCACCCTGAGTGAAATGCTTTGCTAACTCTGGATCTTGTCCCTGTTGCTTTTGGCCAGAAGGTTATGCCAAGCTGGCGCGGCATAAGTAAGTCGGGACATGCATAGGATTATTCTTTGAACGTCCATGTTCTCACATGCACTCAGGCGAATGTGCAACGGTTAGGTAACCTATTATTTTATTTGTACGCAACGTAGTCCGTTGCGAGATCGCTACCAATCGCTACGAAGATATTTCAAGTGTTGCCAGAAAACTTGTAATCGTTGTTAATAGTAGCAGATAGTTAGGTAACTATCCTTGTTACAAGCGCTCATTTTTATTTACTACTAAATCCAAGATTAGATTGTATTGAATTACCGGCCCTAAATAAGGTCAGGTAAGACAAATACGTTCATTTCCTGCGCTACACTAGCCGCTGGGGCACGTCTGTAACCCGACAAATGGCACACAATTACCTATACAACCTAGTTTTTTTATCTTTACGTACCTATAAATACTGAAAAAAAGCGGTGATGGCTTGGATGTATGAAGAGAAATTTCGCCCATCCATCTTCTTTCCATGAAGTCTCTTCGCTATTCTAACAACTCCCTTCTATATGTCCCCTCAGATCATACTGCATTCTTTCGTAAAAAATATTTATTTATTCGAAGTAAGGTACAATTAACAGCTAACAAACAAAACAATTATTGAATACATAGACAAATAATGCTGTAGGGTTTGCCAGCCTAAAAAAAATGTACACAACATTGAATTCACAGAGATAGGGAAGCAGAGGTGATCTAACTGCGGTCAAAGCGTGGCATTTCTCACACACAAGTAATGTTCGCACACTAATACAGAAGACAGGACCGTACTCATTTGCGAAATGTCAAAATATTATTATATAAGTATAATTATGCATATCGCTCACAAATCCGTCCTGAATCAGTGTATAAAGCCCACTTCGGAAGATAGGTTTTGTGTTCTACGATTAAAATAATGAAATGAGTATTTTTAGCTATATGGTTTTTTTTTAAATACAACATAATATAATAAAATCGTTTATTTATATTTTCTTACATATATTATTCAAAGCAATGGCACGCTAATTTTGGACCGGATGGCGAGTGGTATCTGGGTCTCGAAGAGATACCGAACCCCTCTGTACCGGCCGAATGGGCCCTAAATGGTCGGGGGGGGAACGTAAAAATTATGACGAGACAACCAGATGGTAATGCGGTTGAAGTTGCTTGGAGTTTTCTGTAATGTTTATACCCTATTTAAAATTTCAAACATGTCTCTTTTCTTTTATCCAAAAAAGTACTTTTTTTTTACCGCTCTCATATTATTCTGAAAAATAAATAATAATTATTGTTTTATAACTTAACTTCCATAAATGTTTTGTAAGTATGAAATAAATCTAAGTATTGTATCTATACAAGGTGGAGTTTTGAGACGGGACAGTAAGGGCAAATATCTTAACCGTTATAGTTACAGGAAAACGTTCCTAGGAGACCATCCATAACTTATTGAGATATTCTGAACTTCATTCACAGATTTTGGAAAAATCTAGTCAGCAAAAACTTTTGTTTTTATGCCGATCGATCCTGTTTCTTATATGGATCAAAAGTCTCTACTGGAGCAACTGAGGTTTGAGTACTAGAAATGACAGAAACCAAACCAAAAAGGCCAAAAAAGGTAGCTCGGTTGATAGAATGCATTCCCTAAAATCCAAAAAAGGTCGGTTTGAACCCCGGCATGTACCAATGAGAAATACACTTTTCTTGCATACATTAGTCAGATTTACAACACCACCGTTCCCGTGCCTTGGAGAGCACTTTAAGCCGTGGTCTAGTGGTAACAAACGTTGCCGTGAACTCGGGAGGTCGTGGGTTCGATTCCCACCGGGGGCAAGTTGTACATTGTATAATTTGTCTCGGTCTGGGTGTTTATTTGTATAATATGTATATATTTACAAAAAAAAAAAAAAAAGTATAATATGTAGTTTATCAACCATCTAGTTTCCGTAACACAAGCCTCATAGCTTACCACGGAAATTAGATGGCGCTGTGTGACTTGTCTGGAAATAATAAAAAAAAAAAAAAAACCTTTTTTACTAATTAACCCGGTTCTACTAATACCAACTTGTGAAATCGTTAAGAAATTGTCATTAAAATTTACATGAGACCCTCGCCAATCCGTCTGGCCAGCGTGGCGTGTGTAGGCCGAATTCTCCAGAAATATTTCTGGAAGACCCATCTCCAATAGTGGAGGTCTAGGTCTCTGTATTCTAAGGGCTGTGATGATAAATAGAGGCGTGAAAGACGGACAAACATACATACATACATACACACATACATAAAAAGCTTTTTTCACGTTTACAATATTAGTATGGACACCCAGACAACCTAAGCGAAAAACGTAAATATATTTTTGGCCTTGGGTAAGAATCGAATCTACGCACTGCGGGCACTCTGTGGATACAATTCCATAGGATTTACCACTAGGCGGTCACAACAATAAAACGGTAAAAAAATAATATAAAAATTATTAATTTTACAAATCCGACCCTGTGTTGATGGAACTGTCAATGTTGTTGTTTTGCAACAATTTTTACGTTTTTCTCTAATAAAGCAACAAAAATTGTAAGATTATTATTTTAATTTCGTTAGAATACAATGAAATATATCTTCTGTCTCTCACATATTTTGAAATTACAAGAATAATCACTAATTTTATTGAATTATGTGTTTGAATGCATGGTGTCAACATTTAAAACTTACTTGTGGAAGGTTATTCCTAGCACTTTTTTATGTTTTGCACTGTCGCACATATAAGCACTACACTAGACCATGATTTAGTAAAATTTTCAAGATGTAATTTTAGTTAAATAATGAATAATCACAATAATAAGTCGAGATGGTTGAGTTCGCTGTTGTTACTTTATTGTCTGTCAATTGCCTTGTAGTCTATGGTTTCAATGAAAAAATGCCACGGTTGCTCGTTTATGCAGTGTGTATGTGAACTGAGGAAGTGAGATAGCTATATGATCTTTGCGATGAGAATGAGTAAGCGCAACTTATATGGTTATACGACTAAATAATATGTTGTCTCTGCTTCCTTAACTCTGTGGGTAATGCTAAAACCAAACGTGTGATTTTGGCAGAGCCATCTAGCGGCGCTATTATAAACTATGACGATTTATAAGTATGATTCTTGGTCCTAGATTCGTATGCTGGTGATATACGATTTTCCATTTTCATTGCGTGCACAGACCACAGAGATAGGGAAGCAGAGGTGATCTAACTGCGGTCAAAGCGTGGCATTTCTCACACACAAGTAATGTTCGCACACTAATACAGAAGACAGGACCGGACTCATTTGCGAAATGTCAAAATATTATTATATAAGTATAATTATGCATATCGCTCACAAATCCGTCCTGAATCAGTGTATAAAGCCCACTTCGGAAGATAGGTTTTGTGTTCTACGATTAAAATAATGAAATGAGTATTTTTAGCTATATGGTTTTTTAAAAAATACAACATAATATAATAAAATCGTTTATTTATATTTTCTTATATATATTATTCAAAGCAATGGCACGCTAATTTTGGACCGGATGGCGAGTGGTATCTGGGTCTCGAAGAGATACCGAACCCCTCTGTACCGGCCGAATGGGCCCTAAATGGTCGGGGGGGGAACGTAAAAATTATGACGAGACAACCGGATGGTAATGCGGTTGAAGTTGCTTGGAGTTTTCTGTAATGTTTATACCCTATTTAAAATTTCAAACATGTCTCTTTTCTTTTATCCAAAAAAGTACTTTTTTTTTACCGCTCTCATATTATTCTGAAAAATAAATAATAATTATTGTTATATAACTTAACTTCCATAAATGTTTTGTAAGTATGAAATAAATCTAAGTATTGTATCTATACAAGGTGGAGTTTTGAGACGGGACAGTAAGGGCAAATATCTTAACCGTTATAGTTACAGGAAAACGTTCCTAGGAGACCATCCATAACTTATTGAGATATTCTGAACTTCATTCACAGATTTTGGAAAAATCTAGTCAGCAAAAACTTTTGTTTTTATGCCGATCGATCCTGTTTCTTATATGGATCAAAAGTCTCTACTGGAGCAACTGAGGTTTGAGTACTAGAAATGACAGAAACCAAACCAAAAAGGCCAAAAAGGTAGCTCGGTTGATAGAATGCATTCCCTAAAATCCAAAAAAGGTCGGTTTGAACCCCGGCATGTACCAATGAGAAATACACTTTTCTTGCATACATTAGTCAGATTTACAACACCACCGTTCCCGTGCCTTGGAGAGCACTTTAAGCCGTGGTCTAGTGGTAACAAACGTTGCCGTGAACTCGGGAGGACGTGGGTTCGATTCCCACCGGGGGCAAGTTGTACATTGTATAATTTGTCTCGGTCTGGGTGTTTATATGTATATATTTACAAAAAAAAAAAAAAAAGTATAATATGTAGTTTATCAACCATCTAGTTTCCGTAACACAAGCCTCATAGCTTACCACGGAAATTAGATGGCGCTGTGTGACTTGTCTGGAAATATTTAAAAAAAAAAAAAAACAACCTTTTTTTACTAATTAACCCGGTTCTACTAATACCAACTTGTGAAATCGTTAAGAAATTGTCATTAAAATTTACATGAGACCCTCGCCAATCCGTCTGGCCAGCGTGGCGTGTGTAGGCCGAATTCTCCAGAAATATTTCTGGAAGACCCATCTCCAATAGTGGAGGTCTAGGTCTCTGTATTCTAAGGGCTGTGATGATAAATAGAGGCGTGAAAGACGGACAAACATACATACACACATACATAAAAAGCTTTTTTCACGTTTATAATATTAGTATGGACACCCAGACAACCTAAGCGAAAAACGTAAATATATTTTTGGCCTTGGGTACGAATCGAATCTACGCACTGCGGGCACTCTGTGGATACAATTCCATAGGATTTACCACTAGACCACGGAGGCGGTCACAACAATAAAACGGTAAAAAAATAATATAAAAATTATTAATTTTACAAATCCGACCCTGTGTTGATGGAACTGTCAATGTTGTTGTTTTGCAACAATTTTTACGTTTTTCTCTAATAAAGCAACAAAAATTGTAAGATTATTATTTTAATTTCGTTAGAATACAATGAAATATATCTTCTGTCTCTCACATATTTTGAAATTACAAGAATAATCACTAATTTTATTGAATTATGTGTTTGAATGCATGGTGTCAACATTTAAAACTTACTTGTGGAAGGTTATTCCTAGCACTTTTTTATGTTTTGCACTGTCGCACATATAAGCACTACACTAGACCATGATTTAGTAAAATTTTCAAGATGTAATTTTAGTTAAATAATGAATAATCACAATAATAAGTCGAGATGGTTGAGTTCGCTGTTGTTACTTTATTGTCTGTCAATTGCCTTGTAGTCTATGGTTTCAATGAAAAAATGCCACGGTTGCTCGTTTATGCAGTGTGTATGTGAACTGAGAAAGTGAGATAGCTATATGATCTTTGCGATGAGAATGAGTAAGCGCAACTTATATGGTTATACGACTAAATAATATGTTGTCTCTGCTTCCTTAACTCTGTGATTGAATTATACAAAAAATGGTAATAATATAAAATAAAAGTTAATAGTAAAAAAAATATATAAATAAATGCAGTTAAAAGTAAAACCTATAAAAACTAAAAATATGATATATATATATATATATATAATATTACATCATATATCATTATTGATATATGATGTAATCCAGAATAAAAATAAAGAACTACGTATTTTTATTTTTATTATTCAGTTTTAAAATCTTAAAAAAAAACTGTCAACTGTCAAAGACGAAACACACATTTTTATATTTTACCAATATTTATTAAATTTATAATTAATTAATAGATAATTTAAAGTCCTGTTACAGTATAAAGAAACTGTACTGTATGTGAAACCCAGAGAAAAAGGCGAAATCAGAAAGGAAAAAAAAAAAACATTACAATACATCCAAAACGAAATCTATAAATTTTATTAGTCATGCGGATGGATCAAGTAAGAAGAATAACATCCATGGCTTACAACCGGCATAGGCGCAATGACTCCGTGGCCAGCAGCCAGATTTTGTTTTACGATGCGCAAATTTTATTTAAAGGAATCTTTTAACGAACGGACGGTTGACAAAAGTTATTTTTATTTTTTAATAGTATAAGTTTTATTTTATTAACTAAGTAGTTTTTTATGTCCTTAGATGCCGTATCCGCATCGAGTGACGTCCCCGACCAGTTTAGCGACACATTGTACGTAAAATGTGAGCAATGTTCTCAGCCCCGTTTTTTTCGAGGAAGCAGAGGTTTAAAAATACATATTGGCAAAACACATAAACAAAATTATATTCAAGCTTCCTCGAATACCTGCCCAGACCAATTAGATTTTAGCAAAATTTTAGGCCATTATAAAAATTCGTTACCATTGATAAAAAGAATTCCGCGTGGCGCACGCATTACTGTTGCAAAGGCGCTAACAAAATTAATAAATAAAGTAGTAGCTGAAAATTCAAAAATAAGCTAGGAATATCTGCTTACTTTTGCGTACCGGACTCTATATGTCAAGAGAGGAGAGGGTCACAGCGTTTCCTTAACGCAAAAAATCAAAGATAATTGTGACCAAATTTCAGACGGACTAAATATCATCACCCCACCCCCTTTCAAAAACCACACCAAAAACTACAGCGTTAAAAAATTGAGGACAAAATTAATGACGGTGACCTGAAGGGAGCTGCTGACCTTCTCTTCTCTCATGATGTTGTCGCTCCTGACTCTCCAGAAACTTTGGCTGCCCTCCAAAACAAACACCCCCCACCAGCAACAACACTTCTGCTCCCAGATCCTCCAGGACAAAATGAGCCTTGCCTCCAAGTAACATCATCGGAAGTGCAAAATGCCATTTTGTCCTTTAAAAATGGATCGGCAGGTGGCCTTGATGGTCTTACTCCACAGCACTACAAGGACCTGATCAGCGGTACAGCAGGCGACGCTGCTGAACCCCTCCTTGTCGCCTTAACCTCACTTGTGAATGTTATGTTATCCGGCCAAGTACCTATTAGCATCACTGACATACTATACGGCGCAAACATATGCGCACTTAAAAAAAAGACGGTGGTATCAGACCGATTGCCGTCGGCTGCACTTTGCGCCGTATAGTATCCAAAATTTGTAGTAAAATCATATTACCTACACTTACCTCGAAATTTCAACCTTTACAAGTGGGGTTTGGCTCCAAGGGTGGCTGCGAAGCTGCTGTACATGCTGCTCGGAGCTTTGTCACGGGGGAGATGTGATGTTGAAGGTGGACGTCAAAAACGCGTTTAATTCGGTTGATAGAGGTGTCATGTTGGACCAAGTTAAACAACAGACCCCGGAAATTTTTAGTTACATTTGGCAGTGCTATAGCACCCCTTCAAAATTAATTTATAAAAACAATTCTTTACTTTCGGCAGTTGGTTGTCAACAGGGCGATCCGCTCGGTCCTGCCATCTTCAGTTTGGCAATACATAATATCATAAGCAGCCTAAATTCAAAATTTAATATATGGTATCTCGATGATGGCACGATCGGAGGAAATGCGGATACAGTTCTCGGTGACCTTCAAAAACTTATATACGATTTTGGCACCATAGGTTTAGAATAAAATTTTTCAAAATGTGAACTTTATTTATCAAATTTATTAACTCATGGCAAACAAATTGAAATTATTTCCAAATTTAATAGTCTAGCGCCCAATATCAAAATTTTAAATAATGAATCTCTTCGGCTCCTAGGATCACCAATCCTAGATGAATCCATTCAAATTTATGTTCAGGAACAATTAACTAAATTTAACTCAACTTCAGAACGCTTATTCCAAATTCAACCCCACATGGCACTTTTTATCATACGATTTTGTTTATTCGCCCCCAAATTTACGTATGTACTCCGTTGTTCTCAACTTTGGAAATTTTCAGAAGAACTTTTTTTATTAGACAAACAATTGCAAAATTCACTAACCGAAATTCTAAATTGCCCCATGAATGACCGTACTTGGGCCCAGGCCTCACTACCAATTCGGTTCGGAGGCCTAGGCACCCGCAAAATTTCTAGTGTAGCACTGCCAGCTTTTCTGTCGTCTGTACATAGTACTGTCGAGCTATACGGGAGAATCACTAACCCATCTTTGGGTTCTGTTGAGCCGACGTACTTGTCAGACGCCAGAGATGCCTGGTCAGTAGCATGTCCAAACGTTTCGGTTCCAAATTTACCAAAAATCCAACGACTATGGGACGAGCCGCTCTGCAAACTGGTACAGGAAGATATTTTATCTGCCAGTAATATGAAAGAGCGGGCTCGCCTCATGGCCGTTTCCACTAGAGAGTCAGGTCTTTGGTTGCAGGCCTTTCCCTCAGTATCGGTTGGAACACTCCTTGACCGAAATACACTGACCATGGCGGTGTGCCTTCGTCTCGGAGCCCGGACTGTCCACCCGCACCAGTGTCGATGCGGAGAACCAGTCGATCATCTCGGACACCACGGGCTTTCTTGTGCTAGAAGTGCTGGCCGCATTCCTCGTCACGCGGCTCTCAACGACATCATCCGAAGGGCTCTTGTCACTGCTGGTGTACCCGCAATCTTAGAACCATCTGGGATTGTGCGGAGCGATGGCAAGAGACCCGACGGAATGACTGTTGGGCCGTGGAAACTTGGCAAATCTCTGGTGTGGGATGCGACGTGTGTAGACACATTAGCTCCATGTGCGTCAGGCGCGGGGAAAGCGGCGTTTTCTGCGGAGAACCTCAAATTGCGCAAATACGCCAACCTTGGTATCGGTTACGAATTTGTGCCGTTTGGGGTCGAGACGATGGGCCCATGGGGACCGTCAGCGAGGCGCTTGGCCAAGGAGTTGTCAAGGCGGCTGACAGAAAGGTCTGGAGACAGGAAGGCTGGCAATTATTTTTGCCAACGTATTAGCCTCGCTATACAGAGGGGAAATGTTGCCAGTCTCCTTGGGACTATCTCGGATGGGACGTCTCTAGAGGACATTTTTTATTTATAGGTTAGTTTATTTTTAATTTTATTATTTAGGTAGTTTTTAATTTATATTTAATGTACTTTTAATTTTATTAACTTCGAATAAATGCAGAGCAATTATAAAAAAAAAAAAAAAAAAAAATCTTAAGTTACTGTGCATAGAATGTTTAGAGAACGAAGTGAGGCAAAAACCTTACGCTTAGTGTTTGTGAGCTGTGTAGTCCATGCAGGATTGGAATCGATATGCACACCTACATTTTTAACATCGCTGCTAAATGGAATGGAAGCGTTATCAAATTGAATAGGCACCAAGTCTGTGAGAACAATTTTAGACATAAGTCTAGAGCTCCCAATCACCATAGCCTGGCACTTGCTCAGATTGACCACTACCCCAAATCGTTTGGACCAGGAACTTATGTGAGACAGGTCCGTATTTAACCAGGCTACAGCACTATTTACAGTATTACCATCAGTTTGTATATAGAGCTGCAAGTCATGGGCAGTGAAGAGAAAAGGTGATTGCATTTATGAATAAAGAAAATAAAAGAGGAGAGAGAATGCCACCTTGTGGTACCCCTGTGGCGATGTCGCACCACTCAGACAGCTCATGACGCACACAAAACCTCTGTCGGCGACTATTTAGATACCGTGAAAACCAGTCCAATGAATCTGATGATAATCTTAGACGAGAAAGCACAGCGATGAGCTATCTATCAATAATTACATAGAGTAGTACCATAGGGTTCGGCTATTCGATTTTAGTCGTTGAACTGATTGAAATTGTCTTTTCAGGTCGACGCCAAGACTAATCGGATCAAATGCATCGTACCAGCTAAATGCATCAGAGCTGCAAGCACTTCAAGCGGTATGTACTAGTCCAACTAGACAGGTGTTTTTTTTTATTTTGACTAAAATTATAAATTTATACGAAAAAATATATTTACAAATTACTTAAATAAAATTAAATAACTAAACCTCATAAAATATAATGTGTGATTATACTATATTATATAAGAAAAAATGTATACAATATATATTAAACGATAATAAGCATAATTGAATTATGTGATGCAAAATAGAAGACATTAGAATAACACTGGCTACCCTTCGTCTGACGGGGCTCGATTACTCCAAATTACCATAAGCCGCGGGATCAGCCGCTCTTATGGCATCAGCGATCGTCTGATAAATGATCTGAGAACACAGACATTCATCAGCTAAACAGGGCTATTTATCGTATTAAATTACTTTTAAAGTTGGACACAGCATTTATGATTTTTTTTCTGGCAACATTAGTCGTATTTTAAATATAGTTTTTTTCATTACAATACGGTTTATATCCATAAGTCTGACTTTAACCTGTTGTGAGGAGTTCTTCGCGCCATTTTGCACGGAAATATCAAGTCCAAGTTTTTCGTTTTGTGAATTAGTTTACTGTGGATATTTTTAGTCAAAAGTGGTGTTATTTTGTTTAATAATGTGCAATGTTGTGAATAATTATGGAAAACGATAAATAAAAACTCTATACGAGAATATGGGGCAGAAGTTACGCTTTATTTTTTGCGGTTTTCCCGCTGTGAACTCCCGTATACCCTTCGTGTTTGGGCGATATTGACGTTAATTACTCCATGAAAAGCATCAAATTCTGCAACACTTGGAATTTGATGATCTCCAACTCATGAACTCTGTTATAAACATATATTATGTATTACGTGTTTAGGGCTGATGTATTCTGTACAATGTCGTCTAAAGACATTTAAAAAAAAATACTATTTGTTAAAAATTAAATTAACACATTTCATTTTAATCTTTAACTAAAATCAATTATTATTAATTAAAAATAACAAATACAAGTTTAAATTAAATAAATATTAGCTGAAAATAACATCAATAGGCTTGAAGGAGGTTTTAAGGTCGCAAGTACCTTTAGTTTGACAGTTCTATTTTCTTGAGGGTAGTGACGTCCCTATTTGACAGCTGGAAGGAATAATAGATTGGAAGAGCTGTTGAAAAATCTCCAAAGAGTAAGCTGTTAACAGAAGTCCAGCAGCTTAGTTGACCTTCTGAATTTACGGTCTCTTATGTAACATGTATTATTGGCCTGTTAGCCTTCCCAAATAATATACATTGTTATAGCTGTACGCTAGCCTTGTATTTTGCGGGTTATTCCGTTTTTGGCGCCAAAAAAAATTAGATACCCGTAATTAGCAAAATTAAAGCTCTCAACACTTAATATACTTCCAATATATAAAATATACAAACTTAATATAAATCCAGTAAAATAAATTCAATACCTGTATTTTTTATGCTGGTAACCTTGAAATCAAGAAGTGGTAGGCGGTAACCCTATTTGTGACCACCGCGTTTGCAATACCTTGTGTTTCTAGGCCGGTCCTTATAATTATATCTTTGCCTTAAAATAAATAGTTAGGATTTTAAAGATGACTCGCTAAATGTATGATGCCTGGATCAGTGAGTGATTTTTACTTTGCGAAAAACTTTAAAGAAAATATTAAATTAAAGGTCCACGGGCATTAAGTCCGCCTTTGTACTTTGTAAAGTTTTTAAATAAATAAATATTTCCTTAAATAGAAAGCGAATTTCATTTTGATACTCGATCGGTGCAGGTCGCTCTACTACGGATCTTGTGCTATTACCTTTTATTCCGAATTAACATTTCCTGGTCTATTGTTGTAATTCAGTTGGCGCCGCGCCCGAGTAGCTGGAGGCAGTTGTCCAGACGTTTGTCGCCAGCCTCCCTTCCCAATTTGCCCATTAAGGTCGGTTTAGACCAAACAAAGAGCTAGAGCCAGAACATTCGCCGTTATTTTTTGATGCAAACGTAACTGGTTATCTTGAACAGGGTTTAACGCTCTCGCATCTGTCTCGCTCGCATCTCTCTCGCTCGCACAATCCAATATTTTAAAAGATTTAACAAGTCTGACTGTACTTTTGAGAAATGTAGTAAAAAAGTATCGTTACGACCGTATCCCTTGCGGGGTGGTCAGAAACCACGCTTATAAAGAAGCGGATTCACACTTACCAAAGACAAAGACAAAAAAAATATTGTTCATGTGGTAAAAAAATATAACATTTTCAGCACACGACCCAGTTCGGGCATTACAATATTGTTTCTTAAAATCTAGGTGTTTTACATTTTCTTACTAGCAGATCAATTTACTAAAATTAGTTCTTATATTAATAATGAAATTAAAACAATTAGAATCTTACAAACTAAATAAGATAGAAATTCTAAAATATATATATATATTTTTTTTACAATAGAAGTAAAAACTTTACTATAGGCCAATTACGATAAGGGGCAAGCTCGTAGATGTCTCTAGCGTATCAAACTCGAGAAATATCACAAATAAATTAAATATTAATCATATTTTATATAGTTCTTTGCTGTTATTAATTTGTAATCTGACGAAACCGAATGCATACATTTACTATGAAATAGTGAATAAATAAATGAAATGAAATGAAAAAAAAAAAAAAAAAAATTAAATGACCCGACCAGAAATCGAACCGTACCGCTCCGAGTCTAAATCCACGGACTTAACTAAAGTTAGTCATAATATTGGTCTTACTAACATGTCAGTGGTCTTGCTTTTTTGTTAGACTAAGACTGTAAAAATAAATACTACAGTGTATAAATTTTGTATAAAATTATTACTGTATAAATTTGTGTGCCATAAATGGCGGAGTATGTGAGCTATTTAGAAACTAAGTACCTACCTATTTACCATATTCCATACAAATATTATTATTTTATTAACAATGAGTATTTGCTGGTGTGGTGTAAACCCACCTTTACATGACTCAACAATATCCTGCGAGTATGTCCTTACAAGTTCAATTAACCTTTACTCCTGAGAGTGCCATATTTGCTAACAAAACATAGTACATTGTAATTTTTCACGTTTTTATTCATCGTCATCTAGTTCCGAGCTATGATCCAAATTTCAAGTCTCTAGCTCATTGGGAAGTTAGTTCAAAATCAATTACAAAATTACACCCGGACAGTAATACAAGAAAGCGAGTTAATATAACATGGTAAAATAGCCGGTCATTTTTATTCACCCCTATTTAATTAAATATTATTATTGAATAACTCTTTATTGCACAAAATAACTTAAAACAGTAGTGTAATAATAATAATAATAATAATAATAAAATTATTTATTGCACCGTGGTCTAGCGGTTACGTCCGTGGATTTAGACTCGGAGGTACCGGGTTCGATTCCTGGCCGGGACACAAAAATATTTATTAATGTAAATAAATACATTTAATTTATTTGTGATATCTCTCGAGTTTGGTACGCTGGAGACATCGACGAGCTTGCCACTTGTCATGATTTTCTGACCATATCAATAAACAAAAACAATACCTCATAACTCTGTCAAACGTACCCCTAATTAAACCGCATACTAAATCAACTCCCTTTGTCCCACAAACGTGTCGATTTTTCCACAACAGAAATCCAACCTTTTACTGAATGGTCCCAATGTTTATTCATAGAGCAATTTGAAGGATAGAAATGTATCACGAATCATTAATCCGCAACGATTTTCTTTCTCGACTCCGACCACAATCAGAGTCAGGAATAGCTAAGCGTTGAATGAGGTGCGATATTTGAATAACATGTAAGGACCGGTACAGTGCCTTTTTTTTGTACTAGTACGACATTTCACCTTGCGCCCACCTGATGGTAAGCGGCGTGCAAGGTCCATGAATGTTAGCAATTGCAATCAAAAACTTATGTCTGACTAGCTATAATGTACAAGGTAATTAAGAGCGCCGGATGAAATATTGAAATTTTAATTTTATTTAGTTTTTACATTATTACTTGAAGTAGGTAATATTTTAGTTATTTTCGTTACTTTTTTTTATTTATTTTTTATTTCTAAAAGGAATTGTATGTTTATTATATATATATTATTTAAAATTGTTTCAGTTTTTGTATACTTATTGAAAATTTTATAATATCGTTATTTTTAAAGGTCGCCTATAATAGGTGCAACATCTAACTTCTGATTTAGTGTTAAGTACAAATAAGTGTGTGATGTTAGCACTGTAGGCTACCCTATTATAAATAAATAAATAGATTTCTTATGCCTATATTTTTTAAATTGTTTGTTTTAACTGTTAGATATTCGTATATATGTTTATGTATAAAAACCTTCGCCTACTCGTCTGGCCAGCGTGGCGAGTGTAGGCCAAATTCTCCAGGCATTTCTAGAAAGTCCATCTTCATCAGTGGAGGTCTAGGACTCTGTGTTCTAGGATATGTAATGAATGGATGTATAAATTGTGAACCTATTTATGGTTTTGTGTTATGTATAAATTTAAAAATATAGTATTTTTTTGTAATGCTTTTGGAGTTCCAAATAAATAAATCACAAATTCAGTTAGAAAAATATTTGGTTTGACCAGTCACTCGATATAATTCAATGTGTGCGGTGTACCACGTAGCCTTTATTACCTCATTAAATCCCTTTTGTGAATAAACCGACCAGAAACGCCTGTAGGGATTTGATTAAGAACACTGCATTAGGGCCAACGGCGACTAATTTGTATAAAGTATTGAATATATAGGCGCCTAGTTGTTTTCATTTAACAACTTATATTTATTTTTGGCAACTTACAGCTAATAGTGTTGTGAAATTTATTAAAGAATAAATATTTTCCTATAATCTAGAATAAAAATAAAAAACAACGTATTTTTTATTTGAATAAAAATTATAGCTTACCATCTACAATTCTACTCCTCTCCCTACCTAACCAGATACTGTATGATTCTCCCTTACGTTCCGATACGCGATAATAGTAACCTAAGCACGCTTAAAGGTGTTCCGATACGCGCTTAAACTGTTTTGCCAAGCTGTGTGACGTCACAAATGACATCATTTCTCGCGCTTAGACTGCTCACGATATCGAGGTAGATCGCTCTGAGCGCTGTCAGTTGTTTGTCATTATGTCCCGCGCCATTTTCAAGTTTATTTAAATTAAGTTTTCTTTTAAATTATTTAATATTGTAATTCGTTTATAGTGTTTGTATATTACTTCTAAAACAAAATGTCTGTAACACGGCAAGTTATTTTAAATTACCAAAATAAGTTAATAATATTAAACTTTACACATATAAAGATAAATAAACCGAGAGATGAATATTTGTTAGTATTCATACTCAAAGATGTAGAATCCGCAATTTATCTTCCATGCATTTAAAAAAAAACTAACATTTTATGAATGAAAATGTGATTTAGACCGTTCCGAATTGATATCACGCTCTGAGCATCCAAATCGAGATATTTGATTCGGAACGACGACGACGGTCAGTGTCATAATCGTTCTAAGCGCTCTGAACGCGATTCGGAATGGGAGGTCTGTTAATGCCGTTTGAAAGCTTTTACAATAAATGTATTCACGGCACACCTGCTTAGGCCTAATTATTTTGGTAAGTGGTGTAAAGATTTTGCTGGAACTCCTTTCGCACCAACTTCAACTGCGTAAAGCCGAATCTTCAACCCGTTCCTGATCCTTCTGTGAGATCAGAATATTTATTCGACTTCATGTTGTTCTTACTTAGTTAATTTAATTTCGAGGAAAAAGCTACTGGTTTTATATAGAAGAGAAATTGATTTGCCACCTGACCGCATTGATTGGTATTTTTACAGCGCCCATAAACCGCCATCTGATGTGCGGAGATGTACTCAAACATAATCAGTTTTCATCGGAGGAAGACCACGCAGTAAAATTCTATTTAGGTTAACGATTCTTCATAAAAATCTTGGTTTTATCAGTGAATCAGGTTTTTTTTAGCATTAAGGATTCACCGTGTATCTGGTTCCATCGTGTGTGTTGGGCGAGACAAGAATAATAGTCTTCTAGATCTTGTGATCGAAAAAGCTAGATTTGAGGGGCACTCTTCTCATTTAGTATTCTTGGCTCCTCTCTCGAAACAACCAATATTCTATGATTAAGCTTATGCCGTCTTGGAAGCTCATCCGTCTTGAAGTTTATGGGCAGATTTACCCGCCACGGCTCCCTTAACGATATTAGCTATTGCCACCGTCAAGTTCTAGCTTTTTTGGAGCCTGCTGGAGTGATCCGTGATGATGGCAAGAGCCCCGATGGTATGACGTTGGTCCCCTGGGAACAAGGACGTGCTCTGGTGTGGGACGCCACGTGCGTCGACACCCTGGCCGCGTCGCATCTCAGAGGGATAGCGCATACAGCGAGCATAAAGAAACTCTGAAAACAGTTCTGCGATTCGACGGGGAAATGCAGGCAGCGTTCTTGCCATTATTCCACGCGGGCGGGACTTATATTCCTATCCAAGTATTAATATTAATTATATTTTAGTTTTTTAAATATCTTATTCGAATATATGAATATTCGTTTTAATAAATATGTTTTTATACTTTAAATTTAGATTAGATGTCCTGACCCCTGTCATTAATAATTCTGGATGACAGGAGTCAGTTGAGTTCCAGGCGACACAAACAGTTGGTGGGAATTTTAGGTATTTAGTGTACTAATGGTTGACTGTTAAGGCCAAATTATTATCCTATCCTATCCTGTCCTGTCCGGTCTTATTATGTTATGTCCTATCTGTCCGTAGGCTGTTCGTGAAGAGGTGCGATGGCCCGGAGATGATGAAAGCGGCTGTGGTCTGCACGATCACACATGGATTTCGAAAGACTGTACACTAACCCCTCGATGGTCTCAACCTTTAGGGCATCGTGAAGGACGGTGTTGCACTCGAACCACAACATCGACCATCGACGGTCGCGCGCAAGGATATATTTTGCTAAGCCTGGATTGCGACCGCTATAGATGGTGCCACCAGGTGGTGCCACAGCATTGCGGCGTAGGTCAGGCGCGATTGATGAAAGTGTTGTATGTTGAGTTTCACTCGGGGTAACGACAAATGTAATAGAGATATCAGCTCTGCTCAATTAATAAAGCTAATTTTAAAAGAAATTTCAGTAACTATATTTCCCAAACGAATCCTTAAGAGAAATACCGGGCATAGCTCTCTCCAAAGCTCGCTGAGAAGTGTCTACCCGCTGTTTACCTAGGTAGGTACGTCTAAAGGGTGGATTACCTCCCCTTCTATAAACTTCCGCTGCTATTTGAAATTCATTCTTCACGTGAACGTGTGATGTAATAAAAATAGCTCCAAATATCAGAGTGAGGTATTCGTCCGGAATAAATTATGCACCCCTCGATTTGAAGAATTATTCGGAGGTATGATGCATTAAGTTTTTTCTTGCTTGTGTTTTCTGTTGCAAAATTTCTCGTTTCCGTCAACAACCGTGGTTTTTTTTATACCTACCCGCAAATTATTGTTAAGACTATTTTGTATTCTCATATAGAACATTTTATTGCAACGTCTGTTTACGTATCTAGGTAACATGCAGCTAATAAACTATTATACAAGAAAGAAGTCCCTTGTGTATTAATTCCAATAACAACAATTATGAAGTCCATTACATTCCTCTCCTTTTGTGATATACTTGAACTTCAATGCTTGTAATCTAATTTATTATTATTATTATATAATAATAATAATTATTATTATTTTTTACATGTTGAGCTTGTAATTTGCATTTGATTTTTGTAAACCGATTTAGCTTGTTTATTATTGTTATTATTATCTATTTAATTTTTAGTTTATGCATGCAGTGTAGGTACAATAGTATTAGGTTTTTAAACTTAACTTGTTTTTCTTTATAGGTATTTAATTTTGTGTATTGTTGTAATTTAATAACTGTTTGTATAGTAAAGTTGGCTAAATGTGAATCCGCTTATAAGCGTGGTTCCTGACCACCCCGATAGGAAAAACGGTCGTGATGATGTACTGGTATAAAAAGAGTGTTTACGAACTTGTAGTAACTATACCGTAAAATAAATTTAAGGTAGCAGCCATGTTGAAAAAGTTGTGCTAATGTACCAAGCTCATACGTTCCGGTAGGATACAAAAAATAAAACACAAAAATTCAAACGAAACGTGGAATCAACTTGGCCGTAGTTATTTAAATTAAATTTTAATGGTGGCTCAGTTCAAATGCTATGTTTTTCATGCGTCGGAATACATTTTCAATTATATTTAAATTACTTACTTTAGCAATAAACTGCATAGTTTTAAACTTTGTGCGGGTATAATTAATAGTTAAAAGGTCGAACACGAAGTATATCTCTCTAATTTTATTTATTTATTATATGATAAACCTTACAGCTATATTCCCAGATCATTAAAAAAAACAGATTAAAATTGCCTCAGCCAACATAGGTTTCACTATTTACTTGAAAGTTATGTATAATGAATTTAAATTTAAACAGATATTAAGAAAAGAAAATAATAATAATAATAAACTATAACTAACTTAAACATAAAACATAAAAATTGCAATAAAAATAAAAATACTAAACTAAATATTGGGTAACAACATAGATCCAGTGAATACAAGTATGGAATCTAATTATTGTGCTCGTGTGCATGAGTGAATATAACTGTTGGTGTAAAAGTGTAGGTGCGTGTATGGGGCGTGCTTATAAGTTGAAGTGAATAAATGCTGCAGCTAACCTAAGACTTAAATAACTAATCTAAGACTTACATCTGTCGCACGCTAAAGATGTGGAATGCTCTCCCAGTATGCGAGGTCTAAGAATGGGAGCAACTGACGCCGGTCACCACGACCGACATCAGTCCCTACCACTATGCCGGCCTAACAAGATGCTTTTTCACACTTCGCTTGAAGGACTCCAGGTTATGAGAGTTGGGAAACACACTGCCTGGGAGAGCATTTCACATCTTCAGCGTGCGACAGATGTAAGAGTCTTAGATTAGATTAGAAGGATTATTATTGTAAGCTTGCCATGGTGGTTACTGTTATGTATTTATTATTTTATTAACCAATATATAAGTTTGATAACGGAATTGCACTGCAACATTTGGGTACTAAGGAAGTAATTGATATGTTTATGCTTGTGTGTGTCTCGAAAGTCTTTGTTAGTGTTCAGGTTCCCATGGTGTGGCATGTCAGGTGGTCGTCCCTTCCTTAGAAGGTCATTGCAGTGGTGGCACGTGTGTCGGGTCCCGGTCCGCACCCTAAGGGCCTGGTTGAGCGGGGGGATGGCTGGCACATGCGTTACGTCCGTGATCGGGTGCTGCTGTGGGGGCCTGGGACCTCTGCCGAACACGTTCAATTTATTGATCTTAAATTAACAGAGGTTTTTGCGTTTTGTCGACTTTCGGGTTACATATAGGCATGCAGTCTATCTGAATTCTGACTTGCCTGGTGAGTTACTCCTGTACCAGGTATTGTAATCTCATAGGTACTGATAACTAAATTTTAAAGGTTATTAATTGATCGTTGTGGTGCAGTTCTGTACTTATATGTTTTATTTTGTAAATCTGATATAGCTGAGTTTTCCTTGCAGATTCCTTTCTCAGTCAGATTAAACATTAACAGGTCAATGGAATCTGCTAAGCTGCTGGTCTTCTGCTAACAGCTTACTTATTGGACCACTTTGCTGCTTAGTCTTCTTCTAGCAGGAGTAGAATCATTCAAAATAATTAAATTAATGACGTTTCATAAATGCCTGTAATAGGTTTACGTGAATAAAGATATTTTGACTTTGACTTTGTGGTATTTATATAAAAATGCAACCGCTTGAAACAAAACTTACTAAATACTAACTTTATTAGCTGCACGACAGCAAAATGAATTACCTCTATACTTAGATGCACTAGATGGCACTGATAAGCATGTTGGCCTTCTTAAGGGTTTCAATGGAGCACACAAATTAATTCTATTTAGAAGCTGCGGAGAATCAATTTAAGACTAAATCTCTCAAACAGCGGCAGAATGTGATGTCTTTTTTATAGATAGTAAAACTCTAAAACATTGTCTACATAATTCATATTTTTTTGGGAATACTGTCTTTGAATTAATTAAAACACAAAAGTCGTCGAAAACAATTGACATCCGTAGCCGTGTCATATAGGTATCTTGCAGAACCAATGAGACAGATGTGAATTGCATTATCGTATTACGAAAATCACGTTTGACAGCGATTATTCTACAATTTACGCCTGTTGCATTGCTTCTGCAATATACATACATACATTATACTATACATATTTACATACATAAACAGCTTGCGGTACGACCAATTCTCTTAGTACCGCCCGGACCACGATAGCTTAGAAATATAAGTGTTTTTCTCTCACATTTTTCAGAGTGAATTCATTCAAGTAATTGTTTGTAAATTCAACTTCTGCAATAAACCAATTATTATAAGTATTATTAGCAGTATCCCTACGTGTGGTTAGCAGCACAGAATAGAAGCCTGATAATTTTACATATGGTCCTTTGAACCGGATTATTTAACTCTGAAGGGCGACGCTAGGAGCGCTGGCCTACGATGGCATACGGTGACATTGGCCGAGCGGCAATGATGTCGCTGTAATCGCGACTAATAAATTAACACGCCACATTAACGCGGTAAGCTGTGCTAAGCTCCTGTTCTCTGTGAACCGCATTAAAGATCGCGTGTGATTGTCATACAACTTTAAAGGACATATTCAGTAGTAACCGTTAAAACTCTTCTCATTTTAAGCAAAGTTTTATGATTGCATTTATGTCTAGTGAAATGGTATTCTTTTAGTTCTTTGAACTTTGAAAGGTTTAATATTATTGTCATTAACGTTAGCTACATAACCATTTGAGAACAGAAGTGATATAAGTAGTTTAGTTTTTTAAATTACTATTAGTACAGTGTCGACACAAGTAGCATCCCACAAGGATCCTGCGAATCTGTGGTCCTATTATGTTACTTAAGCGCAAACGTTATACAGGGTGTTTGGAAGGGAGCTGTACATACGCCTAGGGTAGAAACTAGGGATAGTCTGCTACCTACCCTCGCCCAATATATTGACCTTGGCCTCAAGGTTTTTTTTAAATTTATTTTTATTTTTTATTTGACTTTTTTGTGAATTTTTTACTAAAATTACCTGTAGCTCAAAATCTATCCATGGGACCGGTCTGCTAATAGTCTTGTTTTAATCGTTAAAGTCTTAGGGTCCTGTAAAAAAATATTTTACACCAGAAAATTGTGGAGGAGAAAAGTTATGGGGCCTGAAGTACCGTAGTAAGGTAAAGAAATAATTTGAAGGGCAACTTTCTATGGGGTTTAAAAAAAAACTAACAGGGTTGGAGTTCTTCTGATTTTTTTAAAACATCCTCAGTCTATGCCCTTTCTAACGATATGCTAAAAGTGTAATTATCACTTTTAGTTTTAAAGTTATTAATTAATTTCCGCAATTAGGGCACTTTTACCACCACGACTTCAGGCCCCATAACTTTTCTTCTCCACAATTTTCTGGTGTAAAATATTTTTTTGCAGGACTCTAAGACTCTAACGATTAAAACAAGACCATTAGCAGGCCGGTCCCATAGATAGATTTTGAGCTACAGGTAGTTTTAGTAAAAAATTCACAAAAAGTCAAATAAAAATAAAAATAAATTAAAAAAAAACCTTGAGGCCAAGGTCAATATATTGGGCGGGGGTAGGAAGCAGACTATCCCTAGTTTCTACCCTAGGCGTATGTACAGCTCCCTTCCAAACACCCTGTATAATAGAATACGTTAACTATATATATATCACGCTATTAAAGTTGATATTCGCACGGCCGCTGTCAAGGTCGAGCGCTTATAGAGTTGAGAATTGAATAATATTTTGTAATTATGACGCAATCGTTGACATAAATTACGAAATCCACTAATAACGGTTGCAACAAGTAACAAAATCTCTTGCCATCATCGCGGACTATGCCAGTGGGTTCCAGAATAGCTGGAAATATATAATATAAATAAAATTAAATAATAAACTAAACTGAATAAAAAAATAAACTTTATAAAATCATTATTAGATACGAGTAACAGAAGACTGCTTCCAAATTTAAATTTTCCTTGAATGTCCAATCCTTAATATTAGATCAATGCCTAATTTGCTTTCCATATTTGGAATTTATGTCACGAAAAATGTGCGTAAATAGGAATTTATTATTCTGACAGTCTAATCCGTGTCAGCATGTCAACGCGTTATAATCCCTTCTACATTCACTAACCGGGTCAATAAATGTGTTTTCAAACTTACATTATGAAGTTGAATTAATAACATTTAGTACCTCTACAATACCTTTGGACTTATTGTAAATTCTTTACATCCGTATTATAAGACTCCTAGTTATAGGAATAGGGAAATATACTGAATGAGAGAGCATTCCATATCCTTAGCATTAAATACTTTATTGCTTATGTCAATAGATATTTATTTACATTTATTTGTATATAGTTCAATGCAGCGAGTGTCCTCGGCACACTACGCCCATCGAATAGTCGTAATTTTATTTATTAATTTTTAGTTTTTATAATTTAGTTCTTAATTTGTTTTATTTTTTAATCTTTGTACTTTGCTCCGAAAAAATAATTATTATTAAAAAAAAATAGTTGATATTTAATATTGTTCTTGTCAATTTATTGGAATACAATATTAATGTCAAAATTGTGAGAGATCAGCTAAAAATCAGCGCTGTGACCGAGTGTTGCAGATTATTGCTGAGCTGATTGCCTATTTGTCACCACACTATCTTGTTTGTATTTTTTTTTACTGCTTGTGTTTTTTGTGACAAATAATCTTTTTTTTCTTTCTTTCACTTTACTTAAAAGTATGTACAAAAAAAAAATACAGGATTTTTGATACCCGAGAAATGACGGCCGGCTGGGACAATTTCTAGCATTGTCCTTTATTATTTTAAATTATGATAAATAGAGATAATAAGATATATAGTGACAGTAATCGTGTTACCATATGTTTATTATGCGAATGAATATCTAATTTGTAATGTTAATATGGCCTTTATCTATCATCAGCATGTGTCACCACTAGGCTTCAGAACTGGGATATTCCGGTTCCTAGTTCAGTAAAATGTAAACGGGAAATATTGTAAATTTGCAGTCGTAGTTGCTACGCCACAGATAACGGATCAAAAGTTCACGTATTTAGTAATATCTTTACTATCAAATTGTTGAGTAAGATTATGGCGGATCGTAAATTTGTGGAATTTTTCATTTTAAGCATTTTTAACGTTTATTTCGATGCAATTTCATAGCCTGCTTTTTAAGGGCCTGGGCACACTTTCAACTCCAATAAAAGACTTCAAAATAATCCTTAAAAAAATATAATATGTATTTATTACAGGGTGACTAAAATCATCACAGTAGTATAGAGTCCTAGATTTCCAATGTTGGAGATGGGCCTTCCAGAAATTTGGCCTATTTTAGTTTGGCCTACACTCGCCACACTGGCCAGAGTCTGATTTGCGGTTGACGAGGGTCTGTGCCAATTTTTTAATGACAATTTATGAACGATTCCACTAGTCGGTATTATTGGAACCGGGGATTGCACGGCAACATTTGGGTACCTAGGAAG
The DNA here is from genome assembly GCA_910589645.1 of Tinea semifulvella. Lineage (NCBI taxonomy): Eukaryota > Metazoa > Arthropoda > Insecta > Lepidoptera > Tineidae > Tinea > Tinea semifulvella. The sequence goes on along the minus strand of OU342611.1, from coordinate 4,877,863 downwards.
TAATTGTCAGTGTTTAGGGTCTCATGGTGTGGCGTGTCCGGTGATCGTCGTCATTGCAGTGGTGGCACGTGTGTCGGGTCCCGGTCTGCACCCTAAGGGCCTGGTTGAGCGGTGGGATGGCTGGCACATGCGTTACGTCCATGATCGGGTGGTGTTGTAAATCTATGGTATATTGATACAGTCAAGGAATTTAGTTTCCAACCCACCTAGGGTCGTATAGCAAACTGTCACAATAAGAGCTAGCTAGAGCACATTATAATTTTCGAATGTATTGCAAATGTCTATCGGCATTTGAACTAAATGGGTAAGGAATTAAATTCCTTGACCGTACATGCGTCACAAGCGTTCTTACAACAAGATATGGAAACATCAATTACAAGTTACGAAAAAAATAACATATGTCTCCGTGGTCAGGGGATTACATCCGTGGATTTAGTCGCGGGGGTACTGTGCTCGATTCCTGCTGAGAAAACAGTAATTTATTTGTGACATTTGTCCAGTTTGGTACGCTAGAGACATCGACGAGCTTGCCACTTGACGTGATGGACTAATAGTAAAGTTGGATTAATGTGAACCCGCTTCTTTACAGTAAAACAGAGTTAAAAAAAAAAATTAAAAATATGACTAGTGCACCGCTAACACTATTGCGTTATTGGTAATAATGGTTGGACCGTAACAGGTAATAATCCATATTTATGTATGTTAGGTAAAACGTTAACACTATAAGCAACGAAAACTTAACTTAGAAACTACTTAAATAAGGTCGTGGCTGTAAAGAGGCCGTGTCAGCTTACAGTCTAAATACTTAATAATAATAATTAATGTAACTCAGATAATAAAAATAATAATAACAAAACAATAAAGAAAACCAAATAAAGATACTTTGTAAGCTATGTAAAACAAAACCCAGTCATATTTGTCATGAGAAAATAATCATAGAGCACATGAACGACGTACTCGTAAGTTGGAATTGAAATCGATCCCCATGTGCTTGTAAAGGCGTCTCTAACCGAAACATAACACTTTCAACATTGACTTAAAATGACTTGGTAATACAAAACCTTATCACAAAAATATACAACGTAATATACTGCACGGAATTTATTATTTTATAACATAATCTAGAATAAAAATAGAACTACGATTTTTTTATATTTCATTATTCAGTAATAAAATCTTAAGTTTATGGTGCAAAGAAGTTTTCCCAAAAATATCACAACTCATACTGAGCCTAATCAAGTAGGTAGCGAAAGGTCGACGATCGCGCGAACGTTGACTTACGTAATTATTATTATCTTTATTATGATTGCACTTATATTTGATTAAATTTGTCTCCAAGGTTTAGCTGTCAGGAAATTTATTCGGGCATATGTCCGCCTTTGACTATGCGAAATATTTTTTTAAATAAAAAAAAAAAAAACCGGCTTCGTCGACTAGCGGTTAAGTCCGTGGATTTAGACTAGACGGTTCGATTTCTGGTCGGACACAATAATTTATTTGTGATATTTCTCGAGTTTGGTACGCTACGACATCGACGAGCTTGCCACTTGTCATGATGGGCCTATAAGTTGGCTAAATAGCCCATTTGTGTGAAATGTGAACTCGCTCCTTATAAAAGAGTAGATTCTGACCATCTCGTAAGGGATACGGTCGTGATTATACTTATACTTTTTGAAAAATAATAAATATTTTAATATTTGGGAAAATCCTATTGACCTTGCCATAGTATTTAAAACATAAAATGTATAAGGACAATATATTTTTTTATTTTTTTATTTTTTTATTTATTGTTTTCAAGATACACAAAAATACATCAACAATATTATTTAGCCGCCCACAAAAACCTTTAAGGTTTATCTGGGTACGGCGAGAAATAATTCTGCTATTGACTCATGTAAAACTTTTTAAACTTATATTTATATTTGTTATTATCAATGTATGTTCTTTGGAGCTCGGCGGGCATATCATTAAGATATGCTGAGGTTACATAATTCAGCATTCTTGTACCATAAACATTATTTGCCCATGGAAGTTTAAACTGTTTTACGTAATTGAGAATCCTTAAATTACCCGACCGCTTGTATTTCGTTAGTTTTTGTGAGATATTAATTTCAGTGAGAATGGTATATTTATTTTTTTCGTATATACTAAGTACGTTGCAATGTTAAAATAGATCATTATAGTTATTTTTAATGTGTGTTGGTACAATATCTTTAAGGATTCTCAACTGCAGATTGTATATGTCATCTAGGTAGGTCTTATATGTTCTGCCGTAACTGCTAAGTCCATAACTAACAACAGCAGAGTCAGCCAGGGCCAAGTAAATCATTCTCAAAATTTTAAAAGGTATTTTATATTTTAGTAATAAAAGTTTGCTTTTAACTGATCGCAGTTTGGCACACACATAATCTTTATGTGGACCCCAGCTGAATCTGTTGTCAATCAGGAGACCATATGTTTATCGACCAAGTCCAGCTTAGGGCAATTACAATTTAGCACAGGTTTATGTTGACACTGGTGTGTGTAAGCCGTGTATATACTAACACATATGGAATTTATTCTGAAATAAAGTTTTATTATTATTATTATATATTTTAGGGACTCGTGTGTTGATGATGAATGCCCAGTCTTTGCAATGTCAATGGCTTCCGAGATCAAAGCGAGTCATTCGTACTTTGTCAAAGGGAAGAGTTTTTGTTGTAGAGGTGGAGGTTTCACTAATAAGTGCGGTATAGTACGAGGCCGCTTCGTGCTATCATTATGTTCACACTTTCCCTTCACTGCACTCGGCAGCATAGTTGTAGGAACACCACAGTGATTACAAATCGCCGACGTAATCGACAGTGTATGATTTCAGTTGCTACTACAATGCGATGCAAGGTGACGTGTCCTTAGTATTAAAAAACGTAAAAATAAATACATTATTTTTTGAACAATAAATAACCTTGCCAAACCGTCTGGCTAGCGTGGCATGTGTAGGCTAAATTCTCCAGAAATATGTTCTGGACAGCAGTGGAGGTCTAGGAGTATTCTATGGGCTGTGATGACGATGGTGACAATAAACAAAAACACATTTAAATGTCGAGTTTAACCCTTACATCCTTGTATATCCTAGAAATAGTAAATTGTGTTGGCAAAAATTAATGACCTATTTGTTAAATGTATCATACAGGAAGAAAAAATAAAAATAAATATAAATAAATATTTCCAGACAGGTCACACAGCGCCATCTAGTTTCTGTGGTAAGCACCGAGGCTTGTGTTACGGAAACTAGATGGTTGATAAACTACATATTATACTTTTTTTTTGTAAATATATACATATTATACATATAAACACCCAGACCGAGACAAATTATACAATGTATAACTTGCCCCCGGTGGGAATCGAACCCACGACCTCCCGAGTTCACGGCAACGTTTGTTACCACTAGACCACGGAGGCGGTCTAGTGTTAACAAACAAAATAGTATTCTATACTCCTCCTCCTCCTTGCGTCGTTCTCCTCAGTGCTGAGGGTCGTGACCCCCTCCACGGAACACTTTGTCCCGGACGATGCTGCGCCATCTGGGTCTGTTCACGGCTGAATGTAGGGCATCGTGCATCTGGGTATTCAGTGAGGTGCGTATCTGGTCAGACCAGCGTATGGGGCTGTATTCTATACTACAAAATTTAAAATCCCCAGTCATAAAAGTAAATTATTGAGTGTGAACTCTAATTATGTGTATCATATCATGCCTTAATAAATTAGACAGTTACCAAACAAACTGTTATTATCAAATAAATTCAAATCAAATCAAAATATTTATTTGCAATAAATGTGGTAACAATTGTGTTTGGCAATAAAAAAAATGGCTAAAAATGGAAACTATTGTACTATCTTTAGCAAATCTTGCGTAGTGAGGTAGGATTGTAACTTTAACCATTAAAAATTATATGTTTACATGCATTTTTTGTAAATTTGTATAGCTTAAGAGTTTCGTTGACTTTATTATATATAAAAGGACCAAGAAAAATTGACTGTGTCTGACCAAATTTTGTTTTGTATGTTTTTGATTTAAAGGCAGTAACTTTTCTTTTGTGAACAGTAATATTAAGAATATTGTTAGTTTTAATTGTGTGTTGTTTTATACATAGTGCTTGTACGTATAGTTGTCTTACGGTAAGGAAACTACACAGTTTGTAAAGCTCGCTGGTGGGGTACCTGTACTTCTTGAAGTACATGACTTTAAGTACCGCTCTCTGGGCCCTCTCCATGTGTTTTGCAGGTTCCACCCCAGGATGTGCAGCAGTAGGTAAGAATAGATTGGAGTAATAAACTGTCTTAAGTAAGTTTTGGTCAGCTATGTATCTCAATGTCTTATTCTTAATGTCAAATTACACAATCTCTTTCTTTTTCTGTCAATTTAAACATAAAAAGGTGGGCTAACTTTGCTAACAAGTGTACATTTTTATTTGTATAGCTATTACCAAATGTACCGCGTAAAATTATCTCTCAAAGGATTTTAAAATCCACGCATTCATTTCTCCCCTTTCGTTCGCTCCACAAATTAATTATTGAAACAGACAGATAAACAAAATATGAGTTATGATCTTGTTTATTTGACTTGCTCGAGGCGTTCAAGGTTGAAAAAAACACGTGAAAATATTGAAAGGTATTGATGGCCATCATCACGAGCCTGTTTCTCTCCCAGATATAATAAATATACGTACGTATATATATACAAAATATACGTAAATATATGTAGACGTAGTACCTAAATGTATTTAGTATATAGTAGAACTTATTTATGTAGTTGTTATATATTGAAACACATGTTTTTGGTTTCAAGCCGTATAATAATGTGACATATCAAAAACAACTAGACGTTTCTATGAAGACATAAAATAATTATAAAATACTACATTTGTCCATCCCACTAGCGACCTTCCTCAGGTATTCTGGCGGGGGGTCGACACACTTTGCATCTTTCATTACATGTTCCCCACTCCAGAACCCAATTACTCCATCGTTCATCGGCTCTACGTCAGCCCATTGTCACTTCAGCTTGCTAATTCAGAAAGCTATGTTGCTATATATAGGCCTTTTATATATAGCCTATATCCAGCAAAGGAGAGACACAGGCTGATGATGCTGATGGCATAATGGGGCCCTCAAATACCGACGATAATATATATTTTTTTTATACTAGCACGACATGTGCCCACCTGATGGTAAGTGGCGCGCAGGGTCCGTGAATGTTAGCAACTGGAATCAGACCCTTATGTCCGACATCAGTCCCTAACACTATGCCGGCTTGACTAAATGCCTTTTCACACTTCGCTTGAAGGCCTCCAGGTTATAGGAAAGTGGAAACACAGAGGCTGAAAGAGCATTCCACATCTTTATTGTGCGACAGATGTATGAGTCACCAAATTTATAGGTACGCGAAGGGATAGTGACTACGGTATGTGGGTGCATATTCTGACCTGTGCGTGTGGTTTGGTTGCGGAATGGAGAGGAAGGAATTAGGTTATAGATCTCTTCAGAGCACTCACCATAGTATAGCCGGTAGAACACGCTCAGAGAAGCTACATCTCGGCGAAGCTGCAGGGATTCGAGAGTTCCAGATATAGTGGCATCGTCCACAATTCGAATAGCTCGCCTCTGTAGGACATTGAGAGCATCTGTGAGGTAGGTACTTGGCTGAACCATCCCAAAGGTGTGAACAGTATTCCACGCATGATCTGATCTGTGCTTTGTACAGCAACAGTCTGATTGATGGCGGGAAAAACCGCTTCACCTTGTTCAGTATTCCGAGCTTTTTTGACGCTGTTTTGGTGATGCTCTCAATGTAGTTCCGGTGGTTAAGGTCTGAGCGTATTTCCACCCCGAATATGAAAACTTTTGCTAGACAAATAATTAAATTGCTGTAAAAAATCCCGAGCTAAGTAACGACAGATGATAAATTGACTAAAGCAAATTAACAGACTAATTTATTTTGAATAATTAGTTATAAACATTAAAACGTCAGTATACCCGTAGTTTAGGGGATGAAATTAAGAGGGGGCAGCAGCTTCTTGTTGCTTTTTACTATTTAAAAGCGGGAAATGTTGTCAGTGTCCTTGAGACTATATCGAATGGGACATCTCTGGGGGACATTTTTTAAGTTTAGTTTAATTTTATTATTTATTCGAAGTAAATTAATTAATTAATTAATTAATTTAATACTTTATTGTACAAATACAAAGGCGGGCTCTAATGCCGCAAGACATTTTATCATAGACAACCATTTGGAAAACTTTAAACTATTTACTGGAAAGTAGGTGCTGAAATATTAAATATAAATATCAAAAGTATTATTTAATAACTAGCCACATATAGATACATACACACATACTAATATACATATAATAAACTAAATACTAATACATAAACTTACACATACATACATACATAATAATATACTTACAAATTTTGTTGGGAAATGAAATGCGAATAGACCATTTTTTTAAATAGCGATCTGGTGGTTACTTGCCTGATGTTAGGAGGCAAATTGTTCCACAAATTTGTCGCTACAATTACAAATGAGTTTGAAATGAAACTAGAGTTATGCAAAGGGATAGAAAGAAGAGAGTTGTGAGAGGAACGAAGAGATTTATCATGGAACGAAGAGAGATAGGCGAAGCTGTTCTTGAGGTATTTCGGTGTCGCAGGTTTATTCAGAACAGAAAATAGTAAGCAAAGTACTCTAAGATTCCTGCGACACCGAATTGGCAGCCACTTCAACCTAGCGCGATACTCAGATATATGATCATATTTACGTAAACAATAGATGAACCGGATATTAATATACATTAAATATAAATTAAAAGCTACCTAAATAATAAAATGAAAAATAAACTAAACTATAAATAAAATATGTCCTCTAGAGACGTCCCATCCGATATATTCCCAAGGAGACTGGCAACATTTCCCCTCTGTATAGCGAGGCTAATAGGTTGGCAGAAATAGTTACCAGCCTTCCTGTCTCCAGACCTTTATGTCAGCCGCTTTGACAACTCCTTGGCCAAGCGCCTTGCTGACGGTGCCCATGGGCCCATCGTCTCGACCCCAAACGGCGCAAATTCGAAATTTGAGGTTAGTTTATTTTTAAGTTTATTATTTATGTAGTTTTTATTTAGTATTTAATGTATATTAACTTACATAAAATAAAACAAGTTATTATTTAAAATAAAAAAAAACCGTTCTGCCGGTTCTTTACATTATGGGCAAATGTATTGTCAAAATTGTCTAGGTCGTCTAAGAGCGCCTTTCATCGTTCAGTTAACCAAGTGAAATCAATTCAATTCAATTTAAAAAATCTTTATTGCACTAAAAAATATTGTACATAGGCGGGCTTAATGACTAAGCTTTTTCTAACAATCACTTCTTATATAATAAAAACAAAAGCAACGGTGGACATGATTTTAGATATTTATTTATTCAATGTAATAATAATAATAAAATTCTTTATTGCACACAAAATATACAATATAAAGTGTTGTACATAGGCGAGCATAATACCATGAAGGTATTCTCTACCAGCTAACCTTTGGGAGAGTGAGAGATTAATATTATAGGTGCAGAGTGTGAAAATGGAAATAATATAGTAAAAACCGGAATTAAAATATGTAAATAAATACAATATATACATTTATAATACTATAATACCTAACAGAAAAATAATAATACATAATTAAGATAAATACATAAATAATTATATATACATATATAGATAACAGACAACAGATGCACATTAAAACATGATATAAAGAAGAAAGTTCTCAGGAGACAATCTGAATGTGATCCCAACTAAATACATATGGCATTTCCATCAGACAATTATTCTAGTACTTGTAATAATCAAAACTGCATTTTAAAAGTTTCCGCATTGCTGTTGGCCTTCGACTTGGACCGTGCGGTAGGCAAGTAGACCGCTTTGGAGTCCACAGGCTTTCTTGTATAAAAAGCGCTGGCAGATTTTCAACGATGGCCCTTAATGAAATCATAAAACGGGCTCTTGCCACCATTGAGGTTCCAGCTATTCTAGAAGCCACTGGATTAGTCCACGTTGATAATAATAATAATAATAAATTCCTTATTATACAAAACCAAAACAAGTGCAGGTACATAGGTGAGCTTAATGCCGTAAATGCATTTTCTACCAACTAACCTTTGTGACTGAGATATGTAATAAGCGGGTGCAGAAGGTTACGAAGAAAATAGATAGAAAATAGATGATGGCAAGAGACCTGATGAAATGACGCTGATCCCCTGGGAGCGAGGTCGGGTCTTAGTGTGGGTTGACACTTTGGCTTTTTTACACCTCAGGGAAACAGGGCTAAAGGCAGGAGCCGCAGCTGAAAGCGCAGAGTCTAGCGGCGCAAATACGTATCTATAATCAAAGACTACGTGTTTGTGCCGTTTGATGTAGAGACTTTAGGCCCGTGGGGTCCAAGCGCTAAAACATTTTTAAATAATAATAATAAATAATAAATTGTTTATTATCAGGCAACAGATGGCCCATAGATAAATGCCTTACAACTAAAATACATATAAAAATATCATTAACTTAAGAGTAACAAAATTAATTAATCTAAAGCTTCCGTATCTTCATCTTCTTGTGGTCATAGAAGTACCCATCAGGTACTGTGACCACCTTCTGAGGAGTACGAGAAGCTTCAGTGGACGGTGCCGGCGTCCCTGCTGGGGGTGGTGCAGAGGGAGTAGGTGCTGCGCGGGGCCCAGGAACATCGTTGGTTCTGCGTGAAGCAAATCCACGAAAACATCAGCCCTCGTCTTATTGTCTATTATCCCATTTAATTTTTATATATTTAATTTAAATAAAAACGTTTATTATTGTCTAAAATACTGTGAGCTTGGGGAAAAACTCCACCTGGCGACAAGTGACCCTTTAAGTAAAGAATATTTTGCTCAAAGAGTCAGCCTCGCCGTTCAACAGGGGAACGCAGCGAGTGTCCTCAGCACACTACGCCTATCGGACGGATATAATTTTATTTTTTTAGTTTTATTTGTAGTGTAGTTTGTTTTTATTTAATTTAATGTTAGGTTTTTTTTAAATGATTTAAATAAAAATATATAAACTAAATCAAAAATAAAACTAAAATCTAAACTATATACCTATAAAAATATTCACCCATGACTTGATGATGTGGCAGCCCATAGCTATCCAGCGTTCTTTTTATCTACCGGTACCTGCACCCGCTGAGGTATTTTTTTCCCGTTTATCTTCGTTCCGGATTGACGGAACATTTGTCAATATCGTAAATTTATCTATAACAGTCATATCCGTAGACCGGAAGTGAGTGCGTGCCGACACGGCGAGAGAGGGGAGCAAAAATTAATAAGAGGAAACGCGATTTTAACGACTTCGAGACAAATTGATGTGGAACGATCATTTGTAATGTTCCGAGGAACTGCAGTGTTAAGCGGGTCATACACACTTATGTTCATACTTGAACTGCGAACTTTTTCCGCAACTTGCGATTTGTTTTAACTAGCGGTTGTTGATAATTTAAATATTGAAATAAAGATATATGATTATTTAATAATAAAAAATCGTTCAAAGTATTTGTAAGAATGGTGTTAAGGACTGATGTCAGTCATGAGTGTCTCATTCCAATTGCTAACATTAATGGACCTCGAGCGCCACTTACCAAGTGTGTGCAAAGTCACATATCGTGCTAGTATCAAAAAAGAAATGATTTAATTTAATTTAATTTAAAAAACTTTATTGCACAAAGTACAAAGGCATTCTCTGACAGCCAAACCTTAGGGACAAATTTGAACAATTATAGGTGCAATCATAAAAATAATAATAATACTATAATTATAAAAGTTAATTTAATAGAATTAATATATATACTTACATCATATATCTTCATATATATCATAATATCAATATACTAAATACTAATAATACACATTATTATACATGAACATACATATATACTACTTACTAACGCTGTCAGGAGCTATTCAAAAAGTGTGAATACACCAGTTTTTTAAAAGATGATCTGGTAGTTGCTTGCCGTATGATGACAGGAAGATCGTTCCATAAATTAGTAGCAACTACTACGAAAGAGGTACAAATGCAGTATGATGTAAGGGGAATAAAATAATCTTTGAAATCCCTACTAACGAAAATTTCTTAATTAAATGTACCAACAACATTGGCTGAATTCCCATGTTGGAGTGCTATAGATTTTTGTAATGAATTTTTTTTAGAACGACTTTTAGAAATGTAGATATTAAATTATATTATATACAAGCTGATTTGGCGTTGCCCGTGTAGTAGAATATACTTAGCGAAAAGTACATTCAGTTGGCCGTATAGTCTTGTTCAACGAGAATTCAATCCCTTTCAATTAGTCGTAGTGGGCTCATGCTGTACTGACCTCGGAAAGCGTTCTTCTATCGGTGGTTTCTTTTAAAAAGAAATATTATGTCTTTCTTCTGTAATACCAACAGCTACTTTAGCAGCATACCTGCTCAATATTTTAAAGTTTGTTTTACTATATCCATTTTAAATTATCCATTGCCATGTGGCGATGGCAATTTTATCTTATTAATTTTATTGTAAAATATTTTTTATTTATTATTTTTATTGCTTTTGCATGCATTAACAATAGTTTTATAAGCATCAAATTCTGCAGCATCTGGAATTTGATGATCCCCAACTCGGTTATGAACTCTGTTATGAACATATATTATGCAAATAAATTACGTGTTTAGGACTGATGTATTCTGTACAATGTCCTTTAAAGACAATTAAAAAAAAAAACAATAGTTTTATCAAAATTATTATTATTATTTTAAATTGTAAATAAAATATATTTATAAAGAATTTAAATTTTTGTTTTATACTTCACGAATGATATAATACGTTAATTGTGAAATTCAGGTGAAATAAATAACTCTAGAATAATAGGGTAGCTAGTGCAGCTGGAGCCCAAGACACAAGACGAAAATTCCTGGTTTGGGCTCCAACGTGCAATACAATTGGAAATATGTAGCGTCAATGTTGTTCACATCATGTAATTTATTATATAAATATTTTACTATTGTATTTATTATTGTAACTAATTTCTACTGTATAAGTAAATAATTAATATTATTATTATTTGGTTAATCATTTATGTATGTACCCATTATATCTATGCATATGTTTTACTATCAACACTTCGACACACTACTACCGAGGGATTAGCTATAAATCTTAGCTGATTCTCTGTTTGCCACACATCTTGTGTACACTACTAAGCTTTATCAGTTTAAGTATTGTTATAACAATAAGAAGTTTATTTCTTTCATTCTTTTATCTATAGACTGGTTGGACTACAAAAATAATTTAGCGACATAGTCGCCTTAAAAAGTAAGGAAGGGCTTTTGACATTTGTTTCATTGTGTTTTTGTTTGATTAATTAGCTTATGTTTATTTTTACTTAGATGTAAAGATCATGCAAATATAAATATACCTATGGTTAACGTGGTGGTTTTTACATCATCTAAATTGTATCTTATTATTGTTAATTGTAAAATTACTACCTCCGTAGTCTAGCGGTTAAGTCCGTGGATTTAGACTCAGAGGTACCGGGTTCGATTCCCGGTCGGGACACAAAAATATTTATTATTGTATATAAATAAATTTAATTAATATTTAATTTATTTGTGATATTTCTATGACAATGCCTTTTTACAGCAGCTATAATTTATGTGACATCTTAATAATGTTTTAGCTTATAGTATGACAACGCCACTTTACAGCAGCTATAATCCTTGATGTATTCATTTTATAATTGTGTATGTCTTAGTTTATAATATGACAATGCCTATTTACAGCAGCTATAATTTTAAGATTATAATTATGTATATTTGGGTTGTAATGTGCTGCTATTTCCCAGAAAATAAGCTTTTCGTTATATTAATTAACTTTTTGACATGTAAAAGCGCAGAATACATTATATTTATTGTCCTATGCCTACTACAATAAAATAAACTAAACTAAACTAAACTTCTCGAGTTTGGTACGCTGAAGACATCGACGAGCTTGCCACTTGTCATGATTGGCCTATAGTAAAGTTGGCTAAATGTGAATCCGCTTATTTATAAGCGTGGTTTCTCACCACCCCAAAAGGAAACGGTCGTGATGATACTATACTATACTACTACTATAATTGTAAAATTGTACAAAATGTTTGCGACCCTAATGAAGGAAATAAAAAAAAATAGATTTGACTTGTTTCCAACGTCTAAACTGGCATACTTTTAAGGCATCATTTTATTAAAATCTCTACAGTAATATTGGCGTGGGGGTCATACGTTGTGGTCATATGATTAGCTATGCTATAAATTTCAGTGAGGGATGCTAAACCCCCTTAAAACTGATTTTATAAGCAATATAATAATTAACGACAAAATAATCAGTTTGAAAGTGGACGTCAAACACGACCATAACTGGCAATGCACTGTCATAGACTAAATCATTATTTGATGATTGACTAATTCTTATACCGTTTTGCTTCTAGCTGTGTCTTGTTATATATTTAAAGACTTTGGTACTAACGAACTTAATATCATCCAATACCTAAACTGTAATGATGAATTCCTCGAGTCTTGTACAACCCTTAGATGAGTCAAGCGTCAAAGTCTAACTTTATACTAACTTCAGGCTAAATTTTAGAAACCGATCATTAACCTATATCTTAGGACCGGATACTTAGCATTTTACAGTTGACGTGATTTTTTGATACGTAGATGCCGATATGCGGTCTGGCAGACCCCTAGGATAACAAGATAAACAAATACTGTGTCTAAGATGGTTTCGACATGAGAAAGATTGTCAAGTCTGAGTGTATTATTAAGAAATGTAGTTAATATTTATAACGTTTTTCCTCTATTTACTGAAACAAATGTATGATCAATATATCTTTAAAACCTCGTCTCTGTTATGCTCGAGACATCGACGACACTGCCACAGCCATAATGAGCCAACAGTAAAGTTAATCTATCACTTAACGTCTTTACTACATTTCAAATTACTTTTTGATAGAGTTAAATTTATTTATTTATTTATTTAATACTTTATTGCACAAAGACAAAGGTGGGCTTTAATGCCGCAAGACATTTTATCATAGCCAAACATTGGGATAACTTTAAACACTTTACTGAAAAGTAGGTGCAAAAATAAAGGATTATAAAAAAAAATATTTTATAACTAACTAGATGTATAAATAACTACGTACTAATACATACTTATATACTCGTATAAACCTACATACATACATAATAATATACTAGCTTTATTGGGATAGGAAATGCGAATAGACCATTTTTTTAAATAGCGATCTGGTGTTTACCTGCCTGGTGGTTAAATCGTGCATCAAATCCAACAAATCCTTACTGGGGAAACTGGGGATCAGACAACGCATTCTCACTTTCTTGGGACACGTGAAGAAACATCCATGGAGCGCCTGGTAATCCAGGAGAAAGTCAATGGCAAGAGGATGCGTGGTAGGTCTCCGATGAGATGGACTGACCAGGTGAAGGCTGCAATGCCCTACATAATTGCACCAGGACAGCTGAGAGTCCGAGAGGAGTGGCGACGGCTCGTTAGGCGTGCCACTAGCACTCAAATGGCGACCATGACCACTTTTCGAAGAGTGTAGTGACTAAGAAGAAGTTGTGGATTTTAAATATAGTGTTTTCCGCGTATCACAATGAAATTAACGTCTAATTTACTATAATTCTTACAGAAAAACCCTGTTAATCATAATTAACTCCACTAATAACTTTTATCTAGCCCAATCCTTATATAGTTCAATGCGTCTTACCCTTCTTGCTAGTCGCTCTGATTAAAATCCCGTCTGCCCAAATTATAGGCTTGAGGCAACTGTGGTGCAGAGAAATGTAAATTGCAATATTTATCACCTTCTTTGCTTAATTACTATTTTTTAGAAAATATCATGACAACCATAATACAGCTAATTTTACTAGGTTCATTATCAACCTGATAAGCCTGATAATTAAAAACCGTAAGATGAGTTGGTGTAAATGTTGATATGGCGAAAACAGTCTTGCTTATAACTTCAAAAATGGTAGTTATTTTTTAAAATGGCAACATGACTTCTGAATTATATTATAATAATTTTAGAAAAAAATTATTCTCTTTGAGCATCTTCAATGATATTATGGGTGACGATCACATGTCTTACGTAGTTAAAAAAAGATGTCTAAATAAAAAAACATGTAGCAAAATGCACCCCTCATACACTTGTCATTGATGAATTCGTGGGGCAGATGGATTTCTTTCAATGTACTTACTCTCCCGTGGGTTATGGCACATTTATTCTCTCGCCCTGAGATGAGCGTAAATGTTTTTTATTTGATTTCACGTCCAATTTATCTGCACGTACGCCAGAAGCGACCTTTGTGTTTACCCCGCGTCTTGACGGGTTATAAAATATAGTAGGTAGTAATAATGTAGCTTGGTCCGTGGTCTAGCGGTGAAGTCCGTGGATTAAGACTCGGAGGCACCGGGTTCGATTCCTGGTCGGGACACAAAAATATTTATTAATGTAAATAAATACATTTAAATAAATAAATATAAAATAATAAATAAATATTTCCAGACAGGTCACACAGCGCCATCTAGTTTCCATGCTAAGCTACGAGGCTTGTGTTACGGAAACTAGATGGTTGATAAACTACATAATATACTTTTTTTTTTTGTAAATATATACGAGTACATATTATACATATAAACACCCAGACCGAGACAAATTATACAATGTACAATTTGCCCCCGGTGGGAATCGAACCCACGACCTCCCGAGTTCACGGCAACGTTTGTTACCACTAGACCACGGAGATTTAATTTATTTGTGATATTTCTCGAGTTTGGTACGCTGGAGACATCAACGAGCTTGCCACTTGTCATGATTGGCTTATAGTAAAGTTGGCTAAATGTGAATCCGCTTATTTATAAGTGTGCTTTCTGACCACCCCGAAAGGGAAATGGTCGTGATGATATTTTACTTCTAATAATGTAGATTGTATCAAATTAAATTATGTCACCTCATTATTCCGAAGTTCTACCAAAATTCAAGCTGGTATAAACCAATACAGACAACAAATCGATGAATCAACGAATCATTGATGAATGGATCTGGGTTTAGGATGGGGATATTCACTCGTTTTATCCGGCAGGATCTCAGCGGGCAACTTAATACTCACTTGGGTATATAGTATAAAATAATAGGGTAAACCTAGGGTTCCACAACTTTCACTCGGTGTTGTGTACCGCAAATACATTCGTGGATTTGCTTCACGCAGAACCAACGATGTTCCTGGGCCCCGCGCAGCACCTACTCCCTCTGCACACGCCGGCACCGTCCACTGAAGCTTCTCGTACTCCTCAGAAGATGGCCACAGTACCTGGTGGGTACTTCTATGACCACAAGAAGATAAAGATACGGAAGCTTTAGATTAATTATATTATTACTCTTAAGTTAATGATATTTTCATATGTATTTTAGTTATTATTATTATTATTTAGCTCTTCTGCAGGAGCACTTCTCTAGTGGTCTCCCGTTAGGGTGCCGTGAGACGGTGCGATGTTCTGAAGATACTTGCCAGCCAGATAGAAAATTTGTAATTGTGAAGAGTGAAGAATGTTTTATTATATCTGTTATGAGTTCATCGCTTACTTAAGTGGCTTATAGTCATCTGTATTAGTAACGGGCTACGTGAACAAATTACCGATCCTAAGTTCTTAGAAACTTCTTTCCAATTTGTGATAAGTGTAGTCAAAAAACTAGTGCAAACAAAACACATCCAAATGCGACAGAAATAAATAATTCACAATATAACACTCCCCTATTGGCGATGTAGATGAGCAACGATGAGTAGAGGGAAATCAATGAAAATTTAATTGGGTTTTAAAGGCCTATGCGTAAAGCATGGGCATACCGAATTAGTACGAGTTAGTTTATATTATTTTTTTATTTTGTAAACAAACAGTCACACAAAGAAAATATACATAAAACAATTTAAAACAAAATTAGACCTAGAATTACAATAATTAACAATTTTGCTAACATATAGACTCCACCAAACCATTAGAAAAATAATATATATAAATCAAGAAAAATATTGATAATAAGGATGGAGATGATATAATAAATAATAATGACAGATTTAGAGGAAAAACAGTGTTCATCATTATCATCATAACGATCGTTTTCCCTTTCGGGGTGGTCAGAAACCACGCTTATAAATAATCGGATAAACATTTAGCCAATCATGACAAGTGGCAAGCTCGTCGATGTCTCCAGCGTACCAAACTCGAGAAATAGCGCAAATAAATTAAACATTAATTAAATGTATTTATATACATTTGGAGTCACCTGCAGGACAAAACACTGGTGTGGGGGCCAACAAATATCATATATGTTACGTTTTTATCTACTAAATAAATATTTCATTTTATTTCATTTCATTTCATTTTATACATTCATAATTTTTTTTTTGTGTCCCGACCAGGAATCGAACCCGGTACCTCCGAGTCTAAATCCACGGACTTAACCGCTAGACCACGCAGGCAGTTTAAATAGGTAAATAAGTAAAATTACCACAACAACTAAAATATCAAGTAATAATAGTTACAATAAGTGTCCCTCTCTCATTATGCCAAGTCTCGTACTCAATCAACTCGTGAAAGTTTTCTATTATTTGTCTTATATTTAAATTTACATTAACTCGCTTTCTTGAATAACTTATGACATTACATTTGTCTAGATTTAGGTAAAACATATTAAAACTTTATTGCACTATGCCCGCTAGGCATTCTCTAGAAACATCCTTTGGGTCAATAATAATAACAAATCGTTTATTATCGGCCAACGGATGGCCCATAGATATGTATTATACCTTATAACTAACATACAAATAAAAATAGCATTAACTCTAAATACTAATATTAATTAATCTAAAGCTTTCGTATCTCCATCACGCTCTCAATAAAAAAAAAACTGCCGTTAAAAGCCTAAATAACCCTTGTTCAAAGACTCCTCCTTCCTCTCCTCGACTATGTCAAATCAAATCAAATAATCTTTATTTTCAATCAGTTATACATGAGTTTCAATCAGGGGCCTGAACAAGGGTCTCTGGGACGCCTGGATCTCTGGACACCCTGCACTTCCGGTCGCAAACAATATTGCAAAACATTAGGCGCTTGCAGATAGAAATACTTTTAACTAATTATTTATTTGAATACCTACTTAATATTACAAGTTATATAAAAAGAGAAGGTTTAAATGAGTTAGTGTGGGTGTGTGTATAAGTGTGGTAGTGTTTTGTGTGCATTATGGTGTGGCTTTTTTTTTTTTTTTTTTTTTTTTTGTGTGATGACGTGTGTAGCATTGATATGTCAGAGATGTTACTCAATAAGTGGGACCGGTTACTGAACGCATGTATTGTTTACGTAAATATGACCACATATCTGAATAGCGTGCTAAGTTAAAGTGGCTACCGATTCGTTGTCGCAGAAATCTTAGAGTTCTCTGTCTCCTGTTCTCGGTTTTGAATGAGCCTGCGACACCAAAATACCTCAAGGACAATTTCGCCTATCTCCCTATTCGTTCACATCACACTGCATTTGTCTCTAACTATTTCGTAGTAGTTGCTACTAATCTGATATACCTGTCAACATACGGCAAGCAACAACCAGGTTTTTTTTTACTAGTGTATTCACACTTCTTAAATAGCTTCTGACAGCGTTAGTAAGTAGTATATATGTATAATAATGTGTATTATTAGTATTTAATATATTATGATATATATGATGTAAGTATATATTAATCCTATTAAATTACCTTTTATAACTATAGTATTATTATTATTAATATGATTCCACCTATAATTGTTTAAATTTGTCCCCAAGGTTTGGCTGTCAGAAAATGTATTCGGGCATTAAGTCCGCCTATGTACTTTGTGCAATTAAGTTTTAAAAAAAAAAACTTCTTGTCATAGAAGTACCTATCAGGGACTGTGATAATCTTCCAGTCCGCATAACTTCTCTTAACTGATATAATATTGTAAAAAAGAAGAAAGAAAGAAAGATAAAAAGTTTATTTGTCACAAAAAAAAACACAAGCAGTAAAATAATAATAATACAACAAACAAGATAGTGTAGTGACAAATAGGGAATTAGCTCAGCAATAAGCTGCAACACTCGTAAAAGATTACAAGACCACGTAAGCAGTGTGCCCAGACCTGAAATGTGAAAATCCGTCACACCATTGATAGCGTGGTGATTAATTTATCAATTATAATTGGCCGCGTGGACGTGTTGTTTTGTTTCCACGCAAGGCTCGCTTTTTGGCTCGATTAACGAAAATAAAAGCTTCGCTATGTAAACGAAACGAACCGAAATGAAAATACGACTATTGTTTGATGAAATATTGTTGTGAAATGAATGAGATATCGCGATTTGTGTTATCGTGCAGTGCAAATACTGGGGTTATAAGCGATGATTTTTATTAATATTTATGTTTGTTGCACCAGAAAATCAAGGTTATATTTGTCACAACTTTAAAAATGTTTTATTTGAAACTGGGAAACTTACAAAAGTAAAAGTTAAGTTTCAGTTCGGGTTGGTGATAAACCACGCTTATGAAGAAGCGGATTCACATTTAGCCAACTTTACTATAGGCCAATCATGACAAGTGGCAAGATGTCTCTAACGTCCAAACTCGGGAAATTTCACAAATAAATTAAATAATAATTTATTTATAACAATATAACACTACCTAATATAACATTGAAAATATAACCAGTAAACAGAGTAACAAACTCGCTTAATACAATTCACCTTGTAAGTTTCATCTGATAGTAAATAAAAAAAGCTGCTGAAATAATTCAATGGCCACACTTTAGCTTATGCGTGATGAATACGTACATGCGACGGTGTTTTTTTTGTTCGTATTTACGACTACCCTCATAATCGCGCACACCTGTCACGCGGGGCGCGTGTTGCTCTCCATCACTGTCATTGGTACGGACTATACAATCATTTCGATCCATCGAAACAGAAATACACAGAAGGATTAGTCAAATGATGAAATTACTAAAAAATATTTATGCCGCAGTCTTAAACATTTACTACCAGCAGGTATATTCCAATACTTAAACGCAAATGTTAATATAATATAATCAGTTAACTATTTATTATAGCTTTTTTTTATTAATAAACAATAATTACAAACTACTTAAATCAAAGCAAGAAAAGAAAAGGTATTAGAGTTGATATTTCACGGACACTGTAAAGATCCAAATTACTGTTGAGAGTTGAATATTTTTTGTATTAATTCACTATTATAAACGTTATTTTCGCTTAAATTAATGGAATACGACACTGAAATAGACACTGTCAACGTACAAATTACAGTTGAAAATTGTTTTTTTTTTTTTGCATTAATCCACTATTATAAACATCATTTTCGCTTGAAGTAATGGAATACGACGCAGAGTGGGACAACCTCCCGCCGGATCGACAGATGACCTAAAGAACGTTCGCTGGCGTCGGTTGAATGAGTGTTGCCAAAAACCGAGCATTGGGGGAGGCCTACAGCAGTGAAGAGATACAGGCTAATGATGATGATGAGGATGAATGGAATACGGCTGCAGTATCATGAATTTAATTAAATATTAACAATATTTAATTAACATAAAAAGGCAAAAATCCCATTAAAGCTCTAAATAAACTTTTTGCTAATATTTTCTTGGCCTAAACCAGGATAAAAATGTTCTTGTCAATGTGTCAGATGACAGATTAAACAAATCTTGTTTTATCAAAACAAAAATACTTAATATTTTGACTTTGACAATAGTATGTTTTATTCTATGTTATTTTATCTCTTGGTCCGACCTGTAGTATTATTCAATCGCCCTCAAATCCTTCCGCAAGGCAGACGTGCGCATCTCTTTCTACCACCAGTTTTTTTGGAAATGAATTCTGAAAGGATTATCCAGTAATTGGCGCGTGCTCTTGAGGGATTGATACGGACGGACAGCACAATTAGGGAGCGCTTTAAAAGCTACTTTGAAAATACTCGCATAAAGAGCTTTGTGCAAATGTATTTTATTATATTTTGGACACATATTATTGTAATTCATGTTAATATTGATTAAAAAAATACATTCATACATATCTGGGCCTTCCAGAACATATATTTGGAGAATTCGGCTTACGCTAGCCACGCTATTATTAACGATTCCACAAGTTAGTATTAGTAGATGCGGGACCGACTGCTTGACGTAATCTCCAAAGGCTCTAAAGGCACGAGAACGGTGGTGTTGTAAATCTATGGCAGTTGTTCGTAAGAAAGGTGTATTTCTTATTGGTACATGCCGGGTGGTTTGAGCCGACTTTTGTAGGATTTTAAGGGAAGCGTTCTTACAACCGAGCCACCACCGCGCGACGTTACTTACATTTATTAAAATATTTTTATGAACTGGTTACAAGACTAACAATCCGATCCTGCTCTGTCAAATTGGTTTTAATGTCCGTGCCGGTATATCCTGCGCCAACGGCCTCTTTGTTCTCAGTACTCTCCCGGGTAGCCGTGGGGTTGGCTCATACGCCGTTCGTTGTACTCGGCGATGGGGTTGCTCAGCGATATATTAGCACGCGACAATTCGCTAGACATGTTCATCTTCTCCGAACCAAGATTTCTAGCATGTGCCGGCAAGACATTAGTATTATTGACCGATTGTTTATTTCAATTATTCTGTATTTTTTTTCTTTTCAATGTTTGTATCATCTTGATTATTCTTTAACTTCCTTAATTGTATATTTGTTATTATTCTTATAATTTTGTTATTAGTGTATTTAGTTATTCCTAACTTATTATTAATTGTATGTTGACAACTTGCATGCTTGGTACTTGCCGTTAGTGCTAGAATGTATATTTTTGAATAAAGAAATAAATGAATATTTAGGTAAATTCATATTGTTGTAAAAAATATTAATTTAATTGTGACATAAATGATTTTGACTGTGACTTAATTTATGCATGGAGCTACAATATGTAGTATTCAGAATAAGCAATCAGCTATAGTTATTACGGAGACAGACACACCTGATCCTCATTGCATAACATAAATAATGAGCATGTGTGGATGAAAGAGGGTGCTATTATGCTCCTACTTATATGTAACAATCTATAATCTGCCTTGAATTTAGCAGGTGGTGGGACATTTCGTATTTTTATACATATTTCATCATTACTGCCCCTAGAACACAGTCTTAGATAAAGCTCCACTGCTGGATATATTCTGGTATTCCAAAATTGGAGAATTTTGGTTAACACTCACCACGCTCTGGCCAAATGGGTTCGCGAGGGTCTGATGTCAATCTATTAAAAGGGTTCTACCCACCATCGAGGTTCCAGCTCTTCTGGATTTATCCGAGATGATGGCAAGAGAACCGATGGTATGATGTTGGTCCCTGGAAATGACAACGTGCTCTGATGTCACAAGTAGTGGTATTAGTGAAAACGGGACCAACGCTACGATCTAAAATAATGATGGTCAATGTCGAATTGTCTGAATAGGAAGTAGACTGTTTCAATCCAAACTTAAAGAGGATCTATAGTCGCAAAACAAAAAACGTTTCTTAAAGACGATTCGTATTTTGAACGCCCACCACTATTTTAACGTACTGTCTGAGAGTGTTGCAATCAGTGATTTTGCCAGGTTCTATACATACATTATGTAGCTTTGTATTTTTTGATAATTAATTCTTGTTACTGCGGGGATCCCTTCGATTCTTGAACCGTCTGGGATCTCTCGCAGTGATGGTAAAAGACTTTGGTGCCGTGGTCAATGAGTCGAGCATTCGTGTGGGACGCTACTTGCTCGGTCTCATATCCAGGGCACATTTGTTTTCTGTACCTCGCTCTAAAACAAGGTATGCACAAAACATTTTTCTGCGTCGTGCATGTACACTTTATAATAGCAAGTTGTTTCATATCGATTTGTTCAGTAATTCATATGCAGTCTTATAAAATGACTTCGCAACATGTAGCGATTTGGTCGAGGAACACTTATTGTAACTATTATTACTTGATATTTTAGTTGTGGTAATTTTGCTTATGATGTATTTAATTTACAAATTAATATTACAAATTAGCTAAAAAAATTGTATAAACTAACTAAAAATTAAAACTAAAAACTAAATTATATATAAAAATATTCACCCATGACCTGATCATTTGGCAGTGTGGCAAAAACACTTGCGGCATTCCCCAGCTGCACAGCAATGCTGATTTGCTGCGCGAAAAAACTGCCAGCCCCCATGTCACATACAGCGTTAACCAGCTTCTTAGACAGTTCTTTAAAGATCTTCGTAGCACTTGTCCACATATGCTAGTGATTATATTTCAATATTGTAATAAAAATACAAATACACAAGTCTTTGCGGGGGAGCCATTAAATCACAATACGCAATTCACAGCATGCACTAAAATCTATCCATTGGTTAGGGTCATAGACGTAGATATAAAAAAACACATCGTCTATTTTCCAATATTATTAATAGTTATTCTGTTATTCGGGACGGAGACAAATCCAACAAATCAATAACAATGAAAATAGGTCTAGCCGTTTTCGAGTTATAAGTGTTCTTACAAACCCGACTTTGTTTTATATATTAAGATTTATTTAAGGTTGCTATTAAAAACATGGTCATAAGCGACCGCCTAATAACGCATGGATTTAATATTTTTGAACATATTAACCGTAATTAAAAAGTTGAACACATCCTTATAATGTTCATTACTATGGCATATTTTTAGTGTTGGGCGTTATTTAAAGTAAGATCTGTCATTATTATAGGCTTTGGAATCTATTAGTTGGTGACTAACAAACAAACACATCAGGAAAAATCTGGCAAATTTATTTTTTAAATTTTGTGTTACATTGGTACGGCCGATTCACAGTCTAGTTAGCACAGATTAGTCATGTTTACATGTCTGGGGGACTGGTGTGTTATCCAGTACTGAACTACGGACTAGGGTTAGAGAAGAAAATATAGGTATTGATTAAAACAAAAAAAAAATAGTCCTTGCGTCACCAACTAATTCAAGGTCCAAGAATAGATCATTTCCAGGTTCCATATTACATATATTATATTATAGGTATATATTAATTCTTAGAAATGAGATAAAAAGTGATGTACATATTTTAATATTTTTTAAAATGATTTGTGCTCGCTTATGACATTTAAAACTCTCTTATAGTCTTTAAGGTAGCAGGCATTGTATTAGCCCTTTGTACTTCTGTTCAATAAAGTTATTTTTTTTTAGAAAAAATAAAATTAATTAGTGAATATTTTTTTTACCATTGGCCTAGGTCTCGTGTATGTCTATGGTAAGGGTGCTTAGAAGATATACGCTATCTATTTGGCGTGTAACGAGTTGGTAATAAAATTTGAGCCCCCTCCGACAGGCTCCTGACGAATGTACTTATTTAGCTTCGTTATTTTACGTTTATCTATTTTCCAAATTGCTCAAATATGTTTTTAATTTAATCTGTTTTGAGTGTGCTGGAAAGTACTTCTTCACCAGTGGAGGTTTGCGACCTTGTTTTCTAGGAACCTAAAAGAAAACGCGCGGTCTCATCATCATTCTTCTTCTTAGTCGCTACACTCTTGGCAGAGTGGTCGTGGTCGTCACTTGAGTGTCAATGGCACGCTTAACAAGCAGTCGCCACTCGTCTCGAACTGCAGCCTTCCTGGAGCACTCATGTAGGGGGTGATCCATTGCCGCTTTAACCTAGTCAGTCCATCTCATCGGACACCTACCACGCATCCTCTTGCCATCGACTTTTCCCTGAACTACAAGGCGCTCAATGCATGTATCTCCACGCCGCGACATGTGTCCAAAGAAAGTGAGAATGCGTGATTGTGCGATTGAGGAAAGGCGCTGTCCTATCTCTAGTTTCTCCAGGATGGATTTGTTGGTTCGGAACTCCGTCCACGATATGCTTAACATTTTCCGCCAACACCACATTTCTAGAGCATTAATTCGTTTTATTTCAGTTTCGCGCAGGGTCCACGTCTCTGCAGCATACAGGAAAATGGGGAACACAATAGCTCTGACCAGCCGGATTTTAGTAGCTTTCGTTATGTTTCGGTTCCTCCATATTTTCATCATTATAAAAGCTCCTAAAAACCTCCACTGTTGGAGATGGGCCTTCAAGATAATTCTGGAGAAATTGGCATACAATCGCCACGCTTGCTGAATAGACGGGTTGGATAGATTTGTTTAATTTATTTTTTATTCATAGATAGATAAATCTTTTTTGCTTTTTTATACTGAACACGACATGCGAGGTCCAAGAATGGGAGCCACTGACGCCAGCCAATAACGACCGGCATCAGTCTCTTCCCTATGCCGGCCTAACAAGATGCTTTTTTTACACTACGCTTTTAGAACTCCAGGTTATAGGAATGGGGAAACACACTGGCTGGGAGAGCATTCCACATCTTTAGATGTAAAAGTCTTAAAATTTATGAGTACGCGTAGGGATAGTGGGTATGGTATGTGGATCCATATTTTGGCTAAGGTTGAAAATAAAAAAAAAAAACACCTTAATTAAGTTAAATCATTAATTTAATAATTGAAGTGTAATAAGTACTGCCTCCTTAGTATAGCGGTTAAGTCCGTGGATTTAGACTCAGTGGTACTGGATTCGTTTCCTGATCGGGGCAATAATTTATTTTATTTATTTGTCATATTTCTCGTGTTTGGTACGAGCTTGACACTTGACGATGGAGCTATAGTAAAGTTGCCTAAATTCGACTCGTTAAAAAAAAACGTGGTTTGTAACCGCTCGGAAGAGATACGGTCGTGATAATACTTTTGTCTAATTTACTATATAAGATCTATGATTAGGTTAGATTGTGATTAGGTTAAATTGAATAGTGTTTATTTTCCATCAATCCCTAATCCGATCTTGTATCAATATTTTAGAGGTAGTTTAATAAATTATCGCGGGTTATCCCCTCTGCCACGCCACGTCGAATTATAAACTTAACGTGCCTCAACTGACAGGAATCGCCCCTTCCTTGTACGTACTAGCCACCCACAGGATTAAACTCTCCTTCGTGACTAGCACTGACTCAAAAAATAAATAATAAATATTATTATACAATTCATTTTTTTATTTATTAATGTTAATTTATTTATTAATATACTATAACTTAGGTATATTATTAGTTTATCATAATATTATTTATTTATTCTATTCTCATTTGTTAAACATATATGTAAACTGTACATTTAGTGTTCCTTTCCATTTAATAAATGGTACTGTACATCTTCCTCGCCAAGCCGTCTGGCCAGCGTGGCGAGTGTAGGCCAAATTCTCCAGATATATGTTCTGGAAGGCCCATCTCCAGCAGTGGAGGTCTAGGACGCTGTGTTCTAGGGGCTGTTATGATGATGATGACTGTACATCTCTGCGACCCGTGACTCACCCAACATAAGGCATCAGCTGAAAATCAGCGCTGCAGCCTCGGCTGTAGCATATGCTGAGCTGACCACCTATTTATCCCCACACCTGTATGTATGTTTCGGTATATAGAATAGGCTTACATTTATACATTTAGATTTATTCCTTGCATATTTATTTTTTTGTAATTTTCTTTCTTTCTATTATTATTTAATTCTTTAATGCACAAAATAAGTGTACAAAGGCGAAGATTAATTAATAAACAAGGCATTTTCTAACATCTAACCTTTGGGAGAGTGTGAGATTAAGGGTAGTGCCGATATCAAGTTTAACAATATCTAATATACTACACTACCTACTAATATATACTTACGCTGTTACATTAATTACACATATATTTATAAATAAACGCATATATACATATATACTGACAAGGCCCATATACAGCCGCAACAACAGCTTAATTTATTTACCTAAGGTAGGTAGATATTTATATTTAATATAGGTACCTATATTTTTGGTTATTTTTTGTTGTTTTGACGTTCCTATAACACTACCAGTTCCGTTCCTTGTATAAATAAATAATCAATATTATTTAGTGTAAAAGTGTATGTAAAAGTGAATTTATAAAGGTTTTTGCTACACTTGCCTGCTGGACATTTTCTCAGACATCTACACAAGTCTTACAAACCTGAGATATCTCTTTTTGCATTTACTATGGCCGCTTCTAGTAGTATCGAACAATCTCAGCAATTCATTGAAGACAAATTGACCAAGAAGATGGCTCAGTTTGAGATCCAGTTGTCAGCTGTTAGGGATAATCCTCAAACTAACAAGGTGGAAACATTGGAGCAAGAATACCAAGAGTTCAAATCTTTTACTATTAAGATGTTCTCAATGCTCAGAAATCAGATCTCTCAAATGCAGACATCCCTGGAGCACTTGGAAACTAGATCTCGTGATGACTGTTTGCTGGTGAAGGGTGTCCCGGAGCAGCAGGGGGAGGATGTCGCCCAGACCATTGCTGTAATTTTACAGGATAAACTTTGCACTCTCCAGACAAGACTGATATTTTAACGTTAAATATATATTGTGTACAATTTTGTTTAAATTATATTGACTTAACCAAATTCCGGTGGGAATGTACGGTGATACACTAAGAATAAAGATATTATGCCAAATATATATTAGCGAGTGGTAGCTTGTTTCACTAGCGGGCTGCAGACACAGTATACGAATCTGAATATCTGCTAGAGGAGTGGGATAGGATTTTAAGTTGGTTGTTATGTGAGGAACGAAGTGGAAGTGTATTCACATGTATTCAAAACGGCATTTAAGATGTTTTAAGGTATTGCACGCGCATGAGGGTTCATCAGGATACCATACAGAGACACAAGGAGATGGGTAGATCTTCGAAAAGGGATATTGAGTCATTTTAACTGATTACGAAAATGAGAGATATGATCATATTTACGCAAGCCGTATACATATCGGATGCATAAATTCAGCAGACGATCAAGTATACACACGAGAATAGATATATTATATATATATCACTAATTTTGTTGATTGGCCTCTAAGGCTCTTTTTTTTAGTTAGGTATAGTTCAGAAGTTGTTTTTTTCTTTAAGAATAGGTATTAATAATGTAAAATAATTATCAAGACGGACTCCTTATTACAAATACATACAATCTTCTTTGTTCTTGGCTTAGGCGCGGTGGTGGCTCGGTTGTAAGAACGCGTACTTTAAATCCTACAAAGGTCTGTTCAAACCCCCCCGCATGTACCGATGAGAAATACACTTTTCTTACGTACATTTGTGATAGATTTACAACACCACCTTTCCCGTGCCTCGGAGAGCACGTTGAGCCCTCGGTCCTGGTTCCGTTAATACCAACTTGTGAAATCGTTAATAAATTGTCATAAAAAAAATTATTGACAACATATCTTCGCCAAGCCGTCTCGCCAAGTTCTCCAGTTCTGGAAGGCCCATCTCCAGCAGTGGAGGTCTGGGACGCTGTGTTCTAGGGGCTGTTGGGGGGTGTAATGACCGCCTCCGTGGTCTAGTGGTAACAAACGTTGCCGTGAACTCGGGAGGTCGTGGGTTCGATTCCCACTGGAGGCAAGTTGTACATTGTATAATTTGTCTCGGTCTGGGTGTTTATATGTATAATATGTATATATTTACAAAAAAAAAGAAGTATAATATGTAGTTTATCAACCATCTAGTTTCCGTAACACAAGCCTCGTTGCTTACCACGGAAACTAGATGGCGCTGTGTGACCTGTCTGGAAATACTTATTTAATATATTTATATTTATTTATGTAATGAATGAATGAAATAAAATCCGAAAAACAATTTTGATAAATTTTATACGGACCTCTGGAAGTATGACCTACCAAACAAAAGAAGAATCATCAAGCGGAGATGGAGCTCTTTCTTTTTTGAAGTTGGTTAAAAAGATTACGTCGTACTTCCGATTACAAGATCCGGAATCCTGTTATACGTTGCGCCTTCACGCTTCCTTCACTAAGACATCTCGACACCCCTCGTTCGCCCGAGGTGCTCTACAATTACAAGTGAATGTTTAATTTGCGACAGTGTTAAATTAATCAACGTTTATCTTGTTGATTACTTTTCTGCTAATTATAAGTTGGGAGCACATGTTGGTGACGTTGATTTGTGAAGTTGACAGGCGGCTTAATATTAGACAAATCTTCGAATTGTTTCGGAATATTAACATTTATTTTGGAATCTTATAAACGGGGAAATTCGGATATAAATATATTGTTGTAAGTCGCTTTAAATTTTATCAGGTAATATCTCGCCATTGTTCTTTAGGTATATGCGAGTGAAAATATGTACACAGTAATTGTATTTTCTAGAAACTTGATTGACTACATTTTTTACAAGTACAGTCAGACATAAAAATCTCTTTGAAAATGTTGGACTGTGCGAGCGAGATGGATGCTAAGCTTAAAAACTCTTCCTCTAAAAGAAAACTATAAAAAGGTAACATATTAGATTATTCGTAGAGATTAGAATAGTTTAAGCTCGCCTTTTAAAGAGAATAAATACAAATAAAAAAAAACAATAATGTAGCTAAAAAAGTAAATTATATGTTATTTTTTTAAACATCTTTTGCAATCGATACGAGTGAATATTTTATATTTATAGTCTTTAAGTATGTTTGTATTTTTTTTATTGTAGATATCTATACAGGGTGTTTTGATTATAACCATTTTTTATTATATTTATAAACTGCCTCCGTGGTCTAGCGGTTAAGTCCGTGGATTTAGACTCGGAGGTACCGGGTTTGATTCCTGCACAAAAATATTGATTGATGTAAATAAATACATTTAATTAATATTTAATTTATTTGTGATATTTCTCGAGTTTGGTACGCTGGAGACATCGACGAGCTTGCCACTTGTCATGATTGGCCTATAGTAAAGTTGGCTAAATGTGAATCCGCTTATTTATAAGCGTCGTTTTTGACTACCCCGAAAGGGAAACGGTCGTGATGATACTTTTTGTTGTAGATATTTAATTCGCTTACAGCCAACGTTACTCGAACGTATTTTTAGTATTTAAGTAAAAAATAACAGGTTTTGCAAGAAATGCATTTCACGTTTTCTTAAGAAATAATTAAGAAGGCAATTGTAATTTACATAAATGTATGGGAAGTTATAAATTTTGCGTTTCACAAAGCAATAGCAAATAATTAAGTAACTTTTGACAACTGTTTTCTTAAGTAGCCGAAGACTTCATTAACTTTGTCTTAATATCTTATATAGCTCAAAAATAATTTTTTTTTTTGGTTCTTTTCTCCCGATGGATGATGAATGAGGTGATAGGGAAGGCAAAGCCATACAGCCAAGTCTGACGTAAAATATCTTTCTCTTCTATGAGTTAATGAGGTCATCATCAAATTCCAGATGCTGCAGAATTTGATGCTTTTCTTGGAGTCACTCGCGGCACCATAGCTCAAACACGTCGGGTAAAATATGGGAGTTGACAGCGCGGGAAAACCGCAAAAATAAACTGCAACTCGTGCCCATATTTAAAGTCCAATTTATAGTTTTCCATAATTATTCACATTGTAGCGCATTATTAAACAAAACAACACCATTTTTGACCAATAATATCCACAGTAAATTAATTTACAAAACAAAAACTTGCACTTGACATGTCCACGCAAAATGGCGCGAAGGACTCCGCTCAGAAATAAACAGTATTACCATTTTTGACTGTCATTCGTTTAGTTGTTTGTTAAAATACTACAAATGAATATAATGCGACTAGTTAAAATTAGCTCAACAAAGATACAAGAACCGAATTACTGCGCAAATATTACGTTGTAATAAGATTGCCTAAAAATCTCAAGACAATTTCATTAAAAGGAATATAATTATAAGTAAGATACACAAATACAAACAATAAATATAAATTATAGCTACCTAAACAATAAAGTTAAAAATAAACTAAACAAAACCTTAAATTAAATAAACTAAAAAGACAATTAAATTAAATTAAAATTACTTAAAGACAATTTTAAAACATACTATAAAAATTGTGTTATGGCTATTAAAAATTAAATTGAATAATAAAAAATACACAACTAAATGGTCAAATTATAACAATGAATGCCAAATATAAGATTTGGAACGAACCTGTTACCCGTTTCATCTCACGACAAGAGCAATATCAACATCATCTCTACAATATGTTTATATTTTTAAATATTATTTTCGTCAACATATACATTATACGTTTCTTACAAATGTACCATAAAATAATGCACATTCTACTATTTCAACAATAGTATATGTGTATTTTTTGATTAATATAAATATTTACTTTTTTGTTTTTCTACTTAAATTGTAATCTTGGAATAATTTAACTAAAAATGCTCGATTGACGGTAAACTACATAACCAAAATCCCTATAGAAGATGAATGATGTCAGACTCTTACATAATATATCGCACGCTAAAGATATGGAATATGACGTAAGTTCTTCAAGCGATGTATGAAAAAGCATAACACATTTTTTTATTTATTTTTGCACTGAACACGACATTTGACGTGTCCCCACCTGATGGTAAGTGGTACGCGAGGACCAAGTATGGGAGCAACCAACGACATCAGTCTACACCACTATTCCGGCCTAATAAGCTATTTTTTAACATAAATAGATAGCATTAAACAATTCCTGGTTTAGACTAAGGTAGTAAGTAAGTCTCGAACTCTCTAATAAAAGGTTATAATTTGAAAAAAAAAAATGGCTTAGATGACGATTAATGAGGGGAAAACTAAAGTGTGGCTTGTCATATACCGGCTTTTTCTTTGCAAATTTCAATTTGTGTTGCTTAGACTAATGGATTTGTTGCGTGCATGCAACGTTGGACGTACATATTGGGAACAAATATCATTAAACCAGGGATACCGCATCAAAAACAAAATTTAATAAAAAATGCTCGTAGATATATTTCTCCATTCCTAGTAGTCACTGCCTCCGTGGTTTAGCGGTTAAGTCCGTGGATTTAGACTCGTAGGTACCAGGTTCGATTTGTGGTTGGGAAACCACAATTAATTTAATTTATTTTATTTGTGACATTTCCCGAGTTTGGTACGCTTAAGACATCGACGAGATTGCCATTTGTCATGATGGGCCTATAGTAAAATAGGCTAAATTTAAACCCGCAAACAAAAAAAAGAACGTGGTTTCTGACCACCCAAAAGGGATACGGTAGTGTGAAAGCATCCACATAGATTAAAATCTGGTTTCCTTATTTAGTTATTGATCTTGTATTAAAAGATCAATCATTTCAAATAATACACATACATAGCTTTTGTATCTTGAATATTGCATAAAATAAGTTACGGCAAGTCATTTATTATGCCACTTAAATTTTTATTTTATTTTCCTAAGTTTATTAAGTACAGCATTATTTATGTAATATTTTTTTATCGGTATGTTGTAAATAGGTACATATTATTATTATTTTGTTTTAATTTAGACTGGGAGGTACCTGGTCGGGACATATTTATTTAATTTATTTGAGATATTTTCTGAGTTTGGTACGCTAGAATCATCGACAAGCTTGCCACGATGAGCCTATAGTAAAGTTAATTAAATGTGAACCCATCGTGATAATATTATTTTAATCAGATTTAACGCTTGTGCTTTCCTTTCCCACGCACAATCCAATATTTTAAAAGATTTGTCAACTTTCTAGGAAATAAAATTACAGACATCTTAGACTTATTTTCACTTTTATATACCTAATGTTAGACAGAGAAAAATTGCAAAAACAGTTATTTTACTAAGATAAATCAATTGAAGACAAATTTCTAAGCATTCCATGGATTCACCGTGCGGGTGCCGGGTCCATCGTGTGTGGGTAAGAGATGAAAATAATGGTGTCACGGGCTTGCGACCGACAATAGGCTGGTTTAAGAAATGGAGGCCTCCCTTTTTTATTTTATTGCGCGATAATACGCTCACCATTCACCATTCTACTTCTCTCCCTACCAAACCAAATACTGTATGATTACGTTAATGCCGTCTTGGAAGCTCGGTAATCTTTCTCTTAAATGTCCGTAATTTTATTTTTTATAAAGTTAATAGACTCGAAAAACCTTTGAAAGTTTCGGATGTGCGAGCGAGAGGCATGCTTTTAACCCTCTTAATAATGATTTCTTTGTGACCGCTAATGCTGCATCTACTTAATTTCAAGATCATTGATGCATGCAACTTTGGACGCACAGTGTATTGGGACCGTTCACCTGTTTCGACGTCAATTACACTCACATTTGGAACTAGTGTGGGGAAAAATGCGAAGAAATTGTATTACTATTTAATCAAAAAATTCAGCGAATTTTGCATTTTATTTGTAGCAATTTTGGGGTAAATTTATTTCCTCAAAAATACTATACGGTAAGAAATATACAATAGTTATTTGTAACACTTTCATAAAACGTTTTACTATTAATTTAAGAAAATAAATAAATATAAATAAATAAATATTTCCAGACAGATCTAGTTTCCGTGGTAAGCTACGAGGCTTGTAACACAAACTAAATGGTTGATAAACTACATATTATACTTTTTTTTTGTAAATATATACATATTATACATATAAACACCCAGACCGAGATAAATTATACAATGTACAACTTGCCCCCGGTGGGAATCGAACCCACGACCTCCCGAGTTCACGGCAACGTTTGTTACCACGGAGGCGGTCAAAAAAATCCTTACTGACAACTGCTTTTGTTTATTTATTTTTTATTTAAAAACTTTATTGTAAATCTATACAAAAGGCAAACGTAATGCCGCAAGACATTCTCTTCCCGTTAACCTTTGGGACATTGGGACATTTAAATATGAGTACGGTGCAAATAGAGAAATAAAATATTAAAACGAAACATAAATAATATCAAAAATTAACGTACATAGACAACTACACACATCAAAAGTGTCTAGGGATCAACATATATTTTTGCAATAACTTTTCTCCTGATTGATATTCATTAAAATTTTCTTTAAGGATTGATCAAATAAAATGTTTTCGTTTGTCTACAGTAACGATAAACCAAGTCACCTTTGCATTAGTAAAAAAAATTGCCATTTTCCTAATAAAGGGATTTTTGACATTTGAACCACTAACATTAAAGTTCGAAAAAAAGACTGAAATAACAGTTTTTTTTTTAATTTTATTGGGTAACTTAAACAATTAATAATCCGTGTTTCTACCGCGAACACTAACAACACAAGAACATCGGTTTGGCATACTCAAAATGAGTTCATCCAAATCACGCTGTGGAATGGCCGCCCATGTTCGTTGCAACAACAAAAAAAGGTCTTCTTGCGACTGGATACCCTCCATATTCGGCAGAGCTCTTCTCTGAAGAATATCCCATGCATGCTCAATCGGGTTCAAGTCTGGCGACTGAGCAGGCCAGGGCAGGACATTGATGTTAGCTGCGGCGAGAGTCTGTCTTACAACTCTTGCGGTGTGCGGTCGTGCATTATCATGCATTAACTGAAATAAGGGACCGATATGCACTTGTAGAGGAACGATGACGTCTGATACAACCGTCTCAGCATAAATTTGAGCGTTGAGGTTGCCTCTGATCCAAATCAACTCAGTTCTTCCGCCGATCGAAATACCCGCCCATACCATGATGGTTCCACCACTATAAGGATGGACTTCCTGGCAGGATTTTAATCGCTGTTGGCGTCCAGGGGTTCTCCAGTGTCGTATACGTCTTGTATCCGGCCTCATACCAAAACGAGACTCATCAGAAAAGCACACGAAACGCCATTGTTCTTCTGTCCAATTTCTGTGTTCAAGAGCCCATTGATATCGAGTCCTACGATTGTGCATTGCTATAGGTGGTACCCGTAGCGGTCTTCGGGAATGAAGGTTCACTTCATGCAAGCGGTTTCTGACTGTTTGGTCGCTAATTAAGTTCCCTGAAGAGCGATGAAGGCTCACGGCTAACATCATGGCGGTTATTGTTGGAGTTCTTCGAGCTGTGATTTGAATATATCGGTCTTGTCTCCGTGTGGTGCAGCGATACCGTCCTCCATGGCGCTCAGCCACGGTACCAGTGGTTCGGTAACGTGTCCAAAGTCGACTGATAACACTCTGACTTGTATTCAGAGCTAAAGCCACAGTACGTTGCCGGGAACCAGCTTCTATCATTCCCACGGCTCTGATCATTTCTTCCCTGCTTAAATGACGTCGCCGCTCCATAATAACGTTGGTTTTAATCAGTAGTAGGGAAACAGTAGCACTAATAATGTCTTCAATGCGTCTTATGTTTTTATAGGGAAAATATTGACAGCTGATTTTCATCTTTTACTCGAATTTGATTGACAGTTCCTGTTTTAAATTATGAAATGCACCAAAAAGGATCCATATAAATTTATAAAATCATAAATTTATTACAAAGCCACATCTCAATCACAAGAAATCCGCATAAACATGCTTGATCCCTAGACTTTTTTGATGTGTGTATAATATTAATATACACATACATACTAATACTACATAAATATAATACATAAATACCTTAATGTTAATAATAACTACCTACAATAGATTAAAGTCAGTAAAAAGTTAAGCTTATAATAAAAATGACTGTACTTACTGAAGATTTTTTAGCATGCAATTTTTTACATTAATATGTATTATAATAGATTTCAATAAATAGACAACAAAAATGTTAAATGTTAGCTATATATTAATACAAGTAGAAGGGCTGTAAAGCTTGTGTACGGTTGGAGGGAGGCACGTCACTTTGCTTTGAATCCCAAATGGGCGCCAGATTATTCACTATAGATCTCGACAAATGCCTTAAAAGATGAGTGATCTAGCGGTCAACTGCCTGCTTTATGCAGATTTATTTATTTATTTATTAGGTCTCCAACAAGATGTACACCAATTCATTACAACATAATAAGAATAATATGGGGCTAAGTGCCACCTTAATTATAGGAGATTACACCATTCAAATTAGAGTATATATACAATTTTAATATAAATTAGATTAAGTTCAATTGTTAAAAAAATCTATGTAAAACAATAAAATTTTATAAAGTGATAATTTATATAAACATAATAATACTTAAAACTATAATAAAAAATAGAATTTTAAATTAAAATACAATTAATAATTACACAATAAAATACCCTATTGATACAGATGATGCTGTTTTTATGGAATAGACCGAACAACAAATGCAATCTCTAGTCATAGCAATGAAAGAGGCATATGCAGAAAATAAGACTCTTTGAAAGAAAAAGAATTACAACCGTGACGATAAAGATTGATGATAAAACTCTAGAACAACTAAATAAAATTATATATCTGGACAGTGTTTTCACTGCGGATGGGAAATATGATAGGGATATTGAAAGAAGAGTGAACGCGGGAAATAGTGTTCACGGTGCCCTGGGGTCACTGATCAGATTGTCAGTGACAAAGCTCGGCTCGCCATACACAATACCATGTTAGTACCAATACTGATGTATGGAAATGAGACGTAGATATGTCAGAATACGCATGAGATTTGAGTTAATGCAGTAGAAATGAGGTCGTTGCGTAGAATATGCGGCGTCACTTTGGCGGACCGCATACGTAACGTCGAAATATGGAAAAGGGTATGTATAAAAGAAAGGATAAGGACAAAAATAAAGAAAGGCACGCTACGATGGTTCGGGCATGTTGAAAGGAGGAACCAGGTATATTATTTATGCTATTCGAGGTTGGGAGACTTTACAATTATGATACTTCTTACGTTGATTCCCCCGTTTGACAGCTGTAAGGAATGGTTCAATGGAGGAGCTGTTGGGAAATACGCGTGTTAAATTCATTACAAAAAGGCCGTTTGTGGCCACTGTAGACCAAACGTCTGTGCCGATTTTGTTATTTTTTATTAGAATTTATTCTTAGTTTTGTGTGTGTATTAATAATAATAATAAAATTCTTTATTGCACACAAAATATACAATATAAAGTGTTATACATAGGCGAGCATAATACCATTAAGGTATTCTCTACCAGCTAACCTTTGGGAGAGTGAGAGATTAATATTATGGATGCAGAGTGTGAAAATGGAAATAATATAGTGAAAACCAGAATTAAAATATGTAAATAAATACAATATATACATTTATAATACTATAATACCTAACAGAAAAATAATAATACATAGTTAAGATAAATACATAAATAATTATATATACATATATAGGTACTAATAATATGTCAGGTGATTAGGATTCGTTTTGCTTTTTAAGGAAGTAAGAGAGAAAAAGTTTTTTAAATATATTTAAAGACGGTGACTGTCTGATAAACAATGGTAGCCTGTTCCATTGACGAGCTGCTGACACGGTGAGAGAATCTGAATATCTGCTAGGAGAGTGAAGAGGGATAGAAAGTTGGTTGTCAAATCATAAAATTAAGCTTTGGGCTTGTTGTTCCATTTCAGTCTTTATTAAAAGTTATTTTTTACTTAGTTTGGTAGGTATATTGATTTTTTAAAGTTTTTTTTTCCCATATTTTTGTCATATTTTTATTTTATTATTTTTGATCTAACGAATATACATCATCATTACAGCCACTAGAATACAGCGTCCTAGACCTCCACTGCTGGAGAATTTGGCCTACACTCGCCACGGTGACCAGACGGCTTGGCGAGGATACATATACAGCCACTATACCGCTACTACATAATGATCC
The DNA here is from genome assembly GCA_910589645.1 of Tinea semifulvella. Lineage (NCBI taxonomy): Eukaryota > Metazoa > Arthropoda > Insecta > Lepidoptera > Tineidae > Tinea > Tinea semifulvella. The sequence goes on along the minus strand of OU342611.1, from coordinate 4,841,048 downwards.
CGTGTGTATGTATAACTAAAAGATTTTCTATGTTTCACACAAACTTTTCCTAGAACTGATGCGACTTGCAGTCAGTGTAGTTCGCGTGGCATTTCAATCAATCAATCAATTTACCCCGACAGGCCCTCCACAACATCCATTCCGGGAGATACAATGTATGTATGGTTTTCCAATACATTCCACCTGATCATTGTACAAAGAGGAGACTTTAAGAGTATTGTGAATATCTTTTGCACGATGACAAGCGGCCCGATGCAACTTTTAGGACCTTTTCACATGCATACGGTTACCATCGAAACGGCTATGCATCGTCCTGCGCTCTATTACATGTCAAGTTTACTTGTTTGGATTTACTCATTCCTATTTAAAAAGTCGCAATGGTCTTATCGCATATGATAGACCGCACTTCTAGTGAAATTAACACATCAATGTTAATGTCAATCTGTGGTAAATCGCGTAAAGACCAACATCTGCATGCGCCGGCGTTGACGACGCATCGTTACTCCGGTTAATTATAATTATCAAAACTACACACATCAAAAAAGTCTAGGGATCAAGCATGTTTATGCGGATTTCTTGTGATTGAGATGTGGCTTTGTAATAAATTTATGATTTTATAAATTTATATGGATCCTTTTTGGTGCATTTCATAATTTAAAACAGGAACTGTCAATCAAATTCGAGTAAAAGATGAAAATCAGCTGTCAATATTTTCCCTATAAAAACATAAGACGCATTGAAGACATTATTAGTGCTACTGTTTCCCTACTACTGATTAAAACCAACGTTATTATGGAGCGGCGACGTCATTTAAGCAGGGAAGAAATGATCAGAGCCGTGGGAATGATAGAAGCTGGTTCCCGGCAACGTACTGTGGCTTTAGCTCTGAATACAAGTCAGAGTGTTATCAGTCGACTTTGGACACGTTACCGAACCACTGGTACCGTGGCTGAGCGCCATGGAGGACGGTATCGCTGCACCACACGGAGACAAGACCGATACATTCAAATCACAGCTCGAAGAACTCCAACAATAACCGCCATGATGTTAGCCGTGAGCCTTCATCGCTCTTCAGGGAACTTAATTAGCGACCAAACAGTCAGAAACCGCTTGCATGAAGTGAACCTTCATTCCCGAAGACCGCTACGGGTACCACCTATAGCAATGCACAATCGAGGACTCGATATCAATGGGCTCTTGAACACAGAAATTGGACAGAAGAACAATGGCGTTTCGTGTGCTTTTCTGATGAGTCTCGTTTTGGTATGAGGCCGGATACAAGACGTATACGACACTGGAGAACCCCTGGACGCCAACAGCGATTAAAATCCTGCCAGGAAGTCCATCCTTATAGTGGTGGAACCATCATGGTATGGGCGGGTATTTCGATCGGCGGAAGAACTGAGTTGATTTGGATCAGAGGCAACCTCAACGCTCAAATTTATGCTGAGACGGTTGTATCAGACGTCATCGTTCCTCTACAAGTGCATATCGGTCCCTTATTTCAGTTAATGCATGATAATGCACGACCGCACACCGCAAGAGTTGTAAGACAGACTCTCGCCGCAGCTAACATCAATGTCCTGCCCTGGCCTGCTCAGTCGCCAGACTTGAACCCGATTGAGCATGCATGGGATATTCTTCAGAGAAGAGCTCTGCCGAATATGGAGGGTATCCAGTCGCAAGAAGACCTTTTTTTGTTGTTGCAACGAACATGGGCGGCCATTCCACAGCGTGATTTGGATGAACTCATTTTGAGTATGCCAAACCGATGTTCTTGTGTTGTTAGTGTTCGCGGTAGAAACACGGATTATTAATTGTTTAAGTTACCCAATAAAATTAAAAAAAAAACTGTTATTTCAGTCTTTTTTTCGAACTTTAATGTTAGTGGTTCAAATGTCAAAAATCCCTTTATTAGGAAAATGGCAATTTTTTTTACTAATGCAAAGGTGACTTGGTTTATCGTTACTGTAGACAAACGAAAACATTTTATTTGATCAATCCTTAAAGAAAATTTTAATGAATATCAATCAGGAGAAAAGTTATTGCAAAAATATATGTTGATCCCTAGACACTTTTGATGTGTGTATTTGGACGTAAGTTCAATTTGGTTTTTGTCAGACATACTGTGGAAAATGTCCGGGCCCCTGTGATGCTATAGTCTAAGATACGTAAAAGAGCGACCTTTATCGATCTCATCCGAATGAATTATTTTTCTATATATATAAAAAATAATGTCTGTGTCTATGTATGTTCCATATGCATTTCAAAACTACTTGACCGATCGGAATGAAACTTTGGGAATATGTTCCCCGATAGGTAGCACACATCAGCGCTGATTTGTGAGGCATACCGACCGAGGGTACATTCATTGACTGTCGGGCGGTACGAAGTTCGCTGGGTCAGCTAGTATATAATAAAATACGCTGACAAAAGCAATGGCGATGGGCTGACTAACGAAATAGGGTCAATACTATTTATTTTTATTTTGATCAAATATTAAGCACTAGATGATAGTGACGTTTATGATGGTTAAATTTTGGGAATTAATGTTAAATGTCAATCTTATGGAAACTGTAGGAATCGAACCCTTTTGTCAAAAGCTTCTGTTGTGATTCCCGACTAAATTAAGGTTTTGAAAAATATACATTTTTATTTTTTTAACGAAATCGACCCGGACACAAATTTCAGAATTTTTCGATATATCTCGTACCTCCCACTTGAAAAAGTCATCTGTATAGTCTTGACCATATTTCATTAGGGAATCCATCGCTGTTGTTAGCGTATTGTCGTCGCCGTTTTGTATTGTATCATGTAAACGAGTTCATACAAGTCAATTCATTACATGCCGCGCCGAAACCGTATTTATAGTGAATAAGCACGGCAATGGCACGATTGCCGTGCCTTGTGAAAGCTGTCTATGTATCTCATATACTAATTTAAACGGCATTATCGCCGTGCCGTGACCGTATGCATGTGAAAACCCCTTAACTGTAACCTAAGTGCTTTGACGTCGACTTGTGAGAGAAGCGAGTCATGTGGTTGCTACTTAATGCCACGTTAATTGTGTCTTAAAAGGCGTTGTTCACAACTGACAGTAATTGCGTAAAGTGCTTTTAACATAAATTTAAAGCAGTTTAAACTATAATCAGTAAAATATTAGTATAATCAGTAAAATATAAGTATAATTGCATACATCACTATACTGCTAGGAATTCAATAAAAAACAATTTTTTAGCAAATCTAGGAAACAATTTAAGTACTACGTATATTTACCGGTGTGAAGTTAGCAGCCAAATCTTTGTAGCCAATTAAAACTGACCGATTTAAGAAGCCATTTTTTTTTGTAATGCTATCCGTAAATACATCATGTAAATATTTATTTTTATTATTCAGTAATAAAATCTTAAGTTACAATGTAAATGTGTACACGTGTAAACGGAAACTTATTTTTTTCATTTGCAAAAATGAGAATAACAAGAATTAGAACGAACGAGTGCTCCATGATCATTAATAATAATAATAATAATAAAATACTTTATTGCACAAAATTACAAAAGTAGTGTACAAGGGCGAATTTAATGACGTAGGCATTCTCTTACAGCTAACCTTCGTGATAGTGATAAGTGAGGTTATAGGGTGCTTATAAACGATAAGTCAATAGAATTAGATATGAATATTGTTACGGGGAAAGTGGTAACAAAGAAAATTGAAATAAAAACTACAAGAATAAATATATACTACTAGTTATTAAAAAAAAAAAATTAAATGTAGGTACAAAAAAAAAAAATAAAAAAAAGATATTTTACCCGGGGGTCGTGGTTATTAAAAGAGGTGGTCAGTACAATAGCTTTACGCCGTGCCACGGAGCGGTACTCTCCTGGCCAACTCGCTGTGCCGCGCCGAAGTGAGGATCTGGGCGCTGGGCGTAGTGCAGGCAGGGGCTGGTTGTAGTGCAGGTGGAGAGGCCGCTCTGGATCCAGGCGCAGTACTACAGTTTATGTTGAATATTGAAGTGGAACGTTGAACCCCAAATAGAGGGGTCACAACTTTATTGACTATAGATAATTAGTTTTATAATAATTTTTAATACGTGATGGCGGTCGAACAGCAGTGCCGGCAACAGCAGCGTGGAGTAGGGCGCAGCTGTCTTCGGGGACGATCCGCCGATCAATGACGTGAATGACGTGAGCCAGTGAGTCGCTTCGGTCACAAACTCGTGCGCATATATTCAATACTTTGACCGAGACCAAATGAAACGTAGCATTTAAGTGAAGTGCAACACATTTGTCGATTGTCGGTTTTTTTTAACGCTACAATACTTAACAATAACAATACATAGCCAAAATCTGTACATAAAAGCAAACAATACATACCATAACATCCATGTACATACACATATACACAAATAAATATATACCTACGTAAATACATATTTACCATATCAGAGCGGGATAGAGACATTTTCCATTTTAAGAAAATGAATATAAACCAATTTTAGGGGTGGTCAACTACGCAGAAGCGGATTCACGTTTAGCCAATTTTACTATAGGCCTATCATGACAAGTGACAAGCTCGTCGATATCTCTAGCGTACGAAACTCGAGAAATATCACAAAAAAGTATTGTTGCCCGATCAGTAATCGAACCCGGTACGTCCACGTCTGAATCCTCGGACTTAAACTTAATAATTTAATAAGAGCGAGTATATAGAACTTATTTAATATTAACGTTAACAACGGTAATACAACAGAATGGAAAAATCTTCGCTTAAATGTTGTGTTGACAAAGATTATGTCTAATATTTCTATATTATTGGACGAAGAAATGAAAAAGACTCCTCTTAGAACGATGACAGTGCAGAGTGGCTGCCCTGCACAGTCATAAATCAACGCGGTGTGAGAACACAGGGTGAGAAACATACACCTATATCTAAGATCCGGGCAATTTACTATTTTCGTGCCTACTAAATGGTAAGTATTAGGCGTAATATCTATCCAATTAGACGCAGCCAACTTCAGCAAAGAAGCCGACAGACGCATTCAGCTAGGATGAGCGGCATTTGGGAAACTCCGGCTACTCATCGTCCATACCACAATGTTTGAAGACAAGGTCTTTAACCAGTGCGTCCTTACGATAATGTAGTACGGAGTAGAGACGTGGATACTGACGTGGGTTTGGTCCATAAATTGAAGGTCGCTTAGCGAGTTTTGGAAAGAGCTATAGATTGTATTTCTCTAATGGATAGAATAAAAAACGTCGATATACTTCAGAGAACGAAAGTTAATGACATAGCTTTTAAAATTAGAGGCAGTGGGCCGGACACATCTGCCGTAGAACCGACGAACCTCTGCTGTCAATTTTAATGAGAATTTATTAACGATTCCAAAAGTTAATATTAGTGGAAACGGGAACTATGGCTTAACGTGCTTTCCGAGACATGTTAACTGTGTTATAAATCTATGACATTTGTTATTTGTACATAAGAAAAGTGTATTTCTCGAGGTTCCCCACCGCTTGTCATTATGAGTATATCGTTAATAAATTTCCAAGGTAATGTTGCTACAAGAAATGTCTATTATTTGACCGGTACCTTATATATAGTCTACTCCGAGTAATGTGCCTCTTGATCGATATCTCACTGTCGAGATTTTAATATTTGCTTTACAGTTTCTATATTTATTTCCACTGAACTGTTTATTCAATAAGCTTAATACGATTCCTATTAACACCCTTGTCTTATTCTGGTTTTAAGGGCGACTGACGCCAACATTATTTGACAATAGTATCTTACCATTTATCCCTGGTTAGTACTATTTACTTCCTAAATTTGGATACAGAATCAATTAGATATCATTATATTTTGATTATAAAGCAGTTACAGCTAAGTATGAGTCGTGGCTACAAGTGAAGGCGCAGCGTAAATTGTTCGCATCGAGTACTATTTATAAGCGTTTTATTTCGGTTCGCTTCCGTTTCGTATTCGCGTATCAAATGAATTTATCAACCTCGTTTATTTTCTACTGACCTCTGTAACATGGTTAAGTTACCAGGAATACACGTTTACTGCTAATCGCTTTTTCAATTTAATTAATTACATTAACTTTAAAGTGTTCAGGTGGAGTAATGGCGACTCCATTCTCTAGGAAGTCTATAAAATCTTCAACTCGTCTTCATCACAGGTCTCGAGTAGGGATGCGACGAATATTCGGCTACTATTTGCCTATTTTTTATTATTGGACCGATCACTATCAACTATTCGGTTGTATTCCAACCTAATAAAGGAGTGGCGATGGGCTGGTGCAGAGTGGGACAAACCTCCGACAGATGATGATGAAAAAAAATGGAAACCTTTTTCAATAAAAAATACGATTAATTGAATTAAATGGGCGCTATTTTGATTTCGTTGTTGTAAGAATATTTTCTTCAAATCAAATTAAATAAAGCATATAGTGACATGATCTACTGTTGTAGATTTAAAAATGTATTTTCGATGAATATTGCGTGTTTTTTAACCTTGCTCGTATACACGCAATGTAAAACGAAAAACTACAGTAACTGATTTTCATTTTTATAATATCCAAAGTTTAAATTTCTTATTGCAACAAGTTACACCGTAAAATTACCCGTATCATGTAAAAGACATGTAAAAAATGAAGATGGTGAAATTGCGCAATAAAATAAAAAAATAGGCCTCCTTTTTAAAACAGCCTATGGTCGATCGCAAGCCCGAGACATCATTCTTCTCATCTCTCTTTCCCATACACCATGGATCCAACCATGGAATGCTTACTTGGTCTTCTTTTCTTGGTTATTCTGAGCTTTAAGTGTAACCCTGTAAAGTTTAGACCGAAGGTTTTCACTTGAAATAAAATAATAATAAATATAATAAAATCCTTTATTGCATATATAAAAATATGTACATAGGCGAGCATAATATCATTATATTTTAATTACTCAATCCTACATGTATTTACAAATGATGGCTTTACTTTTAGCATCTAATAAAGCGTCGCTAACCAGATATAAATCTATAGTAAAATCATTCGGCGCTTCGGCCTGCCGAATATTCGGTATTAAATATTTTGCTAAATGATTATTCGTTCCATCTCTAGTGTAAAACGTCATACGACATAAAACGTCGGTTCGCCACCCGACCACCCAATAAAACGACACCGACTGCTTCGGGGGCATTAATTTAATCATCTGTTTCTTTCATTACATCATAAAGTTTCGCCGCTATAAAAGAGTACTTATCAGACAACATGGATTTTTCATATCGGGATTTTGATGTTCGTGCCCTGTAATAAGAGAAATCACTTATTCTTTTACTAGGATACGGAGACATTTATGCGGAAAACTGCGGTTTTATTTTTCTATTATTATTTAATTGGATAACAAACAGTTCCTAATAACTAATTACATAATCAAGCTTATACTCGTATTTACAGACAATTAATATGTTTTCACAAAGCCAGAGAACCACGCTACCGCTGGCTATCAGAGAAGCACCATCTGCCAATGTTTTTAAAAGTCTAGTAACGATATTATTTTTAAATAAACAGGGAATAACCTCATCAAGATAATAATATAGATATTTTGGAATAATTATATTTTGTATATAATAAGTTATATATTTTTATGTAGTATATGTATATACTAAATTAAGTAAGTATCGTGTATTATATTTACTTGCACCCTGCCCATGATTTCTCACTTCCCCAAAGGTCAGTTGTTAGAAAATGCCTAACTGGCATTAAACTCGCCTATGTACAATAATTTCAAGTTTTTGTGCAATAAAGTATTTAAATAAATAAATAAATAGCAAGCTAACAATTAAATAATAAAGAAAACAAGTGGTAAGGAAATTAAAGTTAATACTAAGCATGGAATAACACTTGAGGTAGTTTCGGAAACACTCAAAGAAACTCTGTCAAGCCAATGTTTTGACAGAGTTTTCCTAAACGTAGCTGTCATTTATCATTATCATTACAGCCACTAGAACACAGCGTCCTAGACCTCCACTGTTAGAGATGGGCCTTCCAGAACATATATCTGGAGAATTTGGTCTAGACTCGCCACGCTGGCCAGACGGCTTGGCGAGGATATGATGTCAATTTTTATTGACAATTTATTAACGATTCCACAAGTTGGTATTAGTGGAACCGGGACCGACAGCTTAACGTGCTCTTTGAGGCACGTTAAGGCAAAGTAGCTATAGTTGAATTAAATAGATCCAACTCAGAAAAGTCAATCAGTCCATTAAATTCATTAGCTGATAATAGTGCAGTGTTAAAGTCAAAGGCAAAATATCACGTAAAACTATTACAGACATTTGTGATACATCATTATTTTAATAATTTTGGATAGAATACTCCTGCTAGTGGAAGACTACGCTGCAAAGTGGTGCAAAGAGTACTGCTGTTAGCAGAAGACCAGCAGCTTACCTTAGTGTTAAGTTATGATGTAACAACATTTTATTTGTTAAGTCTTCTGTTTATATTGTAATATTATTTTAATTAACTTACAACACTCACTGCCATTTGGTCTTAAGACAATGGAACCGTGAGGCCAAGAGCTAAGAAGAACTGTCTCAGCGACTGGTTAATGCATTACTGCAAATGCTGCGGTTTATTTGCAAATTGGGCTCAGTGTAAATCAGCGCTGCAGCAGTAATGTTGCACCTGCTTGACCTGAGTGCCTATTTGTCGCAGCATTTATTTTATGCATTTATCTTGTCTATTTTTATTTATTTATTGGTAATTTTGTATATATATTTTTACGACTTTTATTATTGTATGAGCTGTTGTGTGCAAATAAATGTTTTCTTACTGTGTGAATATATTTATTGATAGTTTAGTTTTTAGTTTTATTTATTAATATTTTTTAAGTATTCGCTAGATTTGTCCCTAGCCTAAAAGTGCAATCCATAGGTAGGAATGGAGCATAGGACAATAGGGGAGGGTCCGCTCCTTAGAGGGGTGGAAACAACGGGAAGGTTACGGCCGGTGCCAGTGAATAAAATCTGGTTGTAAATGCCGTCAGGGGGCGAGCGTTTGATTTCATGAGTAAGTATTGCAAGTTGTCGGGTTGAGAAACGACATAAGATTAATTCTTATTTCCCCTTTACGTCAGCATGTTTACTTGAGAGTCTAGGATTAAAAATGGGGCTCTTTGCGTATATTAAAATACGAGTATACCTAACTACTTGTATATATAGGTATACCCCATAAGTATATCAATCTCAGCTTCAGCAAAGAAGCCGACAGTCGCATTCAGCTAGGATGGGCAGCATTCGGGAAACTCCGGCACATACTTTCATCGTCCATACCGCAATGTTTGAAGACGAAGGTCTTAAACCAGTGTGTGCTTTCGGCAATGTCGTACGGAACAGAAACAAGGACACTGACAGTGGGTCTGGTTAATAGATTCAAGGTCGCTCAGGTGAAAGCTATGCTTGGTATTTCTGGTGATGGATAGAATTCGAAACGTTAATATTCGTCAACCCAAGTTACTGACATAGCTTTTAAAATTAGCAAGCAGAAGGGGCACATCTGCCGCATAATCGACGACAAACGGGTTCCAAAGTAGACGTTAAGTGGCGAGGCCTTCATCCAGCAGTGGAGTGATACAGGCTGATGATGATGATGATGATGTTATCAATCCCTTCATTCACGGCATTGCAATGGTTTGACAGGCAATGACAAATGGGCACTTCGGGTTTGTAGACTAACCTATTTATTGGTTTAGGCAAGTTTGCTCGCTATGTTTGTTTTTTATTTTTTCTTGTTTTGTATTGCAGTTGTATTTGTCTTGTTTTTTTTATTGTTGTTCCTGTATTTGTTTAATCTTTTCTCGTTATCGCATTTACTATTATCATTTTATTTTCCTATACATATTTTTTAGCTGTAAGTACTCCTAAATAAATAAGACAACGTGGAACATGAAATGGGTTATAGTCCAGGATGTTCAATATATAATTATTTTAGTCCTTCAATTTGAATATTAGCGGTAACGCCTGTTTTTGTTTTGTTTGTAAATTACTTTACTGTAAATATTATTAGTCAAAAGGTTTTGTTTAATAATGTGAATAATTATAAAAAACGATGAAGTGGAACCAAGTAGCAGTTTATTTTACAGCGTTTTAACTCCCATTATACCCGTCGTGTTTAGGCGATAAAGCTGCGAGTGACTCCAAGAAAAGCTTCAATATCTGCAATATTAAAAAAAAAGTATAGTATCATCACGATTCCTTCCGGGGTGGTGAGAAATCATGCTTATAAAGAAGGGGATTCACATTTAGCCAACTTTAACTTTATTGGTCTATACCAATAAAGACAACTGGTAAGCTCGTCGATGTCTCTAACGTACCAAACTCGAGAAATATCACAAATAAATCAAATACTAATTAAATTTATTTATTTAACTTAATAAATATGATTGTGCCCTGAACCCTGTACCTCTGAGTCTAAATCTACGGACTTGGCTGCTAGACCACGGAGGCAGTTATTGCAACAACTTTGATTTGTTAATAATCTCATTAAATTAATTTAGTATTACGTCAAATTTGGCTGTATAGGCTAGACCCTATCATCTCATTCATCGCCTATCAAGAGAATGAAACAAAAAATATATCGTTCTTTATAACACAATAATATGATTGCAATAAATAAAGAGAAATAGGAAACCGAAGTAAACCTCTAACAGGAAACATTAGAAATCTGAAGTGGCATTGCGGTTGGAAGCACCTCAAGTAGCAACAATGTATTCTTCGGCTCAAATATTATAAAGGAAAGGAGGTTTTGTCTGAGAAGTGGTCGACTTAATCCGGATTTAAGAAGGCTTGTTTCGCCCGGAACTAACTAAGATGGACGTTAAGTAAAAACAAATAATAAAAGAGCGAAAATAACGAATTTAAAATCAAATCCTGCGGATTCAGAAATGTTAGCAACTGGAATCAGACATTGACTTAAAAATCTTACTCGATCTGAAGCTCAAAACGATGTACACCAACCAAAGAAAACTGCTTATTACAGCTAAGCAAAGAAATAGAAGGATATATTCCACAAGTAATCATGTAGTCGTTAATCAATTAGGGGATAAAGTTTTTGTAACATTTTCCGAAGAGTTAGTTGGGGAGGTTTGTGAGAACTTTTCTTTACGGGTCACTGCCCGAGCACAGCTGGACGACATTTGTTATGATTTTTTGTTCACTTCTAGCAATTTGTATAATGATGATACGTTAATTTTTGCACAACTTTTACTAATGATGTAGAATGCTCTCCCAGCCACCTAGCTGGTGTGTACCTTGGCCGAAATTGCCGAGATGTCCGTGCCTGATGACGTTGAACCATTTTACCTGGCAGAGGTTTCTAGTGATGAGATTTTTAAGACGATTACCTCAATTACTTCGAAAGCAGTAGGATGTGATTCCATCAGTCGTGTTATGATCATGACCATAATTGACCTCCTTTTACCTATTATATCTCACATTATAATTTTTTCCCTTACCGCTGTTATTTTCTATAATCTAAAATCCTTTAAGCGAAGTGCAAAACAGCATATTGTTAAATGTATGTCTAGACCTGTTTACCATCAGTTTGTCGCGATGTCACATTTTAAAACTCTCTTCTTTCGATCCCTTTGCATAATTCTAGTTTAATTTTTAAATCATTTGTCGTTGTAGCCATAAAATTGGGGAACAAAATGCATCGTTATATATATATATATATATATCGTTATTAAAGAAGTGGTCTAAGAGTATTTGCAGTTCCTTTCCCAACAAAATTTGTAATTTTACATAATAAATTTTATATTTATGTATTTGTAGTATTATATATTTATATTATATATAGTATTATATATATTTATATTATATATAGTAGTATTATATATAGTATTATATATATATATTTATTTCCTAGGTATTTTTAGTTTAGTTTTATTTATTATTAGGTAATTTAATATTTTTAATAGTAAAAGTATCATCACGACCGTTTCCCTAAATTATAAATGTTCCGCTTAATTCACATTTAGCCAACTTTACTATAGGCCAATCATGACAAGTGGCAAGCTCGTCGACGTCTCCAGCGTACCAAACTCGAGAAATATCACAAATATATTAAATATTAATTAAATGTATTTATTTATATTAATAAATATTTTTGTGTCCCGAGCAGGAATCGAACCCGGTACCTCCGAGTCTAAACCCACGGACTTAACCGCTACACCACGGAGGCAGTTCTATTTATACATAATAGAACTGTGGTTTTGTAAATCTATGACAAATGTACGTAAGAAAAGTCTATTTCTCTTTGGTACATGCCGGGGGGGTTTGAACCGACCTTTGTAGGATTTAAGGAACGCGTTCTTACAACCGAACCACCATCGCGCCAATTTAATGATGAATCACACACAGTGGGTTTTTTTTGCGAAATAATAAGGATGGAATAAGGTTGTAAAGCTCCTCCCAATGTACTATATCTAATCCCGGGTATAATACTGTTATCTACTTGTATTTATTCCTTTGGTAGAAGCACGCTTGCTCGTTACACATCTAAATTCTAAAGCAAATGGCTTCATCAAAGAACAGTTGTTTGAGTTAAAGTTTGTATATGCGACACCTGCTTCAATTTCCGTGATATTTTCTCTCCAAGTTGGGCTGCAGAGCTTCGTGCATGATTCTCTTTGTCAACAGGTTGTTTGCAGCTGTTTATCGGAGTTTTAGACGTATATATAATTGACATGGTCGTAGGTATAAGAAATAAAGTTAGGTACTAATAAAAAATACACTTTTATTACTCCGCCTCCTGACCGCCTCCGTGGTCTAGTGGTAACAAACGTTGCCGTGAACTCGGGAGGTCCTGGGTTCGAATCCCACCGGGGGCAAGTTGTACATTGTATAATTTGTCTCGGTCTGGGTGTTTATATGTATCATCATCATCATTACAGCCCCTAGAACACAGCGTCCTAGACCTCCACTGCTGGAGATGGGCCTTCCAGAACATATATCTGGAGAACTTGGCCTACACTCGCCACGCTGGCCAGACGACATCTAGTTTCCGTAACACAAGCCTCGTAGCTTACCACTGAAACTAGATGGCGCTGTCTGGAAATATGTATTATTATTATTACATATTTATTAATTTTATTTCATTTTAAAACAATCTAACCTTTGGGAGTGTGGCAGACGATTGCGGGTAATTAGAAATAAAAACAAATATTTAAACATAAATCACAATTAATACATATTATTAAACAAAGTCCTCCGCGTCTGTATGTCTGTATTTCTGTCTGTTCACGATAACCTCAAAAACGACTGCACCGATTTTCATGCTGTTTTCACCAATGAATAGAGTGGTTCTTGAGGAAGGTTTAAGTATATAATATGTTGAGTCTTTGTATACATTATTAATATTTGTTGGAGGTGTCGGAAAAAAATAAGCCGTCTGGGAGCTGTCAATAAAAACGCTGCCTTAACCCTTTCATCATTACAGCCCCTAGAACACAGCGTCCTAGACTTCCACTGAAGGAGATGGGCCTTCTAGAACATATATCTGGAGAATTCGGCCTACACTCGCCACGCGTCTGGTGTGGCGTCTGGTCACATACAGGTTGGCGAGGATCTGATGTAGTTTTTGTTATTGATAATTTATTTAACGATTCCACAAGTTGGCATTAGTGAAGCTGAGACCGACGACTTAACGTGCTCTCCGAGGCACGGGAACGGTGGTTTTGTAAATTTATGACAAATGTACGTGAAAAGTGTATTTCTCATTGGTACATGCCGGAGGGTTTGAACCGACCTTTTGGATTTAAGGAAACCCGAAAATCTTTCAACCGAGCGACCGCCGCTCTTTGACGTGTATTAGACAGATAGATCGTAGAATCGTATATGGAACTAAGCCATAAACAAGTCCCGGTTCTTCTAATCTAAAATATACATATTTGTCTATGGCAGGAGCCCTCGTTATGCGAACCAAATATTGACAGGGGGCACCCTCAAACTCTACAGTACAGCGTACTTGAAAACAAAGCCGATTGTTGTAATCATAGATGATGGGAAATTATATGCATTACACTTATCTTCGGCACATCCTCTCATTGTCCAAACCACAAATTTTGAAGAAGTAATGTCATACGAAGAGTACGGACACTGACAGTGGGTCGGGTATACAAATTTAAGGTCACTCATCGAGCTATGGAAATAGCTATACTTGGTATTTCTCTGATGGATAGAATTCGAAACGTTGATATTTTTCGTTGATATTTAATAGGTGATAGGCGGATAGATGGTGGTAATTTGTCCAGTCTGCCGGGGCGGGGAAGTGCCCACAGTACCTATCGATAAATGCCGTCATGCCCAGTGAAGCCGGCATACTGTTAGAAACTGATATCAGTCATGAGTGTCTGATTCCAGTTGCCAACATTCATGGACCTTGCGTGCCACTTACTATCAGGTGGGCGAAAGGTCAAACGTCGTACTAGTATAAAAACTAAAAAATCGTCAGAAAACCAAAGTTACTGACATATAGATTAAAGATCAGCAAGATGAAGTGGCAATGAGCTGAACATATCTGCGCAGAACCGACGACCGATGGGACAAACGAGTTTTAGACCACCTATGGGACGACGCAGAGTGGGACAGTGGGTCCTCCCAGATGGACGGAATACCTAAAGAAGGTCGCTGACGTCAATTTTATGAGTCGGTATTAGTGGAACTGGGACTGACGGCTGACATGCTCTCCGGTGGCTCTCTCTATTGTAAATCTATGACATACGTAATTATATTTCTCATTGGTATATACCGTTCAGTTCACATCGTGTGGACTGAAGTTCGAGACGCATCGGAATTGCTAAAAACGTTACACCAAATTTGGACGGACAGGACGATCTCTATAAGAACGAAATCCAGACTCGATCTGGTTTCTGAGACATGGACCATAAAGAGCGCTGACCGAAAGCGCACCGACGCCTTCGAGATGTGGTGTTGGCGGAAAATGCTGGGGATCTCATGGAAGAGCATCGAACCAACGTGTCGATTTTAAAACAACTCCAAATATCTAGGCTTTACACCATATATCTTCGTAGGATACTCCAGTACTTCGGACATATTGCCAAAAATGAAGGAGATAATCTAGAGAAACTCCTTGTTACTGGCAAGGTGGAAGGAAAGAGACTGAGAGGCTGAAACCCGGTATGGTGGTCCGACCAAATCTGCTCCACTACCAACACTATGATGTTGTACATGCCGCCGAAGATAGGAACGGGTGGCGCAGTATCATCACGCACACCAAGGTTACGACCCTCAGTAATAAGGAAATACGACGCAAGGAGGATATCATTATCATCATCAGCCCGTGTCTCTCCACTGCTGGATATAGGCCTCCCCCAAGGCTCGCCACTTCACACGATTTCCTGTCACCCTCATCCAACCGCCACCAGCTACCTTCCTTAGGTCATCCGTCCATCTCGCGGGAGGGTCGACCCACTCTGCGTCTTCCCGTAAGTGGTCTCCACTCTAGAACCCGTCTACTCCATCGTTCATCGGTTCTACGACAGACATGTCCAGCCCATATAGGATAGGAGGATATACCAAGGTTCAATCCGCGAACTTTTTGGATTTAAGGAAAGCATTCTTACCACCACAGCACCACTGCACTTTAGTTTTTCTCGTAATAATTTACAATTTAATTTAAGCAATACTAAGCTCACTTGAGTGCAGTCCCCCCGGTCCAAGTGGATCTTGTTTACCCGGGGTACTATTGACTTTTGTCTCGATCACGGAGCCGGACTCTCCAATTACACCCGGCTTAAACTCCTTAATTCTTAGTGCAGGGATTATTAGGGTTAGAGAGACTAATTATAGAGTTACTTCTAATCTTATATAATTGAGATTTTATCTTTTTTTTTGCTTTCTCTATTTTAAATTAAATAAATTATTTTAAAGTGCTACACAATTTCATCATTACAACGTCTAGAACATAACCTTCATTGTTGGAGATGTAATGCCAATTTAAAATGAAAATTTATTAACAATTTCCCAAGTCAGTATCAATGCAACTGGGACCGACGGCATGTTATCATTTTTCAGTTCGAGTGACCATTTAGATATAAAGTTGGTTAACAAATATAATAGCATTAAACAAAATTATAACTTTGTGGCATTTGGGGTTGAAAATATTCTCTTGATACCCACAAATTTATAAAAGAGCTGGGTGAACGAATTTTTCAACAGTGTGGCGATCCCAAATGCCGTAACTACCTAAAACAGAATATTTCGATTATAATTCAACGAGGAAATGCGGCGAGCGTTTTAGGTACCCTCCCTGGTGGTAAGCCCATAGTTTATTTTGTAGAAAAGTTTTAATTTCATAGGTATTTTTAGTTTAGTTTTATTTATAATTAGTTTTTTAATCTATTTTATTTTAATATTTTTGTATCTACTTCGTTACCAACTATATTATTTAAAATTTCAATATAATCCACTGTTCAAATTCAAAAATCTTTATTGTATAGATAGCTTATTCTAATTACAGTTGTATGTATCTACGAGTACATGTCATGATGATACAATCTGCCCATATTATGAGCTTATATCAATAGATATTTATTTATATATACTCGGTCATAGGTAACATTTAATATTGTTCTTGTCAATTTATTGGAATTATTATTTATTTATTTTATTTATTTATTCAATGTATACAACAGATGCACATTAAAACATGATACAAGGAAGAAAGTTCTCAGGCGACAGACTGAATGTGATCCTAAGATATGATATTTCCATCAGATAATTATTTTTGTGCATGCAATAATTAAAACTACAATTTAAAACTAAGATAGGTATTATATAAAAATGTATTTACAGAAATAAAATTAAAATGATAAAAATAATTTCAATAGAATAAAAAATAAAACAAAGTATTAATATTAATGATATATAAATCACTTAAACACTATATTTTATTTAAAGTTAAAATTTGCTTTCTGTTAAAGATATCAAGGTCGGAGCAGTCCTTAGTGGCATCATTATATCATCGACACATGTGTATTAAGGGATTGTAGAAGGAGGTATTATTGCGAAATCATTTTATAATATATAATACATTCGTGTCGATAAACCCAGTAAAGTGTATCCACGCGATTCAGTATCAGCCTCGAATTGCCGTCATGCCCAGTCAAGCCGGCATAGTGTTATATAGAAATTCAAATCGACATTTTAAATATGAAGGTGTTATCAGATTCTTTATTTTAAATAACGTTAGCGGCTATGAGAAAACGGTTAAAAAAGTCTCCGCTTTTTCGGTTAATATTTGTCAATAATAGACTTGCGCAATCTAAATGTCGCAGAAAAATATCTCCAGGCCAGAAAGGGTTGGCTTCAAAGCGTTTTGCCGGGTCGAGATTCGCGGTATGTTTAGATGGAGATAGCTTTGGCAGAGAGCTGGCATTGAGCGGGAAGTTAGCATTCAAAGAAATGCCTTGGGCGTGGGTGAGATACCATCGCGCGGACTGCAACTTGCCGCCCTCGCAGCCGCCCTTGTCATCAACATATATCAACAAACCATTATTCGACTACTTAGTCTTTGTTCCAATATTAGATCCTTTCAAAATATTATTACTATTATTATTAATATAACTGGCTCCGTCGTCTAGCGGTTAAGTCCGTGGATTTAGACTTAGAGGTACCGCGACACAAAAATATTTATTAATGTAAATAAACACATTTAATTAATAAATAATTTATTTGGTACGCTGGAGACATCGACGAGCTTGCCACTTGTCATGATTGGCCTATAGTAAAGTTGGCTAAATGTAAATCCGCTTAATTATAAGCGTGGTTTCTGACCACCCCGAAAGGGAAACGGTCGTGATGATACTTCTAATCATAAAATAATTTCAATGGTGTAGTTTGGTGGTTTACCTACTCGATATAGTCGTCGTAATCGTCATATTTTATTTTTTTCTTTCTCACAATATGGCGTCTAGTTGTCACCTTGCTATCACCTTAGTGATACTCGCGTAATTAAAATGAATCGAATGACGTGCGAATCATCAAAATAGGTATACGCGTTTGGTAGCTACGCGATAGACCACGAAGGCAGTTATTTTATTTTACTGTTAGGGGTGAGGCAGAGTGCACAATCGTCCGAAAACGCATCGTCTAAGATCGATTACGTCTGTCAAAATGTCAAAAGTATGGGCATTCCGCCTAGGTTTTGACATTTCTGACAGACGTGATCGATCTTAAACGATACGTTTTAATACGATTGTGA
The DNA here is from genome assembly GCA_910589645.1 of Tinea semifulvella. NCBI lineage: Eukaryota > Metazoa > Arthropoda > Insecta > Lepidoptera > Tineidae > Tinea > Tinea semifulvella. The sequence goes on along the minus strand of OU342611.1, from coordinate 4,822,768 downwards.
ACTCTGCCTCACCATGCTAAAGAATTTGGCCTACACTCGCTGCGCAGGCCAGACGGGTTGGCGAGATTGTGCCTACTTAAATATATATTTGGCCTACACTCGCCACGCAGGCCAGACGGGTTGACGAGGTTGTGCCTATATATATAAGTAGGCACAATCTCGCCAACCCGTCTGGCCTGCGTGGCGAGTGTAGGCCAAATTCTTTAGCGGGGTGAGGCGGAGTCTGTCAGAATATATATATATATTACCGCCTTGCCGCCTTACCGCTTATATATATATCCTTTATTTCTTTATAAATGTACCTACATATATGTTGGCTTTATTATTGTTACATATAGTTCGGAGATGTAGATTTTTTCGATGACGGAATGAAATTTCCTATCAATTTGTTTGAACATGCCCTCACCCTATTGACAGTCCCCATAGTCTTGCCAGATTTATTGCTACGATTCTAAGATATATATATATATCTGCATTGGTTTTAACAAAATCAGTTCAGTGTTTGTTCTTGGGTCAGTTTCTTTTTGGTTAATGATTATAATATCTTTAAGTGTGATATAAAGTAATATATATGAGGTTTTCGTTTACATACATTTAAGTGCACGGAGGCAAGTCTAGCGGTTAAGTCCGTGGATTTAGACTCGGAGGTACCGGGTTCGATTCCTGGTCGGGACACAAAAATATTTAATAATGTTAATAAATTTAGTTAATATTCAAATTATTTGTGATATTTCTTGAGTTTGGTACGCTGGAGACATCGACGATGATATTTCGTTTACATAATAATAATAGTAAAGTATCATCACGCCATATGTGGTCAGAAACCACGCTTATATAAAAGCGGATTGACATTCAGCCAACTTTACTATAGGCCAATGATGACAAGTGGCAAGCTCGTCGATGTCTCCAGCGTACCAAACTCGAGAAATATCACAAATAAATTAAATAATAATTAAATCTATTTATTTACATTATTAAATATTTTAAGTCGCGAAATATCACAAATAAATTAAATATTATTTCAATTAGTAAATATTATTGTGTCCCGACCAGGAATCGAACCCGTTACCTTAAATCAAATAAAAAATTATGGTGATATTTTAAACATTTTGCACATCTAAACTACATATATAAATTAATAGCTGTTTTTAACTGAAAACAAATGTTTATGCTATATTTATTTATATATATATCTGCCTCCGTGGTCTAGCGGTTAAGTCCGTGGATTTAGACTCGGAGGTACCGGGTTCGATTCCTGGTCGAGATACAAAAATATTTAATAATGTAAATAAATACATTTAATTATTATTTACGTTATTTGTGATATTTCTTGAGTTTGGTACACTGGAGACATCGACGAGCTTGCCAATTGTCATTAGTTGCCTATAGTAAAGTTGGCTAAATGTGATAAGCGTGGTTTTTGACCACCCCGAAAGGGAAACGGTTGTGATGATACTTTACTTTCTCTGTCTAAAATTAAAAATATGTCCAAACTATCTGTAATATTACTTCCTAGAAAGTTGATAGACTACACATCTCAAAAGTACAGTCATACTTCAAAAATCTTTTAAAATATTGGATTGTGCGAGCGAGACAGAAGCACAAGCGTTTAACCCTCTTAAATTAAAAATATTTGCGAAAAAATCATAGCGAAACTAGAAACAACTTGAGCAGAAAAAAAACTAATTTTTCTGTATGTTCCACTTTGTTTTCTTGCTGAATGTTTCCTTTTCAATTAAAAACTAACATTCGTATTGTCGTATTTCCTTAACGTCTCGTCCACTAAAAATTTCCATACAGCTGTCAAACAAAAAGTACATACATATATCTTCAAAAATGGAGCCGATCCGACTATTTAATTTTTGAAGGTCAGCCGTAAGCTGGTATATTGGACACCATTAGTGTTAATTGTCTCAATTACCGAAATTAAATTACTTAATTTTCCTTTGACAACTGGAAGGGAATGTTGAGTGAAGGACTTTCGAGAAGATGCCAGTATTAGTGCCAATATACCTACAACAAATTGAGAAACAATTTGCAGCCATTAAAATTTCAATTATTAATTTCAGGTAAAAGCAAGCGCGCCTAAGATGGACAGGAACGGTTACTTCCACTACGTCGCCGCAACCGCAAAGAAGAAAAAAATCAAACTCATGCAACCGAGGCCTCCGCGAGTAGCTTTCGCGGACGACGGTTTCCACCCCGAAAGCTCTTGTGCCGCCAGTATCCCTCGATCGGTCGTGCAAGCAACACCTATGTCGCAACGCGTCTCACCCGCGCGTTTAACTTCGCAACTCGAGTGCTATCACCCGCGATACCATGCGATTCGGGAGCGGGAACCTGAAAAAAGAGTGTCAGTGGATTATGTGGAACATAGAAGTGCTAGGTATATCAAAAAGACGGGGAAGACAGATGGATTAACTGTCAAAACACACCATGGCGTCTACGCTTCTTCAACACAAAATATCAGGTAAAGTATTTATTATTGTTTATTTTTTTTTTTTCAGATGATACAAAATTGATTAATGTTTTATATTTACAAAGGTAAACACAAAAGCTCTATAGGATAGATAATGACAGATATTTTAAGTAAACAAAACAACAGGTGATATATTTTTATCTGTTAGTCGATCACTTTATGTGTTAGGTATGTTTATTTTGTGCCATAGTTTTTTATGATACGGTTTTTATTTATTTATTTTTGGAGAAGGACTTTGATTTTGTTGGGATTTCAGCAAAATTGAATTGTTATACCTATGCATTTTTAGATAAATTATTCTAACAATATTACTAATACTTAATAGTAGGTACTAAAGGACTTGATTGATACGAAAACTACATTAATATTTTTAACATTAGTGTTATCAATAAAAATATTGAAACTTCTATTTTATTTTTTTATACAAAGAGGAAAAAAAAAGAAAAAAATAATAAATAAGAAGTCATATTTTTATGTTATATTTTGTAAATTTGTTAGTTTTAGTTAAGTTTTTTTTTTTAACAGTAATAAGTTTCTAATTTCTTCTTCTTTTTATATTGGTGAATGCTGTGACACCTAATTGGTACATATATTAGTTAAGTTATAATTATACTATGTTATGTGTGTGATAATATATGTACAGCTGTGTGTACTATATAAATAAATATACAATATTTATGTACGACCAAAAAAGGTTGAGATTCATTTGCACGTCTTTGAACAATAAGGTTGATTTTCCCTTATAAATAGTACCGATATTCAACCTTAGCAACATTTTAATTACAAAGGAAAGTTTGTCCTAACTGATAGAGCACTTTCATGGTCCACTGTACCTACATAACAGTATAAAACTATAAAATTGTAGTAAAATAACTAAAATATAATTACTTACAGAATTTACATATTAATAAAATAATCTATTATAAAGACGGCATTAACGGAATCATACAGTATTTGGTTGGGTAGGGAGAGAAGTAGAATGGTGGATGGTGAGCGTATTATCGCGCAATAGAAAAAAAGGAGGCCTCCTTTTCTTAAACCAGCCAATTGTCGGTCGCAAGCCCGAGACACCATTCTTCTCATCTCTTACCCACACACGATGGACCCGGCACCCGCACGGTGAATCCATGGAATGCTTAGAAATTTGTCTTCAATATACCCACGAGTACTTATATATACTTATATAAAAAATGCATATAAAACTATACTTTATTTTTGGTGTAATTTTTTTTTTTAGTTTTTTTAGTTTATCATGAAATGAGGAAATTTAATTGATTGCTCGCAACATCATAGATAAAGAATACATTACCGGCCGGTTGCAGAAAGACTGATTATCTTTTGACATGTTTAACGTATGCCAATGAAAATGACTACCAATCACGTAGCGTAGGTACCTGTATAAAAATTTGTTTTAGCTTAATTTTAGGCATTATTTTGTAATTTTAAAACATTTTTGTTATCGTTTTTTTTCTTTTGCCAATTGATGGTCTTCATGTACCGCTTCGTATACACCAATATATACTATAAAATTATATTATCACATCACACATCACAGCCCGTAGAACACAGAGTTGTAGACCTCCACGGTTAGGGATAGGCTTTTTGGAATACATTTCTGGAGAATTTGGCCTACACTTGTGGCCACGTTGGCGAGGGTCTGATGTAAATTTGAATGACATTTTTTTTAACAATTCCACAATTGGGCATTAGTGGAACCGGGACCGACGGGTGAACGTGCTCTCCGAGGCACAGGAACGGTGGTGTTGTAAATTGTACAAATGTACATAAAAGAAATGCAATTATGTTATATCAATATTGTAAAAAAACTACATGTATAAGTGCAGAATATATCACTTCTTTTCCTATGTCTACCTGCAAACATTTATGAATTGAATTGATCATAGATTATTTTAATCATCCTTTCTGCAACCGGCCGCAATAAAACAACAAACAGTCTCTTGTAAAAACATATTAATAGTTTCCAAATTTGAACTGTTTTAACCACCGATTAAACATAACAATGTAACTGCCTCCGTGGTCTAGCGGTTAATTCCGTGGATTTAGACTCAGAGGTGCCGGGTTCGATTCCTGGTCGACAATAACATTTATAAATTCAAATAAATATTTTGATTAATATTTAATTTATTTGTGATATTTCTCAAGTTTGCCACTTGTCATGATTGGCCTATAGTAAAGTTGGCCACCCCGCAAGGGATACGGTCGTAATAATACTTTTTTTATATACATAAATGTTTATAGGTCTCTGTTTAATTTTGCAATAATTCCGCTCAACTACTTATTAGCAAATAATAATTGAAGATCCGGCTGCAATATCTGATAGAGCAGTTGCCGTAAAAGTAACGAAGGAAATTAATCATTATAACCGCTAGACCACGGAGGCAGTCATATTAATATTAAGTATTATTTTAATGTATTTGTTTTATAGATTGTCATTTTATATATATATATATATATATATTATTGCACCTATTTACCATGAAGACTGGACTATTATTATATTAAAAAAAATCTTGTATATTTTTTTTTTTTTTTACCAACACTAGATATTATAAGATTGCTTTAAAAATTGTTACTAACACATATGGAATTTATTCTGAAATAAACTTTTATTATTATTATTATTATTATCCTAGAGGTTTGGCTGTCAGTGAATGCGTAGCGGGATTAACTCCGCCTTTGTACGTAGTGCAATTAGGTTTTTAAATAAATAACCTATTTAAAAAAACAAATTAAAAACTTTGTATACCTGTCTACGAGTCATAATTAACTTCAAATGTTAATTATCTTTCTTTGTTTTATAAAGTAGATAAAGAGAAGAGACAATATTTTTAGCATGGATTCAGTGACGGTTCCGTCATTATCAAAGCCTCTAGAATACAGAGTTATAGACTTCCACTGTTGAAGATGGGTCTTCCAGAAATTTGTGGTGTATTTGGCCTACACTCGCTACGCTGACTAGACGGTTTGCTTTGGGTCTGATGTCAATTTTAAATGACAATTTATTAACGATTCCATTGGTTGGTTGGTATTAGTGGAGCCGGGACCGATGGCTTAACATGCTCTCTGAGGCACGGGAACCGTGGTGAAGAGGACAAATTTCTAAGCATTCCATGAATTCACCGTGCGGGTGCCGGGTCCATCGTGTGTGGGTAAGAGATAAGAAGAATGGTGTCTCGGGCTCGCGACCGACAATAGGCTGGTTTAAGAAAAGAAGGCCTCCTTTTTTCTATTTTATTGCGCGATAATACGCTCACCATCCACCATTCTACTTCTCTCCCTACCCAACCAAATACTGTATGATTCCGTTAATGCCGTCTTGGAAGCTCGTTCCATAAATGTATTGACGGCAGACCTGCTTAGGCCCAATTCTTTCAGTAAGTGATGCAAAGATTTTGCTGGAACTCCTCTCGCAGCAATTTCCACTGCGTAAAGCTGAGTCTTAAACCCGTCAATCTATAACAAATGTACGTAAGAAAAGTGTACTTCTCATTGGTTACATGCCGGGGTTTGAACCGACCTTTGTAGCTTTATAACCGAGCCACCACCGCGCAGGTTCCGAGCTTGTGAACGACTATAGGATGGTTTACAAAGGAGGTCTCTTTTTATTACGCAACAATAAAATTTATAAAAAAAATAAGTGTAAAATACTAGCCTATTATACGTCTACGGGTTATCGACTGTCATGTCCACATGTCAAGTTACACTGACTTCTTTATAAGGTAGTGCGGCGTTTATAATCTTCTTTACCATAAGCGGAGGGCTTCATTTATAATGCAGGGTAAAACGGTAACAGAAAACAAAGGTCGGTTTCACGTGCTCGTTCGTCTGATCGCCACTCCGAACATGTCTGTCCGAAATATAAATTTAAACATTTTGACGCATAGACATATTATCGTAATAAAATACTTGCCCGGTTGGAAGAACTTGCGTTACGAAACATTTATCGAGCGCTTTGTGGTGCTAGGGAAGTCGATAGCAATTAACAAATCAAATAATTTGTTTCCTTTGGTTAGCATAACACTTAGATATTGTCAATACATTTTGTTTCCATAGTTGGCTATTATTTAAATTATCAGATAACTATAAAGTAACCAGCAGCTACTATGGATGTGGCGATGGGTCACCTATACCATCATTTTTAACTTAAACACTGTTGCCATAAACAAGTTTTTGCTTAAAAATAAGGTACTTAAAAGAATTAATCGTGGCTGTAAAGAGGCCGTGTCAGCTTATAGACTACAATAAATGACGCATGTCAAGTTAATAATTAATTCGTGGATCTAAAGAGGCTGTGTCAGCTTACAATCTAAAAATACATAATAAAATATAAGTTTGATATTTTGATTTTAGCCTTAATGCCTTCTTGTTAGTTATTTAAGTATGCAAAATTAAATTTATAAGGTTGTTGGACATGCCACGATGTACCTGTCTATGTTTTAACGTGAAAAAGTCGTGATCTACTGAATTGTTTTTGTGTCTGCATGAACAACGATATTGGACGTGCATAGAGTTTGATGTTCATCATTCAGCGATGTTTACACTTTTTATGATCACTATATGTGCCTTTGATGTAGGCACACATGTACCTATAGCTTGATTGATAGGTTTTTTTTTACTATTACGAAATGTGACCTCTCGCCTACCTCATGGTAAGAATACACTACTACCACTATGCCGGCCTCACGATGCTCTTTTACATTTCGCTTGAAGGACTCCAGGTTATCATTACAGCCCCTAGAACACAGCGTCCCAGACCATAACTGCTGGAGATGGGCCTTCCAGAACATATATCTGGAGAATTTGGTCTACACTCGCCACGCTGACCAGACGGCTTGGCAAGGATATGATGTTAATTTTTAATGTCAATTTATTAACGATTCCACCAGTTAGTATCAGTGGAACCGGTACCGACGGCTTAACGTGCTCTCCGAGGCACGGGAACGGTGGTTTTGTAAATCTATGACAAATGTACGTAAGAAAAGTGTATTTCTCATTGGTACATGCCGGGGGGGGGGTTTGAACCGACCTTTGTAGGATTTAAGGAACGCGTTCTTACAACCGAGCCACCACCGCACCCTCCAGGTTATAGGAATAGCGAATCACACTGGCTGGGAGATAATTTTACATCTTGGTACCTGTGACCTGACGGTAAGCAGCTCGAAAGTTCCATGAATGTTAGCAAATGGAATCCGACACCTATAAATGACATCAATACTTAACACTATCCCAGCTTGACTAGATGATCATTTACACTTCGTTTGACTCTAGCAGCTGTTACTTAAGCGCAAACGTTGTAATTTTAACGCAAGCTCTGACTTAAATAACGGAATCCACTAATAACGTTTGCGCTTAAGTAACGGATCAGGGCTGCAGGTTATATTAGGAAAGTGGAAACACAGAGGCTGGAAGAGCATTCTACATCTTTATCGTGCGACCTGTATGAGTCCCCAAATTTATTCATACACGTAGGGATAGTGAGTACAGTATGTTGGTGCATGTTCTGACCAGTGTCCAAGATATAATAATCAGAAGACAAATTTCTAAGCATTCCATGGATTCACCGTGCGGGTGCCGGGTCCATCGTGTGTGGGTAAGAGATGAGAAGAATGGTGTCTCGGGCTTGCGACCGACAATAGGCAATAGGCTGGTTTAAGAAAAGGAGGCCTCCTTTTTTTTTTATTGCGCGATAATACGCTCACCATCCACCATTCTACTTCTCTCCCTACCCAACCAAATACTGTATGATTCCGTTAATGCCGTCTTGGAAGCTCGTTCCATAAATGTATTGACGGCAGACCTACTTAGGCCCAATTCTTTCAGTAAGTGATACTGCGTAAAGCTGAGTCTTAAACCCGTTCCTGATCATTTCTTCTGTGAGATCATAATATTTATTCTACTTCATGTTGTGGTCTTTTGGAATATTTGATTCCCACGGAACGGTAAGTTCAATAAGGATAACTTTTTTCAAGTTCCGAGAAAACACTAAGATGTCTGGCCTATAGGCTGATACAGCTAGTTCATCTGGAATCCTATAATGGTGTTCAAATGTATCCATGAGTGAAATCCAAGTACCCATGTATGAAAGTGAAAATAAGTCCGTAATTTTATTTCCTAGAAAGTTGATAGACTACATAGGATAGTATCTCGTAAGTTTTTTTTTGTATTTTGTTATTTTTCTACTAGCACGACATGTGACCTTGCGCCCACCTGATGGTAAGTGGCGCGCTAGGTCTATGAATGTTAGCAACTGGAATCAGACACTCATGACTGATATCAGTTCCTACACTATGCCGGCTTGACTGTCCATTACGGTAATTCGAGCCTGATCCCGAAACGTGTGGATACACTTTACTGGGTTTGTCGGCACGAACGGTGGATACTTCCCCGCCCCGGCAGACTGGGCAAATTACCACCATCAGCCCACACCTATTAAAATACACTCTGACTTGTTTTTCTTTTTTTAATTATTGGATTTTAATAACATTTTTTTCAACTCTAAATAAGCATGACATAATAATAAAATGACTAAATTGTACCAAATTATGATACGAAATTACGAACTCTTGCAATTTAAAACTTTTTGTCGTAAAACTTTTGCAAAAAAGTGTCATAACCTTCAGAGTTGATTGACATTTCACTTTTGGTTTATCGGTTTTTGAATACCTTTTTCAGCGGCCCTTTTGTTACTTAAGCGCAAACGTTATTGTACTGTATCACTGCCTGGGGGGAAGCAGCCAAATCTGCATTAATTATAGCTGAAAGAGCGCAGAGAGCAGCACTGAAGGTGTTATTCGCTAAGCCATTTCGTTACTCAACTACGGACCTATATAAAGATACACAAGTTCTATCTGTCCGACAAATGTTCATTGCTAAGGCTGTACAGAAATATATTAAATGCAATAAAATAATTATAAACAATAAGAGAACATGCCTACTAGATGTACCTACATCCAAAAAAGCGTTACATAGCTCCTATCTTGTAATTGGACCCAGAGCCATAAATAAGTATGTCCAAGATCTAGGAGGTGACAAGATAGAAACATTATTACATAGACAACTCTTTACTAGGTTCAAAAAATGGCTTAGTCAGAGGGATTACACGGAAACTGAAACCTTCTAGCTATCATTAGGTAGTCTGGCCTCTTTACCGATCCACGCTGATATAGACACACATACACACACAACTACATATACACTCACACCTACATACCCACACAGAACAATTTTGGTGGGTATTTGTTTGTGCTGTTTGTTTGATAATAATTGATTGTTTAATAATAAAATAAATTGTATTTTTTGTCGACCGGATAAAACAAAATGGTATGCTACGACCTGCGGCACGGTTGCTACCAGTGCAGGTCATGGAGCATATAAACATGTAATAGATTTAAGTTAATTGGATCAACAAACGATTTTTATTTTATTATTTATTTTATTATATAATGGAATCCGTTAACTATATATATATATATCACGCTATTAAAGTTGATATTTGCACGGCTGCTGTCAAGGTCGAGCGCTTATAGAGTTGAGAATTCAATAATATTTTGTAATTATGACGCAATCTCTAAGGTAAATAACGAAATCCACTAAAAACGTTTGCGACAAAACAGAATAGGGCTACAGGCCATATTAACTACGTGTTGAGAAATTTTACGAGGCTGCTAATGAGGATAGAACGTTATCAACTTAATAACTCTTATAAAACCTTTAATAATAGGATATGCATGTAACTTTTAAAAAAACATTTTTTTGTTTATATTATGCATTTTTTTATTACAAATTTATCAGCTGAGCTGACCACCTATTTAACGCCACATTTTCTTTCTACAATGTTGTTTTATTTAACATTTTTTTTAACCCTAATAGTATAATTTATTCGGAGTATGTGTACAAAAATATTAAAATAAAAATATATATATATATATAAACAAAAAAAAACTTTCATATTTTTTATTTTATTTTAAAAATTTGATTCATTTCATTTCATCGATGTATATAAATATATCGAGGCCTATTCAATACAAAACGCACTCTGCCGCTTGCCACGTGTACCTATCAACTTTGGGGGCCAGTTCTCAAGCTATGGTAATGTCACATGCGATATTTATCGGAATTTTTCTCACAATGCATACAAAAAGACTAATTTCGCTTGATACAAATATAATTTTAAGAGGTCTCGAGTAGGTCGCGACTTGCTAGTTCGCGAGTGTTGGTGCAGCTACATGACTTCGATTGGTTTTGCGGGAACGTTTTTATATCAGTGATATATACATTGATGTTTTGTAGAAACTAAATGCAGTTCAAACACTCTTTACTCTTGCTTAAAACATTGTTACGTCACAACGTACAAAACAAACAAATCTCTCAAACATTTATATGTGTCTTTAATATATATATAATATACCATATTCCCAATTCTCAACTGTAATAGCGCAGACCTTGATTATCCATCCTAATACTCGTATCAACCCTAATAGCGCCATATATATATCTTAACATGCTGTATAATGGAATTTGTAAACTATATATATATTTATTTATTTAAAACTTTATTGCACATAAATATACAAAGGCGTGACATAATGTCGCTTGACATTCTCTGCCTGTCAGACCTTCGGGACAACGAGAACATTTATGTGAGGTAGGTGCAATATATCAATTAAAATTAAATATATTATAAATATACGTCTATAGAATATTATTTATTGATTATAATAAATATTTATTAATAAAATTACATACGAATTCATACACACATACATATATAAACTACATAAATAAGTTATACTATTTATATATTATAGTTTACAAATTATAAAAAAATATAATATATACGAATAAATATAGTGTTTTTTAGCCGCATGAGATTTTTCGACGGTTATTGTCAATGGTTTAATAGTCGAGATTGTGTTAATATTTCTGTACAGGTTTGGCGATTAATGATGAATCGTTTAACGCCAGAATAACGCATCCAAATTGTTAAAAAAGTCTTTTTTTTTTAAATAATGTTTGAAAAGTTTATAGAGCACTTATCCATTTTACGGTCAACAGCCTAGGGAGCAAGCAATTTAAGCAATTAACCGTTTTCGAACTAATTTTACTTTTCTCGATTCAAAATGATCAACAGGACAAAGAAATGTTAATATTGCTGCTGTAGCGCATAGTGTTGAAGAAGTTGCCGATAATAATATGTCGATTCGTCGCAAAGTAGTAGAAAAATGCACGGATCTAATGGACTATGTAACTCGTAGCCGCGACGGACATATCATATTTAAAAAATAAATGCTATACAATTATCTACCAGATTATATTAATAACAAAAACATTTCTACAATATTTCTGTCTTGTATTAATATTTAATTCTCAAGCTCTTAAAAAAACACCCCGTATATATTTTGGATCACTTTATTATGGATCCATACGTTTCATTCTGCTATTTTATTTGCAAAATAATAATACTATCCATCACTATGACATAAATGCGTGATAAAAACGTTATAAGCAGCAATTTTAAATAAGCTTTTTTACTTAAAAATAAATGAGAGATTTATTGGAAAAGGCCCGAATACTTCGAGTCATAATATCGTAAATTGTATGTAATCATTTCTTAAGAGCTGGTACTATATTTATAAAATATTAATATTTTTTTTATGCAACATCGATAGCGTTTTTTTTTAAAATTTTCATTGCAGCCCCTAGAACACCAGCGTCATAGACCTCCACTGCTGGACATGGGCTTTGCAGAACATATATCTGGAGAATTTGGCCTGCACTCGCCACGCTGGCTAGACGGGTTGGCGAGGATCTAACGTCAATTTTTAATGACAATTTATTAACGTTTCCACAAGTTGGTATTAGTGAAACCGGCACCGACGTAAATCTTTGACAAATGTAATAAATAGCAAAAACAATAATAATAATACTAAATATAAAAACAGCTTTACATTATAAATGTGTTATTTTAATTTAGAGAACATATGTAATTTGAAGTCGTTTTTAAATTTGTTAATAGAGTTAAATAAGTCAAGATGAGACAATTTGTTATCGTAGTAATCGAGAGAGCGACAAAAGTATATATTTATGTCAATAAATATTCATGTGTAAATTTTATCCATTTTTGACAGCAAAATGGTATAATACTGTCTCTTAACCGGAGTCATAATAATACCGTGAAATGTATGTAATCATTTCTTAAGTAGCGATTTATGAAGTTGCGTTGTGCCGTCCCTATATAATATGTAAAAATGCATACATTGACCTAAATGCATGTACCTGAATAATTATACTTAAAAACATTATTTAACTAGTCATATCCTATATAGTATATATATAGTATTATTCTTTTTTTCTTTTAATACTAGTACTACATGTGACCTTGTGGCAACCTGCTGGTAAGTGGCGAGGTCCATGAATGTTGGCAACTGGAATCAGACATTCATGACTGATCCTAGTCCCTAACACTATGCCTATTTGACTAGACAAGACGGCAATTCGAGCCTGATCCCGAAACATTTACTGGATTTATCGGCACGAACGGTTAAAACTTTCTTGGCAAATTACCACCAACAGTCCGCCTACCATATATTTGTTGTTATCATTGAAAGTATGTGCCAAACATTGATATATATAGATAGGCCTATTCAATACAAAACGCACTCTAAAAACGTGCCGCTTGCCACGTGTCCTTACCAACTTTGGGGGCCAATTTTTAAGCAATAAATGTCACATGCGATATTTGTCGGAAATTCTGTCACAATGCATGCTATAAAGACTAGTTTCACTCGATATAAATATTAATATATAAGCGCTCATAAAGCTTGCTAGCTCGCGACTGTTGGTGCAGCTACATGACTTCGATTAGTTTTGCGGGAACGTTTTTATATCAGTGAGGGCCTATCTATATACATCGATGGTGCCAAATGCCAATTTTTACGTTCAATTTATGTAAGTAATGTAAGCTTGCTATGGTGATATTTATATAAAAATAACACCGCTTGAAACAAGACTTACCTAACAGACATATAACAATGTATATACTAACGAACACTGCAGTGTTTTCTTTGTAACAATATCTATGGCAAGTCTAGGTATGTGGTATTGGAGTAGGTTAATTGAGAAAATCAAATTGGAATACTTTTTGTTATTTTAATGTACGGGGCATTTAACATATAAGTCAACGATCGCATATGAATACAATTTGCCTCCGGGATAATATAAATATTCTTTAAGAAAGCAAAGTAACTTTGTCATTCTGTCAGGACTGACGCAGCTATTATTTAAAGCAAGCTTTTTCGCATTTTATTGTACCTTTTAATGCCATTTAAACTATTATTGTGACGTCACTATCGTAAGTTATGAGGACACTAAAAACTTGTTTAAAATTTATGGTCATAAATAATATTGGCTATTGCTTACACATGCATACATACTCATGTACACAAATCATTATTTAAATTAACATATTTTATTTCAGGTATCTAGAAACCCATAATTGTTAAAAATTAACAAAAAATACTCATTTTACTCTGTACTATAATCAAAATTTAAATTAATTTAATTTAAGCCTGCAGCCCTATTCTGATACTTAAGCGCAAACGTTATATAATGGAATCCGTTAACTATATATAAATCACGCTAATAAAGTTAATATTTGCACGGACGCCGTCAAGATCAAGCGCATAGAGTTGAGAATTGTCAAAGTCAAAGTCAAAATATCTTTATTCACGTAAACCTATTACAGGCATTTATGAAACGTCATTAATTTAATTATTTTGAATGATTCTACTCCTGCTAGTAGAAGACTAAGCAGCAAAGTGGTCCAATAAGTAAGCTGTTAGCAGAAGACCAGCAGCTTAGCAAATTCCAGTGACCTGTTAATGTTTAATCTGACTGAGAAAGGAATCTGCAAGGAAAACTCAGCTATATCAGATTTACAAAATAAAACATATACAGAACTGCACCACAACGATCAATTATTAACCTTTTAAATTTAGTTATCAATACCTATGAAAATACAATATGTATAATATTTTCTAATTATGACGCAATCTCTGACGTAAATAACGAAATCCACTAATAAAGTTTGCGACTAAGTAACAGAAAAGCTACTGGGCCCGTGAAATCAAAGTGTAAAAAAAATATTTAAAAGACATAACACTGCGCCTTGTCGCTTGAAATTCATAATAGAAACGCATTGATGCGTTATATCGTTAACTCGGAGAAACAGAACGCTCAGGGACGATATGCAATGTGTAAAAATCAGCCGTTCCTCATTAATTTAAAACTCTTCCTTTCTGTGCAAGTTCTCTTTACGGGTGCAAGTATTTTAAACATATATAACATGGATATGTTTTTTTACTTAAAGCTTGCTACCTTAAATTAATTTGTGGCTGTAAAAAGACCGTGTCAGCTTACAATCTAGTAATAATAATAAATATTTCCAGACAGGTCACACAGCGCCATCTAATTTCCGTGGTAAGCTACTAGGCTTGTGTTACGGAAACTAGATGGTTGATAAACTACATATTATACTTTTAAACACCCAGACCGAGACAAATTATACAATGTACAACTTGCCCCCGGTGGGAATCGAACCCACGACCTCCCGAGTTCGCGGCAACGTTTGTTACCACTAGACCACGGAGGCGAATATTTATGTCCATAAATATAAATTTGTGGCTGTAAAAGTACCCTGTCAGCTTACAATCTAATAATAATAATGTCCATAAATATAAATTTGTGACTGTAAAAAGACCATGTCAGCTTACAATCTAATAATAATAATAATTATGTCTATTAATATAAATTTATGACTGTAAAAGACCGTGTCCGCTTACAATGTGAAAGTGCCGTGTTTGATTGTAATCTCTCTAAAACAATAATTACTTATTATTTATTATTATCTAAATTAATAATAATAACAATGGAGGTCTAGGACTCAGTGTTCTAGGGGCTGTGATGATAATGAATGTTATGATGCATTCTATATATAAGAGTGTATGGAATAGTACCATAAAATAAAAATAAATATCGCTGGTTCGTAGATTTCACTAGCTGTGGATAAGATCTAGGTACTTATGGATATTTAGGGATTCACAGAGCACTGGATTAGAACAGTTTTTACACTTATTTCTTGTTTTAACTAATTTAAATTGATAAAATAACGAGAGCGCGCACGCGGCTAATTCTTCATAGTGTTTGAACTTTAGTTCCGGGCGACACCGTTAGATGGTGTTGCGGCGTTATCGTGGTTTTGGTTGGATTGGATTAAGGAAAATGGATAGGACTCAGCTAGTTTCCCAACAAAGAGTATAATTTAAAAAGAATATCATCATCATCATCATCTCCACTGCTGGATATAGGCCTCCCCCAAGGCTCGCCATTTTACACGATCTTCTGCCACCCTCATTCATCCCCCACCAGCGACCTTTCTCAGGTCATCTGTCCATCTGGCGGGGGGTCGTCCCACACTGCGTCTTCCAGTACGTGGTCTCCACTGCAGGACCCGTTTACTCCATCGTTCATCCCTTCTGCGACAGACATGTCCAGCCCATTGCCACTTCAACTTGCTAATTTTGAAAGCTATGTCGGTAACTATGGTTCTTTGACGGATGTCAACGTTTCTGACTTTATCCTTCAGAGAAATCCCGAGCATAGCTCTCTCCATGGCTCGCTGAGCGACCTTGAATTTATGTATCAGACCCACCGTCAGCGTCCACGTCTCTGCTCCATACGACATTACTGGAAGAACACACTGGTTGACAACTTTTGTCTTCAAACACTGTGGTATGTTTGATAGGAAGATGTGTCGCAACTTCCCGAATGCTGCCCATCCTAGCTGAATGCGTCTGTCGGCTTCTTTACTGAAGTTAGCAATTCCTAATTGGATGGTCTGTCCAAGGTAGACGTATTTTTGTACAACTTCGTATTCGTGTACAATTTCCCACGTAGATTGGTCTCGGTATGGTATGGCCGTTGAACATGATTTTTGTCTTGTCCAAGTTCATACCGAGACCAACCCGCTGAGATGCCACATTTAAGCCATTCAGCATGCAGCATTATTTCAGCAAAAATAATATAGATTAGGTTTATAGTATAATTTATAGTATATATTTTAAATTAATAGTGTAGATCTAGACAAAACGTTTGGGTCGAGATTACTCAAGAGGATGATATGTAGCTTTTGTTAATTTACAGAAAGGCCATGTCGTTTCGGATGTCGTCACTTTTTGTCATTTAATTTAACTTTATAATTAAATCCGTTTCAACTTTAAGATATAAATTTAAATTTATTTTGTCATGTGATCTCGTGTGTGACATTAAAATCTATATTAATAATGTAAATGAGAACAAAACTTTGTCTGTACGCTTGTCTCGCCTTCACCTCAATATTGTTGAACTAATTTTTATGAAAGTTATCTTGCATGGGTGTCACGTTAGGCGTGACATTAAATAAGAAGAAGAAGACAAAAGAAAAATTTCTAAGCATTTCAGGGATTCACCATGCGGGGGCCGGGACCATCGTGAGAAGAATGGTGTCTCGGGCTTGCGACCGACAATAGGCTAGTTTAAGAAAAGGAGGCCTCCCTTCTTTATTTTATTGCGCGATAATACGCTTACCATTCTACTCCTCTCCTAACCCAACCAAATACTGTATGATTCCGTTAATGCCGTTTTGGAAGCTCGTTCCATAAATGTATTGACGGCAGACCTGCTTAGGTCCAATTCTTTCAGTAAGTGATGCAAAGATTTTGCTGGAACTCCTCTCGCACCAACTTCCACTGCGTAAAGCTGAGTCTTGAACCCGTTCCTGATCATTTATTCTGTGAGATCATAATATTTATTCTCTGTCTCATCTAAGAGTTCACTGTCTTCTTCTTTCTATTCTAAATGAGCCTGCAACACCGAAATACCTTATATAAGGAAATTTGCCTATCTTCCTATAATTATGTTGTTGAATTTATCCTACTATTAATATTTCTTTCATTGCACCTATAAATGTTTAATTTGTCCCCAAGGTTTGGCTGTCAGAAAATGTCTACGGGCATTAAGTCCGCATTTGTACTTTGTGGAATAATGTTTTAAATAAATTATTGTACTATCTGATTATAAGAATCGTATTTTGGGAAGTAATATTGAACGTTAATTGTATTTGAGACTACTAATTGCAGTAAGCATCAAAGCTTTAATGATTGACAGCATAATATCGAATAGTTGAATGAACGTATCTCCAGTGATACCAAGATAATGATTTCTCTATATAGAAGCGACATCTGACGGCTGACACAGAAGCCTATTCAAAGAGAGCTTATTAAAACCTGATCCAATTGCAAATGATCTGTGTACAATTACATGTTTATTATTATTCATTCATTCATTACAACCGCTAGAACATAGCATCCTAGACCTCCACTGATGGAGCCTTCCTGAACATGTATCTGGAGAATTTGGCCTACACTAGCCACGCTGGCCAGACGGGATGATCTGATGTAAATTTTTAATGACAATTAATTACCTTACCTTGGTATTAGTTGGGACCGACGGCTTACGTGCTCTCCGAGGCACGGGAACTGTGGTGTTGTAAATCTATTACAAATGTACGCAAGAAAAGTGTATTTCTTATTGGTACATATTAATAAATAATAATAAAAAATATTTATTGCACAAAGTTAAATAACTTAAAACTAAGCGCATAGGCGAGCTTTATGCCTTAAGGCATCTTCTACCAGCTAACCTTTGTGAAATGTAACCAATTACAGGCAGAGTGCCAAAAAATATATAAATGATAGATAATGAGAGATATTATATATATATTATATATTTATATATTAGAGATATATAAAATATTAATTTATACCAATACTTACAAATATTATTATAATATTGGTACAATAAACTACATAAACAACAATACATACATAATACACACATACAATACACTACACATAATACTTACTGAAAGGGTAATATTTACATAGAATACATACACTTAAATGTTTTTTTTTTCACAATTCGGAATAGGAATGAGGTCAACTACGAATATTTTGTATGGATAAAAAGTGAGAGTATAGATTATTTTTGAAGGAGCCTGCAGATTGAAGAGTGCGAAGTGAAAGGGAAAGGGAGTTCCAGAGTGATGCTGCAGTAACAGTAAAAGAATTTGATGTCCATGTATATGCCGTACATGCCGGGGTGGTTTGAACCGCCCTTTGTAGGATTTAAAAAAAATATTCCTATAACTGAGCGACCACCGCGCAATTTATAATAAATAAAGTCCAATTGATTGTTTCCATAGTTATTCACATTGTAGCACATTATTAAACAAAACAACACCACGTTTGACTAACAATATCCACAGTTAAGTAATTCACAAAACAAAATCTTGCTTTTGACAAGTCTGTGTTAAATTACGCGAAAAACTCCAAAAAATAACTTATTTTTATTTAGGTGCTCGAGCATATCGGGGCACAGATTAAATCAATTCCCCTTTAAAAATATAATCTGACCTACTTATTAGCAATTTTCACGGAGTCTGCTCTCTGCTTTTGTGAAAATTAATCTGATGAAAATCTTCATTAAAAGATCAATGGGAGCATTCTGGAACAGGTATCTGGATTCTTTTGTTCATTTTTTAAGGCGACCATTACGTAACAATAGAATAAAGAAGAAATGAAAAAGGTCCTCTTTAAATTTACTAAGAGCTTATTGTAAGATGTAATCGATTCTAATGTCACAAATATACTTCTAAATTGTAAGGCCAAATTTGGTAGAGGGAAATATAATATATATATTTTTGTACCACACATTCATTACAGCCCCTAGAACACAGCGTCCCAGACCTCCACTGCTGGAGATGGGCCTTCCAGAACATATATCTGGAGAATTTGGCCGACACTCGCAACGTTGGCCAGACGGCTAGGCGAGGATATGATGTCAATTGTTAATGACAATTTATTAACGATTCCACAAGTTAGTATTAGTGGAACCGGAACCGATGGCTTAACGTGCTCTCCGAGGCACGGGAACGGTGGTTTTGTAAATCTATGACAAATGTACGTAAGAAAAGTATATTTCTCATTGGTACATGCCGGGGGGGTTTGAACAGACCTTTGTAGGATTTAAGGAACGCGTTCTTACAAGCCACCACCGCGCCACACTATATCTTTTTATCTATAATGTGCCTATAGTAATGTTGGCTAAATGTAAATCCGAATCAATAAAAATAAAAAAAGTTGTAAAAACTATAAAGGTAGCAGTTCGAACTCCAGCAGGTACCAATGAGAAATACACTTTTTTCATTTCTACATGTGTCATAGATAAACACAACACAACTGTTCCCGTGCCTTGGAGAGCACGTTAAGTCCCGGTTCCACTAATACCAACTTGTGACATTATTAATAAATTGTCGTCAATTCCTCGACAACCCGTCTGGCCTGGTGAGTGTATGCCAAATTCTTCTGTTAGCGTATTTTATTATGTCAAAAGTGGATTTCATTCAAATAACCAATCGGTGAAGGTCGCTTTACTACGGATCTTATAATAATAATAAATTATTTATTGTCCAAAACCAAAACAAGTGCAGTAATGCGTAAGGTAAGTGTGTTTATTATTGGTACATCCCGGGGTTCGAACCGTGACTTTCTTGCAACCGAGCTACCACCGCTCTCTCAGTCAATGGTCAAATCATCGTCCGTGTAATTAATAGATTTCTGAACAAAACACTATTTTATGCCTCAAAGTTGACAGTATTTTTATGGGATAATATCATTCTTTATGTTATTATTTTAAGTATCTATCCTTACTACCGGGGTGGTCAGTAACCACGCTTTTAAAGAAGCGGGTTCACATTGAGTTAAGAGGCCCATCATGACAAGTGGCTAGCTCGTCGTTGTCTCTAGCGTACCAAACTCAAGAATTATTACAAATAAATTAAATATTGTTTTACGTCCCGACCAGGAACTGAACCCGGTACCTCTGCGTCTAAGTCCTAAGTATCAAAGCATCCAATATCCATTTTTAATGTGTTGTATTAGATATTAGTTTACAGGACAGCACACTTGTTCCCCAGAACTTCGCGACATGACTACATTGACATATTATGTATGGTTTGGGCTTTAAATGTTTATATTAAACGCCAAAGCATTGCTTAAAGATTTTAAAAACACGGACGCAGTATAATTTAAAATAATTTTATTAATAGAGAAAACCAATGACAGGCAATTAAAAAATAAAGGCACTTTCTTCTCTATGGACTGAATTAGAGATAAAGTCTTGCAGAAAATCTCACACAAACTATTATGGAAGCCTTTTGAAGTTATCTAAACGGATTCCTAACTTTTGAAGGTTTGCATCAAAAACATTGGCGGCCATTACAAATAACTTATTTTATATTTATTCTAGATAGTTCTCAAATCACGTAGATCTGTCAATACATGACCTTTAACTGTTACATAAAATCGTCAATGGCTATACTGGATGTATCGAACTCTTGCAAAACATTTCTCTAACAGTACCCTATAATATTCCACGTCGTCTTATAACCAAGATCTTGTGCTGTCCTTTCTCAATAATAATATAGGTTCACATTCGTCAACATCTCAAATGCTGTGCCAATAATGATATAACGTGAATAAAGATAATTTGAATTTGACTTAGTTCAGGTGATAATAAAATGCATTTCAAAGCCAAAGTCATACATATAAATCAATGCTCGGATCAAAGTTTCGGCAGATGCTCGCAAGTTTTATTAGGATCGGAAAAGTTTAATCGCTATAGAACCTAGTTAAGTAAAAGTTTGGTAGGATGCAAGGAAATAGGTCAGGACTGAATTGATATAGGAAATCACTAATCTAATTTGTTTACATTGCATGTGAATAACTTTTGCTTTTAAACCTGATGAATTTTAAGCCAAAGTTTCGTTTGCCTATTTCTAGTTACTTGGAGGGTGTCGTCTGTTAATCTCAAGTTAGTTAGTTTTTGTCAAAAAGCATGTCTTTATATCTCTAGTTAGTTTTTGTCAAAAAGCGTGTCTGTCTATCTCTAGTTAGTTGGAGGGTTATAGCAGTAAAAGTGTCGGCTGTCAATCTCAAGTTAGTTGTTGTCAAAAACGTGCCTGTCTATCTTTAGTTAATTAGTTTTTGTCAAAAAGCCTGTTTGTATATCTTCATTTAGTTAGTTTTTGTCAAAAAGCGTGTCTGTCTATCTCTAGATAATTGAAGGTTGTAGCAGTAAGAGTGTAGGCTGTCAATCTTGAGTTAGTTTTTGGCAAAAAGTGCCAAAGCCTCTTTCTAGTTAGTTGGAGGGTTGTAGTAATAAAAGTATCGTCTGTCAAACTCAAGTTAGTTTTTGTCAAAAAGTGTCGTCTGTCAATCTCAGGTTAATTAATTTTGTCGAAGCATCCAATGCAAGGAGAATTATATAACGATATCATCTTCAGGATATTGTTGGTGTTTGTCCTCACTCTCTTGAGTTAAAGTTTTGCAGATCTCAGCCTTAATGCCCGTGTTACGTCTACAATATCAATAACTTACTACTTCGTGTAAAGGTTACCGTTAAATTTTTACTCCGTAGTTAACCCCGCCACCTTTTTCTTCATTACAGCACTAAAAATACTCCCGTGTAATTTATTGCAAGATATTTATTAATCATTAGCGTCATAAACGAAACGTGCGCCGTGAAATATCGCTAACCATGCACTCGAACGAACAAAAAATATCGTCCCACGAGACCAATTTGTAAATTTATGGGCATATTGGTCGAAAACATCTGTCGGCTCGAGCCAATGATCATGAAATTAAGAAGATGTAGCAATTTCGAGAAGAGTTTCGAGAGATATTTTGGTAGCGTATATAAAGTTTAAATTATGTATTAGTTTATTTTTGTTCTTATATTTAATGTATCTTTATTTATTTTCAAATAAATAAATTAAAGGAATCTCACAATTAAATACCTAAAATAAAAATAAGCGTTATATCGTTAGTATTTCGAACCTCATCATTCATTTCGAATACTGTTATTCCTATTTATGATTTTAAATGTCCAAACAATATTTTTTTTTCCATTATACTTAATGATTTAACTAACTTTAATACAACGCCTTTAACGTCAAAGCTTTTATTAAACTGCGCCTTAATAAAACGATGCACAGAGTCGGGGGTGCTCTGGAATAAGTGCGTACGAGTATTCTGGAGATCAGAGATCTCAGATACTTATTAGACATTCTACAGACAGATGATGGAGTATACAGAAATTATCAGAGCAAATCTTTCTTATGCACAGTCTGTGTTTGGGACGTTACTAAGTTTAAAACATTTGTGCATCGACCACGCTGTCTACTGTCAAAATGTTAGTGTCAAGGTCAAAATATATTTTTGCACGTAAACCAGGCATTTGTGAGAAGTCCTTAATATGTTAAACGATTCTACTCCTGATAGTGGTACCTACGTATATTATTTTATCGCTTACTCTAAAGATAGAATAGTTTCAAAATGCCAATATATTTTTGATCTATTTTTTTTAAGGTCAACAGAGTCAACGAGTAAACAAATATATCTTTTGATTCGTTTAAATGTAGTGGACCTGAGTGTTAATATATTGTGGAACTAGATGCGGTATCTTTTGTTAAAAGATGCCTGACTGTAGGTTACAAAAACGACGGTACTGAACACGGTAAGCGTTAAGAGCAATCCATGTCACGTTAATTGTAACCTCGTTAACTGTCGCCTCTCTCGTAAACATGTCTCTTGTCATAGACGTATAGATAAGGGCTCGATCGACATTAACAAGAAACAAGAAAAAAGTGAATGCTGTGACACCTAATTGGTACATATATTAGATAAGCTATAATTATACTATGTTATGTGTGTGATAATATAGTACAATAAATAAATAAATAAATAGTAGTAAGCACTTTTAAGAAGATAAATTTACTTACTAGTAATTCTACGTATATCCCTAAGAAACTGTCAGGGAGGCTTTTAACAAATTAAACGTCCCCTCAAATGTATTACCGATATTCAATGCTTTTCGAAATATTTGAATTTGAAGCGTTTTTCGATAATTACCCCAAAATGACATTTAATTCTAAATAAACAAAAAAATACATATTGAATTTAGATATTGAATTGAATTTAAAAATGATATTGTAGCTGGCTTAATTAAAGTAATTGAATGAAGATTGAAGTAATTGAACATCGACGAGCTTTGTCTGATTAGCCTATAGTAAAGCTGGCTAAATGTGAATCCGCTTATTTATAAGCGTGGTTTATGACCACCCCGGAAGAGAAACGGTCGTGACGACTAAAAAAAAAATAAAAAAAAATGATTGATTGAAGAATAATAACTTACCAATATTATCAATTTACGCTTTAACAAAAAAAAATCTGTAAAAAATAATACTTTAATATTAATCATACAAAAAACTAACACAACTTGCCTATTCTATAAGCTTTCCAGAAAGGTATAAAAGTCAATTTGAAGATGTGTAATTCGTGGCATAGCATTTGGGTTCAATTTGTTGTATTATAGCTCCTGATGGATATACGTCGAATTACCAGCAGCTTTGTATAATACAGTATTTATTTTATAGTATAGTATATAGTCGTTAGTAGTTGTAGTATATAGTTCGATTCCCACCGGGGACAAGTTGTACATTGTATAATTTGTCTCGGTCTGGGTGTTTATATGTATATATTTACAAAAAAAAGTATAATATGTAGTTTATCAACCATCTAGTTTCCGTAACACAAGCCTTGTAGCTTACCACGGAAATTAGATGGCGTTGTGTGACCTGTCTGGAAATATTTATTTATTATTTATTTATATTTATAATAGTATTCATAGGTTATACTACTTTACAACATAAAAGGTTTTATTGCCCCAAAGGTTGGTTGGTTAAGCCGGACTCTTTACGTGCCATAAAGTTTTAAAATAAATTAATAAAAAATAGTTGTTGGTCTCCATAGCACACACAGAATTGTTTTTTTTTGTAAAATCGAGTCCTTCAAGCGAAGTGTAAAAATTAATATTTCATGCCGGTATAGTGTTACGACGGTCGATGGGGCAAACGGGTTCTAGAGTGGAGACCACGTACGGGAAGACGCAGAGTGGGACGACCTCCCGCCAGATGGACAGATGACCTAAAGAAGGTCGCTGGTGGGGGTTGGATGAGGGTAGCGAAAGATCGCGTTAAGTGGAGAGCCTTAGGGGAGGCCTACATCCAGCAGTGGAGAGATACAGGCTGATGATGACGATGATGATAGTGTTACGGACTGATGATAGTCATTTGTGTCTAATTTTAGTTGCTAACATTCCTGGGCCTTGTGCGTTGCTTACCATAGGTGATAGCAAAGTCACTTACCGTATTTAGTATTATCTACTACTTCAGTATTTAACAATAATAAAAACTGTTAGTCCGGTCCTTTGTGTGTTTGTCTATGGTAACTCATACATTAATCTTACGCTGTAACCTGTACGAGTCAACGTATATGGTCATAACTATTTTGACGTTCAATTTCAACATGCAACGAAATAATTCCACTATTTAATTTATTAAGGCTAAATACTATTTAATAAGGTGTATTAGTTTTAGTTGTATTTTTAATTATTACGTATTTTTTTATACTAGTATTTTTTTATTTAATAAATTCGTTATTTAAAAATCATAGTACTACACACTATATTTAGGGAGTGTATAATTTACATAGTTTTAATTTGGTAATGACGATGGCTGTTCGTTGCACTAATGGTCGATCTTTTGCTATCCTTCCATGATATATAAACTGTTAATTGTATAACTGACAAAACCAAGTGTACGTCATGTATCTTATGGTGAATAAATGAATTGAATTGTACATCAGCCCTAAACACGTAATTTATTTACATAATATATGTTCATAACAGAGTTGGGGATTATCAAATTCCAAGTGATAGTATATAATACTTCTTTCAAAGCGTGTTTTTTTTAAAGTTATTTCTGTTCTTTAGATCTTTTGTTTAATAATGTTTTTATAAGTTTAGTTAACATATTGTAATTTTGTAAATAATAATTACAAACTAGGAAATTATATAATTTATTTATAACACACAGGCTAACAGAACTGTTAGTTTCTGCACTAGATAATTCTCTCTCACAATAATGAAATAATATTTTATCTAAATTCCTCAAAATTTGTCGTGAATTTTCGTCCCTATATTTATTCATGTCTACACTAGCCCTTCTTCAAAGCCTAGAAGAAATTATCTTTAAAAATGACGTACCATAAATAACCCGGACAAAAGAGTTTCTCCATTATAAGATATATATAAAGTTTACTCATTGGTAATGGTGGGGGTTTGTAGCCAACTCTTTGTCGCTTTCGTTTTCTCCAATATTGACTAAGGCTCCGATTTATAGTTGATACTTACCTCTGCTCCCAAAATACAATTAGAGGTAAATTATTCGAGTAATCATCGTCATCATCAGTCTGTGTCTCTCCACTGCTGGATAGAGACCAAGGCTCGCCATTTCACACGATCTCCAGCCACCCCCATCCATCCCTCACCAGCGACCTTTCTCAGGTCATCTGCCCAACTGGCACAGGGTCGTCCTACTCTGCGTCTTCCAGTACATGACCTTTAATCCATAAATCATCGGTTCTGCGACAGAAGTCTCGAATGTGTTTAAATATTACATTACAAAAGAAATAAAATAATCTAAAACCTTATTTCTTTTTTACCAGTCTATCATTACGAATATTTAATATGTGGAATCATTATAATTTTAGTAATAGTACGTAACCTAATAATCGGCCACGATAATGGGTGTCCAGCCCATT
Organism: Tinea semifulvella; assembly: GCA_910589645.1. NCBI lineage: Eukaryota > Metazoa > Arthropoda > Insecta > Lepidoptera > Tineidae > Tinea > Tinea semifulvella. The sequence continues at coordinate 4,796,452 of OU342611.1, read as the reverse complement.
GCCACTTCGGCTTGCTAATTTTGAAAGCTATGTCGGTAACTTTGGTTCTCTTATCCAAGGACTTAACCGCTAGACCATAGACGCAGTTATTTTACTGTTATTTCTGTTTTAATTGTATTGTCTAAATAATATAAAATCTCTTTGACTTGTGTTCCACTATTGTTATTTCGTTCATACATATGTTTAATATAATTAGCTGTGATTTTTTGTAAAATAAAGAAATCCCTACACTCGCCGCGCTGCACTGGCGAGGATCTAATGTCAATTTTTAATGACAATTTATTAACGATTCCACAAGTTGGCATTAGTGGAACCGAGACCGACGGCTTAACATGCTCTCCGAGGCATGGGAACGGTGATGTTGTAAATCTATGACAAATGTACGAAGAAAATTGTATTTCTCATTGGTACATGCCGGTTGGGTTTGAACCGACCTTTGTAGGATTTAAGGTACGCGTTCTTACAACTATTATAATTTTTATAATTTTAATTGTTTATAATTATTTATCTTATGAGAGGCAGGACCAATGTTTCGGAAGGCCCATCTCCAACAGTGGAGGTCTAGGACGCTGAAAATTGTAATCTCTTTTTACATTGACAACACAAATCCTCTAGTTTATTATTTAATTATTTTATTTTAAAACTTTATTGTAAAAATACAAAAGACGAACGTAATGCCGCTAGGCATTCTCTGCCCGTTAACCTTTCGGACATTGAGATCATTTAATATTGAGTACGGTGCAAATAAATAGAATAAACAATCGTAATAATATTTAAAAACTTAAATATATATATATATATATATGGCAATACACATATAGGTACATACACGTACATACTAATATTACATAAATAATATATCCAACACCATTTTCTGAACCATAGACCCTTTTGTCATTATATCTTTGTTTTATTTTTTAACTATATTTTTTATTTTTATTAACTATTTTTGTGACAAATAAAAACTGATTTTATTTTATTTATTTATTATTATTTATATATATACATAATACGAGTATAATTTAATTACTTATAACATAATACATAAATAATAATGATACCTTCATAAAAACAACTGCCACGTTCCCGTGAACCGGTTACAGTAGGAAATACAATAATATTATAACAAAAAAAAAAAAAAGGAAAATAATTTGTTTTTCTTCTATTCTTCTGACAGAAGACTAGCTGTTTACCAAAATCCAAGACCTGTAGTACCTTGTCTACGTTCAGTCTATGAATGTGAGTCCAAGTTTCTTTTAAAGCTTCGCTTTTCTTAAGAGCGGGAGCGACCACCAACTTTTATTGGGAACACAAAGTTGTGTATACAGAATTACTTAAGAACTTTACTAGGCTGTAGCCTTCCTTAGTTTTTATTTAATAGATTGAAACTAAAAAGCTTTGGTGAGGATAAGTTGTTATAAAACTACCACATGTAATGCGCCATTCTAATGGTAGGTACTGACGTTTTGAGTGTAAGGCTATAAGAAGCCGCCGTTCCCCCTATCATATGTATATACATCTATAAAGGCCGTTTACTCAAAAAATAATTTACAAATACTTTATGATAAATCAAATTATCATCCGGTGTAGTCTGAAACCACGCTTTTGAAGCAAGGGGATTCACGTTTAGCCAATTTTACTATATCAAATCAAATCATTTATTTCCTTTGGTTATCTTGTAACAACTTGGATATTGTCAGCACTAAAATAATATAAAACGAAAATAACCTCAAACTGCGCATATACGCCAACCTCAGTACAGATTAGGAATTTGCGCAGTTTGGGGTCGAGACGATGGGCCCTTGGGGACACTCAGCCAAGCGTCTGGCCCAGGAGTTGTCCAAACGGCTAACGGAAAAGTCTGGAGACAGGAAAGCTGGCAATTATTTCTGCCAACGTATTAGCTTAGCTATACAGAGGGGAAATGTTGCCAGTCTATTCGGGACTATCACTGAAGGGTCGTCTCCAGAGGACATTTTTTACTTATAGATTATTTTTATTAGGTTTAGTTTATATTTATTTTAATTTTTACTTTTAAGTAGTTTTAATTTATATCGTAATTCTTTTATACTGTTTGTATATTACTTCACTAAATATTTTCTTTGGTTAATAATAATAATAGTATATTAACACAAAAGAAAATATACATATTGAACAAAGAAAAATACAGTATTGTACATGCTTATTTTAGTAGAAGTCTTCTGTCCCCTATACTAAGGTTGCCCTGGTCTTATAGGAGACAGCTAGTAGACAATATGTAATGAAAGGGGTCTTGCAGCAGAGTCGTATAGTATACTTAATTTTTTTTAAAGTTGAGGGCAAGGCGGAATTGATACATCGTGTGGTCTACACAACTAACTTATATATATTTTTTAAGAACTTTTTATTCAGGCATACAGGTTTTTTTAACGATAATAGTATAAGTCAAGGCTTTCAGATTTGAGATATTTAAAAAGTTAATGTTGTTGGGCACTTACTTTACTACTAGTAACAATCTAATCAATTTCGATCTTGTTAAATTATGTTAAATAATGTTATCTTGTAACAACTTGGATATTGTTAGCACTACAATAATATAAAACGAAAACATAATAAAATATAAACAAACACAAGTTAGGTAATCATGGTTAGTGGCACAAGTAATAATGAAGAAAGCGATTATTATTATTATTTATCTAAATGATACTATATAACATCGTATATTCTAAAAAAAAATGTATTTAATATAAAGTCGATCATCTCGGACACCACGGGCTTTCTTGTGCTAGAAGTGCTGGCCGCATTCCTCGTCACGCGGCTCTCAACGACATCATCCGAAGGGCTCTTGTCACTGCTGGTGTACCCGCAATCTTAGAACCATTTGGGATTGTGCGGAGCGATGGCAAGAGACCCGACGGAATGACTGTTGGGCCGTGGAAACTTGGCAGATCTCTGGTGTGGGATGCGACGTGTGTAGACACATTAGCTCCATCTCACATCCAGGCGACCTCGTCAGGTGCGGGGAGAGCGGCTTTTTCTGCGGAGAATCTCAAATTGCGCAAATATGCCAACCTTGGTTCCGGTTACGAGTTTGCGCCGTTTGGGGTCGGGACGATGGGCCCATGGGGACCGTCAGCGAGGCGCTTGGCCAAGGAGTTGTCAAAGCGGCTGACAGAAAGGTCTGGAGACAGGAAGGCTGGCAATTATTTCTGCCAACGTATTAGCCTCGGTATACAGAGGGGAAATGTTGCCAGTCTCCTTGGGACTATCTCGGATGGGACGTCTCTAGAGGACATTTTTTATTTATAGTTTAGTTTATTTTTATTTTTTTTTTAATTAATAGGTAATTCTTTTATACTGGTTATATATTACTTCGAATAAAATTATAATATGTACAATAAAAAATATATATATATATAAAGTTTTACACTAAATTATAAATAAAATAAACTACACTACAAATTAAATAATAGAAACAAAATAAAATTATAACCGTCCGATGGGCGTAGTGTGCCGAGGACACTCGCTGCGTCCCCCTGTTGACCATTTGAGCAAAATATTCCCTAATTAAAGGGTCACCTATCGCCAAGTGGAGTTTTTCCCCAAGCTTCCAAAAGAACGCCAGGGCCTCCCTGATCCACGGATGCATCGTTCGACTGCAAATGGAATGAAGTTTATTTATCTATTTATTGGTTTTACAAAATCACAGCATTAAATTAATACATATTTGACGATAGGAATTTTGTTATACATTAACCAAAATGATTTTCATTTTATAGACAGCACTTAAATTAAAATTGTGCGGAACCTAACATCAAATTAATAAATCGAATAAAATTAAGTCAAATCATAAATTAAATTAAAACTAAGAAAGTATTTGGATAGGCGCGGTGGTGTCTCGGTTGTAAGAACGCGTTCTTTAAATCCTACAAAGGTCGGTTCAAACCCACCCGGCATGTACCAATGAGAAATACACTTTTCTTACGTACATTTGTCATAGATTTACAACACCACCGTTCCCGTGCCTCGGAGAGCACGTTAAGCCGTCGGTCCCGACTTCACTAATACCAACTTGTGGAATCGTTAATAAATTGTCATAAAAAATTTACATCATACCCTCGCCAAGCCGTCTGGCCAGCGTGGCGAGTGTAGGCCAAAGTCTCCAGTTATATGTTCTGGAAGGCTCATCTCCAGCAGTGGAGATCTAGGACGCTGTGTTCTAGGGGCTGTAAAGAAAATAAAGAAAGTAAAGAAGTGGTAATTTACAATGGTCGCCGCCTTTCTACTTGGTGCAATAATTGTTTAAAATAAATAAATAATTAGATTACAGACGCTATATTAGGAATCAAGGTTCAAATTTGTTGTGGGCCGAGCTAAAGTAAACCAACCATGAAAACAATCGCCCCAAGATACAAACTTCACGGACCACTGACCTGCTTCAATTTCCCTCCACATCGCCGCAAATAACATAATCCTGCATTCTTTTTATAACCTTTATCTTTTTTACACTTATTACACGGAAAATACCGTCGCATGTGTGGGTGTAGACTAACTGGAAAACTTACTGTTTTAACCGATTTATATATAGACTTTATAGTTTGTGTGATATAGTAATTATATTAAAGGATCAACTTTTAAATATTATGATCTCACAAAATAAATGATCAGGAACGGGTTCAAGACTCAGCTTTACGCAGTGGAAGTTGGTGTGAGAGGAGTTCCAGCAAAATACTTAGCAGCACTTACGGTATTAACGGAATTATACAGTATTTGGTTGGGTAGGGAGAGGAGTAGAATGGTGGATGGTGAGCGTATCCATCGTGTGGGCCGTGGGGTTCAAGTGCACGTTAAATTTTGAAGGCGTTGTCAAAACAGCTCGTCAACACCTCGAGAGACTAGAGGGCTGAGAAATATTTAGGCGAAAGGATCAGCACTGTCATTCAACGTGGCAATGCTCCCAATATCATTGGCACTTAGCCCGGTTGCGATTTGGGGATTTTTTTTATTTTTATTTTGTTTTTCCTTTATTTTATTTTATTTCTGTTTTAGGATTTAGTTGTATTTATAGTGTTTTATATGTTTTAAAAGAGTAGTTTTTAGATCAATTCATTCATCATTTCAGCCCCTAGAACACAGCATCCTAGACCTCCACTGCTGGAGATGGGCCTTCCAGAACATATATCTGGAGAATTTGGCCTACACTCACACGCTGGCCAGACGGCTTAGCGAGTATATGATATCAAATTTTATGAGAATTTATTAACGATTCCACAAGTTGATATTAGTAAAAGCGGGACCGACGGCTTAACGTGCTCGTGCTCGAGGCATAGGTGGCGTTGTAAATCTATGACAACTGTACGTAAGAAAAGTGTATTTCTCATTGGTACATGCCGGGGTTCCAACCGAGCAACCACCGCTCTACTACCAAACTAAATACTAAGAAAAATATGTTTTTTTTTAGCATTCCATAGGTTCATAGTGCGGTTGCTAGGTCCTTTTTGTGTGGAAAAGAGAGATGAGAAGAATGATGTCTGGAGAAGGAGGCCTTCTTTTGTATTTTATTACGCAACAAGATGCTCACTCTCCACCATTCTGCTCCTCTCCCTACCCATCCAAATACTGTATGATCCCTTTAACGATATCTTGGAAGCTCTTTCCATAAATGTATTGACGGCAGGCCTGCTTAAACCCAATTCTTTCAGTTAGTAGTGCAAATTAAGCTGTAATTTCTCTCGCATTTCTTCTACTGTGTAAAACTAAATATCCTCATGTCCAACGTAAACAGGCACTAATTATTACGTGAAAATGTTTTATTACAGCGATTTTGTTTCGAATAAAGGCAACAAAAGATATTCGCTAATAGTTAATGCCCTCTATTTTAGCAAGAAGGGGCGGGCCTAAATGACTGGACAAACAACCGCTGATATCCTCAATCGGTGGTATTATTATATAAGTATCATCACGACCGTAAACACAAGTGGTCATAAATCACTCTTTTTTGAAAACGTTGGTGTTGCTCAAGTTGTTAGAACGTTTTCCCTAAAATATAAAAAATCGTGTAGCAATGAGAAGTACACTTCTTACGTACATTTGTCATAGATTTACAAAACCACACCCAAAGTTATCATAATAATAATTTCATACTGATAATTTATATATATATTATATACCATAATTGCTCGGGCAGTGACTGGGAGTAATTTTGAAAGAGAAAATCTTTTAAATTCCTTTGAAAAATAATTTGTTTGACATATTTTTATTTTGTTTTTTTGTCTGTTTATTAATAAAATGTATTGACCTAAATTTAATTATATAATGATGACTAGACTTACTATATAAGAATATATTTTAAATAAAAACAAATTTTGCATGCCACAACATGGCTAAATTTGCAGAGCCAACTTACTAACCATATTACCGTATGTACCACATTTAAAGCAAATAAACGATTTTGAATTTGAATTTGAAAATACAATATGTTTTTTTCGAATTGAAAAAAAAACAAATTAATAATCTTATAACGATATTTTAATATATTTAGAACGTCAAAGATTTTTAAATGAAAACAATTGATGTTTTTGCCTAAATCTTGGGCATACAGCTAAGTCATGCAGGATTTTTCAAAAGTGTTACTACTGTAGTAAACGTCACATTGATGCGTTCTGATATAGGTACCTAAAGAAACTAAAACTATTGATTTCTATACTAGACAAGTAAATAATGAAGTTTTACTCTTCAATAAGGAATGTACTACTTTGCATGTTAAGATTTGTTATGATGGGAAGAAAAAGGTTGTAAGAGATAAGAGCTCTACTACTAGATAGTGGAGCACCAAGATCATTAGTCAAAAGGGTATAGCAGAAGAATTAAACCTAAAAGCTTTTGACAAAGAAAAAAGAAGTCATAGTTTATTTGGTGATGTACAGACAAAAAGTATAGAACATCAAGTATTTACTTTAATATACGTAATTTAAAATATAAAATAATAATTACATACTATAACATAGACGACTTTCTCAAGGATACTTTAAAATTTATTATTTTGTATTGTCATATTATTTTACCATTGACATAATATTGTTAACATTGTGTAACTTTTGAAATATTATATTATTAGTTAAATTCATTATTTAGAAATATTTATATACCTGATAAAGGTTGACTTTTGTAGCACACCAATATTTTATCACCCTTTATAAATGTACCAAAAGTTTATAAATAAACGATTGATTTTGATACTTAAATAAAAATAATAAAATTAAGTAACTATAAACTAAACCTAAAAAAAAACTATAAATAAAAAATGTCTTCAAGAGACGTCCCATCAGAGATAGTCCCAAGAAGACTTGCAACATTTACTCTCTTTATAGCGAGGCTAATACGTGGGTAATTTAAATAATTATTTTAGTTCAAAAATTACAGGTGTTGAAGTACCCAAAATAGGTGGATATTTTAATTTGTCACATATTTATTACGTCATTTACTTTGTACTATTGTCGAAGAAGAACGTGTTTCACACTTCCGTGGCATGCATTGTCAGTAAAACAACAAAATCAACTTAAATTTTCACGTCGAACATTACCGTAACCGACAATGCATTGTCATTTTTCATTTTTTTTTTTCATTACAGCCCCTAGAACACAGCGTCCTAGACGTCCACTGCTGGAGATGGGCCTTCCAGAACTGGAGAATTTGGCCTACACTCACCACGCTGGCCAGACGGCTTGGCGAGGATATGATGTCAATTTTTTATGACAATTTATTAACGATTCCACAAATTGGCATTAGTGGAACCGGGACCGACGGCTTAACGTGCTCTCCGAGGCACGGGAACAGTGGTGTTGTAAATCTATGACAAATGTACGGAAGAAATGTGTATTTCTCATTGGTACATGCCGGGTGGGTTCGAACCTACTTTTGTAGGATTTAAGGTACACGTTCTTACAACCGTGCCACCACCGCGCCATGCATTGTCATAGACTAATTCATTTTGAGACGATTATCTTAGCTTTTATTCTGATAGCGTTAGGTTTCTTGTTCCATCTTGTTCTAATAATTCAAACTTGGGGAATCGTTAATAAATTGTCAGTAAATTAACAACACACCCTCGCCAACATGTCTGGCCAGGTGTAGCGAAAAAAGCTCAGTGATATGTTCGGGAAGGCTCACCTCTAGCAGTGGAGGTCTATGATTATGTGTTTTAGGCCTATCATGACAAGCGGCGTGCTTGTCTATTACTCTGCGTATTAGATTTAAAAAGGCCAGTATTTAATCGTTAATATGTCAAAAAGTGGCATGTTTGGATAACAGCATCTACAAGCATCAAACATGACAGTCACCACCATCATCACAGCCAGTGCCGGCCTGAGCCAAGTTTTAGGATGGAGCGAGATTAATTCATGGCGCCCCTTGCACCCCCCCTCCTCCCCCCAACTCCTCTAAACCCACAGGATATTATGTGAAATATGGAAACATTTGGAATGACAAACAAAATAAATATAACAAAATATGTAGGAATAAGGGTATTTATCATAAAAATACTTTACTATTGGTTTGGTACTTATTATCTTCAGTAATTAATGTAACAATGCTTATAAGAAACATAATTTTACACAAAACTAATTTTAAGTAAATCGCTGCTTACGCACTTTTGCATTTGCAAATTTTTTTATGATGCCCTTGCACTCCACCCGCGTGTGTCTCAGTCTCATTATTTCTTTACCACTGAGGCGCCCCCTGGTACTTGGCGCCTGGAGCGGCCGGCCCTGATCACAGCCCTTAGAACAGAGAGTCCTGGACCTCCACTGTCGGAGATGAGATGATTGTATAAAACAAAAATAAGAAATAATTAATTTTGTGTTATTAATAATAATAGTAATAAATATTTCCAGACAGGTCACACAGCGCCATTTAGTTTCCGTGGTAAGCAACGAGGCTTGTGTTACGGAAACTATATGGTTGATAAACTACATATTATACTTTTTTTTTGTAAATATATACATATTATACATATACTCGTAAACACCCAGACCGAGACAAATTATACAATGTACAACTTGCCCCCGGTGGGAATCGAACCCACGACCTCCCAAGTTCACGGCAACGTTTGTTACCACTAGACCACGGAATTAATCAGAATTCGAACCCGGTGCCTTCGTGTCTACGTCTAATCTACAGCCATTATCGCTTAGCTACGGAGGTTTATCTGAAGGAATGATTATATTTGACCGTTATTATAACGTCTCATTATTATGAACCCAAAATGGAGCAGAGAATTTATTTCATATTTTTGGGATTTGATGGAATGTATTTATTATTCTCCTGCTATATATATATATATTACGTTCTACATCTTTCTGATTTGGATTAAACACCGAAAAATATAATAGTAATGATATATCTCTCTCTCGTCTTCATCATGACCGCCTCCGTGGTCCAGTGGTAACAAACGTTGCCGTGAACTCGGGAGGTCGTGGGTTCGATTCCCACCGGGGGCAAGTTGTACATTGTATAAGTTTTCTCGGTCTGGGTGTTTATATGTATAATATGTATATATTTACAAAAAAATAAATATAATATGTAGTTTATCAACCATCTAGTTTCCGTAACACAAGCCTCGTAGCTTACCACGGAAATTAGATGGCGCTGTGTGACCTGTCTGGAAATATTTATTTATTATTATTATTATTTATCTCTTTCTTTCTTTCCCTCTTGGAACTAAATAAAACGAAGACTTTTAATTTTAATTTCCGAGGCATGGGATCGGTGGTGTAGTAAATCTATAACAAATGTATGTAAGAAAAGTGTTTATTTCATTGGTACATGCCGGGGGGGGGTTCGAACCGACGACCTTTGTAGGATCTTAAGGAAGCGCTCTTACAACCGAGCCACCACTGCGCCCAGATTTTAAAATTGTTAAATAACTGATAAATTACAAATTATTATTATAGTTTAGTTTCATTTTTTAATCTATTTTATTAAATTTTTTCTACTTCGACTAAATTTATTTACTAATAAATACATACACTAAATCCTAATAAATACATACATATTATACAAGTAAATATTTATTGTTAGCCCTACCTATCTAACAGCTATCAGAACACACTTTTTAAAAAATTATTAATTCATCAAAACTAAAAATTAGGTACATAGGCGAGTTTAATGCCTGTTAGGCATTCTCTGATAAATACAAATCAATATATTTGATAATATTTAAAGGACCATCCGATACATTTATGTTGCTTACAAAACGTTTGTTATATGTAGGTTTAAAATATACAAGTATAGTAATAAACGTTACACTCTCTTCTCCCATTTCTATTCATGCAAATATGAAAATCGTACTCAAACGTCTTATTTTGTTTGTAATAAAGTCTTAACATTCATTTGTGGTACGCAAGAAGGCTCGATAACAATGAGCCGGCCAGCCAGCAACCGCAATTTGGAAATATTTTTAATTTAGCGGGAGTGGGGGAGCACTTTCATTAAAGCTCGAGTACACCTTTGAAGTTCCACTGCAGATAAATATGTGGCTCGTATTAAGAACCAGTATTGTATTATAGGACTTACCTCCACTGTTCGAAATAATAATTAAATTTTCCATTTTGTTATTCATTAGTTTATTACTGCCGCGGTCTAATGACTAGTTTGCTGGCCGCGCTGATGATGGCCGACAGCGCCCACACAGCGCGGTCAGCGTGCAGCACGTGCAGGGCTGCAATGATGGCCAAGCTGGAAGGCCTAGGGCGTAGCTAGGCTAGCTCGAGGCAATCATAGCGTGACCAGCGAAGCAGTCATAGTGGGCCAAGGCTTGTATAGTGCTTTACTCAAAAATGCAAGTACCTAATCTAAATAAAACCAGCAAGTAATTTAAATAAAATATATATTTTAAACGTTGAAACGTCAAAATAGCGGCCGGCAAGGATTTACAGGGCTGTTAGAGCGACCCAGAAAGGATCATTAAATTAATCTATAATTAACATTTTGATATAATCCATGTGCTTGAGCTCTTGTGGATCCTTCTCTAAACAGAAATAAAACGGACAGATAGTAGACGGAGTTCAGAACCAACAAGTTGGCTAAAGGAATGGTCTTTCCTCAATCTCCCTTTCTTCGGACACGCGTCGGGCGTGGAGAAACATTATTTTAGCGCCTGGTAGTTCAGGGAAAAGTCGATGCGTGATAGGTCTCCTGTTGCGGCCTCGCTTGGTAGCTGGTTCAATGGGGTGTATCACTAACTTTTTATCACGATAGATGGCGCATGATAGATGGTACCTAATATAACTGTCAGTTGCATAGAAAACTTACTTAGAATATGATGCAGAAGTGAGCAGCTTTTAAGTATACAAGTCGAGATTTCCAAGCGAAAGCAAAGATATTGTGACTTTGCCTGATACACCCCATTCCCAGTAAAATCGCATCCAAAAGGTTTGCGACTGACGTCACGAGCTACGTGCCAATGACGATAAAGTTGCCATATCAGTTGCAATTTTTCAACCGCATCGACCATGCCTCGCGTGTGTTTTTATTAAATTTAAATAATAATTCGAATTCTATTGGTGAATATTAGTGATTCAAACTATATGTGCGTGTATAACAAAGCTTGTGGTGCATAAACTATAAAATTGGACAAGAAATGTATAGTTTAATCCAGGTGGATGGCCATCACACACGTGCATACGTGGGTTGCTTTGGGATGACTCCTGTTTTTCATATGAGAATTTAACTCTTAAACCATCTGATTCTGTGTTCTTCATTTATATTCTAAATTTATTTATCATTTTTCTACAATTTCTAGCACAATTATCAATAATATCAGCGTATATCTCCAATGTGGTGGACTGTCCAGGTTAAAACAGCAATGGATCACCCCCTACATCAGTGCAATTCGCAAATTTGAGAGGAGTGGCGACGGCTTATTAAGCTTGGCACTGACACTCAAGTGACGACCACTCTGCGAACAGTGTAGAGTGTAGAAGAGGGTCTTTGTCTTGTCACTTTGGTTATTTCAGCCAATGATGAATCACTTTTGTGTCGATTACTGCTGGAGATGGGCGTTGCCAAACATATATCTGGAGTATTAGGCGTACACTGGCCACGCTGGCCAGACGGCTTGGCGAGGTATGATGTAAATTTTTTTATGTCAATTTATTAACGATTCCACAAGTTGGTATTAGTGAAACCGGGACCGACGGCTTAACGTGCTCTCCGAGGCACGGGAACGGTGATGTTGTAAATCTATGACAAATGTACGTAAGAAAAATGTATTTCTCATTGGTACATGCCGGGTGGGTTTGAACCAACCTTTGTACCACCGCGCCATTGTCCCTGTACGGTATTTTATTTACCTACCAAGTTCATACCGAGCTACCACCGTTCATGCCGAGACACAACCGTTTACCATGAATTGTTTTGATTTAACTTCATGCTACATAGTATTACACGACCAACTGCGGCGGTATAATTTAAGAACACTGCTCCTATATTGCAGTCATTAAAGAACGGGGACAAATCCATTATCCGCATAAATTATCTTTTAATAACCTATGCGATGTCGTTCTACATTTGGTTACATGTCGTTTGTGTTGACCTGACTGCTTATAGTACATTTAAATATAGTCAAATAAATATTTTGACTATATCCAAGTGTTAATAATGCTCGGTGGTGGCTCGGTTGTAGAACGCGTACCTTAAATCCTACAAAGGTCGGTTCAAACCTACCCGGCATGTACCAATGAGAAATACACTTTTCTTACGTACATTTGTCATAGATTTACAACACCACCGTTCCCGTGCCTCGGAGAGCACGTTAAGCCGTCGGTCCCGGTTCCACTAATGCCAACTTATCCTCGCCAAGCCGTCTAGCCAGCAGCGTGGCGAGTGTAGGCCAAATTCTTCAGATATATGTTCTGGAAGGCCCATCTCGAGCAGTGGAGGTCTAGGACACTATTTTCTAGGAGCTGTAATGAATAAATAATAATAATAAATTAATAATTGTACAAAACCAAAACAAGTGCAGGTACATAGGCGATCTTAATCCCATAAATGCATTTTCTACCAACTAACCTTTGTGACTAGGGTCTGTAATAAGCGGATGCAGAAGATTACAAAGAAAATAAATAGTTGAAATTGTTTATTACTATATAAAACACAAATTAATTACATACATATAGTACTTATTATATGCAATACAATATACATAGATATGTATTATGTTTTTCATTTGGAAATAAGTGATTTGATAGAGTAAAAAAGCTTAAGTAAAGTATCATCACGACTGTTTTCCTTCCTGGAAACTTTTTTTCTTTTTTTGTTTATGAAGCCGATTCACATTTAGCTAACTTTACTATAGTCCTATCATGACAAGTGGCAAGCTCGTCGATGTCTCTAGCGTACCAAACTCCAGAAATATTTATTTATTTATTGACACTAAATCAGAAGTTGGACGTTGCACCTATTATAGGCGACCACCATATTACCACAGTAGCCTTTATTTATTCCTTAGCAGGTTTCAGATCGGCACTCAAAAAGCATATGTTAATATTACAAAAGACTTCACAGCAACTTACCTAATCTTATTCTATTTATTAATATACTATTGTTTTTTCTTGACTATGACTTATATTATTTATCATAATATTATTTATTTATTCTATTCTGATTTGTTAAACATATGTAAACTGTACATTTAGTGTTCCTTCCGATTTAGTAAATGAAAAATGTACATCTCTGCGACCCGTGACGCACCCAACATAAGGCATCAGCTGAAAATCAGCGCTGCAGCCTCGGCTATAGCATATGCTGAGCTGACCACCTATTTATCGCCACACCTGTATGTATGTTTAGATTTATTCCTTGCATATTTCTTTTTTTGTCACCATTGTAATTGTTGCGATAAATAAAGTATTTTCTTTCTTTCTTATTGCCTATAAAAAATAACCATATTATAAAATTTTCAATAAGTATACAATAACTAAATATTATTCGAAAAACTAAAACTAAAACAATTTAAAAAAATATATAATATGACATATAAATTAAATAAATTTTAATCGAACCTCAGCGTTTAGATCCACAGACCTAACCGCAAGACCAAAGAGGCAGTTGAAATGATTTGGTTTGTTGTATAAATAAATATCATTAGATTATAGACTGTGCTTTTGTGTGATGGCGATGATAAAAATTAAGCCAATTTTCCAACAACGGTAGATTTGATTTGTGTAAACTCAATTTGTGTAATTTTTCACGTAGGAGTTGCCACGAAAATGGCCAAAGTTTTACCGCGACATTTCTTTTTTCCCGGGAATGTGAATTCTTTCCGTAATTTATTACTATATTTTTTTCAACCTATAGCTTCTGAATACGTTATTGTTTTTCTTGAAACCTTACTACAATTTAAAGTTTGTTAGTATTGTTTCAAGCGGTGGGTGTTTTTTTACAAAATATCACCATAGCAATTATAAATAATATATGTCATCCTCACATATGCAGGTGTGGTTCTCAAGTTGATGAAATGGGTCTTCACGGGCTTAGTTGTCAAAAAAGTGCAGGCAGATTCTCCAGACACCAAGCCTTAAATGAGTTTAAAAAGAGAAGTTTATGGTCTGCTAAAATCCCGTCCGTCCTTGAACCATCAGGTCTTTCACGTAGTGATGGTAAAATACCGGATGGTATGTCTCTTGTACCATGGAGTGATGGTAGATGTCTTGTTTGGGATGCCACCTGTATGGATACCTTTGCCGCTTGCCACATTTCCTCTACATCAAAAAAGGCCGATTCGGCTGCAACTTAAAATACACATCAAATATAATTAGCATTAAACAGAATTATAACTTTGTGGCATTTGAGGTTGAAACAATGGGGGTCTATTCTCGTGATACCCACAAATTCATAAAAGAGCTAGGTAAACGAATTTTTCAAGAGTGTGGCGATCCCAAATACCATAACAGAATATTTCCATTATAATTCAACGGGGAAATGCGGCGAGCGTTTTACGTACCCTCCCTGGTGGTAAGCCCTTAGTTTATTTTGTAGAATAGTTTTAATTTCATAGGTATTTTTAGTTTAGTTTTATTTATAATTAGTTTTTTAATCTATTATATTTTAATATTTTTGTATTTACTTCTCATACAATACATAAATAATATATAAATATTAGTTTTCCTTGAAAGTAAAAATTGGCATTTGACATCATTGCAAATGGCACATACTTTCAACGAGAAAAACAAATTTGGTAGGTAACAAGTAGGTGGACCGATGATCGTAATTTGTCCGGTCTATCGGGGCGGGGAATTATCCACCGTTTGTGCCGATAAACCCTATAAAGTGTATTCACACGTTTCAGGTTCAGGCCCGAATGGCCGTCATGCCCAGTCAAGCCGGCATAGTGTTAGGGACTGATGCGCCACTTACCATCAGGTCGGCTTAAGGTCACATATCGTACATATATATATAGCCCATAAACATATATATATATATAAATATATATATGTTTATGGGCTTGACCCATTATGAAGTGGGCTAAGTTAAATGACCTGTAAAGTGGCGGGGATTGGTCTGAGCCACTACTAAGTGCATAAAAAAATATACTTTAATTAAAAACTCAAATAAAAAAGAACAACGTACTACGGGGACGGGTTATAGGGTTTTAGTCCGTAGGCGCCATATCTCCTTATGAGGCCCCACGGTGATTCGGGCATGCGACCTCCCCGCGGTGGCCCTTCAGGCCGGGGTCGTATCGTTTTTCTTGATTTACGTCAGTAAAGTGAATTAAAAACATATATAAAACTGCAAAGAAAAAATACAAGCTCAAGGGTTCCGTCGCCAAAAAGTTTGAGAACCGCTGAACTGTTGAAATAATTTAAAAATGATGCAAAAAACAAATAATAAATTCTAATGCGGAACATAGCTACTTTACAAGTAAGGACCCGTTGTTGGAAGATTGGAGCCGGACTTGTTTTTTAATGGGTGCCGACTGTTAAAGCCACTATGAATCTTATATAAAAAAAATACGTGTGGCACTCGGGGACTGCCGTGGTAAAGCTATTGCATAGCATTTTTTATCAACTTATGCAATTATAATTATTTATGCAGTATTTTTTTTCTTTGATATTAATTCAAGTTTTTTATATTACTCGTGGACGCGGCCTAAAAGCACGCTGTCTTACCTAGCATTGTGTCTAAAAGAGATAGAATCAGTTATGAGCAGTTAGCAGCTAGATGCGTGTAGACTCTAGTCGCACGCACACAAACTCCGTGCCGAAGTCTGCCGAACTGAAACGACGTTAGACGATCACACCGCTGTGCCGGTCGGAGTGGGGGGTGTTAGGTTTATTTTCGTTACGGAATGTCTTGATTCGGTCGCCCCGCTCAAAGCCCGCGATAAAAGCTAGCTTAAAAATAATAAAAAAAAGTGCCAAGGTAACTAGAAATCATGTTACACAAGCATTAATAGGCAGTTTGCCTCAGGTTTATACCGAAAATTGAACCTAATATAATGTTATTAAATAATAATTACGCATCTTGACTTGGATCCCACGTTATGTACGCATTTAACTGTTTTATTTCCTTAATATGCAAATAGGTTAAGAACGTAGGGGAACGGCTTAATAACTCCTAAGCTTTGACTTAGGGTAACACTGGGCATTCTTCAATTTTAAAAACTTAAGAGGGTTCAATGCTTTTGTATCCTTCGGAGAGCACGATAAATGAAATGAAATAATATTTATTTTAGAATCAACCGGTCTGAGTCGAGACGATGGCAAGCGTCCAGACGGAATGACATTCGTTCCTTGGAGATTGGGTCAATCTCTGGTATGGGATTTTACCTGTTGGGATTCCCTAGCCCCTTCCCACCTTCAAGGAACTTCTGTTAGAGCTGGTTTTGCAGCGGAACAAGCGCAGATCTGCAAGCGTCGAAAATATGAAACTATTTGCAATAGTTACTTTTTTTCGACGTTTGCTGTAGAAACGATGGGCCCGTGGGGATCGGAACTTAAAGCCTTTTTAAAGAAATTGTTCCAAGGCTCATTGACGTCTCTGGTGACAATAGGGCTGGCAGTTATTTCTCCCAAAAAAATTGTATCATCATTCAAAGGGAAAATGCTGCTAGTACATGCCACAAGACAGCGATTTGGAGGAGCTATTTTTTTTGTAAGTATGTATTTTTATTTTCTATGTATTATTATTATTTTTTAGGTTGAATTTAGATTTTATTTTAATGTAGTTTATTTATTATTGTAATTCTTTTATATTGTTTATTAAAAAACTAATTATATTTATTTGTATGGAATATGGTAAATAGGTACATAGTTTTTAAATAGTTTTTAAATACTCCGCCATTTCTGGCACACAAATTTATACTAACAAATTTATACAATGTAAATTAATTTATGTAATAACGGGTTCAAGACTCAGCTTTACGCAGTGGAAGTTGGTGCGAGAGGAGTTCCAGCAAAATCTTTGCATCACTTACTGAAAGAATTGGGCTTAAGCAGGTCTGCCGTCAATACATTTATGGAACGAGCTTCCAAGACGGCATTAACGGAATCATACAGTATTTGGTTGGGTAGGGGGAGGAGTAGAATGATGGATAGTGAGCGTATTATCGCGCAAAAAAAATAAAAAGGGAGGCCTTCTTTTCTTAAACCAGCCTATTGTCGGTCGCAAGCCCGAGACACCATTCTTCTCATCTCTTACTCACACACGATGGACCCGGCACCCGCACGGTGAATCCATGGAATGCTTGGAAATTTGTCTTCTTCAATAAAATGTCATGAATTTAGTTAGCATAAGATAATACTCGAGATTTCTGGCCAGCGCGTGACGAGTTTAGGCCAAATTCTCTAGATATATGTTGTGGAAGGCCCATCTCCAGTAGTGGAAGTCTTGGACTCGTTCTTTTTATTTTAGAATTATATGGAAGCGTTCTTACAACAATGCCACCACCGCCACCAAATTTATTTCCTGGAAAGCTTTTTTTAAACGAACACTTTAAAAAATCTTTGAATATATTATTGAGTGTACCAAACTGTAGACATGACCCACCACAACAACATCATACCCGTGACCCTCGTGGTGAAGCTACCGTCCTATCCCTTTCAGCACGACAAAAAATATTTTGCATATTGATAAGTTTGAAGTTCAAAATATCTTATATAAATAGTGAAAAAAATCCTCCTTAGCGAATTCCACAAAACCCCCTCCGCATATTCTTACGTCTTTTAACGTGCACCATCATGCGTTTGGTATCATAGTGGAAAGAAAAACATGTAGGTATGTTTTTTCTTTCCTAGTTCTAACAATTTAATAAAGATAAGAATAATAGGGCTTTACTAAATAGCTAGATGAGTGCACGAACTATTCGTATTTAGGCTGTTTTAGACCGGCAAAACAGAATTTGGCGACGCGGAGCCGGCTAGATATTTTTTCGGTATTGTCCGTGCTGTAAGAGCTATATGCCGCCACAAGTGTAACAACCCTCTTAAGTAGGACATTGACGGTCAGTTTAGGCGTCAAACCAGACGTAAAAGTGTGGATTACATCCAAAATTTGATCGTGAGTGTCGAAATCCAACTCCAGAATTTTAACTGACGACGCGCCACGAAGTTTTCCGTGACTACCGTAATCCCCACCCACATCCAACCAAACCTACATCCAATCTGACCGTGAGTGTGTGATCTGCAATCCAATCGCGTCAGTTCGCTCGCAACGCCCGCTAAATGGTTTGTTTTCATAGTTACTATCGAAATTAATAAATTGATCAATTATTAAAAATCGTCTAATTAGTAAAAAGTAAAATATATATTTTTATAATTTTAACGGGTCTTTACGCGATTTACCTAGAGACATATTTCTCCCGACGTTTCAGCCAAGTTGCATTGGCCGTGGTCACGGGTCGACTGAAGCTATGCGGTGTACGTACTGGGCGGCAGATGTAAACCTACCCACTTATCACTTTTAAAAGTTTTTAGAAATCACGACACACGTGACCACGGCCAATGCAACTTGGCTGAAATGTCGGGAGAAATATGTCTCTAAGGTAAATCGCGTAAAGACCCGTTAAAATTATAAAAATCTATTATGAGTGTGCGCGAAAGTTTAAAAAGTTTAAAAAATATATATAAAGAAAGAAAGAAAATACTTTATTTATCGCAACAAGTACAATGGTTACAAAAAAAATAAAAAAATGCAAGGAATAAATTTAAATGTAAGCGTATTCTATATACCGAAACATACATACAGGTGTGGCGATAAATAGGTGGTCAGCTCAGCATATGTTACAGCCGAGGCTGCAGCGCTGATTTTCAGCTGATGCCTTATGTTGGGTGAGTCACGGGTCGCAGATATATAAATGTCCCGCCAATAAGAAGTTAAAACTTCCCGCCAATTTTTTTCTCGGCACAAATAGGTAGTACACGTCCTTCAAACAGTCGGCCGGTCGAGAACTGAAGAGCCGGTTTGACGCCAGTGAGTGGGGAAATATAGTTGGCATAAAACTGTGGATGTAAGCCACAGTTTTACGTCTGGTTTGACGCGAAAAACTGATCGTCAATGCCGAGCTATAAGACAAGCATGTTAGTAACCCAAAACAATAATTAAAGACCCGGTCCTTACTCATAAGTACCTAATACCTACTCAACATTTAACATATTTTCTGTAAAATTTCTCACGAAATGATTTAATTTAGGGCAATTCACATGTTAAACCTTCGACCTATTTTATTTTCTGCGTGATTACGCAACTGTTTGCATTAGGTAAACGAATGAGGAAAATCAGTAACCTTTTGTAAAAATCGAATAAGTTGCATAGTCGTGATCAGCAAATAAATACGGTTCAAATTGAATTGTTAGTAGAATTTGGTGTTATATACCTAATGTTAGGCATATTACTATAACGTTTATAACCATATTTAACTACATATCACAATACTTACTGAACTGCCTCCGTGATCTAGCAGTTAAATCCGTGGATTTAGACACGGAGGTACCGAATTCGATTGCTGGTCGGAACACAATAATATTTATTAATTTAAATAATTATTATACAAACTCGAGAAATATCACAAATAAATTAAATATGAATTAAATGGTATTTATACATTTAGTTAATATTTAATTTTTGAATTGTACATTAATAAATATTTTTGTGTCCCGACCAGGAATCGAACCCGGTACCTCCGAGTCTAAATCCACGGACTTAACCTCTAGACCACGGAGGCAGTTATTTTTACATTAACCTATAATTATAACGATTGCTGTGTCAATGTCTATTTAGCACGACATCTGACCTTGCGTCCACCTGATGGTAAGTAGCGCGCGGTGTGATTAGTTTTGGAAAACGATAAATTGGACTTTGAATATGGGCACAAGTTGCAGTTTATTTTTTGCGGTTTTCCCGCGCTGTGAACTCCCATATTTTACCCGACTTGTTTGAGCTATATTGCCACGAGTGACTCCAAGGAAAGCATCAAATTCTGCAGCATCTGGAATTTAATCATGACCACATTAACTCATAAAAAAGAAAGATATATTACGTCAGACTTGGCTGTATGGGCTAGATCCTTTGCCTTCCCTATCACCTCATTCATCATCGGAAGAAAAGAACAAAAAAAAAGAGTTCTTCGCGCCATTTTGCGTGGACATGTCAAGTGCAAGTTTTTGTTTTGTAAATTAATTTACTGTGGATATTATTGGTCAAAAGTGGTGTTATTTTGTTTAATAATGTGCTAGAATTATGGAAAACGATAAATTGGACTTTAAATATGGGGCACAAGTTGCAGTTTATTTTTTGCGGTTTTCCCGCGCTGTCAACTCCCATATTTTACCCGACGTGTTTGAGCAGTGGATGGTTCCGCGAGTGACTCCAAGAAAAGCATCAAATTCTGCAGCATCTGGAATTTAATCATGACCACATTAACACATAAAAAAGAAATATATATTACGTCAGACTTGGCTGTATGGGCTAGCTAGATCCTTTGCCTTCCCTATCACCTCATTCATCATCGGAAGAAAAGAAAAAAATAATAATAAGTTAGTTTAGTTTATGTACAATTATTACGATGAATGATGTAGCTATACTCGAATAAATGTTTACCAAATAAATTGGATCACGAAGGTGATGTTTATAAAATATTGTATGGTAAAAGTTGCATATGTAATTCTGTAAACAGTTATGCCGCTCCATATTTAGTCGGCGATCTTACAAGATAGTAATTACTGAGGTAGTGTCAGCGGATGTCAGATCCACGATAATATAACCTGCTACATAGACGTATATACATTTTTCTGACAATTAATATTTATTTTAAAACTTTATTGCACTATGTACAAAGGCGGACTTAATGCCGCTAGGCATTCTCTGACAGCCAAACCTTTGGGACATTTAGACAGGATAGGTGGTAGGTGCAATTAAAAATTAGATGAAATTTAAATAAAACAGAAATATGATTGTAATATAAATATATACATACTAATATCTACATACTAATACATAAATAAGTCATACTGTAGATATACTAATATAACATAAATAAAACTACTTACATACATTACATATAATACGCAAAGGTCTGGGCGTAAAGTTTAACAGAGATTGTGGAAGGAACCATTGGTTATTATTATTGATTAATTATCAATAATGTTATTCATCGCTTTATTTGTTGTGTATTTTTTTGTGTATTTTACGTATTTTTCCCCTTTATTTTTGTTAATAGAAAAAAAAAGTGATGAAAGATGATCACGACCGTTTCCCTTTCGGGGTGGTCAGAAACCACGCTTATAAATAAGCGGATTCACATTTAGCCAACTTTACTATAGGCCAATCATGACAAGTGGCAAGCTCGTCGATGTCTCCAGCGTGGTACGAAACCCACATATATACATAATGGAAGTTAAAGGATTCCATTATATAACGTTTGCGCTTAAGTAACAGAATATGGCTGCAGATCAGAAAGATTAACAAGCGTATAATGTAAATTTTAATGACAATTAAGTAATCGCGGCACCGGAACGGTGGTGTTGGTAATTTATGAAAATGACAAATGTACGTAAGAAAAGTATACATATGTTATTGATATATTTTAGCGCTTTTTTGTTCTAGTTTTTTCGATTGAAAAACGTTCTTACAACCGAGCCTCTTTCATGAGTATATATACATATATATACTCCTATAGATCAAGACAAGACCAATACTGGCCAGACACATAAAACTTCGTGTAAAGAAAACAATATGCTAGACTTTTTTGTGATTTGTAAATTAGGGCCAGCGAAGTGGTCTAACAATACATGTTGATTTATTTTACGAGTAAATTAGGTAGAGAAAACGATAATTTAGTTATAAAGAGTCTTTTTGACCCAGTATTTACAATCTCAAAGTTTCACTTAAATGTTTTTTTTTTAAATGCTTATGTTATTTTGACACATTTATTCAACTCTTATCTAACCTTGAAATATTATACGATAATAATATTTAATATTAACTAAACAGTGGTGGCTCGGTTGTAAGAACGCGTTCCTTAAATCATTCAAAGGTCGGTTCAAACCCACCAGGAAAGTACACTTGTCTTACAAATGGTCATATATTTACAACACCACCGTTCCCGTGCGTCGGAGAGCACGTTAAGCCGTCGGTCCCGGTTGCACTAATACCAACCTGTGGAATCTTTAATGAATTGTCTTAATAATTGACATCATAATTATAATCCTCATAATCCTCGCCAGGCCGTCTAGCAAGCGTGGTGAGTATAGGTCAAATTCTCCAGATATATGTTCTGGAAGGCCCATCTCCAGCAGTGGAGGTCTAGGGTGCTGTGTTCTAGGGGATGTAATGAATAACAAAACTGCATATTACCTATAATAAACTACATTTTAATTACCTATTTATTTTAATGTTTTTATAAAGTTTCATATATTAATCCTCCAGAAAGTGCAAGGTACTCGTTAGGAACTGGCTTCAGGAACTAACTTATGAGGATACTGAAAACCTGTTTAAAATCATAAAATAATTATTATAAGAAATAGGTTGTTGCTAACACATGCATACTTACTTATATACATTCATTCAAACCCACGTACACCAACACACACACACTAACATGCATATACACCAATCATACACACAAACAATTATTTAAGTCTTGCCTACAGCAAATATAAATAAATATTGTCTAGAGTAAAATTAAATGTTGTAAGTACTAATTCTTACAATGACATCTGAAACACCGTCCACCGACTATTTCAGATGTCACAGCTAAACTACTTTTGATGCTATGTACGATTTAATTTATGCCCTAACCTATGTAACAACTGAATTGTAATGTATATTTATTTTGCAATAAAGATTTTTATTTTTTATTATTTATTATTATTATTAAGCTCTTTGCACCATAATCTAAATAATCTGTATTATCCCAAAGGTTGCCTGCTTAACAATGCCTAGCAGCAATAAATAATTTATTTTATTTTTATCAACTCTCCGTGGTCTAGCGGTTAAGTCCGTGGATTAAGACTCGGAGGTACCGGGTTCGATTCCTGGTCGGGACACAAACATATTTATTAATGTAAATAAATACATTTAATTCATTTGTGATATAAATTCGAGAGTTTGGTACGCTGGAGACATTGACGAGCTTGCCACTTGTCATGATTGGCCTATAGTAAAGTTGGCTAAATGTAAATCCGCTTATTTATAAGCGCGGGTTCTGACCACCCCGAAAGGGAAACGGTCGTGATGATACTGCCTCTTGTACTCAAACATAGTGCATTTTTTTTATAAATAAAATTAATAAATTAAATTGATACATCATTATCGTTTGTAAGTGCGAGTGGTGCAGCCTGCAATTATTTTTAAAAAATATGTAATATTGTACTTTATTTAAGACTTCTATCACTCATAACTTTTGCCGATAGGATCTTGGTTTCCATGTCATGACGATGCGAGATAAAAACATAATTATAAGTTTTGCGTTTTACGCAACTAACAAAATTACTTGACACAACCTGTATAGTCATCAATCACGGTAAATTGCAATCGCTGTAGAAAGTTATTCGACTTTCCAAAATGAGGTTATATTATCAATTCGTTTTTTACGTTTGTTTGCGTGTTCAGTGTTCAGGATATGAAGGCCCGGAATTAATTAAATTGCGATTATTAATATTATTATTATCGTTAACAACCTACAATAAATGGTCAGAAATTAAACGGATAGCAAAGAATATATATAATTAATATATTATACTGCGTGTAATTGTCAAAAGAGCAATTAGTAAAAGTCAGTTTTTTTTTTAAGATAAAAATCATTATCCGAAAAACAAAACAATACTGCATGGTGAATAAGGCCGCGTCTAAAAATCACAATATCTATCGTGATAAATATCTAAATGCTGGGGAGGGTTGACGAATTAGAGTTTTTTTTTTTAATTATTTTATTGTGTTTAGATTAAGTTGATTTATTTTTAATTTTTTGCATGTGCAAAAATGTCTATTTTCCCCTTATTTTGTGTGTAGTGCTTAAGTAGCTTGCTCGCGTACCCAATATTTTTCAATGTTGTGTGCACTACTCAAGAATTACAGTCTGGTTCTTTAATTCAGTCATAGAAATGTAAAGTGTAAATGATTGTAATTTGTTTGTTGCACCATGAATAAATAAATAAGGATTACGCAAGTCAATGTTCGCGCGATCGTTTTCGCTGCCTACTTGATTAGGCTCAGTATGAGTGGCGATACTTTTTAGGATAACTTCTCTGCACCATAACTTAATATTTTATTACTGAATAATTAAAATAAAAAATACATAGTTCTTTATTTTTATTTTAGATTATAATATAAAAATATTTGCTCTATAATAAATTCCACGCAGTATAGGATTATATATTATATTTTTCGTTATTTATTGTTAGGTTTTCTTTTTAATTATTTTATATAGTAATTCGTTTATACTGTTTGTAAATTACTTTCAATAAAGGGATAGCTTTAAATTAGGATAGGATAGGATAACCATAAATTAGAAGTGTGATGTGATCCAATCTTACATTTATTTATTTTATTTCAAAACTTTATGCACAAGCCGGACTTAATGTTAGGGACAATTTAGAGCATTAGTTATGTGAGGCAGGTGCAAAATATAATAGGAGCATTTAGGTCTGTGGAAAAAAAAAACAAAATAAATAAAACTTATATACTAAATCTAATATACTATATACAAAACTATACTAATCAGTAGGTATATACTAAATATACTACATACTATCATTATATATAAATAAATAATAATATATACATTTTTATATAATACTTACAGTTACTGGGAGCTATTTAGGAAAAGTGTAAAGACCATTCTTTTATTTATCTGGAATCATCAAATATCAAATAACGGTGGATGCGAGGATAAACTCAATCGCAAATGGCAGTGACAAGATCTGCTATGGACTAGCTAAAGAAGATATGGAGGAACCGAAACGTTAGCAAAGTCACCAAAATCCGGCTGGTTAGAGGTTCCCTATTTTTCTGTATGCTGCGAAAAACTATTTAATGATCTAGAGATGTGAGATTGTATTTCCTAGCTACCTATATTTCTCCAAAGTTAAAAATCGTTAAAAATATTGGATTAAAAAAAGGGTCCATTCTCCCATACGGGGTCTCCATTTTACAACCCGTTTGCACAATCGTACGTCGGTTCTGCGGCAGATGTGTCCGACCAAGTATGTTAATTTACTCTGAAACAAGGTGCATCGCCTATTAGAAAAGCAATGGAAACAAACCTAACTACCCATTACGTGGATAGAAATAACAAGTGAGCGTTGAATGAAGTTATTTCCCAAACGAGCTTTAATGACCATCTAACGGCCACTTCTCGCGGTAATAAAACCGTAGACATATAATGGTGGGGTTGTCCGATAATACAATTTTTAACAAATCTCTTTTGAAATGCGTAGCAGTATTTTTGACTCCTTCCTCCTTTATAAAATATTAAACAATGTTATACAATCTCACAAAATATATCATTACGTTACACGGCTAATAGATACTTTTGTCGCTCTCTCGACTACAACTATAAGGAATTGTCTCATCTTGACTTATTTAAATTACATTACAATATTTTTATATAGTTATAGTAATGATAAAAGTAAAGTATCATCACGACCGTTTCCCTTTCGGGGTGGTCAAAAACCACGCTTATAAATAAGCGGATTTACATTTAACCAACTTTACTATAGGCCAATCACGATAAGGGGCAAGCTCGTCGATGTCTCCAGCGTACCACTCGAGAAATATCACAAATAAATTAAATAAAAATTAAATATATTGAACCCGGTACCTCCGAGTCTAAATCCACTGACTTAACCGCTAGATCACGGAGGCAGTTAAGTTATAGTAATAATTTGTATTAATTTGAATAAAATTACAATATACCATTTTATTCGAAGTAATATACAAACAGAGTAGAGAATATTTTGCTCAAAGGTTCAGCCTCTCCGTTCAACGAGGGAACGCAGCGAGTCTCCTTGGCACACTACGCCCATCGGACGGTTATAATTTTAGTTTTAATTTTTTTTGTTTTATTTGTAGAGTAATTTATTTTAATTTTTTGTTTTTGATGTAAGGTTTAATATTTAATCCTAAATATTGTAATTATTTTAATTATATATTATGTTCTCTAAATTAAAATAATATATTTCTAACGTGAAGCTGTTTATATATATAGTAATATTATTATTGTTTTTGCTATGGTACATAACTTAATTTTTTATATTAATTATTTATTTTTTTGCTTAATTGTTAATTTGTTTTGTTTGTTTGTGTTTTCATTTATTGTATATTGTGTAAATTTTCAACACTAAGGTCTCGTTAATGTTAATTCTGTTTGTAATATGATGTAAATGACTGTTTGTTGTCAAAAAATAAAAACGCCTTTAAAGCCTCACGGTCTCCGTGACTGGCTTTGTAGAAGTAACGTAAAGTAGTGCGAAGTAACGTCACCACCTTTAGCCGGATTAATTGAGGGAAGTTATTTTGATTGTATTTGTGGGTTTACTACGTTTAATAAAATGTATAATTACTCGTACAACAATAATGTATAGCTACCGGCTTTCTGCTAACAGCTTACTCTTTCGCTAGCAGAACTATAATTATTTAAAATACTTAAATTAAAATAATAACGTGTCACAAATGCCTGTAATAGGTTTACGTAAATGAAGATATTATGTCCTAGACCTCCACTGCTGAGATGGGCCTCCAGAACATTTTTCTAGAGAATTTGGTTTAAGTAAAGTTATTAATTATTTATTGCACAATAAATATCTAAAAGGAAATAAAGTACATAGGCGAGCTTAATACCTTAAAGGTATTCTCTCTCTAACAGCTAACTTTTGGGAGAATGACAAAAGAATTTGTGGGATGCAGAGTGAGAGAGAGGGAAAAAATAACTATAACTAATAGCAATTAATAACTATGTGAATTCGGGAGGTCGTGGTTTCGATTTCCACCGGGGCAAGTTGTACATTGTATAATTTGTCTCGGTCTGGGTGTTTATATGTATAATATGTATATATTTACAAAAAAAAAAAGTATAATATGTAGTTTATCAACCATCTAGTTTCCGTAACACAAGCCTCGTAGCTTACCACGGAAACTAGATGGCGCTGTGTGACCTGTCTGAAAATATTTATTTATTTATTATTTATAACTATGAAGTTTCTAAATAAATACTCTACTTAAATACGCATAGATATAAACACGTAAGTAATAATACATACTTGCCACGCTGGCTAGATGGGTTGTCGAAAGTCTGATGCCAATTTTAATGACAATTTTATAACGATTCCACAAATTGGTATTAGTGAAACTGAAAACGACGCGACGGCTTATCGTGCTCTCCGAGGCAGGAGAACGGACGTGTGTTTGAACCGCGTCCTTTTTTATTTCTAGGAATGGGTTTGGAATCGCTTTGTTGAATGTTGGGTAGGTCCATTTAATTACATGTCTATGACTAAGACACTTATTGTGGTGTAAGATTTCACATCCGATTATTAAGTTGCGTACTATTACTGAAATTATGATTATTCTAAATATGTATTTAATATCTGTGATGATAGACAAAGAAAGCAATAAGGTTTTATGGTATGGTAAATCCAAGAAGTCGCTGCGGACTATTTTTTTACTATTGTTATGTAATAATATTTAAATACAACAGTTAAAGGGAAGAACTACCTCCGTGTTATAGCGGATAAGTTCGTGAATTTAGATTCAAAGGTACAGGGTTCGATTCCTGGTCGCGACACAAAAAAATGTGATATTACTCGAGTTTGGTACGCTAGACATCGACGAGCTTGCCACTTATCATAATGGGCCAATAGTAAAGTTGGCTGAATGTGAATCCGCTAAATAAAAGTATACATAAATAGCGTGGTATCTGACCACCCTAGAAGGGGTATCAGAGATGCTAACACTAATCTAGGTAACTGAATATTTTTTGCCGACCTTCTTTTATAACGGAGCGGGGTCAAACGGCTAGTCGACACTAATATTATAAAGACGAAATATTTGTATTCTTGTTTGTAATGAATAAACTCAAAAACTACTATGCCGATTTTTTTAATTCTTTTACTATTACAAAGCTACATTCACCCTGAGTAACATAGGCTATATTTATTGCTAGAAAAGATTAGGGATCCTCACTTAAAACTCTAGTAACGTAACGCTAGGTGTAAAAAAATATCATAAAACGTCTTTCGTCGCATGCGCTGCGGAAACTATTGATGATAGAACAAAATTATGTTTTACAATATTAAAGAACATATCATATGCCCAACTATTATCGTTATAGTTTTTTATAATTTTAACGGGTCTTTACGCGATTTACCTTAGATACATATTTCTCCCGACGTTTCAGCCAAGTTGCATTGGCCGTGGCCACGGGTCGACTGGAGCTATGCGGTGTAGTCTCGTACATACTGGGCGGTAGATGTAAACCTACCCACATATCACTTTTAAAAATTTTTAGACATCACGACACACGACACTTACAATATCCTTGGCGACACCGGGCGGTTTTTCCCGGCGTCGAAATATATCGTTATGTCACAATAACCACTTTTCACATTTTAAAAGTTGATAGAAATACCGACCAAAATTAGACCATGTTACTCATACTTCTGTTTAAACCTTATCCAAATAAATCATATTGTTTTCAAGTCTGTTTCAATTCATGTAGATCACATTTTGAATTGTTCAAATCGGCTAATCCATTCAATGGATATTACAAATTTAATAACGTTAAAATCTAAATATAACATGCCTATCGGGTCCTGAAGGTTTTTTTTTGTCGACGACACAATATTACACGGGCAACGCCGGGTCAAACGGCTAGTATTAAATAATATAGTTAGTTACAGTGCATAGAATACTGATGGGCAATGAATATTAGGTTTGTTTCTTTCTCTTGGGAAAACTAGTCTCGATGGAAGCCGTCTAGGTTTATATTCTTGTACGTGATTCGATTCTATTTCGATATACCTCCATTCGATTTTAAGTTTGATTATTTTGACTCGTGACACTTCAAGCCCTTGCACGCGGTCTTTTGCAACCTTCATCCGACGCCCGCCAGCGACCTTCTTTAAGTCATCCGTCCATCTGACATGGGGCAGTCCCACACTGCGTCATCCCGTATGTGATTTTTACTCTCCATCTGGACACAGCGTTAAATTTGTAAGATTTTTTTTCGTGTCCTGCACCATTTTCTAGTAAATATCATCACGACCGTTTCCCTTTCAGGGTGGTCAGAAACCACGCTTATAAATAAGCGGATTCACATTTAGCCAACCTTACTATAGGCCAATCGTCGATGTCTCCAGCGTACCAAACTCGAGAAATATCACAAATAAATTAAATATTCATTAAATGTATTTGTTTACATTAATATTTTTTTTGTGTCCCGACCAGGAATCGAACCCGGTACCTCCGAGTCTAAACTCACGGACCATTTTCTAGTTTCCCATTTACCTAATAAAATTCCAAGAATACAGGATTCAGTAAATGTCACATAAATCTTGAGCTTAGAACAAGAATTGTCCCTCAGGTCGGTCAATGCGAATTTCTATTGATTGTTGCGGAGAACTAAGATGGTATCATGCCACACAATGGCCGATTACGAACCGATATTTGACGTTATCTGACATCAAGCATGTAAGCTCTTCCCTTCACTTGACTTACGACCAGCTTTGCCTAAGGTTGTTGCCGGTTCCCAGGTTCTTCATCCGTTCAGGGGTTACTCCGTATTTTATTTTCCTGACTTGGCTCGTGATGGGTGATTGGTAAAATGGTTTTTATGGCTTGTTTCGCAGGTCTAGCAGTTAAAGCTATATTTTTACCGGAGATTTTTATCGGAGGTACCAGGTGCGATTTCTTTTTTTCATGTGATATTTCTCGAATCTGGAACGCTAGTGACATTGAGTTTGCCACTTGTCAACTAAAGTTACCACCTCAGAAGGCATACGGTCGTTGGTGGTTAGTGGACTGTATCTAGCCGCGAGGTTGCGCTAATAGGATAATCGGTGCAATAAACAAACAAGAAATGAAACTGGTAAAGGAACTCACCTGATGTCCTCGGCTCCAGCACTATAAATTGTTCAATATCACTAGTTTTGCGAATGCGGGTGATAACAACAATCGCGACAATTTCTTCAGAGTCTTTGACGACTGCAGGACAACTACTATTTATCGATTCGACGACTGCGTCTAGCACGCTCCGTGGCCGGTTATATATGCGGAGCTTCTTTTCAGTGCGTAAGGGCCGCGTTGGGACTAGCAAGCAGAATGAAAAAGAGACAGGACAGGGTAGTAGGGATAACAAATTAAGACGTCTGTTTATGCACCGACGAATTACAATAACCATCCAAAATTGGTCGAATTACCGCGATCGGCGCGAACAGTCGTGATGATACTTTTTTGGCTTTTCTAAAGTACCTATAAGCAAAATAAACCGGTCGTTACAACATGTCAAATATTCAATTAATTATTAGTAAAACAAGGATCAGCATTAATCAATACATTAATTATCCAGTGAAGGGCTCGTGTGGATTCCCGAAACCACTTGTCGGCTCTAATTAGGAGGTAATTACTATGTATTTCCTTATACGTCGTAATAGGAACATTCTAGCAAACATCTTACGAGTATTTAATAATTAAGATATTACAAAATATCTACATAAACACCAGAGCATTTATTTTGATACTAGCACGACATCTGACCTTGCCTTGATGGTAAGTGGCGCGCTAAGTCCATGAATGTCATGTCAGCAACTGGAATCAGACACTCATGACTCACATCATTAATACTATGACGGCAATTCGAGTCTGATCCCGAAACGTGTGAATACACTTTACTGGGTTTATCGGCACTAACGGTGGATACTTCCCCGCCCCGGGTATATATATATAGCTCGCGACTGTTGGTGCAGCTACATGACTTCGATTGCTTTTTCAGGAACGTTATTATATCAATGAATGCCTATCTCGATGTCACGACCGTAATCCCTTGCGTTTTCAGACTGTACCCTTTTTTTATATATAACAAATAATAAATTTCACATTTTTGTTAGGAATGAATATTGTATTGTTAGATGATGAATAAAAAACAACTTGTTACCACCTAAAATTATATTTTTATAGTAACCTTTACAAAATATAGTACAAGCTTTATATGGCAGGGAAAAGATATCGTCTTTTTTTTTTTAAGTCCGAGATCGAAATAAAGGCCTCATAAAGAGACGTCAAGGTGCCTATGGACTAAACCCCTATAAAACCGTTTCTTTTCACTGTTGACCCTGTGTTCCTTTACAGCTAAGTCTGAGTCGTGGCTACGGAGTGAAGGCACTCGTTCGCCGCGTGATAGATTGGTCCGTTCAATGTAACGTCTTTTATAAACTCAGTAATCCCAGTATACAGTGTTCGCTGGTTGGCTGCTTGTCAACCAATCTGCAATAACACTAGGTAAATCATCATTTGTAATTACTATATTTAATATTTTATTTATAAATAATAATAATAAATTATTTATTTCAGAATTAATTCCATAATTGTTAGTAACATTTTAACTTAGAACTATGTTAGTAGGTATACACATTAATTTAAAAGTTAAAAACAAACAGCAAAAATAATAATAATAATTTGGAGACGGTTTCAGTAAAAAGCCAGTTTGAAATTGCTTAGAAAATATTTATTTAGCCCACGGTTATATTTGTTCCGTTTGGTTGGGTTAGTTGTGGATATGCCCCGCACTCTGTATTGAGGGGGTACCCCCACTACTCCACCAGGTCAATTGTTGTGGTGGTGTAGCCCGTACTGTGTCACCACAATAATAATAACAACAAAACAAAAAAAAAACTTTACAATAAAAATATCCTCCTTCTTGTGTCGTTTACCTCTATGCCTTAAATTTTAAATGCAGGCTAACCAACTTTAAATCGTTATAGATTCTAAATAGTCACTCCTAATGAAAAATTATAAAAGAAACCACTGAATGATAAATATATTTTTTATTTATAATAATTTTTATTTTGTGTTTTCTTAATTTTAGTTTTTAGTTATAATTTTATTTATTAATTAATATTTTATTATTTTTAAAATCATTGTACCTTATTTCCTTCAAATAAAGGTTTTAATATAATTAAATAAACCTCAACATGATTTTAAAATATCTATTCGACGATACCCGACTCAATAAAGTTCACTTGAATTTTTTTCATTTACACGATATGGCGTCTGGTTGTCGCCTTAAGGAAATTTAATTAATGCCATATTAAGTGACACTCGCGTCATGGTAATGAATCGATTGACGTGAGAATCATCAAAATCGGCCAATGCGTTTGGTCTCCAGTGTGCCACAAAGGAACATACATACATACATAGGCTGATAAACACATAACCTTTTTTTGCGTCGCGCAGTCGGATAAAAAAGATGGGTTCTTCTATTTCATCTCGTTCCAGCATTCATAACTTCTGCCGGCGCCCGCCAATACCCTTTGTGAATTAAATAATTTCGTAGCTTTGTGCAAAATTATGCCAAATGTTTGATAGTAAGTAGTTGCTTGAGTCTGGGTTCAAGATATCTCGAATATAAAACCAGGACGAGAAGTATCTGTGTCTCTATTTAACTATGAATGTCTGGTTTACAATTACACTCACATCTATAGCCGACGCTTATAGTACAAGATCTGTGGAAGACCGAGCTTCACCGTTAAAAAAATGAATGAAATCAAATAGGCGTGGATGGCTACTGCTTAAAATACTTTTAATATATTTTGGACACCTTTTACTGTTGGTGTATGTTTATATTTAGGTCAATTTAATTGTATTGTAATAAATTTAATATAAATTATTACAATAATTATAACAATGTAATGTGACAATACAAAAGAGCCCGAGAAGGCCAAATTGTGATAAATGATTTGACTTTGATAATATGAATATCGAAAATAAAACTGTCTGATTTTGATAAAAAATAAAAGTGGATCATAAAATTGTTGAAAAAACTAAAATCTAGCCTGAAATCATTATTTAATTGATAATTAAAAGAATAACAGATCTCAATGGCATGATACAATCAGCACTTTAACTAAATATGTGGAATGTTCTTCCAGCTAGTGTATTTCCCCATTCCTAATACCTGTTGTCCTTCAAGCAAAGTGTGAAAAAGCATCTTGATGGGCAAACATAATGATATAATGATGTTGGTTGTCAGTGGATGACTATAGTTGCTACCATTCATACACCTAGCGTACCGCTTACCATCGGGCAATATCACAAGTCGTGCACAGAAATAAAGTTATTTTTTGAAGAAAAAAACAATAACAGACTTTAAAACTATACTTATACTCGTACAAACAATGTACGTATGTATAAACTTAACGTAAAAAAATATATTTTAATTACTTCAAAGCAAGAGCCTTAAATTAATCAACAAAATTATTAATACTTATAAATCTATTGATTTTTTATAAACAGTAATTATTGCCAGTCAGTGCCACCAAAATAATAATAACCTAATAAAAAACCTATAATAATCAAATAAAAGGATACACTCCCATTGAGAACCTCATTATTTTTTGAAGTCAGTAAAAAAAAACTTTTGGTTCGCCATTAGCATCCTTCATAAACAGAAAATTCATTTGCAAAGAAATATTTTTATACACTTTTTTGTAGTATTTATTAAGCAATACCTAAAATGTGAAAAAGAGCTTTCGGGATGGATTCGTCACTCAGATGAGGTTAGGGCCTTTCCTCCACTCTAGGTACGCGATAAGAAAACGACGCAACAAAAAAATATTGGCCGCTTTCTCATCTTTCATAAAAGGTGTATGCGTCAGTGCGTTCTATACATATGGGTCACAGATACTGGCGGGTTTCATCTTCATTTGCTGCCGTGACTCCGTTGTCTTTGTGAATATGTAAAACTAATTTACATATTACTTTGTCGGGAACATCACAGACGAGTCACTGACTGACATTTTAGCTCTGAATAATTTATTTCGCGCAAATTTCACCTGTAGTTTGATATATTTTTGGAGAAAAAACATAAATAGGTGTATTTTTAGTCTGTAGAATTTCCTGATTCTCTAGATATACGAGATGTATATATTCTTGACAAAGCTCATTTGCAGCTGCTAAATTAATAATTTATTAATATTTATTTTTTAACTTTAGTATAGGATATTGACAAGGCTTCTTTATATATATATAAGGCGGCTGTTATTATTTTTTTTTTTTAAGTACCTATATATAATTATATATATATATATATATATTTCTGACAAGGCCATTTTATAATGCTGTATAGCTGTATAATTTAGTATTATTGCAAATATTAATGTTTATTTATTTATTTATTTATTTATTAGGGTCGCCAACAGTTACAGCAACAAAACATACATACATTTTTACTTTTTATTTTTCTTACTGCACCAATTACAGGCAACCACCACATGCTATTACAGGATCAATTAATTGGGCCTTTGAGTAGCTAAAATAAAAACACAATACAATTACAACAATAACTAGTAAATCTAAGCAAACATTACAACACAATACAACATGATGCAACCACAATCAATCAACACAATTCCAAGGATCAAATTTGGTTAAACAGCAGTTCAGTTTACAGTCCCAGCCAGGATCCGCTGCAGTGACAATACATTGCGCTTAAAACATGCAAAGAATTAGCAAATATGTCTAGACTCTCATTCTTATTTTTTCGTAAAAAAATGTTGTATTGACGACATGTACGGTTTAGTGATGTGGTAACCCAAATTGGATTTAGATTGTCGTAGAATAAATAGATCATATTTGCCAAACCTTGGCAGCCTGGTCGGCACAGAAACACGTTTTTTTTTTGTTTTTTTTTTTCTTAAAAAAGACCTTAAATTTAAGTTTAACATTAAGTCAATGGTACATAAACTCTAATATTTGCGGTCGGGAAATTGAAACAGTTTACTTTAAGTTTGACGTATTGTTAGAGCCCACGCTACCATAACTTAATTATAAAATAGCTAGAAGCCGCCAACTAGTCCCAAATGTCAAAATTCTACGAGCAAATCGAATGAAATGTGCCTCGAATTTACTAAATAATTATTGCCCTTGGCGATTTTATTTATTTCATTTAAGAACTTTATTGTAAATCTATACAAAAGGCGAACGTAATGCCGCAAGACATTCTCTTCCCGTTAACCTTTGGGACATTAGGGAATTTGGGTACGGTGCAAATAGAGAAATAAAAACTAAAGATAAATAATATTTTAAACTAATTTAAATAAAAACATACATAGACAACTATATTCGATTCCACCCGGGGGCAAGTTGTACATTGTATAATTTGTCTCGGTCTGGGTGTTAATATGTATAATATGTATATATTTACAAAAAAAAGTATAATATTTCCGTAACACAAGCCTCGTAGCTTACCACGGAAACTAGATGGCGCTGTGTGACCTGTCTGGAAATATTTATTTATTTATATATAAGAACAATTTAATTTATTATGTAAATGTTTCATATAGCCAGTTACCTACCTTTCAACTTAAATGCTCTGTATTGTTCCAAAAGTTGGTTGCTAGAGAATGCCTAGCGGCATTAAACCCGCCTCTTGTACATAGTGCATTAAGGTTTTAATTAAATAAATATATTACTTGATTTATTATTCCACATCGCCATAAGGATAATCCTGGTAGGTATATGAATACATACATCAAAGCCAGGATTGATTTAACTTTGGCATGTAGTTTGTACGCGAACTCGTGTGCGAAGGGAATTTGTCGTATTTACGAAGCCAACTTAGAGCTTCAGTCTTCGCCTAATCTTGCTGTAGATACCTATAAGCAGGGCTGTAGCCAGTCGTAGCTTTTAAAATATCGTCGGTCCAATTCTATACTGTAGTATTTATTATAGCTTTAGTTGCTAGTAATAGTATAAGTTTTTTTTTTATTAACTGCCTCCGTGGTCTAGCGGTTAAGTCCGTGGATTTAGACTCGGAGGTACCGGGTTCGATTCCTGGTCGGGACACAAAAATATTTAATAATGTAAAAATTATATTTTAATTTATTTGTGATATTTTTCGAGTTTGGTACGCTAGAGACATCGACGAGCTTGCCACTTGTCATGATTGGCCTATAGTAAAGTTGGCTAAATGTGAATCCGCTTATTTATACAACATTATAACATCTGCGAGAGCAGAACGTAGTACTAGACCTCAACTGCTAAAAATATTTTCTCACGATATCCTACGGGTTATTTTTTTTTACAACTTGGGACTAGTGGAAACGGGACCGAGAAGGCTGAAGCACTTTCTTAAGTATATAAATATACAAATACAAATACAAATCGTAAGTAATTTTTAAAAATGTACTTTTGTGATGGTCGAAAGTTTGAGATCTGGAAATGCCTACTATTGAAGAGTTTGTCGTTGGCCTGACTAAACGTATGTTCTGTCGAGCCGACAACGGACACTTCAAGCATCGTAAAAATATCGCCTTGTCTTGTGCTCGGCCCCCAAGGGAAGTGAACCTGGAGGAGATCTCAGTTTGCGTAACCTAGATCCCCTAGATTTATTATTGTAAGTATTGGGTTCATGGTAATCTATACGAATACATTGGTATTGGTTTCTGACCAACCCGAAAGGCAAACGGTCGTGATAATACTTTACTTTTTGGTGCCCTGTAGAAAAGCGATTTCACCTGATCTGATTCTGTTATAATATATTTAATTTAATAGATAATTACAATCCATTTTTGTTAGTATACCTATCACTATATTAGTAACAATGGCTTACATAGATTCGTGGGTCACACGGGCGGTGTTATACCAGTAACAGCGCGGAGAAATGAAACTAAGTGAAAGAAAAATGTATGTCTGACTGGTACATGTCGGGGTGTCGGATTGCAGAACAGCATTCTAATAACTCGACAACAGCTGCACATCAAACTTTATAGGTCCGCATAAGTTTCCACCTTTGATATTGATATAATACCTGGCTACTGCCTTGTATACCCTACATATCTAAGAAGAGCTGAGATGATCACGTACTGTAACTTGAACCCTGACTCTTGATAAGTTTAATGTACAGCCAGCAAATATACTTTACATAAGCATTTTGCTGGCTGTACATACTGGTACGATTTATGAGCGGGAACTAAAAGAATCTCGGAATACTGAACAAAAAGAAGCTATTTTTCCCGCCTTTTGGTCCCATGGTTTTGCAATGTTGCAATTGAAAGTTTAGTGCTATAATGTTGCTAGAATTAAATTAAGTCAACCTAAAATATATAAAAATATATTAGCTATGCACATTTTCTTATTTTTAAAACATCAGAATAATTTATTTTAGTATTTTTATCCAACCACGGCCTTTTTATTAAAAAAAAAAACCTAAAGTAGTTAACAATACTCTATGCTTTAGACACAGTATCTGCAACCCCGCAAGGTATTACCGCCGTGTTGATACTTTACAAACTAAATATAACACCACTATTTTAATTTCAATTATGCTAGTCTTTCGTCGCCCTTGGGAATAGTGAAGTGAGATCACTTTAGGTCGAGTACACAATGTTTGCAACGCAACATGCAATGCAACGCGAACGTATTGTGAACGGGCAACAAACTACCTAACTACAAGAATACAAAAGTTTAGTGCTATTGTTATATTATTTAACTGACAATTGACAGAGCACTTCACGCGTGATATGAATCCTCCTCCTCCAGCTCATCCACCAGCTGCAACCAGTGGTTTCGGTACTCGGAGTAGTGGATGGCCTGGTGTACAGGGATGTCCAGGCAGTCAGTCACCTGACTGCACGATCGCTCGGATTGCGAATAGCTCTATTTCGAAAGGCTGTTACTAAAATTGATTTTGTATGAAGCGAGAGATTATTTACTTAGTGATAATATAATTATGAAACACTCTCTCGTCTTATTGCAAGCCAACAAATGATAGTTAAGGACTGTGTTACCATGTATGACGATTTTTATTTAAATTAATTAACAAGATAAAATAGTTACAGTTTAGATTATAAATTAGGTACGCTAGAAAATTATCAGTAAGCTAAAATATAAGTATTGAAGTTACGTCTTCATCGATTCACTTATCGTGCATAGGGTGGTTTATTATGAAAAATGTTGCACAGTGTTTTGCTAAGATCAGTAGGCAGCCTTACAGTTTGCATCTTGTTTATGGAAATTTCTTTTTTAATTTACTATTTACTCTCTTGTGCTTCAAGTGTCTGAGATAGAGATGCCCTCCACTGGAGGCTGGGGGACGTGATGCCACGAAGATGGATATATATAGACGTATATATACGGATTGGTCATTATGTTTTTTGTGGAAACCAGTGATACTCTACTTATTATGCACAGTATTAAGCCTTTTATTTAAAATATATATTTTACAGTCTATGTATATGTATTTTTTGACTAATGAATTTTAATAATTAGCAATAAAAGCGTATTGGGCAAGAGTTGATATTTAAATACATCAGGATTAAATCTCATTTAAAAAGTTAGAAACGATATCAATAAAACTGTTTTTTTTTTTGAGATATAAAAATACAAACATTTACTTAGATCCGAATATATGTTAAATTTTTAGAAAATATATGCAGCAGATTCATGATACTGTATTTTTGTCTCATTCCTACACGTGCAAAGGTGATTAGTCTTACTTGCTCAAAAATAAATATAGTTCCGCCCATTATACTGCGTGCAATTTATTAAAGAGTAAATATTTTTATATTATTATCTAAAATAAGAATAAAGAACTACGTATTTTTATTTTTATTACTTGAAATTTTATCTCTATGAAATCTTTAGTTGGCCGGTCCATGTTTTGATATATGTCTCTAAATAGACACGAAGCTTTTATTATTTAATTAAATCTACACTAGAAAACGCAATTAATTATATTTTTTAAGAAAAGCTTCACTCTAATGCAGTTTTTATTATTAAATAATTTTACTAAAATATCAGTTGTTGTGATTTTTGGCGGGACAATGAATTTTTATTTAATTAAATTAGAGCTGGTAATTATTTTGTTTGTTTTAGAATATACCGCGTGTAATTGTCAAATAAGTAAGTATTGTTTTTTAGGCTTTAGGTTTCATTAGAAGAACCTCTAAGTAGGTATTTGAAATACTAAAGGTAACTATTTTTATAGATATAAATAATTATCTCGAAAATATAACACTAATGCATGGTGAATAAGGCTGCATTTGAAAATCGCGAATATAAATACCTAAAAGCTGGGGAGTGTTATTATCAATTGAACTCGCGAATTAGAGAGAGAAAGAATTACGTAAGTCAACGTTCGCGCGATCGTCGACCTCTCGCTACCTACTTGATTACAGAGTATGAGTGGCGATATTTTTAGGAAAACTTCTCTGTTCCGTAACTTAAAATTTTATTACTGAATAATTAAAATAAAAAATATGTAGTTCTTAATTTTTATTCTAGATATCAAGATAAAAAATACTTGCTTTTTAAAAAACTCCACGCAGTATATAATTTGGAGACTCTTACATCTGTAAAGCTGAAAATGTGGAATGCTTTTCCAGCCAGTGTGTTTCCCCGCTTCTATAACCTGAAGTCCTTTAGTACATAGGCTGGTGACTGTGGTGTCGCTGTGTTGATTTGTACATATAATTCAATTATTTTTGTTTAGGTTGTACTGTTTCCATCTGTAAGTACTTGCGATATTTATTTTTGTTGTTTTCTGTAGTTTACTGTTGTTGTCATGCCTATATATATACATATATATATAAATTGTACTACTTAGTTTTTGTGTTTTAGTAAACGATGTTACCTACATTTTGAATGCAATGCTGGTCTGTAAGTAACATGTTTACTAAACTAATAAGATACCTTCTAGATTGTATATTGTATAAGATTTTGTAAACATGTTGTTGACTTGCTTAATTAAATAAATAAATAGTGGTAGAAAATGATGTCGGTCGTTAGTGGCTGGCGTCAGTTTCTCCCATTCTTGGACCCCGCGTACCGCTTACCACCTGGTGATGGCGTACCACATATCACAAACTATACTCAAACCTCGATTCTGTACGTGAGTTTCATTTCTGTGCACGAAGGGCTTAAGCTTGCCGGGGAGCAAGACTTTACCGTTTGCTTTGCCCAAATTCTGCAATACTTTGGCCACATTCCAGGAAGAGGAGACAATAATCAAGAAAAACTTTAATTACGGGCAAGGTAGATGGCAAAAGAACAAGAGGAAGAAGCCCCAAGCGATGGTCCAGTCAGTTGACTGACCACCTAAACATCCCTGTACACCAGGTCATCCACTACGCTGAGGACCGAAACCGACGGAGTTACGATCCCTATCAGTGGGGTACCGACTAAGGAGGAGGGATGTCCTTATTATGCTGTGTTTTTTTTTTGTAAAACAAATAAATAAATAAATTATTAGTTAATAATACTTATTTATAGTTAAATGCAAAACATCGATTTGGCTTAATATTGATTTAGGACCTGCTCAAACTTTTATCATATATATATATAAATTATTATTATTATATAAAATAATAAAATATATAGAATAAATAAATATTAATAACAAATAAATACCCTTTTCAATTTTGTTATTTTTTTATTCGTTTGCTTGTGTTAATTTTTACTTGGCTGTTCACAAAGTTCTTCGCCACTACTGGAGATGAGGTTTCCAAAACATATTTTTGGAGAATTTGGCCAACACTCGCAACGCTAGCCAAACAGCGGCGTTGGCCCTCTTACAAGTATGTCACTTTTAATAACAATTTATTAACGCTTCCTCAAGTTGGTATAAGTGGAACCGAGACCGACGGCTCTCTGAGACACGGGAACAGACAGATGTATTGTCAATCAATGACAACAATCTATAAAAAGTGTATTTCTCATTGATTCGGGGGGCCAGGGTTCGAACCGCGACCCGAGCCACCGCTCCTAATTCTATTTTTTATTATTCTTTATTTAGCTGCCTAATCCTTCAAAATTTTCAATTTTTTTGGGCTAATAGCTACCTGAAGCGAAGCGTGTCCCCGCAATGTACTTGTATATATATATTTGTATTAGAACTGCATTTGCTGGCCGTTTTAGTTTCTTCCTTAACTCGTTTTTATATAACAGAATAATAAAGAAATGTGATATTCTGCACCCAACACTTAAAGAGGCATGGATTAGAGTTGCAAGGCTCCTACTAGACTGGAACTACTATGAAACTGAACAATTTATGAGACCTATCGCTTAGTATGCTCACTGAACACTTCACAGACTTAATTACTTTATCCACAACCCGTTGTTTTAATTATTGTATACTCCTTAGAGTTAAAATACACACATATATATATATATATATATATATATATAATCGTATCATTTTTGCTACTTTTTTTTATCTCTAAGTTGGTAACCTTAGATTGGGACCTACATGTCAGACTTAACTGCCTTATGTGGGACCATCACCAAAATACTTTTGCAAATCCTGTAATAATGATCCACGATTGTTTGTTAACATACGAGTATATTGTAAAACCTTACATTGCTAATAAATAATTTGAATTTGAATTGACAATGTTTTTTGTACCATATTTCTCACAAAATTATATTTTATTATGTAATCAATTTAAGAAACCACTTTAAGATATTTTAGTTTAATATTTTTCCTTCTGAAAACTTTAGGATTGGACTTAAAAGGAACAATTATCTAACTGCTTCCAGGGCTCCAATTTGAGTGTATTTAATAAATAATGAATATCTTCGTAGTGTAACAGTTGCGGGTGTAGGTTTCCAGTCTCGGTTCGATTTCTGATCTGCAACTCAATTCAATTTGTTTATCTGTAGATAATCTCTAGTTTGCCACGATAGAAGAACAGTGTACAAAAACTGCCAAGCAAATTTCAATTGTTACAAGATCAGCAGCTAGTTACGTAGTGTAACATTTACCACCCGAACTGTCAAACTATACATTTCATCTATACTCTGAGCGGCCAATTCATAGTATTCACGTTACGTCGCACATTATCTTCTTCTTAGTCGCTACACTCATGGCAGAGTGGTCGTGGTCGCCATTGGAGTGCTAGTGGCACGCTTAACAAGCCGTCGTCACTCCTCTCGGACCCCGGCTTTCCTAGTGCACTCATGTAGGGGATGATCCATTGCAACCTTCACCTGATCGGTCCATCTCATCGGAAACCTACCACGCATCCTCTTGCCATCGACTTTCCCCTGAACTACCAAGCGCTCGATTGATGTTTCTCCACGCCGTGACACGTGTCCGAAGAAAGTGAGAATGCGTCATTGTACAGTCGAGGAAAGGCGCTGTCTGATCCCCAGTTCCTTCAGTATGGATTTGTTTATTCGGAACTCCGTCCATGATATGCCCAGCATTCTCCGCCAACACCACATCTCTAGAGCATTAATTCGTTTTTTTTTCTGTTTCGCGTAGGGTCCACGTCTCCGCAGCATACAGAGAAATAGGGAACACAAAAGCTCTAACCAGCCGGATTTTAGTGGCTTTGGTAACGTTTCGGTTCCTCCATATCTTCTTCAGCTTGTTCATAGCAGATCTTGTAACTGCCATTCGACGCTTGATTTCATCTTCGCATCCACCGTTATTAGATATTAGTGCTCCCAGATAAATGTAAGATCGGCCCACATCGCACTTTGCTATCCTTGCACATTATAGCGCTGTTGAAAATCCCGTCATATACATATTTTCATTACCATATCGATAAGATCTCGATTCAATCTTCATTCGATATTAGAGTTTATAATACCTAACAGAAAAATATATAATTAGGATAAATACATAAATAATTATATATACATATATAATTCATAATGTAAATAATAATACTGAATCTGCGTTCTGTAATGATGTGTGATAAAGTAAAAAATGTTTTTATTAAAGCTTCGACTACTTTGTGAGAGATTACGGCCGTGATGATACTTTTAATAAATAATTCCGGAGCCCCGAGGGCGAGGAAGGTCGACCCGTACCGAATTTCCATTGGGTTTATTTAGGCCGCGATCTATCTAACATTTCTTTGTCAGCCTCTTTACCTCTACGGCCATAAAATATTCAATACCTCTTCCAAAAACACCAACTTGCCCGGAAAATGAAAAAAACAATTTTACTCACGTACACGCGATCGCCTTGCGGTTATATACATACATACATATCTTCACGACAAATCCCTTGCGGGGTAGGCAGAGACAATTGAGCGCCACTTGTCACGGTCACGACATACCTCTTTCGCTTCTTCGACATTCATCAACCTCTTCATACATGCCCTTTTGTTTCGATGGCTTTTCAACGCACCTTCAGCTATTGTTTTATTAATTTGGTCGTAATATGTGAGTCTAGGTCTGCCAGGGCCTCTTTATATATCTGGTTCGTCAATCTCTCTTCATTCATCCTTTCAACATGCCCGAACCATCGTAGCATGCCTTTCCTTATTTTTGTCCCTATGCTTTCTTTCATACCTACCCTTTTTCGTATTTCGTCATTACGTATGCGGTCCGTCAAAGTGACGCCGCATATCCGACGCAACGATCTCATTTCTACTGCATTAACTCTACTCTCATGCGTATTCTGACATATCCACGTCTCGCTTCCATACATAAGTGTTGGTACCAGCTATACCTAGATTGATAAATTATATATTGCACAATAAATAAAAACTTATTTAAATATACATAGGCGAGCTTAATGTCTAGTAACAATTTCTAACAACTAACCTTTGGGATAGTGAGCAGGGATTGTGGGTAAGTAAATCAATAATTCAAATAAAATGGGAACTGAAACATTATTTTACAATAGAAAGACTTACTGTTTCACGGATAACACCAAGACTTAAATCAAATCAATTCAAAATAATTTATTTGCTAGAAAACATGGTTACATTGTAAGATTTTATAGCTAGAAAATTCGCTTCACATGTTTCATCTCAATGGCATGCAAATATTGAGCAATTACAATATGAGAAAAGTCAAGTTGTAAAATA
This sequence comes from Tinea semifulvella, assembly GCA_910589645.1. Lineage (NCBI taxonomy): Eukaryota > Metazoa > Arthropoda > Insecta > Lepidoptera > Tineidae > Tinea > Tinea semifulvella. The sequence goes on along the minus strand of OU342611.1, from coordinate 4,751,942 downwards.
GTAGGTACATTGAAGCTACGCTCGGACTATATACACTTTAGCATTAGTTCGTGTCCAGTACAATAACAGGGTGCTGATGGGGGAATGACGTCGTTGCAGTGGCTCTGGGATGCTAGCAGAGGCGCGGGTGGATGGATTCCATGCTATTTTGAGGAAGCGCTGTGCCTCAATCCTCGCCCGCGTGAGGGGCAGCCCCAGCAGCATCCTGGCCGTGTGGGCTGATAGGTGGGACTCTCCGTTCTTGGGGCACTGGATACGCCTGCATGTCAGCAGGTGACCTGGGCCCCAGAAAAGGAAGAAAAAAAAAAAATTCTTGTATTATAATTTTGATTTTTTTTACTAACACTAGATATTATAAGATTTCTTTAAAAATTGTTACTAACACATATGGAATTTATTCTGAAATAAAGTTTTATTATTATTATTATTGCTTAGATATTCTTTCGTAACGTATCGATTTTAACCCAACTAGACATATCGACTAGGCTATCCACCATCTTCGTCGGATACTCCAGTACAGGAGGGGATAACCTGGAGAAACTTTTTGTTACTGGCAAGGTGGAAGGAAAGAGGCCGAGAGGCCGTAGTCCGGCACGCTGGTCCGACCTAATCCGCTCCACCACCAACACTAGCGTCCATGATGCTGTGCATGCCGCCGAAGACAGGAACGGGTGGCGTGCTATCATCAAGACGCACACCAATTCATCGGGAGGTCACGACCCTCATCAATGAGGAAACATCAATGACGCAAGGAGGAGGAGGAGATATTTTTTAATTGTATAAAAACATTTTTTTATTAAATAATTGTACAGATCCTTTTTGAAACGGTTAATCGGTAATACCTTGATATTTTCTGGTAAGTTATTAAAAAGTTTAATTAACATTGCATGACTGTTTCTAGAACACATTGTTGTTTTGCAAAAAGGTAATACCAAACGATTTGGATATTTTGTATTAAAAGTACAAAACTGATGATTTTTTGTAAATAAGTTGTGTTAAGCTTTACAAATTTGCAACATTCGAATATATATATACCTACTAGTGTCAAAATGTTGAGTTTCGTAAACAGTGATGCGAGTGATAGCCTCTTTTTTTAGAAGAGTAACGCAAGCTACAAGTTTGTGTCTGACAGTCCTATGAGAGCATCACACAATGTATTTTCCGTAAATCTATGACAGAGTATTTCTCATTGGTAGGTTCAAACGCACAGATTAGATCATGCGTGGAATACTGTTCACACCTTTGGATGGTTCCGCCAAGTACCTCACAGATACTCTTAATGTCGTACAGATGCTAGCTGTTGGAATTGGAATTGTTGAACACCATCCCTTCGCGTACGTATAAATTTGGGGACTCATACATCTGTCGCACAATAAAGATCTGGAATGCTCTTTCATATCTTCACGCCAGATCCCTTGCGGGGTAGGCAGAGACAATTGAGCGCCATTTGACACGATCACGACATACTTCTTTCGCTTCGTCGATATTCATCAACCTCTTCATACATGCCCTTTTGTTCCGAAAGCTTTTTAATGTGCCTTCAGCCAGTGTTTTATTTATTTGATCATGATATGTGAGTCTCGGTCTGCCAGGGCCTCTTTCACCTACAACTTTCGCATTATATATCTGGTTCGTCAATCTTACTTCGCTCATCCTCTCGACATGCCCGAACCATCGTAGCATGCCTTTCCTTATTTTTGTCCCTATGCTTTCTTTTATGCCCACCATTTTCCGTATTTCGACGTTACGTATGCGGTCCGCCAAAGTGACGCCGCATATCCGACCCAACGACCTCATTTCTACTGCATTAACCCTACACTCATGCGTATTCTGACATATCCACGTCTCGCTTCCATACATCAGTGTTGGTACTAACATTGCATTGTGTATGGCGATGCTCTTCCAGCCTCTGTGTTTCCACTTTCTTATAATCTTTAAGCGAAGTGTGAAAAGGCAACTAGTCAAGCCTGCATAGTGTTAAGGACTGATGTTAGTCCTGGTGTTTTCAAACATTTAGGAGTGCTGTGAAAACACTATCATATTATAATGCTGTATCGACGCAAAAGGGAAATAGTTATGCTTAAAATATTGGCGGGAATACCAAAAATCCCGTTCGTATATTGCTTAATTAAATGCTACGGCAAAAGGCATACCTCTCGGGAGTAGAGCTGTCCAATATAAAAACCTACTATCGAAGTAGACATTTTTTTATGTAACCCGTATTTAGCGACTGATTCTATTTATCTGATGGATAGAATACGAAACGTTGATATTCGTCAGAGAACCAAGAACTGATATTGCGTTCCGAATTAGCTAGCTGGAGTGGCAGTGGGCCGGACAGACACACACACAGCCGCAGAACCGATGACCGACGGGGCAAACGGGTTCTAGAGAGGAGACTACGTACAGCTCGACGTAGAATGGAACTACCGTCCACAAGAGGACAGATGACCTAAGAAGGTCGCTGGCAGGGGTTTAATAATAATAATAATAAAATAATTTATTGTCACAAAAAGTATACAGATGTACAATAGGTGAACAACATAGGGTGATGTGTTTGTGATACCTACACGAGGTTGCCCTGTAGTGCGGGATATAGGTGCACTTCCGTGTTATAATGTTACAACAATAAATGATGTATGTATGGGTTGGATGACAGTTACAATTAATCTTTAATTAATCTCCCGAACATTAAATAAAGTAGATTTTAACAGCATTGACCCTGTTCTGTTTGACAGCGTCCCAATTGCTTATTCCAGCGAGGTAAAGAATCTAGGTGTTTATCTAGATTCAAATCTGAGCTGGACAACTCAGGTGACCAAAACGAGTGGTAAAATTTTTGCTTCTCTGCACTCTCTCAATAAACTTAAAAATTTTCTGCCGTTAAAAGCTAAAATTACCCTTGTTCAAAGCCTCCTCCTTCCTCTCCTCGACTATGGTGACGTGTGTAGCATTGATATGTCAGAGATGTTACTCAATAAGATGGACCGGTTACTGAACGCATGTATCCGGTTCATATATTGTTTACGTAAATATGACCACATATCTGAATATCGTGCTAAGTTAAAGTGGCTACCAATTCGTTGTCGCAGAAATCTTAGAGTTCTCTGTCTCCTGTTCTCGGTTTTGAATGAGCCTGCGACACCGAAATACCTTAAGGACAATTTCGCCTATCTCTCTTCTTTCCATGACATATCTCTTCGCTCTTCTTACAACTCCCTTCTATCTGTTCCCTCACATCACACTGCATTTGTCTCCAACTCTTTCGTAGTAGTTGCTACTAATTTATGGAACGATCTTCCTGTCATCATACGGCAAGCAACTACCAGGTCATCTTTTAAAAAACTGGTGTATTCACACTTCTTAAATAGCTCCTGACAGCGTTAGTAAGTAGTATATATGTATGTTTAGGTATAATAATGTGTATTATTAGTATGTAGTATATTGATATTATGATATATATGAAGATATATGATGTAAGTATATATCAATCCTATTAAATTAACATTTATAATTATAGTATTATTATTATTTCTATGATTGCACCTAAAATTGTTCAAATTTGTCCCTAAGGTTTGGCTGTCAGAGAATGTCTTCGGGCATTAAGTCCGCCTTTGTACTTTGTGCAATAAAGTTTTTAAATAAATAAAATAAATAAATACAAAAGACCGCGTGAATAACTTAAGAAATCTAAAATTACAAAGCAACTTATTTGTTTATAGTTTTTGGAACACAATGACTATTAAAGTAAACAAAAATTGGCTATTCGGTCAGTGGACAGTGTCTAAAACTATCGAATCGCAGCAGCTTCGGCGTAGTAGTAAATAATCAGCGTAGATGGGATTCTACAAATATATATAAAGGTTGCATACTCTATTTCCTACTTGGGGAAGTAATGTCCGTCCCATCTACGCCGATTATTTTTATCACGATTTTACATTAAAATACATTTTATTTTGTATTTTATTGGACTTTGACATTTATTACAAACAACTAACGAATTAAATAGGTACGTATTTTATTTATACTAATTTTTAGATCTTATATACAATATGGAATATATTAAAGATCATTTTTTTCATATTATAATCTATAATAAATTTTAAGAACGTACGTATTTTCTTTGTAATATCTAGTAATAAAAACTTAAGTTACGGTGCAGAGAAGTTTCCCTAAAAATATCCTAACTCATATCTACCCAAAACAAGTAGGTAGCGAAAGGTCGACGATCGCGCGAACGTTGACTTACGTAATTGTTCCTCTCTCTATCTAGTCTAGTAGGTAGCGAAAGACGATCGAGAGGACTTTGACTTACGTAAAAAAAGAGCCTTGAGATTCGAGCGATCAGCCGGCGTGTGATTTTGTCACACTTCCCAGCCTTTAGGTATTTATCACATTATTAATCTGCTGTGCTTGTTTTTGTTTTCGTTTATTGTATTTTGAGTAAATTCTCGACACTCAAGGTCTTGTTAATGGTAATTATGTTTGTAATATTATGTAAATGACTGTTTGCTGTCAAAATAAAATAAAATAAAATAAAATAAAATAAAATAAAATAAAATAAAATAAAATAAAATAAAATAAAATAAAATAAAATAAAATAAAATAAAATAAAATAAAATAAAATAAAATAAAATAAAATAAAATAAAATAAAATAAAATAAAATAAAATAAAATAAAATAAAATAAAATAAAATAAAATAAAATAAAATAAAATAAAATAAAATAAAATAAAATAAAATAAAATAAAATAAAATAAAATAAAATAAAATAAAATAAAATAAAATAAAATAAAATAAAATAAAATAAAATAAAATAAAATAAAATAAAATAAAATAAAATAAAATAAAATAAAATAAAATAAAATAAAATAAAATAAAATAAAATAAAATAAAATAAAATAAAATAAAATAAAATAAAATAAAATAAAATAAAATAAAATAAAATAAAATAAAATAAAATAAAATAAAATAAAATAAAATAAAATAAAATAAAATAAAATAAAATAAAATAAAATAAAATAAAATAAAATAAAATAAAATAAAATAAAATAAAATAAAATAAAATAAAATAAAATAAAATAAAATAAAATAAAATAAAATAAAATAAAATAAAATAAAATAAAATAAAATAAAATAAAATAAAATAAAATAAAATAAAATAAAATAAAATAAAATAAAATAAAATAAAATAAAATAAAATAAAATAAAATAAAAAATCACGATAGATATTGTGAATTTTAGACGCGGCCTTATTCACCATTCAGTAGTGTTTTGTTTTTAGGATAATAATTTTTATCTTTAATAAAAAGTTACCATTTTTATTTTAAACTACCAATGATACCTGAAGTATAAAATAATATTTGCTCTTTTTGCATATAAAAAAAAATACATTACGTGGATAGTTTTTAAATTAGACAACCTAGAGGCGGGCGGGCGGTAACGGCGCGTGGCATCGCGTCAGGCGCGCCGCGTTCATATAAACAAATTTTATTAATTTTAATTACTTCTAGTTGCGTGCTAACATACATTAACATTTGCTTGCTGAAACATGAGCCTCAATAAAATAACTGAGAACGCAATTCGACCTGAACCGCCCTTTTTAAAACACCATTTATGTCATATAAAGCAATAATGATAACACCGACAATTAATGATGCCCATTAAATATACATATACATAAAATTATGTTTGCTAGCTGTTTCACACGGCTTTACTTGTTTTATGGACAAAAATAAGGTGTTTGGCGTTATACAGGATATGTAAGTAATCTCACTTGATATTTTTCTGGTGGTGGCTCAGATAGAGGTAGTGGCACTTTTCTTACATACATACGAGCGCGTTAAGCCATCGTTCCCGATTCCACTATTATGAATTTGTGGAATCTTTCAATGCCATTAACATTGTCATCAGGCCCTCGCCAACCCGTCCCGCCAGAATGAGGAGTGTAGCATTCTTCAGACATTTCTGGAAGACCCATCTCTAACAGTGTAGATCTAGGACTCTACTCTCTGCGATGAAAGAAGATTGGCTACCTTCATGGTCTATTGGTAGTCGTCGATTTTCTGGTCAGAAAGATAAAAATAATAATTTATTTGTGACATTTCTTAAGTCTGATACGCTAGAGACATCGACAAGCTTATCATGATGGGCCTATCATTAAATCATAAATTTTCAGGTGGCTGTATATAGATGTTGACCTCACGTTCAACCTTGGAAACATATTTGCCGAATTTTATTGAAATTTATTCAAATAATAATTACAAACTACACAAAAATAAAATTAAATACTTACCTTTAATAAAACTTAATAAAAAAAAACTATATATAAATAAACAATGTCTTCCAGCGACGTCCCATCAGAGATAGTCTCGAGAATGTTGGCAACATTTCCATATAATTAGGCTCATATCGTTGGCAGAAGTAATTGCCAGCTTTCCTGTCTCAAGATTTCTCTGATGATGGCTGATGCCCTTTGAACAACTTTTTGGGTCCCCATGGTCCCATCTAAACGGTGCAAACTTGTAACCTGTACCGAGCTTGAGATTCTCAGCAGAAATCGCCGCACTCCCTGCCCTGGATAAGGTTGCATGCAGGCAATGATGAGATGGGGTTAATGTGTCTACACATGTCGCATCCCACACCAGAAACCTGTCAAGTTTACAGTCTCTTGCCATCGCTCCGGGCAATGGCAGAGGGTTCTAGGATTGCGGTTACTTTAGGTGTGACAAGAGAACTTCTGATGATGTCGTTGAGAGCCATGTGACAAGGAATGCGGCCGGCACTACTAGCACAGGAAAGCACGTGGTGTCCGAGGTGTTCCACTGGTTCCCCGCACCGATACTTGTGTGGGTGGACAGTTTAGGATGGAAGACGAAGGCAGACTGCGATGGTGACGATATTTCGGTTAAGGAGCGAACCGATGCTGAAGGAAAAGCCTTTTTTTTTTAATAGGATAATCTAACAGACCGTGTGGTCACATATCGTGGTGAGATGATGACGTCATAGGTGTAGACTAAGCCGACTCGTGATTAAAATCATTGTATTAAAAACAAAATATACGAATATCGACGTATTGCTTTATAATAACGTTTTTGTATAAAACAAAACTGTTTTCGATAGACTTTAGAGCCAAAGGATTATACACGTGCCAATCAATATGTCAGTTATAAAACACAAAAACTCTTCAACTACCCACAAAATAATGATTTATTTTTGCCAAACGAAATATCCCTCGTCATTTAGATCCCCGCTTTTTCAATTAATCGAAAATGTTCAATTACCTTTTTTACGTCAACAAATATAATACTAATATTACGCGATAGCAGCTTTGTTTCTCATTTCACGCTTATACTACTGGACAGATTTTAATGAAAATTGGTAATAGATGTGTATTTACAGTTATAGACGCATTTGTAGATAAATTATTCTGACAAGATTACATTTTAAGTAGAAAAAACCCTTTATTTTATATAGTTCAGGTGTGGAAAATATTTAAAATATCATTAAATACTTTATACTATACTAAATATACTTTACGTGCAATAACGTTTTAAATAAATAAATAAACATATAAATAATATGTGATTCTAATGATAAAAACAAAGAACTTGTCCTTAGAAACCATTTTGAAATCTCCACATACTAAGTTGCATTCAAATTCTTCCCATCGATGCTGTAATATTTGATTCAAGTCAGAAACTAAAGGTAAAATTGATTTGCGACACATAATCCACATTTCGAAAATCGCAATCGAATAAAAATAACAAATTGCATTTTATTGTATTCCAATCCCTCTTCCTTCAGGTGGACTTAAGGCTCCACTCTATGGCTATTTTCATCTTAAAAATATCACCAAAATGGTTCTTGTTTAATTCTAAAATGCGAGAAAATATAATAATAATTATTAGCTCAGATTTGTAAAAATACCGTTATGAATAAAACTGGTTCTGCAGCAGTAAAACGTAAAGGGTAGTTAGAAAATGCGCCACTTTTTTTTTAAAGAAGCGATATTCATTTAGTCAAATTTTCTTTTTTTTTAAATTTCGGCCCATTATGACAAGTGGAAATATCACATAAATTAAATAAATAATTGTGTCCCGACCAGGACTCAAACCCGAAGACCACTGTGGCAGTACCGGATAAATAAACATGAAATGTGTTATGAGAAGTTATACTAATTTTATAAGAAAAATTGTTAGTATATAAATATATTAGATAAGTACGTAAATTAATTGGTATGAAATAACACTGGTAAAAAAAAAAAAAACTATTGTTCTCTCGATGGATGACGAATTAGGGAAGGCAAAGAGATCTAGCCCATACAGCCATGTTTGTTGTAATATATTATTTCTTTAGTGTTTATTTTATGTAATTTACAAAACAAAAACTTGCACTCAACATATCGTCCCACTTTGCATCGTCCCGTACATGGTCTCTACTCTAGAACCCGTTTGTCCCATCGGTCCTAGGTTCTGTGGCAGATCTGTCCAGCCAATTGCCACTTCAGCTTGCCGATTTTGAAAGCCATGCAAGTAACTTTGGTTCTCTGACATTTCGAATTCTATTCATCAGATAAATGCCCAGCATAGTTCTCTCCATAGCTCGCGGAGCGACCTAGAATTTGTGGACCAGACCTACTGTCAGTGTCCAAGTCTCTGCTCAGTACGGTATAACACTATTGTCACATAATATTTTTACAGATCTCTGTCACAAAGGTTATATATATAGTTGGTTGAAAATCCATTTACATCATTAAGCTCGCCAATGTACCTGCACTTGTTTTGGTTTTGTAAATTAAATAATTAATAATAATTATTATTATATAATAATAATAAAATAGTTGTAGGATTAATACATTAATGTTTTTTTAGTCACATCTGTTAATTTAGCGTTTAGCTGTTTTTGTGTGTAGAGTGGAATATACGCGTTCGGTGTATATTCCCCTTAATCGGGGAAGCAATAAAAACATCGAAGGTGTCGCCTGTTTGCAACCCTTACGTCAGCTGATCTCTGGGTCGCTGGATATGCAAAACATGCGACCTTACCTATTTAATTTGATTTTCCTATCCACAGCCGACCATTCACGATAGGCGCCCCTTTGTTCGGCTGGTATCTGCCGAGAATGTCTGCGTATCAACCACTAATAATTATTGCCTTTGTCTTATTTACCCTAACCAAATGGCTGTGAAACAATTAAGTTATGCGACAGCAACATTGTTGTCTAATACGTGTGTTATGGCGACCAAATAAAATACACCCATAAACCTGGAGACATCGACGAGCTTGCCACTTCATGATTGGCCTATAGTAAAGTTGGCTAAATGTGAATCCGCTTCTTTATAAACCCGAGGAAACGGTCGTGATGATACTTTACTTTTGTTTGCATTATATATCTGGTTCGTCAGTCTTTCTTTGCTCGCCCTTTCAAGATGCACGAACTATGAGTTCAACTGAAATATTTTGCTGAAATTATTTATTGTTTTTCAATAACAAGCTAAGGATATTTAAATAATTTCTTCCCTGTTGGGTTCATGTTCCTGCAGCATACAGAAAACATGTAAACTCAAGACCAGGCGGATTTTAGTTAATGTCTTTCTTATATAGTTTCATCACCTGATAATTTTTCGAATAATATTTAGTTTTTGTATATTTATTGAAAATTTTATAATATTGTTATTTTTTATAGGCCATAAAGGCTAATGTGGTGGTCGCCTATAATAGGTGCAACATCTAACTTCTGATTTAATGTTAAGTACAAATAAGCATACGGGTTCTGGAGTGGAGACCACGTACGGGACGACGCATAGTGGGACGACCCCCCGCCAGATGGACGGATGACCTAAGGAGGGTCGCTGGTGGGGGTTGGATGAGGGTTGCAAAAGACCGCGTGCAGTGGCGAGCCTTGGGGGAGGCCTATATCCAGCAGTGGAAAGACACAGGCTGATGATGATGACAAATAAGTGTGTGATGTTAGCACTGTCCTAGAATACAGTCGTAGACCTCCACTGGTTGTAGAATATTTTTGCAGATTTTGGTCTACATTCGCCACGCTGGCGCTGGCCAGACGGGTTAGCGATGGCATTATACAGTTTAATGAGAAGTAATCATTAGAGCCGATTAGTCATGAATTTATAAAAGAGCAGAGAACAATGGGGTGTCAACAATGGTACATTGATATGCTTCAGACTTAATAATGGCAGTAACATCGAAGTTTCATCCGTGCTCTTGTCACCCCAGGCAATTCACGCATTAGAATCGTACGACCACAATGCTGATGTCGCATAGCTTAATTGTTCCTTCGTTGGGGTAAATAAGACAATGGATTTCATTATTAGTGGTTGATATGCAGACATCCTCGGCAATCGCTAATTTATCTTCAGTATATTGAACGCAAATCGAATTTAATTCTGCAAAATTGTAGTAAAAGAAGGTCATCATCATCACGACCGTTCCCACTCCGCGAAACCACGCTTATAAAGAAGCGGATTCACATTTAGCCAACTTTACTACGAGTAAAGTCCAATCAAGTGGCAAGCTCGTCGATGTCTCTAGCGTACCAAACTCGAGAAATATCACAATTAAATTAAATAATAATTTTATTTATTTATTTAAATTGATAAGTATTATTGTGTCCCGACCAGGAATCCAACCCGCTACCTCCGAGTCTAAAAGAGAGTATTTTAAATATTTGCTATAATTCATTGGGCTCTGACCAAAAAATTTAAACAATAAAAAAACAATGTTTCCCAAACTTTAACAAAGGGCCAGGTTAGCTCATTTTTTATTAAGCAAAAACTAAAATATACATGATTGTTTTTATAAATATGCCAGAGTTTTTTTCCTGATTGTACTTTATATAAAATTGAAAAAAAAACTTCCTTGCAGACCCTACATTGTTATTACTCTTGATTTTTTTCGTATCATCAAGATATGTATGTATGGTTAAACAATGATATCTGCACACAAAGCCGCCGCGGGGGGCAGGAGGGTGTTATTTTAATGTGATTGGCGCCAGATGAAGGCCTACTATGAATTTACGAAATACTCGCGTTTCATCGGATTTTATTTACTTTAGACGTGTTTGAAATATTTTTTGAAGTCGTTAATCATATGTAAAGTAAAAAAGTAAAGTATTATCACGACCGTTTCCCTTTCGGGGTGGTCAGAAACCACGCTTATAAATAAGCGGATTTACATCTAGCCAACTTTACTATAGGCCTTCGTGTTCTAGTGTCTGTATCGAATTAAATAAAATCCTTGAATTAAATTTTAAAATATGTTTACCGGTATTTGATCGGTCTGATCAAAATTGTTTCTTCGAGATTTCAGAGTAGAACCTTCAAAACGCTCCCGCTCCGCTCGTCGCTTTCGTCTCCGCTCGTCACTGCATTATTAATGCACCCGCCTTCATACTTCGCAACTAATTATTTCGCAATGTTTAGAAATTCTCTTTATTTTATTATCAAATAATTCTGATTTATTATTTATTAGACTAAGTGCTCCTTGGTGGGATTGTGAAATACTAATCGTGCTGTAATTAGCTGGTACCATTTTCTTTTATTATTCCACTGGCTAAGCTTGTCCTCTTGAATTATAAAATGGACCAGGGCCGGTAGTTTCGACATTTGATAACGAGCGCTATCTTAGCGATTTCGGTCGGGTAAGTCATAAAAATAAAGTTGCTACTTACAAAATGAAAAAGCATTAAAATAAATAAAAGGCATTTATTTCGGAATAGTATCCATAGGGGTTAGTAACATAGTGTTTGCTTAATTTATATTAGTAAAAAGAGGACATTTATTTTTTTATATTTGCCTTGCTCTCCTGAGGCACTGGGCACATACATGTGAGTATGTACCCAGTGCCCCATGATAGGGCAATCTGGCTTCTCCTCACTAACTGCTTAAGATGATGTTGCGCTCCCCCGTACTCTGTGCATCAACAATGCGACTCGTTTCCGCAATAAGTAGAAATCATCAGTGTGCGCGTAAATTTGATTTAATTTTCATTGATTGGATTTGACCAATATAATTTTCAAATAATAAATAAGTTCCAAAGGACAGTAATATTATAATATGAGAACTTATGTCATTAAAAACTCAGGCAGCTTTATATTTACTCTTTTTTATACTAGCACAACATGTGACCTTGCGCCCCCTGATGGCAAGTGGCACACGAGATCCATTAATGTTAGCAACTGGAATCAGGTCTGACATCAGTCCCTCACACGGCATGACGGCAATTCGAGCCTGATCCCGAAATTTGAAAACCCCGCCCCGGAAGACTGGGCAAATTACCACCATCAGTACCCCTACCACTTATTTGTTGTTTTCTTTGAAAGTATGTGCCATTTGCAAATGAGAGAAAGAATGAAATGAAAGAACTAGAACTAGAACTAGAACTAGACCTAGAACTAGAACTAGAACTCGAACTCGAACTACAACTCTAACTCGAAACTAGAACTAGAACCGGAACTAGAACTAGAACCGGAACTAGAACTAGAACTAGACCGAGAACTAGAACTAGAACCGGAACTAGAACTAGAACCGGAACTAGAACTAGAACTAGACCGAGAACTAGAACTAAAACTAAAACAAACCAAACCAAAGCAACCGGAAACGATACGAATTGAAGTGAAATAAAATAAAACGGAATACGGTCGTTATGATACTTTTGGACGAAACAAGAAATACAATCGTAAGAAAAGAAACTAATTTGTAGTCAGACGTGATCGTCGGATTGTCGGCGTTAGTGGCGAGCTAGTGTCAGGTTGGTCTTTGTCACGTGCCGACCACCACGGCTAACTCATCAGCTCACGGCGATACGGCAGGGGAATGTTAAAGCTAATTTAAACACCAAAATACATCAAAAAACTTTTATAGTAATAAATTTTTGGAACGAGCTTCCAAGACTGTATTGCATACAATAATTGGTTGGGTAGGGAGAGGAGCAGAATAGTGTATATGTTGTCTTGATAATTTGACATTGCCTCTGGCAGTGTTTAAATAATTACTTAATAATGGTTTTACTAGCAAGCGTCTAATGTAATGCAGCGCTGCAGCCTCGGCTGTAGCATATGCTGAGCTGACCACCTATTTATCGCCACACCTGTATGTATGTTTCGGTATATAGAATAGGCTTACATTTATACATTTATTCCTTGCATATTTTTTTTTTTGTAACCATTAGTTGCGATAAATAAAGTATTTTCTTTCTTTCTTCAGTTGCTAACACTTACCATCAGGTAAGAGCAGGGTCACATGTCGTGCTAGTAATAAATACAAAAATATGTGCGTTCAAAGATCCAGGTGTCCCAGAGTCCCTTGTTCAGGCCCCTGATCGAAACTTATGTATAATATTTGGAAAATGAAGATTTTTATCAGTGATTCTACAACTATGCCGTAAAGCCAGACGTCTTAGGATATAGTCGGATTCTCAGAGGGCTGCCGGGGAAATACGGGGAAAGGTGGAGAAAGGCGGGGACGGTGGAGAAGGGCAAGGAAAGACAAGACTGGGAAAAGTGGGGATTGGCATAGAAATGCGGGGTAAGGCGCAGTAAGGGCGCAAGAAAGGCGGATAAAAGTCATGATTGATTAAAGTCAGTTAGCTGCTAAGCTGCTTAGTCTTCCACTAGAAAGAGTAGAATAATTTCAAATCATTGAAATAATGATGTGTGAGAAATACATAGCATAAAATAAATTTTGACTTTGACTTTAGCATATTCATTGTTGAACCTCGTGTCCTGTTTATCATTTGGCAGGTGTAGTGGTGTCACACGTATCATGTTTGCAAAAAAAAATACAGCTCAATTCAAACGTAAAAAACATTTGCATATATACTAGAATAGTGAAATGGATCGGGTGTTTTTTTAAAGAAAAATATTGGAAAACTCTTGAATGCCAAATGTTGGAGCGCTGGCTTCACACTTTTAATATAATTTGAAAGTTGTTGAACGTGCAAAAATGTGATAAAAATATTTTTTTAATCCAGCTGCCGAATTCCAGATTTAGCCGCTTACGTTATATAAATGCTATTAGAATAGTTTCGAATAACATTTTGTATGACTTAGCTCGCGCTAAAACTGAAGCAATTCATAACTGTGGCATAAATATTGTTACATAACAACACCACACATGTCCACCTGACAAAATTGAACCTAGCACTTCCGCATTTAACTGCTAGACCACGTTAACTGTGATTAAGATAATAATACTAATAATAAATTATTTATTATACAAAACCAAAACAAGTGCAGGTACATAGGCGAGCTTAATGCCGTAAATGCATTTTGTACCAACTAACCTTTGTGACTGAGATATGTAATAAGCGAGTGCAGAATGTTACGAAGAAAATAGATAGTTGAAATTATTTATTACTATATAAAAGAACTATACTTATACATATATATATATAAATAAATGTCATACAGAATAAGTGAGTTATATTAAGATTTCTGGCCGCAGGACGTTGTGTTTCGTCAAGTCATTTGCGACAAGACCTACCGCAGCACCGAACCCTCGTGAACCACCTAAGAGTACCCCGGCGCCGACCCCCACTGCAGCAGTCAGCCTTCGTCAGAAGGTGGTCGCCGTACCCAATGGGTACTACTTTGACCATAATAAGATGAAGATGCGGAAGCTGTAGTGCAGTGTATATTTATATTATATATATTTTAGTTCTTAAGGTATATATCTATCCTTTTGTATATTCATTTTGTTGCGTGAAAATAAAGATTATTATTATTATAGCGAATTATTCTGTTTATGAAGTAAGTATTTGTATAACTTATCTTTAAATATTTTAAGAGATGGTGCTTGTCTGATAATTAAAGGAATTTTGTTCCACTGGCGAGCTGCAGATACTATAAAGGAATCTGAATATCTGCTGGAAGAGTGGGGAGGGATTTTAAGTGGGTTATTATGGGAAGATTATTAAGATAATGATAAAGTTTACTTTCACTATTATTTTGAAGGACTTCAAGTTACAAGTACTTAAGGTAAACACAGACTGTGTATATCGTGTAAATTGCAATGTCGCATGCCAGCATGTAGTTTTATTTAATACTATAAAGTATGACAGTATTTTAAACGTAATAAATACACGTCAGTTCTATTCCAATCGTTGAGTTATAAGTAATAATAATAATATAATTTCATCCGCAGATCTTTTGCCTCCATCTCTATTCCAGCCACCTTAGAACCCACGGGCTTATTTAGAGATGATGGCAAGAGACCTGACGGTATGACCTTAGTTCCTTGGAGTTTGGGAAAATCACTAGTGTGGGACGTCACATGTGTAGACACGCTAGCAACTTCCCATCTTCAAGGAACTACTGTCAGAGCTGGTGCGGCGGCAGAACAAGCTCAAAACGTCAAGCGCCGCAAATATATAAACATTTGCAATGTTTATATATTGGTGGCCTTTGCCGTTGAACCCATGGGACCGTGGGGCCTCGAGGCAAAAACTTTATTTAAGGAAATTTCAAAAAAACTAGTCGACGTCTCTGGTGACCCACGGTCTGGCAGCTTCCTCGCTGAAAAGATTAGTATCGAAATTCAACGAGAAAATGCTGCCAGTGTTTTGGGCACCATGCCACTGGACAACGGCCTGCAGGAAATTTTTATATTGTAAGGTTTGAGACATTAGGATGTGAAGATATGTATGTATGTAAAATATATTTTTTATTCGAAAAACACAATACTTCTGGTTGGTGAATAAGGCAGCCTTTGAAAATCACGATATCTATCGTAATAAATACCTAAACGCTAGGGAGTTATACGGCCGGTTGCAGAAAGGATGATTATCAGTAATGTGACAAACTAACTACCAATCACGTGGAATATATCAAAATGTTGATCATGGATTATTTTGTGACATCTGGAGACATCGACGAGCTTGCCACTTGTCATGATTGGCTTATAGTAAAGTTGGCTAAATGTGAATCCGCTTATTTATAAGCGTGGTTTCTCACAACTCCAGAAGGGAAACGGTCGTGGTGATACTTTACTTTTTTTTTGCACAAAATTACAAAAGTAATTTTATTTATTTATTTTATTTTATTTTGTTATGGTAACAAACAGTCATAATACAATTTATATAACAAACAATATACATATAATTAGACCTGGAGTACCAAAACTGTAAAAGAGAACTATACTTATTACATTTTCAAAATACAATTAAACCATAAAATAAAGTAAAAATCACATTTAAGTCTATTCTATCGAATACTTAACTCTAATTATCTCACGGACTCTGCTCCTATACACTGACTTAGAGCAAAAATTTCAATCGAGAGGGGGTTATAAGCTATCTTAGTCGCGGAATCCAGTAATCAATAGGTTTCGACGCCGGGAAAAATCGCCCAGTGTCGCCAAGGATATTGTAAGTGTCGTGTGTCGTGATTTCTAAAAACTTTTAAAAGTGATAAGTGGGTAGGTTTACATCTACCGCCTAGTATGTACGAGACTACACCGCATAGCTTCAGTCGACCCGTGACCACGGCCAATACAACTTGGCTAAAACCTCGGGAGAAATATGTCTCTAAATCGCGTAAAGACCGGTTAAAATTATAAAAAAATATATATATATGCTGAGTTTAAATCGGCTAATCCGTTAATTTCATAATTAAATAAATTTAATAATAAAATAATCTATTATTCTGACAAATTAATTTGCAATTGCCAGTTGTCTTAAAGGGCCTATAGTAAAGTTGGCTAATAGTGAACTAGATCCTTCGTCGCTTGGTTTCTGACCATCCCTCTAGGGATTATTGACGTGATGATTAGGCCGGCCGCATACACACGTTTTCCGTATTCGATTTCCTAATGCGAAATTTTGATTTGAAATTCTGTGAGCTAGCGCAAACGTTCGTTTTTCTTCATTCGGAATGTATACAGTCAGTACGGATAGTGATAGCCTAGTGAACGCACGACGATGGAGGACGACGATTTATTAGCTGTTGTGGTAGTCGTTGTCATGAATATTCCACAGGCAGGAGTATTTTTCAACAGCCAATATTAATGTTTCTGCCTCACACATAATTATCGTGTTGCGATTCTAAATACCGAGAATACGTCCGATGCGCGCGGCGCGGGCGCGATACTGAATAGAAATTTTCGAACAAAATGTATGCAAGCGCTGCGTTCCGCATGACGTCATTAGGTTTTATCCAGATGGTTTCTCCGAACGCGCCGGCTTGCATTCGAAACATACGTAAATAATTTATTCCGTTCGAAAAAAAAACGAACATGTGCGTCTGTAAATGTATTTTATATTGATTCCATGCATTCGGATGTAAACTGATTCGGAAATCGAATACGGAAAACGTGTGTATGCGGCCGGCCTTAGACGTGTTTTGGTAGCGCAAAGTATACTTAAGTAAAGCAACTCCTAAGCCTTTCAAAGATTCGTTAAACAGAACCTGGACGTTCTGGGAACAAATCCGGATAATACTTTATCCGCTATAAGTAATGCCCATTCGGAAAATCTCAGCTAATCTACAACAAGAAAATACTCGGAGATACTACAAAAATGTTCCTTTCTATAGAATAATATTATTGTATTTTCTTTTACGTATTTTTTTTTTTAATAATTTTTAAATCTTAGTTTTTTCTCGGAACTTGAAAAAAGTTATCCTTATTGAACTTACCGTTCCGTGGGAATCAAATATTCCAAAAGACCACAACATGAAGTCGAATAAATATTATGATCTCACAGAAGAAATGATCAGGAACGGGCGCAGTGAAAGTTGGTGCAAGAGGAGTTCCAGCAAAATCTTTGCATCACTTACTGAAAGAATTGGGCCTAAGCAGGTCTGCCGTCAATACATTTATGGAACGAGCTTCCAAGACGGCATTAACGGAATCATTTGGTTGGGTAGGGAGAGAAGTAGAATGGTGGATGGGTGAGCGTAGTATCGCGCAATAGAAAAAAAGGAGGCCTCCTTTTCTTAAACCAAATTGTCGGTCGCAAGCCCGAGACACCATTCTTCTCATCTCTTACCCACACACGATGGACCCGGCACCCGCACGGTGAATCCATGGAATGCTTAGAAATTTGTCTTCTCTTAAATTTACAAATAACAAATACTTACAAACAACTTGAATAAAATCATTTAAGTATTTCTTTCATACAAAACCTTAATTTAAATAAACTATATTACAACAAAATCTTTTAACATAAGAAAAAAAATACATAGAAAATAAAAATTAAATACTTACAAAAAAAATAGCTTCTCCAAATCGCTGTCTTGTGTCATGGTGCCCAATACACTAGCAGCATTTCCCCTTTGAATTATGATACTTAATTTTTGTGAGAAAAAACTGCCAGCCCTATTGTCACCAGAAAGGTCAATGAGTTCCACTATTTCTTTATAAAATGCTTTCAGTTCCGATCCCCACGGGCCCATCGTCTCTACAGCAAACGTCGAAAAAAAGTAACTATTGCAAATCGTTTCATAGTTTGTCGTTGGCCTGACTAGACGTATGTTCTATCGGGCCGACAACGGACACTTCAAGCATCTCCAGAATATCGCTCCGTCTTGCGCTCGGCCCCCCAACGAGAGACCACTTCCTAGAGAAGTGCTCCTGGAGGAGAACTGAAGTAGCCGAACCCAGATCCCCTGGGCTCGTGAGCCATACGGGCGCTGTTATACCAGTAACGGTGCCCAGCACTAAAGGTGCATGAATTACCAGCGGGTGATTACTCGCTGAGATCCTGCCGGGGAGAACGGGGGAATGACCCCATCCCCAACCCAGGCCCATTAGACATCCGGGCCTGGACGACCCCACTGTCTGTCTGTCATATTTTCGACGTTTGCTAATCTGACTGAGAAAGGAATCTGCAAGGAAAACTCAGCTATATCAGATGTACAAAATAAAACATATACAGAACTGCACCACAACGATCAAATAATAACCTTTTAAATTTAGTTATCAGTACCTATGAGATTACAATACCTGGTACAGCAGTAACCCACCAGGCAAGTCAGAATTAAGATAGACTACATGCCTATGTGCAACCCGAAAGTCGACAAAACATATAGGAAGTCATATAGGAAAGTTGGCTAAATGTGAATCAGCTTCTTTACAAGAGTGGTTTCAGACCACCCCGACAGAGATACGGTCGCGATGATACTTTTACCTTTCTCTATAAATAAAAAATGTTGTCTAGTGACGTCCCACCAGAGATAGTCACAAGAAGACTGACAACATTTCCCTCTGTATAGTATATATGTAATACGTAATGCTTTACGTAATTGCTTGTATCCAGATTTCTCCGTCAGCCGTTTGGAGAACTCCTTAGATGTCATTGTCGCTGTCCCTTAGCCACGGGTAAGCGCCACCTTACGACAGCAAACGTAACTAAATCCTGGAATAGTAACCGGGAACGCTATTCTATTCCGGGAAGGCCGAGAACGAAGTGATTCCTGCAATCAACGATAGGTGGCGTAAGAAAAAAAATAGTAAGTATCAAGTCTCAAATCACTTTCTGGTTTAGCGAAGCATTATTGAACAGCTTAGATAATTGAGTTTAGTTAGTTAACTTTCTACAATGTACTTAGATATGTATTTATTATTTATGTATATATTTATTTAATATGTAGGATATGTATATTTAATTAGTATGTATTTATATTTCATAATTGTTGATCACAATATTATTTCTGCACCCGCTAATAATCGCTCCCCATTCACAAAGGTTAGTTGGTAGAAAATGCATTGCATTAAGCTCGCCTTTGTACCCACACTATTTTTGGTTCTGTACAATAAAGAATTTATTATTATTATTATTAGTTAAGATATTGACCTTGAATATTATTTCTATAAACTGCCTCTGTGGTCTAGCGGTTAAGTCCGTGGATTTAGACTCGGAGGTACCGGGTTCGATTCCTGGTCGGGACACAAAATATTTATTAATGTAAATAAATAAATTTAATTATTATTTTAAAATATTTTAATTTCTCGAGTTTGGTACGCTGGAGACATCGACTAGCTTGCGACTTGTAATGATTGGCCTATAGTAAAGTTGGCTAAATGTGAATCCGCTTATTTATAAGCGTGGTTTTTGACCACTAAAACGGTCGTGATGATATTTTACTAGTTAAGATATTGGCCTTCAATATTATTTCTGGGGAATTCAGCCTACACTTGCCACGCTGCTGTCAGTCTGGTGTGTTGGTTAGTCTTAGTTTTTGAGGGTCCAATCAATTTTATTGATAATTTATTGACGATATACTCACATGTAGGTATGTGGCGTATCCAGTTATAAAACATATAACCAATGCGTTCTTCCAGTATTGTCGTACGGAGCAGAAACGTGGACACTGACAGAGGGTCTGGTCCACAAGTTTAAGGTCGCTCAGCGAGCTATGGAGAGAGCTGTGCTCGGTATTTCTCTGATAAATGGAGTCCAAAACGTAGACATACTTCAGATAGCCTTTAAAATTAGTAAGTTAAAGTGCCAATGGGCCGGGAGACCACGTACAGGAAAACGCAGAGCGGGAAGATCTCCTGTCAGATGGTCGAATGACCTGAAAAAGGTCGCTGGTTGGGGCTAGATGAGGGTAACAAAGATTGTGGGAAATGGCGAGCCTTGGGGATGCCTGCTTCCAACAGTGGAGAGACAAAGACTGAGGATGATGATGATGACCTTTGTCAATTAGACAACCCCGTCTTTAAATATATTCAAACATTTATTAATTACATAGTTTCTCAAAAAACAAATGATATCTCATTTCCACATCTTGACATAGATAATTATTATATTACCGCCTCCGTGGTCTAGTGGTAACGAACGTTGCCGTGAACTCAGGAGGTCGTGGGTTCGATTCCCACCGGGGGCAAGTTGTACATTGTATAATTTGTCTCGGTCTGGGTGTTTATATGTATAATATGTATATATTAAAAAGAAATAAAAGTATAATATGTAGTTTATCAACCATCTAGTTTCCGTAACACAAGCCTCGTAGCTTACCACGGAAACTAGATGGCGCTGTGTGACCTGTCTGGAAATATTTATTATTTATTATTATTATTTATTATTAGTATGACATATTATTATATTAGCATGATATATTGGTATGTTATTTATAGTTACTACGGCATATTTATGATTGATTTAAACTATTATTATTATTATTTCTTACTCCGCACCCATTATACTCTCGCAAAGGTCAGCTGGTAGAGAATACCATACGGTATTATGCTCGCCTATGTACATTATTTTATATTTAGTGTGCAATAAATTATTATTATTATAATGATGTATGTATGTATAATTAGATACAACAGCATCTGTTAAATCTGAAGTGGCAATTCTACGCGTTAATTAAATTATAAGTTCAACAGCATGCGAATATTAGAACAATGAACTATAACCTTTAGACATCAGGGAATATCATATAAATCATAGACGTGTATCTATGTCAAGGACCGGTCCAAGCTACTTTTTGTGGACTAAAATTCTAGTTAATTTGACTTATGTCTAATCAGAGACACGAATTATTACTCTATGGTTTGGCGGGCTAAATAAAAAACTAAGTAAGGGGCTATATTAAAATATTTCAAAATAAACACGACTTGTACTTACTTTATTAAGAAGAATTGACAAAAGTATAAATAAATCACAACTATGTAAAATGTAGTTTTAGAAAAACTGATCCATATTCATGCTAAAGGACACTAGAAAATAACTTTGTAAAAATAATTGTATGCACAATTGAAAAAACGATTCGTACCTGCATCGCAAGTACGAGTAGTCCAAATGTTAAAGCAAATTTTGCTTTAATTAAAAAAAATAAAAATAACATTAAATATTATCTACCACCCATACTAAGGTTGAAATTTGTTTTCTATTTATAAATTAATAAGGTCTATTTTTAAAAATACCTTCGATGTCTATATATAGGACTATTCAATACTAAACGCACTCTGAAAAAGTCAAATTATTTATTTGGCCTTCTCGGGCTCTTTTGTAATGTTACATTACATTGTTTCAATTAAATCGTTTAAATTATTATTATTTTTTCAATACAATATCAATTGACCTAAATATAATAATATAAATTAACATACGAGGGGCGTTCAAAATATTCTCGGTATTGATACGTTACAACCTCTTTTATATATATATTTGTTACTGGCCGCTAAGATTCATCCATTGACATTAAAAAAAAGTAAAATTGGAACCGAGATGTTCTTTTGTTTTTCTGCAATTGCCGAACAAACATGAACACCATGAGCGAATTAACAATTTTAACGAAATTAGAGCACCGATCCGTCATAAAATTCTTGACAAAACAGGGTAAAAATCAAAAAACCATAAAAGAGGAAATGGATTGTGTTTACCGTGAGTCTGCTCCTTCTTTATCTACTATTCAAAAATGGTCAAGCGAATTTAAGCGTGGAAGGGAGAGTATTGAAGATGACCCTAGACCTGGCCGGCCTGTAGTGGCTACCTCACAAGAAAATATTGATAAAGTGGAAAAACTTATATTGGAAGACGGCCGAGTGAAGGTAAAATCTATAGCTCAAGTAACCAATCTCTCTATTGGTACCGTACATGACATTATACATGACCATCTTAATATGTCAAAAGTAAGTGCAAGATGGGTTCCGCGAATGCTGACGCTTCTTCAAAAGGATATGCGTGTGGCTTGCTGTTCAGATTTTATCGACCTGTGTGGTGAAAATCCCGATGAGGTGCTGCAAAAAATAGTTACTGGAGATGAAACCTGGGTTCATCATTATGACCCAGAGAGCAAACAGGAGTCCATGCAGTGGCACATTAAGGGTTCAGCTCATCCCAAGAAGTTCAAGGTAATCCCGTCAGCTGGCAAGGTCATGGCCACAATATTTTGGGATTGTGAAGGAGTTTTGCTTATCGATTATAAAGAAAAAGGTGTAAATATCACAGGGCAGTACTACGCTAACGTTATACGTCAATTAAGAGATGCGATCAAAGAAAAGAGGCGAGGAAAGTTCTGCTTCTGCATGACAACGCCCCTGTCCATACTGCTCATATTGCCAAGGCAGCTATTGTTGAATGTGGGTTTGAAACTGTTACTCATCCACCCTATAGTCCGGACTTAGCCCCAAGCGACTTCTTTTTGTTTCCCAATCTTAAAAAGGATCTGCGTGGAAATAAATTTTCTGACGATGAAGCGTTGAAGACGGCCGTGGAGGAGCATTTTTACACCAAAGATAAAAAATATTTTTATGAGGGATTAAAAAAAATAATTGATCGATCTTATAAGTGTATGAACATAGGGGGGGAGTATATTGAAAAATAAAAATATCAAACTTTTCGTACTTGTTTGTTTTTATCCACATACCGAGAATATTTTGAACGCCCCTCGTACGGGTACACCAATAATAAAAGGTGTCCAAAACATGAACATTTACCAGACATTTGTCACTAATAAAATGCACTAAAAATAAAATTAGCTATAAGTCGTCAAAACGAAACACGAATTTTTAGTTTATCTACACATATCCAGTTTATTTGGCAGTGTGTTATAAAAACGAACGCCAAGTCCCAAAAAATATTAAATAGTATTATTAGCGTAATTGTAAACACACCTTGGTTATTTAACTCGACGCTCAGACTGATTTGTACGCGTCGTGCGAACACCGAATTAAAAAAAAAATAAAAAAAAAGTTTATTGGATCATAATCAAGTTAGTTAGCGAGTTTTACCTTCTGGAAAATAAATTCTGGGTTCTAGAAGGTAGTTTTTTTTGACACAATAAAATTACATAATAACATACATAAATTAATCATACAGTGCATTCCCATACTCATGAAACATCCTTTAATCTAGCCGAGAGCTTTTAATTATATTTTTTTACAATCGCAATAAGCATCAAGTACCTTGTAAAAATATTTCCAGATATTTTGTTAGGACCTTATACTGTGTGACTTTCTATGTCCTTACGTAAGATCGGAAATGACATTTTTTTGGCTTCTCCGCACAAATTGGCTATTTTAAAATTACCAGTTTTTATGGAGAAGCCAAATATTTGTATCATTGCCGACATATGGTTTCTTACATACAAAGTCACTCCGCTTATACCTAATTATATATTTCAACGAAGTTATGTTAAAACTATTGCCAATTATACGCATAGGACCAGTGACTTCGGTAAATCTATCGTATATATATATATATTTAGATAGCCTCCGTGGTCTAGCGGTTAAGTACGTGGATTTGGACTCCGAGGTACCGGGTTCGATTCCTGGTCGAGAAACAAAAATATTTATTAATGTAAATAAATACATTTAATTAATATTTAATTTATTTGTAATATTTCTCGAGTTTGGTACGCTGGAGACATGGACGAGCTTGCCACTTGTCATGATTGGCCTATTGTAAAGTTGGCTAAATGTGAATCCGCTTATTTATAAGCGTGGTTTCTGACCACCCCGAAAGGGAAACGGTCGTGATGATACTTTTACTTATATATATTTATATTTGTATAGTATTATTGTCAGTGCTAAATATATTTATATATACGTCTGTGCACCAAGTTTATATCTGTGCAATGTTGGCTTCAAAGTTATAACTTGACATGACAAAGGGAACGGGAAACGCTCAAACGAGTGACATTCTGACAGGCGACGTAGAGGTGATCCGTATTATGCATTATTAAACTTCACTGAGAAGAAGCTACGTTATTGACTCATATATACCTATTCGGGGTATTTTTTTTTTTTTTTTAATCAACCTTTGAGACATTGAAAACATAATAGTCAAGGTTGCTAACCTGCATAGCTTGGAATAGTGGCAAGAACGTGGTTCCATTTTCTCGGTAAATTGTTATGATGATTCTTTGGGCGAAGAAAAAGCTTGTCACCGGCGGAGACGACAAGTCGCTGTGTTATGTCTTTTAAAATAATAAATTATATTATTACCCATACAACAGACGTATCATCACGACTGTTTACCTTCCAGGGTCACGCGGATTCACATTTAGCCAACTTTACTATAGCTCAATCATGACAAGTACCAATCTCGTCAATGTGCACGCTAGAGACAAACTCAAGAAATATAAAAAAAATAACAACCTACATTGCAGCCCCTAAAAGACAGCGTCCTAGACCCACACTTTTTTATTTTTTTATTTTTTATTATTTTGAGTGGAACCGAGACCGACGGCTTTGCGTATTTCCGAGGCACGGGAACGGTGGTGTTGTACTCGTAAATCTATCACGTAATAAAAGTGAATTTCTTATTGGTACATGTCGGATGGGTTTGTACCGCCCTTTGTAGGGTTTTAAAAAAAGTGTTTCTACAATCGAGATACCAGCGCCAATCACAGTAAATCTTATATTAAAGTAGGACATTGACGGTCAGTTTAGGCGTCAAACCAGACGTAAAAGTGTGGCTTACATCCAAAATTTGGTCGTGAGTGTCGAAACCCAACTTCAGAGTTTTAACTGACGACGCGCCACAAATTTTTTCGTGACTACCGTAATCCCCACCCACATCCAACCAAACCTACATCCAAACTGACCGTGATCCAATCGCGTCAGTTTGCTCGCAGCGCCCGCTATAATGGATTGTTTTCATAGTTACTATCGAAATTAATAAATTGATCAATTATTAAAAATCGTCTAATTAGTAAAAAGTAAAAAATATATATAAATGTCCCACCAATAAGAAGTTAAAACTTCCCGCCTATTTTTTTTTCTCGACACAAATAGGTAGTACACGTACTTGAAACAGTCTGCCGGTCGAAAACTAAAGAGCCGGTTTGACGCCAGTGAGTGGGGAGATATAGTTGGCATAAAACTGTGGATGTAAGCTACACTTTTACGTCTGGTTTGACGCGAAAAACCGACCGTCAATGCCGAGCTTAAGGACGTATGTGATATTTTTATTCATGTTTCTTCTGATACAAATATGCGTCTATGTCCAACAGTAAATCATAAACAGGGGTGGTCTACAGAAGGCTATAACCTCTGTAAGTGATAGGTGTAAATAAAGACAATTTATGAAGACATCGCGTTATTATTTATAGAGGACAGTCGCCAAGAAACAAAAGAAAAAACGTACGCCTATAACTTGTTTGAGCTACTGTGACTTTTTATTACTTAAACTTAGCTTGTAAACTTTATTTAAACTTTAATTGTTAATATGTATATATATGGTACATAAATCATATTATTTAAACAAGGAATTTTTCGATGATAATTTGACATTATTAGACCTAGCAACTATTTATTATTGCTCATTGTTAGTTTGACAACAAATTTTAAATTATTTAAATAATATTACTATTGACTTAAATTAATTTAATACATTGACATAATAATAACATAAATTAAAAAAATATATACGAATATAATTGTAATTTTATATAGTTGTTATTAATGAATATATGTGTATGTATGTGTGTGTGTATGTATATACACAAATAAATAAAAATAAAATAAATAAATATTTCCAGACAATCACACAGCGCCATCTAATTTCCGTGGTAAGCTGCGAGGCTTGTGTTACGGAAACTAGATGGTTGATAAACTACATATTATACTTTTTTTTTTTTTTTGTAAATATATACATATTATACATATAAACACCCAGACCGAGACAAATTATACAATGTACAACTTGCCCCCGGTGGGAATCGAACCCACGACCTCCCGAGTTTACGGCAATGTTTGTTACCACTAGACCATGGAGGCGGTCAAAAATATATATATACATGTTTAATATTTTCATGCCTAGCGGTAGAATGCCTCGGAACAGTATTCTGGAAAGTAAAGATATTTTGATTTTGATTTAGGTATATTTATGTAAATTTTTGTGTATGTATTAGTATTTAGTATATTGATATTACAGTATATATAAAAGTATATTATGTAAGTATATATAATTATGTTGAATTTATCCTATTATTAATATTTATTTCATTGCACCTATAAATGTTCTAAGTCGCCAAGGTTTGGCTGTCAGAAAATGTCTACGGGCATTAAGTCCGCCTTTGTACTTTGTGCAATAAAGTTTTTAAATAAATAATTGGTTACATTTGTCATAGATTTACAACGGAGTTGCTTCAATAATAATAAATAGGGGCACAATTTGCAGTTTATTTATTGCGGTTTTTCAAGTTGTAAATTCTGATATTATACCGACGTGTTATACGGGCTATAATGTCGCGAAGGACTCCAAGAAAATTCTGCGAAATCTGGAATTTGATGATACCCTAATGAAGTTGAACATATAAAAAAGTTAAAAATATTACGACAGACATGGAAGCTGTATGGGCTAGATCCCTTTGGGTTTTCTCACCTCATTCGTCATCCATCGGGAGAAAAGAAACAAATAAAAGGTAATTATTCAACCTGGCAACATTGTATATAAAAAAGAAACGGCTCATTGTTTATACAATTTTCAATTTGGTTTGAATTATCACAAGACGATAGTAGGTTGTAGGAACTGACACCACAATCTGTATCTGACGTCTATTTATCCAATTTGTTGATTACCACCAGACAAAACAAATAGGTAAAATAAAAATAAGCATGTGCCAGACGCGACAGGCGATACGGTCGGTGACAAATTCGAGTATTTGGCTGTCGTTAGCTAAACGTGTTACGAACAAATTACATCCTCGTAGTCAAAGGGAAACTGAGACAACAATTTTAGTAGGTATCAACAAAATTAAAATCTATTTTTTTATTATTTATTCATCACAGCCCCTTTAACATTGAAGAGATAGGGCTTCCAGAAAATTCTGGTACATTTCTCTGGACTTGGCACGCAAGCCAGACGGGTACTTATTTAATTGAATGATTCAATGTTAATTTTATGATTGATACACAGTTAACACAAAGAGTAAATTCTAATGCGAAACATGTGGCGTCAACATTCGAATCCATTATAAACCGAAATCCAGCTCAAATCTTCTCAACAATGGGTCCCAACTGTTAAAGCCACCATGGCTCGCATTAGAATTTATTATTTGTTTGTGTATCAATCATAAAATTATTTCAATGGTGACTACTCTATCAGTGGTTCTAAAACTTTTTGTCGACAAATCCTTGGGCTTGTTTTTCTATTTAGTTTTTATTTAAAGTTAATTTTACTTTTTGATTTTTTTTAATTTCATTTATTTATTATTTTTTACGCTTTTGGGTTTTTTATTATTTAATGATATAAGGTCATACCTCTTTAGAGCCACCCGGCACCTGACCAGCAACACTTGGTCCATCGGCGTCTACTTGTTTTTGACAAGTGATCCAACCAGTGAAGCTCGAGGGGTGAACCAGTGAAGTTCTTTTGTGATGGCACAAGTTGGCAAGGCGCAGTCAACGATAGTTGATCTAGTTAGCGCATATCCATATATATATAAAATAAGAGACGAAGGTGTTTGTCGTGTGCTAGGTGGCTCTTATGATCTATGACCTATATTATCTATAGGTACATGCTCTTCTTTAGAAAATTTAATTTACTGAAACCCATAAAAGCGAGGTATGTTCGTTTAATTTTACGGTTTCGGGTTTTACTACTATGAAGTCCAAATTGAAGGCGCCTGTTGACATTTCAACATTACAACTTTATGTTAGTTTCGACAGTAAATAGTCCGGTTTTTGTAATTATATCGACCTTAAATTCTCCCGAAATAGCTCTGAAACGCGTGAAATTAAGCTACAAAACGCTTATGGTCTTGTCTTAAAATTATACGGGTTTATGTTTCTGATGTAGACATTAGATATACACGCGGTGATCCTAGGTATTATTTCTGGTCGAGAACAAAAATATTTAATGCATTTGTGACATGTTAAAATTAAATTAAATATATTTTATTTCAGGCATCTAGAAACACATAATTAATTTATAACAATAATTCTAATTTAACTCTAAACTATAATCTAAATAACTTAATTAACTGCCTCCGTGGTCTAGCGGTTTAGTCTGTGGGTTTAGACTCGGAGGTACCGGGTTCGATTCCTGGTCGGGACACAATAATATTTATTAACTTAAATAAATAAATTTAATTAATATTTAATTTATTTGTGATATATCTCGAGTTTGGTATTGACGAGCTTGCCACTTGTCATGACTTGCCTTTAGTAAAGTTGGCTAAATGTGAATCCGCTTCTTTATAATCTTCTCTGACCACCCCGAATAGGATACGGTCGTTATTATACTTTACTTTTTTCTATAATCTAAATAAATTTATAATTAACCAGGTCAAACGACCTTATGTCAAAAATAGCTTTACACAAAAGCTGGCGTCCCAAACACTATGTCGGCTCGACTGGGCATGACGGAAATTCGAGCTTGATCCCGAAACGTGTGGTGCATACACTTTACTAGGTTTATCGGCACAAACGGTGGATACTTCCGCGCCCCGGCAGACTGGGGAAATTACCACTATCAGTCCGCCTACCACCACCTATTAAAACATCGCAAATAATAATTAATTTCGTGTCGCCGTTTAGCCGGGTGATCCAGCTAGTGTAATACATAACTAAAGTCTTTAAAAAACTAAATTAAATGCAAGTATATTGACACATATACACCCCTTCGTACTCGCATGAATGGACACAGACATTCAGTAGATTCCCAAATTAATAATATTTTACCTGTGCCCACCCATGCGCGTATACATAACACTACCTTTAACAATTGTTTCACAGTAAGAGTATTAAAGAGTTTTCCTAAAACTATTCGGTCTATTGATTTAAAAACATGGGAAAGCTCTTTTATATAGCAGCTTGGTGCATACTATAGCCCTGGTCTGAATGTAATGCATTAGGTTTTGTCTAACTTGTTTTGTAAATTTATTAATATTGAACCAACAATGGACTGGCTGATGATGTTTTCCATGATGCGCGAGGTGATGATGATATTTTTCTAAAAAATAAATACAAAACTATATAGTGCATTGCCTTTACCATTGCTAAAAGAAATAAAATTACTTTTTTCAAAATTTATGACAAGACCTTCAGTCACTGTCACTGATGACGCCGCTCCAAAGAGAGGCGAAATATTTGGCAATAAAATTTTTAAGCTTCAATTTATATATTTTACCAAGTAAGAAACACATCTAACACATTTTATTTGTTGCAGATAATGCAAGTATATTCATAATTTAAAACATAAAGCTACTTTTCAGATGAGACTATCTATGTGTTAGAGTTTGACAATGCCCACAATAGAGCAAGTAACAGGCATAAATTTCCGGAAGTGGTGCGGTGGCGTCGGTTGTGGCCACGTTGACATGCCACTTAACTCGTCTTTGTTACACTGGTGGACTTAATTAACGATATCCAAAATTCTAGCGAATATTGTCTCTCCCCTTTGAGCTAGCCGAGTAGATAGGAAACTGAATTTGGGATAGTTTTACTAGTAAGTTAGGTACTGCGCTTTGACGAGCTCTGTGTTAAATATTTTTACAGTAGATTAGATTGTTTTGATAACACTTTAGTATAGTTTTATTCATTTTTTTTTTTTTTTTTAATCATATTTTATTAGGGGCTTTTACCCAAATTGAGCATGTCAGCCCCATCGTAACTTAACCTAAATAAAACACACAATTATCAGTTTTCCAACTGCCTATTCTTATTATAAATATTTTAAAAAATAAATACTAACCTAGCCGATTGGGAACAAGGGTTTTATTCATTTGAAAGTGACATATTTATTTACATTAAGACTTGTTAAGACTTGTCTATCTGACATAGGTATCAACAATAAAGGATGTAACGACATACTCATATTTTAAAGTCTAGTAGCTACATTGATAAACGCTTTACGCTTATCGTCACCTTTAGCCTGTGTCTCTCTACTGACAAAAGTAAGTAAAGTATCATCACGACCGTATCCGGTTTCTGACCGCCCAGAAACCACGCTTACAAAGAAGCGGATTCACATTTAGCCAATTTTACTACGGCCAATGACAAGCTCGTCGATGTCTCTAGCATACCAATTTCGAGAAATGTCACAAATAAATTAAATAATAATCAAATTTTAATTAAAAAAAAATATTGTGAAATCGAACCTGGTACCTCCAAGTCTAAATCCACAGACTTAACCGCTAGACCACATCATATATAACATCATCTCCTGCCACCCACTTAGCCACTCACCGCAACCCACTGCCACCACTGCACTTCTTTCTCAGTCAGATTAAACATTAACCGGTGCCAGTCTTCTGCTAACCGCTTACTTTTTGCACCACTTCGCTGCTTAATCTTCCACTAACAGAAATAGAATCATTCAAAATAATTTAAATTATGGCGTGTCACAAATGCCTGTAACAGGTTTACGCGAATAAAGGTATTTTGACTTTGACTTTGACCCATATCCAGCCCCCTACATCGACCTTCTTTAGGTCATCTGTCAATCTGGCGAGGAATCGTCTTCACGTGGTCTTCACTCCAGAACTCCTTCGTTCATCGATTTTGCGACAGACGTCTGGCCCATTGTCACTTCAGCTTACTAATTTTGAATTACATAATATACAGGGCGACTTTGTTTACTTTTCATCATCAGCCTGTCTCTACTGCTGGAGGTAGGCCTCCCACAAAGGTTGCCATTTCATACGATCATTTGCCACCCTCATCCAGCCCCCATCAGCGACCTTCTTCAGGTCATCCCACTCTGCGTTTTCCTGTACGTGGGGTCCACTCCAGAACGGGCGTAGACGTGCGACTCCAGCAGTCATCGGTTTTGTAATAGATGTGTACGGCCCATTGCCACTTCAACTTACTTTTGGGACTCTATCCATCAGACAAATACTGAGCATAGCTCTCTCCATAGCTCGCTGAACACTGTCAGTGTCCACGTTTCTGCTCCGTACGACGATACTGGAATAACGCATTGGTTGAAAACTTTCGTTTTGATAATGGGATGTATGCTCTTACATTAGATTAATATGTGATTCTATTGAAAGAAACATATTTTCCAAAGAAACCATATGTCGGAAGTTACATAAATTATTTATTTTTGCAAAATTTTTAGCCGAAGTTACGTTAACATATAGGCAACTAAGAGCCAGTTACAAATTTTCACTCATATTATTCACTATTCTGAGTAATTAAAAATTAAAAAATCATTAAAAAAACTAATTCAAATGATAGTGATTGCAGTATTGTGTTGTCATTAGGCGCCTCAATGCAATTTTTTTATTTTACAAGTCATATTTTTATTTAGTAAAATTGTTAGTTTTTTTTAAATTTATTTTTTTGTTTTAACAGTAATATGTTTCTCATTTCTTCTTCTTTTTATTCTTATTCTTATTCTTAGTGTATCACCGTACATTCCCACCGGAATTTGGTTAAGTCAATATAATTTAAACAAAATTGTACACAACATATAATTAACGTTAAAATATCTGTCTTGCCTGGAGAGTGCAATGTGAAGACAAGGAACAGAACTGGTAGTGACATAGGAACATCAACACAATAACAAAAAATAACCAAAAATATAGGTACCTATTAAATATAAATATCTACCTACGTTAGGTAAATAAATTAAATTAAGCTGTTGTTGCGGCTGTATATGGGCTTTGTCAGTAAAATTATATATTCTTACATACCTACTTAACTAATTAAATTAAAATGTCATTTGAGTAATTCATAATTAACAGCAAATTCTAGTTAAAGCGGCTGAAAAAAGCCTTTGTCAACTATATAAAAAAAAAATATATATATATAAATTAATAAATTATTAAATATGTCAGTATTAGCTGTAAATAAGCATTGTCAAAATAATAACATAATGTGCTACAGTTTATCGTAACAGTACCTTAAATGTAAATAATATGACTAGCCTATGCTAACATCCCTTAACGCTTCATCAACTGTATAGTAAGATTTTTGTATTAATACTGATTTTATTTTAATTTTAAACTCATTATATTCTAAACATTTAATTTCTTTAGTTAAATTGTTGTGCAGTTTAACGCAGTTACAAATAAAACTTTTGCTAAACTTACTTAACCTGTGTTTGGGAATGGCTAACGACTCTTTTTGTCGTGAAGCACTTCTCACAGTTCTGATATGATACTGGTCCATATTTTCCCTCACATACACCAAACAATGCATTACGTATGTGCTAGCCATAGTTAGTATATTAAGTTTCTTGAAGGCTTCCCTACAAGTGTCTCTTGCCCTAATTCCAGCTATGAAGCGGACTGCTCTTTTTTGGAGAATAAATATTCTGTTCGCTTCAGCAGCTGTTCCCCACACCAATAGTCCATATGACATGATACTACTGAAATAGGCATGGTAAACGGATTTGGCTGCCTCAGTACCAGAATATTCATTAATTTTTTTAATAGCGTAACAAGCTGGACTTAGTATTTTTGCAATTTTTTCGATATGCTGTAACCATGTGAGTTTCACATCTAGCTCAATACCTAAAAATACAGTGCTTTGTACTAAATTCAACGATTTTAATTCAATATAGTCCTTTAGTTCTTGGATGTCTTGTCTGTTAATATGTGTATCTAATGAGAAGTTTAATAGTTTTGTTTTATTTAAATTTATTAAAAGATTATTAAAACCAAACCATTGTTCTAAATTTTGTATAGCTTCGTTTAGTTTAGGCACTATTTCATTTTTTTGACTACTGCTTATCAAGAAGGAGATATCATCAGCAAACATTACCATTTTGATATCTTTCGGAATACACACGCCTATGTCGTTAATGTATATGAGAAAAAACAATGGACCCAGTACTGATCCCTGAGGGACTCCTAATCTTATAACTTTTTCAGTTGATTTACTGTTATTGATATTTACAAATTGTTTTCTATTATAAAGGTATGATTTACACAGATCCAAATCTTTGCCCCTTATACCACAATGATTTAACTTTGCTAAGAGCACACCATGGTGCACACAGTCAAAAGCCTTTGACAAGTCGCAAAAAATGCCCAATGCACCTTTTTTGTTGTCTAGGCTGTATAGTATCTTTTTAACCAAATAACCCACGGCCTGAGTCGTAGATCTCTTTTTACGAAAGCCGAACTGTCTCTCGTCTAATACATTAAAGGCTTCCAAGTGTTTGAGGATTCTTGAGTACATACATTTTTCATAAATTTTACTAAAAATTGGTAGCAAAGATATAGGCCGATAATTGTGTACATCACAGCAGTCACCCTTTTTGTGGAGCGGAATGATTCTTGCAAATTTTAAAAGATCTGGAAAAACCCCTGTTGCGAAAGCATCACTAATTAACTTTGCCAGTGGATATACAATAACGCTAATTAGTTCTTTAATTAACTTTGGTGTTAGTAGCCATAGGTCATGCGAATGTTTTGGCTTAAGATTTTTTATAATTTTAGCTAATTCTGTTGGTGTTACAGGGTAAAATACTTTTGAGCAATTTATTTCATTCATAGAGCGTTTAACGTAGTTTATGGCCTCTTTGATGTCAACTACTAAATTACTGGTGGCATCTGCAGCCACATTGTTAAAGAACGAATTAAAATGGTTGGCCACAACAATTTCATCCGTACAGACGGCGTTATCTATTTTTATATTTATTTCAGATTTATCTTGTTTGTTATATTTTCCACTTAACTCTTTTATAATAGTCCAACATGTCTTAATTTTATTTTCTGAAGCCAGTATTCTGTTTTTAAGTTCGATGCGCTTAGCTTCTAGGCATACATTTTTATATACTTTATTATATCTTTTAACATAATTTTTAAAATTAGGTTCTTTAGAAAACTGTAAACGCTCGCGTAGTATTTGCAACACTTCCCTTGACCTTAATATACCTGGGGTGATCCAAGTATTGGTTTTTCTGTTATTTACTTTTCTTTGAACTATTGGTAGGTAAGTATTGCATTCTCCAATGAATTCCTTAAAAAATGTTTCGTAGTTTAACGATTTACTGTGAAGAGCTTTATTGATATGTAAAGAAAATATTAATTGTTCCAATCTTTCGTTAGAAATTAATCTTTTAGTTATTATTATAGGTTTAAATATTACAAGTGATTTAGTTTTTAAAGAGATAATTTGTGCTTTATGATCTGATTTTAAACCCAACAATACACATGAATCTAAGACGTCACCATTTGTAAAAATATTGTCGATGCATGTTGCAGTAGTTGGAGTGATTCTTGTAAATTCAAAGATTTGCTGGGACAAGCGATAGGAGTTCATTAAATCTTTGATACTGTGGCTACCGCCTTTGAGTAAAGGGAAATCTATATTGAAATCTCCACAAACTATAATAGTTTTATTGTTATTATGGGAGAGCTTAGTGAGACATTCATCCAGTCTTTGAGTGAAAACGCTAAGACCCGTACCAGGAGATCTATATACTGTTAATACAATAAGATCATTCAGCTCCACGCAACAAGTTTCAAAATCCTTGTCAATAGACATCCCTACAATGTCAGTTCTGTTCTTTGCCTTTAATGCCTTTTTAGTATAAATTAAAGTGTTACCTCTTTTAAATGAAGTTCTATGACTGGAACTAACTATGTGATAGTTATCCAGTTCAAATAGACCTATTGAGTCACTCTCCAGCCACGACTCTGTTACACAAAATATGTCTATTTTATTGAAATTAAGAAATATATCTAATTCTAATAGTTTATTATTTAAACCCTGAACATTCTGATGACAAATTATCATATTGTTATTATGGATTAATTCGTTTTTCGTTGTTTTTACCACTGGTTTTACTATTTTACTATATCTTGGGGTGTGATTAGGGGAAAATTTAAAGGAGAGTTATTGTACTTATAATTACTGAGCAAATTAATCATGTAGTAGCTAATTATCTCTTTACATTGCTTTATCCCAATTTTACAAACTTTTACTTGAGTGGTATTAATAACTTCAAAATTCATATTAAATAATGCAATAGTGTTCAGTTTGCAGTTAATCTTGAAAATATCTTCATTAATCTTTTGGTGTTTTGGATTCCCTGAATATGGAATATTTGTCATAACCAGTTTTATGTCTTTATTTGATACACATTCAATTAGACTGGTAATTTGCTTTATATATTTATGAATGTCTTGATTCTCAAAGTCTTGAATAATTAGCAGTAAAATAATATTGTTTTCATTAATAATTATTTCTTTGGCAGAGTTAATAATCTTCTCTATTGGTGCGTTAGTATGTGTTTCACAGTATGTATTATACCGATCGTACATTTTATTTGCCAACTGGATTCCCATGTTTTTGGATAATTTATCACCAACGATTCTTATTTTTCTTTTTGTATCTTTACTTTGTAGATGTTCTTCTTGTTTCTGCTTTGTGGCTGTCTTGTCTTCATGTAAACTGCTGTCAATTTTTTCGAGTGCTTTGTGATCTTTACCTGCACTTAAAACCTTATTAGATATTATAGTGTCCAATTTCTTGTTCCTATTTCTAAGCTCTGTGTTGCACTTTCTTAGTTGTTGACATTTCCGTTTTATATTACTAATGTTTTTATTTTGTTTTCTAATTTTAATTAATATCTTTTTATTTTTATTTAGTAGTATAGGCTGTGGTAGGATATCTGTAGCTTTCAAGTTACTTTCTGTTTCAAAATCATGGATTTCTTTTAGAAGCTGGGATATTTTATTGTGTAGCGTAAGGTTTTCAATTTGCATTTCGTCAATCTGAGTTTTTAATGGGTTGACCATTTTGTTATTTTCAATACAAATTACTTCATTTTCATCGCTTAAGGTAATATTTAAATTATTCAGCGTTTGTATAATATTCTGTAGTTCTTTATTATTATTTTCTTTATTAGCAATCTGCTTTTTGAGCGATGTGATTTGTTTACACATCTTTTCGAACTCTATGCAATTTTCATCTTGTTCAATCGTCATTGTATCTATTAGTTTCATTTTGTCAGCTAATTTTACACTTAAGTCACAAATGATTCTTTCGTAAATCTTTAAATTACTTTCTAAATCTTCAATTCTATGTTTTTGATCGTTTATTATTTTTTCATTATATTTTAATACCTCTGATCGTGTTCTAAGGGAATTCGTTCGTTTGTTTTCCATTTTTTCTATATTTTTTTTTATTCTTTCTATTAACACTGTATACTTTATATTTATTATAAGCAGATAATGCAGCTTATGAAACTTATACTGTTTAGCCTTAGTTTGTAATATACAGTAATAATAAAATAAAACAAAATTTTTTTTTTTTAATTCAAATTCATTAAAATTGGCTGTATGGTTCTAATTCCTTTGCCTTCCTGCTTTCAGAGCAAAATATTTAAGAGTATAAAATCATAGTCTGTGTATAAAATATTAAATACCAATCGCCCTAATTAGTTATGTAGGTCACTCCTCGTTTTGTAATTTGTATTTGTTTATATTGAACTAACTTGTACCAGTTATTTGTTAGAAATGTTTTACATCTGTATAAAAGTTGTAAAATTATAATAGTTGCCTATATTAAACCACTTTGATTGATTTGTGCGTTGAATATCTATTATATAGTAACTCTACGGATTTTCTGTCCGTCTGTGACTGTACTTTTGCATAGGTGACAGGTTTAGTCACCAGTCCGGTGCCTGGTCGGTTGATAAATCGGACCGTAAATCCAGTGTCACGTCATTATACCTGTATATTAAAATCGCGTTTTTTTTTTTTTTTTTTTTTTTTTTTTCTTTCCTTCACTTTTTTTTTCCAATATTTTAATTACAAATTTATTATTATAAATAAATTTAAATTAAATAAAAGCCAAAACTAGATTTTTTTTTATTTTTCGGTTGGATTTGAACCCATGCACTTTAATATAATATCAATGCAGTCCTATCTTCTTATCCAACAATCCTCGTGACTTACTAAGAGGCTTGCCAAATTTGGGTACTGTTTTGTCGGGAGCAATGTTTAAATTTGTAATTTACATATTCTGATTTTACCCTCACTTATTTTTATTGTTTTTTCACTAATTGAATTACACTTTCACTGTCACTGCATTTAATTCTGTTAATCAGTGTATTATACGCATTTATAATATTCACTTAATTAAATTTTTGCACCGTTTTCTTTAAATTATGCTAAGAGTTTTTAATATAATGAACACTGAAGCTCCGGCAAACGCGACCTTACTTAACGAACGTCCAACGACGAATGAATTTATATTGGTGAATGCTGTAACACCTAATTGGTACATATATTAGATAAGTTATATTTATACTATGTTATGTGTGTGATAATATATGTACTGCTGTGTGTACTATATAAATAAATATGTATACGAACTATCAAAATGTAACACTAAATCTAGAGAATGTTTTTTTACAAAACAAAATTTAAACCAGTAGTTTTAACGACCATGTTATTAAAGTTGTAAATGCGAAGTATAATGGAGTCATAACCTTTAGCGTTTAATATTAAAATAAGTCGTATTAAAAAGCGGCACGTGCGAAATGTCCTCGTAAAGTAGTGGCGGTTGTGGCGGCTGCGAATGAGGGCCAGCGGTCGTCTGCGGTTAAACTGCTACCGTTATTTTTAACTCAATAAATCCTATCAAATTTACAAACATACATATCTTTACGACTGGTATTCTAGTCTGGGAATCAGAGTTTCTCCAAAGAAAGACCTTATTTTAATAATAATAAATAAATAAATAATAATAAATAAATATTTCCAGACAGGTCACACAGCGCCATTTAATTTCCGTGGTAAGCTACGAGGCTTGTGTTACGGAAACTAGATGGTTGATAAACTACATATTATACTTTTTTTTTTTGTAAATATATACATATTATACATATAAACACCCAGACCGAAACAAATTATACAATGTACAACTTGCCCTCGGTGGGAATCGAACCCACGACCTCCCGAGTTCACGGCAACGTTTGTTACCAATAGACCACGGAGGCAGTCAGACATTTTGTATTGTATATATCTCCAATTAATCGTAACTGCCTCCGTGGTCTAGTGGTGAAGTCCGTGGATTTAGACTCGGAGGTACCGGGATCGATTCCTGGTCGGGACATAAAAATATTTATTAACGTAAATAAATACATTTTTAATTAATATTTAATTTATTTGTGATATTTCTCGAGTTTGGTACGACGAGCTTGCCACTTGTCATGATTGGCCTATAGTAAAGTTGGCTAAATGTGGTTTCTGACCACCCCGAAAGGGAAACGGTCGTGATGGTTCTTTTGTTTTTTTTTTTACTTTTTAATCGTAATCAACCTCAGTAAACGTGACCATGTCAAAACGTCATCAGCTGTAAATCTGTAATATTTAATTTTGTGACGACAAAAAAATAAAATAATAGGTGGTAGGCGGACGGATAGTGGTAATTTGCCTAGTCTGCCGAGACGGGAATCCACCATTCGTGCCGATAAACCCAGTAAAGTGTATGCACTCGTTCCGGTATCAGTCTCGAAATGACTGATGTCAGTCATGAGTGTCTAATCCCAGATGATAACAATTATGAACCTTGCGCGCCACTTACCATCAAGTCACAAGTCACCTAGCATAGTTTAAAAAAAAATCTTGCAAGTCATCGTGCCAACAGCTCTCGTGATTTTTATTTAATGACTATTAAATATTATTTATTTAATACTCACACAAAACAATTTTCAAAACATATCACAGACAATTTCGTGACGTAAAAGTGAGACCAATAAATTTGACAGTTGTTTTTTTTTTATTAATCATTTGTTTATTTATCATTTATTCTTTATTATATAAATAAGCTAAATATAAATTCCTCAACGCACGCATAAATATTTGTCAACCAAAATTATTTGACAGATACGAAATCCACAAACATTTTCTACGGAAAAATGTTAAATGTTTTCTGTTATTCGGGACGGAGACAAATCAAAAACCATGAAAATCGGTCCAGCCGTTCTCGAGTTATAAGTGTTCTAACAAACCAGACTTTTTATATATTTATTAAAATGACGATTTTGTCCAATTTATAGGTTGATAACATAACAACATGCATCGGAAAAACAAAATAATTGTTCTAACATAACATAGTGTGCTTACACACACATAGAATTATTTCCCCGTAAAAAATGACGTCATAAAAAATACATTATATTCTCGCCAACTCGTCTCGCCAGATGATGTAGTTTTTTGCGAATAATACCGTTTAAGTTTGACATCTGCATTTCACAACAAATTTTGAGCGCGTGTTGTTGACACGCGATCCTTGGAAAACCAATATCAAAGAGCTGAAACGAAGACTGGAAAAATGAAGATATTAAGCGCCAATTCTTTTATAGGAATATCCATAATATATATCTATATACTAACTTGTTTCTTGATAAGCAGAAGCACACTGCATCCAGTACCTACACATTGAATATTTAGCACGCAATATGTTTATAATAATAATATATTCAATTTAATAGATAATTACAATCAATTTTTATTTAGTATACCTATCACTATCTTAGTAACAATGGCTTACATTAAAGTTAGTAAACTAAAAATTTATGTTAGTGCCTTATTTATATACGTGTCAATTTGTCGGTTATAGTGAATCTTAATAAAGTGACACTGTATTGGACAGTCCACTTTATCCGATATGACCTTAAGCATATTGTTGGTGCTGCCTCTAATTCTATTGACTAGGGATGCAGTGCGTTTACGCATGATAGCAGAACAAAAATGAAGTGTTTATGTATGTTTATTTGTGTATATATATGTATGTATGTATATGTTCATAATACTTGCATGTAGTTTATGTAATTGCTTGGTTTGTAGTGTTTTTATAAATTAGACTATTATTATTAGATTGTTGCACCCTGCCCATAATCTCTCACCATCCCAAAGGTTAGTTGTCAGAGAATGCCTAACAGGCATTAAACTCGCCTATGTACCTAATTTTAAGTTTTGGTGCAATAAAGAATTTAAAATAAATAAATTCTTTATTGC
Organism: Tinea semifulvella; assembly: GCA_910589645.1. Classification (NCBI taxonomy): domain Eukaryota; kingdom Metazoa; phylum Arthropoda; class Insecta; order Lepidoptera; family Tineidae; genus Tinea; species Tinea semifulvella. Next base: position 4,711,097 of record OU342611.1, on the reverse strand, counting down.
TTTAATTATTTATTGGATATTAAAAAAAAACTTACGAGTACTATTTCTAACAAACAACTTAAAGCTAAAGTATGAGTATTTATAAACCAATATATAAATATATAATAACACAAATGCATATCCTTCTCATCCTTAATCGGTACCACACTGATAGGGACAACAAATCAAACAAGAAAGCAGAAACAAATCAAATCTAAACTAAAACAGATTATTATTTTTAGACGCACCATCAGTTCGTCCAACAAGGCAATTTGTAATTATTTCTGTCGTCTCGAGCGCTGCCTATTAGAACAGCTTGATAGCTGTCAGTGGCTTCTTTCATCGTCTATTTAAAATCTCTTGCGGTATTTATGGTCCCACTCGCCGCCGGAACGTCCATGTTATGATGTCCATGTCAGAAGTGGGATGTGGACATAGACGTGTATACAATGATTTGCCCAACAAAATAATTTATAATAGCTGCTTTCATCGAGCTTAACCACCGAAACTACTGCGTCAAAAAAACTGGGGATACTGAACAAGTTAAAATGGTTTTTCCGCCCTCACTCAGACTTATGCTTAATAAATCGCAAATAAGGTATACTGTTCTCACCTCTGGGATGGTCCCGCTAAGTACCTCGATTCGGATAGTGGACGACAATGCAGTATCTAAACGCTCTCGAATCGCTGCAGCTTCGGCGAGATGTCGCCTTCCTGAGCGTGTACTACAAGCTATACTACGGTGAATGTTCTGAAGAGCTCTACAACCTTATCCATTCTTCTCTATTCCGCAACCGAACTACTCGCACAGGCCAAAATATGCATCCACATACCGCAGCCCCTATCCCAATGCGTACCTATAAATTTGGAGACTCTTACATTTGTCGCATGCTGAAGATGTGGAATGCCAGTGTATTTCCATATTCCTAAAACTGGAGTCCTTCAAACGAAGTGTGAAAAAGCATTTTAATATGCCGGCATAATGTCAGTCGTCTGAGGCTGGCGTCAGTTGGTCCGATTCTTGGTAAAGTCAGGTGGGCTTGATGTCACATAGCATGCTCAGTATGAAAAAATATAAAAAAAACGTATAATTAACATCCCTTGCAGTATTTATGGGCCCTCTAGCCATGTTAAGATGTCCATGTCAGAAGTGGGATGTATACATAGACGTGTATATAAGAACAGGTTCAACAAATCAGTTTTTAAATATTTATATCCTGCTTATAAGAACGTCGTCTTTCATCGTCTATTTAAAATATTTTACAATATTTATGGGCCTAATTGCTGCCGGAACATCCATGTATATACGATAGTAGCATTTGTTAAAGAGCAAATATTTTTATATAACAATCTAGAATAAAAATAAAGAACTACATATTTTTTATTTTTATTGTTTAGTAATAAAATCTTAACTTAAGTTGCCGAGACGTTTTCCTAAAAATATAGCCACTCATACAGAGCCTAATCAAGTTGGCAGCCAGAGGTCCACGATCGCGCGAACATTGACTTACGTAATCCTCATTCTCTCTATTTCGTCTCTCGGCTGTGGGCGAGATCAATTGATAATATTATTCCTCAGTCTTTAGGTATTAAGTAAAAGGTCGCTTTTGTTAACGTTAAAAATCATTGATTTTATAGGATAATGTATGACATACTCGTATGTTTAAAAAAAATGTTGTATATTTGTCTATAATAATTATTTTTTAATTTCATTGTACAACTTTTGGCCCAATGAAAGAGTTTCATTTTGAATGTTTTAATGATAGTTAAGGCCATTATCCTATTCCCCAATCAAATCCATTAAGCGGGTGTTTAAACGAACAAGTATAAGCACCTCATCTACTGTCCCGTGTTCGTGTCTCTGTGCCGACCAGACTACCAAGAGTTGGCCAATATGATATATTATATATCTTCATATATGTATATTAAGTATATATTGATGAGTATTTATGTAGTCCATGTATAGATACTATTTATGTAGTTTATTGGTTAAAATTGCACCCCACATATTTATACTGTCTCACTCTCCCAAAGGTTAGCTAGTAGAAAAAGCCGAAATGGCTTTAAGTTCGCCTTTGTACATACTTTTAAGTATATATGACTTGGACGGTCCGTTTAATTTATGTCTATGTTTTTGCTTAAATACAAACACATTTTTACATGGAAGAAATATGATGTCTATTTATATCTGTCAGACTAGAACAACAAGCAACAATACTACTCGCATGTCAGACTTTTACAACAGAATGCAGTTTAACACGCTCGCTTTTTGCGAGTAATTTTGGTGAAGTATTATTATACTCACTTTGCTATAAATTTTATTTAAACTGCCCGGCTAGCATGGGCTTACATGATGGGCTTTAAAACTGACAAATCCCCGGCAAAGCTGATAATATTATTATCTCAAATAGATAGGGATCCACGTGATTCATATGGATTTTATTGGGACCCATCGGTGAATATTTATATACAAAACTTGAATAGAATAATTCAAAAATAGTCCAGTGCTATTTATTTATGTCCGTGGTCTAGCGGTTAAGTCCGTGGATTTAGAAACGGAGGTACCGGGTTCGATTCCTGGTCGGGACACAAAAATATTTATTAATGTAAATAAATACCTTTATTTCATATTTAATTTATTTGTGATATTTCTCGAGTTTGGTACGCTGGAGACATCGATGAGCTTGCTACTTATCATGATTGGCCTATAGTAAAGTTGGCTAAATGTGAATCCGCTTATTTATAAGCGTGGTTTCTGACCATCCCGAAAGGGAAACGGTCGTGATGATACTTTACTGATGATAATACTGAAAAAGGGAGATGTCGTATATTATAAAAATGTAATTGTCCGACTTGACGTGGGATATAAATGTCAGTTAAATAAACAGACTCAATAAGAAATATGTATTTTATTTATCACAAATATTAATATGTTCTAGAGGGATTCATCTAGATGAGAAGCGAAAAATTTTAACAGTGTTTTGCTAAATTTTACCTCATCCACATACGAGGGAACAGGCATAAAGCAAATTCGTAGATTTATACCTTCTCTAAGTTAAAAGCGTAGGTACTTCAACTTTTTCTCATTTAAAAATAAACTGGGACGCGAACAAGTTTCAGTTCATTTCCACTCTAACTGAGTGCTCTTATACCTCTGTTTGCCACAACACCAACCGCGATGCTTCTCGGAGTGCATTTATCGCCTCTAGATACACTTTACAATAAAACCTATAGATTCTAGAACACTTTAAATACAGTTGCTTCTGTTTATCTTACACCGACCTACGAGTCCAGAGTATAATAATGGTTTCAGGGTATTGTTGAGGCTGCCACGTTTTTGCAGTGAGTTCGTAATGTTTACAGAGAATCATATTCATAGTTTGCTACCAGAAAGAAAAAAAGAAATATATTTATTTGTCGCCAAACCATACACATAGCATAATACAAATTAAAAAAAAACTATACATAAAAAAAAATAGTAAAAAAATAATGCGCAAAATACTTAGCCTACCAGCACATGTATAGCTACAAAAAGGCGATCAGCTCGGCGTCCGCTACAACCTATAGATAGGCCATAGCGCCGATTTTCAGCCGCCGCCTTACGGATGGAAAGCACGTCACGGACACAGATGTACTAAATACAACCTATTTAACACATACACACATATTGCATGAATACACACACACATAATAATAAATAATATCCCAGCCTTGCATAGTAATGTGAACAAGGTGGTGAACCTGCAGCTAGCATGCTCGCTGAGAAGCAATGAGTATTTATTTCAGTTTAGCATAGTATCATGTGTAAACGCACTGCATCTCTAGTCAATAGAATTGGAGGCAGCACCAACAATCATCATATATAGTATAAAGAAGAGAGATAGGCAAAATTTTCCTTGAGGTATTTCGGAGTCGCAGGCACGTTTAAAACAGAGAAAAGGAGACAGAGAACTCTAACATTTTATTATTACGTATTATAATATTTACCATAAGTTGGTATCAAATATTTGCACCTACCTTATATTTAAAATGGTCCACATTGTCCCTAAGGTTGGCTGTCAGATAATGTCTAGCGGTATTAAGTCCGCCCCGTGTATAACGTGCAATAAAGTTTTAAATACATGAAAATATGCTAAAGTTCATATCGGAAAGAGTCGACTGTCCAATACATGATCACTTTATGAAGATTCATTGTAACCGACAATACGCGTATAAATAAATTAGGCACTAACATTAAATGTTAGTCTACTAACTTTAGTGTAAGCCATTGTTTGTAAGATAATATTATTATTTATTATTAAATTCTTTATTGCACAAAATAAGTGTACAAAGGCGAGCATTAATGCCTACAAGGCATTTTCTAACATCTAACCTTTGGGAGAGTGTGAGATTAAGGGTAGTGCCGATATCAAGTTTAACAATATCTAATATACTACACACACTACATACTAATAGATAGTTACACTGTTACATAAATTACATATATAATTATAAATAAACGCATATATACATAACTGCATCCGTGGTCTAGCGGTTAAGTCCGTGGATTTAGACTCGGAGGTACCGGGTTCGATTCCTGGTCGGGACACAAAAATATTAATTAATGTAAAAAAACACATTGAATTATTACTAATTTATTTGTGATATTTCTCGAGTTTGGCTGGAGACATCGACGAGCTTGCCACTTGTCATGTTTAGCCTATAGTAAAGTTGGCTAAATGTGAATCCGCTTATTTATAAGCGTGGTTTCTGACCACCCCGAAAGGGAAACGGTCGTGATGATAAAATAAAATAAAAAATTACATAGATATTATGCCAAATAAATATGATGACTCCTGTTTGTCTAGAAATAGAGCAGTGACCAAGCGCTTAAAAACGTGGACAGACGGCGCGTGTCTAATAGCGAGTTCCACTGGCGGACTGCAGACACAGTATACGAATCTGAATATTTGCTAGGGGAGTGCGATGGGATTTTAAGTTGGTTGTACGTGTGTAGACATCCATCTCACATCCAGGCGACCTCATCAGACGCGGGGAGAGCGGCGTTTTCTGCGGAGAACCTCAAATTGCGCAATTACCTTGGTACCGATACGAATTTGCGACGTTTGGGGTCGAGACGACAGGCCCATAGGCAAAGGCCCATCAGCAAGGCGCCTGGCCAAGGAGTTATCAAATCGGCTGACGGAAAAGTCTGGAGACAGGAAGGCTGGCAATTATTTCTGCCAACGTATTAACCTGGCTATACAAACGGGAAATCTTGCCAGTCTTCTTGAACTATCTCGGATGGGACGTCTCTAGAGGACATTTTTCTTTATTTTTAATTGTATTTTTAGTTAGCTTTTAATTTATATTTAATGTATATTAATTTACTTCGAATATTTCTTTTTATCCCAACCTATTTATATTATATTAATATATAATAAATAAATATTTCCAGACAGGTCACACAGCGCCATCTAGTTTCCGTGGTAAGCTACGAGGCTTGTGTTACGGAAACTAGATGGTTGATAAACTACATATTATACTTTTTTTTTTTTGTAAATATATACATATTATACATATACTCGTAAACACCCAGACCGAGACAAATTATACAATGTACAACTTGCCCCCGGTGGGAATCGAACCCACGACCTCCAGAGTTCACGGCAACGTTTGTTACCACTAGACCACGGAGGCGGTCAAGAAATAGAATTAGTGTGAAAAAATAAAAAGTCAGACCTCACCCTTAATAATATAAGCACTCAAGTCATTTTTTTTGTATAGTGTGATATTATATGCTAAAGGCAAAGTTGGAATTATCTACCTTATTATATCTTAAAAATCTTATAAATTTTTCATTGCTATTTATAAGCTGGAATGTAAGAATCCTGAATCTTTGAACGCAATTACCAAAAAAAAAAATCGTTCGTATTATCCTAATATTCGAAAAGACAATAGCTAAGCAGTGACATGATCCTTAAATCATCTTGATAAATATTCCAAATTGTCAAAATAATTTCGATTCTGAATATGTAAATTACTTCGAAGCAACCCTAAAACTTTTGTCAACATAGGGACTAAATAATAGACATATATCTACGACTTTGCTTTATATCAATGTTATTTATTCATGCGTTTATTTAGGGCCACGCCACAAATGCACGGGAAGTATTTATTTTAATTTCTAAATAAATTATTTATTTGTATGTTTTTTATATCATTTCACGATGACGCATGATTAAAATAATCTATCATCAATATCTTTAAAATACCATTTAGGTAGTTAGCTTGTCGCTTTGGTTAATTCAGCCAATGACTTGTCTTATAGCCCTACGTCAAAAGATAATCAGCCTTAATAATTTGGGTATACAAGTTTGCAGTTAAGATTGCTACCCGTTAGTATTATCAAACCTTACCTGCAAAAGCAATATTAAATACAATATAATATACCTTAATACATATATTACATATTTACGGACAGAAGCAAAGTAATAAACAATAATAATAGTAAATGACAATAAGATTAGATAGATAGATATATTTATTTATTTATTTCCATGAAAATGCAATGTTCATGACAGATTCTACGTCTAAATAATACATATTTCATAACAAAATTCAAACACAAGTATAAGTGACTAGATGTGCGAATTAATATGGCTCCAAGTACGAGTACATCGAAGTTCTCATCGGACTCCACGATTTTGTTCAATAAAACGATTGCACGGGGAACGGGGGCACTCCGGAGTAGGTGTGTACAAGCACTCCTCAGCAAATAGTCGATGGCCGCGCGCGCGCAGGTACTTGTTAGGTGCTAACAAAGAAATTAATTTTAATATAGCAGGTATAGATAGATATTAGATGGATAGATAGCACATTAAACAAAAACTCATTTAAATGTACATAGGCGATCCTAATGTCTAGTGACATTTTCTAACAACTAACCTTTGGGATAGTGAGCATGATAGGGTGCATTAACTAAATAATTTAAAATGGGATTTAAAAAATCTATTTCTAATATCTAATGTTAAAGCATTAAAAATAATATGTATTAAAAAAAGATATTTAAATGTTGTAATATATGTTAATATTTAGACAATTTTTTTTAGACAATTATATAGAATAATATTTTAACATTTTGAGATAACACGATAACATTATTCTACCTCACTACGGACTATACTTTATATTTATCTACTTTACATAACTTTTAGCTTTTAGGACCAGCATACTATCGACGAATAAAACTAGCTAGCCCAGTCCACATTATATGGTCTATTGTGTAAATACATTTCATAACAGGCTAACACCTAATTCACCGTCGTTTCACTCCCGCGGCGTGGCTGTGTCGCGTCCACATTTGCATATGAAAGTCATAATTCTGCGACACGGAAAATTTAATCTTTTTAGTAATTAAATAAAGGCTCCTATTGACCAGTGACCTAAATAACCACGGGCAGCAGTCTCGACATTTCATACCGATTGCTTAGCGATTTAGGGTGGCCATTGACGAGCCTTCCAACATACCAAATCGGCGCGGTCCCTTTCCAAAATTTGTTTACGATGAGTGGAAAACATATATTGTTTTTTTAAACGACATCACAGCCTTGGATTATTATTATTACTTACATCATCGTCATTTAGTTTATTTTGCGGCGCGCCGCCTGTGACGACAGCATAATAAAAGTAAAGTATCATCACGACCATATCCCTTGCGGGGTGGTCAGACACCACGCTTATAATACGCGGATTTATATTTAGCCAACTTTACTATAGGAAATCATGACAAGTGGCAAGTTGTCGTCGATGTCTCTATCGTACCAAACCAGCTAAGTTATCGAATATTTTATTTATTTATTTATTTATTTATTCGTGGGAAAATTTACAGCCTTTGCAATATTATGTATACAAAATATATCTGATCTCGATACAGTTTTACCGTGTGACAGCAGCCAGCTGACATTTTGGCATTTGCTTTTCGTGTTGCAAATAATTAAATATTATTGTCCATTGATATAATACAAATCTTAGATCATAAAATGAGTTAATAAGGAGCTACATGAGTTTTTAATGCCATAAGTTTTTTAATATTACCGTATATTGAAACTAATAATGACCAAATCAGCTTTTTTATTTTTTAAGTGGCAACATTTTTTTATGACTTACAGACAGAAATCGCTATGATAGCGATCTGTGGAGACTGCCAATCCTGAAGCCCTATTCTGTCATAATTACAAAATATTATTCAATTCTCAACTCTATAAAAAAAGAAAACTCTCCAATAAAAAAACTTTCCAATACATATAACTCATTAAATAGCCCGCCAAACTGTAACCACAGTTTGTTGGCGGAGACAATTACTTTTGAAGCTTAATAATAAATATTTATAGTAGGTACATAAAAAAGATGTGCGGGCGAAAACCACTCTCCCCCCGCGCGAACAACCCGTCGCGCTCGACCTTAACATCGGCCGTGCAAATATCAACTTTAATAGCGTAATATACATCTATAGTTAACGGATTCTATTATTTAAGGTTTGCGCCTAAGTATCAGAATAGGGCTGGCCGCATAAACGTATCAAACAATTCAACTATTTGGTTACTATACTAAGTTGTTTAGTAAAGTATTTAATATTTTTTTCCTTGTTACAGGTATGAGCATAATTTGCAGCTGCATCATCACATAGTTAATTTTATCACACTCTTATCATGTAAGCAGTTCTATTTTATGTATGACTTATGTATGTATTATTTATATTTCACCTAATCGCTAATTGGAACCACCACCTATCCTTTATAGGTACATAGGGCAATAAAAATTAAAGTATGTGGATGGCTTCGATGCTATTTTATTTATTTATTTATATTTATATATTTTTATTTATACCTATTCTTTATAGGTACATAGGGCAATAAAAATTAAAGTATGTGGATGGTTTCGATGCTATTTTTTTTTTATTAAGCAACCAACAACGTAACAATATAAATAAATAAATAAATATTTCCAGACAGGTCACACAGCGCCATCTAGTTTCCGTCGTAAGCTACGAGGCATGTGTTACGGAAACTAGATGGTTGATAAACTACATATTATACTTTTTTGTTTGTAAATATATACTTACATATTATACATAAAATAAACACCCAGACCGAGACAAATTATACAATGTACAACTTGCCCCCGGTGGGAATCGAACCCACGTTTGTTACCACTAGACCACGGAGGCGGTCAAATATGTTTAATAATAGTTGGTACAATTTTTGGAGCAAGGTCAATAATCATATAAAGCACGAAAAATCTATATATGTATATACATATATATAATGTAGGAGAAACCTCAACATGATTTTCAAATACCTATTCGGTGATACCCTACTCAATGTACTCGTAGTTCGTCAACTTTCATTTTTTATTTTTTTTAAATATGGTGTATGGTCGTCGCCTTAATGAAGCTTAATTAATGTCATATCTTCAGTGACACTCGCGTGATAAAGACGAATCGATTAATGTGAAAATCATCAAAATCGGCCAACGCGTACATATATATTGTATATATCGGCGCAACAGTGACATGACACTATTATTGATAAGTTTTAGAAAAAAGTTATATATGAAAATTAATTATAACCTCAAATTGCTTAAGTTTATTTGAAATTAAAATAAAAACTGTAAGAAATATATCGATTGAAAGTTAGGTTAATAATAAAGTACGAATCCGAGTACTATTTTAGTAACTAAGTATTCGGACTTAACTTTCGGACGACAAAAAAAAAATTCTCATTGGCAACATTCGTTAAATTGAACCACTGAAATAATTTTATATGTTTTCTAACCTAGCAACTTTAACAGTCGGGACCCATTAAAAACCGAGACAGGTTGAAATCTTCCTAACAATGTGTCCCTACTGTTAAAGTCACTATGGAATAAAATACATTTATAAAATTATTTCAATGGTTTCAAGGTTTTTTTTTTTTTTTGGTGTCGGAACCCTTGTACTTTCTTTTTTTTATTTTTTCCTTTTAGTTTTTATTTATTAATTTCCTGTTTTTAATTTAATATATTTTTTTTTGTTTATTATTTTTTTAGTTATCGCTGTCTGTTATATTATATATCATATAGTGTTTCTAACCACCTCAAAAGGGATTTTGTAATTTATGTTGTGATTGAAATTTTAAATAATAATAGTTCCTAACCAACTTTGAATCGTTATAGATTCTAAATGGTCACTCTAAATGAAATTTAATAAGAGCAATCTCAACACGATTTTTAAATACCTATTCAGTGATATCCCACTGAATATAGTTTATCGACTTTCATGTTTTAATTTTTCACAATATGGCGTCTAGTTGTCGCCTTAATGAAAGAAACTTAATTAATATCATGTCTACAATGACACTCGCATGATGAAGACACATACATATGCTGATAAACACATAACCTTTCTTTAACGTCGCTCGCACAGTACTCGGGCAAAAAATAAATAAATAACAGCATCTACATTACATCAAAACCAAATACTTTTACAATGGGTGTATTGTGAAATGTAATAATAAGTAGTCGTTTTTAGCGTGACATTGTTGTAATGTCTTTTGGGAATCTAAATGGGTAGTAAGTAAGATTTGTGAACAAGTGTACCTATATATACATAACCGGTCATACAACTTTGGTCTTAATCCTAGATCGAAGAAAACTGTGCGAAAGAAAGACGAGAGGAATGGTGTAACAGGCTTGCAACTAATTATAGGCTTGTTTACAAAGGAGACCACGACTGCTGCTGTAGATTCGTCAGGCCCTATTATGCCCTGCTAACCACGTAGGGATACTGCTGCGGGTCTTCGATGGCTCAATTAAAGATTGTTTAGTGGACTGTATATGGTTTATTGCAGAAGTAGAAATTCCAGTTAATTACTTGAGTAAAAAGGCTATGAAAATTGTATGAGAAAAAACGTGTGACCGCTCGGTGCGCGGATTGATTTCACTCACGTGTGCGCCGTTCAGAGCGCTGGCCACCGATCCCACGGTGGTATTGGCCGAGCGGCGATAATGTCGCTGTGATCGCGACTATAAGCAAAAACTCTATGATTATATTAATGCCGTCTTAAAAGCTCGTTCCATAAATGTATTGACGGATAAATGTACATACCTCATATTGGCTTATGATTGGCATATAAAACATGGCATATTTGATTATTCTTTCAGAAAATAAGAGCATCTAGAACACAGAGTCTTCGTCCATCACTCCTAGACATAGGCCTTCCAGAAGGTACATAGAGCTGAATATATAATAATAATAATAGAGCTATGTATGTATGTCGACTCAAGCAGCTAAATAATACCCATTATATAGCGAAAGTATTAGTCACAATTATAGTTAAAAACGGCTACAAAATCCGAGCCACCAACGCGTATTACGTGGTATTACGGAATGTACTAAGTATTTTTTAGTAACTGGTATAATTTGCCTCCGTGATCTAGCGGTTAACTCTATAGATTTGTATAATAATAATAAACTTTTATTTCTGACTTCACATCCATAAATTGTTAGTAACAATTTTACTTAATCTATATTTAGTATAACTAAAAAAATATTTTAAACTATCCGCTACTGGAGGCTGTCTACTTGACTGTATGAAGTTGTATCCAGTGCTCAAGCAGCGGAGAGTCCCACCGATCTGCCAATACGTTTAGGAGCCTGTTGGTACTGTTTCTCATGCAGCACAGCATAGACGCAGATCTTTTGCACATAATTGTTTGAAAACTATCAGTCATCGAATCAGCAAACATACCCGAGGCACTGCAGAACCTCTGCAGCCCCATCAGGATCCTAAACGCATTATTATACTGGATGCGCAGGTCGCTGTACGCTCTCCGAGTATAGTCCACCCATAGGCTGCGTGTGTAAAAGGACTGGCAGTGCGCCCTAAAAAGAGTCACTTTTACCTGGGCGGTGCAGCGCGCAAACCTACGGGCTAACAATATTTCATCGGACAGCCAACGACCTGCGCTCCCGCTGAATATCTTTAAGGTCCTCGGTGACCCAGTGGCCAAGAATAATATTTATTAATTTAATTTAAAAAAAAAAGAAAAAAAATATTGGATTGTGATATTTCTCGAGTTTGGTACGCTAGAGAAATCGACGAGGTAAGCTTGTCATGATTGGCCTATAGTAAATTTTAATCCGCTTCTTTATAAACGTGGTTTCTGACCAGCCCGGAAGGGAAACGGTCGTCATGACACTGGAATAAATTATGATAAAAGCCCAGTTAAATATATAAGTCAATGTACAAAATGTATTTTTCTCGTGGCACGTCAGCTAGGATGACATAAAGCTCTACAGAAACAGTGCACCAGCGCTCTGACTACTTCTATTTTATGACACATTAAAATCTGAGTGCTGAAAAACCTTTAGAACGCTCGGAGCAGGTAACTTTAAGAGTCCATTACTGTCTCTTCTTAATATTGTCATTGACGAAGCTATAAAGCCTCAGCATTGAATACAAGTTATTTTTGACGACGTTAATATTTAGACCCTTCTTACATTATTACATTATTTATTTATTTAATACTTATTGCACAAAGAGACAAAGGCGGACTTTAATGCCGCAAGACATTTTTTTATAACCAATTGGGACAACTTTAAACAATTTACTAAAAAATAGGACCAAAAGTAAAGTTTTTTTTTTGTATCATCACGACCGTTTCCCTGTCGGGGTGGTCAGACCTACTTATAAATAAACGGATTCACATTTAGCCAACTTTACTATAAGCCAATCATGACAAGTGGCAAGCTCGTCGATGTCTCCAACGTACCAAACTCGAGAAAGATCACAAATAAATTAAATGTATTTATTTACATTAATAAATATTTTTGTGTCCCCACCAGGAATCGACCCGGTACCACCGAGTCTAAAATCACGGACTTAACCGCTCGTATAAACTTACATACTACATTGTCTTAAGAGAAGATACATTAATTGAATACTTATTCGCTACTCGAGATTCGTACGAATCTAAGCCAAGCTATAAGCCAATTACAAATTTCCACTCCACACACGCGAAATTTGTGGGTGAAACAGGCCCTGGCAGACCGAGACTCACGATCTAATAAATAAAACACTGACTGAAGGTGCATTAAAAAGTCTTCGTAACCAAAGGGCGTGTATAAAGAAATTAATGAATGTCGACGAAGCGAAAGAGGTATGTCGTCATCGTGTCAAATGGCGCTCAATTGTCTCTGCCTACCCCGCAAGGGATCTGGCGTATAGACATGTATTAATGCATGGCTGTAAATTTTCCAAATAAAAAAAAAATGGTATATGAAAGTGAAAATATATCGAAAATGACATTAATCAAAATCAAAATAATTGACAACGAAAGTACACAACAAACAAAGTATACAACAAACTAAGCGCACAATAGCCGAGAGGATCAAGGAACATATAGCAGCTTTAAAAAACTGCCAATTAAACAAGTCAGCAATAGCAGAACACCTAATGGATAGTGGCACAAATCATTGGATTGAGCTGCATGACCCAAAGATACTTTCCACCGATCGTCACTATTACCCTAGAATAGTACGTGAAGCGATCGAAATAAAGAAACACAAAAATTTCAATCGAGAGGGGGTTAGCTATCTTCATCGTGGAATCCAGTAATCAATAGGTTTCGACGCCGGGAAAAATCGCCCGGTGTCGCCAAGGATATTGTAAGTGTCGTGTGTCGTGATTTCTAAAAACTTTTAAAGTGATAAGTGGGTAGGTTTACATCTACCGCCCAGTATGTACTACACCGCATAGCTTCAGTCGACCCGTGACCACGGCCAATGCAACTTGGCTGAAACGTCGGCAGAAATATGTCTCTAAGGTAAATCGCGTAAAGACCCGTTAAAATTATAAAAATCTATAACGAAAGTATACTCAGACATGATAATTTACAACGTAAACTGATCACACAAAATAAAAATATTAGCCCAGGCCTAAACATGTAGTTCAATGAAAAAAAAATTTTTCTCATTTTACATCGCTATGTTATTATTTTTAGTTTTGTTTTTAAATTTAAAACATCTGCCACCTATTACAGTAGTACTTTACGAGTACATCGTGATATCCTACAGCTGAGAAAGTCTCTGGTGAATAACAAGAGGGATCAAGCAGCCTTAGCATGCAGACCTAACGATTAACCATGCTTTTATTTAGGGGTTCACACTTAATCAATTGTAAAGGCACATCATAATAAGTGGCAAACTCGTCGATATGTCTAGCGTATCAGACTCAAAAAATATCACAATGTGTGACATTGCAGCTACCTCCGTGGTCTAGCGGTTAAGTCCGTGGATCAAGACTCGGGAGGTACCGGGTTCGATTCCTGGTCGGGACATAAAAATATTTATAAATGTAAATAAATACATTTAATTAATATTTAATTTATTTGTGATATTTCTCGAGTTTGGTACGCTGGAGACATTAACGAGCTTGCCACTTGTCACGATTGGCTAAATGTGAATCTGCTTATTTACAAGCGTGGTTTCTGAAGGGAAACGGTCGTGATGATACTTTCTTGTAGGACAGTCATCCACAGCACAGTGGGTCTATTTTCATGGTTTTACAAAGCGTAATATCTTTTTTTCCATTATTATGTCGTATGTCATAGAAAAGTCAAAATAATATAAAATATTAAACATTAAATTAAAACTAATTAAAAAGTAGGAAAGCAGAAAAATTTAAAAACATCTGTAATTTGATTATAACCTCATTAACTCATAAGAAAAGAGATAAATTATGTCAGACTTGGCTGTATGGGCTAGACCCTTTGCCTTCCCTATCATCTCATTCATTATCCATCGGAGGAAGAGAACACAACAACAACAAATAAAGTAGAATATTATTTATTTATTTATCTTTAATTTTATAATAATATGTTAATATTACAAAAGACTTCACAGCAACTTACCTAATCTTATTCTATTTATTAATATAATATTGTTTTTTCTTGACTATGATTTATATTATTATTTTATTTATCGTAATATTATATATTTATTCTATTTTCTGTACTGTACATTTAGTGTTCCTTCCGATTTAGTAAATGGTACTGTACATCTCTACGACCCGTGACTCACCCAACATAAGGCATCATCTGAAAGTCAGCGCTGCAGTCTCGGCTGTAGCATATGCTGAGCTGACCACCTATTTATCGCCAACCCTGAATGTATATTTCGGTATATAGAATAGGCTTACATATATACATTTAGATTTATTCCTTGTATATATTATATATATGTAACCATTTTAATTGTTGCGATAAATAAAGTATTTTCTTTCTAGAATTTTCCTTTGTTTTATTCATGACAGTGCATTGACATTTATGGTTTTGTTTGACAAATTCATTTTATTGTTTTGTGGACAATACGTGAAAGACCTACATGCAACAAAAGTGTAAAATAATGTAACAAATATTTATTTGATCTTTTTTTATTTTTTTATACTAGCACGACATGTGACTTTGGGCCCACCTGATGGTAAGTGGCGCGCAAGGAATGTTAGCAACTGAAGTCAGACACTTATGACTGACATCAGGCCCTAACACTATGCCGGATTGACTTTTCACACTTCGCTTGTAGGACTCCCAAGTTATAGGAAGGTGGAAACACAGAGGCTGGAAGAGCTTCCACATCTTTATCGTGCGACAGACAGATGTAAGAGTCCCCAAATTTATACGTACGCGAAGGAATGGTGACTACGGTATGTGGATGCATATTCTGACCTGTGCGTGTGGTTCGGTTGCGGAATGGAGAGGGAGGGATTAGGTTATTGAGTTCTCAACTCGCACTTACCATAGAAGCCACATCTCGGCGAAGCTGCAGGGATTCGAGAGTTCCAGATGTTGGATATTTCATTATTTGAGTCGTTTGATTTGAATATTAGCGGCAACGCCTTTGTGCGTCGGCGCACTCGTGTGGGCGAGCGTCCGCCGACACGACGCCCCCTGGTGGGCGATAGCGACTGTGCTCGGCGAACTTCCTGTCGTGGAAGTCGATGGACAGTAGTGGAACTATCACGCCGGTCGCGGAGCACATCGTTGCTCTTAAATTTCGTGCATATTATTTTTTTCTGTGATTGTGTTTTGTATTTATGCTGTGATCCTCGTCAGCACCGAGCTTATCACGACGCGTCGGCTATTAAAACTACAAGAATTCTATCGACATTCGAGACACGGAACAAAAGGTTAGTTGCTGCTAATTTCATTTCTTTCGCTCAATTTCGGAGTGTTTTTACCAGCGCCTAGTCGTTTCCCGTTCACCAGATATAGTGGCATCGTCCACAATTCGAACAGATCGCATCTGTAGGACATTGAGAGCATCTGTGAGGTACTTGGCTGAACCATCCCTTTGCTCAGGGCTTTGATTCCGTTAAAATAATTCCGAATTAAAAGTGTTGTATGTTCGTACAAAAAGAAGCATGTACCCAAACCCTTATAATTGTTATATCTAGTTTGTAATTTCAGCGACGAAATGGACCGGAATTTGAATAAATGTATTAGCAAAAGCTGTTATAGTCATAACATTTTATTGTACTGCTCTAATTTCTCATGGAATTGTACTATTTTCATAACAATTCCATTATTTAGGTAATTTCAGTTACACTTAGCAATTTACGATTCGGATAGCGGTGTCTGGTCCAGTCATTTTGAAATAGTATTTGTATCTTCCGGGGTGGTCAGAAACCACGCTTATAAATAAGCGCATCCACATTTAGCCAACTTTACTATAGGCCAATCATGACAAGTGGCAAGATCGTCGATGTCTCCAGCGTACAAAACTCGAGAAATATCACAAATTATTTAAATGTATTTATTTACATTAATAAATATTTTTGTGTCCCGACCAGGAATCCAACCCTCCGAGTCTAAATCCACGGACTTAACCGCTAGACCACGGAGGCAGTGTTTGTAACAATTTTGCATTTATGGTATTTTTTGTTCTCTTCTCTTGATGGATGATGAATGAGGTCAAAGGGTCTAGCCCATACAGCCAAGTCTGACGTAATATATCTTTCATTTTTACGAGTTAATGAGGTCATCATCAAATTCCAGATGCTGCAGAATTTCAAGCTTTTCTTCGAGTCACTCGCGGCACCATAGCTCAAACACGTCAGGTAAAATATGGGAGTTGACAGCGCGGAAAAACCGCAAAAATTATACTGCAACTGCCCCATATTTAAAGTCCAATTTATCGTTTTCCATAATTATTCACATTGTAGCACATTAATAAACAAAACAACACCTCTTTTGACAAATAATATCCACAGGAAAATAATTTACAAAACAAAAACTTGCACTTGACATGTCCACGCAAAATGGCGCGATGGACTCACCGTTTTTTTTATTTATGTCACCAAAAAGGGAACGTCATAAATTTTAAGAAAAACTTAAGTACGAGTATTGTGAAATTTGCCGAAAACCCCGATTTAACTTAAGAAAAACTTAAAGATTTATTAGGTGGGAAATAATTAAGTATAGCCTTGAGAAACTGACCGCGGCAGTTGGACTACAAACGGATCGCGTTTCGTTTGGCTGCAATGTCTTTACTTATAGATTGGTTTGTGCAGTGAATGGGCGGGCGGAAAGTCCAATACAATGTTATCTGAAGTTTGGGCGGCTCCTCGAGACGGTCTGCGATCCTATTACTAATGTACTGCACCACATATTGTTTTTCTTCATTTATTTAACAACTATTGTTAAAGGCTTCATCTTAATTAAATAGATAACTAACTTTGTATTTCTATTTTCCAAGTTTTTATCTGTATTGCCGCGCTATTGGAAAATACAGTCAATACAGTTTTGGTCGATTTAATGATATCAGGAATTGAGTATTGTTAAAAAAATTGCTTTATTATAATTTTCATTTTATCAGAGTATCTAAAATCTATTTTTTGTTTTAATTTGTGAAATAATTTATATTTTAATAAAATAAATACATTAGTTTAGACTTTAGAACATTACCTTAAACACATTAGTCAACATGAGTGACGGTTATTGTGCTTTAGCGAAATATATATGCGCTTTGATTTGCTTCGCTTTCAAGTCGAACACGCCATATATATTTACGTTTACGTATTTATCATTACGTGACGTCATCCGGCAGCCATTTGCAACTGCAGCGTGTCTGAGCGAAAATTGTTTTAAAGTAGATTTTAGGACGATCTATCTAGTTTTTCTATTATTTATTAACCGACTTCAAAAAATGTTTTTTTTTTCCGCGATGTCTCCGGCAATAATGAATTGATTCTAATAATGGTTTTAATGATTCTTTTTTTATTATTTAAAAGAGGAACGCGTATAAACTACTTTCAATCTGCAAGCGATAGTTTTTTGAAATTTAAATCTAACAAAAATAACGGCATTGCGCCATAAAGTACTTCGAGGCATTAGAATAGTTTTATATAATACTTATTCCTTCGTAATTCTTGTATTATTGTATTCATTCTTATTTTGAAATTTATTATCATTATTTTCTTTGCTTACTTTTATTGTACCTGTCAGCGAACTCTTATTATTGGCTTTATCGTATTACTATTTTCTCCTATATACTCGTATATATAAATTAGCTGTAAGAATTCCTAAATAAATAAATAAAAGGTTAATTGATTGTTGAGGCGTAATTTGTAAATATGTTAGTATGAATATAGACGTGAGACAAATCAAATCAAATCAAAATAATTTATTTGCTAGAAAACATGGTTACATTGCAAGGTCTTATAGCTAGAAAATTCGCTTCACATGTTTCATCTCAATGGCATGCAAATATTGGGCAATTAGAATGTGAGAAAAGTCAAGTTGGAAAATAGTAGGTTATTCGAAATAATATGAAATGAAATGAAATAATTTATTTGTCAGAAACATGGTAGGTACAGGGATGTAAATTATTATATGTAATTATATCACTAAATTTTAAGATTATAATTATGTATATTTGGGTTGTAATGTGCTGCTCCAAATACAAGCTATTTCCCTGAAAATAAGCTTTTCGTTATATTGATTATTTTTTTTGACATGTAAAAGCGCAGAATACATTATATTTATTGTCCTATGCCTACTTACAAAATACTTAAAATAAAAATAAATACATGCTTCGCTATTTCTAGCATACAAATATTTATTTAGTCACATGACTTTGTCGAGCTTAGTGTCTAGGTATTCTTTTGTCGAATAAAACATTTATTAACCAGCATTTGTTTGACTCTTAATTTGAACAGTTTTAGTGGCAGCTCCCTTATAGTAACTGGAAGCTTATTAAATATCTTTGTTGCTATTGCATAACAATTTCGGCTATATTGAGTACTTTTATGAGCTGGAATAATGATTCTACTAAGATAACGGCACGCCTCAGTATCTTAAAGACAGCTTCACATTTCTTGGCTCTATTCACGATCGAACCCTTCGATCTAGTTTCAACTCCACACTCTCTATTTCTTCTCATCACACCTCTTTTGTCTCCCATTCGTTTGCTGTTGTTGCTGCAAATCTCTGGAACGACATACCATTAAATATAAGACAAGCTTCAAATCGAGCTATCTTCAAAAAATTAGTATATAGGTACTTCTTATCAACCTAATTGTTTCAACTTCTCTATTTTTTTATATAGTTTTTTTCCTTTTTCATTTGCAGCAACCACATCATTATTTCTATATTACTTCCCTCATCGTTTAAGTGGTTTATTTGTATATTTATTATGTGTATATAGTATTTATATATATATATATATATATACAATTTATTTATGTACGTGTTATGTAATAGTTTGACCGCCTCCGTGGTCTAGTGGTAACAAACGTTGCCGTGAACTCGGGAGGTCGTGGGTTCGATTCCCACCGGGGACAAGTTGTACATTGTATAATTTGTTTCGGTCTGGGTGTTTATATGTATAATATGTATATATTTACAAAAAAAAAAAGTATAATCCATCTAATTTCCGTAACACAAGCCTCGTAGCTTACAACGGAAACTAGATGGCGCTGTGTGAACTGTCTGGAAATATTAATTATTAGTAAGTAAATATTGGTATGTATATATTGATATATACTACTTATCTTATATATACTACTTATCTCTCTTTACTTTATAACGTTCTCAATCACCCTATAACACCTTCGTACCTTAAATCCCGCTTTGAATTTCTCTCTAATACGCTGTGCTCTTCGCTCCTCTCACAACAATCAGCTAAAGATTTCTTCGCATTCCTCTAGCAGATATTCAGATTCCTTCACTGTTGCTGCCGCTCGTCAGTGGAACAAGCTACCCCTGGCTATAAGGCGTGCACCGTCCGTTAACGTATTTAAAAACCTTCTAACCACATTATTTCTTGAGAAACAGAATGTATGTCTCTCGAATTAGTTGTTTGACTTTTTATTTATATATATATCTATTTATTTATAGTGTATGTTTATGTATGTATGTATTATATAGTATGTATGTGTGTTGTTTTTTTTTATATTGTGTATGTATATGTATATTTAATAAATGCGTAATTATGTTTATTTACTAATTTAAGCTATTTTAATATTTTTCTTTATCCTGCCCTTCACCTTACATGATCCCCAAGGTTAGCTGGTGAAGAATGCCTTATGGCGTTATAGCTCGCCTATGTACTAGGTTTTTAAGTGCAATAAAGTATTTAAATAAATAAATAAATATATATGGACTTACTTAATATCGCACCTACCATCTATACTGTCTAAAGGTCCTAAAGGTTTGGCTGTCAGAGAATGCCTAGCGGCATTAAGTCCGTCTTTGTACATAGTGCAATAAAGTTTTTAAATAAATAAATAAAATAACGCGTTTTAAAAACTATCCCCAAGAGTTTTAAAAAGTTCCGGGTGGCTTTTTACAAATAAACAGCATTCAAGTATATAGACAGAAGGAACAGTCAGTAATTTTAGTTTTATAAATAAAGGACGACAGGAAGTCATAGGAGGTGTGTTACAAACACTTTAGTTGTATTAAAAGCAATTTTTTATTAAATAATTGTACAGATCCTTTTTGAAACGGTTATGTAGGTACCTATACACATTTGTAAACATGAGAAAGTCCAGTATCCTTCAACACAGTGTTTTAATTAAACAGCACCCGTGGACAATGGACATGGCGTGAACAGAACCGAGGTAACAAACATATAAATCAATCAGTCAGACAGAACACAGCTCTCGTCGCTTTGTCACGCCAAAATTAAGGACCCGGCTTCCAGTTATACGCATTGTATGCATAAAAAAAAAAAAAATATATATTTATCAGTTCTCCAACAAAACTAACAATATTTTAATTTCAGAGTATATGCATAAAAAAACTGCATCAAATCAAATTAAATAATTTATTTAAGGCAATATTTTTAGCACTTTCACACATCATAACAGTTTTATTACATTTTATATTTATAATTTTATATAATTTACATAATGTATACATTAAAATATTTACTAGTGATTAAAAGATAAATAAATAAATAATAAATAAATATTTCCAGACAGGTCACACAGCGCTATCTAATTTCCGTGGTAAGCTACGAGGCTTGTGTTACGGAAACTAGATGGTTGATAAACTACATATTCTAGAGACGTCCCATTCGAGATAGTCCCAAGGAGACTGGCAACATTTCCCCTCTGTATAGCGAGGCTAATACGTCCAATCTATTATATTAAATTTAAATTAACTAGCTGTTTTACCCGGCTATGCCCGTGTAAACGACGACACGAAATTAATAGGTGGTAGGCAGACTGATACTGGTAATTTGTCCAGTCTCCTGGGGCGGGGAAATATCCACCGTTCGTGCTGATAAACCCAGTAAAGTGTATCCACACATTTCGGGATCAGGCTCGAATTGTCGTCATGCAGAGTCAAGCCGGCATAGTGTTAGGGACTGATGTCAGTCATGAGTCTCTGATTCCAGTTGCTAACATTCATGGATCTCGCTCCCCATTTACCATCAGGTGGGTGCAAGGTCACATGTCGTTCTAGTATATAAAAAAAAAATATGTTGCGCATTATTTTGATTTTACTTATTTACGTATTAAAAGGTCCACCATCTTGTGGATTCGTTAATAAATTGTCATTAAAAATTGACAGCCAACCCCTTTGGCTAACATGGCGAGTGTGGGCCAAATTCTTCAACAATATGTTCTGAAAGGCCCATCGCAAGCAGGATCAATACCAAAAAGTCAAACTAATAGCTCTGAGTTATTTTTCGTGGACTGGACTTTATTTATGCACCATTTCCGTGGGGTGGACTTTGACAAATGCTAGCAGTTTTTATTTCCGTATTTTTTTTTTGTTTCCAGTTGGGCGTAATCATATTGTTTTATTAGCCTTGAAATAACAGTATAATAACTAAGTATATCTAGTATACAACTATACCATAAATCTTTACCCAAAATTATAAAGGGCATCAAGAAGACAAATTTATTAAAATTCCATGGATTCACCGTGCGGGTGCCAGGTTCATCGTATGTGGAGGAGAGAGAAGAAGAATGTTGTGTTGGGTTTGCGACAGACTATAGGCTGGTTTACTCCTTTTATGAATTGCAAAAATGACTAGCTGGTCGGCAACTTATATATATAAACAATATATATATATATATATATATATATATATTGATATACGCCACGTGATTGGTAGTTAGCTTGTCACTTTGGTTATTTCAGCCAATAACAGGCCTCATAGGCATATGTTAAACACATCAAAAGATAATGAGGCATCCGGTCGTTAAACAATATGAGAATTTAAAAAATATAAGAGTAAATAACATATATTCAATTGTTCAAATAAAACAACAATGTGTATTTTTTGATATCGCTTCAATTTCACTCCGGATGTTTACAATTTTATTTCATTTAATAAATTGAATAAACGAAATGAGACAATGGCTGTAAAGTTTTTTTATGTGGCAGTAATTTAAGTTATTTAAATGGAGTTGCGTATTTGCTGGCGTACTTGTGGCGTATTTGTTAATGACCTGAAGGAATTCCAATTCTAGTCATAGACATAGGATATTAGACGGACCGACAAAACAACTTATTATCGACAAATGCAGTGGTCCTAATTAGTTGGAGCTTAAAGAAAGCATTCTTAGATATAGGATAGCTTGGTGTACTGGGATGATTCGGTCGTCATTCTCTTTACTAGATCATCTTTATACTTCTGTCTTTAGTTCTTTTACCGCCTACTTTATTAATTTATTATACTGCCTCCGTCTAGTGGTAAGTCCGTGGATTTAGATTTGGAGGTACCGGGTTTGATTCCTGGTTAAACCATGCTTATAAATAATATCAAAATATCTAATAATATTTTAAATTAATACTTAATTTAAGTGTGATATTTCCCGTGCATTTTCTTGCTACTTGTCATGATTGGCCTATAGTAAAGCTGTCTAAATGTGAATCCGCTTCTTTATAAACGTGGTTTCTGACCACTCCGAAAGAGAAACGTCCTTACTGGACCATCGTCATACTTCTTTCACTTGTCCATTTACCGTCGACTTTACACGTAAATTAAATCTTTTACATATTGTCGGCACCTCTTTTGTTTTTTCTTTATAGACGAAATCACAAAATCATCAGTGATACAACACGCCTATGACGCCAACTGACTATGGACTATGGACCTTATTAGAAGTTTCCATAGCGCCTACGGACTAAGTCAAAGTCAAAATATATTTATTCATGTAAACCTATTACAGGCATTTGTGACTAGTAACTAAATAAATTATTTCGAATTATTATACTTCTGCTAGTGGCAGATTAAGCAGCTAAGTGGACTAAAGAGTATGCGGTTATCAGAAGACCAGCAGCTTAGCAGATTGCAAGGAATCTGCAAGAAAATCTTTGCTATATAAGATGTACAAAATAAATCATGTTATAACCGCCATACTTCAGCTGTTGGTCCGTTGTGTCTTCACAGCTATGTCTGAGTAGTAGGTACGAGTAAAGGCACTCTGGCCTTAAAGCTTTTTAAATTTTAATCTCTTCGAAATCGTTAGTGCGTCGTGTGGTTGTAAGGAATCTGAGCAAACGAAGCCAGCACCACATTCCAAACGCATCAATTATCTCTTTATCTGCTTAAATA
Organism: Tinea semifulvella; assembly: GCA_910589645.1. Classification (NCBI taxonomy): domain Eukaryota; kingdom Metazoa; phylum Arthropoda; class Insecta; order Lepidoptera; family Tineidae; genus Tinea; species Tinea semifulvella. The sequence goes on along the minus strand of OU342611.1, from coordinate 4,687,024 downwards.
CTTTATTGCACTAAAAATGTACATAGGCGGGCCTAATGACTAAGCATTTTCTGACAACCAACCTTTGGAAGTGTGCAATTACATTAATACATTTTATTAGTTAATCTAACTGGTAAAACTCTTATACTAAAAAAGCATAAACTGCCTCAGTAGCGGTTAAGTCCGTGTATTTAGACGCGAAGGTACGGGATTCGATTCCTGGTCGGGACACAATCATTTATTTAAATTATTTGTAATATTCCTCGAGTTTGCTACGCTAGAGACATCAACGAGCTTGCCACTTGTCATGATGGGAATCCGTTGAAATTATTTAATAGAATATTATTATATTCTTTTTGCTTTAGAATTTTTTTTTTCGAGGTCTATACATTTATATGCAATGTATCATCACGACCGTTTCCCTTTCGGGGTAGTCAGAAACCAAGCTTATAAATAAGCGGATTCACATTTAGCCAACTTTACTATAGGCCAATCATACATTTAAGATTTTATATACGTCTATGGATCGTAGTGAAATGAAAATGGGAACTAAAATCGCGCCAGGAGGTGGCGACGGATACTTCGCATTTTAATTAAAACTCTAGATTCATTGGGGCTGTGATAATTTCATTACTCCCAATCTTCAGTCCCCAGATGACGAGTGCTTGCGGCGCTTACAATTTAATGGTAACTTTATTTTAATTCAGAAAAATGGGCTTGAAATGTCTGAACTTCAACAGTGTTCAACTCCTGTCCTCGAGCTATAATTTTACTACTCTACGAAAACCCCACAGTAGTAAAAAAGCAGTATTTAATAAAAAATAAGGTTGTTTAAAAACGAAATACTAAATAAAACTTCGTAATTTAATTTTATGCAATGTCTACAAAACTATCTACTTTTAATAACTATCTACTTCAATTTTATTCCGTTATTATATGCATATTTTTCCATTATTTTACTATATACTTATATGTATATTATTTAGTTGTGTTTGTTCTATAGGTATTGTTTTTAAGCTTATCCCTATTATTATAATATTTTTTTGCAAAATCTATATTTGATATTTAAGTGGAAACTTTGTGGGTTGTGTAACTTTTAGAATTGTTGTAATTATGATTTAAGATCTGTATGTTTCCTGAATAAATAAAAATAAAATAAAATAAAATAAATATTATACAAAATAATCGTTTTCGTTGAAACTAAACTTCAAGGTCACTTCCGTGCAACTTTATGCAATGCGCTAGCCTATTCATTTCATTTCTTCGCAACGCAATGCTTGGCAGTCAGTCCGTTAATTTACCGCTACCAATCTTAACGTAGCTATTTCAAGTCTAGTGTTATGACAAGTATATAGTTTTATTTCACTAGAAAACGAGCAATCGTTGTGAAGCTCAGTAGATAGTTTAGTCTATTTCAACGAACATTTACATTGCGCCGTCAACTAGAGTGTTATAAAAAGTAGATAGTTTTATTTCTCTAGAAAACGAGCAATCGTTGTGAAGCTCAGTAGATAGGTAAATCTATTGCAACGAACATTTACATTGCGCCGTCAAGTAGAGTCTTATAAAAAGTAGATAGTTTTATTTTGCTGGTAAACGAGCAATCGTCGTAAAGCTCAGTAGATAGTTAAATCTGTTTCAACGAACATTTACATTGCGCCGTCAACTAGAGTGTTATAAAAAGTAGATAGTTTTATTTCTCTAGAAAACGAGCAATCGTTGTGAAGCTCAGTAGATAGGTAAATCTATTGCAACGAACATTTACATTGCGCCGTCAAGTAGAGTCTTATAAAAAGTAGATAGTTTTATTTTGCTGGTAAACGAGCAATCGTCGTAAAGCTCAGTAGATAGTTAAATCTGTTTCAACGAACATTTACATTGCGCCGTCAACTAGAGTGTTATAAAAAGTAGATAGTTTTATTTCTCTAGAAAACGAGCAATCGTTGTGAAGCTCAGTAGATAGTTAAATCTATTTCAACGAACATTTACATTACGCTGTCAAGTAGAGTGTTATGAAAAGTAGATAGTTTCATTTTGCTAGTAAACGAGCAATCGTTGTGAAGCTCAGTAGATAGTTAGGTCTATTTCAAGAAACATTTACATTGCGCTGTCAAGTCGAGTGTTATAAAAAGTAGATAGTTTTATTTTGCTAGTAAACGAGCGATTATTATGACCTTAAGTAAATATGTACCTATCTATATTATTACTATAGGTATTTCTATATTTTTCTGTCCCTGACTAAACGAAAATTACAATAAAACTCCCGCGTAGCTTATCAAATGGCGAAGCCTGTTACTTTGACAGCTGCAGTAAAGCGAGGCACGGGACTGATGGCTGCAGGCAGAAAGGTATGGAGCACTTTAAAATTTATTGAGTTTTCATGTTTGTTCCCTGCCATTTTCCTTTTACCCTCACGCCGCATTAAAACACAAATTAGCCCCTTATGATGTACTTTTTAAGGGTACAAAACAATTTTGTATCTATTTATTAAACAGGTTTTTTTATATTTTATTTTATTAGGAAAACTTATGGTTACAGAATTTTAATTAGAAATAAATATAAACACTTAAACCACTAAAAAGTTTCCACAGATAGAAACAACAGACACGGCACTAAACTATTTTCCTTAAGAAACAGTCTACACTATAGAAACACATTTTCAAAATTGTTATAAAACAATAAACAGAACAATAAAGCAATCATTCACAGTCATGTAGTTACAGCAAAATGATAATAATAGAAAGTCAAGGTAGCGACATATTAAAGTACTTTGTACTGAGTGCTCGCCTAGCCGCCTTATAGCTTGTACAAAATAGGTCAAAATCTAAATCACGCAAAAGCTCATCAAATCGACTGCAGGTCCTCCAGATAAATGAATTCCGACGATAGCTCGTATCGGCGTGTGGTAGTAAGCCGAATGTCGTGTTGAGACGCAACGTTCTTCCTGGTACTCCTATATCTAACTTTTGTAACAACTGCGGACTATCAATGGTACTATTGGCTATCTTAAAAAGAAACACTAGGTCGGCAATCTCGCGGCGGTTGGAGTTTTTGAACTGAAATAGTGATGGACTGTCTCTTTTGAGTTTTTTAAATTCATTTGTTGCTAATTTTGGAAGTAGGCTTTAGAATAAAAAAAAATACACTTTAAATAGGTGACAGAAAATTGTGGATACAGGCTAGCAATTATTTATGCCAGTATACAGAGGGGAAATGTTGCCAGTCCCCCTAGGACTATGAATACTAGGACTACGATCTTAGGACTTAAGTTTATTTTTTTTTGACTTACATATGGTTTATATTTAATATTATTTCTATTAAATCATCATAGTTGTAACTATGATTCATTATAAATATATATATAAGTATATAAACTCATTCATAAAATTGCATTACAAAATGGGAAAGTCTTGTTTCGAGCGGTGTTATTTTTATGTAAATATCACCAGAGCAAGCTTACAATATTAGTTCTCCTTGAAAGTAAAAATTGGCATTTGACATCATTGTAAATGGAACATACTTTTACCGAGAACAACGGTTGTAGGCAGACTGATGGTGGTAATTTGCCCAGTGTGCTGGGGCGGGAGAGTATCCACCGTTTGTGCTCATAAACCCAATAAAGTGTATCCACAAGTTTCGGGATCAGACTTGAATTACCGTCTTGCCCAGTCAAACGGCATAGTGTTGGGGACTGATGTCTTATTCCAGTTGCTAACATTCATGGACCTCGCACGCTACTTACCATCAGGTGGGCACAAGGTCGCATGTCGTGCTAGAATAAAAAAAATGATTTTGTTATAAAGTTGATAAAAAATAGTTTTCAAAAAATATTGATTTCAGAAATTTCACAGTACATTACAAGATACGTCAATGGGGTGTGTCACTAACTTTTTATCACGATAGATGGCGCATGATAGATGGTACCTAATATAACTGTCAGTTGCATAGAAAACTTGTATTTTTATTACGAAATTTATTATTTTCTGGATATTGTGCAGAAGTGAGCAGCTTTTAAGTGACAAATCGAGATTTCCAAGCGAAAGCAAAGATATGGTGATCTCAAAACTTTCAAATAAAGTTTTGAGTTAAAATACATTTTTCTGTTATAAAAATGTAAAACTACAAATAAATTTAAAAAATGATCAATTTTAGGTGTAAACAAGGTACCGGTGCCGCTAGCGACATCTACAAAAAGCTTTGTCTGATACACCCCATTGTGCCGTGACGGTTAAGTTACTTGTACAAAGTAACTTTATATGCCCTTTAAATGTAAACAAATAGCTAGTGAATAAAAATGTCGGGAAATAAAAATAACTGTACAAGGAATTGGTGCGCAGTTTTTTGGGAATGCGCGCGCTTTGGTGGCGGCACCTGACATAGCACACAATTAACCAACATTGTTCTCTATAAATCTTTATTTGTCCGTCTGGCCGCCGCTCACCCCTACATTTTTTTATTCAAAAAACCATAGAGCTTAGAAAAAGACTAGAGTAGAACATACCAGCTTAATATAAAGTGAGACATAATACAATGGAAACAATTGATATCTGATCTTACAAAAAAAAACTTTATTACACACATAATATACAAAATAAAATGATGTACATAGGTGATAATACCGTGAAGGTTTTCTTTACCAGCTAACATTTGGGGGAGTGATAGATTTATAAAATGGGTGGCAGAGTCCGAGAATTTTATGTAAAAGTAATAATTTACAAAAATTGATGATTAAATACAATATAAATATACTACTATATAGGAAAGGATTAGTATATTTATTTATGTAAGTATTATATATATTACATAAATAAATATACTAATCCTTTCCTCATCCAACAATCAATTGAAAATTCCGACACATTCTTCCAGCAGATGTTCAGATTCCTTTACAGTATCAGCAGTTCGCCAGTGAAACCGGCTTCCACTTAAGGTAGTGATTATTATAATGCACCCATATTCCCTGCTCACTACCCCAAAGGTTAGCTGTTAGAAAATGTCACTAGTCATTAATCTCGCGTGTTTTTTTTATTGTGCAATAAATAATTTATCTATATATCTACTTACTAGTATAATACCTATTTGTCAAGAAATTAAGATTGGGTTTTATTTTATTTTTAAAGGAAGTGTGAAATTAATAGATTTTTTAAAATTATTACTTTTACAAAAAAAAAACTCGCACTCTACATCTATTTTATAAATCTATCATTCTCCCAAAGCTTAGCTGGTAGTGAATACCTTTATGGTACTATGCTTGCCATTTTATCTTGTATATTTTGTGTGCAATAAATATTTTTTTAAAGGGTTCAGTGAAAATACTGTTGCAGCTTAGGCTGACCTGAACACCTATTTGTTATAGGAGCTCATTTTCATTTCTTCTTTTTACCAAGTTTTATTTTTACTTATTTTTCTCTTCTGTTATTGTTATTACCTAAGCTGTTTTTGGTAAATAAACGTTTTCTTTCTCACTTAAAAAAAAAACAGTTCTATTCTGTTGCTTAGTTCTATGGACAGAGCGCTCGTCAGCACTCATTAACAGACAATGTATGGAGCGCTTTTACTAACTGTAAGGACGTTCATTAAATAACCAATGGGTTGTGATGACGATTCTGAACTCTTCAATCAATGATATCGAATCAATTTTACTTATAGCTGAAACATCGTGTTTTGTTGGTAACATAATAATTGTGAATTTTCTATCCACTTTGTAAAAACATATTGTCAAGCCAGCATAATGTTACAAGCTGCTAATAGAGTATCAAGTCCTTTTTTTATCGCCATGAAATCCCTACAATCCAATCCCCGCTGTGGAGGCAGAAGGGATAGGTTATGTCGGGCTCGCGCCTGAGTAGCTGCTTCGCGGGAGCCAACTTTGGTAACAATTCGCTAACCGCCGCGGCCCGCGCTTTCCGCCGAAGCAGACCCTTCGTGTAACTAAGAGGAGATGGCATGCGGGAACACTGCGTACGCCATCTTAAGCCCTTAAAAGAAGGTCACCCCCATGACCGTCTCTAGGCTTGCACGCACTCGCTATCGCGTAAACAAGTTTACGGTAGGGGCGCGTGACTTTTCTCCCTAGTGGTCTCCATGTTCAATTTCTCGCACATTTCAAACCATCAATTTACAAGTAACTTCATTACAGCCCCTAGAATACAGAGTCTTAGACCTCCATTGTTGGAGATTGTCATTTTCAGAACATTTATCTGGAGAATTTGACCTATGAAAACTCCTTGTTACGGGCAAGGTGGAAGGAATGAGACTAAGAGGCCGGAGCCCGGTGCGGTGGTCTGACTAAATCCGCTCCAACACCAACACAAGCGTCCATGATGCATGCTGCCGAAGATAGGAACGAGTGGCCCAGTAGCATCAAGACAGACATCAATTCAACACGACCCTCAGTAATACGACGCAAGGAGGAGGCTGTGTGTACTACAAGTATATAAATCAACCCATTTGTTTTAAAACGTTTTAATAATAAAATATTGTTTTGTATTATATTGTTAGACGTAAAAGGAACAAGCAGTTAAATGAGAAACAACAAAGTAGAGCATAACGAGATGTCTGACAAAGGATTACTATGTAGGATGTAACAAAACAATGCATAACAACCTCAGAATAATGGATAACAACTGTCGAGTTAGACACGGTATTATTCTGTTATAAAATATCAAAGCAAAGTCATTGAACTTTAAAAGAAAATGCTTTAGTATCAAACACATTTGTTGGATAAGTTTTACGAAAATATGTATCTATTATTGGTTTAAAAAATCGTATTTACATTTAGCTAACTTTACTATAGGCTCATCGTGACAAGTGGCCAACTTCCTCGATGTCTCTAGCAAACTCGAGAAAATTTACAATAACGTCATCATCAAAATCACATCCTCTACAACGTAGAGCACTAGCCTCTACTGTTGAAGCATGGATGGGGCTTGCAGAACATATTTCTGGAGAATTTGGCCTAAACTCGCCAGAAGGGTTGTCAAGGGATCAATTTCAAATTTAATGACAATGTATTCACGACTTCAAAAGTTAGTATTGAACCGGGACAGACGGCTTCAATCTATGACAAATGAACGTAAGAAAAGTGTATTTATCTATACATGTCGTGGTTCGAAACGACTTTTTTGCATTTAATGAAAGCGGTCTTACCACCGAACGTCCAAGCAAAACTCAATTGAAATAAAATTTTCAAGGCGTCGTCAAAACAGCTCGTCAACACCTCGGGAGACAAAAGGGCTGGGCAATATTTGGGCCAAAGGATCAGCATTGCCATTCAACGTGCCAGTGCTGCCAGTATCCTTGGCCCCTTGTCCATTGGCAGCGATTTGAAGCAATTTTTTTATTTATAATATATTTAATTTTGATTTTTCTTCATTTTAGTTTAAAGTTGTATTTTTATTTATTAATTAGGTTTATTTTTATTAATAGTCATTTATGTTTTAATTAGTTTAATTAATAATTTATATATATTTTTAAAATTATTGTACCTTATTTCCATTAAATAAATAAATATATATTAAATAAATAAATATAAATAAATAAATAATAAATAATAAAATAAATTCTGGTCGGGACATAATAATATTTATTAATTTAAATAAACAAATTTATTTATTATTGGATTTATTTGTGATATTTCTTGAGTTTGGTACGCTAGTAAAGTTAGCTAAATGTCCATTTCTTTATAAGCGTGGTTTCTGACCACCCCTGAAGGGGAACTGTCGTGATGATGATTTATCAAAGGCGCTACTGGGCTGATTTAAACGTAGGTAAATTAGTCTTAAAAAAAGTAAAGTGTCAACACAACAGTTTCCCTTTCGGGGAGTCAGAAACCACGCTTATAAATAAACTGATTCACATTTAGCCAACTTTACTATAGGTTAATCATGACAAGTGGCAAGCTCGTCGATGTCTCCAAAAAAATTAAATATTAATTAAATGTATTTATATATATTAATAAATATTTTTGTGTCCCGACCAGGAATCGAACCCGGTACCTCCGAGTCTAAATCCACGGACTTAACCGCTAGACCACGGAGGCAGTTAAATTTGTCTTAGTTCATTACAAAGTAGACCCCTCGAGTGTAATAAAAAATTAACGATTGACAAAGTCACAAAAGTTAAAAGAAATAATATACTAATTAAAAACAGACATTTTGAGAACCAGACGGAAACCAATTGGGAACTAGGGCACGATAATAAAATACTCCAGAGAAAAAATTAATGTAAAGTGCAATAGTTTAAATTTATACTGCGTGTGATTTACACGTTTTTTTTTTTTTTTTTTTTTTTTTATCGACGGTGAATCAATAAATCATCAATGATACGCCCCCTGCCTGATCAAATCGTTTTATATTTTACAATATTTAGTTATTCAGTAATAAAGTCTTAAACTTTTGCGCATATTCATAATAGTTTTTATAATTTTAACGGGTTAAAGATTTACCTTAAGAGACATATTTTTCCCGACTTTTCAGCCAAGTTGCATTGGCCGTGGTCACGGGTCGACTGAAGCTATGCGGTGTAGTCTCGTACATACTGGGCGGTAGATGTTAACCTACCCACTTATAACTTTTAAAAGTTAGAAATCACGACACACGACACTTGCAATAGCAATATCCTTGGCGACACCGGGCGATTTTTCCCGACGTCGAAACCTATTGATTACTGGATTCCACGATAATGATAGCTTATAACCCCCCTCTCGATTGAAAGCTTCAGTCGACCCGTGACCACGGCCAATGCAACTTGGCTGAAACGTCGGGAGAAATATGTCTCTAAGGTAAATCGCGTAAAAACCCGTACGGTGCAGAGAAGTTTTCCTAAAAATATTGCCACTCATACTGGGCCTAATCAAGTAGGTAGCGAAAGGTCGACGATCGCGCGAACGTTGACTCATGTTATTGTTTCTCTCTCTATTTCGTCTCTCAGCTGTGAGCGAGATCAATTAATACTCGTAATAACACTTGTTTATTACAGATGTGTTGCGCGAGGTCCATAAATGTTAGTAACTGAAATCAGACACTCATCAGTCCGGCTTGACTGGGCATGACGGCAATTCGAGCATGATCCCGAAACGTGTGGATATACTCTACAAGGTTTATCGCCACGAACGGTGGATACTTGTTGAAAGTATGTGTCATTTGCAATGATGTCAACTGCCAATTTTGATTTTCAAGGAATAAATATATAAAACACCACTTGTAACAAGACTTTCTGTAACACCTAATAGTGGAGAGACTAGTAGAGAGTAGATAGTCTATTATGGACTACCAGTTAAACTCAAATTTATATCTATCTTCGATTTTGCTTACTGAAGTAGTATTTTAATATTTGTTGTAAAAAATGAATGCTGGGTCCAGAACCCTTTTGTGGACTATCAAAAAGCACTTTCCTAGCAGTATTAAAAAAAATGCAAACACGCACAATGTGTATCTGCCTGGCAGGCAACTCCAGGGCAGAGGCACTCGAAGGAGCTAATCGTGGGCTACTCAGGTAGGTACACGATCAAAGCCCTTCAGCTATGCAAACCTTAATTAAGAACTCTCACTAGAGCCCTAACTGGTCACTGTAAATTATACAAGCTGTTATCTGGTAGAAACAGATAAGTGCAGATTCTGTCGCGAGGTGTCTGAGACACGACTCCATCTCCTCTGCGTCACAAGCGAAGCACCATCTTGGGTGCTCACAGTTTAAGCGCCGAGAAGGTGCGACGCCTCGCTCCTTAGCCCATACTAAGGTTCCTTGAAGCCGTAGGTCTAGCGAACGAACTATAGTCTAGGGAGGTCACAATAGATCACTACTGGTCGCAGTGACTTGGAGACGACTAGTTCCATCCTATATCAGATATAATATAATGAATTGAATGAATAAATACGTGATCGTGACGAGATAGATAGAAAAGGAATACAGATAAATGCCATTGTTGAAATAAAAGAGCCTCATGTGAGGATAATTAAGACAAAGGTGCATTCAATTATGAGAATGACGTCACGAACAATGGGTGACGTCACGACACATCACAGGAAGGACCTTTTATTAACAGTGCACGTTCTGAGAATCTAACACTCGGCAAAACAATGATTTTGACATAAACTTAAGGACTAGTCATTTAATCGCTAATGATTGAATAAATAAATAAAATAAAAATAATACAATTTTGTGGTGCTGTGGAAATAATATTATGACATCAAAATTGGTTGATGTATGTTATCAGTCTCTAGAAAACCTCCACTGTTGGAGATGGGCCTTCCAGAAATATCTGGAGAATTTGGCCTACACTCGCGCGTGGCCAGACGGGTTAGCTAGGGAACAGACAGGTTGGCAAGGGTATGTAATGACATCAAAACTGAAAAAATAACACGATGTCAAAAAATGTTCTGGAATGCACAGAACTCAAAATTAATTTAAAATTTTGTAATGAAATTAAAGTTTATAGCTCAAAATATTTTTTATCTTTATCATATATCCGGTTCTGCCTTAATACATAAAGTTATTCCTTATTACATAAAGTTCAACTTAATACATAAAGTTCTGCCTTAATACATAAAGTTCTGCCTTAATACATAAAGTTCTGCCTTAATACATAAAGTTCTGCCGTAGTGCAAGCGTGTCTGTTTTTGGTTTTTACACTCGCTAGACGCGCCAGGCGTCATGTCTACGTGCAGGTACGAACCGGTAGTATTGCTGTCTGAGTTTATTTGCAGCTATCTTTTCTACAATTATGTATAGTCCAATAGCGCAGGCTGCTAAACACGTTAATTCAAGTACATATTAGGAGACCAACGCCCTTAATGTAGGCATTTATATTCTGCTGTATGCAATTGATCTATGTGAATAATATATAGCGTTATTCATGACGATACCACCCTGTCCTGCGTTGTTCTTGACCAGTGATTTGTAGACAAATAAAAATTGTTTGACCCGGTCCTTTTTATAAATGTCAATGTTTTATCCCCTCATTAGCACAAAAATAGAACAATTGTTCCTCACAAGGTGCGTTACTCGTCCCATTCTAATAAGGATAATACTAAATAAGGATTTAAAATTTAAGTTAAAAAATCTGTCGTAATCCAAATGTTATCCGACAATGGTTCTTTTTTTTTCATTTTTTATTAACATTGTTTTTTTATTTATTTATATGTTGGTATGTAATAATATGAAATAATTGACCGCCTCCGTGGTCTAGTGGTAACAAACATTGCCATGAACTCGGGAGGTCGCGGGTTCGATTCCCACCGGGGGCAAGTTGTACATTGTATAATTTGTCTCGGTCTGGGTGTTTAAAAAAAATAATAATGTATAATATGTAGTTTATCAACCATCTAGTTTCCGTAACACAAGCCTCGTAGCTTACCACGGAAACTAGATGGCGCTGTGTGACCTGTCTGGAAATATTTATTATTTATTATTATTATAATAGACCGGATTTAATGCTGCCAGCGTATTGGGTACCATGCTACAGGACAGCAATTTGGTGGAGCTATTTTATTTGTAAATATATAATTTAAAATTTATTTTTTTACGTAAGTTTTTTTAGGTTATTTGTAAACCTGCCTACGAGTATACTCAGTAGCAAGTCTCTTTCGCACATACGATAGTGCCGGCACCCAAACTCTTCATGGAATTCATGGAATATAGAAATTTTACTGTTTGTCCTCTTAGTTTTTAAAGTAGTTAAGTTTTAAGTTGTTAAAGTATTTTTTTTTAAGTATGAATTAAATCGAGTAACAACACTGTTTGAGAGGACAACACTAGTCGTGTTCTTTGCTACGCTGTTCAAACTCTGGCATGTAATAATAATAAAAACGTTTATTGTCTAAAATACTTAAGCTAAAACACATATACACAGTAAGCAAACACATTGTTTTGACGTTACTACAGAAACGAGATATGTTTTTATTGACACATTAATTTAGCTCTTGTAATTAAACATTGCAATGCCCTCCGCACTAATAGATTATTTTTATAACGTACGACGGATAGGCGAGACTCACTGCAAGCGCCCGCGCCGCAGCAAATGAATGAATGACGTTGAATAAACGTACATGTTGCATGGACAGATAAAATACAGTGGCAATATTTTTCGTAGATCTCTGCATAGTCTTATTTTCATCTACGGCATACTCAATAACCCTAAAACACCCACTTACCTGAGCGATCGTTTTGAATATCTGTGCGACTCTCACTCTCGTTCTCTTCGTTCTTCGCACAACAACCTACTTTCTATACCTCTTCATTCTTCCAGCAGATATTCAGATTCTCTTACCGTGTCTGCAGCTCGTCAATGGAACAGGCTACCTCTATTTATCAGACAGGCTCCGTCTTTAAATATATTTAAAAAACTATTATTGTCACACTTCCTTAAAAAACAAAATGAACCCTAATCTCGACATCTTGACATATTAGTATTTATTATATTTATTTATTATTGTATTAAACTGCCGCCGTGGTCTAGCGGTTAAGTCCGTGGACCTAGACTCGGAGGTACCGGGTTCGATTCCTGGTCGGGACACAAAAATATTTATTAATGTAAATAAAGACATTTAATGAATATTTAATTTATTTGTGATATTTCTCGAGTTTGGTACGCTGGAGACATCGACGAGCTTGCCACTTGTCATGATTGGCCCATAGTAAAGTTGGCTAAATGTGAATCCACTTTTGTATAAGCGTGGTTTCTGACCACCCCGAAAGGGAAACGGTTGTGATGATACTTTACTTTTATATTTATTTATATAAGTATTATATAGATTGTATTTAGGTATATAAGTATTTGTGTAGGTCGAATTTATGTAATATGTATTTATATTTTTACGTACTTAATTATTTAATTCTAATATATTTACATTTAATTAAAAAATCTCATACACCCATCATATAAATCTATCACTCTCCCAAAGGTTAGCTGGTAGAGAATACCTTCATGGTATGTACATATTTTTATTTTGTATATTTTGTGTGCAATAAAGAATTTTATTATTAATACATAGAAACAAAACTAGAATGTGGGAATGTAGGTACAAAGAAGTCAATGATTTTTTATAGGCAAGAAATGAACTATTATTTCATAAAAAATAATGATGATAATTAATACATTTGTACCACATTTTCATATTCATATTCATATATTTCTTTATAACAATAGGTATTTTATAGGATGGTACAATGGTTATAAATTGGGTACACTATGTTTAGCCCATGGGCGTATAAAGATTAAATAATTAAGTATAGTAGACATGTAAACTAAAAAGAGGTATAATAATTCAATTAATAAATAAAATAAATATTTCCAGACAGGTCACACAGCGCCATCTAGTTTCCGTGGTAAGCAACGAGGCTTGTGTTACGGAAACTAGATGGTTGATAAACTACATATTATACTTTTTTTTTTGTAAATATATACATATTATACATATAAACATCCAGACCGAGACAAATTATACAATGTACAACTTGCCCCCGGTGGGAATCGAACCCACGACCTCCCGAGTTCACGGCAACGTTTGTTACCACTAGACCACAGAGGATTGGATTGAAATGACAAATAGGATTAATTAATTAATGTCAAGGTAAGAAATTAATGTTGTTCAATTTAATCTTCTAGAAAATCTTGCACAGAGTAGTAGCATTTGTCAATTAGCATTTTCGTCAGTGTTTTTTTTAATCGTTGTATAGGTAGTAACTTAATGTCATCATTTATTTTATTATAGATTTTTGGAGCCATACAGAATACACTTTTTTGCATGAGTGTTGTTTTTGATTTAGGAATTACGAGCTTGTTTTTATATCGCACTCTACGGTTGAGATTTTGATCAACAATTGGGAAAAGTTCCCCAAAAAATCATATTCTATTTTTATATTGACAACACAAAGAACATTTTCATAAGTTGCGTTGTATTTTCCTAAATGTAGAGCTTCATGAAATACTCAAGCCAACTAACGTATTTAAAATGGTAAGGATTAATACCATATTTGTGTAAATATCTTTCCAATCACCGCTTTATAATTGCCCATTTTTTTAAGTATTAAAATTGATATAGTATGTTATCCTTAAGAGATTGGCATATGCCATCGCGGACTTTTCTATATATAAGATACACAATTCCACTATACATTATTTTGTTATATCTCAAATAGTTTAGGCAGTGTTTTCGTTGAAAGCTCCCAGACGATTTATTTTTTTCTGTCACCCCCAACAAATAATAATAATAATAATAAATATTTCCAGACAGGTCACACAGCGCCATCTAATTTCCGTGATAAGCTACTAGGCTTGTGTTACGGAAACTAGATGGTTGATAAACTACATATTATACTTTTAAACACCCAGACCGAGACAAATTATACAATGTACAACTTGCCCCCGGTGGGAATCGAACCCACGACCTCCCGATCCACGGCAACGTTTGTTACCACTAGACAAATATAAACTTAACAAATTATATACTAAAACCTTCCTCGAGAACCACTCAATCCATTGGTGAAAACAGCATGAAAATCGGATCAGTAGTTTTTGAGTTTATCGCGAACAAACAGACAGACGCAGCGGAGTTGTTTTATAATATGTAGTGATTATAATTTAATATAAAAAAAGCAAACGTTATAAATATAAAATTCTGAGTAACGCGGTTGAAACATGGCCGGGTCTCTTGTGATACCCTTACGCACCTGACAGGTGCTAATAATTAATGAGAATTGATGACTTCTCCCTAGATATGTGTAGGCCTAAATACTGGGGTCTACACGCGACGGATAAACTTTGAAGGGATTAAATTTCACAAACATATAATAAAACAATAAAATATATTAACTAAAAGACATCATTCATCTTGTTATGGCGATTTTAATAATAATAACAATAATAAATATTTCCAGACAGCTTACACAGCTCCATCTAGTTTCCGTGGTAAGCTACGAGGCTTGTGTTACGGAAACTAGATGGTTGATAAACTACATATTATACTTTTTTTTTGTAAATATATACATATAAACACCCAGACCGAGACAAATTATACAATGTACAACTTGCCCCCGGTGGGAATCGAACCCACGACCTCCCGAGTTCACGGCAACGTTTGTTACCACTAGACCACGGAGGCGGTCAAATAATTTTGGCTACATTGTATTAATAGTTACGACTATATATGCATTTTCAGATAACTTTTTCTAACAAGATTTAGTAAAAAAAGTCAGTATCATCACGACCGTTTCCCTTCTAGGGTGGTCAGACCCCACGCTTATAAATAAGCGGATTCACATTTAGCCCACTTTACTATAGGCCAATCATGTCAAGTGGCAAGCTCGTCGATGTCTCCAGCGTACCAAAAACAAACATCACAAATAAAATTAATATTGTTTTTTTTTATTTGTTTAAATTAATAAATATTATTGTGTCCCGACCGAATCGAACCCGGTACATCCGAGTCTATAAATATAAATAATATATATTTATCATGATTTATATTTTATTTAAATTTATTATTCGTTTTTTTTTCATCTTGTTTAACATATGAAAAGAAAAAGCCTTTCCGACACTTGATCGTTATTATTGACTTTAGTTCGCGGTGCGTTTCCTTAAAATAAATCCTATATAAAGGTCGGTTCAACCCCCCCCGACATGTACCACTGAGAAATCAAATTTTCTTACGTACATTTGTCATAGATTTACAACACCACCGTTCCTGTGGTGAACATATTAAGCCGTTCGGTTCCGGTTTCAATTGTCATTAAAAATTGTAATTAGATTCTCGCTAACCCTGGCCAGCGTGGCGAGTGTAGGCCAAATTATCCAGATATATGTTCTGGACGGACCCATCTCCAACAGTGGAGGTCTAGTACTGTTGTGGAATAAGTAGATAGATTGGAGAAATAAACACTGACTGTGGTAAAATAAATATAATGTGAAAAATACAACTTTTGACTTTTGCAAATTTTGATCGAATTGTCGACGTCTCCATGACAATCAAAGTCATGAAGACGTCTCAGATTTAAATATATTTAGAATCTATCTACTTGTTCCACAACAAGTACGCTATGTTCTAAGGGCTGTAATGAAAAAAAAAATATCTTTTTTAAACTTTAAAAAACTCCAAAACAGCACGTTGTTCAAAACAAACTTAATTGTCGATTTCTGATTCAGCTTTAAAATAAAACAGACTCTTTTTGCATTTCTTTCATTGATAAACAATCTTACATCTGCTGAAGGTAGTATTCTACGATTTCCTTGAGTTAGGGAACCCTTGGCCCATTCCAAACGTGAAAAATCGACATTTAATAGGCACAGGGCTATTTGGAAAGCGGGGAAAAGTTTCCAACCCACGAGGGAGATGATTTAAAATGGGCCGCCTCGTGAAAAAGCGTTACTTCTGCAATTGAAAAGGCAATTTTTCTTTAAGACACTTTTCTACTATTGTTAAGCTTTACGTTGTCTTGCTGATATATTGTTATACATATGTTCATGTCCTGAGGTTAAAATACCTATTTAATTAAGCTACAGATGGACATTAGAGTGGGTCAAAAAATACCTATATTTAATTATGCATTTAAATAGCAATAATATTGTTATTTGCGACTAAAGAGTATATTTTTTTTACTTTATTGCACAAAGTACAAAGGCGGACTTAATGCCATGCCATGCCAAACCTTGGGGACAAATTAGAACATTTATAGGTGCAAATATTAATAGTAGGATATATTCAATTATATATACTTTTATATATACTGTAATATCAATATACTAAATACTAATACATACATACAAATATACACTTATTAACATTGTTTAGAGCTATTTAGAAAGTGTAGATAGACGAGTTTTTTAAACGAAGATCTGGTAGACACTTGCCTTATGTTTAGATATTATTGTTCTTAAATTAGCAGAGGTTTTTGCGTTTTGTCGACTTTCGGGTTGCACATAGGCATGTAGTCTATCTTAATTCTGACTTGCCTGGTGGGTTACTGCTGTACCAGGTATTGTAATCTCATAGGCACTGATAACTAAATTTAAAAGGTTATTAATTGATCGTTGTGGTGCAGATTTGTATATGTTTTATTTTGTAAATCTGATATAGCTGAGTTTTCCTTGCAGATTCCTTTCTCAGTCAGATTAAACATTAACAGGTCACTGGAATCTGCTAAGCTGCTGGTCATCTGCTAACAGCTTACTTATTGGACCACTTTGCTGCTTAGTCTTCTACTAGCAGGAGTAGAATCATTTAAAATAATTAAATTAATGACGTTTCATAAATGCCTGTAATAGGTTTATGTGAATAAAGATATTTTGACTTTGATTTTGACTTTGACTTAGCTGTATTCAGAGTTAGCTTAGTGAGTAGTACTCAGACTTATGCTAAGTACCTTACAGATGCTCTCGATGTCGTGTTCTAGGGGATGTAATGAAGTAGTAAGGCCAGTGGCTTGTGTTGACCAAATTCTCCAGAAATGTATTCTGGAAGGCCCATCTCCAATAGTGGAGTTCTAAAGTATGATGAATGTCGACGAAGCGAAAGAGGTATGTAAAGACAACGTCAAATGACACTTAATTGTCTTTGCCTACCCCGCAAGGTAACTGGCGTGAATATGTATGCTAACTGTAACAAACTTAAGCAAATGAAACTCAACCTTAAAGCAGTCGCGACACCTAGCGGCGTAATTTATTACATTTCTTAAAAGCCATTACGAGACGAAAGCGACTCGACAGAGCACCGTCAATGATCCATCACTTAGTATCGCCCTCGCACCACAATTAGCATGAATTTTAAACAAAAATATTCCTCTCTGAATTCATAAAACATTGCATTTGCCACGACCAAGTTTAATTCGTATTCTGTCTGTCACTTTGGAACAGTAAGGAAAAAGGTGCAAATTAAAAGAAAATGTTTTTTTGTTTTTTATTATTATTCTAAGACAACCACCACTGTCAGTCCGCCTACCATCTATTTGTTGTACTCGTTAACAGTATGTGCCATTTGCAATGATGTCAAATGACTTACTATTTCCTATTATAGAAGTAAAGTTTTTTAGATAGATAGATAAATTCTTTATTGCACAAAAAAATAAAAAAACATTCCAATGTACATAGGCGAGCTTAATGTCTAGGCATTTTCTAACAGCTAACCTTTGGGAGAGTGAGAAGAGAGTGTGGGCGCATGTGTATAAGAATATTTAGAAACTATGATTTAAAATTACTAAAAATACTTATCAACTAAATAAACAATAAATATATATCGTACAACAATAAAATACATATAGAAATAATAATATATTTTATACTTATATAATATACATAATTATATAATATATTCTTCACGAAATATCTCATTCTTGGTGGTCAGAAGCCACGCTTTTAAATATTTAGACACTTTCATTATTACAGCTCTTAGAACACAAAGTCCGAGACATCCACTGTTGGAGATGGACCTTCCAGAAATTTCGGGAGAATTCGGCCTACACTCGCCACGCTGGCCGGACAGGTTGGCGAGGGTGTTTTGAAGACAATATACAAGTTAGTATATTAGTGGAATGGGGACCAATAAGGCTTAACGTGCTCTCCGACGCGTGTGAACGGTGTTAAGTTTTTTTTTTATATACTAGCACGACATGTGACCTTGAGTTCACCTTGTGGTAAGTGGCGCGCGATGTCAATGAATGTTAGCAACAGAAATTAGACACTCATGACTGACACCCTAACACTATGCCGGTTTGGCTGGGCATGACGGCCATTGCATACATTTTACTAGGTTTATCAGCACGAACGGTGGGTACTTCCCCGCCCCGGCAGACTGGGCAAATTATCACCATCAGTCCGCCTTTCACCTATTTGTTGTTCGCGTTGAAAGTATTTGCTTATTAACATAACTGCCTCCGTAGTCTAGCGGTAAAGTTCGTGGATTTAGACTCGGAGGTACCGGGTTCGATTCCTGGTCGGGACACAAAAATATTTATTAATGTAAATAAATACATTTAATTAATATTTAATTTATTTGTGATATTTCTCGAGTTTGGTACGCTGGAGACATCGACGAGCTTGCCACTTGTCATGATTGGCCTATAGTAAAGTTGGCTAAATGTGAATCCGCTTATTTATAAACGTGGTTTCTGACCACCCCGAAAGGGAAACGGTCGTGGTGATGATACTTTTATTAACATAATTACTATTTTATTTTATTATATGACGTCATCGTCTAACTACGTGTATCATCTATTTACCTACGAACGTTAAATATATAAATAAATATAGTTATAGAACGTTATGGGTTCGTTTATGGAGTTAGAAGTGAAAAAAAAAACGTTTCAAGAGAAGTTGATATTTATGAGCACATTATCCAAGTGGAGTGTAACGAAGTTAAGTGACGTGAACTATTTCCCTGTTTTGTGAAAAATGAACCAAAATAAACGGTCCAAGGGAGACGGAATGAATTTATTTCACGATCCCCTTTTACGGAGAGAATATTCATGGTGATACAAAAATACTAATGGCGACATGAGAACTTTAAATGTCATGGTAATTGGATATTTTAGTTAGTTTGTATAATGAAATGGGTCTTTATGTTAGTTACTTTAAGTTTGAGGGTTTACCGCTTCTCGCTCGCACAATCCAATATTCTCAAAAAGTTTTCAGATCTGAGTGTACTTCTGAAAAATGTAGTCAATTAAATTTATAGGAAATAAAATTATATAAATTTTATATTTAGGACATATTTTTCACTTTCATATACCTAATTTTAGAGAGAGAATAATAATAAAAAAATTTAAAGGTTTTTTTTTCTTTTCCTCTATTTCTTCTTCTTAAGGTGTCATCGGAGTTCGGCTATCATTAATGCGATTTTGATTTTGTTGGCCGCTGTCCGGAACAAGGATCTGGTGCTCATCCCGTACTCATACCCTGAGGTTCTTGAGCCAGGAAGTCCGTCTTCTCCCCGGTCTTCTGGAGCCTTGTATCTTGCCTTGCATGACGAGATGCAGCAAGCTATACTTTTTATTGCGCATGATGTGTCCCAAATACTCCAACTTTCTCTATTTACTTAAATATATAGTATCATTACGACCGTTTCCTTTTCAGGGGTGGTCA
The DNA here is from genome assembly GCA_910589645.1 of Tinea semifulvella. NCBI lineage: Eukaryota > Metazoa > Arthropoda > Insecta > Lepidoptera > Tineidae > Tinea > Tinea semifulvella. The sequence continues at coordinate 4,666,974 of OU342611.1, read as the reverse complement.
GGAACCACGCTTATAAATAAGCGGATTCACATTTAGCCAACTTAACTATGACAAATGGCAAGCTCGTCGATGTCTCCAGCGTACCAAACTCGAGAAATATCACAAATAAATTAAATATTAATTAATTGTATTTATTTACATTAATAAATATGTTTGTGTCCCGACCAGGAATCGAACTCCGAGTCTAAATCCACGGACTTAACCGCTAGACTACGGAGGCAGATAAGACTAAAATAAATATATTAATATATCTTTAAAATGTACGTAATTTTATTCTCTACTAAGTTAGCGGTAGAATTCGAACCCCGGGATGTACCAATGAGAACTACACCTTTCTTACGTACTTTTTTCCAGAAAAATCTTTGCATCACTTACTGAAAGAATTGGGCCTAAGCAGGTCTGCAGGAGATACATTTATGGAACGAGCTTCCAAGACGGCATTAACGGAATCATACAGTATTTTGGGTAGGGAGAGGAGTAGAATGGTGGATGGTGAGCGTATTATTCTCAAGGTTAGTTGGTAAATAATGCCTTTATTACAGCTCGCCTCTGTACATTTTTCAAAGTGCATTAAAGAATTTAAATAAATATTGTGCGTGCGAGAGTTATGCAAAGGCGTTAAACCGTAAGTTACGCTTAAGGCCGCGTTCGTTTTTAGAAACGTTAGCATGAAATTATCACTTTTTTTTAGCACAAGTCGTTCGTTTAATGAAAATTCTAAATTTCTATATCACCCGCCCACGCACAGTCGCCGATCTCCGCGCACCAGTACGCCGAATGTGCGAGACGTACAACAGTCAATTATTATACGTCGATATATTTAGCAATTCTCGCGCCGCATTTAAGGCCAAAATAAAGAAGCTGTTGTTGTCGGTTTAGCTCGCTGGGTGGGGTTTGCTTCGGAGTTCATTGATAGTCCCATAAATTCTAACACTGCAATTGTATTATCCATTATACCTGGCCAAGGTATATGTAGTACTAACGTATCTAAAAATATAAATGGTGCACTATTGTCCACAGTGGGAAATATTTTGGTGGCGGGTATAATTCTAATAGCTCCTACTGTATCGTTTCTTAATTGTTCTTATACTGCCTGTCTCTGTTCTTTCTCTTCGAATAAATAAATAAATTTGATGCTAATTTCGGATGTCAGTACCGTGTTGACAGGAGGGTTATTGATGTTACTTTTTGACAGATGTCATTATCATATAAAATGGTTTGTTTACCATTTTTATATACTTTATAGTTTTCTATTATATTTCTTAAATAGGTATTTTAAACAATTTTATGTAATAAATTCAAAGACCATAATAATATCATGTATGTTGGATATCATGGTATGATAAAACATAAACGAAAATACTTGTCAAAAAGTAGCCTTACCGCTCGTTTTCTTTAAGAAATGTTAGCATTGTTAAAAAATGGTATTTCTTAACAAAAACGACATTTAGCGCTGGTTTATGAAGTTGCTAAGAGCTATGTTGGAAATACTATAAAACGAACGCGGGGTAAATCAGTCTGTGGTCGCAAGGTTGCGATAAGTTGTGCTGCTAAGTAAAATATAAATAATTAACCGCTGTATTTAAGTTAAAATTATTAAATTGCAATTTAGTACAGCTATGAAATTGCGAAGTTAATCGCTATGCCAATCTTGATCAGTGTTGAGATTAACAAATTGTTTAATCCGACGGATAATTATCATGTTCCAATAAACAGTATAGTACTGTCGTATTAAAGCGACACTGCTTGCATGTTTGCACGAGTATAGGCTTAACAGCTGTCATTTGATCTAATTATTTATGTAAACCTATATATAAAATAGAATATTCATTTATTCTAAAAATATATTTAAAAAATATAAAATTTAACTGCCTCCGTGGTCTAGCGGTTAAGTCCGTGGATTTAGACTTGGAGGTACCGGGTTCGATTCCTGGTCGGGACTTAAAAATACATTTAATTAATATTTTATTTATTTGTGATATTTCTCGAGTTTGGTACGCTGGAGACATCGACGAGCTTGCCACTTGTCATGATTGGCCTATAGTAAAGTTGGCTAAATGTGAATCCGCTTATTTATAAGCGTAATTTCTGACCACCCCGAAAGGGAAACGGTCGTGATGATATTCTCTCTGATAAAATAAAATTTATATTAATACTACGGATAGGAATATAAGTCCCGTCTGCATGGAATAGTGGAAAAATGCTGGCTGTATTTCCCCGCTGAATTGCAATAATGATTTTTTGGACGAAGGAAAAGCCAGCCCTCTTGTCACCGAAGGAGACAACAAGACGCGACGTTATGTCTTTTTAAAACTTTTTTGCGCTTGGCCTCCATGGGCCCAGAGTTTCTACAGCAATCGGCACGAATATGTAATCTTTTGGTACATACCTGCGCCGCTTGCATAAATGAAGTATGTAAATAAGGTAGCTTTTTTCTGTACTGATAAAATGTATATTATACCACGTTTCTAATCGTGCATACAACTTTTAGGATTGCGCGTTTTTATTTATCAAAATTCACAGCGATATGCTTAGATAGATTGAGAAATGTCAGCTCTAGAAGTTGGAGAAACCCCTATGATCTTATTGTATATATAAATCATAAAAAATCAAATGTAATAAAAATTGCTTAATAGGTGGCATATTTAAACAATACATCTGTACGTAACTGGTTCGCCTATATCTTTGAACAAGATTGCATTGATCGAGTTAATGAGAGAGCTTGGTCATTACAGTTCAGGACTGAGCTATACGATTGTGATATTTAATTACCTATAGTGGATATCAAGCACAACTGACATTTACACAGATTGTCAGTAAAAAAAAAAAAATATAACAAGTTTTATTATTTAATTGGTAAGGTATTAAATTAAAAATATAGTTAAGGATAATAAAACGCTCGACCACATTTCGATAATTTTACTTAAGAATATATTGGTGAAGGGGATATCTTCCATTAGACGTATCACCACGACCGTATCCCTTAGTGGTCAGAAACCACGCTTTATAAAGAAGAGGATTCTTAGTGATTTGAAATAGTTAGATTTTGTGCACCAACATATATTTAATATAATATACAACGGCTGTATCAATAATCCTATATACTTGCATAACGCTTTACATTTATTTATTTTTATTTATTTATTTATTCTATGGAGAACTATCGAGAATACAATAAAAAAAATATATTAAAAATAATTAGAAACAGAGTGTCATTAAAAAGTTCTCACTAATAGTAACAATATACCTATAAAAACAACAAGTAATATTTTAACCTAAGATAATAAAGCACTTACATACACATACATAATAACAGCATAAACAATACATACATGACATAATAGACTTAAGATACGATACAATATTAATGTATTATAAATTAAAGAATAAGTTGTTAAGCTCATGTCATTCAATACAAATAACTTTATCTGAGAAAAAAAAAACTATTTTTAACCTAATTACGAAAAAATGTATGAGCAAAAGCCTTCCAACTCCCTCACGGGTAGATGAGTGGACTGTATATATGGTTGGGAGATTTGATGACGAGCCATCTCCGTGTAGTCCAAAAACAGAGGCAGAAGCACTTACCACTTCCAGAAGCAGCTGACCACGTCTCAATGGAGTCGACCCCAGGGTTTTTTTGACACAGATGACATTTCACTAAAACTAATAATCCAAGTAACAATTCTTACCACGCGCGTGGCTACGCAGCAGACTTGTGACGTCACCGAAACACAAAATTGTAGACGTCTGCCGCCGACAGAGCTGAGGTGCGACTGGTATCCTCCGATGGGTCACAGAACTGGCTTTAATAATAGTATTATTTAAAGTTATATTTTTTTTAAACTCGCTCCTGCACTGTACATTAGTTTATCGGACTTAATAACAACCAATCACATGATCACTTTTTCATGTTCATAACAAAGCTATACCGGCACAAGTTATGTACATTAATTTCCAGATAAAAATGAAATCACTTTACCTATCTTTACACTTTATCTACCAATCCAAATTCTTCGGTCCGAGATAACAAAACATTTCAAAAATTTTAGTTTTGAAATAGCAATTTCCAAATGATAAAATAGTTTTAATATTTTTTTTTTTTATCTATGTATATTGTATTGCCTATAATAAGTACTATATGTATGTAATTAATTTGTGTTTTATATTGTAATAAATAATTTCAACTATCTATCTTCATAACCTTCTGCACCCGCTTATTATAGTTCTCAGTCACAAAGGTTAGTTGGTAGAAAATGGATTTACGGCATTAAGCTCGCCTATGTACCTGCACTTGTTTTAGTTTTGTACAATAAAGATTTATTATTATTATTTTACCATTATATTTTATACATATCGAAATAACCCAGTTATTAACTTAAAAAAATGTTCAGAGCTATTAGTGTTCTATAACAATTTACTGGCGTGTTTTTTTTACATACATACATATCTTCACGCCAAATCCCTTGCGGGGTAGGTAGAGACAATTGAGCGCCACTTGACACGATCACGACATACCTCTTTCGCTTCTTCGACATTCATCAACCTCTTCATACATGCCCTTTTATTTTGATGGATTTTTAATGCACCTTCAGCTATTGTTTTATTTATTTGATCATGATAGGTAAGTCTTGGTCTGCCAGGGCCTCATTTACCCACAACTTTCGCATTATATATCTGGTTCGTCAATGTCTCTTCACTCATTCTTTCATTCTTTCAACAATTTCAGCATGGTTCGGACATGTTGAAAGAATGAGTGTTATTTTAGATTCCGGTAACATCTCGGACCGACGATATTTCGTGCTATTTTAAATTAATTCGCAAGTTATGGAAAATTCAGTAAATAAGTTTCGTTTCCAAATTGAATTCCACTATAGATGTCGCTGCGATGTCACGTATACCTACTACCACCTGTTAGCCAAGACCAACAGGGACAAGATCCAAAGTCAGCAGAACATATCGTGCCGTGGTTCGTGCGTAACTCAGTCATAGCTCGAGATCTGAATATGCCTACTATTGACGAATTTGTTGACAACGGACACTTCAAGTATCTCCAGAACATCGCACTGTCTCGCTCACGGCTCCCCCTGGAAAAGAGCTAAAGTTGTCGAAACTAAACCCTGCACCAAGTGTCTATTGAGTTGCCGGCGGGAAATGTACCCAGTCCCATTCATCATCCGGACCTGGACTATCCTGATAGTTGTTGTAGTATAAAATAATAATAATAATATAATTGGAAAATAACACATTGCCTTATAGTTGCTAAGCTGCTGGTCTTCTTTGGACCACTTTGCTGCTTAGTCGTCCACTAGCATAAATAAATAAATATAAATAATACATATTTCCAGACAGGTCACACAGCGCCATCTAATTTCCGTGGTAAGCTACGAGGCTTGTGTTACAGAAACGAGACAAATTATACAATGTACAACTTGCCCCCGGTGGGAATCGAACCCACGACCTCCCGAGTTCACGGTAGAATCATTTAAAATATTTTAATTAATCACGTTTCATAAATGCCTGTAATAGGTTTACGTGAATAAATATACTTTGACTTTGACTTTAGTACAAGCTCCGTAGATCAGCTTCGAAATATTTTCAAGGCTTCACAGGTCGAATTTAGCAAGTGGTTGTGGATGTCTACTGTCTATACTACGAATATCGAAAAATAATAAAAGAAGTGAGCCTTGGGGAGGCTTAAATCCAGCAGTGAAGAGATACAGGTGATGGTGATAAACCATTGATGAAGGTAGCTCTTAGACGTATCTTATAATATAATGACAAAACATTGTCTAATAAATATTGTGAGAAGCATTATGTTGCGGCGTATCCAGGAAGCTACACCGGAAGCGCTACAGGAAAGCGAGTACTGTTAAAAAGTGGAAGGATTACATATGCAGCCATTTCGAGATTTACCGCCACGGCAATTTGGACTTAATTTATCGCCCACGAACTTGGCTGGTTACGTAGACAGTACATATAGGGACCGACCTCAATCTAGTTTATTATTTTTTCGATTAAATATAAATTAGTAAATTCATTTAATTTATCTAAATACACGCATTAAACTAATTACTAAAATACTAATACAGAATAATACAAGATGCAATGAAAGATACCATTGCATAGAAGTACTCGGCCTTTTATAAATTAATAATAATTTCTAATATTTAAATTTAAATTATTTAATTTTATATTTATTCTTAATTGACACGGACCTTTTACAGCTATGAATTTATGTTTAATTGACATATCATTATTATTATTTAGATTATAAGATGACACGTCTTTTTTTATTATTATTGTTATTATGTTTTGTTTTATAAATTTATTAATTATCTGACATAAATTAGCTGACATATGTATAGAATTTTTGTTCATCATAATTATTAAGTATTTAGAATGTAAACTGACACGGCCTCTTTATAGCCACGATCCTATTTAAGTAGTTTCTAAGTAAAAGTTAGTTAGTTTTACTTGCTTGTAGTATTTTGATTTGATTGATTTGATTTGATCTAATGTTAGCGGTAGCTTAGACCATACTGACTATCATCAGTCATATATCAGTTCCGTTCATATCTTTAAACATTTACTTACCACATACCTTTTTGCAGAAACAGAACAGTAATAGCTAAATCTATACTGCATTTTCATTTTAAAAAATTCTTATACGTAACATATACTAACTAACTATTTGTGTGTTATTAAATTTATTTTAAAATATATTTACGTGTATATATGTAAATCTTTTATGTAATATTATTATGTAAGTGTAAAATTGTATTATCCATTATACCTGGCCAAGGTATACATATGTAGTACTAACGTATTTATAAATATAAATGGTGCACTATTGTCCACAGTGGGAAATATTTCGGTGGCGGGTATAATTCTAATGGCTCCTACTGTATCGTTTCTTAATTGTTCTTATACTGCCTGTATCTGTTCTTTCTCTTCGAATAAATAAATGAATAAATAAATAAATTACACCCATACATAACTTTCCACACTACCAAAGGTTGGTTGTCAGAAAATGGTTAGTCATTAAATAAAAAATAATAGCAATACAAAATATAAATTATATTAAGTTAGATAATTGCATCTTATGCCCTTAGCATTTAAAATTACACTATTCTGAAGTTTTGACCTTTATATTATTGAAGGGCGATACGGTCAAGGCTATAGTTCGACATGGTGAATTTTTGAAATGGAAGGTCGCAAACCCTAGCCTATTCTTTCCTGAAAAAAAAAAAAACATGAGGATTTTTTTTTATAATATAAATTGTAACAGTTTAGAGATACATCTTATTCACGCATAGAATTCAACTTCCTTCATTATTAGTTTTTTTTTTACCGGGATTCGTGGTCGGTACAAAATTCTTGAGTTTGATACCTTAGAAAAATCGACGAGCTTGCAAAAGTCATTCTAGTAAATTTAGTTATACGTGAATGCGCTTTTAAAGTGTGCTTAATGACCAACCCGTTAGAGATCACGGTCGTGATGATACGTGTATATTTTTTTATTTATTTATTAAAACTATTGCACAATATATACAAGGGTCGGACTTAATATCGCTAGACATTCTCTGACAGCCAACCTTAGGGACACTGTAGAACATTAAAGACGTAAGGTAGGTGCAATTAGAGAAATATGATTACGTAATAAACATGCAATATTATATAAACTACAATAATAAATACTATAATAAACTAAATACTGATAAAACATTCATATAACGTAACATAGGCGCGGTGGTGGCTCGGTTGTAAAAACGCGTTCCGCGTTCCGCGTAAGAACGACAGGTCGTTGCGGTCATCGCATAACGCTGTACTTGCTATACCATCTCACCACTCTAGTTTTATGTCCGACTCATTTGCAGTTGTTGCCGCAAATCTGTGGAACAACCTGCCCTTAAATATCCGACAAGCGCCCAACAGAATGCTGTTTAAAAGAATGGTCTTCACACACTTCCTGAATAGTTCCTAACAACTGTAAGTAATATTGTATGTATTATTATTAATTTGAATTTACTTATTATCATTATTATATTATATATATTATTTATAATTATAAAGTATTAGTATTAGATTTAGTAGAATTTTAATTACCTATTTTCCTGTTTAAATATTTGCACCTACCTCCCACATACCATGTTCGTAATGTCCCTAAGGTTGACCGAGTAAGAATGTCTAGCGGCATTAGGTCCGCCTTTGTACATAGTGCAAAAAGTTTTAAATAAATAAATAAATAATAAAGGTCGGTTCAAACCCACCCGACATGTACCAATGAGAAATGCACTTTTCTTACGTACATTTGTCATAGATTTACAACACCACCGTTCCCGTGCCTCGGAGAGCACGTTAAGCCGTCGGTCCCGGTTCCACTAATACCAACTTGTGGAATCGTTAATAAATTGTCATTATAAATTGACATCATATCCTCGCCAAGCCGTCTGGCCAGCGTGGCGAGTGTAGGCCAAATTCTCCAGATAAATGTTCTGGAAGGCCCATCTCCAGCAGTGGAGGTCTAGGACGCTTGTTCTAGGGGCTGTAATGATAACGTAACATATTTTTGTAATTAATAAAAACATGCATAAATTAAATTCATAGGCCGATCCAATAACTCGATATACGTCGAAGTCAAAATAGTGAGACGCGCTTACAAGAAACACAATGTTTAGGCCCTTCTAAATATACCTATTTATTATAGTTTAAGCTATTTTTATGTCTTCATTATCCACTTAAAGTAGTGAGCGTTCTGAGGAGCTCCATAACCTTATCCATTCTTCTCTATTCCGGAACCGAACCACACGCACAGGATAAAATATGCATCAGCATATTATAGCCACTATTACGCGTCCCTAGCATAACGATAAAAACTTTCTATCCCGCCAATTTTAAATCCAGTGTATCTATAATAAAGTACCTGATCATAATAAAGAACCTAATCGTAGAAATAGTGCTTTGTAACTATTTCATACATAAATTTTAACCAATTGACTATTTAATTAAATAATATTTTAATGCTAGAGTTAAAGAGATGTTGTAATTTAATTATTAATTAATTTCATTTATTTAAATTTAATAATTTAATTCAATTATATTTAGTTGAGTCACGCTGCAATTAAAATTAAACGTGCTCTACGTTAAGCCGTTGGTCCCGGTTCCACTAATAACAACTTATGGAATTGTTAATAATTTACCATTAAAAATTGACATCAGCTCCTCGCTAACACGTCTGGCCAGCCTGGCCTAGGCCAAATTCTCCAGATATATATTCTCGAACGCCCATCTTTAACAGTGGAGGTCACATCTCTATGTTCTAGGGGCTCTAATGAATTAATTAAATATTATTATTATTTCACCGCATATATGCATCTGGTCTTTTCAGGGCTTTAAAATAATATGTAAGTATGTAATACTGTATTTAAGTTGTCTAGCGGTTAAATCCGTGGATTTAGACGCGGAGGTACCGGGTTGGATTCCAAAAAAATATTTAATTTCTCGAGTTTAGTTGGGCCTAAAGTTAAGTTGACTAAATGTAAATCCGCTTCTTTATAAGGATACGGTCGTGATGATACTTTAAGTATGTATATAAAACAGAAACTTGCTGTACAATATTGTCATAGCCTAATTAACTGTTATCTACACATACGCTTAATAGACCTATATAAAGGGACCGGTTCAGAATTAAATTAAATTTCTATGCCGCGACGGCTTTAGACTAACTCAAATGTACAATGAATTATAAATCTTTAGGAGATTTATATTTCAATTTGGCTGCCTGATTCATCTTGCGTTTTTACTTTCAATTCGTCTTGCATCAAGCGTTGTACCATGCTATAATAATAAATAAATAAATAGTAATAAGAGGCATGCAGTTTATCGTCTACACTTAAAACCATATTTTTATTGCAAATTTTTTAGTCATAAAAAAACTAAAGCTATTAGCCATCATCCAGTATTTTTTTTCTTAATGAGTCCAAGAAATACCAATAACATTAAATTTAATAACCTAAAACTATTGTATACGGCCTAAAACTTAAATAAAAAATTATGAAATATTAACTAAAACTAATGTAAACTACACAAACAAAAATATATTAGCTATGTGGTAAATTGGGCTTCGGAAATAATGCTTAGCGTAAACACTTTAAGACCAGTGTATGCGACTATTGCATACACTAGTCTTAATCCTTCAAATCCTCCCGGCATGTACTGTTAAGGGTCTATAGTGGACTTTTAAATTAAATAAGAGCGGACTGTATGGTAGGATTTATTAGGGCTTATTATTTGAATGAGTGTAGTGGCGTGTTTGCCTGCCCAACGACGACTGGTCGAACGCCCACGCAAAACGGTCGCGGTTATATCGCGAACATGTACCAATGAGAAAAACACTTTCCTTACGTACATGAGTCATAGATTTACAACACCACGATCCCGGGACTAGAAGAGCACCTTACGCCGTCGGTCCCGGTTCCACCATTACCAACTTGTGGAATCGTTGATAAATTGTCATTAGATCCTCGCCAAAATGTCAGGCCAGCGTGGCGAGTGTAGGCCATATTCTCCAGATATATGTTCTGGAAGGCACACCTCCAACAGTGGAGGTCTAGAACGCTGTGTTCTATTTATATAATAATATTGGTGGCTCAGTTATAAGAACAAGGCCCATCTCCATCAGTGGAAGTAAAGGACGCTGTAATGAATAAATGAAATGCGACTATAGGCCTGGGGCCTAATTCTCTGGCGCTTCCGATTCCGACTTGCGTTTCGGTTCGAAATATTCGAATGAAAAGCGACACATCTCAATAGAAAACTGTCAGTTCCATTCGAGTAAATCGAGCTAGCATGCACGTCGAAAGCAGGAGAATCGGGGCCCAGGTCTTATATCTAAGTCAATTGGAACCCAGACTAAATAAATCTAATTTCCAAAATACAAATAAGAGATAGTAGGATTTTGCTGCACGAAATACAACTCGTATTATGTGTGAATAAAATGTTTAATTGGGGTATACAATGGCGGCACGATTTATTTGAAGTTCCTGCAATGATATTTAAATTAAAAAGATGCAGCGTTTGCTGAAAAATGGTTCTTGAAGATTCAAATCAACAAAAAACATAATTTTTAGAGTGTTAAGTATAAGCTCATGCATTGCAAGTGCTATCTGTTATGATTATCACAAATCGTCCCGCACGACAGTGATATGTGCTGATTTTGATACAATTTGTTAAACCAGTGTTGAACATAGGCATTAGGATGCCATTGTTTAACATCGACATGGTAATCTGTTTTCTGCCCTTTAACCTTAGCGACATTGGAATTATTTAATAAATTAATTATAACATAATATATAAACATATAGGCGCGGTGGTGGCTCGGTTGTTTTTCTTAAAACCTACAAAGGTCGGATCAAACAAATCTTTTTTGATCCTGATTTAAATTCATAATTTAAATTCTGAAAAATTGTGGATTCTTTTTGCGTAACTGCGTCCAATCATCCTAATTAATACTGCAACACTAGATGTGTTTACTCATAAGCGCCGAAGGGCAAAGTTTTAATTTAATTTAATGTGGTATCTGTGGTTTTGAGATCTGTGATTTCCTGCCATAATTCTCGGTTTTGGTGGCGAACAAGCTTAATTGTACTATAGCGTGAGGCTGAAATAGTCCTTCGGTTTTTTAAACAGCAATAAATGTTTTTATTTAACTTTTATTTTTGAACTAATTGAAATATTACCACAATTGACTCATATATAAGAGTATGTAAGTATACATTTATATACAGGGCGTCCCAGAAGTCGACGTCAAGCCAAAATCGAGTAATAATAGTCTTCAGAAAAATAATTTAAAAATCTAAATCATCTATTTTTCAAATTATTTTGATATTTTTTTTATTCGAGAAAAACACCCAGTGATGGTTTTTGAACTCCTATTGTTACAAATCTTAACTTTTTTATTATGTAATCCTAAATAGTGCTTCTGTAAGCTGTAACCGTGGTCTAGCGGTTAAGTCAGTGGATTTAGACTCGGAGGTACCGGGTTCGATTCCTGGTCGGGACACAATAATATTTAGTAATTTAAATTATTAAAAGTTAATTCATATTTAATTCATTTGTGATATTTCACGAGTTTGGTACGCTAGACTGGAGGCATCGACGAGCTTGCCACTTGTCATGATTGGCCTATAGTAAAGTTGGCTAAATGTAAATCCGCTTCTATATAAGTGTGATTTCTGACCACCCCGAAAGGGAAACGGTCGTGATGATACTTTTGTAAGCTGTAACCATAAATTCTAAGCCAACTGCTCCAGCTTGAAAGAGGTCGTCACTTTTAGCCGAACCAATTATTCAATTATTAATACTTCGCCCATTTTTACTGCTGTATTGAATTTTTTTTGTCTATTCTAAGAATTAAACACTTTACAATCATTATTAAACGCGACAACTTTTATAATTACTTGCCAAATTGACGTGAAACACGCTGTATAATTTAAAAATATCAATTTTGTATCAATTCTGTTGACCATAAAATAATTTATGCAGTTGTTCCCGCGCTTTTGAACTGACAGTGTTTTGTTTTGTAACTACTAGATGACACACACAATAATAACACACGAATATGAATATAAACAGCCTCCGTATTCTAGCGGTTAAGTTTAATTTAGACTCAGAGGTACCGGGTTCGATTCCAGGTCGGGATACAAAAATATTTAATAATGAAAATAAAAACATTTAATTTTATTGTGATATTTCTCGAGTTTGGTATGCTGGAGACATAGACGAGCTTGCCACTTGTCATGATTGGCGAAATGTGAATCCGCTTATTTATAAGCGTGGTTTCTGACCACCCCGAAAGGGAAACGGTCGTGATGATACTTTATTTTTTAGAAATATGAATATATATGGTCTTTAGGACTAATGCATCTACACAATGTCCTTAAATAAAAACTTATACAATTGCATTTTATAACAACTAACAAAATAGATTTTAAAATATAATAATAATAATAACGTTTAATTTTCAGATCGATTTTACATAGTTAAATACAATCCAATTATTAAAACTAATATTAACAGTAAAACTAAGAACTATGGTAAGTATATAAAATAAAATTAAGAAATAAATAAAACCAATATCAAATATCTATACTGGGACTATATATAAAATATAACCAACTTTTTAGGTGTATTTTTATTTATTAATTAGGTTTATTTTTATTATTATTATTATTTTTTTAATAAATATTTTCAGACGGGTCACACAGCGCCATCTAGTTTCTGTGGTAAGCTACGAGGCTTGTGTTACGGAAACTAGATGGTTGATAAACTATATATTATACTTTTTTTTTTTGTAAATATATACATATTATACATATAAACACCCAGACCGAGACAAATTATACAATGTACAACTTGCCCCCGGTGGGAATCGAACCCACGACCTCCCGAGTTCACGGCAACGTTTGTTGCACGAAGGCGGTCATTCATAGTAATCTATGTTTTAAAATGTAAGTTTATTGTACCTTATTTCCTTCGAATAAATAAAAAGTATACCAAGAATTATAAAACGCAAATACCAGTGCTAGAAGCATTATAAAATTGGCGATAAATTACACAAAGTTACCACCGAGGGGAAGAGATGTCCAAATTGTCAAAAGTTGAGTAAATTTTTCAAATCGTCTGGCAAAGTTGAACAATAAGTAGTTCTCTGGAGTGCTCTTTAATTTTCTAATGGAGTCGCCCTCGGGATTGGCCTTTTGAAAGGAATCAAAAGTGGAATATCAATTATGTGTGTCTTTATGCTTCTATACTCCTGGGAGACACAAATCACTTCAATCACATTCTGGAATTATTATTTTATATATAGTTACCGGCATTTAAAAAGAGCGCTGGATAGCTGTGGGTGGATCAAAATTTATTTATTTTGTCGTGATAAGTAAGCATTGGTCTGCTTTATTGCTGGTAGAGGATTGCGGGGTGCATTATTATAAATATACAATTACATACAATACATAATAATCTTTACATACTATTACTTATATCCCCCTCCTCGGATCACTTTATCCCGGAGGATGCTACGCCATCCGGGTCTGCTCACGGCGACGTGCAGGGCCTCGTGGACTTGGGTGTGAAGTGTGGTGCGGATGTGGTCTGACCATCGTATCGGCCTCCTTTCCCTTGATTACCATTCTTTCCAGATTGCCAGAGCTTTTACGGGCTATACTCAAGGACTCGTTGCAGGCAGATGGAAGAGAGCCTGGTAGAGAATTTGAGCTCCTTGTTCTGCGCGCTGTCCACGGGATGCCTCCAGCTTCACATTTCAAAATCGTCGACACGGCTTCGGTCATTGGCTCTAAGAATCCAGGTTTCGGCAGCATACATGAATAAGGAGAAAACGAGACTGCGGACAAGTCTTATTTTGGTCCTGATAGTGATGTTTCTATCCCTCCATATTCCATATATATCTCCATATTACTTATATAAATAATTGTATATACACATACGAAAAAAGGTAAGTATATAGAACTGTTTACATACAATTAAATACATATATACAGTAGATCAAATCAAATCAAATATCAAATCAAATAATCTTTATTTTCAAACAGTTATACTCGTACATGAGTTACAATCAGGGGCCTGAACAAGGGTCTCTGGGACGCCTGGATCTCTGGACACCCTGCACTTCCGGTCGCAAACAATATTGCAAAACAAGGCGCTTGCAGATAGAAATACTTATGACTAATTATTTATTTGAATACCTATTTAATATTACAAATTATATAAAAAGAGAAGGTTTAAATGAATTAGTGTGGGTGTGTGTATGATGATGTAGGTACTAAGAATAACTACGAGTATGTTGTTTGTTGTGAGCGATAAGGATATTTTTAAATGTATTAATTATTAGACGGTGCTTTTACCCACAACTTTTGTATTATATATCTGTTTTTTTAATTCTTCACTCATCTTTTCAACATGCCCGAACCACCGCGTCTGAAATTCGCTATATCCATCGTGATAAATACCTCAAGGCTGGGGAGTGTTATTATTAATTGAATCGACAATACAGATTGACGTTTTCGCAGACGATCTTTGCAAGCAAAGCATGTTGTACTTTTGTGAGAATCGATAAAATAACATATATTTTTTATCAAGTCTAAATTTAACTTTGTATAATACATTTCTTTGGCAACAAATTAAATATTTAATTAAGGATGACAACATTGAAATGTATTTAATTGATTCCTAACATAGTTTGTGGTTTTTTCTTTAATTTTTTTTATGAATGTTTCTAAATAATATTAAGTGTTTCTGACTCCTCCTTGCATGGTGTATTGGACTATATACTGTAATATTAGTTACAAATATTGTTTTAGTTGTAAATAGTGACAAAAATGCCTGGTAGATGTGCAAATGTATATTATTAATATATTTTGGACACCTTTTACTGTTGGTGTATGTTTATATTTAGGTCAATTCAATTGTATTGTAATAAATTTGATAGGAATTATATATACATTTATTCGAAAAAATATTTACAACATATAAAATAAAATTTAATATTAAGGATAGGGATATAAGTCCCGTCCGCGTGGAATGGTGGCAAGAACGCTGGCTGCATTTCCCCGCTGAATTGCAATACTAATTCTCTGGGCGAAGAAAGAGCCAGCCCTCTTGTCACCGGAGGAGACAACAAGACGCGGTGTTATGTCTTTTAAAAACTTTTTTGCGCTTGGACTCCATGGGCCCAGAGTTTCTACAGCAAACGGCACAAATATGTAATCTTTTAATATACTTACATACTTGCGCCGCTTGCTGGACTCCGCATTTTCCGCCGCGGCTCCCGCTTTATGCGCTGTCCCCCTGAGATGCGACGCGGCAAGGGTGTCAACGCACGTGGCGTCCCACACTAGAGCACGTCCCCGTTCCCAGGGGACCAACGTCATACCATCGGGTCTCTTGCCATCATCTCGGATAACTCCAACAGGCTCTAGAAGAGCTGGAACCTCGATGGTGGCTAGAGCCCTTTTTATAGTATCGTTTGATATAATTTATTTAAATAATAATAACAATGTAATGTGACAGATTGTGACAATACAAAAGAGCCCGAGAAGGCCAAATTGTAATAAATGATTTGACTTTGACTTACCATGTAAAGTGTATAAAAATAAATAAATAAATTATTTGATCTCACAGGCATTCGTCGACCTCTGATTGGTTGACTCTGATAAGGCTTAAGTATGCGTAGCAATATTTTTAAGAAAGCTTCTTTGCACCGTAACTAAGGTGTAAACTGAATAATTGATTATTTATTATCCTTAGGAGCCTATAGGAACACTTGGATTCGTCAAATTTTCATTTCTCTTATTTGATACTCATTAATATTAAATCAATATACATAAAAATGGCTGAAATAGCTGGCTGTTGTTCGCAAGGAACAGTCTGCTAATAAGGGCATAGTGCCTTAGAATAACAACGTTAATTCTAATAGTGGATAGCAGCTGTAAAGGGGCATTGTCTTATTTACCTACACTAAAATAAAGCTAAATATTAATGTCTAATTATTAAAATTATTATGTTAAAATCTATATACCTACTTAAATATAACTAGACTACTATGAAAAGTATTTATTGCAGCTGTATAGAGGCATTGTCAGAATTAATAAAATAAAAAATACTTATTACTTATATATAATATAAAAATTTAATGTTTTTGACGTTATCCTCTGTTCCTAGTACTGATAACTTTAATTACATTTTCCATATATTTTAAATAATGCATTTCATACCAATACTATTTGCTTGTCGTTTTTCTTATTCGTGATATCTGAAGCCTTATTCGAAGCGACCTTTAATTTTCTTCCAAATTGCTTTCGTGGGGACGTCGTGAAGCCTCATTCGCCTTTGTCACGTCCTAATTATTATCTATTACTTGTAATGATATTAAAATTTTGTAGATATAGCATAAGCGGCCGAAAATGGTTCACACAAAGTTCGGCGATCAGGCTGAAACCTATGAAATGTTATGCTTTGCTCAGACTTCTCTATCATCAGTTTTTAAGAAAAAATAAATATTATATAAAGCCTCAATCAATAAAATTATTAATGAATGTCTCAATTAATATATAAATGCGAAATGATAACTGTAAAAGAAGAACAATTTTATGCAGACGTCCATCTAACATCACGCGTCTGTCCGCGTTCGGGTTGTTCACTCAGGCACATCACCCCGCAAAAAAAACTAAATCTAGGAAAATCGACTAGTTGGAATATAATTAAGGCTATTTTCTAAATCTAATTTATTTTAGCTTAAGGTACCACGTCCTTGCAGTTTTCAAAAAACCGAGCATTTATATTATTATTATTACTTATTTAATTTTGTCGTATTCCTAGAACGTAACCTATAAATACGTAACTAAAATCTGCAACAATGCATTTCATAAATAAATTCAAATTTCTTTATAATTAAAGTCGATTCCGTAATGCATTAGGACATCACTAATTGATTAGTATTCGTCAGAAGTAAAGTTAAGTATTGAAAATCATATGAAAGTGAGGCAAACAAATACTATATATTTTGTTGTTTGACTTTTATACTATTATTCATAAACGCTACTAAAATTTATAATATTAATATGCAACAAAAAAGACAAAACACGTGTTTCTTGGTTTAGAACAGTTATTGAACAGGGCCCCGATTTGACTTGACATGCATGTCCGCTCGAATGAAACTGACAGTTTTCTATGGAGATCTGTCGCTTTTCATTCGAATATTTAAAACCGACACGCAAATCGAAAGCGCCAGACTTAGGCCCCAGCTCTGTTGAAGTACAATTTAAACAAATACAAATAAGGTCCATCGTTGAAGAACCGAGTTTAGATAAAAAATTATCCTTGATGCGGTATCTATGGTTGACGAGATCTTTGACTGCTTGCAAGTGACATCAGACTGCGATAAGGTATATGCGTTCGAGAATTGGGTCTTTGTCAATTAATAGCCTATGAGTGAATGCGGGCAGAGTGATTGGAAGGCATTAATGCTCAGAGGCGTACTCTAAACTCACGAAATAGACTGTCCGACACCCAGCACTATAAGCATCTCTAGGACATCATTCTAAGTTGTTTTGTAGGAAAGATATAATCGTTATAAGCTGTCTAAAGATATGAAATACTTTCCAGCCAGAGCCCGTTCACATTTACGTATATAAACTTAAGGTATGTTGAATTTAGATTGTAGTTCCAGCACTGTGTCCTGAAGAGTAAGAAGAGGAGAGTATGGAGTCTTATTGGCCGTCAGTGCGCATGCCTGGGACTTTTTGGTATTAAACTGGAACAACCCCACACAGAAATTATGCGTAGGGTGTTATCCAGTTATACCGTAAAGTGTGTTCGTTAACTTTGTCGCTTCCCACAACCCGTGAACTCAGGTGTCCCCATATGTGCCGTGCTGTCATATGCATAGCAATGAATGTTCGCTAGGGTCAGCATATCATTGATATGCAGAAGAAACAATGTTGAGGACAACACGGAACCCTGTAGCACACCGGCGTTCACCGACATGATGCAATTTAACACTAAGAGTGTTAAATAAAATTTAGTAAAATTATGGGCTTTTAAAAAGTGGAATAAACGGTACGGGAACATTACGCGAGGAACTAGTAAACCTGGACTAACTGACGCACTTGATTTGTAGCAAGGTCAGTAGTAAGCTAGCTATCGAGTCGCAAGGACGCTGCGCGCGTCTATGCATTTTGTCTTGCTCGCTTCCCACTATTACAAATTCTATGTCATTCGTTACGACATCGGTGATGCAAATTGGATGTGAGTTTGCGTGTAGTTGTCAGTTCATCATCAGTTCCGAAATTTGAACAAAATAGGGCGTACCCTTAATCAAAGCTTGTGATTGCGTTTTGTGTTTACTGATAAACCCAGTAAAGTGTATCCACACGTTTTGGGATCAGGCTCCACTTACCATCAGGTGGGCGCAAGGTCATAACAATAAACAAAAAACATACAAATTCTAAACGTACACATTTAAACCGTAAATCTAGCTTTACCTCTAAAACTCCAAAACGTTCAATACGATGCTGATTGGTTCACCTTAGATTTTAAATTTGTATATTCGGAGTAGTCTTTCTGAATTGACTTTCGATAGTATTCCGATCATTTCTCTTTATTAAGTCCTCTTATTGCTGAACGATGTATTTAGTCACACTTCACATTCTGACAGTTATCGTGCTAAGATAGGTCCATCACAATCAATGATGAATCGTTATTGCTGTGGGTAATTTACTTTGCGGTGTGGGACAGAAATAAGGCAGACAATGTCTTCCGGCATTAAGTCCGCCTTTTGTACTTTGTGCATTAAGGTTTTGAAATAAATAAATAAATGCCAGCTTTAAGCTAGTTGCTTTGTTAGTAGCATATACTCGTGCACTTCCCGTTGCTTCGATGTCTTTTAAAGTACCTCGTACATAGTTCTTGTTTGCACATTATTAAACGTCATAAATGTTGTGTGATAAAATGCATTCTTAAATTTATAACTTCCTCAATTATCTTCAATAAAACTTCCAAGATGGTATTATCAGAATCTTTCTGGCACATTCGGAAAGATAACCATCGGTCTGGGCTGCTGTAATTTCAGTTCTGCTTAAACAATTAAACCAATTTATGATTTTCGTCCGGGCATTCTTGCAATGAAAACAAATGTGGTTTATTTTAGTGATTGTATACTGTCATTTTAGAATGTAAAGTATCATCACGACCGTCATAATAATAATTGTTCCTCCTCCTTGCGTCGTGTTTCTTCATTCGTGATCATTCGTGGTCGTGACCTCCCGATGAATCGGTGTGCGTCTTGATGATAGCACGCCACCCGTTCCTGTCTTCGGCGACATGCACAGCATCATGGACGCTAGTGTTGGTGATGGAGCGGATTTGGTCAGACCAGCGTACCGGACTACGGCCTCTCGGTCTCTTTCCTTCCACCTTGCCAGTAACAAAAACTTTCTCCAGGTTATCCCCTCCTTTTCTGGTAATGTGTCCGAAGTGCTGCAGTACCCGACGAAGGCATATGGTGGATAGCCTAGTCGATTGTTAATATTGTCAAATTTAAGAAAAATCAAACAACATTGACCAAAACCGGATTAGAATGGACAAACTTTTAAGTAATAAAAATCATATTTATTAATAAACAATAGTTTAATAAATAATATTTATAACAGATGAAAATAATCTTTACAATCACTAACAATAAAATATTGTTTTTTTTTTAAGTCCACATTTATTTTTTGTGGCGGTTTCTCGGTGTTAGTTGTAAGAAAGCGTTCCTTAAATCCTACAAGGTCGGTTAAATCCTAAACACCCACCCGGCATGTACCAATGGGAAATACACTTTTCTTACGAACATTTGTCATAGATTTACAACACCACAGTTCCCGTGCCTCGGAGAGCACGTTAAGCCGTCGGTCCCGGTTTCACTAATACCAATTTGTGGAATTGTTAATAAATTGTCATCATATCCTCGCCAAGCCGTCTGGCCAGCGTGGCGAGTATAGGCCAAATTTATTTATTTATTTATTATTATTAGGTACACACAACAGAAATGAGTACAAAACATTTTTTAAATTTAAAATCTTTACAATATCTGCCTTCGTGGTCTAGCGGTTAAGTCCGTGGATTTAGACTCGGAGGTACCGGGTTCGATTCCTGGTCGGGACACGAACATATTTATTAATGTAAATGAATACATTTAATTAACATTTAATTTATTTGTGATATTTATCGAGTTTGGTACGCTGGAGACATCGATGAGCTTGCCACTTGTCATGGTAGGCCTGTAGTAAGATTGGCTAAATGTGAATTTGCTTCTTTAAAAGCGTGGTTTCTGACCACCCCGGACCTGATACGGTCGTTATGATGGATGGTAAAAATTACGTACACAACGCAAAGACAATTTATTGAAAAAAAAAAATCAGAAAAAAAAAACTGAGTCTCGCAAGACTCTTACGCAAGACCAAGACTAGGGTAACTCTTGGTATTGGCCTTGCAACCATATCTTGTTGATTGTTGAAGATTGTGGAACTACACTTATGTTAAAAAAAAATTGTAGACTTAATTTTTTTTTTTTTTTTATAGACGGTGAATCAGTAATCATCAATGATACGCTGCCTGAAGGGCCAACGCGGATGGGGGTCACATGCCCGACTCATCCGTGAAGCTACTAAAACCCTATAAACCGTCTCTATCTCACTGTTGGCCCTGTGTGCCTTTACAGCTAAGTCTGAGTCGTGGCTACGGAGTGAAGGCACTCGTTCGCCGCGTATAATAATTTAGTTTATTGATACCTATTTATATAAAGTACACCCTATATACCCTTTCCCAAATCTATAGTTAGGTACGTTTATCAAACATTGACATACGAGTGGGTGCACTCGTATGTCTGTTTGCTTAGAATTTAAGACGAAAAAAACCCAATAAAGTATAAAATTTTGTAAGATAATTTTTAATTACTCATAAATCGTTGATAGGCAAACATTTACTTTTTACGTTCCCGTCTCCAAACATCACGCTGTTAAGGTGCATACAATTTATGATTTCATAACAAAAAAAACATTATGAAGTGCGTGTTATCAATTTGATTACGGCTGCTGGTGTTTAATGTTTTAGTGCCAAACCCATCAACTAGCGGTTAAGTCCGCGGATTTAGATTCGGAGATACCGGGTTCGATTCCTGGTCGGGACAAAAAAATTTTTATTAATGTAAATAAATACATTTAATTTATTTGTGATATTTCTCAAGTTTGGTACACTGGAGACATCGACGAGCTTGCCACTTGTCATGATTGGCCTATAGTAAAGTTGGTTAAATGTGAATCCGCTTATTTATAAGCGTGGTTTGTGACCACCCCGAAAGGGAAACGGTCGTGATGATACTTTACTTCACTTCACTTAGCGTTGAAACACTACACACTTTATTTAGCTTTGGCTTAAAGCCTCAACGTTTTATAATAATAATAACAATAATAATTCTTTATTTCGGTACAAAAAACCATTTCGTGTTAGTAACAATAACAACTTAAAGAAAACTATGTTAGTAATTAATCTAAAATGTACATGCTAATTTATTTGTCCAATTTTAAAGGACCAAAGCACCAAGATTTATAAATATAAATATAAATATTTCCAGACAGGTCACACAGCGCCATCTAATTTCCGTGGTAAGCTACGAGGCTTGTGTTACGGAAACTAGATGGTTGATAAACTACATATTATACTTTTTTTTTGTAAATATATACATATTTTACATATAAACACCCAGACCGAGACAAATTATACAATGTACAACTTGCCCCCGGTGGGAATCGAACCCACGACCTCCCGAGTTCCCGGCAACGTTTGTTACCACTAGACCATGGAGGCGGTCAATGAACACAGCCCTAGTATAGACACGGAAGATAACAAATAAAATAGGAAATCGAAATTAAATTAATGCTTGAAACTGACCGCAGATTATTTTTTAAAAAGTGTGAAAACTTTTCAACAAGCCTATCAGATTGGCGCAATGTCACATGTAGTATAAGAAAAAAAGAAAACATGTTTGGTTAAAAAATCGGTTCAAAAAATATTTATTTGTTTATTCGAAGAGAAAGGACAGAGACAGGCAACATAAGAACATAAAAGATAGCAACAGATTAGAAGCAATTAAAATTATATCCGTCACCAGAATATTTCTCACTGTGAACAATAGTGCACTCTTTGCGCGATACAAAATTCGAAAAATATCACCTTGGCCAGGTATAAAGAAAACAACTGCATTGTATGTGTTTGAATGCATTAAAACTGTTAGGCGAATTTTGAAGCAAACTGCCCACACTTTTCGAGCTGAACCGAAAGTAACAGCTTCTTGATTTTGGCTTTGAAGGCGGCGCGGGAGTTACTGAATAATAATAATAATAAATTTATTCGAAGTAAAAAAGAACATAACATGCATTTTATGGCGCTCTGAATCCCGAGTAAGATGTTTTATAAAAACATCTGCATTACGGGATTCAGGGTCTTCCTGAGGTACAATATAACAAAATTTATTAAACAAATAATACGAGTGTACATAAAATTTAAGCATGCAAATTAACATTAAATTCATTTTTCTTTATTTATTTTTAGGGGCAATCAAGCTATTGAAGGAAAGGATAAGTTAGGACAATAGGTCAAGTAGATATAACATATGCTACAATGCATAAGAAGGTTAACTAAATAACATACATGATTATACACATATATATATATACACATACATACAGTTAATACATAGACCATACACAGATATCATATGAATATATCCACGTCCGATAAACGCCCTGTTGTACGTGTCGCACATCCGACGTAAAGGCATGCCAGATATTGTTCAAGTAAGCAACCACGTGTAAAGAATAGTTTGTTTATGTAAAATAGAAAAAGCAAGGAGCTTTGAACAGTGGCCGTTACAAACAATGAAAATTGCTCTTTGTTGCGTGCGTTAAACGTACATGTAACAGCTGGCCGCTTCACACGATCTCGTCTCTAAATTACGCTTACTCTTAAGACGATTGTCAAAGAAATTGTTTCAATAATTAATACGACAAACCAAATTACGTTGGATATGCGGCGTAACTCTGATGGACCGTATACGTAATAACGAAATACGCAAAAGGCTAGGTATAAAAGAAAGCATAGGTACAAAAATAAAGAAAGGCATGCTCCGATGGTTCGGGCATGTCGAAAGGATGAGCGAAGAGAGATTGACGAACCAGATATATAATGCGAAAGTTGTGGGTAAAAGAGGCCCTGGCAGACCAAGACTTGCCTATCATGATCAAATAAATAAAACAATAAATGAAGAGGTTGATGAATGTCGAAGAAGCGAAAGAGGTATGTCGTGATCGTGACAAGTGGCGCTCAATTGTCTCTGCCTACCCCGCAAGGGATTTGGCGTGAAGATATGTATGTATATGTATGTACAAACCAAATCATTGAATAATCGAATAAGTACATCAGCCTGACCTCTACTACTAAAGATGGGCCTTCCAAAACATATTTCTGGAAAAATAGGGCTACTCTGGCCAGACGGTTTAGCGAAGCATTCATTCAAGTCATTATTGTCAATTTGTTAACGATTCTACAAGATGTTATTCGTGTACGTACTCATTTTGATAATTCTGTCATAATTATATTTATTATATATTAAAAATCTACTTATCGTTCACTTTCTAAACAAACAGCATAGCTCTTTTTAGTACCTATATCTATAATACTATTTTTATTGTGTGTAAACAGTACTATATACCTATTTTCGTATTTATATACATATATGTATGTGTATTTAAGTAATAGTATGTAACGATTATTATGTATTGTGTGTAATTGTATATTTATAATAATGCACCCCGCAATCCTCTACCACACTCCCAAACGTTAGCTGTTACAAAATGCCGACATTAAGTTCGCCATTGTACATTACTTTTAAGTTGTTTGTGCAATAAAGAGTTTATAAATAAATAA
The DNA here is from genome assembly GCA_910589645.1 of Tinea semifulvella. Taxonomy (NCBI): domain Eukaryota; kingdom Metazoa; phylum Arthropoda; class Insecta; order Lepidoptera; family Tineidae; genus Tinea; species Tinea semifulvella. The sequence goes on along the minus strand of OU342611.1, from coordinate 4,642,431 downwards.
AATAAAAATTCGTTTGAATGCTAGAAAAACCAAGGAGTTTGAAACAAGAAGGATGACAACCGTGACGATAAAGATTGATGATGAAACTCTAGAACAAGTAAATAAAATTATATATCTGGGCAGTGTTTTCACTGTGGATGGAAAGTATGATAGGGATGTTGAAAGAAGAGTGAACGCGGGAAATAGTGTTAACGGTGCCCTGGGGTCACTGATCGCCATTGCAAATGTCAGTGGCAAAGCTCGACTTTCGTCGGATATGCGGCGTAACTTTGATGAACCGCATACGTAATGACGAAATACGCAAAATGTTAGGTACAAAAGAAAGTATAGGGACAAAAATAAGGAAAGGCATGCTACGATGGTTCGGACATGTCGCAAGGATTAATCAAGAGAGATTGACAAAAGAGATATATAATGCGAAAGTTATTGGTAAAAGAGGCCCTGGCAGACCTACCATGATCGAATAAATAAAACTTTAGTTGAAGATGCATTAAAAAGTCATCGAAACAAAAGGGCATGTATGAAGAGGTTGATGAATGTTAAAGAAGCGAAAGAGGAAAGTCGTGATCGTGACAAGTGGCGCTCAATTGTCTCTGCCTACTCCTCAAGGCGAGAAGCACCGTACGGTACAATTAAAAAAAGTCAAATATGTACGAGTACGTACCGTTTGGCTACTTGACCTGTCTTGTTATTGATTTAATGTCGTTGGAAAAAATATATTCATTAAGCGTGGGGCTCCTATATACAATCGAGCCTAGTTTATTACATAACTTAAAAATAACTGTTTTTTTTTACTTTTATAACTTCGTGACGATCTTAAAATCAGAATCTTTTAATTTTCAGAGTATCCTTCCTGATCCGTCCGAAATTATCATAATGTGTAGACATAATATTTACGTTGAAAAGTGTTAACACATTCTGTTTGAAGTTCTATTAAGAGGTTTGGTTTGATATGTTTTACAGTTAGACATGTCACTCCACGCACGCCTGATGGTAAACGAGACGGAAAGACTAAGGATTTTTTCACACTTTAAATTATTGTGTAACTATATTTAATATGTATTATACGGAATAATGAAGGTACCTATCGCCTATAAAACGCATTTGGGTCGGTGCAACATGAATTGCTGCAAACTGCGCTAAAATGGTATAACTTTCCAACACTAATCAGAGATATAATTGCCAATTATTACAAGAACTTGAGATTTGTCGTAACAAACAAGGACGGCTACACAGACACACTAAAATACAATGTGGGCCTGTTCCAAGGCTGCTGCCTATCACCTGTAGCTTTTAATATAATTATCAATATCCTAATCGACAAACTTAAATCTCGTGAGAAGAAGTGGGGATATAGATTCAAACAAAACAACATCTATACGGAATCCGTCTTAGCTTTTGCAGACGACTTGGCGGTGCTAACAAGAAATCCCAAGCAATGCCAGGGCTTGCTGAAAATAGTGGATGATTTCTGCTCATGGACAAAGGGAATGAGAACGAAACCATCAAAATGCTTCAGCCTATGTCTGGCTAGGCGAAACACTACATTTACGTCTTATGATCCTGGACTGAGTATAGCAGGGCAGAGAATAGCTCCGGTAAATGAAACCATGCCCTTTAAATTTCTTGGCAGAAGGATAAATTTTCAGGGAAAAACACCATCCCTAGAAGTAGTTGTAAAACAATTCACTGACGACATGAATAGGGTTACTCAACAGCCTATAAGCAATGTCAAAAAAGCTTGGATATATGACAACTACTTAGCATCTCGCCTCACTTGGCCTTTCCTAGTATATGATTTCAACAAAAGCCTACTATCAAGTCTGGACGCGGACGTCATAAGAACATTGAAGTCTTGGCTTGGATTAGCCCAGGGTGCTGACTCCTCAACATTCTTTAGAGGACGGAGAAACTTCGGAATGGATCTGAAAAGACCATCTGAATTATACAAACATCTACGTATAAGCAAATATCAAATTCTAACCAGCTCCCAGGATAATACAATTTCATCCCTTCCAAAAGACCCTCTGGTCTCAGATATGGAACCGAGACTACTATTCTTCAAGAAATTCATGACAGGTGCCCAGACTGACAAAAGAGGCATTGGCTGGAAGAAAAAAGAAAGTGACAAAGAGGTTATAAAATCCTTCCTCAGGAAAGATGAAGAGCATGAATACAGAGTGCACGCGATGACTTTAGAAGTTCAAAATGACTGGCTAACTTTGGGCGATTTTTGCATCCCTCCAGCCCTAAAGTGGCGCACACTAATGTACGATTGGTCTCCGGCGTTGCTAAAGTTCTACCTAAATGCTTTTCAAATGTCCCTCCCGGACCAGAGTAATCTGGTAAGGTGGGGAAAAGCTACGGAAAAGAACTGTACATTGTGTGGTGCTGCCATAGGAACTGCTAGACACACACTTGTAGGGTGCGTTACTCTCCTAGAAAAGGGCTATTACTCACGCCGACATGACAAAGTCCTAGGTGTTATCCGTGAAGCAGTAAGTCTTTCTATTGCAAGAGCCAGAAAGGGACTGACTACAAATAAAACTTTGACCACATTTGTAAAGGAAGGGCAAAGCACGAAAACTAAATGCAAGCCCACCTCGATCCTTGGCGCCGCATCAGACTGGAAAATTCTCATGGATACATTTGAACACCATTATAGGATCCCAGATGAACTAGCTGTATCAGCCTATAGGCCAGACATCTTAGTGTTTTCTCGGAACTTGAAAAAAGTTATCCTTATTGAACTTACCGTTCCGTGGGAATCAAATATTCCAAAAGACCACAACATGAAGTCGAATAAATATTATGATCTCACAGAAGAAATGATCAGGAACGGGTTCAAGACTCAGCTTTACGCAGTGGAAGTTGGTGCAAGAGGAGTTCCAGCAAAATCTTTGCATCACTTACTGAAAGAATTGGGCCTAAGCAGGTCTGCCGTCAATACATTTATGGAACGAGCTTCCAAGACGGCACTAACGGAATCATACAGTATTTGGTTGGGTAGGGAGAGAAGTAGAATGGTGGATGGTGAGCGTATTATCGCGAAATAGAAAAAAAAAAGGAGGCCTCCTTTTCTTAAACCAGCCAATTGTCGGTCGCAAGCCCGAGACACCATTCTTCTCATCTCTTACCCACACACGATGGACCCGGCACCCGCACGGTGAATCCATGGAATGCTTAGAAATTTGTCTTCTTCAATAGGTTTTTTTTTTATTATACTGAGCACGACATGTGACACAGCGCCCACCTGATGGTAATCGGTACGCGAGGTCTAATAATGGGAGCAACTGACGCCCGCCTCAGACGACCGACATCAGTCCCTACCACTATGCCGTAATATATTTATACTAATACTAATTTATCTTTTTTTTTACTTTATTGATAAAAAAAAAAAAGATTACAATTCTTACAAAGATACTAGGCATCGGTACAACAGGTATTGAGTTAGACTGAAATCCAAATTTATTTATTTTCAAATTCTATATATCTATTTATCTTTACTTGTTTGAAACACTGCGGGACTATCGTCTAACCTCTCGTTTCGAGACACGATAATAGTAACCTAAGGACGCTTAAAGGTGTTCCGAGACGCGTATAAACAGTATTGCCAAAGCTATGTGACGTCACAAATAACATTACTCCTCGCGCTTAAACGGCTCACGATATCGAGGTAGATCGCTCTGAGCGCTGTCAGTTTTTTGTCATTATGTCGCGCGCCATTTTCAAGTTTATTTAAATTAGGTTTTCTTTTAAATTATTTAATATTGTAATTCGTTTATACTGTTTCTATATTCCTACTTAAACAAATCTATAATTAATATTTAAGTGGGAAGTGAAAAAAAAATGTCTGTAACACGGCAATTTATATAAAAATACCAAAATAAGTTAATAATATTAAACTTTATACATATAAAGATTAAGAAACCGAGAGATGTATGTTTGTTAGTATTCATACTCAAAGATGTGGAATCCGCAATTTATCTTCCATACATTAAAAAAAAACTATCATCTTATGAATGAAAATGTGATTTAGACCGTTCCGAATTGATATCACGCTTTGAGCACCCAAATCGCGATATTTGATTCGGAACGACGGTCAGTGTCATATTCGTTCTAAGCGCTCTGAGCGCGATTCGGAATGAGGGGTAAGATGTATTACGTCTGTCAGAAATGTCAAATGCCTAGGCATTCAGCCTAGCTTTTGACATTTCTGACAGACGGAATCGATCTTAGAGGATACAATTGTGCACTCCGGCTCATCCCGCAGATTATGTTGTTTGACAAATACGAGTATATACTAATAACAAATGCGAACCACTGTGCTCTGCTTTTGAAGCAAACAAATATTTGTACATTATCATTATGATCATTACAGCCCCTGGAACATAGCGTGCTAGACCTCCACTGTTGGAGATGGGCCTTCCAGAACATATATCTGGAGAATTAGGCCCACACTCGCCACGCTGGCCAGGCGGGTTGGCGAGGATCTGATGTCAATTTTTTATGATACTTAATAACAATTGGTATTAGTGGAACCGGGACTGACGGCTTAACGTGCTCTTCAAGGCACGAGAACGGTGGTGTTGTAAATCTATGACAAATTATCTGCAACAAATAAAGTGTGTTAGATGTGTTTCTTACTTGGTAAAATATATAAATTGAAGCTTAAAAATTTTATTGCCAAATATTTCGCCTCTCTTTGGAGCGGCGTCATCAGTGACAGTGACTGAAGGTCTTTGTCATAAATTTTGAAAAAGTAATTTTATTTCTTTTAGCAATGGTAAAGGTAATGCACTATACAGTTTGGTATTTATTTTTTAGAAAAATATCATCATCACCTTCACATCAGCATCATGGAAAACATCATCAGCATACATGGAATGGACATGTTATGTCCATTGTTGGTTCGATATTAATAAATTTACAAAACAAGTTAGAGACAAAACCTAATGCCATACATTCAGACCAAGGCTATAGTATGCACCAAGCTGCCATATAAAAGAGCTTTCCCATGTTTTTAAATCAATAGACTGAATAGTTTAAATAAATACAAAACTGTATAGTGCATTGCTAAAAGAAATAAAATTACTTTTCAAAATTAATGACAAAGACCTTCAGTCACTGTCACTGATGACGCCGGTCCAAAGAGAGGCGAAATATATGGCAATAAAATTTTTAAGCTTCAATTTATATATTTTACCAAGTAAGAAACAAATCTATGACAAATGTACGCAAAAAAGTGTATTTCTCTTTAGTACATCCCAGGGGGGTTGAACCAACCTTTGTAGGATATAAGTACCTAAAGCGTTCTTACAACCGAGCCACCACCGCGTCATATTATATTTTTTAAATGTTATAGTATGCGAAAGAGAGGAATTCGAATTGTGAGAATTTACTAAAATAGATATCTATCCTTTCTTGTTAGGTTTGTGTTTTTGTCCGCTTGAGGAAACTTCCAGCCTTTATCGAGGTTTAAATTGCAAATTTAATATAGCTATTTGCATTTGAAAGAGGCGCGGAGAAGAAACGTTTTTGTCGTCGGTGATTTGTCCCCGCTATCTGGACTGGGATCTAAATTAGATGTGTGTTTTAAGATGAAGTTGTCTCCAACAAAATGCAGTGCAAAGCATAGTATCATCACGACTGTAGTCCTAAAGTACAAATAGCACGTTTTCTAAAAAAAAAATATATTTTTGAAAGCGGCAAAATGTCTATTAGTACAAGATCCTAACTATAACCTAATCCCTCCCTCTCCATTCCGCAACCGAACCACACGCACAGGTCAAAATATGCACCCACATACCGTAGTCACCATCCCTTCGCGTACGTATAAATTTGGCGACTCATACATCTGTCGTACGATAAAGATGTGGAATGCTCTACCAGCCTCTGTGTTTCCACTTTCCTATAACTTGGAGTCCTTCAAGCGAAGTGTGAAAAAGCATCTAGTCAAGCCGGCATAGTGTTAGGGACTGATGGCAGTTATGAGTGTCTGATATCAGTTGTTAACATTCATGGACCTTGCGTGCCACTTTCCATCAGGTGGGCCCAAGGTCACATGTCGTGCTAGTATAAAAAAAAAAGATCCGTAGAAAAACGACCTTTACCGATTAGTTATATGAATAATAATGCACTTTTTAACCGACTTCAAAAAAGGAGTTGATGATTATTTTTTGGTTTGGTAGGCATACTTCAAAGGTCCTATATAGTTATATCGAATATGATGCAGAACTTTTTAAGAAAAAAAAATGCATATCTGTCTGGAAATATTTATAAAAAAAAAACATTAAAACTATAAATATAATGACTAAAACATCTTACCGGCTTACTCACTAACAATTCGTAACGATAAGAGCGCGTTGTTAATTCACATGCCACCATTTTTTATCTGAACAACTGACAAACGTCAACTGTTATATTTAGATACCTCAATCACTGTTGTCTATGTTTTTGTGTATGCACAAAATCATACAAAGTCGCATGCTGTAACAGAAAAATCAGTTATTATTTATTGTGTTCTGAACAGGAATCAAACCCGGTCCGCGTCTAAATCTACAGTCTTAACCGCTAGACCATTGAGTCAGTTTTCAAATAGATGTATAAATCATACAAACTACGTTATTTTTATAACTTTTTTATTTGAGTTTTTACTATAAAAATGTTATTCCAGTTTGTATTATTTTCGGAGGTAATCTATTGTGACAACTGTCAGACAGCCAGATAGACGAGGGATAAAAAAAGCTGCGGTCGTTGCCTTCCAATGTTAGTATTTTATTCTAAATGATACTAATCATCATCATCACGACCGTATCCCTACCGGGGTGGTCAGAAACCACGCTTATATAAAAGCGGATTTATATTTATCCAATTTTACTATAGGCCAATCATGACAAGTGGCCGTAGCGTGTCCAGGAATGAAACCCGGTACCTCCGAGTCTAAATCCACGGACTTAACCGCTAGACCACGGAGGCAGTTATATATAGGGTATTTAATAGTAGTTTTAGTAAAATATTATTTCCTAGAAATTTAATAGACTACATTACTTAAAAGTACAATTCGACTTGAAAAATCTTTGACAATGTTGGATTGTGCGACCGAGAGGGATACAAAAGGTTGGCTGTAGAAAAGCAAAATTTTAACACCTTTAACGTTCGCCTATGAAGCCACGTCATTGGCTGAAATAACCAAAGTGACAAGCTTACTACCAATCACGTGGCCTATATTAAAATATTGATTATTTTGATTGTCCTTTCTGCAACCACCTAACTTTTAATTAAACTAGTAGTCCTAGAATAGGTGAAATATATTTTAAATAGGTGAAAGGCGGACCGATGCTAGTATTAAAAAAAAAGAATGTATTATTTATTTATTATTAGGTGTGATATATATATTATTATTAACAGATTCCAGTCAGTTGCAAATTTGAGTTCGTTAAATTTATACATTGACTAGACTGGAATCCAAGCAGCATTGTATTATGCTAGGGGTATGGTTTGGCGAAAAATAAATATATTTCTTACTTCTTTCTTTCTTAATTTGCCCTGTCTGCCAGGGCGGGAAAGTATCCACCGTTCGTGCCGATAAACCCAGTAAAGTGTTTTCGATTCGGGATCAGGCTAAAATTGCCGTCATGCCCAGTCAAGCCGGTATAGTGTTGGGGACTGTCAGTCATGAGTATCTGATTCCAGTTGCCAACATTCATGGACCTTGCACGCCCCTTACCATCAGGTAGACTCAGGGTTACATGTGCTTATATAAAAAAAAATATTTAAAAAAAGATGGCCTCCGAATAATTTGTGGTGAATTCGGCTCGCCACGCTGGCCAGACGGGTTGGCGAGGTTTTGATGTTAATCATTAGTGGAACCGAGAGCGACGGCTTATAGTGTGGTTTGTAAGTCTATTTATTTATTAAGGACAACCAGTGGTCGGTTACATTACTTGCTTAAAAACTAGGACATTGAATCGACGATAAATGTACCACCTTTAGATAACACAAGATGCAATAAATACAAGTGGTAGGTAATAATGGATAATTAAAATTAAAATAAAATCAAATTAAATTCTAAGTTTAAACATACAAAAAGCTTAATAAAAAATATGAAACACGTCTAAAAAACATAAAATAAAATATTGTAAAAGTAAAAGTAAAGTATCATCACGACCGTTTCCCTTTCGGGGTGGTCAGAAACCACGCTTATAAGCGGATTCACATTTAGCCAACTTTACTATAGGCCAATCATGACAAGTGGCAAGCTCGTCGATGTCTCCAGCGTACCAAACTCGAGAAATATCACAAATAAATTAAATATTAATTAAATGTATTTATTTACATTAATAAATATTTTTGTGTCCCGACCAGGAATCGAACCCGGTACCTCCGAGTCTAAATCCATGGACTTAACCGCTAGACCACGGAGGCAGTTTACTAGTTTAGTACCAAGTCTAATTTAATATTATTATTAATATTAATAGGAACAATGTATCTTAACATTTAACTTAAATTTTGAAAGCGAATCGTTGAACATATCTATTTCTTGACCAATCTCTTTATATTTTTTGGATAATCTAGATACAGGGGAGCTTTGTTTAAGATTAGGTCTATGACAAATGTACGTAAGAAAAGTGTATTTCTCATAAGTACATGCCGGGGTTTGAACCGACCTTTGTAGGATTTGAAGGAAAGCGTTCTTATAACCGAGCCACCAGTGTTGCTATACTATAAATCACTTTGAACTTTAATTAAATTACTGTGTCAATACATTTAAAATGAACATACAATAGCTTGCCTTACCGGACATCACGTGTTCTGGATGAAGTGAATGAATCGTTCACAGCTGATTAAACACGGAATGAACAAAAGTATAATGCATTATTTGAGAGTTAAAATTTTATTTTCTGAATCACTGTGCGTATCGGTTCCAGTGGGGTTAGCATTGCTGTTCGTGTTATCGTAGCGGCTTCGTAGGTGTTAAGATTTATTATTTAATGAAAACCAGTGGCTGGTTATATTATTACTCGCTTATAGAAAGGACATTGAAATGATAATAGGTCAATTCTGCCTATTTCACTCCTTTCCACGAAAACGTCGCTGCTTTCACAACTTACTTCTTTCAGTCCCCTCTCATCATTATAATTTTATTTCATACTCTTTTGTCGTTGCCATAAATTTAGGGAACGATCTCATTGTAAACATAAGACAAGCCAGATCATACCATACCAGATCTTTGTTTAAAAAAACTCGTGTATCTACACTACTTGAATAGCTTCTCACAATGTTAGTAAGTGTATTAGTTTACAGTATATATAAAAGTATAATATATATGTAAGTATTAGATTAACCAGTTAACTTTTAATATTTCTTAAATGCACCTATAATACTCGTAGTTTAAATTTGTCTCCAAGGTTTGGCTGTCAGATAATGTTTATGGGAATTAACACCGTCGTCCAATAAAATTTAAAATAAATAATTTCTGAGCTGGTTTTGGGCAAATCCTTTAGGTGTGGCGCAGCTCCATTGCAATGCCTAAAAATACCCACTTGTACTCGTTACGTTAACGCATTGTGCAGTGCTATGCTCCGAATTTACGCGTCGTCGCTCTCTCGTCTCTACCCTTTGTTCCCATCATAACCTAAGGTAATAGTAATATAATTAGGACCGGTGTAAACTTGCCTTAGTAATGACTATAATTATGTTATTTGATGTACGAGTAAGTGCAGCGGATCTTGACATAATTAAGTAGTTATTTTTAATAGCAGGTAACTGTTATTGTATTGTAATTTCCCTGTATAATTATTGTTGAGTAAGCGCCATTAGAGCATGGGTGAATATTGTTTTCGTAGACAAATATGTCCGTGGTCTAGCGGTTAAGTCCGTGGATTCAGACGCAGCGGTACTGGGTTCGATTCCTGGTCCGGACACAATAATTTATGTATTTAGTTTATCTATATATATACAGGTGAATGTGTTCCCTATGCATTGCCAAACTATTTGACCGATCGGGATGAAACTTTGGGAATATGTTGTGTGAACATCAGGGCAGGTTTCTGACATATTCGATTGCATAATAAGTAAATCTGAATATATAAAACAAAGTCAGGTTTGTTAGAACACTTATAACTTGAGAACGGCTGGACAGATTTTCACGGTTTTTGATTTGTTGGATTTGTCTCCTTCTCGAATACCGAATAACTATAAATAAAATTGGAAAATTTGGAGAAAAAAAGAAAATAAAAGAAATAACATTTTCCTATACAAAATGTTCGTGGGTTTCGTACCTGTCAAACAATGTTGGATGTCAAATATTTATGTGTGCGTTCAGAAATTTATATTTAGCTTATTTATATAATATAGAATAAATGACAAATAACCTAATGTATTAATTAAATTTTCTCTCTTTTTTGATTGATTGGTCTCAGTTTTACGTTGCGAAATCATATGTGATTTGTTTAGACAATTGTTTTGTGTGAGTATTATTATTATTAATAAATAACATTCATTGACTGTCAGGCGGTACGAAGTTCGCCGGGTCAGCTAGTTTGTGATATTTCTCAAGTTTGGTGCGCGAGACACGTCGACGAGCTTGCCACTTGTCATAATAAAGTAAATACACAATTATTTAAATAGTGTTTTATTCTGTTTTCCAGGAACGATGTGGTTATTAAACATTTATAGACGCTGATAGACGGTGGTCTATTGGCCAAGGGTAGCTTTAAGCAATCTTAAGTTGGTTGTTGTAAGAGAAGCGAAGTGCACAGTTGTGCGTATTATAAAGGATTTAAGATATGAGGGAATATTAGGATTATTAAGAATGTTATAATGTAAGGTGAGAACATGGACAGACCTACGAAAGCGGATATTGAGCCATTTTCGATTAGAATTCGTTTAGGCTGTTTTGTAGTATTTTAGTCTGGACACTGTTTTAAGCAAGAATTTTTGTATCATCAACTGTTGTGTGTTCGTGGGAGAAATTTAGAAATAGTTTTTGAATTGTAGTTACTTTATGGTTTTGTGTCGCATATATACTTCTCCAGGGCCAGCATCCAAGCTATGGGGATACTTAAACCTGCTAAACTCAGCTGGAAGAAAACACCAGGACAAAGTATAGGAAAGAGTCACACCGCGTGGCAGGAGTCCAGGTCACGATTTCACGGCACAATAACTTATCACTAAATCGATTCTTATACCACGGCTCAATGTTCATATTGTCCTTTAAATCGCTTATTAGAAGTATTTAGTTAAATGTTTTTAATATTTGATTATAATGGTGTCACTTGCACGGGCGACAAAACCGAACTCTCTTCTAACTCCACCCGTTTTTACCAGAAGGCGTAAGCATACACCATATGAATTTACCGTTGTAGCTTACGTTCCCGCGTTTATTAAAATAGTGAGTTTGATTATAGATAATGGTTGTGGAAGGAATCAAAAAGAGAGGATGATACCTAGCCACAACATCAACAAATATAGCTACAGTTACCCTCGGTCTCTATGGCAGGTCTGGTATAATATTATTAAGTAAAAAATAACCAAACAAAAACCTGAAACTAAAAGAAGAACTTGTAAGAAACGCCAAATCGATAAACGTCCTATTCATTTAATCCCGGTACAACAGCGTACTCCATCGTTTGTTACCAGCGTGGACAGGAAATGGACAAATCAGATTATTTCACCCACTATGAACGCTTTTAGATAACAGGTTGACCAGAGGCGTATACACAGGGAACGGTACAAAACTACAATAGCCAATACATTCTCTCTATGTACCTATGTTAACAACACATCTATCTTTAACCCGTTCGTGAGAATGTGTCGCATATAACACGATAACACACAAATATAAATGTTACATAAGAAATAAGGAAAATTAAAATGTAGATTTAGTTATTACTGTTCTGTTTCTGAAGAAAGTTTGAGGTAAGTAAATGTTTGAAGATATGAACGGAAGGAGCCTGTCTGATAGTCAGTGGTAGTCTGTTCCACTGGTGAGCGGCAGATACATGGAACGAATCAGAATATCTGCTAGATGTGTGGGGAGGGATTTTAAGCTGGTTGTTATGAGAAGAACGAAGTCATGCGAGTCACCTTTGTTGAATTTGAATTGCGATTTAAAATACGATTTAAGTTTCCACACCTCGCTTTTCAAATGTCCCCCCGGACCAGAGTAATCTGGTAAGGTGGAGAAAAGCTACGGAAAAGAACTGTACATTGTGTGATGCTGCCATAGGAACTGCTAGACACACATTTGTAGGATGCGTTACTCTTCTAGAAAAGGGCTATTACTCACGCCGAAATGACAAAGTCCTTGGTGGTCCTATTGATAGAATGTTGCTTCTATTCGCTAAGTGAATATTACAACCACAAATTTTAAGTATTTTGTGTATTATAACAATTACCTGTACAATATGTTTTAATAATAATCTGTATGTAATAAGTGTGACTAAAATTATAAATATAATAATAAGAATTTAACATTGTAAATAATGTTTAACAAAATTTGTGTGCCAGAAATGGCTGAATGTGGCACTTACTATTAATATTTACTATTACCATGTTCAATGCAAATAAATAATTTCATTTCATTTCATTTCATTTCATTGGTGTTATCCGTGAAGCAGTAAGTCTTTCTATTGCAAGAGCCAGAAAGGGACTGACTGCAAATAAAACTTTGACCACATTTGTAAACGAAGGGCAAAGCACGAAAACTAAATGCAAGCCCACATCGATCCTTGGCGCCGCATCAAACTGGAAAATTCTCATAGATACATTTGAAAATCATTATAGGATCCCAGATGAACTAGCTGTATCAGCGTATAGGCCAGACATCTTAGTGTTTTCTCGGAACTTGAATAAAGTTATCCTTATTGAACTTACCGTTCCGTGGGAATCAAATATTAAGACGAAAACACTAAGTCGAATAAATATTATGATCTCACAAAAGAAATGATTAGGAACGGGTTCAAGACTCAGCTTTACGCAGTGGAAGTTGGTGCGAGAGGAGTTCCAGCAAAATCTTTGCATCACTTACTGAGATAATTGGGCCTAAGCAGGTCAGCCGTCAATACATTTATGGAACGAGCTTCCAAGACGCTATTAACGGAATCATACAGTATTTGGTTGGGTAGGGAGAGGAATAGAATGGTGGATGGTGAGCGTATTATCGCGCAATAAAATAAAAAAGGGAGGCCTCCTTTTCTTAAACCAGCCTATTGTTTAGTGAATCCATGGACTGCTTAGAAATTAGTCTTCCTATTTTTTATATTCGTGTCCTTATATTAGTGTCTTTGGTTAAGGACGATAAATTAAGACTTACCTAGTAATTCGCCATCAGTCCCTAGCAATAGGAGCGCCCCCGAGCGTTACTCACGGACACTGTCTTCGGAACGAGAATTTAATGTGAAAATACCGCTTCACTTAAATAAAATCTCTCAATAACCTAAATTACGAGGGGTTAACGCTTTTGCAGCCTTCTCGTTCGCACAATTCAACAATTTAAAGGATTTTAAAGTTTAAGTACTCTTAAATTGTATTTATTTATATATTAGTATGTAATATTGTTATGTATGTATTAATTGGGCGGCATTCGGGAAACTTCGACATATACTCTCATCGTCCATACCACCGTGTTTGAAGACAAAAGTCTTTAATCAGTGCGTCCTCCCCGTAATGTCGTACGGGGCAGAGACGTGGACACTGACAGTGGGTCTGGTTCACAAATTCAAGGTCGCTCAGCGAGCTATGGAGAGAGCTATGCTTGGTATTTCTCTGATGGATAGAATTCGAAACGTTGAAATTCGTCGGAGAACCAAAGTTACTGACATAGCATTCAAATGGGGCAAACGGGTTCTGGAGTGGAGACCACGTACGGGACGACGCAGTGTGGGACGACCCCCCGCCAGATGGACGGATGACCTAAGGAGGGTCGCTGGTGGTATATCCAGCAGTGGAGAGACACAGGTTGATGATGATGATGATGTATTAATACTGTTAAGAATAACTTAATTGATGATTGCACCTACCATCTATTCTGTCAAAATGTTAAGTCCGCCTTTGTACATAGTGCAATTGAGTTTTTAAATAAATCAATAAATTGCACGCTAAAGATATAAAATGCGCTCCCAGCCAGTGTGTTCCCTTCACTCCTTTAATCTGGAGTCCTTTAAGCGAAGTGGGAAAAAGCATCTTGAGGCCGGCATAGTGGAAGAGACTGATGTCGTTAGTGGCTGGCGTCAGTTGCTTCCATTCTTGGACCTCTATATTTTTTTTTTGCCTTCATTTTTTTTTTTAGTATTTGTATTTTATAATTTTACTGATCACAAACTTCCAGCGGTGATCAGGCAAGCTCCGTCTTAAAAAAATAGTTTATATTCACTTTATTAAAATGCCAAATGTCGCCATCCCACTCTGATGTGGTAAATATTTATTTATGTAGGTATATAAAGCATCATCACGACCGTTTCCCTTTCGGGGTGGTCAGAAACCAAGCTTATAAATAAGCAGATTCACATTTAGCCAACTTTACTATAGCCCAATCATGACAAGTGGCAAGCTCGTCGATGAGTATGGTATATAGGTACTCGTAGTATTTATAACTGCCTCCGTGGTCTAGCGGTTAAGTCCGTGGATATAGACTCGGAGGTACCGGGTTCGATTCCTGGTCGTGTCACAAAAATATTTATTAATGTAAATAAATACATTTAATTCATTTGTGATATTTCTCCAACTCGTACCAAACGCTGGAGACATCGACGAGCTTGTCATGATTGGCCTATACAATTCCACTGATCCCGTGCCTAGATGAACACGTGCCGTCGGTTTCGGTTCCACTAATATAATTTAGCCAAATCCCCATACAAGATTAATGATGTCCTTTCATCATAATCAGTTCTGTAGTAAAGGCGTGAAAGACCGACAAAAAGACATACATACTAGTACTAGTATGGATTTGTCGATTTTCGTATGTGTCCCAGTATCCAAATTTAGTTTCCCAAAAACGCTAGCAAATCCCTTTGAAACATGGGATCATTGGGATATTATCATGGCAAGTCTCGGAGCCAGAGGCAAAAACAAGATTTGGGCAAAACGCACCACTCGCGCTGCACGCAGCAATAAATCTGCGACAGACATCGACGTATATACGTATTCAAACAGCGCTTATGAAGGCATAACATATATTTTTTTGGATTAAATTTTAAATATAGTATTAGACGTGTCACGTTAAGCGGGACATTCAAATAAAACTAGGAATTTAAGCAAGGAAGTTAATATATTAAGCAAGATGAAGTTAACAAAGCAAGAGAATCTACAATTATATAAAGGGAGGGTCGTAAGCCAAAACTTAGCCCTATCACTCTTTATGCATCCGTTGACCGTACGTAGGGGTACCTTCCCTCGGAGAGCCTGAAGATGGGGACCCGGAGAGCGCTGCCGATCCCAAGCGGACAACAAGGCGTCACGGGGATCCTGGGCAGCGGGGTTATCTTCTCAAGCTGGGCCCCAGCTTTATAGTCCTACTGGAAAAACCCTGGAACGCACGGGGAGCACACGTTACGTTCCATCTCTAGATCCACCACCACTCCAGTCCACACCAAGACAAGATACCATGTAGTTGGTGAGACCGCAGCGGTGGTGCACAAATAAAAATGAATCTACTGCACGTGGTCATGAAGTGACCCGTACTATTTTCAATTCAATACTTACCCAAGCTACGGGGGCGACAATATCCAGTAGGATGAATTTATATTTATAATTATTAAGTAATACGTATATGAATCTGGTAAAATATTTATTATAAATTAAAGCAGCACATTGCAGTTGGTTTTGAAATTCAAGTGTCAAAATCTACACTGACAGGTGACGTCTTAAATATGTGCAAGGCAAAGGATGTCGATTGCAGCCAACAATATTTATTCCTTGGCCGCATGTAATACAATCGTTACAGACGTGGAGCGGTAGGTTCGATTTCTAATCGGTACACAATAATTTATTTAATTTATTCGTGATATTTCTCGAGTCTGGTAAGCTTGACATCGACGAGCTTGCCACTTGTCATGATGGGCCTATAATAAATTTATCTAAATGTGAATCCGCATCTTTAAAAAGCGTGGTTTCGTTGAGGTATGAATACTAGTCGGTACACAATAATTTATTTAATTTATTCGTGATACTTATTTTTCGAGTTTGGTTAGCTAGAAACATCGACGAGCTTGCTACTTGTCATAATGGATTAGCCAACTTTACTGTAAATTCGCTTCTAAATTACTTGCTCTTTTTTTTACAAATATTTGTTTGCTTTCGTGGCCTAACGGTTACGGCTGACTATTTCTCCAGAATTTTTGGGAAGGCCCAATTCCAACAGTGGAGGTCTAGCACTATTGTGTCCTAGAATCTTTGATTATAATCTATATTCTCTTATACAACCATACCTTCCTAATAGAATTCGGTTAAGTCAATATTTACAGAATATGTTGTACACAATATACTTGATATTTTACATCCTAAAATTATAGTTGCCCTGCCTGGAGTGTGTTATGGACCTTTACTATAGGCAAGGAACAGAACTGTGGGTTAATATACACCAACACAAATTAAAATCAAATTAATAAACTATACTTAAAAATTATAATAATTTAAATACAGCACTGTAAAAGGGCCTTGTCAATAATTATATAATTTAATAACTCCTCGCTCAGAGAATCAGCATAGCGATTTAGCGGGGAATTGCGGCTAGCGTTCTTGCCACCATGCCGCGCGAATACGATTTATATTTAAATAAGGTTTTGTAAGTGGGTTTTTTTCGTTTTTGTTTTGTGATATTAATTTAATAATTATTTAAATATATAATGATATAACAAAATATGTAAGTATTTAAAGTACATATTTTATTATTAAATAGTCTTATTTTTATACTGTCGTACTTTTTATTTTTATCTAAATAAAATACTCCTTTCATCCTATTACAAGTATACAAAATACTTTTTGTGTCTATATTATGACTCCGTCCCTAACTTTGATACAGACAAATAGTTACTAATGCCATTTACTTTAAAATAAAAACCATTTTAAATTTTTCATGTACCTACTTAAATTATAATTTCTTAAACCAGCCAATTGTCGGTCGCAAGCCCGAGACACCATTCTTCTCATCTCTTACCCACACACGATGGACCCGGCACCCGCACGGTGAATCCATGGAATGCTTAGAAATTTGTCTTCTATTTTTTCTTGAAGTCACTGTTTCCTTGTTTGGATAACAGTTACGAGTATATGTCTTTGGCAGCAATGATTCATGCCGGGCTCACGGTAGAGAGTTTAGCGAAAGTAAGTTTTTGCTCCCCGCCCCATTAATTGCTTCGACTTTTAGGAAATCGTCGTAAATGTCCCACGATTAATGGGCCCAGTCTGTTGTTAAAAGGAGGGAAGTATACATAATCTCCCACTTTGTTAATGTTTTTGCTTTACAACATTTCTTTTTACTTAGTGTTTTCACAAAAATAAACTGCGTATAATTAACTGGTAACAGTAAATTAAAACTTTTATCCGCAGTCCAAGGCCAAATTAATGTGAGGCTTGGCAAAATTCTACAGAGATAATAATAATTACAAACTACGCAAATGAAATTAAATAGGTAACTATAAACAACTAAACCTAATAAAATAAACTATAAAAAAAAAAAGTCTTCAAGAGACGTTTTCCCTCTGTATGGCAAGATAGATAGGACAGCGCCTTTCCTCAATCGTACAATCACGCATTCTCACTTTCTTTGGACACGTGTCGCGGCGTGGAGATACATCCATTGAGCGCCTTGTAGTTCAGGGAAAAGTCGATGGCGAGAGGATGCGTGGTAGGTCTCCGATGAGATGGACTGACCAGGTTAAAGCAGCAATGGATCACCCCCTCTGCCAAGAGTGTAGCGACTAAGAAGAAGAAGCAAGGCTAATATGTTGGTAGAAATTATTTCGTCTCCGTGTGCCGTTTGGACAACTCCTTGGCCAGCGCTTGGCTGAGGGTCCCCATGATGCCATCGTCATCGTCGACCCCAAACAGCGCAAACTCGTAACCTGTACTGAGGTTGGTGTATTTGCGCAGCTTGAGGTTCCCAGTAGAAACTGCCGCACTTGCTAACGCTTGATGAGGTTGCCTGGATGTGAGATGGGAAATTTTAAAATCCAGGAGTCCTTCTTGTTATTTATTCAAATTAAAAAACAAAACAATTATTGAAATTATAGACAAACAATTCTGTCGGGTTTTCTAGCTTAAAGAAAATGTACACAACGTTAAATATACTTGAAAGTGGTAACAATATTAAAAAATACATACATACATACATACATACACGCCAGGTCCCTTGCAGGGTAGGCGTAGAGACAATTGAGCGCTATTTGTCCCGATCTCGACATACTTCTTTCGCTTCTTCAACATTCATCAACCTCTTCATACATGCCAGCATTCAGCTATTGTTTTATTTATTTTATCGTAATAGGTGGGTCTAGGTCTGCCAAGGCCTCTTTTAACCACAACTTTGCATTATGTATCTGGTTCGTCCATCTCTATTCGCTCATCCTTTCAACATGCCCGAATCATCGGAACATGCTTTTTCTTATTTTTGTCCATATGACCAGTTCAACAGAACGTATTTTTTATGTAAAGACCTGATATATCTGTATACACATATATATATATATACGCCGGAATATCCATATATATCCATATATCCATATATATTTATATCCCTACTCCGGCACATATTCCGGCGGATAAATCATCAAACATATAATATGTAATAGCCACTTTAGACTAATATGCAATGTGTTAAGTCCGTAGATTTAGACGCAGAGGTACCGGGTTTGATTGCTGCTTTTTATTTAATTTATGTTTGTGGTTTTTCTCGAGTTTGGTACGCTAGAGACATCGACAAGCTTGCCACTTATCATGATGGGCTTATAGTAAAGTTGGCTAAATGTGAATCCGCTTATTTATAAGCGTAGTTACTGACTACCCCGAAAGGTATTCGGTCGTGATGTTATTTTTTTTTAATACAAATTTGTTTTAAACAGAATTGGTGCCCTTATACAAATCCCACCAGCGACCTTTTTCAGGTCATTCAACCAAATTTTATATATTTTATATATATTTATTTAATATTTGTTAATTTTGAAAAAAAAAAAACAGTAAAATTTTATGGAGTATAACTTAAAAATCCTGTTGGTCAAATAAAATTATGTGGTAATCGTTTGTGTGGTAAATGGTAAATATTGCAGGTAAGTGCTTATTGTTTGTTGCGGCTAGCTTTTCGGTTCCCTTTTTGTGAAGCATTCCACAATGCAAATAAACAAATTTAACCCCCAAATTAAATTACTATGAAAAATCTCGCAGCGATTGTTCAACATGACCATGATCAACATTGCATTTAATGTAATTTTAAATAAGGTTAGTTGGGGTAAGTGTGGCATATAAATTCGATAGATAAACTGTAAATAATAATATTAATCTTTATTATTAGATCAGGCATCAAAATAAATATACAAAAGGTCCATAGATATTTATATATATATATATATACTTTATAAACTAAAATTGAATAATATTTAATATTTTGGATATATTTGGTCGAAGTAGATACAAAAATATTAAAATAAAATACATGAAAAAACTAATTATAATAAAACTAAACTAAAACTACCTATGAAATTAAAACTATTCTACAAAATAAACTAAGGGCTTACCACCAGGGAGGATACCTAAAACTCTCGCTGCATTACCCCGTTGAATTATAATGGAAATATTCTGTTTTAGGTAGTTATGGCATTTGGGATCGCCACACTCATGAAAAATTCGTTTACCCAGCTTCTTTTATGAATTTGTGGGTATCAAGAGAATATAAACTAAAATATATAAAATATAAATATACACTACACTACAGCTTTCGCATCTTCATCTTATTGCCGTCAAAGTACTTTGGGTACGGCGACCACCTAAATAAACGCTGACTGCTTTAGGTCGTTCACGAGGGTTTGGTGCTGCGGTAGACCTCGTCGCAACTTCCGTGGTACATTTCGTTGCGCCAAATCAACCTATGTACCGACGAAACACAACATCCTGCAATAATGACCACCCATTGTTAACATATTCGAGGTAGACAGTAGAATATATTCTTCAGAAACATGTTTTCAAGGCTCATCTCTAGCAGTGAAGATCTACTCGTAAAATGATATAATCTAATGAAAGAAAGAAAGAAAGAAAGAAAGAAAAAAGTTTATTTGTCACAAAAAAAAAACACAAGCAGTAAAAAATAATAATGATAATACAACAAACAAGATAGTGTGGTGACAAATAGGGAATCAGCTCAGCAATAAGCTGCAACACTCGGTCACAGCGCTGATTTTCAGCTGATCCCTCATAATTTTGACATTAACATTGATGAGGATATCCAAAACAAAATCCAAGTTCGCTTTATTCCCTCGTATACCTTTAGAGTAAACGTGAAAGTCACTTACTAAATGTCTTCCGTAAAAGTAACTGCAAATCGTAAGTATACGTCGCAGCGACATTTTACGAGTGATTCAGTTAAGAGCTATATAATCTGGGCGTTCGATCAGCGGTCCATTTGCGGCCGAGACGAGAATCAATCACGCGTCTACATAAAAGCAAAACCTAATGAGCCTGTCAACACCGACCACTTTGGAATTGTTTATCAATCTTTAATCATTAAGTGATGCGTGGAGATTCATCAAGCGCCAGGGGAAAGTCGACAGCGAGAGGATGCTGTTCATCGGGCTGAACAGGCTGCAATGAACACACAAGCAACGGCTAAATAATGTGCCACCAACAATCAAATGGAGACACATGGTAAGGAACGAGAGGGATTCCAGCTAAATCTTTGCACAATTTACTGAAAGAATTGGGCCTAATCAGGTCTGGCATCAATACATTTATGGAACTAGCTGCCAAGACGGCACGGAATCATATCAATCAAAATCAAAAGATTTATTTCCATAGGTTAACTTGTAACAACTTGGATATTGTCAACACTAAAATAATATAAAACAAAAACATACAAAATATATAAACAAACATAAGTTAGGTAATCATGGTTGGACCGTAACGGGTAAACAATCCAGATTTATGTGTGTTTTAATAGCATTATTGTCATAAGCAGGGTAATTGTAACTTAATATAAGATCGTGGCTGTAAATAGGCCGTGTCAACTAAATATAAATTCGTGGCTGTAAAAGGGCCGAGTCAGCTTACAATGTAACAATAATAATAAATATCAAATCTTAATACTAGTTCGTGGCTGTATACATATATAGTATTTGGTTGGGTAGGGAGAGGAGTAGAATGGGGGATGGTGATCGTCTTGTTGCGCAATAAGAAAAGGAGGCCACCTTTGTAAACCAGCGTATACTCGGTCGCAAGCCTTGAACACCATTCTTCCTATCTCTTTATCTTACACACGATGGACCCGGCGCGGCACCCGCACAGTGCCTCCATGTAATGCTTGGCTCCAATACAAATTTTGTTTTCTCCAGACGGCTCTACATTTTGACGTAATCAATGGTACTCTCATTATGTTTATTAAACCTAAATACCAGCTTACCATACTCGTATATACAGTATGGTATCATCACAATCATTATACCTAGAGGGTGGTCAGAAACCGTCAATGTTTTAAGAGTTCACATTTAGTCAACTTGACTGTCGGTACATCGTATATATGAGTACATAACGTTAGTTAATTTAATTTATATATATTTTTCGATAAAAATATCCTTGTTATATATATACGAGGGGCGTTCAAAATATTCTCGGTATGTGGATAAAAACAAACAAGTACGAAAAGTTTGATATTTTTATTTTTCAATATACTCCCCCCCTATGTTCATACACTTATAAGATCGATCAATTATTTTTTTTAATCCCTCATAAAAATATTTTTTATCTTTGGTGTAAAAATGCTCCTCCACGGCCGTCTTCAACGCTTCATCGTCAGAAAATTTATTTCCACGCAGATCCTTTTTAAGATTGGGAAACAAAAAGAAGTCGCTTGGGGCTAAGTCCGGACTATAGGGTGGATGAGTAACAGTTTCAAACCCACATTCAACAATAGCTGCCTTGGCAATATGAGCAGTATGGACAGGGGCGTTGTCATGCAGAAGCAGAACACCTTTGGTTAACTTTCCTCGCCTCTTTTCTTTGATCGCATCTCTTAATTGACGTATAACGTTAGCGTAGTACTGCCCTGTGATATTTACACCTTTTTCTTTATAATCGATAAGCAAAACTCCTTCACAATCCCAAAATATTGTGGCCATGACCTTGCCAGCTGACGGGATTACCTTGAACTTCTTGGGATGAGCTGAACCCTTAATGTGCCACTGCATGGACTCCTGTTTGCTCTCTGGGTCATAATGATGAACCCAGGTTTCATCTCCAGTAACTATTTTTTGCAGCACCTCATCGGGATTTTCACCACACAGGTCGATAAAATCTGAACAGCAAGCCACACGCATATCCTTTTGAAGAAGCGTCAGCATTCGCGGAACCCATCTTGCACTTACTTTTGACATATTAAGATGGTCATGTATAATGTCATGTACGGTACCAATAGAGAGATTGGTTACTTGAGCTATAGATTTTACCTTCACTCGGCCGTCTTCCAATATAAGTTTTTCCACTTTATCAATATTTTCTTGTGAGGTAGCCACTACAGGCCGGCCAGGTCTAGGGTCATCTTCAATACTCTCCCTTCCACGCTTAAATTCGCTTGACCATTTTTGAATAGTAGATAAAGAAGGAGCAGACTCACGGTAAACACAATCCATTTCCTCTTTTATGGTTTTTTGATTTTTACCCTGTTTTGTCAAGAATTTTATGACGGATCGGTGCTCTAATTTCGTTAAAATTGTTAATTCGCTCATGGTGTTCATGTTTGTTCGGCAATTGCAGAAAAACAAAAGAACATCTCGGTTCCAATTTTACTTTCTTTTAATGTCAATGGATGAATCTTAGCGGCCAGTAACAAATATATATATAAAAGAGGTTGTAACGTATCAATACCGAGAATATTTTGAACGCCCCTCGTAATTTAATTAGGTACCTATATAAACATAAATAAATTATTTACAATTACTTTGAAGTAACATAACAAGGATATTTTTATCTAAAAAAAATCAAAAACAAATAAATATAATAATAAAAATCATTAAATAAAATATCTACTATATATGGAAATGCTAAATACTAAAATATCTACTATATATGGAAATGCTAAATACTAAAATATCTACTATATATGGAAATGCTAAATACTAAAATATGTACTATATATGGAAATGCTAAATACTAAAATATGTACTATATATGGAAATGCTAAATACTAAAATATCTACTATATATGGAAATGCTAAATACTAAAATATCTACTATATATGGAAATGCTAAATACTAAAATATCTACTATATATGGAAATGCTAAATACTAAAATATGTACTATATATGGAAATGCTAAATACTAAAATATCTACTATATATGGAAATGCTAAATACTAAAATATGTACTATATATGGAAATGCTAAATACTAAAATATCTACTATATATGGAAATGCTAAATACTAAAATATCTACTATATATGGAAATGCTAAATACTAAAATATGTACTATATATGGAAATGCTAAATACTAAAATATCTACTATATATGGAAATGCTAAATACTAAAATATGTACTATATATGGAAATGCTAAATACTAAAATATCTACTATATATGGAAATGCTAAATACTAAAATATGTACTATATATGGAAATGCTAAATACTAAAATATCTACTATATATGGAAATGCTAAATACTAAAATATCTACTATATATGGAAATGCTAAATACTAAAATATCTACTATATATGGAAATGCTAAATACTAAAATATGTACTATATATGGAAATACTAAATACTAAAATATCTACTATATATGGAAATGCTAAATACTAAAATATGTACTATATATGGAAATGCTAAATACTAAAATATGTACTATATATGGAAATGCTAAATACTAAAATATGTACTATATATGGAAATGCTAAATACTAAAATATCTACTATATATGGAAATGCTAAATACTAAAATATGTACTATATATGGAAATGCTAAATACTAAAATATGTACTATATATGGAAATGCTAAATACTAAAATATGTACTATATATGGAAATGCTAAATACTAAAATATGTACTATATATGGAAATGCTAAATACTAAAATATGTACTATATATGGAAATGCTAAATACTAAAATATCTACTATATATGATGTACCAGTCAAGTTGGCTAAATGTGAACTCTTAAAAAAAGAGATGGTTTCTGCCCACCCCGCTAGGGATTATGGTTGTAATGATATATATACATGTACGAGTATGTTAAGTAGGTACTTAAGTTTGATAAACGGAACGAGTGTACCATTGAATACGTCAAGATGTATAAAAGGTCGCCGGCAGGGTAAGCCAGAGGCGACACCAGTTCTGTCCTATCAAGCGAGCGACGCATACCTAAGGAGGAACACCTTTTGTCCGCGTTCTCGAGTGCAAATAGCCTAGCGTTCTAATTTCAAGATGTTATACTCAGAGGTCCTTCAAACCACTAAAGGCTTATTTCAGCATTTGATACACATTTTTAGAAGTGACATGGATTGCAAGTATAAAATGATATGGTCACTATAAGATATTGTTAGAATAGCTAATAACTTAAGAGAAGTTCCCTTAAGTAGGGACTAAATAAATTATCCGCCTTACATGGATCGCACAACATTTTAAAATTAAAATTTTCTTTATTCCGTAACAGGACGTCGAACTTGTCAAAATATGCATCTATCATACGCTGAAGATGTGGAATGCTCTCCCAGCCAGTGTGTTTTCCTATTCCTATAATATATTAAACAAAGTGTGAAAAACCATCTTGATAGGTCAGCATAATATTGGACTAATAGTCGTCAGTGTCTGAGGTTAGTTGTTCCCATTCTTGGACGTCGTCTACCGCTTACCATCAGATTAAAAAAAAAACAAATCCTATAATCGGTCGCTTTTATGATATTACAATTTACATTAAAATAAAACGGTTTAATGAGTAAAATCCTCCGAAGCAGAAATAAGAAACCAATAGTATGATGGCAATGCAATTTATTTCTTCAATTTCTTATCTAAGGCGCTCAGTCATTGACTTAGATATAAACCCGCCATTATTTTTACCGAGACTCTTTGATGGTCTAGGCTTTTATCTTAGCATTATTATTATGGCATACACACATACATATCTTCAAGCCAGATCCCTTGCAGGGCATGCAGAAACAATTAAGCCCCACTTGACACGACCACGACATACCTCTTTCGTTTCGTCAACATAAAACTCAATCTAGTCAATATAAAACTACTTACATGATATAATAAAATAAAATAAATATCCTAAATAGGGTGTTCCGCTCTCTATAGTGGACTCGTAATTTGGTGTCGACGGCGAGCAAAGTTAATAATTATGAAACATAACACTTACTTACTGTAGGTATTGAATTGTTATTTTTATGTATTTTTACATATATTTCGATATGTAAATGTTTAATTATTGCATGCTGTGTGCACATGTATTTGGACATAGTACTGGAATCGCAATGTGAAGATTTGAAATTTAAAAAATATTTGGACTCATTTCTGTTGTGTGTTTCTAATAACAATAAATAAATAGATAATGGAATTGAAATAGGATGTAGATGTTGTTGTTATATAGTATAATCATCATCCCCTTTTATTTTAATCTGCCGAGAAAATATAAGACAGAGATATCAGGACTTGCGTTTTAAAATAGACTGGTCTTTTAGGTTTAAGTCAACGCACCGAGTTGTCTGATTCAATTGACTCGATCCATGACAATTACATCGTCTCTGCTGAGAAGAGAGTCTAATAGTTTTACAGGATATTCAGTTTTTTTTTTAAGTTAATTTTCTTCCTAGCATTATTTATATTTTATACTCAAATGAAATAATATTTTCTCGCTTAGATATCAGTATAGCGATTCAGCATGCTGCATACACCTTACTCGATCCCCAAGGTTAGCTGGTAAAGAATGCCTACTGGCATTATAGCTCGCCTCTGTACTATTTTTAAGGGCATTTAAGAATTTAAATAATTAAATACTACGCGAACACGATTTATATTTAAATTATCTTTTATTTGTACCTATTATTTTTATTTAGGTATATTTCTAATTTGTTATTAAGTAATTTACAAATAAATTATTAATATATTTAAGTTTAAATAGACATTAGTTATATTATGACTGCCTTCGTGGTCTAGCGGTTAAGGCTGTTGATATTTAGACGTGTAGGTACCGGACGTTTCCCGTTCGGTACACAATAATTTATTTGTGATATTTCTAGAGTTTGGTACGCTAGAGACATCGACGCGCTTGCCACTTGTCATGATTGGCCTGTAGTAAAGTTGGCTAGACTTGAATCTGCTTCTTTAAAAGCTTAGTTTCTGACCATCCTGAAAGGGATACGGTCTTGATGATACTTAACTATTATTATTTTTTTAAATCTTTTTGTTTCTCGCTTAGATAATCAGCATTTAAGCAAGCAAAATGTTAGAGGAATTGGCTGAACTGGGTTGAAAGCAAATATTCATTGCAATGTATTACATAATAAGATGTACAAGGAAAAGTAACAATTATAATAGATTAAGTTAAGTTATGTCTATCATATTTTATACGTAAATATATATATTGTTAAAATCATAATACGTTAAAAATAATGTACTAGAATGAAAAGAAAGTATAGGGACAAAAACTAGGAAAGGCATGCTACGATGGTTTGGGCATGTTGAAAGAATGAGCGAAGAAAGATTGACTAACCAGATATTTAATGCGAAAGTTGTGGGTGAAAGAGGCCCTGGTAGACCGAGACTCACATATCACGATCAAATAAATAAAACACTGACTGAAGGTACACTAAAAAGCCTTCGTAACAAAAGGGCATGTATGAAAAGGTTAATGAATGTCGACGAAGCGAAAGAGGTATGTCGTGATCGTGTCAAGTGGCGCTCAATTGTCTCTGCCTACCCCGCAAGGGATCCGGCGTGATGATGTGTATGTATGTACTGATTGAATCATAAGGGAGCGGCAACATCATCTTGAGGGCAGTTAGTGAGAAGCCATGTATGTGCCCAGTGCCTCAGGAGGGCAAGGCAAATATAAAAAGTAAATATCCTCTTTTTTACTAATATAAATTAAGCAAACACTATGTTACTAACCCCTATGGATACTATTCCGAAATATGCGCATTTTATTTTATTTTATTTTATTTATTTATAATGGAATAGGACTGGATTGTTATCAGATATAAGTAATGTAACGCCGTCCCGCTTACTATAAGATGGGTGCGAGGTCAACTGTTGGATATATTTAAGTTATTTTTTATACATCATCATCAGCCTGTGTCTCTCCACTGCTGGATATAGGCCTCCCCCAAGGCTCGCCATTTCACACGATCTTCTGCCACCCTCATCCATCCCCCACCAGCGACCTTTCTCAGGTCATCTGTCCATCTGGCGGGGGGTCGTCCCACACTGCGTCTTCCAGTACGTGGTCTCCACTGCAGGACCCGTTTACTCCATCGTTCATCGCTTCTGCGACAGACGTGTCCAGCCCATTGCCACTTCAGCTTGCTAATTTTGAAAGCTATGTCGGTAACTTTGGTTCTTTGACGGATGTCAACGTTTCTGACTTCATCCTTCAGAGAAATCCCGAGCATAGCTCTCTCCATAGCTCGCTGAGCGACCTTGAATTTATGTATCAGACTCACCGTCAGCGTCCACGTCTCTGCTCCATACGACATTACTGGAAGAACACACTGGTTGAAAACTTTTGTCTTTAAACACTGTGGTATGTTTGATAGGAAGAAATGTCGCAACTTCCCGAATGCTGCCCATCCTAGCTGAATGCGTCTGTCGGCTTCTTTACTGAAGTTAGCTATTCCTAATTGGATGGTCTGTCCAAGGTAGACGTATTTTTGTACAACTTCGATAGTGGCATTTCCCACGTTGATTGGTCTCGGTATGGTATGGCCGTTGAACATGATTTTTGTCTTGTCCAATTTCATACCGAGACCAACCCGCTGAGATGCCACATTTAAGCCTTTCAGCATTCCGCTAAGATCTTCCAGCGAGCTAGCCATTATGACTATGTCATCCGCGAATCGAAGGTGCGAGATATGTTCTCCATTGACTTTTATGCCGTAGTCACTCCAGTCCAGCATTTTAAAGACATCTTCCAACGCGTTTGTAAATAGTTTCGGCGATATTACGTCGCCCTGTCTACACCTCTACGCAGTTGGATCGGTATTGTATGCTGGCCTTGTATCTGTACGGTCATAGCCGCTGCATCATAGAGATATTTTTTATACAAGTACCTACTAAATATAAATTTATTATAGTCACTTTATTATCCTAACATCATACCGCCAGACAGTTTCGCATCGCGGCCCGCTTTGTCTCCAAGAATTTTAGTTTGTATCAAAATTTAAGTGCATGACATTTACTTGACATTTCGTGAAAGAAATACGGGCTCAGTTTATAAGAGCAACTTTATCCCTATTTTATTATGTATAAAACTTGTATAGTTTCTGCTACATATGGCTGGAAATAGACGTATATATCTAAGGACTTGCCTAACATTTATTTATTATTACCATTATTTTTAAGCTATTGCATAGCTTTTATCTTGGGCTTTGAGCGCGGCGACCGAATCAAGAAATTCCGTAACGAAAATAAACCTAACACCCCCCACTCCGACCGGCACAGCGGTGCGGCGTTGAAAGCCGTGCATCGTCTGACGTCGTTTCAGTTCGGCAGACTTCGGCACGGTGTTTGTGTGCGTGCGACTAGACGTATGCGTGTAGACTAGCTGCTAACTGCTCATAACTGATTCTATCTCTTTTAGACACAATGCTAGGTTAGACAGCATTCTTTTTGGACGCGTCCACACTTAACGTGTATGTAAAAACTTGAATGAATATCATAGAAAAAAAACTGCATAAATAAAATAAATAAATAATTATAATTGCATAAGTTGATAAAAATGCTATGCTTTACCCCCGAGTGCCACACGTATTTTTTTTCACGTGCGCGACCAAACGTGTCAAATTCCTTGTTGTTGTTGTTGTGAAAGATCCCTTCGTTCCTCGTTCAACTCCACTCTTTCCATTCTTTCTCATCACACGAGTAGTTTTATTTTATATGTATTATTGTATATGTATACTATATAACCTATTTACGTATTTGTATATGTAAAGTATTATTTTTAATAAGAGTAATGTTATTTCGTACAAAGGTCATACTACGTTTTACAAAAGTATACTCACACCCGTATTCTGATACGCTTTCCACATAAACATTTATTCCAGCTGTAAAACGGATTCCCTCAAGATTTCCTTGATATACTTGGTTGTAAAACTCGAAAGGCATACAGGAGAAGAGATAAAGAAGATAAATTTCTAAGCATTCCATGGATACACCGTGCGGGTGTCGTCGTGTGTGGGTAAGAGATGATAAGAATGGTATCTCGGGAATGCGACTAACAATAGGCTGGTTTACAAAGGAGGCCAACTCAACAGGACGCTCACCATACACCATTCTACTCTTCCCCCTATCCAACCAAATGCTGTATGATTCCGTTAATGCCGTCTTGGAAGCTCTTTTTATAAATGTATTGACGGCAGACCTGCTTAGGTCCAATATAATTATTTTCGGTAAAATAGTTTTTTTTTCTGACAACATTATAATACCATTTCTTGCTCGTTTAAAACACGTGATTTCGGAGAAGTCCTGGTAATGAATCTGACCGGAAAATATGGTCGCGAGGCGTCGCTTCGCTACTGTGCCGTTCCGCCTAGTGAAAATCGACCTTATAAAGAAGAAATGCCGATTTTAGATTTCAATAAAATATTAGTCACATCTAAATAGATAATACGTCTATGGCAAGAAAAGTCTGAGGTGACCCGAGCGTCCGCTGTCACGTCGAATCATATCGCAGCTCTAGGGGCCCCCTAACGCCCTCTTTCCGTCACTACTTAATTGACTTCTCTATTTATATCTCCTCATTAGATTACACTCCAAGTTCAATATAAACAAAACAATCTGTAGGAGAAAATATATATTTTTTTGTGATAAAAGTTTTAGAAAAAAAAAATCATTGTGTCAATCCGTAATCCCAATTTCTTTTTTTGTAATTTATGTTTTTTCTTTTACAGGTAATAACTTTAAGAGTTTTTGCAGTTTTTTTTTTCAAGGTATGTAATTTGTCAATAAATATAAAAAAATGTTGAAAAAATATCCTCCTCCTTGCGTCGTGTTTCCTCATTGATGAGGGTCGTGACCTCTCGATTGGTGTGTCTTGATGATAGCACGCCACCCGTTCCTGTCTTTGGCGGCATGCACAGCATCATGGACGCTAGTGTTGGTGGTGGAGCGGATTTGGTCGGACCAGCGTACCGACGTAAAATTAATAAGCTCAAAATTAAACTAAAATATAATAATAAATATATTAAATAGCACCAACTCACATTTTAAAACAAATATAAATTTCAAATTTAATAAGTTCTAAATTAAACTCGGGCGTGTGTGGTGTGTGTGTATGTATGAGTACAGATGAGATAAATTTTATAGAATGTTCTTTAATATTATAAGTACAGAGAGTTTTATGCAGTGGAGTTTGATCCACTACTTACGAATTAAAGTGAGAACTGCCTGTTGAACAAAAGCAAACCATCTCTTTCTTATGAATAAGGCCATGCGAGCTAGAGAGAGACGAGTTTAATTATCGCGACGGATTTTTTAAACTTTAAACAATGTTCACGTTCCACACATACAAAAAAAAAACGGGTACGTCGCGGGACATTAAAAAGTGAGAACTAAACTTGCAGGTTACTAATTTGGTAGTTGGTAGGAATATGAAAATTAAATGAATGCATGGTAGGCGCGGTGGTGGCTCGGTTGTAAGATCGCGTACCTTAAATCCTACAAAGGTCGGTTCAAACCCACCCGGAATGTACCAATGAGAAATACACTTTTCTTACGTACATTTGTCATAGATTTACAACACCACCGTTCCCGTGCCTCGGAGAGCACGTTAAGCCGTCGGTCCCGGTTCCACTAATGCCAAATTGTGGAATCGGTAATAAATTGACATAAAAAATTGACATCATATCCTCGCCAAGCTGTCTGGCCAGCGTGGCGAGTGTAGGCCAAATGCTCCAGTTCTGGAAGGCCCATCTCCAGCAGTGGAGGTCTAGGACGCTGTGTTTTAGGGCCTGTAATGAAATTAAATGGCATGATGGCATGGTATGATAAATGTAAATGATTTTAAAATTGTATAAATGTAATGTGTCTCTTCCCCTTCCCCGCCGCGCTGTTCTGACGTACGGACGGACGTTCAACGAAATAGGTCCCCAACGAAGCGCGCGCAATAAAGTTCTCACTTTAATAATATGTCAATGTGTTATTGTGCTCGTTCAAATTCAAATTCAAAATTCTTTATTGTCAAGATTGTTTACATTGGTATAAAGAGGTGATGTACATTACTTAAATTTTAAACAATCTGCCCACAATAGGCATACAATAATTCTATATTATAAATATAATTAACATTTCGTCAAACATACATTATAAATAAAAAATAAACAAACTTTAAACAACAGTATTATCATTATTATTAAAACAAAAAAAAAAAAAAAAATCGTTATTCATCGCGCAACCTGTACTTATCCAACTTACAATTAATAACAATATCAAAAACTGTTATGTATTAGCCTAGTCAACATTTACATGACAAAGGCTCCCCTAGTTCCTGGCGTGTATAAAAATATAAATATCAATGGGGCATAAAAGCGAGGTGAATTTGTGTGCATTATAATATTTACCTGTCCAGTGGGCCGGGTAATTTGTGGAGCAGAAGGGGGATAGACGTGACCACTACTCTAATACAAGTAGAATAAAAAAAATTAAGCTATAGTTCACTTTAAAGACGCATTTCGCTTGCTACTATAAAAATAAATGGCGACCAAATAAATCAATCCAATGAAATAAAATTTTTAGGCATAACGATTGACCAATGTTGCTCTTGGACACAACATATAAGTAGTATAACAACTAAAATAAATAGATTTGTCTACGCTTTGTGGCGATTAACTAAAGTAGCTATCGAAAAAACCGCCCTTCAGGCGTACCATGGATATGTTGCGTCAAATATAAGGTACGGCATATTATTGTGGGGCAATGCAGTGGAAATAAATAGAATCTTTATTGGACAAAAACAATGCATTCGTGCTATTTGTAACACACCTTCTATGACTTTCTGTCGTCCTTTATTTATAAAACTAAAATTACTGACTGTTCCTTCTATCTATATACTTGAATGCTGTTTATTTGTAAAAAGTCACCCGGAACTTTTTAAAACTCTTGGGGATAATTGCAATTTTAGAACGCGTTATCCTAGTAGAATAATTATTCCAGCTCATAAAAGTACTCAATATAGCCGAAATTGTTATGCAATGGCGACAAAGATATTTAATAAGCTTCTAGTTACTGTAAGGGAGCTGCCACTAAAACTGTTCAAATTAAGAGTCAAACAAATGCTGGTTAATAAATGTTTTATTCGACAAAAGAATACCTAGACACTAAGCTCGACAAAGTCATGTGACTAAATAAATATTTGTATGCTAGAAATAGCGAATCATGTGATATAATTACATATAATAATTTACATCCCTGTACCTACCATGTTTCTGACAAATAAATTATTTCATTTCATTTAATTCATATTTAAAGGCAGGTAACGTTTTTTTTATACCGAACACGACATGTGACATCGTGCTCACCTGATGGTAAGTAGTACGCGAGGTTCAAGAATGGGAGCAACTGACTGCCACTAACAACCGGCATCAGTCTCGAACATTAACTTAAATACATTTTTTAGAAGAAAACAAGTGTGTTTATATACACTTGTTTAGATGTAAAGTACAATTCAAGGTACCATTACGGAGCGATATATGTTTTTTTTTACGTGATATTTAACTCCGGGACACAAGCAACATACTTATTAAGGTATGAGGTCGCTGCTATCGACGAATTACCTTCCCATTGGACACCGGATTCGTGTGCGGTCAGAGCACCTCAAAATATTTCTAAAGAAGGAATTCTGGCCGCTCGGTGTTGTGTACCGCAAAAGCATTCGTGAATTTGTTTCACGCAGCACCAACGATGTTCCTGGGTCCCGCGCAGCACCTACTCCCTCTGCACCACCCTCAGCAGGGACGCCGGCACCGTTCACTAAAGCTTCTCGTACTCCTCAGAAGGTGGTCACAGTACCTGACCACAAGAAGATGAAGATACGGAAGCTTTAGATTAATTAATTTTAATGTTATTTTTATATGTATTTTAGTTGTAAGGTATTTATCTATGGGCCATCTGTTGCCTGATAATAAACAATTTATTATTTATTATTATTATATATTTAATTTATTAAGAGTGCGATACAGTTTACCAAATAATTGGCAAAACAATGCAATCTGTGCCAACAGTAAAAAAAAAGTGTAATTAAAAAAAAAATCTAGCATACATATCTCCGAATAATACATATTTACCTGTCCATTGGGCCGGTTAATTTGTAGGGTAGAACTCAGAAGGGGAATGGACGTGACCTCTTCTCTAATGCACCAGCACGTCATTCTAAACACTCATAACAGATTTTACGGCGCAGTCTTCAAGGGGGAGAGCATTCCTTGCCCAACGAATGTTGTTTCAGACATATACTAGTAAATTATGTTAGGACATGCCTAAAAGTAAAAAAATATATATATTAATGTACACAAATACATTTAATTAATATTTAATTTATTTGTAATATTTCTCGAGTTTGGTACGCTGGAGACATCGACGAGCTTACTCTTTGGCCTATAGTAAAGTTGGCTTAATGTGAATCCCCGCTTATTTGTAAGCGTGGTTTCTGACCACCCCGAAAGGGGTGATGATACTTTTTTTTACATGCCTAAAAGTAATAATTCTATCTTTTCTCTTCGTGTTAACCCTACAGTCAACTTGTACTATATAAAAATATATGTATTTATGTTTATAAAAAGCTTAAAACATATGTTAGACAACCTGTAACTGTATCGTCTATATCACTAAACAGTAAACTGTTATCGTAATCCCACGAACCCGCAGCGCGACGTGCTAGCTGCGTCTGTTTGTAACTAGTGCCACCTGTACTAACCCAGCCGCTCCATGATGACTGCTATTACTGGTGTGTGCTCGCTCATACTGTAAAATATTTAAATAAATAAATAAATAAATTTCCGTGGTAAGCTACGAGGCTTGTGTTACGGAAACTAGATGGTTAATAAACTACATATTATACTTTTTTTTTGTAAATATATACATATTATACATATAAACACCCAGACCGAGACAAATTATATAATGTACAACTTGCCCCCGGTGGGAATCGAACCCACGACCTCCCGAGTTCACGGCAACGTTTGTTACCACTAGACCACGGAGGCGGTCATAGAGCGAGGTACCTATATGATAGCTAAAATAAGCCCATAATGTCCGTTATTTTATTTTCTAGAAAGTTGATAGACCACATTGCTCATAAGTACATACTTGAAAAATCTTTGATTATACGAGCGAGAAGGTTGTAAACTCTCTTAAACTGTTTCTGTCCAATTGTAATAAAAAAAACATCATTAAACTAATAATTTTAATTATTGTAAAACTTAACTGCATTGTTCTAAATGTTTGGTTTTATTTTATTTATTTGATATAATATATAATTCTACAATACGTTCACAATACAAATATAGATTACATAATTTAAAAACATTTAACAGTTTTTTTTAATACTAGCACGACATGTTACCTTGCGCCCACCTGATGGTTAGTGGCGTGCGAGGTCTAGAATCAGACTCATGACTGACATCAGTCCCTAACACTATGTCGGCTTGACTGGGTATGACGGCAATTCGAGCCTAATCCCGAAACGTGTGGATACACTTTACTGGGTTTATCGGCAAGAACGGTGGATACTTCCCCGCCCCGGCAGACTGGGCAAATTACCACCATCAGTCCGCCTACCGCCTAGCATATCTACAGATAGGATATAAATACTTGTACTACTATATGATGCACGCATTTGCATAAATTACAAAAGAGAGGAAACATAAAGATACAAAATAAAAGTGAAAAAGGAAATAATATAAGGTAATTTTAAATTTAAACTTTCCTTTGATCTTATTCTTATACCTACATGAAGACAAAGCAAATGTGTCTACATTAGAAAATACGAGTTCTACACAAGACGTTACAAGTTATATTTGACAAACTATTGGGTTTATAACACTACAGGTAAGTATTACAATATCTAACACTTTCTGACAGAATAGGCATTTATGTAACACATTGTATGAGTATTTATTTATTTATTAAGTAGGCACACAAAACAAATTTTAGCATTAGTTTTTAAAAATAATGGATATAGTGTATAGACATTGCTAAAACTCAAAGCATGTGTACACAATATCAGCCATGTATTATAAAAAATCATGTATAACGTGTTTTTTTTCTTTTAAGTTACAAGTAAATAAGTGTTACAAATAAAAGAAAATTTAACTATTTCAAAAAAAATATAATGAAAAGAGACCAAAAGCAAAATCAATGAAGATCAATTCAAAAAATAAATAAAGCATGTGTTGGATTATATCCTTCAAACTCGACTTCAGTGTCGAAAGTCTTCTGTCAAAAATGTCAATGTTGTGTTTGCTTCTCAGTTCATTGTAATATCTACACATCCATTATGTCAGTGTATTGTTAGCACGATAAATACATATATTTACTTTCTTGCCGACTTTTTAACACACAATTTAAATGAACATCTTAAATGTTACAATTGTTTTTTAGGGCCAGCGAGACGGTGCAAATTTTAAATATATGTCGATGACCCCTCGTAAGTAATTTGATACATAAAAGCGCGTGGGAATTCGGCCTATCTATCTGAACACACAAATTGATTTAAACATGTGTGCTTTGGATCATGATAAGTCAATCAAATGTGACCAACAATAGCTTTTATTTATTACTTACAACGGATCCACACGTTGGCACATTAGTCGATTAATTTGGTGAGGCGCCCATATTTTAGCTATTATACAAATTCCGTCGAATTGTTTTATTGGTCTTAAAGTACAATTAACAAATTAATTAAAACACTGACTCCTAAACTAAGTCTAACTTAGTTAGACCTGTCATTTAGGATCCCATTAGTTATACAAAAAAAAGATACTGTATGAACTAACATATTGTGTTAGTAAAAACAGTTTACAATAAAAATATTTTATGAATACATCGGGTGAAGCTATTAAATATAATAAATAAATAATATTAATTATTTAACAAATAAATTTAAACCCTATAAGTACATATATACATATATAAGTACATAAATCATATATACATATTGTGTTTGTACAATATGTACATATATTCATTTTGAAATTACCTATCAGTTTTTAGACGTACGTATTTTATTTTGAAATACATAAGTATTTGAATGCTTTGGTTTATTATTATTATGGTTTCTTAAAATTATTTTATCTATTTTCGCTAAGTTCGCCTTTGTTAATTTTATACTTTTAAGTTAACTGCAATAAAGTATTATTATAATAATAATAATATCTGAAAAGATTCACGTCAATTTTTTTTTTTAAATCTCGAACTACGTACACACTAGACGCGTGTTGAAACAAGACTAAGCTAATCGTCAACATATGGACAGTTATTTTTTAGGATATTTTAATAACACCGACAATCCACACGTTGCATTAAATAAATAACGTTTTAGTCAACATTTGTGTCAACGTGTTAAGCCGGCCTTAACTGGGTCAGTTTTAATGTCGTTATCAGCGTCTTGATTGACAGATTCGATCCATTTAATACTTTTTTTAACTACTGTTATTTTAACTACGATAAAAACTATAAATATTTTATGTATTTAATTAATTATAATGCATTTTTTATGGTACAAATAACAGCTAACAAATAAAAGAATTAATAAAAAATTGACAAACAATCCTTTTTAGTATTGCTAGACTAAAAAAATACAAAAACGTGCTAATAAAGTAAACAATAGTAAAAACAAATAAGTACGAGTAAATACTAGTAAGAAAACTATATCAAGAAAAAAATAGTAACGAATTATTTTTTCTTTCTTTGACTTATTTTCATTTCATTACATTGATACCTACTGATTATTAATTTAGTAAGAGTTTTTACAGGTCTACGCAATTAACATTAGATAAAAAAATCTTCTGACGTTTCAGCCAAGTTGCATTGGTAAACCCCCATTAAAATTTGATACAAATTTTAATAAAATTATTTTATCATAAATGAAAATTTATATTAAATTTTATATTATATGATATTTATTTACTTATTTAAAAAAACTTTATTGCACAAAGAACAAAGGCGGACCTAATGCCCGTAGACATTTTCTGACAACCAAACCTTAACGATAAATCTACAAATACAGGTGCAATGATAGTAACAATAATAAACAATTATAGGATAATTCAACAAATATTATATACCTACTTATATATGTATTATAATATAATGACTAATAGATACACTATATTGTACATAAACATACACAAATACAACTTACTAACGTGGTTTAGAGCTATTCATAAAGTAGAAAAGACCAGTTTTTTTAAATTATATCACAGTCTAAGAACAATCTTTATCGATCGAGTATTTATTTATTTAAACAATTTATTGTTTAATACCAAAGGCGTATGTAATGCCGCTTGGAATTTTTTTACCATCAACCTACGGGACAAGAAATCAAAGTGTAGGGATGGCAAAATAAATAAACATAAAAATTAAAAAATAAAATAAAACTATGTAATTCAATATTTAAATAAACGAATGGGTTAACAAATTTATCAAGAGTGTGGCGACCCTAAATGCCATGACTACCTAAAACAAAATATTTTTATTATTATTCAACGAGGAAATGCATTTCCCTTTCCCAGGTTGAGCCCTTAGTTTATTTTGTAGAATAGATTTAATTTCAGGTATTTTTAGTTTAGTTTTATTTATAATTAGTTTTTAACCTAAAGCTGCCTCCGTGGTCTAGCGGTTAAGTCCGAGGATTTAGACTCGGAGGTACCGGGTTCGATTCCTGGTCTGGACACAAAATTATGTATTAATGTAAATAAATACATTTAATTATTATTTAATTTATTTCTCGAGTTTGGTACGCTGGAGACATCGACGAGCTTGCCACTTGTCATGATTGGCCTATAGTAAAGTTGGCTAAATGTGAATCCGCTTATTTATAAGCGTGGTTTCTGACCACCCCGAAATGGAAACTTTACTTTTAGTTTTTAACCTATTTTAATTAATATTTTTGTATGTACTAGTTAAATTAAATATATGATAAACATCATACAAATAATAATATTAGTGCTTGGTTGGGCAGGAGGAGTAGAATGGTGGATGGTCAGCGTCTTGTTGCGCAATAAAATAAAAAAGGATGCCTCCTTTTCATACCACCCTATTGTCGGTCGCAAGTCCGAGACACCATTCTTCTCATCTCTCACCCACACACAATGAATCCGGCACCAGCATGGTAAATTCATGTAATGCTTGGAAAAATTATCTTCCTGTCTTTTAGTAACCGAATAAAATTTATTTTTTATTAAATATTTTGCTAAAAGAACTAATTAAATTAAACTAGGCAGGTAAACTAAATAAGTTAAACGTTAAGTTCAATGTATCCTTGTTTGTAGGGGGTTGCAAATTCTTCTATACAATTTCACTAATTGCCCAATCACTTAGGGTAGGTTCAGATTTCTGTAGCGGATGGGGGCGGGGTAATTAGTGACTCCGGTGATCATCTTATTCGGACCTGTAGGCATATTGCGAATCTCATCAGCTATTGACCGCCTCCGTGGTCTAGTGGTAACAAAACGTTGCCGTGAACTCGGGAAGTCGTGGGTTCGATTCCCACCGGGGGCAAGTTATACATTGTATAATTTGTCTCGGTCTGGGTATTTATATGTATAATATGTATATATTAAAAAAAAAAGTATAATATGTAGTTTATCAACCATCTAGTTTCCGTAACACAAGGCTCGTAGCTTACCACGGAAATTAGATGGCGCTGTGTGACCTGTTTGGAAATATTTAATATTTATTTATTATTATTATTTATTAAGATTGTTTTGCGTCCCTATTGGTCGCACAATCCATTTTTATCAAATATTTTTTAATGTCTGAGTTTAGCGACAGAGACAAAATAGTTGCTCGCCTATCTCAAATTTAGTTACATCAACTTGGATCTCTGAGACTATTGTGTACCATATTGTAGTATATGCATGAGTAATTTGATGAATGTGTGCAAATTAAAAGGTGGTAGTCGGACTGATGGTGGTAATTTGCCCAGTCTTTGCGGAGAAGTATCCACCGTTCATGCCGATAAACTCGTGTAAAGTGTATCCACAAGTTTCGGGATGAGACTCGAATCGCCGTCTCTCTCAAGCCGGCATAGTGTTATGTCAGATGCCAACATTCATGGACCTTGCACGTCACTTACCATCAATGGATTTCAACGCGTTTCTTCTTTCAACATCCCTATCATACTTCCTATCCGCAGTGAAAACAATGTCCAGATATACAATTTCATTTACTTGTTCTAGAGTTTCATCATCAATCTTTATCGTCACGGTTGTCATCCTTCTTCTTTCAAATACTAGTACCTTGGTTTTTCTCGCATTCACATCACATCGGTCTCTCATTTCTGTGACTAGTGATTGCAGTTATTCTTCGGACTGTTATAATACGCACCTTATACTAATCCATTGTACAGTAAGTGGCTGGCGATGCATTGTTGTAAACAAGGTGTCAGCTAAAGTGCAGTGGATGATGCAATTATTTCGTCAGGGGCACATCTAAGAAAAATAAACAATCTATAAAGAAATAACACAGTCACAGGACCATGCCATAAGAACAGCATTATCTGCATAAAGCAGGCAGTTCACCACCAGATCATTTATCTTTATGCCACAGTCATCTAAAGTGTTCAATGGCCGATGGGATACGCAATACACTGTTTTTATAATTATAGGACTGAACCTTCCGTTTTGTTAAGATTCATCTCATTTGC
Organism: Tinea semifulvella; assembly: GCA_910589645.1. Lineage (NCBI taxonomy): Eukaryota > Metazoa > Arthropoda > Insecta > Lepidoptera > Tineidae > Tinea > Tinea semifulvella. The sequence goes on along the minus strand of OU342611.1, from coordinate 4,602,158 downwards.
AATCCTTTATCGGTACTTTCTTAAAACACGCCATTCTTTTGTTTAAGAACAAAAGTTCGGGTCAAATTTTTAGCCTTTGTTTTTGGCTGCTTTATAAGAAATGACATTAAACTCGCCGATGTGCACTAATTAAATAAAAAAAAAAAAAAACAAACGTCCTGTCCCGCAATGCGCTTGGTGTTGCTTGCGCCTAGTCCGAGTCTTGCAATTAAAAATAATAACTCAAACTTATTGATACCTTACTTAATGCAATGCTAAGTAAGCGGTAATAAGTTGCTTAGCCTCCACAAATCACAGTGTTAAAGTTAGTTAGTGCTCTAGTTAAAGCACACGTGAGGGAGTCTGCCTCTCGCAGCATGAGTATGCGAGGTTACAGAGGGCCTGCGTCATAGACATATAAACTTCAACCGGCCAAATAACTCAATTTTTATTTTTTTAAATAAAATCATCACGGCCCCTAGGACACTGCGTTGTAGACCTCCACTTTTGGAAATGGGCACGGGAACGGAGGGGTTGTAAATCTATGACAAATGTACGTTATAAAAGTGTATTTGCCTTTGGTTCATGCTGGAAAGTGTTCTTATCAAACCACCACCGCGCATAACTAATGGGGTACATCACTAACTTTTTATCACGATAGATGGCGCATGATAGACGATACCTAATATAACTGTCAGTTGCATAGAAAACTTGTATTTTTATGACGAAAATTATTATTTTCTGGATATTATGCCGAAGTGAGCAGCTTTTAGGTGTACAAATCGAGATTTCTAAGCGAAATTAAAGATATGGTGATCTTAAAATTGCCGTTCTGTTAATAAAACCTTTTTTCTTTTTAAAAACGGGGTGTGCGCTTTTTGATTAATTAATTTAAAATACATTTTTATGTTATAAACATATAAAACTACGAAAATATTTAGAAAATGATGCGATATAGGTGTTAAATAAGGTACCATTGCCGCTAGCGACATCTACAAAAGCTTTGCCTGATACACCCAATTGACAATAATATAAAGTAAAGTATTACTAAATGTTGTAAGTATTTTAAGATATTTAATATATTTAAGTCGTAACTAATAAATATATTGTTAAAACATGGTACAAAATATTTATAACATATTAAAAAAAGCTTTGAAATCTCTACTATCAAAAATTGATAGCGTAAAAGTATCACGAAAACTGGCTGCATTCCCACGTGGCACTGCTATACTTAGTTATTTTTTCTTTTATATATTTTTCAGATCCTCTATCTATAGATGATATATTCAAATTATTTAAACAGTTCCTCACAATGTAAGTAGGTATTATATGTAGTGTATATCATATATTTGTGGGGTATATTCTCTTGATACCCACAAATTCATGAGCTTCATTCAAGAGCTGGGTAAACGAATTTTCCAAGAGTGTGGCGATCCCAAATGACATAACTACCTAAAACAGAATATTTAGATTATAATTCAACGAGGAAATGCGGCGAGCGTTTTAGGTACCCTCCCTGGTGGTAAGCCCTTAGTTTATTTTGTAGAATAATTTTAATTTCATAGGTATTTTTAGTTTAGTTTTATTTATAATTAGTTTTTTAATCTATTTTATTTTAATATTTTTGTATGTACTTCGAATGAATATATATTCACTTTATATATTTATAGTACAGTACTTAGTATGTATTTGTCTATGTAGATAATATTTAGATTTAATTTGAATTACCTATCAATCTATTTAATGGTTGCACCTAACTCACAACACAAATGGTTGCATTGTCCTAAAGGTTGGTTGCTAGAGAATGCCTAGCGGTATTAAGCAAGCAAGTACATTTTTACATAATATAGACATAAATAATTAAACATCTCCAGAATCTTCTTTCATATTTCCCCAGTTTCTCCATGAAAGTTTTCATTGTAAATTTAATTGTAAACACCAAAAATCGAATGTTTCTATTGCGAAAGTAAAAAATAATATATCGTTTCGGCGGCAGAGCCTGGACAGATACTTGTAGAGTCAATATCTATTGCAGCTATACTATATCTATATATATATATTTAAGATATCGTCGCTGGTGAGGGATGGATGAAGGAGATTATGTAAATTGGGGGAGGCTTATAGTGTAAAAACAAAGGCTGTTTTTTTTTATACTCGCCTGATGGTAAGGAGCGCGCGAGGTCCATGAATGTTAGTAACTGGAATCAGACACTCATGATTGACATCAGTCCCTAACACTATGCCGGCTTGACTGGGCATGACGGCAATTCGAGCCTGATCCCGAAACGTGTGGATACACTTTACTGGGTTTATTGGCACGAACGGTGGATACTTCCCCGCCCCGGCAGACTGGGCTAATTACCACCATCAGTCCGCCTACCACCTATTATACCACTTACCATATATGATGATGTAAAGATCTAGCTGGAATTTAGCTAAAGATATCTTAAAAACGTAACTATTTTTAAGCAAGCTCTAGTGTCCAATAAATTTGTATGCAAGCAATAGCGATAAGTTTGATTTTGTTAGGCGGGTCCTTGCGTACCTACGTCTACTGCTCAGGGAGGATTGCAGTACTTTACACGCATCGTTCTGAACTTCAGTACTGCGCCGACCGTCCTGGGCGGCTGACGTGTCAAGGCGGGCGGTATCTCGCCCCATATCGCGACGGATTCGTGCCACGCGTTCGTTACAAAAATGCGTAAATATTAATGTTTGTACATAAATATTATGTGAGTTGTTTAGGATGTAATACGCGTAATCAAGCTAATGCACCCGTTTGTTTGTGTTTTTTTATTTCTCGAGAAAAAACGGTTGTATTTTTTAATAGTTCTCTCTTTACACTTGTTACACGACTATTAAAATGTAAGTATGCTTTACAACACTTCTGTTTTACGATTAATAATTGGAACACTTAATTTACCGCCGAAAAATTTTAAATTGCTGTTTGTTTTTTATCTATATTAAAATTTATTGAGTACTTTATCCTCATTACAGCCCCTAGAACTCTACTATTGGAGATGGCTTTCCAGAAATTTCTGGAGACCTTGGCCTACACTTGCTACACTGGCCAGACAAGTTGGCGAGAGTCTGTTGTCCATTTTTTTATGATAATTCATTAACGATTCCACAAGTTGGTATTAGTCATGACTGAGAGCTTAACGTGTACTCTGAGGCACGGGAACGGTTATGTTGGTAATCTATGACAAATATACGTAAGAAAAGTCTATTTCTCATTGGTACATACCAATGTTCGATCCTCGCCAAGCCGTCTGGCCAGCGTGGCGAGTGTAGGCCAAATTCTCCAGTTCTGGAAGGCCCATCTCCAGCAGTATAGGTCTAGGACTCTGTGTTCTAAGGACAATGATGAAATCAAACGTTTAAACATAAATTAAGCCATACATTATATTTATAATAGGTATAGGTTTCAATCATCAATCATCAATCAATCATTCACCATTACATTAATTCAAAATTTCCCTATCAATCAAATCTCATTGAAATGTACATATAAACGACGACGCTGTGACGTCATATCAATTCTTGTTATTTAGGCACACATAAGAGCTCCCTTAAAAGCTGCTTTTAAAGTCCAATGGGGTGTATCACTAATTTTTTATCACGATAGATGGCGCATGATAGGTGGTACCTAATATAACTGTCAGTTGCATAGAAAACTTGTATTTTTACTACGAAATTTATAATTTTCTGGATATTATGCCGAAGTGAGCAGCTTTTAAGTGTACAAATCGAGATTTCTAAGCGAAATCAAAGATATGGTGATCTCAAAATTGCCGTTCTATTAATAAAACCTTTTTTCTTTTTAAAGACGGTGTGCGCTTTTCTAATTAGTCGTTTTAGGTAGGTAACGTTAATTAAAAAACATTTTTCCGTTATAGAAATAAAAAAAACTACAAAACATTTAAAAAATGATGCGATAGAGGTGTAAAACAAGGTACCATTGCCGCTAGCGACATCTACAAAAAGCTTTGCCTGATACACCCCATTGAAAAAAAAAGGTACAGGGTTTTTATACTAGCACAATGTGTGATCACCTAATGTTAAGTAGCGGTCGATGTCCATTAATGTTAGCAACTAGAATCAGATGACTGACATCAGTCTCTAATACTATGCCGGCTTAACTGGGCAATTCGAGCTTGATCCCGAAACGTGTGGATACACTTTAATAATAATAATAAAATTATTTATTCGAAGTAATATACAAACAATGTAAAATAATTAAATTATGAAATAAAAATTAAAACTAATTATAAATAAAAATACTTACCCATGATTTGTTCCTGTGGCAGTGTGCCAAGAACACTTGCAGCGTTCCCCAGCTGCACAGCAATGCTGATTTGCTGCCCGAGAAAACTGCCAGCCCTCTTGTCACATACAGCATTAACCAGGCGCTTAGACAACTCTTTAAAGAACTTCTTTGCACTTGGCCCCCACGGACCCATTGTCTCAAGACCAAAAGGCACAAACACAAATTCTTTATTGCACATAATTTACAAATGTAGTGTACATGGGCGAACTTAATGCCGAAGGCATTCTCTACCAGTTAATCTTTGTGATGGTAAAAAGAGAGGTTATAGGGTGATTGAGATTGGAAATAATAATTTTCATTTTATTATGGTAACAGTCATAATACAATTTATATAACAAACAATATACATATAATTAGACCTGGAGTACCAAAACTGTAAAAGAGAATTACATTTTCAAAATACAATTAAACCATAAATGAGAGTAAAAATCACATTTAAGTCTATTCTATCGAATACTTAACTCTAATTATCTCACGGACTCTGCTCCTATACACTGACTTAGAACAAGCAAATATGTCCACGTCAACCAAGCAATCATTATATAGTTTTACTGCACGTCTTAAAAAGGTGTTTTTTTTTGCATAATTTGATATAATAATAGTATAGATAATTTAATTTATTTCTCGAGTTTGGTACGCTGGAGACATCGACGAGCTTGCCACTTGTCATGATTGGCCTACAGTAAAGTTGGCTAAATGTGAATCCGCTTATTTATAAGCGTGGTTTCTGACCACCCCGAAAGGAAAACGGTCGTGATGATACTATAGATACAACATGAATAAAGATATAAATAAATACTTATGAGATTCTCGCTTCGAATTTCTTTGTAATACGCACAACTGTGCCCTTCGCTCCTCTTACGACAACCAACTTAAGATTCGTTCTCATTCCTCAACCAGATACACTGATTCCTTTACAGTATCTGCGGCTCGCCAGTGGAATAAGCTGCCCTTGGCTATTAGACGTGCACCGTCTGTCAGCGTCTTTAAACGTTTAATAACCACATCGTTCCAGAAGAAACAGAATAAAACACTATTTAAATAACCGTGTATTTATTTAAGTTATAATGTATATGATGTACTTGTATGTATAATTGTATGTATGGTTTATGTATGTTTATGTGTTTAGGTATAATGTGTAGTATATTAGAATTAGTTAAGTAACTTATTAACTGTATCCTTAAAATTTCTTATTTTTTTCATACTGCCTATCACCTTACTCGATCCCCAAGGTTAGCTGGTAAAGAATGCCTACTGGCATTATAGCTCGCCTCTGTACTATTTTTAAGTGCATTAAAGAATTTAAATAAATAAATAAAATTAATTATTAAATTATACGTGAAATTTACTTATATAAAATGCTAATAATAATAATATAATACAATAAGTACATAAATAAACAATTAAATAAACGTACACATATACAAAATTTACTATGTCATACTTGGGTTTATCGGCACTTCCCCGCCCCAGCAGACTGGGAAAATTACCACCATCAGTCCGCATACCATCTATTACATTAATAGGAGTGTGTTTTTAAGACAAAGATATTAAATTTACTGACTGCCTCCGTGGTCTAGCGGTTAAATTTATAGATTCACACTCGGAGGTACCGGGTTCGATTCCTGGTCGGGACACAATAAATGATGATTTATTTGTGATATTTCTCGAATTTGGTACGCTAGAGACATCGACAAGCTCGCCACTTATTTTGATGGGCCTATAGTAATGTTGGCTAGATAATAATCAGCTTATTTAAAAGCGTGGTTTCTGACCACTCCAGAAGGGATACTTCTCTTTTATATACAAATGTAAAGACAGACGATAAATATATAAACAACGTTGTTTTTATTTTTAATTATCATTTTTTTCAACAAACAGAATTGCACAGGTTTTAACATTTAACAATAATAAGATACATTAGATCATGCAATACCCACCACGTTAACCACATTTATAATTGCATAAACTTTACAGCTAATAATAATAAACAAATGTTGATAAATGAAAGGAAAAAAAAACAAACAAAAAACTAAATTAAACAAGTAAAAACAATTGTATTTCTCTCTCACTCCTACCTAAATACCTATAACATATTCTCTTTCTTTCCTTATCAATTATACAAACTTTACATTATTGTATTAAACCTTATACAAAAAGGTTCAAAAATCCAATTCCATTAACATTATCGGCCAATGAAATAGCCCATAGTTAAACTAGGTAATAGGGTGGTTTTAGACTTCATAAAACCGACACACACGGGCACCTTAAAACGCACTTAATTCGATTACCTTTTTTACTAATGTATTTTCAAGGTGCTTCCTGCCGTTGATGTGAATTTTATAACTACCTCCATCATCTAGCGGTTAAGGCAATTGATTTATACGCAGAAGTGCTTCGATTCCTGGGGCAGCAGTGTCGACATTTGATAGCGTATGAAATTAAAACTATTGTACAAAATAAACTAATTAAAATTATACAAAATGTGTTAATTAATAATTTATTAGTTGCCACAGTGGGCTCACGAGGGTTATAGATGTACAGTTTTATGATTATTACACTTTATAAAACAACAGCTTTGCTCCCCCTCTGTTTTATATAGATTATAAATTTCATTAGCGTACGTTGTCGGACTCGGGTTTATTAGGGAAATAGCCATAAGCGAAACTGAACTAAAGTATCACGACCCTTACTGGGTGGTCAGAAACCACGCTTTTAAAGAAGTCGATTAACATTTAGCCAACTTTACTATTTGGCAAGGATCTTATGTCAATTTTTTAACGATTCCACATAATAGTGGAACCGGAACCGACAGCTTAACGTGTTCTCCAAAGCACAGGAACGGTGGTCTTGTAAATCTATGACAAATATACTGGTACGTAACAAAAGTGTATGTCGCATGCTGGGCATTGGACCTTTAGGAATAAACGATACATAGCTCTGTTAGCACGAGTTGCACATACACTCTGTAAACGTAACAAAAAAAAAATGGCGTCGAATATACCAGTTTTATTTTGAAGATCAGCCGTCAAATCTACGCCATATTACGTTTTTTTTTTGTTAATAGATCAGTAATATACAAACAGTATAAAATAATTACAATATAAATTAAAACTACTTAAAAGTAAAAATTAAAATAAATATAAACTAAACCTAATAAAAAATTAACTATAAGTAAAAAATGTCCTCTAGAGACGACCCTTCAGAGAATACTGGCAACATTTTCCATCTGTATAGCTAAGCTAATACGCTGGCAGAAATAATGGCCAGCTTTTATGAATTTAATAATTACATTTACGAAGACATCGTTTTGGTACAACCCAGCCTTAGTGTCAAACACTATTGGCCCTATCTTCTCGTAGCTCTCTCTAGGACTCTTATTTTTTATAAATGAACCAGCGTACCTTATCCTGACTATACACTTATTTTGGTTCTTCAATATTGTACGAAAATCTTCTGCATAGATTAATCAAAAGGATTCAATCGGAATTACTCGCAACAGTAGCGAATTAGTTAAACACAATTGAACTATATTTAAAGACCAGTCATTGATATCGCATTATCTGCAACATCATCGATGTCTCTAGAGTACCTGACTCTAGAAATATCACAAATAAATTATTGTGTTCCGACCAGGAATCGAACCCAGTACCTTCGAGTCTAAATCCACGGACTTAACCGCTAGATTACGGAGGCAGTTATCAATAATAATAATAATAAATTATTTATTGTACAAAACCAAAACAAGTGCAGGTACATAGGCGAGCTTAATGCCGTAAATGCATTTTCTACCAACTAACCTTTGTGACTGAGATTTGTAATAAGCGGGTGCAACAGAAATGATGGTTGAAATTATTTATTACTATATAAAACACACATTAATTACAAACATATAGTACTTATACATAAATAAACGTCCTACTTTTTTTTTTAACAATAAATATATAACTAAATATAAAATACATACATATACGCATATATAATAAGAGAGTTGTGGCGACTTATTCTGCTTGTGAAATAAGTATGTGTATAGCTTATCTTTAAATATTTTAAAGATACTACTAGCTGTTTGACCTGGCGTTGCCCGTGTAATGTTGTGTCGTTTATTTAAAAACTGAGCAACAATTAGATTTTTAAACACAATAAAGGCGCCCGTCTAATGACAAGTGGTCGTGTTCCACTGTTAAGCAGCGAAAACAGTAAAAGAATTGATTAAATATTGGCTCGTTCATTGTTTTGTTAATACAAGCTATTTATATAGGGTTCGCTATTATCTCGATTGTGAACAACAGTAAGCCCAGTCGTATTTAAGTCAATAATTAACCCTTTCGAAGTTGACAGATAGGTTATATAAAATCTTGATTATAAGTTCTGGTTGCCTAATTCATAAATTAATTAAACTTGGGCGGCTCAAAGAGGCTTTGCGAAGACAAACTTCACTGTCATTTAGAATGATAAGCAGGGTTCATTAGAATTCACCCTCTGCCGACGTGACCCGCTTCTGCAGCTAACGACTGACCAAACAGACCTTTGACCGACAATCCAACGGCTCTGTTTCTTTTCGCTATTGTAAAAAAAAAATTTTAAAAATCTTTATTGCTCTTTTAAGTATGTACGAAGGCGAACTTACCTAAAGTCATTTCGGATTTGGGAGAGTGGTATTTTCTTAAACTACATAATTATTTATCAATACATATAAAATTATATATACATTTATTCGAAAAAATATTTACAACATATAAAATAAAAATTAATATTAAGGATAGGGATATAAGTCCCGTCCGCGTGGAATGGTGGCAAGAACGCTGGCTGCATTTCCCCGCTGAATTGCAATACTAATTCTCTGGGCGAAGAAAGAGCCAGCCCTCTTGTCACCGGAGGAGACAACAAGACGCGGTGTTATGTCTTTTAAAAACTTTTTTGCGCTTGGACTCCATAATTATATATATATACATATAAATATATATATATATATATAATTATAATTTTACCTTGACCTCCTCCGTGGTCTAGTGGTAACAAACGTTTCTGTGAACTCGGGAGGTCGTGGGTTCGATTCCTACCGGGGGCAAGTTGTACATTGTATATTTTTTCTCGGTCTGGGTGTTTATATGTATATATTTACAAAAAAAAGTATAATATGTAGTTTATCAACCATCTAGTTTTCGTAACACAAGCCTCATAGCTTACCACGGAAATTAGATGGCGCTGTGTGACCTGTCTGGAAATATTATTATTATATGTGATATGTATTTATTAATAATTATGTAGTTTATGTAAACATATTACTTATGTAAATTATATATATATATTTATTTTATTATTTATACATGGGGACCGTCAGCGAGGCGCTTGGCCAAGGAGTTGTCAAAGCGGCTGACAGAAAGCTCTGGAAAGGAGACAGGAAGGCTGGAAATTATTTCTGCCAACGTATTAGCCTCGCTATACAGAGGGGAAATGTTGCCAGTCTCCTTGGGACTATCTCGGATGTCTCTAGAGGACATTTTTTATTTTAGTTTAGTTTATTTTTATTATTTAGGTAGCTTTTAATTTATATTTAATGTACTAGTTACCTTCGAATAAATATGTAACTCTTCACTATAAAGAAATATGTAACTAACTTCAATAAATGTGTTTAAAAATCTGAAATTTGATGATGACCTCATTAACTCATATAAAAGAAAGATATATTACGTCAGACTTGACTGTATGGGCTAGACCCTTTGCCTTTATTCATCATCCATCGGGAGAAGAGAACAAAAAAATAAAAAAAGAATATTCTAGCCATAAAGCTCTTCTTTAATAAACGTTATTGCTTTCCTATAAGATATTAAAATCTCCCGATCATTATGAAGCGTATTCTGTGAAAGCATCGACTTTAACGATAAAGTACAAAGCAGCTTGATGCTATAAAAATTTTACGTCCTCGCAAAACTGAATTTAATCGACTTCCTTTTGTAGAAAAATATTAGTATGAAGAGTCTTTATATGTCTATACGAAATAGCTCATGTAATGTGGTAATTAATAAAAAAAAATAGTAGAAACGGCAATTTTGATATATATATTTAAATAGGAAGAAAAATTAACAGCCTAATTATACACTTATATATTATACTGTTATATATACTATAATATCAATATACTAAATACTAATACATGACCGCCTCCGTGGTCTAGTGGTAACAAACGTTGCCGTGAACTCGGGAGGTCGTGGGTTCGATTCCCACCGGGGGCAAGTTGTAGATTGTATAATTTGTCTCGGTCTGGGTGTTTATATGTATATATTTACAAAAAAAAAAGTATAATATGTAGTTTATCAACCATCTAGTTTCCGTAACACAAGCCTCGTAGCTTACCACGGAAATTAGATGGCGCTGTGTGACCTGTCTGGAAATATTTATTTATATTTATTTATAAATGAAATGAAATGAAATGAAATGAAATATTTTATTTGCTAAAAAACACATGGTTACAGATTCGAGTATGGTCTCAGTTTTATAGACAACTCACATGTTTCGCCAGTGCGGCATGCAAAATTTTATACAACTCCACAGACTAGACACCACGACCACCACGAAGGCAGTTACATAAATAAGAAACTGACACAAATATACATATATATATATTTTATATCATTATTGTACTTATTTCACAAGCAGAATAAGTCGCCATAACAAACTTATTATATATGCGTATATGTATGTATTTTATATTTAGTTATATATTTATCTGTTTATGTAGGACATTTATTTATGTATAAGTACTATATGTTTGTAATTAATGTGTGTTTAATATAGTAATAGATAATTTCAACTATCATTTTTCTTCTGCTTGTTACATATCTACCCGCTTATTACATATCTCAGTCAGAAAGGTTAGTTGGTAGAAAATGCATTTACGGCATTAAGCTCGCCTATGTACCTGCACTTGTTTTGGTTTTGTACAATAAATAATTTATTATGTTTTGCTTCCAAGTCACAATGATGCCAAGCATAGCCGAGCCAATTTAAACTATTTATTGGTTATAAACTGGCCGACTTTCAAGTTGATCCGCACTTTAGGTACCTTCAATTAATTACGAGCAAATTAATTGTTTAAGCATTGAATTAATATGAACTGGGCATTTACGTTTATTTAATTAATGAATTAATTCCTATATATTTACGACATAGACTTACTTACATCACACACTCATACGCATAAATACACAAGCATACCAAACCTGTCTTCTTTTTTTTTTTTTTTTTTTTTTTTTAATAAACGGTTTGTATTCTAACTTCCAACATGCTTTTGTTGTTTAATAATTGTGTGCAGACCAGAGATTTATTTAATTTTTTACTTTGTACTTACTAACCATTTTGATGAATAAATTAATTTGAATTTGAAAAGCGTACTAAACTCAAGAAATATCACAAATAAATTAATTATTAATTAAATGTATTTTTATTTACATTAAGAAATATTTTTGTATCCCGACCAGGAATCGAACCCGGTACCTCCGACTCTAAATCTACGGACTTAACAGCTAGACCACGAAGGCAGTTAAAGCTTTGATATTAATTTAAAAAATAAGTAATGTAAATAATTAAGTATAAATAATAATAATAGTAAGTAATAATAATAATATATCGATATTATAATATTTATTTTATATAAAGTAAGTAAGAATATATTAATTAGCTGTTAATTTAAATAGTTATTTATTTCTCGTATTATCTTTATGATTGCACCTACATTTGATCAAATTTGTCCCCAAGGTTTGGCTCTCAGATAATGTCTTCGGGCATTAAGTCCGCCTTTGTACTTTGTGCAATAAAGTTTATAAATAAATAAATAAATAATGCCTTGCTTTGAGTTTGCGCCAAGTCGATACAAATACAATAAAAAAAAATGTTAAAATCTTACATTTAAAGTGCCGGTCTTTAAATAAATATCTATGATAATAAGTCACTTCTGGTTCTGAACGGAACACTAGCTGTGATTGCGTCTTTATTTGCTATAACTTGTCAAATAAATCTACCAGCAATCCGTCTTTAACGATTTTAATACAAACGGTTTATTGGTCGTCAAAATGCGTTGAAAGGAAATGTGGGCATAATGTTGCCAGCTTTATCACTTTACTATAGTCGTGGAATTAATGCTTTACGATCTCAGCCTATTGTACATACTTAGTTACATGTGCCAAAATGATTTTAATTATTAAGGGGGAAGGGGGCACAATTGAATGTAGCATAATGTTTTAGTGTCTTCAACTACTATAAACTTTTATATAAGTTTTTTTTAATCATCATTTGTTTCTTTCCACTGCTGGATGTAGGCGTTCCTCAACGCAACCAGCGACCTTCTTTAAATCATTCAGTCATCAGGCGGGGGATTTTTTATATAATAAACTATAGGCCAATAATGACAAGTGGCAAGATCGTCGATGTCTCCAGCGTACCAAACTCGAGAAATAGGTATCACAAATAAATTAAATATTAATTAAATGTATTTATTTACATTAATAAATATTTTTGTGTCCCAGGAATGCTCGGTACCTCCGAGTCTAAATCCACGGACTTAACCGCTAGACCACGGAGGCAGTTTAATATAATACTTTATAAATAAAAGACTGCGTCCGTGAAATTTATGAAAGAAATTAATGTATTTTCTAAATATTTAACAATAATTTTAAATATTACCTAATACAAATGAAAGGCATAGGCGAAAAAGAAGTGTTGGCACATTTCTTTATTTATTAGATACACAATAAGATGTTCATTACAACATAACATGAGTAATAAGAGGCTAGGTGCATTATAAAAGATTACAGCATTCAGAAGAGTATAAATAGTAACATTAATATTGTTGTGGAACAAGTAGATAGATTCTAAATATATTTCAATCTGAGACTTGTTCCACAACATATTCCCCACCTTGCAAATCATGAGCTATAAATATTTGCAAGGTGGGGAATATGTTGTGGAACAAGTAGATAGATTCTAAATATATTTAAATCTGAGACTTGTTCCACAACATATTCCCCACCTTGCAAATCATGAGCTATAAATATTTGCAAGGTGGGGAATATGTTGTGGAACAAGTAGATAGATTCTAAATATATTTAAATCTGAGACTTGTTCCACAACATATTCCCCACCTTGCAAATCATGAGCTATAAATATTTGCAAGGTGGGGAATATGTTGTGGAACAAGTAGATGGATTCTAAATATATTTAAATCTGAGACGTCTTCATGACTTTGATTGTCATGGAAATGTCGATAATTCGATCAAAATTTGTAAAAGCCTAAAGTTGTATTTTTAACATTATATTAAATAAACCACAGTTTTTAGTGTTTACTTTCAGTATTAATTCTACTATAAATATTAGACAAATAAGATTAATAACAATAGTTTTAAATAATCATGATAAAAAAAAACTATATTATTTAAAAATAATAACTTAAACTAAAAAATATATGTTAACAATATTTAAAACCAAAATTAGAATTATAAAAGTTTAAAACATATAAAATTAATATCATATATAAATTAAAAAAAAAAATGGGAATTTTAGGTAACAATTTTTAAAAAATATATGTGACAATGCTTATTTTTCCCCTTCTCTGTGCTCTTCAAATGCTAATGCACCAATTTAAAACAAAAACCGAGATTTTTTATCTTGTAGTTTTTATAAATAGATTTCTAATTACGTAAAGAAGCATTTAGTGGCAACATTATAGGGGAGAGGGTGGCAGGTTAGAACAGGGACAGACATGAACAATTAGAAGTTATTATCTTGTATAATACCAAATTCACCAGAAATCTGCTCGCCTCTTTTACCCATAACTATGTACTCAAAAAAATTAATGTACTCACTTATTTTGGTTTTGTACATTAATTAATTTATTATTATTATTATATGTAACTATTATATGCAAACAAACTTAACCCTTAATATTTATGTACAAATATGTATTATTATAGCCTATAAAATGTGGTTGTGAAATTAAATGAATGAAGACAATTCAGTGTAAAAAAAAATGTATATGAAGATATTTCCCTGACCTGCGATGGCTTCGTACAATCATCAGGAAACGCAGTCCAGTCCCGCCAAAGATGTGTCCAGGTAAGAATACTAATTTATTTCTATTTTGTATATTTTTGTATATTTCACCTATATAACCATCGTTATATTTTGGTATGTCAGTTAACAAAATTTAAAATAATAACAATAATGCTATTAATACCATGCATCGTAGACAAATGCGCATTAATGAAATGAAATAATATTTATTTGTATGGAATATGGTAAATAGGTACAAAGTTTTTGAATAGCTCACATACTCCGCCATTTCTGGCACACAAATTTATACTAACTTAATTAATTACTAATTTATACAATGAAAATAATTTATGTAATAAATAAAATGTCATGAATTTAAGAAATCTCGCATAAGATAATACTCGTATGCGAGATTTTGGTCAGTTGATTAATACAATTTATTACAATTATTTATTACAATTTCTAAATTTGTATGAATAAAACTCGCTTAACTAATAAAAACAACACTCTGTTAATAGCTTCTTGATTCTAGATTTAAACTGATTATTGGGTAATTGTTTGAGAACCTCTCGTAACTTGTTATAAATACGAATGCACATAACGTAACATAACATTAGGAACACAATACAGTAAATAAATATATAAATATAAATATTTCCACACAGGTCACACAGCGCCATCTAGTTTCCGTGGTAAGCTACGAGGCATGTGTTACGGAAACTAGATGGTTGACAAACTACATATTATACTTTTTTTTTGTAAATATATACATATTATACATATAAACACCCAGACCGAGACAAATTATAGAATGTACAACTTGCCCCCGGTGAGAATCAAACCCACGACCTCCCGAGTTCACGGCAACGTTTGTTACCACTAGACCACGGAGGCGGTCAAAAAAAAAGGCATAAGACTACAAAACTATACAACTATTTAAAAGAATTTTCTGTCAAAGGCATGTCAATAAATTCTGACAGGTTATAAAAAGCATTATTTTGGAAAAAGAGTTTCAATTTTGTTTTAAATTCACTTGGTTGTAGTCTAGTTATAATCTCAGGTAGTTTATTGTATAATGTAATTTTCAACGGCCAACCTTGTTTAAACGTTTTTCTCAACCTGGTTTACCTTATATAGATTTCATTCTTGTTTCTTAGGTTATACTTAGTCAAACTAGATATTTTTGGAAATTCATTAGCTTTCGCATGAACCTCCTGTAAGCAACTATATACATACAGAGACGTGACTGTCATAATCTTGGCATCAACGAGATAATTTCGTACTGTGGTTCTGGCTTTTAAAGGTATAAGTATCATCACGACCGTTTCCCTTTCGGGGTGGTCAGAAACCACGCTTATAAATAAGCGGGTTCACATTTAGCCAACTTTACTATAGGCCAATCATGACAAGTGACAAGCTCGTCGATGTCTCCAGTGTACCAAACTCGAGAAATATAACAAATAAATTAAATGGTAATTAAATGTATTTATATACACTAATAAATATTTTTGTGTCCCGACCAGGAATCGAACCCGGTACCTCCGAGTCTAAATCCACGGTCTTAACCGCTAGACCACGCTAAACTTATAAAACATTACGGGAATGTTAGAAATCATAGCAAACCTAACATAATTAAAATTATTGATGAGTGGCTCTTGGGATTGGATTATGACAACACTGAGGAATTGCTAAAAATTGTATCATAAAATAATAAAACATACACACTAACGCAATTACACATACACATTAACGCACATATACACACACATTGAAACTTACACCGATACACAACACTCACGCGTTACACACAATATGAAAACGATAATTATTGTATTATTAATATTTTTATTTTATTATATATATATTATATTATTTATTTATTTTCATTATGCAATATGCAAAAATAATAATGCTTGGTGATGGGTAGGTTAGATACTTAAAATAAACTATTATTTACCTCTTAGCACTCGAACGCGGATAATTAACTTATTCACTATATATTATAAAACAAATTTGTCCACCGCGTCTGTTTGTTCGCGATAAACTAAAAAACTACTTCACTGATTTTCATACTGTTTTTATCAATGGATAGAGTGGTTATCAAGGAAGCTGTTAGTATATAATTTCTTAAGTTTTTCTATATAATAACGATATTTGTTTGAGGTGTCGAAATAAATAATAATAATATAATAATAAATTGTTTATTATCAGGCAACAGATGGCCCATAGATTAATACTTTACAACTAAAATACATATAAAAATATCATTAACTTAAGAATAATAAAATTAATTTATTTAAAGCTTCCGTATCTTCATCTTCTTGTGGTCATAGAAGTACCCATCATATACTGTGACCACCTTCTGAGGAGTACGAGAAGCTTCAGTGGACGACGGTGCCGGGAGTAGGTGCTGCGCGGGGCCCAGGAACATCGTTGGTTCTAAAATAAGCCGTCTGGAAGCTTTCACCGAAAACGCTGTCTAAACCCTTTGAGATATAACAAAATAATGTATGGTGGAATTGTGTATCTTATATAGGTCTACAGAAAATTCCGCAATAGCTATGTCTATATCTTAAGTATAACATACTATATCCATTTTAATACTTAAAAAAATGGGAAAAAGTAAAGCGGTAATTAGAAAGCTATTTACACTAATACGATTATTATTAATCCTTATTATTTTAAATACCTTTGTTGGCTTGAGCATTTTATGATTGATATTAATTTCTGTGTAAACACGGGCAAAGTCGGGAAAACAGCTAGTAATAAAACCTCTGCACGCTCGTGGCTAAGATGCTTTCAAGCTACGCTAGTGCACAAGTTCGGCGATTTTAATTTAAAAAAAAATAAAAAATATATTTTTAATTTAATAAAAAAAAATATTTTTGCCCCTTTCTGTTTATTTCTCACGGGCGAAGTCGCGTTATACATACATAGTTAATTATAATTTTAGTTATTTTATCAGTGAAACGTTAGAAAGGTGAAAAGGGCGTAAAGATAATAAAACAGTCCTTCACAGTGTCTGTGTTGATTGACAACTGCCATTTGTCAATGTTAATGATTAACAGTTCTAATGATAACATTTTAAAAGTTTATCTAATTAATAGTTTTTGGGATGAAAAGTTTACGAAATTATCTATGCTACAAAAGTAAATAAATTAAAATTATTTGAAAATAATTACCTATTTGACTGCGTCCATGGTTAAGAATCTTAGAAGTCTAGAGGTTAAGACATATAAGACAACCTGTATAAGTTATCTTTTTAAGTGGGTTTAAATTATTTACAGAAATATGTAGATAATGAAACATAGATAAAAACTAAACATTGAGTGGAGTATTACAAAAAGAATGGTGAGATAATATAAGGCAGAATAAAATATTTACAATATATAAAATAAAATAAATAATAATACTAAGGATAAGGATATAAGTCCCGTTCCGCGTGGAATAGTAGAAAGAACGCTGGCTGCATTTCCCCGCTGAATTGCAATATTGATTATTTGGGCAAAGAAAGAGCCCTCTTGTCACCGGAGGAGACGACAAGACGCGGTGTTATGTCTTTTAAAATCATTTTTGCTTTTGGACTCCATGGGCCAAGAGTTTCTACAGCAAACGGCACAAATATGTAATCTTTTAATATACTTACATACTTGCACCGCTTGATGGACTCCGCATTTTCCGCTGCGGCTCCCGCTTAATGCGCTGTCTCCCTGAGATGCGACGCGGCGAGGGTGTCGACTCACGTGGCGTAGGCAGAATTAGACAAAATAACAATAAACATAGAAGTAAAGTAGTCTTGAGTCAACCCACGCCGGAAAGTGGCTGGGGTAGTAGGTACATGATATGTCAATATGTGAGCAATGTTTTTTAAAATAGTCAGATGTTCTCCAGATGAAAGTATTCTGCATATAACGGCAAACGGCACAAATATGTATTACATAGTCGCGCCGCTTGATGGACTCCGTATTTTCCGCCTAAAGAAGGTCGCTGGTGGTGGCAGGAGATCGTGTGAAGTGGCGAGCCTTGGTGGTGGACTATATCCAGCAGTGGAGAGACACAGGCTGATGATGAAGATGGCTAATTTTAGACCGAGATCAATAGCAATACGTTAACCCCACAAAAAAATAATTAATTCAATTACATATTTATAGTTAAAGTCTAGGCTTTAACAAAGTGGTCTATTTTTGGTAAGTGGTGCGATGACAGGCAGTGCTATAAATAAATGGTACAAGTTGCAGAAGCGGACACGTCCGACAATGAATGGCATAGACAAGCTTATACAGAGGGGCCTAACTTAATATAACATAATTTATCTAAAGCTACTGTATCTTCTTGTGGCCATAGAAGTACCAATCAGGTACTGTGACCATCTTCTAAAGAATACTGGAAGCTTTAGAGGATGGCGCCGGAGTCCCTGTTAACGATTCAAAGTATCGTTGGTGCAGCGTGAAGCAAATCCACGAATGTATTTGTAGTAAACAACACAGCATGTTTTTTTAGATCTGGATTTATTTGAGGTGCTCTGACACGTGGTCTATAATCCCAATAGGAAGGTAACTCGTCGATAGCTGCGACGTGTCCAATCTCCCCTCGGTCCTGTATATCTTATTCTCCTATTATTATGGTTGGGCCTCCTTTTATTAGCCCTGAAGGTTTGTATGCTTTTAGCTCTCGCATTCGCGGCGGAACTGAAGCTATATGCAAGCTATTGGTTGTATGATAATCCCAATGGCACTCTGCAACGATTGTAGTCAACAAAAACATTTGCAGGGTGACATCGTGACAACCAACAGCTTCAGTTTGCCTGCGACGACGATAACCCCAACATGTACCAATGAGGCTCAGATAAACATCACTAACGTTCCCATATCTGTTAAGCCGTCGGTCTCGGTTCCACTAATATTAACTTGAGGAATCGTTAACGTCTGGCAAGCGTAAGCGAAATTATCCAAAAAAAATTGTAAGGCCAGTCTTCAAGAGTGGAGGAAACATGAAATAAATAAATAAATGTTTTAACATATTTTTGTGAATGATTTTAAAATGTTTCGTCTTGAACATATACTCGTATATGTCTTTGATGTTAGGCTAATTGAAACGGCCGACTATTTCCATTTTCGTCTGCAGCCGAACGCTAAATCGATATCATAACGCCAATTCTGAAGTGTAAAAAGGTTTCTGAGCATTTTATTGCGTTCCGGTTTGTTTGTTTTGTTCGTATCCGGCGAACCTTTCCGAAACAGAACATATTTATCGTCAATTTTGCTTTTTTGATTAATAAAAGTTTTTTAACAAACCGCCTTCGTAAAAAAATATCTAGAATTAAAAAAAATATAGGCGAAGATAGGACTTACATAGAAATTTTAAATGATAATGCTATCTAACCAAGTTTTATAGATATATAGTTATAGATTCTAAATCGTAACTTTAAATGAAAAATTATAAAAAAACCTATTCATGATTTTCAAATACCTCAAAAATAATCAATATAGTTAGTTAGTCGACTTTATTTTTTTTATTTTCAACAATATGGCTTCTGGTTGTCCCTCATAAAGTTTGATTAATGCCATATCTTTAGTGACACTCGCGTGATGAAGACGAATCGATTGATGTGAGAATCATCAAAATCGGCCAACCCGTTTGGTCTCCAGTGTGCCACAAAGGAGCAAATATACATACATACATACATACAAAGTATAGTGCGCATAGTTGATAACAACTGCCGAATACGAGGGCGTAAATGGAGCCGAGTGAGTTATGATTAACTCATACTAAAGGAACCTAACCACTCGCACAGGCCAAAATATGCATTCCCATACCGTAGCCACTATCGTAGGAATATCGTAAACATAAATTTGTAGACATTTTGGTCGCACCTGAAGATTTCATTGCTCCCCCAGCCGGTGTGTTTTCTCATTCCTATAACCTAGAGGCCTTCGAGCGATTTGTGAAAAAGCTTCTTGTTATGTCAGTCGTTAGTGGCTGGCGTCTTCTTCTTACGGTGCCATCTCCTATCGGAGGTCGGCTATCATTAAGGTGATTTTGATTTTGTTGGCCGCTGTCCGGAACAAGGATCGGGTGCTCATCCCGAACCACTCCCTGAGGTTCTTGAGCCAGGAAGTGCGTCTTCTCCCCGGTCTTCTGGAGCCTTGTATCTTGCCTTGCATGACGAGCTGCAGCAAGTTATACTTTTTATTGCGTTTTATGTGTCCCAAGTACTCCAAGGCTGGCGTCAGTTGCTCCCATTATTGGAACTCGCATACCGCTTACTATCACATGGGTGCGATGTCAGGTGTAACTTTATATAAAAAATAACCTAGAGATCTTCAAGCGAAGTGTTAAAGCATCTTGTCAAGCTGGTATAGTGGTAGAGACTGAGAGGGGCGGGGAAGTACCCAACGTTCGTGCCGATAAACCCAGTAATGTGGATACACACGTTTCGGGATCAGACTCGAATTGCCGTCATGCACAGTCAAGCCGGCATAGTGTTAGGGACTGATGTTAGTGAGTGTCTGATTCCAGTTGCTAATATTTATGGACCTTGCGCGCCACTTACCACCAGGTGTGCGCAAGGTCACATGTCGTGCTAGTATAAAACAGAATAAGTCGCCTTAACTTACTTATTATATATATATATATATATATCTACGAGTATATATGTAATTAATATTTATTTGTTTATTTAGGATGGTTATCTATGTATATTGTATTGCATATAATAAGTACTATATGTATGTAATTAATTTGTGTTTTATATAGTAATAAATAATTTCAACTATCTATTTTCTTCGTAACCTTCTACACCCGCGTATTACAGTTCTCAGTCACAAAGGTTAGTTGGTAGAAAATGCATTTACGGCATTAAGCTCGCCTATGTACCCGCACTTGTTTTGGTTTTGTTCAATAAATAATTTATTATTATTATCATAAAAAACATGTCGATCTCGTAAGCCCGTTTAGTGTGCCCAGCCTTTATTTGTATTCTGCGTGATGTATTAAAATATTCATAGAATTTTAATGGATATAGAGCACAATATAAACGACTAACGTTTGGTTTTTCGTCCATTGCTGAAAAAACGGTTTGCTATTAAATTGTTTTAGAACTTTCAAAATTGATATCCATTACTACTATTGATATTTAAAATAAAGTATCATCACGACCGTATCCCTTTCGGGGTGATCAGAATCCACGCTTATAAAGAAGCGAATTCACATTTAGCCAACTTTACTAAAGACCAGTCATGACAAGTGACAAGCTCGTCGATGTCTCTAGCGTACCAAACTCGAGATATATCACAAATAAATTAAATATTAATTAAGTCTTAATCCACAGACTTAACCGCTAGACCACGAAGGCAGTTTAAAAAAACATATTAAAAAAAACGTTTAAAACGTTTTTTTGGGGCTGCGGCGGAAAATGCGGTGTCCGGCAAGCAGCGCAAGCATGCATACTTGATTACAATTTTAGTATAGACTGTGGGAAGTGAACAAGTAGGAGCGATGCGTCGTTCCCTGATGGCGGAACTGGACGACACCCTTCGCAAAATTTATGTGTGGGGTACCCAAAACCTGGTCCAGTTTAATGCGAAGTATGCGCGCTGACGGTCAAGAAGTCTTCATACTCTGGTTACTCATCAAGACACCGTGCTGGAACTACAACCCAGCTTCAACATACTTGGGTTTGAAATACACTCAGAACTCAACCACGGAAACGACATTGAGAACATCATCAAATCAGCGTATACAAAAAATTTACAGGGTGTAACGGTTTTTCCCTTCCTCACTCACAAATATAGTTATGCGTGAAATGCTGTTCTCAACTCTAGAATGGTGTCGATTATAGGTGCTGCAGAGGCGGGATAGTGAATGACACTACAGTGTCTAAAACTCTCGAATCAAGTAGGTAACAAGCTATATTTTTTTATTATTTAAATACTTTATTGCACTTAAAAACCTAGTACATAGGCGAGCCATAACGCCATAAGGCATTCTTCACCAGCTAACCTTGGGGATCATGTAAGATGATGGGCAGGATGAAGAAAAATATTAAAATAGCTTAAATTAGTAAATAAACATAATTACGCATTTATAGCACTTAAAAATACATATACGTACACAATATAAAAAAACAATACATACATAAACATACACTATAAATAAATAGATATATATATATAAATAAAATGTCAAACAACTTCGTTAATTCGAGAGACGTACTGAATCTTTAGCTGATTGTTGATAGAGGAGCGAAGAGCACAGTTGTGTGTATTAGAGAGAAATTCAAAGCGAGACTTAAGGTACGAAGGTGTTTTAGGGTGATAGAGAACGTTATAAAGTAAAGAAAGAAGATGGACAGACCGGCGAAAGCGAATATTGAGCCATTTTAACTAAAAGCGAAATTGGGAGACATGATCATGCTTACGCTATACTACGGTCTGTATTGAGCTCCACAACCTCATCCATTCTTCTCTGTTCCACAACCGAATCAGACGTACAGCTATAATATGCACCTCCATACCGTAGCCACTACATCTGTCACACGCTGAAGATATAGAATATTTTCCCATCCAGTGTGTTTCCTATAACCTGAAGTCTTTTTATAAGTATAAATCTTATGGAATCCACTTAACATAAATCTGGATTCCTTGACTTTGGTGGCTATAAATTTTTATTTAAAACTTTTCACAGGGACATTATCCTAGTTTAATATTTGTACGTGCACCTCTGTGCAGTTTGAGCGAGGGAAGTAAGTTATGACGCGATTATCGGCGCCAGAGATGAGTTATGCGTTAGATCAGCCGGGGCGCTGTTCTATACAATATTACATTTATATTTGCACTAAATCATTGAGTTACCATTGAGTTATTATTATTATTTATTATATACGTATTTACATGTAACTGCCTCCGTGGTCTAGCGGTTAAGTCCGTGGATTTAGACTCTGAGGTACCGGGTTCAATATATTATTTAATATATTTTTTATTTAATAATATTTAATTTATTTGTGAGATTTCTCGAGTTTGGTACGCTAGAGACATCGACGAGCTTGCCACTTGTCATGATTAAACTATAGTAAATTTGGCTAAATGTGAATCCGCTTATTTATAAGCGTGGTTTCTGACCACCTCGAAAGGGAAACGGTCGTGATGATACTTTACTTTTTACATCTATTGGCTAGTTCTGACCGCGAGAACAAAATAGTACCTTTAAAAATAAAAAAGTAAAAAAATTGGAAATAAAATAAATTAAAAATAAAGTATTCTACATTAAACACTAAATTGAATCTAGAAAAACGTTTTATTTAAATAAATAAAACGTTTTATTTAAATAAATAAAATAAATAATTAATAGTTTCACAAAATCACTGGTAGCATTCCCCCTCCGAATTAAAATTAAAAAATATGTTTTATTTGTAAGAAATTAGCCAGCCCTATTGTCACAAGAGACGTCAATAAGCCTTGGAACAATTATCACTACATATTATAAAACAAGACCTCCGCCGCGTCTGTCTGTCTGTTCGCGATAAATCAAAAACTACTGCACCGTTTCTTAATGAATAGAGTGGTTCTCGAGGAAAGTAATAAATAAATAAATATTTCCAGACAGGTCACACAGCGCTATCTAATTTCCGTGGTAAGTTACGAGGCTTGTGTTACGGAAACTAGATGGTTGATAAACTACATATTATACTTTTTTTTTTGTAAATATATACATATAAAAACCCAGACCGAGACAAATTATACAATGTACAACTTGCCCCCGGTGGGAATCGAACCCACGACCTCCCGAGTTCACGGCAACGTTTGTTACCACTAGACCACGGAGGCGGTCAAGTGGTTCTCTATAATTTGCTAAGTTTTTGTATATGATATTTGTTGGAGGTGTCGGAAAAAAATAAGGCCGTCTAGAAGCTTTCAACAAAAATGCTGCCTGAATCCTTTGAGATATAACAAAAAAGTTATGTAATATAATATATAGGTAGGTGTAATTGTGTATATTATATTCTACAGAAAAGTCCACGATGGCATATGTATATCTCTTAAGAATGCATTTTTATTATTATGACACAAATACGTCCCTTATCCTTATCATTTTCAATACGTCGCGTTAGTTGGCTCAAGCATTTCATAAAGATTATTTTTTCTCATTACACCATGCAAATTAAATGAATACTTTGGGATATCTAGCAAAATCAAAATAATGCACAACGAAATTGATTTAGTGTCGCCGTTTATACGGGCAAAGACGGGTAAAACAGCAAGTATATAGATAAAACATCTATGCAATGAAGACAAATTTCTAAGCATTCCATGGATTCACCGTGCGTGTGCCGGGTCCATCGTGTGTGGGTAAGGAGGCCTCCTTTTTTTTTCACCATCCACCATTCTACTTCTCTCCCTTCCTAATCAAATACTGTATGATTCCGTTAATGCCGTCTTGGAAGCTCGTTCCATAAATGTATTGACGGCAGACCTGCTTAGGCCCAATTCTTTCACTAAGTGATGCAAAGATTTTGCTGGAACTCCTCTCGCACCAACTTCCACTGCGTAAAGCTGAGTCTTGAACCCGTTCCTGATCATTTCTTCTGTGAGATCATAATATTTATTCGACTTCATGTTGTGGTCTTTTGGAATAATTCTCCTCATCATGTAAGTAGTTTTATTTATGTTATATTAGTATATCTATAGTATGACTTATTTATGTATTAGTATGTAAATTGTATGTAGATATTAGTATGTATATATTTATATTACAATTATATTCCTGTTTTATTTAAATTTCATCAAATTTTTAATTGCACCTACCACCTATCCTGTCTACATGTCCTAAAGGTTTGGCTGTCAGAGAATGCCTTGCGGCATTAAGTCCGCCTTTGTACATAGTGCAATAAAGTTTTAAAATAAATAAATAAATTCCCACGGAACGGTAAGTCCAATAAGGATAACTTTTTTTAACAAAAGCGACTAAAGAAAAACGTAAACCATACGAGTTAGTTATAAAAATATCTTCAAAAGGCGACAATGCAGCCACGAGTATTCTATATTTAGTGTATCGTCGCGCACCGCACCGTGCTCCTGGGAATAACGCTAGACAACGTCGTTATAGCTAGACTACTATACGAAAAATAATATACTTGAAAGTCACCACACATTATGTATGTAAAATATATTAAATTATTATTACGTGAGAGAGAGTAACTGTGGGATAAAGATGAGTGATTTAGTGGTGAACTGCCTGCTTTATGCAGATGATGCTGTTCTCATGGCATCGTCCGAACAACAACTGCAATCACTAGTCACAGAAATGAAAGAGGGATGTGCAGAAAAAGGACTCCGTTTGAATGCGAGAAAAACCAAGGTACTAGTGTTTGAAAGAAGAAGGATGACAACCGTGACGATAAAGATTGATGATGAAACTCTAGAACAAGTAAATGAAATTATATATCTGGGCAGTGTTTTCACTGCGGATGGGAAGTATGATAGGGATGTTAAAAGAAGAGTGAACGCGGGAAATAGTGTCAACGGTGCCATGGGGTCACTGATCGCCAGTCGGAATGTCAGTGACAAAGCTCGACTCGCCATACACAATGCCATGCTGGTACCAACACTTATGTATGGAAGCGAGACGTGGATATGTCAGAATACGCATGAGAGTAGAGTTAATGCAGTAGAAATGAGATCGTTGCGTCGGATATGCGGCGTCACTTTGACGGACCGCATACGTAATGACGAAATACGAAAAAGGGTAGGTATGAAAGAAAGCATAGGGACAAAAATAAGGAAAGGCATGCTACGATGGTTCGGGCATGTTGAAAGGATGAATGCAGAGAGATTGAAGAACCAGATATATAATGCGAAAGTCGTGGGTAAAAGAGGCCCTGGCAGACCTAGACTCACATATTACGACCAAATTAATAAAACAATAGCTGAAGGTGCGTTGAAAAGCCATCGAAACAAAAGGGCATGTATGAAGAGGTTGATGAATGTCGAAGAAGCGAAAGAGGTATGTCGTGGCCGTGACAAGTGGCGCTCAATTGTCTCTGCCTACCCCGCAAGGGATTTGGTGTGAAGATATGTATGTATGTATGTATTACGTGCCTCTCAACGATATAATCCGAAAGGCTTTTGTCACTACTAATATTAAATACGAAGCATAGCAAAGTGCGATGTGGTCCAATCTTACATTTATATGTTTTTTTATTTTATTTTATTGATTTAACTATTTAGCCTTACTGCTTCACGGATAAAACCAAGGACTTTGTCATGTCGGCGCGAGTAATAACACTTTCTAAGAGTAACTTGTAGGGTACAAGTGTTCAGTTCCTGAAAGCACCACACAATATACAAAAAAAATATATGTCATTACATTTATTTATTTAAGGATTAGAAAACAATATTAAGCCTAAAAACATAGTATTACAGTGATCAAAATTTATAAAATACAAACCTTAAGGATCACCCACTTAGATTTTTTTTTTTCTCTTATTTTATCAGGGCTTTGGACATAATAATGTCCATGCCAGCCCTATTGTAAGATTGCGACAGCTTACAACTCACGGCACCGCGCGCCTCCTCCGTCCACACAGACCTGTAGAGACGGAAGGGCCGCGCGAAACCCACTTACATTTAGTAAGTAAAACTTTAACAAATAAATATCTTAAATTAAAAATAACATTATTTAATTGTACATATCTTACAGCAATATAAAAACCCTAGCATGTAATATAGGATATTTATAATATAGATACTTACATACATATATACATAAACCTACATGTATACATTTATATATATATTATATTATATATATATTATTTTAATTTATATTGTGTAGTTGTAAGCTGACACGGCTTTTACAGCCACGAATTAATATTTATGGACATAAATATTTTTAGATTGTAAGCTGACATGGCCTTTTTACAGCCACGAATTTAATATTAAGTATCTAGCTGTAAGTAAAAACAAATTCCTCGTTTATGGCAACAATGTTTTAGTTATAATTATTGTATTGATGTTAGGTTCGGTCCAGCCATGGTCAATGGTAATATTTTTTATTTGTTTTTTTTTTTTTTTTTTATTTATTGGCTTGTATGTATTGACAATATCCAAGTGTTACGTGCTAACCATACGGAAATAAATTATTTTGATTTGATTTGATAAAAGTGGATTTCATTAGAATAACCGATTGGCGAAGGTGAAGAAGATCTTGTACTGGAAAGATATCTGATCAAACAACTTTTTCGACAAAAAACATAATTGAATTATTTCCCCAATTTATTACCAAACACCCTAATTTGAATATGTACACGTACGCCCACACAAGTGCCCCACATAACCCTAAGAAATATTGGCGGGAAAAATGTGGAATTTTTAAATGAGCCTGCAAAGTTATTTGAACACGCTCTCTGCTGAATATCAATGTTAACCGATCGGCGCTCGCGAACTTAACTCTCATTTTCATTCTGAACAACGTCTCACCCACCCTGTCTTCTACGAGACTGCGTCATGCGGATGAAATATGTAATTTATGAACATATTTTTTTTTATTTTACTTATCCACCTACATGTAACTTCTGCGCCCACTTCATAGGTAAGCTGTGCTGTGTCCAATAATAGAATACCACTACATCAGCCCAAAAGCGGTGGTGGCTCGGTTCCCTGGCATAACGATTACGATAAGCTACTTTCTGTGGACTTATTTGGTAATACCCCCGCAGCCTATGAAACAAAGGTACTTAACGCGATTACTAATAACAAAAATAAATAAATGTGAATATTTGTTTTTAAGTTATTACTTAAATACGAGTATTATATTTTTCAGTATTATTGTATATATATATATACATATACTATAGCTTTTTTAGGAATTTGTGACATCTTATATATTAATTATATTGTCATTTTTTACATATACTTATATATATATATATATATATTTTTAGTTATAGTTTATACATTAGAATATAGTATTTTAACTACTATTTATTAAAATACCCGACGAGGCACCTTTACAGCCACAAACTAGACCTAAATTATTATATATTATAATAATTATTAGGCTTAGAAGTGGAAGAGATAGAGATAATAATAATAAGAAGAAGAAGTATCATCACGACCGTTTCCCTTTCGGGGTGGTCAGAAACCACGCTTATAAATAAGCGGATTCACATTTAGCCAACTTTACTATAGGCCAATCATGACAAGTGGCAAGCTCGTCGATGTCTCCAGGCAGCGTACCAAACTCTAGAAATATCACAAATAAATTAAATATTAATAAAATGAATTTATTTACCCACATAAATGTAGTTTATTTTTTATTAGGTTTTGTTTGTAAAAGTAAAGTAAAGTATCATCACGACCGTTTCCCTTCTGGGGTGGTCAGAAACCACGCTTATAAATAAGCGGATTCACATTTAGCCAACTTTACTATAGGCCAGTCATGACAAGTGGCAAGCTCGTCGATGTCTCCAGCGTACCAAACTCGAGAAATGTCAGAAATAAATTAAATATTATGTAAATAAATACATTTACATTAATAAATATTTTTGTGTCTCGACCAGGAATCGAACCCGGTACCTCCGAGTCTAAATCCACGGATTTAACCGCTAGACCACGGAGGCAGTTGTATTTTGCAGTTTTGTTTGTATTTATTTAAATTTTTACTTTTAAGTGGTTTTAATTATTTACATAAATAAATATTTTTGTGTCCCGACCTGGAATCGAACCCGGTACCTCCGAGTCTAAATCCACGGATTTAACCGCTAGACTACGGAGGCATATTTATTGTAACCTACAATTAATAGCAATAAATAAAGTATTTTCTTTCTTTCTTTCTTAAATGTAGATGTAATAAAAATACATCAATACTTAGTTGATGAAAGCCGGACAGTAGGATATTATGATGACGTTTCGTTCATTAAAATCTACCACAAATGTCCGCAGTCGACATTTATGTGGCATAACTTTCAATTGTATGCCAATGATGATGCGATTAATGCTCGCGTATTCAAAATTAATGTGGGATTTACTCGCGTTTTCGCAATTATAGCAATCGAATTTAAATATTCGAGGCTCGAAATATACAGGGATTAATCATTATGAAGTAGAAAATTTGCTGTTGGTGACCACTGATAAATAAGCGACCTCTATACTTCGCTATAGGTGAAGTGGTGGCTCGGTTGTAAGAACGCGTTCCTTAAATCCTAGAAAGGTCGGTTCAAAACTCACTGTACCAATGTGAAATACACTTTTCTTACGTACATATTTTTTTATAATAGCACGACACGTGATCTTGCACCCACCTGATGGTAAGTGGCAAGGCAAGGTCAGAGATCGCGGTTCCACTAATACCAACTTGTGAAATCGTTTCCAAATTGTCATTAAAAATTGACATCAGTTCCTCGCTAACCCGTCTGTCCACCGTGGCGAGTGTAGGCCAAATTCTCAAGATATATGTTCTGGAAGGCCAAAAAAAAATGCTGCCCTGCATCTATGGAAGTGTAAAACACGTTCTTCGTTGACAAGAGAACAGGAACCAAGTAGATGGCGTAAAAGTAATGGAACAATAATTTTATATACAAATAACAATCAATATATATTATCATAAAATAAAAATAATATTAATACTACGGACATGGATAAACGGGACGTTTGCGTGGAATTGTGGCAAGAACGCTGGCTGCATTCATTAGAAGGTGGTCGCCGTACCCATGGGTAGTAGTACCCTTTGACCACAATAAGATGAAGATGCGAATGCTGTAGAGCAGTGTATATTTATAATATATATATTTTAGTTTTTAAGGTATATATCTGGTCTAGCGGTTAAGTCCGTTGATTTAGACTCGGAGGTACACAAAAATATTAATTAATGCATATAAATACATTTATTAATTTATTTGTAATATTTGAATTTGGGAATTTCCGGAATAACTGATGTTGTATTTTGTAAATTGTCATACACATATATTCATACTGTAATAAAAAAATTAAAAATACAAGAATGGAACTAACCTATCGAGAAAAAATATTTTTTGTTCTTCCCATCCACGTATAGCAGTAGCACCCAGCTATAATCCTAACAATGCTATTGGGAAAGGTACGATAAGATTAAATCTATCGAAGCGAGCCCGTTTCCATAAGGTATCGCCTAATAACCATGATAGAGGTTTGTTGAAAATAAAAGAATCTGAGATTTCGTTTAGGGCGGCGCGCACGGCTCGCTGGCCCGAAAGAGGGCCCTGTATCTTTAGCAATATCCGCTGTTTCAGTAGACATATATGTAGAGACATGTCCAATAAATGAGATATTTTTTTTGCAAAATAAACATTGTTGATAGCAACATTTGCATTTAGTTTAATATTTATTCTCTCCTAACTCTGCACCCCACAATTTCTTATATCGTTCTCCCAAAGGTTAGCTGTTAAAGAACACCTACAAGGTGTTAAGCTCGCCTTTGTACTTTATTTTATTTTGTATATTTTAATGTTTGAGGGATACATAATACATATAATAATAATAACGTTTGTTGAGCGTTCGTATGGTTACCTATATACAAAGTTGAGTAAACAATATATAATATATACCGTGAATTTAACATTTAAATTAATCAACAATTTTAATTGAATTTAAACCACAAGGACATACTTACTGACAAGGGGGAGATTTAATTAATTTATTTAATATATTTCTAGTTTGGTATATATGATGAGCATATAGTAAAATTGGCAAAATATGAATCCGCTTCATTCGAAAAAAATGTTTAGTTTCTGACTACCCCGAAAGGAATACGGTCCTGATGATGCTTTACTTTTTTTATGGGCCTATTCGGTGGTGATGTACGCCCATCACGAACCCATAACCTTCGTGGTAAAGGTGTTTTATTAATATATTTTGTTAATTAAACCATCATTTAGGAATCATAGCAATATATAATTGACACATGAGACATTGACAATTACGACGTAATAATATTAAAAGTAAGGCGCGGTGGTGGCTCGGTTGTAAGAACGCGTACCTTAAATCCTACAAAGGTCGGTTTAAACCCACCCAGCATGTACCAATGAGAAATACACTTTTCTTACGTACATTTTGTCATAGATTTACAACACCACCGTTCCCGTGTCTCGGAGAGCACGTTAAGCCGTCGGTCCCGGTTTCACTAATACCAACTTGTGAAATCGTTAATAAATTGTCATAAAAAATTGACATCATATCCTCGCCAAGCCGTCTGGCCAGTGTGGCGAGTGTAGGCCGAATTCTCCAGATATATGTTCTGGAAGGCCGATCTCCAACAGTGGAGGTCCAGGACACTATGTTCTAGGGGCTGTAATGATGTAATGAATATTAAAAGTATAAAGGCAATGAACACAACATCCTTCTTTGGATAAAATAAAAATTAACTATATTAAAACTATAAATCTAATCTAACTGGAGGATCGTGTTGTATATGAATAAGTTAAAAGATTATCTGTAGAAGAAGCTGGAGCATATGTTTGTCCTAGATCAGTACTGGTAGGCAAATTATTTTTACAAAAGTTACTGTAGTATGTGTCGACGCAAGTTTTATCTACTGCCTCTCGGTTTTACGCCCGTCCGTATATATATGTCTTTGGTTTTAGGGTCATCGATAAAGTTTCACATTCCAATCACGTCGCTCTATTTGTTTCGATGTATTACCTCCCGCGGTCTCTGGCACAGAACACCTGGAGGATTTAGCCAACTTGCTCGTTCCAGTTTAATCAGGTGCGAGCATGGTTAAGCCACAATTTGTTATAATTTTCGTATTTTTATATTAATACCGTAAAAGTAGCTAATAGATACCGGGTTCGATGCCTGGTCGGGTCACAATAATGTATTTAGCTTATTTATGATATTTCTCGAGTTTGATACGCTAGAGACGTAGACGCCGGCAAGCGCCATGATGGACGTATAAAGTTGGCTTAATGTCAAAATGCTTCTTTAAAAAAACGTGGTTTTTGACTACTCCGCAAGGTGATGTTACAGTCGTGATGTTAATTTCATAAATTAATAATAATGCATTTAGCATAAGAGCCTAATATTAAAATTTAAATTATTTGTTTTTATATTTGTTCTTAAGTTGACACGGCCCTATTACAGCCACGAATTTAAATTTAAGTTTATTTAACGTTCAGATTTTATTTAAATTTTAAGGTGACACGGCCATTTTATAGCCATGAATATTAATTAACATTAATGCTATTAGAATGTAAGATGACACGGCCTTTTTACTGCCACAAAATGTATATTATATATTATCTGACATACAGGAATTATAATTATTAGGTATTTAGAATGTAAGCTGACACGGCCTCTTTACAGCCACGATCTTATTTAAGTAGTTTCAAGTTAGTTAGTTTTACTTGCTTATAGCGATAATGTTATAATTATGGATTATTACCTGTTACGGTCCAACCATTACTACCAATTTGTTTAGTACATTTATTTATTATTATTAATAATAATAAATTATTTACTGTATAAAACCAAAAGAAGTGCATGTATATAGGCGAGCTTAATATCCTAAATGCATTTTCTACCAACTAAGCTTTGTGACCTAGATCTGTAATAAGCGGGTGCAGAAGGTTACGAAGAAAATAGATAGTTGAAATTATTTATTACTATATAAAACACAAATGAATTACATACATATAGTACCTATTATATACAATATATTATACATAGATAAACGTCCTACATAAACAAATAAATATATACCTAAATGTAAAACACATTTATTAATTGTATAAAGTCAGTCAAAATCAAAATATATTTATAGCATTTATGAAACGTCATTAATTTAATTATTTTGAATGATTCTACTCCTGCTAGTGGTGGTAGCAGCAAAGTGGTCCAATCAGTAATCTGTTAGCAGAAGTATAGATTTTATTAGTGTTGACAATATCCGAGTTGTTACAAGCGAACCAAAGAAAATAAAATATTTAATAAGTTTTAGATGATACTACATTTTACTTTTTATAAGGTACCAAATATAACACACATCCATACAACTGGGCAATTCCATTTAAATGTGAAATGTATGGAAACGGCATGGAATAGGATCGGGCTTGCGGCAGACGTGATCCAATCTCCCGACATGATTGATGTGTCACGTTGCTTCAGACCTTTGGACAGATGCAATTTTTCATCTTTTCGTTTATCACGGTATACCTTTTTTTTGACTGATTTCTATTCAACCAATGCAACTGTTCTGTAGCAAATTTTCTATTTCGTGCTTGAGAGGGTTCCTGTTCCTGGAGTGTACTTAGTGTATCAATTTACTAGGGAATTAAATTAGGGTCATTTGGGCGATATATTAGAGGCCAACTATGTAAACCAGTCTATAGTCGATCGCAACTTCTAGATAGATACCATTATTCTCATCTTTCTTTCCCACACACAATGGATCCATCACCCACCCGGCGAATCCATGGAATTCTTAGAAATTTGTCTGCTCATATGTTATATTTTAAATATAAATTAAGATACTCTTTAAAACGAACGGAGAAATGGGTTACCGAGGTCAAAGATACAAAGACAAACTATGTACCCAATCTCAACGCTTGGAGTTTACTCGAAAAAATGTTACTGTATGGCAATTAAAATATTTAATCATTTGCCAACTGATCTAAAAGCATTAAATGTAAGGGATTTTCAAAAAAAGTTATTTAAGCTATTGGTACTGTACTATACTATTCAAATAAGGAATTTCTTAGTGATGTACTTGAGTAGGATAATTAAATTATTATCATAAATAATATCATAATAAATCTTTGACATAATATAAGTAGGTAATTGACATGTAATTTATTGTTCCATTTATTTTTTTATTTTTATGTATAGGTGTGTTGAAACTATTAACTGTAAACTACTATATAAATATTTTCATGCTGCATGACGGCAGGATACGCCGGAAAACTGTACTACTACTAGCCACAATATGTACCGTATTCTAGAAAATAAATGTTTTAATTTTGATTTGATTTTGATAAATTATACAAATACCTACTTCACAAACACAATAAGTCGCCATAACTTACTTATTATATATAATACGATTATATGGATTTTATATTTAGGTATATATTTATTTGTTGATTTAGGATGGTTATCTACGTATATTGTATTGCATATAACAAGTACTATACGTATGTAATTAATTTGTGTTTTATATAGTAATAAATAATTTCAACTATCTATTTTCTTCGTAACCTTCTGCACCCGTTTATTACAGCTCTCAGTCACAAAGGTTAGTTGGTAGAAAATGCATTTACGGCATCAAGCTCGCCTGCACTTGTTTTGGTTTTGTACAATAAAGAATTTATTATTATTATTATTTTTAATTTTTCTCTGTCTAAAATTAAAGGTAATAACGTAATTTTATATCCTATAAAGATAGACACCATTTCTGAAAAGTATTGATGCTTTAAAAATATTTTAAAATGTTGGACTGTGCAAAGATGCAAAAAATTGAAACCTTCTTACGTAAGTTATTAAGCTTGACATATTTTCTCTTTCATATATATAATTTTAGACAGAGACAAAAGCAAAACTTATATAACGATTTTCTTTATTTTTCTAAAATAAATCATTATTTTATTGCCTTTCCAAAAATGTATCCTTTATAATAATATTTGTATACCTAAATCAATCAACTCAGAATAAACAAATTTATGCAGAAAGTGATGTTTTAAGAAAAGTATATTTATGTAACTGTTTATGTAGTTGCTCTTTCTATCTATGCCGTGGGTTACAACTGTTTAGGTAGCTACTGTTACTGCGACTTGAGTTATAACTGTTTAGGTAGGTGCTCCTACTGTGCCTTGAGTTACAACCTTTGAGGTAGTTGCTCCTACTGTGCCTTGAATTACAACTATTTAGGTAGTTGCTCGTACTTTGCTATCTTATTTTTACGACGTTATCATTCACATTAAGAGCGATTATTTTCTAGAAGAAACATATAGGCATTTCTGTTCACATACTATAGTCAACATCCCTACGCGTACGTATAAATTTATACCACAAATTCCATACTATTCAGCATGTTACTTCGTGATAATTCCTGTAGTTTCAGCTCAATTTGGCATAATTTAAAACATTGGGCAACAAATTACGACCAACTGAATAAATTAAACAGATAAAGCTGAAATTTGTATATCACCGGTACACGTACAGATTTACAAAATAATCACATCAACAACATTTAGCGCTCGAAATTCCGCCAGTACCATGGATTTGAGTGCCCATTGTGAAAATTCAGTTGAACAAGCTGCTACTAATTCCATAAGTCCTCCGAAACTAACATCGGACATTTGAATATCACATTTAAAGCCCCTAAGCTGCGTCATTTTGGTATATGTCAAATAAATATTTGACTGTAGTATTTGGGAAGTTGTACCACATCTTCTTATCGTTCATACCAGTGTTTAAAGACGAAAGTTTTCAACCAATGCGTTCTTCCAGTATTGTCGTACGGAGCAGAGACGTGGACACTGACAGTGGGTCTGGTTCACAAGTTTAAGGTCGCTCAGCGAGCTATGGAGAGAGCTATGCTCGGTATTTCTTTGATGGATAAAGTCTGAATTCGTCGGGGAACCAAAGAACCAACATAGCCTTCAACATTAGTAAGCTGAAGTGGCAATGGGCCAGAGCCGTCTGTCGCAGAACCGATGTCCGTTGGAGTAAACGGGTTCTGAAGTAGGGACCACGTATGGGAATACGCAAAGTGGGACGACCCCCAGCCAGATGGACGGATAACCTTAAAAAGGTCGCTGTTGGGGGCTGAATGAGGGTGGTGGAAGATCGTGCTACATGGCGAGCCATTGGGGGATGTCTATATCCATTATATCCATCCGTGGATAGACACAGGGTGATGATAATGATGATGAAATATCTATAAGTAAGAAACACAATTTAAATACACACTTAATATTCTTCTAGAGTACCAGCAATCCTAGAACCCTCTGGGTTTGCCAGAAGCGATTGCAAGAGACCCGACTGGAATGTAGGGATGTGGAAACTTGGCAAGTATCTAATGTGGAATGCTACGCGTGTACATCACAACCTCGGGAGACAAGAAGAGCTGGCAATAATTGGGCCAAAGGATCAGCATTGCCATTCAATCCGGCAATGCTGATCCTTTATGGGCCAAGTATCCTTGGTTAAGTGCCCATTGATAGCGATTTGGAGCAAGTTTTTTTATTTATTTAACTGCCTCCGTGGTCTAGCGTTCAAGTCCGTGGATTTAGACTCTTGAGGTACCGGGTTCGATTCTTGGTGGGGACACACAAATATTTATTAATGTAAATAAATATATTTAATTAATATCTAATTTATTTGTGATATTTCTCGAGTTTGGTACGCTGGAAACATCGACGAGCTTGCCACTTGTCATGAATGGCCTATAGTAAAGTTGGCTAAATGTGAATCTAATTTATGTTGTTACTTCGAATAAAACTAAAAAAATCATTTTTATTTACCACACTGTTTATGATAAAATAATAGGAAACCTCGAAAAATTGTTTGACGCAAAATTTCACGTCAACCCATTTGGCGAGGTCCATAAAGTAAATTATTAATATGCCATGTTCTAATAATTCTTATTCCAAAAATATTTCCTTCAGGACTTTTCGTTGAAATTATAAGATACTGTGGTATTAGTATTCATGAATGTCGATTCGCTGTGGCTCGTCACGCAGTCACGTCGACCTGAAATGTGACTTCGTTACTATATCCAAAGTTACAATCTTTACAAAATTGTTTTATAGAAAAGTTATATGGTTCTTCTTCTTATAACTATTCTTAGTGTATCACCGTACATTCCCACCGGAATTTGGTTAGGTCAATATAATTTAAACAAAATTGTACACAATATATATTTAACGTTAAAATATCTGTCTTGCCTGGAGAGTGCAATGTGAAGACAAGGAGCAGAACTGGTAGTGTCATAGGAACATCAACACAATAACAATAAGATTAATCAATAGATTAATATATTAGTCTAAAGTAAGAGCATACAAAATCAACCCGTATAGAAAATAGGTTTTTCATAAAAAAAATATTGTAGTTCAACCGTATAGTTATTTTAGTTTTGCCCTTTCATATTATAAATGAGAAATAAGTTTTGTTTAGGTTACTGTATGTGTATATATTTGCCTCGCCTTGTTTGCTTTTGATAAAATATGGCATAATTGTTCCTTGGAACCATGACACTGACGTAGGCTATGACGTCATTATCTGATCACAATTTAATAATAATAATAATTGATTATTTCGGTACAAAACTTATTTATTTTTTAATAATTTTTGGAGCATGAAGCAATACTCATGGTTTCTTTTTAAATTATATTTTTAGTGTCCAATATGCAGTTTCAAATAAGGCCATACGATGTCGGATCACCGCGTCTAATACTGGCCTCGTCAAACATGCTGGATGCACTACACCATCTGGGGAGCCGAAACAGAATTCTGAGCGCATCATTGTATTGCACCTTCAGTCTTCTGTACGACTCTTTTGTGTTGTGTTTGATTGTCTTTTGTGTGTGATTTGTGTCCTTACGGTCATTTATGTTGTTGTCTGTTTGTTATGCCTTTAAGTCTAAACTACTTCACCGAAAAATCCAGGTCGATATAGGGTTCACATATGGTGTCAATATTTAAACATAAAACATAATATGGGACCAAACGGTAGCCAGAAAGTGTTATTTTGCCGATTACTATATTCACCGTTGTAGTCACAAAAATTTTAAAAAAGTGTTAAGTTTGTATTAGAACTTTCATTAGCTAATTATAACGTTTTGGGCAAAGTTACGGAAATTTTTGGTGAAGCTTTTGTTTTAAAAGCTTTTAAAGTTGGTGATTTAAAAAAACTACCCCAGCGGCGCTTTGTGTCACAAAAGTAATGTAGCAAAACGAAGAATGAATTTAATGTCCCCCTCAGCGCTAAGTTTCGTCTCACAAGAGCGATGTTCCATGTTGCTAATGTTGCGTGCGAGCGACTCCAAATAAGCCCACACTCGAAATAATGCTTTAATGAATGTAAAGTTTTGGGGGAGAAACGTTTCAGCAGCCACTAATGCTTCGTTCTTATCGACATCATCAATAGCTCACAGACAACTCGCTTTAGGTAAGCAAGACATCGTAGCTCTCCCCTGATTTATGAAGTTTTATCTAATTATGTGTTATTTTCTTTGTGCGATGAGTTTATGATTTATTCTACTTTATCCAACTAATTTGTTGCTGCCTACATAAAGATCTTTATCCAGATGATAATTTACAGATATGTTTAATGGATTTATTTCTTTATTTTATTATTAAAAACTTTATTGCACAAAGTACAAAGGCGGACTTAATGCCCGTAGACATTTTCTGACAGCCAAACCTTAGGGACAAATTAGAATATTTATAGGTGCAATAAAATAAATATTAATAGTAGGATAAATTCAAAATAATTATATATACTTACATAATATACTTTAACATATACTGTAATATCAATATACTAAATACTAATACATACACAAAAATATACATAAATATACATATATACACATATTAACATTGTTGGGAGCTATTTAGAAAGTGTAGATAGACGAGTTTTTTGAACGAAGATCTGGTAGACGCTTGCCTTATGTTTACAGGGAGATTGTTCCATAAATTTGTGGCAACAACTGTAAAAGAATTTGAAACAAATCCAGAATGATGCAAGGGTACAGAAAGAAGCGAGTTGTGAGAAGAACGAAGGGATTTGTCGTGAAAATGGATTATTATTATACATACATACATATCTTCACGCCAGGTCCCTTTCGGGGTAGGCAGAGACAATTGAGCACCATTTGTCACGATCTTGTCATACCCTTTCGCTTGTTCACATTCATCAACCTCAATACATGTCCCTTTGTTTCGATGGCTTTTTAATCCACCTTCAGTTATTGTTTTATTTATATGATCGTAATAGGTGAGTCTTGGTCTGCCAGGGCCTCTTTTAACTACAATCGCATAATATATCTATATTATTATTATTATATAGATTACTCGTAGATTACAATATTTACTTTATTCCATAGTAAAAATGGCCAACCAAACTTTTCGCGTCGTAAACAAATAGCGACCAAACACACTAATTAACATATGGTGGTCAACTTCACACGAACATCAACTAATACACTAATCTAGGAAAAAAAAAACAGATTCCGTTTTCGCTCGCAGTATAAATATGTACTTCTTCATCACATGACTGTTTTTATTTTGTTTATTGTTATTATATTGCTGCCTCCGACTCGACTCGAACTCGAAGGGTTCGATTCCTGGTCGGGACACAAAAATATTTATTAATGTAAATAAATACATTTAATTAATATTTAATTTATTTGTGATATTTTTCGAGTTTGGTACGCTGGAGACATCGATGAGCTTGCCACTTGTCATGATTGGCCTATAGTAAAGTTGGCTAAATGTGAATCCGCTTATTTATAAGTGTGGTTTCTGACCACCCCAAAACGGAAACGGTCGTGATGATACTTTTTTTTTTTGTTATTATATTATACTCGTATATATATAAATCATAATAAATAACTTATGTACTTGTATATATATGTATTAGAATGTAATTATTATTAGTATGTATTTGTTGTTATGTCTATATATATCTTACAAATTGTCATTTATTAATATTGTACCTACTTACACATGATACTGTGTAAATGTCCTAAAGGTTTGGCTGTCAGAGAATGTCTAACGGCATTAAGTCCGCCTTTGTACAAAGTGCAATTAAGATCTTAACTAAATAAATAAAATAAATGTAGGTACCAATGCGGTTCAAATTTATCAACAAAAATCACATGTTATCCACTCAAATGATACTAGAAACGCAATATGTATTATATTTGCTTGTAGAAACGTCTTAGCAATGGAATTGCTTGGTTTGGAATAAGCTGCGGTAAGCGAGCTCGATTAGCCCGAGGCATCTCATTTCTTCTGTCTTCTGGTACTTCGCAGATGGCATCGTCATGTGCATGACATTTGTTTACATTACTTACTCTGATGTGATAGCGGCTTATTTGTTTCCCATGTAATAACAATTCTTACAAAGTATTAAAAAAATGTAGACTCTTACATTTGCCGTACGCTAAATATGCAGAATACTCTCCCAGACAGTTTTTTTTTTTTTTTTTTTTACTAGCATACTAGCTATGTGACCTTGCGCCCACCTGATGTTAAGTCGGCTTGACTGGGCATGACGGCAATTCGAGCCTGATCCCGAAACGTGTGGATACACTTTACTGGGTTTATCGGCACGAACGGTGAAT
The DNA here is from genome assembly GCA_910589645.1 of Tinea semifulvella. Classification (NCBI taxonomy): domain Eukaryota; kingdom Metazoa; phylum Arthropoda; class Insecta; order Lepidoptera; family Tineidae; genus Tinea; species Tinea semifulvella. The sequence continues at coordinate 4,561,482 of OU342611.1, read as the reverse complement.
ACTTCTTCGCCCCGGCAGACTGGGAAAATTACCACCATCAGTCCGCCTACCACCTCAAAAATGTATTTTCTCATTTTCATAACATTAAAGACATTGTGAAAAAGGCATCTTGTTAATGCCAATGGCTGGCGTCAGTTGCTATGGGAAACTTCCGTACCGATAAAAAAACTTAGTAAAGTATCATCATGACCGGTCAGAAAGCACCCTTTTTGTTATTGAAGCTGATTCTTTACTATAGGCCCATCATGACATGTGGCAAGCTCGTCGATGTCTCTAGCGTACCAAATTCCAGAAATAGCACAAATAAAATTGTTGTGTCCGGGCCAGGATTTGAACTTCGCATGAGACATGATGTCGGTTACCAATGGCTGGCGTCAGTTGCTATGGGAAACGTCCGTACCGATAAAAAAAACTTAGTAAAGTATCATCATGACCGGTCAGAAAGCACCCTTTTTGTTATTGAGGCTGATTCTTTACTATAGGCCCATCATGACATGTGGCAAGCTCGTCGATGTCTCTAGCGTACCAAACTCCAGAAATAGCACAAATAAATTGTTGTGTCCGGGGCAGGATTTGAACTCCGCATGAGACTGCATCCATGGTCTAGTAGATTTAAAAAAAATATATGAACCCTTTAAAATTGGAATTATTATTTAAATTTTCGATAAACGTTTGGATATCGTTTAAACATAACAAACGACACATTCTTAGCTCCCCACCTGCAAGGAACTTCAGACAAACTGCGACCCACTTTTGTGTTGTAATCCCCAAAACCCCTCTTTTGGTAATGGTTTATGTCGTGCTGAGGGGTAATTAATTCCACCGTAGGCACTATTTATTTCATTACTTATGCGACGTAACTGAGCTCATACATTTTATCTGAGTTAAAACTTCGTGAATAGATGTTAATGGCCTAAAGTTACCAATTGAGGCATATAGTTCCAAAACCCACCAAATCAATTTTTTTAATTTTATACTGATTTAATATAGCCAGTATATATATATATTTTTACATATATATATTTATTAATGTTTATATATCTATAATATATTATATAATTATTTATTATAAAAGGTATATGTATGTATCTAAATATATTATATTTATTTATCTATTTATTATTCCACACAACACTGACATAATTCGTATAAAAAGAGCGGGGCACAGGCATCACGTTAAGTTTAGGGGCCTTCGTAAAATGTAAAAATGTACTTTGAAAAATAAACGTTTATTTTTAAGATTTTTTATTATTTATAAAGTACGCTACATCTAGTACAAGCCGTTGACTAAGATTCCTGATGGATTACAAACCCCTTTATCTGTTTATGTGTAAGTTTCAAATTCCGTTGTTGAACAATCAGAAAGCGAGAATTCTAAATGTTTTTTTTTTAATATTTAAACATTATATGTTAATTATATATGTATTTGTTTATTAACATAGTTTTGTACAAATGACACTAACTCCATTGTTGGTGGTTTTTTATTGACTCTTTATATTTCCAAAATTATTCATTCATTCATTATAGCCCCTAGAACACAGCGTCCTAGATCTCCACTGCTGGAGATGGGCCTTGCAGAACTGGAGAATTTGGCCTACACTCGCCACGCTGGCCAGACGGCTTGGCAAGGATATGATGTCATTTTTGTATGCTATTCATTAACAATTCCACAAGTTGGCATTAGTGGAACCGGGACCGACGGCTTAACGTGCTCTCCGAGGCACGGGAACGATGGTGTTGTAAATCTATGACAAATGTACGTAAGAAAAGTGTATTTCTCATTGGTACATGCCGGGTGGGTTTGAACTGACCTTTGTAGGATTCAAGGCACGCGTTCTTACAACCGAGCCACCACCGCGCCTTTGGAATTATACGCCTCAATTATAAGCGCATGTAATGCTTTTAAAACATGTCGGGTGCGAGACAGAATAGAATAGGAGTTAACTGCGCAAAGTATCCGAGGCATGATTTATGCATCAACGTTGTTTATATAGTTAGTGGAATTTTCGTTAATTTGTTATCTGTAAACATGCAATCCTTTATTCGGAAGTTACAATTTTATGCCAATAATTTATGAGCAAAATATGGGCGTATCTCAACAAGAAAGCTGTTATCTAATTACCATCTCGGAGTTGTGGAAGTTTAAATACGAAAGGTGGTACAAGACAAATTGTGGTAAGATAAATTGTTCATTGCTTCTCAGCGAGCATGATTATTATCTCCATGTATGTGTTCAATACGTTGTAATTACTACATCTGTGTCCGTGACGTGTATTCCAATCGTAAGGCGGCTCGGCTGAAAATCGGCGCTATGGCCTATCCCTAGGTCTGACGTAGCGGGGAGGTATACACCGTTTGTGCCGATAAACCCAGTAAAATGTATCCACACATTTCGGGATCAGACTTGAATTGCCGTCATGCCCAGTCAAGCCGCCATAGTGTTAAGGACTGATGTCAGTCATAAGTGTCTCATTCCAGTTGCTTACATTTATAGACCTTGCGCGCCACTTAACATCAGGTGGTCACATGCATATTTAGCGTACGACAAATGTAGAGTCTATGAGAAACTCTAAGAGTAATGAGGTGGGTTTTTTTTTAAAATCCATTTAAATATAAACAAAACGAATAAACAAGTTAAAATTTAATTAGTCGTATATGAATCATTGTCGAATGAATATTTTTAATTAAAATCTTCATTACTCAAATGAGCTTACGGTCCAGCGACTAAAGAATGAAATGTCGCTGACATTGTCGCAACATTTTTTAGATTAATAACAAGAGGGCACGCGGAATGGAGACATTAAAAAACTCTCTTTAAGCTATCCTACAATACAAAAGAACAGTCGAAGGCAAAATGAACAAGACCATCAGAGGAGAGGCTGCAGTAATTTAAAAATACTCGAAATTCCTCAAAGTGGAAGAAGTGTCAGGGGTAGGGCCGAGGGCGGGATAGCACCTGAGATAACTTTTTCTTTCATGTTATGAATACAAAGAAGCAAGAATTCGTTTAGTGAGCGCTCTGCTATAATCTTGTGATGGTTGTGCGGCTGTGTCGTAAACTTATTCAGTACCTACCTTTAAAAGTCCGCATAATAATAGCATTTTCAATTTATTTCATTAAAATTCTGTTTTACAAAGATAACACTATTGTTCCTTTGATATTAACGTCTTCAACATTTATCTTTGCAATTTATTTTCTTAAATACATTTATAGAGCAAATAAACTTGAAAAACATTAAACAAACATTTTACCTTAGTGATATATTTCTCCCGACGTTTCAGTCAAGTTGCATTGGCCGTGGTCACGGGCCGACTGAAGCTATGCGGTGTAGTCTCGTACATACTGGGCGGTAGATGTAAACCTACCCACTTATCACTTTTAAATGTTTTTAGAAATTACGACACAATATCCTTGGCGACATTTTTCCCGGCGTCGAAACCTATTGATTACTGGATTCTCTCTTATAAGCTATCTTCATCGTGGAATCCAGTAATCGCGTAAAGATCCGTTAAAATAAAATAAAAATATATAAAAACTAAAGTGCATGTATATATTTATTGACCAATAAATAAGGCATTGGTCCAAAGAGTACGCTGTTATCATAAGACCATCAGCTTAATCTAATGGCAACAACGAATTATCTGAATAAAGTTTAATAAATCATTCTTTATTTTTTATTAGTGCATTCAATAATTTAAATAAATAAGTAGCGAGATGAGAGACCACTTTCTAGAGAAGTGCTCTTGGAGGAGAGCTGAAGTAGTCGAACCTAGACCCCCTGGGTTCGTGAGCCACATGCCGTTACTGTATAACAGCGCCCAGCACCAAAAGTGCATGAATTATCGGCAGGTTGCCCGCTGAGATCCTGTTGGGGAAAACGGGGGAATGTTTCTCCAACCCAGGCCCATTAGCCATCCGGACCTGGACGACCCCACTGTCTGTCTGTCTGCACGCAAAAATGAGTTCATAATTTTGCTGACTTATTTATTTTACGTATTTATAGTTGTTTTAAATAAATAAATCATTAGTAGACTGCTTAATTTAAGTCGATCTAACAGCGTGTTCGTGTTATAACATTTTTGCATGCATATTAGGGACGCTAGAGTGCACATAATTGAGTCGGGTTTGCGCCTGACAGCTATTGTCAGTGGTTGAAATATTGGTTCGACGGGGGCCTGCACAGTGGCAAGTGCGGGTAATTTCAAGACACTGAAACGGAAGCCTTTGTACTTTAATATTAAATTATTCATAGCATCAGTTATGATTGTAAAAAGTACTTTAATATAGTGATTTTCAATTTCAATGTCCGAATCTTCAATGCCTCTTATATTTATTTGTAAACTCTTTATTGCAGAAAAGACTAAATTATTAATAGTAGGATAAATTACATGTACATGAGGCGGGCTTAATGCTGTTAGGCATTTATTTATTTATTTAAGGAGTAGAGAACAATATTCTCTACCTTTGGGACAATTAAACCATTTGTTTCGGTGCAGATGCCGTGTAGGTGCAACCATTAAATAGATTCATACTGTTACACTGTATACTGGTACACTTTGGCGAATTTCTACTGGAAAATTGTTACAAACATTAGCGGCCACTTCCACTTACATATTATAATATATCTTTATTGTAATATCAATATACTAAATACTAATACATACACAAAAATATACATATCCGCGTACGAGTACCTATTCACATTGTTGGGAATTATTTGGAAGGTGTTAACTTCTTATGTTAACAGGGACTACGAAAGAATTTGAAACAAATCCAGAATGATGTAAGGGGACAGAAAGAAGTGAGTTGTTAGAAGAACGAAGGCAGTTGTCATGAAACGAAGAAAGAAAGACAAATTTGATAAACATATGAGTTGATACACATATAGGTAAGTACATAACAGTACTGTTTACACACAATAAAAGAGGTAAGTACGATAGATGTAGGCCATGTTGTATGTTAAGAAAGTGAGCGATAAGGAGATTTTTAAATATATTAATAGACGGCGCCCGTCTGATAACCAGAGGAGATTTATTCCACTCTCAAGCATCGGAAACTGTGAAAGAAACTTTTTAATTGCTGGATGAATGGGGGGAATTTTGAGCTGATTGTCATTAGCAGAACGAAGTGAAAGATTATGACTAGCAAGTAATATGTGAATTTACCTCCAATCCAATGCTGGAGTTAATATGAACATAAATCATAGGTATATATATCTCATTCATCTTTGTGCTTGTCACGTTCGACACGTTCATTTGTCTTGATGTAAACCCGCAACTGAAATGCATTGTCTTAATATAAGACGAGACAAATCATAATGTGAGAGATTGAAACAAGAGATTGCCTGTGACTTGCATAAGTCTTCATTAGTTCCTGCCATGCTTAGTTAATAAATTTATTGCTTGTGTTGTATTTCACTATTTAGTTTCGATTATTAGATTATTAAGTGTGTTCGTGAACATTTCATTCGTGATATATATTATATAAATAAATCATTTGTTTTTTTATATTTTTATAATACGTAGATTTTATGATTTCTCTAAATAAGGCTTATTGGAGATTAGTTTACTGTTTACCAAGCTTAATTCATTAGACATACATACATATCTTCACGCTACTTGACACGATAACGAAATACCTCTTTTGCTTCGTCAACATTCACCTATCTCTTCAAATTCAAAATTCTTTATTGTATAGATTGCTTATTCTAATTACAGTTGTATGTACACGTCATGATGATGCAATCTGCCCATATTATGGGCATACAATATGCTTATGTCAATAGATATTTATTTACAATATTTATTAGTATATAGTTTATATTTAATATTGTTCTTGTCAATTTATTGGAATACAATGTTAATGTCAAAATTTGCATGCTAAAAATTCTTTTATTGAGTAAAAACAGTTGTCAATAAGAATTTTCTTTAACTCAATAGTAAAACGTTTTATAGGTAACTCTCGTATTCTCTAGGAATTTTATTATATACTCTAATGCACATTATGTGGCAGTTTCTGCTGTAATATTCACTTACACATCTTCATACTTGCCCTTTTGTTACGAATGCATTTTAATACTCCTTTACCCTGTGTTTTATTTATTTGATTGTTATATGTGTGTCTCGGTCTGTTAGTGGCTCTTTTATCCACAACTTTCCCATTATATATCTTTTTTGTCAATATTTCTTGGCTCATCCTTTCAACATCCCCGAAGCATGCCTTTCCTTATTTTTGTCCCTATCCTTTGACAACATCATTATTACCTTTATCGTCTCGTTCATATTTTTAATGATTTATCTTATTTGCCTTCTATTACCCACAACTTACTATATCTGGTTTGCTAATCTTATCTTTCTACATTCATGTTATTCTTTATTTATGTTCAAAGCTTTCTAACCGATAGACTAATAACCGTACCATACTATAACAGTTTATTTTAAGCACATTGTATTCGCGCAGCTTGAGTCTTATCAGGTTTAATAATAAACAATCGGGAAGGTAGTGGATTGCCATTACTATTATCTTAAAGAGCATTCTGCATGTAAACTGCTTCTTTGGCAAACACCACCGTCTCGTAATGTGCATGCAAATGTGCGGGTTTACTGCACCCGTTTGTTTACAAGGTCATTCGTCTGATAACTACAAATGATGTAAAGTCTTGGTAGCTATTAAATGAAATAAGGATTTTATTATAGGAGAACCTTAAAATTAAATAGCAAAGGTCAATTTAAGAACTACCTAGCTAAATATTGCAAAAAAACTTTAGCCAAAACTTTAGAATATTTAGATAGTACAGGTGGTATGTGAAATATTAATAAAGTAATTGCCATTTTCTTGCTGACTGTACATTTTATCAAAATCAGTACATACATATATCTTAAAAAGTTATGGATGGTCTCGTATGAACGTTTTCCTGTAACTATAATGGTTATTATACCCTTACTGTCCTGTCTCTAAAATCCACCCTGTACTCATATATGTACAATGTATATATAAATTAAAAAGCCATCGAAACAAAAGGGCATGTATGAAGAGGTTGATGAATGTCGAAGAAGCGAAAAAGGTATGTCGTGATCGTGACAAGTGGCGCTCAATTGTCTCTGCCCACACCGCAAGGGATTTGGCGTGAAGATATGTATGTATGTAACAATAGTATTTCGACGTTACGTATGCGGTTCGCCAAATTGACGCCACATATCCGCCGCAAGGACCGCATTTCTACTGCATTAACTCTACTCTCATGCGTATTCTGACGTATCCACTTCCTCGCTTCCATACATCAGTGTTGGTACCAACATGGCATTGTGTATGGCGAGCCGAGCTTTGTCACTGACATTTCGACTGCCAATTAGTGACCCCAGGGCACCGTTAACACTATTTCCCGCGTTCACTATTCTATTAATGTCCCTATCGTACTTCCCATCCGCAGTGCCCAGATATATAATTTAATTTACTTGTTCTAGAGTTTCATCATCAATCTTTATCGTCACGGTTGTCATCCTTCTTCTTTCAAACACTATTACCTTGGTTTTTCTCGCATTCAAATGTATATTTACTTACTAAAAAATAATTATATTATAGTATATTAGAATTTGTACAAAAAACTTTATAATGATTGTGATCAGAAGCCCGAAAGCTTTTATACTTTTGTAAGAACACCAATGCCCCAGTTTTTACATAGTCAATGTAGATGCTAGATGTACAGCTTTTAATGAACTCCTGTCGCTGTGAGTCTTGAAGTATTTGACAAACAATGTCCTAGCTTACCCCACATAGGGACAAGTTTTATATACTATGCGGTACAGTTGTAGTTCTATTGAGTTGACCAAAACAGTTGTATTTTTTTTTTTCTATAACCGCTTTTTATGTATTGTTTTGGACCCAATGTTCCGTTAGTTCAAGCATTCCTTAGTGGCTAAAGACGGAGAATCCGACTGGAGAATTTAAAACTACATTCATGGCTAACGTTACCACTAAGCCACGAAGGTTTTATTGTATTTTTATAATAACACTCCTCTTTTTGCCAGGTTAATAAAGTGCCTCCGTGGTCTAGCTGGTAATTAAGTCCGTGGATCGAGACTTGGGGTAGCGGGTTCGATTCCTGGTCGGGACACAATTTAAATAAATAAATAAATAAATATTTCCAGACAGGTCACACAGCGCCATCTAATTTCCGTGGTAAGCTACGAGGCTTGTGTTACGGAAACTAGATGGTTGATAAACTACATATTATACTTTTTTTTTGTAAATATATACATATTATACATATAAACACCCAGACCGAAATAAATTATACAATGTACAACTTGCCCCCGGTGGGAATCGAACCCACGACCTCCCGAGTTCACGGTAACGTTTGTTACCACTAGACCACGAAGGCGGTCAAAAATAAATTAATATTTAATTTATTTGTGATATTCCCGAGTTTGGTACGCTAGAGACATCATGGACGAGCTTTCCACTTGTCATGATTTGCCTATAGTAAAGTTGGCTAAATGTGAATTCGTTTATAAGCGTGGTTTCTGACTACCCCAGAAGGGAAACGATCGTGATGATAGTTAATAAAGTGATTTCAATATTCGATTGACAGTATAACGGTCGATCATTATTAAGTTTAGTTTGTCTATCGTAAAACATAGAAGACAGACAAATAAAAGGACCTAGCCATTTAATACAATAGTCGTCAAGGAGTTTCAAAGTTCATAAAATAGGTGACGCTTTATTGTGCACAACTTTTATAGGCCGGCATAGTGGTAGGGACTGATGTCGGTCGTCTGAGGCTGGCGTCAGTTGCTCCCATTCTTGGACCTCGCGTACCGCTTACCATCAGGTGGGCGCGGTGTCACATGTCGTGCTCCGTATTAAAAAAAAAAAAAAAAAAAAAAATGTGCACAACTAAGCAATTTTGTGCAACTTTATTGCACAGGTCACATGTAAAGGGGCTAGCTCAGGATATATAAAATACATACCGGTCAAGAATCAACTTGGGTTTATTCATTACACATTATATTTAAATTGAATAACCACTAATGACAATAATACTTCTACACTTATTCAAATATTCTGCAATCATTGCAATAACTAATTAAGATTCGCAAACGATAAACGGAGAAGGAACCGAGTATGTCAAGTGGAATCATATAGCTCTGTGTGCTTAGTGTAAACTGCTGTAGTTACGTTTTTTTATTTTACATTGCGTGTTATTGCAAGTTTGGCTATAATAACAGGCAATGAACATCGAAAATTCAGTAAAAAAACTACTATTATAGTTGCGAGTTCACGACTTTACAATAATATAAATAAAGCTATAAGTATATACGACTGCATATATATATATGACCGCCTCCGTGGTCTAGTGGTAACAAACGTTGCCGTGAACTCGGGAAGTCGTGAGTTCGATTCCCACCGGGGGCAAGTTGTACATTGTATAATTTGTCTCGGTCTGGGTGTTTATATGTATAATATGTATATATTTACAAAAAAAAAAAAAGTATAATATGTAGTTTATCAACCATCTAGTTTCCGTAACACAAGCCTCGTAGCTTACCACGGAAATAAGATGGCGCTGTGTGACCTGTCTGGAAATATTTATTATTTATTTATTATACCCCTTACCAACAGTTAAATGCAAGTACGCGGCTTTTGTCAAAAAGACCGCTTCACGGCTTTCTGAAAAATGGCAGAAGCCATTCTCACAAGTTGCAGGCTGGCTAAAAACAAAAATACAAATTTCTGTAATAAGGGCTATAAGCTTAAGGATCAGAGGAACCAGAAAGCGAGTGAGATGGATAGGATGTGAGGATGGAGCAGGTATGTTTGAATGAATGATTGAATGTGAATGAATGTTAGATGATTTTATATATTTAGTTTTATGTTTATTTTTAGTTATTATTGTTATTTTGTTGAAATAAATAAATATATTATGATTATTTGTTAAATGCAAGAATGTTTTAAAAGAATATCTACAGAAGCTAACATACATAGAAACAGAAAACCTTTTTAAATTGACAATATAAAATAAATGTAGTAATCATAATCTAAAATATTATTATTAATATTGTACAAAATAGTTCACTTTGTCTGATTATGTTGCTGGATATTGTATATTTCTAAACTGATTTGAATATTTGATTTTCGTCGTTTTGTTAAATGTACACATGTATAGTTTTGACACAAAAATTAAACAGGTACTTTCAAAGCTACTGGTTTTTTATTCATAAAAGTTATATCAGTAAGAGAATTATTGGAAAAGAAAGAAGATATACTCGTAGTGCACCAACAGAAAAAAACAAATTAAATTCGAACTATATAACGACCGAAACAACCTAAAATTTCCGAGAAATTAATAATAAACCAGTAGTGTTTTTATTTATTTTTAACTCCCTAAAAAAAAAAAATACTAAATTTGGTGAAAACTTACCAAAAACTAATTTTGACAGTTTTAAACATGTCATATTTTATGAGTTTCATTCCTGATATTCGTCTGTGGTGGCATTTGCTCCGGGCGCTTGCTGCGGGCCAGCAAACACGCTCGTCCTAATGGGAATGCAAATGTACCCTCCTGCATCGTGTATTTACATGCTTTAATGCGTTCTGTTGTTGAACAATCCTCTCTGAAACATTTAATTATGTTCGTTGTATTGTGTTATCTCGTACGACGTCTAAACTGTTGATTTTCACGTTGTTATGACCTTTGACCGTAATCACTGCCCTCAAGTCGAGTAGTTACTTTTAAAGACTGTGATAGATTTAAATGCAAAGGTTACTCGCTACGAGTCTCAAAAAAGTATATTTATGACATTTCTTGAAACTCGTAAGCTAGAGAGAAATTTGCCACTTATTACACTTTGCGACCGCCTCCGTGGTCTAGTGGTAACAAACATTGCCGTGAACTCGGGAGGTCGTGGGTTCGATTCCCACCGGGGGCAAGTTGTACATTGTATAATTTGTCTCGGTCTGGGTGTCTATATGTATAATATGTATATTTAAAAAAAAAGTATTATATGTAGTTTATCAACCATCTAGTTTCCGTAACACAAGCCTCGTAGCTTACCACGGAAACTAGATGGCGCTGTGTGACCTGTCTTTATAATAATATTTATTTATTTATTATGATGACTAAAGTTGACAAAATATGAACCATTTTTAAAATTATTTTATTATTAAATAAATTATATATTTTTTATTATTTTTAAAATACAGCAAATAAAATTATACATAAAATTCATGCAAAATCATTGGTCAGACTTACATTGTAGTATATACAAACTTATATACATAAGTTTGTATTACTACAATGTAAGTTATATATATATGTATTGCAATTCAGCGGGGAAATGCAGCCAGCGTTCTTGCCACCATTCCACGCGGACGGGACTTATATCCTTAATATTAATTTTATTTTATATGTTGTAAATATTTTTTCGAATAAATTTTAAATTAATATATGTATATATGTATATGTTTGTGTTTTCAGTTTAAATTGTGGCAGACATATATATATATATATAGAAATAATTAAGACACGACACTTTAAACCCACAATATTGGCCCTAAAATGTTAGTCCTTATTATTGCCAAGTAACAATCTAGAGAATTTAGCCTACACTCGCCACGCTGGCCAGACGGCTGGTTATGTGTCCGGTGTTTTCAGTTTAAATTGTGGCAGACATATATATATAGAAATAATTAAGACACGACAATTTGAAACCCACAATATTGGCCCTAAAATTTTATACCTTAACCCAAGTAACAACAAACATGGCACAAATATTAAACAAAAATAATGGTATATTATAACAATGATAGGTTGTACTGGGGAAATAGTAATTATTTTATAAATGTATTTTAGTGACGAGAATGATGGTTAAGGTGCAAAATCAAAAACAAAAAGTCGATTATCGGGCTCGATCTTTAATTTATTTATTTGTTATTTAAAGTATTGTCAGGGAACAAAGAGCAAACTTACTGTAGGTAGCTAGACTTTCTTCGACAATGTGAAATGTTTATGGCGTAAATTAGGTGCACCAGACATAAATAAATATTAACTACTAGCTGTTTTCCCTGTAAATTGTCTGTATAATATAGTAATTAGCAAAATACCTCATCAGAGTAGAGTCAAATGTTATTGCAGAAGAACAATTAACAAATAATTCATCATTCATCAATACAGCCCCTAGAACACAGCGTCCTTGACCTCCACTGCTGGAGATAGGCCTTCCAGAACATATATCTGGAGAATTCGGCCTACACTCGTCATGCTGCTCAGACGACTTGGCGAGAAAATGAAGTAATTTTTTTTAATGACAATTTATTAACGATTCCACAAGTTTATATTAGTGGAACCGGAACCGAAGGCTTAACGTGCTCTCCGATGCACGGGAACAAGTAATTACTCAAAGTAAAATTACTTTTCTAAAATATGAGAAATATATCGTGTCATCGAACAGTGTACGGAAAAATAAATAACTCTGCCAGTCGCCGCTCGGAGCGCTGCTGGCCAACGATTCGACTGCCGGTATTTGTCGTATGTGTCGCTGTGCTCGCGACTAGTCATGTTTAAAATATTAACGACATATTTAACATCAACATAATGCGATATTTTCCATTGAGTCTTTTAAGTGAAAAGCGAATCAAACAGACGTACTGATAAATTTCCGTGGAGTCAGATGTCCGTCTAAGGGTTCAAATCTATCTGCCAAATTTCATTAAAATGGCTTTAGTAAATTAGGCATAGAGGCGAGAGAAACGTACATACGTACACACAGATAAAGCTTCTTTCACATTTATATCATTAGATTTTTATTAAGTCTCGGCCGGTTATCATTATGTCTATGGCGGCTGAATTCAGTCGAAATAATGGCCGTGTTATTGTTTCACCATTTACCGCCTCGTCTGCCAAACAACATTGACAATCATTTTATTTCCATTGTCATATTTTTGCGAGCACTCGTCCATAATTATTTTAATACACTTTACATCGTTGACCTATACATATATTGTTATCCTGGGCATTTTCTCAAGTCACAAATTACATATGTATTATCCAGTAAAATTTACTATGCTGGGATTCTGAGAATATCAATAACATATAATAGCTGTTTTATTTTATTATATTTTTATTAGGAGTTTTTTACGTATAATGAGCATGACAGAGCCCCATAGAAACCTAACTTAAACAAAATAAACAATTATATTCCTACCTATTTTATTTTTTAGGAAAAGTTATTTTTACAAAATTTTGAATAGTCGTAACACTTAAACTACTAACAAGTTGTATAAGCATTAATATCATAACAGCTGACCCGACGAACTTCATACCGCCTTACAGTTAATGTCATGATTAATAATAATAATGGTCACACAAAACAATTTTCAAAACAAATCACGGGCAATTTCGCGAAGTCAAAGTGTCATCGATTTGGCAGTTGTTGTTTTTTTTAATTAATTAATTTGGTTATTTGTCATTTATTGTATATTATACAAATAAGCTGAATATAAATTTCTGAACGCACGCATAAATATATTTGACAACCAACATTGTTTGACAGGTACGAAAGATGATTGTCCTAACTTTGATTCTCTATACATTTATTTAAAATTTGGAATACTTACAAATAGAGATCATGGCTAAAATTTGTAGAGAAACAGTTAAAATAAACAATATGTGAGCCAGACTCCATAACCATAACAGTACTCACTAGGAACATTATTATATATACAATATTTAAGGCGAGTAACGCAGGAAAAATAACTGAGATAAGAGTAACTTACAATTAATTAAACTTACACTAGTGAAAAAAAAAAGGTAAAATTTAAATAAAAATAAATAACTAACTAAAAATAATAAAAGATCATATCAGGTTATATAAAAACTAAAAAACAGTTTGGATTCTTGCCCTATCTTTTTATATATTTAATATATTTTAAAAAATAAGGTATCATCACGGCCGTATCCCTACCGGGGTGGTCAGAAACTTCGATTTTATATTTATTCAGCGGATTCAAATTCACAGCTTTAATATTGGCCCATTATGACAAGTGGCAAGCTCGTCGATGTCTCTGGCATACCAAACTTGAGAAATATCACAAATTCTTGTGTCACGACCAGGTACCGAGTATATCCGAGTGAACTTAACAGCTAGACCACGGAGGCAGTATTTTAAATGTACTAAATAGACCGACCCAGACCTATATAAAAGTCAATGTGTTACGTTTCAGTAAACTGCAATATCATTAAATTACGAATCTACGCCACCTGTCGTCTGTTAAAATTGTTCACACAAATTATTAATTTTAATGATTATACCGTATATTTTTTTTTTTGCACACAAACACCACTTTTGACCAATAATATCCACAGTAAATTAATTTACAAAACAATAACTTGCACTTGACATCTCCGCGCAAAATGGCGCGAAAGACTCCTTATACCGTATAAGATAATTAAAAAAAAAAAAAACAGAAGTTTTATAAGAGAGTCTCTGGGGAGTTCTTCGCGCCATTTTGCGTGGACATGTCAAGTGCAAGTTTTTGTTTTGTAAATTAATTTACTGTGGATATTATTGGCCAAAAGTGGTGTTGTTTTGTTTAATAATGTGCTGCAATGTGAATAATTATGGAAAACAATAAATTGGACTTTAAATATGGAGCACAAGTTGCAGTTTATTTTTTGCGGTTTTCCCGCGCTGTCAACTCCCATATTTTACCCGACGTGTTTGGGCTATATTGCCGCGAGTGACTCCAAGTAAAGCATCAAATTCTGCAACATCTGGAATTTGATGATCCCCAACTCGGTTATGAACTCTGTTATGAACATATATTATACAAATGAATTACGTGTTTAGGACTGATGTATTATGTACAATGTCCTTTAAAGACAATTAAAAAAAAAAGAGAGTCTCTTAATAAAGAGCGGTGGTGGCTTGGTTATAAGAACGCTTTTCTTAACATCCTTAAGAGTTGTGTTGGAACCCGGGGTTGTACCAATAAGAAATACACTTTTATTTTGTATCATAGATTTACAACATCGGTGTCCCGTGTCGGTGAGCACGTTAAGCCATCGGTCCTGTAGGCCTATTCTGTTACATAGACGCAAACGTTATTAGTGGATTTCGTTATTACCGTCAGAAATTGCGTCATAATTACAAAATATTATTCAATTCTCAACTCTATAAGCGCTCGACCTTGACAGCGGCCGTGCGTATATCAACTTTAATGGCATGATATATATATATTATATTTTGTCGACTTTCGGGTTGCACATAGGCATGTAGTCTACCTTAATTCTGACTTGCCTGGTGAGTATTGTATTCTCATAGGTACTGATAACTTAATTTAAAAGGTTATTAATTGATCGTTGTGGTGCAGTTTTGTATATGTTTTATTTTGTAAATCTGATATAGCTGAGTTTTCCTTGCAGATTCCTTTCTCAGTCAGATTAAACATTAACAGGTCACTGGAATTTGCTAAGCTGCTGGTCTTCTGCTAACAGCTTACTTATTGGACCACTTTGCTGCTTAGTCTTCTACTAGCAGGAGTAGAATCATTCAAAATAATTAAATTAATTACGTTCCATAAATGCCTGTAATAGGTTTACGTGAATAAAGATATTTTGACTTTGACATTATATAGTTAACGGATTTCATTATATAACGTTTGCGTTTAAGTCAAATCAAATTTGATTTGTTTAGATCTTCAACAGTGGTGGTCAAGGACTCTTATGTACTGCTGTAATGAATAAAAAAAAACTATTTGCACTATGTACAAAATTGATCTAATGCTGCTAGACATTCTGATCAAGTCAACCTTACGTTACATTACGAACATTGTATAGGTGCAAATATTGGAACAGGAAATGAAGTAAATTAAAAATTTACTTGAAATAAATCTAATACTAATATAAAACATAAATAACTATAAATACATGGAAGAAGAGAAGACAAATTTCTAAGCATTCCATGGATTCACCGTGCGGGTGCCGGGTCCATCGTGTGTACCCACACACAGAGAGAGATGAGAAGAATGGTGTCTCGGGCTTGCGACAGACAATAGGCTGGTTTAAGAAAAGGAGGCCTCCCTTTTTTATTTTATTGCGCGATAATACGCTCACCATCCACCATTCTACTTCTCTTCCAACCCAACCAAATACTGTGTGATTCCGTTAATGCCGTCTTGGAAGCTCGTTCCATAAATGTATTGACGGCAGACCTGCTTAGGCCCAATTCTCTCAGTAAGTGATGCGAATATTTTGCTGGAACTCCTCTCGCACCAACTTCCACTGCGTAAAGCTGAGTATTGAACCCGTTCCTGATCATTTCTTCTGTGAGATCATAATATTTATTCGACTTCATGTTGTGGTCTTTTGGAATATTTGATTCCCACGGAACGGTAAGTTCAATAAGTATAATTTTTTTCAAGTTCCGAGAAAACACTAAGATGTCTGACCTATAGGCTGATACAGCTAGTTTATCTGGGATCCTATAATGGTGTTCAAATGTATCCATGAGAATTTTCCAGTCTGATGCGGCGCCAAGGATCGAGGTGAGCTTGCATTTAGTTATTATTTGTATATGTTTATTATTATTTGTATATGTATGTTATTATTGTATGATATATATTTATTGTTTATTTAGTTTCTAAATATACTTATACACATGCGCCCACACTCTCGTCTCACTCTCCCAAAGGTTAGCTGTTAGAAAATGCCTAGACATTAAGCTCGCCTATGTACATCTGAATGTTTTTATTTTTTGTGCAATAATGAATCTGTCTTTTCAGGTACCTATCACATATTGTAATCGAAGTTTGAAACGATCTACCAATGTAAGTAGCTTTAAGACGAGTAAGAATAAATTAATTTTGTTAATATAGTATTTATATATATGGTATTGTAGTAAGTGTATTGTAGTTCGCATATCAATTATACATAAGTTTCAATCACGGGCCTGAACAAGGGTCTCTGGACACCCTGCACTTCCGGTCACAAACTATATTGCAAAACATTAGGCGCTTGCAGATAAAAAGACTATTAACTAATTATTTAGAAGAAGTATCATCAAGAACGTTTCCCTTTCGGGGTGGTCTGAAACCACGCTTATAAATAAGCGAATTCACATTTAGCGAACTTTACTATAGGCCAATCATGACAAGTGGCAAGCTCGTCGATGTCTCCAGCGTACCAAACTCGAGAAATATCACAATTACATTATAAAATCCTCAAATATGTGAACAAAGCCTGTGTAAAGATAACGCGTTTCGTTATAGCTTTTATCAGCGTCGTCTCATTTACAAGAGCGGTGGCGCATTCAGCCGGGGGCCCCACGAGATTTGGCTTCGTAAATCTCTGCCACAAGTTTCGCGACAAAAATATCATTATGTAAATTTACATAGAAATAAAAAAGCGGAGTTGCCGGTGCGTTGCGATCGAGTCCCAGTTCCATTTTTCAGAAGGCTGTTAGGTAGGCGTGGTGTTTTTAGGGATGTCAATATAAATAGTATAGTAAGATATAGTTGTAAGAACGCGTACCTTAAATCCTAAAAAGGTCGGTTCAAACCAACCCGGCATGTACCAATGACAAATACACTTTTCTTACGTACATTTGTCATAGATTACCAACACCACCGTTCCCGTGCCTCGGAGAGCACGTTAAGCCGTCGGTCCCGGTTCCACTAATACCAACTTGTGGAATCGTTAATAAATTGTCATTAAAAATTGACATCATTTCCTCGCCAAGCCGTCTGGCCAGCGTTGCGAGTGTAGGCCAAATTCTCCAGATATATGTTCTGGAAGGCCCATCTCCAGCAGTGGAGGTTTAGGACGCTGTGTTCTAGGGGCTGTAATGATGATGATGATAAGGCTGGGTGTCAACCACCCTTTAGCTTTTGTAATTTTTTGATGAAGAGTTTTGAAGTTGCTTTCGTTTAGTGCTATCCTTGATTCACATCTAAGCTATGAGATGATGAACCTGCTGAAATCAGTAGACAAAGACTTGGGAAAACAAAAATAAGTATTCACAGATCTCGAAGCACACTATTCCTGTTTGGCCAAGCGCTGCGCTTTACACAAATCATCAATTATTATTATTATTCAGTATTTTGGTTAGATTCACTGATTTTGAAGCTTGGGCATACGAAACGTTGTCAGTTATCAATCACTTTTATTAGACACGACTAGCTCACATCGCGGTCGCGCAAATATAACAGTGACGTTAGTCGATGTCACTATATTTTTTTCTGTAGGGAAAGAATAAGCAATTTGAGGAATAATTGTAATAAAATTCTATATTGCACACAAAATATAAAATAATATACATAGGCAAGAATAATACTGTATGGTATTCTCTACCAGCTTACCTTTGCGAGAGTGAGAAAATATTATAAGGGGTGCAGAATTAGAGAAAAAATCTCAAAACAATAAATAATTATCAATCAATTCTCATTGGTACATGCCGGGTGGGTTTGAACCGACCTTCGTAGGATTCAAGGAACGCGTTCATACAACCGAGCCACCACCGCGCCTCTTACTATATACCCAGCCTTATACTATATACCGAATTACGCTCTGGCCTGTAATCCGTCGCAAATTCGGTTTGCTACAATCTGACATAAAACAGAGACCTGACAGTGTCAAGACATCGCCAACCCTACCGCCACGCACTTGGAATAAGGGTAGAATAGAAATACGTTTCTCGCTAGCAGAGTTTTCCTTGTACATTTATTTTTATTCGTATTTGTGTTTCGTTTCCTAAGCTTTGACTTCCATTTAATGACATGGTTTTTTTATTTTAAAGTATGGTGAGTTGGGATAAATGTAAATATGGGGAAAGTGTTTATAGCCTATAACTCCGAAATGGTAGTAATTTTATAAAGTGGCAACACTTTTTCGATAATATAGGCAAAAGACATAAATAGTGACCCTAGATCTCTCCCTTAAAACAATTGTCTACACTGTGTTTTACTTCACAGTAAAGTATCATCACGACCGTATACCTTTCTAGGTACTTTACTATAAGCCCATACCTAGTGACAAGCCCATCGATGTTTCTAGCGTACCAAACTCGAGTAATTAAATTAAAAAAATATATATATACCTATTTTACATCAGGCATCTAGAAACCCATAATAAATTTATAAAAATAATTATAATTTTACTCTAAACTATAATCTAAAAAAAAATATATTTAACAAGGTGCTTGTGTCAAAAATAGCTTTAATTATGTCGTTATCTGATTGTCTCAGTCGGTCCGCAAAAGAGGCGTGCCGCTTGCGGAGTATGGCAAGTCGTCGACTCTGTCGATGTTTCTCAGCAAACATACCAGACGCACTACACCTCCAGGGCAACTTTAGAATGCATCTAAATGCATTATTATATTGTACATGAAGCGTGTTAAAAGCACGCCTCGTGTACAAACTCCAGAGATGACTGGTGTAGAACGCCTGGCAGTATGCGACAAACAGAGTGACGTACAAACATATTTTACCATAAAACGATTACACAACGTTTCATTCGTTTTAATTATTATTATTTAACGAACATTAAAACTAGCGCCCAAATTATATATATATATATATATATATATATATATATATATTCAAAATGACACTGACGAAAATGCTAATTGACAAATGCTACTACGCTGTGCAAGATTATCTAGAAGATTGAATGGACAACTTTAATTTCTTGCAATGAAATTCATTAATTAATCCTATGTGATATTTTAAATAATTTATTATAGCTTTCTTTTGTTCGATTGTAAAAATTCAAAAGTGTTTGTATGTCTACTATACAATTTATAAGAAATATATTAATTTAAATTTAAATGCCCGGGTATTTACATATAGTTCAATGTAAGGTTACATTTTTTTGAGCATCAAGACGTTTCTATTCAGAGAAATCTCCGGTTCGGGGATCATGTATGGCTGCGATCATTTATAACACGGATTGTAAAAATATACAATTTAATTTCTCCGTTATTTACAGAACAACCAAGTTTCTATCTATAAAAGGTATTATTGTTTAAATACTGCCAGTAAAGCGCCTGGCGAAGGAGTTGTCAAAGGTCTGGAGATAGGAAAGCTGGCAATTATTTCTGCCAACGTATTAGCCTCGCTATACAGAGGGAAAATGTTTCCAGTCTCCTTGGGACTATCTCGGATGGGAAGTCTCTAGAGGACATTTTTTATTTATAGTTTAATTTAGTAACTGCCTCCGTGGTCTAGCGGTTAAGAGCGTGGATTTGGACAGAAGGTGCGGGTTCGATTCCTGGTAAATTTATATTTAATTAATTGTGATATTTTCCGAGTTTGGTAAGAGACATCGACGAGCTTGCCACTTGTCATGATTGGCCTATAGTAAAGTTGGCTTAAGGTAAATCCGCTTGTTTATAAGCAAATTTTCTGACTACCACGAAACTTGTATTTTTACTTTAATTTTATTTTCATTATTTAGGTAGCTTTAATTTATATTTAATGTATATTAATTTAATGGCTAACTGTGTTCTAGGGGCTGTAATAAATGATACATGAATGGACATATATTAATTTTCTTCGACTAAAATGTTTAAATAAATACTGTCTCTGTGGTCTAGCAGTTACGTCCGTGGATTTATTTTTATTTATTTATAACTCTATTGCACGAAGTACAAAGGCGGACTTAATGCCCGTAGACATTTTCTGACAGCCAAACCTTGGGGACAAATTAGAACTATTATAGGTGCAATGAATGAAATATTTTTATGGTGTTTATATGTATAATATGTATATATTTACAAAAAAAAGTATAATATGTAGTTTATCAACCATCTAGTTTCCGTAACACAAGCCTCGTTGCTTACCACGGAAACTAGATGGCGCTGTGTGACCTGTCTGGAAATATTTATTTAAAAAATAGGAAGAAAAATTAACAGCTTAATCATACACTTACATATTATACTGTTATATACACTATCAGTATACTAAATACTAATACATACATAATACTATACATATTTAGACCGGGTTCTATTTCCGGTCAATAATTTATTTAATTTACTTGTGATATTTCTCCAGTTTGGTACGCTAAAGACATCGGTCGACTACGAGTACTCCAAAATAGATACGGTCATGATGACACTTTTTTTTTTTAAACTTTTATTGTATAAAAAGCCAGTGTACCGTTTGTTGACTATACCTGAGCTTTATTTCCGCGCATTTATATCCGATATTACTTTCAAAATTGCTCGTAACTCTGTCGTCTTGATCCCCACACCTGCGACTTTAGATTCTCATAGTCACCACGTCACGTGCCTGATAAATCTGCGCCCTGCGTAAAAAGATCAGCAATGTCGTAGCTTTTCTTGATCTAAGCTGTAAAGCACGTGAAAATTCTACTTTATGGTTAACAACTGTTCGCAAAAGAGCACACGCGTTGACTTAAAAAAGTTCCGGGCTAATATCAATTACAAATTGTTAAATAAAATTATTGCCAGTATCCTTGGCACTTTTGGCTATTAGTGGAGTTTTTTATTAGTTTTTTATTTATAGATTTATACTAGTTTGGCATGTGACATTGCGCCTACCTAATGGTAAGTGGGGTGCAAGGTCCATGAATGTTGCAACTGCAATCAGATACTCATGGCGTCAATTCGAGCCTGATCCCAAAACGTGTGGATACACTTGACTGGGCTTATCGGCACGAACGGTGGATATTTCCCTGCCCCGACAGACTTATCACTATCAGTCCGCCTAACACCTATTTGTTTCTGGATTTGAAGCATGTTTCAAATATATATATATATATGTATGAATGAGGTGATAGAAAAGGCAAAGTGATCTAGCCCATACAGCCATGTTTGTCGTAATATGTTTTTTTCTTTTTGTATGAGTTAATGAGGTTAACATGAAATTCCAGATATTGCAGAATATAATGCTTTGAATAGAATATATTGGACAGATTTGTAGGACAATATGACGACCTACATTCCAAAGTGTGTAACTCGTTTTTCTTCCGACAATAGAACCTCGTGTCAGTTTATTTTTGTAGGTAAATATTGAATAAATATTTTCTTTAGGCTTTCGTATCAATACACGGAACGTTCTAGAAGTTATCCGCTACTCGATCATGATGGCGCTATTATAGACGCACACAATTATAGTCTTACAAAACTAGCCATAAGGTTGAAATTAGCTTTATGCAATTCTCAGTAGACATGTTTAAAAAAAAACCTTTTATAGGTACTCCTATATAGAGTTAGCAGTTTTGCTATTGGACATTAGGGGATGTAAAAAATCTGTTTAATTTTGT
Source organism: Tinea semifulvella (assembly GCA_910589645.1). Lineage (NCBI taxonomy): Eukaryota > Metazoa > Arthropoda > Insecta > Lepidoptera > Tineidae > Tinea > Tinea semifulvella. The sequence goes on along the minus strand of OU342611.1, from coordinate 4,539,199 downwards.
TATTTTTATTTTTTTATTTTTTATTATTAGGTAAACCATACAGCACTTAACATTATTATTGGCAGAATGGTAACAATTTGCCTTTAGAGGTTCACACAAGTAGCATGCATTTGGTTTTTGTACAAATATGTAGCGAAAATAAAGAGAAACGCACTGCCGACAGACAACCCAAACCCATAAATACATACACTTTAACCCATATAAGCCCGGGCCATCCGTCAGCAACACGCCCCTATACACACGCCCAACACAGAACTATATGTATACATATTTGTATCCTAAATTATTAATTAAATTGCTTGACCTCTGCTAATAATTATTCTGCAACAAAAATTAAATACTTCTATGCCCAGTTCATACATAAGTCATCGGACACAACCCTAAGGGATCATCGCTCAGATTACGATTCGTATTTTATAAATGTCAAAGCTCGTAAAAAACTGTCTTCGTTGCCTAACCGTTAGATCTAGAGTCTTGTGAATGTTACGAGCTATCTTCAAAAATTTAGTATATAGGGTACTTCTTATCAACCTAACTGTTTCAACTTTTCTATATTTTTTTATATCGTTTTTTCCTTTTTAATTTGCAGCAACTACATCATTATATATATATATATATATTATTATTTTTTCTATGCTAGCACGACATGTGACCTTGCGCCCAACTGATGGTAAGTGGGGAGCGAGATCCATAAATGTTAGCAACTGGAATCAGACACTCATGACTGACATCAGTCCCTAACACTATGCCGGCTTGACTGGACATGACAGCAATTCGAGCCTGATCCCGAAATGTGTGGATACACTTTACTGGGTTTATCAGCACGAACGGTGGATACTTCCCCGCCCCAGCAGACCGGACAAATTACCACTATCAGTCTGCCTACCACTTATAATATTCTATATTGCTTCCCTCATCGTTTAAGTTGTTGATTTGTATATTTATTATGTATATATATATAACCTTTAGGCATTCTCTGACAGCCAAACCTTTAGGACATTTAGACAGTATAGATGGTAGGTGCAATATTATGTAAGTCCATACATATCAATATATACGGGTACATACCAATATTTACTTACTATAACATTACACGTACATAAATAAATAATAAAAAATAAAATGAAAAAAGTATAATATGTAGTTTATCAACCATCTAGTTTCCGTAACACAAGTCTCGTAGCTTACTACGGAAACTAGATGGCGCTGTGTGACCTGTCTGGAAATATTTATTATTATTTATATATATATACTATATACACATAATAAATATACAACTAAACCACATAAACGATGAGGGAAGTAATATAGAAATAATGATGTTGTTGCTGCAAATGAGGGAAAAAATATATTTAAAAAAATAGAAGTTGAAACGGGTTGATAGCTGTCTTTAAGATACTTTCATTCAGAATACTATACAATAAGCAGAGAACTCTACAATTTTGCCTATTAATGTATTGGCCATCATTATTGTCATTCATCATTATTGTGTCTCTCTACTGCTGACTATAGGGCTTCCCGAAGGCTCGCCACTCACACGTCTCTACCAGCGATATTCTTCAGTTCGTCATTCTATTCGTATCTGGCGGGAAGTCGTCCCACTCTGCGTCTTCAAATCTACACCCAGAACTCTTCTATTTCATCGTTCATCAGTTCGGCAATAGACGTGTTCGGCCCATTGCCACTTCAGCTTTTACAGGCTCTCTTTAATAACGTTTTCAGGTAGATATACCCATTTATTTATATACTATTCCATTCCCGGATTAAAAATAAATAAAAGTAAATTATGTTCACGACCGTATCCCTTTTGGGGTGTTCAGAAACTAGCGAAGTCAAGTAGCCAACTTTACTATAGGCCCATCATTTATTTATTTATTCGAAGTAAGGTACAAATAACAGCTAACAAACAAAGCAATTATTGAAATCATAGACAAATAATCCTGTCGGGTTTGCCAGCCTAAAAAAAATGTACACAACATTGAATAATACAAAAAATGGTAATAATATAAAATAAAAGTTAATAGTAAAAAAAATATATAAAAAATGCAATTAAAAGTAAAACCTATAAAAACTAAAAGTAATAACTAATAAGATTATAAAAGTAAACATAATAATAACAAAATGAGATAATAACATGAAACAAAATCACTTTTTATTTCCTAACCCGTTCCACAATTTATTATGCATACCTACCGACAAACAATTTAGTGAGGTTAATTTTAAATGAGTGTTTTTTCATATTAAATATATCCATCTCAGGATCTGACACATAAAGTTTGTTGCAACTTCGACACAACGCGAGATTGGAGAGTTAAAGGCGACATTGTTTCTGGCATTAAAATCATGACAAGTGGCAAGGTCGTAAGTCTTGAAATATCGACGATTTAGCTACTTTTCTAATCAGGGTCCACCCTTTTTTCCAAACGTTTTAGGCCACCCCGCTTAAGATTTCAGTCGTAATGGTGATACTTGTGAAAGTCGAGAGGAAAAAGATTGTAGGGAATAAATTATTACCCTTTGCGAAGGCGTCTCGTGGCAGCATCCCGGACGGGGCGTCCTGCTCCACGGAAACGTTTACCGAATCATTTCAGTTGAAATATTTCGTTTCATAGACATAATTACTTTTCCAGTCCTCATAATACAGTTGGTTTTCAATGTCGTGGCCCTAAAAGTCGTAATTATATCAAATATAATGATCGTTATGTCGTATGATGTTAAAGTTAAAAATATATGTGGAATGAAACACCTTTACGGTTTGGGGCTGGCAAAGCCTTCTTTAGTAGCATTAATTTACTTAAATAGACCAATTTGATTGGAAACGCGATGTAATTAATCAATTGCAACTGTGAAAGGATTCAGTTACCAGCTCTTAGACTCTAAACCTTCTTATAATTACAAAATAAATAAAACGAATTGGAGATAAAAAAATGTAGGTACATACGTTATTTAATTTTTAATACCTTGTGTACATTTGTGTAGGTGATTTACCCATCTATACTAATAGTCGTATTATGATTTTTTCACAGATCTTGCCTGTAGATATGATCTGTTTGTACAACTTTTATGTCTACATTACTAGAACGATTTACATAAAATTTGTCAGAAATGTTCCTTGGAACCCAGAAATGGACTTAGGCCTATTTGATTCACCTTTACGCCTGAACCGATTACGATGATTTTTGCAAGAATGATCATCACAGCCCTTGGAATACAAAGTCTTAGACATCCAATGTTAGATGATCCTTCCAGAAAATACTGGAGAACTTGACCGTCAGACAGACGGATTGACGAGAGTCTGATGTCCATTTTTAATAACATTTATTAACGATTCCACAAGTTGGTATTAGTGGAACCGTAACCGACGGCTTAACGTGCGGTCCGAGGGTATTGTAAATCTACGACAAATGTACGTAAAAAAATGTATTATCGAATTTACCTTTTTAGGATTTAAAGGAAAGCGTCCTTACCGAGTAAGCCACCGCTTTATACGGTATAAGACGTCAAAATTTAAATATATCATGTAACCCTTTAGCCACCTGATGATTTAATTTGTGACCACTATATTACACGGGCAGCTCGGGGTTGAACAGCTAGTTAACCATACTCATATAACTTCTAACCTATATTTTTTTTTACATTGTATCACAATAAATCGTATTTGATTTTATTTAGTATGTGTTTTACTTTGGGCGTTAATGCTTAAAAAACGGTTGGGACTGAATTATCATCGATATAACCCCGTCGGCAATAATATTGTATTGTTAGGACGGTCCATGTATGTACGTCTTTACCTCTCTATAAACTCACTTTTTTTTCGCAGCAACACTAACCTAGCTTCTCCCTTTTACCTGCTGAAGTTGTTTGTTAAATTGATATATGACTTTACAACTTACATTAGCTTAAGTTATTAATTAAGCAAACGATTTGAAAGCGACTTGATAGTTTTATTTATTTGTAAGAAAAAAATATGTTTCTCTTTGCATACTCGTATATCTTGAAATACCTATTGTAGGTATTTTTTAAACAAAGTTTTATAAAGTATTTGAAGAGTGATGGGAACTGAAGTCAGTTATCGTATTTCTAGAGTCTTGCATTATATTAGGTGGATTTATGGTAAGCATTGTGGTAAATTTGAACTACCTATTTAAAAAAAACTGTTCTATTTCTATCATTGTAATTATTCGTGATCTCATCAGCTTGTGTGTCTCTACTGCTCCAAGGCTCGACATTTCACTGTACCTCATTCAGCTCCAACAAGCGAACTTACAAGGCCATGCGTACATCTGGAGCTGTCCTACGCTGCGTCTTTTTGTATGTGGTCTCCACTCTAGGACCCGTATACTCCAACGGTCATCGGATCTGCAAGACAGACGTTTTCGGCCCATTGCATTGCCACTTTTGCTTACCAATTTTAAAGGCTTTGACAGAGACTTTTCATTCTCCGACGAATGTCAACGTTTCGAACTGAGAGTCCTTGAAACTTGTGGACCAGACCCACTGTCAGTGTCCACGTGTCTGCTCCGTAGGACAATGCCGGAAAGAACAGATTGATTAAAATCAACTATCGAAATCGTAACTTACCAACCATTACTATTGCGTAGTCATATCTTAACCTTGCGAAGCAACTGGATGGGCTGATGAAGATACCGAATTTATCCACAAAATATGTCAAAGCGAAAGCACAAAAGATCAAAAATAAAGATGTATAGCGACATTCAGATGTGAATTTCGTATTTTTATACAATAGTTCTTAAACGTGGAAGCTGTAGAGATTATTTTGGCATCTTCTTGAGCGTTTTCTCCTAAAAGCCTGTCGGACGTGCCTCGTCCGCACGCAACAATGGCATGATCGGCGTAATGAAGAGTTTTCGTACACAAAGGGACGAACAAACCCCAAAAAATAGACGTATATTTCATAACAGTACGAAATTAATTTTATTGCCAAATTGTTTGTGAAAGCAAAGAAACTGACAAAACCAACTGTTAATACTTTTGACAATCATTATTAACGCGTTCAATAATCGTCATCCACGTCCATATTATTATTTATTATATTAATATATTTGGACACGTCCAGCGTGTTTTCTATTACCGAATGCCTGATCCAATCTGTCTTTGAAAATCCTTCATCGTCCTCTAACGTCCAGTGCTTATTTCAAGTTGGTCCTATTTATTTGAAACGGCGCTAGTAACTACAAGTAATGCGCGATGATAGCCAATAATTATTTGCCAAGTATATAATTAAAAAGTACCGTACCACAAAATTTAAAAAATTATTGCATTCTATTTCCAAAATGTTTTTATACTGCCCGGATATTTTCTGTAGTTATATTGTAAGTAAATCTACGTTTTTTTTACTTGATAAATTATCCTTTCTTTTCTTTACTTCTGAAATGTAATATACCTAGATCAGCTAGCTTTTGCAAACTCTTTAATATTGGTTTACTAGTAAATCATTTCAAATTTTGACTTTAAACTTAACTTTTAACTCAGTTTCTTTAGGGCCAACAAAATGACGGAAATTGGTATTAGATTTTTATAATTTTAACGGGTCTTTACGCGATTTACCTTAGAGACATATTTCTCCCGAACTCCTTTCCAACCGCCTGGCGTATATTATTATATTTATTTATTATTTTATTTATTTAATAGCCGAGAGGGTCAAGGAACATATAGCAGCTGTAAAAAACTGCCAATTAAACAAGTCAGCAATAGCAGAACACCTAATGGATAGTGGCACAAACCATTGGATTGAGCTGCATGACCCAAAGATACTTTCCACCGATCGTCACTATTACCTTACGTAAAGCGATCGAAATAAAGAAACACAAAAATTTCAATCGAGAGGGGGGTTATAAGCTATCTTCATCGTGGAATCCAGTAATCAATAGGTTTCGACGCCGGGAAAAATCGCCCGGTGTCGCCAAGGATATTGTAAGTGTCGTGTGTCGTGATTTCTAAAAACTTTTAAAGTGATAAGTGGGTAGGTTTACATCTGCCGCCCAGTATGTACGAGACTACAACGCATAGCTTCAGTCGACCCGTGACCACGGCCAATGCAACTTGGCTGAAACGTCGGGAGAAATATGTCTCTAAGGTAAATAGCGTAAAGACCCGTTAAAATTATAAAAATCTATTATGAATGTGCGCGAAAGTTTAAAAGGAAATTGGTATTTTTGGCCGGTCCTCGTTTACTACGTCTACGCCCCAACTCTTTTATTAATACGCGATGTAATGGACATGATGACAGCCCGACTTAGCAGCCCCGTTACATTCTTCATAATACGAAATGAATATGGTCGTATCTTTTTTTTAACTCTCCATCTAAGAAGTGCTTTATTAAATCCAATCATAAACGATCATTTTCAATAGCAAAACAAATATAACATTTTATAAATTTATTTTTATTTGCTGTTATATAATAAATGTACATCTATTTATTGGTCAAATCTCTCCCGGACCAGAGTAATCTGGTAAGGCTGGTAACAGCTACGGAAAATAACTGTAAATAGTTAGCTAGCTCGGCAGCTTCGTTGGCTAGGGAGGGTAGCAGAATGGTCGATGGTGAGCGTCTTGTTGCGTAAAACTATCCTCCTTTGTCAACCAGCCTGTAGTCGGTCGCAAGCATTCTTAGCCCAACCCTTACAGACCTGGCGTCCACTATTGAGTAAATACAGTTTAAAATATATATATATATATATATATATATATATATATATATATATATATATATATATATATATATATATATATATATATATATATATATATATATATATATATATATATACGGACCTGTTAATAAATAGAATTAGCTACCAATTCCGAAGAATTATTGGCACTTGAGTTATAACTGGGTTCATGGTAATCTATACGAATACTGCTTTATGATTCGTGTGTATTTTGTAACTTATTCATTATTTTATTGTTATAATCTATGCATATACACTCATATTTTTTTGTGTCCCGACCAGGAATCGAACCCGGTACCCCCGAGTCTAAACCCACGGAGTTAACCGCTAGACCACGGAGGCATTTACAGTAATAATAATAGTAATTACGAATAGGTATAACATCTATTATTATTGAATAAAATACGTGATACATTATTTGATCAGGTCTCTGGAATTTCTTATAAATAAATAACCTAACTCAAGTACAAGTTAGAACTAAATTTAATATCACCTACACAAAAAATATGTTTACTCTCAAAGCAAAATTTCACTTCGTAGCAGCAACTATCCTAAGTACGTTGTAAAATACAGCTGCTTCGCTTAGTAATTTTTTATATAAAATATTCAAAAGACAGAAGCCGTGAGCGTGCGAACGAAAATTCTTTGCGCAAAGAAAGAGGGAATAGCAATCTAGGTACCTAGTACTTTAGTTATTCGCTATATACAAATACAACTCAACTCATTTAATCGGAATTTCAATTTTGACTGCCTCCGTGGTCTAGTGGTCAGTGGATTCAGACTCGGAGGTACCGGGTTCGATTCCTGGTCGACATTTAATAATAATAATAAATATTTCCAGACAGGTCACACAGCGCCATCTAGTTTCCGTGGTAAGCTACGAGGCTTGTGTTAAGGAAACTAGATGGTTGATAAACTACATATTATACTTTTTTTTTGTAAATACACACATCAAAAAAGTCTAGGGATCAAGCATGTTTATGCGGATTTCTTGTGATTGAGATGTGGCTTTGTAATAAATTTATGATTTTATAAATTTATATGGATCCTTTTTGGTGCATTTCATAATTTAAAACAGGAACTGTCAATCAAATTCGAGTAAAAGATGAAAATCAGCTGTCAATATTTTCCCTATAAAAACATAAGACGCATTGAAGACATTATTAGTGCTACTGTTTCCCTACTACTGATTAAAACCAACGTTATTATGGAGCGGCGACGTCATTTAAGCAGGGAAGAAATGATCAGAGCCGTGGGAATGATAGAAGCTGGTTCCCGGCAACGTACTGTGGCTTTAGCTCTGAATACAAGTCAGAGTGTTATCAGTCGACTTTGGACACGTTACCGAACCACTGGTACCGTGGCTGAGCGCCATGGAGGACGGTATCGCTGCACCACACGGAGACAAGACCGATACATTCAAATCACAGCTCGAAGAACTCCAACAACGACCGCCATGATGTTAGCCGTGAGCCTTCATCGCTCTTCAGGGAACTTAATTAGCGACCAAACAGTCAGAACCTTCATTCCCGAAGACCGCTACGGGTACCACCTATAGCAATGCACAATCGTAGGACTCGATATCAATGGGCTCTTGAACACAGAAATTGGACAGAAGAACAATGGCGTTTCGTGTGCTTTTCTGATGAGTCTCGTTTTGGTATGAGGCCGGATACAAGACGTATACGACACTGGAGAACCCCTGGACGCCAACAGCGATTAAAATCCTGCCAGGAAGTCCATCCTTATAGTGGGTGGAACCATCATGGTATGGGCGGGTATTTCGATCGGCGGAAGAACTGAGTTGATTTGGATCAGAGGCAACCTCAACGCTCAAATTTATGCTGAGACGGTTGTATCAGACGTCATCGTTCCTCTACAAGTGCATATCGGTCCCTTATTTCAGTTAATGCATGATAATGCACGACCGCACACCGCAAGAGTTGTAAGACAGACTCTCGCCGCAGCTAACATCAATGTCCTGCCCTGGCCTGCTCAGTCGCCAGACTTGAACCCGATTGAGCATGCATGGGATATTCTTCAGAGAAGAGCTCTGCCGAATATGGAGGGTATCCAGTCGCAAGAAGACCTTTTTTTGTTGTTGCAACGAACATGGGCGGCCATTCCACAGCGTGATTTGGATGAACTCATTTTGAGTATGCCAAACCGATGTTCTTGTGTTGTTAGTGTTCGCGGTAGAAACACGGATTATTAATTGTTTAAGTTACCCAATAAAATTAAAAAAAAAACTGTTATTTCAGTCTTTTTTTCGAACTTTAATGTTAGTGGTTCAAATGTCAAAAATCCCTTTATTAGGAAAATGGCAATTTTTTTTACTAATGCAAAGGTGACTTGGTTTATCGTTACTGTAGACAAACGAAAACATTTTATTTGATCAATCCTTAAAGAAAATTTTAATGAATATCAATCAGGAGAAAAGTTATTGCAAAAATATATGTTGATCCCTAGACACTTTTGATGTGTGTATATACATATTATACATATAAACACCCAGACCGAGAAAATTTATACAATGTACAACTTGCCCCCGGTGGCAATCAAACCCACGACCTCCCGAGTTCACGGCAACGTTTGTTACCACTAGACCACAAGACGCGGTGTTATGTCTTTTAAATTTATATAAATAAATTTAATTATTATTTCGTTTATTTGTTCTTGCGCTAGAAGTGCTGGCCGCATACCTCGACTGCTCTCAATGACATCATCCGATGGGTTTTTGTCACTGCTGGAGTACCTGCGATCCTAGAACCCTCTGGGATTACGCAGAGCGATGGCAAGAGACCCGACGGCACGACTGTTGGGCAATGGAAACTTGGCAGGTCCCTGGTGTGGGATGCGACATGTGTCGAGACACATTAGCAGCCCCATCACACATCCAGACGACACGTCAAGCGCTGGGAGTGCGGCGGTTTCTGCTGAGAACCTCAAGCTGCGCAAATACGCCAACCTCGGTACAGGTTATGTATTTGCGCCGTTTGGGGTCGAGATGATGGGCCCATGGGGACACTCAGCCAAACGTCTGGCCAAGGAGTTGTCCAAACGGCTAACGGAGAAGTCTGGAGACAGGAAGGCTGGCAATTATTTCTGCCAACGTATTAGCCTCGCTATACAGAAGGGAAATGTTGCCAGCCTCCTTGGGACTATCCCTGAAGAGTCGTCTCTCGAGGTAATTTTTTACTTATAGTTTATTTTTAATTAGGTTTAGTTTATATTTAGTTTACGAAGAAAGTGGGAATGCGTGATTGTATAGTCAAGTAAAGACGTTTTCTGATCCCCAGTTCCTCCAATATGGATTTCTCCGTCCATGATATGCCCAACATTCTCCGACAACATCACATCTCTAGAGCATTAATGCGTTTTTTTTTTATCGTAGTTTCCACGTCTCTGCAGCATACAGAAATATAGGGAACACAAGAGCTCTAACCAGGCGGACTTTAGTGGCCTTGGTAACGTTTCGGTTTCTTCACATCTTCTTCACTTTGTCTCTAGCAGATCTTATGACGGGTGATTACATACTTGCATCCACCGTTATTTGATAGTGCTTCCAGATAAATATAATATTGGATCACATCGCACATTGCTATCCTTTTATTTTTTTACCAGTTATTGTTGGCCTGGTCTAATCATCTCTCTAGCTTTAATGAAATTCGAAAGTACCCTTAGTGTCTGTATCAGTTTTTTCACTTCGAATAAAGAAAATGAAACAAAATAAATAACGCTGCGGTGTGCAACCAGCTGTATAAGTAACTCGCTGTTTTCTTGGAGTTTTCCACTCTAAGTTGGAATTTAATCGTAGACACAAACATATTTTCTGGTTATTATTTTGATTTTGACAAGTTCATTGTTTGTTGAGCACGACTTAAGACACCCAAATACAATCAGAAGGGGAACACAAAGTTGTACAAACTTTGCTGTTCTGGAACATGTTGAGAAGGTTGTCTGAACACAATTGGATAGTAAAATGTATTGACACTTATGTAAAGACCGGATATTTAATATACGAAGTAACAGGTATCAGCTATACCAAAACCAAACTTCAGTAAGTCTTGTTTCATCAGTAAGTCTTGTTTCATCAGTAAGTCTTGTTTTATCAGTAAGTCTTGTTTCATCAGTAAGTCTTGTTTTATCAGTTAGTCTTGTTTTATCAGTAAGTCTTGTTTTATCAGTAGGTCTTGTTTCATCAGTAAGTCTTGTTTCAAGCGGTCTTATTTTTATGTATGGCAAAGCTTGCCATGGTGTTGCTTAAGGCTTAGAATATTAGTTCTTTATTCTTTATTTTGTCACCGTACATTTCCACCGGAATTTGGTTATATCTATGTTTAAGTACTTAATTTTATTAGGTACGAGTGTTATGTTATATAATTTACTTACTTCATATATCTATCGTGCATGGAGAGTGTTATATTCGAGCAAAGAACAGAACTGGCAGTAGGAACCTTATGATAAAATAACTTAAATGAGGCTGTAAAGGGGTCTTGTCAAAATTTATTAGTATAGGTACCTTAAAAAACTTAAATCAAATTAGTTTAAATTATTTTCTAGCTAAGATGCGGCTGTAAATAGGCTTTGTCATAAATGTCAAACATTACATTAGTTCACTTGGAAATAAAAAAATTGCATTTGACATCATTGCAATTAGCAAATACTTTCACCGAAAACAACAAATAGATGGTTAGCGGACTGATGGTGGTAATTTGCCCAGTCTGATGAAGCAGATAAGTATCCACCGTTCGTGCCGATAAACCTAGTAAGATGTATCCACAGGTTTCAGGATCAGGCTTGAATTGCCGTCATGCCCAGTATAGGTGTTGGGGACTGATGTCAGTCATGCGTGTCTGATTCCAGTTGCTAACATTCATGGACCTTGCGCGCCACTTACCATCAGCTTATCAATGTTCTACGCAAGTTTTTCAGAGTGCCTATCATTGAAGAGTTTCTGGTCTTTTGTCTTCTACTGTATCGTGTTCCTAATGCTTCTTTGTCTACGATATGCAGTGCTTAGATATTTTAAAATTTGTAAACTAACATACCAAAATATAACGATTGTTATTTAGGTGAAATATACAAATATACAAAATAAATCTATGCATAAGGGGGCAAATTAAAAAAAGATGTATAGCATTCATTTTAAAAATGAAAAACAAATGTTATTATAGATATAGTAACTCAGTCGTTGCTCTTAAGACTCCTGCGAGAGCCCACTCGGCGCTTGACTGTCGTCAAACACAGAAATAAAACAAAGTCAAATCATTTACCGCTCAACGGTTAATCGACCTCTTCCAGCATAACCGAGACGTTAATCCTGGAAGAATGGAGTTGCCCAGCCATCACATAGGCCTTCTATGTAGAGTTTATTAAGAAGATCCAATCGGCGATTACCATTGCGTATAAGTATTTGACATTGTAGATTTCTACGTGCTAACTAAGGTTTACAAACATTCATTGACTGTTAGGCGGTACGAAGTTCGCCGGATCAGCTAGTACCTAATAATTATAAGACTGTATGTCAGATAATATATAAAATTACATAGGGCTTTACGTAGTCAAATCTGTTTGGAAATAAATTTAATAATAATTTGGGACCATGGGGGCCAAGTGCTATAAAAGTTATTTAAAGAACTGTCTATGCGGCTTGTTAATGCTGTATGTGATAAGAGGCAGGGAGAGACAGCGATCTTCTTTAGGTGATTCGTACATCGAACGGAAGGTTGTTCCACTTTGAGTCTTCCTGTACGTAGTCTCCTAAGACCACTGGCCATTAGACGGGCACCATCTGTCAATGTTTTTAAACAATTAGTCACTAACTTGTTTCTTGATAAGCAGGAGCACACTGCATCCAGTACACATTGAATATTTGACACGCAATATGTTTGTGTATGTTTATTTATATATGTTCATAATTATTGCATGTAGTTAATGTAATTGCTTGGTTTGTAGTGTATTTATAAATTAGACTAATATTATTAGATTGTTGCACCCTGCCCATAATCTCTCACCATCCCAAAGAATGCCTAACAGGCATTAAACTTTTTGGTGCAATAAAGAATTTAAAATAAATAGTCTCCACTTGTTTGTTCAACAAATGTTTATTCCATCGGTCATCGGTTTATGGTCATTTTCAGTCTGCTGTCACTTCTGCTTGATTATTTTAAGAGCCTATTATTTTAAATTCTCAAATTTAAATAAATTGTTAGAAAATCCCCAGGCTTTAGATATAAGTCATTGTAGAAAAGCTTTTCTGTATTTATTGCCGTCATTTTAGTCGTAGCCTGGCACGGAGCCATCGGCCTGCCATTGTGCGGGAATAATTCCCATGTCTGCACAAAGCATATTGAAATAAAAAGGTGCAAAATTTACCTTCTCTCACTTTCTCGAAAAATAACACCAATGTGTTTGTAGAATAACATATATTTTTTTTCGTAATAGGATGTGGTAATAATTCACTTTTGAAAAATAAATATTACACCACAAAGCAATGAGGCTTATCCTTAAAATAATATAGTATATGTCGTAAGATACGCTTAATTATAAGTATGTGAGTTTTCCTTGCAGATTCCATTCTCAGTCAGATTAAACTTTAACAGGTCACTGGAATCTGCTAAGCTGCTGGTCTTCTGCTAACAGCTTACTTATTGGACCACTTAGTCTTCTACTAGCAGGAGTAGAATCATTTAAAAGAATTAAATCAATGACGTTTCATAAATGCCTGTAGTAGATTTACGTGAATAAAGATATTTTGACTTCTGATCTAAGTCAAGTTCATACTAGCTCAACATCTGGACTCACTGGACCCTTCATTTGACGACACACTTACCTAGTAGTCGTCATCTGGACCTATTGCTAACTTGACCCATGTATTCATTTGACGACATTAACTTGACTGGACCCATACTGGACAACACACTTAGTAGTCATCATCTGGACCCATTGCTCACTGTACCCTCCACTTAATTAGTAGTCGTCACTTGGACCTATTGCTAACTGGACCCATGGGTTAATTTGACGACACAATAACTTAGTAGTCGAACCTCTGCACCTATTGCTAACTTGCTAATGGGTTTAATTGACGACATTAACTTAGTAGTCATCGTCTGGAACTATTACTGATTGCATTTGACGACACACTTGCTTAGTAGTCGTCATCTGGACCCTTTGCCAACTGGACCCGGGTCCATTTGACTTGACATTTGACACACTTAAGTAGTTGTTTTGTGGAGCCGTTGGTAACTGAACGAATAGGTCCATTTGACGACACACTATTAGTACTCCTCATGTGGACCCATTGCTAACTGGACCCAAGAGTCTATTTATCAAAAAATAATTTTAAATAAATGAATTATTATTATTATATTATTACAGCCCCTAAAACAGAGCGTCCTGGACCTCCACTGCTGGAGATGGGCCTTCCAGAACATATATCTGGAGAATTTGGCCTACACTCGCCACGCTAGCCAGACGGCTTGGCGAGGATATGATGTCAATGTTTATAACAATTTATTAACGATTCCACAAGTTGGTATTAGTGACCGGGACCAATGGCTTAACGTACTCTCCGAGCCACGGGAACGATGGTGTTGTAAATCTATGACGTACGTAAGAAAAGTATATTTCTCATTGGTAAATGCCGGGTGGGTTTGAACCGACCTTTGTAGGATTTAAGGAACGCGTTCTTACAACCGAGCCACCACATTATAAAAAAATATAAAAACTAAAATTTTATGATCTGCGAAGCGGCCGTAAAATACGTTAACAAAGAAAACGAAACGATTAATAAAAAAATGACAAATGTGTATGGCAATTAGTAATAACTTCCAAAAATCTTGATAGTGTTCAGCTAAGGAACGAGAAATCCAGAAGTCACGCGTTCTATTCCTTTATCGTTCTCCTAAAATATGTGTTTTCTATGTTAAACAATTCTGCTGTTTATATTTATTTGTCACGGTACCTGAAAAACGAAACGCACTCTAAAACACATTATGTAACCGATTGCGTACATTGAAGCGTTTAAGTTCGTAGATTTAGACTCGGAGGTACCGGGTTCGATTCCTGGGACACAAAAATATTTATTAATGTACATAAATACATTTAATTAATATTTAATTTATTTGTGATATTTCTCGAGTTTGGTACGCTGGAGACATCGACGAGCTTGCCACTTGTCATGATTGGCCTATAGTAAAGTTGGCTAAATGTGAATCCGCTTATTTATAAGCGTGATTTCTGACCACCCCAAAAGGGTAACGGTCGTGATGATGATACTGTACTTAATACAGTGTAATAATAAATTTTATAAATAAAAAAAAAACATAAATTATTATAGTAAAACGAGAAAGAATACTACTATTTCTAAATTTAAAGATAATAATACGGAGTAGTTGTGAAGTACAGTTCGAAAGGTGTTTAATTTGATATATTAAATAGTATATGATATAATAATACACAATTTATTTAATGTCAAACAGGTTGTATATAAAACAAATATATTATTTACTATATTTTGTCCTCTTACGAGTGATTTTATTGTTGTGTACACGCATATTATTATTATGCATAATGGCTTATGTTTTTGTTCGTATTCTTTGCGACTTGCTTAGTTTAGTTAGGCTTCTAGTTTTAGTTTAGTTTAGTTTTATTTCTACTGTATGGCCAATGTGTTACTTATAAGGCATACCTATGTATTTATTTCTGTAATGAGCTGTGGTTTTTGTAATAAATAAATAAAATAAAGTACTATCAGATAGAAACATCGAATTAAAGGTACAATGGGTACAGTACAAACGGCGCAACTATATAGTGTTTGATTATATCATAGATACGTTTTTGCGCCGCTTCATTTGCCAGACTACTAGTACTTTCAGCTATGGCTCCTGCTTTTTGCGGTGTGAGATAGCCACACTACTATGGCAACCCACACACACTAAGGCCAGCATTTATTACTTTACTTTTAATATAATCTGGACTCGACACTGAAATTTTATAGGCTGACAAAATGAAAAAAAAATCGCACATTATTGTATTATTATATGTGTTAGTAACAATTTTTAAAGAAATCTTATAATATCTAGTGTTAGTAAAAAAAAAATCAAAATTATAATACAAGAATTTTTTTTTTCTTCCTTATCTGGGGCCCAGGTCACCTGCTGACATGCAGGCGTATCCAGTGCCCCAAGAACGGAGAGTCCCACCTATCAGCCCACACGGCCAGGATGCTACTGGGGCTGCCCCTCACGCGGGCGAGGATTGAGGCACAGCGCTTCCTCATAATAGCATGGAATCCATCCACCCGCGCCTCTGCTAGCATCCCAGAGACACTGCAACGACGGGGCAGCCCCATCAGCACCCTTAACGCGTTATTGTACTGGACACGAAGGGCGCTGTATGCCTTCTGCGTATAATTGACCCACAGGCTGCATGTATAGAAGGTTTGGCAAAAGGCTCTAAAGAGAGTGACTAGATTATAAGTTGACACGGCTATAATGCCTCGAATTTAGGTTAAGCTACAGTACTTGCTTATGGCAGCAATGTCACTTACTTATTTCGATCTATCCATAATTTAATTCAATCTTTTTATTTATTATTTTAATAATATTGTAAAAAAATGACAATATCCGAGTGTTCCATGTGAACCATATGGAAATAAATATTTTGAATTTGAACAAAATTATGGAGTCGCTTGGATATAACTCAAATCACGAACGTAAATAAGGCGTTTATGACCATTTAGCACCATTAAAGCGCAATGAATTATTAAACTAGGATTTTATTGCGGCGAAAAGGTTGAACCGGGTAAATGTTTTACGAGTATTAATTGTGAGTGTTCTAATTAAAGTACAAAAGGTAATTGTTGTCACGCGATTCGTGTAGGCCTTCTCTGAACGTACTAAATGCGATACATATGCTATTTTTTTTTATTAAGTTTTAATTTTATTGTCGGACGATCTCTACTGTTCCCGTTCAGTGTTCCATATGTCACTCTCAAGCGACACCACAATTTTATTTCAGCGATTTTTTTTACTTTTCCGTCAACCTATAAAATTTCAATGTTGACCGGGTCAGGCGAGGTTTATTGAAAGTAAAAATGCGGGCATTATTGTAGGATACCATATGTGTCGTCACTTTGGCTTTCTGAAACTTCAGACAGTGCAAAAAGCAGGAGCTGCAGCCAAAAGCGTAGTCTGGCAAGCGGCGCAAATAATACGTATCTATAATCAAAGACTATGTATATGCTTTAGAGATACACAATATACTAATATTCTCAGAATTCGGATAAAGCTGTATAATAGTACATCACTGCTGCGGTCTATAATGACTACTTTTCTGGTCGCGTTGATGATGGCCGACAGCGCAGCGTAGCTCAGCTCCAGGCCGACACAGCGCGGTCAGCGTGCAGCACTTGATGGACAGCGAGGACAGCAAGCTGGAAGGCCTAGAGCGTAGCTAGGCTAGCTCGAGGCAATCATAGCGTGACCAGTGAAGCAGTCATAGTGGGCCAAGGCTTGTATAGTGCTTTACTAAAAAATGCAAGTAGCTAATCTAAATAAAACCAGCAAGTAATTTAAGTAATAGTACATTTAAACGTTGAAACGTCAAAATAGCGACCGGCAATGTTTTGCCGGCCTGTTAGAGCGACCAGCAAAACTTTGCCAAACAAGGTTGTCAAAATAATGACCACATTACATGCATTTTTGAGTTCATTTCTTAAAAACTCTTCAACATACTCGTATGTTATAAAAACTTATAAATTATTATATAATATTAATAGCTGCCTCCGTGACCTAGCGATTAAGTCCGTAGATTTAGACGCGTAGTTAGAGGGTTCGACTCCCGGTCGGGATACAATAATTTATTTAATTAATATGTGATATTTCTGGAGCTTGCCACTTATCATAGACCTATAGTAAGTCAACTTTACTATAGGTCTATTATATTCTAAATATGAATCCGCTTCTTTAAATAATAAGGTGTATTTTTTAAAAAAAAATCTCTATATTTTTTCTATTATAAATCAACATTTTTGTGCATGTCTGACCAAGCGAGTTTTTTGAAACTGAGCAATACAAAATGTCAAAAAATCTAAATTATTTCGAACCTACATGATGATAGGTACGTGACAACTAATGTCAATAACTGACTGTCCTTACATACTATTTCAATACACATTTTATATTAAATTACTATAGGTATAACTTCTCGAAGGTAATTTCAGTGTAGAACCCCTTTGCACACACGTTGTTAGAGCCATTGTTGTTTTTAAGTGCGACAAATAGCCA
Organism: Tinea semifulvella; assembly: GCA_910589645.1. Classification (NCBI taxonomy): domain Eukaryota; kingdom Metazoa; phylum Arthropoda; class Insecta; order Lepidoptera; family Tineidae; genus Tinea; species Tinea semifulvella. The sequence continues at coordinate 4,521,216 of OU342611.1, read as the reverse complement.
ATTATTTGTTCCTTTTACAGTTAAATACGTAATAATTAGTTAAGATACATTTTTTATCTATAGGTATGTGTCTTTTCTTTCCTTGTGTGGCTCGGTTGTAAGAACGCGTTCCTTAAATCCTACAAAGGTCGGTTCAAACCCACCCGGCATGTACCAATGAGAAATACACTTTTCTTACGTACATTTGTCATAGATTTACAACACCACCGTTCCCGTGCCTCGGAGATCACGTTAAGCCGTCGGTCCCGGTTCCACTAATACCAACTTGTGGAATCGTTAATAAATTGTCATTAAAAATTGACATCATTTCCTCGCCAAGCCGTCTGGCCAGCGTGGCGAGTATAGTTCAAATTATCCAGATATATGTTCTGGAAGGCCCATCTCCAAAGCTGTAATAAATGAAAATATTTATATATATATATATATATATACTGCTTCCGTGGTCTATCTGTAAAAGCCGATTTATACATGCTTTAGACTTTAACTTTTGTGTACACTGTAATTTTATTTAATTCTTGAAGTTAATACTTTTATTATAAAAAAAACGTAAATTATTTTTATGTTTTTGCTAAGATTAATTAACCGACTGCGTAGAAAAGTCACTACCTACTAGTTTAATTTTAAGAGTGTCTCTTGACCATGCCGCAAAAACCTGATACTTTAAAAGAGCAATAGTTTACTGTCATGATTTTACTTTACTTTCTTTTCTGTTTACAAGCATTTTAATACATAACTCTAACAGAATTATTCGCTTCAAAGAATATTGTCGTTCCACAGACATATGTATATTATACATTCAAGGACTTGTGCGATATTTCAATAACTGTTTTAGCCTACTAGAAGAAGCCTCAAACGATGGTCCAGTCAGGTGACTGACCACCTAAACATCCACTGCGCCGAGGACCGCAATCACTGGAAACGGCTGGTGTACGTACTGTGACGGAATCAAGATCCCCAACAGTGGGGTACCGACTAAGGAGGGAGTTCGACGTTTCCCCAAAACTAAACAAATATTCCTACCAGCTGTCAAACGAGTTCCCTTAAGGTCATAGAAATTGGTACTCTTAGTTGTAAACTTTCCAAAGCTCGAACGGCATAAATGTTAAATATTTCCGGTATGATAAGATTTTTATGGTTTAGACTGCCCCATCGGAATTGATTTATTTTTGTTGCCAGAAATTGTCCAAATTGCGAAAAATGTTGTAATCTATTGGAGCAAGCTCTGGGGAGTATGGTGGGTGTCAGAGTCATTCCAATCGCAGCTCCCCTAATTTAGGGACCGTCTGTCATGAAGTGTGGGGTCTAGCGTTGTCCTGAGCAGTGGGCTAGAGCTGACCAATCTCCATTTTACAATTGTTTACAAAACAGATATGAAAGAAAGAAATATATTTATTTGTCGCCAAATCATACAATTTTTTATTTATTTTTATGTCGTAATTGTCTGGCAGATCTTAAGAAGTTGTAGTGAATGATACCAGCATTGACCCACCAAACACTCACTAGTAGTTTTTTCTGAGTCAACATTCACTTGGAACAGAGTTTAGCCGGTACTCCTGGGAGCGTTTCCGATTATCGTACTGGAACCATTATGTCATCACAAGTAACAATACGATTCAACATTCCCTCGTTATTGTGACGGTTGAGTAATGTCACGCAGCATGTTGGGGCCAAGGCCCTTTGTAGTATGACTCGGGGTACCCTGGCTGGTGAATTATGTGAATGATGAACTGTATTTCGTTTAATGCGTTTTTTTCTGTATGGTGCGTGTATGTACTGCAAATGCCCGACAATGACTCCGCGGTACCAAAAATATACTTAAACTTAAAGCTATTATCCGACCGCGGAGAGGCTCCTCTCCGTGGTCGATTAACTGATGTTAGGACAATTCGTCTTAACACAGCACTCAATGCGTGTTTATTGGTGTGCTTCACTCAATTCATGCGGTACCCATTTCTCGAGCTTTTTTACTTTTTCCATTTGTTTCAAGTAAATCAAAATTATTTTGTCACTTACACCGAAGCCTGCCGCTAACTCTGACTAGGATCGAATATTAGCTGAAAATAACGTAAACACAATTCAAGGAGTTTTCAAGGTACGTTGCGATGAACCTTAAGTTTGACAGTTCTATTTCTCGAGCGTAGTGACATGCCGAGGCAACCCTCCGTTTGACAGCTGAAATAAATAAATAAATATTTCCAGACAGGTCACACAGCGCCATCTAGTTTCCGTGGTAAGCTACGAGGCTTGTGTTACGGAAACTAGATGGTTGATAAACTACATATTATTCTTTTTTTTTTGTAAATATATACATATTATACATATAAACACCCAGACCGAGACAAATTATATAATGTACAACTTGCCCACGGTGGGAATCGAACCCACGACCTCCCGAGTTCACGGCAACGTTTGTTACCACTAGACCACGGAGGCGGTGAAAGAAATAATTGAGTGGAGGAGCCGTTGTGGAAAGAGAGAAGACAAATTTCTAAGCATTCCAAGGATTTACCGTGCGGGTGCCGGGTCCATCGTATGTGGGTAAGAGATGAAAAGAATGTTGTCTCGGGCTCGCGACCGACAATAGGCTGGTTTAAGAAAAGGAGGCCTCACTTTTTTTATTTTATTGCGCGATAATACGCTCACCATCCACCATTCTACTCCCTACCCAACCAAATACTGTATGATTCCGTTAATGCCGTCTTGGAAGCTTGTTCCATAAATGTATTGACGGCAGACCTGCTTAGGCTCAATTCATTCAGTAAGTGATGCAAAGACTTTGCTGGAACTCATCTCGCACCAACTTCCACTGCATAAAGCTGAGTCTTGAACCCGTTCCTGATCATTTCTTCTGTGAGATCATAATATTTAATTGACTTCATGTTGTATCTTAGAATAGGGTTGTATCCGTATTATCAAAGTTTTTTTTTATTGTTATGTCGGTCTATCTAATTACGTCCAAGATACAGTACATCAAATGTCGCTATTTGACCTTTCCTCTCCGATTGTTTTGGGTTTGTGCATCGTCCCGTAAAATCAAGGGTTGTATGAAAGCAAAACCTTATCTTTATACAAACTGGTATTATACTTCTTTAGCTTCTTGAGGGTTATTTTTGTTACATATTCTTCAATCGCATTAGATTTTCCTGTATATTTTTGCGATTAAATATTTTTTTATTTAAATACTAGCTGACCCGATAGTTCCAGTTCAATATTCATAGTTAAGACAGGACAACGTCTATCGGGTCAGCTAGTATTTAAATAAAAAAAGAGATTCATTTATTTTTTATATATATATATATATATATACCGAGGGTTATTTTTTTATTTAAATACTAGCTGACCCGATAGTTCCAGTTCAATATTCATAGTTAAGACAGGACAACGTCTATCGGGTCAGCTAGTATTTAAATAAAAAAAGAGATTCATTTATTTTATATATATATATATATATATATATACCGAGGGTTATTTTTTTATTTAAATACTAGCTGACCCGATAGTTCCAGTTCAATATTCATAGTTAAGACAGGACAACGTCTATCGGGTCAGCTAGTATTTAAATAAAAAAAGAGATTCATTTATATATATATATATATATATATATATATATATATATATATATATATATATATATATACCGAGGGTTATTTTTGTTACATATTCTTCAATCGCATTAGATTTTCCTGTATATTTTTGCGATTAAATATTTTTTTATTTAAATACTAGCTGACCCGATAGTTCCAGTTCAATATTCATAGTTAAGACAGGACAACGTCTATCGGGTCAGCTAGTATTTAAATAAAAAAAGAGATTCATTTATATATATATATATAAATTAATCTCTTTGGTCATCGCATGTTATCTATATTATTGCTAAGAATTAAAATAGTAAAAATGTACAATTTTCAATCATTTTAATTTTTTATATATTGTGCACCTACCCCTGTGACTTAAAACTCTCTTATTGTCCTTAAGGTTAAAAGGCAAACAATATGTAACGATATTATGTTAGCCCTTTGTGCTTATGTGCAATAAAGTTTTTAAATAAATAAAAATAAAAAAATATTATTGCCATTACAACCTTACTTATGTAAGAAAAAAAAAGTTGAGCGAAACTTTGCGTTAAACGATATTTGCAGCGCGCATTCTGTCAATTGCTGATAGTTATTTCAAACAACTGACAGTTATGTAAAATTTATATTTTTGTTAGGTTTTCTTACATTTTCTAATGTTTCGCTTACATTTTTCTTTCATAATAACCTTCTCCTGACAATAATAAACACAACACAAAATCAGAAGATATTTTGATCACAATAAAATAAAATTATAAATTCGATTTACTTTACTATCACTCTCACACACCAATTAACATATATTATATTATTTATTTATTATATTGTATTATGTTATATTATATTATTACACACAAATACAAAAATATGCATGCTCTTCATCTTCTTTATTATTATTGCATGATTTTATAAGTTTAGTTTCTTTAAATATACCTAATAATTTATAGAAATAATTATGTAACTTTTAAATATGTTGTGCCCCGGAAAGAGACCTGCTAGCTATATTTAACAGTAGTTGAAAGACTATTAGTTTAGCTAGCAGCGACACATTTGTCTAAATTACTAGTTTAGATATTATTTGTAAAAGTGCCTACCTACATCTTCTGTAGGATTATATTTTTGTGAAACCCTAGTAATAAGTATTTTTGATTAATAAACAATTTGAATTTGAATTAGCAAATTTGTTCCATCTGTTCACGCGTGACGCGATGACGTCGGAAAATAGTGATTATTTTTTATATTATATACTTAAACGCATTCATTTTTGCATAAATTTAAATAAATTATATCTGTAAAAAAAAATTTATAACAATACGGGGCAAGAAGTCAAACAGAATGAGAGCCAAAACTAGACAGAGATATTTATTTATCTATAAATTACTTTTAATTAAAACTAGCAATGGTTTTTATTGTTTACTACACTACGTTAGTAATTAGGCGCAAAGGTTAAGTTATCTAAACATTCGCGGAAGAATGTTAATAGTCGGTAAGCTCTATAAACTATAGGGCGGGCGGTTTGGGCGGGCGATGGCATGCGGCCTTGCACGCGACCTCCAGGTAAATAACGATTGCCATAGACTAAGAAATGGAACTAAATATTAATTGAATTTTACTGCCTATTTGTAATAAATACACTGAGAAAAATGGATGTTTAATGTAATTAGAAATCGTTGGATAATCAATAAATTGTGGTGGTGACTCGGTTGTAAGAACGTTTTCCTAAAAAATGCTAAAAAGGTCGGTTCGAGCCCCGTAAATCGATGATAATATTGTTTATGATATTATTATTTATTATTATTATTATTATATGACATTTGTCATAGATTTACAACACCACCGTTCCCATGCCTCGGAGAGCACGTTAAGCTGTCGGCCCCGGTTCCACTAATACCAACTAATGAAATCGTTAATAAATTGTCATTAAAATTGTCATCATACTCTCGCCAATCCGTCTGTGGCGAGTGTAGGCCAAATTCTCAATATATGTTTTGGAAGGCCCATCTCCAACAGTGGAGATCTAGGACGGTATGTTCTAGAATGTTAAATAAATTTATAAATATAAAACTTTTACAGCGATAAAAGAAAGAGAGAAAAATATTTTATTTGACGCATATTAAGAATCACACGACCGAGCCACCACACACCACAATTTTAAAGATTACCTAATTTAAAAAACAATCCATAATTGTTTTAAAATATAATTTATTTTGTCTTCCGATCAAACATTGTATTTCATTTGTTATTTGCAACCCTGCCTATAATTTCTCACCGTCCCAAAGGTGTGCCTAATTTTAAGTACAACAAAGAAAGTTTTTGACAACAACTCCTACAATATGGCAATAAAATACCTACTACATTTCAAGAATTGCCTACAATTAAATTTAAAAAAGTAATTTACGCCTGGTTGTAAAAAATATTGACTGTCCTGTCTGTTTAAAAAGTCTATGACGTAAAGGAATGCGACGGAACGCAGCAACTTTTCATACCGGCGACACGTGGCGGGGTCCAATGTCGTTGTACTTGTTAGCATTTCTGCAAGTGCACTACGCGATAACACGGCCGTAACACACGCGATTTCAAAAAGGGCCGCTTGTTTAAATGTAGTTAATACGTCAATAACATTAAAGTTGCAGTTAATATTAAATTTAGCGCTGTAAACAAAATCTACGCATTGTTTTCGTTTCATTCTTCTGATCATCATCAGTATTTTCACGACCGTTTACCTTTCAGGGTGGTCAGAAACCACGCTTATAAATAAGCGGATTCACATTTAGCCAACTTTACTATAAGCCAATCATGACAAGTCGCAAGCTCGTCGATAGCTCCAGCGTACCAAACTCGAGAAATATCACAAATTAAATGTATTTATTTACATTAATAAATATTTTTGTGTCCCGGCCAGAAATCGAACCCGATACCTCCGAGTCTAAATCCACGGATTTAACCGCTAGACCACGGAGGCAGTTATTCTGATGTATTTATTTATTTAGTTAATTCGACATTCAACAACATGTTTCCAAAATCTTATACAATATTATAATCTAAAAGGTATCTAATTAGTTTAGTAAATATGTTACTTACAGACCAGCAATGTATTCAATAGGTAGGTAACATCGTTTACTAAAACAAAAAAACTAAGGAAAAGACAAAAACAACTAACTATAGAAAACAACAAAACTGAATATCGCAAGTACTTACAGATGCAAACAGTATAATCTAAACTAATTGAATTAAATGAACAAATCAACACAGCTATACCACAGTCACCAGCAGTGCACAATAACAACAGAAAAAAAAAACTTAGACCGAGAGTCGGCGGCCCAAAATCATCTTTCACGCAACATCTCACCCAATCCTAAGCCTCAGTTAGCTCCTAAACACTGCCCGGCAAGTTATGTATGTTGAATGTGATGATAGGGAAGGCAAAATGTCTTAGCCAAAACAATCAAGTATAGCGTTGTATATCTTTCTTATAATGAGGTAATTATCAAATTACACATGTAAATAATTATTTTAAATTATTAGTATTACCAATTGGCGGACTTAAAGCTAATAACTGATTTTTCTGCCAGTCTACCTTTGGGCTCACTGATATAATCGAATAGGTAGCTCCATAATTAATAAATAATAAAAACAATATTAACAAAAATATACTTAATTAATATGATTTAAATAAATCTATACAAATAATATTACTTAGAATAAACATAATAATATATTCTATAATAATGATATGTATATGCAAAGTAACTATGACAATAAAACCAATGAAAGAATGTACATGTTTAAGTACGAAAGTATTAAGTATGCGAGGTTTCCATAATATGTTTCCAAAGCAATGCTTTCAAACTTGCATAAAAGATGATTTGATGCTTTTCTTGGAATCACTCGTGGCATTATCGCCCAAACACGTCGGTTTACAGTAGGGGAGTTTACAGCGCGGAGAAACAGCTAAAAATAAACTGCAACTTGTCTAGTGTCCAAAATCTGCTAATTAAACTAAATTGATAAAGTTAACTGAACCTGAAACAACCTGCCCTAAAATGAAACAATGCGGGAATGTAAAAAAATCCTAAGTACTCCTTAATTTTCTTCAGGTCTCTTTCGAACATGGTCTTAAGTATTTTTCTAGTAATTACACAGAAATATGTCCGGTCATTATTGCGATTACGTTTTACTGCATAACAGTATAATTATTATTTAGCAAAAAATACTTTATTAATGGAAAAAGTATTCTGTATGTACGTGTATGTTTATCACGCCTTCAAGTATAAACTACTTAACCAATTTTGATAAAAAATGGCAAATATGTTCCTTAGATTGGATAGATGGATATCGGGAATAGCAAAGTAAAATCACGACCGTGATCCTTTGAAATGTGGTCAGATACCGAGATTGTAAGGATCGAATTCACCTTCAGCCTGTTCTATGTATATCATGACAAGTGGCAAGCTTGCCGATGTATCTAGTGTGCCAGACTCAATTGGATTACACTACAGCGCAGTTTTTACTGAAGTTTCCACATTCGGTTTACCGCCGGAATGGTTTACATAATCAGGCTGTGTCACGTGACCCTATTTGCATACCTGTTTACACTAGTCTGTGACCGAATTCGGACTGCAACCGAAAACCGTATTTGGCTAACGGCTAACCGAATAATATAAACGCTTTAACGATTTATTATTTTCGTATGTCTGATTAGCCATCGACTATGCTAATACAATGTAGCGTATATATATAATTAGGCATAGCCAACTTCAGCAAAGAAGCTGATAGTATTCAGCTAGGATAGGTAGCAATCGGGAAGCTGCGCCACATTATATTTTTATTTAAAAATTTATTGCACTATTAAAAATAAATATTAAATAAACCTAATCTAAGATAAAACAATACATCAATATACACACCAATACGTACAAATATGTACGTAATAATACATATACTACCCACTACATACAATATATCTTACATACACTGTTGGGAGCTGTTTAAGTAATGTGAATATACCATTTTCTTAAAGAGTGATCTATTAATATAAAATATAAATTTCTACCGCACATCTTATCAGACATACCACAGTCTTTAAAGACGAAAGTTTTCAACCAATGCGTTCTTTTAGTATTGTCGTACGGAGCAGAGACGGGGACACTGACAGTGGGTCTGGTCCATAAGATCGCTCAGTATCAGGGTTATGCTCGGACTTTCTTTGATGGATAAGGTCCGAAACATGGACATCCGTCAGAGAACCAAAGTGACCTGGGAGCCTGTGGCAATGCGCCAGACACGTCTATGGCAAAACTGATGTCTGTTGAAATAGACGGGTTCTGGAGTGAAGACCACGTACGGAAAGACGCAGAGTAGGATGACCACCCGACAGATGGAGAAAAAATTGACATATACAAGTTTAGGGCGCGGTGGTGGCTCGGTTGTAAGAACGCGTTCCTTAAATCCTACAAAGGTCGGTTCAAACCCACCCGGCATGTACCATTGAGAAATACACTTTTCTTACATAGATTTACAACACCACCGTACCCGTGCCTCGGATAGCACGTTAATCCGTCGGTCCCGGTTCCACCAATACAAACTTGTGGAATTGTTAATGAATTGTCATTAAAAAAATGACATCATATCCTCGCCAAGCCGTCTGGCCAGCGTGGCGAGTGTAGGCCAAATTCTCCAGATATATGTTCTGGAAGGCCCATCTCCAACAGTGGTGGTCTAGGACGCTGTGTTCTAGGGGCTGTAATTAATGTATGAAAATTACAAGTTTTACTATACATACCGACGAAGCCGGGTGTGATAGCTAGTTAGTAATAAAAATTATATCTCCGAGCTCAAATTCCTCGCGTAATAACGCGCCATTTATCCTTCTCGCGACTTACTATACTATGGATAAATTTAATTATGTAACGCGAACGAGATGCTATTGGACGTGACGATACTGAAAAGTTTATTGCAAAGGCATCTCTTACTTTAAGGCTTTGGCACACTGAATACGTCGATGACCCATATTATGACTGTTACATGCAGCAAATAGAAATGTTACAAAATAAATTCCTTCGTGCCCAGCAATGAAACAAAAAATTTGGTAATGACTAATGTTTAATCCTTTTACGATCGAACACATTTAATTTTCATTAGTTGAAATTTTTGCTTAAAGTGCCCTAGTTGCGGAAATGAATTAATAACTTTAAAACTAAAAGTGATAATTACACTTTTAGCATATCGTTAGAAAGGGCATGGACTGAGGATGTTTCAAAAAAATCAGAAGAACTCCAACCCTGTTAGTTTTTTTTCAAACCCTTAAAATAGAAAGTTGCCCTTAAAATTATTTCTTTACCTTACTACGGTACTTCAGGCCCCATAACCTTTCTTCTCCACAATTTTCTGGTGTAAAATATTTTTTTGCAGGACCCTAAGACTCTAACGATTAAAACAAGACCATTAGCAGACCGGTCCCTCGGATAGATTTTTAGCTACAGGTAGTTTTAGTAAAAAAAACACAAAAAAGTCAAATAAAAAATAAAAAAAATTTAAAAAAAAACCTTGAGGCCAAGGTCAATATATTGGGCGGGGGTAGGTAGCAGACTATCCATAGTTTCCACCCTAGGCGTATGTACAGCTCCCTTCCAAACAACCTGTATAACAATGGACAGTTACATGAATACACACATACACACACAGACTAATATACGCAAACAAGTCCCCATACACTTACATACTACACATACATACATACTCACTCACATCACACAAACATTAGTACACTAACACTTACTTACTGTAATACCTATGCAGTATATGCCCTAGCATATTTAGTAATTATAAGTTTTGATTTTATTATATAAATGTTTATACTATATATTAGATTTAGGTTTGTTATTTTCAAAAAATATTCAACGCATGTTTGTATTTGTCTGCTGCATGTTTTATTATGTTCCCCTGGGAGCTAACGATTGCTGTCACATTGTGTTATACTGACATTAGCACAGCAACGTTATTTATAAGTCCTTGTAAGAAAAACTTCGAATAAATAAACAATTTGATTTGATTTGATTTAGAGACTGACCAAATCTAACAGTTCCTATAGAGACAACGCTACAAAATACTGACGCTTAACAACAGGCGTGTGATCCTGGACGCCAGCGTCCTCTATAAGATTTGTAACAGTAGTTTTAATTACCCGGACATTTTACAAAAGATACTGTTTTGTGCCCCTACAAGGACTAGGTCTCGGTCGCTATTTGTCATACCACGAGCCAAAACGAATGCGGGCAAACAGGCGCCACTCGCCAGAATGGGTCGCGTTCACGACGACAGACTTGCCTCGGTCGACATGTTCACACAAAGCTGCAGCAGTTACAAAACCAATATCACTGAGGTACTTATTAACTTATGCAAGTGGTAAAAAATAAAAAATAAAATTATTTTATAACGATAATTACGTTCGTGTTGTACTTAAACCACCAAACTATCTTCCTATATGTTCTTAGTGACAAATATCAAAGAAAGTGATTCGAATGTAATTTATGACTCTTTGTTTTTGTTTCCTTTGCCTATTTATAATAATAATAAATAATAAATATTTCCAGACAGGTCACACAGCGCCATCTAATTTCCGTGGTAAGCTACGAGACTTGTGTTACGGAAACTAGATGGTTGATAAACTACATATTATACTCCTTGCAATCCCCTCTCATCACACAAACTTTGTATCAAAGTCTTTTGTCGTCGTAGCGTCATCTCTTTGGAACGATCTTCCGGTCTCCATCCGACATGCCACAACTAGACTAACTTTTAATAGTCAAGTTTATAAGTATTTTATGGAGCCAAAATAAGACCTCCACATAAAATTAAACATGTTGTTTTACTTTTATTTATTTTATAAAATGTTAAAAGTTGCTTTTTGTCAGTATTGTGTAGTTGTTTATTGTATTGTATCGAATTTGTGTAGTTGTATTAGTATGTATTTATTATATAGTATTCGTATGTAGGTATATGTATGTTTATTATACTTATATAGGTATATTACGTAGGTCTATATTATTTCTTAGAATTAAGATTGTAAATAATGTACATTATTCAATCATTTTTATTTTTTATATTTTGTGTACCTACTCCTGTCACTAAAAACTCTCTTATTGTCCTTAAGGTTAACAGGCAGAGAATGTCTAACGACATTATGTTAGTCCTTTGTACTTATGTGCAATAAAGTTTTTAAATAAATAAATAAATAAATAAATATACTTTTTTTTTTTGTAAATATAAACATATTATACATATAAACACCCAGACCGAGACAAATTATACAATGTACAACTTGCCCCCGGTGGGAATCGAACCCACGACCTCCCGAGTTCACGGCAACGTTTGTTACCACTAGACCACGGAGGCGGTCAACGGATTTGTATGTATCATTTCTGTTTTTTTCTCCGAATAAATCAATAAATGACGAGTGTAGGTCAAATTCTAAGGAAAATTCTAGAAGGCCCATCTCCAACAGTGGTCTAGGACTCTGTGTTCCAGGGGCTATGATGACACACCGTAGTATAGCTTATAGAACACGCTCAGGGAGGCCACATCTCGGCGAAGCGTTTTCGCATTGTTATGATATTTAACTGTATCGTCTGGTGTGCCCAGGCCTATAAGCTAGCTAGCTACTGAGAGAATTTTCAATTTTAAGCCTCTCTGGAGAACAGCGTTATGGAGGCGGCATTAAAATAAAATATAGCCGTGTCGTGGGTCGTCACGTCTGCGCCATCCATCACCACAGCCGATACCCTGTGAGCGACATAGACACTTTTATACAGACCAGCCAATGTATACAATTATGTATATAATAATTAATTAATACAAAAATGATGTGCAATAAAAAAAAAATGTTATTATAATTTATCATCATTATCATCAGCCTGAGTCTCTCCACTGCTGGATATAGGCCTCCTCCAAGGCTCGCCACTTCACAGGATCTCCTGCCACCCTCATTCAACCCCCATCAGCGACCTTCCTTAGGTCATCCGTCCATCTAGCGGGGGGTCGACCCACTCTGCGTCTCCAGTACGTAGTCTTCACTGTAGAACCCGTCTACTCCATCGTTCATCGGTTCTACGACAGACATGTCCAGCCCATTGCCATTTCAGCTTACAAATTTTGAAGGCTATATCGGTAACTTTGGTTCTCAGTCGGATGTCCTCGTTTCTGACTTTATCCATCAGAGAAATACCGAGCATAGCTCTCTCCATAGCCCGCTGAGCTACCTTAAATTTGTGGACTAGACCCACTGTCAGTGTCCACGTTTCTGCTCCGTACGACAGCACTGGAAGAACGTACTGGTTGAAATTTATTATTTATAGTTTTTAATAATTATAAATTTTGTAGCATTTTTTTTTGTTGGACAAGTCATTGTATACGTGTCTTTGATACACGCCCTTTTCTATTTGGAATAGCTCGACTATTGACGCGAATTTTGAAAAATGTAGAAAGGTCAGCGGCAGCTCACGTATAAATATAATCAATTACCTCGGTCCCGAAGCAAAACCATTTCGCCCACTCACGACTTGCAACAATGTGCATTTACTACAAAAATACAGAAAAATCTAGAATAACATTTTATTCTCAGAAAACGTTGAAAACTTTTTGTTGGCTACAGAAACATTTGGTTTAAAAAGAGATTGCCCAAAACCATGCCCCAAATTTTATTTAACAACAAAATATATTTCAATAAACATGCAATTTTTTATGTTTTTATTTTATTTAATACTAACATATTACAACAGCATTAACACTGCGGACTGATGGTAGTAATTTGCCCAGTCTGCCGAGGCGATGAAGTATCCACTGATCCACTGTCCGTGCCGATTATTCCAGTAAAGTGTATCCACACGTTTCGGGATCAGGCTCAAATTGCTATCATGCCCAGTCAAGCCGGCATAGTATTAGACTGATGTCAGTCATGAGTGTCTGATTCCAGTTGGTCGCAAGGTCACATGTCATATATATAAATAAAATATACTTACAAAACACTATTCATAATTAGGTACTTTATTATGATTAGGTACTTAAAGGAGTGGTTAAAAACCACGCGGATTCACATCAACAATACAGTCAACTTTACTATAGGCCAATCATGTCGAGTGGCAAGCTCATCGATGTCTCCAGCGTACCTGGTTGCTATGGTATTAATACTTTTACAATAATATAGTATATTTTAAAATCTTAATTTACGAGGTTTTGTTGAAGAATCAGATTGTTTTAAAATATACATACATACTTACCTTCACGCCAGATCCCTTGCGGGCTGGCAGAGACAATTGAGCGCCATTTGACTCGATCACGACATACCTCTTTCGCTTCGTCGACATTCATTAACCTCTTCATACATGCCCTTTGGTTATGAAGACTTTTTAATGCACCTTCAGTCAGTGTTTTATTTATTTAATAATAATAATAAATAAATAAATATAAATAAATAAATATTTCCAGACAGGTCACACAGCGCCATCTAGTTTCCGTGGTAAGCGTAGCTTGTGTTACGGAAACTAGATGGTTGATAAACTACATATTATACTTTTTTTTTTTGTTAATATATACATATTATACATATAAACACCCAGACCGAGACAAATTATACAATGTACAACTTGCCCCCGGTGGGAATCGAACCCACGACCTCCCGAGTTCACGGCAACGTTTGTTACCACTAGACCACGGAGGCGGTCATTTGATAGTGATATGTGAGTCACTTACAACTTTCGCATTATATACCTGGTTCGTCAATATTTCTTCGCTCATCCTTTCAACATGCCCGAACCATCGTAGCATCCCTTTCCTTATTTTTGTTTTAAAACTAATATTGTTAATTAGGTACAACTTTATTTATTTACCTATTTATTTCTACACTTTATATGGTATTACAGTATGTACTTTAATACACCATGCAAGGAGGAGTCAGAAACACATAATATTAATAAAGATTAAAGAAAAAGCAAAAAGACAACAAAAATGACAAAAATTATCCAAACAGATAATACGTCGGTTTTGGGGTTTTTTTTTGATGGATGATGAATGAGATTATAGGTAAGGTCATACAACCAAGTCTGACGTAATATAACTTTTTTTTATTTTATTTATTCAGGAAACATACTTACATATCTTAAAACATACTTACAACAATTCTAAAAGTTACACAATCCAGCACAGTTTCCACTTAAATATTAAACATATGTAGGTTTTGCAAAACAATAATAGAAATAAGCTTAAAAGATTTATCGGTTAATGATGTTACCATCAAATTCCAGATGTTGCAGAATTTGATGTTTTTTTTAAAGTCACTAGCGATATTGTAGTTGCAATTATAAATTGTTATTCCTTCTTTCCAGGACATCCTCAAATAAACCCAGCGGTGGTTCTCCTCATCGTGAGCGCCGAAGACGGACGACATGTGTCGAAGAAGACCAGGGGACGGCAGCCAGCGGGTTCTGTGGAGCTATCCTCAAAGCACCACCTCCTCCACCCCCAGCGCTGCTTAGAAGGCTGGGGGTGAAAGAACCTACGGGCGTCGGAAAGGTTAGTGTCAAATTAAAGAGTACAAGATACTGAGACTATGAGGATCAAGTGTCTGGCTAAGAAGTTGTCCAGACGGCTGACAGAAAAATCTGATACAATAAGATTGGTAATTATTTCTACGTATTGTCCTCGCTAGACGAGTCAGAGTCGCGTTCCCGTAAGATTGATTGATGATCTAAAGAAGGTCGTCGGTGGGGGTTAAAAGAGGGTTGCAAGAGACCGCGTGCAGTGGAAAGACAGGCTGATGATGATGATATTCATGTTGCCAGTCTCACTATTCATCATCATCATCGGTCATTAGTATTTCTGATGTGATATATGGGATTTTCACTTATACGAGTTGACAGTTATTTTTTTATTAGATTAGATTTTTTAATTAATGAGGTCGTTGCGTCGGATATGCGGCGTAACTTTAACGGGTCGCATACGTAATGATGAAATACGCAAAAAAGGTAGGCCGAGCGTCTTGAAAGGATAAGCGAAGAGAGATTGACGAACCAGATATATAATGCAATAGTTGTGGGTGAAAGAGGCCCTGGCAGACCAAGACTCATCTATCATGATCAAATAAATAAAACAATAGCTAAAGGTGCATTAACATCGAAACAAAAGGGCATGAATGAAGACGTTGATGAATGTTGAAGAAGCGAAAGATGTATGTCGTGATCGTGACAAGTGGAGCTCAATTGTCTCTGCCTACCCCGCAAGGGATTTGGCGTGAAGATATGTATGAATGTAGATTTAAAAAAACATTTTTGTAACTAGTTTGTTTAACTGTTGTATATATAGCATGTGGTGGTCGCCTATAATAGGTGCAGCATCAGATTTTTGATTTAGCCCTAGATACAAATGCATGGGAGCTGTTGGCACTGTTGGCGACCCTATTATTAATAAATAAATAAATAAAAAATCTGATTATAACACTTAGTACTTAGTTGTATAACTTAATAAGTACGTGATGATACTAGTACAATGGGTGTAACAAGGCAAATCTTTTTGTAGATGTCGCTAGCGGCAATGGCACCTTGTTCACACCTATGACGCATCATTTAAAAAATGTTTTTATAGTTTTTAATTTTTATAACACAAAAATGTATTTTAACTTAACGTTACCTATCTTAAAAGACAAATTAATAAAGCGAACACCGTCTTGAATTAGGTTTAGGGTTTAGGTTATATTAATAGAAAGGCAATTTTGAGCTCCATACCTTTGATTTCTCGAAAATCTCGATGTATGCACTTAAAAGCTTTTCACTTAGGCATATGTCCAGAAAAAAATATTCGTAATAAAAATACAAGTTTTCTATACAAATGACAGTTATATTAGGTACCATCTACCGTGCGCCATCTATCGCGATAAAAAGTTAGTGATACACCCCATTAACAGACTTGTGCTTGTGAGATAATCAAAGTCTACGTTGTCGGCGCTCGTAACTATATTTAATCAATCGCACACTTTATTTTATAATTTGTTTACTAGTGCCTATAACGGCTTTGTATTCTGTCTTAAATTATCTACCACCCCGTAAACAACAAAAATGTGTGAAATTATCACAAATGTGTGATATTTATTCTCTAATACTCGAGGCTACCGAAGTTTAATGAACTTCACGTGATAGAAAGAAATTAATTTTGTTCTCAAATTCAATTAATAAATTATAACAATTTCTCTTCATAATGTCACCTATTAAGGGCGAGTCGCGTTTAAATTAGCTATTTGAAAATGTAAATGTCACAAAAGCATTTTCTAATAGAATTTCATAGTAAAATCAACAATAATATTTTTAACTACAAAAATTTTAAATTAATACATTTTACCAATACAATACCACATAGTACTATAAATATATATATAATAAAATAATATACCTAATTTAAAAAAATATATATATAATACAAGTTGATTTACCCGGCTTTGCACGCATTATTTTGATTTTGCTATATCTCCTAATATTCATTTAATTTGCATAGTGTAAAAAAAATATCTTCATGAAACGCTTAAGCCAACTAACGTACCCATTTAAAATTAATTAATACCGTATTTGTGTAAATAGCTTTCCAATTACCGCTAATTAAACTAATTAAGTTACAAGTAAATAAGTGTTACAAATAAAAGAGAGATAATTTTAAAAAATCAAAAAAATAATAATGAAAAAAGACCAAAAGTAAAATCAATGAAGATCAATTCAAAACTAAAAATAAAGCAGGTGTTAGATTATATACTTCAAACTCGACTTCAGTGTCGAAAGTCTTCTGTCAAAAATGTCGATGTTGTGTTTGCTTGTCAGTTCATTGTAATATCTACACATCCTCACAATAGGGTTAAAGTGGGACGTGTTATTTGTGTAAACTAGACCTATATAAGATACACAAATTCACCATACATTATTTTGTTATATCTCAAAGGGCTTAAGCAGCGTTATTGTTCAAAGACGGCTTTTTTTTTTCGACACCTCCTATTGTTAATGTATACAAAAACTTAACAAATCATATACTCAAACCTTCCTCGAGAACCACCCTATCTATTAGTAAAAACACCACGAAAATCGGTGCAGTAGTTTTTGAGTTTATTGCGAACAGACAGACAGATGCGGCGGACTTAGTTTGTAGTAATAGTGATGATATTGTTTTAGGTTGAAATCTGTAAACCAGTAGAGCAGAAGAGTCGTAACATTTAACCAACTAATTTATTTAAATTTAAATTAATTTTCGATTTACTTATATAAAATTTACAATTAAATAAAACAATAATAAAATAATCAGTGTTTCAGCCACTAATAAGTTTCGTACAACGTCAGTAGCGTCTGGTACCCAACTGGGGACGTGTCTGGACTAACAGAACGCTAATGTCATAAGGCTGTCGTCGACTAACGAGCTGCACGGATCAAGAATTACCCATAGAAATATATATTATACCGGTCCAATAATACAATTTATTCTTGCTAAAAACATGTCATTTATGAAGCACGCGTTTTACCATTGTATAACCAGTATTCAGCTAAGTCCGTGGATTTAGACGTGGAGGTACACAATAATTTATTTGTGATATTTCTCGAGCTTGGTACGCTAGAGACATTGACGAACTTAATACTTGTCATGGTTGGCTATTGTAAAGTTATGTGAATACGCTTCTTTAAAAACAAAGTAAACACTATGCAATTTAAAAAATAAAGTATCATCACGACCGTTTAATAGGCGGATTCACATTTAGTCAACTTTACTATAGGCCAATCATGACAAATAGCAAGCTCGTCGATGTCTCCAGCGTACCAAACTCGAGAAATATTACAAATAAATGTATTTATTTACATTAATAAATATTTTTGTGTCGCGACCAGGAATTGAACCCAGTACCTAAGAGTCTAAATCCACGGACTTAACCGCTAGACCACGGAGGCAGTTTTACTGAAATTTTCCTTTTTTTAAAATTGATCTATCATCAATAGGTTACGCGCTTGCCAATTGTCATGATTGGCCTATAGTAAGTTGGTTAAATATGAATCCGCTTCTTTATAAGCGTGGTTTCTGACCATTCCCAAAGGGAAGCAGTCATGATTATTTATTTTGTACAAAAATTAAAGACACTTTTTTATAATACTCATATAAGTATTCTCGTAGTTTAGGGCCAGCGCGTTATTGATAATATTTGTAAAGCTTGTCCACATTATGATATGTATATATATATATATACACATCTATGGTAACGAACGGATTCCCTTCGATACATCATTTATTATAGCTACACATGCAGACAGACAGTCGAGTTATAGTTGCAATTTTATATCGTTTATTTCAATTATATTTTTGGCTATATTTACTTATATTTTTAGCTTAGATTGCTAAGCTGCTGCCAACACTCTTTGGATCACTTTGCTGCTTACTATTCCATTAAATAATGATGTGTCACAAATGCCTGTAATAAGATACTTTGATTTTGAATAACACGTGGAGTAACCGATTGAGAGGGTTCGATTAATGATTTAAAAAATATTCGGACAATTCTCTTTAAGATTCGCCTGAGACATCTACGGTTTTGTCATTTATGTATATGTCTAATAAAATAACAAATTAACGGCTGATTATCCTTTGTAATGTTTACGTATATGAGGCACGTCATTGATTGAAAAAACCAAAGTGACCTACTACTAACAATATTATATTTTTAAAGTGCTAATTGGCATAAAGTGTAAACTCCTAGACGTGTGAGATATTATAAAAAAAAAACGGGTTATGGACCATCTTGGTCGGTGGGTCCAGATTATGACTACAAATATAGTGCATAAGGGTTTCCATCGTATTTTATCGAAAAAGTTCGTATTTATCGTGCTCTCTCTTTCGTAGGGTAATACAATTTTTCATTTTGACATTTGGAACTAAATAATAAAATTCCATATTAATGGATATGAAAATGTCACTCATTTAATACAATTGATTGACACTTCGGGTACCGCCGTATTCCGATTGTACCCGAGTTTTCCCGATGGATATACATTATACTATATCTGTACTCAATTGGTGTATCGTAAAATAAGCTCACGAGTGGAGACCACGTACGCAGTAAGACGCAGAGTGGGTCGACCCCCCGCTAGATGGACGGATGATCTTTTTTTTTTTTTATACTAGCACTACATGTTACCCACCTGACGGTAAGTGGCGCGCAGGGTCCATGAATGTTAGCAACTGGAATCAGACCCTAATGTCCGACATCAGTCCTTAACATTATGTCGGCTTGACTAGATGCCTTTTCACACTTCGTTGATCTGATCTGTGCTTTGTACAGTAACAGTCTCATTGAAGGCGGGAAAAACGTTCAGTATTCCGAGCTATCTAAGGAAGATCTAAGGAAGGTCACTGGTGGGGGTTGGATGCTGGAGATCGTGTAGAGTGGCGAGCCTTGTGGGAGGCCTATATCCAGCATTGGAGAGAGCTGATGATTACGATGAAAATGAGCTCATGGGTCCAGTTAGCAATAGGTGCAGATGCGACTGTCATAGAATATGAACAAGCTCTTTAAAAAAATGTTTTCCAAAAGCCTGTGATGTTATTTTACTTTTTATTAAAAGTTTTTAATTTAAAATACACATGCATATTTTTTTGAATAAATAAATAACCCAGCGATAACCGCGCGAAACTCTTTTCTTCTCTCTTCCGTTTTATGCAAATAACTGTAGGTGTGGTGTGCTTCATACGGAAATCATAGACCTACTTTAGGTGGACTGGACCATCAATATAATACAAGCTGCCGGTAAATATACACCAATCACCGAACCAAAACCTTTTCAATAAAAATGGTATATTTATATTATTTAAATAGCTCATAACGACTCATTCAGTATATTATTATATGTATTAATTTTATGTAATGTGTGTACCTAGTGTATCATTAAAACACTGTATGTATGTATTATTAGTATTTAGTATATTACAGTATTTATTATTGTAGTATATGATTTAGATAATATTGCATATTTATTAGGTAATTATATTTCTCTAATTGCACCTACCTTACGTCTTTATTGTTCTACAGTGTCCTTGTTTCATGTCAGTTAGGCATTTTGTAACAGCTGACCTTTGGGAAAGTGAGAAATCATGGGCAGGGTGCAAATAAATATAATACACGATACTTACGTAACTTAGTACATATACTACACACTTGAAATATATAACTTAATATATACTACATACACAAATATAGCTAAAATATCTATATTATCATCTTGATGAGGTTAACTCCTATTTATTTAAAAAACAATGTAGTTACTATACTTTTAAAAACATTGGCAGATGGTGCTTGTCTAATAGCCAGCGGTTGCGTGTTCCACTAGCGGGACGTCGACACAGTGAAGGAATCTGAATATTTACTAGAGGAGTGGGAACGGATGTGTACATTAAATCCGCCTCTTGTATATATTGTGTAATAAAGTTTTAATATTTATCTTCTAAATAGTTTATATTTGGTATTAGTCTTGGTTGACGGTAGAGCTGAAAAACGATGGAGCAGATGAAATAAGTTGAAGCTGTCAATTCGGTGTCGTAGAAATTTTAAAAACTTCTTACTAGCTTTATTTGTTCTGAATGAGCCTGCAACACTGAAATACCACAAGGAAAAATTCTGTTCAAGTTTCATGATAAATCCCTCCGTTTCTCTTGTCTCTATCCTCTTATATAATTTTAATTTCGTCTCCAAACGAAAAACGAGTTGTACTTATTACCACAAACCCGTAGAACAATTTGTTTGCCTCTAAGTTCAAGTAAATAACCACTACAACTCAATTTAAAAAAAAAAGGAATATTCACACTCTCTATCACAACAAAAGTATGTTGTTATTTAGTGTATGTAATAATATATACAAGTAATAATTATATATATATTTTTAGACTGTAAAAACTAATACAATTTTCGCCTACCTTTCAATTAAGTGCTGGAAGTTGTCCCAATGGTTGGCTAGGATAGATTGTGATGTATTATATTGCCTTTGATTTTTTTATGATATGCAAATATGTATTTTACAGTGTTGTAGTTCTTACGTTTAGAGTTAACCGTACTTAAAAGTGACCACTAAATGAACTTTTACATGATACTTTCCGACAAAAAACGTAGTAATTATCATATCGCGCTTTTGTTGATTCATTGTCAGATTTTTTATTCCCTACATTACAACTCAGTGGAGCATACATAAACCTACCAACGCCTCGTTACAAATTCCCGTCTTCCCCCGAAAGGGAGGGGGAGGGTCTGAGATGACTAGTTGATTGATAAACCTACCTTTACCATGTCGATTCTGATATACTTATTGTCAAAATAAATATTGTTAAGGCCGGTCCGTACAAATATAGGTAGGTCTCTTACGGAAGCAGACTTCTCAGCGTAAGGAGATAATGTGGTAAGTGACACTACTAATGAGGCAGACGAATATGCAGCGACTTTAGATCCTTACCTATTTTAAAATGCGATCCTTCATTTTAAAGAGAAAATCTTTTAGATGAAAGATTTCATTTTAATAATAATGTTTTTGCCAAAGGTAAAATATAGCAATTTAATATTATGTTTATCATCATTATTGTCCATTGTACACGCAGAGGTGCCGGAATCGATTTCTGGTTGGTCAAAAAAAAAATTTAAGTGTGTTTCCCTATTCTATAACCTGATCTTTATTTTCACTATCGCTGTCATTGTCATAATGTTTTCGTAATTTCCTATCCATGTTATCTTCCTTATTTTTCTTATTATATTCGAGTGTTGATGCCAAATATACTTCATAATGCCTTATTACTCCATATTCCTTGCAGGTATGGCAACGAGCTCCGCAGGTATTAGTGCGTTACCTTCTCTCAGCAGCGTCGACATTGTTCTTTAATAAGTTTGCGTTTTTTGTTACCATTAGAAATGTGGTTGATATAATGTTTAGTCATATTTGATGTTGTAAATTTTTTCGAAAATTCTCGTGTTTGGGTTATTGTGTATACTTCCAATGTTGTTTCTTTGAGTCCATCGTCTAAAAAGCATCGTGTTAGCCCGGCATTGTGGGAAAGACCGCTTACCAGCTTACATGTCGTGTTAAAAAATGTAATAAAAAAATTAAACATAAAGCCAAATGTTAAAAAATATATATTAAAATCTAAGTTTTGGAATGAGCAATGAAATCTTATACGAAGAATTGCATATTATGAAGAATAACAATTAGTGGAACGGGGTCAGTGAGTTCGTGGAAGTGGCCTTTAAAATTAGCAATTTTCTGCGACAGTCGAATGAAACTGTGCAAGATAATGCCAAAACCAAGTTTTGTACGAACACCATAGACATATATGAAATTCTAGAAATAACAATCGCTGTGTAATTTCATGTGGCTCACCAAAAAGCTTTTTTCGAAAAACTTCGCTTGAGACGTGATACTCTATCAAAATCTACTAGTAGAAAACAAAAGAAAATTAAACAAAAAATGTACATAGGCGGGCTTAATAACTAAGCATTTTCTGGCAATTAACCTTTGGGAGAGTTATTGAGTTAAAAATGTATGGGTGCAATATTGTTAAATATTTTACACTTAAATAATAATGTTACAAACAATATCCGTTTTGCCATATACTTGTTTATTAAATAATATTACAATATTATATAAAAATAACTAAACTATCATTCACACTTAATCCTTAATTCGTTCCTTCAAAGATACCTGCTTCATCCTTACATCCTATCTACCTCACTCGCTCTCTCGTTTCTCCAATGCTTACTTACCAACGACGTAAAAGAAGCTCCGTTTCACCATCTTTAGCGCATAATAGAAGTAAAGTATTATCACGACCGTATTCCTTCCGGGGTAATCAGAAACCACGCTTTTAATTTTCAAGAAGTGGATTGACATTTAGTATTTTTACTATATGCACATCATGCAAAAAGTCAAGGTCGTCGATGTGTCTAGCGTACCAAACTCGAAAAATAACACAAACGAATCCACGGACTTAACCGCTAGACCACTAGCACTACCTTGATCATTTTATGTTGGTCGCACTTTAGGGCCAATATTTTTAAAGATGCGTCTGTCCATTGATTTTATGTCGATGACATGCTCCTTATTCCAGTACCACAGCGGTCCCTGGATTAGCCACCAGATAAGACAAACCATCTTTACCGCACTACAAAGGAACGTGTCTGGAGTTTTTACAGCTTACAAGTGAATTCTTATTAGAAATATGTTTTTCTTTTGCTATCGAACTGACGCCACGTCTTGATTAAACTACTATAAATTGATTTAAAAAAGAAAGTTTGTTGGTTGCAGGGTTTTCCAATACTGGAGGATATTTTACTTAACTCAGTGTAAAGCGTAAATGATCAGAAACGCATTCTAGACTGGGCTTTTTATTAACGGAATCATACAGTATTTGGTTGGGTAGGGAGAGGAGCAGAATGGTGGATAGTAAGCGTCATGTTCCGCAATAAAAAAAATAGGTCTCTCTTGTAAACCCATTAGTCAGCCCAAACACTATTCTTCTTTGAAAATTTGTTGAATTATGTATTTTTTTATTTTATTATGTTCTATTGTATTTAACGAAACGATTTGATGAGATACCTAGCATATCGGTTCAGAAACATAAAACGCAGACATTTCTCATATACAGATAATCTCCATATCACTTGACTGGACACAAGGCGTAAACTGTTAGACCCAATGTTTCTACACAAATTGGTTCGAAATAAGGTGGACTGTCCAATATTGCTCGTCAGATTTCCCATAAGGGTTCCTAGAAGGATGCCCAGGCGACCAATTGATTTGTTTAAACCAAAGAGGTACCGAACCAATCTAGGTTTACACTCGCCAGTAGCACGACTGTCAAATTTGCACAACAAAATTTCTCATTGTGACCCGAGTCTGGACATATTTCATGACGACCTTCAGTCTTTTAAGCGTAAGGTACTGGCGGCTCTTCAAGTCGCTAAGCATCCAGTTTGCTGACGAGTCACTGGCCACAGAATTGTTGCTTAGTCATTGTTAATTGTGTTTAATTGTGTTTGGATAGGGTTAGGGTGTTATTGTTAATTTAAGATTTATTTTTTATTTTCCTTTTAGTTTTAGGTCTTTGTTTTAATAATATTTTGTTAAGTAAAATACCATTTTAGAATCATAGTAAAATATAATTGACACATGAGACATTGACAATTAAGACGTAACAAATATTAAAAGTATAAAGGCAATGAACACAACATCCTTCTTTGGATAAAATAAAAATTAACTATATAAAATAAATCTATAAATCTAATCTAACTGGAGGTCGGACCGTACAGTATTCCCAAATTAATAATGCACATACAGATCTTCGCTAATTGTCGTATTCCCGGAAACACCCGAATCATTGAATCGTAAGAGCCTAAACATTGCACTTGCATTTTGCACCTTGTTCGAAAGAAATAGAAGTCAATATCATGTGTACACAATCGAAAACAATTCGGGCAGTGTTTTTTTGTTTTAGTTTTTTGGCGGTGACTGCACGTGTTCTCTCTGTGTGAAATTATATAGAGCTGCTATTACACACACACCCTTCTTGGTTTTGTTTTCAAAGGTGAATTTAATTTCAACTTTAATTATCTTATTTAAATAGTTTATTTGACAATTGCTTGTCTGTCTGACACAGGCAGAGATTTTATATTTAAAGGAGGTCACTACAGTACTATAAAATTTTCGAAGTAAATCAATCCAACAAAGATTGTAGCATATTCTCAATCGTGTGGTTTTTTTCCTCGCTATTTACTTACATGGAATTATCGAATCAAATTTTGTTACTGATAAATCAATATTTATCTCTTTTAGCACAAAACACATAATTCTACTAAATTATGCATGAAGAAAATGCACTTAACCACTCTATATACATATCGTCTTCCGACGCTCGGGGAATACGACCGTTGCCGAACAGTGACGAAGATTTCTATGCGCATTATCACTTTGGGAGAACTGTACGTCCGTATCGTATTGTATATGAAGTAGTTGAAAGATTATCTGTAGAAGCTGGAGCATATGTTTGTCCTAGATCAGTACTAGTTAGGTTAACTTGATTTAATTTTATATAATTTCTTTTTTTTTTCTATAGTTTTAATGTATATTAAAAGACGTTATGATTAATGCATGCTGTAATGGTCTGTAATGAAAAGGGCAATAACTATGTGTTAGTTCTAGTAATATTATAAATATGATTGTACCTTTTGTTGACTGTTCCTTAAATAAATAAAATATCACAATCCCTGCTCACATCTCCCAAAGGTTAGCTGTTAGATAATGTTTTTAGACATTAAGCTCGCCTATGTACTGTAAAATGTATTATTTTCTGTGCAATAAAGAATTTATCTATCTATCTATCTACCTATAAATATATATATTTTTTAAACTAATCTTATCGATTAACAATCACTGCAGCCCTATTCTGTTATATAGTCGCTAACGTTATTAGTGGATTTCGTTATTTACGCCAGAGATTGCATGAATTATGAATTACAAAATATTATTCAATTCTCAACTCTATAGGCGCACGACCTTAAAAGCAGCCGTGCAAATATCAACTTTAATAGCGTGATATATGTATATATCATATATAAATTTATTTTATTGTATGATTCTTAAGTTGTAAAACGGGATCAGTATACAAATGCAATTGTTATTTCATATCTCATTGTTATTGTACTGATTCTGTTGGTTCTTATTATTTATTTTTTTTCATTATAGCTAACAGTGAAAATTTGTAAGGCTTTAAGATTAGATACTTTTTGTATACATAATATTGTAAAGGCTGTAAATTTTCCCACGAATAAATAAATATATAATTAACGGATTCCATTATATAATGTTTGCGCTTATGTAACAAAATAGGCCTACTGCTCACTATCCCAAAGGTTAGCTGGTAGAAAATGTCACTAGACATTAAATTCGCCTATGTTCATTTAAATATGTGTTTGTTTATTTTGCAATAAATATTTTTTCTATCTATCTATCTATTGGGTACAAGGATCATATAGCAAAATATATATATATCTGTATGAATACATACTTTTCTTTTAAATAACAAAAAATATACGGCAACTAAATTCACCTGACAATAGCCATTGTTTACAGAGAAGCGCTTCTGACATACAATCTAATAAAAACACTTCACAACAAACGTTGCGGAAAATCAGTAATCCCATGTCAAAACAATATCCAGCATTATTGGGCCTTAACCCTGTTTGCACACCGCAGCGACGCGACGACGCAAAAGCAATACCCAGCAACCGAAAAAAGCGAAATGATAGCGGATTTCCTTTACTTACGAGTATTTATTTAAAAACTTTATTGCATTATGCACATTTCTAAATTGTTATTTTTTTATAATTTGACATTATAATTATTTAGATTATAAGTTGACACGGCCTTTATACAGCCACGAAATTAAATTAAATTTTATTATAATTATACATTATAATAAAATTATTTAAATTATAGTTCGATAGGGTTCGATTCCTGGTCGGGACACAATAATATTTAAATAAATAAATATAAATAAATATTTCCAGACAGGTCACACAGCGCCATCTAGTTTCCGTGGTAAGCTACATAGCTTGTGTTACGGAAACTAGATGGTTGATAAACTACATATTATACTTTTTTTTTGTAAATATATACATATAATACATATAAACACCCAGACCGAGACAAATTATACAATGTACAACTTGCCCCCGGTGGGAATCGAACCCACGACCTCCCGAGTTCACGGCAACGTTTGTTACCACTAGACCACGGAGGCGGTCAATTTTGTTAATTTAAATTATGAAAATTTAATTAATATTTAGTTAATTTGGAATATTTCTCGAGTTTGGTACGCTAGAGACATCGACAAGCTTGTCATGATTGGCCTATAGTAAAGTTGGCTAAATGTGAATCCGCTTCTATATAAGCGTGGTTTCTGACGGTCGTGATGATATTTTACCTTACTTTACTTTTTCTATTTAAATTATAAATTGACACAGCTATAATGCCTTGAATTTACCTTAAGCTACAGTACTTGTTTATGGCAGTAATGTCACTTACTTATTTCGGTCCATCCATAATTTTATTGTATCTTTTAATTTATTATTTGTTGTTATTTGTAAAAATACTGATGGTGGTAATTTTCCCAGTCTGCCGAGGCGGCGAAGTATCCACCGTTCGTGCCGATAAACCCAGTAAAATGTATCCATACGTTTCGGGATCAGGCTCGAATTGCCGTCATGCCCAGTCAAGCTGGCATAGTGTTAGGGACTGATGTCAGTCATGAGTGTCTGATTCCAGTTGCTAACATTCCTGGACCTCGAGCGCCACTTACCATCAGGTGGGCTAGTAGAAAAAAAAAAAACACTATGTCGGTTTGACTGGGCATGACGGCAATTAGAGCCTGATCTCGACACGTGATGGATGCCCAAATGGCCTAGCTCTCTTGTCTCCTATATTGATAAGTTGTTTCGATGAAGACTGCTAGAAACTTTTGTCCCCTACAAAAGTAATATATTTTTTAATGCACCTGTCCATTATAATTTACTATAAACAGTATAAAAAAATATTTATTGGAAGTACTTAGATACAAAAATATTAAAATAAAATTGATTAAAAAACTAATTATAAATAAAACTAAAACTAAAAATACCTATGAAATTAAAACTAATCTACAAAATAAACTAAGGGCTTACCACCTGGGAGGATACCTAAAACGCTCGCCGCATTTCCTCGTTGAATTATAATCGACATATTCTATTTTAGGTAGTTATGGCATTTGGGATCGCCACACTCTTGAAAAATTCGTTTACCCAGCTCTTTTATGAATTTGTGGGTATCAAATTATTAGATATCCATTATTAGATGTATCGATACTTTAACGTTTGCGGCGTGTTGATCTGTTAAGGCGTTAATACGATCGCTAGAAGAGTCTAGCGCCCCCTTTGGCATCAATTTGTTTCGCCCAATAAGGGCTATCGCCGATGCCCGTGGGATTAAAGTTCTTATTGATTATTGGACCCTTTTTTGTTATAACATCCCTCAAGGACGGATGATTTATATAGAGAACTGTAGTAGTATTATACGGCATTGACTTATATCTAACGGCCATTTAGCACAATTTTATTAAGGCCGAAGCAAATTGGACCAACTTCAAATCGGACGCGCGCTGTAACTATCTCATTTTAAATACATCATCCAATTTGGGCTATTTTTGTAATACTTGTGCCGTATACATATATAAAAAAATATATTTTTTACTTTACTGCGTGTTATTGTCAAAATAGCAAATATTTTTTAGGCTTCAGTTGTCATTGAATGAAATAAAAAAGGTTACTTTTTTTTAAAGATTAAAAATATTATCCTAAAAACAAAACACTACAGCATGGTGAATAAGGCCTAAAAACTTCGATATCCATCGTGATAAATACCAAAAGGCTGGCGGGTCTTATTATAAATTGATCTCGCCCATAGCCGACAAACAAAATAGAGAGAGAAAGAAATTCGTAGGTCGCCCGATCGTTGACTTCTGATTTGTTGATCTCCGTATGAGTGGCGATATTTTTAGGATAACTTCTCTGTTCCGTAACTTAAGATTTTATTACTGAATAATTAGAAAGTAAAAAGTTAAGTATCATCACGACCGTTTCTCTTTCGGTGTGGTCAGAAACCAGGCTTAGAAAGAAGCGGATTCACATTTAGCCAACTTTTTTCTATAGGCCAATCATGACAAGTGGCAAGCTCATCGATGTCTCTAGCGTACCAAACTCGAGTAATATCACAAATAAATTTAATATTAATTAAATGTATTCATTTACATATCGTCGCCAAGCCGTCTGGCCAGCGTTGCGAGTGTAGGAGAAATTCTCCAGATATATGTTCTGGAAGGCCCATCTTCAGCAGTGGAGGTCTAGGACGCTGTGTTCTAGGGGCCTGTATTGATAATGATGATTCATTTACATTAATAAACATTATTGTGTTCCGACCAGGAATCGAACCCGGTACCTCCGAGTCTAAATGCATGAACTTGACCGCTAGACAACGGAGGCACTGGATAATTAAAATTCAAAATACGTTGTTCTTTATTTTTATTCTAGATTTAAATCTAGAATAGACATTATGTGTTCTTTAATAAATTCCACGGAGTATATTACTGTGCAATTAAGTTCTTTGTGCAAAGCTCGGCTCGCCATACACAATGCCATGTTGGTACCAACACTGATGTATGGAAGCGAAACGTGGATATGTCAGAATACGCATGAAAGTAGGGTTAATGCAGTAGAAATGAGATCGTTACGTCGGATATATACGTAACATCAAAATACGGAAAAGGGTAGGTATAAAAGAAAGCATTGGTACAAAAATAAGGAAAGGCATGCTACGATGGTTCGGGCATGTTGAAAGAATGAGCGAAGAAAGATTGACGAACCAGATGTATAATGCGAAAGTTGTGGGTGAAAGAGGCCCTGGCAGACCGAGACTCACATATCACGATCAAATAAATAAAACGCTGGCTGAAGGTGCATTAAAAAGCCTTCATAACAAAAGGGCATGTATGAAGAGGTTAATGAATGTCGACGAAGCGAAAGAGGTATGTCGTGATCGTGTCAAATGGCGCTCAGTTGTCTCTGCCTACCCCGCAAGGGATCTGGCGTGAAGATATGTATGTATGTAATTAAGTTATTTGAATATGTAGTTTTTGTATCAATCAAGGCCTAGTATAAAAATTAAAGAATTTCAGCAAGCGCTTGTCTGATGAAAGTATTTGACACTAACATGATGACATAATGCGCCAAGTAAGTTTTAATATCCATCCATAGCATCTTTCATTGGTCAGTCAATCGACACTGCTTGATTGCCTAGTTCTTACATATAAGTCTGAGATAAACATATTTTTGTTGTCTCTATTCTGGCTCTAGAACGCGTTGGGAATTGCGGCGGACCTCGTATTTAATAATACAAAATATGTCTCTGACCTTTTTGTGCGAAGGAATGTCCGAGAATTTTTGTAATACATCCGCAATAACCTTTATTCGACCAAAAATATTTTGTATACCCGTAAATAGGTCAGTGGGGTTTTGCCATATTATCTCATCGACGAATTACGAGTATATCAGTTTCTTGCATCTGCAAAAATAATAGTTATTTATTATAGTGAAAATTCTTCGGTTAATCTTAATGTAAAATTTTGAGTTAATCGCCCATCCCTAACCCATTAGGCATCCAGGCCTGGACGACCCCACTGTCTGTCTGTGCCTTAAGATTAGTCTTTTTGAATTCAATGCTGTTAAACTAACGCGGTGATAAAACATCACAACTCTTCATTACCAAGAAATTAATACGGATGAATTATTCGTTCGATGCCTAATTGTTTTTAAGAGGTATTTTTTTAAATACTGATCACGATATGTGACATCGCACCAACTTGGTGATAAGCGGTACCCAAGGTCCAATAATGGGAGCAACTGACGCCAGCCACTAACAATCGATATCAGTCTCTAACACTATACAAATACGAATACAAATACAAAACTATGCCGACCTAACCTCCTTTTTCACACTTCGCTTGCTTAAAAAAAACATTTCAGATCTTAATCGTGCGACAGATGTAAGAGTCTCCAAATTTTGAGTACGCGTAGGGCTCTATGGTTTGTGGATGCATATTTTTTTTGTCCTGTTCGAAGAAGGAATAAAGTTATAGAGCTCTTCAGAATACTCACTGTGGTATAAGGTGCAGAACACGCTTAAAGAAGCAACATCTTGGCGAAGCTGCAGTGATTCAAGAGTTTTAGATTTAAGGTACACGCCTAGCCGGCTCTAAACTCATATTGAAACCCTGGTTAGTTGCAGAAAGGTTGATTATTATTACACACATAATTATATCTTTACGCCAAATCCCTTGCGGGGTAGGCAGAGACAATTGAGAGCCACTTGTCACGATCTCGACATACCTCTTTCGCTTCTTCGACACTCATCACCCTCTTCATACATGCGCTTTTGTTTCGATGGCTTTTTATTGCACCTTCGTCTATTATTTTATGGGGCAACTTATACCCACAACTTTCGCATTATATATCTGGTTCGTCAATCTCTCTTCACTCCTTTCGACATGTTCGAACCATCGAAGCATTCCTTTCTTTCCTATGCTTCCTTTCATACCTCCCTTTTGCGTATTTCGTTATTACGTATGCGATCCGTCAAGGTGACGCCGCATATCCGACGCAACGACCTCATTTCTACTGCATTAACTCTACTCTCATGCGTATTCTGACATATCCACGTCTCACTTCCACACATAAGTGTTGGTACCAGCATGGCATTGTGTATGGCGAGTCGAGCTTTGTAACTGACATTTCCACTGCCGATCAGTGACCCCAGGGCACCGTTAACACTATCCCGCGTTCACTCTTCTTTCAATATCCCTATCATGCTTCCCATCCGCAGTAAAACACTGCCCAGATATATAATTTTTGTTTGAGTGATATATAATTTGATTATTATTGACATGTTTAAAATCCTGAACGTAACTGTAACTGATGGAATAATTTCTATAATCATACTTTTCCATGCGTTCAACCAAACCAGTTCAGAATCAGGCTTCTTCATGGGCACATCTAAGAAAAATAAACAACTTATACAGAGGAAAAACATGTTGTTTTAAAAACATTGTCTTCAAATTTCTGGCGTGTTAGTTAAGTATACTTGTGTAACAGTAGTTGCAGTACCTAAGGTTAGGTTAGCAGTTTTTATCAAATTATCCAGCGCGCCTGGTTCTCTGGCCGGCAGCCAACCTTGTATTCTCGTTTACAAATTTTATGAACCCGATATTGCCATGTCTAACCGTAAAAAAGCCTGATTCCATGAAGGCAATTTGCTAAACGTTTAACCTTTCTGGCATCAACATTAATTGTATATAAAACTATGTAAAACCTATAACTGTATACATTCTAACATATAATTCTGTTTTCGCATAATTTCCAATATATTATATGAAAAAAAGCTTGTTTTCTTACAAGTCGGCATAGGATTTATCATTATCATTACAACCTCTAGAACACAGCGTCCTAGACCTCCACTGCTGGAGATGGGCCTTCCAGAACATATATCTGGAGAATTTGGCCTACACTCGCCACGCTGGCCACACGGCTTGGCGAGGATATGATGTCAATTTTTAATGATAATTTATTAACGATTCTACAAGTTGGTATTAGTGGAACCGGGACCGACGGCTTAACGTGCTCTCCGAGGCACGGGAATGGTGGTGTTGTAAATCTATGGCTTACTTAAGAAAAGTGTATTTCTCATTGGTACATGTCGGGTGGGTTTGAACCGACCTTTGTAGGATTTAAGGAACGCGTTCTTACAACCGAGCCACCACCACGCCCGGTCTGCATAGGATTACGGTGGTGATAATTTGTCAATCAGAATACAATTTACAGCAAGAAAAAATTACTGATATTACTAAAAACCAACACCGCAGAACAGATGTTTGCCTTGCTTTGAAGCCTCGGCATACATAGATACTAGCCTAATACAAAATAAAACAATTAAAATAAGTTTGTGCTAGCTAGGACATAATACTGACTACAAACGCATAAAAGTCTCAAAGCTGATTTGAGTGTACACTATTATAATACCCCTGCTGTGTCTTCTTGTATCTGAAAAAATGTTCTAGACTTCACCTTACCACAATTATTTAATGATCTAGAAGATGTACAAAACCCCACAATGTTTTATATATTTTTAAAATTATTTGAAGAGCAAATTTATACGGGTTCTGGTCCTCAAATGTAAGTCAAAGTTCGGGATGTAACGTTACCTGAAATTTTTAATTAATAGTTTCCATTGAAAATATGTCGAGTATGTTCGCAATAGGCTGTTAGTTATTAAATTCCAGAAGTTATGCCGGCGAGTATACCGCGTCAGAGGACCAGCACCATAGAGCTAATAATAGACTAGAAACATATTACTTTCGTAGTTTTTTAGCAAATCCGATACCGCATATACTCGTACGTTTTAAATAAATAATTCATTTTTTTTAAATTACGTAACTATGTCTTAGTGGAAGGCTTAACAACTTAGTGGAAGGCTTATGTCAGTACACGTCTTTTAGTATCCTTCTATATACATATCCACCATATGCCTTCGTCGGATACTCCAGTACTTCGGACACATTGCCAGAAAAGGAGGGGATAACCTGGAGAAACTTTTTGTTACTGGCAAGGTGGAAGGAAAAAGACAGAGACGGCCGTAGTCCGGTACGCTGGTCTGACCAAATCCGATCCACCACCAACACTAGCGTCCATGATGCTGTGCATGCCGCCGAAGACAGGAACGGGTGGCGTGCTATCATCAAGACGCACACCAATTCATCGGGAGGTCACGACCCTCATCAATGAGAAAACACGACGCAAGGAAGGAAGGATATACATATATGTGTATGCATATACATATGCGCCAGGCCAGACCTTTAACCCTAAAAGATAATGTTTTTTTATAGTACTGAAATGATAAAAAGGGGGGTCTGACGCATAAGTTAAATAAAACTATTTTTTTACAAATGTAAAATAATATTACACCCTCCGTGGCCTAGCGGTTAAGTTCGTGGATTTAGGCTCGGATTTACCGCATTAGATTCCTCGTCGGGACACAATCATATTTATTAATTTAAATAAATAATTTATTTGTGTTATTTCTCGAGTTTGGTACGCTGGATGACAAGTAGCAAGCTCCAGCGTACCAAACTCGAGAAATATCATAAATAAATTAAATATTAATTAGATGTATTTATATACATTAATTAATATTTTTGTGTCCCGACCAGGAATCGAACCCGGTACCTCCGAGTCTAAATCCACGGACTTAACCGCTAGACCACGGAGGAAGTTATATATAAACCCTTAATAAAACCAAAAACTCTGTATTTAGTAGATTCCTTTAGTAGGTAAAAAAATTGCAGCGGTTTATCTATTTGGAGAGCGCCTCTGAGGCTCACTTTATCTTTCTAGGGTCTTTTCTAGTTACTTCTTAGCTCTGTGGCCTAACTAATGTTAACTGTTGTTTATTCGTTGTGTTTGAAACTGAAAGTAAACAACGCTGGGGGGCAGTACATACCGGCAGTTTAGGACTAAAGGCAATTCTACTCTTTTGTTATTCTGCAATATATTTTTTCATACTAAAATTACTAAGTTGCCTCCGTGGTCTAGCAGTTACGTCCGTGGATTTAAACTCAGAGGTATATATATTTTTTTTCGATAATATAGACAAAGGCAAGGTTACCTTAGATGGTGTTGGGACTAATTTGTCAAATTAAATAAGTCTTCAATTTTGTATGATTTATTTCCATTGCCAAAAATTAGTTACAACCTTCACTATTTTATTCTGCTGTTTTCTTGTAATCTGCCGCGATATGATTCGCGCCATTCTCTAAGCGACTCGTAAATAGTCGTTATTGAACCAATCATAAATCAGCACGTGACTACGTTCGTACACAACGCCATCTACTTTACAAAACCATATTGCTAATCATACTTAACTTATGTCTAAACACTAGGATAATAATGTAATAATAACTATGTTTCATTAGGGGATAACAATGGCCCTCTCAAAACAATTGTCAAAGGTATTAATACTATATGTGCAACACCTATAATTCGAATGCATTATCGTAATCTGAATAGAACTACGGCAATAGCAAACGTAAATTACAACTCCTTACAATAAGTAACAGTGAGTGGTTATCTTTTAAAGTTTATCTCTCCTATTTGTATACCACACTTATCCCAACCTGCCGTATATATTTATATTTATAAAGCAAAACAATGCTTCATATTTTTTTTATACTTGCACGACATGTGACCTTGCACCCACCTGATGGTAAGTGGGGAGCGAGATCCATGAATGTTAGGAACTGGAATCAGACACTTAAGACTGATATCAGTCCCTAACACTATGCCGGCTTGACTGGACATGACGGCAATTCGAGTCTGATTCCTAAATATGTGGATACACTTTACTGGGTTTATCGGCACGAACGGTGGATACTTCCCTGCCCCAGCAGACTGGACAAATTACCTATTGAAAAGCGAGGAAATATTTAAAAAATGAGCAAATATTTTAAAATTATTATCTAGATTAAAAATAAATAACTACGTGTTTTATTTTATTTATTCAGTAATAAAATCTTAACTTACGGCGCGGAGAACTTCGACTTTCGGGTTGCACATGGGCATGCAGTCTACCTTAATTCTGACTTGCCTGGTGGGTTACTGCTGTACCAGGTTTTGTAATATTATAGGTACTGATAACTAAATTTAAAAGGTTATTAATTGATCGTTGTGGTGCAGTTCTGTATATGTTTTATTTTGTAAATCTGATATAGCTGAGTTTTCCTTGCAGATTCCTTTCTCAGTCATATTAAACATTAACAGGTCACTGGAATCTGCTAAGCTGCTGGTCTTCTGCTAATAGCTTACTTATTGGACCACTTTGCTGCTTAGTCTTCTACTAGCACAAGGTAGAATCATTCAAAATAATTAAATTAATGACGTTTCTTTTAACTGCCTGTAATAGGTTTAAGATATTTTGACTTTGACTTTGAGAAGTTTTCCTAAAAATATCGCCACTTATACTCTTAGTGTATCACCGTACATTCCCACCGGAATTTGGTTAAGTCAATATAATTTAAACAAAATTGTACACAATATATATTTATCGTTAAAATATCTGTCTTGCCTGGAGAGTGCAATGTGAAGACAAGGAGCAGAACTGGTAGTGTCATAGGAACATCAACACAATAACAAAAAATAACCAAATATATACCTAGGTACCTATATTAAATATAAATATTTACCTACCTTAGGTAAATAAATTAAACTGTTGTTGCAGCTGTATATGGGCTTTGTCAGTAAAATTATATATTATTACATACCTACTTAATTAATTAAATTAAAATGCATTTCACTCATTATCTTTATAGCCTGTGCCACTTATACATAGCCTAATCAAGTAGGTAGCGAGAGGTCGACTATCGCCTTTAGGTATTTATCACGATGGATATCGAGATTTTTAGTATATGTGTATATACATACATACACACATACATATATATATATATACAAAATAATAATGTGGTCTTATGCATAATTTCCGAAGCATTCTACCGCTAGCGGCATGAAAATATTAAACATGTATGTTATAATATAATATATATATATATGTATGCATGTATATAAATGTATATGTAATATTATATTATAACATACATGTTTAATATTTTCATGCCGCTAGCGGTAGAATGCTTCGGAAATTATGCATAAGAACACATTATTATTTTGTACAGTATTCTGGAAAATAAAGATATTTTGATTTTGATTTGATTAGACGCATCCTTATTCACCATGCAGATAATGAATTTATCTATAAAAAAAGTGATCTTTTGTACAAATAGAGGTTCTACCATTGACACCTGTAGCCTAAAAAAATATTTGCTCTTTTGACAATTGCACGCGGTATAGTGATCAAGCGGCATTAATGCACGACCGCTAATCAATTATGTCGCTTGTTTTCACTCAAATTATTGGTACGTTTCTGACCCTCCGCCCACTAGATTGTCAATATTCATTCAGATTATATTTTCAATGCCCGAAGCCTTTAACCTATATTAAGACTGGGCATTCTTATAATTAATTATTGAATTTTAAATTAACATCCAAGTAGTCATCATCCCTTAGCGTACGTATAAATTTGGGGACTCATACATCTATCGCACAATAAAGATATGGAATGCTCTTCAAGCCTCTGTGTTTGCACTTTCCTGTAACCTGGAGTCCTTTAAGCGAAGGGTGAAAAAGCATCTAGTCAAGCCGGCATAATGTTAGGACTGATGCCAGACATCAGTGTCTGATTCCAGTTGCTGATTCAGAGTGCTGATTCATGGACCTTGCGCGCCACTTACCACATGTCGTACTAGTATTTAAAAAAATGCACAAAACCTTTGGTAAAAGGTCTTGTTGTACTTGAGGTTGAAAAACGTTTCGATATCAAACGTTGAAACTACATTGAGAGTATCACCAAAACAGCGTCAAAAAAAGTGGGGGATACTGAACAAGGTAAATACATGAATTTTAAGCACAGTGTTCTACCGGTCTTATAGGTAAGCTTAGCTCTCTAGCTTATATTTACCTAATGTTAGATTACTTGTTCTATAAATAAATTTGTTCCTTATTCTTTAATAATAGTTGACATCTGTGGTCTAGTGGTTAAGGTTCAGGATTTAAATGTGCAGGTACCGGGTCCGATTCCTGGTCGGGATACAACAATTTATTTGTGATATTTCTCGAGATTTGTCGCTAGAGACTACGACTACTTGTCATGATGGGCTTTTAATAAATCTTCTTTTAACAAGCGCGGTTTCTGACGACCTCGGATGAGTTTTAATTTTACTTTAGTTGACCTTGTATTTTTTTTATCGAAATTTAAAAATAACGTCAAAAAAGTATGATGTAAAATATAAAATTAAAAATGCCCAGATACATATAAGTCAACACCGAAGCAGAGTGTTTTCGT
This sequence comes from Tinea semifulvella, assembly GCA_910589645.1. Classification (NCBI taxonomy): domain Eukaryota; kingdom Metazoa; phylum Arthropoda; class Insecta; order Lepidoptera; family Tineidae; genus Tinea; species Tinea semifulvella. The sequence goes on along the minus strand of OU342611.1, from coordinate 4,483,019 downwards.
TTAACGTTCAATTGAGCAGTAATTGAACGTGATTTATTCTTGGTTAACTTTATTTTCTTTTCTTGTGTCTTCTGGATGTTCTTAAGCTTTTGCGGTCTTCATTCTATTAAACTTTGGTCCTGAATTTTGATTCTTTGTTTCTTCAATATTTAAATATTTTTAATATTCATATCTGCATACCAGTGCATGTAGTTTCCAGATGGTTATGTCCGAAGCCGATTTAAGTAAAATATAAAAAAAACCTGGCAAAATGCCTGCATGGCAGGTTTAAAGGTCACCAATATTAGGTCGCCTTAGAAATAGCAATAATAATAATAATTCGTAAAAATGGCCCTAATAACGCCAATTGGCGTGCAAAATTTATCACCTTTTATTTATATTTTTTTAACATAAAAAATAAAATGAAAACAACTACTTACTATTTATATTACCAAGACAACATTCATTTGAATTTAAATCCGTATTTTTATAGATCCCTAAATATTTCTCCCTTTTCCGGCTTTGATAAGCGTAATGTGCCCATTGAAGTCCAACATAATTAATTAATATGAACCCACCGGAACCAGTAACGTCCCATTTGACGGTTAAGATATCGTGATAAAGCCCTGTGAATACAGAGCTATAAAAAAACTGAAGTATCACTACGACCGTAAACCCTTATACAAGGTGGTCAAAGATTTTTATTTAATAATAAAAGTATCATCACGACCACATCAGAAATCACGCTTTTAAAGAACGGATTCACATTTAGACAACTTTACTACACGATCATCCAGACAAGTATCAATTTCTTCAATGTCTCTAGCGTACCATACACGAGAAATACCAAAAAATTAATTACCAGGAACCGAACCCGGTATAATACTTTCGCATCTAAATCCACTGACTTAACCGCTAGACCACGGAATCAGTTTTATTTTGGATACAGACAGTCACAGTAAAGTGATTATACTGGGTGCCTTTGTATGGTGTTATTTTTTTATTTAAAAACTTAATTGTACTATGTACAAAGGCGGACTTAATGCTGCTAGGCATTCTCTGACAGCCAAACCTTTAGGACATTAGAATAGTTTTCGTGGTAAGTAGGTGCAACAATAGATATAAAATAACATTTTATAAAACAAATATATAAAAATAATACTTACAAATACGTAAATAGGTTATATACATATTATACATATATGTATATATACAATAAGACAATAAAACTACTCATGTGATGAAGGAAGCGGGACAATAGTAGACGTCGCGTCGTCGCACGTTCGACTAATACAGGGTGCGCCAGAGAAACTTACTTATTTGAAAGGTCATTAAAAACAAAAGTACTTCAGTTATTGTTTTAATTTTAATTATATTTTAGAATACAATGTCCCAATTTTTTTTTATACAGACTTCAAAGTGACATCGGTTAAATGGCGATCCCCATTGCGCATACACTGATTAAGTCGATTTCTGAAGTTAGTGTCCACTCTTTGCAGCATATCAATCGGTATGTTGGCAATGGCGTCGCGAATGTTGTTTTTGAGGTGAGCTATTGTCTGTGGCCGATCGACATAAACCAGGAATTTCAAATAACCCCATAAAAAAAATCGCATGGAGCCAAATCTGGAGAGCGAGCCGGCCATGTGAGATCGCCTCTGAGAGAGATAAGCCGGTCGGGGCAATGTTGACGCAACAAATTCATTGAGCCTCGTGCTGTGGCTACATCTTGCTGAAACCACACATCCTTAGCGTTTATTTCTTCGAGGCTTGGAAGAAAAAAAATCCTCGATCATTTCGATAAGAAAAGAAGCTCTCGACGGCGTATGCCCTCTGTTCTCTAGGCCAGAGCATGATGGCAACTGACTAGAGGAAGAAACAAACTTGGGGACTTCCCCCTCCAATAGCGCCCTCCCTCACCCCTCTACCCACCCAGCTCACCGCTCGGGAGTTTTTTTAAATAAATAAGATTCTCTGGCGCACCCTGTATGTTAAATGTTGAAATGTACAAACGAGATGGATGCGGAGTTTAACAGCCCTCTTAATTCACAATCACATTGTTAATTTTGTCACACTCTCCTCATCATGTAAGTAGTTTTATTTATGTTATATTAGTATATCTATAGTATGACTTATTTATGTATTAGTATGTAAATTGTATGTAGATATTAGTATGTATATATTTATATTATAATTATATTTCTGTTTTATTTAAATTTGACCTAATTTTTAATTGCACCTACCACCTATTCTGTCTAAATGTCCTAAAGGTTTGGCTGTCAGAAAATGCCTAGCGGCATTAAGTCTTTGTACATATTGCAATAAAGTTTTAAAATAAAAAAAATAAAAAAATCTACGCTAAGCCACGGAAGCAGTGGTAAAATATAGAGCTATAAAAGTACATAAATATGTGATCGCAATGGTTATTCGAGGCTTAAATCAATGCTTACTGATAAAACATTACATTAACTTAAGGGTTAGGACCACTTGGCACGAAACGACGACGCCGCAACGGCCACATTTATTGCTATCATGTACAGTCTGGCAGCTAAGAGAATACGTCCTTTGACGACAGCAACAGAATATCTAGAACAAAACAGCTAATTTATTTATGATTTCAAAAATCTACATTGGAATAAATTATACAATATTCGTAGGCATCTATTAATTCAATTACAATTTTCCATTAGCAGTAAAAATTCACGTAAACAATTTAAGTTTCTATGTCAGTTCTTCATCATCACGACCGTATCCGTTACGGGGTGGTCTGAAATCAAGCTTTTATTAGGGACGAGTTCACATTTATCCCATTTTACTATAGAGCCGTCATAACAAGTGGCAAACTTTTCGATGTCTCTAGCGTACCAAACTTGAGAAATATCACAAATAAATTATTGTGTCCCAACAATCAATACAAAACAGAGTCTAAGAACGTGCCGTTTGCCACGTGCCATCATTCAAGGCTCATTCGAATCGACCAATCAGGTGGAGTGACGGTACGTCTACACCAATCAGGTAAAGGCGCAGCAGAATCGACCAATACGGTGGAGGTGCTATATGAATCGACCATTTCGGTGAAGCCGCGGTACGAATAAACTAATCAAGTGTAACTACGAACTAATAGAGTATTGCGATGTATACATCGGATGAAAGAACGCTTTCCAAAATACATTATTCGTTATTAACCACTAGTTGGTATAAGTGAAATCGGGATCGACGACGCCGCGACGCCTTAACGTGCTCTCCGAGGCACGGGAACGGTGGTGTTGTAAATAAATGACATATGTATGTAAGAAAAGTTTATTTCACATTGGTATATGCCAGGGCCTATTTAGGTTTTTTTTTTTTAAGGAAAGTGTTTTTATAACTGAGCCACCTGCTATATAATGCATACCATCTAGCGAGATAAATGAGTATTTTTCATTCATACTAAATATATCCATCTCAGGATCACAGTTCGTGAGGAGTTTGTCACTGGCCTGACTAGACGTATGTTCTATCGGGCCGACAACTGACACTTCTACCATCTCCAGAATATCGCTCCGTCTTGCGCACTTCCACACTTCCTAGGGAAGTACTCCTGGGGAGAGCTGAAGCAGTTGAATCTAGCCCTCTGGGTTCGTGAGCCACATGAGCCCTGTTATACTAGACTGCCTCCGTGGTCTAGTGGTAACAAACGTTGCCGTGAACTCGGGAGGTCGTGGATTCGATTCCCACCGGGGGCAAGTTGTACATTGTATAATTTGTCTCGGTCTGGGTGTTTATATGTATATATTTACAAAGAAAAAGTATAATATGTAGTTTATCAACCATCTAGTTTCCGTAACACAAGCCTCGCAGCATACCACGGAAATTAGATGGCGCTGTGTGACCTGTCTGGAAATATTATGATTATTATACTGCTAACGGCGCCCAGCACTAAAAGTGCATGAATTACCGGTGGGTGGTTACCCGCTGAGATCCTGCCATGGAAAACGGGGGAATATCCCTATCCCCAACCCAGGCCCTATTAGGCGTCCGGGCCTGGACGACCCCACTGTCTGTCTGTCTACAACTTCGACACATACGCGAGATTGGAGCGTTAAAGGCGACAAGCCCTGAGTAAAATTACCATTGGATATTCTGTGTAAAATTATTAATAGTGCGCCGTTCGTACAGCGGCAATAAAGTATCTTACTATTAATCTACTTGAATCCTTGCTCGTAGCCTGACACTAAAGAACAATAATTGGGCTGCATGCGCTGATTTAAGTCTGACCTAATACGTCCAGTGACCATCAAATATCATAAAACAAATAAGTTCAATAGATATATTTAAAAGCCTTGCAATCCAAACATCATGCACAAGTATTAGTAATGGAGTGTATATTTACACAAGTTATTCACACCATATCGTTGTTTGTTTACATTCACTTATGAATGTACAAAGCTATCAGTATCGGTTGGCAAGTAGGGTTGCCACCAAAGATTTTGTTAGACGACGCGCTCGCCTTCAGATGGCATTTACAACAAAGATTTATTTTAAATTTTATCTTTCATTTGTTTGTTACTTCTGTTAATTATTTACGTTTAATATAGCTAACTTACCCCAATTAATGTACAAATTTATATGTTCTTAGTAAGTACTTTTTATGGAATTTGTAATACCTCACAATATGACAAATCAATAAGGCTCTAAAAGTGTTTTAAAATATTAAACAGTTATTAAAATTATCTAAAATATTTACAGTTAACTGTCTTTGACACAAGCTTAATTTATTTAAAGGAAATACATACTCAATTATGGAAGAAAAACCGCAGAGTATAAGCGGTGGTGGCTCAGTTGTTTAGAACCCTTGTCTGTACATAAACTCCTTATTGCGCTAGAGATACTTTAAACCAAAATAAGGAAATTCCAATACGCAACCCAAGCCCAAGACATGTTCGTTCAGGCTGGGCCTGGGCTGTCTGTATTTTGAAGTATAGATTGTTTTCAATCTCAAATCCAAATACGAAAACGTTTATTTGTTTCAAAATTTTACATATTTATTTTGAAGGAACTAGAATTCTCTGGGTTAAGCTAAGGATCAGCTTCTTCCTTGTTTACGTTTTTTTTATTCATTTCAATGTTATGCCTCAATAATAATTTAATTTCATTATTTATTAAATAAAGTATTTTTTTATTATTGGATCAAAATAATCATGTTTCTGCAAAACCCTATCTTGTCGGCTAGGGAGTTCTACAAAAGGACGTTAGCCCTTCAAAGTTGTCAACCCTATCTTGTCGGCTAGGGAGTTCGATAAAAGGACGTTAGCCCTACAAAGCTGTCACAGCCCTATCTTGTCGGCTAGGGAGTTCGATAAAAGGACGTTAGTCCTACAAAGTTGTCAACCCTATCTCGTCGGCTAGGGAGTTCGATAAAAGGACGTTAGCCCTACAAAGTCGTCAACCCTATCTTGTCGGCTAGGGAGTTCGATAAAAGGACGTTAGTCCTACAAAGTTGTCAACCCTATCTTCTCGGCTAGGGAGTTCGATAAAAGGAGTCTCTCAAAATTGTCAACCCTATGGTTGTTTATTTACTAATTTAAGCTATTTTAATATTTTTCTTTATCCTGCCCATCACCTTACATGATCCCCAAGGTTAGCTGGTGAAGAATGCCTTATGGCGTTATAGCTCGCCTATGTACTAGGTTTTTAAGTGCATTAAAGTATTTAAATAAATAAACCCCTATCTTGTCGGCTAGGGAGTTCGATAAAAGGACGTTAGCCCTACAAAGTTGTCAACCCTATTTTGTCGGCTAGGGAGTTCGATAAAAGGACGTTAGCCCTACAAAGTTGTCAACCCTATTTTGTAGGCTAGGGAGTTCGATAAAAGGACGTTAGCCCTACAAAGTTGTCAACCCTATTTTGTCGGCTAGGGAGTTCGATAAAAGGACGTTAGCCCTACAAAGAGCCGACCAGCACTTTTTATTTAGCTTTTTCTGTTGATATATGATATCGCCATTGTTTATCACATTGCATGTCTCTACTCCGACTTTCGCCGCAGGGCGGAATCCAACAGCTAGAGAATCAGTGACATAAAACAAAACACCGGGCATTCAAAGATCATAATAATAATAAAGGAATTATATTTATGTCATCATCAGCCTCTCCACTGCTGGATGTGGGCCTCCCCCGAAGCTCGCCACTTAACGCGATTTCTTGCCACCCTCATTCAACCACTACCAGCGACCTTCTTCGAGTCATCCGACTACCTGTCAGGGGGTTGTCCCACTCTGCGTGTTCCCGTACGTGGTCTCCACTCTAGACCCGTTTGCCCCATCCTTTTTTTTTATTCTTTATTGCACTTTACTTAAAAGTATGTACAAAGGCGAACTTAAAGCCATTTCGGCTTTTTCTACCAGCTAACCTCTAGGAGAGTGAGACATTCAACCTCTACCAGCGACCTTCTTCAAGTCATCCGACTACCTGTCAGGGGGTTGTCCCACTCTGCGTGTTCCCGTACGTGGTCTCCACTCTAGACCCGTTTGCCCCATCCTTTTTTTTTATTCTTTATTGCACTTTACTTAAAAGTATGTACAAAGGCGAACTTAAAGCCATTTCGGCTTTTTCTACCAGCTAACCTCTAGGAGATTATTAATAATGTGATGTGAAATTCTAACCAATAAACTACCTACATAAATAGTATATATACATAGACTACATAAGATATACATATATGAAGATATTATTAGAAAGTTTTTTTATTAAATAAAAAAACTAGAAAAGATTAGGGATCCTTACTAAAATTTAGTAACGTAAACCAAGGTGTAAAAAATGCTATAAAACTTCTTTCGTCGCATGCGCTGCGGAAACTATTAATGATAGAACAAAAGTATGTATTACAATATTAAAGAACCTACCAATATCTACAAAAAACCATATGTCCAACTATTATCGTTATGTCACAATAACCACTATTTACATTTTAAAATTTGATAGACATACCAACCAAAGTTAGACCATGTGACCATCATACTTCTGTTTAAATCCTTATGCAAATATAAAATATAAATAATATAAATATTTCCAGACAGGTCACACAGCGCCTAGATTCCGTGGTAAGCTACGAGGCTTGTGTTACGGAAACTAGATGGTTGATAAACTACATATTATACTTTTTTTTTGTAAATATATACATATTATACATATAAACACCCAGACCGAGACAAATTATACATTGTACAACTTGCCCCCGGTGGGAATCAAACCCTCCCGAGTTCACGGCAACGTTTGTTACCACTAGACCACGGAGGCGGTCATCATAATATCAATAAATCAATCAATATCAATAATCAATAAATCATATTGTTTTCAAGCCTCTTTCAATTCATGTAGATCACTTTTTGAATTGTACAAATCGGCTATTCCATTCAATAGATATTACGAATTTAATAAGTCATAGAAATAGAAAAAATATATATATGTATATAAGACGTTAAAATCTAAATACGACATATTTTTTTTGTCACACAACATTACACGGGCAACGTCGGGTCATCTTTGCATATAACAGCTATCGGATAGAGTCTAGCCATAACGCAATCCCCCGTCTTTTACATGATAGTCAATGAAGAACGTTTTACTAAAATAAAAACATAAAATTACTTTTTATAATGAAGATCTCGTTATTTATTTTAAATGCACAATACGCTGGTTTCGTTGAAAAAAAAAATGCTGTCTGGTTTAGTTAGTAACATCCGTTAGTCTCAGAGTTATTGCTGTATCAGATTAATATAATTATTTTTTAGCTAATAGCTCTGAATATGTACTTTTTATTTAAAAATAACCCGCATTATCTGGAGTAGTATAGCGGGTTTTCTGTCTAAGTTTACGTATAAATTTAATTTTCGAATTATGCACATTTTTGCGAGCTTAACAATGTATAAAGTTTATTCAGCTACCAGCTCTTTAGTACGTTTTAGGTCAGTAAAAAATGTGTCTGGAATTTTTAGAGCACGAACCGGCGAACATCGACGTATATATAAGAACTTCGTACCGCCTTGAGTCAATGAATGTCATTATTAATAATAATACTACTCACTCCCGCTCGGTACCCTCGGTCGGTATGCCCCACAAATCATCGCTGATGAGCGCCACCTATCGAACAACAGTAATACTATGTCAGAAACCTTTGCCGTTGTTCACACAACATATTCCCAAAGTTTAATCCCAAACGGTTAAGTAGTTTTGAAATGCATACACACAGATATTATTTTTTATATATATAGATATCGATAGTCGGAAACATAAAAATATTTATTAATTTAAATAAATAAAATTTAATAAATATTAAATTACTTTGTGATATTTCTCGAGTTTGGTTCGCTAGAGACATCGACGAGCTTGCCACTTGTCATGATTGGCCTATAGTAAAGTTGGCTAAATGTGAACCCGCTTCTTTATAAGCGTGGTTTCTGACCACCCCGAAAGGGAAACGGTCGTGATGATACTTTACTTTTTAGATAAGGTCTATTAGGTTGTTTTTTTTTTATTTTACTATTTTTTTAATTAAGTAAGAATTCGAAACCAAATGACAGAAGCCAGCAAGCAACAACTTTTTTCCATTATTTAAAGATCGGTAAAAAATACAATTTATTATTTTGTTGTCATAGTCATCATCGTTATCATTACATCCCACCCTTCTGAATAACATAAGGATGTCTGACTGAATCATAATAATTTTCTTTTAAGGTTATGCGACTATCTTTTATTTTTTAAATTAGTTTACAGACACTTTCTTTTTGGTTGAAGACCGTAGCCGCTCCCAGAACGACGTAACGCGATTTCCGAGCACCGCGATGTAGTCTGGCACCTTCGTTACAGCGAACATGCCCGATGCACTGCAGTACCACGGCAGGCGCATGAGGATACGCTTTATTATTTAAAGGAGTTTCACGCCTTTGTTCATAATATGCAAGACGGTTTCGTTATATCTTCAACATTTTCCTTGTCCTTCTCCTCAATGATTTATTATTATTATTATTATGTTATATACACTTTACATGGTATTACAGTATATAGTCCAATACACCATGCAAGGAGGAGTCAGAAACACTTAATATTATTTACCAACATTCATAAAAAATTAAGAAACAATAAAATCCATTTCAATGTTGTCAGCCTTAATTAAATCTATAATTTGTTGCCAAACAAATGTAGTATACAAAGTTAAATTTAAAATTAATACAAAATATATGTTATTTCATCGATTCTCACAGAAGTGAAGTGAACATGCTTTGCTGATCTTGCAAAGATCGTCTGCGAAAACGTCAATCTGTGGTGTCGATTCAATAAGGGAGCTGCCACTAAAACTATTCAAATTACGAGTCAAACAAATGCTGGTTAATAAATGTTTTTATTCGACAAAAGAATACCTAGACACTAAGCTCGACAAAGTCATGTGACTAAATAAATATTTGTATGCTAGAAATAGCGAAGCATGTGATATAATTACATATAATAATTTACATCCCTGTACCTACCATGTTTCTGACAAATAAATTATTTCATTTCATTTCAAAAACAAGATTCTGAAGTGCATACAACACTCAGGGCAATGGAGAATAACGGTGCGTCAATATGCGGGACGCGGCATGGGCCAGCAGTCTGTGGGCACGATGTTGTTAGCGTGTCCCTAATATATAGTCGTCTATGTTGCTAAGGCTTTCTTTCAACAATGAGCGGCTCGCCTCGCTTCTCTGCCACTGCATTTCCATTGCACTGTTTAATAAAATTACTTACATACCTCTCCGTAAATAACTCTAAATTCGAGAAACTGCAATTTATTTACCGTAACTGCATTGTAATCTCTACGGGTTTGAACTAATTAAAATGTTTTCACACGAAGCATAAAGGCATGGACAAACCGAATGCATATATAGATAGATTAATTATAAAACATTTTACAATATATTATCTAAAAGTTTATCACTGACATATGACCACTGACAGAGATTTTTATTGAGAAAACAACTTATAATAAAAAAAAAACTACTAGTAGAATGTAAGTTTAGTACCAGGTATCCCAGTATAGCCTACTTTCTTCCACCAGTTAGTAAAAGTAGCTGGCACAGCAGAAGCAGCCTTACTTCCATTAAATTGTTCAATAAACTACCACTGAATATTAGGGAACTACCTACGAAATTATTTAGAATTAAGAGTTAAAAATTTACTTGTCCAGAAATGTTTTTACGCGACCAAGGACTACCTGAACTGCGACAAGCTCATATAAGAGCAAAATAGACTTGGTATTTTTTGTTTAATATTATTTGGGTTATTTTGTGTTCTTTTTTTTTTTGTGTCTTATTTCTTCATTATTATTTTTTGTGTTATATTTATGTTAGATATTAGTTTAGTTTTAAAAATAAAATTTTGTATGCCAGAAATGGCGAAATGTGTCGAGCCAAAACTTACCAACCACCTGTGTTTTCATACAAATAAATATTTTCATTTCATTTCATTTCATTGCCATAAATATTGCATAAAGAAAAACATTTTTTTTTAAACATAAATTATTTATTACTGCAGTGTGCATTAGTATATACTCGTACATGAATGTAACAACAATGATTTTCATTAGCCTCATTGTACTCCTTGTGGCCAATTATCGATTGAAATTCTCTTCATAGGAAAATTCGTCACTGCCAAACTTATGGAATGTTTTAGACATTCCAAATTATCATGGCGTTTAGAGCATTCTATTTTGTCTTAAAGAGACGGTTTATTGTGAATTAAGATTAATTACATCTAGTAGATGACACTACTCGTAGATAACTGCCAGTCTACAGCTCTGATGAAATCAGAAACGTTTCTTTTAAGCTGTCACGTTAGGCGTGACATTAAATAAAACTATAAGAATTTAAGCATTGGAAGTAAAGTATATTAAATAAAAATTAAGTTAACTCAGCAAGAGAATTCATTTTTTAAATATCGGTTAGGTCACAGAGCACAGAATCGCCGCGCGCTGCCCACTCCGGGCGGCGCGCATGGATTATTTGCTCTGTGGGTTAGGTAATGACCAGTGCGTCTCTTATAAGCTGCAAGGCCTAAGCCACCTTTTAAAATGCGCGACATGGTTCTGGTGCTATATTAATTTCCCTAAATAAAATCTTTTGCCTTAGGACATGATTTTATTGGATTCTTCCTTTCATTTTTAAGTTACTTTAAGTCTTAAGTACGAATTTGTGGCCGACCAAATCTGTCAAAAAACAGAGGACGTTTGACGATAATATTTTTTTGTAAGTTTGTAAAGTTTTTAAACCGCCGTTTTTGACCGCCTCCGTGGACTAGTAGTAACAAACGTTGCTGTTAACTCAGGAGGTCGTGGGTTCGATTCCCACCGGGGGCAAGTTGTACATTGTATAATTTGTCTCGTTCTGGGTGTTTATATGTAAGTATAATATGTATATATTTACAAAAAAAAAAGTAAAATATTTAGTTTATCAACCATCTAGTTTCCGTAACACAAGCCTCGTAGCTTACCATGGAAACTAGATGGCGTTGTGTGACCTGTCTGGAAATATTTATTATAAACATTAGAATAAGTTTTTTGTGACTGAGTGGAAGGGACCCGCGCCCTGCAAGTGCACAATGGCTCACAACTGGGAAGCGGCTATTGATTGCTCCATTTTTTCCCATCTCCACTGCCCCACGTAATTGCCTGCCCTTTCTTTTTATTGACAGCGCTCGTTCTTCCGTTTGGAATCATCCGCAGAGTACGACTTAAAATAATGAAGACAATTTTTTACTCTTTACTCCGAGTCAACTTTGCTTTACCTAGAAGTTTAAAAGATGTTTTCTTTCGTAGCAAATACAATATTAACTTAGGAATGACTATACAAGACTGAATTGTATAGTTAATACATAGTTCATCCGTATAATACATACGTATACGAGTGAAAAAAGAATCCTGAATTAAGGATGCATAAATAATGCCTATTGCCGGCCGTTGCAGCTATATCTAAACATGTCAATAACGTTATTGTTCGCACAATTGGTGGCGTTTTTTCTTGTTTATATATGGAATCACAAAATCATCAATGATACAACACTGGTTGCACGCCCGATGCACTATTGACCTCATGAGGAGTGCCTGTCTAGACGCAGGTCTACAGACTAAACTCCTATAACCGTCTGCTACGCTGTTGGCCCGCTAGCCTTTACAGCTATTCACTCACACAGCATTCCACATCTTCAGCGTACGGCAAAAAAGTCTCTATATTTATAGTATGTACGCGTGGGATAGTGACTACGGTATAATGATGCATATTTTGGCCTGTGATTATGGTTCCGTTGCGGGAGAGTTGGAGACGAGGAAAGGCGTTGATTAATTCCCAGCTCCTTAACAGTTTTAATAAATAATTAAAGCTGACTCGGCCCTTTTACAGCCACGAATTTATATTTAGTTGACACGGCCTCTTTACAGCCACCTTCTTATATTAAGTAGTTATTAAGTTACAATTACCTTCCTTAAGACAATAATGCTATTATAACACACATATATCTGGATTTTATTACACGCTTCATACTCAAGATAATTAATAAATGTAGTATCGTGTCCCACGTACTCGGTGTCGCGATTTTAGAATTAAAATATATTTTAAAAAAAAACAACAAAATATATCATGAACGTTGCCTTCTATTTTTTCCATTGGCTATACTCACCTGTCAAAATCACTTCGTTTTCGCGCGCCCGGTGGTTCGCGTCGTTGCCTTTTAATTTTTTGTGTTTTCAAGTTTTTACAACTATTTATAAAAGTTTTTACACCAAAATGCCTCGTCATCACTATACCAAGGAGGAAAAAATTAATAGATACAAGAAGAAACTCGAAAAACTTGAAAGGAATTCCCGTGGCAAGACGAGTTCCCGTGCCAGGTCCCCGACGCGATCGCGGACTCGGTCGCGGTCTCGATCGCCATACCCACATGAATTTTTATTAAATCTCACGGAAGCGGAACAGGTCGTACACAATGGTAAGTACCAACCCAATCCCTTTAGAATAAATTCTGACATAGTTCAGACACGCCGTGCTTGTACGAGATACAATAGCACGAAGATCAATTTATTGATACGAGATATCATTATTGATGAATGTTTACTATGCGAGACATTAGTTGACAATGATAATCTTCGCATATTGTTTATTTTCTTTAACATGGGGACTCCTTCCAGGATCTGAGGTTGAGTGTGAGCAAACTCCACAAATCCCACAACACCTTCTGGACGCTCTGGGTGATGACAATAAATTGGAGGATAAATATGGTGAAAATATCAAAGATTTGATAAGTACCAGATGGGATACAATCTTAAAGAAAGGCCTGCCAGAGATTGGTAAATCTGACATTATTAAAAAATATAAAATCCCAGAAAATTGTAAGTTATTAGAGGCACCACAGCTAAATTTAGAAGTAACAGCTGCCTTGACAGAATCTGCCAAGAATCGTGACAAACTTTTATTAGGACGACAACAGGATTTGGGTATTGGGTGTACCATGATTGGACTGGCAATCTCAAACCTTCTCGAGGAGAATTTTGACCTAACAAAAGTACTTAAGATGTTAAGTGATGCAGGTCGTATCCTCACAAATATCCATTATCATGAGACACTTACACGAAGGGAGCTGGTCTCTCCCTTACTAGATAAAAATTTCCTAAAATTAACAGAAGATGTTACTAGAGACGAATATCTCTTTGGGACCAACCTTTCAGAAAAAATCAAGACTAATAAATTAATTCAACAGTCAGGACAACAAATTAAAAAATCAATACCTTCAACTTCCAAAAACTATTCGGGAAACGGGAGCGGTCCACCTCGACAGCCCACAAGTCGTCAGAGGATGGTGACACGAGGAGGACCGAGACGACCAGCAATGTCATCATCATCAGCACAGATGAGGAGGAACTTACCCCCCCAAACACGTCGGCAGCCGCCAGGGCGTCCCGAGAGGACCTCCCAGCGTGCTCGCCCTCGGCACTAGACACACAGGTACATGCAGGTAACCTAGCCAAATATTTAGATTGTTGGAAGAAGATTACCAAGGACCCTAACATCCTTGGTTGGATACAGGGTTACACAATACCCTTCACTAAACAACCAATACAAACCAGAATACCGAACAGTACTTTCTCCCATTCGGAGCATGTACACATACAAAAATCAGTTGATAATTTGTTAAGATTGGGAGCTATATGTCCCTGCCAGTCAGTACCAGACCAATATATATCTAACATTTTCTTGGTACCAAAACCGAATGGCAAGTCTAGATTTATTTTAAATCTAAAACCATTAAATAAATTCATCACAACATTACATTTCAAGATGGAAGATATTAGAACTTCCATGAGTCTTGTTGATAAAGATTATTTTATGACTTCTATAGATCTGAAAGAAGCCTATCTATTAATACCAATTGCACAACAATATAGGAAATATTTCAGGTTTCACTTTGAACAATTGTATGAATTTACTGCATTACCGTATGGCCTATGTACTGCACCAAGTGTATTTACTAAAATCCTCAAACCCGTTATGGCATATATTCGCAGTCTAGGCTATCTAACTGTAATATATCTGGATGACATACAGTGTATTGCTAGGACCTTTGAAGAATGTGTAGCACAGACTAATCATTAAGTTAAGATCTTAGAATGCTTAGGTTTTATTTTAAACTATGAGAAAAGCATTTTGAACCCAAGTAGGCGCTCTAAGTTTCTAGGATTTATAATTGATTCCAGAAACCTTACTTTGGGACTTCCTTCAGACAAGAGGGAAAAAATTAGAAATATTCTTATTAGTTTTACTGAAAGAAAAACATGTAAAATTAGATACTTGGCTCAATTATTAGGCACATTAACATCTGCTTGCCCTGCTATGCCATATGGATGGCTTTATACCAAAATTATGGAAAGAGAAAAATACTTGGCATTATTAAGTTCTAATAATAATTATGACACCTACATAAATATCCCTAGATCCATACAACCAGATTTAAAGTGGTGGCTATCTAAAATATTAACAAGCTATAAATCATTTTATTCACAAAAATTTAAGTTAGAAATATTTACAGATGCATCGCTAACTGGTTGGGGCGCCCATTGTCAGGGCGAATCTATAGGAGGTTTTTGGAACAAAACAGAAAAAGAAAATCATATAAATTATTTGGAACTTCTAGCAGCCTGCTTCGGTTTAAAATGCTTTGCAAATAATTTGTCATATTCCAACATATTGTTGCGTATCGATAATACAACAGCAATATCTTGTATTAATAAAATGGGTAGTGTACAATATTTACATCTTAACAATATAACCAGGAAAATATGGCAATGGTGTGAGGCTAAAAATTTATATATATCAGCTGCATATATTAAATCCAAAGATAACACAGAGGCAGACATAGCATCAAGAAACACTAATATTGACACAGAATGGGAGTTGGCAAATTATGCGTTTCAAGAAGTTGTAGACAAGTTTGGTAAACCAGATATAGACCTGTTTGCAACTAGAATCAATGCTAAGTGTTCAAAGTATGTCTCTTGGAAAAGAGACCCAACAGCCTTCGAAATTGATGCATTTACATTAGATTGGAGCAAACATTATTTCTATGCGTTCCCTCCATTTTCTTTAATATGTAAATGTTTAGATAAGATAAAGTCTGACAAAGCCAAAGGAATTTTAGTTTTTCCTTGGTGGCCATCTCAACCATGGTTCCCTCTGATTAAACAATTATTAGTCTCAAATCCTATAATTTTAACAGCAGACAAAAACTTATTGTCTTCTCCTTTCAGCACACAACATCGATTGAGTTCTCAACTTACCCTGGCTGCAGGTCTCTTCTCCGGACAGCATTCCAACTAAGAACAGTTCCACAAAATTCATTAAACATTTTGCTTTCATCATTGGCTCCAGGTACACTTCGACAATATGACTGTTCTTATAAAAAGTGGTGGCAATACTGTCACTTTAACAAGATCAATGCTTACACAGCAAACATTCCTGAAGTCATTGAATTCCTTGCTAATTGTTTTCATAAAGGGAGTAATTACTCAACATTAAATACTCATAGATCAGCGTTATCACTCTTGATTACCTCTAAAATTGGGAATGATGAGAATGTAAAACGACTTATGAAGGGAGCCTATAGACAGAGACCTACAAAACCCAGATATACACAAACTTGGGACCCTGCTGTGGTGTTAAATTTTTTGAGTGAATGGATAACCACTGATCTTACATTAAACAATCTTTCAAAGAAGTTAGTTACTTTGTTAGCCTTATCCACAGCCCACAGAATTCAGACTTTAGCAGCAATTAAAATTACTGACATTCATTTATCTTTAAATAACATAACTATACTTATATCTGATATACTAAAAACCTCAGTGGCAACCAAGACTGGGACCACTTTATGTCTGCCATATTTTGAAAATACACAAATTTGCCCTGCAAGTACTTTGGTTACATACATGGAAAAAACCAAGGATATTAGGGGGGACATCCCTTATTTAATTCTTACAACTAAAAAGCCCTTTAAGAATGCATCATCTCAGACCATAAGTCGCTGGGTAAAAGATGTTCTTATGAAAAGTGGCATCGATATAAATACTTATTCGTCACATAGCACGAGACATGCCTCCACATCAACTGCTAAGGCACAAAATGTCTCTATTGATATTATTAAAAGAACGGCTGGTTGGAGTAAAAAATCGGCAGTGTTTGCTAGACATTATGATCTGCCCATTGTCGACAATGAAAATCATTCCCTTGCTAATGCTGTATTAGGTTGTTTATAACTATTTTGTTATTTATACCTATGTAGGTATTTTCTGTTAATCTGTATTACTTACTAAAATATATAATTTAACCTTTTATATAACTATTATTTTTATCTTATGTTATCTAATATTGCCATTATCTCTAAACATCTACATTTATTAATTATCTTGAGTATGAAGCGTGTAATAAAATTAAGAAATCAGACGAACTTACCTAAGTGAAGTCTGATGATAATTTTATGAACGCTTCATACGAAAAGATAATTACCCACCCTATGAATATAATCCACGCCCATAATTAATTATAATGGCAACGTTAGATAACTTCTACCAGAAGACAAGAACCAAAACACTTTGGTTCTTTGTTTTAACTATTAATCTCTAGCTCTAAATAAAGTGATTTTGACAGGTGAGTATAGCCAATGGAAAAAATAGAAGGCAACGTTCATGATATATTTTGTTGTTTTTTTTTAAAATATATTTTAATTCTAAAATCGCGACACCGAGTACGTGGGACACGATACTACATTTATTAATTATCTTTTCGTATGAAGCGTTCATAAAATTATCATCAGACTTCACTTAGGTAAGTTCGTCTGATTTCTTAATTATTACCTGTTACGGTCCAACCATGATTACCTAACTTATGTTTATTTTTTTATTTTTTTTTATGTTTTTGTTTTATATTATTTTAGTGCTGACAATATCCAAGTTGTTACAAGAAGGAAATAAAAATAATTTGATATTTGATTTGAATTCTAAATATAGAAAAGCTCAAATGTTTTAGAGGAAATTATTATATCGGTTTTCGTTCCGGATTAAACACGGTTTAATAAGTTTAACCAACGTGAGCGTCTTTAATCTGTTGCTTTTATTGACTTACAATTTAGGATTGGTAATTTTAAACTTACTTCCCGATCCTATAGATTGAAAATTTAAAAGTTGTTCTCGATTGATCTTAGTTATAATTATTAAGTATTTAGAATGTAATCTGACACGGCCTCTTTACAGCCACGATCTTATTTTAGTAGTTTCAATGTTAGTTTTACTTGCTTATAGCAGTAATGTTATGCCTAACATACATAAATATGGATTATTACCTGTTACGATCCAACTATTATTACCACTTTTGTTAAGTACATATATTTTCGATTAATTTTATTGATTTTATTAACTAAAAAATAAACTATTTGATTTTATTTTATTTGATTTACGTAAGATTACAAAAAATGCGCAAACATAAGATATTCCAGTAGCAGATCCACTTTCTGAGTGAGTTTTAATGCCCTGGACTCTTCAAATAAAAAAATTACACTGCCTAGAATATACCAACAGATCATATTTCTGGAGAATTTCCATTTCATCCGCCAGACGTGTTGGCGAGGGTCTGATGTCAATTTTAATGACAACTTATACAAGGTAGTGTTAGGTGGAACTAAAACTGTCAGCTTAACGTGCTTTCAGAGGCACGGGAATCGTAGTGTTGTGAAGCTAAGACAATAATAAAAAATAATAAAAAGTGTACGTAAGAAAACAAGAGGAATTCCAACAAAATCTTTGCACCACTTACTGAAAATATTGGGCATAAGCACTACTTACTAATCAGGTCTGCCGCCAACTTCCAAGATGGTATTAACGGAATTATATAGTATTTGGATGGGTAGGGAGAGGAGGAGAGCGTCTATTTGCGCAAAAAAACAGGACCCGCACAGGGCTAAATTTGCCTTCTTCTTCTTCTTTCTTTAAAATATAATAGTTTATTATTTTTTGTCAATTAAATAATTCGTAGAAGCAAAAGTATGTACAAAGGCGAACTTAAAGCCATTTCGGCTTTTTCTACCAGCTAACCTTTGGGAGAGTGAGATAGTATAAATATGTGGTTTGCAATTTTAACTACATAAATAGTATGTATTTATGAGTAGACTACATAAATTCAATTCAGTTCATTTGTTTTTAAGTAGGCATGGTACAAAAAGTTGAGTATTCTGCGCTTTTACAAGTTTTTTTTTACAATAATAATATAATAAATACAATATAATTTTATAGTATATATTGGTGTATTTGAAGTAGTACATGATAACCATTATTTGGGAAGAAAAATAATAAAATATAATACTTACCTAAATAAATAACATAAATACTTATTACAATAAAATAATAATAAAAAGTATTTATTTCAGACATTAAAATGTGTCCATAGTGTTAGTAACACTCCAATGACTTAAACCTATGTTAGAAACAATGCAAAAAGAAAATATATAAAGCGTAGACCCATATCCACTGCTTGACAAATGTCTAGCGTGTGCCACTTTGGGCAAGTGTCAGTATAATTGCCAAACGTCCGCCAAGCAACACCCACGGATCCCTGCATAAATAGGTATTTAGCTATGTGCGGAGGGCTTCAATTCACTGTTGCACATAACGGGAGTCAACCGTACCAGCAATAACATAAAGAAAGCTGTTTGGTTTTGGAGCGCCACCTGCAGAGCATTCGCTGCATACCTCTTCCGTAGGACGACATGAAAGCCATCCACATTATTAAGTTATTTAATAAACGATTTCAATTTGTATATTTGTATTTATGCTTATGAAGATAAGTATTCGTATAAATATATGTAAGTATATACTTATTTTTATTATTTATTTAAAAAAAAAAATATTTTATTGGGTCTTAGCGGAAGAACAGCGTCGCGGAGCCAACTATGTGATTCGCGACACATGCTGAGCTTAGGGCAGTCATTATGGTGTGAATTGCAGCGCGCCTCGATGGCTGCCTGGTGGTGCTCGGGATGTGGCTGTGGGTTGTGGGAACGGCCAATTCCATATTTTTAATATCAATTCATGGTCCGTGCCACCCCATATTATCATCACGGCTATATCCTGGAGTACTGTTGTATGCCTGTCGGGGCTCGTTGTGCAGCATATCTTAATTGTGTAAGTTGTATCTGTTTTGAGATGAATAAACGTATTTCTTTCTTTCTTTCACATGAGCGAAGAAGCCATTAACATATACCATCGCGCCTCCTTGCCCAGTCCCTTAGATATAGGTCAATTATGTTGTATTTATTAGTTGCGCTAAAGTGTCTTGAACTTGGTCCGCAAAACTTCAGTGGCGGTCTGCATGAGAGCATGAATTTAGCTGTAGAGCCTGGGTACACCAGAAGCGTACATTTCGCACACCAAGATCAATACTGGCTTAACTCGAAAAACACTACCACGAAGAGGAAGACAAAAGAGATTGCCCAAACCCAGGCCCCAACTTGAATGCAGCGTGCCTCAACTAAATACAATTCAATAATCATAACAATTAATTGAGTTTTTTTTTAATTTAATTACAACAATTATTTTACCCCAGCTTTAAAATATTTTTAAATTAAATATTTATATTAAATTAAATAAAATTGGTTAAAATTTATGTATGAAATAGTTACAAAACATTATTTGTACGATTAGGTTATTTATTATGATCAGGTACTTGTTTGTTAAATCTGAATTAAGCCAGGCAATAGCTTGGCAATAAAATGTATTGACGCCAGACCTGCTTAGTCCCAATTCTTTCAGTAAGTGGTGCAAAGATTTTGCTGGGACTCCTCTCGCACCGACGTGCACTGTGTATGGCTGAATCTTAAACCCGTACCTGATTCTTTCTTCTGTGATATCATAATATTTATTAGACTTAATGTTATGGTCTTTTGAAAGAAAGAAAGAAAAAAAAATTTTTTATTTGTCACATAAAAAAGTAGGCTTAAAATTAAAAGCGTGTGGTGACAATTTTACTATATAGTGGAAATTTAGTTTTTAATTTTATTTATATCTAATTTATGTATTGTTAAATAATTTTATCTTTGAAACAACTATGTAACTATAGCATTAAATTTAACGGCTGCTTGTTAAAGCTTGAGCAAATAACTGTGAAAAAATCTTTACCATGTCTGTAAAATATTATTAAAACAGGTTAAAATCCGCATCCGGTGTGCCCAAACCTTTTAGCTGTTAATAATGCTTACAACAGTAAATTTTAATAAAGAAAAGTTATGCATTTTACGTGTTGTGTGTATTTACCCGGTATTTAAATAAATAGCTAGCACAATGCGGTGCAATTATGATTTATACCTAAAACTTTTTGTAAAAATCTTGCATACTATGTTAGTTCATATTAAACATATAAAATTATTTCAATGGTGTAGTTATGCGGTTATTAAACTGTTTTTACTCAGTCGGGTTTTTTTTATATTGTCAATAATATCATGTAGGTGTTTAAATCCTCCTCCTTGCGTCGTTTTCCTTAATGCTGAGGGTCGTGACCCCCTCCTCGGATTACTTTGTCCTTGACGATGCTGCGCCATCTGGGTCTGCTCACAGCGGCGTGCAGGGCCTCGTGGACTTGGGTGTGAAGTGTGGTGCGGGGTCTTTTGCCTTCAATTTTTCCCTAGCCTTTCCAGATTGCCAGAGCTTTTACGGGCTATATGACTCAATGACTCGTTGCAGGCAGATGGAAGAGAGCCTAGTAGTGACTTTGAGCGCCTTGAGTATCGATAAGTTTGAGCCACCACCGCGCCTTATTTAATTTAGTTTTATGTAAATTGTATTTATTTAAATGTGCCCGTAATCCTCTGCCACACTCCCAAAGGTTAGCCATTATAAAATGCCGAATTTATAATATATATAACATTAAGAGGAGGATTAAATAAATATTTATTGTGAAATTGGCGGGATTTAGCTTGGTCAGGGGGCGCACCCCGCGCGCCGCTAAAATAAAACGCGTCATCTTTTTATAACAAGATTTATTCACCATTGTCCACTTAGGTTAAATTAAAACATCCAATATAAAAAAACAACAACACTAAGTAACTTTTATTTAATATAAACAATAAAACTATGCTAACTACATAACACTTATTAAAAGTAAAAACAATATCGCACGCCCGCTTTAATTCCGAAATAAAAACGAGATACAGACCGACACATGCACTGCTCACGAGTATCTGTGGCGGACTGAGTTCGAAAAATTAAAAAAAGCAAGGTTAATCACTTCTGCACGTGTAAGAATGAGACAAAGATATAGTGTCCGCCGCTAACCTTTTACTAACAGAAATGTCGTAAGCGCCAAATCAAACAATCGCTTATTTTGTAAATGAACATTAATAAATGAAGAAAAAGAAACTACAATTAATTTAAAAAACGAGAGAGAGATTAATTTTGTTCAATTTCAGTTTATTTTCGGAGATATCATAATATTCGTGTTTTTGAAGAGCCTACTTTGGGAAATAAATCCTAAACTATATATTGCCTAAATATCAACTCTGACCCTTTTGCCGTTATTGGTAATTATTACAAAGCATTTGCCAGAAAAAATTGACATAGCCTCTTAAGTTCGCTCTTATACTAGTACATTACTTATATATAAAGTTTTTTTTTTATACTTGCACGACATGTGACCTTGCCCCCACCTCATTGTAAGTGGCGTGCGAGGTCCATGAATGTTAGCAACTAGAATCAGAGACTCATGACTGACATCAGTCTACTGGGTTTATCAGCAAGAACGAAGGGCTTCCAGACTAGGCAAATTACCACCATCAGTCCGCCTACCACCTATTATAAATATTTTGTGCAATAAAGAGTTTATAAATAAATAAAAGTTATTTGCCTTTGTATAAGTTTAGCAAACACCATGCGTGTATGTGTCGCAACAAAAAGCAGTTGTGACGAAGCCCCTGCAAATTGGCACTCATCCCCGCGATATACGAGAAAACTTGATAACGGCTTAAGTTTTTAGACGAATGTCACAGTAAATCTTGGAGCGGTTACATACAAACAACCGTGTGCTTGTCCAATTGACGGCAGAAATACTTGGAGTGCCCGAGGAACTTTACTACACATAACTTTACTAATATGCGCCCAATGTAGACGTATATACGAGGGTTGTTCAAAAAGTACCGCGAATTTGTTATTTGAAGAAAGAAAGAAAGAAATATATTTATTTGTAGCCAAACCATACACATAGCATAATACAAATTTTAAAAAAACTATACAAAAAAAAAATAGTAAAAAGATTATGCGCAAAATAATTAGCTCACCAGCCACATGTATAGCGACAAAAAGACGATCAGCTCGGCGTCCGCTACAACCTATAGATAGGCCATAGCGCCGATTTTCAGCCGCCGCCTTACGGATGGAAAGTACGTCACGGACACACATGTACTAAAATACAACCTATTTAACACATACATTGCACGGATACACACACACATATTAATAATAACATCCCAGCCTTGCATAGTAAAGGTAAACAAAGGTGGATTCAGGCATGCTCGCTGAGAAGCAATGAGTATTGATTTCAGTTTATTTTTAAAACCAATAACTGATTGCATCCGGCGAAGTATGGCAGATTATTCCAGATTTTAGTAGCCGCATACCTGAAACTCGATTTCTTAAAAAGTGTTTATTTATTCATGAATATCTATTTTATCCCCATCAAAGCAATTAGTCTCAGATATACAATAATACAGTAATGTCAGTATTTTTACCAATACTAAAAATTTGGAATTCCATAATAAATTATGTACCTATGTTAATTGTAAAAAAAAGTGACTCAATGTACCTCCGAGTCTAAATCCACGGACTTAACCCACCACGGAGGCAGTTGTATATTATTGTATAAATTACTTTCTAAAAAATACCAATAAACCTAAGGAATAGTTTACCTTTAGCCACTAGCTTACTAGGCTTCCATGTTTCATCGAAATACCACATGAAATGGCCTTTTAACTTGAAACAGTTAATTTAATATAAAAATTGCCGATGGTGTGTAAATATATATCCCCATTGTTGAAACAATTATTAGGTAGTTACCTAAAACAGAATATTTCCATTATAATTCAACGACTAAATGCGGCGAACGTTTTAGGTACCCTCCCTGTGGTAAGCCCTTAGTTTTATTTATAATTAGTTGTTTAATCTATTTTATTTTAATATTTTTGTATCTACTTCGAATAAATAAATTAGACGTGTAAAAGTGCGAATGGTATGCCTACTTGCTGTATAAATAAAGTATAAAAATTAAAATTATTTATATTAATTAATTTATAACCAATTTGTTGGCCCTAATATAAATTTAAAATTGTGTTCACGTCTGGTCTAAATAAGTAATGTCTATGTCGCCAACCCTAGTTTCCTTTGCTTAGTCGTTCTGATGGATGTGGGTGAGTTTGCTCCAGCTTGTCGCTTAATAAGATCCTTTGCCAAAACTCCTAACTTGTGTGTACACGTCTCGAATATTCTTTATAACTCTACTTTTGTTGTCGCGAAATGTTAAACTTCATTATTGTGTGCAATATTTGTGATTTAATAAACGTCGTAAAAAATTTGCTATAACTTGTGATTGAAAATCAAATAACATAGGAGTAGTTATTATTTTATCATCAACACTATCACTACATATTTGACCGCCTCCGTATGTAACTCCGTACGTAACAGCATGAACTGCGAACTGTTTTTGAGTTGTTCGCGAACAGACAGACAGACAAACGCAGCGGAGGACTTTGTTTTATAATGTAAATAAATAATAAATAAATAAATATTTCCAGACAGGTCACATAGCGCCATCTAGTTTCCGTGGTAAGCGACGAGGCTTGTGTTACGGAAACTAGATGGTTGATAAACTTCATATTATACTTTTTTTTTTGTAAATATATACGTATTATACATATAAACACCCAGACCGAGACAAATGATACAATGTGCAACTTGCCCCCGGTGGGAATCGAACCCACGACCTCTCGAGTTGACGGCAAGGTTTGTTACCATTAGACCACGGAGGCGGTCAGTTAAGCTCGCCTATGTACTGTAAAATGTATTATTTTTTGTGCCATAAAGAATTTATCTATCTAAAGGCAAAGAATAAGTCAGCGACAAGACGCGCTGTTTGCGGTGTCACTTAAATCGGTATTCAACCTCGCAAAAATGCAGGTTGAGTAGAAACGTTCAAAATGTTCAACAGAAACATCAATGATGCGGTCGTTTTAGTAACTAGTTCAGCAGAAGTTGTTTAATTTGTGGCTCGTAAGAAGTGTTTCTGTGCTGAGTCGCCGTTTGTGCTTAGTCACGTAATTGCTCTTAAAACTTGCAAACAGGCGACAAGCGAATTTAATGAATCGGGGGTCGCTACCTGACTACAGACAGACTTTTTGCACAACCCTCGAAGGATTTCGTAGAACGTAATGAGGCACTTAAGCGTTTCCTCAAGCAATTTCAAATATTCCAATACTGGAGACTGGAGCTGTTCTTATAAATATGAAAATACCATCTTGAAAGGTTCCTATTTTATTGTCTTTCATTTAAGCAGTCATTTGCTCTTGCCATCGACTTTTCCCTGAACTACAAGGCGCTCAATGGATGTATCTCCACGCCGCGACACGTGTCCAAAGAAAGTGAGAATGCGTGATTGTACGATTGAGGAAAGGCGCTGTCCTATCTCTAGTTCCTCCAGGATGGATTTGTTGGTTCGGAACTCCGTCCACGATATGCCTAACATTCTCCGCCAAAACCACATTTTTAGAGCATTAATCCGTTTTATTTCAGTTTCGCGCAGGAAAATGGGGAATACAAGAGCTCCTATAAAGTACCTATAAATGGTAAATATCTTCTTATTTATCAACCAACAAAGAAAGCTTGAATCCAATAGTTTTACAGAGCTATTTAGATATGTTACACTAAAACAGAATACAAATGTGTTTGCTTACTTTTGTTTAATGTCAATGTGATGAAGAAAGCAGATTTGACAAACTCGGGTTTAGCCAAACGTATATGGATATACCAAAATCAATCTCAGGGATCCCAATCTCCAAGAAACAGACCGGTTGGTTCTAAAATAGATGGGATCGAGACAACTGCAAGCGTCCTACGAATGAGGTCGTCAATGGCGCTGTGACGGAAAAAGCGACTCGCACTTTTGGAACACGACAGCCCGTGGTGACCAAGCTCATCGACATCTTTGCCACATGGACAACGATGTGGTTCACATACTTTTATGCCCAGTCGTAGGCAGACAGATATGCGTAAAGAGCTATTTTCCTAAAGAGTATTATGATTATTAATACATGTATTAATAAAGTGACAATAAATTACAAAAATAATAGCACATAACTAAAGTTAAAAACAATACTTCAACTATTTTACAGTTTCTAAACCAAAACAAAGAATTTATCACTTTAAAACTGAACCGGCAACACTTTATTTTCACTAAGAGCTTAACCTGTTTCGCTAAAAGAAAACTTACGAAACTCTTTCAACACGTTCCACTTTTCACGTTTGCTTCAAAATTTATCATCACGACCGTAGACACTTGCAGTATTTTTTGTAAAGGAGCAGGTTTTATTTACTTTTTTATTTAATTTTATTTATTTGGAATAACAAGCAACAATGCGGATACAATACAAATTTAATCAATTTTTTAGAGTAAAAACTGTCAGTTTGACAATTCTAAGCACTGGCGGAGCAACGACTATTAATCCGGCCCAAAGTGTTTTCGCGAAACAGAAGCGACCTTACTATGTATGACAAATTTGACAAACTAGCCAAAGGTACATGCACGATTCTAGTAATCCAATTTGCAGCAACTTTGTGGTAGTTCTTGTGAGTTGCGAGACTTACTGATTTAAATTTAGAACTTTGCCCATCGCTCCGCCGCCTTCGTGGGCCCTCCTAGACTTGCAATTTTAACGATCTCACTCTCGCTAAAGAAACTTTAAATCAGATCTCGCCTTCCAGATTTCATACCAAATCACGGGCTAGTAAAAGTTTTCTTTTCAACTCCGCCGTTTTCCTTTATACATTCATGTGCCAATTTACGAGTGAACTGTGTTATGTTTAAACATATCAATAAACATACGTAGACAAAGAGATGTCTTGTAAAAGTGTCTGTGACATCAAGGTGAAGCGGTATTTCCCGCCTTCAATGAGAATACTGTTCTCACCTTTGGGATGGTTCCGCCAAGTACCGTACAGGTGCTCTCAATGTCCTGCAGAGAGGGGCTGTTCGCATTGTGGACTATCCTACTATATCTGGAGCTTTCGAATCTATTTCCACTTTACTATATACTGAAGTCCTTTATTTATTTAAATACTTTATTGCACTTAAAAACCTAGTACATAGGCGAGCTATAACGCCATAAAGCATTCTTCACCAGCTAACCTTGGGGATCATGTAAGGTGATGGGCAGGATCAACAAAAATATTAAAATAGCTTAAATTAGTAAATAAACATAATTATGCATTTATTAAATATACATATACATACACAATATTAAAAAAAAACAACACACATACATACTATATAATACATACATACATAAACATACACTATAAATAAATAGATATATATATATAAATAAAAAGTCAAACAACTAATTCGAGAGACATACATTCTGTTTCTCAAGAAATAATGTGGTTAGAAGGTTTTTAAATACGTTGACGGACGGTGCACGCCTTATAGCCAGTGGTAGCTTGTTCCACTGACGAGCGGCAGCAACAGTAAAGGAATCTAAATATCTGCTAGAAGAATGCGAAGAAATCTTTAGCTGATTGTTGTGAGAGGAGCGAAGAGCACAGTTGTGCGTATTAGAGAGAAATTCAAAGCGTGATTTAAGGTACGAAGGTGTTTTAGGGTGATAGAGAACGTTATAAAGTAAAGAGAGAAGATGGACAGACCGGCGAAAGCGGATATCGAGCCATTTTAACTGAAAGCGAAATTGGGAGACATGATCATACTTACGCAAGCCGAAAACGTAGCGAATGCATAGTGCAATATTCAAGCGAAGTGTGAAATAGCATCTAGTCAAGCCAACATAGTGTTACGAACTGATACATACATACATACATATACATACATATCTTCACGCCAGATCCCTTGCGGGGTAGGCAGAGACAATTGAGCGCCATTTGACACGATCACGACATACTTCTTTCGCTTCGTCGACATTCATTAACCTCTTCATACATGCCCTTTGGTTACGAAGACTTTTTAATGCACCTTCAGTCAGTGTTTTATTTATTTGATCGTGATATGTGAGTCTCGGTCTGCCAGGGCCTCTTTTACCTACAACTTTCGCATTATATATCTGGTTCGTCAATCTTTCATCGCTCATCCTTTCAACATGCCCGAACCATCGTAGCATGCCTTTCCTTATTTTTGTCCCAATGCTTTCCTTCATACCAACCCTTTTCCGTATTTCGACGTTACGTATGCGGTCCGCCAAAGTGACGCCACATATCCGCCGCAACGACCGCATTTCTACTGCATTAACCCTACTCTCATGCGTATTCTGACGTATCCACGTCTCGCTTCCATACATCAGTGTTGGTACCAACATGGCATTGTGTATGGCGAGCCGAGCTTTGTCACTGACATTTCAACTGCCGATCAGTGACCCCAGGGCACCGTTAACACTATTTCCCGCGTTCACTCTTCTTTCAACGTCCCTATCGTACTTCCCAACCGCAGTGAAAACACTGCCCAGATATATAATTTCATTTACTTGTTCTAGAGTTTCATCATCAATCTTTATCGTCACGGTTGTCATCCTTCTTCTTTCAAACACTAGTACCTTGGTTTTTCTCGCATTCAAACGGAGTCCTTTTTCTGCACATCCCTCCTTCATTCTTGTGACTAGTGATTGCAGTTGTTGTTCGGACGATGCCATAAGAACAGCATCATCTGCATAAAGCAGGCAGCAGCAGCAGAACTGCTGTCAGTCACAATTGTCTGAGTCCAGTTGCTAACATTCATGGACCTTGCATGCCGCCTACCTTCAGGTGGTCGCAGGATCACATGTCGTGCTAGAATAAAAAAATATCTCCAAAATTGTAAAGCAATTAAAGTACAGCTTTTAAAAATATGTATTCGAATTTATCAATTCTTTAATAATAATAATAATAAATATTTCCAGACAGGTCACACAGCGCCATCTAATTTCCGCGGTAAGCTACGAGGCTTATGTTACGGAAACTAGATGGTTGATAAACTACATATTATACTTTTTTTTTGTAAATATATACATATAAACACCCAGACCCAGAAGTATACTCATACATTTGTCATGGGTTTGGTAACACTACTGTTACCGTGCCTCTGAGAACATTAATCCGTCGGTCCCGGTTTTACTAATCTGTACAATCGATAATAAATTGTCATTAAAATTGACCTTTGCCAACCCGTCCGGCCAGCGTGGCGAGTGTTTAAAGAAAACAACACAAGGGAAAGTCGCTAGCAACATGATGTGTGACCGATGAAATGGACTGACCAGGTTAAGTCTGCAATGGACCATCCCCTACATGAGTACACCAGGAAAGCTGCAGTCCGAGAGGAATGGCGACAGCTTATTGTGTCACTGTACTGACACTGGTATAGCGACCACGACCACTTTTCCAAGAGTGTAGCGACATGGAAAAAAAAACAGATGAACATTTTGGAAAAACGACGTCCATAGTTAAGACATGAAGTAAAAAACACATTAAAAATCGGAGTACCGAAGATCATAGCTTTATTTAAGTGAGTGGAATTTTTATTTTGTCGACTTTATGAGGTCGTTTCGGAAAGTGGAATCCTCCGTTTGAAATTTACGATGAGCGGGCTGCTATCAATTCTTTAGAGCCAGGATGTTACTCCAAATTGTGCGTTTTACTTGCAACCTAATTTACCTCTACGTTAAGGTACTCAGATTTGCTTTAACTACGAGTAACGTTATATAATGTGAGTTGGGGTAAATGTAGATGAGGAAGGTGTAAACATGCTTGTAACTACCAAAACGGTAGTAGCTGCCACAAAATTATAGAATGATTTTCCAGTAAACATAAGGCAGGCAACTAACAGATTGTCGTTTAAAAAACGGGTCTATTCACATTTTATGAATATTGTGTATGTATTAGTATTTAGTATATTGATATTATAATACATATATAACAGTATATAAGTAGGTACAAATTATATTAAACAAAATTATAACTTTGTGGCATTTGGGGTTGAAACAATGGGGGTATATTCTCTTGATACCCACAAATTCATAAAAGAGCTGGGTAAACGAATTTAGGTAAGCCCTTAGTTTATTTTGTAGAATAATTTTAATTTCATAGAAATTTTTATTTAGTTTTTTAATCTATTTTTTTTTTGTATCTACTTCGAATAAATATATTGTGATATTATAAAAAAAGGTACCTACATATATAATATTTGTTGAATTATCCTATAATTGTATATTACTGTTACTTTCATTGCACCTATATTTGTTTAAATTTGTCCCTAATGTTTGGCTGTCAGTGAATGTCTACGGGCATTAAGTCCGCCTTTGTACTTTGTGCAATAAAGTTTTTGAATAAAAATAAATAAACAAATACATTTTTCGATAATATAGCCAATAGTGACTCTAGATAGCTGTCACAAAACAATTGTCTTTTCTGTAAAATACATTTGTATTTCTGTTCTTTCCACAACAAGACAGATCTTTCAATGTGTAGACAAGCTTGTTTGATTTCTCGATAACAAAAAATAATACAAAAATGTTGACTTACAAGTTTTGGTCTTTCAGTTGTCCGTCAGCCCTGCAGTGATGAGATCTAGAGTAGTGATAAAATGCCTTTAAACACTAAAGCAATGTATATTTATTTAGTAACATAAAACGCGATTGATTAAATTTAAAGACGTAACAAAATCTGTGCCTCCACGTGGCGTATGTCGTGAACCACTTCTCGGCTTTAAATCGGGACCACTTTCCCCTCTGATAATTTTCACCTGTGCTCAGCCCAAAGACTTATACATAATATGGACCGGCCAAGAATAGCAATATAATAATATGCTTGTTCAAAAAAACGTTAAGTCTTTTTATAATTACAGTCTGCTTTTTTCAATCCCTGCGTAGACAAGACAGTTATTACTATGTAGATTGTACTGTGATCGGCATACACCTGCTATTTAGTATGTAGTTACGAGATCACCACATGTCTGGCAGTAACGAGTGTAGAGATCACTGTAATATGTATCGCTTGTAAATTAGTTTTTGTCGATAAGTATTTTTTTCTTTCTTTTTCTATTCTTTGTTGGCAATTAAGTTGATACAAAATTATATTTATGAAACAAAAGTGATATTATTTGCATTTTAAATCAATTTTTAGATTTTGGTGTTTAGACAGTAGAGTCCCGTTTTTCCCGACTGGATGTCAGCACAAGCCGCTGGTAATTAAATACACTTTAAGTTCATCCCACGCGCGCCGTTACTGGGTTAACAGCGCCTGTATTGCTCAGGAACCTAGACCATTAATTAATAATAATTAGATTAATGTTTTTAAGACTATAATTCTGTGCTTTGCTAATATTAGCGTTAACTATGTTGTTGTTTGTTATTCTGTTTTATAATATTAGTATAATCACTCTTTTACGGATTAGTCTAGCTTTGATTCTTATATCGTTTGGTTGCTTTAATGTTATATGTAATGTCGCCGTTCTAAACATATGTCGATGGCTTGGCGAACGGCAGCAGACGCCCCGCGGTGCGCCCTCGCTGCTCTCTGAATTTACGCCGTCTCAGATAATATCTCCATCGTCGAAGAATTAAGGGCACAGAGTCAAAAGTGTCGCTTACAATATTACGATGTTAACCGCTTCTACCGATTTGCATAATTCATGATCGTGGGGCGCTAAGGTAAGGGGACCGAACATACGCTTTGATTCCCTGATTTAATATATTTCACGCGCTAATCGCTGAAAATTATTGTTTGTTTTTGATCGTACGTAAGGATGGTAATCTGCAGGTAATTAGTGGTAATCTTACAATGTAGCATTACTCAGATAGAAAGCTGAAGCCTTGAATTAAAGACTCATGTTTATAATACTAGTGTGTTTCATAACCTGGAGTCCTTCAAGAGAAGTGTAAAAGAGCATCTTGTTAGGCCGGCATAGTTGTTCAGAAACAATAGTTTTCGAACGTTTTTAAATTGACGTTTCCCCCGCGCCCCCCTTTCAGCCTGCCTCTTCTTCGTGGACGTTTAACAGAGCAAACGTGCTTCTCTGTATTTCATTGAAATAAATACTTTAAAGTGAGATTTGTGCTTCAATCTTTCATCCAAATAGAAAACCCAGCGCAAAAAACATAATACCACACATTTTTGGTCCTTCGAGACGGATTTGAAGATAGTAAGCAACGAATCAAGATTTGGAAGGTAGGAAAGAGTCGGCCATTTTGGTGAAGCGGACGCGTCATCGTGTTGCTTCTACCGGCCGAGCGCAATGACAGTATTGCCAACTTCAGGGAGCATTGTTTTATCGACCGGGAACGTCATTCAATCAAGCGCAGCCATAGCTGCCAACATAACAAATCTTAATTGGTTTACATTTATGAAGAGCCATGTCAGAAACGAAACTAAATCAATTAATAAATATAAGAACAAACATAAAAGGAAGAATAACAAGGATAACAAACTACGCTAATATTAATGACAACGAGGAAAATACATCAAATGCCGGTCTGCTTGGCTGACAACAGATACTCCCATTCTTGGACCTCGCGTACCGCTTACCATCATGTGTTCAGAATTAAAAAAAAAACTGGCATGTAGTTTATGTAAGAGTGGCTGCTTGGTATGAAGTGTTGGGGAGGTCTTATATATATTATCAATAATATTCTTGTACCAATTTAAACAATATTTTTTTAAAAGCCATTTTTTTTCATTTTTATTGTTGTTTTTTCTCTTTTCCCGATCGATGATGAATGAGGTGATAGCGAAGGCAAAGGGTCTAGCCCATACAGCCAAGTCTGACGTAATATATCTTTTTTTTACTTTTTTATGAGTTAATGAGGTCATCATCAAATTCCAGATGTTGCAGAATTTGATGCTTTTCTTGGAGTCACTCGCGGTGTTGACAGCGCGGGTAAACCGCAAAAAATAAACTGAAACTTGTGCCCTTGTGAAATATTTAAAGTCCAATTTATCGTTTTCCATAATTATTCACATTGTAGCACATTATTAAACAAAACAACACCAATAATATCCACAGTAAATTAATTTACAAAACAAAAATTTGCACTTGACATGTCCACGCAAAATGGCGCGAAGAACTCTTTTTTATTATTATTTATTTAAGGACATGGTCAAACCCAACCAAAAACAAATGTTGTCAGCAGTGAAATGATACCAGTAAAAACATCAACTTTAATATGAAATGTATATAAAAAATGAGTATATTAGATCTGCTCATAATTTCTCACCATTCCAAAGGTTAGTTGTTAGAAAATAAACTAAACTAACAGGTATTAAACTCGCCTATATACCTTATTTTAAGTATTGGTGTAAACAAGAATCCCATCAAAAACATTCTGTAAAAAACTGGCCAAGTCTCGATGGAGCTGCTTGTTTATTTCTAAAAAGTAATGAAATCTAGACAAAGTCGTGCCAAGTCTAAGGTTCCTTACTGCGATTTCTTTATTATTATAGTTAATGTTGTGTGACTTGGCCGTTGAACATTCTTTATACGTTCAATTCAAATTCAAATTCAAAATTCTTTATTGCATATGTTAGGACTAATTTCTCAAATTAAACCAGTCTTCAATGTTGTATGATTTATTTCCATTGCCAATAATTATTTACAACCTTCACTATTCTAAAGGCGCGCAACGACCGACTCGTCTGCTGTTTTCTTGTAATCTGGCGCGATATGATTCGCGCCATTCATTAAAGCGACTCGTAACATCGTTATTGAACCAATCAGAAATCAGCACACGACTACGTTCGTACACAACGCCACCTACTTTACAAAACCATATTGCTAATCATTCTTAACTTATGTTTAAACACTGAGATAATAATGTAATAATAACTATGTTACATTAAAAGATAACACTTGGCCGTTGATCATTCTTTATACGTTCAATTCAAATTCAAATTAAAAATTCTTTATTGCATAAAACATCTTAACCTAATATGTTACAACAGTAATAAATTAATATTAACATTTTTATATATTATGATATAGGCTTCGTGATGATGTCCTTCTGAGCCTCAGCATGCAATGTAGGTATGACTTGATGTCAGCACCATATATGAGTACATTATGTCAGAGAATTTATGTAATGTCAAAACTTAAATCTAAATAGCTATACAATGTCAATATTTCATTTTAGTTTTTTATTTAAGAATTCATTTGTGGAATATAAACAAAACTCGCACAATCAGACGTAAATTACTTTTTTAAATTTAATTGTAGGCAATTCTTGAAGTGTAGTAGGTATTTTATTGTACAATTTTATTGCCATATTGTACGAGTTGCTGTCAAAAACTCTGCTCTTCGGTATGATTTCAGAGATTAGACTATTAAATATTGTTGAGCTTTTAATGAATAGTTCAGGGTGTTGTTTAACAAACAATACTGTTTCATAAATATATAAACCAGGGAGGGTCAGCAATTTTAGCTGTTTAAAGAGGGGTTTACATGATTCAAATGGGTTAGTTAGTGGGTACAAGTCAATTTTGTTTACACGTTATGTTATATCTGTTGTAACTACCTATGTATGTTAAGCGAGATAAATAGCCCATACTGGGCGCTGCAGTGCCCCTAATTAAAAAAAAAAAACACTATGTTGATGAACAAGTAGATTCGTTAAGTCTCTTTGACATAAGGTTGTCATAGAGACAGAAGACTGTCACTATGTAACGTTTGGCAAAATGTGCTAATTTGTGTTGTGTATTTCATTATATTTATTTTACCACAGTTCAATGTTTATTTCGGCCTTTAATTCGGTTATGATATTTGTAGATAATTAATTTAATTGAATTGTGTTTGTTTATTTTTTATTTTTACGAATCTACTTATAATTTTTTTCCCTACTCAAAGATTTTATTATTATAATAATGAATGTTGCAAATGTTATATAATCGGAATTTGCAAGGTGGGGAATATGTTTAGGAACAAGTAGATTCCTAAAGTCTCTATGACATAAGGTTGTCATAGAGAGAGAAGACTGCCAATATGTAACTTTCGGAAAACATGTCCTAATTTGTCTTGTATATTTAATTATATTTATTTACCACAGTCATGTCATATTATTTCGGCCTTAATTTCTCCACACACAGCCTCACGAACAAATAATTCTACCTCCACTAGAGATAGACATTCTAATACTGACCGCCTCCGTGGTCTAGTGGTAACAAACGTTGCCGTGAACTCGGGAGGTCGTGGGTTCGATTCCCACCGGGGGCAAGTTGTACATTGTATAATTTGTCTCGGTCTGGGTGTTTATATGTATAATATGTATATATTTACAAAAAAAAAAGTATAATATGTAGTTTATCAACCATCTAGTTTCCGTAACACAAGGCTCGTAGCTTACCACGGAAACTAGATGGCGCTGTGTGACCTGTCTGGAAATATTTATTTATTTATTTTAATACATATTTCTTGAGAATTTAGCCTTCTTTCGCCATGCTGGCCAGACAGATTGGCTTTTGTACTTATTCGTAATAACACAATATACTTGTGTAATTCAATAACAACATGTATACAAGTGACAACTTTACACATGACGCAGTAACAAGTCCATGCATAATTCATACACGAGATTCTGAATCCGTTGCCACCCACCCCTATGCCGGATACCGGGGAATTGCCTCGTTTATAACCACCTCGCGTTTATACACAAACCGTAATAGTGGTGTGATATAAATTTTAAAGGTGACAGATATACATTATTATGGTCGTTGTTTTATTTTCCTTAATAAAAACCCAATATCTTTATTTATTGTAATATTTGTAATACAATCGGAGATCATAGCTAAAGTAACTATAGAAACAGTTATTGTGAACAATATTTTAGCCACTTACACAATTAACTAAACTTAGGCCCGATTCTTCAATAACCAGTTAAATTCAAATTATTTATTTCCATTTGGTTCACAGGTAACACTCGGATATTGTCAATTTTTACAAATAAAACACAATATTATTTAAATTAATTAAAAATTAAATTATGGATGGACCGAAATAAGTAAGTGACATTGGTGCCATAAACAAGTACTGCAGCTTAACCTAAATTTGTGGCTTTATAAAGGCCGTGTTAACTTATTAACTTATTATACTAACTAGTAAACTTAATAAAAAATAAAAAAAATACAATAACATTTTCGTGGCTGTATAGAGGCCGTGTCAATTTATAATCTAAAATAATTATAATATAATGTCTAATTATAATAAAATCAAATTAACTTAAATTAATTTCGTGGCTCACTGTACAGCGAGTCAAATTATAATCATAATAATTATATATATAATCATAAAATTATAATCATAATAATATAAATGTCATAATATTATTTATAATAATAATAAGAACTTAATTCGTGGCTGTAAGGAAGCTGTGTCAATTTACATACTAAGCAGTCTGATAACAGTTATTTCATAGTTAACAAAAAAATGATTTTTTTATGGTTGGATATTTTATTTGCTAAGTGAATTTTACTATTACCATGTTCTATGCAAATAAATAATTTCATTTTCTCGTCACTTGTGTCTTGAATAATCTGCCAGCATACATCAGATGCACAGATTAGGACGATCCCTGGCCAGACTTCGCTGACGTGGCTAGACCTTTTGCCTTCCCCATCACCTCATTCATCATTCATCGGGAGTATAAAAGCACATTAAAATTTTTAAAAAAATCCTAATCCTTATAATGCGTATAATGGCGAGCTTTGGGAGAGGTGGAGAGACACAGACTAATGATGATGAAAAAAAAAAGAATAGCTTGGCTGTATGGGCTAGACCCTTTGCCTTCCCTATCATCTCATTCATCATCCATAGGGAGAATAAAAGCAAAATAAAATTTAAAAAAAAATCCTAATCCTTATAATGCGTATAATGGCGAGCTTTGGGAGAGGTGGAGAGACACAGACTGATGATGATGAAATGTCAAAAACCTATACACAAGGCTACACTATAAATAGACTTTGACTTTGATTTTAAAACCACAATAAAAGCCATTGTTTGCTTATAATCGGCATAAAACGCAAAAGTAGGACAAGTTAACCCTTTTACGTTAAATATTCGTCAAAGACATGCATCATCAGCAGAGGTCTCGACCGCCATTTCTGTTTTACGACAGATTTACGCAAAAGCAAACACCGACAATATGGGTGTCTGTCGACTCTCCTCCGATAACTGCGCACAAATCGCTGTTCTTAAACATTGAATTATATATAAGTCTCGGGCTTATAATACAACTTTTTAATAGTTATTAGCGATTATGTGTACTTTCACGTAAAGTATCATCACGACCGTTTCCCTTTTGGGGTGTTCAGGAACCACGCTTATAAATAAGCAGATTCACATTTAGCATAGGTCAATCATGACAAGTGGCAAGCTCGTCGATGTCTCCAGCGTACCAAACTCGAGAAATATCACAAATAAATTCAATATTATTTAAATGTATTTATTTACATTAATAAATATTTTTGCGTCCCAAACAGGAATCGAACCCGGTACATCTGAGACAGAGAGAACAAATTTATTTATTTAATTATTATTTAAGGTACACTAACAATTGTAACAATTAATACATATCAAGCACAAACTTACAATAATTCATAAGGTCCGAATTGCAACCCAAGGGCAGTGTACACGGCATGCTACACATAGCTACTTGGATGATTAGAGTCAACTGTGTTTTTCAGTTTTAATATTTTATACTACGAGGGGCGTTCAAAATATTCTCGGTATGTGGATAAAAACAAACAAGTACGAAAAGTTTGATATTTTTATTTTTCAATATGGGGAGTATATGTTCAAGTTCATACACTTATAAGATCGATCAATTATTTTTTTTAATCCCTCATAAAAATATTTTTTATCTTTGGTGTAAAAATGCTCCTCCACGGCCGTCTTCAACGCTTCATCGTCAGAAAATTTATTTCCACGCAGATCCTTTTTAAGATTGGGAAACAAAAAGAAGTCGCTTGGGGCTAAGTCCGGACTATAGGGTGGATGAGTAACAGTTTCAAACCCACATTCAACAATAGCTGCCTTGGCAATATGAGCAGTATGGACAGGGGCGTTGTCATGCAGAAGCAGAACACCTTTGGTTAACTTTCCTCGCCTCTTTTCTTTGATCGCATCTCTTAATTGACGTATAACGTTAGCGTAGTACTGCCCTGTGATATTTACACCTTTTTCTTTATAATCGATAAGCAAAACTCCTTCACAATCCCAAAATATTGTGGCCATGACCTTGCCAGCTGACGGGATTACCTTGAACTTCTTGGGATGAGCTGAACCCTTAATGTGCCACTGCATGGACTCCTGTTTGCTCTCTGGGTCATAATGATGAACCCAGGTTTCATCTCCAGTAACTATTTTTTGCAGCACCTCATCGGGATTTTCACCACACAGGTCGATAAAATCTGAACAGCAAGCCACACGCATATCCTTTTGAAGAAGCGTCAGCATTCGCGGAACCCATCTTGCACTTACTTTTGACATATTAAGATGGTCATGTATAATGTCATGTACGGTACCAATAGAGAGATTGGTTACTTGAGCTATAGATTTTACCTTCACTCGGCCGTCTTCCAATATAAGTTTTTCCACTTTATCAATATTTTCTTGTGAGGTAGCCACTACAGGCCGGCCAGGTCTAGGGTCATCTTCAATACTCTCCCTTCCACGCTTAAATTCGCTTGACCATTTTTGAATAGTAGATAAAGAAGGAGCAGACTCACGGTAAACACAATCCATTTCCTCTTTTATGGTTTTTTGATTTTTACCCTGTTTTGTCAAGAATTTTATGACGGATCGGTGCTCTAATTTCGTTAAAATTGTTAATTCGCTCATGGTGTTCATGTTTGTTCGGCAATTGCAGAAAAACAAAAGAACATCTCGGTTCCAATTTTACTTTTTTTTAATGTCAATGGATGAATCTTAGCGGCCAGTAACAAATATATATATAAAAGAGGTTGTAACGTATCAATACCGAGAATATTTTGAACGCCCCTCGTATATACGAGAATTAGGTGAAACTAACAACCGCATTCTAAGAAGTATCCTCAACCGCTCCTCCACTCAATTATTTCTTCCAGCTGTCAACCGTAGTGACGCCTCGGCAAGTCACTCCGCTTTTTTATACGCTACGCGTTTGTCTACTAACTATAAACCCACAATATGAGAGTGACAAAAAAAAAAAGTGTCAATGTGCTTTACAAATTCTCATTGAATATGTACTATAAGTGACACCAGTCACTATCGACCAATATCATTATCTAACACTATGCCAGATGCTTTTTTGCACTTCGCTTGAAGGACTCTTTCTGAATCGCTCGCCTCTGCTTAACATTAGGAGCATATGTAAGGTTTCTTAGCGGAACCATTCCAGAGGTGAGTATGGCATTTCACGTATGTACACACACAGCCTCACCCTTCGTTCTACTTTCAATAACCAACTTAAAATCCCTTCCCATTCCTCTAGCAGATATTTAGATTCCTTCACTGTGTCGGAGGCCCGCTAATGGAACACGCTACCGCTGGCTATCAGACAAGCACCATCTGCCATGTTATTAAAAGTCTAGTAACGACATTTTTTTTTAATAAACAGAAGTTAACCTCATCAAGATGATAATATAGATATTTTGGCATAATTATATTTGTATATATAATATATAATAAGTTATATATTTAAAGTGTGTAGTATATGTAGTTGGTTTTTATGTAGTATATGTACTAAGTTATGTAAGTATCGTTTATTATATGTTATGTATTATATGTTCATAATACTTGCATGTAGTTTATGTAATTGCTTGGTATGTAGTGTATTATTAAATTAGACTAATATTATTAGATTGTTGCACCCTGCCCATAATCTCTCACCATCCCAAAGGTTAGTTGTCAGAGAATGCCTAACAGGCATTAAACTCGCCTATGTATCTAATTTTAAGTTTTGGTGCAATAAAGAATATAAAATAAAAAA
The DNA here is from genome assembly GCA_910589645.1 of Tinea semifulvella. Classification (NCBI taxonomy): domain Eukaryota; kingdom Metazoa; phylum Arthropoda; class Insecta; order Lepidoptera; family Tineidae; genus Tinea; species Tinea semifulvella. The sequence continues at coordinate 4,443,257 of OU342611.1, read as the reverse complement.
TATATATATATTTACTTGCACCCTGCCCATGATTTCTCACTTTTTAAATTAAATAAAATATGTCTGTTTATGTAGTCAAAACCCATCTGTAAAAATAATCAAAATCTAATTAACAAGATCTGATTTTGGCCCCAAACACGACGTATTTAAAAATAATTTATCTTACGTAGTCCTTGCACTTAGTCAATGCTGTTAAACGACTAACCACCATTTCTGGGATAAATTTGTTGTAGCCACGTTTATCATAAAAGAACACCGTATATTTTATGAGGAACCTTGCTGGAAACGGTTCCTGATTGATTGGGTGCAAAAACGTAAACAAGCAAGCGAAAAATAAGGTTATGCCATGTCACGCTTTATTATTTGAGATTATTATTTACGAGAGGCTTTGCTATAAAAAATATATTTTAAGACAAAATTTTGACAAACATCTTTTCTTGTAAGTTGATTCTTGCTTAAAATAAATTTGTTCCTAATAGACTTAAATATAGATATTTTAGTCGAAGTAATATACAACCAGTATAAAAGAATTACAATATAAAAGCTACCTAAATAATAAAATGAAAAATAAACTAAACTATAAATAAAAAATGTCCTCTAGAGATGTCCCATCCGAGATAGTCCCAAGGAGACTGGCAACGTTTCCCGTCTGTATACCGAGGCTAATACGTTGGCAGAAATATTTTCCAGCCTTCCTGTCTCCAGACCTTTCTGACAGCTGCTTTGACAACTCCTTGGCCAAGCGCCTGATATTTTTAAAATAATTATAATATTATAGATTTATTATTGTTCATTTTTTTACTCAATAAATTTCTCTATCTCAAATATTAGAGGTCATGCACCTTACAATCTCTGTTCACATCTCCCAAAGGTTAGCTGTTAGAAAATGTTTTTACACATTAAGCTCGCCTATGTACTGAAAAATCTTATATATAAAATTCTCGTGTCACAATGTTAGTTACCAAACTTCCCCGAAACGGCTTGACCGATTTTTATCAAATTTTATATGCATATAAGAATCGGCTACTATCTATTTTTCATACCCCTAAGTGATAAGGGTTGTCCACCCCTAACATTTTTTTTTCATTTTTTGGACATTTTTTTTTTTTTTATAATATGCCATTAAAAAATACATACAACCTTAAATTTTTACCCTTCTATCACCAACCCCTATTTTTTAATAGTCATTTTAGTAATTTAATCATTTTCCATCCCGCTCGATAACTGATCAATTATCACTTGGTAAGTTATCCCCGCCAGTTGAGCCTAACATTTAATTGAAACTTATTACATGGTAACATTAGTATCAAGATAGTTTATTCCTGCTATAATTAGTGTTACCAGTGCTAGATTTTTCTAATTTTCCGCGCTTTTTCTTGGTCAACACTCATTTGTCAGACTATACCGGTGTCACTTCCCAGTAAACAGCACGGAGTAGGGATGAGACCGAAGCAGGTCTCCTGTTTCTCTCACGATATATATAATTTTAAGGAATAAATATAATAAATAAAATTAAAAAATGTTTGGTGTTTTGTTATTTTTATATTCACTCATCGCTCACAGCGCTCCATGCCTCTTTCACTCATATACCACATCCTTACACACTTACAATAAGTTAGTTTTTTTTTTCTACACTAGAAATTCCCTAGAAATTATTTATATGGCAAAACAACGTTTGCCGGGTCAGCCAGTATATAATAATAATAATAAATTAATCTTTATTGACACATTTTTTTTTTCTTTTACCTACGAGGTGTGACAATTAAGTAATGAGACTGATTCCATAAAAACTGTATATTTTAAAATTATTCTACAACTCTGCCATCCCCTTCAAAGTAGTCCCCTTGGGCAGCTATACAACGATTCCAGCGGGTTTTCCATGCTTTGTAACATTTCTGGAACGCTTCGACTGGGATGTCCGCGAGTACCCTCGTCACGGCCGCCTGGATGTCCTCAATCGACTCAAAATGGGTTCCTTTGACCACCGATTTTGTTCTAGGGAACAAAAAAAAGTCACAGGGTGACATATCGGGCGAATAAGGCGGTTGTTGCAACACGGCGATCCCTTTAGAGACCAAATACTGGGACACGCTGAGGGCGGTGTGGCACGGCGCGTTGTCGTGATGAAGGATCCAGTTACGAGCGATGTCTGAGCGCACCCTGTTGATGTGCTCTGTCTCCTGGACTAGTCTGATGAAACAGAGTGTGTTCTAGAAGACAAAATATTATTTATTATGCAATAAATAATTTATCTATCCAACTATATAAGAAAGTACATAGATGAAGTATCGGTTGTTAAAACGCTTTTAAGGTCGCGGTTCAAAACTCGTCATGTACCAATGAGAAATACACTTTTCTTACGTAGCAAGCTACAGCTACAGAAGAACTGTGCTAAGTGGTCTAGAGGTTACTCAGTGGATTTAGACGCGGAGATACCGGGTTCGATTGCCGGTCGGGTTACAATAATTTATGTTATTTTAGCTTGCTACTTGTCATGGTGGGCCTATAGTAAAGTTGGATAAATGTGAATCCGATTCATTGAAAAAATAAAGCGTGGTTTTTGACTACCCCGTAAGGGATACTGGATACGGTCGTGATGATACTTGCGTATAAACAAGCTAGTGTTCTGACGAGCTCCATAACCTTATCCCTTCTTCTCTATTCCGCAACCGAACGAACCACACGCACAGGCCAAAATATGCATCCACATACCATACCCACTATCCCTATGCGTACTCATAAATTTGAAGACTTTTACATCTGTCGCACGCTGATGATGTGGAATTCTCTTCCAGCCAGTGTGTTTCCCCACTCCTATAACCTGAAGTCCTTCAAGCGAAGTGTGAAAAAGAATCTTGTTAGGCCGGCATAGTGGTAAAGACTGATGCCGGTCGTTAGTGACTGGCGTCAGTTGCTCTTATTCTTTGACCGCGCGTACCGCTTACGATCAGGTTGGCGTGATGTCACATGTCGTGTAAAATAAAATAATAAAAAAAACCGTTACAGTCTAAGCCTTCGCTCGGTCCCGGTTCCATTAATACCAACTTTTGGATTCGTTAAGAATGTGTCAAAAATATTTGAAAGTAAAGTAAAAAAAAAGTATCATCACGACCGTTACCCTTTCGGGGTAGTCAGAAACCACGCTTATAAATAAGTAAATTCACATTTAGCCAACTTTACTATAGGCCAATCATAACAAGTGGCAAGCTCGTCAATGTCTTCAGCGTACCAAACTCGAGAAAATATCAAAAATAAATTAAATATTAATTAAATGTATTTTTATCCATTAATAAATATTTTTGTGTCCCGAACAGGAATCGAACCCGGTACCTCCGAGTCTAAATCCACGGACTTAACCGCTAGACCACTGAGGCAGTTTGAAAGTGTGGTTTCAAATACTTTGAGAACAAAATTAACTTTTACGTTATTTATCAAAGATTTACAGCCATGTAGTCTGAAAACTGGGGTACTTATTCGTTTCATTATCCCGGCTTAATTTTATGCATGAACGCACGCGCATCGTCACGATCGGTGCACTCCCGAACCCCGGCTGCTACGATTTGGGGCAATTTACTTAAATTTCGACGCCCGCCCGAAATTGTCGACGCTTCGGTGATATATTGAGAATACGAAATTGTGGCTTCCTTCTACTTACTTAGTAGGAGTAGCTGTGTTTGTTTAAAGGACATCATCCAATTTAGGCTATTTTTGTAATATAAAAAAAACTTTGTCAGATTAATAGAAGTAAAAAAAAAAATACGTGTGGCACTCGGGGACTGCCGCGGTAAAGCTATTGCATAGCATTTTTATCCACTTATGCAATTATAATTATTTATGGAGTATTTATTTTTCTTTGATGTTAATTCAAGTTTTTTATATTACGCTGTCTCACCTATCATTGTGTCTAAAAGAGATAGAATCAGTTATGAGCAGTTAGCAGCTAGTCTACACGCATACGTCTAGTCGCACGCACACAAACACCGTGCCGAAGTCTGCCGAACTGAAACGCGTTAGACGATGCACGGCTTTCAACAGCGCTGTGCCGGTCGGAGTAGGGGGTGTTAGGTTTACTTTCGTTACGGAATTTCTTGATTCGGTCGCCGCGCTCAAAGCCCGCGATAAAAGCTTTGCAATAGCTTAAAAAAAGTATCATCACGACAGTATCCCTTTGTGGTAGTCAGAAATCATACTTTTAAAGAAAACTATAAAATAGATGGTAGACGGACTAATGGTGGTAATTTGCCCAGTCTGCTGGGGCGGAGGAGTAACCACCTGATAAACCCTATAAAGTGTATCCTCACGTTTCCGTTTCGAGATCAGGCTCGAATTGCCGTCTTGCCCAGTGAAGCCGGCATAGTGTTAGGGACTAATGTCAGTCATGAGTGTCTGATTCCAGTTGCCAAATTTACTATATTGGAACCATCGTGACAAGTGGCAAGCTCGTCGATGTCTCTAGCGTACCAAACTCGAGAAATATCACAAATAGATTATTGCGTCCCGATTAGGAATCGAACCCAGTATTTCCAAGTCTAAATCTGCAAATTTATTTTATTTTAATATTTTTTTATTGATTTCTTAATCTGTCTTCACGGTGGATTTAAATTTTTGTGTATAATTTGTGAACCCATTCATGGCCTTATGTATTGTGTAAAATTTTATAATATTGTATCAGTAAAGTATCATCACGACCGTTTCCCTTTCGGGGTGGTCAGAAACCACGCTTATAAATAAGCGGATTCACATTTAGCCAACTTTACTATAGGCCAATCATGACAAGTGGCAAGCTCGTCGATGTCTCCAGCGTACCAAACTCGAGAAATATCACAAATAAATTAAATATTAATTAAATGTATTTATTTACATTAATAAATATTTTTGTGTCCCGACCAGGAATCGAACCCGGTACCTTCGAGTCTAAATCCACGGACTTAACCGCTAGACTACGGAGGCAGTTGAAGACACCGATGTCACACCATATCTTCAAAGTAAATTAACATTTTCGCAAAAATAACAATAATGAAACGAAAACATTATTTCGTGTAATGGAACAGAGATTACTATTTCTTTTTCTGTCCTAATGCGAACAAAAAACCAAGATTTCCCAGTTGTAATATGTTTAGGAAAATAATGTCATCATTCCTAAAAAATGTTTTTTCTTTCCTTTGACAAGATTTATATTTCTACCTCAACATCTCCTCGGCTGTTCAATTTCACAATCCAGCAACTAACATTGTAAAAAACAAATTCATAAAAGTATTTTAATTTCAACGTGTCTTATAAGAACTTACAGAACAGCGTCAAAAAAGCTCGAAATACTGAACAGTGAACAAGTTGAATGGTGAAGGTGGGATGGTTCCGCCAAGTACCTCACAGATACTCTTAATGTCCTACAGAGGCGAGCTGTTCGAATTGTGGATGATGCCATTAAATCTGGAACTCTCGAATCCCTGCAGCTTCGCTGATTAAATTACGGACATTTTAGACCGCATTTAATACCGCGAGAGGAGTTCCAGCAAAATCTTTCCATCACTTACTGAAAGAATTGCCTAAGCAGGTCTGCCGTCAATACATTTATGGAACGAGCTTCCAAGATGGCATTAACGGAATCATACAGTATTTGGTTGGGTAGGGAGAGGAGTAGAATGGTAGATGGTGAGCGTATTATCGCGCAATAAAATAAACAGGGAGGCCTCCTTTTCCTAAACCAGCCTATTGTCGATCGCAAGACCGAGACACCATTATTCTCACGGTGAATCCATGGAATGCTTAGAAATTTGTCTTCTTCTCTTGTGAAATTCATATATCGAATTTTGGATGAAAAAAAAAAGTCATTATTTTCTCCCACAAAGCTTAATACACACATCAAAAAAGGCTAGGGATCAAGCATGTTTATGCGGATTTCTTGTGATTGAGATGTGGCTTTGTAATAAATTTATGATTTTATAAATTTATATGGATCCTTTTTGGTGCATTTCATAATTTAAAACAGGAACTGTCAATCAAATTCGAGTAAAAGATGAAAATCAGCTGTCAATATTTTCCCTATAAAAACATAAGACGCATTGAAGACATTATTAGTGCTACTGTTTCCCTACTACTGATTAAAACCAACGTTATTATGGAGCGGCGACGTCATTTAAGCAGGGAAGAAATGATCAGAGCCGTGGGAATGATAGAAGCTGGTTCCCGGCAACGTACTGTGGCTTTACCTCTGAATACAAGTCAGAGTGTTATCAGTCGACTTTGGACACGTTACCGAACCACTGGTACCGTGGCTGAGCGCCATGGAGGACGGTATCGCTGCACCACACGGAGACAAGACCGATACATTCAAATCACAGCTCGAAGAACTCCAACAATAACCGCCATGATGTTAGCCGTGAGCCTTCATCGCTCTTCAGGGAACTTAATTAGCGACCAAACAGTCAGAAACCGCTTGCATGAAGTGAACCTTCATTCCCGAAGACCGCTACGGGTACCACCTATAGCAATGCACAATCGTAGGACTCGATATCAATGGGCTCTTGAACACAGAAATTGGACAGAAGAACAATGGCGTTTCGTGTGCTTTTCTGATGAGTCTCGTTTTGGTATGAGGCCGGATACAAGACGTATACGACACTGGAGAACCCCTGGACGCCAACAGCGATTAAAATCCTGCCAGGAAGTCCATCCTTATAGTGGTGGAACCATCATGGTATGGGCGTATTTCGATCGGCGGAAGAACTGAGTTGATTTGGATCAGAGGCAACCTCAACGCTCAAATTTATGCTGAGACGGTTGTATCAGACGTCATCGTTCCTCTACAAGTGCATATCGGTCCCTTATTTCAGTTAATGCATGATAATGCACGACCGCACACCGCAAGAGTTGTAAGACAGACTCTCGCCGCAGCTAACATCAATGTCCTGCCCTGGCCTGCTCAGTCGCCAGACTTGAACCCGATTGAGCATGCATGGGATATTCTTCAGAGAAGAGCTCTGCCGAATATGGAGGGTATCCAGTCGCAAGAAGACCTTTTTTTGTTGTTGCAACGAACATGGGCGGCCATTCCACAGCGTGATTTGGATGAACTCATTTTGAGTATGCCAAACCGATGTTCTTGTGTTGTTAGTGTTCGCGGTAGAAACACGGATTATTAATTGTTTAAGTTACCCAATAAAATTAAAAAAAAAAACTGTTATTTCAGTCTTTTTTTCGAACTTTAATGTTAGTGGTTCAAATGTCAAAAATCCCTTTATTAGGAAAATGGCAATTTTTTTTACTAATGCAAAGGTGACTTGGTTTATCGTTACTGTAGACAAACGAAAACATTTTATTTGATCAATCCTTAAAGAAAATTTTAATGAATATCAATCAGGAGAAAAGTTATTGCAAAAATATATGTTGATCCCTAGACACTTTTGATGTGTGTATTAGTAACAATACTTTTAAATCATTTATCTAGGAGACTGGAGGCAAAACCAAACTAAGCAACCAAGACTAAGCTAGTCTATGTTAAAGCACTCCAGGTTTCTCTGACTCAAACCTTATATTAATGAATACTTATTTAGTGTTGTGTAATGTAGTGTAGTGTAATGTCATCATCATCATCGTCAGCCTGTATCTCTCCACTGCTGGATATAGGCCTCCCCGAAGGCTCGCCACTTCACACGATCTTCTGCCACCCTCATCCATCCCCCACCAGCTACCTTTCTCAGGTCATCCGTCCATCTAGCGGGGGGTCGTCCCACACTGCGTCTTCCAGTACGTGGTCTCCACTGCAGGACCCGTTTACTCCATCGTTCATCGCTTCTGCGACAGACGTGTCCAGTTCATTGCCACTTCAGCTTGCTAATTTTGAAAGCTATGTCGGTAACTTTGATTCTTTGACGGATGTCAACGTTTCTGACTTTATCTTTCAGAGAAATCCCGAGCATAGCTCTCTCCATAGCTCGCTGAGCGACCTTGAATTTATGTATCAGACCCACCGTCAGCGTCCACGTCTCTGCTCCATACGACATTACTGGAAGAACACACTGGTTGAAAACTTTTGTCTTTAAACACTGTGGTATGTTTGATAGGAAGATGTGTCGCAACTTCCCGAATGCTGCCCATCCTAGCTGAATGCGTCTGTCGGCTTCTTTACTGAAGTTAGCTATTCCTAATTGGATGGTCTGTCCAAGGTAGACGTATTTTTGTACAACTTCGATAGTGGCATTTCCCACGTTGATTGGTCTCGGTATGGTATGGCCGTTGAACATGATTTTTGTCTTGTCCAAGTTCATACCGAGACCAACCCGCTGAGATGCCACATTTAAGCCTGTCAGCATTCCGCTAAGATCTTCCAGCGGGCTAGCCATTATGACTATGTCATCCGCGAATCGAGATGTGAGATATGTTCTCCATTGACTTTTATGCCGTAGTCACTCCAGTCCAGCATTTTAAAGACTTTTACTTTGCTTTGACAAAGCTTTTTGATTTTGTAATGTAGTGTAGTGTAATGTAGTGTAGTGTGATAATTAAAAAAGTAAAGTATCAACACGACCGTTTCCCTTTCGGGGTGGTTAGAAACCACGCTTATAAAAAAGCAGATTCTCATTTAGCCGACTTTACTATAGGCCAATCATGATAAGTGGCAAGCTCGTCGATGTCTCCAGCGTACCAAACTCGAGAAATATGACAAATTAATTAAATAATAATTAAATGTATTTATTTACATTAATAAATATTTTTGCGTCCCGACCAGGAATCGAACCCGGTACTTCCCAGTCCAATTCCACGGACTTAACCGCTAGACTACGGAGGCAGTTGTAGTGTAGTGTAATGTGATTATATAAATATGTAAGGTATATTAATTGGCCTCCGTGGTCTAGTGGTAACAAACGTTGCCGTGAACTCGGGAGGTCGTGGGTTCAATTCCCACCGGGGGCAAGTTGTACATTGTATAATTTATCTCGGTCTGGGTATTTATATGTATAATATGTTTATATTTACAAACAAAAAAATATAATATGTAGTTTATCAACCATCTAGTTTCCGTAACACAAGCCTCGCAGCTTACCACGGAAATTAGATGGCGCTGTGTGACCTGTCTGGAAAATATTTATTTTTATTCTTATTATTATAAATTATATATGTTTTTTTTTAATTTCTTATAATAATAATAGGTATTTAAGTAAATAGAAAATTATTATTAAGAAAATATAGTTACAACGATTTTAATCTATTTTACTAAAACAAATCTATGATTAATATATATCTCAAATGGTTTGTAATTTTATTCCCTAAAAAGTTAGTAGACTACATTTCTCAAAAATAAACTTGAAAAATGGTCTATTAAATAAATAAATAAATAATTCCAGACAGCTCACACAGCGCCATCTAGTTTCAGTGGTAAGCTACACACAGCTAGGCTTGTGTTACGGAAACTAGATGGTTGATAAACTACATATTATACTTTTTTTTTTTGTAAATATATACATATTATACATATAAACACCCAGACCGAGACAAATTATACAATGTACAACTTGCCCCCGGTGGGAATCGAACCCACGACCTCCCGAGTTCACGGCAACGTTTGTTACCACTAGACCACGGAGGCGGTCAAGAGGCGGATTGTGCGAGCAAGAGGAATGCGAAGCTTAACGATTATACAAGTTGGTATTAGTCAGAGCCTTCCAACAGACCAAATCGCGAGGTCACTTCCCAAAATTTTTTTTTTTCGAAAACGTATACTTATGCTTTGGATTACTTCTACGTCTGTTTTCGAGTAGTTTAGTTTGCGTTGCGCCACTGCCAGAGACGACGTCAGCGTGCTAATCTTGTTGAAGATGGCATCGCGAACGCTGAATGCGATAATCCATCATCAGTCTGCTAAATAATTGGACCCACGTCTATTCGAATAGTTCGATTAAAACGGTGTCCGTGTGGATGTATCTTTAGTATAAATGTCGGAACCGTATTGAATTTATGTCTCAAATTACCGAATGGGGTGTATCACTAACTTTTTATCACGATAGATGGCGCATGATAGATGGTACCTAATATACAATACATACAAATATTATTATATTACGAAATTTATTATTTTCCGGATATTATGCCGAAGTGAGCATCTTCTAAGTGTACAAATCGAGATTTCTAAGCTAAATCAAAGATATGGTGATCTCAAAATCGCCGTTCTAATAATAAAACTTTTTTTTTAAAGACGGTGAGCGCTTTCTTAATTAGTCGTTTAAGGTGGGTAACGTTAATTTAAAATATATTTTTCCGTTATAAAATTAAAAAAAACTACAAAACATTGTAAAAATTATGCGATATAGGTGTAATAAAAGGTACCATTGCCGCTAGCGACATCTACAAAAATTTTTGCCTGATACACCCCATTTCGCAAAGTATTTAGCGACGAAAATTAACAGCACGCAAAGTTTTCGAATAATATAAATTCAATTTAACCGTTTGCATATATATAATTTACATTAAATGAATTATCATGATGTTTTTTTATATTTTTAATGGCATAAGTTCTCATTTTATAATATTACCGTCCTTTGGGATTAATGATTTTTGGACTTAATTAGCTTTTTGATTTTGTAAGTGGCAACTTTTTTTTATGATTTAAAATCATTATCAAATGTCGAAACTGCCGACCCAGATCCTCGTCAACTCGTGGCAATTTTAAGCCAAATTCTCCTGATATATGTTAAGTGCTATCTTCAGGACTCTCCAGGTCTAGGACTTCCGAGTTCTAGGAGCTGTAATAATGACAATTTAGTATTTATATAACCACTAACTATCTACTATATTATTGTCCTAATAAATGGGCTATTCCGTAACTCGTAACAGCGCATAAATTAATTCTACAGAGAGTAATCTCTGCTAAGCACTAATTTCCTATTAGGATTTAGGAGAGAGTACCAATACGGTATATCACACTTATTAATGTACTATGTAATTAGGTACAGTCGCATAAATTGATGATGGCTTATTTATAAACAACATTTAGAAATGTCAAAAATTTAAAATCCGAATGCTTACAAAAAATACTTTAATAAGCATCATCATCATCATCAGGCTCGTTACTTCACACGATCTCCTGCTACCCTCATCCAACCCCCACCAGCGACCTTCTTCAGGTCACCCGTCCATCTAGCGTGGGGTCGTCCAACTCTGCATCTTCATAGAAGGTCTCCACTCCAGTCAGTCAGTGGAGTCGTCCAGGCCCGGATGGCTAATGGGGTTGGGGTTGTGGACATTCCCCCGTTTTCCGATCCGCTGGTAATTCGTGCACTTTCGGTGCTGGGCGCCGTGACTGGTGTAACAGCGCCCGTGTGGCTCAAGACTTGCCTATCATGATGAAATAAATAAATCATTAGCTGAAGATGAATTAAAAAGCCATCGAAACAAAAGGGCATGTATGAAGAGGTTGATGAATGTCGAAGTAGCGAAAGAGGTATGTCGTGATCGTGACAAGTGGCGCTCAATTGTCTCTGCCTACCCCGCAAGGGATTTGGCGTGAAGATATGTATGTATGTATGCTTGAAGTGCCCGCTGTCGGCCAGATGAAACATACGTCTAGTCAGGCCGACGACAAACTCCTTCTCCACTCCAGAACCCGTCTACTCCATCATTCATCGGTTCTGCGACAAACGTGTCTAGCTAGCTATTATCTGACAGAGTTCAACGTTTCTGACTTTATCGTTTATAGTAATACCCGAACATAGCTATCTCCATAGCTCGCTGAGCGACCTTGAACTTGTGGACCAGACCCATAAGTACACTCAAATTGAAAAATCTTTGAAAATATTTGTGCGAGCGAGAATAGAATTATAGAATTTTCAAAACTTGAAATAGCATCAATAGCGCGGCAAAATGGCGGTCTAGGCCTCTGTGTTCTAAGGGCTGTAATGATTATACTAAGCAGGTGTGTGTAATTATTGTTCAAGTAATTTATGTATACGTGATTTGCGGTGATCGTGATTCTCATACTAATGCGCTAACAAGTCCAATCATTGTTTGAGACAAACTTTGCTAATTTAACTAGTTTAGTTAGGATCTACATAAAATGATGCACGTGACTGTTGGAATTAATCTTAGAGTTACAATGAGTTTCTACGTATTTAATTTTATTTATTATTTATATTACCGCCTCCGTGGTCTAGTGGTAACAAACGTTGCCGTGAACTCGGGAGGTCGTGGGTTCGATTCCCACCGGGGACAAGTTGTACATTGTATAATTTGTCTCGGTCTGGGTGTTTATATGTATAATATGTATATATTTACAAAAAAAAAAGTATAATATGTAGTTTATCAACCATCTAGTTTCCGTAACACAAGCCTCGTAGCTTACCACGGAAATTAGATGGCGCTGTGTGACCTGTCTGGAAATATTTATTATTATTATTCAAATTCAAAAATTCTTTATTGCACTAAAAAATATTGTACATAGGCGGGCTTAATGACTAAGCATTTTCTAACAACCAACCTTTGGGAGTGTGGAGAGGTATTAACGAAGGGTGCAATTTATTATAATAGACTTACATACTAATATTACATATACTGAATAAATATATACATAAATACCTACATATCTATATATATTATAATTAAGTTAGATTAACACACATTATAATTTTAACGTCAATTTTATCTTATTTATTATTTTATTTAGGTAAGTCTTGTTGTAATTTGTGGCGCGGTTGTGGTTCGGTTGTAAGAACGCGTTATTTGAATCCTACAAAGGTCGGTTCAAACCCACCCGGCATGTACCAATGAGAAACGTACATTTGTCATAGATTAACAACACCACCGTTCCCGTGCCTCGGAGAGCACGTTAAGCCGTCGGTCCCGGTTCCACTAATACCAACTTGTGGAATCGTTAATAAATTGTCATTAAAAATTGACATCATATCCTCGCCAAGCCGTCTGGCCAGCGTGGCGAGTGTAGGCCAAATTCTCCAGATATATAATCTGGAAGGCCCATCTCCAGCAGTAGAGGTCTAGAACGCTGTGTTCTAGGGGCTGTAATAAAATAAATGATGAAGAAAGTCTTGTTTCAAGTAATTTTTTTTTTATAAATATCATCATGGCAAGCATTCTAGTTCTCCTTGAAAAAATATGCACCCACATACCGTAGTCACCATCCCTTCGCGTACCTATAAATTTGGTGACTTCCAGCCTCTGTGTTTCCACTTTCCTATAACCTGGAGTCCTTCAAGCGAAGTGTGAAAAGGTATCTAGTCAAGCCGGCATAGTGTTAGGGACTGATGTCGGACATAGTGTCTGATTCCAGTTGCTAACATTCATATACCATGCCATACTTTAAAAAAAAACAAAACAAAAAAAAAATTAAGATTCGCTAAAACAATGAAACCAATATTAATTGCACAAGCGCTTCCGAGGCGCACGTTATATTTTAGAGTTAATTAAGGACACTGTATTTTTTTTGTTGTTGATATAATCTAACAATATGCATCCTTCAACAGGTGAAAGTGATGCTGAAGGTTGGAACATCAGGCGATGGACCATTCACCACTGGCTCCCAAACTTTCTGCCTCGACAAGCGCAAGAAACAAGTCACCCTGTACGAAAACGTGTCATCCTCATCAGCCACCACCACAGCTCCAGAAGACAGAAAAGTCGGCGTAGCTGCACCGAAGATGTTCGCCTTTGATGCCATCTTCTCGCAGGATGATTCACAGGTACTTGTTTAGTTATTTATAATTATTATTATTTTTCTTATTAATAATTATTTATTGAGATAGCAACATCGATACTGTCTAACGCGCGAAAATGGAATATGCATATTATTTTATTTATTTTTATTTATTCATTAGAGTACATGATAGGCGGACTAATGGTGGTAATTTTCCTAGTCTGCCGGGGCGGGGAAGAATCCACCGTTCGTTCCGATAAACCCAGTAAAGAGTATCCACAAGTTTCGGAATCAGACTCGAATTGCCGTTATGCCCAGTAAAGCCGGCATAGTTATAGGGACTGAAGTCAGTCATGAGTGTCTGATTGCAGTTCCTAATATTAATATACCTTGCGCGCCACTTGTGCTAGTATAAAACCAAACAATAAAGAAAACAAATGTTGCCAGAAAAAAAACTTATTTTACCGATAATATTTAAAATAGTTTTGAGGTTTTGATTGCTTGCAACTAATAAACGATTTTGAGTATACTTTGGCCTCTAGAAAGAATAGTTGAGTCTAGAAAGAACACACACTTTTATAGATCTTACTAAGTTTTCTACCTACCCGCATTGTATTTTTGCTGAACCTAAAAGGGGAATCGATAAAACCACTTGAGAAATAAACCTGTTCACTTATTCTAAGAGTTGGCTGAACAAACTTTGCACGGCAGTGTAAACAAAATTTACTTCTTTATTGTTAGAGGGTTTCCTTATGCCAGTTTTTCCTGCAACTATATTTTTATTTTAACTATAGGTACCTACTATTTTTATATCTATAGTATTGTAGTTTAGATAATATTGCATATTTATTACGTAATCATATTTCTCTAATTGCACCTACCTTACGTCTTTAATATTTTACAGTGTCCCTAAGGTTGGCTGTCAGAATGTCTAGCGGCGACATTAAGTCCGCCCCTTGTTATATTGTGCAATAAAGTTTTAATAAATAAATATAAAACTATGTATGTAATTTAGTATTGTAAACAACAATACTGATTACAATATTGATTATTGTATTTAGGTTGGGTTTGGAATGTCACTGTTATAATTTATTTTTTATGTACTTTTAGTTTTAGGTTTTATATATTTTTTTTTTCTTCAATTGATTGACTTTTAAAACAATTTAATTCTATTTTATTATTCAGCCAAGCGTCTGGCCAAGTACTCGTAGTTGTCCAAACAGCTAACGGAAATGTCTGGAGACAGAAAAGCTGGTAATTATTTCTGCCAACATATTAGCCCCGCTATACAATGGGGAAATGTTGCCAGCCTCATTGAGACTATCCCTGAAGGGTCGTCTCTAGAGGATATTTAGACTTATAGTTTTTTTTTAATTTTAGGTTAAGTATAATTTAATTTTAGTCTTCAAGTATTTTTTTTTTAGTTTTAATATTATTATTGTGAAGACGCAATGTTAAATGCATGCTGTAATGGTCAAGACCAAGAATGTCACCAGCTGTTCTGATGCAAGACCAACACCAAGATTATGAGTGCAAGAACATGACCAAGAACGAGACCAGCTGTTCTGGTGCAAGACCAAGACTTAGCCAGTCATGGTCTTGCTTTGGCCAACAATAGGAAATATACGATATATTACCAAGCAACTCAGCTTTCGAAAAAAAACGTATAAAATGTAAAAAATCTATCGTTTCTTTAAAATAATGTTCAAAATTTTTAAGCGATCTAAATGGGGATTAACATTATTTGGAGAGCAAAAGACGTGAGAATTGAATTACTGTGATCTGGAAGAGGGGCTTCTGTGCTTGTCTTTCGGGAACTAGCGGGGGATCATAGTACTCTAAAAAGACTAGAACTGGCATCAAAATAAATTGCTCTAACACAAAAGAAATAATTCATATGACATGGGTTAGTAAATTCTTAAATCTATATTATGGCTGGACCGAATCTAACTGCAATACAATAATAATAAATAAAACATTATTGCCATAAGCTAGGATTTTGTTCTTATTTACAACTAGATACTTAAAATTTAATTCGTTAAAAGCCGTGTCAGCTTACAATCTAATAATATTTTTGTCCTTAAATATATATTTGTGGCTGTAAAATGGTCGTGTTTGGTTACAATCTAGTAATAATAATATTTATGTTCATAAACAAAATTCGTGGCTGTAAAATGGCCTTGTCAGCTTACAATCTAATAATATTTATGTCTTTAAGTATAAATTTGTGACTGTAAAAGGGCCGTGTCTGCTTACAATCTAGTAATAATAATGTTTATGTCTATAAATATAAATTCGTGGCTGTAAAAGGCGGTGTCAGCATACAATCTAATAATATTTAATTATGTCCTTAAGTATAAATTTGTGGCTGTAAAATAACCGTGTCAGCTTATAATCTAAACCAATAATTAAAAATAGAATAATAGTCTTTTCTAGTAGATTTGTTGTTATTGTGGGAGATAGATGGGGTGGTTAGGAGGATAAAAGTTCCATCGGCGGTGGTAAGTTCGCGCAGTCGCGAAGCTTTGCACTCTCACAATATTCCACAACAAAATTGCCATACATATCTCACAAAATATATACGTACACTCAAAAAAACTTATCTAGCACGGTGATTTATAAAAAAAAATAACATGCCTATCATATCAGACCTTAGACAACAGATCTGGTCAGAGCGTGACGAGTGAAATTCTTCAGAATTATCTGGAAGTACTCTTAATAGTTTTTATAATTTTAACGGGTCTTTACGCGATTTACCTTAGAGACATATTTCTCCCGACGTTTCAGCCAAGTTGCATTGGCCGTGGTCTTAATGGACGTCTAGGTGCTGTGATAATGATGACACAGAGTCAGAGCTTTCTTTCGTTGTTCTAAATTTGTTCACGAATAATAATAAATTATTTATTGTACATTATGTCAAAGGCGATGGTTGGTGAGGGTCTGATGTAAAGTTTTAACGCTTCCACAAGTTGATATTAGTGGATCCGGGACCGACGGCTTAATGTGCTCTCTGAGGCACGGTCACGGTGGCAGAAGACAAATTTCTAAGCATTCCATGGATACGCCGTGCGAGTGCCGGGTCCATCGTGTGTGGGTAAGAGATGAGAAGAATGGTGTCTCGGCTGTGGCTGGTTTAAGAAAAAGAGGCCTCCCTTTTTTATTTTATTGCGCGATAATACGCTTACCATCCACCATTCTACTCCTCTCCCTACCCAACCAAATACTGTATAATTCCGTATTTAATCTATGACAAATATACGTAAAAAAAAAGTGTATTTCTATTTGGCACATGCCGTGGGTTTGAACCTATATGTGTAGGATTTTAAGAAAAGCGTTCTTTCAAACGAGCCCCCACCGCTCTTTGTGTTGTGTACACAAAATTAATTTAATAAAGAGCAGATTGAAATTCGTTTTGTCTAAACCCTCCTTAATGATTAACAGGAACAAGCATGTTATGCTATAAATCTCAAACAATACAACAGCAATTCCATATAAATCAATCTTCACTAACCCATTTTCCAAGCGTAATTAACTGCAAAGCTCATGCAGCCTGAAGCGGTCAACATTTCAAATTCAGAACTATACCCACAATAAACTAAACTGCAAAGTCCTTTGCAGTTGTAGCTATAAACTTTGAAAATCCGTCAGGCTCCGATAATAATAATAATTATAATAAAATTCTTTATTGCACATAATTTACAAATGTAGTGTGCATGGGCGAACTTAATGCCGAAGGCATTCTCTACCAGTTAACCTTTGTGATGGTAAAAAGTGAGGTTATGGGATGATTGAGATTGGAAATAATAATAGTATAGATACAACATGAATAAAGATATAAATAATAATAAATAAATATTTCCAGACAGGTCACACAGCGCCATCTAGTTTCCGTGGTAAGCTACGAGGCTTGTGTTACGGAAACTAGATGGTTGATAAACTACATATTATACTTTTTTTTTTCGTAAATATATGCATATACACACCCAGACCGAGACAAATTATACAATGTACAACTTGCCCCCGGTGGGAATCGAACCTACGACCTCCCGAGTTCACGGCAACGTTTGTTACCACTATAAATAAAGAGGGAGATTTCTTAAGGATTGGCCTAAAGCTATACTTCGTGGAATTTATTAAGGATCTAATATTTTTATATTATATTCTAGAATAGTAAGTAAATAACTACGTTTTTTTATTTTAATTATTCAGTAATAATATCTTAAGTTACGTTGCAGAGAAGTTTTCCTAAAAATATCGCAACTCATACTGACCCTAATCAAGTAGGTAGCGAGAGGTCGACGATCACACGAACGTTGACTTACGTAATTCTTTCTCTCTCACTCGAGTCTTTGTGTTATCACGATGGATTTTGAGATTTTCAAACGCAGGCCGCGTTTTATATATTAATATTTAACCATTTAGCAATGTTATGTTTTTTTTTTTTTTTTTTAAATGTGACCTTTTTTTCAATTTCAAAATGAGATTCTACTAATGACATCTCGAGCCTAAAAAAAAATTTTTACTCTTAATAATTACTCGCGGTATATTGGCTAAATGAGAACTCAGTCCTTCCACAAAAATACCCAGCAAGTAATTACGAGCGTAATAATACATTCATACCCAAACAAGCCTCATAACGAAATAACTTCTAGCTGAACATTCACTATTTAGGAATTCTCCGCTACGAACATTTCAACTCACAAAGGCGGTCGATTTATACTGGTAAATTGTAATGTGAAGATTTAAAAACACGCAGGGATTCCAACCTTAAATTAAAATTACATTAAATTGGTTTGTTGGCGCTTAGATATACAAATGTCGCAAACGTTATACTTCATTGCTTTATGATAGATCTGCGACGCTTCACTATAAGGAGGTTAGCCCTATGCTTTGTCGCAAACGTTATTCGTTTTTTACGACAGAGATTGCGTCATAATTACCAAATATTACTAAATTCTCAACTTTATAGGCGCTCGACATTGACAGCGACCGTGCAAATATCAACTTTAATAGCGTGATATATATATAATGGAATACGTTAACTATATATATGACCGCCTCCGTGGTCTAGTGATAACAAACGTTGCAAAAACGTTGTGAACTCGGGAGGTCGTGGGTTCGATTCCCACCGGGGGCAAGTTGTACATTGTATAATTTGTCTCGGTCTGGGTGTTTATATGTATAATATGTAGTTTATCAACCATCTAGTTTCCGTAACACAAGCCTCGTAGCTTACCACGGAAACTAGATGGCGCTGTGTGACCTGTCTGGAAATATGTATTTATTATTATTTATTTATTATTTATATATATAGTTAACGGATTCCATTATATAACGTTTGCGCTTAAGTAACAGAATAGGGCTGCAGCAGCCCTTGTTACTGCCATCACAAGAAACCGTTTAATATATATATTTTTTTGGAAGCGCGTTCCATAAATGTATTGACGGCAGACCTGCTTAGGCCAAATTTTTTCAGTAAGTGATGGAAAGATTTTGCTGGAACTCCTCTCGCACCAACTTCCTCTGCGTAAAGCGGTTCGAGACTCTTGAACCCGTTCCTGATAATGATCATCTTCTGCGAGATCATAATATTTATTCGACTTCATGTTAATACTATACTTAACTTAATACTATAATAAATTATGGTATACATATATAAATTTAAACGACCGCCTTCATGAATTAAATTACGTACGCTGCAATGCTATCAATTTTCCTTAATCCTCTTTATGCGAACCTCTGTGAGACTGCAGTATAGAATCTATGCACCTGCAATAATATAGCAACCATTATTGCTATTCAACAGGCTTAGACTAATGCTACAATGGACTTTAACTTGGAAATAGTAAATACTAACTTCCATCTCGAACGTCAAACTCGAAAGCTGTAGAGATGTCCTGTAATATCGGTATATATTTTTTTAAAATATTTATTGCACAAAGTACGAAGGCGGACTTAATGCCGCTAGGTATTCTATGACAGTCAAATCTTCGGGACAACAAGAGCAATTAAACAATGAAAGGTAGGTGCAATTACAGGCTTAATTAGACAATATAATGCCATATATAAATTAATACATACTTACATATACATACAATAATAATATTTACATATCTACATACTAATACTACATGCAAATACATACATATAAAATAGAATGTAATAGTATCTATAACCATATCAAATACAAGTATAATTATCAGCAACGCCAGAAATAAACTAAGTTTATTATGACTTCATGTAGTGTGCATAAACAAGTTTTGTAAAGATAGCCCTGCTCGGGGCCTGCCGGATTTTTATAGGCAACTGATTCCAGAGGTTTACGGCTACAACTGCAAAGGACTTTGAGACAAAAGAAGAATGGTGAGTGGGAATGGACAGAGTAGAATTAGAGGAAGAACGGAGAGTTTTGTCATGGGTAGCGCCAAGATAAGTGAAGCACTCTTTAAAGTAATAAAGTATATATATTTGTACAAAAAATCGGTAGGTTTTAAATGGTGTGACACTACAAACCAGAGACATTAAAATATATAACAAGACAGGGCAAAAACCTAAACGGTATAAGAATCAAAGCTAAACTAACGGTACATAACGAATTAGTGTATGACAGTCATTATCGGTTATTGACGTTTTACGTTATTGGGTATTTGACGTGCACTTTTAAATTACATTAAAATGTAAAACACGTTGTTCTTCGACAAGAGAACCTTGTGTCAGTTTATTTTCGTAAGTAAATGTTGAATAATAATATTTATTATTATTCCTCGCCAACCCGTCTGGCGAGCGTAGCGAGTGTAGGCCAAATTCTCCAGATATATGTTCTGGAAGACCTAACTTCAGCAGTGGACGTTGTGTTCTAGGGGCTGTAATGATGAATATTTATTAAAATTTACGGAACGTTCTAAAAGTTGTTATTATGAAAAATATCCGCTACTTAATTACTGCTATTACAGATGCACACAATTATAGCCTTAAAAACACTAGTCATACGGTTCACATTGGCTCCAATTATTGCTCAGTTGACCATTAGACAAAAAGTTCCTCTAGTCGATCATAGATGGTGCTAGTATAGTTGTATAGGGTTAAAATAATTATGTGCATATAGAGATGGCGCTGGACAATTATTGTATAGTTGCCTTAAAAACTAGGTTTGAGAGCTCGTCAAGTCAAGATTCAAGGAAGTACATGATAGCTTAGCAGTTTGGAACATATTTTTTGTATACTGATTTTTGTTCGGTATATCTACAGAAAAATCGGTAGGTTTAAAAACAGCTTGGCTTATTATGTGCCGTCCAGTGGCCTAGCTGACGTCGCTGTAAGCCAGGATTAGTCCGCGCCGTTAGACGCTTGACAACTGATACGAAACCGACATTCAACGGGCACGTATATTAACATTATTAGCTTTGTGCTATACCTACATGTACAGCATACGTGATTAGAATTTAGATGTACTAGTATTGATTGAAGTTTCCAATAGAGTTAATTAATTTGTTTAGGCTTTAACAAAAGTTAACATCACGCTTAACGCTTAGATTGAATCAAAAGTGGAACATACGGAAGACGTTACGGGTGGAACTAGCAAACTACGTCTATGTGACGCACTTGAATCAGTAAGCCAAGCTAGCTGTCGAGCCGTAAGCTACACGCGCTTCTTCTATGCGTTTTGCCTCGCTCACGTCCCACTGTGACAAATTCTAACTCATTCATTAAGAGGGTTTAACGTTGGTTCTTCCCTCTTGCTCGCACAATCCAATATTAAAAAAAAACAAGTCTGAGTTTTGAGATAACTTTCTAAGGAATAGAATTACACGTGCAGTTTTTTTTTCCTTTTGTAAAATAAATCATAGGTTCAACGTGGTCATATCATACTTATAACTGCATAAATATTTGTAGTTTTTAATAACTAATTACCTACTTATTCATACTTTAGCAATGCTAAAGCGTATACTGTAAATATGTAACTAAGTTCATGCATTCAGCTATTTACGCTGCAATATACATTGATTTTGAAATCAAGTTGGTAGATGTGGCATTAGCGAGTGAAAAGATTTCCAAAGAATGAGGGCTAAGTCGACTACAAGTGTCATATAAGAGTGGTTTTTGTTGTATTCTCATTAGAAATTCATTTAGAATAAATGTTACATACATTAGAAATTGGTAATGGACCTAAAGCGTCTTAGCTTAAATAGCGTACCAAACTAGAAGATATTATTTATTTATTTATTTAATACTTTATTGCACGAAGTACAAAGGCGGACTTAATGCCCGTAGACATTTTCTGACAGCCAAACCTTGGGGACAAATTTGAACTATTATAGGTGCAATGAAAGAAATATTAAAAAATTAGGAACAAAAATTAACAGCATAATTATACACTTACATATTATATTGTTATATATACTATAATATCAATATACTAAATACTAATACATACATATATACACTTACTAATATTGTGAGGAGCTTTTCAGGTAGTGTGTGAGCCGACCAGTAGCAACCGTAACCATGTATATGGGGTATAAGACAAATATGAGATGCGATGTAGGTTAATTTCGCGTTCTAATTTAATATAAAACTCGATGCAGTATCCTTCGTAGAACGATCTTTGGCAATATAGCTAAATATTTACATGTGCTTTGAAAGCAAGTAATTTACAGAGCTTCTGGAACTCATAATGGAGCTCCGTATTTTACAGGTTAATTAAACTACTCGCTTGTAGTTTAACATAAAGTACTATTATAACTTATCATACAAAATCCTAGTTAATAGTTAGTAGATACAAAATAATATAATACGGTAGCGTATTAGCCAATCTGGAGAAGACTTTAAGACATTCGGCCACAGTCTCTACTGCAACGAGAGCATTTTTATCTATCCCATCTTATCAATCTAGCTTTCAGTCAAACTTCTTCGCAGTAGTGGCCGCTAATTTTTTGTGGAACAATTTGCTGGAGAAATTAGCAAAGCAGCCAATAGATCTTTAAGAAAATGATATATTCACATTACTTAAACAGCTCCCAACAGCCTGTGTAAGATATATTGTATTTAGTATATATAGTGTGTAGTATATGTACGAGTATTATTGCGTACATATTTGTATGTATATTAATGTATTATTGTATCATAGAATAAGTTTATTTTATTTTTATTTTTTCTTTAAAAATAAAGTTTCTTATTTAAATCTTAGTCAAAATATTCTCTGTAGTCCCAAAGGTTGGCTGCTAAAGAATGCCTAGCGCCATTAATCCCGCCCCTTATACAAAGTGCAATAAAGTTTTTAAATAAAATAAATAAAAATAAGAACACAGGGCACATCCCAAAGCACGCCAACTTCAATGACGTCATTCGTCAGGACCATGTGTCTCGCCAGCCTTAGAACACAGTGACATGGCCCGCTACGATGGTAAGCGGCCCGATGGAATGGCGCTGGTACCATAGACGATGGGTCTGCCTTTAGTAAGAGATATCACCTGTGTGGACACTCTGGCGCCTTCCCACCTATCCCAAACCTTGAATCTCAAACAGTTGAAGCTCTTGGGCTGTCGTCGGACCCACTTGGTCCATGATACGCCAGATACATGTGAATGACGTCATTGAGGCTGGCGTACTTCAGGATTCAACCTGTGCTCTAGTTGCAGGAGAGGCTGTGGTGGCTGAGTATCTGTCTCCATATTGGCTGGTATGCATATCTATTATTTTGTATAATGTTTGGAAATTTTCAAGGTCTTTGGGCCACTCAACACGGCAATGCTGCCAATATCCTTAGCACTTTTTTTACCCATTGGAGCTGTTTTTTATATTTATATATAATTATATATTTTTTGTTACCTATTAATTAAATAGAAAAAATATTTATTCGGAGTAAAGTACAAGGATTAAAAAATAAAATAAATTAAGAACTAAATTATAAAAACTAATTTAAAATTAATAAATAAAATTACGACTATTCGATGGGCGTAGTGTGCCGAGGACACTCGCTGCGTTCCCCCTTTGAACAAGATATTCTCTACTCAAAGTGTCACCCGTCGTCGCCAAGTGGAGTTTCTCACCAAGCTCGCGGGAGAACACAATCTCGGACCACGGACCCATCGTTTCAACTGCAAATGGAATGAAATGGTGATTGATGATGATCTCCGCGTACTTGTTGTGCTTAAGGCGTGCGGCTGATTTTGCAGCGGCCCCAGGTTTCTTATGGCTGGATGTCACATGTGACTGACAGAGTGTGTCAACACATGTGGCATCCCAAACCAGTGCGCGGTCTCTAGTATATGGAATTAATGGCATCCCGTCCGGACGCCTACCATCATTTCTAACTATCCCCGATGGTTCGAGGATGCAGGGGATGTTAGCAGTTGTAAGCGCCCTTGACAGGATGTCATTAATAGCATGATGTTTTGAGATTCTGCCGGCACTTTTTTGGCAAAGAAAAGACCTATTAATTGTATTTTTTAATAAATTATACATATATTATATAATAAACAAGTAATTTATTTACTTATTTGAAAACTTTATTGTTTTAATAACAAAAGGCGTATGTAATGCCGATTAGCATTCTTACCATCAACCTTCGGGTCATCATCATCATCATCATTACAGCCCCTAGAACAGGCGTCCTAGACCTCCACTGCTGGAGATGGGCCTTCCAGAACATTTATCAGGAGAATTTGGCCTACACTCGCCACGCTGGCCAGACGGCTTGTATTAATGTAATGTAATGTAACCTTCGGGTACATTGTATTAATTATAATAGGTTTATAAAACAAACATAAAATAAAGAATATAAAAATAATATTGACAATAATTAAATTTAAACTATTTACTTATAACTTATTAAATAAATACATGATTTTAATACTTAAACTACATAATAATACATACATTCACTACATAAATAATACATAAACTACTTAAACTATATACGTATATACATAAACAATATAACTATACAACAATTATTTTATTTTATTCCGTCGAATTTGCTAGCTGTGTAATAAAATCGCGGAAAAGAAACTTATTGAAGAAAATTATATTATGTTGATGTCATAATGCCCGTCTCTGCAATCCAAGTAACATCTCTAACAAATTTCAAGACAAACATACATTCATACGAGTACACACAGACAAAGCTTCTTTCATATTTATAATATTAGTGGATATGGATATTAATAAGACCAATTAAACGTTAATTTCAATAATCGTTAAATATTTAATACGCGCGTCATTAAAATTTTCAATGAAAACAATTTCTCTCGTTCCCCTTCAGAAGGTAAACGAATTTGAAAACCCAGGCCTAATCTCGGGTCTCTCACCTTAAGTCCTTTTAATTATCTGCCTGCCGTAGACATATATTTAAGAAACAAACTAATCTATAAATTAAAAATGAAAGGATTTTTTTTATATTATGCCATTAATTCCATGTACTGACAAAGCCCATATACAGCCGCAACAACAGTTTAATTAAATTTATTTACCTAACGTAGGTAGATATTTATATTTAATATAGGTACCTATATTTTTGGTTATTTTTTGTTATTGTGTTGATGTTCCTATGTCACTACCAGTTCTGTTCCTTGTCTTCACATTGCACTCTCATAAGACATATATTTTAACGTTAAATATATATTGTGTACAATTTTGTTTAAATTATATTGACTTAACCAAATTCCGGTGGGAATATAATACACTAAGAATAAAGAATAAAGTATTAAATATTTATACTAAAAACTAAAATTAAACTGAAATAAATTTAAAAAACATTGATAAGCTACTTTAAAATAAAATTAAATTAATAAAAAACATAACTGCCTAATTGAAAGAATAATAATATAGCGGCTGGTTAATGCTGTATGTGACAAGAGGACCGGCGGTTTTTTCGCGCAGCAAATCAGCATATTAGTGCAGCAAGGGAATGCTGCAAGTTCTGGCACACTGCCACATGATCAAGTCATTGCACAATATCTTTATTTATAGTTTATTTTTATTTAATATTTAGTTTATATATATTTAATTAATTGTAATGTAAATTAAGCTTACATTTATTTTGAACCTTACACATATCGCCGTGTTAGCATGAAAACCAACTAAGTTAGTAATTTTTGCACAAAAATTATATGCACATTTAATTATTTAAAAAAACGTTTATTGCTTTTAAGACCCACTATGTTCGAAAAGAGTCATAGTGCTTAGTCGAGTTTAGCTCAGCTGAAGATTTTTAATCGACTTTTAAAAGTGAATTTACTAAAAAAAATAGTTAGTTGGTTTTCGCTCTAACCCGGCGAAATACTCTTTAATTGCGTAGAGTCTTATTTCCACTGTATTTGGTTTTAATGTGCTACTTTTGCTAAATAATAACGATATTTTATATTTTTTTCTTTTCGTTTTATTTTATTAGGAAGACTTGTACCTAATACAAAACATTAGAAAATGAAATAGGTGACTATGAGCTAATTAAAAGTGGCAACATGGCAAACATGGCACATAGTGGATAAAACAACAAAATACAAAATACAAGTCTGGAGACAGGAAAGCTGCCAGCGTATTAGCTTAGCTATACAGAGGGGAAATTTTGCCAGTCTTCTTGGGACTATCACTGAAGGGTCGTCTCTAGAGGACATCTTTTACTTATAGTTTATTTTTTATTAGGTTTAGTTTATATTTATTTTAATTTTTACTTTTAAGTAGTTTAAATTTATATTGTAATTGTTTTATACTGCTTGTATATTACTTCATTAAATGCCCTTAAAAAAAATATATTTAAAAAAAATACACGTGTAAACTAAATACTAAATCTTAATAGAGGGAATGACTATACATATTTTCTATACCAAAACTAATTATGCATTGAGACAAAATTAGAGACTACTTTGGTCCTCACGGAATTAAAACTAAGGGCCTAATTAATCGAGCTAAAGCACGTGCTTACGTACTCGTAAGTTCGACTTCACTGTTGCTTGGACAGAGTCGCGGTTGGCACCGCAATGAACAGATCGTATGCCAAGCAAGAGCTCAAGCGACGTCAGAATGGGGTGTATCACTAACTTTTTATCACGATAGATGGCGCATGATAGATGGTACCTAATAGAACTGACAGTTGCATAGAAAACTTGTATTTTTATTACGAATTTTATTATTTTCTGGATATACTCGTATTGCGAAGTGAGCGGCTTTTAAGTGTACAAATCGAGATTTCCAAGCGAAATCAGA
The DNA here is from genome assembly GCA_910589645.1 of Tinea semifulvella. Lineage (NCBI taxonomy): Eukaryota > Metazoa > Arthropoda > Insecta > Lepidoptera > Tineidae > Tinea > Tinea semifulvella. The sequence continues at coordinate 4,416,415 of OU342611.1, read as the reverse complement.
ACTCAAAATTGCCGTTCCATTTACTTAACGCTTTTTTCTTTTTAAAGACGGTGTTCGCTTTCTTAATTCGTCTTTTAAGGTAGGTAAAATTAAGTTAAAATACATATTTCTTTTTATAAAAATAAATAAATACAAAAACATTAAAAAAATGATCCGTCATAGGTATAAACTAGGTACCAGTGCCGCTAGCGACATCTACAAAAAGCTTTGCCTGATACACCCCATTAGTTGCATTTCCGACATTTCGTAAGGTATTAATGTATTTAACCGCATATTACTACTCAATCAATTAAATAGTGTCTTTGCTCTAATCTTGAAAGAATTTTGCATTTGATTATGTTATATACGTCTATGTAATGCAATACCCGTCTCTGCTACCCGCAAAAAGAAAACGCGGAGGCTTACGTGAAGCTTTACAATGTAAACACGCTTAAAGTGGCAGATTTACCTAAATTATTCAAAGCATTAGTTACTTAGGTACCTCTGTCTACCTGTGGAACCTCCTCTATCTTTTTTCCCTTTTTATTTAATAAAAAATATAAACACGATTACGTGATAATCATCAGCATCATATTTTTTTTCCTCATTATTTCTAGGGGCTGTCCCTAGAACAAAGCGTGCTAGACCTCCACTGCTGGAGATGAGCCTTCCAGAACATATATCTGGAGAATTCGGCCTATACTCGCCACGCTCTGGCCAGACGTGACGTGACGGCTTGGCGAGGATATGATGTCAAATTGTAATGACAATTTATTAACGATTCCACAAGTTGGTATTAGTGGAACCGGGACCGACGGCTTAACGTGCGGGAACGGTGGTGTTATAAATGTATGACAAAAGTACGTAAGAAAGGTCTCATTGGTACATGCCGGGGAGGGGTTTGAACCGACCTATGTAGGATTAAAGGAACGCGTTCTTACAACCGAGCCACCACCGCGCCATGATAATACATAAGTATAACTATACAAATTACGACACCAATATTATATTATATTATATTATAATACATTATATTATATTATATTATATTATATTATATTATATTATATTATATTATATTATATTATATTATATTATATTATATTATATTATATTATATTATATTATATTATATTATATTATATTATATTATATTATATTATATTATATTATATTATATTATATTATATTATATTATATTATATTATATTATATTATATTATATTATATTATAATACATTATATTATATTATATTATATTCATCGTTTGTCCACTCTGAGCCGGTTTTGGGCAATAACTTTTAGCGTGTTTACGCAAAAACAATACATTACATTTACATCTTAAAGGAAGACTAATAAAATTAATTATACTTTTAATTAAATAATTAATAAAAACAAATACAGCATTATTATTAATTATTATTATTCTATCGGTTGGGTTAATTATTATTAGATGCACATTTGTTAATAAAAATCATTAACCCAACCGATCAATTAATAAAAATACTTTATTCGATTAATAAATTCTTGTCTTATAAGAAAATTCAAAATGTTATTCCTTACAAATCTACATCGTGTTTTTTTTTGTTACAGACTGAAATATGCTCTAGTGCGTTGACTGACGTCATCCATGCTGTAATCAACGGGACCGATGGATGTTTATTTTGCTTCGGACATGCCGGATTAGGTGAGTAATACCGTTAATTAAATTTGCGATTAAACGATTAAAAGTTTCAAACGGGATTATTGAAAGAGATATCTACAGCATGTTTGAAAACGTATCTCAAAATATTTTAAGATACAGCAGTGATATGAAATTAACTTGTGTTGTAGAAAATCAAAATCAATCATTTATTTATTATTTATAAATAATTTGGTACATTTATTAGGGTTCTAACAGGTGGTTGTGAGCTACAAAAGTCGACCATCTATTAGGTTTAAACATATTAACAATTTTTTGAAGTTATTATTAAAAATAAAATGATAAAAAATGAAAATCAAATGAGGTAATAAGAAACAAACGAAAAACGAATTAAAAATATAAATATAAACATTTACAAACAAACAACATATTCGTAGTACAAACATAATGCAAAACTTTTAAAATGTTAACCCCGAAAATTAATAAAACATACATATAAACCAAGAGCTCGCTACAAAAATCGGTAAGAGGTATGGAATACCATAACTGAGTCAGCACCCAATAAAAACATGCTTAAAAAATAAATTGATAAATAAAAAGAAAACCAATCAGTCATCATCATCATCAGTCTATGTCTCTCAACTGCTGGATATAGCTCGCCTCTTCATATCCTGCCAACCTTATCCATCCGACCTTCGTAAGGTCATCCGTTCATCTAGCATGGTATCGTCTTACTCTGCGTCTTCCAGACCGTTGTCTCTACTTCAGAACCTGTTCACTCTATCGTTCATCAGTTCTGCGACAGATGTGTCAATGTCCACCAGCCCATTGTCACTTCAGCTTGTTAAATTAGAAAAATCACAAGCATAATAATCTGTCTAAACACCAATTCAGAGGAAGGATTCTGAGCAAGATAGAGGTGTTCTATGTAAATAATATATTAGATATGCACAATGCAATGAAATCTACACATTTTCACTCATTCACACTTACAATTTACATAATGAGGCGTAGATAGAATTTTTTAAATATTGTCTCTTTATTTTTATTCTTATGATTATTTTTTAATAATTTAAATTGTTAATAATCCGTTCATGCTATATGTTTAGTGAAAATAATGTTATTCCGTAATTGGCTAGGTGTTCGGTAATCATTTGAATGTAAATATTTATTTGTAAAAGACTGCTGTGGAATAAGTAAATGAATAAATAAATAAATAAAAATAATTTTCTCTATAGCTCGCTCGCCCTTAAATTTGTGGACCAGGCCCACTGTCAGTGTCCTCATTTCACCATAGGCGACTGCTGGAAGAAGACACTGGTTGAATACTTTAGTCTTTAAACACTGTGGTATGGTTGATAGGCCTTCGTATAAGTAACAAGGTTTTTAAATACATTGACAAATAAAACTGAAATTGACATTTATATTCTTATAATTGTGTCTGTCTTAGCTTATAGTGTGACAATGTCTATCTACAGCAGCTATAAAGTTAAGTGTTATTCTGTATTTATAACTTTGTTATTTTATTATTTTATTGTTTCTCTTTCCAAATGATGGTTATCATGGACTGCTCCAGATTCACCAATATGGACTATAAAATGATATTGTTTTGTATCAATATTATAAAAATTGACGTGTAAAAATGCAGAATACATCTCTTTTTGTCGTATAAACTTGCAAAATAAACGACAAAAAAAAATTAGTAAAAGTATGATACTAAAAAACATTATTTAATACCTACTTACTTAAAGAAACACCTTGTACAAGTATGAAGTGCAAAGGATGAAATACACATGGACTCCTTCGATCTGACAGCAGCTGAATGAATTCTCAAAGTTTCAACCAGACCAGCGAGTCGCCGCGAATTTGCATCCAAACGAGAAATGCTGGGGTGAACACTTAATTAAAACTCAGATAAATAGAAAAGAGGTATTCTCCTCGCCTTGCAATCCTCTGTAATGTTCAAATGGATGAAGTTGGGTAAAGATTTCTTATTTAGTATTAGACGGGATTACTGGAACCTAAATCAAAAAATCTGATTCATTTTATTTGTATATTTTAGTTCATGCTCTGTAGTATGTCAGTGTCGATACATCCGAGCTGCTAATTTATAGTTCCATTATGTTTTTTTAATTTGAAGTTATGTAAATTATAGATTTGGTGTAATTGAGACCCCACAATACCGGCCTTCCTAGTGTGGGTCTCCAATAGAAAAACATGTACATAGGATTTTATTGGAAATAAACGATTATTATTATGATAGATTATAACGTTAAGAAATTTAATTAATAATAATATTTAAAAATAATAATAACGAGAACAGAAGTTTTAGTTTAAAATCTAAATAATAACAAATAAAAGCTATGACTAATAGTAATACTACGTATAATATATAATAACATTGCGTTGCTCTTTTTAATGAAATTTAGCCTATAGCACCTTCTTGTTACGGACATCTGCATTTAAGCGATAAATCTTCAAAAAATAAACTATAAGATAATACAATAAATAACATGATGTGTGCTTGTTTCTTTGTTGCTTGAGCCAATCACGAGCAAATGGTAAACGTGTGGTAATTTAATCATCCTTTTGATTAACTAGATAACAAAGATAGTTTTAAAAATAAACATTTGTTGCAGGTAAATCATATACTATGCTAGGAAGACCGGACTGCTCGACGACCCTCGGAGCTATTCCTTGCGCCATCTCCTGGTTGTTCCGAGGAATTGCTGAACAACGACATAAATGCGGTACGAGGTTCTCAGTTCGAGTCTCGGCTGTGGAACTTTGTACAAATACCAATCAGATCCGGGATCTTCTTGCACCATATCATAATGGTAAGAATCCATATCCAATTTGTTCAAATTATATTGGCAAATAAGAACTTATTAAATCAATAAAAGTATTAAAATCAAACCCAAATTTTATAAAAATACACTGGGTTATACTAATAAGGGTTACTCTTTAACAGATTCAGAACAGTCACCGGGGGTATATCTACGAGATGATCCTTTATTCGGCACCCATCTTCAAAACCAATCAGAGCTTCGAGTTCATAGTGCAGAGAAGGCAGCTTTCTACCTCGACGCTGCCCTCGCCACCCGAGGAGCCCGTGATGACACCAAAGACAGCCATTTATTATACACATTACATGTTTACCAATACAGCGTGGGAGGAAAAGGAGCAGGTACTAAATTTCAAACATAAATTGCATTTGCATTGTTGTCGTAAAGCCTCATAAATTAACGATGTTCTCATTGTTACAGTGGCCGGTGGAAGAAGCAGACTACACCTAATCGATCTTGGGAATTCAGAAAGAGGCAAATCAAGTGGTGCAATACCACTCTCAGGATTAGGAAATATTTTACTAGCCATTTTTAATGGACAGAGGCACTTACCCTACAGAGACCACAATTTAACTCACGTATTAAAGGAATGTTTAGGATCGTTAACATGTCACACAGCAATGATTGTTCACGTTTCACCTAAAGAACAAAGTTATACAGACACGTTAACGACATTACAACTAGCTTCGAGAATACATAGACTGAGACGACGGAAGGTAAAATTTCCTTCGAACAATAATGCTGGATCTGGAGGCAGTTCCGGAGAAGATGCCAAACCTAGCAGTAGTGAACCTGATCCTTCCAGCAGTGATTTATCAGCGGATACCGTAATTTACGTAGGACCATTAGATGACGCAACTGACGGAGAACATCCGCCTGTCTATATACCGAATATGAACTCTGGTGACAATCGGGGTGTTATAAGTAAAGCTTTGAGAGGTTCATTAGCAGATCAGAGACATAAATCATCTCTGTCCAAAGTAGTAGAGGAAAAAAGCCCTGTACATAAACTATATTCAACTCCGAAATCGTCACCCCTAAAAACTAACCCAATATATTCTACTACCAACTCAATAAAATCATCTCCGGCCCATTGTCCTTCTGTGAAAACTACTCCAACAAAAAAGAATATTAATAGTAAATCACACTTGGAAGACCCAAAAACTAAATCTCAAATATATCAAAACGTGACCGGTGTATCAACTAGCGAGGAGCAATGGATTGATGGCCCGAGAATATCTAAATCAAAATTAGTCGAAGTAAGACATATAATTAAGGAGACGCAGGGAAATAAGAAAGAAACGTGGATTGATGGGCCGATGCAAATAAACAAACCTGCACCACCTACTTTGGAATTACTAACAAGTCAGCCAAAGTCAATGCCTTTACAAATGGGAGTTTTAAATGCTCAAGGAAACGAAAGTCTTGGTTATGGTTACATGGATAGTCATAAGAAAAATATGATACGGAAGTGGGTTGAAAATCAAACTGTACAAATTACCAAATCGAGACACAATTCTCCCAGTCACAAAGTATCACAAAGTCTTAAAGACGTCCCAAACTCCAAAACCATTGACGATTGTGATGAGTCGGTAATAAAGGAAGCAGTAAAACGTGTCCATGTTGAAGAGTCAACTATTAGAACAGGTTTAAAGTCTTGCACGAAAAACATGGTTATTGAAGAAGAAAGCTATCTTGAAGTTAAACATAATGATAAACCGAAGAAATCTAGCAATGTAAAATCAACAACGAAGAATGAAATAGATGATGATGAAGACAGTGAGGAATTGGCAGAGATTCCACCAGCTCTACCACTTATACAACCATTAAGTAGTCGGGAAGTGTCAATGGAAAGTTTAGATATAAAATTTAAAGAAAGGCTAAGAATGAATGATGAATTACTATCCACACATAGTAGAGATATAGATATAAACGGTATGAGTAAAGGTCCTGTTGAAGAAGAAGATGAAATATTAGAAATATTTGAAGTTGACGAACGACTGGAACTAGTTCCTGTGCAAGATTCATGTCTGCAAGTAACTGAAGAAGATATTGCATTTTGTATGGGTTATGATCATGTGTTACACGAAGACCAAGATAATTCTGAAGAGCATCCTTTACGAATACTTAGTCAAGAAAACCTTACTGTGGCCTCCACGTTCACAGACACGTTATCGTTATATAGCGAAATGGAAAGGCAAATTCGGAATGAAGCATATTTACGTAGGACACTTGATTTTTATACAGAAAATTATACTTCCAATAATCCTTCAAATGATATAAATTTACATAACAATGTTAGCTCTCGGACGAGGTTGGACAATTTAATAGGTTTACGGGAATTATATCTGTCACGTGGATTTGAAGAGCCTGGCGAAAACTTCACTATGCCTCAAATCCAATCCCTATCCTTGTCTAATGTACGAGATACTGAAGAATTTCACGGCGATGGGTCTGTTTACAGTGAACCAGCATACAAACCAAGCGATAAAATTTGTAATAGTTGTAAAAGGACAATTTCTCGACCCAATAGCGCGGTAGATCACTGTGATCCATATCACCATTTAGATGATTCACATGCCGAAAATTTCGGTCCATTCGAAAGATATCATGGAAACGATATTACAGATGCCCGAATAGCTTCCTTAAGACATCCCGATGGTGCGTCTGATCCGAATTTACGCGAAGAGCGGAGAACCCCAGGTATCGGAGCAGTGGCATCGACTTTTCATGAACTAAAATCAAATTTACATTTAGAGGTTAAGCCGCCTATTGTAACAGAACCTCGTCCTGAGAAAAGTGAGAAAGGGGATAAAAATACAGTGGCTCGTGTCATAGCGAATAATAAACCTGATGGTTATGATAGTGGCCATGAGTCGACACCGAGAACTGGTAAGCACAGTCCGGCTGCGACTTCTCGGCGTGCGGAATCTGGATATGATTCTGTTCCTAGGGATTCTGATGCGTCTTCACTGGACTCGTATCCAACACGTAGAGCTGCCACAGCACGGGCGCAAGCAAAAAAACATACCACTGCCAAATACAAACAACACAGTGATCGTTCTTTCTGCTCCTGGTTAAGAAACCCTTTTACTTGCAAATATGCTGACACCGATCCAGAAATAAGCGACTTTTAACTTAAGTGTAGTAAATTATAAATGTAAATTCTAAATTTTGGAATACTTAGCTACGTTACCGAATTTAATCTGGAGACTGCTTTTGTACTCTAGAATACTGTATTTCTATTTTAGGTATAATTAATGGCTTTTGCACTAAATTTAAATCACAATATTTTTATAGTTAGTACATAATAATATTACCCTAACGACGCGCTTTCAAAACTAGATAATAAACTTATAATGCGAATGCATAATTTTGTAATCTCTTATGATGGACTAATGTAATAATCTATGTATATTTATATCAAAGAAAACTATTTCTACTGTTACACTATTATATAATAAAGCTCTGTAGCCGAATTCTGTTTCTGTAAGCTCAACAATCCGATCGATGTCGAACACTATTAAAGTTGAAATACTTGACGTATTTGACGTCGCCAAGCTCGCACATTTATAACGATAAAACTAATCTAACACAATTTGACGGTTGCGCTTAAGGAAACAGTTTAGGTGCAAGGGATATTCTGTAAATGTTTGTATAACCTTCTCCTTATTAGAGATCGTGTAAATGTAAATTGTTATAAGAGAAAGTCTAAGCGTCTTCCTTCGTCTTCCTTCAATCAGCGACCCTGTCATATCACTCACGTGACCTCTTTAATATATACAAACTTTTGTACTTCAGTAGCCAAATTCTCTTTTTTTAGACGCAAAACGTATAAAGAAATAATAATAGCACGGGTCATCCCTAAGAATTTACTGCAATCACCTACTTCAACTACAAGATTTATCTTCACAAACAAACATATCGTACACGTCTACGTTGCCGGTATCGTTTTCTTCAGTATCAATGCGGAGAAATATATGCAATGCTTGAACGTTGAATGAAAATGAAGAATTTTTAATGTGTTACTTTTATTTAAATGATTTGATTCGATTAGTAAAGATATTCACAATGCTTTACAATTTAACAGTGGCGGATAAAGAAACAGCATTTGGCTACAGGAATTTTAACATCGTAGCGATATTTTGGAATAGCTTTAACTTTTGATAACTTAGCATTGCATAGTATGTATCCTTAAATGTTCGTAAACTTTTTGTACATTTTGTATTATAATTGAATAATGTTACTGTAAAATTCCGAACTTCGTTAATCCTAAGATTTTGCATATAGGTAACCAAATTATCCAAAATGTTATGAGGGTTAAACTACAACGTCAAGAACTACTAGTCTGATTTACTTGAAATTTCAAGTGGTTATAGATCTTGTTGACCAACATGTATCCAAAAATGTATCATAAACTCTATACATAACACTTTACATGATGTTTTAGTCATATGAATCAATACAAACAACATAGTAAGAGCAAAAAATAAATCGTCAGTGCCACACAGTAAGTTGTTTTGGAATTATATTTTACGAGTACATACAAACACCAGAGTCGTCAATTCAATAATTTTCCCTCTAAAGCCTAAAAAAGACAGACACGACGGAGTTACAACTGTTGTTATTACTTTGAAAATTATAAGCATGAATCCCGAAGCAATCATTACACTAGATCTGTAGCTCGGGGTAGATTGTTGCAACCCACAGTTGTTAACTACTATGGAGAGAAAACATCACAATACATGATTCCTAAAATCTGGAATGAGATGCACTGGTTGGCAGAGAAACCTAAGTTGACTAAGCCAACAAACCTTAATAGTTTGGCGAGATATAATGATTTAAAAATATTACTAAATAGAAAGGAAAATTATAAAAAAAACATCATTATACAAAAAAAGAATTATGTTGGCAACATTAGGAGAAAATGTCTGAGCAAGAGTCTTGCGAGACTCAAGCAACACCAAAATTGGGCAATGTTAAAATAATACTCCAAGATAAAAAAAAAAACATTTAAAAAGTTGTATAGTTTTGTGGTCTTATTCCTTCTGCTGTATTGTGTTAACTGACATACCAAAATAAACCATGTTTTGACATATTGAAAATTCTCAACTAGCCTCTTCTTTTATATTTATTGGAAGGTTATTTATAAATTATTAGGATTTACCAAGTTCGGACTTTTACACTATTAAATATATTGTTTTTGCAACAATTGCATGTTGAAGAATGTTAACTTATTAGTTATTATGCCTTATGACGTGGAAATGTTTTGTTACAACTTGTTCTTATTGAGATTGTATTAACATTATATTTATCGTAAAGTCTACATTACGTTTTTATTATTTTTCAATAAAATGTTCAACATTCTAAAACTTGTTTTCTTTCCATTACATCCAAACGGCGCGGTGGTGGCTCGGTTGTAAGAACGCGTACCTTAAATCCTACAAAGGTCGGTTCAAACCCTCACGACATGTACCAATAAGAAATACACTTTTCTTACGTACATTTGTCATAGATTTACAACACCACCGGTCCCGTGCCTCGGAGAGCATGTTAAGCCGTCGGTCCCGGTTCCAGTATTGCCAACTTGTGTAATCGTTAATAAATTGTCATTAAAAAAAAATATTGACATATCCTGCTAATCCAAGCCGTCTGGCCAGCTTGGCGAGTGTAGGCCAAATTCTCCAGTTCTGGAAGGCCCATCTCCAGCAATGGAGGGGCTGTAATTAATGATAACACACAAACACATTAAAAATGTAACAAGACGTGGCAAGAAACCAAACGTTATGACCATCACTGCTAGAGCTGCTGATAGTGGTAATTTGCCCAGTCTGTCGGGGCGCGGAAGTATCCACCGTTCGTGCTGATAAACCCAGTAAAGTGTATCGACACGTTTCGGGATCAGGCCCGAATTGCCGTCATGCCCAGTCAAGCTGTCATAGTGTTAGGGTCTAATGTCAGCCATGAGAGTCTGATTTCAGTTGCTAACATTTATGGACCTCGCGTGCCACTTGCCATCAATTGGGAGCAAGGTCACATGTCGTGCTAGTATACCACGTGTAATTGTCAAAAGAAGAATAGTTTTTTTAGGCTTCAGGTGTCATTGGAAAAACCCCTTTCTGGAATACAAATTATATATTTTTTAAAGATAAAAATCATTATCCTAAAAACGAGTGTTACTAGTTAATTAATTGATCTCGCTCACAGCCGAGAGACGAAATAGAGAGAGAAACAATGACATAAGTCAACGTTCGCGCGATCGTCGACCTTTCGCTACCTATTTGATTAGGCTCTGTATGAGTAGCGATATTTTTAGGATAACTTCTCTGCGCTGTAACTTAAGATTTTATTGCTGAATAATTAAAATGAAAAATACGTAGTTATTTTTTATTATTCTAGATTATTATACAAAAATATTTGCTTATTAATAAATTACATGCAGTATAAAAATATTGATTTCATATTTTAATATAGAATGTAGTACGTATAAAATAAGATTGTAGTCTTTGCGACATGGTGGGGTCTTCCGACAGCAAAAATATCTAAATATACATAATCTATATGTAAAGTGTCGGAAGAATCGCTCATTTCATAAAACAAATTAGTCGTAATTGAGCACTAAATCGTTATATCGGATTACTAAATTCTCATCGAGTCTGGGTTGGGGTGACGCACATTTTATCGCTTGGGGATAAATTCAAAATCCCCGGTATCAAAACTTTTGCGAGAATCATAGGCCTCGGTTCCGCTGAAAAAGGTAGGTAAGTAAAATTGAATTTTTACATGACGGGCTATTATAGCTGGATTCAAAGGAACTATACAAACTACCTCCGTGGTCTAGCGGTTAAGTCCGTGGATTTAGACTCGGGGGTACCGGGTTCGATTCCTGGTCGGGACACAAAAATATTTATTCATATTTAATTTATTTGTGATATTTCTCGAATTTGGTACACTGGAGACATCGACGAGCTTGCCACTTGTCATGATTGGCCTATAGTAAAGTTGGCTAAATGTAAATCCGTTTATTTATAAGCGTGATTTCTAACCACCCCGAAAGGGAAACGGCCGTGATGATACTTTACTTTTTTTATACGAACAATTAAATTACCAATAATATTAACTACTAACTAAAAACTAAAGCAAAAAAATAAATAAAGGAAAAACAGAATAGAATAAAAATATTTATTATTATTATTTTGTTATTATTAATTTTAGTTAGGTACCTATATATAAAATATGTATGTTAAATTGATAATTTTATATTTAACTTTATATACACTTACTGAAAGAATTCGGCCAAAGCAGGTCTGCCGTCAATATTTTTATGATAAGAGCTTCCAAGACGGCATTAACAGAATCATACAGTATTTGGTTGAGTAGGGTCAAGAGTAGAATAGTGAGCGTATTAATGCGTAATTAAATAAAATGGAGGCCTCTTTTTTAAACCAGCCTATTGTCGGTCGCTAGCTTGAGTCACAATTTTTCTCATCTCTTCACATACGATGGACGCGGCACTCGCACGGTGAATCCACGGAATGCTTAGAAATTTGTCTTCTTCACAAATAGTACAAAACAATAACCCAAAATGGACGATGAAATTGTCATTCAATGCTCGTCGTGTACAAATTTTTTTTTTCAGAACCGTCTTTTTTCATCGAGACCGACGTTTGGTGGGATAAACTTTTTCTCCTTTTAAAGAGGGTCATATTATCTACGTCCGCCGTTCATTCTTTAAATTAAGTTTTCAAGATTTGTTCAATTCATTTGACAGCTCTCCTTTCTGCGTTTTATTTAATAGCCAATTTATTTTTTGGTTTTACCAAACTAATATTTAAAAAGCCAAATAATGCTGTCTGAATGTTTCGCCTTGCCTTTTCACTTTTGGCAGGAATGGACATAAGGTATGTGAATTAACCGTCTGAGTACGACATGCGGCCCTACAACTACAGGTGTTTTATCTGTTATTTATATACAGGCACAGAGTCCGAGATCTCCACTGTTGGAGATGGTTCTTCCAGAAATATCTGGAGAATTTGGTCAACACTGATTAGACGGGTTGGCAAGGATCTTATGCCATTTTTTAATGACTATTCTTTAGCTATTCCACAAGTTAGAATTAATGGAACCGGGACCGACAGCTTAACATGCTACATGCTATCCGAGGTGGTGTTGTAAATCTAAGACATGTTTTTTATACCAGCACGACATGTGACCTTGCGCGCGAGGAGTTACTTCCGAGGAGAACTAATATTGTAAGCTTGCCAAGGTGATATTTATATTTTTATATTTATAAATTTCTCATTGGTTTATTGAATGCGAGAAAAACCAAGGTAATTGAAAGGTAATTAAAGGTGTTTGAAAGAAGAAGGGTGACAGCCGTGACGATAAAGATTGATAATGAACAAGTAAATTAATTTATATTTGTATTATTATTATGTAGTTTATGTATTTATTTATTTAGTTATAAGTACGTTATTTAAATTAACATCAAAATGATTTAAATATTCTTTATTTTATGTTTGTTTTATGAACCTACCATAATTGATACAATGTCCCGAAGGTTGATGGTAAGAGAATGCCAATCGGCATTACATACGCCTTTTGTTAACAAAACAATAAAGTTTTAAAATAAAAATAAAAAAATAAAATATATCTGGACAGTGTTTTCACTGCGGATGAGAAGTATCATGGGGATGTTGAAAGAAGGGTGAACGCGGGAAATAGTGTTAACGGTGCTCTGGGGTCACTGATGGCCAGTCGAAATGTCAGTGACAAAGCTTGACTCGCCATACACAATGCCATACTGGGACCAACACTTATGTATGGAAGGGAGACGTGGATATGTCAGAATACGCATGAGAGTAGAGTTAATGCAGTAGAAATGAAGTCGGCGTCGGATATGCGGCCTCACTTTTTCGAACCGTACTACGTAGCCAACACCGTTACACCGTCATAGCTGAGTAAAATTACTAGATATCAAATATTTTTAACAAAAAACATTACTAAGGTTTTTTATTATTGGACTTTGACTATTCTTGGACTGCATCCGATTGAATATTTATAATAGAATAAAAACAAAAAATCGCTCGGCTGTATACTGATGGTTCTTTATTGTACCGCTATGTAGTTAGGAAGATTGGGATAACGAATTGACTTATATAAAAAAGACCGGCTAAATAATAAATACATTAAAATTTTGTTCTAACGCAGCACGACATTTTTTTTTTTATATTAAAATAATCAATACCTTTTATATAAAAAAAAAATTGTCGTGCTGCAGCCCTATTCTGTTACTTAAGCCCAAACGTTATATAATGGAATTAACAATATTTATTTATTTATTAAAGGATAACCTAACGACTAATAACAAATTTGGAAAAAATAAATGGAAACATAAAGGGTCAATTAGAAGTTACCGCAAATTCAATATACATATATCACGATATTAAAGTTATTATTTGCACGGCCGCTGTCAAGGTCGAGCGTTTATAGAGTTGAGAATTGAATAATATTTTTCAATCTCTGACGTAAATAACGAAATCCACTAATAATGTTTTCGCTTAAGTAACAGAATAGGCCTGCTGAAAGGGTTATCGTCAGCCAGTCAACAAACATATTAATTAATTAATGAGCAAAATTAATAATAATAAAAAATAGAATAGTAACAAACCAAGCTTTGAAATACTTAAGGTCTTAATATGTCATAAAAATAGTTTTAAAAATCCTCTACTAGCGAATTCCACAAAGCCCCCTCCGCATATTCGTTTTCATTATGCGTTGTTGTTTTCTAATGTGCTAGCGCGCAGTGGGTAATGTGATAAAAATTAAAATCACTATTGAATGTTCTTAAAAAAAGGACTAGGTCATAGCTCTAAGGACTATACTAACAATTTAATAAAGATAATCACTGAGTACCTAAAAGAGTGCACGATCTATCGAGGCTGTTTATTTCAGGAAATTAGGAACAAGACTGTGTCAAAAAACATTGTCTATCAAAAGGTAATCAAAATATAATTCGAAAAATATTAAAATAAAAGAGTAGAAATTACGTCGCCAACAGTAATAATTCGCTAAAACAACCAATAAATTGTATTGCGCCCACCTATGGCTATACATCTACCCGGTCACTGGAATCTGTTAGCAGCTCAGCATTGTACCGCTTTGCTAATAGTCTACAACCAAGAGGAGCAATAATGTAAATTAGGTAAAATTATAATCTGCCACAAATGTTTTACGCGCTTTTGACGTTGACAATCAATACAATTTATTGCGCCGGTCCTTGTATGCAATCTATGGAATAATGTAAGTCTTCTGCCGGGGTTAGAACGAGCCAGCCGTCGGAGACTGGACGTGATCTGAAGAACAAATACTGCGTGATCAAGCTACAATGGATCAACATAACTACGATATTAAGGTATTGTGTAGGGTACAAAAAAAAAAACAAGGAAAGGAAATAATGGTTTGTTGTGTGGTGTTTTGTAGAAAATCCTTCAATATGAAAAAAAAAAAGAAAATACATTCATCGCAAATTAGATTTATGTGTGAAATAGTTACAAAGCACTATTTATACGATTAGGTTCTTTATTACAGATAAAACACTGGATTTCAAATTGGCGGGATAGAAACTATATAATTATAAAGGTAAAAAATGTTTTTGTCGTTGTTGTCGTTATGCTAGGGTAAATAATGCAATATAAATAAAACTAATAACAAATTATGAAAACACAATACCTTAACTATCAAATAAAAAGGATACATATTGGCACGAGATAATTGTATTACTCTAAGAAAAATTGGCAATCTTATTTAAAGTAAAGTAAAGTAAAGTCTCATCACGACCGTTTCCCTTTCGGGGTGGTCAGAAACCACGCTTATAAATAAGCGGATTCACATTTATCCATCTTTACTATAGGCCAATCATGACAAGTGGCAAGCTCGTCGATGTCTCCAGCGTACCAAACTCGAGAAATATCATAAATAAAGTATTAATTAAATGTATTTATTTACATTAATGAATATTTTTGTGTCCCGACCTCCTGGTCTACTATTATATAACTATTTATACCCGGTACCTCCGAGTATAAATCCACGGACTTAACCGCTAGACCACAGAGGCAGTTTCAATCTTATTTAAACAATTTAAAACAAATTTTGAAAAATTTACAAGTTGATAATACTACAGCGATGAACAGGCTTAGCGTGTTTGGCGGGTCCATTGTTAAATTAGCGAAGCTGTATTATGCGAATACCTAGAGGAGTATCAATATTCTATATGTGAAAGCTGTTAGTCCAGTTTCGGAAATTGAAGGAGCTTAAAAGCTTTTAAAAGCTTACAATACCATAATATTGTTGTTTTTTTTTTGTTGTTGTGTTCTCTTTTCCCGATGGATGATGAATGAGGTGATAGGGAAGGCAAAGGGTCTAGCCCATACAGCCAAGTCTGACGTAATATATATTTCTTTTTTATGAGTTTATGAGGTCATCATCACTCGCGGTACCATAGCTTAAACACGTCGGGTAAAATATCTGAGTTGACAGCGCGCAAAACCCGCAAAAAAATTTTACTGCAACTTGTCGTTTTCCATAATTATCGACATTGTAGCACATTATTAAACAAAACAACACCACTTTTGACCAATAACATCTACAAAACTAAAACTTGCACTTGACATGTCCATGCGCGAAGAACTCTTTTTTTTGTTGTTGTTGTGTCTCTTCTCCCTATGGATGATGAATGAGGTGATAGGGAAGGCAAAGGGTTTAGCCTATACAGCCAAGTCTGACGTAATATATCTTTCTTTTTTACCTCTATTTTTTTTATATTGGTTTGTCCTATCCTATCCTAAAGTGTAAAATACCCTTAAGAAACAAAAAAAATCCTAATATTGTAGACCGTAATTTCCCTAAAAGCAATATTTAAGCACTAAATCTTAATTTTATTATCATTTTACAATATTTTATTTGTGTATAACCGCCTTAAAACCACAATATGCTCGTTACTTCTACGGCTACGTCATTAAAATTCAAAGTTCAACATTATTAAAAAGTTGGCGTTCCTTTATGGGGATGGACGGTCAGAATGAAAAGGTTTGTGTGGTCTGAGCGGCCATAATCTCAATAAAATGCCCATAATGCCAATCGATGGCAGAACACGTGTAAAGGCTGGCTAATTCTCAACCGAACGTCCGGACTTAATCCCGATAAATTGACGACAGGAATCGTTGTTACGCCTACTGATCAGGGGCCGCATATAGACTCATAAATAGGTATGTATGCCCATGAAGTGATCCAAATATCTGTATATAGATACGTAACGATTAATTAATTATAACAATGAATTGATATCATCATCATCATCATCAGCCTGTGTCTCTCCACTGCTGGATATACGCCATTTTACACGATCTTCTGCCACCCTCATCCATCCCCCACCAGCGACCTTCCTCAGGTCATCTGTCCATCTGGCCGGGGGTCGTCCCACTCTGCGTCTTCCAGTACGTAGTCTCCATTGCAGGACCCGTTTACTCCATCGTTCATCGCTTCTGCGACAGAGGTGTCCAGCCTATTGCCACTTCAACTTGCTAATTTTTAAAGCTATGTCGGTAACTTTGGTTCTTTGACAGGTGTCAACGTTTCTGACTTTATCCTTCAGAGAATGAAATGTAACGACTTATTAGTTTTTTTATTTGGGAGAGTGTTATGTCATTGTTAAACAATAAACGTAAGGAAACTGCAGGAATCAAACGATATTGCCAAAATCTTAAAATGTAATTTTATTTTTATTTTCTATTCTAGCACGGCTGGTGACCTTGCGCTCACCTGTTGGTTAGTGGCGCGCGAGGTCCATGAATGTTTGCAATGAGACACTTAAGACTGACATCAGTCCCTAACACTATGCTGGCTTGGCTGGACACAACGGATCCTACAAGCATGTTCAGGATATCGCTCCTACTTTCGCACGGCCCGCGGAGGGGAGGCCACTACCTAGGGAGTCAAGAGCGCCCTCTTGGAGAAGAACTAAAGTAGACAAATCTAGGAGACTAGATTCGTGAGCCACAAGGGCGGTGTTGTAGTAGGAACAGCGCCCAGCACCAAAGGTGCGTTGAATCACCGGCGGGTATTTAGCCACCGAGATCCTGCGTGGGAAAACGGGAGATTATTCCATCCCCAACCCAGGCCCATTGAACATCCGGGCCTGGATGACTCCGCTGTCTGTCTGTCTGTGGGGTCATCGGTAATCTGTATAGTCCTGACCATGTTTCGTTAGGCAACTCAGTACGATTGCTTTAGTTAGCGTATTTTATTATATAAAGTATATTTATCATCACGACCGTATCCCAGTCAAAGTCAAAGTCAAAATATCTTTATTCACGTAAACCTATCATAGGCATTTATGAAACGTCAATAATATGATTATATTCAATGATTCTACTCCTGCTAGTGGAAGACTAAGCAGTCGATTCCAGTGACTTGTTAATGTTTAATCTGACTGAGAAAGGAATCTTCAAGGAAATCAAATCAAACCACGCTTTCGGGCTTAAAGAAGCGGATTTACATTTAGCCAACTTTACTTGGCCCAGCATGACAAGTGGCGAGCCCGTCTATATCTCTAGCGCACCAAACTCGAGAAATATCACAAATAAATTACTGTGTCTCAACCAGGAATCGAAGCCGGTACTTCAGCGTCTAAATCCACGGACTTAACCGCTAGACCACGGAGGCATTTTATTATTAAAAAGTGTATTTCGTTCGAATACTATCTTGTACTAAATGACATGTCACAAATCCCTGTAATAAATTAACGTGTGACTATAAATAAATATTGCATGAAATCCAACGAATCGAAAGGTGTAAATGCCTCGAAGGTGTTTTCTAAATGTTGGGATGTTCAATCCGCGCAAATCCGGAGAAAAATCACAGCTCGCGAGATGGCGTGCCACTCTCAACTCGGCTTACGGGATAATGCAGATTGATTCGGCTCAGAGCGTTGACGCACAAATTCGATTTGCGGGTTCCATAATCCTACTCTAAACTCACGAAATCTTATAACCATTGATTGATTCCATGGTCTCCCACTTTTAGGTCTTCCACAGACAGGGACTCATCCAAGGACTTGGTTATATTTCTTTATGCTACCCTAGGAGAAGTAAAAAAAAGAAAGTTAGGCAGAATTAGCGCTAAGAAATAAGGTTTAAAATCGTAAATTTAAGAAGTAGCTAAATTTTTATCTTTTATTTATTTATTTAAAACTTTATTGCACTATGTACAGGGCGAGCTTAATTCTCTAGCAGCCAACCTTTGGGACAATACAGAACATTGTTATTTAAAAATATTTGTATGATGATAGCAACTGGAATCAGACAATCATAACTGACATCAGTCCCTAACTATACCGGCTTGACTGGGCATGAAGGCTATTCGGGCCTGATCCCGAAGCGTGTTGATACACTTTACTGGGTTTATCGGCACGAATGGTGGATACTTCCCCGCCTCGGCAGACTGGGCAAATTACCACCATCAGTCCGATTACCACATATTTGTTGTTCTCGTTGAAAGTATGTGCTATTTCTAATAATGTCAAATGCCAATTTCTACTTTTAATTGGAATTTATATCATAAGCATGCCATGGTGATATTTACATAAAATAACACCTCTTGAAACAATACTTACTGAAAATTACATAAACTTGATTAAGCTAGCGAATTTAAATTAATTACGTTTTCTCATAAATATGTTTATTAAACATACTCTAATAAATATGTTTATTGTTTGACTTCTTTATTTCTTTTAGTGCTCTCCACCAGGGGTGCTTTTTAAATAGATGTTGAGAAAAAAAATCCGATATTGAACTATTTACAGAAATGAATATGCTACTAAAATTTATTCAATCCACAGTTAGGCCAGAATAACCCATGGCATAGTGGCCACGATACACCCTACCTAGACAACAATCCTACATCACCCATACTTGCAGCCTGTCGATAATAGTTAATCTAGATCGCCTGCAGTTCAAGTTTAAGCATACCTGCTCTAAACCTATTTAATTTATACTCAACTCTACCCATGTTTTAGTCTTTGTAACCTCAGAGTAGACCCCCTGCCCTTACAGATTTACCTCCAGTCTGAACCTATAGCTTTATTTATGGCTAATCTGAAAAATGCGAAAACATTAGTCTTATTGAATTGTCAAATAAATTAAATTACACAGATATACAAAATGGGCTTAAATAATCGTAACTTGTATTTACGTATTATACTAGTCTTGGTATTGTTCTTGCGCAAGACTAAGAGTCTTTTTCAGTATTTTTTTCCTAATTTCGCTAAACTTGGTCATTGGATTTTTTAATTTTTATTTTGTGCCTACTATTATTTATTTTCATTTGGTAACTGTTTCGTGTCTGTCTTTTAAAGTGAGAACATCATTCGCTCGCTTGGTTGGGGACCTATTTCGTTGACCGTACGTCCGTACGTCAGAACAGCGCTCAAGGGGAAACAGCGCGGCGGGAAAGGGGAAGAGGGCGGATAGGCGCGCGCGTATAGCCGCTGCCTCTCTCGCTTTCTCCCGCTACTTCTTTCTCTTTCTTATGCGTGCGCACGCATTCATTTAATCTCCATATTCCTACCAACTACGAAATCAATAACCAAATATTATATATTTTGTAATTCAGTTAAATTACAGATGCACATTTTTTTTTTTTGTCACAGATGATGAATTTTCTATCTATGTAAGTATATTTCTTGGTCTTTTTATATCTGTGGCTGAGCCATTTCTTTTTATTTCTATATTTTTTTGTATTATCATTGTCATTATACTTCGCGTGATCTGTTCTTACTCTTTGACTTTTTCATCAATTAACATTGTTATTATGAATAATCATAATAACACCTATATATATAAACCTCGTGTCATCCGTTCTTCCTCTTATACGGGTATTATTAAGTCTTCTTATTTCAATATTTAATACATTACTTTTTAGCTCTTTATCTCTGAGAAGTCTTACATGAATTAAAATTATTTTTATTCCTAGTGTTATCCGTTTATGTTCTTCTATGCACGTGCATGTTTAGTCTCCATATTTATGTGGCTAAGCCATTATTTTTTAGTTCCTAATTCTGTTATCTTTACATTAATTAACATCATTATTATACATTACGTCATCTGTTCATCTTCTTCTATTTAATGTGATCTCCAATCTAGAACCCGTCAAAAGTTTAGCGCATGTGTTGCCAGTATTAAATATTACTGTTTGCCTTAATTACAGCCCCTAGAACACAGCATCCTAGACCTCCACTGCTGGAGATGGGCCTTCTAGAACTGGAGAATTTGGCCTACGCTCGCCACGCTGGCCAGACGGCTTGTTTGCCTTACCTTATATATTTTCAGTAAATTCGTTTAGATTGGCAAAGCTCGCTGTTAATACTGAATTTTGCTTAAAGTGAATGAAACAGCGCCAAGTCATAATTCGAAGCGAAATAAAGTTAAAAAAGCGCTTAAAGCGACAAGTTAAACACAGGGCTTGTAATTATACCTGTGTTACCAGAGTTAAATAAGTATTTACCTTACACAATGTTAAGAGAATGTCACGTGTCGATATATTAGGTTAATGATATTTTTAATGGTTGTACGATAGTGTGCGGTGGCCATTGGTTCGGGCCATTAAGCCCGTCTCTGGCCACGAACCTATATCGATTGGTCCCGCGTCGCGTAAAATATGTCCCAATGCAGTAGCCGTAAATAACTTTACTAGAAACTGCTCTACATGTCCGAACATATAATATTATTCGTCTATAAGAATTTTAAACATATTGCCTAAGAAACACTATGTATAATTGCACCAAAATTTAATCTCTGTATTTGTTACGATTATAGAAGAAATTAAGATTAAAAATCAACCCGCAGAGGACAGACACACGTTGATGATGATGATGATATGTTGTGGAAGACCCATCTCCAGCAGTGGTGTCTTATCTGATGATCTAGGGGCTGTAATATTGATGATTACAAAATAGCTAGATTTAGTACCTTTGGATATAAGTAGGGAGTTATTACAGAGATTGTCTTTTATAGCGGCAATAAGGAGATTTTGATGTTTATTCCCTCCAAATTAAACAGTGGGGAATATATTATAGCATTGAGTCATAAAAATGGCGATAAAAGAGGTTTAACCAAGCTACTTTTATTTTTAAAAACAGTCTTCATAAATAATGATGGAGGTGAGCTGGGAGAAAAATAGCATTATAAAACGTAGAAAAAATAAATTTACTGGCACGAGTTATGATCAAATTTAATGATTTGTAGTGGTATTTATTTAGGACTACCAATTGTACATATAGTTTTGTAGTGTTTATTTTGAAATCTTTAATTGATTGTTTGTGTTAATTTGTTATTAATTAATTCCTTGTAACTGCCTCCGTAGTCTAGTGTTTAAGTCAGTGGATTTAGACTCGGAGGTACCAGGTTCGATTCCTGGCCGGGACACAAAATTATTTATTAATCGATATTTTATTTGTGATATTTCTCGAGTTTGGTACGCTGGAGAGTTCGACGAGTTTGCCACTTGTCATGATTGGCCTATAGTAAAGTTGGCTAAATGTGAATCCGCTTATCTATAAGCGTCGTTTCTGACCACCCCGAAAGGGAAACGGTCGTGATGATACTTTATTTTACTCCTTGTACCCCAAAGTCTGAAGATAAAGGTCTTCAACCAACGCGTTCTCCCCGTAATGTCGTATGGAGCATATAGACACTGCAGGTGGGTCTGGTACACAAGTTTAAGGTCACTCAGCGAGCTATAGAGAGTATTTCTCTGAAGGATAAAATTCGTAATGTTGATATTCGTCAGAGAACCAAAGTCACCCACATAGCATTTAAAATTTGCATTTGAAGTTGCAGTGGATTGGACACATCTGTCGCAGAACCGCCGACCGAGGGGCAAACGGGTTCTAGATTGGATACCACGGAGGGGACGACGCAGAGTGGACGGATTACCTAAAGAAGGTAGCTGGCGGGGGGATGGATGAGGGTTGCAAAAGACCGCGTGCAGTGTCGAGCCTTGGGGAAGGTCTATATCCAGCAGTGGAGAGACACAACCTAATGATGATGACCATGCTGATGAATATTGTTTCTAGTTTTGTTTTGCTTTTGGACATAAATAAAAAATTAAGTTAAGCGTGTAAATGTATTTTTGTTATCATTTAATGACTAGTTTATCCAGTCAGACCGGTTTTTTTAGAACTTAATGCCAATAAGAACTTATTGTAAAAAAATGCGTATAAATATATTTCAATTAGACTTTTAATACGATTTTTACAAAAAAAAATGTCTGCTTACACTGCCTACCTCATATTTTATACAAAATGTGTATTACAATTTAATTTACGCATTTTTATTTATAAACTCTTTATTGCACAAAATAACTTTAAAAGTAGTGTACAAGAGCGAACTTAATGCCTTCCGGCATTTTATAACAGCTAACCTTTGGGAGTGTGGCAGAGGATTTCGGGTGCATTAAGATACATACAATTACTTAAGAATACTTAAATACTATTACATAAATACTTACATGATATATAATTAAAATAATATATATAATAAACATAAATATATATTATGTATATATATATTAACACAGCTAATAGATAGATACTCGTATTATATTACATAGGTACAATCATTTACGATAATATGTTAGGAAAATAAATAAAAATTATACATTCTACTTTGTTCCTCTTCTTTTGTCGAAGAAGAATGTATTTTACACTTTCGCAGCTCGACATATTGTCGGTAGAACAATAAAATCGAATTGTACACGTCGAACAAGACCATAACCGACAATGTACTATCGTAGACTAATTAGTTCTGAGACGATGATCCTAGCTTAAATTCTCATAACATTTGGATGTTTGTCGTTTCCATATATTTAATGTCTTTTATACAAACATATGACGCAGTGGTGGCTCGGTTGTAAGAACGCGTACCTTAAATCCTACAAAGGCCGGTTCAAACCCACCCGGCATGTACCAATGAGAAATACACTTTTCTTACGTACATTTGTCATAGATTTACAACACCACCGTACTCGGAGAGCACGTTAAGCCGTCGGTCCCGGTTCCACTAAAACCAACTTGTGCATGGAATCGTTAATAAATTGTCATACAAAAAAAAATACATTATATCCTCGCCAAGCCGTCTGGCCAGCGTGGCGAGTGTAGGCCAAATTCTCCAGTTCTGGAAGGCCTATCTCCAGCAGTGGAGGTCTAGGACGCTGTGTTCTAGGGGCTGTAAAGAAATGAAAAATACACACATTAAAATTTAATTCAATTTTGCACGTACCTTTCAATTGGTCAAAGTTGCGTAAATGGTTGACTAAAATAGAATGTCAATGACATTATAAAACCACGTTTGTTAATAAATTGTCATTAAAAAACATGAGATCAGACCCTAGCCAGCGTGGCGAGTGTAAGCCAAATTCTCCAAAAAGGTGATTGCCCAAAAGCAGGCCCCAACTTTGTTGCAGTCTCAACAAAAAAATATTCAATAATCATACCTAGTTTTTGTGTTTTTTTTTTTTTGTATTTAATATCAACATCTCTTTTAACCCAGAATTGGAACATAAATTAATGACGGTATGTTATTATAATAAAATAAAAAGATAATTTAAAAGTGGAAAATATAGAACGAATGCTGTATGAGTTACGTAGATAATAAAATAACATTTATGTCTTCAGAGAGAGAGTACTGTTGCTTGACATTGACTTTCATGTATTGACCTGGGCAAATAAAACTAAAGCATAAACCGGGTGCTGCGGCGGAAATATTCTCCTCTCTGTCCCTTTTCACCACTCTGGCTTCATTTTAAATTCATTTGCTCTAATTACTGCTAATCAATGGAACAATCTGCCCGATGAAATTCGACAAGCGCCAAACAGAAATCTTTTTAAAAGACTGGTCTACTTGCATTACTACAACAGCTTTCTTTTCTATAAAGTAGGTCCTTATTGTATGTAGTATATGTTTGTAGGTACATATATATACAGCAGAATAGGGTATGGTGAGCGTCTTATTGTGCAATAAAAAGAGGAATTCAGAGAAAAACAGGACAGTTCCAAATAACAGTTTACCCCCCACTTTCATTTAATATATAGAACACAGCGTCCTAGACCTCCACTTCCAGAACTGGAGGATTTGGCCTACACTCGCCACGCTGGCCAGACGGCTTGGCGAGGATATAATGTCAATTTTTTATGACTGTTTATTAACGATTCTACAAGTAGGCATTAGTGGAACCGGAACCGACAGATTAACGTGCTCTCCAAAGCACGGGACGGGAGTGTTGTAATTCTATGACAACTGTAAGTAAGAAAAGTTTTTTGACCCTGCGGGTGGAGGAAATCTAATTTTATACCAACATTTATTTAGATTTTTTGGGCATCCTGAAGTAAATATTTTAATTTTACCAGGCTTTGGTCTTATTTCCCATATTATATTATAAGAAAGAGATACGTTGAAGAATCAGGAACGGTGTTGTTGTACCAGTACATCTATGATAAATGCACGTTAGAAAAGTATCTCCGGGTTTGAACCGCAAACCTTTTTAGATTTTAAGGAAAACGTTCTTACAACCGAGCCACCACCATCATCATCATCAGCCTGTAATTGTCTGCTTTCCAATGCTCGCGGTCTTTTGCAACCCTCACCTATCCCCCACCAGCGACCTTATTTAGGTCATTCGGACAACTTGCGGTCCCACTCTGCGTGGTCTTTACTCTAGAACCCGTTTTCTCCATCGGTAAAATTTAATGCCCAGAAAACATTAAGTCAAAATTTTGGAGCGAAATAAATTCCCCGGTTGGGTACATGTATCCTCCAGAATACTACGCACAAAGCGTCTATAAAATTTATTGTCACCGAGGCAACATCTGGACTCGAACCCCCTCCCCTAAGACGGGTGCAAGCTGCTTTACACTACTACACTCACATTTACTCAATATTCAGAAAAATAAAAAGAAATCCCTATTGCTACTCATTTTTATTGGTTCCTATCAATTTTATGTTTCAAAAAGCTAAAATAATATATACACAGGGTGGTTTCTTTAAAGTGTTTGTGATTGGCTTTATTCTAAGCTAGGAAAAGAATTAGAAGAGTCATAAAAGTAGATTTAAATAAAATAATAAAAAAAAAATGATTTATTTATTGTGATACATTTGGTAGTTGCCTATGACATGTGTAGGTACAGCATCTAGATAGTAGCAGCATATTTTAAAATAAACCTTAAATTAAATAAACAAAATAAAAAAAACTTAAAAACAAAAAAAAAAAAAAATTAACCTAAAAAAAAAAAAAAAATAGCTCTTCCAAATTGCTGTCCAGTGGCATGGTGGTGGTGCCCAACTAGCAGCATTTTACCTTTGAATACTAATACTTATTTTTTTATATAATATATTTTTTTTAATATAATAAAATACTTACATTTTGAGAAAAAAAAACTGACAGCTCTATGGTCAACAGAGATGTCAATGAGCCTTGCAACAATTTCTTTATAGTAACAGAAAAAAGTATCATCACGACCGTTTCCCTTTCGGGGTGGTCAGAAACCACGCTTATAAATAAGCGGATTCACATTTAGCCAACTTTACTATAGGCCAATCATGACAAGTGGCAAGCTCGTCGATGTATCTCTTTTAGGGTGGCTTGCAACCACGTTTTTTTTTAAAGAAGCGGTTTTACATTAGCAAACTTACCAGTCCCATCATGACGAGTGGCAAGCTCCAAACTCGAGAATTACAACAAATAAATTATTGTGTACCGAACAGTATTCGAACAGCTTCTGCCTTAGTCTGTTGACCCTAACTAATAAATAAAATAATCAAACCCAACAGACCCTCGCCAACCCGTCTGGCTAACGTGGTAGGCCAAATTCGCCAGATATACGTATGTCATGGAAGGCCCTCCTAGTCTCGGTGTTCTAGGGTCTATAGTGAATGAAAAGGTTGATGTTCAGTGAGCTCTTATTACTCATTTACTTATTACAGCCCCTAGAACACAGCGACCTCCACTGCTGGAGATGGGCCTTCCAGAACATATATCTGGAGAATTTGGCCTACACTCGTCACGCTGGCCAGACGGCTTGGAGAGGCAGTGAGCTCATGCCGTACTAACTCTGGAAAGCGTTCTCCTATCTATAGACTGGTTGACACTACAATAAAAAGTTTAATCTCATTGACATCATCGCCTCCACTGCTGGGGCCTTCAGAACAAGTGTCTTGAAGGTTTTAAAGGAATAGTTTTTAAGTTCTTATTGTTTTTTTTTTTTTTAATTTATAATTTGTTTTTCTCCTTTGTTTTTACTTGTTTAATTTTGTTTTTTGTTTGTTTTTTTTTTCCTTTCATTTATCAACATTTATTTATTATTATTAGCTGTAAAGTTTATGCAATTATAAATATGTGGTTAACGTGGTGGGTAGTGCATGATCTAATGTATCTTATTATTGTTAAATGTTAAAAACTGTGCAATTCTGTTTGTTGATAGGGTTAACAAACAGAATTGCACAGGTTTTAACATTTAACAATAATAAGATACATTAGATCATGCACTACCCACCCATACCAATACAGAAAAAAAAAATAAAAAAAAATAAAAAAAATGTTGATGAAGCAAAAGAGGCATGTGGTGATCATGACAAATGGTGCTTAATTGCCTCTGCCTATTCCGCGAGAGTATCGCACATATCGTACGTATCGCACCGTTAGTAATACAAGAAATAATACGAAAAAGTTATTTTTTGGGAAATTGTGTTTAAAGATTCTGTTAAGCACTATACTAGATTAATTTTTTATTAATTTTAATTCCTTACTACTGTGGATGGAAGGGTGGATCTTATGATATTAAAATTCCAGAAACTATTAATTTCATTTATTATCATGTAACACATTACTACGTCTTCGTGACAACTCAAACATTCCTTCAAAACTATATACATAAAAGTATGTGAACACCAGCCAGTCGTCAACAACTACTAGAAGAGAAAAAAGTGTTTATTATTTATTCATAAAAATAATAATAGTTTATTGACACAAAAAAAAATATACATGATGAACAAAAAAAAAATACAGTGTTGTACATGCTTATTGCTATTATGCTAACATCGCACACTTATTTGTACTTAACACTAAATCAGAAGTTACACATTACCACAGTAGCCTTTATAGCTTATAAAAAATAACAATATTATAAAATCTTCAATAAGTATACAAAAACTAAATATTATTCGAAAAACAAAAGCTGAAACAAATTTAAAAAATATTTAAAAATAACTAAAATAATACCTACTTCAAGTAATAAAGTAAAATAAATAAATTCAAAATTATTTTTATATAAAAAAAAATATACATAAAATTTACTTATAAATTGTGGGCAAGTTGTTTTAGCAGTTTATGTTTAAATACTCTTTGGGAGTCTCCGAAGATGTCAATATGTGGAAATGTTGCAGCATGAGCATTGTAGTTTGATTGTATTCTGGAAAGAGGATGATGTATTTACCTAGGTTAGTTCTGTGATAGGGTATGTTAAAAATGTTTTGAATCTTGTGTCTGGGGTATCTTGTTGGTACACTGAGTTACACATTTATTAAAACCTTATACTCGTAGTATTAAGGGTACGACATACGCATTATATTGTTATACCCAATAATGTACCTATAGGGTTCATCATTACAGCCCCTAGAACACAGCGTCCTAGACCTCCACTGCTGGAGATGGGCCTTCCAGAACATATGTCTGGAGAATTTGGCCTACACTCGCCACGCTGGCCAGACGGCTTGGCGAGGAAATGATGTCAATTTTTAATGACAATTTATTAACGATTCCACAAGTTGGTATTAGTGGAACTGGGACCGACGGCTTAACGTGCTCTCCGAGGCACGGGAACGGTGGTGTTGTTAATCTATGACAAATGTACGTAAGAAAAGTGCATTTCTCATTGGTACATGCCGGGTGGGTTTGAACCGACCTTTGTAGGATTCAAGGAACGCGTTCATACAACCGAGCCACCACCGCGCCTCTTATTTCTTCTCTATAGGGTTATGTGCTAGTAATATTGGTTCTGTTTTTACGTCACGACTTTGAGTTTAGGTATAGTCAGCAAAATATTTTCTGGACCACCTTATAAACTTATCTATTCAAGGATTGAGACAGGCAACATAAGAACAAGTATAAATTAATTTAAATTATACCAGACACCAAAATATTTCTTACTGTAAACAATAGTGCAATCTTGTAAATTATCGACTTGGCCAGGTTTATAAGAAAATATATCTTTTGGAATGCATTAAAACTGTACATACCGGCCACACTTTGCGAGCTAAACCAAAAGTAGTTCTCTATTATAGCTCTTGATTTTGGCTTTCAAGACGACGCAGAAGTTACTGAATGTCATCACATCTAGGGGCTAGAGGCCTATTTTGGCCTTCCAGAACAAATATCTGGAGAATTTCACCTACCTACACTCGCCACTATTATGGCCAATAATCTAATGTAATGTTAATGTTACGTAAGTTTTGTTTCAGGTGTTTTTTTTATATAATTATCACCATGACAAGCTCACAATATTAGTTCTTCTTGAAAGTAAAAAATAATAATTGGCATTTAACATCATTCCAAATGGCACGTACTTTTAACGAGCAACAAATAGGTGGTAAGCGGACTGATGGTGGTAATTTACCCAGTCTGCCGGGGCGGGAAAGTATCCACCGTTCGTCATTTCAGGATCTGGCTCGAATTGCCGTCATGCCCAGTTAAGCCGGCATAGTGTTAGGGACTAATGTCAGTTATGATTGTTGATTACAGTTGCAAACATTCATGGATCTTGCGCGCCACTAGTGTTGCCCAAACCAAGACCAAGACAGTCTTGGTCTTGGTCTTGCACTCCTTATCTTGGTCTTGCGAAAGAGTCTCGCAAGACTTCTGCAAGACTCTTACTCTGACTCAATATATACATATTGTATTTTCCAATCGTACTAAGGAAATCTCTCTGCGATGTCTCTAGGGTACCAAACTTGAGAAATATCACAAATAAATTAAATAATTTATTGTGTCCCGACCAGGAATCAAACCCTGTACCTCCAACTCCAAATCCACGGAATTAACCGCTAGACCTCGGAGGCATTAGGTATAGGTAGGATTTAGGTATACTAAAATAAAATTATTTGCAAACGAGCTCTCCAAAGTTCCAAATAACTAAACGTTATTTTTTTTTTAGGAACAATCAAATATTAATTACGGACACGACGTAATTAAAATTTATCGAAAACAAAAACTTAACCCAAAAAAAGTAAAAACACTTTAGCAAAATAGGGAAATAAATTATGTGCAAGAGTCTTGCGAGACTATTGCACATAATTTTTACTAGTCTTGTCTTGCTTTTTTTGCAAGACCAAGACCAAGAATGCAAGACCAAGATTGGGCAACACTACATGCCACTTACCATCAGGTAGGCACAGTTAAATGAGCCAGCGTCGATTTTTCTAGTTGTACCTACGTAAAGTTTTGGTCGTCCGTCGTGTATCGATGCGGGGCCCATAACGCTTCAGACAGAACGTGCCGCAACTTTAAATTGTGGTTTTTCTTATTTAAATGGAGTTCTTTTGTTCAGTTTAAATTTTATTAGTTTCAAAGGACGCCAAATGAAATGGTTTGGAAAACTAGATTTCTTTTTAAGCGGTTAGGGTGCGGTATTAATTTGAAATATAGGTTTAATCTAAAGTTTTGCTTCGCTTCCTCATGTTACGCTTTAGGTCGTAAGAAAGCTTAAGAAGGTTCGATTTTGACGTTCCACACCTTATTCTTCAGAGAAAAACCAAGCATAGCAGGCGTGTCTGCTCCATACAACATTAATGTAAGAATGCGAAGAAAAAATATTTTGAACAAAATACCCGACTGTTTAATTAAATAACTGTCCATTTAAAACTGATGACGAAACGCTTGCAAGAGAAGACTGAAGGTCTTTTATGGGAGGCACAAGGAGTATTTAGACCTGGAAGAGGATGCAGTGACCAAGTCTTTTCGCTCCGCAATATGACAGAGAAGTTTTTGGCCTTAAACCAGAAGGTTTTCTGTGCTTTTGTGGATTTGGAAAAGGCTTTTGATAGAGTAGTAAGAAAGAAGCTTTGGGACATATTGCCGGAGTATGGAGTGAATGACAAACTGCTACAAGCTATACAGTCCCTGTACAAGGGCGGCAAAGCTTGTGTGCGTGTTGGGCGTGGGGGGTTTGTCGCCTTGCTTTGAACCACAAATGGGCGTCAAACAAGGTTGTGTGCTTTCTCCTAGATTATTCATTTTATATCTCGACAATTGCCTAAAAAGAGTGTGAGAGAGTGACTGTGGGATAAAGATGAGTGATCTAGTGGTGAACTGCCTGCTTTATGCAGATGATGCTGTTCTCATGGCATCGTCCGAACAACAACTGTAATCACTAATCACAAAAATGAAGGAGGGATGTGCAGAAAAAGGACTCCGTTTGAATGCGAGAAAAACCAAGGTCTAGTACCAAGAAGAAAGAAAAAGGATGACATCCGTGACGATAAAGATTGCTGATGAAACTAGAACAAGTAAATGAAATTATATATCTGGGCAGTGTTTTCACTGCGGATGGGAAGTACGATAGGGACGTTAAAAGAAGAGTGAACGCGGGAAATAGTGTTAACGGTGCCATGGCAGTCGAAATGTCAGTGATAAAGCTCGGCTTGCCATACACAATGCCATGTTGCCATACTTATGTATAGAAGCAAGACGTGGATACGTCAGATTACGCATGAGAGTATGTAGTAGGAATGCGGTCGTTGCGGCGGATATAGGGCATCACTTAGGCTGGTAAAATGATTGATATGAAGGAAAGCATAGGAACAAAAATAAGGAAAGGCATGCTACGATGGTTCGGGCATGTTGAAAGGATGAGCGATGAAAGATTGACGAACCAGATATATAATGCGAAAGTTGTGGGTGAAAAAGGTCCTGGCAGACCTAGACTCACATATCACGATCAAATAAATAAAACACTGACTGAAGGTGCATTAAAAATCTTCGTAACCAAAGGGCATGTATGAAGAGGTTAATGAATGTCGACGAAGCGAAAGAGGTATGTCGTAATAGTGTCAAATGGCGCTCAATTGTCTCTGCCTACCCCGCAAGGGATCTGGCGTGAAGATATGTATGTATGTTAAAACTGATAAGAAATAAATAAAAAAACAATAAACCAAACTAACTTTTAATAAAAATAGAAAAGAAAAAAACATTTGCCAATGGTTCAGTCGCCAAAAAAATTTAGAACTTACACCATTAAAATAATTTATTGATTGACATCTTATTCTAATAATAAATTCTAATGCGGAACATAGCGACTCACCAACGTTTAGCTCTATGCGAATTGTAAATTTAAATGTTAACTAAAATATTACACAACAAAAATCGTATTATAAATTTGCGTCCGGAATTAATATAAGAAAAGAAATTGGTTGTTTCAAAAAATATCGTAATAATTCGCTATGATACTCGGAGTGAATACTTATTTTTCGGTTTCATTTGCGAAGGGAAAGTCTAAACTCCTTGGGGTAACATAAAGCTGAGTTTTGTTTCGTTTTAATTACACCCCGGCGGCGGCCAGTAGCAAAGCGACTAAAGTTAAAAAGTTAATTTGCTTTAATTTTAACTGCTGACTGCAAGGGGCAAGCCTCGGCACTTCCAGATGGAAAATAACATTTTTTTATTATATTTAATCAAATTAATTTATTCATAGCGTTGTCAGTAAATCTTGGAATTGAAGGAGTTTAAAAAAAAAAAACTTATTATTATTGAGCGGCGATTAAAATCCTACAAAGGTCGGTTCAAATCCCCCTGGCATGTACCAATGAGAAATATTGTCATAATAAATATATTTAATACCTCACCAGCCACCTTTAAGAGACTTATCCAATATAAAATGGAAACTGTAACTTAGTACCTATTGTTATTACTATATCATACCTTATAAACTTGCTTATCTTTCTTACCGCCTCCGTGGTCTAGTGGTAACAAACGTTGCCGTGAACTCGGGAGGTCGTGGGTTCGATTCCCACCGGGGGCAAGTTGTACATTGTATAATTTGTCTCGGTCTGGGTGTTTATATGTATAATATGTATATATTTACAAAAAAAAAAGTATAATATGTAGTTTATCAACCATCTAGTTTCCGTAACACAAGCCTCGTAGCTTACTACGGAAATTAGATGGCGCTGTGTGACCTGTCTGGAAATATTTATTTATTTATTATTTTAAATATTATATCTTCCTTCTACAATTAACTGCTTACAATTTGTTTAAGTATTGGCCTTAAGGGTCTTCTTTTATGTTTTCTTTTTAAATTATAAAACTTCATTTGTAATGACTGTTTGTGCCATAATAAAATAAAATAAAAAACCCCTCCTTCGCGCCATTTTGCGCGGACATGTCTAGTGCAAGTTTTTTTTTTGTAAATTAATTTACTGTGAATATTGTTGGTCAAAAGTGATGTTGTTTTGTTTAATAATGTTCTACAATGTGAATAGTTATGGAAAACGATAAATTGAACATTGAATATGGGGCAAAAGTTGCAGTTTATTTTTTGCGGTTTTCCCGCGCTGTGACTCCAAGAAAAGCATCAAATTCTGCAGCATCTGGAATTTGAATATGACCTCATTAAGTCATAAAAAAGAAAGATATATTACGTCAGACTTGGCTGTATGGGCTAGACTCTTTGCCTTCCCTATCACCTCATCCATCGGGAGAAGAGAACAACAACATAAAATAAAAAATAAAAATAAACACGCTTTAAGAAGGTTTTAATGTACGTCACGAGTTCTCGCGCCATTTTGCGTGGACATGTCAAGTGCAAGTTTTTGTTTTGTAAATTAATTTAGTGTGGATATTATTGGTCAAAAGTGGTGTTGTTTTGTTTAATAATGTGCTACAATGTGAATAGTTATGGAAAACGATAAATTGAACATTGAATATGGGGCAAAAGTTGCAGTTTATCTTTTGCGGTTTTCCCGCGCTGTGTGCAGCATCTGGAATTTGATGATGACCTCATTAAGTCATAAAAAAGAAAGATATATTACGTCAGACTTGGCTGTATGGGCTAGACCCTTTGCCTTCCCTATCACCTCATTCATCATCCAACGGGAGAAGAGAACAACATAAAATAAAAAAATTAAATAAACACGCTTTAAGTAGGTTTTAATGTACGTCACGATGAACCTTGACTTTGACAATTCTATTCTTCGAGCGTAGTTACTTGCCAAGGCGTCCCTCCGTTTGACAGCTGAAAGAAATAATTGAATCTAGGAGCCGTTGAGGAAGCGTCTTAGAAGACGGGTATCCACAAATAATAGATAGATAGATAAATTATTTATTGCACAATAAACAAAAACACATTTAAATGTACATAGGCAAACTTAATGTCTAGTGACATTTTCTACCAGCTAACCTTTGGGATAGTGAGCAATGATTGTGGGTGCATTTAATCATTAATTTAAAATCGAGATTAATAATAAAAAAATATTAAACTATTACTAGCAACTAAAGCTAAAATACTTATACACTAATATATAATTATATAATAACACAAGTACATATAAATACATAATAAATATATATAAAATACATACAATATTATACCAATTTTGAGAGGTTATGTCGACTCGTCTTGCTTTTTGTATAATACGAATCAGATTCAAGAAATATATATCAAATTGTCTAAAGCCCACCAATAAATTTGGGCCTAGTAGCACCACTAGAGAGATATTGTAGAGTACATGAAGGTATCCGGAGCGCTGCGGTGTTGACGTTATTTATGGCCACTGCAACGAATGGCAAGTGGTAACAATCGATACCAGTTGAATGTTTTAGTTCAAATAACACATTGCACAGTCACCAAAAGGCACTGAAAAAATACATCATTGTTCAACTATTAATTTTTCAGTAATTCCGTCATATGATGATAGACGTATAGACGTATTCTATCGGATATTGCTCCTGGAGATTAGAGACCAGCACCCGATTACCAACTGAGATCCTGTCGGGGAAAACGGGAAAATTTATAATAAAATACATACTTATAACTATGATAGTATCATCACGACCGTTTCCCTTTCGGGGTGGTCAGAAACTACGCTTATAAATTAATGCAAATTATTGTTAATGGTATTTAGATTATAAGATGACACGGCACTTTTGCCGCTACGAATATATGTTTAATTGACATATTATTATTATTTACATTGTAAGGTGACAAGGCCCGTATACGGCCACGAACAAGTATTAAGATTTGATATTTATTATTATTGTTACATTGTAAGCTGACTCGGCCCTTTTACAGCCACGAATTTATATTTAGTTGACACGGGCTATTTACAGCCACGATCTTATATTAAGTAGTTATTAAGTTACAATTACCTTGCTTATGACAATAATGCTATTATAACACACATAAATCTGGATTGTTTACCTGTTACGGTCCAACCATGATTACCTAACTTATGTTTGTTTTTTTTTTATGTTTTTGTTCTATATTATTTTAGTGCTGACAATATCCAAGTTGTTACAAGATAACCTAAGGAAATAAATAATTTGATTTTGATAAAGATGCGAAATAAATTCACATTTAGCCAACTTTTCTATAGGCCAATCATGACATGATAAATACATTACTTTTTTTATAATAACAGTATATTCAGATCAGATACGACATGCAGAAGCCTAGGGCGGGCGACTCGACGAGCGGGCGGCTCGTCTCTACCCTGTATAATTGAGCCTCTCTAGCTCGTGAGCACTTTAGATAACACCCTGATTGGAGAACCAATCTCAATATGGATTTAGGAACTTAACACCTAACTCTTACTAATAAACTGCATATTGCATTATTTAATTTGCAATTATCTTTACCCAAAGTGAATGCAGCGTTTTACTTGTCTATATTAATGTTTTAACCATATCCTATTCTGGTGCACCTAACTTTTTAAATATATATATACTCAGCACGACAGCCGACATCAGTCTCTACCACTATTCATCATATTAATATGCTTTTTTTACACTTTTTTATCACTTAATGATCAGCAAGGGCCTATCGATAATTGTGCTAAAAAAAATGATAAAATTTTAGAACATAAATGAAGAACACAGAATCAGTTGGTTTAAGAAGTTAATGACCTTCTCATATGGAAAACGGGACTTACCCCAAAGCAATCCAAGTGTGTGATGGCCATCCACCTCGATTAAACACTAGATTTCTTGTCCAATTTTATAGTCTATGCACCACAAGCTTTATTATACACGCACATTTAGTTTAGATCACTAATAATTAGAATTATATATTATTCATAAAAACACACGCGAGGCATGAGTCGGTGCGGTTGAAAAATTGCAACTGATACGGCAACTCGATCGTCATTGGCCCGTAGCTCGTGACGTCAGTTGCAAACGTTTTGGACTGTTTATACTGTAACGACTCCATGTTATAGGAATAGAGAAACACACTGGCTGGGAGAGCATTCCACATCTTCAGCGTGCGACAGATGTAAGAGTCTCTAAATTTATACATAGGGATAGTAAGTCTTGTTTCAAGCGGTGTAATTTTTATGTAAATATCACCATGGCAAGCCTACAATATTAGTTTTCCTTGAAAGAAAAAAATGGCATTTGACATCATTGAAAATGGCACATACTTTCAACGAGAACAACAAATAGGTGGCAGGCAGACTGATGGTAGTAATTTGCTCGTTCGTGCTGATAAACTCAGATAGTGTATCCACACGTTTTGGGATTAGGCTCGATTTGCCGTCATGCCCAGTCAAGCCGTCAAAATGTTAGGTTGTCTGATGTAAACTGATGTCTGATTTCAGTTCCTAAATTGATGGACCTTGCGCGCCACTTGGTAAGTGTCGAGAAGTATTTAATAAAAAATAAATTGGCTACGGTATTTGAGTGCATTTTATGGCCTGAGTGTGTGGTTCGGTAGCGGAATAGAGAAGACGGGATAAGATTGTGAGCTCTTCAGAACACTCTCCGGTATCACGGATTTAAGTGCAAGTCCACTTCATACGAATACCACTATTTATTTATTTTTATTTATTAATTCTTTATTTTATTATATACTATGTCAATATAATCTTATACTTGGTCCTGCTTCCTTTTATTTTTTATTTCCATCCTTTTATTTTTAAGTAAACAATTAAACCTGCTGATTTTCATTTATTTATTATTATTTTTATTTTAGTTATGCTAGTCACTGTTTAATTGCCACTCTGAACTTAAATCTAATTACTATATTTTACTGTTATTTCTGTTTTAATTGTATTGTCTAAATAATATAAAATCTCTTTGGCTTGTGTTCCACTATAGCTTCTCTGTTTATATAATTTATATAATTAACTCTGTTTTTTTAAATAAATGGATACTATTTTATATACTTTATATATTGTATAACTGTCTCCATAGTCTAGCGATTAAGTCATTAGATTTTGCGGATTTTAAGGCGGGTTCGATTCCTGGTCGGTACACAATAATTTATTTGTGATATTTCTCGAGTTTGGTACGCTAGACATCGGCGAGCTTGCCACTTGTCATGATGGGCCTATAATAAAATTGGCTAAATGTGAATCCACTTCATCCTCTGATACGGTCGTAATTATGATACTATTGTATATTTGTAAAAAAACGTTTTATTTTAGTTTAATTGTAGGAATAAAGATATAACATCAGTTCGTCCTTGTACATAACTGTAAGGTTTTAAAGTGCAACAAAAAAAATATATAAACCTCTTATTAAGGGATTTCATTTACATAACTTTGTGTTATTAAATAATATACTTATTTTTTGTAGAATAGTTTTAATTTCATAGGTATTTTTAGTTTAGTTTTATTTATAATTAGTTTTATAATCTATTTAAGATACAACAACAGATCGCCCTTGTACATAACTGTAAGATTTTAAAGTGCAATAAAGAATTTATAAACCTCTTATTAAGGGATTTCATTTATATAACTTTTTGTTATTAAATAATTGTACTTATTTTTTGTAGAATAGTTTTAATTTCATAGGTATTTTTAGTTTAGTTTTATTTATAATTAGTTTTTAATCTATTTAAGATACAACAACAGATCGCCCTTGTACATAACTGTAAGATTTTGAAGTGCAATAAAGAATTTATAAACCTCTTATTAAGGGATTTCATTTATATAACTTTTTGTTATTAAATAATACTACTTATTTTTTGTGGAATAGTTTTAATTTCATCAGTATTTTTAGTTTAGTTTTATTTATAATTAGTTTTTTAATCTATTTAAGATACAACAACAGATCGCCCTTGTACATAACTGTAAGATTTTAAAGTGCAATAAAGAATTTATAAACCTCTTATTAAGGGATTTCATTTATATAACTTTTTGTTATTAAATAATACTACTTATTTTTTGTGGAATAGTTTTAATTTCATCGGTATTTTTAGTTTAGTTTTATTTATAATTAGTTTTTTAATCTATTTAAGATACAACAACAGATCGCCCTTGTACATAACTGTAAGATTTTAAAGTGCAATAAAGAATTTATAAACCTCTTATTAAGGGATTTCATTTACATAACTTTTTGTTATTAAATAATTGTACTTATTTTTTGTAGAATAGTTTTAATTTCATAGGTATTTGTAGTTTAGTTTTATTTATAATTAGTTTTTTAATCAATTTTATTTTAATATTTTTGTATCTACTTCGAATACACTTGAATTGTACTTTAGCTGCTGAAAAAGTTGGGTTAGTATGTTAAAAATAAACAACAAAATCGATATCTACGCAAATCTGTGATAAGGGGGATGCACAAAGTTTTACCGTCAATTTCCCGCCCCCGCCTGCCGCTTGCCTCCTTATCGACGACAATCTACAAATCCAATTTCCGAAAATAGGGATCGATCCGACAAATCATCTGGCGAACTCTATTATCCTCAATTCTCCAATAATATCCCAGACCGGTGCTTCTAAGTCTGATATCCATAAAGCGTATTTGGACTTTTTAGCTACATTAAAAAAAAGCCCTCACGTTCGCTTTGGCAATTGTGTTTACCAGTTTGGTCCTATGTGTACTATGTGATATACTGGAAGCCAGTAGAATACTGTTCTCAACTCTGTGATGATATTACCTTACAGATGAGGGCGATTCGAATAGTGGACGACACTACTGTCCTGAACTTAGTTCGTAAGCCACACGGGCATTGTTATACCAGTAGCGGTGCTAAAGTAAATGAATGATTACCGGCGTGTGATTACCCGCTGAGATCCTGCCGGGGAAAACGTGTTAATGTCCCTGTCCAACCCAGGCCCATTAGCCATCCGGGCCTGGACGACCCCATTATATCTTTGTTCGTCGCAGTATGAAGTTAACTAAATTTAAAAATGATATATATGACATTTAATTAATGAATTGTAATTATATTATAAAAACAATTCTTTTTTTTTTAAGATTACTATAAATATTAAATGGTATAATCATTTTTTATAAATTAAAAATTAAACAATCAAATTTAAATATTTATTGTATCCGCGCGGTATGTGAATCGCTATACAAATTTTCTGAGTGAGGAAACCAGCTCTCTTGTCACCAGAGCAGACAATTAGACGAGGGGTGATTTTTATAATGTTTTATAGAATAATAATAATAATAACTGTAATATTTAATCACCATCATCATCAGCCTGTGTCTCTCCACACTTGTGTCACTTTACACAATCTTCTGCCACCCTCATCCATCCCCCAGCAGCAACCTTCCTCAGATCACCCTCATCCATCCCTGGCGGGGGGTCGTCCCACTCTGCGTCTTCCAGTACGAAGTCTCCACTGCAGGACTCGTTTATTCCATTGTTTAGCGCTTCTGCGACAGACGTGTCCAGCCCACTTTGGTTCTTTTGACGGATGTCAACTGACTTTGTCCTTTAGAGAAATCCCGAGCATAGCTCTCTCCATAGCGAGACCTTGAACTTGTGCATCAGACTCACTGTCAGTGTCCACGTTTTTTTTTTTTTATAGACGGTGAATCAATAAATCATCAATGATACGCCCCCTGCCTTAAGGGCCAACGCGGGTGGGGGTCGCATGCCCGACTCATCCGTGAAGCTTCCTAGTGAAGCCCGAGGGCGCCTACGGACTAAAATCCTATAAACCGTCTCTATCTCACTGTTGGCCTTGTGTGCCTTTACAGCTAAGTCTGAGTCGTGGCTACGGAGTGAAGGCACTCGTTCGCCGCGTCATGCAAGCATGCGAAGCAAAAGTCTACTCGACGGCAGCAGACCCAACCTGAGGGGTAGGGGCCTGCGGGGAAGCCATCGAGGGGGTAATGGAGGAGGAGGACGAAGACAGCGGCGGCTGGATCGGCGGCAACTGGAACGGAGGAGGTGGCAGAGGTAGGGTCGGGGGGTCCTTAGGTTGGCGGCCAGAGGACTTGGCGGAGGCCTCAATCAGTCGATTGAGCCTCGTCGTGAGCGGGTAGTGTCCACGTCTCTGCTCCATACGAATATACTGTAAGAACGCACTGGTTGAAAATGAAAATAGTTTATGCTAATGGAGAACGTTGAATACTAATATAGATTTAAAAAGACATTGTTACTAACCCACGTCATGTTGAGTTTTAAGTTTGAGCTGGTCAAATCGAAGTGTAACTACGCTTTAAAGATGTCAACCCTATGAGCCAGTCGAGTGTTTTGCCCATTTGTCAAATGCTGTATTAGTGTCAATATGTTGCGAAGTCACACACTGGACGGTACTTAAGTTCTCTCCTAGTCTCAGTTTAACTTAAGCGGACGCAACCCCTTTTAACTGTGGCCTTATTAAGTTATAAGTGCAACAAAACGCATAATGATTTATTTATTTCTTTTAAATACTCGATTGCACTAATTTTTTAAATATATATAGTCGCAATAAAAATATAGCTTGCTGCAGCTCGTCATGCAAGGCAAGATACAAGGCTCCAGAAGACCGGGGAGAAGACGCACTTCCTGGCTCAAGAACCTCAGGGACTGATTCGGGATGAGCACCAGATCCTTGTTCCGGACAGCGGCCGACAAAATCAAAATCGCCTTAATGACAGCCGACCTCCGATAAGAGATGGCACCTTAAGAAGAAGAAGAAGTGAATTGGGACGGATTTAGCCGGTTCTCCTGGGTTCAACCACTCTGTGATTAGCGTTTTCGATTATCGTATAGGATCGATTAAACATCAAAATTTCATCATGCTTAATATCTCTGATTGTGCTCTATCCCTGATACTCTGGATCTAGATCAAATAACGAACGCAGTCCAAATCGACAATTTTAAAATTCTGTCATTTTCGTGATCTTGAATTCCCTTAGCAATAAAACAGTAACAGCCCACAACGCCCGAAGGAAGGAACGAACAGAATAAGAGAATGTAACGAACACTTTTCCCCTTTTAAGTCCGTTATAGCTTTTTATATTAGGGAAATGTACCCAAAATCATTGAACTATATGTTTTTACCAAGCCCCCGCTCTCAAAAGTTGTAACACCTTCACTACTGGAGATGAGCCTTCCAATTAAAAAAACTCACATTATAAATAGTTTTTCTAAAATCCTTGATTCGAGTCTTATATTACATGGCATAAACTGTACTCGAGATCACTCTGGGTCTTTTGCTAATGATGAATATTGGATCGCTCTTCACAATTTGGTACGTCACTGTCACTTACGTAGGGGATTAAGGGTGTAAATTTGTATTAATATTAAATAACTTTAAAAAATCATTAAATTAAAATTAGTCATACGATATGTTTAAAACTTGCATTAATAATGCATGTTGAACCTATTTACCCAAAAAGCTATGCCAGTGCGCTCAAAAAAGCCTAAAAGTATAAAAAATAATTATTTTTTTAATTGACTTTTCAAATTGTGCGAGTTATCTTGGCAGAAAACTTTGGGCCGCTTTCAACTAACTTAACACCATGTGAAAAAATTGGCCTATACTTGTCACGTTGGCCAGACAGGTTGGCGAGGGTCTTATGTCAATTTCGTCTGATGTTTTACCCGGCTTTGCCCTCATAAACGGCGACACGAAATTAATTTTGTTGCGCATTATTTTGATTTTGCTATTCATTTCAATTGAATACTGTAAAGAGAAAAAAACTCTCCATGAAATGCTCAAACCTAAGAAAGAAAATTTAGTTTTAAGTCTAATCTTGGTTTGGACATAAATCCACGTTAATACAGACGAGACCAGTATATTACGAACGTCGATCAGCGTCTTTAACACATGAAGGTTTACCGTGCTTTTCGATACGCGGAAACTGTGGTGTTTTAGTCTATGACAAATGTACAAAAGAGGAAACCATTCTTACAACTGAGCCTATTTTTCATTTACTAGCTTCTCTTAGTATTCAGATGATGACGTCATTGAAATCTAGAAGAATTAATTATTTAGCAGCTGCAAATGAGCTTTGTTAAGAATATATTTAATTTTTTTTTATGAAAATTATATGTAATTTTTTTGGTTTATGTGTCCCGATCTGTTATATTAGGTCAATGACTCAAGACGGTGTTTGTGGACTTGGTCGTCCCTTGTCGGTATTCAAAGTCCGATTCGGCCCATCTTATCCGAAATCTTTTACTTTTATACATACTTGCCCTTCTAGATATTCTTGCAAAGCTTATTAATGGCGTTTTTCTGAACTAACCGTATGAGGTTACCTCAAATATGACTTCTTCTGAAGTCTAGCGGTTAAGTCCGTTGATTAAGATGTGTAGATGTTGTTGTAATTGGGTTTTGATATATCCAGTATTAACTGCAAACTTCAAAAAGTAACGCAGTTTAGCAACATCCAGTTTTTTTTTATTATTCAGGTCCTAGAAATACTCTATTATTACCTATTATATTCTTTGTATTTGACAAAAAGTTATATATATATTTCTTTTTAAAATAATTAGAGTCCTACATATTACTTTTTGTCAAATAAAAAATAGTATAATTTCAGGGACTATATATATATTTTTTAAATACTGTATGTTGTTTAACAGATTTACCTACTTAATTAAATAAAAATAAAAAACAATCTGGATTATGCAAACAACGTCTTCTTATCTTAAACCATATCGAAAACAATAGTACAGTCATAAAATTAAAAAGGTAAACAAAATTTATAATAATAATAATAGTTTATTCACACAAAAGAAAAAATACATATTGAAAAAAAAAAAAAAACACAGTGTTGTAAATGCTTAATTTAGTAGTAGACTTCTGTCCCCCCTATACTAAGGTTGCCCTGGTCTTATAGGGGACAGCTAGTTGACATAATGAAAGCGGCCTTGCAGCAATTGGATTGCAAAATTGGTACCTTAATGCAGCTGTAAGTCAAAAACAAAAGTTTTTTTATAGCCCTATAATGTCAAGTGACAAAGTCGAAAAACGTATATATATGTTGTGATATTATGATAATAAAACAAATAATACTTTTTTTTTTTTAAAGATTTTATTATATTTATGTTATAAATTATAAGGGAACCGGGTTGGTATGATGCGGCATATTGTGTCCTCGAACTATTGACTTAATCAAATGACCCGGTCAAATACTTACGACTTATTCTCACACAACCACAGTTAATACAATGACGCAAGATTGATTCGTAAATACACTTAAAGGCAACATACACGTATTTTTCAACAAAATATATAGCTTTTTTAAAATCTCGTGTTATCATTAAGTCTTGCGGTGCGGTGTTATTTTTCTATATGTATCACTATGACAAGCTTACAATATTAGTTCTCCATTTGACATTATTGACTTGGATTTTTAAACGGTTTCAAATTCAGCTCTATTTAGACGTATTGGCGTAGCATCTTTGAATTAATCTTAAAAACAATTGCACTTAAAAACACGCTCTGGTCAGACGGCTTGGCAACGATATGATGTCATTTTTTAAAGACAATTTATTATGTTAGCTGGTAAGTACTAGTGGAACCGGGACCAACGGGTTAACGTGCTCTCCGAGGCACGGGAACGGTGGTGTTGTAAATCTATAACGAATGTACGTAAGAAAAGTGTATTTCTCATTGGTACAGGCCGAGTGGGTTTGAACGGACCTTTGTAGGATTTAAGGAACGCGTTCTTACAACCGAGCCACCACCGCGCCTAATAATGGTTTATGTGAAATGAAATTAAATGAAATATTTATTTAGGCAGATAAAAAACAATTAACAATAATGACATTTGTTGGCCCCCACACTAGTGTTTTGTCCTGCAGGCTGTCAGGGGCCCTGAAGGTAATTCCAAATTGTTTCTACCACTAGACAAAGTTAGTAGGTTTATTATAAAATTAAAGGTAAAGTACAACTAATCTTAAAACTACTTTGTGTGTAATATATATAATATAATATAACATAATATAATATAACATAATATAATATAATCTAATATAATATAAAATACAATGAGTCATTGATTAAATAATTTATTTATTTAGTGGCCAGTAACATCCTTTCAGTTTCGTCGTAGTCTAGTTTTAATAAATATTGCCTAATAATACGTTTTGCCTCACGAGCCGCAGCATTAGCTAGGTCTTTGTTAAAAACATCTAGTAGCTTATTGTAGATAAAAGGAAAAGCAAAATTGTTAAATCGTGTTGCGAATGCGGTTCTACACACAGACACAGGCATCCACACTTTGCGCTTCATGATTAGACTAGAGAATTTAGGAGATTTTATGAATGACTTGTGAGCAGACACCGCTGCCTTAAATATATATAGTTGGCGCACTGATAGAACCTCGCACTCTTTATACAGATCATAAGTTGGATATCGATAGGGTTTCCTAGTCATTACTTTTAACACAGATCTTTGAGCCTCAATGTCAGATCAAAACAATTTTATAGATATTTCAAAAGACATACACGACGAAGTTACATTTTTTTTAAAAATACATATCCCAAAAAGAACTTTGAATTTTTAAGCTTTTTTTTTTTTAAGTCTGAGCAATAGTTTTGCGACACTCGACCAATTTCATTACTAGCGTTAGTCTTGCTTTTGGTTGTCTTGTTCTTGCATTTTTCCAAGACCAAGATTAGGCAACACTAGCTTTTAACTCATTTAATCGTTGATAAGTTAGCTAAGCTAAAAAGCCCAGGTGTATACATATAAGTCACTACTAAAGGTCCCCCGATATCTGTAGTCAGCAGCTGTGCAGTCTCAAACATCCGCTAGCTTCGGGTCTGCACCTTTGTTTTAATTTACTTTCTACCTATATTCCTAAGAGTAGTTCACCAAACTATATAATCATCCGTATAAGAGCTAGTAAAGTAAAGTATCATCACGACCGTGTCCCTTTCGGGTTGGTCAGAAACCACGCTTATAAATAAGCGGATTCACGTTTAGCCAATCATGACAAGTGGCAAGCTCGTC
Source organism: Tinea semifulvella (assembly GCA_910589645.1). Taxonomy (NCBI): domain Eukaryota; kingdom Metazoa; phylum Arthropoda; class Insecta; order Lepidoptera; family Tineidae; genus Tinea; species Tinea semifulvella. The sequence continues at coordinate 4,371,494 of OU342611.1, read as the reverse complement.
GATGTCTCCAGCGTACCAAACTCGAGGAATATCACAAATAAAATAAATATTTGTGTGTCCCGACCAGGAATCGAACCCGGTACCTCCGAGTCTAAATCCACGAACTTTACCGCTAGACTACGGGGGCAGTTCATGGAGTATAAGAGCTACAAGAAAGAAAGTAAGCGTTCTTATAACCACTATATCTCTTTATAATATAATATATAAAATAGGTACTCAACCTGAAGCTGCGCAAACCTCGGTACAGGTTATAAATTTGCGCCGTTGGAGTCGAGATGATGGGCCCACTCAGCCAAACGTCTGGCCAAGGAGTTGTCCAAACGGCTAACGGAAAAGTCTGGAGACAAGAAGCCTGCAATTATTTCTGCCAACGTATTAGCCTCGCTATACACTCCTCCTCCTCCTTGGGACTATCCCTGAAGGGAGGGAGGGAGGGAGGGAAGATAAAGGGATCTCTAGAGGACATTTTTTACTTATAGTTTTTTATAAATTATATTCCTTAGAATAAAAAACTTTTGTAAAACTAAAAAAAAAAAAATATATACATATATTATAAATTTATTTTAGACTGGATTTAGACTCGGAGGTACCGCTTTCGATTCCTGTTCGGGAGACAACAATATTTATTAATGTAAATAAATACATTTATTTATATTTAATTTATTTGTGATATTTCTCTTATTATTTATTTGGTCCGCTAGAGACATCGACGAGCTTGCCACTTGTCATAATTGGCCTATAGTAAACTTGGCTAAATGTGAATCCGCTTATTTATAAGCGTGGTTTCTGACGACTCCGAAAGGGAAACGGTCGTGATGATACTATATATTATAAAATTACATACGTTTTCACAAGATCAATACTTCCCGAACAAGAAGCCTATTAACTAAATAATGTTTCCAAAAAACTTTTAGACGCAACGAGCGAAATACGATAGGAGGGAAATGTGAGCCGTGACACGTGACAAAAGTACGAAAGAGCCTCAGAAATACCTATAGATAAAGTCTCAATTCACATTACACCGTTTATCCCCCGCCAAAGTGCATTATGCGGTTGCGGAAATCTCTGTCTATAGACGACCCCAAAGACCTCTATCTTTGCCATAGACGTACGAGTACCTATATGCAAACAATACAAGAAATAAACTTTTTAAACTGTCACGCACATTCATAATAGTTTTTATAATATTAACGGGTCTTTACGCGATTTACCTTAGAGACATATTTCTTCCGAAGTTTAAGCTAAGTTGCATTGGCCGTGGTCACGGGTCGACGTAAAGGTAAATTATAAAAAACTAATACAACATATATCTGGATATAGGTTTTATGTCATCCTACATTTTTTAAATATATACTAGCACCACATGTGAACTTGTGCCCACCTGATGGTAATTGGTGCGAGAGGTCCAACAATTGCGCAACAATTTCGAGTCGCCGTTTACACAGGCAAAGCCGAGTAAAATAGCTGCTAAATACTAAAATCTGCCTCCTGGTCTAGCGGTTAAGTCCGTGGATTTAGACTCGGAGGTACCGGGCTTGATTTCTGGTCGGGACACAAAAATATTTATTAATATAAATAAATACGTTTAAATAATAATTAATTTATTTGTGATTTTCTCGAGTTTTTTGGTACGCTGGAGACATCGACGAGCTTGCCACTTGTCATGATTGGCCTATAGTAAAGCTGGCTAAATGTGAATCCGCTTATTTATAAGCGTGGTTTCTGACCACCCCGAAAGGTAAACGGTCATGATGATACTTTTAGGTCCATGAATGTTAGCAACTGGAATCAAGCACTCGTAAAAGATCTGATATCTGAAATTTGTGTAAAAATCAGGCTGTTTTATCCCTGACACAGCCTGATCCCGAAAAGTGTTTTATATATATCTCGTATATACGAAACACTTTACCGGGTTTATCGGCACGAACGGTGGATAATTCCTTGCCCCGGCAGACTGGGCAAATTACTACTATCAGTCTGCCTACCACCTATTTATTGGCGAGGGTCGTCCCGTAAGTCGTCTCTACTCTAAAACCAGTTTGCCCCATCGGTCGTCGGTTGCGGCAGATGTATCCCACTGCCAGTTCAGCTTATTAATTTTGAAAGCTATGTCAGTTTGGTTCTCTGGCGAAAATCAACGTTTCTAATTTTATTATTCGCTGATCTATATCTGTCCATCTGGCTGAGGGTCATCCCACTCTGTGTCTTCCTGTACGTGGTCTACTCCATCGTTCATCGGTTCTGCAACAGGCGTGTCCAGCCCATTGCCACTTCAGCTTTCGAATTTTAAAGGCTATATCGGTAACTTGGTTCTCTGACGGCTTTGAACTTTATCCATCAGAGAAATACCGAACATTATAGTCCGCTGCTTAAACTTGTGGACCAAACCCACTGTCATTGTCCACGTCTCCGCTCCATACTACATTACGAGGAGAACGCATTGGTTGAAGACCTTTGTGTTTGGACATTGTGGATGTGGTATGGACGATAAGAGAATGTGCCTAAGTTGCCGCCCATGTTTGACCAATGATTCTGCATGCTGTATTCATGGCTTAATGTGCTGAGACAAATTTTATTGACATTTTTATTTATAAATTTGTACCTATTTTATTTGATTCGGGGCCTATTATGCGCCGGAGTTTTCTAAATGCGTCTGTCGCCTTCTCTGCTGAAGCTGGCTGCGGCTAACTAAATTGTCTGACGTAGGTAGAAGTATTGTCGCACAACACTCGAAGTGGCGTTTCCTACGCAGATTGGTCTCGGCTTTCGAATATATATCTAATATAATATAAATAAGTTTTTGTTTGCCAATCTTTGTTATTACGTCTATGTCGCAAACGAAAATCTGTCTTTCACCCCTTAAAACTTGTCTCCTCAAACGTTTCGGATTCATTGCGAACGTTGCTATTTACATAATAAAACAAGGAGGAAAAAAGTTTTTTTACTCACAAACGAGGATCACCTCGTACCCTAATTAAATAATAATGATTAGATAAAATATTTAACTAAAAGTTTACAACAAAACTTTGACAGAACTTTGTTTTGTTTTATTCAAAAAGACGCTCAAAATATAAAGGAATTATTCCGTAAAGGAAAGTTTGCAATAAAAAAGTAACAAATATGCAGTGGAAATGAGGTCGTTGCGTCGAATATGAGGCATCACTTTGACGGACCGCGTAATGACGAAATACGCAAAGTGATAAAGCTCGACTCGCCATACACAATGCCATGCTAGTACCAACACTTATGTATAGAAGCGAGACGTCAGATATGTCAGAATACGCATGAGAGTAGAGTAGAAATGAGGTCTTTACGTCGGATATGCGGCGTAACTTTGATGGACGGCATACGTAATGACGAATTACGCAAAAGGGTAGGTATAAACGAAAGCATTAGGAAAAAAATAGGAAAGGCATGCTCCGATGGTTCTGGCATGTTGAAAGGATAGATGAAGAGAGAATGACGAACCAGATATTTAATGCGAAAGTTGTGGGTAAAAGTGATCATGGCAGACCAATACTCACATATTACGATCAAATGAATAAAACAATAGCTGAATTTGCATTAAAAAACCATCGAAATAAAAGGGCATGTATAAAGAGGTCAATGAATGTCGATGAAGCGAAAGCGGTATGTCGTGACCGTTACAAGTGGCGCTCAATTGTCTCTGCCTACCCCGTAAGGGATCTGGCGTGAAGATATGTATGTAAATATAAAAAATATAAAAAAGTCTATCGTTTAGACAACTTTAAGTGCTTTGCGATGTTAGAATATCACGGATAATCAAATTTAAATTACACTTATTTATTTATTAAGACTCAAACAACAGTATATCATCATCATCATCATCATCACCAGCCTATGTCTCTCCACTGCTCGATGAAGGCCTGGATTTAAGGCTCGCCACTGCACGTCGTCACCCCAGCGAACTTCGTTAGGTCATCTGTCCATCTGGCGGGGCGTCTGCGTCGTCTCGTTTATGATCTTCACTTTAGAACCCGTTTCGGTCGGTCGTCAGTTCTGCGGCAGATGTGTCCGGCTCATTGCCACTTCAGTTTGCTAATTTTTAATGCTATGTCAGTAACTTTGCTTCTATGACGAATATCGACGTTTCGAATTCTATCCATCAGAGATCCAGCTAGCATAGGTCGCTGAGAGACCTTGAATTTGTGGACCAGATCCACAGTCAGTGTCCACTCTCTGCTCTGTACGACATTACGGGGAGGACGCACTGGTTAATGCCTGTTTTTTTTTTGGTTGAATTACTAGATTCATTGAATTATTATTATTCTTTTATACATATTGCTATTATTCTTTTGTTTTTAATTATTGTGGTATGGACGATGAGAGGATGTACCAAAGTTTCCCCAATGTCGTTTATGTCTGACCAATGATTCTGCATGCTGTTTTCATGGCTAAATGTGCTGAGCCAAATTTTATGTAAATAATATTTGTGATTTTTATTTGATTGCATGCAGATGATTGCATGCATCTCGACTGTTAAAGTAGCTATGTAATAAATATTTAAAATTATTTCATTAAGCGGTTATCAAACTTTTTGGCGACAGAACCCATGGGTTTGTTTAGTATTATTATTATAGTTTCATTTTAATTATTTTTTAATTCTCGTTATACATTTATTTCTTTGGTTTAGGGTTATAGTTTCAGTTCAAAATTAATGCCTATAATGCATGTGAGCGTAAAATAAAACATTATTTGGCTTTGCTTGCTGGATTACTAAAGATACTAAACACAACATAGCTGTGTGCATACATCGATGGAAGCGTTCTGCTGACTTTGTATCTTGTCCCTGTTGGTTTTGGCCAGAAAGTAGAAAGAGTAATTTTGATGAAACTTGGAATAAATGAAATACAGTGGAAAGTTGTAAAATGTTAACTGCTTTATTTGCAAGAAAATGTGTGTTTTTTTAAAAAGGTTGGACAAAGTTGTAGGTATGTAAATAGCTAGTTAAAGGACGTCGCCGGCAATACCCGGCCAACTTGAAGAGTGTGGGTATTTGATTTAGATAAGGCTCCCTCCGTTCTTAAAGGATTTCTCATAGACGTAATAAAAATAATAAAATTATTAATTGTTCACAAAATAATATACTTATTATTTAATTAAAATGAAGGTATTCTTTACCAGCTAACCTTTGTAAAAGTGACATTAAATAGGCGGTACGCGTACTGGTGATAATTTTGCCCAGTCTGTCGGGGCTGGGAAGTCTCCACCGTTCGTGCCGATAAACCCAGTAAAGTTTCGGGATCAGTCTCGAATTGTCGTCATGCCCAGTCAAGCCGGCATTTATTTATTCGAAGAGAAAGAACAGAGACAGGCAGTATAAGAACAATTAGGAAACGATACAAAAGGAGTCATTAGAATTATACCCGCCACCAAAATATTTCCCACTGTGGACAATGGTGCACCATTTATATTTATAAATACGTTAGTACTATGTATACCTTGGCCAGGTAGGTATAATGGATAATACAATTGCAGTGTTCGAATTTATAGAACTATCGATGAACTCCGAAGCAACAACAGCTTCTTCATTTTGGCCTTAAATGCGGCGCGAGAATTGCTAAATATATCGACGTCCAATAACCGACTGTTGTACGTCTCCAATATTCGGCGTACTGGTGCGCGGAGACCGGCTACTGTGCGTGTGCGGGTGATATAGAAAAGGTAGGATCGAGTCTGCCTCGAGGGGGAACTGTAACATATACTTTTGTTCAAAGTCGGGCAACTAAATAGACCATTACAAATGCCATGCAACACTGTCATGTCAGTCACAAGGCATAGTGTTAGGGACTGATGTCAGTCATTAGTGTCTGATTCCAGTTGCTAATATTCATGGACCTTATCAGGTCGGCGAAAGGTGACATGTCGTGCTAATATAAAAAAATATAAGTTGTTGATGATGATGATTACCATAGCTACACAGAGGGAAAATGTTGCAAACTTTTTGAGACTTTATCTGATCGCACGTCTCTAAAAAATATTTTAATTTAAGTTTAATGTTATATACAAATAAAACATCAGGAACGTATTTTACGGGGTGGTCAGAAACCACGCTTATAAATACGCCATTGACAAGTGGCAAGTTCGACGATGTCTCTAGCGTACCAAACTCGAGCAATATCACAAATAAATGATTGTGTTCCGGAAGGGATACTTTACCTCCACGAACTTAACCACTAGGCCACGAAGGCAGTCAAAATAAAATAGTATGCAAATTATTCACGTTACTTACTCTTTCTCGTAAAAAGTTTTTGACCGGTCCTTAGGATTGTGTGTACGGCTATGGTCTGCCTCGATCGCAGACGTGCCTCAGCCTTCGAGAACTTGCAAGTCAGCGTACGAAGAGAAAAGATTTTAGGACCTCGCAAATACCTATGAAAAATGATATTCAAGTAAGTTTTTTTCTTAAAATACCTACATAGAATAATAGTCTTTTTAAAAAAAAAAACTTTTACAGGCAGCTTTGGTGTATCATCTATCATGACGGGCACATTGACTTAGATGTTAAAACCGAACAAGACCATAACCCGCAATACACTGTCATGCACTAATTAATTCTGTAATATTGGTCTAGCTTTAAATCTCATACCATTTGGCTTCTTGTCCTGTCTTGTTATATTTAATGTCTCTGGCCGTACAGTCAACAAAAAAAGTGGTCTACAACCTTACGGTTGAGATTTATTTGCACGTCATCTATCAAAAGGTTGATTTTACTTTGAAAAAGGACGATCATTCGAATACTCGACATTTTCAATATTTTAATAACAAAAAAAGCTTAGTCAATACTGAAAGACCACACAAACTGCCTCCGTGGTCTAGCGGTGAAGTCCGTGGATTTAGACTCGGAGGTCCGGGTTCGATTCCTGGTCGGGACACAAACATATTTATTAATGTAAATGAATACATTTATTTTATCTGTAATATTTCTCGAGTTTGGTACGCTGGAGACATCGACGAGCTTGCCACTTGTCATGATTGGCCTATAGTAAAGTTGGCTAAATGTGAATCCGCTTATTTATAAGCTTGGTTTCTGACCACCCCGAGTTCTCTTTGGAAACGGTCGTGAGGATACTTTACTGATAGACCACTTTCTTGGTCGACTGTACATGACCGCCTCCATGGTCTAGTGGTAACAGACGTTGCCGTAAACTCGGGAGGTCGTGGGTTCGATAATTTCGTATAATTTGTCTCGGTCTGGGTGTTTATATGTATAATATGTATATATTTACAAAAAAAAAAAGTATAATATGTAGGTAATCAACCACGGAAATTTGATGGCGCTGTGTGATTGTCTGGAAATATTTATTTATTTATTTTTATTTATGTTCAAAGTTGTTTGTCAAACACGACGTGAAAATGTGATACGCGACGTGATAAATTATTGCAAATGGCACATACTTTCAACGAGAACAACAAATAGGTGGTAGGCGGACTGATGGTGGTAATCTGCCCAGTCTGACGGGGCGGGGTAGTATGCACCATTCGTGCCGATAAACCCAGTAAAGTGCATCTACACGTTTCGGAATCAGGGTCGAATTGCCGTCATGCCTAGCTGCCATAGTCTTAGTGTTAGGGATGTCAGTCATGAATGTCCGATTCCAGTTGCTAACATTTATGGACCTCGCGAACCAGCAAGCAAAGTCAAGAATACCTAAAAGGTGCTAGAATATCTAAAAATATTTAGTTTTTTTTTTTTTTTTAAATAATAATAATAATTTATTCGATGTAAAAAAAAAAATACATTAACAAAAAAATACAGTAATATAAAAAGAGTATACAAATCTAATAATAATATAATTTTGAGCGTTTAGGCCTTGGGTCGTAGAACAATTTATAGTGAAAATATAATATATAATAAAAATCATCCAAAAGTTAAATGAATTTCACAGTATATAAATATGGATTGTATAAATAACTTTATTTATATTTACAATAATTTGAACCACTATACAGTATTAGACCTGTAAATATATCACAACTATTTACCAAAAATAATCTTATAAAAAAACAAAATATTTTATAAGAATTCCAAGTTTTCGGCATACAAAAGGTGTCTCACAGCGAATGTCCTCAAATTCACGTACCCATAACATAATATTTAATTCAGTTTTTATTTTAATTTTATTAATTTTATTCCAGTTTAAATATTTAACATTTTATTTATTTTTAACATTTATTAATTAGGTTAGGTTATAATTTTAGGTTAGGCATTAAATTAATTATATTTTTAATTTAATATTTTTTTTATATAAATTATTATTATTTGTTTGCATGTTTTTGTCTATTTTCCCCTTATTTTGTGTGTACTTAAGTAGTAAGTAGCTTGCTCGCGTCATCATCATCATCAGCCTGTGTCTCTCCACTGCTGGATATAGGCCTCCCCCAAGGCTCGCCACTGCACGCGTACCTATATATTTTTCAATGTTGTGTGCACTACTCAAGAATTACAGTCTGGTTCTTTAAATCAGTCATAGAAATGTAAAGTGTAAATGATTGTAATTTGTTTGTTGCACCATAAATAAATTAATAAATAAATTACCCTCCGCCTTCCCTTAAAACTGAGCAACGGATAGGCGATGTTCTCCGCCTGCGCACAACTAAAACCAACCCGCCTTCGTAAGATCAACTGCGGGATTAGTGACGTGAGGCCAACCCTACTCAACTGAACGACCTTATCAGCAGGTTCACTACCTTATAGCCCACATATCAAGGTATACATGATCCTTATTTCAAAGCCAAACGATTGAATTTATACAGAAATTTGTATAAAACATTTTACCGATAGTACAATACGCATGATCCCGTTTAAAACATCGAAAACAGTTGAGATTATTCTATTTTTATATTAAAGACATTTTTTTACATTTTTTTATTTTTTTATTATTTATATTCAGATAGGTGGTAGACGGACTTATGGTGGTAATTTACCCAGTCTGCCGGGACGGGTAAGTTCCACCGTTCGTACCGATAAACCCTTTAGAGTGTATCCACAAGCTTCGGAATCAGGCGGAAAAATAGTAATTTTTAGTTAATTAAATAAAATCATAATATAAATTAATTAAAGCTATCCCTCCTAAAAGTGATGTTTTTTAAACCATTTAGGTACTCTAGTTTCGAACTGTATTCTAAGCATAAAATACTTACAATAAGGCAATTTTACATTCTTAACTCCGTTCTGAGGAAGCATACTCACCTACCCTATATTTCTGACAGCCATCGTAGACGTAGAATAGATATTGTCTGTCCGCCATTAAATTGCAAAACTTCTTTTGCACAAAAACAATTTAAGCAGAGCAGTAAACACAGAATGGTTGTATTTGCAGGACTACCAAAAAACAGAAGAAGTACTGAAAGTAATGACATAGATTTGTTAAAGATTGTTTTAGTAATATACTATATTATATTATATTTTATCTATTGTATTTATATCATATGTATATGCTTGTGTTTATTAATTTTTATCTATTTTATTTGTGTATTCATACATGATTTATGCTATGAGTTTCATAAATACTGTAGTTTATTTTATTTTATATCGTGTTATTTTTATTTATTTTTTTATTTAGATTTTTTATACTTGTCTAAACTGTTTTCAAAATTATTGTTAATGCATGTTGATCACGAATGCCTTTGTAAGCAAGAGTGGGGCTCCCTGTATCACAGACCTTCTGGTACAGGGATCCCCGTATTTACTGATTGATGTATCTAGGTTTTTAAGTCAATAAACGTTTTTATTATATTATTATTATTATAAACAAATTAATCAAATGGCGTGGTGGCTCGGTTGTAAGAATAAGGTTGGTTCGAACCCCCCCGGCATGTACCAATTAGAAATTAAATTTTCTTACGAACATTTGTCATAGATTTACAACACCATCGTTCCCGTGCCTCGGAGAGCACGTTAGGCCGTCGGTCCCGGTACCACTAATACCAACTTGTGGAATCGTTAATAAATTGTAATTTGACATTAGTTCCTCGTCAACCCGTCTGGCCAGCGTGGCGAGTATCATCATCATCATCACGACCGTTTCCCTTCCGGGGTGGTCAGAAACCATGCTAAATAAGCGGATTCATATTTAGCCAACTTTACTATAAGCCAATCATGACAAATGGCAAGCTCATCGATGTCTCCAGCGTACCAAACTCGAGAAATATCACAAATTAAATGTATTTATTTACATTAATAAATATGTTTGTGTCCCGACCAGGAATCGGACCCTGTACCTCCGAGTCTAAATCCACGGACTTAACCGCTAGACCACGGAGTGTAGACCAAATTCTCCAGATATTTTATAATAATAATAATAAATAATAAATATTTCCAGACAGGTCACACAGCGCCATCTAGTTTCCGTGGTAAGCTACGAGGCTTGTGTTACGGAAACTAGATGGTTGATAAACTACATATTATACTTTTTTTTTTAAATATATACAGATTATACATATACATATAACTTGCCCCCGGTGGGAATCGAACCCACGACCTCCCGAGTTCACGGCAACGTTTGTTACCACTAGACCACGGAGGCGGTCGATATGCGTACTGGTTTATCTCCAACAGTGAAGGTCTAGGACGCTGTAACTATGTATAATAAACAAACATATATTACGTAAATTATAATTAACAAAGAAGTAGTACTATAAATCAATTTTAATCTAAATAAATGTGTAAATATTAAGACACACTTATGGATAGTTTGTGTGGAACGACGGACCAGAACTATCACCTTAAGCCAACAACATTATAACAATTTTCTCGAGATAGTTTCTCTAAAGCCAAAGGTTAGTCAAAAATAAACAAAATCTTCTATCTCCGTATTTTTTATCTCAAACCTTTGGGATTTCTCACGTTGCAAGTTGTTTTCTTTCACTTAGGCTTAAATCTGTTTATACTTTGGTACGCTTACAAAAATAATTGCAGATTTCTTTCACATTCGATATTGTTTAATTTAGCTCAAATTCCCATACTAGATGAATGTAATATTTGACAATGCCCATTTACAGCAGCAACAAAAAGTATCATCACGACCGTTTCCCTTTCGGGGTGGTCAGAAACCACGCTTATAAAAAAGCGGATTCACATTTAGCCAACTTTACTAAGGCCAATCATGACAGGTGGCAAGCTACAACCTCGAGAAATATCACAAATAAATTAAATATTAATTAAATGTATTTATTTACATTAATAAATATTTTTGTGTCCCGACCAGGAATCGGGTTCGATACCTCCAAGTCTAAATCCACGGACTTAACCGCTAGACCATTTTAATTATGTATTTTGACATATATATAAGTAATACAATTTTAATACTATATAACTTTAATATATAACAAGGCTCATTTACAGCTGCTAAATTAATAAATAATGATTTTTATATAGAATAGGATATTCACAAGGTCATTCTACAGCTGCATAATAAATATTACTGTTATTGTCAGAGCGTGGACGCTAAATGCAGAGGGCCTAACACCTAAGTCCAAGCTCTGAGCGAAATATATAAACCTAATAATATATAAATTATAGTGGTAGTGTAAAGATAGGAGTTCTAGATAAGAGACTGTTTGGTGTAATATCCTAAGGCAGCGAGGGATTGCGGAAGATGGTATTCACGTCCAGGCGCGCAGGCTCACGCGACTGTGCCTAGAGGAGGCAGGTGGCTAGGTGTCTTGACCAACTTGATAGATCCTAACAGAGGTCGGACAGGGATTCAAGGTGGTGGATACACATTCGATCGAGCAGGCTCACAAGATCGTGCCTAGAAGAGGTAGCACGCAAAGGTGTCGTGTAGGAAATGAGACAAACAACGTAATGTTGCAATCTGGTTTATTATTTAATATACACATTCTTAAATACTAAATTTCCATTTACACCGACAGCACACAGATACAATAATCTTTACTACATTGAAATATATTTGTTGTACAATTTGCTCTCTCAACAACTATGGCTGGCTATGGATGGCTGCGGCCTAGAAACGAGAACACAAGGCATGTTTGGTCAGCTAAACAGTTATATTTTGTTTTTTTTCTCTTTTCTTTGTTTTACTTACTTTAACCCACAGTTCTGTTCCTTGCCTTGTAACACTCTCCAGGCAGAACAAATGTTATTTTTCTATTTTATTATACTTAGCTATGACATTGTTCTTGTACTTGTGTCTGTAATCTTAAGACTAAGCCGAATCCCGGTGGAAATGTATGGCGGTAAATAAAGAATAAAGAATGATGTCCTTTAGTATATTTCTTGTTATTGAGTAAATGAGGTTATCATGAAATTCCAGATGTTGCCAACCGCAAAATAAATAAACTAAATAGTCCAATTTATCGCATTCAATAATTATTCATATTGTAGCACATTATTAAACAAAATGACACAATTTTTGACTAACAATATACCATTGATATGATATGTCACATGAGATATTTATCAGAAATTCTGTTACAATGCATACAAAAAGACTAGTTTCACTCGATATAAATATTAATATTTGGCGCTCTTGACGCTTGCTGGCTCGTGGCTGTTGGTGCAGCTACATGACTTCGATTAGTTTTGCGGAGACGTTTTTATATTAGTGAGGGCCTATCTATATACATCGATGCAAGTTCATGTCCGTACAAAATGGCGCGAACGTCATTTTTTTTTTCAAAGTGTATTTTTAGTTTTGTTTATTTGACTACTGCATTACTTTCGGCCTGCTCCTATCAAAAGTTCAAATATGTTATCCATGTCAAGAAGCCACTGTATCTAACTTATTCTGAATTCAGCGGTAAAAAGGCCTGAATAAATTCATTCGACTCCATTAAAATGTCAGTCAAACTGACTTTACTAAAAGTAGCCCAAAGTGAGGCGTTTTCTCTGGCCGATTAAATATTCATCCCTTCGTCTCTTACTGGCTATGTTTTTCTTGTATTATAAAAGTATTAAATTACTATACGAACCTAGCTCCTGTTGAAAATGAGCCTTTAAGAACATACATATGTATATTTGGAGAATTTGGCCTACACTCGCCAAGCTGGCCAGACGAGTTGGCGAGGATTAGATGTCAATTTGTAATGACATTTCACAAGTTGTTATTAGTGGAACCGGGACCGACGGCTTTACGTGCTTTCCGAGGCACGGGAACGGTGGTGTTGTAAATCTATGACGACCGTTTCCCTTTTGGGGTGGTCAGAAACCACGCTTATAAAGAAGCTGATTCACATTTAGCCAACTTTACTATAGCCCAATCATTACGAGTGTCACGCTTGAGAAATATCACAAATAAATTAAATAATATTATAATTATTTTTTTTAATTGTGTCCTGGCAAAATAACATGATAATAAAATAGTATAAATAAAAAACTTGCTCCAAAATACTACCAATGGTCAAAGTGCCCACATGGGTAGTCAAAGTCAAAATATCTTTATTCACGTAAACCTATTACAGGCATTTATGAAACGTCATTAATTTAATTATTTTGAATTATTCTACTCCTGCTAGTGGAAGACTAAGCAGAAGACCAGCAGCTTAGCAGATTCCAGTGACCTGCTAATGTTTAATCTGACTGAGAAAGGAATCTGCAAGGAAAACTCAGCTATATCAGATTTACAAAATAAAACATATACAGAACTGCACCACAACGATCAATTAATAACCTTTTAAATTTAGTTATCAGTACCGACCACTTAGACCGATATACCTATAAGATATATATGTATCTATGATGAAACGTTGATTAAAAGACGTGCATCGCTCGCTTTATTAACAATTTTCGTTCAAAACTTTCAATTTCAACTTGGAAGTTAATATAAGTTTGGCAAAGAGAGCACCTCGCACAACGTTGATTAATACCACAACTACGAGTATCAAGGAGTAATCAAAGACGTCTAGCTCAAAAGCCCATAAAAATACTTATTTCAAATCATTGACTACTATCACTAATAATCGGGCTTCCAAACTATAACTAACATTATATAAAAATCAATTATTATAAATCGTGATTGTACTTAATTTTAAACCACATATATAATCTTCGCGATTGTATAGTCGTAAGCCGTGCATCGATTATGCGCCAATAGAACGAACACGGGGCGCGTATCAAATTTTAGAGAGCTCTCGCGCGCAAAATGAGTCAAACAATGGTTAATAAATGTTTTTATTTGATAAAAGAATACCTAGACACTAAGCTCGACAAATTCATGTGATTAAATAAATATTTGTATGCTAGAAATAGCGAACCAAAGGATACATATAACAATTTACACATTAAAATTTTACATTTACACCGGTACCTACATTGATCTGACAAATAAATTATTTTATTTATTTCGGGATATATTTCGAAATATAAAATTTGCCTAATAATATAAAGACGGCTTGCCTAGTCTAATTATATTTTTAGGTATTAGTGGAATCAAAAACGATGACTTAACGAGCTCTCTGAGGCACAGAATCACAATGGTGATGTTTGGGAAAAGGTCAATTCGTATTAGTACATGACCGGGCTCAAACTTTTAATATGTCTTGTGGATTGGCTCGCTGTGTGTTGCCTCATTGCAGCCACTAGAACACAGCGTCCTAGACGTCAACGGAGATGGGCTTTCCAGAACATATATCTAAAGAATTTGGACTCATCACGCTGACCAAATTAACGATTCTACAATTTGGTACGAGTGCGGGACCGACGGCTAACGTGCTTTCTGAGGCAAGGGAACAGTGGTGTTATATGCGTAATAAATGTACGTAAGAAAAGTGTATTTCTCATTGATACATGCCGGGGTTTGAACCGACCTTTGTGGGATTTTAAGGAAAGCGTTTGTAAAACCGATCCACCACCGCGTGTGTTACCTACTTGCTTTAAACTCAATTGAATGGGGTGTATCACTAACTTTTTATCACAACAGATAGCGCATGATAGACGATACCCAATAGAACTGTCAGTTGCATATAAAACTTATATTTTTATTACGAAATTTATTATTTTCTAGTTATATCGTCGAAGTGAGCAGCTTTTAAGTGTACAAATCGAGATTTCTAAGCAATATCAAAAATACGGTGACCTCAAAATTGCCGTTCTATTAATTAAACCTTTTTTCTTTTTAAAGTCGGTGTTCGCTTTCCTAATTCGTCTTTTACGGTAGGTAACGTTAAAATTATATTTTTTGTTATAAAAATAAAAAACCACAAAAACATCTAAAAAATTATCCGTCATAGCTGTAAACAAGGTACCAGGGCCGCTAGCGACATCTACAAAAACCTTTGCCTGATACACCCTATTGGTGACAAATAATAGTTATTCAAAGCCCAGACGTTGTGTCTTAAGTCAATGTTTTAGTACCTTATATTAAAGTTTCGAGCAAGGACCAAGTTGCCGGAAAAAGCTCTTCATCGAAGATTAACTAATATTAAAATATAATAACATGTAGGTATTAAATGTATCGTTGGACTAACCTAAATTCCAACTTCAATGGCCTATAACTTCAAATTAACTTAATGTGTATTGAATTCTTATGTTCATTAATTATTATTATTGTAACATATTATAGGTAAAGATGTCTTATGCAATTAAGATCTTTAAATCTGGGATCTACCGTGCTTCAGTTCTGTTATTTAAGAATGTACGCAGACACAATATATATACCTAAATCAAAGTTCACGACTTTTCAATAAATCATTAATGCAAATAGAACTTTACCAAAAATACTCTTTCATTTTTTCAAAGTTGTGACTTGGTGTAGGTACGGCCACGTCGGGTTGCCACTTTCAGCAATTTATTACTTTCAACCAAAGATATTTAAACCTCATAGACACCGCATTAAGCTCGAGTGTAAAATACGAATTTAAAATGCTTTTTTTTATATTGATCATTCTAATACGATGAACAAAGTTGTATGTAGATGTAATAACAAATGTAACAAATAACCTCATGTTACAAATGAGTCTATTTAAAAACATGCGCAGCGTCTCAAACATATTAACCCAAAAGGTGGTGTATTATGCTATGCATGTTCTCTACTTTATAAAATGCTTAATTATCCTAATACGGGAATATCTTAAATCCCGCTTCGAATTCCTCTGTAATACGCACAACTGTGCCCTTCGCTCCTTTTACAATAACCAACTTAAGAATCCTTCTCATTCCTTGACCACATACACTGATTCATTTACTGTATCTGTGGCTCGCCAGTGAAATAAGCTACCCTTGGCCATTAGACGTGCACCGTCTATAAGCGTCTTTAAACGTTTGATGAGGAGAAACAGAATAAAACACTATTTAAATAACTGTGTAATTATTCAAGTTATAATGTATATGATGTAGGTACTTGTATGTATAGTTTATGTGTATATATTATAATTAGTTAAGTAACTTATTAACTGTGTCCTTAAATTTTCTTACTTTTTTAATCCTGCCTATTACCTTTCTCGATCCCTTCTACTAGCTAACCTTAAGCTGGTAAAGAATACCTACTGGCATTATAGCTCGCCTCTGTACTATTTTTATGTACATTAAAGAATTTAAATAAATAAATAAATAGAGTTAATGCCGTAGAAATGATGTCGTGCGTCGGATATACGGCGTCACTTCGGTGGACTGCATACGTAACGTCCAAATACGGAAAGTAGGTTTAAAAGAAAGGATAGAGACAAAAATAAAGGATGGTTCGGGCATGTTCAAAGAATAAACGAAAAAAGATTGGCGAACCAGGTATATAATGCGAAAGTTGTGGGTAAAAGACCGAGACTCACATATGACGATCAAATAAATAAAACACTAGCTGAAGGTGCAGTAAAATTTCTTTGTAACAGGAGGGAATGTATGAAGAGGTTGATGAATGCCGACGAAGCAAAAGAGGTATGTCGTGATCGTGTTAAGTGTCGCTCAATTGTGTATGTGTGTATCTAATTAATTTTAACATCATTGTTTTCAGCAGATTTATGCGGTGCACAGTCGCGGCGCTTAATTAGTGAAAACTTGTGACCGGCGACCCCGCGATACCAACTTTGTACATTTTTCATTTACTATTCAATAGTAATAAGAGTAGGTACATCATATATATTCATAAAAATCAGGCAAGATATCTAAATGAAATGTTTATAATATTGTTATAGCTGTAAATAGTGTTGCGAAACAAGTAGATTTGTGAAGTCTCTATGAAAAAAGGTTGTCATAGAGACAAATTGTCAATATGTAGCTTTCGGCAAAATACATCCTACTCTTTTAGACAATGTCACGTTTAGAGTGCCTCGACTTACCTCACGTTCTAAAGACTTGTTCATTTCCTCCTTTAGCAGAACAATTTATGCAAAAAACACCTTTTTAAGACGACAGTAAAACTATATAATGATTGCTTGGTTGACGTGGACATATTTACTTGTTCTAAGTCAGTGTATAGGAGCAGAGTCCGTGAGATAATTAGAGTTAAGTATTTGATAGAATAGACTTAAATGTGATTTTTACTTTCTTTTATGGATTAATTGTATTTTGAAAGTGTAATAAGTATAGTTCTCTTTTACAGTTTTGGTACTCCAGGTCTAATTATATGTATATTGTTTGTTATATAAATTGTATTGTGACTGTTTCTTAACATAATAAAATATAAAAAAATAAAAAATAAAGTAATGAAACAACCGATTCCGACGAGTGCCGTTTGTACACAAATTTGTTGTAAAATAAGTAATGGTAACGGAAACAAAGGAAATGCTGATTATATACGATAGCTCGTACAATACTGATCGAAATATGACTGTAAAATTCGTTGTAGAGTACGACTATGACTAGCATCAAAAAATGATTAAAATTGTATGGAATATTGAATAATTTACGTGGAGAGGACGGCTGCAAATGGTCGTTCGTTTGACGTTTGACGTACAAGTGCACCCCGAGTCCACGGAGGCCTATTCTTACTCTTAAAACTGGGGTGTTTTAACAATGCTTTTAAAATTTCCTGTTTCGCCAAGACCCAAAAGTTTCAACTCCAAACGTCGCAAAAACACATTCCAATACGCCGGGCGTATTTCTGCCGTTTGAGGTTCTCTGCTTGTAGTGCAGCAGCGCCTGGGTTCGTAGACGTCGAGGACCGGTGGGAATACGCCAGGGCGTATTTATTTATTAGTTTTACAAAATCACAGCATTGAATTAAAACATATTTACCGATACAAATTTTGTTATACATTAGCCAGAATGATTTTTATTTTATAGACAGCACTTAAATTTAAATTGAGCCAAACCTAACATCAAATTAAATTAAATTGAATAAAAATAAGTCTAATCATAAATTAAAACTAAACTAATATTAAAATATAACGTATTTCTTTCTGTTAGGATTTTGTAACTAACAAGTGAGCCTAGTTGCCTTGAATAAACGTATTTCTTTCTGTTAGGATTTTGTAACTAACAAGTGAGCCTAGTTGCCTTGAATAAACGTATTTCTTTCTGTTAGGATTTTGTAACTAACAAGTGAGCCTAGTTGCCTTGAATAAACGTATTTCTTTCTGTTAGGATTTTGTAACTAACAAGTGAGCCTAGTTGCCTTGAATAAACGTATTTCTTTCTGTTAGGATTTTGTAACTAACAAGTGAGCCTAGTTGCCTTGAATAAACGTATTTCTTTCTGTTAGGATTTTGTAACTAACAAGTGAGCCTAGTTGCCTTGAATAAACGTTTTTCTTTTTGTTAGGATTTTGTAACTAACAAGTGAGCCTAGTTGCCTTGAATAAACGTATTTCTTTCTGTTAGGATTTTGTAACTAACAAGTGAGCCTAGTTGCCTTGAATAAACGTATTTCTTTCTGTTAGGATTTTGTAACTAACAAGTGAGCCTAGTTGCCTTGAATAAACGTTTTTCTTTCTGTTAGGATTTTGTAACTAACAAGTGAGCCTAGTTGCCTTGAATAAACGTATTTCTTTCTGTTAGGATTTTGTAACTAACAAGTGAGCCTAGTTGCCTTAAATAAACGTATTTCTTTCTGTTAGGATTTTGTAACTAACAAGTGAGCCTAGTTGCCTTGAATAACCGTATTTCTTTCTGTTAGGATTTTGTAACTAACAAATGAGCATAGTTGCCTTGAATAAACGTATATTATTACTAACAATAATACAATAAGTTCAAACAAAAAAAAATATTATGTAAGTTTCAAGAATTGGCTCCCCGGACACTCTTCAGCCTCGCCATTCGTGTGACTCCCGCTAACAAATCTAATTTACATCGCACATGAAATTTTACGCACCTAGTTTTTTTTAATTTTCTGCTCTACACCCAATTGAATAGCAAAAGAGCTGGACATCCATAAATACCATAACTTTGTCTTACTGTGCTTCCAGAGAAGAAGACAAATTTCTTAGCATTTCACGGATTCACCATCCGTGTACATCGCGTGTAGCAAAGAGAGAGGAGAAGAATTGTGTCTCAGGGTTGTGACCGACTACAGGCTGGGTTACTTATTTTGCGCAACTAGACGCTCACCATCCACCATTCTGCTCCTCTTCCTCATTCATTACAGCCCCTAGAACGCAGCATCCTAGACTTCCACTGTAGGAGATGGGACTTCCATAATATATCTGAAGAATTTGGCCTACACTCGCCACGCTTGCCAGACGGGTTGGCGAGGAACTGATGTCAATTTTTAAGGACAATTTATTAACGATTCCACAAGTTCGTATTAGTGGAACCGGGACCGACGGCCTAACGAGGCACGGGAACAATAGTGTAGTAAAGCTAAGACAAATGACGTTAGAAAAGTGTATTTCTCATGGGGTTTGAACGGACTTTTGTAGGATTTTTGTGGGCGCCGATAAATGGTAGAGATTGATGTCAGTCCCATTAATAGACCTCGCGTACCCCTTATCATCAGGTAGGAGCGATGTATGTCGTTTTCAGTACAAGTCTAAACAAAAAAAAAAGTAATCTTTAAAAGTAATTAGATTTAATTATAACGTAATAAGTACTTATAATATTTATTATATAGTTTTATTCGAAGAAAATAAGGTACAATGATTTAAAAAAATAATAACATATTAATTAAACTAAAAACTTACATCTTAAAACATAAATTACTATTAATAAAAATAAACCTAATTAATAAATAAAAATATAAACTAAAATGAAGAAAAAACTAAATAAAAATTATTATAAATAATACATTTGCTCCAAATCGCTGCCAATGGGCAAGGTGCCAAGGATACTGGCAGCATTGCCACGTTGAATGGCAATACTGATCCTTTGGCCCAAATATTGCCCAGCCCTTTTGTCTCCCGAGGTGTTGACGAGCTGTTTTGACAACGCCTTGAAAATTTCGTGTGCACTTGGTCCCCACGGCCCGAGAGTTTCAACTCCAAACGGCGCAAAAACACATCTCCCAATAAGCTGAGTGTATTTCCGCCGCTTGAGGTTCTCTGCTTTTAATGCAGCAGCGCCTGGGTCCTTAGAAGTCAAGGACAAGTGGGAAGGCGCCAGGGTGTCCACACAGGTGGCATCCCACACTAAAGGCAAACCTATCCTCCATGGAACCAACGTCATTCCGTCGGGCCGCTTGCCATCGTCGCGGGCCATGCCACTGGGTTCTAATATTGCTGGCGAACCCACAGACACAAGGGCCCGACGAATGACGTCATTGAGACAGGCGTGCCTTGGGATGCGACCTGTGCTCTTGCTGCAGGAAAGGCCGTGGTGGCCGAGTGCCCCGACGTTGTCTCCACATTGGCAGCGATGTGGAAAAGTGCAAGGAGCTCCTAGACGTAGGCTGGTTATGGTGCTGAAACATTTGTTGTCGAAAAGAGTTCCAACAAAAGATGAAGGGAGAGCCTGGAGCCACAGTCCCGATTCCCACTTCGACACCGCCAGAAGACGAGCACGCTCTGCCATATTGGTTGACGTATTTAAAAGTTGATCCCGTACCAATCGGCAAAGCGGTTCGTCCCACCGGCGCTGTGATGTAGTGAGAGTCGGGACGGACGTATTGGGGCAAGCAAGCTTCCACGCGCTTACAGATTCTGCCATATATGAAATATTATATGAGGTAAAGCATTTCACTAAAATTTTGTTTATAAGGCTTTCAGTGCTATGGACAGATGATAAGAAAGCCGGTAAAGCCACGCTAGAAATTTGTCGGACACCTATACCACCGAAACGGATTGGCAACGATGCCTGGCACCAGGATCTGTCTTCGAAAAAAATGTTTATTATGGATGAAAGGGTTTTTTTAACAATGTTGTCCAAAATAAGCAAAAGGTGGGGAACATTCCAAATGTGACAACATCTTAGAATATAGGTAAATTTTGGGACAAAAAGGCAATGACTGATGATGTAATAGGCCATATGGGAATTTATTTTTAATAAACGATCGGAGCAGAGATTAAATTTTGCAATTGTTTTATCTATGAAAGAAGGAAAAGAATTTTCGAACACCGGAGAGCCTAGTATGTGGAGCGACGTTTTGTCCAACACACTAATATTTGGGGCAATATTATTAAATTTTTCAATAGCTGATATTTTTAGTGTATCCGGGGCAGAGACGAAAATTTCGCATTTTGAGAAATTTAGACTAAGACCAATTTTTTTGAAGCTGTCGATTAGAGTGGAAAGGTCATCTAAAACAGTATGGATGTCTCCTCCCAGAGCTCCGTCGTCAAGGTACCAGACATTAAATTTAGACTTTAAATTTTGAATGATGGAATGGATCGCTAAACTGAAGATCGCTGGGCCGAGAGGGTCACCCTGTTGACAGCCAACTGAAGAAGAGATTAAATGATTTTTATATAGTAACTTAGACGGGGAGCTGTAGCATTGCCACAAAAAATTGAAAACAGAAGGTATATGTGATTTAACTTCTGTCAGCATGGCATTTCTGTCTACAGAGTTGAAGGCATTTTTTATGTCGACCTTTAATAAAACCTCACCGCCGTTATTTAATAAAAAGGTACGTAGGGAATGGACAATAGCTTCACAGCCTCCTTTAGAACCGAAGCCAAGCTGAAAGGGTTGAAAAAAAGATTTGAGGTATTCTGAAATTTTCTTAGCAGCAATTTTGGCTACTAAGCGGCGGTAGGTAGTGCCGATAGCTATGGGTCTGATTCCGCCATCTTTTTTTAATAGAGCACAAAGGTTAGCACCGTATAGTATGTCCGTAATTTCTGCGTTGACTTTACCGGCCAACATAAGATTTGCCAAGGCCGTTAAATCTTCCAAGAGTTTTTCACTAGTATCTCCAACTGAAAAACATAGGAGATCCTTTAAATGTTGAGGTGTAAGTGCATCTAATCCTCCAGCTGAACCACTTCTAAAGGATAAAATAGCCTGGTAGATTTGATCTGACGTAACTTGAAGGGTGAGGTCTGAGGTAGATGGAGGATCGGGAAGAAGATCATTTATTAGAGGAGATGGATGTTTGCTGGCGAGAGCTGCTACGGTGTCAGGGGTATCTGGAGCGATCACATCACTCGAAAATAAAAGCCCCGCAGCACCCTTCAGGTCTCCCTCACTGACTTTAGATTCAACCTGCTTATAGACATTAAAATTTGACTTCTTCAAGTTTTTAACATTGTGTAAATCTAAATTTTGAATATTATGGGGACTATTACAATTTTGTTTTATTTGATTGGTTAAAGTTAACTTTGCGGTAGAATTAGTTTCTTTTTTTGCATGAAGAATTCTGTAAGGAAATGTGAGTAGCTGTTCCCAGGCTTCTATGGAGTTTTCGTTTACCGTGCGTCTAATGGAATTAGATAGCGCATTGGCTACTGCGATTCTAGCACCTCTAGGAATTCGCTTTAAAATTGGAGTCGAATGTTTAAGGTTACTTAACAGTTTGTAAAAAGGGATAGAAAAATTTGGGTTATTACTTGTTGGAGCGCTAGTAACGAGCCTGGGAACATTTAGGACACTGTAAAAGATTAACTTGCGATGTGGTTACAGAATCCCCCTCCATCAGTGTGCACCATACCAGCTTTGGAGCTCTTGCATTTCATATATAAAATAAAAATATATCCTAATAACCATACAAAATTCAAAATAAATGACTTTACCTATACTTAACGAAAAATTAAATAATAACAAAAAATAAATAAACACTATTAATACAAACTATAAAAACACGCCAGCATTACACCAGAGAATATATGACACAGCACAGCACTTAAATAAAAATAAATATTGAAGAAAATAAAAAAGCACAGCACATATTATTTTTTAAAAAAAAAAGGAGCACTTGACGAGCAAAAGTACCTGTATGTATCCAGTGTGCCCAGACCTTAGATCAGGAGCATATTACAGATAAAAATATTGGTTTTCACCATTAATTTGCCGATGACATTTGCAGAATATTTCGAAGTTTGTTTCACAGCAGGATCTTTATTACTAATGTGATATTATTATTTCAACGAATTCTCCAGAATTAATACATTACTTTTAAAAGAATAAATTTATAAAATATCACTTAATTAATATACATAAAATAATTTAGTTAATAAATATGTTTTCCTTGTTTGACAGATGACATTCAATTCAATACATTCAATTTATTATATTATATTTATTTATTTATTATATTACTTTGATAAAATTTCACACGTATTGCTAATAAATAAACTTAAGAGTTTCGGTATACACGGTGATCTGCTAAGATGGGTAGAGTCCTACCTCAGAGACCGACACCAGGCTGTAACTGTTAAGGGATATTGCTCAAGTTTTGTGCCAATAACGTCGGGTGTACCCCAGGGATCTCACCTTGGACCCTTATTCTTTAATGTATTTATTAATGATGTTATTCATAGTATAGTAAATTCAAAAATACTTCTCTTCGCAGATGATAAAAAGATATTCATCAAGGTAGACACAATAAATGATTGCTGCGCTCTTCAAGATGATCTTGACCGTCTAGCTTCATATTGTGTTTCTAATGAGCTCGAACTTAATATTGACAAATGTTGTGTTATTTCTTTTTCACGCAAAAAGAATCCAATCACCTTTGTGTATAACTTATTTGGCAAGGAATTAATGAGGGTATCTGAGGTGAGAGACCTGGGAGTTGTTCTAGATCATAAACTTTTGTTTCGGTCACATATTCAATCTATGATAACTAAAACATATAAATTACTGGGATTCATAATGAGGATTGGCAGAGAATTTAAGGATCCTGATACTTTACAATTATTGTATAACTCATTTATTAGATCACGTTTGGAGTATGCATCTACAGTTTGGAATCCCCGGTATAAAATTTATGTTGATAGAATTGAAAGAATCCAAAGTAAGTTCATGAAATATATGAAATATAAATTTAAATTTAGAGACGAGTTTATAAACGACTTTACTTTAACTTCCTTAAAGGCCCGACGTTCAATGCGTGACCAGATGTTTCTTTATAAGATTATAAACAATTATATAGAATCAAGTTACTTATTGAGTGAAATATATTTAAAAAGCCCAACTCGAACTGTTAGAAATGCAGATTTATTTCTTGTATCTTTTTGTCGTAGGAAATATGCTCAGGATAGGTTTATGGTAAGAACATGCAAAGACTATAATTTGTACTTTAACAATCTTGATGCTTTTAATAGTGCTATTGGCAATTACAAAAGACTATTATTGGAATGTGTACAATTAGTAGATGAGTGATACTGTGCTCTAAAATAAGTATTATGCTTTCTTCTTTTTATGTTTTTTTTTTTTAAGCTTTTTTTTTATTTTAGCTTTTTTATTTTATTTTATAAAATTAAATTTTAATTTCTTATTTTTTCTTTTTATATTAGTTATAAATAATGTATATATTTAAATGTATTTTTTAAGTAGAAGCAACCTTAGTTATGTATGTAGTTAGTAAAGCTTATGTTTTGTTAGTTTTAGTGGAAACTTTGTTGGTTAAAGAGATAAACAATTTTGTTATTACTAGGTGTAAGAATAACTGTTTGTTTCCCAAATAATTATTAAATAAATAATAAATATGGAGTACCCTGGTCTCAACAAAAAGATACCTTCCTTGACGGCTTAACGTGGTCTCCGAGACAAACGAGTGTTGTAAATCTATTACAACATACAACACTCTGCGTCTTCTCGTACGTGGTCACCACTCTAGAACCCGTTTGCCCCATCGATCGTCGGTTCTGCGGCAGATGTGTCCGGCCCATTGCACACTTCAGCTTGCTAATTTTAAAAGCTGTGTCTGTAACTTTCGTTCTCTGACGAATATTAACGTTTCGAATTAAATATAAATATAAATATTTCCAGACAGGTTACACAGCGCCATCTAGTTTCCGTGGTAAGCTACGAGGCTTGTGTTACGGAAACTAGAAGGTTGATAAACTACATATTATACTTAATTTTTTTTGTAAATATATACATATAAACACCCAGACCGAGACAAATAATACAATGTACAACTTGCCCCCGGTGGGAATCGAACCCACGACCTCCCGAGTTCACGGCAACGTTTGTTACCACTACACCACGGAGGCGTCAAAAAATTCTATCCATTAGAGATATACCAAGCTTGGACTTGGACTTGACCAGACCCACTGTTAGTGTCCACGTCTCTGCTCCGTACGACATTACCGGGAGGACGCACTGGTTAAAGACCTTAGTCTTTAAACATTGTGGTATAGACGATGAGAGGATGTGCCGGAGTTTCCCGAATGCCGCCCATCCTAGCTGAATGTTTCTGTCGGCTTCTTTGATGAAGTTAGCTGCTCCTAAGTGAAGACAAATTTCTAAGCATTCCATGGATTCACCGTGCGGGTGCCGGGTCCATCGTGTATGGGTAAGAGATTAGAAGAATGGTGTCTCGGGCTTGCGACCGACAGTAGGCTGGTTTAAGATAATCTGCCCGAGGTAGACGTAATTTTGCACAACTTCGAGAGTAGCGTTTCCTACGCAGATTGGCCTCGGCTTGACATAATCATTGAACATGACTTTCGTCTTGTCCAAGTTCATTCCGAGACCAACCCTCTGTGAAGCTACATTTAAGCCGTTCAACATTCCGCTAATATCCTTGAGCGAACTGGCCGTAATGACTATATCATCCGCAAATCGGAGGTGTGAGATGAATTCTCCATTGATGTTTCTGGCGCAGTAATTCCAGTCTAGTATTTTAAAAACATCTTCCAACGCGTTCGTGAACAGCTTCGGGGATATGACATATCCCCTGTCGCACGCCTCTGCGCAGTTGGATAGGCTTTGTATGCTGACCACTGCTCTTATATATTGTAAATTCATATCATTAAAATTAAATTGTTTTACCTGTTCAGCGTAGTGATACGATTCGAGTGCCTCTCGGTACCATATAGTTCACTGAGACGACAAATTATTCTGTAAAAGCAATCTCCGATGTGGTGGACGCATTCAATAAAGGTGCCGTCACACAAGATAAAAATCCTTGTGAATTGCGGAAACGAATCGCTCGCTAAACTGCTAGGCCAGTGTCGTGAGTTTGGGCCGAATTTTCCAGAAATAATGTTTAGTCGAGCTCGAAGGACTGTAATGATAATGAGAACAAAAATGTGATTTATTTATATAGTACTTATATTATAAAACTCATAACATAATATAATTATAACTTATCTAATATATGTTAGGGACTGATGTCGGATATAAGGGTCTGATTTCAGTTGCTAACATTCATGGACCCTGCGCGCCACTTACCATCAGGTGGGCGCAGGGTCACATGTCGTGCTAGTATAAAAAAAAAAAAAAAAAAAAGAATACAAAGGTATTTATTTATTTATTATTATTCAAAAACTTAATCGCACTATGTACAAAGCGGACTTAATGCCGCTAGATATTCTCTGACAGCCAAACCTTTATGACATTTAGATAGTATCAATGGTAAGTAGGTGCAATACGAGTACATTCTCTGTCTGTGCAATATTTGCTCTCTCTGATTGAGCGTACGGCTTACCACACCCTGTACCACAAAGGCGGTACAAAGCGTAAGCAATGTATAGAGAGCGCTACGTATTGTTTATTTTGATGCTAACATTATACTTTGTAGAAAACAAGCCTTCTCCCTAGGGGGCAAGTGGGGAATCTGCGTGAAGGTATTTACAGGTCTTCTGGCAGAGGTTGGTGCTCTCCGTGGCTAGGCCATAGGGTAACCATTAAAGGTTGAAGTATAACGACTCCATGATTGGTAGCATTGTCTATTGTCCGGAGGACGCGTGTGCAATGGGGCCAGATTTTCAGAGTGGGAAATCTGTCGCACAAAGCAACAACCTAATATTATAAAAAGTAGGTTGTTGCTTACACATACATACTTAATTATGTACATTTACTCAAGCCCACACACGCCAACACACACATGCATATACACCAACCATACACATACACACAAACAATTATTTAAGTCTTGCCTTCAGCAAATATAAATAAATATTGTCTAGAGTAATATAAAATGTTGTAAGTACTAATTCCTACAATGACATTTGAAAGACCGTCCACCGACTATTTTAGATGACACAGCTGAACTGTTTTTGTTACTACTATGTACAATTTATTATATGCCCTAACTTATGTAACATCTAAATTGTGATGTATATTTATTTTACAATAAAGATTTTATTATTATTTGTATTTTTTTAAACATGCCAGCCGTCAGACGACGCACAAACTCGTCTAGTGTTTCCATCTGCATATTCTACACCAATTTTCCGCCTGCCCTGGAAACATACTCTAGATGCTCGATCAGTGAAAATATTATTTAGTAAACTAAGCGTGTAACAGTGCCTTAAGGGATTCTATCTCCAATTTCCTTTGCATCGGTTTATAAACAGACCTTTATGCGAATTTCAATATTGCTTCGTAACATATCAATTTCATCGGATGCAATTGTAGGGCTTTTACACGAGTTCAGCGCATTCGCATGACGAATTAACTATAATCGAATTGGCGATTTTTAAATCGATTTTTTTTTTGTAAAACTACGAACATTAATTAACATATTTTCATTTTTTATATGTCCGTAATATTTATTCCCTAGATAATTTACTATATTTATTTATTTTATTTTATTTATTTGTTTATACTTTCTTGCAGCTAATTTATACATATATAGGAGAAAATAGTAATACGATAAAGGCAATAATAAGAGCTCGCTGACAGACACAATAGAAGTTAGCAAAGAAAACAATGAAAAGAAATTTAAAAAATAAGAACAAAATAACTACAACAAAAATTAACATACATATATACACTCACATACACATAGGCATACATAAACTAGAAAACATAAAACTATTAAACTATTTAACAGTGTTTAACGCTTGTTCTTTGGCCATATAGCCCGCAAAACACCTGGTAACCTGGAAGGGCTTGTTATCACAGGGAAGGTCGAAGGCAAAATACCGCGTGGCCGAAGCCCCATACGCTGGTCTGACCAGATCCGCACCTCACTAAATACCCAGATGCACGATGCCCTACATGCAGCCGTGAACAGACCCGGATGGCGCAGCATCGTCCGAGACAAAGTGATCCGTGGGTCACGACCCTCAGCAGTGAGGAGAACGACGTAAGGAGGAGGAGGAACGCTTGTTCCTCCCTCTCGCTCGCACAATCCAGCATTTTTAAAGATTATTCATTTCTTGAGTGTACTTTTAAGAAACGTAAGTCTATTAACTTTCCAGAAAATACAATTTAGTACTCTTTAAACAGAGAAAAATAGCAAAAACATAACGATTTTCCAAATTTAAATGTAAAATTTTTATTTTTATTTTAATGTAACAATATGTATGTACGGCTAACGGAAAAGTCTGGAGACAGGAAAGCTGGCAATTATTTCTGCCAGCGTATTAGCTTAGCTATACAAAGGGGAAATGTTGCCAGTCTTCTTGGGACTATCACTGAAGGGTCGCCTCTAGAGGACATTTTTAACTTATACTGCGCGGTCTAGCGGTTAAGTCCGTGGATTTAGACTCGGCGGTACCGGGTTCGATTCCTGGTCGGGACATAAAAATAATATATATAAATATTGTAAATAAATACATTAAATTGATTTGTGATATTTCTCAAGTTTGGTACGCTGGAGACATCGACGAGCTTGCCACTTGTCATGATTGGCCTATAGTAAAGTCGGCTAAATGTGAATCCGCTTATTTATAAGCGTGGTTTCTGACTACCCCGAAAGGGAAACGGTCGTGATGATATTTTACTTTTTTAGTTTATTTTTTATTAGGTTTAGTTTATATTTATTTAAATTTTTACTTTTAAGTAGTTTTAATTTAATATATTGTAATTATTTTATACTGTTTGTATATTACTTCAATAAATGTTGAATCCTTTACATATATTAAATATGTATCGCTAAACTATGTATAAAAAGTAAAGTATCATCACGACAGTATCCCTTTCGGGGTGGTCAGTAACCACGATTTTAAAGAAGCACATTTAGCCATCTTTACTAAGTCAAAGTCAAAAAAGTCAAAATATCTTTATTCACGTAAACCTATTACAGGCATTTATGAAACGTCATTAATTTAATTATTTTGAATGAATCTACTCCTGCTAGTAGAAGACTAAGGAGCAAAGTGGTCCAATAAGTAAGCTGTTAGCAGAAGACCAGCAGCTTAGCTATAGGCCCATCATGACGAGTGGCAAGCTCGTCGATGTCTCCAGCCGTACCAAACTACAGAAATACCACAAATAAATAATTGTGTCCCGACTAGGAATTAAACTTGGTGTCTAAATCCAATTATTCTTAAAAAAAAAACCTACACCAAGCAGTGCCTGGAATGAAATGAAATGAAATATTTTATTTGCTAAAAAACACATGGTTACAGATTCGAGTATGGTCTCAGTTTTATAGACAACTCACATGTTTCGCCAGTGCGGCATGCAAAACTTTATACAACTATTATAAAAATTAAATTACAAAATTAGAAACATTGGCACAGTCTTATAAATCATAAATAATAATTATTGGTCCAATAGATTTCAATGTCAAATATAATTCATTAAATAATCATTCTAGATATCAATTGTATTGCGTAATTAATAGTCAGGTACATAATTTTCTTTTCTACCATTTAGGAAGTCATTTACGGAGTAATAACACCGTTCATTTAACCACTTTCGGAGTATTTTTTTAAACCGTCGAATTGGTAGCTGTTTAATATTTTCCGGAATGTGATTGTATGTACATTTTCTTTATTTTTTAAAGTTTGTTTTTTTTTGGAAACACTGGTTTCTTTGTTTACAATTTTTCTCAGGTCCCGATGAATGTATAATGATTTTCTATGTAATGACTTTTGCTGGTCAAGCGTCTAAATTCAGTCAAGTCAGTTGGTAAGGTAAAAAATCGTTCAGAAATGTGCATTATCATCATAGCCCTTAGGACACAAAGTTCTAGACCTCCAATGTTGAAATGAAATGAAATAATTTATTTGTCAGAAACATGGTAGGTACAGGGATGTAAATTATTATACATACATACATACATATCTTCACGCCAGGGCCCTTGCGGGGTAGGCAGAGACAATTGAGCGCTATTTGTCACGATCTCGACATACCTCTTTCGCTTCTTCGACATTCATCAACCTCTTCATACATGCCCTTTTGTTTCGATGGCTTTTTATTGCACCGTCAGCTATTGTTTTATTTATTTGATCGTGATAAGTGAGTCTTGGTCTGCCAGGGCCTCTTTCACCCACAACTTTCGCATTATATATCTGGTTCGTCAATCTCTCTTCAGTCATCCTTTCAACATGCCCGAACCATCGGAGCATGCCTTTCCTTATTTTTGTCCCTATGCTTTCTTTCATACCCACCTTTTTGCGTATTTCGTCATTACGTATGCGGTCTGTTAAAGTAACACCGCATATCCGACGCAACGACCTCATTTCCACTGCATTAACTCTACTCTCATGCGTGTTCTGACATACGAGTATCCACGTCTCACTTCCATACATAAGTGTTGGTACCAGCATGGCATTGTGTATAGCGAGTCGGGCTTTGTCACTGACATTTCGACTGGCGATCAGTGACCCCAGGGCACCGTTAACACTATTTCCCGCGTTCACTCTTCTTTCAACATCCCTATCATACTTCCCATCCGCAGTAAAAACACTGCCCAGATATATAATTTCATTTACTTGTTCTAGAGTTTCATCATCAATCTTTATCGTCACGGTTGTCGTCCTTCTTCTTTCAAACACTAGTACCTTGGTTTTTCTCGCATTCAATCGCATTATTATATGTAATTATATCACATGCTTCGCTATTTCTAGCATAAAAATATTTATTTAGTCACATGACTTTGTCGAGCTTAGTGTCTAGGTATTCTTTTGTCGAATAAAAACATTTATTAACCAGCATTTGTTTGACTCTTAATTTGAACAGTTTTAGTGGCAGCTCCCTTATACTAACTGGAAGCGTATTCAATATCTTTGTTGCCATTGCATAACAATTTCGTCTATATTGAGTACTTTTATGAGCTGGAATAATAGGATAACGCGTTTTAAAATTGTAATTATTATTAGTTAGAGATGGACCTTTTAGAAAATTTGACCTACACTCGCCACGCTGACCAGATGGGTTGGCGAGGTTCTGATGTCTCTTTTCTAATTAAAATTTATTAATGCCCAAAGGTTAATTAATTATATTTTTAATTATTTTTTGGTTTGTTTCTTATTACCACATTTTATTTTCATATTTTTATATTTAATAATAACTAGATTTTTTTTAAATATTTATATACCTAAGAGATGGTCGACTTTTGTAGCTCACAACCACCTGTTAGAACCTTAATAAATGTACCAAAAGTAATAAATAAATAATTAATTTTGATTTTGAAGAGTATTTAAACATAAACTGCTAAAACAACTTGCCCACAATTTAGAAGTCAATTTTATGTTTTTATTTTATTTTTTTATAAAATAATTTAAATTTTAAATATTTTACATTATTACTTGAAGTAGGTTTTTTTTATTTCTAAAAGGAATTGTATGTATGTAATCGTATTTTTTAAATTGTTTCGGCTTTGGTTTTTAGAATAATATTTAGTTTTTGTATACTTATTAAAAAAAATATAATATTTTCACTCAAAGACTGGATGAATGTCTCACTAAGCTCTCCCATAATAACAATAAAACTATTATAGTTTGTGGAGATTTTAATATAGATTTCCCTTTACTCAAAGGCGGTAGCCACAGTATCAAAGATTTAATGAACTCCTATCGCTTGTCCCAGCAAATCTTTGAATTTACAAGAATCACTCCAACTACTGCAACATGCATCGACAATATTTTTACAAATGGTGACGTCTTAGATTCATGTGTATTGTTGGGTATAAAATCAGATCATAAAGCACAAATTATCTCTTTAAAAACTAAATCACTTGTAATATTTAAACCTATAATAATAACTAAAAGATTAATTTCTAACGAAAGATTGGAACAATTAATATTTTCTTTACATATCAATAAAGCTCTTCACAGTAAATCGTTAAACTACGAAACATTTTTTAAGGAATTCATTGGAGAATGCAATACTTACCTACCAATAGTTCAAAGAAAAGTATATAACAGAAAAACCAATACTTGGATCACCCCAGGTATATTAAGGTCAAGGGAAGTGTTGCAAATACTTCGCGAGCGTTTACAGTTTTCTAAAGAACCTAATTTTAAAAATTATGTTAAAAGATATAATAAAGTATATAAAAATGTATGCCTAGAAGCTAAGCGCATCGAACTTAAAAACAGAATACTGGCTTCAGAAAATAAAATTAAGACATGTTGGACTATTATAAAAGAGTTAAGTGGAAAATATAACAAACAAGATAAATCTGAAATAAATATAAAAATAGATAACGCCGTCTGTACGGATGAAATTGTTGTGGCCAACCATTTTAATTCGTTCTTTAACAATGTGGCTGCAGATGCCACCAGTAATTTAGTAGTTGACATCAAAGAGGCCATAAACTACGTTAAACGCTCTATGAATGAAATAAATTGCTCAAAAGTATTTTACCCTGTAACACCAACAGAATTAGCTAAAATTATAAAAAATCTTAAGCCAAAACATTCGCATGACCTATGGCTACTAACACCAAAGTTAATTAAAGAACTAATTAGCGTTATTGTATATCCACTGGCAAAGTTAATTAGTGATGCTTTCGCAACAGGGGTTTTTCCAGATCTTTTAAAATTTGCAAGGATCATTCCGCTCCACAAAAAGGGTGACTGCTGTGATGTACACAATTATCGGCCTATATCTTTGCTACCAATTTTTAGTAAAATTTATGAAAAATGTATGTACTCAAGAATCCTCAAACACTTGGAAGCCTTTAATGTATTAGACGAGAGACAGTTCGGCTTTCGTAAAAAGAGATCTACGACTCAGGCCGTGGGTTATTTGGTTAAAAAGATACTATACAGCCTAGACAACAAAAAAGGTGCATTGGGCATTTTTTGCGACTTGTCAAAGGCTTTTGACTGTGTGCACCATGGTGTGCTCTTAGCAAAGTTAAATCATTGTGGTATAAGGGGCAAAGATTTGGATCTGTGTAAATCATACCTTTATAATAGAAAACAATTTGTAAATATCAATGACAGTAAATCAACTGAAAAAGTTATAAGATTAGGAGTCCCTCAGGGATCAGTACTGGGTCCATTGTTTTTTCTCATATACATTAACGACATAGGCGTGTGTATTCCGAAAGATATCAAAATGGTAATGTTTGCTGATGATATCTCCTTCTTGATAAGCAGTAGTCAAAAAAATGAAATAGTGCCTAAACTAAACGAAGCTATACAAAATTTAGAACAATGGTTTGGTTTTAATAATCTTTTAATAAATTTAAATAAAACAAAACTATTAAACTTCTCATTAGATACACATATTAACAGACAAGACATCCAAGAACTAAAAGACTATATTGAATTAAAATCGTTGAATTTAGTACAAAGCACTGTATTTTTAGGTATTGAGCTAGATGTGAAACTCACATGGTTACAGCATATCGAAAAAATTGCAAAAATACTAAGTCCAGCTTGTTACGCTATTAAAAAAATTAATGAATATTCTGGTACTGAGGCAGCCAAATCCGTTTACCATGCCTATTTCAGTAGTATCATGTCATATGGACTATTGGTGTGGGGAACAGCTGCTGAAGCGAACAGAATATTTATTCTCCAAAAAAGAGCAGTCCGCTTCATAGCTGGAATTAGGGCAAGAGACACTTGTAGGGAAGCCTTCAAGAAACTTAATATACTAACTATGGCTAGCACATACGTAATGCATTGTTTGGTGTATGTGAGGGAAAAT
The DNA here is from genome assembly GCA_910589645.1 of Tinea semifulvella. Lineage (NCBI taxonomy): Eukaryota > Metazoa > Arthropoda > Insecta > Lepidoptera > Tineidae > Tinea > Tinea semifulvella. The sequence goes on along the minus strand of OU342611.1, from coordinate 4,337,255 downwards.
ATGGACCAGTATCATATCAGAACTGTGAGAAGTGCTTCACGACAAAAAGAGTCGTTAGCCATTCCCAAACACAGGTTAAGTAAGTTTAGCAAAAGTTTTATTTGTAACTGCGTTAAATTGCACAACAATTTAACTAAAGAAATTAAATGTTTAGAATATAATGAGTTTAAAATTAAAATAAAATCAGTATTAATACAAAAATCTTACTATACAGTTGATGAAGCGTTAAGGGATGTTAGCATAAGGCTAGTCATATTATTTACATTTAAGGTACTGTTACGATAAACTGTAGCACATTATGTTATTATTTTGACAATGCTTATTTACAGCTAATACTGACATATTTAATAATTTATTAATTTATATATATATATTTATATAGTTGACGAAGGCTTTTTTCAGCCGCTTTAACTAGAATTTGCTGTTAATTGTTAATTACTCAAATGACATTTTAATTTAATTAGTTAAGTAGGTATGTAATAATATATAATTTTACTGACAAAGCCCATATACAGCCGCAACAACAGTTTAATTTAATTTATTTACCTAACGTAGGTAGATATTTATATTTAATATAGGTACCTATATTTTTGGTTATTTTTTGTTATTGTGTTGATGTTCCTATGTCACTACCAGTTCTGTTCCTTGTCTTCACATTGCACTCTCCAGGCAAGACAGATATGTTAACGTTAATTATATATTGTGTACAATTTTGTTTAAATTATATTGACTTAACCAAATTCCGGTGGGAATGTACGGTGATACACTAAGAATAAGAATAAGAATTGTTATTTTTCATGGCCATAAAGGCTACTAGGTAATTAATAATAATAATAATATATTTATTCAGTAAAGTCACAAGATATGAAAACAATAACATATTTCATTATGCATTATGGTACAGAAAAACAGACATTTGCAACCGAACTAAGCCTATATGTATAGGTCTGTCCGTCGACAGTCAACGCCCAGACACCCTTATAAATATAGTATTACTTTTTATTACAAAATAAAAAATAAAAAAAATATACACAATCTAACTATGATTTAGTGTTAAGTACAAATAAGTGTATGATGTTAGCACTGTTGGCTAACCTATTATAAATAAATTAATGATTTCACAAGTTGGTATAATCCCAATCGGTAGGTTAGTAAGTATTTATTTTTTAAATATTTATAATAAGAATAGGCAATTGGAAAAAATATAATTGTTTGTTTATTTAGGTTAAGTTACGATGGGGCTGACATGCTTAATTTGGGTAAAAACCGCTAATAAATTATGATTTAAAAAAAAACTGCCTCCGTGGTCTAGCGGTTAAGTCCGTGGATTTAGACTCGGAGGTACCGGGTTCGATTCCTGGTCGGGACACAAAAATATTTATTAATGTAAATAAATACATTTAATTAATATTTGATTTATTTGTGATATTTCTCGAGTTTGCTGGAGACATCGACGAGCTTGCCACTTGTCATGATTGGCCTATAGTAAAGTTGGCTAAATGTGAATCCGCTTATGGTTTAAATGGTTTCTGACCACCCCGAAAGGGAAACGGTCGTGATAATACCTACTTTTTACTTTTTTATTTAAAAAAAAATGAGTCACATTAAATGTGATCTACATCTTCTATCTTATGCTTACATAAGATTAAAATGGCTACGTATATTTAGTATTTACCTCGTTATAACCGTCAGACTGTGAAAGCGTTTCGCTAAAAACTCCGGCTATTTTTGTACTAAAAGGTAGGAAGAGAATGCGTCGGCGGCGTCGTTTGATGCAGTGATGCGAAGTAATCGGCCCGACTGTTACAAAGTTGGATTTCAGAGCCAATCTCGACGCACACCAATCACCGGCCCACTGACCGACGTGAACCCTGCAGCACCTACCGGCTTTCTTACCAACCCTTAAACAATATAGGTAGGTTTACCTAATAATTTGATGTCATTAAAATAAAACTACAAGTATTTAGGCTATGGAAGTTAAGTATATAAAGGAATAATGTATGTGCTAAACTAAACAGCTATATATGAAGTCGCATTGAATCTTTACTATTTTCTTTTTTGTTTGTTTTATGGTTATGTGTAGTTCATTTTAAATGTGTTATTGTTTTTACTGTGTAGTAGTTATTTATATATTTATCATATTATGTATGTAATAATGTGTATGTTTATCAGTATATATATATTTATAATATGTATTTCATATTATGTATTATATATTAGGTTACGTCAAGTTAACTTATTCTCTTTATGTAATTATTTTTGCACCTACTCCTAGATTATTGTTTGATCTCTCTCTTGTCCCAAAGGTCGAATGTCAGAGAATGCCTAACGGCATTAAGCTTCGCCTTTTGTACTATTGTGCAATAAAGTTTTTAAATAAAATAAAATATGTCTATATACTATATAGGCTTAATATTACATCAACCCGTCAAACAGTCTTAATGGCCTATCATAGCTATGTAGTATCTACCATTTTTTTAAAATGCTTCGGTTGGATGCTTGTCGTATATTTAACGGCAGAATATATTATTTTTTTAATGAGTTTAATGTGAAGTTACGTTAAAGTTGTATTTAATTAAGCTGAGCTCTTGTTCGCAGTTGGTTTTTAAAAGTCTAAAATGTCAAAATCTACATTGAGAGGTGGCGTTTTAAATATGACAAAGCAAAGGATTTGAAAGGATGTCCATTGCCGCCAACAATATTTATTCCATGGCCGCATTAAATACAATCATTATAATGGCTTAAAACCAAAGAGATCAAATTGTGGAGAACTATATAAAATATAATGAGTACACTGTATAAATAATATAATAATAACTAAAGCTACTTAAAATATACTAGGGAAAGACCTCTCCGCCATCACCAGGGGCTATTCTCATCCATACAATTGTTCCCGCATTGGGAAAAATCGAGGGTTGCCATTGAGTGGAGGTAGAATAAAATATAAAATAAAACAAATAGTTTATTTCCTTTAGTTCGCTTGAAACAACTTGGATACAGTCAGCACTAATTAAATCAATACAATTAATAAAAAATATATGTACTAAAGAAAGTGGTAATAATGGTTGAACCGTAACAGGTAATAATCCACATTTATGTATGCTATAAGCAGGTAAACTTAGAAACTACTTAAATAAGATCGTGGCTGCAAAGAGGCCGTGTCAGCTTACATTATAAATACTGAATGATTATAATTTACAAAAATTACATATAGATGTCAGATAATTAAAAAATATATAATGTTAATTATGTGACAATAAAAAGTAAATAAAACAAATGTCTATAGAGGTAGATCTTGTTGACCAACATGTATACAAAAATGTGTATGAAATTATTAGAAATGCGGCGAGCATTTTAGGTACCCTCGCTGGTGGTAAGCTCTTAGTTTATTTTGTAGAATAGTTTTAATTTCGTAGGTATCTTTAGTTTAGTTTTATTTATAATTAGTTTTTTAATCTATTTTATTTTAAAATTTTTGTATTTATTTATTTACTTAAACTTAATTGCACAAAGTACAAAGGCGGACCTAATGCCGCTACACATTCTATGACGGTCAAACCTTTGGGGCAATGAGAGCAGTAAGTACATAAGGTAGGTGCAATACTAACTAAACATGATCTACTGTAATATTGTATCTACTTCGAATAAATACTATTGTAATTTTAAATAAAATAAAATGTATATTGAGGCTGTAAATAAAACCCTATATACAAGTATGATATGTTCTCAACACATACCAATAAAATTACTAAACTAGAATATTTTTTTCTTTGTAGATTTGTCGGTAAATCTTGACATAAAATGTGTTTAAAGCTGTCTCATGGTTGGGTTACAGTTAAAGTGTGTCGTGGTTTTTTCATTACAGCCCCTAGACCTCCACTGCTGGAGATGGGCCTTCCAGAACTGGAGAATGTGGCCTACACTCGCCACGCTGGCCAGACGGCTTCGTGTCGACGACGGTGTCGTGGTTAACCAACGCGTATTTTCAAAATGACTGTCCGTCAAAATAATAATGACAATAGTGACAGTATTTTTTTTCTTTATATTTGTCGCACCTGACGGCATAGTGAAATAGGGCCAAGTCGGTGGCTGCGGTGATTTAATAACCGGTAAAATAATAATAATATGGACATTGATTGGACTTACAGCATACATCATACATTCTAACTGGACTCAGCCTACCTTTTGAATAATTAATTATAGCCCAGACCTAGATACAAGAACTGGGGCTAACTAAAGGTTATTAATTGATCGTTGAGGTATATGTTTTATTTCGTAAATCTGATATAGCAGAGTTTTCCTTGCAGGTTCCTTTCTCAGTCAGATTAAACATTAACAGGTAACTGGAATCTGCTAAGCTGCTGGTCTTCTGCTAACAGCTTACTTATCGGACCACTTTGTTGCTTAGTTTTCTACTAGCAGGAGTAGAATCATTCAAAATAATTTATTTATTTATTAATACAACATTACATGGCTTAACAGCAAAGCCCAATTTACCATGCAGTCAATCTTATAATTAATACATACATTTTAATTAAAAATGGATTGTCAATATACCTATATTTTTTTAATTTACTATACAAATATTAATATTAATAAAGCTTTAAAATTAACAATAGTTATATACAGTATAAAATTAATATAAAAAGAAAGAAAAGACAAATAAATAATAATAATAAAATAAATCAAAATTCAACCCTAATAAAATCAATGAAATAATAATAAAGTTAATACAAGACAATAAACATTAGAATAAAAAGTGAGTAAGTAGGTATATAAATAAATAAATCAATTCTACATCATGATAAATTAAACTTTTTAAACTTTCGCGCATATTCATAATAGTTTTTTTAAATAATTTTAACGGGTCTTTACGCGATTTACCTTAGAGACATATTTCTCCCGACGTTTCAGCCAAGTTGCATTGGCCGTGGTCACGGGTCGACTGAAGCTATGCGGTGTAGTCTCGTACATACTGGGCGGCAGATGTAAACCTACCCACTTATCACTTTTAAAAGTTTTTAGAAATCACGACACACGACACTTACAATATCCTTGGCGACACCGGGCGATTTTTCCCGGCGTCGAAACCTATTGATTACTGGATTCCACGATGAAGATAGCTTATAACCCCCCTCTCGATTGAAATTTTTGTGTTTCTTTATTTCGATCGCTTCACGTACTATTCTAGGGTAATAGTGCCGATCGGTGGAAAGTATCTTTGGGTCATGCAGCTCAATCCAATGGTTTGTGCCACTATCCATTAGGTGTTCTGCTATTGCTGACTTGTTTAATTGGCAGTTTTTTACAGCTGCTATATGTTCCTTGACCCTCTCAGCTATTGTGCGCTTAGTTTGGCCAATATATGAACTCCCACAGCTGCAGTCCACTTTATACACGCCAGGCGTTTGGAAAGGAATGACATCCTTTGGGGTGCGTACGTGTTTTGCTACTTTGGAGAATGGGGTGTACACAGCATTGATAGATAACTTTTTGAAAGCTGTACCAATTTTATCCGTTACTCCTTTCACATATGGTAAGAACGCGGGCAGCCGATTGACCTGTGGATATCTCTCCTTGTTTTTCTGTCGCAGCAACCTCGGACCCACACCATATCCATTGCGTTTTAGCACTGTTTTAACATGTGACAATTCCTGTTCCAAATGTTTTGGGTCACAGAGATCATAAGCCCTGTTGATCAATGAGGTCACAACAGATCTCAGGTGGCATGGATAATGATGTGAAGTGGCGTGTAGATATCGGTCTGTGTGCGTTGGTTTTCGATATACAGTGTGAGCCAGCGAGCCATCAGGTCTCACCATCACTTTTACATCCAAAAAAGCTAACTGCCTATCTTTCTCCATTTCATATGTGAATTTTATTGTGGAGTGAAGAGAGTTTAGATAGTTTAGGAATTCCTCTACTTCCGGTTTGTTTCCCTTGTTTTGTGTCATCATGTATGATCTCTGTGACCCAAAACATTTGGAACAGGAATTGTCACATGTTAAAACAGTGCTAAAACGCAATGGATATGGTGTGGGTCCGAGGTTGCTGCGACAGAAAAACAAGGAGAGATATCCACAGGTCAATCGGCTGCCCGCGTTCTTACCATATGTGAAAGGAGTAACGGATAAAATTGGTACAGCTTTCAAAAAGTTATCTATCAATGCTGTGTACACCCCATTCTCCAAAGTAGCAAAACACGTACGCACCCCAAAGGATGTCATTCCTTTCCAAACGCCTGGCGTGTATAAAGTGGACTGCAGCTGTGGGAGTTCATATATTGGCCAAACTAAGCGCACAATAGCTGAGAGGGTCAAGGAACATATAGCAGCTGTAAAAAACTGCCAATTAAACAAGTCAGCAATAGCAGAACACCTAATGGATAGTGGCACAAACCATTGGATTGAGCTGCATGACCCAAAGATACTTTCCACCGATCGGCACTATTACCCTAGAATAGTACGTGAAGCGATCGAAATAAAGAAACACAAAAATTTCAATCGAGAGGGGGGTTATAAGCTATCTTCATCGTGGAATCCAGTAATCAATAGGTTTCGACGCCGGGAAAAATCGCCCGGTGTCGCCAAGGATATTGTAAGTGTCGTGTGTCGTGATTTCTAAAAACTTTTAAAAGTGATAAGTGGGTAGGTTTACATCTGCCGCCCAGTATGTACGAGACTACACCGCATAGCTTCAGTCGACCCGTGACCACGGCCAATGCAACTTGGCTGAAACGTCGGGAGAAATATGTCTCTAAGGTAAATCGCGTAAAGACCCGTTAAAATTATTTAAAAAAACTATTATGATAAATTAATACAAAAATAACAATAATAAATCCAAATATTTTAACTTATAAATAATTAATTAATTATTCACAAAATTTAAAGAATGCCTTGCTCAGAATATGCAGATGATCGGCAAAAATATCTAGATGTGGTGTCGTCTCGAGAAGCTTCCTTAAGCTGCATTAATAAAATGAATGACGTTTCATAAATGCCTGTAATAGGTTTACGTGAATAAAGATATTTTGACTTTGAATTTGGGGCAAACAATAACAGATATTTGTCACCAAAAAGGGATGCATCTGAAAATATGAGTTTTTTTTTTATACTAGCACGACATGTGGTAGCCCACCTGATGGTAAGTGGCGCGCATGGTCCATGAATGTTAGCAACTGGAATCAGACACTTATATCCGACATCAGTCCCTAACACTATGCTGGCTTGACTAGTTGCCTTTTTACACTTCGCTTGAAGGACTCCAGGTTATAGGAAAGTGGAAACACAGAGGCTGGAAGAGCATTCCACGTCTTTATTGTGCGACAGATGTATGAGGATGGTGACTACGGTATGTGGGTGCATATTCTGACCTGTGCGTGTGGTATATGGAACGCCCTGCTGCCCCAAAAAGGAGTTCCAACAAAAATACTACCAAAGCACTAAAATTACATTTATGACTCCGCGTGGTAGCTGAGTGTTTAAAATGCTCCAATCCAAGGGTAGGTAAGTAGGTTTTAGTCCCAGAATTCCAGCATGTAACAATCATTACAAAATTTAATTTAAGTGTGATATTTCTCGAGTCTGGTACGCTCGACGAGCTTGACAAGACTAAGACTACTTTGATCATCACCTCCTTGAAAATATTGGCGTGATTTCTGACCATCCAAGCAGTAAGTCTTGTTTCAAGCTGTGTTATTTTTATATTAATACCATGTCAAGCTTTCAAAAATTTTCCTTAAAAGTAAAAAATAGCCTTTAACATCATTGCAAATGGCACATACTTTCAACGAGAACAACAAATAGGTGGTAGGCGGACTGATGGTGGTAATTTCCCCAGTCTGCCGGGACGGGGAAGTATCCATCGTTCGTGCTGATAAACCCAGTAAAGCACTTTTCGGAATCAGGCTTGAATTGCCGTCATGCCCAGTCATGATAACATTCATAGACCTCGTGCGCCAGTTACCATCAGGTGGGCGCAAGGTGACATAGTGTGCAAGTTTAAAAAATATATATAAATTTTTTTTTTTTTTTTTTTTTTTAGGTCAATTTATTTACGATCAGTAGTAGCTGGTCATCGTATATTATGTCAATGGCCTTGGATTTTGGGCAGTTAATTAATAGCGAATTTAACCTTTATACCGTTGATGCAAATAAAGTTAATTTACGTGTGTGTTTTAGTAATGACGATCGATTTTATGATACCTATTAAGTTTTTAAATTTATTAATATATTTATATATGTGTATTAAAAACATTTAAGGCCAGTTGCAAAAAAGCAGATTATAATTTGACATGTTAAACGCATGCCTATGAGACACGTCATTGGCTGAAATAACCAAAGTAACAAGCTAGCTACCAATCACGCAGAGCATATCAAAGTATCATTCGTAGATTATTTCAATCACCTTTCTGCAGCTGTCCGTTAATGTTGTAAATTTGACAGATATGATTAATTTTACACTTTATTAGTCAGATTTACATTATTAAATGCAGAGCAAGATTGATCGGCCGAACACGTTCAATTTATTGTTCTTAAATTAACAGAGGTTTTTGCGTTTTGTCGACTTTCGGGTTGCACATAGGCATGTAATCTTAATTCTGGCTTGCCTGGTGGGTTACTGCTGTACCAGGTATTGTAATCTCATAGGTACTGATAACTAATTTTAAAAGGTTATTAAGTGATCGTTGTGGTGCAGTTCTGTATATGTAAATCTGATATAGCTGAGTTTTCCTTGCAGATTCCTTTCTCAGTCAGATTAAACATTAACAGGTCACTAGAATCTGCTAAGCTGCTGGTCTTCTGCTAACAGCTTACTGATTGGACCACTTTGCTGCTTAGTCTTCTACTAGCAGGAGTAGAATCATTCAAAATAATTAAATTAATGACGTTTCATAAATGCCTGTAATAGTTTAACGTGAATAAAGATATTTTGACTTTGACTTTGATTAGTCTCGGTTCCACTAACTACCAACTTGTACAATTGTTAATAAATTGACATCAGACCCTCGCAAACTCGTCTGGCCAGAGCGGCGAGTGTAGGCCCAATTCTCCAGAATTTTTTGGGAGACTACAACAATGGAAGTCCAGAACTCTGTGTTCCAGGGGCTGGGCTGATTAACAGACACTAGAGGTAGAGTCTCACAACTACAATTGAAAAGAAATATATTTTTTTAGTCAGAGTAAGATTCTTGCAAAGCTCTTGAAATAAGCCAAACGTTATGAGAATTAAAACTAGGCCAATCAATCAAACAATAGAAAAAAAAAATATATAGATAACACCATTAAAGTTACGAAAGCACTGGGTCTCCATAGCGCATGTTTTGGAGCCCAGGGTACATTATTAGTTAAAGCACCAGCCTGCCCCCTACATTACTTCATTTTCATTTAATTAATTTACAATTTATTTTATTTTGTTTTTTTATTTAGTACTAGCTGACCCGGAGAACTAACCATTGAATGTTTGTAAACCTTAGCACGTAGAAATCCACGATGTCAATGCTTATACGCAATGCTAATCGCCGCAATCTTCTCAATAAAGTCTACAGAGAAGGCCTATGTGATGACTGGGCAGCTCCACTCTTCCAGGATTAGCGTATCGGTTATGCTGGGAGAGGTCGATTAACCGTTGAACGGTAAATGGTTTGACTTGACTTTATTTCTGTATTCGACGACAGTCAAGCGCAGTGTGGGCTCGCGCAGGACTCTCAAGAGCAACGACTGTGTAACTATATATATAATAAGAGTTTTAGACTCCCGCTCGGTACTCCGGTCGGTTTGCCCCACAAATCAGCGCTGATGCGCGCCACCTATCGGACAACAGTAGTACTATGTCAGAAACCTTGGCCGATGTTCACACAACATATTCCTAAAGTTTCATCCAGATCGGTCAAGTAGTTTTGAAATGCATAGGGAACATTCAAGGACAGTCTCAGCAAGTTCCCAACAGAGCCTTTTGGAATCTTTCAACGGAGGTTTTCGTTTGACAGCTGGAAGGAAATGTTGAGTGCAGGAGTCGTTGAGAAAACGTCTTAGAATACGGGTGCAAGACTGTATATTCTAGGGGCTGTGATAAGGATATTGTCAAGGCTCATGATTGATGCCGGGATCTGTTTGGCGATGTATAAGTTTGGTTGGAGTTGGCTAAGTGACCTCGCCGACCGTCACGCGCTGTGCATTATTCACACAACCCAATGCAGCCGGGATTCCTATCAGGGTTGTAACTCTTGCAAATATTTAAACTTAAAAACCTAATTATTTAAGCCTAAAAGCAAAACCTATTAGAAAAAAAAATCTGGTAATTTATTTTTATTTATTGCCCATTTGATGGTTAGTGACGCGCGAGGTCCATGAATCCAGCAACTGGAATCAGACACTCATGACGACATCAGTCCCTAGCACTATGTCGACTTGATTGGGCATGAAGGCAATTGGAGCCCGGTCCCGAAACGTGTGGATACACTTTACTGGGTTTAAATGAAATGAAATGAAATGAAATATCGTTTATTTGCAATAAATACAGTTGCGACGAGCTTGCCACTTGTCATGATTGGCCTATAGTAAAGTTGGCTAAATGTGAATCCGCTTATTTATAAGCGTGGTTTCTGACCACCCCGAAAGGGAAACGGTCGTGATGATAGGTATAGGTAAATACAGTACAGTGGTCACAAAACTTTAGTCAGGTCTACTCACATGTATTCTACCTGCAAGCAGGCGTGCAAATCTTTACTTACATACTAATATCATAATCACAACTACATTAAAACAAAAAAAATATATATTAATTAACCTGTTTTGCACTCAAGATACTAATTTACACTATAAAATCTTTGGTCCAGTAGCCATTTCGTCAGTTGTAATTTTAGTTTAGGGCCCTGCAATAATTTTATTTTGTCAGGAAGCTTATTATATATTATTATACACATATTAAATAAATTTTTCATACTTATGTCTTTATAGCAGGGGGGCTGGTATAATAAATTTAAAAACTTGGCTCTTTTTTGTCTGGGTATGACTTCACTACGCTTCCTAAATTATTTTAAAATTATCGGCATCAACGGTGGATACTTCCCTGCCCCGGCAGACTGGGCAAATTACTACCATCAGTCAGCCTACCACCTATTTGTTGTTCTCATTTAAGGTATGAGTCATTTGCAATGATGTGAAATGCCAATTTTTACTTTCAATATTTATATAAAGGTAACACCGCTTGAAACAAGACTGACTACAAACCCAAAACGCTCGCCGCATTTCCGTATTGAATTATTATGGAAATGTTTTGTTTATTGTAAAGGAGTTCATGGGCTCTCCTGTTGCAAAAGTGCGGGCAGATTTTCTCGCCACGGATCCCTTAACGATACTATTAAAAGGGCTCTAGCCACCATCGAGGTTCCAGCTCTTCTAGAGCCTGTTGGAGTTATCCGAGATGATGGCAAGAGACCCGATGGTATGACGTTGGTCCCCTGGGAACGGGGACGTGCTCTGGTGTGGGACGCCACGTGCGTCGACACCCTCGCCGCGTCGCATCTTAGGGGATAAAGTGGGAGCCGCGGCGGAAAATGCGGAGTCCAGCAAGCGGCGCAAGTATGTAAGTATATTAAAAGATTACATATTTGTGCCGTTTGCTGTAGAAACTCTGGGCCCATGGAGTCCAAGCGCAAAAAAAAATTTAAAAGACATAACACCGCGTCTTGTTGTCTTCTCCGGTGACAAGAGGGCTGGCTCTTTCTTCGCCCAGATAATCAGTATTGCAATTCAGCGGGGAAATGCAGCCAGCGTTCTTGACACCATTCCACGCGGACGGGACTTATATCCCTATCCTTAATATTAATTTTATTTTATATGTTATAAATATTTTTTCGAATAAAAGTATATTTTTCTCTCAACTTGTAAATACTTTTGCAAAATGACAACCCTAATGGAGTCCATTGTAAGCCCTCAATCAATAACTCAGCATGTGCCCATATTCATTAGCGGAGCTGAGTTCAGATCTAACACACTGCCATTTTCAAGTGATACACTATAGATATTATTTATAACTAAAAAGTAAAGTATCATCACGACCGTTTCCCTTCCGGGGTGGTCAGAAACCACGCTTATAAAGAAGCGGTTTCACATGTAGCTAACTTTACTATAGGCCAATCATGACAAGTGGCAAGCTCGTCGATGTCTCCAGCTTACCAAACTCGAGAATATTACACAAATATTACATTAATAAATATTTTTGTGTCCCGACCAGGAATCGAACCCGGTACCTCCGAGTCTAAACCCTCGGACTTAACCGCTAGACCAACAGTTAAAATAAAACTTTAATATAAACTGAAAGGAAATAAATAAAGAAGCACAAGGGTTCCGTCGCCAAAAATTTTCATAACCGCTTAACTACACAATTAAAATATATTATATTTTATTATTACATAACGACTTTAACATTTGGGACCCATTGTTGAGATGATTTGAGCCTGCCTCGGTTTTTAATGGAACCCGACTGATAAAGCCACTATTATATATAAAATTATTTCAAAATAAAAAAGGGTTTATTTTATGTAAAGACTAGCTGTTTGACCCGGCTTCGCTCGTGTAGTAATCCGGTCATCATGTGCCATCGATTTGGTAGATGTGGCAAATGACATAAAGACTATATAGGTACTTTAGTTGAAAAGAGTTATATGCCATTTGAAAGACAAAACTCTACCAATTTATGTTTCAAAGTTATTTAAATATTGTTATGGGTAAACTATAAAAGGTAGACATATGGTCTCGCGGACTTTTTTAAAAATAATGTTAAGATGAACAATTCATCCATAGAGCATTTTTGTATAACTTTAACTATATGCTCAGCGCACGCCACGGAAGGCCTCAGAAACGATACTTTTCCCCCGTTTTTAAAACATTTTTGGTTACTGCTCCACAACTATAGGACCTAGCGTGATATTATATAGCCTATGTTACTTCTGAATAATGCAGCTTTCTAATGGTGAAAAAATTATTGCAATCGGTCCAGTAGTTTTTGAGTTTATTCATTACAAACATACAAAAATACAAATCTTTCCTCTTTATAATATTAGTATAGAAGTATAGATTTAGCTTTTATCTGGATGCGATGAATCAAACACTTAAACAGAAAACGGTTTGGTTAGTATAATACGTCACAACACAGCACATTGAGGTATAAGTAAACGGCACAGTATATAGACAACATACATTGTGAGATGATAGGACCATAGTCCTGGCCACCGGGTCGAGGCTAGCACCCTAGCGCCACCCCACCGGACCTCGACCGCTCCGCCTCCCCTTATGCATTACGAGAAAAAAAAAATTTCAGTATCCATGGCGAAGGGGGAGGAGCTAAGATCCCGAGGCCTGGAACCAGGGCAGCCTGTCTCACCCGGTAGACACCAGTAGAACCCTGTTTTTTATTTACTATTTTTCTCTACAATTGTTCTAACCTATTCAAAATATTTATTTCCATATGGTTCACATGTAACACTCGGATATTGTCAATTTTTTACAATATTATTAAAATAATTAATCCTTATTCCTTATTATTAAAATAATAAAAAAAAATTATCCTCCCTCTATAAAATTGTTCCCTTTCCAACTTCTATTGCTTCTCTCCTCTCCCTTTTTTAACCCTACTGTGTATACAATTCTCACTAAGTTCCTCAATCTTAACAATATCAAACTTTAAAAAAAAAAAAACATTTTAATTTTAATTAAAGAAAGACTATTTGTTTGACAGGTTGGATGGAGAAGCCGTTGAGGAAATGTCTTAGAATATAAACGTAAGATGAGACATCTTGAGAACCCCTAAAGTAGGTTTGAGTTGGAAGTTACATACGTGAGTGGTTGAACAAAGTAAATATGCCAACTGCAGTGGAGTGTCGCTATCGATCCGGAAGCTGTGTTGTTAAATTATTCACTCCCTGACAGTTTATCAAGCTGACAATTAGCCGCTTTCTAATAATTTAGCTTCTCTAGAGCTTTGGAATTATTTTCAATGCGACTAAATTAAATATCTAATAATGTAATGATTGGTGTTCTAATTTTAAATAAATGATCTTGAATTCAAAATTTAAAACATTTAAATAAAAACTAAAAAGAAAACTGCCCTCGTGGTCTTGCGATTAAGTCCGTGGATTTAGACTTGGAGGTACCGGATTCGATTCCTGGTCGGGACACAATAATATTTAATAATAAATAATAAAATTAATATTTAATTTATTTGTGATATTTAGTTTGGTACGCTAGAGACATCGACGAGCTTGCCACTTGTCATGATGGCCTATAGTAAACTTGGCTAAATGTGAATCCGCTTCTTTATAAGCGTGGTTTCTTACTACCACGGAAGGGAAACGGTCCTGGTGATACTTTAAAAATAAAAAACCCAACTCTTAAAAATATAATTTCGTAAGCGTTTCCTTAAAATGCAAAAACCCCGACGGTTAAGCAAAGTCAAAATATCTTTATTCACGTAAACCTATTACAGGCATTTATAAAACGTCATTAATTTAATTATTTTGAATGTTTCTACTCCTGCTAGTAGAAGATTAAGCAGCAAAGTGGTCCAATAAGTAAGCTGTTAGCAGAAGACCAGCAGCTTAGCAGATTCCAGTGACCTGTTAATGTTTAATCTGACTGAGAAAGGAATCTGCAAGGAAAACTCAGCTATATCAGATTTACGAAATAAAACATATACAGAACTGCACCACAACGATCAATTAATAACTGTAAAGTTAATTAAAAATAAAAAGAGAACCTAATGTGGTATTAACTAATTCTCTCATGTTTGCAGAGTGGCAATATTCCACACATCTTTGTCATTAATAAAATCATTAATTTTATAATATGCTTTATTATTATAACTTTTAAATTTAGTTTTCCCTAGTTCTGTAACAGGCTTTGGTAATTTATTATATAGTCTTTATATTTACATAGCTTGCTAATTTATTATAGTAGCGGTTAACAAACATTTTGGCGACGGAACCCTTGGGCTTTATGTTTTGTATTAATCAAGTTCTTTAGTACTAGAGCTGTCATGATGACATTTTGAACATTTTACACACCTAAAACATTGCTCGTAGTGTATTTCTCATTGGTACCTACATGTCGGGGACACTATTCTTCTGTTCTCTGTGTGTGTCCCTAACACACGATGGACCCGACACCCGCACGGTGAATCCATAGATTGCTAAGAAATTAGTCTTCTTTATCATCTTTAAAAAGTTAAATTATCTGCAACAAATAAAATTTGTTAGATGTGTTTCTTACTTGGTAAAATATATAAATTGAAGCTTAAAAATTTTATTGCCAAATATTTCGCCTCTCTTTGGAGCGGCGTCATCAGTAACAGTGAGGCGAAATATTTGGCAATAAAATTTTTAAGCTTCAATTTATATATTTTACCAAGTTAAAAAGTTAAATTGAATGAATAACATAGCAAATTTTATTTAAAATTAGTTGTAATTCTTTAAATTCGTGTACAATTTAATAGTGCGGACATGAACCGCAAAGTGCCAGACAAATATGCGGGCAGAGTGGCGAGAATCTAACTAACTGCCTACTCTGAAATTTCAAATATTTTACATTCCACGAAAACGATAGATACTCGTACGATGCCGAGCTTAATTAAGCCGTTTTTTGGTTTAAATAACTGAGTTTGAGTAGAGTAACGATTAATATATTAAAATATAGAGCTCAATTATTAGAGCCCCTTAAATACAGAGTCCTAGACCTCCACTCACTCAGAGTCTTTCGGAACATATTTTATAATAAATTGGCCTAGTTAGCCACATGGGTTGGTATTAGTGGAAATGTGATTGATGCGTGTCAGCTTTTTTTTTAAATACTGAACACGATGTGTGACAACGTGCCCACCTAATGGTGAGAGGTATGCAAGAATGGAAATAACTGGCATTAGTCTCCACCACTATGCCGGCCTAACAAGAATCTTTTTCACACTTCGATTGAAGGACTCCAGGTTATAAACGTGGGGAAATGCACACATTGCAGATGCGACAGATGTAAGTCTTCGAATTTATGAGTTCGCGAAGGGATAGGTAGGGATACGTGGCTACGGTATATGTATTCATCATTGCATGTGGGTTGTTTGCCGAATAAAGGAAAAGGGATAAAGTTATGGAGCTCCTCAGAACACTCATCATGGTATAGCTTGTGCATGGTCAGAGTTCAGAGAGTCTTAACGTCCTATCCGAAGCACGGGTACTGTTGGTCTTATATATCTATCTATTCTAATATTATAAATTGTTTTTTTAATACTAGCACGACATGTCACCTTGTGCCCACCTGATGATAAGTCCTTAGCAACTGGAATCTACGTAGTATAGCGTACGTATAAATTTGGGGACTTATACATCTGTCGTACGATAAAGATGTGGAATGCTCTTCCAGCCTCTGTTCACTCTTTCCGCCACTTTCCTATAACTTGGAGTCCTTCAAGCGAAGTGTGAAAAAGCATCTAATCAAGCCGGCATAGTGTTAGGAACTGATGGCAGTTATTTTATTACATAAAATTGTCAATGGCCAGACTGGATGTATCGAACTCTTGCAACACATTATATGCCACGTCGTCCTATAACCAAGATCCTGTGCTGTCCTCCCTCAAGAACTAATGTAGGTTCACATTCGTCAACATCCCGAATGTGCAACACCTACAGTAGTCTCTGCAGTGCCAATAATGATATAGACATATTTCATGACCGTTACAATGTATTCAGAAAAAATGTTCTCGAACATTTCAAACCATCAATATTTGAGTAGTAATTTATTTAACAAGGGTTTTTCGTTTCTTTTAAGGTACCAAATTTGTGCAATTTTTATGTTTCCTTATTAGTTATATTAAAAAAGAGAAAAATGTATAATTTTATTTTAGAAATCATATTTTTGATATATCATATATATATATATATATATATATATATATATATATATATATAATCATATATTTGATAGTTTTTGTTAAATTTATTATTTTTTTTTGTTTTAACAGTAATAAGTTTTTAATTTCTTCTTCTTGTTATATTGGTGAATGCTGTGACACCTAATTGGTACATATATTAGATAAGTTATAATTATACTATGTTATGTGTGTGATAATATATGTACTGCTGTGTGTACTAGCATCAAAAAGTCTTCGTAACCAAAGGGCATGTATGAAGAGGTTAATGAATGTCGACGAAGCGAAAGAAGTATGTCGTGATCGTGTTAAATGGCGCTCAATTGTCTCTGCCTACCCCGCAAGGGATCTGGCGTGAAGATATGTGTGTGTGTACTAAATAAATAAATAAATGAGTGCTAACATTCATGAACCTTGCGCGCCACTTACCATCAGGTGGGCCCAAGGTCACATGTCATTTTAGTATAAAAATAAAAAAGACACTTATGACTGACATCAGTCCCTAATACTATGCCGGCTTGACAGGCCATGTAGGCAATTCGAGCCTGATCACGAAACCTGTGGATGCACTTTACTGGGTTTATCGGCACGAGCGGTGGATACTTCCTCGCCCCAGCAGACTGGGCAAATTTGTCATCTATTTATGCATCTTAAGAAATGTGTATTTTTCATTGATACAAACCGGGGTTTAAACCGCAACTTTAGGACTTAAAAACACATTTCCAAACCTTTGTCCCTAAGGTTTGTTTTTGGATAATGCCTAGCAGCATTAAGCCCACATTTGTACATAGTGCAATAAAGTTTTTAATTTCGTTAGTTTAGAGCTGACCTCCTGGTTTCCTGAAGCCGGCATGGTGCGGTATGCAAATGTCACCGGCTGGCGAGATTCCCAAAGGAGATTCCCAGGATTGAGGTTATGTTCTTTATGAGTCCGTAGACAATGCCGCGATTGCGGCCATCCGTCAAACCTAAACCGAGGGACGGTAACATCTGCATATCTGACATTAATACAGTCCTATCAAAACACAAGGTTTGAGAGCCGATTCTCTAAAATATTTTGGTCCATTTCAATGTAATAATAGCTCGAGACCTGGAATGCCTACTATTGAGGAGTTTGTCGTCGGCCTGTATGTTTTAATATTTCATTCCCTAGTAAGTTGTATTACCATACGCACAGGTCAGAATATGCACCTACATACCGTAGTCACTATCCCTTCGCGTACCTATAAATTTGGTGACTCATACATCTGTCGCTCAATAAAGATGTGGAATGCTCTCCCAGCCTCTGTGTTTCCACTTTCCTATAACCTGGAGTCCTTCAAGCGAAGTGTGAATAGGCATCTAGTCAAGCCGGCATAGTGTTAGGGACTGATGTCGGACATAAGGGTCTGATTGCAGTTGCTAACATTCATGGACCCTGCGCGCCACTTACCATCAGGTGGGCGCAGGGTCACATGTCGTGCTAGTATAAAAATAAAAAAAAAGTTTCAAAAGTACATTCTACATGAAAAATCTTTGTAAATATTGATTTGTGCGAGCGAGAGGGATTCCAAAGCGTTAATAATAATAATAAATCGTTTATTATGTGCCTATAGATAGATAGATACCTTACAACTTACATACAATTTGGCCTATACACCACGCTCGCCAGATTGAATAATAAGGGGGTAGTAATAAATAAAACAGGTTTATGAATATATTAAGTAGATATATTTAACAAATTACTTTACAACTTAAATCAAAGCGCAAAAACGGGCATAAAGTGACAGCCGTCGTAGTGACGTTCCCAAACCTCAACGAGTAGCGTTGTAGTCTCAAATCAATTGAATGACAATTATCGATGATTTCGCAAATATTCTAACAGTTCGGCCATCCTGCAGCGTCGGAGTCCCCACCGACGCTTTGCAATAGCATCTAGATAGACAATAGATAGTATGCTTTATGTTACGTCATACACATATTATATGTCTGCGAGAGCAGTTATATGTCTGCGAGAGCAGTTACATGTCTGCGGGTGCAGTTATATGTCTGCAAAAGCAGTTATAGGTCTGCGAGAGCAGTTATATGTCTGCGAGAGCAGTTATATGTCTGCGAGAGCAGTTGTTTGTCTGCGAGAGCAGTTGTATGTCTGCGAGAGCAGTTGTATGTCTGCGAGAGCAGTTATATGTCTGCGAGAACAGTTATATGTCTGCGAGAGCAGTTATATGTCTGCGAGAGCAGTTATATGTCTGCGAGAGCAGTTATATGTCTATGTCTGCGAGAGCAGTTATTTTTCTGCGAGAGCAGTTTTTTTGTCTGCGAGAGCAGTTATATGTCTGCGAGAGCAGTTATATGTATGCGAGAGCATGTTTATGCCTGCGAGAGCAGTTATATGTCTGCGAGAGCAGTTGTATGTCTGCGAGAGCAGTTATATGTCTGCGAGAGCAGTTATATGTATGCGAGAGCATGTTTATGTCTGCGAGAGCAGGTTTATGCCTGCGAGAGCAGTTATATGTCTGCGAGAGCAGTTGTATGTCTGCGAGAGCAGTTATATGTCTGCGAGAGCAGTTATATGTATGCGAGAGCATGTTTATGTCTGCGAGAGCAGTTATATGTCTGCGAGAGCAGTTATATGTCTGCGAGAGCAGTTATATGTCTGCGAGAGCAGTTGTTTGTCTGCGAGAGCAGTTGTATGTCTGCGAGAGCAGTTATATGTCTGCGAGAGCAGTTATATGTCTGCGAGAGCAGTTATATGTCTGCAAGAGCAGTTATATGTCTGCGAGAGCAGTTAGATGTCTATGTCTGCGAGAGCAGTTATTTTTCTGCGAGAGCAGTTTTTTGTCTGCGAGAGCAGTTATATGTATGCGAGAGCATGTTTATGTCTGCGAGAGCAGGTAGATGCCTGCGAGAGCAGTTATATGTCTGCGAGAGCAGTTATATGTCTGCGAGAGCAGTTATATGTATGCGAGAGCATGTTTATGTCTGCGAGAGCAGGTTTATGCCTGCGAGAGCAGTTATATGTCTGCGAGAGCAGTTGTATGTCTGCGAGAGCAGTTATATGTCTGCGAGAGCAGTTATATGTATGCGAGAGCATGTTTATGTCTGCGAGAGCAGTTATATGTCTGCAAGAGCAGTTATATGTCTGCAAGAGCAGTTATATGTCTGCGAGAGCAGTTAGATGTCTATGTCTGCGAGAGCAGTTATTTTTCTGCGAGAGCAGTTTTTTTTTGTCTGCGAGAGCAGTTATATGTATGCGAGAGCATGTTTATGTCTGCGAGAGCAGGTAGATGCCTGCGGGAGCAGTTATATGTCTGCGAGAGCAGTTGTATGTCTGCGAGAGCAGTTATATGTCTGCGAGAGCAGTTATATGTATGCGAGAGCATGTTTATGTCTGCGAGAGCAGGTAGGTGTTTATGTCTGCGAGAGCAGGTAGGTGTGTCTGTCTGCGAGAGCAGTTATATGTCTGCGAGAGCAGGTAGGTGTTTATGTCTGCGAGAGCAGGTAGGTGTTTATGTCTGCGAGAGCAGGTAGGTGTTTATGTCTGCGAGAGCAGGTAGGTGTGTCTGTCTGCGAGAGCAGTTATATGTCTGCGAGAGCAGGTAGGTGTTTATCCAGCTTCCTCTTCAGTGGAGGAACTTCATAACACTGGTATATTTTTATTTTATCCCTTGCAACAATGTTCTTATAGGGCCCGCGACCGCGTCTAAACGACGTAACTTCGAACCGGTCATGAGGCAGCACTGCAGTAATCTCATAAGCATAATCCATAAAATTTCGGTAATCATTTTCCACTACTAATTCCCTGCTTATTAATGCGTTTTTCGACCATAACTCACTCTCACATCTTTACTACAGCACCAGCACATTGTCTCTTATCGAACCGTGCCTTCATATTCTTAGAATTGGCTTCAATAACTTGGGAAGCGTCAGCTCTTATTTAATCAATTTTATCGATAACCATAGGTCCTTTCAAATCATTTTTTAGTCGGGGCGTAAGACCACACATAAGCTCCAAAGGAGACCTCCCAGTTCCCTTGTTTTTTTTTTTTTTTTTGTAAATTGACAACTGATGCAGGAACTAATATATTTTTGTATAAATTCATTCATTTTTGAGAACCAGTACTTTCTGCATATAGCATCTAGACATATGTCAAAACCTAAATGACCGTTTTCGTCATGATATATTTTTATAATATGCTACCGGACAGATTTAGGCAAAACTGAAACAGGTTTAAGACAAGTATCACTATCCACATATAATTTTAACTTTTGTAATCTATCACAAGTATCAGGCAAAGATGACAGAGTTGCATTATTAAATAAATTTAGTCTATTTGTAGATTTCCAGGCTACTACATATGGTCAGTAAATGGTTATCCAACCCTTATTTTGAGTATCACCTTTCCATATTAATGCTTAATGTTTATCCAATTTATTTGCCTCCTGACGTTGTCTGCATTCATTATATGTATGGCCTTGATACTGGCAATATGAGCATCGTTTCTCTTGAAGCTTCTTTTTGAAGCACTCTGTTTCTAAGTGACCAACCCTATTACAATGTGAGCATACTCTGGTTTCATGAACATTTTTAGTTGTAGAGACAGCATTATGACCAGATTCATAAAAATTTGGTTTCTTGTGCCTACAAAACTTAGCATTGTGACCTGGTCTCTGACATAAATAACACACACTTGTGTCCTGCTGACTGCGACTCATCAGTTTTATTTGGTGACTATTACTGGTAGTATTGACGGAGGCCAAATATGCTAGTAGACTCTGAGTATCTTTACAACCTGCTGATATGGCACCAACTTCAATCACTTTATCTCCAATTGTTCCAATGATAATCTCCGTAATCATATCATCTGATAACCCACATGACATGCCCAGTGCCAATTTTCCATAGAAAAATTGTATTGGATCTTCATGCATGTCTTTATTATACATCACCAACTGCCTCAACATGGTCAGTTTGCTTTTGGCAAAAGGAAAAGCCCTATTGAGCCGCTCCTTCCATTGGGACCATGATATATCATGCCCATCTAACCGCTCGTACCAAGCTTGGGCATAGCCTTTAAGTTTGGACACACAATTGCAAACAGTAGTCCTCTCATCCCATCCATAAATTGTAGCAACATTTTCGACTGTCCTTATCCACTGTTCTATTGGGACAGTTGTGGTACACGGATCAAACTCCGGAATAGCATCATTCCGGCCAACATATTGGGTCACCATTGAAGGACTTGCAGAAGATGTCGACGGCATTCCTAAGCTTGATGGTGTTGAGTCCTTGATAGATCTACTCAACTCTTTTACAAGGTCCTCTAGGACCTTAATGCGGCTCTCCGTAGGTTTTTTTCTTATATTTCTCTGGCTTGTTTTGCTGCTAGATGATGAAGAGGAACTACGACGCCTGGAACGTTTCTTCTTACTATGGCGTCCCATACTTACTATTCACAGTTGTAAAGTAAAGTATCATCACGACCGTTTCCCTTTCGGGGTGGTCAGAAACCACGCTTATAAATAAGCGGATTCACATTTAACCAACTTTACTATAGACCAATCATGACAAGTGGCAAGCTCGTCGATGTCTCCAGCGTACCAAACTCGAGAAATATCACAAATAAATTAAATATTAATTAAATGTATTTATTTACATTAATTATTTTTTTTTATTTCCCGACCAGGAATTGAACCTGGTACCTCCGAGTCTAAATCCACGGACTTAACCGCTAGACCACGGAGGCAGTTTAATATAATTTAATACCTTAAGACGTGATTTGAGTTTTTTTAATTGTTACATTTATTATTTTTTGGAGTATTGTTAATTATACCACAGACATTTAACAAAGAGAAGATGAAATACTGTTCGCGTAGGTATGAATTAATGCAAATTGAACAACTGTTTGGATTGGCTTAAAGCGTCAGCGGTTTAAAGTAATAATTTTCCAAGTCGAACACAGCCTTTTTTATATACAACCTTTAGCATTCGTATTTGCATTTCAGACACTAGCATATATTTAAAATTTGCGATACAAATTTTTATGAAAAATTAAAATAACACAACATTTATTACATATTTTACAAATAATTAAATATTGAGATTTGGGTATGGCATTAGGTTTTAGGAAGTTACCAAGTCATAGGAAGTCCCAAAAATAGACCAAATAGATCCCAATAATGTTGGTGTAGTTAAGTGTTCTTCACAAGGAGTAATCTGAAATTCAACGACCATACACTACGCCCAAACTACGTGGTTATTATAGATTATACATTTATACAATTTAAGATGGTTAATTACTGTGGCAACTCGGATGCTATGTGAACATAATAAATACAAAGTGGATCAAATTCTAATTGTATTAAATCTACAAAGATACTAAATAATTCATTGTACGAAAAATCTCAAATGACCTGTTCATTAGTCATAAACTTACAATAATGCACACAACACAAGCATACTGATGTATATTACAAAAAGTTTCCAGTAATTTAAGAAACAAAAAAATCGATTCATACATGATGTATGCTTTGATTTGCCGAGATTAATTCACATTTCCATAAATTAAAGAACTAATTCTTGCACCACTTAAAATGAAACTTTATGCAAAATATCAAACATTAGATTTTAATTTTCTTACACAATAAGTAAATGTCACAATTAAGATGCAGAAAATGAGTTTTTAGTTAGGATTACCCAAACACAGTCCCAAATTTCACCTATTATTATTTTTATACATGTATTATTGTTAGTAATAAGGCTAAAATGTTTAAAACTATATATTTACACTAAATAAATTGTCAAAAGAATTATAATACAATTACACTAGTACACAATAACACAAAGAATCCGAAACTTTAATTTAATTACTAACGACTGTTTTGTTTTATTTACAAGATCACTTCATAGATAGTATAATGGAACAAGCTCACCAATTCGGCTATACAAACTTGATGGCATCAAAAAGTTTGACAAAAGTATTCAACGATTTTCACTGCACTTAGCTAATAGTACTCTTTGCACACTCACTCCACAACTATACTGTCCTAGGTTCTTTATCACACTTCTGAACTAATAAATAAAACAGGTTTATGAATATATTAAGTAGATATATTTAACAAATTACTTTACAACTTAAATCAAAGCGCAAAAACGGGCATAAAGTGACAGCCGTCGTAGTGACGTTCCCAAACCTCAACGAGTAGCGTTGTAGTCTCAAATCAATTGAATGACAATTATCGATGATTTCGCAAATATTCTAACAGTAGGCAGACTGATGGTGGTAATTTACCCACTCTGGGGAAGTATCCACCATTCGTGCCGATAAACCCAGTAGAGTGTATCCACACGTTTCGGGATCAGGTTCGAATTGCCGTCATGGCAGGTCAAGCCGGCATAGTGTAAGGGACTGATGACAGTAATGAGTTTCTGATTCCAGTTGCTAACATTCATGGACCTTACGCGCCACTTACCATCAGGTGGGCGCAAAGTCACATTTGCTAGTATATAAAAAATAAAAAGACCAGCCTGGTCAAACCCTCTTAAATATGTGTCTTTGATGACCTTTCTTGCACCAAATTCTTCCCTAAATGCAAAAAAATATATTTAAGCGACCTCAAATTCACAGGAATTACCAGCACAAAATAAAAGTGAGTTGAATCCAAGACCCATTGACGTCACTGGTGACAAGGGCTGGCAGTTTTTCTCTTAAAAATTAAATATCTTAATTCAGAGGGGAAATGCTGCCAGTGTACCACCACAGTGTGCCACAGGACAACGATTTGGAGGAGCTAATTTTTTTAGGTTATATTTAGTTTTTATTGTAGTATAGTTTATTTAATTAAAGGTTTTGTTTTTGATAATTCCTTCGAATATTTTTTTTAATTCAGATCAAATTTTCTACCAACACAATAAAAAAATACCTACACTTTCATCAATCATAAATATAGTAAGTATAAATAACATACCAATATATAAATATGTCATACGATATAATAAATACTTAAATTAAATAAATACTAATATAATAATTATCGATGTCAAGATGTGGAAATTAGATGTCATTTTGTTTTTTGAGAAAGTATGTAATTAATAAATGATTGAATATATTTAAAGACTGAGCCTGTCTAATAGACATAGGTAGCCTGTTCTATTGGCGAGCTGCAGAAACAATAAGAGAATCTGAATATCTGCTGGAAGAGTGAAGAGGAATTGAGAGTTGATTGTTTTGCGTAGAGCGAAGGGAGCGGGAGTGCGATTCACGCAGGTACTCGAAATGATCACTAAGATAAGGGGGCGTTTTGGAATTATTAAGAATGCCGTATAAAAAGATAAGTATGTGTACGGATCTGCGAAAACGGATGTTAAGCCACTTTAATTGAATGCGAAATTGAGAGACGTGATCATACTTACTACATGTGCAACCCGAAAGTCGACAAAAAGTAAAAACCTCTGCTAATTTAAGAACAATAAATTGAACGTGTTCGGCAGAGGTCCCAGGCCTCCACAGCAGCACCCGATCACGGACGTAACGCATATGCCAGCCATCCCACCGCTCAACCTAACAACGAAAATGTTATTTTATATACTTTATTGTTAATGTTCATTATTCGTGCCACTCTAGTGCAATATACAAAACAGTACTTAAATCAGGAAAGTCCTTTATATAATCCACCACAAATGGCAAAGACATTCTGCAAGAATATTGCTCCGGGCAATTTATGGGTATTATTGCAAGCGGGGCGTCTTATCTTCGGAATTAAGGTTTTCATTAAATCATGGCATGCGGTAATAAAACAGTTTGATATCGATAATAATACTTAATGCGAGGTCGAGGCCGGATGACCAACTTGAATCTCTGACCCTATAGAGTAACTCATCAAGACCAAATGAACACAGAGCGAGAGAATAATAAACTTTGAAAAAAAAGTCTGAAAGAACAAGTTTTTCTAAATAAATAAAAATAAATAAATCATACTTAAAGTAACAAGCTTGCAGCAACATTGCATAAAACATATTTTGTCATATTTGACGTGGAACAACCTTCCTGTTGGAGTCAGACAAGCACCCAGCAGACCAATATTCAAGAAAAGAGTGTACAGTCATTTTTATAAGTCCCTAGCTTAACTTTTTACTAACTTTAATCTATTGTAGGTAGTTATTATTAATATTAAGGTATTTATGTATTATTATATTTATGTACGAGTAGTATTAGTATGTATGTTTATATATTATATTTATATTATAGTTATATGTATGTTAATTTTTAATATTATCTATGTTTAATTTTAATATGTTATTTCTCTATTTGCACCGTACCCAAATTCCCAAATGTCCCAAAGGTTAACGGGAACAGAATGTCTTGCGGCATTACGTTCGCCTTTTGTATAGATTTACAATAAAACTTAAAATAAATATACATATATATATATACATATAAATAAAAATTAGTATTGCAGCACCTTGCTATCTGGGTATAGTCTGCAACAATGTATTTAATAAATAAAATTCAAAATCGTCATAAATAAATGTATATAATTTTTTTTTATTTTTTTATTTTTGTTTTAATAATAATGATAATATTATTGTTTAAAGTTTGTTTATTTTTTATTTATAATGTATTTGTTTGACGAAATGTTAATTATATTTATAATATAGAATTATTGTATGCCTATTGTGGGCAGATTGTTTAAAATTTAGGTAATGTACATCACCTCTTTATACCAATGTAAACAATCTTGACAATAAAGAATTTTGAATTTGAATTTAAATAAAGTCGATTGTTATAAAAAATCGAATCGGTAATGAGGACATCACTATAATTGATTAGTAGGATTAGTAGTAACTCGAGCTGTCAAAGGTTAAATAAACGAATCGAAATGGTATAGCTACGTTATCGCCCCTCTGGTCCTCTGTGGGCAGTTCAGTAAAGTTATAGCCCAAATTCGGCTTGATGGCTGTAATTTGAATGGTGGAACATGTTTTATGCTACTTCGTCCAGATATAGATACCATGCCAATGATTATTAAAAAATAAACTGTCATGTGTGTGAGAGTCCTTCGCGCCATTTTGCGCAGACATGTCAAGTGCAAGTTTTTGTTTTGTAAATTAATTTACTGTTGATATTATTAGTCAAAAGTGGTGTTGTTTTGATTAATAATGTGCTACAATGTGAATAACTAGGCACAAGTCGCAGTAAATTTTTTGCGGTTTTCTCGCGCTGTGAACTCCCATATTATACCCAACGTGTTTGGGTTATAATGCCACGAGTGACTTCAAAAAAAAGAATCAAATTCAATGCAATATCTGGAATTTGGTGGTAAACTTATTAACTTATAAAAAATAAGGATATATTACTTCAGACTTGGCTGCATGGGCTATCATTCATCGGGAGAAGAGAACACAAACAAACTATATTTGAAGCACAAACTACAGTTTAATTTTTGAGGTTTTCCCGCGCTCAATATAATCGTACCCGACTTGTTTGAGCGATAATGCCGGGAGTAACAAGAAAAGCATGCTGATAGTGTAAATTTAGTGAGCATCGAACTAACGTATCGATTTTAAACCAACTAGACATATCGACTAGGCTATCCACGATATGCCTTCGTCGGATACTCCAGTACTTCGGACACATTGCCAGAAAAGGAGGGGATAACCTGGAGAAACTTTTTGTTACTGGCAAGGTGGAAGGAAAGAGACCGAGAGGCCGTAGTCCGGTACGCCGGTCCGACCAAATCCGCTACATCACTAACACTAGCGTCCATGATGCTGTGCATGCCGCCGAAGACAGGAACGCGTGGTGTGCTATCATCAAGACGCACACCAATTCATCGGGAGGTCACGACCCTCATCAATGAGGAAACACGATGCAAGGAGGAGTGTAAATTTATCGTTATCCATATTTTTTACAGCGTTTTACATCAATTAATAAAACAACATCTTTGACTAACAATATCCACACTAAAAGTTATTTACAACCCAATAAAAATGCAAAATAACGGAAGTAATTTATTATCCGTGCGTTCCAGATACTAACGCAAGTAAACCATTTTTGCAACAACTGGAATTTGATGATTAACCTAATTAAATGAATATACTAAAGAGAAATAATATTTTGAATCTGAACCAAGTTCTTCATCCGACATTACATTCCATTGGTCATAAATTATTCCACATCTCATTTATTTATCGATCGGGAGAACATATAGTAAAATTTTAAGTTGTATGGCTTAGTTTCTTTGCCTTCCCAGTATTTTTAAATAAAACTATTTGCCGCGCTTTTACGACTAAACACTTTATTGATAAAATATTGTAACTTATATCCGAATATACTTTACTCATTAATTAATAATAGAAGTAGGAAGCGAATTCACCTGGAAATCCCTACGGCCCTCTTAGACACCCGCCGTCCGACCCTCGCTTCTTCTTCGTAATAATTAGCCCTAAACCCCTTGGGTCACCATGCCCTATCATGCGTATCCCTGAACTACGAATTCTGTCACGAACTCTGACGAAAAACATTATTGTTATTGAAATAGTTGGGTTAAAGCCCTTCCACACCGAGAAAATAGGATATTTTATTTTTAGTTTTACGCTAAAAAGAACAGTCATTACGAATTAAACAATACATCAGCAAAACTGCAAGCGTTTCTGTCGTCTGTACATAGTACTGTCGAGCTCTACGGGAAAATCACAAAACCATCTTTGGGTTCCGTGGAGCCGTCGCGTCGTGAGATGCCTGGTCGGTAGCATGTCCCAATATTTTGGTTCCAAATTTACCAAAATTACAACGACTATGAGACGAACCGCTCTGCAAATTAGTTCTGGATGATATTTTACGTAATAGTAAGACTAGCTACATTTGTGGTTTGTGCGAGCGAGAGAGATGCATATTGCATAAGCAACAAACCCTCTAACTCTTAGCACGCAAGAATATTGAATGAAAATATTACTAAACTACACTGAGTAGTTTCGATTACGCGCGCGGCGGATTAATATCCATGAGCCAGTAGGCGAGAACCCCGCGACGACGGCGACGCTTGTTTACGTTTCATAAATTCATAAAACTACCTATTGATAACTTATTTGCATTTATTCTATGATGATATTAATGTTTATTTTAAACGCTATTGTAAGAAATATAAGAGATGGTTTCAGTTTATGAAAAAAGAAACGGAAATCAAATCATTTATTTCCTTTGGTTAGCACAACACTTGAATATTGTCGATACATTTTTTTTTCACTGTTAACAATTATTTAACAAAATAACCAGCAGCCATCATATCAGCTATACTATATTCTTTTACTAAAACTCTGTTGCCATAAACATGCGTTTGCTTAAAACTAGGTACTTAAAATTAACCGTGGCTGTCAAGATAAATTACCCATTTTAAGTTAATAAATAATTCGTGGCTCTAAAGAGGCTGTGTCAGCGTACAATCTAAAAATACCTAAATAATAGTAGGTATACCTATAACTACAATATTAAAGTCAACAAATATAAGTTCGTGGCTGTAAGGAGACCGTATCGTACTATAATATACTCATATAATAAAGATGAGTAAATAGAAATGATATTTTATTTCCACGAGGTCGCTACGTGTATTGTGCACGTAATAAAACCAACGTTAAACAAACTATAATAAAACTATACACATATGCAAATCGTAGTTTGGTAACATATCCATATTGGGCATTCGGAGACAAATATGATAGCACGAACCCTTATCATCGGTCCCCTCGTCACGTCATGCCCTAGGCGGTAATTTTACGAATTATTAATGTTACTGCAAAGCTCGGAAACAGGATCACACATTACTGTATCCATATTTATGTAAGCAACTTGATTTTAGTTTTAAAGCCGAACATTTTAATGTATCCAACTAGTTCATACTAATATTGTAAATGTGAAAGAAGCTTTGTCTGAAGCACTTTGTTTCTTTACGCCTATATTACTATACAAAGGTGACATTTTCTAGACAGACAGTAGGGTCCTTAAGAAATACCCTGATTTCCCCGACAGGATCTCAGCGGGTGACCCACGGGAGGTCCTTAGCAGAAGACTGATTATTTACTAGTAGTCTCTGAGAATCTTGTAGAATCGTTAATAAATTGTCATCAGACCCTCGCTAACCTTAGAGTCATTGCTCTAAGTCGCTAACATGTCTGGCCAGCGTGGCGAGTGTAGGCAAAATTATCCAGAAATGTATTCTGGAAGCCACAGTGGAGGTCTAGGACTCTAGTGTTCTTTTTTTAATTATTTTTTATACTAGCACTACATGTGACCTTGCTCCCACCTGATGGTAGGTGGCGCCGCAAGGAATGTTAGCAACTGGAATCAGACATGACTGACATCATTCCCTAACACTATAACGGCTTGACTAGTTGCCTTTTTACACTTCGCTTGAAGGACTCCAGGTTATAGGAAAGTGGAAAAACAGAGGCTGGAAGACCATTCCACATCTTTATTGTGTACAGATGTATGAGTCCCCAAATTTATATGTACGCGAAGGGATGGTGACTATGGTATGTGGGTGCATATTC
Organism: Tinea semifulvella; assembly: GCA_910589645.1. Taxonomy (NCBI): domain Eukaryota; kingdom Metazoa; phylum Arthropoda; class Insecta; order Lepidoptera; family Tineidae; genus Tinea; species Tinea semifulvella. Next base: position 4,306,816 of record OU342611.1, on the reverse strand, counting down.
TGACCTGTGCGTTCGGTGGTACGGTTGCGAAATGGAGAGGAATGAATTAGGTTATAGAGCTCTTTAGAGCACTCTTCGTAGTATAGCCACACGCTCAGAGAAGCTACATCCCGGCGAAGCTGCAGGGATTCGAGAGTTCCAGATATAGCAGCATCGTCAATTCCAACAGCTCGCCTCTGTAGGACATTGAGAGCATCTGTGAGGTACTTGGCGGAACCATCCCAAAGGTAAGAACAGTATTCCACGCATGATCTGATCTGTTGTAGGGGCTGTGATGATAATGATAGTATCTCACTATACATTAGTGAGAATAAAATTCAAAAGAAAGCCACATCTGCTATCTCTCGCACGTGACCGATGAAAAGTTACCCACTAACCGACATTTTTTATTAATCTTGTTGCCGCCGGTAAAACTGCCAATTCGAACGCCTATTTTCAACCCCAACCCAAATAAAATTAGGTTAGCTAAACCGGCAACTTTCCTGAAGAATAACTTTTGTTTCCGTTCGTTTTTTTTGTTTAAGAAATTGGATTCAACTAATAGATTACAATAGCTTTTGGACACACAGACCGTAAATAAGTTATAACAAGACAGGGCAAGATACCAAACAGTATGAGAATTAAATTTAGACCAATCTCTCAAATTGCTAGGTCTCATCTCCAGGGCACCTCTGCCAGGACCGGGGCTGCAGCGGACTTGGCTGAAAAGGCCAAAAGTCGCAAATACGAGTCGATTAGCAACGACTACGTGTTTGTGCCTTTTGGTCTTGAGACAATGGGTCCGTGGGGGCCAAGTGCAAAGAAGTTCTTTAAAGAGTTGTCTAAGCACCTGGTTAATGCTGTATGTGACAAGAGGGCTGGCAGTTTTCTCGCGCAGCAAATCAGCATTGCTATGCAGCGGGTGAACGCTGCAAGTGTTCTTGGCACACTGCCACAGGAACAAATCATGGGTGAGTATTTTTATTTATAATTAGTTTTCTAATTTAGTTTTAATTTTTATTTTATAATTTATTTTTTTTATATATTTGTATATTACTTCGAATAAATAATTAATAACATAAAAAAATCTCTCAATAAACTCAACTTTTTTCTGCCGTTAAAAGCTAAAATAACCCTTGCCCAAAGTCTACTCCTTCCTCTCCTCGACTATGGTGATGTGTGTAGCGTCGATCTCTCAGAGGTGTTGCTTAACAAGATGGAGCGGCTACAAAATACATGTATCCGGTTCATATTTTGTTTACGAAAATATGATCACATCTCTGAGTATCGTGCTAAGTTAGGGTGGCTACCAATTCGCTGTCGTAGGAATCGTATAATCCTCTGCCTCCTCTATTCTATACTAAATGAGCCTGCCACACCGAAATACCTCAAGGACAAATTCCTCTCCTCAATTCATGACAGATCTCTTCGTTCGTCACACAATTCTGTTCTATCTATCCCTTCTCATCACTCTAGCTTTCAGTCTAACTCATTCGCAGTAGTGGCCGCAAATCTCTGGAACAGTTTACCTGTTGAAATTCCCCAAGCACCCAGCAAACCGTGTTTTAAAAGCTGGTTTACTTTCATTACCTAAAGAGCTCCTTACAACGTATATAAGTATGTATTGTATGTAGTATATAGTAGCCACAATTATTGTGCGTAGTATATGTATTATTGTGTACATATAAGTATGTATGTGTATTTCTTTTAATATCTATTGTAGAATTTATTTGGCAACGTTTCTTGCAATCGTTTGCACCTGGCCTCTAGTCTAAATAAATAAATACAGAATGAATTAGTATATCCATGACTGTCATTGCCGATTATGGTCGTATTCGACGTGCGCTTTCCAATTGGTTATTTTGTTGTTACACTGACAATATGCCGTCCTCATTGTAACGGCGGACATACACACTACGGTCCACCGGCAGGTATGTCTGAGCAGGTAGTCCGGAGCGTGTGTGAGAATAGACCTATGCAGTTTTTTTAAACCTGCGCACTGCAGGCGACCGGCGCAAGATCAAAAATCAATTATTTCGTTTGACACCGTATGGTGCACTGAAGACCGCTCCGCAAGTGGCAAGCTCGTCGATGTCTCTATCGTACCAAACGTAAAGACTATCCAATTAGGAACAGCCAACTTCAGCAAAAAATCCGACAGACGCATTCAGCTAGGATGGGCGGCATTCGGGAAACTCTGGAACATCCTCTCATCGTCTATACCACAATGTTTAAAGACGAAGGTCTTTAACCAGTGCGTAATGTCTAAGAGTTCTCTGTCTCCTTTTAACTGTTCTAAACGAACCTGCGATACCGAAATACCTCAAGGATAAATATGCCTATCTTTCTTCGTTTCACGACAAATCCCTTCGTTCTTCTCACAACTCACTTCTTTCTGTTCCCTTGCATTATTCTGATTTGTTTCAAAACATAAGACAAGCGTCTACCAGATCTTCGTTCAAAAAACTCGTCTATCTACACTTTCTAAATAGCTCCCAACAATGTTAATAAGTGTATATATGTATATTTATGTATATTTTTGTGTATGTATTAGTATTTAGTATATTATGTAAGTATATATAATTATCTTGAATAAATATAAATAATAAAAATAAATAAATAAAAAATAATGTCGTACGGAGCAGAGACGTGGACACTAACAGTGGATCCATAAATTCAAGGTCGCTCAGCGAGCCATCGAAAGAGCTATGCTTGGTAAATTAGAGAAATATCACAAATAAATTAAATATATTATTGTATCCAGTCCAGGAATCAAACTCGATATATCCAAATCTAAATCCACGGACTTAATGATAGACTTAAAAATAAATACACTGAGACTTGAAAAATCTTTAAAAATGTTGGATTGTGAGAGCGAAAGGCATCCCTCAGCATTAAACCCTCTTAAATGATTGAAGTAGCTTTAGTATACCAGTTATGTTAAAGCTCATCGGACAGCGCGGACTACTGCGGAGACATCTGACATTAACATTAAGACTAAAGGGTCCCCCAATGTCCGTAAATCCTGCCTAATCCCGTCAAGTTAAATATCGTCAGGGACACCTTTACTATCTTAGGACAATGACCACATGATTCTTAGGCTAAGATCTACAAAGCTTGCTAGATTTACTTAAACATAATAATTCCGCCTCCGTGGTCTAGTGGTAACAAACGTTGCCGTGAACTCGGGAGGTCGTGGGTTCGATTCCCACCGGGGGCAAGTTGTAGATTGTATAATTTGTCTCGGTCTGGGTGTTTATATGTATAATATGTATATATTTACAAAAAAAAAAGTATAATATGTAGTTTATCAACCATCTAGTTTCCGTAACACAAGCCTCGTAGCTTACCACGGAAATTAGATGGCGCTGTGTGACCTGTCTGGAAAATATATTATATTAATTTAAAAAGTAAAGTATCATCACGACCATTTCCCTTTCGGGGTGGTCAGAAACCACGCTAATAAGTAAGCGGTTTCACATTTAGGCAACTTTACTATAGGCCAATCATGACAAGTGGCAAGCTCGTCGATGTCTCCAGCGTACCAAACTCGAGAAATATCACAAATCAATTAAATGTATTTATTACATTAATACATAAATAAATATGTTTGTGTCCCGACCAGGAATCGAACCCGGTACCTTCGATTCTAAATCCACGAACTTAACCGCTAGACCACGGAGGCAGTCTCATAATTGTCGATCGCAAGCCCGAGACACCATTCTTCTCATCTCTTACCCACACATGATGGACCCGGCACCCGCACGGTGAATCCATGGAATGCTTAGAAATTAGTCTCCTCTTCTAACGTTAGCGCTTAAGTAACAGATAGGGCTACAGATGGCATTAAGAATTCTTTTTTTGAAAAATTGTGGATTGGATCCTTTTTGCTTAACTGCGTCCAATTAGATTACAAGCTTTAGCAAAGTTTGTCCATTGAAGCCGACCAGACATTAAACGCCTGTAAACAATGCTATTGCAATTAGAACGATCTCCAAGCTCGGCTTTTATTGGAAACAAAAAGGGACAGAAAAAGTTACAGTACAAATATTTGTTTGTTCAGCCATGGGCAAATTGCAAAGGATACGCCTTATACAATAAAAAAATGTTACATGTACTGGTTCGATTCCTTATTTATATTATACATTAGATTTTAATAATGTATCATTATCAATAAATTGCATATATGAAATTTGAATCACCATTCACAGATTTTTAGTAACTGTTCCTTGCATCTTTTTAACAATAACGTATGTGACATAAAAAAGTTATTGAAAAAAAAAAGTAAAAGTATCATCACGACCGTATCCCTTGCGGGGTGGTCAGAAACCACGCTTATAAAGAAGCGGATTTAAAGCCAACTTTACTATAGACCAATCATGACAAGTTCGTCGATGTTCTAGCGAACCAAAGTCGAAAAATATCACAAATAATTAATTATTAATGTTAATTATTTATTTAAATTAATTATTATTATTGTGTGTGGAATCGAATCCAGTACCTCCGAGTCTAAATCCACGGACTTAACCGATAGACCACGGAGCAGTGTAGTTTTTGAATTACTTAGTAGGCTATTTGTGTGTAGGCTAAAATCTCCGGAATTTTCTGAAAGGCTATCTCCAACAGTTAAGCTCTAGGACGCTGTGTTCTAGGGGCTGTAATGATAAATGACATTGAGCATGCGATTTATATATTTTGATTAAATACATACAATATTAATGCATTAATTGCTTAAATATACGTCTATGTTGGGAACAAAATGTATTTGTTTTTACCCATTGTTTGTTTCTATGGACCTGATGAAGTTGATGGAGTCCTAAACAAACGGGAGAAAAGCCGGTCACATAGCCCTTTAAGCTCCAGAAAAAAGTATCATACGGACTGTAAACCTTGTAAAAAAATAAACATCTTAGTAACATATTTTATGCACCTTTTTTTTTTTTTTTTTTTTTACAGGAGATTCCTACGGATACCAATCCCCGCAGGCAGCAGGGAAAGGTTATGTCGGACCGACTAAAACCTGACGGTGTTCCTTCATGGCGCCTGAGTGGCGGCTTCGCGGGAGTCCGTTAGGAAACGTGTTTAAGCACAATTAACAGACAGAGGTTATCATTTCCAAACTTTTTTTTTTTTTTTTTAATACACGAATGACACCGGTCCCACCTGATGGTAAGCGGTACGCGAGGTCCAAGTATGTGAGCAACTGACGCCAGCCTCAGACGATTGACATCAGTCCCTACCACCGGCCTATAAAGATGCTTCACACTTGGTTTAAAGGACTCCAGGTTATAGGAATGGGGAAACACGCTGGCTGGGAGAGCATTCCAGATCTTCAGCGTGCGACAGATGTAAGTCTCCAAATTTGTATGTACGCGTAGGGATAGTGGCTACGGTATGTACGGTTACGGTTACATTAATATTTAATATTGTAATAGCAAAACTCCTGTTACTTTTATCAGTTTTTGAAAACAATATGTGTATTGATCAATTAATAATGCACTGTCATTGACTAATTTTGTGATTATTGGCCTAGCTTTTATTCTCATGTTTTACGTTTAACTCGGTTATGTAATTGGTATCGGTTACGAATTTGCGCCGTTTGGGTTCGAGACGATGGGCCCATGGGGACCGTCAGCGAGGCGCTTGGCCAAGGAGTTGTCAAAGCGGCTGACAGAAAGGTCTAGAGACAGGAAGGCTGGCAATAATTTCTGCCAACGTATTAGCCTCGCTATACAAAGGGGAAATGTTGCCAGTCTCCTTGGGACTATCTCGGATGGGACGTCTTTAGAGGTAATTTTTTAGTTTATTTTTAAATTTATTATTTAGGTAGCTTTTAATTTATATTTAATGTACTATAATTAACTTCGATTAAAATAAAACTCATGTTTTGTAATTTGAGTTGGGATTTAAGTTCTATTGCATGATCTCTAAAGGTATTTAGTTATTATTTATATAAATAGGTGGTAGGCGGACTGATGGTGGTAATTTGCCCAGTCTGTCGGGGCGGGGAAGCATCCACCGTTCGTGCCGATTAACCTAGTGTATCCACACACTGCAGGATCTGTGTTCTTAGTGTAACATGCAAGTTTCGGAAAACGTAACTGCTGTAGTTACGTTTTTTTATTTTACATTGCGTGTTATTGCAAGTTTGGCTATAATAACAGGCAATGAACATCGAAAATTCAGTAAAAAAACTACTACTATAGTTGCGTTTACGAAACTTCACTGTCACACTAGGCATACAGGCTTGAATTACCGTCATAGTGTTGGGGACTGATGTCAGTCATGAGTGTATGATTCCCGTTGCTAACATTCATCAGGTGGGCTCAAGATCATATGTCGTGCTGCTAATATAAAAAAAAAAATACAGCCCCTAGAACACAGAGTCCTAGACCTCCACTGCTGGAGATGGGCCTTCTAGAACATATATCTGGAGAATTTGGCCTACACTCGCCACGCTGGCCAGATGGGTGGGCGAGGTTCTAATGTTTTTTTTTTATGGCAAGTTATTAACGTTTCCACAATTTGGTCGTAGTGGAACCGGGACCGACGGCTTAACGAGGTCTCCGAGGCACGGGACCGGTGGTGTTGTAAGTCTTATTGGTACATGCTGGGGGGGTTTGAATTGAACCGACCTTCGTATGATATTAAGAAAAGCGTTCTCACAACCGAGCCTTCTGTTTATGTATATTTTTTAATAAAAAAAAGGAATAATGAGGATTCTATTAATAATATATTTCACAATTTAGACGCTAAAGTAGACGATAGAAAACTCGTAAAACCCAGAACAAAAGCTTCAAACACTACCGAACTTATAAATAGATCCAAATTGCCTACACTATAATGCAATCACGTAAGTTATGTTAGTTGACTGTTATAAGTTGCCCAGTATTTTTTTAGCATAACTTTTTGATCCACAACTCGTTTAAGTACAAATTATAATTGAAAAAAACAAGTATGAGATATTTACTTTTGTTTTTAAAGTGACAACTTTTTTGCGCGCGCTTGGTTGGGGACCTATTTCGTTGTGGACATCCGTACATCATAACAGCGCTCAAGGGAAAACAGCGCGGCGGGGAAGAGGAAGAGGGGTGGAAAGGCGCGCACGTATAGCCGTTGCCTTTCTCGCTCTTTCCCGCTCCTTCTTTCTCTTTCTTTCTTCCTCTCGAAACAGTGCGACGAGGAAGGGGAAGAGGGGCGGATAGGCGCACGCCGCGTGTATAGCCGATGCCTCTCTCGCTCTCTCCCGCTCCTTCTTTTTTCTTTCTTTCTTTACGCGTCTGCAACTATGCGTGTGCACGGAGCCACGCGCATTTATTTAATCTCCATATTCCTACCAACTACGAAATCAATAACCTACAAGTTTAATTCTTACTTTTGCGGTACCTACGTCCCGCGACGCACCTGTTTTATTATTATTGAATAGATGCTAGTCTTACATGTCTTATAGTAAACTAACTTAACGTAAAATAGTTCGTCCAGTAAATTGGCGAGCAAATATAAAGCGGTCTGATGGTGGTAATTTACCCAGTCTGCCAGGGCGGGGAAGTGTCCACCGTTCGTGCCGATGAACCCAGTAAAGTGTGTCCACACGTTTCGGTATCACAAGCCGGCATAGTGTTGGGTACTGATGTCCGTAATGAGTGTCTGATTCCAGTTGCTAATATTCATAGACCTTGCTCGCCACTTACCATCAGGTAGGCGCAAGGGTGAAAAAAATAAGCAAAACCCATTACTTCCAGAACATATTTCTGAATAAGTTTTAGTCTATATTCGCTTTACTGCAGCCAGACGAATTGGCGAGAGTCTCATGTCAATTAGTGGAACCGGGATCGAGATACACTCCGAGGACTATATATACCTACGTAAGAAAAAATATTGTTATATAAATACTTTTTTGGATTTGAAAGTTCTTAGCTACTAGACCTACAACTTTTTTATACTTTAGTTCCGTCTAATATCGGGTACTTAGATGTAGGTCAATGATTATGTTAGTAGGTTTAATATTTCTACATGAGCTTTGATAGCCGTGGAGTCCGCTTTAATCTCGACTTCAGTGGTGTCGTTTGACAATGAGATGGCGGCTATAAAGGACTTTACGAGAGGCTACTTAGGCTGAGAGTTATAGTAGTTACGCTACTACAGTAGGCGCAGTATTTTATATGGCACATCGGGAACAAGAGTGAGATATTTAGATAAGATCGGCTTATACGGTTTTGTAGAGCGTTCTAAGTTCGGTTCAAGCCCACCCGGCATGTACCAATAAGAAATACACTTTTCTTACGTACATTTGTCATAGATATGGAACGAGCTTCCAAGACGGCATTAACGGAATCATACAGTATTTGGTTGGGTAGGGAGAGGAGTAGAATGGTGGATGGTGAGCGTAATATCGCGCAATAAAAAAAAAGGAGGCCTCCTTTTCTTAAAACAGCCTATTGTCGGTCGCAAGCCCAAGACACCATTCTTCTCATCTCCTACCCACACACGATGGACCCGGCACCCGCACGGTGAATCCATGGAATGCTTAGAAATTTGTCTTCTTTCTTCATCACCGTTCCCGTGCTTCGGAGAGCACGTTAAGCCGTCGGTCCTAGTTTCACTAATACGTACTTGTGGAATCGTTAATAGAATGTCATAAAAAATTGGCATCATATCCTCGCCAAGCCGTCTGGCCAGCATGGCGAGTGTAGGCTAAATTCTCCAGTTCTGGAAGGCCCATCTCCAGCAGTGGAGGTCTAGAACGCTGTGTTCTAGGGGCTGTAATGAATGAAAAAAAAAAGTAGGCATAGGATAATAAAAAATGTTATATTTTAGGCGCGAATTATACAGTAACGTCGTAAGGTGAAGGCGCATAGCTAGCATGAAATAGATAAGGCATGGACGCGATTTAAATTATATCAAAGAGGCGAAGACACGTCACAACGAGTGTCATACAAGGTCACTTTATAGTAATAGCATGTCTTCCTATTCAGACGACGAAGATGCGCTTGTTGCAACTCATTAATGTGCAGAGACATTTATTTTTAATATTTTTCTGATCCTACTGTATAAGAAACGACGTGCTGCTCGCGCGCCACTCCAGTCGCGACTCCTAGCGTCTCGGAGCAGTTGACCGCCGCGCCGCGCCGCTTGAGTATAATGGGATGTATCATTAACTTATTAACTAAAATGTATCACGATAGATGGCGCATGATAAATAATATAACTGTCAGTTGCATAGATTTTATTTATTTTTATTACAAAATTTATTATTTTCTGGATATTATGCCGAAGTGAGCAGCTTTTAAGTTTACAAATCGAGATATCCAAGCAAAATCAAAGATATGGTGATCACGAAATTGCCGTTCTATTAATTCAACCTTTTTTTATTTTTAACGACGGTGTTCGCTTTCTTAATTCGTCTTTTAAGGTAAAATAATAAAAAATAAAAAAAAACTACAAAATCATTTAAAAGATGATGCGACATAGGTACACCAACAAACAAGGTACCATTGCCGCTAGCGACATCTACAAAAAGCCCTATTTGTATTAACTCTAAATTAAAACACTAAAATGCAAGAATTCGAGCACTAGGTAGCAGCCGCAGGCAATTTTGGGTAATGTGATATAAAATAGATGCATGATTTTAATCTGGGAGCTGGAAATGGTAAAGTCGTAAAACAGTTTACGAGCAACCACTTACCGCGACACGGAGGCGACACGACTAAAGACGCCTGCAACATCCAACATTTTACGCTAAAATGTTTTGATTTTATATATCACTAGAATTCCTAATTCTACTGATATATATATATATATATTTATTGCATAACGACAAAGGCGGGCTTATACTAGACATTCTATCCTAGCCAACCATTGGGACAACTTGAGCACTAAATTGAAATGTAGGTCCAAAATTTGTACGGTAAAAAATGAAATTCAAAAAAACATGTTTTTGACGCATTAAATCACGCTCAAACCTTACCATGTACAAAAGAAATAAACCTCCAAGCTCGAGAATTCAGGGAAACTTAAATATTGAATTCTAATCTTGGAGCAATGTTTAAAAACGCTGTTTCACTATGCAAAGGTACTGCGGGGCGAAGCTGCATTGAATGTAAAATTCAGTTTGGCTACACAATGCAGTTCACAAATACATAGCTATTTTTGATATTTTGTTTTTCCTGAAGTGTTGAAAAACTTTTCCCGTATATTGAGGTAAGTTTTATAAAAGCAATAATAAAAATTGTTTGTTCTGCTCTTAGAATATCTGCATATGAAACTAAAATACGCTAGGAATTTCGACGCAATAACAAACATAAGTTAAAATGTTTTGGTCTAAAATAAAAATAAATAAAATTCGCGCCACTATGCACATGTCAAGTGGTGCAAGTTTTTGTTTGTTTGTGTTCTCTTCTTCCGATGGATGACAAATGAGGTGATAGGAGGAGTTATTCGCGCCATTTTGCGTGGACATGTCAAGTGCAAGTTTTTGTTTTGTAAATTAATTTGCTGTGGGTATTATTGGCCAAAAGTGGTGTTGTTTTGTTTAATAATGTGCTACAATGTGAATAATTATGGAAAACGATAAATTGGACTTTAAATATGGGGCACAAGTTTCAGTTTATTTTTTGCGGTTTTCCCGCGCTGTCAACTACCATATTTTAGCCGACGTGTTTGAGCTATGGTGCCGCGAGTGACTCCAAGAAAAGCATCAAATTCTGCAGCATCTGGAATTTGATGGTGACCTCATTAACTCATAAAAAAATATATTACAAGAAAGATATATTACGTCGGACTTGGCTGTATGGGCTAGACCCTTTGCCTTCCCTATCACCTCATTGGGAGAAGAAAACAAAAAAAATACATACAGCTAAGTCTGACCTAATATATCTTTCTTTTTTATAAGTTAATGAGGTTATCATCAAATTCCAGATGTTGCAGAATTTGATGCTTTTCTTGGAGTCACTTGCCGCGAAAAATGGTGGGAAGAACTCAGCAAAGTTTTTTGTTTCGTTTTGCTTACTGTGGATATTGAAAGTCAAAAGAAGTTTGGTTTTGTTTAATAATGTGTATATATATACATATATTCGACTCAATATATGGGTCACAAGTTACAGTTTATTTTTATGCGGTTTTCCCGCGCTGTAAATTCCTATATAACCGATGAGTAATGATAATGCGGCAATTGACTTTAAGAAAAACATATTGAATTTGAAGACAACCTCATTAACTAATAAAAACGCCAGACTTGGCTGTATGGGCTAGACCCTTTGCCTTCCCTATCATCATTCATCATCACAGAACACAACAAATGCCCCAAATGCCAGAAATTGCCCTAGCATAATCATTTATTGGACTAAATATTATAAGACTGTGCCAATATTTCTAAATGTGTAATTATATTTTATAAAAAAATAAATTTTGCATGCCGTCACTGGCGAAACATTTGAATTATGTTATTAAGACCTATATCTGTATAACCATGTATTCTAGCAAATAAAAATATTTCATTTCAACGCCTGAAAATTCAAATTAGCAAGTAATTTGTATTCGAATTGTTTTAAAAAAACATCAGGCGTTAAATGTTGTTTGTGGATGAATATCAGTTTCCTCAAATTTTAAATGTAACAACTCTGAACCTATAGACCTACACGACGATATACATGCTATCACTGACCATTAAGTCAGTGAACTTACAAGTTAGGGACTTGAACTTGAATAATGCAAATAGTGTCATACCTCCTTCCTTCCTCTTTCTTTTTTTCCTTTTTCTTATTTATTATTATTTAATATTAATTCTTTTTATTTTATTTTCATTGATGATAAATATATAATGTTAATGTAATACATTCACATACACACACTATACACTTTACACACTCATTCATATTATTTCACATAGTACTTGATGTGTTTATGGCAATTTGTGACATTTTGATTATTTATTAATTATTTTTATTTCAGTTTATGTTTAATAATTTATTATTTATGTTTGTATTTAATTTAATGTTAAATTCGATTCAAAATGTAATTTACTTGTAGATCAGATTATAAATGTATTTTAAACGGTGAAATCCTTTGGTTTGGCATGTAACATTTTAATTGTATTGCTTTGTAAAATGTATTGCTGTTTTGGATTTTCTTAATAAATAAATAAATAAATAAAACTATTTTAGAGGGGCATTGCTTTATATTGAAACCAGCATTGTCTTTTATTTCTGCGCAATTTCCCGCAAGCGCTCTTTTTATCTGCCGGTAACTATATTGTATTGTATAAGGTGAAAATAGCTTCATAAGGCTGCAGTGTATGTCGGGGTCGTTTATATTAATTAGGTGTAGAACTAGCCTGCTCGGCACCCTGGTCACGTGCACACAAACTAGATTATATGGTCCCTCTCACTGCCTTATCATTGTTTTTCTCCGAGGATAAAGTACTTTCATGTGTCGTGAACACACGCGTTTAATTAGGACAAATAATTTGTTTTGCTGGACGTGGTAGGTGGAATATTATTTTATTAGAATAGGTATTGTTTGTAAGACACCGACAGACGAATTTATATAATTTTAATCCTCTCATCGTCCATACCACAATGTCTGAAGAAAAAAACGTTTTGAACCATTACGTTCTCCCCGTAATGTCGTATGAAGCAAGGACGTGGACACTCACAGTGGTCTGGTCCACAAGTTAAGGTCACTCAGCAAGCTTAGGAGAGAGAGCTATGCTTGGTATTTCTCTGATGGATAAAATTCGAAACGTTGATATTTATTTATTTATTTTGTTTAGAATTTTATTGCACTATGTACAAGAGGCGAGCTTAATGCCGCTAAGCATTCTCTAGCAGCCAACCTTTGGGACAATACATTTACAAAATAAATTAAATCGTTATTATATATACAACAAAACATACAACCACAAATAAATTCGAATATTAAATAATAAAAAAACATATATAAACTACATACAACATTTACTTACATATGCTATGAGGAGCTCTTTCAGAAATGAGAGTAAACCATATTTTTAAATAATGTATTGTTGGTATTCGTCAGATAAAGTGGCAGTGAGCCGGACTCATCTGCCGCAGTCTCTCATAGTCCATATCACAATGTCTGAAAACAAAAGTCTTCCACCAATGCGTTCTTTCTGTAATGTCGTATGGAAAAGAATCGTGAACACTAACAGTGGGTCTGGTCCACAAGTTTAAGGTCGCTCGGCGAGCTTAGGAGAGAGCTCTGCTTCGTATTTCTCTTATGGATAAAATACGAAACGTTGATATTCGTCAGAGAACCAATGTTACTGACATAGCTTTCTAAATTAGCAAGCTGACGTGGCAATGGGCAGGATACATCTATAGGTAAGTTGGCTAAGACGAGACACGATAATAGTAACCTAAGCACGCTTAAAGGAGTTCGGAGACGCGCTTAAACTGTTTTGCCAAAGCTATGTGACATCACAAATGACATCATTTCTCGCGCTTAGACTGCTCACGATATCGAGGTTGATCGCTCTCAGCGCTGTCAGTTGTTTGTCATAATGTCCCGCGCCATTTTCTAGTTAATTTAATATTAGGTTTTCTTTTAAATTATTTAATATTGTAATTTGTTTATACCGTTTCTATATTACTTCTTAAATAAATCTATAATTAATATTTAAGTAGGAAGTGAAAAAAAAAATGTCAGTAACACGGCAAGTTATTTTAAATTACCAAAATAAGTTAATAATATTAAACTTTACACATATAAAGATGAATAAACCGAGAGATGTATATTTGTTAGTATTCATACTCAAAGATGTGGAATCCGCAATTTATCCTCCATACATTTAAAAAAAAAAACTAACATTTTATGAATGAAAATGTGATTTAGACCGTTACGAATTGATATCACGCTCTGAGCGTCCAAATCGCGATATTTGATTCGGAACGACGGTCAGTGTCATATTCGTTCTAAGCGCTCTGAGCACTATTCGGAATGAGAGGTAAATGTGACTGTGTTTCTGCAATAAGCGGAGTTTTTGATTACCCCGCAAGGAGTTACGGTTGTGATGATAGTTTTCTCACAGCAATAGACTACGTAATATTTTTTATTGTTCCACATCTAATGGGAAGGACAGTTTAGTTTTATCACCGCCACACTAGGAACGTCACAGCAATTTTATTTTGCTCTTTACCAAGTATTTAAGTCTATGAAACTACACAGCGACCGCTAATGATGCTTGCGAAGAGTACAGTCAATAAAAATAATAAAATAAAATAGCATTTATTGGATCTTAATCAAATAATTTCTGTTAGTGAGCACTTTCCACAATTTTTGACATAATAAAACTATACTTATAAGTTATTTATTTATTTATTTAAATTCTTTAATGCACTCAAAAATAGTACAGAGGCGAGCTATAATGCCAGTAGGCATTCTTTACCAGCTAACCTTGGGGATCGAGTAAGGTGATAGGCAGTATGAAAAAAATAAGAAATTTTAATGATACAGTTAATAAGTTACTTAACTAATTCTGATATACTACACATTATACCTAAACACATAAACATACATAAACCATACATACAAGTACATCATCATAGCTGGGCATTAACTCGTTAATCCGTTAATCGTTAATTAACGAAGTTAACATTTTGATTAACGGGTTAACTTTTTAGTTAACTGTTAAAAATGTTAACGGACACGTTAACTTCCGTTAATATGCAGAAGTCCGTTAATCGTTAATCCAATGCCACTATTTACCGCACCGCACCGCGTTGTGGCCCGAAAAACAGGTTCAGACAAAAACAAAACTAGATATATTTTGCCGACGCGTGCGAGTAAGAAAACTACTAAGTACTAGCGCTAGTGCTTAGAGTCGAGTGTTGTGTTTGTACCACCAAAATAAAAGTTAATGTATCAAGCCTGAATAATTTGAAACAACATGTAAGAAGGGTACATGAGTCACAATACGTACAGTTTGAAGAGATTGTTAAGGCGGGCTCCAACCGAGGCAAGACAAAAAAGAGAACTCATTCTGACAATGTTATATATTAACCTGTTAACTTCCAGAACCTAAATTTCTAAAGGTTTTATAAGTTCACTAACGCAACGATATAAAAATGCAATTTTACACATATTAACGATTAACATTAACTTCCGTTAATTCTTCCGAAATGTAACGCTTTAACGTTTAACGAAGCTAACTTTTTTTGTAGCGGATTAACGATTAACGAAGTTAACTATTTGATTAACGGTGCCCAGCTATGTACATCATATACATTATAACTTAAATAAATACACGGTTATTTAAATAATGTTTTATTCTGTTTCTCCAGGAACGATGTGACTAATATAAATATAATAATAACGTTTATTGCCACATCAATGAATATAAGAACTAGAGCACAATATTTTTAAATAAGTTTATATGATGTGGCAAGGGTCTTGCCTCATATAATACAGTGCATTCCCATTCCCATTAAACATTGTTTTACAGTAGCCGGCATCTTTATTTATTTATTTATTTAGTATACACAGCAGTACATATATTATCACACACATAACATAGTATAATTATAACTTATCTAATATATGTACCAATTAGGTGTCACAGCATTCACCAATATAAAAAGAAGAAGAAATTAAAAACATATTACTGGTAAAACAAAAAAAGTAAATTTAACAAAAACTAACAAATTTACAAAATAAAAATTAGACTTCTAAAATAAAATTATACATTTTTTCTCTTTTATTAATATAACTAATAAACAACATAAAAATTGCATACAACACCACTGTTCCTGTGCCTCGGTCCCGGTTCCACTAATACCAACTTGTGGAATCGTTAATAAACTGTCATAAAAAATTGATATCAGATCCTCGCCAACGCGTCTGGCCAGCGCGGCAGCGTGGCGAGAGTAGGCCAAATTCTCCAGAACATATTCTGGAAGGCGCATCTCTAACAGTGAAGGTCTAGTGGTGTTCTTGGGCTGTAAAAAAATATATATATATAATATTAATCCAGGCGATATCATCTAGCGCGGGGAGTGTGACGGTTTTTGCTGAGAATCTTAAGCTGCGTAAAAGCGAGTATACAGTAGTACAGTTTCCGAGTTTACAAACAAACCCCTAAATATACATATATCCCCTTAATTTTAAAACATGTAAAATTAAAGTAAAAAAATACTTGCAAAAACTGAGTTATGCTGAAACAGAAAATTTATTCTTATGTATTAAATAGATAAAATAATGTAAAGAAACCATAATAATAATAAACTGAAACATTCAAATACTTATGTAGGTATCTAAAAATAAAATATGCAAACTTAAATACTGATTGGTAAATTTAATATACAACTAACTGTATTTTCCCTAACATTATATATTGTACAAACACAATATGTGTATATTATTTAATTATTTATTTATTTTTGAAGCACTTATAGTATTTATATGAATTTATTAAATAATTAATAAAAAGTAAAGTATCATCACAACCGTTTCCCTTCAGGGGTGGTCAGAAACCACGCTTATAAATAAGCGGATTCACATTTAGCCAACTTTACTATACGACAATCATGACAAGTGGCAAGCTCGTCGATGTCTCCAGCGTACCAAACTCGAGAAATATCACTAATAAATTAAATATTAATTAAATGTATTTATATATACATTAATTAATATTTTTACGTCCCGACCAGGAATCGAACCCTGTACCTCCTAGTCTAAATACACGGACTTAACCGCTAGACCACGGAGGCAGTTATTAATTAATATTATTTATTTATTTTATTAATAGCTACCCACCTGTTGTTTTGTTTAAAATACCATTATTTATTGTAAATATTTGTATTGTTAACGGTTTTCACTACGTATTGTATCTTTTTTGACTTAGTTTAGGAGTCAGTGTGTTAATCATATTTTTTTTTTTTATCTAACATTTACATGGAATACAAGCATTTTTACGTCGCGAAATTGGCTGTGATTTGTTTTAAAAATTGTTTTGTGTGAGTACCTATTAATATTAAACAGATTGATATACACACATCAAAAGTGTCTAGGGATCAACATATATTTTTGCAATAACTTTTCTCCTGATTGATATTCATTAAAATTTTCTTTAAGGATTGATCAAATAAAATGTTTTCGTTTGTCTACAGTAACGATAAACCAAGTCACCTTTGCATTAGTAAAAAAAATTGCCATTTTCCTAATAAAGGGATTTTTGACATTTGAACCACTAACATTAAAGTTCGAAAAAAAGACTGAAATAACAGTTTTTTTTTTAATTTTATTGGGTAACTTAAACAATTAATAATCCGTGTTTCTACCGCGAACACTAACAACACAAGAACATCGGTTTGGCATACTCAAAATGAGTTCATCCAAATCACGCTGTGGAATGGCCGCCCATGTTCGTTGCAACAACAAAAAAAGGTCTTCTTGCGACTGGATACCCTCCATATTCGGCAGAGCTCTTCTCTGAAGAATATCCCATGCATGCTCAATCGGGTTCAAGTCTGGCGACTGAGCAGGCCAGGGCAGGACATTGATGTTAGCTGCGGCGAGAGTCTGTCTTACAACTCTTGCGGTGTGCGGTCGTGCATTATCATGCATTAACTGAAATAAGGGACCGATATGCACTTGTAGAGGAACGATGACGTCTGATACAACCGTCTCAGCATAAATTTGAGCGTTGAGGTTGCCTCTGATCCAAATCAACTCAGTTCTTCCGCCGATCGAAATACCCGCCCATACCATGATGGTTCCACCACTATAAGGATGGACTTCCTGGCAGGATTTTAATCGCTGTTGGCGTCCAGGGGTTCTCCAGTGTCGTATACGTCTTGTATCCGGCCTCATACCAAAACGAGACTCATCAGAAAAGCACACGAAACGCCATTGTTCTTCTGTCCAATTTCTGTGTTCAAGAGCCCATTGATATCGAGTCCTACGATTGTGCATTCTTTTTTGTGTGATTGTGTGGTCTTCGGGAATGAAGGTTCACTTCATGCAAGCGGTTTCTGACTGTTTGGTCGCTAATTAAGTTCCCTGAAGAGCGATGAAGGCTCACGGCTAACATCATGGCGGTTATTGTTGGAGTTCTTCGAGCTGTGATTTGAATGTATCGGTCTTGTCTCCGTGTGGTGCAGCGATACCGTCCTCCATGGCGCTCAGCCACGGTACCAGTGGTTCGGTAACGTGTCCAAAGTCGACTGATAACACTCTGACTTGTATTCAGAGCTAAAGCCACAGTACGTTGCCGGGAACCAGCTTCTATCATTCCCACGACTCTGATCATTTCTTCCCTGCTTAAATGACGTCGCCGCTCCATAATAACGTTGGTTTTAATCAGTAGTAGGGAAACAGTAGCACTAATAATGTCTTCAATGCGTCTTATGTTTTTATAGGGAAAATATTGACAGCTGATTTTCATCTTTTACTCGAATTTGATTGACAGTTCCTGTTTTAAATTATGAAATGCACCAAAAAGGATCCATATAAATTTATAAAATCATAAATTTATTACAAAGCCACATCTCAATCACAAGAAATCCGCATAAACATGCTTGATCCCTAGACTTTTTTGATGTGTGTAGTTGTTTTTTTTTTTTTTTTTTTTTGTTACCATCTTAATAAAGTACTGAACAGTTAGGCGGTATAATTAAATATACATTCTAATAAAGTCCCGAAGGATAAGTCCCGTCCGTGTGGATTGGTGTCATGAACGCTCGCTGCATTTCCCCGCTGAATTTCAATACTGATTCCTTGGGCGAGAAAGAGCCAGCCCTCTTGTCACCATACAATTAATACGCGTCATAATATTAAAAAATATATATATTGGGAGCTATAATATTTCTGTTTAGTCGACTGTACACTGAAAAGCAATTTTCTTTTTCACTTCTTTAGAGACTATTACGTCCCGTCGCAATTAATTGAGCGATCATAGTTTTTTGGGCGGGCGGCGTCTCCGGTCGGCGTAAATGATTTTTCTCTTCCTGTTTTTCCCAAACGGTACCCGACCACCAAAGACATTACTATATTGCCAGACGGGGCTAGAAGCCAAACGGTTTGAGAATTAAAGCTAGGACAATCTTCATTTTCTTTGTTATACTAAGCACTACATGTGACATATATAAACCCACCTGATAGTAGGGGAAAATTGGGGTAATTGGGAACACCTAACTTTAAATGGTCCTTAATAATATATAGATAAATAAAGAATAATAATAAAGAGTTTCAAATGCATCAACAGTCATTGCAATAATTACATTGCTAATAACTGCCTCCGTGGTCTAGCGGTTAAGTCTGTGGATTCAGACTCGGAGGTACCGGGTTTGATCCCTGGTCGGGACACAAAAATATTTATTATTGTAAATAAATACATTTAATTAATATTTAATTTATTTGTGATATTTCTCGAGTTTCATCGACGAGCTTGCCACTTGTCATGATTGGCGTATAGTAAAGTTGGCTAAATGTGAATCCGCTTATTTATAAGCGTTGTTTCTGACCACCCCGAAAGGGAAACGGTCGTGATGATACTTTACTTTTTACATTGCTAATCTACCTATATAATAATAGTATCAACACTTTTCAAAATAACCTATATAATTACAAAATATAAGAAAATAATATCTATATATATAATAACTATCGTTCCTTTTTTCCCGAATGCATATGGGGTAATTGAGAACAGAGCGAAATAGGAACGATAAGGGGTAACTGGGCTTTAATATACCATTTTCTGGTAACTTAAATAAGTTTCTGTAAATACTAATGTTGTTGTAAATGAGAAGGCGTGAATAAATACAGAATAATGGTATAAACAAAGTGACAGCGATAGATGAAAGACAGAGCACTGACTAGGGTACCCTCATAAGTTGTCGAAGCTACCAGCCAATACTGAACTTGGTGGCAGCTGTGCCCTAAGAGTATTTTGCTCCTTAGGTCTTTAACAACACGTCGAACTCGAGAAATATCACAATTAAATTAGGTATTAATTAAATGTATTTATTTACATTAATAAATATTTTTGTATCCCGACCAAAAAAGTGAAACAAAAATGTTGTATAAAAATAACAGTCAACACCCGTTCTAAGCTATATTAGATCTCTTTGCCGACTACAAATGCTGGGGTATTCTTTTGCCGAATTCTTGCGGAAGCTATTTCTTATTATTTATTGCAGCTGTCATTTGTAAAGTTAATAACACTTTTACTTACCTTAGTATGACTTTTTTTGGTTTGTAATGATAGATAGTGTTGCCCAAAGCAAGACGAAGAAGCCAGCCGTTGGTCTTTCATCAGAACAGCTGGTCTCGGTATTGGTTTTGTTCTTGCACTCTTTATTTTGCGCAATTTCGATTCTAATTGTAGTAAGGATACTTTAGTGTCTGTCCGCAAACTACTGGAATGATCGACTTGGAATTTCGAATAGTTATCTTGTACATCTTGTTGACCTACTCTACCTCCGTGGTCTAGCGGTTAAGTTCGTGGATTTAGACTCGGAAGTACCGGGTTCGATTCCTGGTCGGGACACAAAAATTAATGTAAATAAATACTTAATTTATTTGTCATATTTCTCGAGTTTGGTACGCTGGAGACATCGACGAGCTTGCCACTTGTCATGATTGGCCCATAGTAAAGTTGGCTAAATGTGAATCCGCTTATTTATAAGCGTGGTTTCTGACCATCCCGAAAGGAAAACGGTCGTGACGATACTATACTTTTTTACTTTTATCTTGTTGACCAACATGTATCCAAAAATGTATTTAAATGTTTATTGTATTTTTTTAAAGTCAATATTGATTATCGTCGATTGATTAGGAATTTAGGGGTCCCCATTAATCGCGGGGCCCTCGACAAGTGCTCAGAGTCCCCAATGGGAAAGTATAAACCCCTGGGTATAAATAATTGTATTTTTATAAATGTATATTATATATATATATGTATAGTATATGTAGATTAATTTATTATCATTATATATAAATATTTGCACCTACCTTACACTTGAAATGTTCCACATTGTCCCTAAGGTTGGCTGTCAGATAATGTCTAGCGGCATTAAGTACGCCCCTTGTATAACGTGTAATAAAGTTTTAAATAAAATATATTATTTATTTATTTATTTATTTATAAACTCTTTATTGCACAAAATAACTTAAAAAGTAGTGTACAAGGGCGAACTTAATGCCTTCCGGCATTTTATAACAGCTAACCTTTGGGAGTGTGGCAGAGGATTTCGGGTGCATTAAGATACATACAATTACTTAAGAGTACTTAAATACTATTACATAAATACTTACATGATATATAATTAAAATAATATATACAATAAACATAAATATATATTATGTATAAATATATAAACACAGCTAATAGATAGATACTCGTTTTATATTAGATAGGTACAATCATTTACGATAATATGTTAAGAAAATAAATAAAAATTATAATGCATAGGTACTTGTAGTTATCATGACAAATTATTTTGTTTATTTAAAAAGTGAGCAATGAGTAGATTTTTAAACACATTTATTGAAGGCGCCCGTCTGATGACTAGTGGAAGCTTGTTCCACTCTCGAGCAGCGAAAACAGTAAAAGAATCTGAATATCTGCTAGAAGTGTGAGGGGGAATTTTGAGTTGATTGTTAGAAGCAGACCGAAGAGGAAGGTTGTGACTGTCTCCAAGAAATTGGAAACGAGTCTTAAGGTATAGAGGAGCTTGGGGATTGTAAAGAACGTTGTAAAGAGAAGTAAGGACATGTGCAGATCTTCGAAAACGGATATTAAGCCACTTTAATTGAATACGATATTGGGAAACATGGTCATACTTACGCAATCCGAATACATACCGGATGCATAAGTTGAGCAGACGATCGAGTTTATTCAGTAGCTCTTCAGTGATGTCAGAGTAGCAAACATCTGCATAGTCAATAATGGGAAGAAGGAGGGAACTGACCAACATTAGCTTTGCCTTAAACGCAATAAAATACTGCGCTCGCTTAAGCGAGTGCATACTGGCAAACATTTTCCGACTGATCTCAGACACATGTTGGCTCCAGGATAGATCACAAGATATGTGAAGACCAAGATTTTTTACACTTTCGCAGAATGGAAGTGGTACACTGTTAAAAGTTAATGGTGATAAGGAATCCAAGTCCACTCTGCTTAGCGCATGCCTAGAGCCAACGATAATTACTTGGGTCTTGCTCGGGTTTACCAGTAACCCAAGCCTTGTAGACTGTTGACGGATTGCCTCAAGGTCCGTATTCATTTTGTCGAGAGCATCGTTAATTTCAGTTATATTGAAATGTAAAGAGAGCTGTAGGTCGTCAGCGTATAGATGGTAGGAACTGAACTGTATTACTTGAGAAATGCTGTTTATAAATACCGAGAAGAGTAATGGAGATAATACGCCACCCTGCGGGACACCAGCAGTTACCTGACACCAGTCAGAGTAAATATCGTCCACTCGAACACGTTGCTGGCGCCCGCGAAGATAAGAGTTGAACCATTGTGTGGCAGACTGTGAAATATTAAGAGCACGCATTGTGGCCAGGAGAATGTCATGATCGACACAGTTAAAGGCGTTACTAAAATCTAGAAGAGTAACCAGTGAAAGCTTGTGGCCATCCATAGCAAACCGAATATCATCCGTAATTTTAATGAGAGCGGTGGAGGTGCTATGGGCTGGCCGAAAACCAGACTGAGATGGGTTCATGAGCTGAAAAGAATTGAGAAAATCGGCCAACTGCCGCTGGACCACTCGCTCCAAGATTTTAGACATGAAAGGAAGAATTGATATAGGCCGAAGATCACTAAAGTTATTGGGGACAGACTTTTTAGGGATAGGCACTATATGTGCGTTTTTCCAAATATTAGGGAAGTGGCCAGAGGAAAGTGAAAAATTTATTAAGTGAGTGATAGATGGAAGTATAATTTTAAAGATTGGAGCAAGAAGAGCCCGGCCAATGTTGTCGTAACCGACCGCCTTACTGGTAATTGACTGAAATATCTTATTAATTTCACAGCTGCCCACTGGTGAAAAAGTAAAAGGAGTATTATTGGAGATAGGTATGGAATTTATCTGAGAAATAGTAACGGCCTTTAACTCAGGATCTATGGTAATAGGTGGCGAAGAGTAATGCTGGTTAAGGCCGTTAGTATCTACAGAGAAAATGGGTTCGGACTTTGGTTTACCAAATCCTAAAGTACGCAGAAATTTCCATACATTTTGTGATGAACAGGATTCAAAGGATTTTTGGATATATTGGCGTTTTGCGTTCCTACACATCTGATTTACGCGATTCCTGGCATGTTAAGCATGCCATGAAACACACCATGTGCTCTCATCGCGTTTCTTTTTAAACTTTATTTTAAGTGAGTCCCTCCACCTCATGGCCTTCCGAATTGCATCATTAAGCCATGGGGCAGGGGGTCTCTTCATACGTACCGGACGAATAGGCGCGTGATCATCATACAGCTTGATCAACATATCATTGAATATTGAGACTTTTCCGTCAATCGTATCTTGTACAGTCACACTATGCCAGTCCAACTCAGCTGCATCAGACAAAAGACGGGCTATGTCTATTCTGGCAAAGTTACGTTGGAGGAAAACTTTGGGTTTAAATTTTGGAGTTTTAATTTTGTAAGAGACGAATATAAGGTCATGGTGAGAGAAGCCGGCAGCTGTGTGTTGACCGTAAGAAGATATTCTTTCTGGTTGAGTGGTGAGGATTAAATCAAGGAGACTGCTACAATCATTGACGTGGAAAGTGGCGTTTAGAGGAAGAATAGAGGCATTGACAGAGGAAGTAAGAAATTTTAGTTTTTTAGCACGTGTGTCGTCTTTTAGTAGGCAGGTGTTAAAGTCTCCCATGAGCACATTATGCTCATAGGAAGGAAGAAAAGTTTCAAGCAAGCCCTCTAAGGTGCTAAAATAATCTATGGTGGGCGGGGCGTAGACAACGCCGAGGAGGAACTTAACAGTGTTTAGATTTAGTTCTATAAAAATATGCTCTGAAGATGAAGAATAAGGAGAAGGAGATTGGGAAATAATTTTGTAGTTTAGGTTTGAGCGTAGATAAATGGCGACCCCTCCACAGCCCTTGCCGGTACGATCGTTGCGAAGAAGTACAAAACCGGGAAGAGGATAGTAAGTTGAAGGAAGTGAAGGTTTGAGGAAGGTTTCCGATACTAGAACAGCATGAATATGGTCACTGGTGATCGTAGCAAGAAGGTCGGAATAATGGCTTGGGATACTTTGTGCGTTGATGTGGCAGATATTCAGATTCTTTGGAAATTGAGAAAATGTATCGTGGAGTAAGTCACCGAGGTGGGCGTCATTCTGACTGTCCTGGAACACATCAGACGAGGACGAATTACAGGAAAAATAAACGTCGGAGTCTGAGTCAGTAGAATTAAACATTATATGTATGTACTGTAATATAATATGTACGTAAATAAATACTTAAATATAATAATAATATTAAATGTTATATATATATATATATATAAGTATTTAAAATATAAGCTACTTAGTATGTAGTATATTGATATTATAATACATATATAAAGCTATATATATGATGTCATTATATTTAATTTTTAAGGGAAAAAAGATTTATTCGAAGTACTTAGATACAAAATTATTAAAATAAAATTGATTTAAAAAAAAAAAAAAAAACTAATTATAAATAAAACTAAAACTAAAAATACCTATGAAATTAAAACTATTCTACAAAATAAACTAAGGGCTTACCACCAGGGAGGGTACCTAAAACGCTCGCCGCATTTCCTCGTTGAATTATAATCGATATATTCTGTTTTAGGTAGTTATGGCATTTGGGATCGCCACACTCTTGAAAAAATCGTTTACCCAGCTCTTTTATATATATTTTTACCATTACTTTCATTGCACCTATACAAATTTGTCCCTAAGGTTTGGCTGTCAGAGAATGTCTACGGGCATTAAGTCCGCCTTTGTACTTTGTACAATAAAGTTTTTAAATAAAAAAAATAATTACACGATGTCTATCCATACAAACTGCAGATGTGATAAATTTAGTAATTTAAAATTAAAACTAAATTGTGTTTCTGAAAATATACTTGTGAGATAAAGAAAGATAGGCATCTTGCCAAATTGCGCGCACCAGTTGCACTTTTAAACATACGAGTAAGTATTTATTGTGTTAAAAATATTATTAATAGCTCAGAAATTATTTATTTTATTATTTTAATTTATAAAGAAATTGTTCCAAGACTCATTGACGTCTCTGGTGACAATAGGGCTGGCAGTTATTTCTCCCAAAAATTAAGTATCCTAATTCAAAGAGGAAATGCTGCTAGAGTGTATTGGGTACTATGCTATAAAACAGCGATTTGGAGGAGCTATTTTTTTTGTAAGTATGTATTTTTATTTTCTATGTATTATTATTATTTATTTTTTTTAGGTCAAATTTAGATTTTGTTTTAATATACTTTATTTAATATTGTAATTCTTTTATATTGTTTGTAATAAAAAAGTATAATTTTTATTGAACTAAATGAGATCAATGCTGGTACCAACACGTATGTATGGAAGCGAGAAGTGGATATGTCAGAATACGCATGACAGTAGAGTTAATGCAGTAGAAATGAGGTCGTTGCGTCGCATATGCGGCGTCACTTTGACGGACCGCATACGTAATAACGAAATACGCAAAAGGTATGCAAGAAACCATGGGGACAAAAAAGTGTGTGAAAGTTGTGATTGTGTTGAGATCGTGACAAGTGGCGCTCAATTGTCTTGGCCTACCCCGCAAGGGATTTGGCGTGAAGATATGTATGTATAATTAATTCTAAAAAAAAAAAATATTTACAAAATAAAATGAATGAACGTGCAATGGTGGCTCTTGCTGGCTGCATTTCCACGCTAAATTCTAATATTTCATTTGATTAAATAATCCCTTTATTTTTTCATTCTAAAATTAAGCTATTGTTAATAATGTAATGTATTATTAACAATAGGTTAATATTAATTAATTAATTTTAGAATATACATATTAACTGGAGATTTTTTTGAGAGTTCCGATTCGAATGCAAACGATGCACTAATAGGTCATTGCCCAGTGAGCAATCATTGGCCTAATTATTAGACAATAGGTACGTATCGCTAACACACAAATAACATAAACCCAAATCACGCACATTAGTGATAAGACATACAAAATAGAATGCATTACAAATTAATGTGTTTACGATTGTTAATTATACTATTAAGTTGATATTTACGCGTTATACTAGAGAATATACTAGTATATGATATATTATTTAGTTTTTTTTTTTTAAGATTTGCTTAGCATATATTCCAAAATAATATAAAAAAATATATACATGAAATATGATAATATAAAGCATTTTTTGTATATTTTACACATATTATAAATAAGCGGATTCACATTTAGCCAACTTTACTGTAGGCCAATTATGACAATTGGCAAACTCTCCTGCGTATCAAACTCTAGAAATATTACAAATAAATTAAATATTAATTGTGTAAATATTACTCCGCTGTGTTGGGTAATCAGTGAATGTAAAAATGTAATGATGCTAGATTTATATATATTTTTATTCGAAAAAAATATTTACAAAATATAAAATAAAATTAATAATAATACTAAGGATAGGGATATAAGTCCCGTCCGCGTGGAATGGTGGCAAGTACGCTGGCTGCATTTCCCCGCTGAATTGCAATACTGATTCTTTGGGCGAAGAAAGAGCCAGCCCTCTTGCGCCGGAGGAGACGACAAGACGCGGTGTTATGTCTTTTAAAAACTTTTTTGCACTTGGACTCCATGGGCCCAGAGTTTCTACAGCAAACGGCAAAAATATGTAATCTTTTAATATACTTACATATTTGCGCCGCTTGCTGGACTCCGCATTTTCCGCCGCGGCTCCCGCTTTATGCGCTGTCCCCCTGAGATGCGACGCGGCGAGGGTGTCGACGCAAGTGGCGTCCCACACCAGAGCACGTCCCCGTTCCCAGGGGACCAACGTCATACCATCGGGTCTCTTGCCATCATCTCGGATAACTCCAACAGGCTCTAGAAGAGCTGGAACCTCGATGGTGGCTAGAGCCCTTTTAATGCTAGATTGACTGTGGTAATAGATGTAGTTTACAGTAAAATATTCACAACAGAATAATAAAAACTTTGTTGCAAAAATAAATTTAAAAATATTTTATTTTAAAAACTTAACTATATTAATAAACAAGATTAAAAACTAATTATAATAAAACTAAATATATTACTGCCTCCGTGCTCTTACGGTTAAGTCCGTGGATTTAGGATTCATGGTCAGGACACAATTATATTAATTAAATTAAGTTAATATTTAATTTATTTGTGATATTTCTAGAGTTTGGTACGCTAGAGACATCGACGAGCTTGCCACTTGTCATGATTGGCCTATAGTAAAGTTGGCTAAATGAGGATCCGCTTCTTTATAAGCGTGGTTTTTGATCACCCCAAAAAGGAAACGGTCGTGATACTTTACTTTTTATTTATGGAATTAAAACAACAGGATTACATTTGCCTAATCTCAATATTGATAGATTTCTCTATGACAGACAACCTTCTGTCATAGAGACTTCACAAATCTACTTCTTCCGCAACACACAGGTTGGCGTTAGTGGAACCGACAGCTTAACATGCTCTCCAAGGCACGAGGACACAATTTGTGATATTTCTCTAGTTTGTTACGCTAGAGGCATCGACGAGCTTGCGACTTGTCATAATGTGCCTATAGTAAAGTTGGCTAAATGTGAAACCGCTGTCTGTGTCTGTCCACCACGAAAGAGATAAGGTCTGATGATACTTCATTATTACAAAACAATTATTCACGGTTGTTTCTTCATCAACGGAGTGGCTAGAACACAGCGTCCTAGACCTCCACTGCTGAAGATGGGCCTTCCAGAACATATATCTGGAGAATTTGGCCTACACTCGCCACGCTGCAGACGGCTTGGCGAGGATATGATGTCAATTTATTAACGATTCCACAAGTAGGTATTAGTGAAACCAGGACCGACGGCTTAACGTGCTCTCCGATGGTGTTGTAAATCTATGACAAATGTACGTAAGAAAAGTGTATTTCTCATTGGTACATGCCAAGTGGGTTTGAACCGACCTTTGTGGGATTTAAGGAACGCGTTCTTACAACCGAGCCACCACCGCGTCACGTTTGTTTAGTTACAGCAAAAAAGTCAAGATGAGTGTTCGCCTAGCCGCCTCATAGCTTGTACAAAATAGGTCTAAATCAAATCTCGCAAAAGTACATCAAATCGACTGCAGTTATATGTATAGGTATATAGGATTTTTTTTTCATACTAGCACGAGATCCAAGATTGTTTGCAACTGGAAACAGACACTCATGACTGACATCAGTCCCTAATACTATAGCTTAGTCAAAGCATGACGGCAATTCGAGCTTGATCCCAAAACATGTGGATACATTTAACAGGGTTTATCGGCACGAACGGTGGATACTTCCCCACTCTGGCAGACTGGGCAAATTACCACCATCAGTCTGCCTACCACCTATTAAAAAAGATATGTTTAAATATACAAATAAAGCTGACTGAAAGGGGACTTTATTTTAGTTTTATGGATGCCGCTTAAAGATTGTAAAAGTCAGTACCATGGGTTGGTATCTTTTGTCTAATATTTTCATTATTCATTATTCAACTGCCTCCGTGGTCTAGCGGTTGAGTCCGTGGATTTAGACTCGTAGGTATTTATTAATGTAAATAAATGCTTTTAATTAATATTTAATTTATTTGTGATTTTTCTCGAGTTTGGTCGCTTGAGACATCGACGAGCTTGCCACTTGTCATGATTGGCCTATAGTAAAGTTAGCTAAATGTGAATCCGCTTATTTATAAGCGTGGTTTCTGATCACCCCGAATGGGAAACGGTCGTGATAATACTTTTACTTCTATTTTCATTATTATTTCATCACCAAGTTCTAGACCTCCGCTGCTGGAGAAGGTACTTCCAGAACATATGTATATCTGGAAAATTTTGCCTACGCTCTATTTTTGACAATTTGTTGACAATGATTCCATTTGATATATTTTTTTATGTACGAAATTTGTAGCTGGTTAAGAATGCGTACTGGCATTATAGCTCACATTTGTACTAGTTTTATAAGTGCATTACAGAATTTAAATAAATAAATACAAACAAAAATCGTTTATTAGCACAAAAAGACTAACAAATATTGTAAATTTAGGCGTGTTTTTGTCACAATTCGTTCAGATCACAGAGCAAGGAATCCACGCGCGCCGCCCGCTAGCGCTGTTAATAATGGGGTGTGTCACTAACTTTTTATCACGATAGATGGCGCATGATAGATGGTACCTAATATAACTGTCAGTTGCATAGAAAACTTGTATTTTTATAACGAAATTTATTATTTTCTGGGTATTATGCCGAAGTGAGCAGCTTTTAAGTGTACAAATCGAGATTTCCAAGCGAAAGCAAAGATATTGTGATCTCAAAATTGCCGTTCTATTAATTCAACCTTTTTTTATTTTAAAGACGGTGTTCGCTTACTTAATTCGTCTTTTAAGATAGGTAACGTTGAGTTAAAATACATTTTTCTGTTATAAAAATGTAAAACTACTAATAAATTTAAAAAAATATCAGTCATAGGTGTAAACAAGGTACCAGTGCCGCTAGCGACATCTACAAAAAGCTTTGCCTGATACACCCCATTAAACTAAATAATATAAAAACCAAAAAAATAAAATATTAACTAATAAACATATAAATTAACATTAACAATAAACATATTAATAAATAAATAAAACAACACTATATTAAAGTAAAATAAAAAAATACTATCCACACTTCTCTTTCTGCTTTCCTAAAAGTATTTTCCTTAGTAAGATTGTAACTGTTTGGGTTGATTTATTTCTATCAGGTGGTGGTATATTGTAAGTACTAAAGGAATAATTGATACGAAAACTACATATTTTATATTTATATATAGGTGGTAATAATAACATTAGTCTTGTCAAAAATACTATAATTAACATTTTTTTTATCATTAAATTTTAAAATAAAAAAAACACGACATTGTAAAAAGACGACACATGGTAGCGACATAAGAAATTCCTTAGTTTAAATCCGCCGTTCCCAATGCGGAGTAAATTTGCCTGGAACTTTTAGTACATCGTCAACTTTGCCGCGATGTGGACGTGCGCAAGAGTGCTGCTAGTCGCGGCGTGTGTAACCGCGATCACCCGCGACCAGTTCTACCCCTACGGTCTCGGGTTCGATGTCCAATTGCCTCGAGGACACGAAGTTTCAGGACCAGAAATACCCCTAAACGTGCCGGTATTGTTCTATGGCGAACAGTACGATTCGATTTTCGTAAGTCCGAAATTTAATTCACTTCTCTAAGGTTAAAGGTTGTCCGATAATAGAATCTAATGTTTTAATTTTGCTCTCACAAAACTATTTAGAGTCTTATTTCATTCATTACATCCGCTAGACCTCCAGTGCTGGAGATGGGCCTTCCAGAACTGGAGAATTTGGCCTACACCGACCTTTGTAGAATTTAAGCTACGAGTTCTTAGTATACGAGAGTCCTGACCTCAACTGCTGGAGATGGGCCATCCAGAATATATGCAGCTACACCGTAGACACTATCCCTACGCGTACATGTAAATTTGGAGACTTATGTCGTATCATGTAGAAATTCTACCTAAACGCTTTTCAAATGTACCTCCCGGACCAGAGTAATCTGGTAAGGTGGGATAAGAACTGTACATTGTGTGGTGCTGCCATAGGCTATATTGAGTTCTTTTATGCACTGGAATAATTATTCTACTAGGATAACGCGTTTTAAAATTGCAACTATCCCCAAGAGTTTTAAAAAAATCCGGGTGGCTTTTTACAAATAAACAGCTTTCAAGTATATATTATATATCTGGTTCGTCAATCTTTCTTCGCTTATACTTTCAACATGCCCGAACCATCGGAGCATGCCTTTCCTTATTTTTGTTCCAATGCTTTTTTCTACCATTTTGCGAATTTGCTAAGAACTTACTATTTTTATCGTAAAATACATCTTGGAACAAAATACATAATAGCTCTGTTTTTGCCAATCTCAAAAAGTAGTCCAACCAGTACATATGTAAGTGTCGGAGCGGAAATGCACAAAGGGTTATCACTGTCGGAAAGCATCGGTCAATGACTGATATCGCTTAAATTTTACTAAAAATGATAATAAATTCGCTATATTACCAGTATTAAAAAAAAATGTCCTGTTTAGCGGTTGAGGGCGTAGTTTTAAAACGAAAGTTCAATTTCTGGTCGAGAACACAAAATATTTCATTTATTTGATCAAACTACCTATTAAAATATTACCATAAAATTAAAGAAAAATAAATTAGTTTCATCACGACCAGAATATGGTATGTTAATTTAATAATAACCTAATTAACTCATAAAAAGACAAATATAGTACATCATACTTGGATGTATGGGCTAAACTCTTTGCCTTCCCTATCATATCATTCATCATGCATCGGTCGGGATAAGAGAACATAAAAATAGGGAATTCTTCGCGCCATTTTGCGTGGACTTGTCAAGTGCAAGTATTTGTTTTGTAAATTAATTTACTGTGGATATTATTGGTCAAAAGTGGTGTTGTTTTGTTTAATAATGTGCTGCAATGTGAATAATTATGGAAAACGATAAATTTGACTCGCGAGTATATGGGGCAGAAGTTGCACTTTATTTTTTGCGGTTTTCCCGCGCTGTCAACTCCCATATTTTACCCGACGTGTTTGGGCTATAATGACGCGAGTGACTCCAAGTAAAGCATAAAATTCTGCAACATCTGGAATTTGATGATCCCCAACTCGGTTATGAACTCTGTTATGAACTGATGTATTCTGTACAATGTCCTTTAAAGACAATTAAAAAAATAATAATAATAATAATAATAATAATAATAATAAATAAATAAACTATACAATATACATTTGGAACAGTTAAATTGATCAATGCTTTGTATACAATTTTAGCATCCTCTGACTCCCGAACTATTTGTGTGTGTTTCAGAAGTCAGTGTCTTCCATGAATTTGAACATAAATGCTTTTATACAGACCTAATATATTTGCCAATATACTGTTATATAGTAAGCAGATAATAGAAAGCAGTTTTCGCGCCATTTTGCACGGACATGTAAAGTACAAGTTTTTGCTTTGTAAATTACTTAACTGCGGATATGGTTAGACAAAAATGTTTATTAATGTGCTAGAGTGTGAATAATTATGGAAAACGATAAATCGAACTTTATATATGGGGCACAAGTTGTAGTTTATTTTTTGCAGTCTTCCAGTGCTGTGGACTCTCATATTTGACGTGTTTGGGCTATAATGCCATGAGTAACTCCAAGAAAAGCAACAAATTCTGCAACATCTGGAATTAGATGATAACCTCATTAACTCATTCAATGAAAGATATATAACGTCAGACTTGGCTGTATGGGCTAGACCCTTTGCCTTCCCTATCACCATTCATCATCCATCGAGAGAAGAGAACTAACAAACAACATAACAAAAAAAGCTATAATTCAAGAATTATCTTACACGTTTTACGAGTATAATCGTATCTACAAGTATTTAACATTTATCAAGATAAATAAGGCTGTTGACTGTATTTTAGTTCATTAACCAAAAATTACATGCAATAATTAATCTACGTATTGTAAAACTGGCATATTAAATTTTTTTATGAGTAAAACTAGCTTATTGGGTATGGCTCCTAAAATTTATAATAAGTTACCTGACGATTTAAAAGATTTATCCCTTCCAATGTTTAAAAGTAAATTAACTTTAATTTTAATTAAAAAATGTTATTATGCCTTAGATCAGTTTTTTAATGACGAAACCATTTCAAATGTGTTAATAACTGTCAATATATAGATTGTATTGTCATTAATTTTAGAATAGTATTTTTGGACATTTCTCTTTTGCCTACATTTTGTGTTACATATTTAAGTTTTATATAAATTGTAAAATGCATGTTAAGTTGTTGTTATATTTGTTATTATTGTTAGAATTATAATTGTTAATTTAATGAATTCGTACACCACATGTGGTAGGTTTTTTTGCATGCTCACCCTAACCTAACCTAATAACTATGTACCGAAAAACCACGAATAAATGATTTTGATTTGATTTGATTTGAACTAATTTGTATGTTTTACAATAAAAACACTGATAATAATATATGACTAATAAAATTATTGTTTGATGAATTGATATATTGATTTTAATATCTACTGGGATTTATGTGGCTCTAGCAAGAATAAACTTCAATATATATTCAATACTTCATCCAGGCGACCTCGTCAATCACGGGAAGTGTGGCGGTTTCTGCTGAGAACCTCAAGCTGCGTAAATACGCCAACCTCAGTACAAGTTACGAATTTGCGCCGTTTCGGGTCGAGACGATGGGCCCATGGGGACACTCAGCCAAGCGTCTGGCCAAGGTGTTGTCCAAACGGCTAACGGAAAAGTCTGGAGACAGGAAAGCTGGCAATTATTTCTGTCAACGTATTAGCTAGCTATACAGAGGGGAAATATTGCCAGTCTTCTTGGGACTATCACTGAAGGGCATATTTACTTATAGTTTATTATTTATTAGGTTTAGTTTATATTTATCTTAATTTTTAACTTTAATATTGAATCTAGTTAGAATATAAAAAAGGTTCATTATTAAATTTTTAAAAAGATGAAATTAGATTTACTTATTACTTTTAAAACTTTAAGTAAATCTAATTTCATCTTTTTAAAAATTTAATAATGAACCTTTTTTATATTCTAACTAGATTCAATATTAAAGTTAAAAATTAAGATAAATATAAACTAAACCTAATAAATAATAAAACCTAAATAAAAAAACCTAATAAATAACAAAAAATAACTAATTTACAAAATATAACATAAAAATATCACTCCTAAAAAATTTACTTTAATTAACACCAAAAATAAAAAACAACCCTAGGGTTTTTAGTGAAGATAGATTGACGAACCAGATATACATATGCGAAAGTTGTGGGTAAAAGAGGCCCTGCCAGACCAAGACTTACCTATCACGATAAAAAAAAAATAGCTGAAGGTGCATTAAAAAGCCGTCAAAACAAAAGGGCATGTATGAAGAGGTTGATCAATGTCGAAGCAACGACAGAGGTATGTCGTGATTGTGACAAGTGACGCTCAATTGTCTCTGCCTACCCCGCAAGGGATTTGGCTGAGATACATATGTATGCATAATAAATAAAATAAACAACACTACAAATAAAACAAAAAAAATAAAAACTAAAGTGATAACCGTTCGATAATAATATACATATTTTTAAAATAGAACCTTAAAGAAAACATAATAATTACATAAATTTGGTACCTTAAAAACGAAAACAACTTGATTATAAGCCTCTGATATATTAAAGATTTGAAATGTTCGAGAACTATTAAAACAATCAGAGAAAATTATTTGATTTTTTAACAAGTTTTTACCACGCAAAACATATTTCTAAAAAAGTATACGACTGTATACCTTAAGGTGGTCAGAAACCATGTCTTTTTTATAAGGAGCGAGTTCACATTTAGCCGACTTTACTATAGGCCCACCATGACAAGTGGCAAGCTCGTCGATGTCTCTAGCGTACCAAACTCGAGAAATATCACAAATAAATAAATGATTGTTTTGGGAACAGGAATCGTCTAAGTCGAGTCTAAATCTACGGCCTAAACCGCTAGATACGGAGGCAGTTTTTACTACAGAGGACATTTTTGTATTAGCTATATTGTATAAATAAAAATAAATAAAGTATGTATTTCAAAAAAACGTTTATTTACCCAATTAACTTAAATCTATTACATTTTATATGCTGCACTGCATTTAATAAGCATTTATTTATTATTTTCAGGTAAATAACTTCGGAGTCTTGACATTTAGATCAGAGTTGGCATCATTTATAAATGCAGAGTTTCCCCTACCTTACCCATCCATAGCTGCTTTCTATTGCAACATCGACACTACGCTAAAAGGGACAGTATACTACAGAGAAACTAACGACACCAGAGTAACGATCAAAGCTGCCGAAGTTGTCCAAGAAAACTTTCCAGAATACTACGACTTTGAGCCTAGAAGTGTATTCATTGCTACGTGGGTCGATGTCACATTTACTGACAACTTAGACAAGACAAACACATTCCAAGCAGCAATAATAAGCAATGGAACGGAGACATTTGTAGAATTATTGTATCCAGAAAGAGAAATGCAATGGATTCAAGCTCAAACCCAAGAAGGTAGCTTTCCTGATGCTAAAGCTCAAATAGGATTTATAGCTGAAGATGGCCGCGTATTCACTCTTAGAGGATCAGGAAGTCATCAAATACGAAATATTGTATCGTAAGTATTGAAAATATCTAAGGCTACGCTCAAACCAATCTGCATAAATGATCGTACAAATTCTGTACTGAACGCCGCATATATTTGCAGGACGCATTTACTTTAAACACGTCGCTGCAAGTACGATTGCAGTAACGCGTTGGAGTTAACCCTAATAATATATGTATATTTTATATTTGTTATTTGATTTCAGGTGGTCCAATTCACATGAGCCTGGAAAATATATCTTTAGAGTTGGCAACATTTCACCGGAAGAAAATATCGCAGTTCCAGATGAGTACAACCAAAACGAAGTAGAGGACGAAGAAGAATCCAAAACATGTGCACAAAGCGGTCCCAGTGTGTGCCATGTGCAAGCTAGATGTGTAGACTATTTGTCTGGGATCTGCTGCCAATGTAACGAAGGATATTACGGAAATGGGAAAACCTGTATAAAAGACGACGCACCGCTCAGAGTACATGGGCAGCTATTTGGTGCAATCAATGGTGAAGCCCTTAATGATGTTACTATTCAATCGTATGTAGTAATGACCGATGCCAGAGCCTACACCGCGCTCTCGCAGGCACCCGCATCAATAGGCAGCAGTTTGCAATCGTTAAATGTATTAGGAGGTGTAATAGGATGGCTATTTGCTAAACCTTTAGTCCATGCTAAAAATGGTTATCAACTAACAGGAGGATTATTCAACCACAGCGCTGAAGTGTACTTTCCAAGTACAGGCGACACAGTAACGATCAGGCAAGAATTTATGGGTCATGATGTATTTGATCAAATTACATTAGAAGCTGAAATTCGAGGCACAGTACCTGTCATTGATTCTGATGATAAAATACTGATTGATGACTATACAGAAGATTACACTATCGTAGACCGTGGAACTATACGATCTCAATCGACTCGTATTTTTAGAAACTCAGTAAAGGGTACCCAATTTGAACAGAGAATCACACAAACAATATCTTATAACACTTGCCGTTATGTATCTGAATCCGATGAAGATAAAACTCCGTACGCACTTCAAGTTGCTAAAAACTATTTAAGTTATGAAGTAAAAGACAATATTGTCAGGTATGGAATGACCAATAAGATTGCTCCGATAGGACATGAAGACCCGTGTGTAAGGGGACGGGAATCGTGTGGAGTTAATAGTGTTTGTATTGTTAATGGGCAATCATATGAGTGTATTTGTAATAATGGGTTTACGCTAAGATATGAATCACAAAGACAAACATGCGTTGATATTGATGAATGTCAAACAAGAACTCATAATTGTGACGTCAATGCAGAGTGCGTTAATTATGAAGGTGCATTTGGATGCCGTTGTACATCTGGCTACGAAGGTAACGGCGTCAGCTGTCACCGTAAAGCAACCGGCTGCAGCATAACCATCTGCGATCTTAACGCGCAATGTGTTGAAAATTACTCAGGCGACGTAGTTATAACAGAATGTGTTTGTAATCCTGGATTTAATGGAGATGGTCACACGTGCTATCCAATCAGAGATGCAACTTGTAGGGAAGCAAACAACTGCTCCCCACATGCTGAATGTGTTTACGATTCGTCATTAAAATCATATTTATGTCAATGCAATCGTGGATATGAAGGTGATGGATATAATTGTGAACTTGACATATACAGTACGACGACCGCGGCCGGAGAGGCCGAATACAATGAAAAATATGTACTTCCAACCTGTTCAGAATATGGCTGCCAATGTCCACCAGGGTATTCGCAATATGTAGATGACCACAGAAACAATCTATGTCAAAAAGCATCAGAATACCTTGAACACACTGAAGCAGAGAATAATAGCACTGGAAGTAAGTACTTACATTGTTAAATATTTAGTAAATATAGGTATTTTTTGTACAAATAAAATGGCATATATGTATTTGCAGAGTTCGCACTAATTTACATATAGAATAAATATAAAATTTCTCCTTATATTTGCAGTGGTATGTAGCAACGACAATCATTGTCCGCCGAACGCAAAATGTTTATTTTCTGAAAGTAGCCTGGGCTACGAATGCCAATGTCTACCTGGATTTGAAGGAAATGGCTACGAGTGCATCGACAAATCTGAAACGGAATGCGACATTTGTGGCAAAAATGCACATTGCGTGAACCCATCTACACATGACCAAGTGCATGCTATGTGCATATGTGATGTTGGATATCACGGAGACGGCTTCACTTGTCGCCCTAACCTCAGCTGCGATAATAACTCCGACTGTGAATATAACGCCGAATGCCGTTACGATACTATCTCTGGAGTATACGTCTGTCAATGTGTTGACGGTTTTAAAAAGGACGAAAACGACGCTTGTATACTTGATGAACATCTGTGTAACGGTGGAGTCTGCGCTGAGCATGCCACTTGTCTTTGGGATGAAACTTTCGGCATTGATTACTGTCGTTGTGACGAAGGCTTTATGGGTTCAGGAGTTGAAAAATGCGTAGAAGCAGCGACTACGTGCGACGTCACTCAGGATTGCAGCGCTGACGCTACTTGTGTCAAGACAGAATATGCATATGAGTGTGTGTGCAGAGAAGGGTTTGTGGGTGACGGTTATAACTGTATACCAACAGATTGTCGATACAGTACCCGTATGTGCGATTCCCATGCTTCTTGCTTGACCAAATATGACGAATACGTTTGTGAGTGCAATAAAGGATACTACGGTAATGGGAGTTACTGCCTGCCCAATCCGAGACAGCCTGGTAACTTCTTGATTACTAGTGATGGTATGTTCGTTTACAAAGTGCCCTTCGACAGCGGAGCACGAGACTTTGCGGTGCCTATTAATGCAGCTCCTGGTCAGATTGCAGTGGGAATGGATGTAGATTGTCAATCTGGAAGATTGTATTGGGGAGATTTTGACTCCAACACGATTAAGAGTTCAGCTTATGATGGATCTTCATTTGACCATTTCTTATCAACAGGTATGATACATATTAGTTTCAATTCATGGGTAAAGTTTTAAAAATTGGCAGTAGAAAATTATTAATCGCTATTTTTGCTTGCAGGCATTAAAGATGCAGAAGGATTAGCTATTGATTGGGTTTCAAGAAATATATTTTGGACCGATTCAAGGAAGCTTACAATAGAAGTCGCCAATTTGGATACTAAAGTGAGACACGTGCTATTTTCTAAAAATGGCATATCTAACCCACGAGGCATTGTTGTACATCCAGGAAGAGGGTAAGTTCAAGATCACATTCAAATTAAAACACTTAATTAAATATTGAATTAAAATTTAGGAGTGAAGGTCGCAATTAGCATTTTACAGCTATTATATTCAAATTAATAGAAATAGTGATTGTTAATTTTAAATTAAATATTTAAGGTTATTGCCCAAATAGATGGACAGAAAAACAGGAAGGCTGACAATTATTTCCCTATTAGCCTTGCCAGTCTCTATGGGAATATCTTTCATGGGAGAGAAGTAATTTTATATATAGTAGTTTATACGGGAAGGTTGGTTCGATTTCTGAAGTTCTAGACAAACAAACTCTGAGATTAAAATATTTTTTTATTATTATTAATTCGAGCTGCCGGTTTATAGTTCCCTTACGTTGCACCTCATAGCCCTGTCTAAACGTCCATACATGATTTTGTTTTCTCGATTCAGTAAATAGAGTTTCGTGCTATTGCTAATTCAATATTTTTTAATTCCTAACGTCTCTCGAGTCTGGTACGCTAGTCACTAGGCCATAAAAGTAGGAAAATGTAAAAATAAACTCCTTAAAAAAGGTTTCTGATGGGTGGTGAGAAGGTTTAATTTTTGTATGTAAATTATTAATTTCAGAAAAATATTCTGGTCGGATTGGAATAGGCGAGGCCCTAAAATTGAATGGGCAAACATGGATGGAAGTGAACGGGGAATATTCCTTAGAGATCCTGACGTTCATTTGCCAAACTCTTTGGCTATTGATTACAATACAGAGCAGCTCTGCTATACAGATGCTGGTCATCATAAGATCATATGTGTCAATATAGACACTAAAGAGCAAGAGGTTAAAGTGGAAAATTGCGCATATCCATTTGGATTAGCTCTCACTGAAAGCAAGATCTATTGGACCGACTGGAAAACGTAAGTTTGTAGCAGATTTTGTATATTTGCGTTCCGTTTATGCTAATAGGTTAATCTAAAAAATACTATGCCATTACTAAAAAATATGTAATTTTATAGTAATATAAAAACGGAAATGATAACATCATATTATTATTATTATTGCCTTGAATGCTCACGAACCAGTGGTCACCTCCTTTTATACTTCCCCTACACTAGCGCCCTCTTTCCAACGGCTACGCTGCGCGTATTTCTATGTTAGCTATCGATGATATTGGCTAATATTGCTCGTCACTTTGTGAGCGACAACACAAACATAATTAACATTAACAAGACCTTGAGTGTCGAGAATTTACACAATAAACAAAAACACAAACAAACATAGCAGAAAGAATATAAATAATACTACCTACATACATATGTATATAAACAGCTTAACATTAGAAATATTATGTTATTTTAATTTAGAGAACATATGTAATTTTTGGTCGTTTTTAAAAATTAGAATAACAAATTTAACTTTGCTAAGGGAGGTGGTTTACTTTTGACAGATTGACAAATCACATTTGCGCAGTTTAAATTTGATTGTTTTGTATTTTTACTTGCCAAAAAAATCCGAATTAGTTCTATCTATCGAAGCTAATGAAACTAAAAAAAACACAGCTTAGCGGTTGGTGGCGCTAGTAAATGATGTTAGCATGTGATGTTAGCGCGGGTTATAACTGAAACGCGTCTTTTATACATGCCATTTTTAACTCATAACATTCCAGTGCTGAGCGCAGGTTAATTAATAATAATAGGTTACAATAATTACACATAGAAGTGTATGTTTGTATGTTCAAGTTAGTATCGTGTTCAAGCCTATATTACTGAACCGATATTGATCAAATTAGGCATAATTGTTTCTTGGAACCATGAGACAGACATAGGCATTTCTTTGACCACGACATGTGACCTCACAGCCATTTTTTTTTGTCTTTGTTAGAAAACTACTCTAACGTCACCCCAGACATACTATACCTTCACGTCAGATCCCTTGCGGGGTAGGCAGACACAATTGAGCGCCACTTGACACGATCACGACATACCTCTTTCGCTTCGTCGACATTCATCTACCCTTTCATAAATGCCCTTTTGTTACGAAGGCTTTTTAACGCACCTTCAGCCAGTATTTTATTTATTTGATCGTGATATGTGAGTCTCGGTCTGCCAGGGCCTCTTTTACCCACAACTTACACATTATTTTATTTCGCATTTTACATTATGTATTTGTATGTAATTAATTTGTGTTTTATATAGTAATAAATAATTGCAACTATCTATTTTCTTCGCAACCTTCTGCACCCGCTTATTACATATATGTATTTATTTATTTATTTAGCACACACAGCAGTACATATATTATCACACACATAACATAGTATAATTATAGCTTATCTAATATATGTACCAATTAGGTGTCACAGCATTCACCAATATAAAAAGAAGAAGAAATTAAAAACTTATTACTGTTAAAACAATTAAAAACTTACTACTGATAAAACAAAAAAAAAAAATAACAAAAACTATCAAATTTACAAAATAAAAATATGAATATTTATTAGTCACAAAGGTTAGTTGGTAGAAAATGCTATTACGGCATTGAGCTCGCCTATGTACATGCACTTGTAAAACCAAAACACAATTATTTTTTTATTTAAAATTCAAAAAATGTTCACGGGCATTAAATCCGCCATTTGTGTTTTGTGCAATAAAGTTATGAAATAAATTAAAATTGTTTTCAGATTTAACATAGAGTATCAGGACCGGCAAACTAAAGCCAGGGGCACACTTCCGAAGTCTGGTGGAAAGCTATACGGTATCACGGTCGCTCAGGACCAGTGTCCATCTTCTATTAGCAACGTTTGTCAATACTATCATGGCAACTGCAACCGCGACCAACTGTGTCTACCGGACGGAAGGAACGGACGCGTCTGTCTGACACCGCCTTTATAATAGTAACGTTGGAAGTCAATAATGGTCTTTGCGCGATTTACCTTAGAGACATAGTTCTCCACTCTCGTGAGAGAAGATACTTCCCACCAATTGTAACTATTACCCTAGAACAACAATAATAAGGTAATCGAGTACATTATCATGATATATTACATTATGTTTATGTCCACTAGCAACACTGCCAACTTTAATTGACAAACATGGAGTTCTTCGCGCCATTTTTTACGGACATGTCAAATTACTTTCCTGTGGATATTGTTAGTCAAAAGTAGTGTTGTTTTGTTTAATGTGCTATAATGTGAATAATAATTGAAAACGATAAATTGGACTTTATATATGGGGCACAAATTGCAGGATTTCGAATTTAAATTCATTCAATAAGGTCCGGATTAATAGTCGTTGCTCCGTCAGTGCTTAGCACGAGGCATTGCTCAGGATTCTCAAAGTAACAGATTTTTGAAGTAAAAACTGTCACTTTGACAGTTCTGAGCAATGCCTTGCGCTAAGCACTGGCGGAGATTTTTTTCTTTTCATTAACCAATGCCTACACCACTTTATTCGTATTCTCTGTACCATTTTTATATTGTTTTTCTTCAAAACTAAAGCAAGGACTAACAATGTCAGCGCGACATCGTCCTCAATCAATGCCATCGCAAAAATAACTGAAGACCGCTCCGGTACATAGTAACGTCCCCATACACGCTATCGACATCTAATTGCACAGGTAACCTCTCCGATAGACCGTAGCAGGCTTACATAACAGATTTGAGGGCCGGTAACTAAATCCTTTCTTTAGTTAAATACAAAATAATGTATGGAAAAGCGGCTATTAAGATAAAGAAATGTCACTAAGGAAGGATTCAGTTACCGGCACTGAGATAGGC
Source organism: Tinea semifulvella (assembly GCA_910589645.1). Classification (NCBI taxonomy): domain Eukaryota; kingdom Metazoa; phylum Arthropoda; class Insecta; order Lepidoptera; family Tineidae; genus Tinea; species Tinea semifulvella. The sequence continues at coordinate 4,264,438 of OU342611.1, read as the reverse complement.
CGAAATAGTTTTTTTTTTTTTTTTTAGAACGAATAGGACACTGACCGTCGTTCCGAATCAAATATCGCGATTTGGATGCTCAGAGCGTGATATCAATTCGGATTTTCATTCATAAAATGTTAGTTTTTTTTTAAATGCATAGAAGATAAATTGCGGATTCCACATCTTTGAGTATAAATACTAACAAATATACATCTCTCGGTTTATTCATCTTTATATGTGTAAAGTTTAATATTATTAAATTATTTTGGTCAATTAAAATAACTTGCCGTGTTAGACATTTTTTTTTCACTTCCTACTTAAATATTAATTATAGATTTGTTTTAGAAGTAATATACAAACAGTATAAACGAATTAAAATATTAAATAATTTAAAAGAAAACCTAATATTAAATTAACTTGAAAATGGCGCGGGACATTATGACAAACAAGTGACAGCGCTCAGAGCGATCTACCTCGATATCGTGAGCAGTCTAAGCGTGAGAGATGATGTCATTTGTGACGTCACACAGCTTGGCAAAACAGTTTAAGCGCGTATCGGAACACCTTTAAGCGTGCTTAGGTTACTATTATCGCGTATCGGAACGAAGAGCATGTAGGTAAGTCTTGTTTCAAGCGGTGTTATTTTCTTACCATGGCAATGCTACTCTATATGAAATTAGTTTTCCGTGAAAGTAAAAAATGGCACATACTTTCAACGAGAACAATAAATAGGTGGTAGGCGGACTGATGGTAATTCAGTCTGCCGGAGCGGGTATCTACAGTTCGTTCTGATAAACCCAGTAAAGTGTATCCACACGTTTCGGGATCAGGCTCGAATTGCCGTCATGCCCAGTCAAGCCGGCATAGTGTTAGGGACTGATGTCAGTCACTCATGACTGATTCCAGTTGCTAACATTAATAGACCTCGCGTAAAAAGGTCGACACAACAATAAAATCAATTTTAAAATGGACGTTGAATGCACTGTCATAGACTAATTAATTCTGAGACGATTGTACTAGCTTTAATTCTTGTACCGTTTTGCTTCTTGTCCGATCTTGTTATCTGTGAAGCAATAGTTTTGTTTCAATTAAAACAGTTTTAATCTAGTTGTGCAAAATGTCAATTTAAATTGTTATCGCCATAAAAATTGTCCTAAATATTAAAATAAATTATTTATAAAAAGAAATGGTTTTATTTTTACTATTTTTCTTATTAAAAGCGACTCTAGACTAACTGCCTCCGTGGTCTAGCGGTTAAGTCCGTGGATTTAGACTCGGGAGGTACCGGGTTCGATTCCCGGTCGGAACACAAAAATATTTATTAATGTAAATAAATACATTTAATTATTTTAAAAAATGTAAAGTATCATCACGACCGTTTCCCTTTCGGGGTGGTCAGAAACCACGCTTATAAATAAGCTGATTCACATTTAGCCAACTTTACTATAGGCCAATCATGACAAGTGGCAAGCTCGTCGATGTCTCCAGCGCACCAAACTCGAGAAATATCACAAATAAATATTAATTAAATGTATTTATATACATTAATACATATTTTTGTGTCCCGACCAGGAATCGAACCCGGTACCTCCGAGTCTAAATCCACGAACTTAACCGCTAGACCACGGAGGCAGTTATTTAATTTATTTGTGATATTTCTCGAGTTTGGTACGCTGGAGACATCGACGAGCTTGGCACTTGTCATGATTGGCATAGGCCAATACTATAGAGTAAAGTTGGCTAAATGTGAATCAGCTTATTTATAAGCGTGGTTTCTGACCACCCCGAAAGGGAAACGGTCGTGATGATACTTTACTTTAATTTATTTCCTTAAGATATAGGATCATTTATAAACAACAAATATTTCAAATTGATTAATTATTTTTCCGTACAACATTATTATTATTATTGATTAATAGGCTCGCAGCGCATTGCTAATATGCCTATATCAAGCACTGGTGTAAAGTTCATAAAATTGTCAGTTATCACCATAGTATATGTCGATTGTCACTAGCCACTTGTTCAGTGTGATTTTAAAAGTGTTTACAGTTCTATATATATATATATTTATTATTTCCAGAGAGGTCACACAGCGCCATCTAATTTCCGTGGTAAGCTACGAGGCTTGTGTTACGGAAACTAGATGGTTGATAAACTACATATTATACTTTTTTTTTTTGTAAATATATACATATAAACACCCAGACCGAGACAAATTATACAATATACAACTTGCCCCCGGTGGGAATCGAACCCACGACCTCCCGAGTTCACGGCAACGTTTGTTACCACTAGACCACGGAGGCGGTCATATACAGGGGTATTTAATATGTCTTCTGGTATTTTGTTCCACATATTTACAACTCTGTTATTCATGAAGTGATATTTGTATTGCTGAATTTTCTCATCAATCGTTCTGTGATCTTGACGCGGAAATAGTATGGGAAAAGCTTTTTACAATTTGTGACTTCTCTAGTATTCAAACGTCAGTCGGTCCAGTAAAGGCTATTAATAGGCAATAAAGTTTTTGTGTAAAATTACCATTTTCTTGCTGACTGTAATTTTTTGAATGCAGTTCAGAATATCTCGAAAAGTTATGGACGATTTCCTGCCCTTACTGACCCGTCTCAAAAATCCACCCCGTATACCGCGTGTAATTTATCAAAAGAGCAAATATTTTTTTTAAGCATGAGACCTAGTCATTGGTAACACCCCTTTTTGAAATAAAAAAGGTATCTATATTATACGGCCGGTTGCAGAAATGATGATTATCTTTTGACATGTTTAACATATTTTTTTAACGCATTGTTGTTCGCATATTTGTTTAATGCAAAGTCAAAGTCAAAATATCTTTATTCACGTAAACCTATTACAGGCATTTATGAAACGTCATTAATTTAATTATTTTGAATGATTCTACTCCTGCTAGTAGAAGACGAAGCAGCAAAGTGGTCCAATAAGTAAGCTGTTAGCAGAAGACCAGCAGCTTAGCAAATTCCAGTGACTTGTTAATGTTTAATCTGACTGAGAGAGGAATATATACAGAACTGCACCACAACGATCAATTAATAACCTTTTAAATTTAGTTATCAGTACCTATGTTTTTTTCAATAGGGCGGGTAAAATGTTTATTGAGCTCAGTGTCGACATCGATCTCTTCAATACTAGTACGGCGATGATTAGGCCGGTGATGGCAGGTGACTACTACGAGGCATTAGAATAGTTTTATATTTTCAAGTTTATGTATGCCTATGTGTATGTGTGTGTGTATATATGTATGTTTATTTCTGTTGTAGTTATTCTGTTATTGATGTAATGCCTATTCCTTCGTAATTCTTGTACTATCGTATTCATTTTTATTTTTTAATGTATTATCATTTTTTCTTTGCTTATTGTATCTGTCAGCGAACTCTTATTATAATAAATTAGTTGTAAGAATTCCTAAATAAATAAATAAAATAAATTTATTATGCCTATGAAGCACGTCATTCGCCTTAAATACCCAAAGTTAACTAATTACGTGGAATGTAATGTTGCTAATAGATTATTTTAATCGTTATTTCTGCAACCGGCTGTTATTAATTGATCTCGTTTACAGATAGAAACAATTACGCAAGTCAACGTTCGCGTGACCGTCGACCTTTTGCTACCTACTTGATTAGGTTCAGTATGAGTTGCGATATTTTTAGGATAACTTCTCTGCACCGTAACTTAAGATTTTATTACTGAATAATAAAAATGAAAAATACGTGGTTCTTTATTTTTATTCTAGATTATAATATAAAAATATTTGCTCTTTATAAATTCCACACAGTATAAACAAAATAAAATACATGAAATTTCTACAATGTATTTATTCACCAGATCATTTTTGTGACATTATTTATAAGAAGGCTATTTATAAAAAAAAAATATGAGTGTCTAGTACTTATGGAATATGCGAGAAGGAATTAAAAACTAAAATATTAAACATAAAATTTACAATAACTTAAATTATTTTTTTTCTTCAGTAACCACCACTTTTTTTGTAATTTACCTGTTACGTCGTCATCAGTCCCTACCACTATGCATGTTTAAAATAAGTACTAGTTTAGTTACAAAAAATAATATTCTATTATTTGAATGTTGGCATACATTACTTAATTATTTCATAAGTAAAAATTTATTAGTTTTTGCAAGAAATAAGTTTCACAAACATATCTTAGGAAAAAATTAATTACTGTCATGCAATAAGATATAATTAAGTAGAGTTTAAAAAACTCTTTTTTGTAACACAATTTTTTTTTTCCATTAACAAACATAAATTTTACTAATTAAACTTAATTATTGTTTATGTAACCCGATTTGACTTAAGAAAAACTTAACGATATTAATTCATTAGCTAGGAAATAATTAAGTATAGTTTTGAGAAACCAGGTGATAATCTCATATTATATGTTGATTATAATTATGTTTAATTGAGTTAGTCAATATGAGTTTTTTAAATAAATAAACTGAAAAAATAATTTCCGTTAAAAACGGGATCAGGATAACTATATCCTGTAATTTTTGGGGGAATTTCGTCAGGTTTGGATCCCTCAACTGCAATATTTTATTAATATTGTCAATTAAAAGGTAAAAATCATTAAGTGACATCATCATCAGAGCCCCTAAACCACAGAGTCCTAAAACTCCACTGTTGGAGATGGGTCTTCTTGTCCTACACTCGCCACGCTGGCCAGAAGGATTGGCGAGGGTCTGATGTCAAATTATAATGACAATTTGTTAACGATTCCACACGTTAGTAATAGTGGAACCGGGACCGACGGCCTGACGTGCTCTTTGAGGCACGGGAACGGTGGTGTTGTAAATCTATGACAAATGTACATAGGTGTTTTTTTTTTCTGATGGTAGTGTCGGGCAAGGTCCTTAATGAGTTTTCCTTTTAACCGACTTTATTTATAATTTTGTGGTTACTGAAGACTAGTTGATGAATGTTTTTAACCCCACGTGTCCTCGGTGCGACCAAACTTGAAGACCAGTGAGCCGGCAAATATAAAGGCGTTTTGAAGGAACAGACTTACTCCAGGCCAAGTATGTTTATCACCTAAAAAAAAAACAATAAATATTAATCATTTCTCTGTGATACCCATTCTCTTCTCTCATTAAGGAATTAAAAAATCCGCTCCATTTATTTTAGGATATTTATTATTTACATTTTATAAAGGATAAAAAAAAATACTTGTACAGTATGCACCTTTTTTAGAAATCAACATTATTAAGCAAAAAAAAAGTAAAGTATCATCATGACCGTTCCCCTTTGGGGTGGTCAGAAACCACGCTTATAAGTAAGCGGTTTCACATTTAGCCAACTTTACTATAGGCCAATCATGACAAGTGGCAAGCTCGTCGATGTCTCCAGCGTACCAAACTCGAGAAATATCACAAATAAATTAAATGTTTTTATTTACATTAATAAATATATTTGTGTCCCGACCAGGAGTCGAACCCGGTACCTCCGAGTCTAAATCCACGGATTTAACCGCTAGACCACGGAGGCAGTTAATAACAATAAAAATAAATAAAAAGATGCTCGCGCCATTTTGCGCGCACTTGTCCAGTGCAAGTCTTTGCTTTGTAAATTTACTGTGGATATTGTTAGTCAAAAGTGGTGTTGTTTTGTTTAATAATGTGCTACAATGTAAATAGTTATGTAAACCAATAAATTGAACTTTGAGTTTTATTGTGTATATTATTGTGTATATAAGTATATATATCCCGTTTACGTAGTGTATGTATGTAATTATTTATGTAGTTTAAGTATTATTATATTATTTTTATGATGTTTATCGTATATTTAATTTAACTAGTACTAATAAGTGATTTAATTATTTTTATTTTATTTTTTGTTTTTTTAATTTGCCATGCCTAAACTACGATTTGATGGTAAAAAAATGCCAAGCGGCATTACATACGCCTTTTGTATTCAACAAGAAAGTTTTTAATAAATAAATATGTCAGACTTGACTGTATGGGCTAGACTCTTTGCCTTCCCAATCGTTTCATCATCCATCATGTTTATTGTTTATTCTGTTACAACCATACATTCCCACCGGAATTCGGTTAAGCCAACAGTTATTAGTCTTAAAAAATAAAATCTTTGCATCACTTACTGAAAGAATTGGGCCTAAGCAGGTCTGCCGTCAATACATTTATGGAACGAGCTTCCAAGATGGCATTAACCGAATCATACAGTATTTGGTTGGGTAGGGAGAGAAGTAGAATGGTGGATGGTAAGCGTATTATCGCGCAATAGAAAAAAAAGGAGGCCTCCTTTTCTTAAACCAGCCAATTGTCGGTCGCAAGCCCGAGACACCATTCTTCTCATCTCTTACCCACACACGATGGACCCGGCACCCGCACGGTGAATCCATGGAATGCTTAGAAATTTGTCTTCTCTCATTGTTGTGCACAATTTACACATTGAAATATACATTGAGTTGTCCTGCCTGAAGAGTGTTATGGAACTATAGGCAAGGAACAGGACTGGAGGTTAATGTAGCATTTGAGGTGAGATACCAACACAAAATTAAATCTTAAATTATTATAAATAAAATTAAATACTAGTTGCAGCTGTAAAAGGGCCTTGTAAAACTTAATCTTAATCATGGAAGCATGAAACAAGTTAGTTAATGGCTTTTCTCTCTACAGTGACGATAAAGATTCAGATTTATTTATTTAAGTAGGATTTTTTACAAATTACTTTTAACCATAAAATTAAACAAAATAGCACTTTCTTTGAGAGGGTTTAACATTTTTCCATCCCTCTCGCTCGCACAATCCATTATTTACAAGTCTGATTGTACCTTTGTGAAATGTAGTCAATGAACTTTCCAAGAAAATAAATATGGACATTTTGTAAGTAGGATTTACCTGTATTAACATAGTTTGCAAATAGAATCCAGCAGGCTGCGATTAAGGAAGCAAATCCTATTACAAAGCCAAGAAACAGCCAGAGACGAGCTCCACGGGAACCCAGACAACCTCCAGTATATGTCTCACCTCTAACCTGGAAACATTAATAAAACTAGATAAATAAACATATTAATCTCGCCTCCATGGTCTAGTGGTTAAGACAGTAGATTTAAATGTGAAGGTACCGGGTTGGATTCCTAATTGGGACACATTAATTTATTTTCTTCTTTTCTTTGTTTATCTTACAATCAGTTTAAGCAGTTTCAACTAATATCACATGTGGAGCCTATTCCCCATTGGTATTTGTGTGATTGTGATGACCGTTGCTTCTTCAAACTCAGTCTCCATGACAACTTTGTATGTGACCTTTACTCTGTAATCGGAGCCATGTCATGAGACCAGTCACATTCCTGCGGACGCCTGGAAGAGTTCTCGCGGTCTGGAGAAATTTCAGTCTATGCACAGCACAGTGTATATATATCTACAGTCACCTCCTCTGCCCTACATCCTGTACACAGTAGGCTATCTGTTATATTTAGAGTGTATATCAAATGCACAGGGTCCCGTTATAACCGCTACCATTGTGCGAAGCTTAGCTCTGTTAAGGCTCAAGAGGCGTCGCTTAAGGCTCCTGTCAGGGCTGGGAAGACTGTCTGCAGTCTGTGGCCGATGTCCGCATCTGCTTGTGCAGTTTGTCAGTTTTTTGGCGTAGCCAAACTCGCAAGAATTAGAATGGTAGGGATTATTGGTCTGGGGCCTGTTGGTATTGTAGATGACCCCGTTTTGGCCAGTTCATCAGCTGCATCATTACCCAGTGAAACGCTATGACCCTTTATTCACTGTAGCGTAACTCTGAACTAGAATCAGTGCGGAGCTGATGTAGTTGCTTTTGAGGGCCGAAGGCGAGAGAATGTGAATATTGAAATTTTTGACATCTCTCCTTAGTACAGCGTCCGCTGCATTCCCCATTGGGAATATCTCCTGGTTTGCTTACCAGCGTGAATCTTCCAGGCTTTCTGCTTCCAACACTTTGCATCTGTTTAGATGCTTGACTTGTGGGGGATTGTAAGATCGACAACTAGCTGGTTAGGTCCAGTCTAGTGTTGTATGTGGTGTTGCAGACAGTATTTTCATAATTTAAAAAATCACAATAAGATGCTTACTCTTCACCCATTCCTGCTCCTCTTCCTAGCCAACGAAATATGATTCAACTAATTTCATCTTAGAAGCTTGTTCCAAAAATGCATTGTTGGCAGATCAGCTTAGACCTAATTCTTTCAGTAAGTGATGCAAAGCTGGAATTCCTCTCGCACCAACTTCCACTGCTTAAAGCTGAGTCTTAAATCCATTCCTGATCCTATCAATACCTTTTGACACCCATAGGTGAAAGGTTAGGTAAAAAATGGGTTAGCCCTATGTACCTGTGCATTGGAGACAGAATTGACCAAAACTAAGGATAGAGTGGCCAGGACGCCACAGACATGTGCGGCATTAGGTAGGTCTCCCGGGTAAACTGATGCTGCATCTATTATGAACCACCAGCCGGAAAAAAACTGAAAAATATTACATTAAACATTACTAAACAACCAGCTTCATTATTCATCATCCAGCCCCTAGTACATAGAGTCCTAGACCTCCACTGTTGGAGATCGGCCTTCCAGAACATATATCTGAAGAATTTGGCCTACACTGGCCATGCTGGCTTCATTATAATTACAGTTTAAAGTTCATTATCATCATCACTGGTTTAGAACACAGAGTTTTAGACCTTCACACCTCCACTATTGGTGACTGGCCTTCTAGAACATATTTCTGAAGAATTCAGCCTACACTCGCCACGCTAGCCAGACAGGTTGGCAACTGGTCTGAAGTCATATTTAAATGACAATTTTGTCAATGATTCCACAAGTTACGATTAGTGAAATTGCGACCACGTGCTCTTCAATGTAAGCTATAAGTAATCTATGGCAAATGTATATACATATGTAGATTGATCAGTTTTTATTTATAAAATGTAAATACAAGTATTTTAATACAGATTGTAAATTGGTTAAGGACACATGCTACGGAGCTTAATAAAGTTATGATTTGTGTTTTAAACATAATTGTATGTAAGAAGAGTTATTTGCATTGGTACATATCAGGGTTCAATGGAATTGATTTGAAAGCATTCCCGTTACACCAATAATGACATATTTAAGTTTATAAATTGTAAAAAAAAACAGCTAAATTACATTGACCTTCGCCAACATATTTGACCTGGATGGCACAATGGCAAACTCATCATAAATTCTGGATTAATACCATCTCAGTAGTAGAGGTCTGTATCTAGATGTGATGTTACAGCGTTTGTTTGTGTCCTATCAATAAAATCATAAAGACTTTCAAAAATATAGATTATTATTGTTGATGACTCATGATATAAGTAATTATTGATCTTTAGGAAAGTAATGAATGCAAATTGCTTAGGAAATCTTAAACTTCTCAAAATCGAATCCATAATGTTCTTAAATACTATTTAAAGAACAATATATAATTAAAAAATAATTACCAGTAATCCAGCTATCATAGAAGCAATAGCATTTCGCTTTTCTCCGCTTTCAAACCACACACAAGAAGGAATTGAAACATTTTCAAGACAATTCATTTTGCCGAATAAAATATGTTAATTATAGAAGTATATAAATATCAAATTAACTAATTAAACAATGAAAATATTATTTTTATTTACAATAAACTATACGAAACAGAATGACTGACAACTATCAAATTTATGACTGACAATTATACTCGTCGATTTTTCGATGGCAAAGATAAAACAAGCTTAACGTCCTATAAAAAAATTGAATGGGTATTTTAATAAATAAAAAAAATAATGTCGATTCCATTTTTTGGTGTCACCGACTTATCTGTTCGAGCGGGAAAATAAAGATCCAAGTCATTTTAAGTATTATACTATCCTGTCAGTTTAGCTAGTGCTTAGATTTTTACAATTTTATTTTAGTTTTGTCATAATATAATATTTGTAATGCAGTCAAGTCGGTGGCACTATATTTCCTTTCCTTTGATATTAGTATATTCATATCCGAACTATTCTATAATACTTATTTTTGTTGCTTTTAATTGCAACATGTTTAAAATATCAAAATGGTGCATCATAATACAAAATAAAAACAATAAATCAGTTTTAAAAGTGTTTAATTATCAAGTCAAAAGTTCAAATGCATTGTGAAAATTGCGACACAGATCTAATTTTATTGTAAAATTGTCATTTCTATTTATTTGAGACGTTTATTTTTTTAATAATGACATAGAAAAATATTAATGGTAGCAATATCCTTCGTTTTGGTAACACCACTCTGGTTCTATCGATTCAGCCTGGATGCCTAATTTTATTAGACGTTCCCTGAAACAAAAAATATATAATCATTATTAGTTATTTTATTTTGATTATACAAACTCTTTACGATTTGTGTTTTATTTATTTTAAGTATCATTTAACCTCCAAACTAATTATAAGCTAGCTAAACATGTGGTATTTTATACAGGCTGTCCCGTAAGTCAACGTTAAACCGGGGAAGGCCCGGTAGTGTCAGTTATTGGAAAAAAAATAGTCGTGTCCTCATTTAAAAAAAATATAACAAGCCCATAAACTTCTTGAAATACCTACAATTTTATATTTTTTTTAGTTATAAATTTAAAACCTGCATGACTAAGATTTTTTAATATATTTTTCTGATAACTTTCACTACCTGGCCCATCACCCGATCCCGCTTTGACGATGACTAATAGGACAACCTGTATAACACTAAGAGAAGACCAATTTTCGAACATTTCATGGATCACCGTGCGGTTTCCGGGTCTATCGTGTGTGGGAATGAGAGATGAGAAGAGTGTCTCGGGCTTGCGACCGACAACGCAACAAGATAAATTTTACAGAGATTTTTTTTATATATTATATTACTACCTATATTTTAATTAAACTATATTTTTAACAATTGACATATACCCTTGACAACGCTTCTAACCAGCGTGGCGAGTGTAGGCCAAATTCTCCGGAAAATTCCAGAAGCAGTGGAAGTCTACGACTCTATGTTTATTTATTTATTAAAAACTTTATTGTTTAATACAAAAGGCGTATGTAATGCCGCTTGGCATTTTCTTGCCATCAACCTTCGGGACAAGAAATCGAAGTTTAGGCAAAATAAAAAACACAAAAAAAAACACTTAGGTATTAGTACTAGTTAAATTAAATATACGATAAACATCATAAAAATAATAATACTTAAACTACATAAATAATTATATTCTTACATACACTACATAGACTACATAACTAATTATATACATACACGGGAAATATATACCTACTTATATACACAATAATATGTTCATAAGTGACAACGCCCATTTACAGCTGCTATAATTATATTTAACATTAAAATTATTGAATAATTATTATACATCATTATTATTATTTGACATAAGACAATGTTTTTGATAAGTACAACGCCCCTTTGCAGTTGCATCCAACCTTAGTTTATATAATCAATATACGACTATATAGTAGCAGACTGTTCCTTGCTTTCTCGTATCCGGCTATTTTTCTGTGTAATTGTATTAATTACATTGCATATACAAAATTGTAAACTTTGACAAATCCAAGTGTTCCCAGAAACAAGGTTCCTACGGATAATTAATAAACAATATGCGAACTACAATGCAGCTTCGCCGAGATGTGGTTTCTCTGAGCGTGTTCTACTGGCTATATTATGGTGAGTGCTCCGAAGAACTCTATAACCTAATCCCTCCCTCTCCATTCCGCAACCGAACCACATGCACAGGTCAGATATGCACCCACATACCGTAGTCACCATCCCTACGCGTACGTATAAATTTAGCGACTCATACATCTGTCGTACGATAAAGATGTGGAATGCTCTACCAGCCTCTGTGTTTCCACTTTCCTATAACTTGGAGTCCTTCAAGCGAAGTGTGAAAAAGCATCTATTCAAACCGGCATAGTGTTAGGGACTGATGGCAGTTATGAGTGTCTGATATCAGTTGTTAACATTCATGGACCTTGCGTGCCACTTACCATCAGGTGGGCCCAAGGCCACATGTCGTGCAAGTATTAAAAATAAAAAATAAAAAAAAAATCCTAAAAGACGAATAATTAAAAATATAACATTATACAAGTAATAAATAAATCAAGTAACACTTATTGCAATTTTAAAAAGTGGACGTGTACCTACTTGTCTTTTAAATATGACTCTGTTTGGCGCTTGCCGAATATTTAAAGGTAGGTCATTCCATAGTGACACAACTACCACTGAAAAGAGTTGGTATGTTAACCCCTAGTTGTGATAAGGATATGTTTAATCTCTGTTTCTGGTCGCTTACCGCACATTGAGCATTCTGTGTTCGGCATCGACCCAGGCGGTGTTAGGTTCGGCCCACAACCTCTCGGCCATGGCGGCGGCGCGCGGCCACAACCTACTGTCTAAAGTTGCATCGTCAGCTTGTTCCGACCAAAGTGCTGCTTCTCCACCTTAATAAACCAATTAAAAACACTAATTAATCTTAAATAAACATTCTATTACTTGAATCAGTTCTTCTTTCTAGCATACAGAGCGGTCCCATAAGTCAGCGTCAAACCGGGAATGGATGATAGACCAGGTAGTTACAGCAATCTTTAATAAGTATATATGTTTTTATTGTTCATGATGTAAAATTTTAAAATTAGGAATATTAAAAATATATTGAAATTATATGTATATAAGAGTTTATAAGAGTACAAGAAAAAGACACTACTATTAAAATTTTCTGATAACTGTCACTACCTGGTCTATCACCTTAGACGATGACTTATATATTTTTTGGAACATTCTGTATAAAAAAGTGTAACTTTATCGACTGCCAAATCGTACTATATTAACTTACCTAAAATTTGATCGTTATGTCCACGTGCCATCTTCTTTGGACTATTTTCGTAGACTTTCTGCCATCCAATGTAAGGAGAACACCAATTGTTACCTGGCAAAATATTAATTTATTTAGATAAAATTACTCACGTAAACTATAAATCTTTTATCATAATTTATAAAAACACTATTATTTTTTTATTTTTTATTTATTTATTTCATACCCACATAAATCACCGAAATAACCTTGAAAGTTTAAGAAATAAGTTAAATAATATTCTTACCAGTTCCGACCCAAGCACCAAATCCGCAGTCAAAGTATAAAGCGTCATAATTTGACAGAATCAAACGGAAGCCTTTGTCAAGTAACCCTGATATTTGCGGATCTATTCCCGTTGTCCAAACCTAAAAGAACATGAATATCTTATAATAACTAACTAACTACTGCCTCCGTTTTAGCGGTTAAGTACGTACATTTATACGCAGAGGTGCCGGGTTATATTTCTAGTCAGGACGCAATCATTATCAAAACCATTATCAGCCTGTGTCTATCCATTGCTGGCTCGCCACTTTACGCGGTCTTTTGCAACTCGTTCTTTACTCGTTGTTCAATAATCTTAATATCGATATCGATCTTTTTTATTCTACTACTACGTCTATAAGACGCGCGATGACCGACGAGCACTTCAGGCGAATAGAGGTTGTTTAGGTAGTATGGCAGTACTTATTGATTTGTACTATTTTATATGTTTTTTTTTGTATGTAAATTCTCATGTTTGATTTTTATTTTTTTGTTCAAGGTGTAACTATAAGTGAAAACTGTTAATTGGCTTTATTGTATCCAATCTTAAGTTTAGTAGTGTAAAATAGTAAAAAAGGTTTCCCAACATAATAAATAAATAATAATAATAATAAATAAACTCTCATTTCTCATCCAATCTCCGCCAGCGACCTTTTTCAGTTCATCTATCCATCTTTGGATCGTCCCACTTTACGTCGAACCTGCGTCAGATGTGCCCGGCCCGCTGCTACTTCGGCTTGCTAATTTTAAAAGCTACCTTGGTTTTCTGACGAATATCAACGTTTTGGATTCTGTCAATCCATCAGAGAAATACCAAGCACAGGTCTCTCTATAGCTCGCTGAGCGACCTTGAATTTATGAACCAAAGCCATTGTCAGTCAGTGTCCACGTCTTTGCTCTGTACGACATTACCGGGAGGAACTGCTTCGTCTTTAAAGATTGTGGTATGGACGATGAGAGGATGTGCCGAAATTTCCCGAATGCCGCCCATCATAGCTGAATGCGTCTGTCGGCTATTTTGCTGAAGTTGGTTGCGCCTAATTGAATAATCTGTCCGAGGTAGACGTAACTTTGCACAACTTCGAAATTAGCGCTTCCCATGCAGAACGCAATAATTTATTTAATCTCGAGTTTGGTACGCTAGAAACATCGACGAGCTTGCCACTTGTCATGATAGGCATATAGTACATTTTTAAAGCGCTTTTGACCACCCCAGAAAGGGTACGGTCGTAATGATACTTTACTTTACAGGTACTTAATAATTAATTTGTGAATTATAAAAAAACTGTAACCATACCGTCTCATGTTTTAAATAATTCAACTTGTATTGTTTGACCTTAGTAGTACTTACCTGAATAATATAATCGTCCTTATTCAAATATTTCGTGACGTGATTATAATCAGTTAACGTGCTAGTCCACAAAATCAATGGCAATTTCTTACCGAAAGCCTAAAATAAACATTTATTATTAAACACTCGCTTAATTAGTTTAATTATATTAAATATGTTTAATAGAGAGAATAAAATATAGTAGAATTGTAGTGGTTAAACGAATGATAACATTTTATTTTTATTATATTGAATTATAGCTTATACTGAATGTCCAATAATAACACAATGTCAAACCGGGAATAGGTGATAGACCAGGTAGTGGCAGTTATCAGAAAATAAAATAATAAATCTTAGTAAAGTAGGTTATAATTTTAAAAGAAAATTAAAAATGTTATACAATACATGACTATTTTTTTTTTCTTCTTTTAACTGTAACTACCTGGCCTATCACCCATTCCCGGTTTGGTTGCCTTATGGAATAACCTGTATGTCTTATCATCGCATAAAGAGTGTAGTAGGTATTTTCTAACTAAATATAATTTAGTGTGACGTATATAACCTAAACTAGATTATTTTTCAAAAAGTATTCATTGATAATTTCAGTTTAAAACTAGCATTCTTTTGTTTATTTAAGACTTGTCAAAAAACGCTACTCACTATGTTAACTTTGACCCTGTGTTTGACTTTTCGCTTTCAGCGCTTTTTTCGATTTTTTTGGCTTGGCGTTGCTCTATTTTCATACAATTTACACAAAATTCGGTATAAAAGTGTTAAACGTTTTCCTTTGCTTTCACAAACACGGCATGAGTGTGACGTTACAACTGATCCTATGTTAGACTTGTCACTTTAAGCGCTTTTTTTTCACTTTATTTCGCTTAAAAAGTCGCTCGACTTGGCGTTTGTGGTTTTCATACAAAATTCGATAGAAAAGCAAAGCTTGCTGCAAGTTTATATGCTTGACCGCCTCCGTGGTCTAGTGGTAACAAACGTTGCCGTGAACTCAGGAGGTCGTGGGTTCGATTCCCACCGGGGGCAAGTTCTGCATTGTATAATTTGTCTCGGTCTGGGTGTTTATATGTATGTCGCTAGACATTCTCTGACAGCCAACCTTAGGGACATTGTAGAACATTAAAGACGTAAGGTAGGTGCAATTAGAGAAATATGATTACGTAATAAATATGCAATATTATCTAAACTACAATAATAAATACTATAATAAACTAAATACTAATAATACATACACATAACGTTTTATGTATAATGTGTAGTTTATCAACCATCTAGTTTCCATAACACAAGCCTCGCAGCTTACCACGGAAATAAGATGGCGCTGTGTGACCTGTCTGGAAATATTTATTTATAAGTCAAACATAGCATGAGTAAACAACAACAAAGTCACGTCACACATAATTATATTTGTGGTAATGAAACGACATTTGTTTTATTTTTGATGTTAAAATGTTAACATTGCATCTCGTGTTTTTACGCGAAACAAAAAACCGATATAATTGGAGTGACATAAAAAAATCAATAAAATAAAGAACATTTTAAGACAATTTTTAAATTAGTAGGCAAATATCCTATTTTTGTTTTGTAATGTGCTGTAGAAATAAATATATACCTTATACGCTTTGTCTTGAGCTTTTTTCTGGAAGTAATCCCATAGTTTAAGGAAACTAGGCTTGCTGAGGTCCCATCTGTTTTGGATCATAAAGTGCTGGATCTCCTCTGATGAGTTCCAACATCTTTCACTCACTTCATCACCCCCCATGTGGAACATATCCGGTTCGAAATAATCTAAAATTTAATGATTTTATTTATTTATATATTCCCGTTTACTATCCCCTTTTGGAAAATGTTTTACTATAGTTGAGAAAATATAGCTTGAGCTCTGTGATAGCTGTCATCATCTCAGTTTTAATTAAATAAAACTGTGTTCAAATTATATATATATATAAATTTGGGAGGTACCCAGTTCGATTCCTGGTCGGGACATAATAGTATTTATTAATTTAAATAATATTTAATTTATTTGTCATATTACTCGAGTTTGGTACGCTAGAGACATTTTTTTTATTTGTAATAAAATCGAAGTAAAAAACGAACTTAGCGGGTTCACATTTAGCCAACTTTACTTTAGGCCAATCATGACAAGTGGCAAGCTCGTCGATGTCTCTAGCGTACCAAACTCGAGTAATATGACAAATAAATTAAATATTATTTAAATTAATAAATACTATTATGTCCCGACCAGGAATCGAACTGGGTACCTCCGAGTCTAAATCCACACGGAGTTAACCGCTAGACCACGCAGGCAGTTAATAAAATCAATCACAAAAAATATGAGATCCATGTTTTTATTTAATAAAAACTAATGGCTGAAAGCTGTCACTCAGCTCAAGCTATACTTTTTTGCTATAAATGTTTTATTATTGTTATTATTTTTGTATATTTGTTCCTCTTTAACTTTTTTTATCAACGTGCCCCCTCCTGAACCTGACATGGCTCTTGTATACATTACAAACAATACATGAAGATACAGTGTCCCGTAAGTCAACGTCAAACCAAGAATAATAATAATAATAAAATAAGAATAGGTCAGGTATTGAAATATCTGAAAAAAAAAAAAAATGTAATTTTAAATGTTTTATAAATATCTATATTATACTAATATATTTTATTATTTTATGATAACTGTCACTACGTCATCTATCACCCATTCCCGGGGTAATATTAACTTATGGGACACCTTGTATATGAATATTAATACTATATATAGTGCCTTACCTGACATATCACGGTAGATATCTTCTAGAACGTTATAAAGCTCATCTTTTATTGGGTTCAGCTGGCCGCATGGTGGCTCCACACAATACGATGCCCAGGGTTCAGCCTAAATTATAATTACAGCTTAGAATTACTGCGAGGCAATACTTTTTTTTTTTCATGAGTCCAAGTAAAAAAGGATTCAAGAGTTGCATTGTATAATCGTCATAGAGAGTAGACTACCAGTTTTGATAAAATCTATTAAATGAATACTCATGTCCTTAAGGAGCTTCAGAATAATAATAATAAGGAAGACATAGACAATTTATTTTTGAAAATAGATTTTTTTGTCTATAATAGACTTGGTATACCTTGGTGACCTGGGCATAGGGACAAAAATAAGGATTGACGAAGATTGACGAACCAGATATATAATGCGAAAGTTGTGGGTGAAAGAGGCCCTGGCAGACCGAGACTCACATATCACGATCAAATAAATAAAACACTGACTGAAGGTGCATTAAAAAGCCTTCGTAACAAAAGGGCATGTATGAAGAGATTAATGAACGTCGACGAAGCGAAAGAGGTATGTCGTGATCGTGTCAAGTGGCGCTCAATTGTCTCTGCCTACCCCGCAAGGGATCTGGCGTGAAGATGTGTGTGTGTGTGTGTAATAGACTTGGTCTTGCACCAGAACAGCTGCTCTTGGTCTTGTTCTTGCACTCCTAATCTTAGTCTTCCGCAAGAGTCTCATAGAAAATACTGATATATTTTTGTTTCAAATCTAATTGAAGAAAGAGTTTAAAGACTGTGTCTGTCCGCAAACTAGTATATCCAGAACTAAACTGATTTACTTGAAATATGGAATGGTTATAGATCTTGTTGATCAACATACATCCAAAAATATGTACAGAAATTATTACAAAAACTCTGTAGGTACACAATAACGCTTAATATGATGTTTCATTCATCAATAAGTTCAACTTTGCCGAGCAAAAAAAAATCGGAAAGGCCACATCGGAACAGTAGCTAGTTTTAAAGATATTTCAAGACATCTACTATCAGGGTTTGATATTTTTACCTCTGAACCTTATAAAAGACAGACACGAAATAGTTACAAATGGGGTGTATCAGGCGAAGGTTTTTGTAGATGTGGCTAGCGGCAATGGTACCTTGTTTTACACCTATATCGCATCATTTTAAAATTATTTTGTAGTTTTTTTTATTTTTATAACAGATAAATGTATTTTAAATTAACGTTACCTACTTTAAACGACTAATTAAGAAAGCGCATACCGTCTTTAAAAAAAAAAGTTTTATTAATAGAACGGCAATTTCGAGATCACCAGATATGATTGATTTCGCTTAGAAATCTCGATTCGTACACTTAAAAGCTGCTCACTTCGGCATAATATCCAGAAAATAATAAATATCGTAATAAAAATACAAGTTTTCTATGCAACTGACAGTTATACTAGGTACCATCTATTATGCGCCATCTATCGTGATAAAAAGTTAGTGATTGAAAAAAAATCGTAAGCCCAAAATAAAGGACTATATTTTAGCAAAATTTGGAAAAAAATATCTGAGATAGAGTCTTGCTAATAGGTTAAGTTAACGTCACCTACTTTAAAAGACTAATTAAGAAAGCGTCTTTAA
This sequence comes from Tinea semifulvella, assembly GCA_910589645.1. Lineage (NCBI taxonomy): Eukaryota > Metazoa > Arthropoda > Insecta > Lepidoptera > Tineidae > Tinea > Tinea semifulvella. The sequence continues at coordinate 4,245,519 of OU342611.1, read as the reverse complement.
AAATAAAAAATGATTTATTAATAGAACGGCAATTTCGAGATCACCAGATTGATTGATTTCTCAAATTGCTCACTTCGGCATAATATCCATAAAATAATAAATACGTAAAAAAATACAAGATTTCTATGCAACTGACAATTATATTAGGTACCATCTATCATGCGCCATCTATCGTGATAAAAAATTAGTGATTGAAAAAAAATCGTAAGCCCAAAAATAAAGGACTATATTTTAGCAAAATTTGGAAAAAATATCTGAGATAGAGTCTTGCTAATAGGTTGAGTCTTAGTATTGGTGTTGCTAATAATATCTAAACAGGAAAAAATCCTTTTTTTAATCACAAATGAAACTACCGTTTTGCTCATTCAAGATCTGACGTAAAAGTGTCAAAAATATATTTTATTCTTCTTACGTAAACAAAAAATACATTATGTTTTTATAAAATATAGACAGTATAAAAATTGCAACCTAAAAAACATTGGTGATCTTTCTCTTGGTCCTACAAAAATGCAAGAACAAGATTTATAACTAGGAGTATTGTACCCTCGTAAAAAAACCTAATGTTATAAAGAAATATACGAATTTGAAAGGCTATTAATAAACTTCACACTGTAGGTAATATAAAAAATATATCACCTGTATTGTTACACATCGATATACCTAATATTATATATACATATCTATAGGTGATAAGCAAACTAGATAAACACAAATTGGTAAATAATTGTACAAGTTTTTACCTTTTATCCTTAACCAAAAATCTGAGTCAAGGAAACAAACACTATGAGACAAGGAAAATATATTGTGCATAAAAGATATGTACACAAGCGAGCGATGCAATACCAAACGGAATTTGACTTAAAACATATATAAAAATGGTAAATACTTATTTTCATCTAAAATTTGTAACAATTTGCTAGTGGCATAATTGCAAGGGACTGTAGATTTTGGTCTACCAACCTAGGATTGTCTATTTTTTTAAATATTTGACATTGAATAACGCTATTTCTGCAATTATAATTTAAATTACAATTAATTTAATCTTACGAATATACACTGTTTAATAAACAATACACTGTTTATAGTTTACTCGAAAGAAATGATTTTTAAAAAACTAAATTATAAAATAAACTAAAAATTTGAACTTTTAAAACATAAATTACTACTAATAAAAAAACTACTTAATAATTAAATATACAACTAAAAAGTATAACGAAAAAAAATATTGAAAGGCAAAAATATATAAGTATATGTATATATATATATATGTATATAAATAAATAAAAATGCTCCAAATCGCTGCCAATGGGCAAAGTGCCAAGAATACTAATAACTGTTTATTATACTTGCTGTTACTTATTTAAGCTAACTAGAAAACAGGACGCATCCAAGCTCAGCAGCAGATCAGTATATAAATAAAATTACACATTAAAAATAACTTGTTGTTACAATTTAATACGTATTTATTACAATCATAAGCTTGACTGACCTTGAAACAGACGGTGAGTCCAGTGTCCTGCCAGCCCTCGCCCACGTGCGCCGGCGCATCAAACTCCGGCAACACCCGCACACCGCGCACACGACCGTATTCAACAACTTTACGAATGTTCTCCTTTGTGTATACCTTTGTAAAACAAATGAATAGTATATCTAAACATAAACAAAAACAAATACAATTTTATTAGTATAAAAATAAAATTTATATCTATCGAATTTGTATGTTACAACATAGACATAGGATCGTCGCGTCGTCGCTTAGTATTCTATATCTATGTGTTACAAAGACAATAACAGTTTTCCTTGCAGATTCCTTTCTCAGTGGGATTAAACATTAACACACGTCATGTGTCGTGTTCAGAATATAAAAAAAAAACATATACCTATATAGATCCTAAATGGTCACTCGAAATGAAAAAATATAAGAGAAACATGATTTTCAAATACTTTTTTTTCAATATATAATTCAACTATTTTATTTTTTTCATTTCTACATAATGGCGTATAGTTGTAGCCTCACTAAAATTTTAAGAATGTCTTATCTTCAGTGACACTCGAATGATAAAGACGAATCGATTGACGTGAGAAACATTAAAATCGGTCTACGTGTTTGGTCTTTAGTGTGCCCCAAAGGAACTTATTTCTAAAAAAGGCTATGTCAATATCGTATGTGACAATAACTATGTCAATGTCGTGCTTGTATAAAAAAAAAAAAAAAAAAAAAAAAAAAAAAAAAAAAAAAAAAAAAAAAAAGGCTCTTTTAGATGCTTTAGTAAGTTTTTAATTTAAAGAATAGGTGTTAGATTTTAAATGTAAAATAACGTATACATAAATATCCTACTACGTAGGTATACCATTACTAGTACTAAATTATTGATGCACCTACAGCATTCATTGAAACAATCGTAAAACAAAACAACAGACAAAGTTATAAATGACAAGCATAATAATCTCCATTTTGTATACTTATTAACATAACAAAACACAAAAATAAGTGTTTGTTATCGAATATAATAAAATTTAAATATATTATTTCTCAACATATTGTCATGTATTTATTATACTGTCGTGTATTATTATAATAAAAAAGAGTGTTGTTGTATTAGTCTATGACTTTTCTGTCATATAAATAGAATTGTATGTCGTCGGTCGTCATATATTTTAACTTTAAATTTAATTAATGTCTGTATTGTTTGATACTAATATGACGTATATATTGTTTATATGTTTAATATACTCGTAAGCTGTGATTTATTTATATTGTACCAAATGATAAATTTTATGATTACTTATAAAAATATGTTAAGAGAAAAAAATACCTATACTTATATATATATATATATATATATGGTACTTACTTTATAAGGGGTATAAGCTCCATATTTAGATAAATTTGGTCTTCTTTCAGCCACAAAGGGAAAACTTTGACTATCTGTTATGTGCCAATGGAAAGTATTCAATTTCACGGCTGCCATTGCATCTAAAATATAATACAGTCAATATATGGTTTCATTAACACTAAATTTAATTTAATTTTATTCTATCCAACAGAACAAGTGTCTTGAAGGTTTTAAAGGAATAGTTTTAAGTTATTATTGTTTTTTTTTTTTTGGTTCCATCCGATGGATGATGAATGAGATGATAGGGAAGGCAAAGGGTCTAGCCCATACAGCCAAGTCTGACGTAATGTATCTTTCTCTTTAATGAGTTAATGAGGTCATCATCAAATTCCAGATGCTGCAGAATTTGATGCTTCTCTTGGAGTCACTCGCGGCACCATAGCTCAAACACATCGGGTAAAATATGGGAGTTGACAGCGCGGGAAAACCGCGAAAAATAAACTGCAACTTGTGCCCCAAATTCAAAGTCCAATTTATCGTTTTCCATAACTATTCACATTGTAGAACATTATTAAACAAAACAACACCACTTTTAACCAACAATATTCACAGTAAAACAAAACAAAAACTTGCACTTGACATGTCCTCGCAAAATGGCGCGAAGGAGTGTGACTTGTTTTTTTTTTAATTTATAATATGTTTTTCTTCTTTGTTTTTACTTGTTTAATTTAGTTTTTTGTTTGTTTTTTTTTCCTTTCATTTATCAACATTTGTTTATTATTATTAGCTGTAAAGTTTATGCAATTATAAATATGTGGTTAACGTGGTGAGTATTGCATGATCTAATGTATCTTATTATTGTTAAATGTTAAAAACTGTGCAATGCTGTTTTTTGACCCTAATAAAGAAAAATAAAAAAAAATAATTGACGACGTGACTTTGTATGGCCTTACGTGAGACTAATATGTGATTCTATTGATAGAAACAAACAACTTTTGCTAACAAATTATATGACGAATTTTTTTTTTTTTTTTTTTCGATTCTTCATACAAATTGGCCATTTTAATAATAATAATGGGATGTCGTTGATTCCATACAAATGAGGCCGTGCACAGGTTTGGGATGCCACATGTGTTGACACACTCTGTCCGTCACATGTGACATCCAGCCATAAGAAACCCGGGGCCGCTGCAGAGTCAGACGCGCGCCTTAAACGCAACAAATACGCGGAGATCATCATTAATCACTACTTCATCCCATTTGCAGTCGAAGCGATGGGTCCCTGGTTCGAGGAGGCTCTGGCGTTCTCTCGTGAGCTTGGGAAAAAACTCCGCTTGCCGACGGGTGACCCTTTGAGTATAGAATATTTTGCTTAAAGGGTCAGCCTCGCATACTACGCCCATCGGACGGTTATAATATTAGTTTTTAATTTATTAGTTTTATTTGTAGTATAGTTTATTTTAATTTTTTTTGTTTATTTAATGTTAGGTTATTTTTTATATTATTTAATATTATATTTATTTTATACTGTTTGTATATAACTTCGTTAAAACATTTTATTTAAATTTACTGAAATCATTTATTACCTATTGTCGTAAAAATGGAATCCACTGAGTAATAATTTCTGGCTGTATCCAAAAGTATTCCTCTATAAGGATATACGGGTTTATCCGAGATACTGGCATCTCTCACAATCTAAAACAACAATATGTTTTTTAAAGTCAAACAAAAGAAGGAATAACAATTTTAGATAAGAGAACCCTATACAATATTGTTGATATGGTATTACGTTAGACTAATATATGATTCATCATTATCATCACGACCGTTTCCCTTTCGGGGTGGTCAGAAACCACGCTTATAAATAAGCGGATTCACTTTTAGCCAACTTTACTATAGGCCAATCATGACAAGTGGCAAGCTCGTCGATGTCTCCAGCGTACCAAACTCGAGAAATATCAAATTAAATATTGTTTAATAAATGTATTTATTTACATTAATAAATATTTTTGTGTCCCGACCAGGAATCGAACCCGGTACCTCCGAGTCTTAATTCCGACATTTGGTTTTTTGGGATAAGTTGTTTGTTTCTGTCAATAGAACAACATATTATTACCATATGTCGAAAGTGTATTTATTTTTTTGTCTTCTCAAAACTAATTGTCTATTTTAAATTAACAGTTTTTATGAAGAAGCCAAAAGAAATTGTCACTTCCGATATATGATATTTTATGAAACGAGGTTTGTTTCTATCAATAGAATAATATATTAGTCTAGAGTAAGAACATACAAAATCACACACTGAGCTTGGATTACTCATGAATCAATAATAAGAAACCGTACCGCGTTCGATTCCTGGTAGAGTCACAATAATATTTATTAATTTAAATAAATAAATTTAATTAATATTTAATTTCTTTGTGATATTCTTAAGTTTGGTACGCCAGAGACACCGACGGGCTTGCCACTTGTAAAGATTGCCCACAGTAAAGTTGGCTAAATGTGAATCCACTTCATTATAAGGTGTCCTTGCATTATTTAAATGGTTCATAAGTTATGTAATATTATGTAGTATAATATGTATTATTAGTACTTAGTATATCATAATTATTACTATGTATTTTATTTATATTATATTTATATAATAGGTATAGAACTTATTTATTTAAATATAATATAAACCATAAGTTGGTATTAATAATTTCCATAACTTCATTTAAATTGGTCCACATTGTCCCTAAAGTTGGCTGTCAGATAATGTCTAGCGGCATTAAGTCCGCCCCTTGTATAACGTGCAATAAAGTTTTAAATAAATAAATAATAATAGGTATATAAACCTGTAAGTGCGTCGTAAACTAAAAAAGTGTAGGAACCCCTGGATTGGACAATTGCTTTTAAGTTGAGACTTGGTTCGTCGTCCTGTTGATAATACGAATAACTAAAACCTGTAAGCCTAATTTATTCACGCAACGTGAACTCACCAATAAATGTTGTCTTATGTCGTCGTAAAATATAAGCTGGGCCAAGGTTTCGAGTCCGTGTCGCACTCCGAAGAAGTTTTGCGCCGAGACCGTGGCATTGACCCGGGAGTCTGCCATGCTAGCCACTTTAATGCTGTAGCTTTCGTCGAAAGTCAGAGAAAAATCTACGAATATAAGGTTATTTAAACCATAAATTAATATACATTAAATATAAATTTAAAGGGAAGGTATAAATGAAAACATAGGGATAAAAAATAGGATGCTACGATGATTCGGGTATGTTGAAAGGATGAGCGAAGAAAGATTGACAAACCAGATATATAATGCGAAAGTTGTGGGTAAAAGAGTAGAGACTCACATATCACGCTCAAATAAATAAAACACTAGCTGAAGGTGCATTAAAAAGGGCATGTATAAAGAGGTTGATGAATGTAATGTATAATGGCGTGAAGATGTATGTATGTATAAATTAATAGGTACTTCATCATTCATTACAGCCCCTGGAACACAGCGTCCTAGACCTTCACTGTTGGAGATGGGCTTTCCAGAACATATATCCGGAGAATTTGGCCTATACTCGCCACGCTGGCCAGACGGGTTGGCGAGGAAAAGCTACTTAAATAATGAAAATAAAATTAAGTATTAACTATAAATAAAAAATGTACTCTAGAGATGTCCCATTCGAGATAGTCCCAAGGAGACTGGCCACATTTCCTCTTCGTACAGCGAGGCTAAAACGTTGGCAGAAGTAATTGCCAGCCTTCCTGTCTCCAGACCTTTCCATCAGGCTTTGGCAACTACTTGGCCAGGCGCTTGGCTGAGGGTCCTCATGGGCCCATCGTCTCAATCCCAAACAGGGCAAATTCGTAACCTGTACTAAGGTTGGCGTATTTGCGCCTCAGCAGACGATTTTAGTTATTTTGTCCTTTAGCTGACGTAGTGTATTTGAATTATGGATATAGACATGACTCTTCAAATAACCCCATAAAAAGATGTCTGCTGGGGATAGATCTGGACTCCTGAGTGGCCATGGGATCTCGCCTAGTCTGGAAACCAGCTTTTCCGGAAACTCGTAAAGGACTCGCTGTGTGACAAGTGGCACCATCTTGGTGAAACCATGTGCTACAATTTTAGCCAGCAAATTCCAGTAACTTCGGTGCCAAGAACGCGCGTAACATTTTCACATACTCAGCAGAATTCACAGTAACCAAACAGCCGCGAGAATCTTCGAAAAAGTAGGGTCCAATAATTCCTTTTGCTGAAATTGCAGCCCATACCGTTACCTTAGGAGAATGAAGTGGCCTCTCGTGTTTAGCTTTGGGATTTTCGCAGGTCCAATACCTGCAATTCTGTTTGTTTACGTGCCCGTTGAGGTGGAAATGGGCTTCGTCGGAAAATAAAAGGTTATCAAAATTACTGAATCAATCTAACATTGTTTCGGTATACGACTTGCGCTAATTTAAATCATTAGGTTTTAATTGCATTGCGACTAAATTTCCGAGAAGCGAGCTAGAGGCAAGGTGTTAGATTTTAATGTTAACGAATTCTTGGCCCACCCAATACACATAAACATTTAGGAAAAATCAGCATGTTATATGAAACGTTCATACAACTACTAAGTGACAATATACAGGATAAAACAAAAAGTTATAAAACACTAACCTTTTAAATTGGGATCCTTTGTAATTAAATTAATAATCATTGACTTTCCCCCTGATTTTGGAATCGCTTCTTTTGGTGGTGATTTTCCTATTATTTGTAGAAACCTCTGCAAATTGATCGATTACATTATAATTTATTATTATTTTCCATGCTTATCCATAATTTAGTAGTTACTTACTGACTCGTATATACGAGTACAATTTATATATTTTCATTGATGTCCATTGTTTTGATGCACATTAAATACATCAACATAAAAATTTTATAAACGGAGAAAAAATAAATATCAAATTGCCTTACTTGGCCAGCTGCTTCAATCAGAGGGTCAGCTCTACCTTTATTTATAATATTAATGGATATACTGTTCACATTAATTTTAGACAAATGATTTCCTATATTCATTTCACCTGTCGGCCGCGGCCAGAGAACACCTTAAATTTTAAAAATAACTTGTAATTATTACTGTTAAAACTGAAAATAATAAATTTGTCAAAAGATCATTCTAGTAATGTAGTACAAAATATAATGGTTAAAACAAGATTAAGTACATAAATTAGATTAAACGAATCACAGGTGAACAAAATAAATAAGCAAATATAAGTACATAACTAAATATAAATAAATACACAAATAAGATATAACAACCGCATTTGAGTGTTGATAAACTAGGATCAAGAAACTACACCTTCTCTGATCAATCTGGTTTCTGTGCCTTGACAGAGTTATCTAGTACAGAAACCAGTGCACTTACTATCAGTTCTGTTAGCCTGTCCTAGCTCAATGTATTATAAATAAATAAATGATATAATTTCCTAGATAGTAATTTATGTATATAGGATGTTAAAAATTGGTGTCAATAAATATATTTTTTTTTTTTTACCTACATATAATCGTCATAAAAAAGATGTAGGTGGTCTAAACTCTATTCCACGAGAACTGATAGTGACGTTTACAGACAATTCAGATGTATTCAACATTTTAGAAAATAATTCAATTTTAAATAAAACATATAGTTAATAATAAACTTGTTTATTTACTATTTAAGCTGCAAAAACCACTAAAAATAGAAAAATACAAAAGATATCAGCCAAAATTGGTATCAATTTGTTCAAGCGCGTCTGGCATGAACGATCAAAATGGCGATTAATGGTTTGTTACTTATGACTAAACACCGAAATCTCGCTTTGTTCAATTTTACATTGTTTACTATAGATATTTAGCGACATCAAAGCACTACGAGTATTAACATTCTTATGTTTAGACGCTATGACGTCACTATCAGTTCTCGTGATATAGAGTTAAGGTTGGCGTTTAGACAATCTAAAACAAAACTAATAAGCGCAAATAAATGTATAACTGTTACCTGCGGGGTTCTGTTTACTCACCATATTTATCACAAAACATTTTGCATGCCTCTAAACTTAATGCTGAACTCATATCAGCAGGGGTCAGTGGATGCTTCACACACTTGCCATCTTCACAGGCCCATCTCCATACGGCACTCACTTGACCATTGGAAAGACTAAAGAAAATACCATAAAATATAGGGGTTATCTAAACTTAACTGATAATAATAATAATACATCCATTGCAAGCATAATACCATGAAGGTATTCTCTACCATTCTAACCTTTTAGATAGATAGATAAATTCTTTATTGCACAGAAAATAATACATTTTACAGTACATAGGCGAGCTTAATGTCTAAAATCATTTTCTAACAGCTAACCTTTGGGAGATGTGAGCAGGGATTGTGAGGTGCATGACCGCTAATATTTGAGATAAAGAGATTTATTGAGTTAAAAACTTATAACTAAAAAAAAAGAACGATATTAAATCTATAATATAAATACATAGATGACACATACATATACTGGTTACATACTATATATATATATATATACATACAATAATATACCGATTTAGTCAAGTTATACCGAACTACACGCACAGGCCAAAATATGCATCCACATACCTTACCCACTATCCCTACGCGTACTCATAAATTTGGAGACTCTTACATCTGTCGCACGCTGAAGATGTGGAATGCTCTCCCAGCCAGTGTGTTTCCCCACTCTTATAACCTGGAGTCCTTCAAGCGAAGTGTGAAAAAGCATCTTGTTAGGCCGGCATAGTGGTAGAGACTGATGTCGGTCATAGTGACCGGCGTCAGTTGCTCCCATTCTTGGACCTCGCGTACTGCTTACCATCAGGTGGGCGCGATGTCACATGTCGAGTCCAGTATAAAAAAAAAAAAAAAAAAAAAAAAAAAAAATGTAGACTCGTCTTGCTTTTTGTGAAAGTGTTTAGTGAGCAAATTTTTATAACATATAAGTGATGGTGCTTTACGAATATGAAGAGGGAGTCGGTTCCACTGGCGAGCAGCTGATACTGTATAAGAATCTGAACATCTGCTGTGACAGTGACAGAATTATAATTTTGGGCTCCGTGTAAGAAAATAAAATCTGTAGAGGCATAGGTTAAAGTAAATAGTTAAAATGTATATAAGAACATAATATATTCAGATTCATTTACTCTTGCTTCCGCTCGTCAGATGAACAAGCTACCCCTGGCTATAAGGCGCGCACCGTTCGTCAATGTATTTAAAAACCTTCTAACCACATTATTTCTTGAGAAACAGAATGTATGTCTCTCGAATTACCGAAGTTGTTAAAGGCTCACATACTAATCATCGATTAACAGAATGCGCATTGATCTGGTAAACATCCGACTTGGTAAGCGGATAGCGGACAATTAAAGATTATGTGTACAATGCGACAATTTCCTTTCAGATAATAATACATGATGTATATTACAATTTGTTAGTAATAATATCTGTACCGAACCCAATGTATAAGTATGTGTAATACAGATTGGCCTATGAGAAGTAAAAAACGTAATTCTCATTCTGGTCTTTATGTTCTTCGCGTTCCAGTTATATTTTATACATTTTTTTGGAAAAAGACTTACGTCTAGTGTTACCCAAACATGGTCTTGATGATGCAGTCTTGCTTTGTTGACCTTACTTACCTGAGTCTTTGCAAGATATATATTTTTTAATTTTTATAAAATTGTTTTGTTTCTATGGCATTAAGGTTTTCGTTTTCGATAAATTGTAATTGCATCGTGTCCGTCATTTTTAATATTTTGTTATTCCGAAGGAAAAAAGTTAACGCTTAGGTATTTGGAACTTGGAGAGGTCGTTTGCGAATATTTTTATTTTAGTAGAAATAAATCGTCCAAGTCTTTTGTTTTAAAACTTGAGTTAGAAACCTTAATTGGAATATTCATTTAAGTGTCGTGAACTTGTCTTGTTAATCCATTTCTAATCAATAAAGCCATTAGTGATACCTACATACGTAATTTATTAATCGATATTAAGAACGTAAATTGTATCACTTAGGTACCGCATTGTGTAATATTAGAAAAGAGAGGAGTAAAGTTGCAAAGTAAATTATTATTATTAAGAAATTTAAATTAAATTTAATAGGCATATATTATTATTTATGTATTATTATTTATGTATATATTTATATAATATAACTCATAATTTATATTTTAATATGTGTAATTGCAATTTTAAAACGCGTTATTCTAGTAGAAAAATTATTCCAGCTCATAAAAGTACTCAATATAGCCGAAATTGTTATGCAATGGCAACAAAGATATTGAATACGCTTCCAGTTACTATAAGGGAGCTGCCACTAAAACTGTTCAAATTAAGAGTCAAACAAATGCTGGTTAATAAATGTTTTTATTCGACAAAAGAATACCTAGACACTAAGCTCGACAAAGTCATGTGACTAAATAAATATTTGTATGCTAGAAATAGCGAATCATGTGATATAATTACATATAATAATTTACATCCCTGTACCTACCATGTTTCTGACAAATAAATTATTTCATTTTATAAATAATTATTTCATTTCATTGTACACCTTCTTTTCAGTTAAGTGTTTCAAGTTGTCCCAAGTTGGCTATGATAGAATGTCTCGCGGCATTAAAGCCCGCCTTTGTCTTTGTGTTAAATAAATAAATTTTATGAAAGTCTAGCCTTCTCCGTGGTCTAGCAGTAATGTCTGTGAATTCAGAAGCAGAGGTACCGGGTTCGATTACTAGTAGGGACACGAATAAAATATTTAATTTATTTGTGATATATCTTGATTTTAGCACCTACGTACCTACGCTAGAGACATCGACGAGCTAGCCATTTTCTATGATGAGCCTAAAGATGAATCCACTTCTTCTAACCGCTGAATACGGTCGTAAGGGGACAAAAATTGTAAGTTGTATATGTATGTTTATTATTGTGTATGTATTAGTATTTAGTATATTTATATTTATAAGTAGATTATATATAAGTAAGTTTATTATATAAGTATTTATATCTAATTGATGTGTACTTTCATTGCACCTACAGTTGTTCTAATTAGTCCCAAAGGTTTGGCTGTCAGAAAATGTCTACGGGCATTAAGTCCGCCTTTTGTACTTTGTACATTAAAGTTTTGAAATAAATAAATAATATTTTACTTTTATTCGAAGAAAATAAGGTACAATGATTAAAAAATATATATTCATTAAACTAAAAACTTACAATTTAAAACATAAATTACTATTAATAAAAATAAACCTAATTAATAAATAAAAACATAACTAAAAAGTAAAATAAAGAAAAAATAAAAATAATTATAAATAAAAAAATTGCTCCAAATCGCTGCCAATAAGCAAAGTGCCAAGGATACTGGCAGCATTGCCACGTTGAATGGCAATACTGATCCTTTGGCCCAAATATTGCCCAGCCCTTTTGTCTCCCAAAGTGTTGACGAGCTGTTTTGACAACGCCTTGAAAATTTCGTTTGCACTTGGTCCCCACATACTTTACGATTTATTTTATCGATGTATTATATATTGTATATAATAAATACATCGATTAAAATAATTAAAAAAAAAAACTAAACATTAATTTTAAATAATCGATTTTGTAAATAATATTTTGAAATGTACTTACCATATAAATGTGGCTATAAAATATAGAACGCTAACACACAGCCCGTTAAGCCACATCTTTATTCCTAAAATTTTAATAAAACTTGTTTTAAACACTTAAATATCAAAGTTCAATAACTTATACATAGCTGGGTGTTCCTATTTGCACAACATAACTAATCTTGATTTTATCAGTCCTTTAAAATAAATGTCAGATAATAAACTGGTTCAAGTTTTTGTTTATTCCAAACAATCCCAAACATAATCCCTGCTTTGTTGTAAACAACTCGACAAGCTTGCATAAAGATAAGAAATAATCAATGTAAAACGTCTTGATCGTTCTACATACATAGTAGTGTATAGGTATCAATCGGATATAAATAAATTTATATATATAAATAATATATATATTTTTTTCATTATAGCTAACAGTGAAAATTTGTAAGGCTTTAAGATGGCATATATTTTTTGTATACATTATTATTTGTAAATTTTTCCACGAATAAATAAATAAACCTTGATTACATAATTTAAAAAAAAATATAATTGGTATAATAAATAACTAATTCTAATAAGTAATTCTATCATGTAGTATTTGCTCACCTAGGTATTCGATATACTGAAACTGATTATTTGTATTAATAATATTTTTTTTTAAATACAAATTATACAAAATATAATTTCATAAATAAAAACTAAACACACAAAATTTAATTAAATTCTTTTTTTTTTTTTTTTTTAATTTATGTAATTACCTACTCATACAAATATTATTAACAATAACTAATTATAGTTGAGTAGGTATAAATAGCAACTAATCAATAACAATTGAGTAGATAGAATATCTCGTACATAAGTTATTTTTTCGGAAAAATTATTTACAAAATTAATGTTAATACTAATGATAGGGATATAAGTCCCGTCGGAATAGAATGGTGGCAAGAACGCTGGCTGCATTTCCCAGCTGAATTGCAATACTAATCAGTATTGGTATATGGGTATTGGGCGAAAAAAGAGCCAGCCCTCTTGTCACCGGAGGAGACAAGACGCGGTGTTATGTCCTGTAAGTATATATTTCCTGACTAATTAATAACTAAATAAATATTTATTTATTACATTTATTGTAATAAAGTTAATAACACTATCGTAAAAAATAATAATAACAACTTACGGTCGTCCACCACAGGAAGTGGTCACCAACGTTGTGTTTGAACAAAAATAAAACTGCAAACAGCCAAAGCTAAAACCCGTTTGCTGGGTGAACGTCCTAATCGTTTGCAAATTAATAACTTTCGTACCTATACCTTACTAACCTCGTACTTTCGTTATTTATAATTTGTATTAATAATGATATCAATAATTAGATCTATGTTTTAAGCTTTGGCTTAGAGTGTACTCTACACATTAAGCTTAGTTGTACCTGCAGTTACGGTCAACGAATAAATATTAACAACTGATAAAATGATTTCTTTATCTAAGAACCCAATGGCAAAATTGGTTAAGAAATAGCAAGTTACGTGGTTAGGTAATTTTGGATAATCATGAGAATTAGGTTTTCGCTAAGAAGGTACCAATATATTTAGATAGTATAATATCTATACAATCTATGCACTAAAACTTAGGTATCCAAAACATAGATATTATGAATCGCTATCGGTCGTTTCAAATTTAGGATCGAGATACCACGGGACGTTAAAATAGATAACATAAAAGTGACTGATGACAGTTTGGCTTTGTTTGCGTTTGTGACTGACTGTCAATATTTGACTGACAGCTGTTGTGAAAGTTTGCTGGAGGAAATAATATTTTTTTTTCAAGCAGATTATTAGTGATATTTATAAGGAAAACACGAAGAATACTTACAAAAAAATAAACGTAGTGGTGTAAGTTTTATAAAAATGGATCCTGCTTTGCTGAGGGAACGCGAGGCGTTCAAGAAAAAGGCACTTTCAACTCCTAGGTACACTACATGTCCTCTGATTCTTGCCCCTCTCGTTCGCGCACTGAGTTTCTCACTTACTCCCGTTCTATTCGATTCATGACCATAACTACCAAAGGAAATGCTTTGTAGTTTGCAATTAACATTGTAACTATTGTTGAATAAAGAGAGAATTGAATAGAACATAGACGCTTAAACGGAAGTATTTTTTTATTAAAGATGTGTTTTATACTTCTTTAAATTTAAAATATAAATTTGGAGACTCTTATATATGTCGCACGCTGAAGATGTGGAATTCTTCCAACCTGGAGTCCTTCAAACGAAGTGAAAAAGCATCTTTATAGGCTGGCATAGTGGTAGGGACTGATGTTGGTCGTCTGAGGCTGGCGTCAGTTGCTCCATTCTTGGACCTCGCTTACTGCTTACCATCAGGCGGCAGTGTCACATATTGTGCTCAAATTAAAAAAAAAAATAGTTCTTTTTAATCAGATAAAACATTAACAGTTTCCTGGAATCAGCTGAGCTCTGCAAGTCTGAGTGAGTCTGCACTCACTTAGTTGCTTTGTTTACTCAACTACAGACATTTGTATGGGAAAATATTAAGTGAACAAAATTACTAAAGGAGTAAAACCTAAGGGCTGGTTGCAGAAAGAATGATTAAAGTAATCTTTGATCATTTTGTGATTGGACTTGTCACTTTGAGCCAATGAAGTCCTACAAAGGTTGGTACATGTACCAATCAGAAATATACTTTTTTTACATACATCTCTCGTTTCCACTAATACCAACTTGTGAAATTGCTAACTCGTCTGGCCAGCATATTCTCCAGATATATATATGTTCTGGAAGACCCATCTCCAAAAGTAGATGTCTAGGGGCTGTAATGAATAGCGACAAATATAAACATACATACATTATACATACATACATATACCTATGTACCTAACATATATTTTAACCTTTACTCTAATATTATATTGCAGTATTGAGAAAAAGAAAAAAGATGATTCCCATAGCAAAGATGATAAGAAGAAATCAAAGCCTTCCAGCACCAGCAGCTCTTCAGCAGTCAAATTGGATGCCACTAGGTTTGTACTAAGTTTATCTTTACTATGAAGTAATACAGGTTGTGCAAAGGTTAGACTTCTCTTGACGATAGTGATAGTGATGATCAGGAATGTGTCAAGATGCATGTTGGGTAGGGAGGGGAGTAGAATGTTGAATGGTAAGTGTCTTGTTGTAAAATATAAAAAAGGAAGGACTCCCTTGTAAACCAGCCTATTGTTGGTTGCTAACCCGAGACACCATTCTTCTCATCTCTTACCCACACCCGATGGACCTGGCACCTGCATAGTGAATCCATATTCGATGACATTCCATCTTAGAAATTTGTCTTCTATGGATGATGACATCGGCGCAAGTTGTCTTTTACGTCACTCACGTTTGTATTAAATAAATGCTAAATTGAGCTGGTTCAGCATCACAGCTGTCTTGTCAAGAAATGTGGTAGTGGTTCGTAAGTATGTGTGTTTGTTTTTTATGGATTCATCTTTCTTTCAGTTACAAAACAATGGCAGGATCAAATGCATATAGATTTGGTGTGCTCGCCCGGATAGTCAGACATATGAAGATGAGGCATCAAGATGGAGATGATCATCCATTAACTTTGGATGAAGTTCTGGATGAAACTAACCAATTGGATGTCGGAAATAAAGTTAAACAGGTGTGTTAATATTAGGTCCTTACATATGAACAGTAGTTGACCTAAATCCTTTCCCAAGCAAAAGTTTATTCAGAAAAGGTACTGGTGGACCAGTGCTGGTGTCATTCACTACAGCTTCTCAAGAGCTGGCTAGACAATTATGGTAGATTTGTATTGTCAACAGTTGCAAACCATGATGGAAAAGCTCGCTATTTAACAACTTAGACTGGTTAATAACTCTAGCCCACTGCTGCTTCAGGACAAGGCTAGACCTCACACTTTACGACAAACGGTCGCTAAATTAGAGGAGCTGGATTGGAATGTCACCGACACCCATCATACTCCTCAGACCTTGCTCCAACAGATTACCACTTTTTTCGCAATGGCTTTTTGTAGATGTCGCTAGCGGCACTGGTACCTTGTTTACACCTATGACTGATAATATTTTTAATTTATTTGTAGTTTTACATTTTTATAATAGAAAAATGTATTTTAGCTTAACGTTACCTACCTTAAAAGACGAATTAGGTAAGCGAACACCGTCTTTAAAATTAAAAAAGGTTGAATTAATAGAACGGCAATTTGCTTTCGCTTGGAAATCTCGATTTGTACACTTGAAAGCATAATATTTCTGCATAATATCCAGAAAATAATAAATTTCGTAATAAAAATACAAGTTTTCTATGCAACTGACAGTTATATTAGGTATATCATGCGCCATCTATCGTGATAAAAAGTTAGTGACACACACCATTTAGACAATTTCTGGCAAAGAAAACAATCCATTTCAATGGGGAAGTCCAAACCCCCTTCTAAGATTTTATTGATTCTCGCTCCCACTTTTTTTTCCAGCAATGGAATCATTAAACTACCTATAAAATGGCGAATAGGCATTGGATAATAATAATAATAATCTTTATTTTCAGGCAACAAAATGAATATACAAAAGGCCCATAGATATATACCTTAAAAACTAAAATATATAAAATATAAATATACACTGCACTACAGCTTCCGCATCTTCATCTTATTGTGGTCAAAGTAGTACCCATTGGGTACGGCGACCACCTTCTGACTTATAATGGTACATACTCGTACTTTGATTGTTTTTTTTTTTTTTATCGTTTTACTATTTCCGTGTAAAACGTCAATTTTAATATGTACCTAATAACAATAGTAACACACAAATACGGTATAAATGCGTAAGTTAGCGTGAGGCTTTTTACACCATGCAAATTAAATAAATTTTACTTGTTAGGCCGGCATAGTGATAGAGACTGATGTCAGTCGTTAGTTCAATTCGATTTCAGATAATATTTATCCATATTTTTAGATATAACAATATTTAAAATTTTACATTATTAATATTATTATATGCCTATATTACTAACTATCTTATAAATTAACTTAACCCAACTTTCCACCAGTACTAGTCAGTTAGTGGCTGGCGTCAGATCCGATTTCTCGCGTACTGCTTGGGCGCGATGTCACATGACGTTTACAGTACCTATATAAAAAAAAATAAGAGCCCCAATTAGCTCCAGTTTTTTTATGCGATCCACCACTATGATCTTTATTTATTTATTTATTTAAATTCTTTAATGCACTTAAAAATAGTACAGAGGCGAGCTATAATGCCAGTAGGCATTCTTTACCAGCTAACCTTGGGGATCGAGTAAGGTGATAGTCAGTATGAAAAAAATAAGAAATTTTAATGAGTTACTTAACTAATTCTAATATACTACACATTATACCTAAACACATAAACATACATAAACCATACATACAATTATACATACAAGTACATCATATACATTATAACTTAAATAAATACACGGTTATTTAAATAGTGTTTTATTCTGTTTCTTCTGGAACAATGTGGTTATTAAACGTTTAAAGACGCTGACAGACGGTGCACGTCTAATAGCCAAGGGCAGCTTATTCCACTGGCGAGCCGCAGATACTGTAAAGGAATCAGTGTATCTGGTTGAGGAATGAGAAGGAATCTTAAGTTGGTTGTTGTAAGAGGAGCGAAGTTTGTCTTTTGTTTGGAGATATAGCAAAATCAAAATGATGCGCAACAAAATTAATTTCGTGTCGCCGTTTACACGGGCAAAGCCGGGTAAAACAGCTAGTTAATCATAAAAACTATAATGATTGTGTGAGGATATTATAAAAAAATATCTTTTTGTTTCAGTGGCTTCAAACAGAAGCACTGCTGGATAACCCAAAAATAGATTGGCAAGATGGAAAGTTTGTTTTTAAACCCATATACAAAATTAAGGACAAAAAGTCGTTACTTAGGTTTGTAGAGACTTATTAAAGTTTTGGACGCCTGACTTCTGAAAGGGATGGTTAGCTCAACAGATAGCGGGATGATTTTCCAGGAAAACTATTTAGTAAAATCATTGTCTATTACATATTTTGTTATTTAACTATGAGCTAAACGCTGCACAGTGCTCAAAGTCCAGCTCCCATACCATAGATTTTCATGCAATAAATAAAAAAAAATGAATACTTCTCTGGTATACCTCTCTTTGTTTATTAACTATGAAAAACTATAAATAGCTTTGTAGTATTCCTTTGGTAACCAATATTCACATTTGTCAGAACTAAAGTTACCGATATAGCATTACTGAAGAATTCATTTCGCTATGCACCCTTTATCATTCAAGTTACGGACTTGGAAGACTATTATTGCTTCACCATCTCTTGAACTCTTCACCTTCACCAAAGATTTTCTTCACTGTTCCCTTGAAGATGTACGCTCCCCAACGCTGCCTCACCTCAATGATTTGCTCCTTGAACCGCCCAGCCCAGCATTCTACGAAGTCGACAACGCTAAATTCATCACCAACCTCGCCTCCGGAACGCCGTCGACCCACAACTATTATCCATGCTCTCCAACTTTCAAAACCTCACTTTTGTCACTTCATTCATCTCTTCACTTTTTTACATTTTATTTGTAAATAAATCCAAATTGTACAAATCCTATATATACCCTCTTTTAATTCTTATTTCTGATCTTACATGATCTTGAAAGGTTTAAATTCTTTTCTTCTCAACTATCGCTTCACAATAAATGGACAGACTGAGGAACATTGCAGGTGGGGGATGGATGAGGGTTGCAGGAATTAATCATGTGAAATGTCGAGCCTTGAGCCAAGGCTTGTATCCAGCAGTGGAGGCTGATGATAATGAACCAATATTATTGTTAGAGGCCCTTTCATTTAATTCTCTTCACGTTTTTGGCTCTCTAAATATAATGTATATTTTGCAGATTATTAAAACAACACGACTTAAAAGGGTTAGGTGGTATATTATTGGAAGAAGTCCAGGAATCGTTGCCGCACTGTGAAAAAGCTCTAAAAAGTTTAGCACACGAAATCCTGTACATTGTGCGCTCCACAGATAAAAAGAAAATTCTATTTTACAATGATAAAACTGCTACATTAGATGTAAGTAGAACATTATTTTTTCGAACTTAAAAAAAATAAAATCAGCATAGTCTTCCTTTAAAAATATGATTTTTGAAGTATACATTATTCATATTTAATTTATTTACTTATTAAGAAATCTTAAAAACAGTCTTATATGCTTATACGTTTTTCTCTCTCATTTTTCTCAATCTCATCTCAAGTGTCAACATGGCGCTTCCACGATCACGTTACCTAGCTAATACTTTTATGGCTCGGGATTAGAGTCCATTCATTCTACTTATATTTTTCTCTTAACTTAAAATTAAATCAATTTCTATTACTAACCTTATATCGTGCTCTACAAAACCGTAATAGCCGATCTTATCCGAACATCTCACTCTTGTTCCCGATGTGCCATAGTAATACTCTAGAATAATTTCATCTAACGAACATCTCAATAAAATATTAATCTTAAGAGTAATTCATAGGTTGATGAAGAATTCGTTAAACTGTGGAGAGCAACAGCAGTGGACGCCATGGACGATGCAAAAATTGAAGAATATTTAGAGAAACAGGGCATTAAATCTATGCAGGATCACGGTTTAAGAAAACCTCTAGCTCCCAAAAGGAAGAAGGCTGCGCAAAAAAGAAGGCAATTCAAAAAACCAAGGGACAACGAACATATGGCTCATGTATTGGAAACTTATGAAGATAACACATTGACTGATAAAGGCGTATTGAAACAATAAAACCATTTAAAATTTTCATTTTTGTTTTATTACTTAGACAATATAATTATAATTATCCCTAAGAAAAGAGAAACTATCAAAAGTGCCAGACGAGGAGTTCTAATCCAAATCTCAATCCCATAAAAAAATATTATGATTTATTGAATCAATGAAATCGACCCCGTAAAGTATATATTTAAGCTCGCGGAATCCATACTCAAGAAACATCGCTCGGAAACAACTAGGTGGTAACAGAGGATAGGGATCTGAGGTGATTGCACGCATCATATCAAACATACCACAGTGTGAAGACGAAAGTTTTCAACCAGTGCGTTCTTCCAGTGCTGTCGTACGGAGCAGAAACGTGGACACTGACTGTGGGTCTCGTCCACAAATTTAAGGTCGCTCAACGGGCTATGGAGAGAGCTATGCTTAGTATTTCTCTGATGGATAAAGTCAGAAACGAGGAAATCCGTCGGAGAACCAAAGTTACTGATATAGCCCTAAAATTAGTAAGCTGGAGTTGCAATGGACTGGACATGTCTGTCGTAGAACCGATGAACGATGGAGTAGACGGCTACTAAAGTGGCGACCACGTACGGGAAGACACAGAGTGGGTCGACCCCCCGCTAGATGGACGAATGACCTAAGGAAGGTCGCTGGCGGGGGTTGGATGAGGGTGGCAGGAGATCGTGTGAAGTGGCGAGCCTTACCGAAAGCCTATATCCAGCAGTGGAGAGACATAGGCTGATGATGATGATGATGATTCTTTTTTGGCCCAGATTTACCTTTACACGTACTAAGCGGTCTACAAATGTGGAGTTCTCATGAAACTTTGAATGCGGAGTGAAATAGATGTAATTGAACCTTGATCCTGGCGGTAGTGTCAGGATTAGTCCATCCGTACAAGCTAAACAAAGTAATAATTTAAGCAAATGGAAAAAAGCTAACTTTGCATATTAAAAGTTATTTAGGAAAAAGAAGATATACACAAAAAAACAAACGTTGGTCTTAAAAAATCTGACAATCCCTAACCTATACTAATTTATTCTAATATACCTCGTGACTTTGTATGGTCTTACGTTAAAGTTATATGATGTTCGTTGACGAAAATAATCAATAATGTAATGTCTGTAATTCCTAGAAAGTTAATAGACATCAATAGACTGCCTCCGTGGTCTAGCGGTTAAGTCCGTGGATTTAGACTCGGAGGTACTGGGTTCGATTCCTGGTCGGGACATATAAATATTTATTAATGTAAATAAATACAATTAATATTTAATTTATTTGTGATATTTCTCGAGTTTGGTACGCTGGAGACATCGACGAGCTTGCCACTTGTCATGATTGGTCTATAGTAAAGTTGGCTAAATGTGAATCCGCTTATTTATAAGCGTGGTTTCTGACCACCCCGGAAGGGAAACGGTCGTGATGATACGAGAATTTACCTTTTTCAAGCTATCAGTCGTTAATATCGTAAATAGCTTCCTTAACTCTGTGTGGTAAATAGTCACTCACCATTATCAGTCATATTAGCTATATAGTCTGTGTCAGTCATTCACAGGGTTGTCAGTCGTAAAGATTTTTTGGATTTTCAAACTATTTGTTTACTATTCGCCAATTGTTTAGGACTTATGTATTCTGTACCATGTCCTTAAATAAATAAAAAAAAAAATACTATTCGCTATTTTTGATCTTTGATTCGCCGCATTATTTTTTATGAAATTAATTAAGATAATGTAATATATTTTCTACGCTATATTGTATAGTGTTTAGGCTTTTCATCATGACTCAGTTTAGTTTATCTTGGGATGCGCATCCCAAAAATATATGCAATGGATTAAGTGCTTTGCAACAGGTAATTTATTTATTTTTCTAATTATGAATGTAATTTAGAAGTTAAATTAGCTAAATATTGACTACATGTTTAATGGTTTTTAATTGATACCAAAAAAATGGTTTAGTTATATCCTAGACCAATTTTTTTTCGCATTTCTAGTTTTATAGTTGTTTGAGCGGAATTTTCTATGCTATTCTTTTTAGTAACTACACTCTTGGCAGGGTGGCTTAAAAAGCCGTTAAAGCATTTACATTATATATAAATTATT
The DNA here is from genome assembly GCA_910589645.1 of Tinea semifulvella. NCBI lineage: Eukaryota > Metazoa > Arthropoda > Insecta > Lepidoptera > Tineidae > Tinea > Tinea semifulvella. The sequence continues at coordinate 4,223,154 of OU342611.1, read as the reverse complement.
AAAATTAGTATATAAAAATAGTTGTTACAAATATAATTTTAGCTTGCCATGGATGTACTGTAAAATATAGTTCAGTATAGTGGTCTAGCAGTAGGGACTATAGATTTAGAACCACAGAGTTACCGGGTTTGATTTCTGGTAGAGAACATAAAATTATATTTTATTTTTATAATTTTCTTTAGTCTGGTAGGCTAGGAATTCAACAAAGCTGGTCATTGAGGGCTTATAGTCAAGTTTTCAATTCTGTTATTTTGGTAAGGGATTATGGTTGTCATGATTCTTAGAGGTAGATAAAGAGTTCTGGAAGTATTGCCGGGTGTTTACTTTATTATTGCTGGGGCAATGGATGAAAAATATTCATCATTATGCAAAAGTTTTTTAGCCACAACAATACAACAGTTAATATTATTTTCGATATAATGATGACCCCAATAACATTTTATTTATTTATGTAAACAAATATAAATGTAACAAGCTAAAGTATTAACATGACTTAAATGTGGGATATCACTTCATGAATAACAGGGTTGTAATTTGTGGAACAAAATACCAGAAGACATATTAAAGTCTTAAACTGTAAACACTTTTAAAAACAAACTACAAGTGGCTAGTGACAATCGGAATAGACTATGTTGATAACTGTAATTTTTTTAAACTTTACACCAGTGCTTGATATAGTCATATCGTCAATGAGCTGCCAGGCAGTCATATATTAATCAATAATAATAAACTCGAAGATGATATAATTTTGTGATGGCACAGGGGTATCTTATAACATCTAGGTGAAGTGGTGCTGCTGCTGATATTGCACAACTAATCATAAAAGGTGCTATGGACCCAACAGCAATATATTATCCATATGTATATTCTGTAAGGTTGATCGTCAAATATTAATTAATATTAGAGGTTTAAGACTCCAGGGACTTCATAATAGAAAAAATATTGTTTTTTTTTTAGAATGGTGAGTTTGTGGATATGACAATAGCAGCCGATGGCCATATTGTGAAGGTTCATCAGGTATTAATAGCTCTGTCAAGTCCTTATTTAAAGGCATTAATAAATACAGTACCATGTCGACATCCTGTAATTTATTTACATGTAAGTTTATTTCTTATGTCTTCCTTAAGTTAAGTACTTACATTATACCACCTGCACAAAAAAGAAGCCAAAACATTTAGGTTTAACAAATTAATATTTCCCCGTCGTGATCACATAATGAAACTAATGAGAAAACCCAGCAATACAAATGTGAGATATTACTTCTGGAATAACAGTTGTAAATATATGGAACAAAATACCAGAAGATGTATTGAAGTCCTCAACTGTAGTCATATTGGCAATGAGCTGCCTATTAATCAATAATAATAAACTGAAACTGATAATTTTATTACTAGAGCTGTTTGACTCGGCTACATATGTGAAATATAGCAGTACACATATCAAGGTATTCTTACCGAATTAACTCAAGCCGTTTTTGTATGATACTCTGCATTGCGATGCATACTAATGGGAATTGTAATATGATGTGTGGTTAACTTTCCCTGAATGTACGTCTCTGTCTAGTCTTTGAGCCATAAAGGCGCTTCGCCTAGCCAGACGCTGCTGATCTGCTTTGGTTCATACTTACGTTAGGTTGATGGTATTCAACAACATTTACGGACTAAACTTTGGTGCAATAAAGTATTTAGAATAAAAAATAGGCAAACATCTTTGTCTCATTCTTACACATGCAGAAGTAAAGCAAGATTGCCTGACTAAGCTAAATCCCTCTTATTTCACAAAAAAATGTTTTTAACTCTTGGTGTTTATTTTCAGAATATTTCATATAAAACCCTGTGCTATGTTTTGGAATACATTTACACAGGTGAAGCAATGGTGCCGGTAGAAAGTATTAATGATCTTATTGTAGCTTGCAAAAACCTGCACATTAAAGGGTTAGAAGAAATGGTAAGTGCATATTGTTGAAATCTTTAAAGATATCCTGCATAAGGTAGATAGATTAGGGTTAATACCTTTGCAATCAAAGTCAAAATATATTTATTTGTATAAATCTATTACAGGCATTTACGAAATATTAACATTAACAAGTGGCTCGGATGTAAGAACACTTTCCCTAAATCCTACAAAGGTCGGTTCAAACCCTCCATGTACCAATAAGAAATACATATTTCTAACGTACATTTGTCATAAATTTACAACACCACCGTTCCCGTATCTCGGAAAGCACATTGTGCTGTTGGTCCTTGTTCCACCAATACCCACTTGTGGAATTATTAATAAATTGTCATGAATAATTGTCATCAGATCCTCGCTAACCGGTCTGGCCAGCGTGGCGAGTGTAGGCCCCCAGATATATGTTCTGGAAGGCCCATCTCCAACAGTGGAGGTCTAGGATGCTGTGTTCTGACATATTACATTAATTTAAATTAAAAATTAAGTAACAAAATGATAATAATAATCTTTTCACAATAACTATAATATTTATTTATTTAAGGACAACCAGTGGTCGGTTACATTATTGCTTACTTAAAAACTAGGACATAAATTCAACGATAAATGTACCACCTTTAGGTGCCACAACATGCACAAAATACAAGTGGTATATATATATATATATATATATATAAGAATAATTAAAAAAATATAAAATGAAATGAAATTAAATTAAATTCTAAGTTTAGACATACAAAGAGCTTAATAAAAGCTTAATAAAAAAATAAAAAATGAACCACGTCTTAAAAACATAAAATAAAATATTGTACTTAATCTAATTTAATATTAATATTAATAGGAACAATGTATCTTAACATATAACTTAAATTTTGAAATATATAACTAATAATACAACTAATTCATAAATGAAACCAATGCCCACGCTCACGCAACAGACTATTACCATGATTCACTTGGCGTTTAGGCAGTTGTGTTTACTGAATTTCGTTTACAGGCATTAAAGTAACATTTTCGATCACTTTAAAGCAAAATTCAGTAAAATAAATGCACTTAGCTTTGCTTTGCTTTCATGCTAACACGGGATTAATTACATCCCTCGGAGTGTGTAGTCTTCAGTTAATTGAATTATTATTCTTGAAGCATTTAAAATTTATATTTTAATAATACTAACATGCATCTGTAGTCTGAAGTGTGAAGCCTGTAATAGCCAAGACATAATGTTAGCCATCAACATCATCATCTTTAGCCTATATCTCCCCACTGCTGTATGTAGTCCTCCCCTAGGGCTCGCCACTTAATGCGATCTCTTGCCACCCTCATACAACCCCAACCAGCGACCTTCTTCAGGTCATCCATCCATCTGGTCTGTCCGGCCCACTGCCACTTCCGCTAGCTAATTTTAAAACCAATGTCAGTTACTTTCGTTCTCTAACAAATATCAACTTTTCGAATTCTATCTATCGGATAAATACCAACCATAGCTCGCTGAGCAACCTTGAATTTATGGACAAACCTAACAGTCAGTGCCCCGTCTCTGCTCCGTACGATATTACCAGGAGGATGCACTGGTTAAAGATCTTTGTCTTCAAACAATGTGGTAATGAGGTGATGATCATCAAGCCTTAATGTTAGTATTCTAAATCAAAACACTAATACTAGTAATAATAACAGCAATAAACTCTTTTCTTATAGTTGGTAGAAGACATATATACACCAAGCACTCAAAGAGATATATTCATCCATTCGCCTTCTGAAACTAGAGAAAAGTATCTCAATGTAACAGACAAAAATGAAGAAACAGAAATACTAAATTTGAACCCTGATGAAGCCATGGAAGAGAGCATACAAGATTATAATGACACAAAGTAAGCCTAACATACAGTACATATGAATGATGATGATTTTTTTTTTTCTCTTTTGCATTTTTGCCATTACTGCATTCGTGGCAATCTGTACAGGTACAATGAGCCACTCTTTTGTTTGATATGTCTATCTGTATTGATGTCAGTATTGGAGGGGAACCCATTGGCTCCTTCCTCAGTCTCTGCTAAATCTGGCACCAAGGCCAGGGACACTCTTTCACTTGAGCCTGCGGTGTGTGATGCTGCCGGACCCTCTTAGGTCTGAGGCGAGCACTGCATGAGGTTATTTCCTCTCTTATAGTGTTCATTCTTAGGTCCTCGTGAATATATTTGTTTTCTATTGTACAAAGGAATGTTAAGCATAAATCTCTCCAGGATGTCGATGTTACTATTGCTAGCTGTTTCCCACAGCTGAATACCATATGTCCAAATTGGTTTGAGGATGGTTTTGTATATAAGAACTTTGTTATTGTCACTTAGTTGTGAGTTTGATGAATGATTGGTAGAAAGTAGACAAATTTCCAAGCATTCTATGGGTTCACGGTCCGGGTGCAAAAAAATTGTTATTTTTTTATAAATTTGCCTAATGTTTGTAACAATTGTAATCTATAAGACTGCCTCTATAGTCTAGCGGTTAAGTCCGTGGATTCGTTTCGTCATCAATCTTTATTGTCACGGTTGTCATCCTTCTTCTTTTAAAAACTAGTACCTTGGTTTTTGTCGTATTGAAACGGAGTCCCTTTTCTGCACATGCCATTAGTTTAGGATTTGGCCTTGAGATCCTATGTAAAAAAATCACTTGTATATATACTCATTTTCAGATTCCTTTCCAGTGACTATATATTTTTATTTTTTTTGTTTTAGTAAAAATTTAGATACCCTCCAGAACCCAGCTAATGATCACATGCAGTCAGAAATCCAAGATACACCACATATAGATGCGCCAACATTGTATTTCCAGGATCTTTCCAAAGCCAAATCTCCTGCCAAACCTACTGTGCCAGCTGGTATGTTATTTAAATCCAAAAATATACTTGGTCATCCAAAGTATGCATAATATATATATATATCGTAAAATCAGCACACGCCCGACGACGTTAGCATCTCTGCTAAAAGCAAGAAAACTGCTACGTTTGCAAGAACAATTCTACAAATGAATTCTTAATTGACATTGTATAGCTATTTGGCGCGGTGGTGGCTCGGTTGGAAGAACGCGTTCCTTCAATCCTACAAAGGTCGGTTCAAACCCACCCGGCATGTACCAATGAGCAATGCATTTTTCTTACGTACATTTGTCATAGATTAACAACACCACCGTTCCCGTGCCTCGGAGAGCACGTTAAGCCGTCGGTCCCAGTTCCACTAATACCAACTTGTGGAATCGTTAATAAATTGTCATTAAAAATTGACATCATATCCTCGCCAAGCCGTCTGGCCAGCGTGGCAAGTGTAGGCCAAATTCTCCAGATATATGTTCTGGAAGACATCCGCCAAAGAACTAAAGTTACCGATATAGCTTTTAAAGTCAGCAAGCTTAAGTGGCAATGGGCTGGACACATATGTCCATATGTATGATGAACGATGGAGTAGACGGGTTCAGGAGTGGAGACCACGTACTGGAAGACGCAGAGTGGGACGACCCCCCGCCAGATGGACAGATGACCTGAGGAAGGTCGCTGGTGGGGGATGGATGAGGGTGGCAGAAGATCGTGTGAAGTGGCGAGCCTTGGGGGAGGCCTACATCCAGCAGTGCAGAAACAGGCTGATGATGATGATGATGAACATATTAGGTTAAGATGTTTTTATACAATAAAGAATTTGAATACCCAGACTTACTCTAATTAAACTCTTGGTCTTGCGCAAGAGTCTCGAAAGACTTGCTCAGATATCTGCTCAGGTTTTCAATAAATTGTAATTGCACCGTGTTTTAATATTCAGAAGTGATAAAAATAAAAAATAAAATAAACTAGAAAAATATCACAAATAAATTAATTATTGTGTCCCGACCAGGAATCAACCCTGGTACCTTCGAGTCTAAATCCACAGCTAGACCACAGGGGCACAGGTAATAACTAAAGAAATTACTATTTCAAATTTTAAGTAAATCATACCAGTCGTCGAGATAGTAGTTTGCGGACAGACTCATACAATTGGAAATATATATTTATAGAGTCAGACCAAGAGTCTTACGAGACTCTTGTTTTGGGCAACACTAGTTGAGGAAACGTTTAAGAATACGGGGATGTATTTGTATAAAATTCCCAACATATTTCAGGTACTGGACCACTGCAATTTACAATTTCGAATCAGGGATCTCTACAGATAATTCTGAATAGATATTTATATTACCTGAAACATTCTAGCAAGATGTCCACCTTAAAACAGTGGCGTTGTGTCGACTATGTGAAGTCCAGATGTCCAGCCTATATTGTTACCAACGGAGAAGTTGTTGTTAAGAGGTATGCCAATTTTAATATTACAATAGAAGATAGAGGCCTCGGTATTTTTTGGCGTCAAAGCATTAACGGTTCAACATTAAAGGTTCAACTCTTTTGGTGCTAAAGCATTAAGAGGTCTTAACTCTTTTGGCGCCAAAGCATTAAGAGGGTTTAACTCTTTTGACGCCAAAGCATTAAGAGGGCTTAACTCTTTTGGCGCCAAAGCATTAAAAGGGGTTAACTCTTTTGGCGCCAAAGCATTAAGAGGATGTAACTCTTTTGGCGCCAAAGCATTAAGAGGGTTTAACTCTTTTGGCGCCAAAGCATTAAGAGGGTTTAACTCTTTTGGCGCCAAAGCATTAAGAGGGTTTAACTCTTTTGGCGCCAAAGCATTAAGAGGGTTTAACTCTTTTGGCGCCAAAGCATTAAGAGGGTTTAACTCTTTTGGCGCCAAAGCATTAAGAGGGTTTAACTCTTTTGGCGCCAAAGCATTAAGAGGGCTTAACTCTTTTGGCGCCAAAGCATTAAGAGGGTTTAACTCTTTTGGCGCCAAAGCATTAAGAGGGTTTAACTCTTTTGGCGCCAAAGCATTAAGAGGGCTTAACTCTTTTGGTGCCAAAGCATTAAGAGGGTTTAACTCTTTTGGCGCCAAAGCATTAAGAGGGTTTAACTCTTTTGGCGCCAAAGGACTAAGAGGGCTTAACTCTTTTGGCGCCAAAGCATTAAGAGGATATAACTCTTTTGGCGCCAAAGCATTAAGAGGGTTTAACTCTTTTGGCGCCAAAGCATTAAGAGGGTTTAACTCTTTTGGCACCAAAGCATTAAGAGGGTTTAACTCTTTTGGCGCCAAAGCATTAAGAGGGCTTAACCCTTTTGGCGCCAAAGCATTAAAAGGGCTTAACCCTTTTGGCGCCAAAGCATTAAGAGGGCTTAACTCTTTTGCTTCCCTTTTAATGCACAACCCAATTAAATTAAATATTTAAGAAAGATTTTTCAAGTTGAGTGTACTTTAGAAAAATGTAGTCTATCATATGCCTCCGTGATCTAGCAGTTAAGTCCGTGGAGGTAACGGGTACAATTCGATTCGAGTATGGTACGCTAGAGAAATTGACGAGCTTGCCACTTGTCACAATGGGTTTATAGTAAAGTTGGCTAAATGTGAATCGCTTATTTATAAGCATTTTTGTATCTTTGCTTCCTGCCCATTACAAAATACATCCTGACTATCTATGTTGAATTGGTGTTGCTCTATGGTTTTCATACACAAGTCTTAATAATTTTAATAAAAATAAATATTTAATGTTAATGATGTATGTACTTTTAATTTATCTTCTCAGGTCTCAAGCACATACGCACACCTACCACGATGACAAAATTCTGAAGAAGCTCCAACGTAAATCTGTATTTTATGCAATCAGCGAGGCTGAAAAGCAAAGAAGTAAAAACTGCAAAGGAAAGAAGAAGGTTTCCCAAACAACTTGTTAAATATAGATAGATAGATAAGGCTGGGCATTCTCCGCAATTGGTCTCCTTTGCTTGACCTGTGCCCCATTAATGGAGCAGACCTCCGGAAGAGCCTTCTGCAGTGCAGCCACATTGGGCACAGTGGGCTATCTGTAATATTCAGAGTGTAAAAGTGTTTAAAATGAGCAACCGTCTCTGCAATCCTCCTACAAGGTGCCGACTCGTCTGATGCTACATATTTTCCATTCTCATGGTGTCAAAGAAGTTAAAAGCTTTTGAAAGGTCGGAGTAAGAAACGAAACTGTCTTGCAGAGGATGAACAAAGGCGTGGAACTACTTAAAATAGTAAAGCGATAGAAGTTGGAGTATGTGGGATACATCATGCGCAATAAAAAGTACAGCTTGCTGCAGCTCGTCATGCAAGGCAAGGTACAAGGCTCTGGAAGACTGGGGAGAAGGCGCATATCCTGGCTCAAGAACCTCAGGGAGTGGTTCGGGATGAGCACCCAATCCTTGTTCCGCACAATCGCCTTAATGATAGCCGACCTCCGATAGGGGATGGCACCAAAAGAAGATAAGTGTTTGTTTAAGGCACAGTGTCCCTTCATCACCCCTAGGAGTTTAGCTCTGTTTAGACTTAGTTGTTGTGTAAGGTGCCACGTATGGTATCAGGGTTGGGCAGGGCCTCTCTCTGCAGTCCGTAGCCGATGACCAAATCTGCTTGTGCAGTCTTTTTGTTCTTTAGCGGAGCCAGCTTTGCACAAAATGAAATGGTTTATTGGTACTGGGCCTTTGTGTTCTAGATGATCCCCTTCTGGCCAGTTCATCAGCCGCATCATTGAATCGCTATGGACTTTTATCCACTTTCCATCAGGTGGGGTATTGTGCTAGTATAAAAAATGATGCTCATACATTCCGCCTGGAATAAGCTGTTGTGTGGGGTCAAGAGTTGTTTGTTGAGTTGACCCCATGCTCTATCTGTTTTGGAATAATCATTAGGTTTTTGTTGAATAGAGGTGACTGTAAGTAGATTTAATTTTCTAAATAGATGTCTACATGAGTCTAGTGAGCGTGCTCCACAAATGGCTCTAATACTTTTTTCTGTGCTGTAAACACCGCCGGGACCGCCTCCGTGGTCTAGTGGTAACAAACGTTGCCGTGATCTCGGGAGGTCGTGGGTTCGATTCCCACCGGGGGCAAGTTGTATAATTTGTCTCGGTCTGGGTGTTTATATGTATAATATGTAGTTTATCTCACCCACACTAAAACACTACCACACTCATACACACACCCACACTAAAACACTACCACACTCATACACACACCCACCCCAACTCATTCAAACCTTCTCTTTTTATATAATTTGTAATATTAAGTGTGTATTCAAATAAATAATTAGTTAAAATTATTTCTATCTGCAAGCGCCTTGTTTTGCAATATTGTTTGCGACCGGAAGTCCAGAGATCCAGGCGTCCCAGAGACCCTTGTCCAGGCCCCTGATTGAAATTCATGTATAACTGTTTGAAAATAAAGATTATTTGATTTGATCTAGTTTCCGTAACACAAGCCTCGTAGCTTACCACGGAAACTAGATGGCGCTGTGTGACCTGTCTGGAAATATTTATTTATTTACACCTTGCCTATATCAACAGAATTTCTTCATATGATTAGACCGAAACGTACCCTGAAAGGCCCATCTCCAAAAGTGGAGATCTAGGAGTCTAGAGGCAGTGATAATGACGACGAGGGGTGATAAAAAGTTGCTTATAAATAAAACAAGATATTAACCATTTTAATAACATTGTATAATTAGTAGATATAAAAAATAAGTGTACAAACGTATCAAAATATATAATAATATCAATTATAAAATTATTTAATTTATTCTTTGACTTACATCTTAAAGCCAATAGCCGGTACAAATAATTATTAATTACCCTTTTTTTTTAACCCCCTAAATTCTGAAAGCATGATCAAATTAACAATTGTCCAACATTTTGTTATTTTAGCCAATCACGTGTCTTATTATTATAACAAAGTGTAAAGCTTACGTTAATTTAATCATTCCCCAAACTCGTGGTTGATCTATAATTTTATTTTATTACTATGCCAAACTTATAGACATTAATGTCTATTCGCCGAGAGTGGATAAATATTATATACAAAAAATTAACCTAGAGATCCAATAATTAACAGACATATGAAAACATCTACCTCAGACCAAGCAATGGGGTGTATCAGGCAAAGCTTTTTGTAGATGTCGCTAACGGCAATGGTACCTTGTTTGATCATTTTTTAAATTTATTTGTAGTTTTACATGTTTATAACAGAAAAAATGAATTTAACTTAACGTATTTACCTTAAAAGATGAATTGAGTAAGCGAACACCATCTTTAAAATAAAAAAAGGTTGAATTAATAGAACGGCAATTTTGAGATCACCATATCTTTGCTTTCGCTTGGAAATCTCGATTTGTACGCCATCTATCGTGATAAAAAGTTAGTGATACACCCCATTAAATAATAATAACGTTACGATGCGTTCATTTAAAAAAAAACTATTATTTATTTTAGTATTAGCCGTATTTTTGATTTATTACCTAATGTGTGTGAAGACAAAAGTTTTCGGCTAGTAATGTTGGTGCAGAAACGTGGACACTGACAATAGGTCTGGTCTACAAGTTCAAGGTCGCTTAGCGAGCTATGGCGAGAGCTATGCTTAGTATTTAGAAGTAGTATCATCACGACCGTTTCCCTTACGGGGTGGTCAGAAACCACGCTTGTAAATAAGCGGATTCACATTTAGCCAACTTTACTATATGCCAATCATGATAAGTGGCAAGCTCGTCGATGTCTCCAGCGTACCAAACTCGAGAAATATCACAAATAAATTAAATGTATTTATTTACATTAATAAATATTTTTGTGTCCTGACCAGGAATCGAACCCGGTAACTCCTAATCTAAATCCACGGACTTAACCGCTAGACCACGGAGGCAAGTGCTTAGTATTTATCATCATAAACGTTGACATATGCCACAAAATTAGTTAGCTAAAGTGGCAATGGGCGGGTTCTAAAGTAGGGACCACGTACGGGAAGCAAAACGTGGGGCGACACGCCTCCAGATGGACAAAGGACATGAGGAAGGTGTGGATGAGGGAGACAGGAGATCATGTGAAGTGGGAGGCCTATATCCAGCAGTGGAGAGACACAGGCTAATGATAAAATTCCACTAACAGAAGTAGAATTATTTAAATAAATACGTGTCATAATGGGGTGTATCAGGCTTTTTTATAGATGTCGCTAGCGGCACTGGTACCTTGTTTACACCTATGTCGGATCATTTTTTTAATGTTTTTGTGGTTTTTTATTTTTATAACAGAAATAGGAATTTTAACTTACCGCCATCTTAAAATACGAATTGGGAAAGCGCACACACCGTCTTTTAAAAGGAAAAAGGTATAATTAATAGAATTTTGAGCTCACAATATCTTTGATTTCGCTTGGAAATCTATATTTGTACACTTAAAAGCTGCTGACTTTAGTAATATATCCAGAAAATAATAAATTTCGTAATAAAAATATAAGTTTTCTATGCAACTGACAGTTCTATTAGGTACCATCTATCCATGCGCCATCTATCGTGATACACCCCTTTGCCTGTAATAGGTTTAGAGTAAAAATATTTTTACTTCGACTTTAATGTAAATTATTATTTTATCAACTCTCGGCGAACAGACTATAACACATAAACCTTGATATCATGGAATGTTGGTGAGAAACTTTGTTCAATCAACAAGCAATAACCTATCACATTATATTAGTAGATTCAATAAAGTCCATATTTATTTTAAATTAATATAATTTATTTATATAATGTTGTAAGCACTTCTGTTAAAATATAAGTACATCGTTACAACTAAATATTTAGATAAATATATTTATCACATTTTCATGCAGTATAAAAACTTTTTTTTTTTTTTTCAATTTAATTTTATAATAATTTATGTTACAGGGTTTAACGCGTTTGCATTCCTCTCGCTCGCACAATCCAACATTTTTAAAGATTTTTCATGTCTCAACGTGCTTTTGAGAAATGTAATTAATTTACTTTTTAGGAAATAAAATTACGGACATTTTAGACAGAGAAAAATAGCTAAAATATTTATAAATTTTTTAACTAAAATTCCGTAATTAAATTTTCTACAAAATTACACTCAGACTTAGTCATTAAAAATGGATCCGTTAAACCTTAACACATTACTCTGGAAGACAAGTATTTTTTGTGACAAAAATTGCCAAATATAATTGCGAAGGCACTCAATAAATGCTTAAAACTAATTATTGTCCAATATATTATATATAAAAACATAAATATAGGTGCTGGGCCACTATAATTATTTCATAAACTTTAATATTCATTTATTAATATTAAACACGAGAAATATTATTATTATTGCTGATATGCCTATATCAAGCACTGGTGTAAAGATTATTAAATTGTCAGTTATCACCATAGTCTATTTCAATTGTCTCTAGCCACTTGTCCAGTTTGTTTTTAAAAGTGTTTACAGTTGAGGACTTTAATGTCTTCTGGTATTTTGTTCCACATATTTACAACTCTGTTATTCATGAAGTGATATCCTATATTTGTACTGCTGGATTTTCTCATTAGCTTCATTCTGTGGTCACGATGGGGAAATATTATTGTGTTAAACCTAAACAATACTACAAAACAAAAATGTCCCGACTAATAATCGAACTAAATCGACTAAATCCATTGATTAAACTGCTAGAGTCATGAAACCTTGTTTAGTAAAAGCATTGTTTCTGACCATCTATGTAATTTTAGCTATCAATGGCAACTTGTCTATAGCCATACACTACCCATATGTACTGTATATATATTTTATCTATCTAGCTGTAAGTTGTCCTTAAACATAAAAATAAAAAAAGGGATTTGGATGTGATAATGATACTTTTAATGTAATGTATCATCACAACTGTTTCCCTTTCTCGGTGGTCAGGAAACCACGCTTATAAATAAGCGGATTCACATTTAGCCAACTTTACTATAGGCCAATCATGACAAGTGGCAAGCTTGTCAATGTCTCCAGTGTACCAAACTCGAGATAATCACAAATAAATTAAATGTATTTATTTACATTAATAAATATTTTTGTGTCCCGACCAGGAATCGAACCCGGTACCTCCCGAGTCTAAATCCATGGACTTAACCGCTAGACTATGGAGGCAGTTGTGTGTGTGTGTAATAAATATATAAGTATACAAAATAATAATGGTGGCCACCTTACAATGATAACAATTCAATTAAGTATTAATTGAGTACATACTTAACAAACGTGGGAAGTACGAAGGCAGACTTATGAACATCACTGTTATAGTATCTTAGGTTCATTTTTGTTTCGTCCTCTCTCGAGAACGTATGAAGAGGAATGTCAAATTTAATAGTCCCATCAAGAGAACCAATAACGAAGCCTATTTGACCAGAAGGATACGTTGGAACCGAAGTAAATGCATACTTAGCTCGAGGAAACTGTTTCTTGCAGTGATTTAACGTGCTTTTTGCAAGTTCCAAGTCGTTCCATACCGTACCTGCTTGCGAACAAACTATACCATTTGGTTTTAACGCACTTTTCATTAAGGCAAAGTAGTTTTCTTGGAATAGACTGACAGCAGGTCCCACGGGGTCACTGCTGTCTGTTATTATGACATCAAACTCATTGCTGTGCTTCTTCATGAATTCAAAGCCATCTCCGACGTGAAGTGTCAACTTGTCACTTTCAAAACCTTTGGCCATGAAAGGAAGAAACCTTTTTGACACTTCTATTACTTGAGCGTCGATTTCTACCTGAAAATTATTCAAAGTCAAATATTTTATATATTATGACACCCTGTAGCAAATAATTGCATATCCTAACTTAACTATATAACAATTTTCAAATTATTTAGGTAATAATGGATAATTCAAATAAAAATAAAATCAAATTAATTAAACTATTAATACAACAAGTAGTAGGCCGGGGGACGCGAGTATCTACTTCCCAGAATACTAAATAGTCTATCTCAACAAGTCTTTCCAAGGTGATATATAAAAACGAAATTAAGAAAAAACTACTTTAACAACAAAAACCAGCGTGGCGAGTGTAGACCAGATTCTCCAGATCTTCTGGATTGCCCATCCAACAGTGGAGGTCTAGGATGCTGTGTTCTAGGGGCTGTATCATTACATGATCAAAATGGAAAAAATAAATTGTCGACAATGGTCCACATCTTTTGAATACCCTATTTACTATCTTTTTTCTACAAAATCGTACAATATTAATAATTGAATGTCATTGCTTAATAGAGTAGCAAATAAAAAATGACATTTTGAACTTAAAGATAAGATATCTTTATGATTCCAGTTAAGTAAACATAAAGTTACAAAGTGTGAAATGATGACACAAAGTTAATCTATTCTTTTTTGTAAGTGAGTTACTGATATTGTTCAAACTTAAAGATAATTAGTTATGTTTAAAACTATAAATTTTTGATGTATTCTATACAATATTAGAAGAGCTTTCGCATGAAACTCATCTCATCCAGGCCTTCCAGATCTTTTAACAATTCCACAAGTTGCTATTAGTTTTTACGGGGTTTTTTTTATACTAGCACAACATGTGACTGCTACCACCTGATGGTAAGTGGCGCCTGAGGTCCATGAATGTAAGCAACTGGAATAAGACACATATGACTGACATCAGAACCCAACATTATGATGGCAATTCGAGCCTGATCCCTGAAACTACTGGGTTTATCAGCACATATGGTGGATACTACCCCACCCTGACAAACTTGGAAAATTACCACCATCACCTTGTTGTTGTTAATATATGACAAATTAATGTAAGAAAAGTGTACTTCTCATGCCACAATAATGTCTGTTAATTAAAATAAATTAAAATGGAATTTATTTTTGATACTTCAAGTTTGGTACGCTAGAGACATCAACAAGCTTGCCACTTGTAATAACTAAAAATGTGTGGAAGCGAAATGGTTGTGATGAAACTTTACTTTACTGGACAGCTTTGTCAGAATTTTCTTGAAGGCCCATTTCCAACAGTGGAGGTCTAGGACTCTTGTGTTCAATGGGGACAGACCGTTCCTCTCTTGAGTTGAAAAGGAATGGGATCTCACTCACTAACATCAAGACTAAATAGTAATTAAACTAGATATAAATTAGTTCACCTGCACAATTTCCTTCACAAGAGGATGTTTAGCAACTTCTCGAGCAACACCTCCATCTCCGCCTCCTACTATGAGGACCTTTTCAGGGTTTTTATGAATGCACAGCGGTAAGAATGAAATCATTTCCTGTAACAAGGCAAAGATCATTAAGCATAAACTGAAAGTGATGAGAAAATCCAGCATTACACATGTGGAATATCACTTCATGAATAACAGAGTTATAAATATGTGGAACAAAATACCAAAAGATATATTGAACACTTATAAAAACAAACTTGATAAGTGGCTATTGACAATAGAAATAGACAATGGTGATAACTGACAATTTTATAAACTTTACATCAGTGCTTGATATAGGCATATGCAATACACTGCAGGCCTATCAATCAATTATAGCAATGTTTAATGTTTATTGAAATATCCAAGGGCTGTTCAATTCACCACTACCTTTAGTGACTTTTTATTCTGAGCATAACATGTGACATTGTGCCCAGCTGATGGTATGCCGTCTTAAAAAGCAGAATCAGACCACCTTACTAGGAATTACGGACATAACGATGATAATAGACATAAAACATGAAGTCAAATAAATATTATGATCTCACAGAAGAAATAGTCAGGAATGGGTTCAAGACTCAGCCTTATGCAGTGGAGGTTGGTGTGAGAGGAGTCCCAGCAAAATTTATGCATCGCTTACTGAAAGGTTTGGGCCTAAGCAGGTCTGCCATCAATATACTGAGCATCTTGTTGTAAAAAAAAAGGAGGCCTACTTTTCAAACCAGCCTATTGTCGGTTGCACACCATTCTTCTCGTTTCTTACCCACGATGGACCCAGCACCAGCACAGTGAATCCATAGAATGCTTAGATTTTTTTCTTCTAGACAGGTTTTCTGAAAATGTGCAATCTTAGATACTAGAAAATGAGGACTCACTTGATAAGAAAATTCATCTTTTTCAGTACATTGTACAATTCCATCTAAAACCAGGACTTTTCCAAGACTGATAGTGTCCAGCACCAAAATGTCCTGATATTCAGATTTACCAGAATATAACACATTTTTAACTTCAAAGGAAAACGTGCTTCCCGGCCACATATCACAAGATTCGCTATACCAATTCTTCTTAAGTAAATCCATGTTAATTATTACTGTAATAAATTAACTAATTAAATTAGGTGTGTGTAATTCTATTGTGTGGTTGCAGCGAAATGAAAATTACCGAGTATTACAATAAGTAAATACAACAATTACTTAAACAAGCAATGTCTTTACTATATCATTTATTTACCTAGCCTAATGAGACCGTTTTTGATAAAAACTAATTTCTTATTATAATAAAATATACTAATCTGTGCACGTCCTCCTCTTTTTACTGATAGCTTTAGTTGTTCTTTTACTCGGATTTTGAATTTGTGTCTGTATTTTCATTGTAGATTGCGTGTTATTTCATATCAAGCCTGTGTTTAGTTTGATGATAACACGTTTTGTATAAAGAAATGGAAATTTAAGAACACGGGTCTGAGCTGTCAAATTTTGACACTGAGTACGTTTCAGGCAAAGACATTGGCCGTGTTCGACTTGGTGCTGTAAGCGCTTTTTACTGAATTTTGCTTTAATAGTCGCTCCAGTAGCTTTTCTATAATGACATCGAATAACCAATGACAAGAACTCGGGTTTCACAGCGAATGATATCACCGATTTTACTGCGAATCATTTTTTTTCGGGTAGTGCAATCAAAGCAAATTGTCCGTGGTCAAAATGACAAATTCAAGCCTTTCTTCTTTCATTTCTATTTAGTTAGAACTACTAGCGTCGGTAATTCTGTTAGTATATTTTTTAAATGCTACATGTTTAGATACAAAATTATAAATGGTCTATTAATCATATATTCTTCTTATGTCCCCTCTATGACCGATCCACTCTATTATCGTCTCTTCATAAAAAACTGTTCCCTTTCCTACCTCTATCGCTTCTCTTCTCTTTTCTTTAAGCCCTGTTATTTACGCCATATTCACAAGGTTCCTCAACCAGAATGATATCAAACTCTAACAACCAAGATCACAGTGGCGCCTACGGGGTGGAGGTGGACTGGCCTTGCTTGGCTCGCGGGACTGCTTCTCTCTTTCCCTCTCCATGCGGACTGTTCGACACGGTCAGTGTCATATTTGTTCTAAGCGCTCTGAGCGCGATTCGGAATGAGCCACTGTTAAAATGTCATGTGTCAAGTCAAAAAAAGGATTATTGTCAAAAACTGCCTTCTGTTCTTTCAGAGAAAAACAAATCACGATAAATAATTCGCATCATGGACGGAAATAGAATAAGTTATGACAATTACATATGTAAAGCAAGAGAATTTGTGGCCATATCGAACAAACTTTGTGACGACTGGAAGTTATACGAACATAAACATGAAAACGGAACTTTGATTAAGAAAGAATCGTTTAAAGAACTATTAAACAGTAATAATAAGTTAACTTTGAAGGCTGAATATTTAATTTCATATAATGTTAGTTACGAAGTTCCAATATTCAGTTTTAATTACTGGAACGAGAGAGGAGTTCTGTTAACATTAGATGAAATTAGAGAATTGTCACTTATTCAGTAAGTTTATTCAATGCATCATCATAGACCCTACAATACGGGGTCCTAGATCTGTAGCAGTAGATGCAGCTTCCAAAAATTATTTAATTTAATTAGTATTTGGACCTATCTTACAATGTTGGCCAGATGGTTTGCTAAGAAATTTTAAATTCCTAATGATTCCACAATTTGTCTCTTTTATTGCCCCCATAGTGTAGTAATTAAGAACGTAGATTCAGATGTGGTCATTCAGGTACTGGGTTTGATTCCTGGTCAGGACACAATAGTTTATTTTATTTCTTTAGTTTAGTAAACTAGAGATATCAATGAGCTTGTCACTTGTCCTTATCGCCTATAGTAAAGTTGCCTAAATGACAATCTACTTCTTTAAAAATGTGGTTTAGGGCAAAGGCTGTTATGATACTTTTTTTTTATTCCACAATTTGAAAGTGGAATCGAAACTAATGGTGTCATGTGGCACAAGAACGGTAGTGTTGTAAATCTATGACAAATGTACATAAGTTTTATATGACATAGACTATGGCTCATTATCAGATGTTCAGTGGTGCATTTGAACCTGGAACCTTAAAATTGTAGTACAGCATTCTATAATAATAATAATAATAAAATTCTTTATTGCAAAATAAATATACATCACAATTTAGTTGTTACATAGGTTAGGGCATAAAATAAATCATACATAGTAACAAAAACAGTTTAGCTGTGACATCTGAAATAGTCGGTGGGCGGTGTTTCAAATGTCATTGTAGGAATTAGTACTTGCAACATTTTATATTACTCTAGACAATATTTATTTATATTTGCTGAAGGCAAGACTTAAATAATTGTTTGTGTGTATGTGTATGGTTGATGTATATGCATGTTGGTGTGTGGTAAATGGAGCACCAGTGCTCATTGAATTACTGGCCTTTAACAATTTGATGTTTATTAAGGATAACTATCAACTAAATGACAGCAGACTATGTCCAGTGGTATTGTGCCCCTTATTATTTACTCAATCTTAATCCAAATGCATTTAAAGTTCAAGGAATTCTTCTGATCTGATTTGAGAGCTGGGAGAATTTGTCGGTTTAGAATTAAGTGTTGAATCTAATGAATAATCTTTATAGGCAACTGTTAATTCATTACCTATTTTCATGAAATAATAATAATATTAATTTTAATCCAATAATATAATAATGTCACTTGATGCAATGCTATGCATATCTTACTTTAGTTTGCTATTGTATCCAAACTATTTAATAATTTTCACACATATATTAAATTGATCTTATGCTATATACTATAATAAATATTGTTATTTTTCTTTATTAATGTTTTATTAAGAACATAATCCATTTTGGACTATAGTTTTGTACGACTTGGTGCAGTATAAATAGTAGTTTCATGATGTATAAAATATTTCTGCCTTTGCCCTTTGCAATTTAATAATCTATAATACTTATGTAGTCTATAATCTTTAATTAATTAAACAATAAATAAAACTATTTTTTTTTAATTCCAGAATTAGCAAAGAAGACTTTTACTCAGTTATAACACAACAGGAACACCCAATATTGTTTCGACCATTCTTTACCATCCATCCGTGCCACACCGGCTCACTTTTGGCTAATTTCAAACAAAATTCCAAAAATATAATTATCACATTTCTTAGTTTAGTAGCTCCTTTATTACAACTTAAATTACCATTAGAGTATGCTGTATAGTATAAATATATACAAAATAGAATCAGCCATCTACAACCAAGACATTAAATATACTATAACAAGACAGTTGAAGTAACCAAGAGATTCAAAGCTACACGAATCGGTACATAATGAATTAGTGTATGATATTCATTGCCAAAATCCTTGAAAATATGATGAAAATCAGGTATTATCGGATTTGGAATGGAATAACTTATTTCGAGTTTGTACACAGATTTTAGTGAGGAAGCAAATAAAGATTATTATTAAAAGAATTAATAGCCGAGATGACACAGAAGAAGAAGAAAGGGCAGGATTACAAACAGACAATGAGCTAAGGCCAGATACCGCTTAATTAACATTTAAGGAAAAGTTGCAGCTGAAAATTGATAAGATTTACTGTATCAGCTGCTCGTCAATGGAACAAGCTTCCACTGACCATCAGACAAGCTCCTTCAATTCACATCTTTAAAAAAACAACTTAATACTTTCTTTTGAAACAAGCAGAACAGTATATTTTAAATTTAAATATTTCTTCTTAATAATATTATATTATTTTCATATATATCTACTATATATTAATAAGTATTTAAGTAGTCTATGTATACATACTATTTATGTAGTTTATTCAAATTTAAAATAAGGTTAAAATTGCACCCCACATATTATACTGTCTCACTCTCCCAAAGGTTAGCTGGTAGAAAAAGCCGAAATGGCTTTAAGTTCGCCTTTGTACATACTTTTAAGTTAAAGTGCAATAAAGTATTTTAATAATAATAATAATAAGAGTATGAAATTCCCAGATCCTGAAGTACAAAATGAATAGGGATTGGCGAATATGACATGTTTAACTTGAAAAATTGTTACCTCAAAGCGTGCCTTATCCAATCCAAACAATCGTTTAACTTGCTTAAAGCACAGCAAAGCGGAAAAGGCATTTTCAACGCTATTTCGTCTTCTCTTTGTAAAATAATTAACAAAATTATCATTAATAAAACCCCAAAAAGTATTAAATATAATAATTAATATAACCGATATAAGATATTTGTACAATGGGGTGTATCACTAACTTTTTGTCACGATGATAGATGGTACCTAATAAAACTGTCAGTTGCATAGAAAACTTGTATTTTTATTACGAAATTTATTATTTTCTAATGGATATAATGCCGAAGTGAGCAGCTTTTAAATGTACAAATCGATATAACCAAGCGAAATATTGAAGGTTGTTAGTGTTCAGGTTCTCATGTTGTGGCGTGTCCGGTGGTCGTCCCTTCCTTAGAATGTCATTGCAGCGGTGGCACGTGTGTCGGGTCCCGGTTCGCACCCTAAGAGCCTGGTTAAGCGGGGGACATGCGTTATGTCCGTGATCGGGTGCTGCTATGGGGGGCCTGGGACCTCTGCCGAACACATTCAATTTATTATTCTTAAATTAGCAGAGGCTTTGCGTTTTGTCAGCTTTCGGGTTGCACACAGACAAATCCTAAATCTCATACCTGGTGGGGTACCACTGTACCATGTTTTATAATCTCATGGGTGAATTTGAAAGATATTTATTCATTGTTGTTGTGTAATTCTATATTTGTTTCATTTGTAAATCTGATATAGCTGAGTTTTCCTTGCAGATTCGTTTCTCAGTCAGATTGTACATTAACAGGTCACTGGAATTTGCTAAGCTGTTAGTCTTCTGCTAACAGCTTACTCCTTGGACCACTTCGCTTCTTAGTCTTGCGCTAACAGGAGTAGAATCATTCTAAATAATGACGTGTCACAAATGCCTGTAATAGGTTTACGTGAATAAAGATATTTTGACTTTGAAATAAATATAAATGAATAAATATTTTCAGATAGGTCACACAGCGCCATCTAATTTCCGTGGTAAGCTACGAGGCTTGTGTTACGGAAACTAGATGGTTAATAAACTACATATTATACTTTTTTTTTGTAAAATATACATATAAACACCCAGACCGAGACAAATTATATAATGTACAACTTGCCCCCGGTGGGAATCGAACCCACGACCTCCCGAGTTCACGGCAACGTTTGTTACCACTAGACCACGGAGGCGGTCAATTGATATTGAAATCAAAGATATGGTAATCTCAAAATTGCCGTCCTAATAGGATTCAACCTTTTTTCTTTTTAAAGACTGTCCGCCTTCATAATTCGTATTTTAAGGTAGGTAACGTTAAGTTAAAATATTTTTTTTTATTTAAAAAAGAAAAAACTTCAAAAACATTTTAAAAAATAGCGTCATAGGTGTAACCAAGTTGCTTACCGCTAGCGACATCTATAAAAAAGCTTTGCCTGATACACGCCATTAAAAATAAATCACGACCATGGTAATAAAAATTAGAAAAACTCGAAATGTATTAAATATAACCATTAAATGAGGTGTATTAGCCAAAACTTTTTGTAGATGTCGCTAGCGGCAAGCAACTTGTTTACACCTAGGACGCATATTTTGCACGCAATGCCATGCTGGTACCAATACTTATGTATGGAAGCGAGACGTGGATATGTCAGAATACCCATGAGAGTAGAGTTAATGCAGTAGAAATGAGGTCGTTGCGTCGAATATGCGGCGTAACTTTAACGGACCGCATACGTAATGATGAAATACACAAAAAGGTAGGTATGAAAGAAAGCATAGGGACAAAAATAAGGAAAGGCATGATCCGATGGTTCGGGCATGTTGAAAGGATGAGCGAAGAGAGATTGACGAACCAGATATATAATGAGAAAGTTGTGGGTAAAAGAGGCCCTGGCAGACAAAGACTCACCTATCAATATCAGATATCAACAGCTGAAGGTGCATTAAACAGCGATCGAAACAAAAGGGCATGTATGAAGAGGTTGAGGAAGCGAAAGAGGTATGTCGTGATCGTGACAAGTGGCGCTCAATTGTCTCTGCCTACCCCTGTATTTAAACATCTTCTTACCTTCTTAAAAAGCAAAATGATATATTTAATTTATATACATGACATGGATTATTATTATTAGTGTATGTATTTATATTTAGATTATTATTTATGTAATTATTTATTTATTTATATATGCCACGGCTCCCTTAACGATATCATTAAAAGGGCTCTAGCCACCATCGAGGTTCCAGCTCTTCTAGAGCCTGTTGGAGTTATCTGAGACGATAGCAAGAGACCCGATGGTATGACGTTGGTCCCCTGGGAACGGGGACGTGCTCTGGTGTGGAACGCCACGTGCGTCGACACCCTCGCTGCGTCGCATCTTACGGGGACAGCGCATAAAGTGGGAGCCGCGGCGGAAAATGCGGAGTCCAGCAAGCGACGCAAATATGTAAGTATATTAAAAGATTACATATTTATACCGTTTTCTGTAGAAACTGGGCCCATAGAGTCCAAGTGCAAAAAAGTTTTTAAAAGACAACACCGCGTCTTGTCGTCTCCTCCGGTGACAAGAGGGCTGACTTTTTCTTCGCCCAGAGAATCAGTATTGCAATTCAGCGGGGAAATGCAGCCAGCGTGCTTGTCACCATTCCACGCGGACGGGACTTATATCCCTATCCTTAGTATTAATATTAATTTTATTTTATATTTTGTAAAAAAAATTTTCGAATAAATGCTTTTAGATTATTTATGTATGTTTATAAATGTATATTTTATGTTTGTAACTGACATGTTCATTTATATATTTATATGACATGTACGTTATTCCCAGTGAAAGGTATAGCAACATTTGCATTTGGTTTAATATTTATTCTCTCCTTCTAACTCTGCACCCCACAATTTCTTATGTCGTTCTCCCAAAGGTTAGCTGTTAGAGAATACCTACAAGGTATTAAGCTCGCCTATGTACTTAATTTTATTTTGTATATTTTAATGTGCAATAAATAATTTTATTATTATTATTACCCCGCAAGGGATTTGGCGTGAAGATATGAATGAATTAATGTTTTGGAAGGCTTCAGCAGTGGACGTCTTCGAGTCTGTTTTCTAAAAGCAATATATTTTGGCCTGTGCGTGTTCGGTTGATTTGATTAGATGCAAAATATCAGCCGTTATACCATATATCATTGGGTGTTGATAAGATAGGTATTCGTCATTAGGTAATATCCACTGCCTTTGTTGCTTGTATCTTAAGTGCGTATTGACGTACCTATTGCCAACCATGTGTTTTATATCGTATAATTAGGATGAAGGATTGTAAACTAAGTGCTGTTTATCTTTGCATGACAAGTGCTTGTGTCTGTGTTAGTTTATTTATCAGTGGGTTATGGCAGAACCTTACGGTAAGCGCCTATTAACTATTATGAATTATTTAATTTATATCGACAATATTTTGTAAGTTTTATCTGCTATGTAATCTATCTACTGTAAAAAATTGGTGTAGAAAATAATTAATCCTAACGTGTTATCTTATAATAATGGTCTATATACTTATTAGAGCCATATGTTCATCATCACATCCACTAGAAGACAGTCCTAGACCTCCACTGCTGGAGATGCATAACATATTTAATTAGTAAATATTTGAGAGAAAAAAAAAACTTTACAAAATATTTATTATCCATGAATTTTGCTTTAATTGAAATAAATTATTATACAATAAATACAAATTAAAACTACTAAATAATAAAAATAAAATTAAATATAAACTAAATTATAAATAATGTCTAATCCGAGTTAGTCCCAAGGAGACTGGCAACATTTCCCCTCTGTATAACGAGGCTAATACGTTGGCAGATATTTTTTTATACTAGCACGACATGTGATGCCCACCTGATGGTAAGTGGTGCGTAAGGTCCAAGAATGTTAGCAACTGGAATCAGACACTCATGACTGACATCAGTCCCTAACACTATGCTGGCTTGACTGAGCATAACGGCAATTCGAGCCTGATCCCAAAACGTGTGGTGTATCCAGTTTACTGCGTTTATTGGTACGAACGGTGGATACTTTCCCGCTCCGGCAGACGGGGCAAATTACCACCTTATATAAATTGCCAGTCTTGCCCTTTGACAGTTCCTTCGTATTCATCTACTTATAGGTATATTTACTTGGCAGTGTGACAAGAACATTTGCAAGTGGTTCCATTGTATAAGAACCAAACGGCACAAACACGAGCCCCTCGTTCCGAGACACGATAATAGTAACCTAAGCACGCTTAAAGGTGTTCCAAGACGTGTATAAACTGTTTTGCCAAAGCTATGTGACGTCACAAATGACATTATTCCTCGCGCTTGGACTGCTCACGATATCGAGGTAGATCGCTCTGAGCGCTGTCAGTTTTTTGTCATAATGTCGCGCACCATTTCAAAGTTTATTTAATATTAGGTTTTCTTTTCAATTATTTAATATTGTAATTCGTTTATACTGTTTGTTTATAACTTCTAAAACAAATCTATAATTAATATTTAAGTAGGAAGTGAAATAAAAATGTTTGTAACACGGCAAGTTATTTTAAAAGACCAAAATAAGTTAATAATATTAAACTTTACACATAAAGATGAATAAACCGAGAGATGTTATGTTTGTTAGTATTCATACTCAAAGATGTTGAATTCGTAATTTATCTTCCATACATTTATTTTATGAATGAAAATGTGATTTAGACCGTTCCGAATTGATATCACGCTCTGAGCATCCAAATCGTGATAGATTCGGAACGACTGTTAGTACATATTCATTCTAAGCGCTCTGAGCTTGATTCGGAACGAGGGGAAGTCAATCCTAATAGACTCGTATTTGCGATGTTTAACCTTTTCTCTGGATTTAAACGCAGAGGTACCGGGTTCAAAACCTGGTGTGGGCACAATCATTTATTTATTTGTGTTGTTACTCAAGTCTGGTACGCTAACGACAAGCTTTCCACTTGTCATTATGGGCCTGTAATAAAGTTGTCTAAATGTGAATCAACTTTTTAAAAAGCGTGGTGATAATGGCTAATAATAGATTAATTAATAAAAATAAAACGTTAAATTAAGAAATTAAAACATTAATTATACACGGAATAACAACAACAATTGCCTCAGTTAATATTTAATTATTTACTGCAATGTTATTGAACACAATAGGGATGGAATTTATATAGAATGCTTACAGTTTAGGTTTTAGCTTATAGTACAAGATACTCACGTAGAAGAGCTACCTTCACCGATCTATTATTTTAATTTTTTTATTGACAACAAACAGTCATTTACATCACATGACAAACAGAATTGAGTGTCGAGACTTTACACAAAATACAATAAACAAAAACACAAACAAGTATAGCAAATTAACAATTAAGCATAAAATTTAGTCTGATCATTCAAAAATCAGACTTAATTTTATTTTAAAATGAAATGCACGTCTCTTAGCGGTGTCGGAACATTGTGCGGGTCATTGGATAAACAGATCATTGGATAAAGAGGGAAGTCCCTCGAAAAATTTAGGTACTCTTTTAGAAAATAGCTCCTTACGCATATCTGTCTGCCTACGACTGGGCATAAAAGTATGTGAACCACATCGTTGTCCATGTGGCAAAGATGTCGATGAGCTTGGTCACCACGGGCTGTCGTGTTCCAAAAGTGCGGGTCGCTTTTTCCATCACAGCGCTATTAACGACCTCATTCGTAGGACGCTTGCAGTTGTCTCGATCCCATCTATTTTAGAACCAACCGGTCTGAGTCGAGACGATGGCAAGCGTCCAGACGGAATGGCATTAGTTCCTTGGAGATTGGGTCAATCCCTGGTATGGGATTTTACCTGTTGGGATTCCCTAGCCCCTTCCCACCTTCAAGCAACTTCTGTTAGAGCTGGTGTTGCAGCGGAACAAGCGCAGATCAGCAAGCGTCGAAAATATGAAACTATTTGCTATAGTTACTTTTTTTTCGACGTTTGCTGTAGAAACGATGGGCCCGTGGGGATCGGAACTTAAAGCCTTTATAAGGAAATTGTTCCAAGGCTCATTGACGTCTCTGGTGACAATAGGGCTGGCAGTTTTTTCTCCCAAAAATTAGGTCTGATCATTCAAATGGGAAATGCTGCTAGTGTATTGGGCACTATGCCACAAGACAGCGATTTGGAGGAGCTATTTTTTTTGTAGGTATTTAATTTTTATTTTCTATGTATTATTATTATTTTTTTAGGTTAGATTTTATTGTAATATAGTTTATTTAATATTGTTTGTATATTACTTCGAATAAAAATTTACTTATAGTTAACATTAGAAATATATTATTTTAATTTAGAGAACATATGTAATTTTAGGTCGTTTATAAATTTGTTAACATTAGACTTAAATAAGTTAAGATGAGACAATTCCTTATCGTAGTAGTCAAGAACGACAAAAGTATCTATAAGCCGTGTACCTAATAGATGAATTAGAAATAACAAATAGGTTGTTGCTGTGTTGGGACACGTAATGATATATTTTGTAAGAGTGTAGAAGAGTACTCGCATAACATTATCCGTATGAAATTAACTTTTTTATATAGGTAGGTAATAAAATACTTTAACAAAAGCTATGGTTGCTCAACGAAATATGGTCTAGTGAATTTTTGAAGTGGGCGTTGCCGCGTTGATGGCTACTGTCCAAACTACGTGAAATATCAAAAAAAGAAAAAGTTCCCGGGCCGATTTTGTAAATTAATAAAACTATTAAAATATTTTTTTAAAACTCGGAATAAAGATTTTGACTTTCGGGTTCGATTCTGCAGTTTGCTTAAGTGTGACGTTTGACATTACAAAATTTGGCCCCTGTGAGCGACACTATCAGCTAGTGCACTAATAGTGGTTTATTTGAACAAAGTAAAAAAATATTGTTGGCGTATTTTTTATTAAAAAATTGGATTACATTCAGATAACAGATCTGTGAAGGACTCTCTTCTACGTATCTATCACAGTTCGCTTGTAGGATGACACTGGCTACATCGTCAGCGTGCGACAGATGCATGAGTCTCAAAATTTATGTGCACGTCGAGACAGAACAGTAATAGGGTGCATATTTTGGACTACTATGCTTGTGGTTCGATGTTGCGGAAGAAGGAATAAGATTGTGGATCTCTTCAGAACACAACGTTGTATAGCTTGTAGAACACGCTCAGGGAGGTCATAACTCGGCGAAGGTGCAACGATTTTAGAGATTTAGACACGTGTCGTACACTATACAAATCACTTTCAGCAGGACATTGAGAGCAACTGTAAGATACTTTGCGAAACCATCCCAGAGGTGAGAACAGTATTCCACCTTATTTGTGCTTTCTAAAGTCTGAGGCGTGAAAAAACCGTTTCACTTTGTTCAGTAACCTAAGTTCTTTGACGCTGCTGATGCTCTCAATGATATAGTTTCGGAGGTTGGGTTCCGATCGTATTTCGTATTTGTTGAAATAAGCGACAGAAGACTAAATTCTCCAAACGTTATATATCCTGGAAGGCGCATCTATATTGCAGCAGTCGAGGTCTAAAACACAAAGCTGATGATAGATAGATAGATAAATTCTTTATTGCACAGAAAATAAAACATTTTACAGTACATAGGCGACCTTAATGTCTAAAAACATTAACAGCTAACCTTTAGGAGAAGTGAGCAGGGATTGTGGGTGCATGAACACTAATGTTTGACAATGAGTTTTATTGAGAAAACGACTTATAACTGAAATAAATATATATATATGTATATAAATAATAAAGCTATGGTTATATACATAAATAACACATAATTATACTTACTATATAAAAAATAAATAATATATATATATATATATCATCATCATCATCAGCCTGTGTCTCTCCACTGCTGGATATAGGCCTCCCCCAAGGCTCGCCACTGCACGCGGTCTTTTGCAATACTCATCCAACCCCCACCAGCGACCCTACTTAGGTCATCCGTCCATCTGGCGGGGGGTCGTCCCACTCTGCGTCGTCCCGTACGTGGTCTCCACTCCAGAACCCGTTTGCCCCATCGGTCGTCGGTTCTGCGGCAGATGTGTCCGGCCCATTGCCACTTCGGCTTGCTAATTTTGAATGCTATGTCAGCAACTTTGGTTCTCTGACGAATTTCAACGTTTCGAATTCTATCCATCAGAGAAATACCAAGCATAGCTCTCTCCATAGCTCGCTGAGCAACCTTGAATTTGTGAACCAGACCCACTGTCAGTGTCCACGTCTCTATATATATGTACAAATAATACATACAATAATATACGGACTCTGTAAAGTTATGTAGATTCGTCTTGCTTTTTGTGAAAGTGTTTGGTAAGCTAATTTTTGAAACTAATGATTGATGGTGGTTTACGAATGTTGATGATGATGATATGCTAGGCAAAGTCTAAAGACGGTTTATAGATTCAGTAAACTAGTGCACTTTGTGACATTGAACGCTTATTCATTAATCTATACTATTGGAGCGAACATGTGCAAAATTTCTCATCGAGCCGGTCAGCTTGTGGCGACCGTGATAAAGAGGTAACATTCAACTTGAAACCGGCTAAGTAATAGCTTGCTATCTGCTTAAACTCCCCTTCCTACGGTGTTACCAGCTGACCATGAGATGAGGGTAAATTTTCTATTATTTATTGCATTACTTAATAGGGAATATCCATGTAAAAAAACTAGTTTGCTATCAAGGAACATAATACTTATGACGCCCGACGGCAATGTACTGGTATTGGATAGAACAGGCCGCATAGTGTACTGCTATGTGGGTTGCTGCTGCTGCATATCTATGTAGCAGCAGCGATCTACTTGGCGCTGCGCTGTGCGGTCGTTATGATTTTGACGCGTGTATATATACATATATTATAGTAAAATTTAAGCACCTTTATCTGTAAGTTATAATATTTTTTTAAATATGAATCCTAGTGATTTCAAACGAATTTATTGATATTATTATGCATTTTTTATTTCAATCTTAGTGTAGTTTTAGACACAGATAATTTTCATTTTGCCTCCAAATCGTTAATGAATGACAAATGAATTAAATATCTTCCCAATAATATTGGCAAAGAGTTCCATTTTCAAAATTTAAACTTATTTTTTATTATATTGTTTACAAGTGGCCAGTTCTAAAAACTTTCAGTGTGACCCTCGTATCATTTTTAAGATATATTCATTAGCGTATAAACTAACTTTAAAATTATTTTTTTAAAATCGTGTATATTGCGCTTTTTTAATGAATTTTGCTTAAAGTGAAATAAAAGTAAAAAGTAAAGTATCATCACGACCGTCTCCCTTCCGGGGTGGTCAGAAACCACGCTTATAAATAAGCGGATTCACATTTTACTATAGGCCAATCATGACAAGTGGCAAGCTCGTCGATGTCTCCAGCGTACCAAACTCGAGAAATATCACAAATAAATTAAATGTATTTATTTACATTAATAAATATTTGTGTGTCCTGACCAGGAATCGAACTAGGTACCTCCGAGTCTACATCCACGGACTTAACCGCTAGACGAAGGCAGTTATTAAAGCGAAATAAAGTAAAAAAGCGCCAGGTCGAACATGTCAATTAGATATATATATGGCGATTATACATATATAATCGAGGTGGCACTTGATGTATTTTAATACAGTATAATTAGATATCAATAATTACAATTTCACACAGTTTCCAATGTTTAAACATATGGCCCCTAATGGGGTGTATCACTAACTTTTTATCACGATAGATGTCGCATGATAGATGGTACCTAATATAACTGTCAGTTGCATAGAAAACTTGTATTTTTATTACCAAATTTATAATTTTCTGGATATTATGCCGAAGTGAGCAGCTTTTAAGTGTACAAATCGAGATTTCTAAGCGAAATCAAAGATATGGTGATCTCAAAATTGCCGTTCTATTAATAAAACCTTTTTTCTTTTTAAAGACCGTGTGCGCTTTCTTAATTCGTTTAAGGTAGGTAACGTTAATTTAAAATACATTTTACTGTCATAAAAATACAAAACTACAATAACATTTAAAAATGATGATGTTTAAAACAAGGTACCATTGCCGCTAGCGACATCTACAAAAAGCTTTGCCTGATACACCCAATTGGACCGGTCAATATATTATACTGTTATCAAAATAATACGTTTAGTTATGTCACCATGATAAATCATCTCGCATAGACTTTCTTATCATACAATAAAGAACGCGATTAAATTCATAAAAATGCGAACAGCTAATTTGTTTTGTTTATTTGTACGCTCACAAGATTAAGTAAAGGACTATTTCTAAAGAATTATCATCAGCCAGTGTCTCTCCACTGCTAAATGTGGTATTTTGCAAGCTTCCCTTCATCCCCTGTCAGCGGCCTTCTTTAGGTCACCTGTCCTGGGGTCCACTCTTACCGATTTTTTTTTAAATAATAAAAAAAAAAAAAAAAATCTCAAAAACCGTCCAAAAGGTTTCTTTTGACGTTTATTTGACGGATTTCATAGCATGTCTACGCAATAACAAGTTTTACCTTCAAATAAAAAAAAACAAATCGGCCTTACGTTTCGGATGTCATTTTTAATGCCTTTCCATTCTGTTTCTATATTTTCCGATTCCGTCCATTTGGGGTTATGAGGTACTACGAGTATATAAAAAAATCCAAATTGCCTCAAGAACTCATTTGAGTTCTTGAGTTCTGAGTGAGTTGGTATTTACCAAGAGTCATCCGGTTGCTTGTTCTAACTAAAATTACGCACTATTTAACTTAACATCTAACTATGTACAAGGCTCTCTCCCTAGCTAGTTGAATGACCTTGAATTTGTGGACCTAAAAAATGTAACTCCTAGGTCAGGTGCTTGGTAGAAGGTCGCCATGGTCCCATCGTCTCTACCCCAAACAGCGCAACCTGGCATATTTGCGCAGCTTGAGGTTCTCTGCAGAAACCGCCGCACTCCCCGCGCTGCACGAGGTCGCCTGGATATGAGATGGGGCTAATGTGTATACACATGTCGCATACCACACCAGGGACCTTCCAAGTTTCCACGGCCCAACGGTCATGCCGTCAGGTCTCTTACCATCGCTCCGCGCAATTCCAGAGTGTTATAGGGTCGCGGGTACTCCAGCAGTGACAAGAGCTTTTCGGATGACATTGTTGATGTTATTTAAGATTATTATTTGTTACTATACGATATTTTAATATTTTAATTGTGTAGGTACGGGGAATTTTAAATAAACACTTGAACCAAAGCCTCAAAAAGTAGATTATTTTAAGTAACATTTACTTTTATTTTTAAATAATTATTACTATTAGCGTCTATGTCTAGCGTACCAAACTCGAGAAATATCACAAATAAATTCAACATTATTTAAATGTATTTATTTACATTAATAAATATATTTGTGTCCCGACCAGGAATCGAACCCGGTACCTCCGAGTCTACATCCACGGATTTAACCGCTAGTTAGGCGGAGGCAGTTATACATATATTATATTATTGTTATTCCCCACACTAGCCAAACCTATATCCTAATATTAATTTAGTACATACGAGTACCAACTTGTGGAATCGTTAATAAATTCTCATTAAAAATTGACATAATATCCTCGCCAAGCCGTCTGGCCAGCGTGGCGAGTGTAGCCCAAATTCTCCAGATATATGTTCTGGAAGGCCCATCTCCAACAGTGGAGTTCTAGGACGCTGTGTTCTAGGGGTTGTAATGATGTATTAATATTATAATGTATGTACCTAATCTATTAATAAAACGTTATGTGTATGTATTATTAGTATTTAGTTTATTATAGTATTTATTATTGTAGTTTAGATAATATTGCATATTTATTACGTAATCATATTTCTCTAATTGCACCTACCTTACGTCTTTATTGTTCTACAGTGTCCCTTAAGTTGGCTGTCAGAGAATGTCTAGCGACATTAAGTCCGCCCCTTGTATATATTGTGCAATAAAGTTTTAATAAATAAATAAAGCCGTTTGGCCAGCGTGGCGAGTTCTTTCTGGAAGGCCCATCTCCAGCAGTGGAGGTCTAGAACGCTGTGTTGTAGGGGCTGGAATGAATGAAAAAAAAAAACCTATTAAAACTTTAAATTGTTTACTTTATTAAAATGGTTTTAAATTAAATTCTTGCTTTCAAAAAGTAAATGACTATTTTATTTTGGTAACCAAACAAAATAGCTGGGATTTTAACATAAAATATTAATATGCCAGTAAGTTAGAACACTCATTTTATACTAATTAAAAATAACCTTATTAGAACAGAAGCTAAAATGAATGATAAATGCTCTTGAACTTAATTATTAACTATAGTTCCTACTCAAAACAACCAAATATAGGTAAATACAGTCGGCAAAAATAGCACACAACTTAGCAAGTATTTTTCTGGATTAAATGTATTTATAAACATTTTGCTAAACAAAAGTGACAAAACACTTTCTGCAAAATAGTATTATATATTACTCTCACTCACACTACATTATCACTCCGCCGCATCTGTCTGTTTGATATTATAAAATGACGTCTTTTTTATTTATTATTATTATTATTATTATTTTTTGTTCTATACATTTATAAATTATCTGACATATGTATATAATTTCTATACATCATAATTATTAAGTTTTTTGAATGTAAACTGACACGGCCTCTTTACAGCCACGATCTTATTTAAGTAGTTTCTAAGTTAGTTGTTTTACTTGCTTGTAGCAATAATGTTGTGCATAACATACATAAATATGGATTATTGCCTGTTTATGGTCCAACCATTATTACCACTTTGATTAGTACATATGTTGTGAAAATTGTATTGATTTTATTAGTTCTGACTGTATCCAAGTTGTTTTGAGAGAACCAATGGAAATAAATTATTTTGATTTTGAACTACTAAAACTGAAAAACTAGTGCACCGATTTTAATGCTGTTTCCACCAATGGATAGAGTGGTTCTCGAGGAAGGTTTTTGTATATATTTTTTTTAGTTTTTGTATACATTAACGATATGAGGGTGTAAATAAAAAACAAGCCGTCTGGGAGGTTTCAACGAAAATTCTGCCTAAACCTATTGAGATATAACAATATAATGTATTGTGGAATTGTGTATCTTATATAGGTCTATAATAAAGTCCGCTATTGCATATCTCTCTCTACACTATCCATTTTAGCACTTAAAATAATAGGAAATTATAGAGCGGTAATGGGGTGTATCAGGCAAAGCTTTTTGTAGATGTCGCTAGCGGCACTGGTACCTTGTTTACACCTTTAACGCATCATTTTTTAAATGTTTTTTGTAGTTTTTTATGTTTATAACAGAAAAATGTATTTTAAATTAACGTTACCTACCTTAAAATACGAATCAAGAAAACGAACACCGTCTTCAAAAAGAAAACGGTTGAATTAATAAAACGGCAATTTTGAGATCACCATATCTTTGATTTCGCTTATAAATCTCGATTTGTACACTTAAACACTTTCTCACTTCGGCATAATATACAGAAAATAATAAATTTCGTAATAAAAATACAAGTTTCCTATGCTACTGACAGTTATATTAGGTACCGTCTATCATGCGCCACCTACCGTGATAAAAAGTTAGTAATACACCCCATTGGAAAGCTATTTACACAAATACAGTATTAATTCTTATCATTTTAAAGATTATTTTTTCCCTTTACATCATGCTTATTAAATTATTACCTTAGAAGATCACAAAATCCAAATAATGCTAAACGAAATTACTAAATTTCTTGTAATTTTTATTATAACTATTTTAATAAATAGAAAAACTTGAATTTGAATTCCTTCAAACACAGCGACGGTGACCCTTTGAAAATCATCATTACAGCCTAAAACACAGAGTCACACCTCCACTGTTGGAAATAGGCCTTCCAAAAATTTCTACGCTGCACTGATGCCCTGTAAGAGTACACACGCTACGCTGCTGGCCAGACGGGATCTGATGTCAATGGCTTATGACAACGGGGTATATCAGGCAAAGCTTTTTGTAGATGTCGCTAGCGGCACTGGTACCTTGTTTACACCTAGGATTGATTATTTTTTAATTTTATTTGTAGTTTTACATTTTTATAACAGAAAAATGTATTTTAACTTAACGTTACCTACCTTAAAAGACGAATTAAGTAAGCGAACAGCGTCTTTAAAATAAAAAAAGGTTGTATTAATTGAACGGCAATTTTAAGATCACCATATCTTTGCTTTCGCTTGGAAATCTCGATTTGTACACTTAAAAGCTGCTCACTTCTGCACAATATCCAGAAAATAATAATTTTCGTAATAAAAATACAAGTTTTCAATGCAACTGACAGTTATATTACGCCATCATCATCATTATCATGCGCCATCTATCGTGATAAAAAGTTAGTGACAAACCTCATTTATTACCGATTCTACAAGTTGGTATTAGGGACCGGGACCGACTGGCTTAATGTGCTCTCTGAGGCACGGGAACGGTGGTGTTGTAAATCTATGACAAATATTATGTAATAAAAGTGTATTTCTCATAAATATATAATGTAATTCTGTCTGGGTTTAAACCGACCTTTTAAGGACTTTAATAAAAGCGTTCTTACAACCGAGAAACCACTTCATCTCTTGTACAAAATATTTCATCATTACACAGAACACAGCGTCCTACGCGTTCACTGTTGGAGATGGGCCTTCCAAAACATATATCTGGAGAATTTCGTCTACACTCGCCACGCTGGCCAGACGGGTAGGCGAGGATCTGATGTCAATAAAAAAATATTATAATATAAAATAAAAACTAAATTATAAATATAAATCAAAAATATAAAAAAATATAATTAAAATTTAAACCGTCCGATGGGCTAAGTGTGCCGAGGACACTCGCTGCGTTCCCCTATTGAACGGCGAGGCTGACCCTTTGAACGAAATATGCTCTACTCAAAGGGTCACCCGTGGCCCAGCGGAGAGAACTATTTATTATACATATATTTATAGTAAATTTAATAAATTATATTAATAATAACTAATATAAACTAAAAATTTATAAATAAAATAACGACTATTCGATGGGCGTAGTGTGCCGAGGACACTCGCTGCGTTCCCCCGTTGAAGAGCGAGGCTGACCCTTTGAACAAGATATTCTCTACTCAAAGGGTCACCCGTCGCCAAGTGGAGTTTCTCACCAAGCTCGCGGGAGAACACAAGAGCCTCCTCGGACAACGGGCCCATCGTTTCAACTGCAAATAGAATGAAATGGTGATTGATGATGATCTCCGCGTACTTGTTGCGCTTAAGGCGTGCGGCTGATTCTGCAGCGGCCCCAGGTTTCTTATGGCTGGATGTCACATGTGACTGAGTGTGTCAACACATAAATATCACAAATAAATAAATAAATATAAAAAAACATATTAAAATAATGATTTTATCTGTACCTAGAACTTTTGCACTTAAAATGAAAACAAGCAGCATACCATTAAAACATTGATTCGTCCTAATTATTACGTAGGATAGTAGGTACCACAGCTCAAAACAAAACATTATAATTCGATTTAATTAACAAAATTAGCGCATAGTTAGGAAGTCCGCCATTGTATGAAAAACAGTTTTAATTTGTCGTAGGCTATAATATACTTTGGCTAGCAGAAAATTCATTATTTTGAACTAGAATAAGTAGAAGTATCATCACGCGGTATCCCTTTCGGGGTGGTCAGAAGCCACGCTTTCAAGAAGCGGATACACATTTAGCCCATCATTACAAGCAAGGAGTGCAAACTTAGAACATGCAATGGGGTGTATCACTAACTTTTTATCACGATAGATGGCGCATGATAGATGGTACCTAATAAAACTGTCAGTTGTTTATAATTTTTTGGATATTATGCCAAAGTGAGCAGCTTTTAAGTGTACAAATCGAGAATCAAAGATATGGTGAACTTTAAATTGCAGTTCTATTAAAAAAGCTTTTTTTCTTTTTAAAGACGGGGTGTGCGTTTTTTAATTCGTCTTTTAAGGTAGGTAACGTTAATTTAAAATATATTTTTCTGTTATACACATATAAAACCACGAAAACATTTTAAAATGATGCGATATAGATGTAAAATAAGGTACCATTGCCACTAGCGACATCTACAAAAAGCTTTGCCTGATACACCCCATTGTGAAATTTCGGTTCACATGGAATGTGGCGCCGCCTAGTAGACAGTAGGGGTACTAAATTTAATGTTCATTTATTCATTCATTAATTCAATCAGTTTGTTCAATTTATTCAATATGTCGGCCATTGTTGTCAACAAGTGACCTATAGAGTAAAAAAATAATTTTAAATGTATTGTGTGTGTATGTCCTACAGAGGCCAGCTTTTCGAATTGTGGACGATGCCACTATATCTGGAACTCTGGAATCCCTGCAGCTTCGCCGAAATGTTGCTTCTCTGAGCGTGTTCTACCGGCTATACTATGGTGAATGCTCGGAAGAGCTCTATAACCTAATCTATAACCATTCCGCAACCGAACCACACGTACGGGTCAGAATATGCACCCACATACCGTAGTCACCATTCCTTCGCGTACGTATAAATTTGGGGACTTATACATCGGTCGCACGATAAAGATGGAAATGCCCTTCCAGCCTCTATGTTTCCACTTTCCTATAACTTGAAGCCCTTTAAGCGAAGTGTGAAAAAGCATCTAGTCACACCGGCTGATGTCAGTCATGAGTGTCTGTCTGACTTCAGTTGCTAACATTCATGGACCTTGCGCGCCACTTACCATCAGGTGGGCCCAAGGTCACATGTCGTGCTAGTATATAAAAAAAAAGAAATGTGTTACTTTTAATACCGGCTCATATCGTATGGTAAACTGGTAATAAAATATACAATATTATTAAATTTTGGCGCGCATTTAATTGTATCCTACAAAGGTCGGTATTATGAAGGTAGAATACTTAATCAAAATCAAAATCAATCATTTATTTATTAACTTTTGGTACATTTATTTAGGTTCTAACAGGTGGTTGTGAGCTACAAAAGTCGACCATCTCTTAGGTATATAAATATTAACAATTTTTTTTTAAGTTAATTATTATTATTAAATATAAAATAAGAAAACAAAATGAGGTAACAAGAAACAACCAAAAATAAAGAAAAGAAAATTTAATGCATCTTGTAAGTACTCATCAAGATTATAATAAGCCTTTTTTGCCAAAAGGTCATACATACCTATTATACTTATTCAAATAAATAAAACACTGACTGAAGGTGCATTAAAAAGTCTTCGTAACCAAAGGGCATGTATGAAGAGGTTAATGAATGTCGACGAAGCGAAAGAGGTATGTCGTGATCGTGTCAAATGGCGATCAATTGTCTCTGCCTACCCCGCAAGGGATCTGAAGATGTGTATAGGTATAGATATATAGGAATAGTATTATATTCGAAATTAAATTTATGAGCAGCAACCAAATAAATGCGCAAAAATTTAAAAATATTATTAAGGGAAAAATGAAATGTGATGGATGTGGTGAACATAATTTTGATCTAAACCATGCATTAAACTGCAAAAAAGGCGGACTGGTGAAGCAGGGCCACGACCATCATCGTGACGATTGCAAGGGTTGGGCGGATATTGCTTGGGGAACTGGAACAATTGAGCCAATTATGCGAGATGCAACTTTTAGTCAGTCCGCACTTGTGGGAGACTTAATGCTTCACGGAGTATGGGAACCAGCGAGGAAACCGTTTTTTAATGTTCGCATTGTTAATGCTGATGCAACCTCATACGGAACCCGTACCTGGGGAAGCATCTCCCAAACCCATTCACACGAGAAACACCGTAAATACGACAGGGCAGCAGAAGATCTCAGAGCTTCATTTACGCCGTTGGTTATCTCGTGTGATGGCTCATTAGGTGCTAAGTACGCGGCTTTTGTCAGAAAGACCGCTTCACGGCTTTCTGAAAAATGGAAGAAGCCATTCTCACAAGTTGCAGGCTGGCTAAAAACAATAATACAAATTTCTGTAATAAGGGCTATAAGCTTAAGGATCAGAGGAACCAGAAAGCGAGTGAGATGGATAGGATGTGAGGATGGAGCAGGTATGTTTGATGATTATTTTATAGATGATTTTATATATTTAGTTTTATGTTTTTTTTAGTTATTATTGTTATTTTGTTGAAATAAATTTAATTATATGAGTATAAAATTATTAAGGGAAGCGTTCTTACAATACAATACCAATACAAAAATGTTGGACCTTAATTTATGCGTCTCACAATTTCCCTGCAATTTATTATTGATAGTTTATACTCATTGCAGTATTTCCCATAGGTACGTAGGTAGGTAGCCTGACATTGGACAAGTACAAAAAAACACCTCCTTTCTTGAAATGACCTAGAAAATGATTATTGATTATCCTTTGGAAAGAAAGTTTTAAAGACTGTCTTAATAATTGCTTCGTTAACTCTTAATAGAGGCTTTGCAATTAAAGCAAAAACGTTTTGTAATCAAGCTGTCAATTATTTGTTCTTGGGAATATCTTTGATGAGACGTCTCTAGAGGACATTTTTAGATAGTTATTTTTTATGTATATTTTTGGTACAATGAATTAAAAAAAAAACTAAATTATTAGTTAAACTAAAATTTTAAAACATATATTACTATTAATCAAAAAACTAATTAATAATAAAAAATACAACTAAAATTAATAAGTTATTATTAAAAAAAATATCTGCCAATGGGCAAAGTGCCCAAGTGAATGGTAATGCTGATCCTTTGGCCCAAATATTGCCCAGCCCTCTTGTCCTCTTGTCTCTCGTGTTGACGAGCTGTTATGACAACGCCTTGAAAATTTTATATGCACTTGGTCACTATGGCCCAAGAGTTTCAAA
The DNA here is from genome assembly GCA_910589645.1 of Tinea semifulvella. NCBI lineage: Eukaryota > Metazoa > Arthropoda > Insecta > Lepidoptera > Tineidae > Tinea > Tinea semifulvella. Next base: position 4,184,141 of record OU342611.1, on the reverse strand, counting down.
TCCAAATGCTGCAAAAACACATCTCCCAATAAGCTGAGGGTCACCATGGGCCCACCGTCTCTACTCCAAACGATAACCCAAAATCCGTAACCTGTATTTGCGCAGCTTTAGGTTCACAGCAGAAACCGCCGCCCTCTTCGCGTTTACACAGTTGCCTGGATGTACCACTTCATATTTTTTATTTTCAATTGTCAGGGAAACAAGGTGTCTTCCTCGACAGACACTCGCTTCATAGAAGTGGGCGTCATCAACGAGAACACCAAGAAGAAGCACAACAAGATCAAAACCTCCAAATATTCTCTCCTCACATTTCTGCCAAAGAATCTCACAGAACAGTTCCGTCGGATAGCCAGCTTCTATTTTCTCATCGTCACTGTTATAGCCATTGTTATTGGTAAGTATTTATTTATTTAACACGAATTAAAATGTTAAATTATTAATTTACATTAAAAACAAGAAAAATACTTACATAATATAAAATTAAAAACTAAATAGGACTTAAATATTAAATAGTCATTTATTCGAAAATAATATTTACTAAATATAAAATAAAATTAATATTAATACTAAGGATAAGGATATAAGAGAGACCGCCTCCGTGGTCTAGTGGTAACAAACGTTGCCGTGAGCTCGGGAGGTCGTGGGTTCGATTCCCACCGGGGGCAAGTTGTACATTGTATAATTTGTCTCGGTCTGGGTGTTTATATGTATAATATGTATATATTTACAAAAAAAAAGTATAATATGTAGTTTATCAACCATCTAGTTTCCGTAACACAAGCCTCGTAGCTTACCACGGAAATTAGATGGCGCTGTGTGACCTGTCTGGAAATATTTATATTTATATTATATATAAGTCCCGTCTGCGTGGAATGGAACGCTGGCTGCATTTACCCGCTGAATTGCAATACTGATTCCTTGGGCGAAGAAAGAGCCAGTCCTCTTGTCACCGGAGGAGACGACAAGACGCGGTGATATGTCTTTCAAAAACTTTTTTCGAAAACTAAATTATAAATAAAACAAACTACAATACAAAAATAACTAAAAAAAATATTAAAAACTAAAATTATAATCGTCCGATTGGCGTAGTGTGCCGAAGACACTCGCTGCGTTCCCCTGTTGAACGGCGAGGCTGACCCTTTAAGCAAAATATTCTCTACTTAAAGGGTCACCCGTCGACAAGCGGAGTTTTTCCACAAGAATCACGTCTGTTTCCCTTCCGGGCTGGTCAGAAACCACGCTTACAAAGAACCGGATTCACATTTACCCAACTTTACTATAGGCCAATCATTACAAGTGGCAAGCTCGTTGATGTCTCTAGCATACCAAACTGAGAAATATCACAAATAAATTAAATATTAATTAAATTTATTAATTTAAATTAACTAGGAATCGAACCCCGTACCTCTAAATCCACGGAGGCAGAACTTTTTTTAAAGGAGCTTATTTACTTATTTAGTGTATGTATGGTGGTACCAACACTTATGTATGGAAGCGAGACGTGGATATGTCAGAATATGCATGAGAGTAGGGTTAATGCAGTAGAAATGAGGTCGCTGCGTCGGTTATGCGGCGTCACTTTGGCGGACCACATACGTAACGTCGAAATACGAAAAATGGTAGGTATAAAAGAAAGCATAGGCACAAAAATAAGAAAAAGCATGCTACGATGGTTCGGGCATGTTGAAAGGATGAGCGAAGAAAGATTGACGAACCAGGTATATAATGCGAAAGTTGTGGGTAAAAGAGGCCCTGGCAGACCAAGACACACGTATCACGATCAAATAAATAAAACACTAGCTGAAGGAGAATTAAAAAGCCTTCGTAACAAAAGGGCATGTATGAAGAGGTTGATGAATGTCGATGAAGCGAAAGAGGTATGTCGTGATCGTGTCAAGTGGCGCTCAATTGTCTCTGCCTACCCCGTAAGGGATCTGGCGTGAAGATATGTATGTATGTAGTGTATGTATTTATTAGTATGTAGTGTATCTATGTCTTAGTATGTAGTATATTGTTTATATCTGCACTACCCTTCATCTCATGCTCTCCCAAAGGTTAGATGTTAGAAAATGCCGTGTAGGCATTAATCTTCACCTTTGTACAATTTTTTTCGTGCAATAAAGAATTTAATAATAATAATAATACGTTTAGCCAACTTTACTATAGGCCCAATGACAAGTGGCAAGCTCGTTGATGTCTCTAGCGTACCAGTAACCGCTAGACCACGGATGCAGCTCGGACCTCGGACGTATAAACGTTTATCCGATTCAATAACTAGGTTTGTGCGTGCTACGTACCTACTCGTAGCACGCACGTAATGCTCTACTGAAGCTTTAGGGAAAATGATAAGATAAATACTATTTAGGTAGGTACTACTAACCTTGTGTGAAATTTTAAGTTATGTGACGAACAGAAGATAAACATGCTATTTAATCATTATTACCCTTGCGAAATCAAAAGCCACGCCTTATAGTCTAACAACCGTATATTAATAGCATGTTCAACTTGGCGCTTTTTTTTTGCTTTATTTCGCTTTAGTAGTGTTTTTTTTTATTTAAAGCAACATTCAGTAATAAAATTGTCCTTTGCAACGTTTCCTTGCAACAAACCATTGCTTTATAAACATTATATAAAAAAGTATTATCACGACCGTTTCCCTTTCGGGGTGATAGAATGTATGTAAATATTTTTTCTTTTTTTTTTTACTGTAATAATAATTTATTAGAAGTAGATACAAAAATATTAAAATAAAACAGATTAAAAAACTAATTATAAATAAAACTAAACTAAAAATACATATGAAATTAAAACTATTCTACAGAATAAACTAAGGGCTTACCACCAGGGAGGGTAGCTAAAACGCTCGCCGCATTTCCTCGTTGAATTATAATCGAAATATTCTGTTTTAGGTAGTTATGGCATTTGGGATCGCCACACTCTTGAAAAATTCGTTTACCCAGCTCTTTTATGAATTTGTGGGTATTATAAATATTAATTAAATGTATTTATTTACATTAATAAATATTTTTGTGTCCCGACCAGGAATCGAACCCGGTATATTATAAAAAGTCCATTTTAATCGGATACGGTTGTCCCAACAAGACGCCGGATTTAAATTTGTCGGTTACTCGATATAGCCACAGTATGGGAATCTGTGGCATAGAATCCAGGAACTTCCATTCGGCATCGTGGTCAAGAATTAAACATTTCCAGAAAGCAGCGAATTTTAGTCAGATCTGCATTTGCACGCGTACAACGTTCAATGGGACACCCCATAACTTTTTATCACGGTAGATGGCGCATGATAGTTGGTACCTAATATAACTGTCAGTTGCATAGAAAACTTGTATTTTTATTATGAAATTTATTATTTTGTGGATATATTGCGGAAGTGAACAGCTTTTAAATGTACAAATCGAGATTTCCAAGCGAAATCAAAGATATTGTGATCTCAAAATTGGCGTTCTATTAATTAAACCTTTTTTGTTTTTAAAGACGGTTTTCGCTTTTCTAATTCGTCTTTTAAAGTAGGTAACGTTAAGTTAAAATTCATTTTTCTATTATAAAAATAAAAAACTACAACAACATTTAAAAAATGATCCGTCATAGGTGTAAACAAGGTACCATTGCCGCTAGCGACATCTACAAAAAGCTTTGCCTGTTACACCCCATTGGTGCAAGATATAAAACCATTTTTTTAAATACAAATCTTGCGCTCTTGTTGGGGCACCCTATACAAACTACCACTTATTTCAGGAATAATAATAAATAATAATAATAAATATTTCGAGACAGGTCACACAGCGCCATCTAGTTTCCGTGGTAAGCTACGAGGCTTGTGTTACGGAAACAGATGGTTGATAAACTACATATTATACTTTTTTTTTTGTAAATATATACATATTATACATATAAACCCAGACCGAGACAAATTGTACAATGTACAACTTGCCCCCGGTTGGAATCGAACCCACGACCTCCCGAGTTCACGGCAACGTTTGTTACCACTAGACCACGGAGGCTGTCAATACATACATTTTATTATTATATCTGTGAGGATTTAATATTGTTGGTTTGGGAGTTGTTACGTAGACCATCTGATTTATTTTCTCTTGTTTTTAGATAGTCCTGTGTCTCCTATGACAAGTATTGCTCCCCTCGCTTTCATGGTGACAGTGACGGCCGTGAAGCAAGGCTACGAGGACTGGCTACGACATCGTGCAGATAACGCCGTCAATAATCAAATTGGTATACCTTATTTATTCCATAAAATAATAATGCCTAGAAACGTACTCGCACGATAAGCGAGGCAACTTTTACTGTGCCATATCGGCTCAGTTACAACCCATGTCAGTATTTTTATTTAATTACGACGGCTTTTGTGCAATTAATGGGTATGAATCGGAAAAAAGTTCTAATATAACCCATAATTGCGCACACATTTATTTTTTTACCTTAATGTAGACTTTTTAAAAATATTATAATATAGTTAATATTCTAAGAGCCGGTAACTAAATCCTTCTTTAGACCGGATTGCACCAAAATAAAATATCTGTAATTAGAACGATTAAAGTTTAAAATGGTTGGTATAACCAAGCCTTAGTGGCATTACACACATCATATCTGTGGTGTCAAGGAAAAAGGGGATAAGTACAAAACTTGAACTTTTCACTGGAGGCAAATTAGGAAAACAACTCATTTTTATAATTAGAAAATTGTAATTAGTAAATGTTCAATTTCATTAGTCGTATACTTTAGGTACGAGTCCACTCATCTCACTTCATCTCACTATGCATAACTGAATTATTGGCGGTAAAAGCGCGATACTAAGATAACTCGATGGAACTTTTTTTACTTATTTATACATTATAATGTTACGACTAGCCCCTTTATGTACGTAGGGGTATAAAATAAACTGTACAGTGTATAGACTCATCTCCTTATTGCATTGACGCATATGAATGTTTTGAACAAATAGATGCAACAAAAAAAAAAAAATTTTGACTCATCTCCTTTTTCCTTGACACCACAGATATATGCATTGGAATGAAGGATTCAGTAACCGGCCTTTAACCTAATTCAATTCACAGTACTTAAGATAGCTTCTTCTTAAGATATTTCACCACTTTTTTTGTGGCTTCCTTAACTTTCATTATAATCATCACAGCCCTCAAAACAAAACAACAAACAAAGGTGATTTTATATGAACATAATTTCAAACTCGTGTCATCCGAAGCGTCTAGTACAGGATTGGCAACCTCTTGAGTCGAAAGAGTCAAAAATTACCATTTACAAAATTTTAACGTTTTTAAAGAGGCACGGGGGAGGGGTGCGGTGAAAAGCGAGTACAAGTTGCTGAGAGATAGAAAATTGTGCCTAATCCTTGTTAATCGATTCAGAACGATTTTTTATATTGAAATGCTTTTATTGAAAATGCTCTTAAATTGTAAATAATTAACACAGGCTAGTGGGTTTAATATTATTTTAAATGTAAATGAAGAAAAAAATATTTACAAAATATAAAATAAAATAAATATTCATACTAAGGATAGGGATATAAGTCCCGTCCGCGTGGAATTGTGGCAAGAACGCTGGCTGCATTTACGATTGGCGCGGATACGATTTATATTTAAATTAGGTTTTGTAAGTAGGTTTTTTTTGTTTTAGTTTATTATTTATTAAAACTATATGAAAATAAAAGTAAAGTATCATCACGACCTTTCCCTTTTGGGGTGGTCAGAAACCACGATTATAAAGAAGCGGATTCACATTTAGCCAACTTTACTATAGGATCATGACAAGTCGCAAGCTCAGCGATGTCTCTAGCGTACCAAACTCGGGAAATATCACAAATAAATAAAATAAAATAATTTATTTAAATTAATAAATATTATTGAGTCTCGACCAGGAGTCGGAGACCAGGTAACTCCGAGTCTAAATTCACGGACTTAACCGCTAGACCACGGAGGCAGTTTTTGAAATTTGAAAAAAAAATAATAATTTGATGTTGGGACGTGGGGCTTACTTTATCTTGTTGATTGCAGTTGAAACCATATACAAGGGTATAGTAAAAGAGGTACAAAACAAAACTATTGCTCCTGGTACTTTGGTGCGGGTGCGGAGCGGCAAGCCTGTACCTGCAGACCTGGTGCTCCTGTGTGCAGCGGGTGACAAGGGGCGGTGCTATGTCACCACCGCCAACCTGGATGGAGAGACCAACCTCAAGACCCTGAGAGTTCCTATACCGCTCGTCGGGTATACGGCGGGTAAGTCTATAATTTTTACATTTACAAACATATTTAATTAAATATAACCTAGAACTAATTTTAAAAGTAAAAACGTCAGATAGAAACATTCTGACACCATATTCGGTGGAATAAAACAGCGGCAAATTTGGTACACTTTATATTTAATAGTTTTAAGTTGTGAAACAGACTTTAAATGATAACTTTATAGCGAGCCCGAACTCTCGGCACGGCGACTCGACGACGACCATCTTTGACAGTTTACTTTTTAATTGTTTAGGCATAGGATACAACAGCTAATTGTCTACTCTAGTGACAAGAGGGCTGGTTCTTTCCTCGCCCAGAGAATCAGCGTAGCGATTCAGCGAGGAAATGCGGCCAGCGTTCTTGCCACCATGCCGCGCGGATACGATTTATATTTAAATTAGGTTTATATATAGTTTTTTTTTGTTATTTTAATTTATCTCATATATTTATATAATATAAATAAATAAAATATATAAAATATAAATATTTCCAGACAAGTCACACAGCACCATCTAATTTCCGTGGTAAGCTACGAGGCCTGTGTTACGGAAGCTAGATGGTTGATAAACTACATATTAAACCTTTTTTTTGTAAATATATCATATTATACATATAAACACCCAGATCGAGACAAATTATACAATGTACAACTTGCCCCCTTTGGGAATCGAACCCACGACCTCCCGAGTTCACGGCAACGTTTGTTACCACTAGACCACGAAGGCGGTATATATATATATATATATATATATAGTTTTTTTATCCGCTATATATATGGTTTCTTAGGAAAAGTTCTATCAATAGAATAACATATTAGTCTAGAACGAAAACGATGCGGTGATAATAACATTTCTCCACAGATATATTGCCAAAAGGAATGCGTTTGGAAGTGCCGCATCCTGTTGCAGATTTGTATACATTTTATGGAAAGCTAGAAATACCGGGGCGAGATATTATGACGCTATCAACGGACAATATTATGCTGAGAGGTGCCACGGTCAAGAATACAGAATGGGCCATAGGATGTGCCGTGTATACAGGTAATTGGCTCGGAGAGCACGTGAAGCCGTCGGTCCCGGTTCCACTAATGCCAACTTGTGGAATCGTTAATAAATTGTCATAAAAATCATATCCTCGCCAAGCCGTCTGGCCAGCGTGGCGAGTGTAGGCCAAATTCTCCAGTTCTGGAAGGCCTATCTCCAGCAGTGGAGGTCTAGGACGCTGTTCTAGAGGCTGAAATGATGAAAATGAAAAGACTATTTAAATTTAAACGCCGATTGCACCGACTGACTTGACGAATACATTAACATTAACATTTTGTTTAAGGCCCTAACTCTTACACGAGCCAACAAAAAAAATCCCTTTTAGGTATGCGATATTTTAAATATACCTAAGGGCCAATCTAAAATCTTCTTTTATGTCATCACGTTTGTGCCAGTAATAATAATAAATTTAAAAAAAAAACAGTCTGCGTAATAAATGATCTTGTGCGTAAAAAACTAAAAATCTATATACATAAAAGTGAATGTCTGTGTGTGTGTTCCCTATGCATTGCAAAACTACTTGACTGATCGGGATGAAACTTTGGGAATATGTTGTGTGAACATCGGGGAAGGTTTCTGACATATTAGATTGCATAATAAGTAAAACAAGGTTGTGTTTGTTAGAACACTTATAACTAGAGAACGGCTGGACCGATTTTCATGGTTTTCGATTTGTTGGATTTGTCTCCGTCCCGAATAACAGAATAACTATTAATAATATTGGAAATATGACGAAAAAATAAAATAAGGAGAAAAAACATTTTCCTATACAAAATGTTCGTGGGTTTCGTTCCTGTCAAACAATGTTGGTTGTCAAATATTTATGCGTGCGTTCAGAAATTTATATTTAATTTATGTAATAAATGACAAATAACCTAATGTATTAATTAAATTTTCTCTCTTTTTTTGATTGATTGGTCTCACTTTTTCGTTGCGAAAACGCATGTGATTTGTTTAGACAATTGTTTTGTGTGAGTATTATTATTATTAATAATGACATTCATTGACTGTCAGGCGGTACGAAGTTCGCCGGGTCAGCTAGTAATAAATAAAACTAAAAAGAAAAAAAAACAAGTCGAAGAGTTCCGTCGCCGAAAATTTGATAACCTCTTAACTACACCATTAATTAAACACACTCATATCAATTCGAAACGGACTACATTACATTTTTATTTCTATCATGACAGGTTTTTTTAATGTAAAGTAGATTCGTTCCACATCTTTTAGTACGAATACTAACAAACTTCCGTTTAATTTTATTCATTCATTTTGTATTTATTTTCTGCTTAAAAATGGCGCGCGACACAATGACACTAATGACAAGCAACTGACAGCGCTCAGAGTGATCCACCTCGACATCGTAAGCAGTCTGAGCACAAGCAATGATGTCATTTGTGGCACGTTTATGCACGTCTCGCATCGGCTTTAAGCGTGCTTAGGTTACTATTATCGTGTTTCGGAACGAGGGGAACAATTATATATGACCAAACTTTTAATCTTACTGCTCGATATCGGCATACCTTACGCTACGGGTTACCGTACCTTGACTGAAAATTGAGATAAAATTGGTTATCAAGATTGTAACCTTGTAATCAAAACGATGTCAATATCGTAGGAATCAAATTGCAGTTAAAGATTACGATTGTCTTATCTTTTTATAAGTATTTTTATATATAAAAAACTTTTGTATTATACCCGGAAAATCAAGTAAAAAAAATTTAGTTGTAAATATAGATTTTTTGATCAATACTTACCTAATACTCCCTCATAACTTAAATCCCGTAATTCCTTTGTCATACGCACAACTGTGCCCCTGTACCAGATACACTGATTTCTTTACTGTATCTGCGGCTCGCCAGTGGAATAAGCTGCCCTTGGCCATTAGACGTGCACCGTCTGTCAGCGTCTTTAAACGTTTAATAACCACATCGTTCCTGGAGAAACCATAGATATAGCGACGCGACGATCCTATGTCTATGGGAGAAACATAATAAAACACTATTTAAATAACTGTGTATTTATTTAAATTATAATGTATATGATGTACTTGTATGTATGGTTTATGTATGTATAATGTGTAGTATATTAAAATTAGTTAAGTAGGTAACTTATTAACTGTATCATTAAAATTTCTTATTTTTCACCCTGCCTATCACCTTACTCGATCCCCAAGGTTAGCTGGTAAAGAATGCCTACTGGCATTATAGCTCGCCTCTGTACTATTTTGAAGTGCAATAAAGAATTAAAATAAATAAATACTATTAGTAAACGATGCGTATTCTGACATATCTAAATTTAAATAAATAAATTTAATTAATATTTAAGTTGTGATATTTCTCGAGTTTGGTACGCTAGAGACATCGGCGAGCTTGCACTTGTCATAATGGGTCTATAGTAAAGTTGGCTAAATGTGAATCCGCTTCTTTATAAGCGTTGTTTCTGACCACCCCGAAAGGGAAACGGTCGTAAAGAATTACTTTCTTTGTTAAAATTTTGTCTTAAACACGGGTAAAATATATATAAAGATAGTTTTTGTAAGGATAAATTAAATCACTGTAATTGTTACGATTAAAGTTAAAAATGGCGTCAAATATTCCAGTTTGATTTACGAAAGTCAGCCGTCAGCTGGTACTTATGATGCCCTTTTTTAACTTTATTCGTAATATTTCGTTTTGGTACGACCCAGCCTAAGTATATTTCGAACTCCTTTGAATAATGAATTATTTTATTTTTTAATGGGCAATATCATCAGGAAGGCAATCAATGAACCTTTCTTCTTCGTTTTCAGGTGAAGAGACAAAATTAGCCCTAAACTCAAAATATGGCGGCAACAAGTTTTCGTCGTGCGAAGTCGCTGTCAATGGATTTCTTATATTTTTTATAATCATATTGACAATTGAGATTATTGTCTCTTTTGTCTTAAAACTGATGTTTGATCGACATCAGACGGGTCACGAGGTGTATTTGGGACCTGCGCCTGGGCCGATGTCAATAAACATTGTCCTACAGGATATGTTTTCATTTCTGCTCTTATATTACTACATGATACCGATGTCGTTGTATGTCACTATTGAACTCTATAAATTTATTGGTAAGTACCTAATTATAATCAACAGATACAAGTAGTCTTGAAAACTACAAAAAAATCTAGGATCACCCAAGATTGCATCAGAATAGCTGGTCTTGTGTCTTGCACTCATAATATTAGTCAAGACCAAGAGGTTCGCAAGACTCTTGGTCTGACTCAAATATATATATTAAATGTGCCTTGTAAGACTCTAGCAAACTTTATTTATACCGCGTGTAATTGTCAAAATAACTTTTTTTTTTAGGCTTCAGGAGTCATTCGCAGAACCTCTATTTAATAAAAATAAACGGTCACTAATTAAAAAAAATAAAAAGGAGTTTCTTCGCGCCATTTTGCGTGCAAGTTTTTGTTTTGTAAATTAATTAACTGTGGATATTATTGGTCAAAAGTGGTGTTGTTTTGTTTAATAATGTGCTACAATGTAAATAATTATGGAAAACGATAAATTGGACTTTAAATATGGGGCACAAGTTAAAGTTTATTTTTAGCGGTATTCCCGCGTTGTCAACTCCCATATTTTACCCGACGTGTTTGGGCAGTGGATGGTTCCGCCAGTGACTCCAAGAAAAGCATCAAATTCTGCAGCATCTGGAATTTGATGATGACCTCATTAACTCATGAAAAAGAAAGATAAATTACGTCAGACTTGGCTGTATGGGCTAGACCCTTTGCCTTCCCTAACACCTCATTCATCATCCATCGGGAGAAGAGAACCAAAAAGAAACGATCACTAATTTTTAAAAATATAAATCATTATCCGAAAAACAAAACACTACTGCATGGTGAATCAGGCCGCGTTTAAAAATCACCATATTGATAAATACCTAAAAGCTGGGGAGTGTGACAAGGTCACACGCCGGCCGAGCGGCGCGGGGCGGCAACCTCGCTCGAATCTCAAGGCTCTTCTTTTACGTAAGTCAAAGTCCGCGCGATCGTCGACCTCTCGCTTCCTACTTGATTAGGCTCAGTATGAGTGGTGATATTTTTAGGAAAACTTCTCTGCGCTGTAACTTAAGATATTATAACCGAATAATTAAAATAAAAAATACGTATTCGCTCTTTAATAAATTCAATTCCACACAGTATATAACCTTTTTTTTTTTTTTAAATAAATAAATAAATATTTCCAGACAGGTCACACAGTGCCATCTAGTTTCCGTGGTAAGCTACGAGGCTTGTGTTACGGAAACTAGATGGTTGATAAACTACATATTATCCTTTTTTTTTTTGTAAATATATACATATTATACGTATAAACACCCAGACCGAGACAAATTATACAATGTATAACTTGCCCCCGGTGGGTTTGTTACCACTAGACCACGGAGGCGGTAGTATAACGCTTTATTTGTCAATGCGAACAACTTTATATCGTTTCTTCCCCATTAAAACAGTTTTGGAGATATTCCAAAAAGACATAGACGACTCAGTTACAAAAGAAAAATATATAATCACTTTTAGCAAAATTTGAAAAAAGTCTGAGCAAGGGTCTTGCTAAACTAAGGTTAGTATTGGTAGTGGTCTTGCTAAACTAAGGTTAGTATTGGTAGTGGTCTTGCTAACGTATCGATGCTCTTGGTCTTTGTCTTCCTTTTTTGCAAGACCAAGATTAGGCAAGACTACCTGACATCCGGGACTTGGTTACCTACCTTTATCACGCGCGGACACACACTAAATAATATTGTTAAAAAACAAAAACAAATTTCTTAGCATTCCATGGAGTCACCGTGCGGGTCCCGGGTCCCACGTGTGTAGGAAAGAGAGATAGGAAAAGAATGAAGAAATCTTCGGCTTGCGACCGACTATACGTTCTGGTTTACAAAGCATTTTCAATAAATAAAGTTTCCAATGCATACTTAATTATAAAATACGCTGCATTATTGCTTATTTTTTTTTTAATTTTGTAATTAAGTCAATATTTACTGATACCGCCCCGGCCCCGCATGTGACAACTGCGTGCCTCGTACCACGATTCTCAGTACGCGCGACGTTAAGCGTCGCCTATCATACAGTTTGCGATAATTAAGCGATAGTCGCTATTCGATCTGTAATCAGAATAATATAGTTACTCTAGGTCGAATAGACTATATTAACATGGAATTTGTGAAAATGATTATTATTTAAAGAACTTTTTTAAGGTGCTTTATTCATCGGTTGGGATGAAGATTTGCGTTGTGAAGAAACAGGACGTGCCGCCGTAGCAAATACATCAGACTTGAACGAAGAACTGGGCCAAATAGAGGTGTTGTTTTCAGACAAAACTGGCACCTTAACCAAAAACCTCATGATCTTCAAAGCTTGCTCCATCAAAGGGAAAGTGTACGAGGAAAGGGATAAAATCTTGTATGACATTGACGAGCTAAACGAACCAGCTAATTTATATCAGGTGGCGTTCATTCTTTGCTTTTTATTTATTAAGAAACAACGATAAAATTTGATTAGCTACATATTCAGTCATCAATAGATAATAGATGGATACTAACTGATATAAAAACGTTCCCAAGAAACTAATCTATGAAAGCAAAGTGTGAGACTGATGCCGGTCGTTAGTGACTGGCGTCAGTTGTTCCCATTCTTGGACCTCGCGTACCGCTCACTATCAGGTGGGCGCGATATAGCATCTCGTGTTCAGTATATAAAAAAAATATTATTAGTCGCACCTGATTGGTCGAGCTGTACCGATCCTCCACCTGATTGGTCGATTCATACTGCGCCTCCAATGTGCGTGGCAAACGGAACGTTTATAAAATGAGTTTTTATTATAATATTGTTTTAAATATTTTTTTCTAATTATAAAGATTTATTCGAAGTTAATCATAGTACATTAAATATAAATTAAAAGCTACCTAAATAATAAAATTAAAAATAAACTAAACTATAAATAAAAAATGACCTCTAGAGACGTCCCATCCGAGATAGTCCCAAGGAGACTGGCAACATTTCCCCTGTGTATAGCGAGGCTAATACGTTGGCAGAAATAATTGCCAGCCTTCCTGTCTCCAGCCCTTTCTGTCAGCCGCTTTGACAACTCCTTGGCCAAGCGCCTTGCTGACGGTCCCCATGGGCCCATCGTCTCGACCCCAAACGGCGCAAAACCGATACCAAGGTTGGCGTATTTGCGCAATTTGAGGTTCTCCGCAGAAAACGCCGCACTTCCTGCGCCTGACGAGGTCGCCTGGATGTGAGATGGAGCTAATGTATCTGCACAGGTCGCATCCCACACCAGAGACCTGTCGGGTCTCTTGCCATCGCTCCGCACAATCCCAGATGGTTCTTTTTTATTTTCTATTAATTCTTATTAATTCTAATTAATAATAAATATGGCCACCTGCATCGACCTCGGCATTGAAGGTGAGATACCTAGTTAAATATTAACTACCAACTGTAGGAATTGTATCGATTATCACGAATGTAAACATTTGGAGGGTCAAACTAATTTACTAGGCCCATAATGACAAGTGACATACTCGATGATGTTAATTTATTTATTTATTTAAAAACTTTATTGCACAAAGCACAAAGGCGGACTTAATGCCCGTAGACATTCTCTGACAGCCAAACCTTAGGGACAAATTTGAACAAATATAGGTGCAATGAAAGTAACGGTAATATACAATTATAGCATAATTTATTCGAAGTATACAAACAAGGATAGTATACAGGATATACAAACAATATAAAAGAATTAAATTATGAAATAAAAATTAAAACTAAATTAGAAAACTAATTATAAATAAAAATACTCACCCATAATTTGTTCCTGTGTGCCAAGAACACTTGCAGCGTTCCCTAGCTGCACAGCAATCCTGATTTGCTGCGCGAGAAAACTGCCAGATTATAGCATATTTCAACAAATATTAATTAATCTAGAAGTGCGATAGAAATTAGCATTTTTTGTGGTAATAAATTGTATGAGAAAATATAGAGAGACAAAATTACACAAATTATAAATTGATTTGTGATTTAAGTACTTGATTCTGGACTTAGGCTGAGTAGCACCACAATGTAATTGTAACGATTAAAGTAAAAAATGGCGTGGTGCAACTTAGTCTATGGCTAGAATCAAGTACTTAAATCATTATTAAATTTATAATTTGTGTAATTCTGTCTCTCTATTTTTATCATATTTTTCAAATAACAAAAAATATAGAATGAAATATTTAATTTTACTGTAGTGTCTACTTCTAGATAATTAAATTATTATACTAATGTTGTTAAAAGGGTTTTTTACTGGAGATCCAGAACAATTTCCTGGCCTGATGTTCTTGGGTCTGATGTTAATTTTAATAAAGTATCATCTCGACCTTTCGGGGTGGTCAGAAACCACGCTCATAAAGAAGCGGATTCACATTTAGCCAACTTTACTCTATAGAAAAGTAAACAATCATGACTAGTGGCAAGTTCGTCGATGCCTCTAGCAAACTCGGGAATTATCACAAATAAATTAAATACATTTAAATTAAAAAATATTATTGTGTCCCGACCAGGAATCGAACCCGGTAAATCCACGGACTTATATCAATTTTAATAACAACTTAATAATGATTTCACAAGTTGGTATTTAGTGGAAACGGGACCGACATTGATTAACTTGATCTACAAGGCACTGGAACGGTGGTGCTGTAAATCTATAAAAAATGCACCTAAGAGTGTATTGACTGCCTTCGTGGTCTAGAGGTTAAGTACGTGGATTTATTCGCAGAGGTACCGGGTTCATACCTGGTCGGGGTACAATAGTTTATTTAATTAAATGACTATTTATTAACGATTTTACAAGTTGATATTGGTGTAACCGGGACCGACGGCTTAACGTGCTCTTCGAGGCACGGGAATGACAGTGTTGTAAATCTATAACAAATAGTACTTAAGAAAAGTGTATCTCTCATTGGTATACATGCCGTGGTTCTTTAGGATGTTGTGGAAAGCGTTCTTACAACGTTGGCTCGGTAAGAACCGCTCTCACATTTTTTGTTTAGGTAAATTTATTGTAATTTTTTCAGACAGACGTGCGGTTTTTCTTCACAATCCTAGCTTTATGTCATTCAGTGCAAATATCGAGTGACGACATGAAGAAATTGAGCGCCAAATATTCTAATAATGGTAAAATTATGAAGCTATTTCGTCGTAAAAAAGAAAATGGTATTGGCAATGGGAAAAATGATAATATTGGTGAAATGAACGGACTTAATAATAACAATGAGCCATGCAATAATATAGAATACAGAGCAAGCAGTCCTGATGAAAAAGCTTTGGTAGAAGCAGCTGAAAGAGTTGGTGTAACTTTTATGGGTGAAGATGGGAACAATTTGGTAGTAAAAATTGGCAGTTTTACTGAAAGATACGAACGGTTGCACATTATTGAGTTCTCATCTGAACGCAAGCGCATGTCGATCGTCATTAAAGATAGAGATGATAAAGTAAGTATGGATGAACTTAATTTGAGTAATTATACAAAAAAGTAGCTGGATGAAGAGCAGGAAATATTCGATTTATGTGTGCCATTTGCTGTAAATACCCAGCAGGGTGAGGCGAAGTGTACAATCGTCCGAAAACGAATCAGCTAGGATCGATTACGTCTGTGAGAAATTTCAAAATCTTGGACATTCTGTCTAGCTTTTGACATTTCTGGCAGACGTAATCGATCTTAAACGATTCGTTTTCTGACGATTGTGCATGTGATTGTGTCTTTCTTCGCAACAAAAACAGTATTGCAATTCAGCAGGGAAATGCAGCCAGCGTTTATACGACCATTCCACGCGGCAGGACTTTTAGGGTTTCACGCGTTTGCATCCCTCTCGGTCGCGCAATCCAGTCTGTGTGAACTTTTGAGAAATATAGTATGGAATAAAATTACAGATTGAGATATATCTGCAGTCAATACATTTATGGAAAGAACTTCCAAGGCGGCATTAACGGAATCATACAGTATTTGGTTGGGTAGGGAGAGGAGTAGAATAGTTGATGGTGAGCGTCTTGTTGCGCAATATGTTGTATTATATTTTTTTTATACATACATACATATCTTCACGCCAGATCCCTTGCGGGGTAGGCAGAGACAATTGAGCGCCACTTGACACAATCACGACATACCTCTTTCGCTTCGTCGACATTCATTAATCTCTTCATACATGCCCTTTTGTTACGAAGGCTTTTTAGTGCACCTTCAGCTAGTGTTTTATTTATTTGATCGTGATACGTGAGTCTCGGTCTTCCAGGACCTCTTTCACCCACAACTTTCGCATGTCGCAACCTTTCTTCGCTCATTCTTTCAACATGCTCGAACCATCGTAGCATGCCTTTCCTTATTTTTGTCCCTATACTTTCTTTTATACCTACCCTTTTCCGTATTTCAACGTTACGTATGCGGTACGACAAATGTCCGATAAAAATGTTCTTTTATGTTTTTATTATAAATCTTTTTGCTATTTATTTCTGTCTAAAATTAGGTACTATATGAAAGTAAAAATGTTTCCAAAATTTCTATAATTTTATTACCTAGAAATTACTACATCTATCAAATTTATTTTATCGAATTTATTCGAAGTAATATACAAACAATATAAAAGAATTAAATTATAAAATAAAAATTAAAACTAAATTTGAAAACTAATTATAAAAAAAAATACTCACCCATGATTTGTTCCTGTGGCAGTGGGCCAAGAACCCCGCTGCACAGCAATGCTGATTTGCTGCGCGAGAAAACTGCCAGCCCTCTTGTCACATACAGCATTAACCAGGTGCTTAGACAACTCTTTAAAGAACTTCTTTGCACTTGGCCCCCACGGACCCATTGTCTCAAGACCAAAAGGCACAAACACGTAGTCGTTGCTAATCGACTCGTATTTGCGACTTTTGGCCTTTTCAGCCAAGTTATCGAATAAATGATTATATTTAGAAGTTTTAAATTTAGTTAATTCATATACTACTATAATTAAGGCCCAATTATATTTTGGTACCATGAGAAAAAAGTTAAAACAAACTATTGTTGAATTTTGCATCCTAAAGTATAAACACTCCAAATTTTCTAAAAAAAATGAAAACGCGTAGTTAAAACACAATAATCTTATTGTATCTACGAGAACGTGTGTTATTGAGATGTCCGGATATAGATTTTATCAATGGCCAGACCTATTGTTATAAAATCTTCATTCTATCACACATGACACTTGCTTTGTTTTATCTAAAGATTAATACGATTTTTCATGACAGATTACATTTTTCGTTGATTTACTGATATTCCATATTGCATATAAATTAGACTTACATTGTTGTTAATGATGTCGACACCTCGTAATGAATAACTGGGGAAGCATTTACCAAACCCATTCTAGAAAAAAAAAACATCTATTTAAATACGACAGGGTAGCTGAAAATCTCAGTATTTTTTTTAAGCCGTTCACGTTGGCAATCTCATGCTCATTGGATACTGAATATGCACCTTTGAAATATGGTTTCGTGAAGTCATTCTCACAAGATCACTCCCACTCACGGTTACCATTTTTCATTATTACAGCCCCTAGAACACAGCGTCCTAGACGTCCACTGTTGGAGATTGGCCTTTCAGAACATATTCAAAATATATATCAAATAGAATTCAAAAGCGTTTTATCAAATATATAAATTTTAGAGCTAAGTCACAAATAAGGGACTACACTGCCTCGTGTCGCCGCTTTCACCTGCTACCGCTGTCCAACCGTAGGCATATTGCAGACATAACATTTTTGTTTAAAATTCTGAACGGTCAAGTCAATTGTTCTGCTCTCCTGGAAAAGATCAAATTCGCAACCCCTGTAAGAATATCTAGGTACAAACCCACTTTTGTTGTCCAGAATTCCAATACCTCATATAGACGAAATTCATATTTAAATAGAGCATGTAGGTCATTCAATGAGCTGTTACTCAAGTGCGATATCGACATATTTTATACAAATGTAAGGACGGTGAGACATGAGCTTAACAACTTATTCTTTAATTTATAAGACATTAATATTGTATCGTATCTTCAGTCTATTCTGTCATGTATGTATTGTTTATGCTGTTATTATGTATGTGTATGTATGTGCTTTATTATCTTAGGTTAAAATATTACTTGTTGTTTTAATAGGTATATTGTTAGTATTATGAGAACTTTTTAATGACACTCTGTTTCTAATTCTTTTTAACATAGATTTTTTATTGTATTGTCGATAGTTCTCCATAGAATAAATAAATAAAATAAATAAATAAATATATCTGGAGAATTTGGCTTACACTCGCCACGCTGCGCTGGCCAGACGTCAATTTTCAATGACAATTTAATAACGATTCCACAAGTTGGTATGGAACCGGGACAGCGGCTTAACGTGCTCTCCGAGGCACGGGAACGGTGGTGTTGTAAATCTATGACAAATGTGCGTAAGAAAAGTATATTTCTCATAGGTACATGCGGGGGGGTTTGAACCGACCTTTGTAGGATGTTAAGGAAAGCGTTCTTACAACCGAGCGATCCATCACCGCGACATTACACGTTTGTGAACACTTAATTTTAGCTTAGCTTCGTTTTTTATTTTTGAATGCGAGAAAAACCAAGAAGAAGGATGACAACCGTGACGATAAAAATTGATGATGAAACTCTAGAACAAGTAAATGAAATTATATATCTGGGCAGTGTTTTCACTGCGGATGGGAAGTACGATAGGGACGTTGAAGAGTGAACGCGGGAAATAGTGTTAACGGTGCCCTGGGGTCACTGATCGGCAGTCGAAATGTCAGTGACAAAGCTCGGCTCGCCATACACAATGCCATGTTACCAACACTGATGTATGGAAGCGAGACGTGGATACGTCAGAATACGCATGAGAGTAGAGTTAATGCAGTAGAAATGCGGTCGTTGCGGCGGATATGTGGCGTCACTTTGGCGGACCGCATACGTAACGTCGAAATACGGAAAAGGGTTGGTATGAAGGAAAGCATAGGGATAAAATAAGGAAAGGCATGCTACGATGGTTCGGGCATGTTGAAAGGATGAGCGATGAAAGATTGACGAACCATTATACTTATATATCTATATAATGCGAAAGTTGTGGGTGAAAGAGGCCCTGGCAGACCAAGACTCACATATCACGATCAAATAAATAAAACACTGACTGAAGGTGCATTAAAAAGTTCGTAACCAAAGGGCATGTATGAAGAGGTTAATGAATGTCGACGAAGCGAAAGAAGTATGTCGTGATCGTGTCAAGTGGCGCTCAATTGTCTCTGCCTACCCCGCAAGGGATCTGGCGTGAAGATATGTATGTTCGTTTTTGATTTTGCATGCTGTATTCGTGGCTAAATATGCTGAGCCAAATTCTATTGTCAAACACAATTGTTACCGTCGGTCGTCGGTACTGATTCCACTAATACCAACTTGTAAAATGGTTAATAAATTAGTTTTTATAATTTTAACGGATCTTTACCTTACATATTTCTCCCGACGTTTCAGCCAAGTTGCATTGGCTGTGGTCACGGGTCGACTGAGGTAAATTTCTCTAAGGTAAATCGCGTAAAGACTTGTTAAAATTATAAAAACTATTATTAATGTGCGCGAAAGTATAAAAAGGTTAATAAATTGTCATTAAAAATTGACATCAGATCCTCGCCGACACGTCTGGCCAGCGTGGCGAGTGTAGTCAAAATTCTCCAGATATATGTTTGAGAAGGCCCATCCCCAACAGTGGACGTCTAGGACGCTATGTTAGATAAATAATGACTATATTTTTTTTTGTTCCACATTGTAACAATTCTTTATTTAAATATTATGAAATTTAAAGATAATCATGGTTATATCAAATAAGTACCTAATAAGTCACGCATATATTTATTATACCACGAACTTGATAACTCTATTGGTGATTTTTTGCGTATTATGATTCCGTCTCTTGCTAATGATAATTCTGAAATAAACAATAAATCAGGCTTATATTTTTAGATAAATAATATAATTACATATAATCTGGCTAATAAAAGTAGACAACGAAAAAGCCCGGCAAATTAAAAAAAAAAATTATGGTATCCCTAAAAATTTTCCTATCAAACAATTGATTATCTACACATGTTCGGGTTATTACACTTGTTAACTATACGGCAAAAAATAGAAACGAAAATGATATTCTTTCAATGAGATTATTTGTACCGGGTTCGATTCCTGGTCGGGACACAATAATATTTATTAATGTAAATAAATACATTTAATTTATTTGTGATATTTTTCGAGTTTGGTACGCTGAGACATCGACGAGCTTGGCACTTGTCATGATTGGCCTATAGTAAAGTTGGCTAAATGTGAATTCGATTATTTATAAGCGTGGTTTCTGACTTCCCCGAAAGGGAAACGGTCGTGATGACTTTTTACTTTTCGTTTTTCTTTAAATTTGGACATCATGTAAAACAATATCTTTCAGACTCCACTTTTAATAGTTTTATTGATATTTTAAAACGAAATGAGAAATTAACAACAAAACAATTTAAAGCACATGTTTGACAATAGCCATATTAAAAAATTTACACTGTCACAATAGTGTTGCCATTTGAAAGTTTCCAAATAATTCGATTATCTACTTTTATTAGCTAGACTCTATATTATTTTATAATATACATATAAATTTTTATTTTTTATTTTTAGATATGGTTATTTTGCAAAGGTGCTGAGAGTTCGATACTACCTCTATGTAAAGATGATGACTTGATTGGAATCACAGATAGAGATATAAATAAGTTTGCCAATGAAGGCTTGAGGACGCTGGCCATAGCATACAGAGAGGTACCATTACAGGAATATGAAAAAATAGCTAATAGTATGTTAATTAATTAGATATCTGCTATATTACTTAGTTAATTTGATAGATTAAGCGTGACTTGCGACAATGTTATTTAACTACAGTATGACGCCATTTAGCCGATTATTTATTTATTATTAGAAATGCAGATTCCAGTCGGTTGTAGATTTGTTTAAACTAAAAATATTTTTTGTTGTCGAAATAAATCCTTACACAAAATCAAAATAATTTATTTGCTGGAAAACATGGTTACATTGCAAGATCTTATAGCTATAAAATTCGCTTCACATGTTTCACCTCAATGGCATGCAAATATTGGGCAATTACAATATGAGAAAAGTCAGACTGTAAAATAGTAGGTACATTGAAGCTACGCTCGGACTATATACACTTTAGCATTAGTTATTGCTTAGATATTCTTGTATAAAAACATTTTTTTATTAACTAATTGTACAGATCCTTTTTGAAACGGTTAATCGGTAATGCCTTGATATTTTCTGGTAAGTTATTAAAGAGTTTAATTAACATTGCATGACTGTTTCTAGAACAAATTGTTGTTTTGCAAAAAGGTAATATATACCTAATACACAAATATAGTTTGGAATAAAATATACAATCACAACATAGATACAGGTAATGTTGGGACTAGTTTGTCAAATTAAACAAGTCTTCAATGTTGTATGATTTATTTCCATTGACAATATTCAGTTATAATTTTCACTATTTTAAAGGCGCGCAACGACCGACTCGTCTGCTGTTTTCTTGTAATCTCCTGTGATACGATTCGCGCCATTCTCTAAGCGACTCGTAAATAGTCGTTATTGAAATTGACGGGTTTAGTCTGTAGGCGCCTTGGGGTCTCCTTATGGCATGCGACGCGACATTCCGCGGTGGTTCTTCAGGCTGGGGTCGCATCATTGATGATTTTGCAATCTCAGTCTTATAAAAAATATGTTTAAGGTTCAATATTTCAAGTGTCGTGAATGGTTACTGACTAAACTACAAGGAATATCGAAAAATGCTGAACATATTTTATTAGCCAACCCATAACCGTTGCTTTTATGAGCTGATCGGTAAAGATCGTTCTTAGACTATATAATAATAATTATTTCCTGACAGGTCACACAGCGCCATCTAGTTTCCGTGGTAAGCTTAGTAAGGCTTGTGTTACGGAAACTAGATGGTTGATAAACTACATATTATACTTTTTTTTTTGTTAATAAATACAAATTATACATATAAACACTCAGACCGAGACAAATTATACAACTTGCCCCCGGTGGGAATCGAACCCACGACCTCCCGAGTTCACGGCAACGTTTGTTACCACTAGACCACGGTACTATAATATGTATATCAAAAGAACGTAATTGTGTTACAAGAGAACTGGCGATCATGAATGATTTTAAATTGATATTTACATTATAAATCGAAAAGATGGAGTATAATGGAAGACATTTATGATCAAAAAATTCACAGGTATGAACAAAATAGATATTAAGGATGCTGATATAGCGGTAAAACAGTTGCAAAAGCTTTACCACAGTCTGGAACGGGACCTGACATTGCTCGGAGCAACGGCTGTAGAAGACTGTTTACAAGATGATGTAGCTGATACTATAGCATCGCTCAGACGAGCCGGGATCAAGATCTGGGTGCTCACTGGAGACAAGGTATTGGGTATACAGCTAGCTTTCAATCACGTTTCTAGAGAACTTGGCCTACCCTTCAACTCCATTGCTTTCATACAATTTTGCCTCCTTTGAATTCTATTGTGTATAATTTGCCTATCCTTGCAATAGTGGTTTGATTTTATGACAATTTCATAATAATGCAACAAGTATGTGTCAGCGGAATTATTTTGGATTTAAGGTCAGCTTTCTAACCACTGGTAAAATTCTAGTCATTTATCATCGTTATAACCCCTAATAATAGATTTACAACACCACCATTCCCGTGCCTCGGAGAGCACGTTAAGCCGTCGGTCCCGGTTCCACTAATACCAACTTGTGGAATCGTTAATAAATTGTCATAACAAAATGACATCATATCCACGCCAAGCCGTCTGGCCAGCGTGGCGAGTGTAGGCTAAATTCTCCAGATATATGTTCTGGAAGGCCTATCTCCAGCAGTGGAGGTCTAGGACGCTAATGATAACCCCTAAACACAGAGTTGAAGATGGGCTTTCTAGAAAATACGATATTATCTGGAGAATTTGGCCTATACTCGTCAGGCTGCACTGGCCAGATAAATTGGCTTGGATCTGATGACAATTTACTATCGATTCCACAAGTTGACATTAGTGGAACCAGCAGCCCTATTCTGTCACTTAGTCACAAACGTTATTAGTGGATATCGTTATTTAAGTCACGAGGTTGCGGTATAATTACAAAATATTATTCAATTCTCAACTCTATAAGCGCTCGACCTTCACAGCGGCCGTGCAAATATATAACGTTATATACCGTTTGCGCTTAAATAACAGAATGGGGCTGCGGGCCGACGACGGCTTAACGTGATCTCCGAGGGAACAGCAGTGTTGTAAATATATGACGAAATGCATGCCGATTGCCGGGGTTCGATCCGCAACTTTTTGGATTAAAGGAAATCGTTCTTACAACCCACCACTGAGAAGTCTATTATTTATTTGTAATGTCTTAAAATTGCTTGCAAATCCTCTGAATTATTTGGGTAATTTATTATTGCTATAATGAAGGACAGTTCCGATAGTTGTTATCATTGCGATAGCGAATGTGTGGTCTGACCGGAATCATATATTTGCTTTTGATATGCGAAGGTTATGGGTTTATCGACTTTCCACACCTGTATGTATTCATTGTTTTATCAAATTTTGAAGTTTCAATGCCACGGTTTTGCAATTTCAAGTTTTAAAATTTATATCCTTAGTTTTATTGCTGCAATTTTGATACAGTATCTATTGTTTATACTTAGGATAATGAACATGATGAATTTCGGCACTCGTATTCTAGAGGGCTTTCACAGCGGCTCCATCACTCAACCATACCTTCCGGCTGTCAAACTTAACTTTCCAAACCTCTAAAGACAAATATTATACTTAGTTAACATGGCCTCTTTACAGCCACATACATACATATCTTCAAGCCAAATCCTTGCGGGGTAGGCAGAGACAATTGAGCGCCACTTGTCACGGTCATGACATACCTCTTTCGCTTCTTCGACATACATCAAACTCTTCATACAAGCTCGTTTGTTTCGATACCTTTTTAATGCACCTTCTGCTATTATTAATTTTATCGTGATAGGTAAGTCTTGGTCTGCCAGGGCCACATTTACCCACGACTTGCGCATTATATGTCCGGTTCGTCAATCTCTCTTCACTCATCCTTTCAACATGTCCAAACTATCAGAGCATGCCTTTTCTTTATTTTTGTCCCTATGCTTTCTTTAATACCTATCCTTTTGCGTTTTTATTTATTTATTTATTAGATGCTCATAACAAGATGCAGTAATACTAAAATATAAATCTTAAAAATTTGAGCATACAGCTTGACATTTTTACAACCATTCCAATGGTAAGGTTAGGAGGCGGTTTCTTAATCATATTGCAGTAAATATATGTACTTATAAGGATGAGAAAAGGAGGTGATTTCGAAACCGACCCCCAATCACAATTTATCAGTGCAATACATTGAATATACATTAAAGCATACATTTGTTTCATCATTATGAGAATTAATTATCTGAATTAGAACTGGAGAATTTGGCCTACACTCGCCACGCTGGCCAGACGGCTTGGCAAGGATATGATGTCAATTTTTCATGACAATTTATTAACGCTTCCACAAGTTGGCATTAGTGGAACCGGGCCGACGGCTTAACGTGCTCTCCGAGGCACGGGAACGGTGGTGTTGTAAATCTATGACAAATGTACGTAAGAAAGTGTATTTTTCATTGGTACATGGCGGGTGGGTTTGAACCGACCTTTGTACGCGTTCTTACAACCGAGCCACCACCGCGCCTATATATACATATTGGTCCGTACTGGGTAACACGGGTCCAGCCATCGGTCAGGCAGTCTACATTGCTACTTTGTCTAGAAAAGCTTTGTCACTAAAGCAAAAGGCAAGGATCTGCTAGAACCAACAAGTGGACAAGAAAAAAGGGCATACCACGGGAAAGAAGCCAGGTTTTCAATGCGGGCACGCTTTCTTCTCACACTTCACTTTCTCGGAACTGTTTTAGGCACGATTTAGAGTCCAACCCGGCTTGGGAGCTTTCACACTAAAATCGCGGTGATTTTCGAACCGCACGGGCCGAGCGTAGATTTTGTACTGGCGCCAACTTGGGCGCCTCTAGTGCTACCTACTACTAAACTACTCGCGATCCATAGACGATTCTACCAGCCTTGGTGGTAGGAATTTTGGAATGAATGTGGATGGGATAAATTGGTGTAGGATCCTGTTGGATGTCTTAACACATATATTTATTGATTTAGTTGTTACAAGTGAACCGAAGTAAATAAAATATTCGATTTTGAATAATGCAAACACTCTATTAATTTTAATTTTAGGTAGAAACTGCAATAAATGTAGCCCAATCGTGCGCTCATATCTCAGATAATGACAAAAAGATGTTTGTAATCGGCGTCGATAATCAGGAAAGCATACACGCACACATAGACGAATGTAAACGGATCATAGAGGAGCCCAGTTACCGGGATCTGACGCTTGTGGTAGACGGAACTAGTATGACCGAAGTATTGAATAGGCCTGTAGCACAAACGTTTGCTGATATAGCGTTGAAATGTAGCGCGGTTCTGTGCTGCAGGTTGTCGCCAATACAAAAAGCTCAGGTTAGTTCACTAGTTTAAAAAAAGTATATAATGATGTCCTTGGTGTTTAGAATCAAAACTTTTTATTTTATTTTTATAAACTTTATTGCACAAAATACAAAGGCCGACTTAATGCCCGAAGACATTCTCTGACAGCCAAACCTTGTCCCGATCAAATTGATGAAATTTGATCAAATGTAGGTGCAATCATAAAGATAATTAGCACTAGACCACGGAGGCGGTCTAGTGCTAATTAAACAAACGTTGCCGTGAACTCGGGAGGTCGTGGGTACGATTCCCACCGGGGGCAAGTTGTACATTGTATAATTTGTCTCGGTCTGGGTGTTTATATGTATAATATGTATATATTTAAAAAAAAAAAAAAGTATAATATGTAGTTTATCAACCTTCTAGTTTCCGTAACACAAGCCTCGTAGCTTACCACGGAAATTAGATGGCGCTGTGTGACCTGTCTGGAAATATTTATTAAAAAATGATAAAACTACATATTATACTTTTTTTTTGTAAATATATATATATTATACATATAAACACCTAGACCGACACAAATTATACAATGTACAACTTGCCCCCGGTGGGAATCGAACCCACGACCTCCCGAGTTCACGGCAACGTTTGTTACCACTAGACCACGGAAGCGGTCGTCTACTTTTATCGATAAAAGTTAAGAAAAGGAACTTTTGCCACGTCATAAACCGTATAAATGAAGGCCCTCGCAAGTTACTTTAAAAATAGCTAATGTATAATTAAATAATAAATATTTAAAAACAATTATTTTTATTTATGTTTATTTGTTTTAAAATATATTAGCTCCCCACCTGGCCTGGAACCTGGGTACGCCCATGATATGGCTACGGTATAAAGGTTCATGGTTATTTTAAAATAAATTGTTTTCAGATAGTAAAATTAATAAAAAATAATTCAACAAAACCCATTACTGCCGCCATAGGAGATGGTGCAAATGATATTTCTATGATACAAGAGGCACATGTGGGATTCGGAATATTCGGCAAAGAGGGATATCAAGCTGCCAGGTAAAATATTTTTATACTGAGCACATGTGACATCGCGGCCACCAGATAGGCTCGTAGATGTTTTGGTAAGACAAAAACATTGATGGTAAAAGCATGTTTTTTTTTCCGGTTTCAGATCTGCTGACTACGGGTTTACAAAATTTTCAATGTTAAAAAAAATTATCTTAGTTTTAGGCCACTGGTACTACCAGAGATTAGCGACATTAGTACAGTATTTTTTTTATAAGAATTTAGTTTTTGCTAAGTTAATGGTGAGTAAATTTTAAGTTTTTTATAAATATTATACAGAACACGACATATCGAACCGCGCCCACCTGATTATAGGAATGGGAACATCTGACGTCAGCCACTAACGTCCGCCATCAGTCACCACTATGCTTTCTCACACTTCGATTGAAGATATCTTATATTCCTGTAACATGAAAGAACGGGCTCGTCTCATGGCTGTTTCCACTAGGGAGTCGGGTTGGTACACAATCTTTATCAAGATGGCGGTATGCCTTCGTGTCCACCTGCCCTGTGTCGGTGTGGAGAACCCGTTGAACGTCTCGGACACCACGGGCTTTTATTCTAAGACCTCTTTTCACTGCTGGAGTACTAGAGCTCCTAGAGCCCTTTGGGATTACGCGAAGCAATGGCAAGAGACCTGACATGACCGTTGAGCCGTGAAACTTAGCAGGTCTGGTGAAGGATGCGACATGTGTTAACACATTAGCCCCATCCATCAAGCGCGGCAAGTGCGGTGGTATCTGCTGAGTACAGGTTACGAATTTGCGCCATTTGTGGTCGAGACAATGAGCCCATGGGGACCCTCAGACAAGAGTTGTCCAAACAGCTAACGGAAAAGTATGGAGACAGGAAGGCTGGCAATTATTTTTGCCAACTTCGCTATACAAAGAAAAAAATTGCCAGTCTCCTTTGGACTATCCCTGATGGGTAGTATTTAGAGGACATTTACTATTTAAGTAGTTTTTAATTGCTAAATATTTTATGTTTTCAGCTATATTTCCAAGCGCAGTCGGCGTGGTCGACTCAGTCGATATTTGACTCGATGTTCCTAACATTTTATAATCTAATATTCTCAGCAATGCCTTGTATAATCCATTCTGTCACAGAACAGTCTAAAAAAGCCGATTTACTTTTAAGGTAATTGGTTGATAGTTATTTTTTTAATTTATTATCTGTCTATAGGCACATAATCACAATGTGCTGCCAATTATTTGATAAACCTTTTTTTTTTTATTTTCAACTACTCTAATACCCACTTTTGCCTCGAACACCTTACGATAAACATGTATTACCCAAAAAAAAAATGTTTTTGTAAATGTAACAATTAATATTTTAATTTACAAAGACATTTTGATACAACCCAGTCTATTAATGCTATGTTCAACTTGAAACCAAAGCAAATAGTTTAACGCTTTTTTTTTACTGAATTTTGCTCAAAATGTATGAAAACTATAGAACACCGCCTATTAAAGACGTCTTTCTTTGACTGTACAATCACGCATTCTCACTTTTTGGGACATGTGACGCGATAAGAGAATGCGTCTTATATTTA
The DNA here is from genome assembly GCA_910589645.1 of Tinea semifulvella. NCBI lineage: Eukaryota > Metazoa > Arthropoda > Insecta > Lepidoptera > Tineidae > Tinea > Tinea semifulvella. Next base: position 4,155,513 of record OU342611.1, on the reverse strand, counting down.
AATTTAATCAGTAGTAATAAAAGTGTGCGATGACGCCCCTTAAGCTTTTCCTTCTGTCTCGTTCGCACAATCCAATATTTTCAAAGATATAAAACGAATGTAGTTTTAAGAAATGCAGTCTATCAACTTTCTAGGAAATAAAAGTAAAAGTAAAGTATCATCACGACGATGTCCCTTCCGGGGTGGTCAGAAATCACGCTTTGAATAAGCGGATTCACATTTAGCCAACTTTCCTATAGGCTAATCATGACAAGTGGCAAGCTCGTCGATGTCTCCAGCGTACCAAAGGAGAGAAATATATTAATTACATACATACACAAATAAATTAAATGTATTTTTTTGTGTCCCGACCAGGAATCGAACAAGTTGCCGATCGGCATTATGTACATGTTTGAGATGTTTATCATATATCTGTTTAAGTAAAATATAATAGTTATAAATATTTTTGCTATTATTTTCTGTCTAAAATTAGGTATACGAGTATGTAAGTAAAAATATCTAGAAAATTTCCGTAGTAACACAAACTTTTTGTTTTTTAAATCGTGAGAGCGCGAAGGATGTAAAAGTCTTAAACCAGGGGTGGCTTGACGAGACCCAAGATCTACTGTTTAATGATAAAAACCTTTTTTTTTTTTTTTTTCCGTCAGGAAATCCCTACGGATACCAATCCCCGCTGTGGAGGCAGCAGGGAAAGGTTATGTCGGACTCGCACCGACTAAAACCTGACGGCGTTCCTCCATGGCGCCTGAGTGGCGGCTTCGCGGGAGTCCGTTAGGACACGTCCGCTAACCGCCGGCGCTGTCCGCCAAGGCAGACCCTCCAGTGAGCAGGAGGAGATGGAACACGGGAACACCACGTGCGCCATCTCTCGCCCTCGCGAGTAGGTCACACTCCATGACCTGACTCGGGCGTGCGTGCACTCGCTAACCGTAAAGAAGTTTACGGCAAGGAGTGCACGACTTGCCTCCCTAGAGTGGTCTCGACGCGGCCGGCTGTGAGCACGTAACCGCGGAGACCACCGCTCTTTCGCGACTTCAAGAGTCGCGAGTCGACCTCCGACCACCACCACCCGTCTGGTGGGCTGGGTCAGAGGCCGACTCCGTCGTCACCTCCGACCGCCTGCCCCCACGCCCGCATTACCGGTTACGTTGGGCGCGGTCGTCGGCCCCTCCACTCCCTGACGGCCAGGTCCCAGTAGCCATTTCAGGGTCCCCCATCCATCCGACAATGGCGGGGTGAGGGTTCCATCGTCGTTCCGTCTTACTGGTTAGCTGGGGCAGGCCGACGGTGTCCCTATCTCCCCCGATTTTCATCTCCCAGTGACTGTGTCGGGGCCCCCTAGCACGAACGAAACACCAGGGGATCTCCTCCTTACTCCTCCACCAGAACCGCCGGTCTAGGCTGGGACCCAGCCGACGGTGCTTCCAGCTTCCCGACAGCCAAACCCAGTGACTGCCGGGCCCCCCGGCCAAACGCAGAGCCATTATACGAATGGCGCAGGGGATCTCCTCCTCGCCTCCTCAGCGCCGGCGGCCTGTTACTGGGACCAGACAACCGGCGCCCCTATCTGCTCCACAGCCAGATCCCAGTGACTGTGCGCCCCCCGACTCCTAGAACTTCCCACTGGACGTCGGGGATCTGCGGTTCTTGGCTTCCGCCGTGTACACCGGCGGCCTGTAGCTGGGGCCAGGCGGGCGGTGCTCCTCCGTTCCCTGTAGCCAACTCCCAGTGGTCTACAGGGCTCCCGACCTTGAATCAAGGCCGGGGCGCTCCTCCGCCTCTAACACTAGGCATCGGAGCGAGCCTCTACGCACAACGCGAGCTGCCTGGGTGCAAGACTCGCGGTGCTCCTACCTGCCCTGCAGCCAAATCCCAGTGGCTATCAGGGCTCCCGACCGTCCCTCTGGCACGTGGCCTAGGACCCCGGGTCTCCTCTCGCACACCGCGAGTTGCCTGGGTGCAACTTAGTTGGCGGTGTGCTCCTCCTCGTGTGCCGACGGCCCTTATTTTGTCAAATAATCGGGCGGTCGGCACTCCTCGCTCTTCGGCAGCCAGACTGGGACTAGGCCGCCGAAGACTCCCGACGCCCCTTGGACTAGAGTCCACCAAGCGGACGCCGGGGAGCTCATTCGCCCGAACTATCAACGGCATCGGAGCTGGCCCACTGCCACTGGCAGAATCCATTTCCTGACTCTTACAGTATCCCTGGATTTTGGGCTTACGGGAGTGGTGGTATTCTCCAGCCGCCACCACACGGCGCTGTGCGATCTACCAATGGGGTGTATCAGGCAAAGCTTTTTGTAGATGTCGCTAGCGGCACTGGTACCTTGTTTACACCTATTTTTTTATCATTTTTTAAATTTATTTGTAGTTTTACATTTTTATAACAAAAAAAAATATTTTAACTTAACGTTACCTACTTTAAAAGATGAATTAAGTAAGCGAACACCGTTTTTAAAATAAAAAAAGGTAGAATTAATAGAACGGCAATTTTGAGATCACCATATCTTTGCTTTCGCTTGGAAATCTCGATTTGTACACTTAAAAGCTGCTCACTTCGGCATAATATCCAGAAAATAATACATTTCGTAATAAAAATACAAGTTTTCTATGCAACTGACAGTTATATAAGGTACCATCTATCATGCGCCATCTATCGTGATAAAAAGTTAGTGACACACCCCATTACGTAGGTACTTCTTGAAATCTCTAATGAAACAACATAGTCCAGTATACAATTATGTAGTATTTTTTATTTTATTAAGAGAGAAAACACAATATTTGTCGTATTTATAACAAGTTACCAGAGGTTCTCAAACAATTACCCAATAATTAGTTTAAATCTAGAATCAAGAAGCTATTAACAGAGTGTTGCTTTTATTCGTTAAGCGAGTTTTATTCATACAAATTTAGAAATTGTAATAAATAATTGTAATAAATTGTATTAATCAACTGACCAAAATCTCGCATACGAGTATTATCTTATGTGAGATTTTTTAAATTCATGACATTTTATTTATTACATAAATTATTTTCAGTGTATAAATTAGTAATTAATTAAGTTAGTTAGTATAAATTTGTGTGTCAGACATGGCGGAGTATGTGAGCTATTCAAAAACTATGTACCTATTTACCATATTCCATACAAATAAATATTATTTAAAAAAAATAATACAAAAAAATATTCTTAGTAATTATTTATATTAGTGTGAGCATTGCGTCTGAGCATCTTCCGCTAGATTAGTAAAACCAGGTATGTAGCTTATTTATTAAGAATAAAAAACAGTAAAGTGATTTAACTAAATTAACAAAAAAACTAAAATCTAAACCATATATAAAAATATACACCCATGACTTGATCATGTGGCAGTGTGCCAAGAACACTCGCAGCATTCCCCCGCTGCACAGCGATGCTGATTTGCTTCGCGAAAAAACTGCCAACCCTCTTGTCGCATACAGCGTTAACCAGTCGCTTAGATAGTTCTGTTCTGGTTTGAAGTTGGAAATTGCCAACTTTGAATCAAATGTATAACCGTCTGTCAAGCGAGAACGTAAGAAAATGCTGGCTCACATATATTAAAACAAAAGACGAATGCAGTTGTTCCAATTTGAATCTCGTTGGAAACCAATGCCCAGATGATGGGTGCAGCAGTTGGTCGATCGACCGGTTGACCACCCCTGTCTTAAACCCTAACTAAACATTCTCTATTATTAATTTACAGGGATCCAAAACTTTACCACTATAATCGTAAAAACAGTCTGATGAGTTGGCGCGTGTTCTCTGGCTGGTGTGTGAGCGCGCTTTACCATTCCGTTGTCATCTTCACATTCACGTGGCTCGCCGTCAAGCATTCTGTCATCAACACTGATGGGAAAACTATAGATCTCTGGTTAGTTTTAAACACTACTGATTTACTATTTATTCGGCTATAATACAATAAAAGTGAATCTCTAAGCACGAGCTCAGGATTCATTCTATTAATTTGTGTCTTAGGATCTGTACACCATATTTCGATCTATCGGGTCTATCCTGAAGCAATATAATGTCGAGTGTGAACTCTAGTGAAAATAGAGTCGGGACCACCACTCAAGTCCTACAGCTAAACCTGGAACTAAAAGTGACAGCACAGATGTCTTGTAGTTTTATAGTAGTGAAAAAAAAATCGGGTTATATATGCGAATAGACTTCGCATAGTTCGCAAACAACTTAATACTTTATTTTTAAACAAGCAGAACAGTATATTTTAAATTTAAATATTTCTTCTTAATAATATTATATTATTTTCATATATATCTACTATATATTAATAAGTATTTAAGTAGTCTATGTATACATACTATTTATGTAGTTTATACAAATTTAAAATAAGGTTAAAATTGCACCCCACATATTATACTGTCTCACTCTCCCAAAGGTTAGCTGGTAGAAAAAGCCGAAATGGCTTTAAGTTCGCCTTTGTACATACTTTTAAGTTAAAGTGCAATAAAGTATTTTAATAAAAATAATATATTTTTTGTATTTATATGTAGTACAACTCAGCCTAAGCTAAAGACACATGTACAAATCAAGTTAATATTAAAATAATTAGGACCCAGCGGTCACAAATTAGTTATTTTACTTATTCTGTAAAAAATAATGACTTTTTCCATTGTTAAATTCTTGATTTAATAAAAATATGTCATTACATATAATCATATTAGCTTATACACAATAGGGTGTATTACTAACTTTTTATCACGATAGATGGCGCATGATAGATGGTACCTAATATAACTGTCAGTTGCATAGAAAAAATGAATTTTTATTACAAAATTTATTATTTTCTGGATATATTACCGAAGTCAGCAGTTTTTAAGTGTACAAATATAGATTTCCAAGCGAAATCAAAGATATGGTGATCTCAAAATTGCCGTTCCATTAATTAAACCTTTTTTCTTTTTAAAGACGGTGTTCGCTTTACTAATTCGTATTTTAAGGTAGGTAACGTTAAGTTAAAATTCGTATTTCGGTTATAAAAATAAAAACTACAAAAACATTTAAAAAATGATCCAACATAGGTGTAAACAAGGTACCAGTGCTGCTAGCGACATCTATAAAAAAGCTTTGCCTGATACACCCCATTGGATATACACGAAAATGATTTTAAAGTTTACGTAAGAATGTTGGTTGATTGTGGGGAAAGAATCATTCCATTGGTATCATTTTAAAATGCTACACAAGCGCCACGGCATTGGACTTGAGTGGGTGGTCCCGACTCTATCTCTAAATTAAAAAAAAAATAGAAATGATTTCATTCGATTACTGTCGTTATTTTTTAATAAATATCAAATGTTACATCGCAATAAGCATGAAACTTTAGAGATATACTTTATCTCTCGTTATTGACGAAATATTTGGTTAATATTAATTAATTAAAAGAAACACATGTTGTTTGTGTGAATATTGTAATCCATCTGATTTCCTTAATTCTAAATTTAAAAGTGTTGACAGTGTTATTTTACAGTGGCCAAGGAAGTTGCCACAAAACAATAAACGGAGTTTTTTATATTTATATCTTAGTTATAATTTTAGAAGGAAGCTTTTATTCAAAGTTATAATAATAAAAAGTGTTTATTCATTAAATAAGTGGTACATCTTAGATAAAAAGAGCTCTTTTACATTAGGTACACTATCAATTGTTGATTTAATTCACTGATACCTATACTGTCTTACTGTCTTACTGTTATCAGTGCAAGTTTAGAAATTAAGATTAAGCTTTCTATTCCAGAAGAGCAAAAGGTTAAAGCAGCAAATATTTAGAGGAAAACAACTGGCTCAACTTTATTGGAAGCAAAGATGCATTGATAATAATATTAAAATTCTTTATTGCATACAAAATAAAAATAGGCTAGCATAATACCATGAAGGTATTCTCTACCAGCTAACCTTTGGGAAAGTGGTAGATTTATATGATGGGTGTCTGAGATTGTTTATGTAAATGTAAATATATTAGAATTAAATATACATTTTACATAAATTCGACCTACACAAATACGTATATACCTAAATACAATCCATATAATACTTATATAAATAAATATAATAAAGACTAATATGTCAAGATGTCGAGATTAGGGTTCATTTTGTTTTTCAAGGAAGTGTGAAAATAATAGTTTTTTAAATATATTTAAAGACGGAGCCTGTCTGATAAATAGATATACATTACAATGTATTACATAGTTAAATTATGTCTATCATTCTTTATATGTAAATATATATATAACATCATAATATAATTAATTATAAATAATGTACTAGAATGTACAATTAAAATGTCTCCTAAGTAGTTTATTTATTGTGTTATTTTTTTTATTTTCCAGGTGCTACGGTGCAGCACTTTTTCACCTATTGGTTGTAGTAGTAAATCTAAAGTTGTGGTTAGAGACCTACTACAACACGTGGTACTTCGCGATGTCCATCGTTCTCTCTATTCTTAGTTTTGTAGTCTTCAACATTATTTATTCATCTTTTAACTCGTAAGTATAAAGAATAAACTCATTCAATTTTGCGTTCCGTTTATAGAAATTACCATTAAACTGCCTAAAAACATTCATTTTTATGTTAACATTAACCCCGTTTCCCGTTTCCGCGGACATGTCAAGTGCAAGTTTTTGTTTTGTAAATAAATTTACTGTGGATATTGTTAGTCAAAAGTGGTGTTGTTTTGTTTGATAATGTGCTGCAATGTGAATAATTATGGAAAACTATAAATTGGACTTTAAATATGAGGCTCAAGTTGCAGTTCATTTTTTGCGGTTTTCCCACGCTGTGAACACCCATATTTTACCCGACGTGTTTATATATGTATAATGCCGCGAGTGACTCCAAGAAAAGCATCAAATTCTGCAGCATCTGGAATTTGATGATGACCTCATTAACTCATAAAAAAGAAAGATATATTACGTCAGACTTGGCTGTATAGGCTAGACCCTTTGCCTTCCCTATCACCTCATTCATCATCCATCGGGGAAGAGAACAAAAAAAAGCGTTCCTATAAAAATAACAAAAACATTAACATCAAAAAATAACATTTTTAACAGGACTACGGGAGGTGGTTTGCTTTTTATCAGATTGACAAATGTCAACTCTTTTGCATTTTACTTGTCAATGTCAATATAATAAACAAAACCGTTCCATAATTGAAGGTAAAAAAAGTAACACAGCTTAAATGAAATGAATGAATTGGTGACGCTGGTTTGTAATGTTAGCACGGCTTATAACTGGAACTCGGATATAAAAGCTACGTGTTCACGTACAAAGCGCGTTTTTTTTAAAGGTGTTAAACACGCTGCTTAAACGCCTGTCAACGCGAAATACAATTATACAAAAAGCGCTTAAAGCGACAAGTCAACATAGGGTAAATTAAAAATAGGGTAAACATTTACAACGATGTTCTTTTATCTTAATATCTTCAAATTTTACATTAGATTGTGTGAGCGGGAAGGGTGGATTAAACCATAAAAACGCCACTTAAAGTAAAAAAAAAATAGAACATCAAGTTGAACATGGAAATTGTCGAATTAATTTTTGGACATATCTGTGTTTTTCTTGTTAAGGGGTTAAGCTGGCATGGTCGTAGGGAGGGTAATGTAAGGCTGATGTCAGTGTCCCATTCTTGGACCTTGTCTACCGCTTATCACTAGGTATGTGGTCACATGTCAGTTATACTGCGAAACCGCGAAATACAGTAGTTATTTTATATTTTCCGCGGTATTAGTCATTGTTAAATACGCGGTTTCGCAGTAGGTATAACGACGATGAAAGCTAATAAATACATTAAAATTTAACAAGCTTTTTTGTTCCAGACAAATCGACGGAGACGTCCTTGGCACATACTTACGCCTACTATCCTCCTTCGCATTTTGGTGTCTAAACGTTATATTAGTAATCGCGGCTTTGCTCCCTGACTACTGTTTGCGAGCCGTTCGCGATCGTTGCTGGAAGAGGCGGCGGAGGACGAACGCGCGACAAACAATGCTTGTCAACGAAGAGCGACATAACACTAGGTTTTAAGAATGTTAATAAAATTAGCTGTATAACAAATACTTGGCTTTTTATTTGTTACCCGCCCAAGGGCCTCGCTAGATGATAGATGATAATGTAGAGTATCGAAATAGTGCGAGTCCTACTAAGTATAAAAATAATACCTAATACCTCTCGGCGCGGAGTTTGTAATAACAACCGTACAAAATTCAAAGTGTAGGTACCAATGAGGTGTATCAGGCAAAGCTTTTTGTAGATGTCGCTAGCGGCACTGGTACCTTGTTTTACATCTATGTCACATCATTTTTTTTAAGTTTTTGTAGTTTTTTATTTTTATAACAGTAAAATGTATTTTAACGTACCTATACCTTAAAAGACGAATTAAGAAAGCGCACAACGTCTTTAGAAGGAAAAAAGGTTGAATTACTAGAACGGCAATTTTGAGATCGCCACATCTTTGATTTCGTTTAGAAATCTCGATCTGTACACTAAAAAGCTGCTCACTTCGGCATAATATGCAGAAAATAATAAAAATCGTAATAAAAATACAAGTTTTCAATGCTACTGACAGTTATATTAAGTACCATCTATCATGCGCCATCTATCGTGATAAAAAGTTAGTGATACACCCCATAGCCCGAACAAGCTTTTGACTGTAACGCTTTATGCTATGTTCGACTTAAAAGCGAAGCAAAGCTCGCTTTTTTTTACCGAATTAATATATAATTATAAAATGTATGAAAACCATAGACTAAACTTTCAAAGCGACAAAAAGCGCTTAAAGCGACAAGTCAAACACAGTATTATACATACATACATACATATCTTCACGCCAAATCCCTTGCGGGGTAGGCAGAGACAATTGAGCGCCACTTGTCACGGTCACGACATACCTCTTTCGCTTCTTCGACATTCATCAACCTCTTCATACATGCCCTTTTGTTTCGATGGCTTTTCAACGCACCTTCAGCTATTGTTTTATTAATTTGGTCGTAATATGTGAGTCTAGGTCTGCCAGGGCCTCTTTTACCCACGACTTTCGCATTATATATCTGGTTCGTCAATCTCTCTGCATTCATCCTTTCAACATGCCCGAACCATCGTAGCATGCCTTTCCTTATTTTTGTCCCTATGCTTTCTTTCATACCTACCCTTTTTCGTATTTCGTCATTACGTATGCGGTCCGTCAAAGTGACGCCGCATATCCGACGCAACGATCTCATTTCTACTGCATTAACTCTACTCTCATGCGTATTCTGACATATCCACGTCTCGCTTCCATACATAAGTGTTGGTACCAGCATGGCATTGTGTATGGCGAGTCGAGCTTTGTCACTGACATTCCGACTGGCGATCAGTGACCCCAGGGCACCGTTGACACTATTTCCCGCGTTCACTCTTCTTTCAACATCCCTATCATACTTCCCATCCGCAGTGAAAACACTGCCCAGATATATAATTTCATTTACTTGTTCTAGAGTTTCATCATCAATCTTTATCGTCACGGTTGTCATCCTTCTTCTTTCAAACACTAGTACCTTGGTTTTTCTCGCATTCAAACGGAGTCCTTTTTCTGCACATCCCTCTTTCATTTCTGTGACTAGTGATTGCAGTTGTTGTTCGGACGATGCCATGAGAACAGCATCATCTGCATAAAGCAGGCAGTTCACCACTAAATCACTCATCTTTATCCCACAGTTACTCTCTCTCACTCTTTTTAGGCATTTGTCGAGATATAGGGTAAATAATCTGGCGGAAAGCACACAGCCCTGTTTGACGCCCATTTGGGATTCAAAGCAAGGAGACATACCTCCCTCCACCCGCACACAAGCTTTACAGTCCTTGTACAGGGACTGTATAGCTTGTAGCAGTTTGTCATCAACTCCATACTCCGGCAAAATGTCCCAAAGCTTCTTTCTTACAACTCTATCAAAAGCCTTCTCCAAATCCACAAAAGCACAGAAAACCCTCTGGTTTAAGGCCAAAAACTTCTCTGTGATATTGCGGAGCGAAAAGACTTGGTCAGTGCATCCTCTTCCAGGTCTAAAGCCTCCTTGTGCCTCCCATAAAAGACCTTCAGTCTTCTCTTGCAGGCGTTTCGTGAGAATCTTGCCATACATCTTGCTCGCCAAACTGATCAAACTAATTGCTCGGTAGTTGGCACAGTCCAATCTAGATCCTTTACCTTTATATAAAGGAACGATGACTGATTGCTGCCAGTCCTCCGGTACTCTTCCCTCCTGCCAGCAAAGGTTGCACAGCAGGTGGAAAGCGTTCCAGACTGGTATACCTCCGTATTTGATCATTTCAGCGAGCACTCGATCTTTTCCCGCTGCTTTGCCACATTTCAGGCTTCTAATTGCCGATTGCAATTCTTGCACACTTATTTCCTCCTTAAATGTGGACGTTGTATTTGTGGGTAGCTCTGGAGGTAAAGTACCCGTCGTAACGTCGTTAGGAGTACCACTAGCATACATCTCGCTAAAATATTCACTCCATCGCTCCAACACCTCATTTGTGTTTGCAAGAATGTTGCCGCTCTTTGATCTCACTCTATTCATTCGACAAGATGACAAGCCACCTTTGGCCTTCCTAACTTCCCTCCAGAAAAGTTTGGAGTTCTCCTTAAAGTTGCTCGTCATCCTGTTTTCACCTATTTCTTTACATCTTTCACGCTTCTCCTTAACCAAAGATTTTGTTTCATTCTTGCAGCGATGATACATCTTCTTCTTTTCTCTTATCATACTTTCATTCATATTTAGCGAACCAACATAATCTATCCAAGCTTTCTTCTTTCTTTCTACCGAATCTTTGACCTCTTCATCCCACCACGCGTCACCTTTGATTGTTCGCTTTTTTGCTATTCCACATACTTCTTTTGCCGATTCTACCATACCATTTTTAAGGTACTTCCAACATTCTTCTACATCTTTGCTCACATCTTTCAAATTGATAAGTTTATCTTTGACGCGTTTCATATACTCCTCTTTCACACTATCATCTTGTAACTTTTCACTCTTTATTCTTTCTACTGCTGACACATTGCCACCTGATCGTCGGTGGCGCCATTTTGTGAACAGACCACTAATCCTTGTAATTACTAGGTAGTGGTCTGTTCCCAATTCCGGCCCACGATATGCCCACAGTATTATGTTCTTTGCTATAACGTAAAGTCGGGCTTGATTAGCCGGAGTAGGAAAATAAGAAAAAGAAAATACTTGGCTTCACCATTAGTTCAAGATTTACCCTGCAAGAGAAAAACTTGTAAACAAAATCGAAGTGATTTGTAAAACGAACCTTGGGAAAGCTATACAAGTTTTTAAACGCACCTTACATATGCCATACAAATTCATGATAAAGGTACTAATGTAAATAATCCATTGTAAAATGTTGGTACTTTTTAATTTAGTTGGTTTTTCTACAATAGTGCGTAAACAGCTGTCAATGTCACGCAAATTTGACATAACCTCAAATAGTTTAAATTATGTATATAATACTAAAAATAAAGAGTTATAATGGCTTTTAGTGCGAGAAGTGAATTACCAAAGGACGCGGTTATACTGTCAGAGTCGGAGGCTATTGGTTATGCCTGGCAGGTTGTTAGCGAATGGAAAAACTTATCAGAAACGTAACTATATTTTCTTTATGTTATTATTTTCATATTTATATATTGTGACCTACTCGTATTCCTATTGTTTACTCCTATTTATATTAATTCAAATACAGTCAGTATAATTTTAATTATTATGTAATTTTATCTTTTCTCAAAATTATATTTTCTCTTAATAATATATATATACTAGGTGTTTGGCTTTGCCCATGTAAACCTGATCATCAGATAGACAAAGCTAGTCCTAAGGAACATATCTAGATTTTAGATGTATTCTGATAACCTATATTACCTAAAATATTTTTGAAAAGCCATTTATCTGTTTATGCATGAATGAGCAGCAAACATCCATCTATCTATTCCATCCAAACTCTGTGTAAATAAATATTTATATGAAAAAAATATTTACACAATATAAAATAAAATTAATACTAAGGATAGGGATACAAGTCCCGTCCGTGTGGAATGGTGGCAAGAACGCTGGCTGCATTTCCCAGCTGAATTGCAATACTGATTCTTTGGGAGAAGAAAGAGCCAGCCCTCTTGTCACCGGTGGACACGACAAGACACGGTGTTATGTAAATATAAATATTTCCAGACAGGTCACACAGCGCCATCTAGTTTTCGTGGTAAGCTGCGAGGCTTGTGTTACGAAAACTAGATGGTTGATAAACTACATATTATACTATTATACTATTATTATATATTATAGCGGCATTAAGTCTGCCTTTGTACTTTGTGCAATAAAGATTTAAATAAATAAATAAATAAATAAATAAATATACTTTTTGTAAATATATACATATTATACATATAAACACCCAGACCGAGACAAATTATACAATGTACAACTTGCCCCCGGTGGGAATCAAACCCACGACCTCCAGAGTTCAAGGCAACGTTTGTTACCACTAGACCACGGAGGCGGTCAAATGTCTTTATAAACTCTTTTCCAAACTCTTGTATTTATAATATTAGTAGAACAAGGAAATGAGTTGGATTGTAGCAGAATAATCCTACCTTAGTTTTTTATCTAGCAAAATCATATAAGTATAGCAGAAGCTTTAACTAGTTTTGTTATACAACATTAGATACTTCTACTACATAAAGCTGATTCTTGAATATGTTCCTAATCATCTCTTCTTTGAGATCATAATATTTGATGTTGTATTCAACTTGATATTGTGTTGTGTGGCAAGTAACATATTGTGCAATTATCCAGTTTTGCCAGAATACCCTTGAAATATTATTCAACTTACTTCATAGACAATGAAACCGACACACCTGCATAGTGAATCCATTGATAAATAGGAAATTTGTCTTCATTCTGGCACTGATATCCTGCACTACGGGGCAACCTCGTGAAGGTATCACAAACACATCACTCTATATTGTACACCTATTTTACATCTGTAGACTTTTTGTGACAATAAATGATTTTATTATTATTATTATTCTATACAGATATATGTTTTATGTACAGATGGGCTCTTCGATATAGTGCTGGTATACTTGGAGGAATGAGTGCAATTTGTGGGATCATTATAAATCAACACTACAGGACAAGACTAAGGCTCGGACGATTTGGTCACATATCCTCAATTTTACCTATCGTAGTCCTTCCAGGTTCTCTTACTATGGTATTTCATAAATATGTAAGTATAAAAAATGGAAATTAAATATTAAATAGACCAAGAAATATTTCTGCCTAATTGTGAAGTAAGTGTGAAGGCGTGACTGACAGACACACAGAAGCTTCTTTTAGTTATAATATCAGTGTGGATTCAGATGTAAAGGTACAGTACACATCACAAATAAAAGTAATAGGGCTAAGATTGTCTATGATCAGTTTTGTAGTGTTCTCTCTGTCACACAATGCAAAAATAGAGACAATATAACAAAATCAACTGTTTTTTCACTCTTGGTGCCGATGTGCCACATCAAAAAACCTATTACAGGGTTCACTTTTTGCCTCAAAATCAATAAGCTTGCCAGTTTGTCATGATCGGCATAGTTAATTTGGCTGTACTATTTTCATTTGTTTGTTTTACTTTTGACATATCCTTAGTTAACGAGAGACTGCAACAATGCATCTGCGATTATAATGGTAGATTTTGATGCGGAGTTAACGGGTTCAACTTCATTCAGGGAGCAAATAACTATCTCTATAACTCGAGAATTGCTCCCCTGGTTGAAAACACAAAATAATTTAGCTTTAAGTTTTTCTCTAGTAAGACATTTGCAAGCTCTCCACATGTCATGATGGGTTGTATTAAATGTTGGCTAAATGACAACACACTCTTTTTAAAAAAAATGTGGTTTTTGGCTACCCTGCAAGGTATTATGGTTGTAATGATAATTTACTTTAGATTTTACAAAAAAGTTATAGCGCTGATTCTTAAAGTAAAAAATGATTTATTTCAGACTGTGTCAACCACTATGATTCTCAATAAGTCTGAAGTTTGTCCCATTTGTTATGAATTGAAGTCAGCTGCAGTACAACTTGGGTTTGGCGTAGTCTACCCTATGATTCTTGGACCCTTATCTGCATTTATGGTGAGGAAATTTGCTATACTTTTCTTGATTTACAGTCAGCAAGCTAACAAACATAAGTCAGAAATCAAGCTAATAAAATTAATTACTCTTTCGAATGTCTGTGCGACTCACACATATCTCCGTTCTTCACAGAACAACCAACTTTCAATCCCTCTTCGCTCTTCAGATTCTCTCACTGTGTCAGCAGCTCGTCAATGCAAAAGGCTACCATTATTTATCAGACAGGCACCGTCCTTAAATATATATAAAAAACATCTCTCTCACTTCCTTAAAAACCAAAACAAATCTCAACCTAGCATATTATTAGTATGAACTCGTATAAATAATTATTAAATATTTATCTTAAAATTATGTACGTTTTCTGTTTAGGCGTTATTGTATTTATGTACGTAATTTAACTCTGCTTTATCTATATACCTACCACGTGGAATTAATTAAAGATCAAATATTTTTATATTATAATGTAGAATAAAAATAAAGAACGTACATTGTTTTTTTTTTTTTAATATTTAGTAATAAAATCTTGAATTACGGTGCAGAGAAGTTTTCCTAAAAACATCGCAATTCATGCCGAGCCTAATCAAGTAGGTAGCGAAAGGCTGACGATTGTCAGCCGAAATAGTTCGGCTGGTATTATTTTGTAGTGGGCAACTCGCGGGGACGCATCCAATGAATCTTCTTTTTGTAAAATTAGCTGAGTGCAAACATTTACTGTGTCTTTTATAATAAACGCTAAATTAAAAGCCCCGTGTATTATTCCACAACAAAACATTATAACGATGGCTCGGCTCGGACTTTGACTTACGCAAAAAAGGAGCTTTGGGATTCAAGCGAGGTTGTTGCCCCGCGTCGTTCAGCCGGGCGTGTGACCTTGTCACACTAGGTACCCAGCATTTAGGTATCTATCACGATAGATATTGTTATATTCAGACGTGGCCATTCACCATACAGTAGTTTTGTTTTACGAATAATTATTTTTATCTCTAAAAAAAAAAAGTATCTTTTTTATTTCAAAAAGGGGTTTTTCCAATGACACCTGAAGCCCAACAAAAAATGTTTGCTCCTTTTATAATTACACGTAGGTAGTATATATATTTTACTATATTATTTCTTTTTTCACAATCTGCACAAATAATATTAATTTACCACTCTTTCAAAGGATAGCTGGTAGAGAATAATATCAATTTACCACTCTTCCAAAGGACATCTGGTAGAGAATAATATTAATTTACCACTCTTCCAAAGGATAGCTGGTAGAGAATAATATTAATTTACCACTCTTCCAAAGGATAGCTGGTAGAGAATAATATTAATTTACCACTCTTCCAAAGGATAGCTGGTAGAGAATAATATTATTTTACCACTCTTTCAAAGGATAGCTGGTAGAGAATAATATCAATTTACCACTCTTCCAAAGGACATCTGGTAGAGAATAATATTAATTTACCACTCTTCCAAAGGATAGCTGGTAAAAACAATAATATCAATTTACCACTCATCCAAAGGATAGCTGGTAGAGAATAATATCAATTTACCACTCTTCCAAAGGACAGCTGGTTGGGAATAATATTAATTTACCACTCTTCCAAAGGATAGCTGGTAGAGAATAATATTAATTTACCACTCTTCCAAAGGATAGCTGGTAGATAATAATATTAATTTACCACTCTTCCAAAGGATAGCTGGTAGAGAATAATATTAATTTACCACTGTTCCAAAGTATAGCTGGTAGATAATACCTTGATGGTATTTTGTTAGCCTATGTAAAAGACTTTCTATTGTTTGTGTGCAATAAATAACTTAATATTCTATATTGTTTCAGTTTGCCAACCGCTACAGTACTTACAGGCTACCCTCAATAGCAACTGAGCCAAAGGAATTATTTAAGTTTGGAGTAAAAATATCCAAACCATTAAAAGGAACTCTGGGATATATGACGGCATTTCATTTAGTACTATCTTCGTTATTTACATATTTTGAATTACAAAATACAGCAGCTGTGAATGCTAAAATTAGGGAAATAGAAAGAAAAATCGATGCCGGTTTAGAATCAGAACTAACGGAATAATTAACCAAAGATTGTAATAGACAATAGTTTTATTCAAATATTAAATAAAAAATAATTATATATACTACTAGGTACATTGTTTTATTTTTGCACTAGGTGCGGTGATGGCTCGGTTGTAAGAACGCGTTCCTTAAATCCTACAAAGGTTGGTTCAAACCCACCCGGCATGTACCAATGAGAAATACACTTTTCTTACGTACATTTGTCATAGATTTACACCATGGATGCACAGACCGCGGCCCGCGGGCCTCATGCGGCCCGTGGGTCGAATACTGGTGGCCCGCCGACAGCAAAAATAATACTCTCGTGCATTCGAAAAATATTGAATTCTATTCCAGAATAAAACAAAAAAAAAATATGTTCGAAAAGTAATGTGAAACTCGCGCGCGCGCAATTTGAATCTAGCGCCCAAAATTGCTAAGTCAAGTAACATCGCTCGCTATAGAAATCAATAATTTTCTAGCGCGGTGAGCAAGCGAGATAGATATAGTCCCGTATTCCCGATTGCTCGCGTATCTACACGAAGCTTCCAGAGTCGTTTGCGCGGTATAAAAATCACGTTAACCGCAGCGGCCGAACAGTTCGCTTTTCATTTGAGTGAAGTGTCAACAACAGAAAGAAATAAGCGCGAAAATACAAAGCGAAGTAATAAGTGATTGAGAATAAGTGCAGTTTATTAGTGTTTTTGGGAGGCAATAGTTCTAGTGTAGATTTTAACTCGACTAGCCGGTGTCATATATTTTGATCCACATTCAACGTAGATTTCCTGTTGCAGTGTTAACCCGTCAAGTGCCGTGTATAATTGTGTTGTGAAAACGTAAGTAAAACTCTGTTATTAATAAGTGTTTCCCTACCTATTTAATCACTTTTAATCAAATTTAGCTTTAATGTTGGCTAAATATTAAAATAAACAAAGAAATTACTATTTTTATAAGAATTTCTCTAACTGTAATAATTACGTCATTATTTCAGATAAAATCTGTATAAAAATCTTAAAATTTCTGAGAAATAATATTTAATCAATTATTTTTGATAATTTAAAAAAGGATAGGTAATTTAAGTGGGTACTGTAATTGTTTTTAGGTGCTGTGTTAATCCTAGCCAGGATTAGAACGCAACATGGAGAAGCCAGGACCTAGTAAAAAACGTAAGGTTAAAGATGAAAATCGGCAGTTTCAAGAAATTTGGACTGAGAAATACTTTTTTGTATGGTCGCATAACAAAGTCGTTTGTTTAATTTGCAAGAATTCTGTTGCGATTGCAAAGGATTATAATGTAAAAAGGCACTATGAAACGCAGCATCCTTCTTTTACCAAGTTTACAGGCGAATTAAGAAAGCAAAAAATGTTGTCTTTAAAACGGGAGCTTATTGGTCAGCAAGCTATGTTTACAAAACACATTCAAGATTCAGAAACGGCTACAGAAGTTAGTTATGAAATTTCTCGAATGATAGCAAAGCGAAGTCGCCCCTTCAATGATGGCGATTTTGTAAAAGAATGCATGGAAATTGCCGCTAAGAAAATGTGTCCAGAAGCAGCAAAAAAGTTTGAGAAAATTCAACTGAATCGTATGACTATCCAAAGACGAATTATGTCCTTGTCAGGTAATATTGCGGAACAATTAATTGAAAAAACTAAGATCATGGAATTTTTTTCATTAGCACTCGACGAATCGACTGATATTAGTTCCACAGCTCAACTTCTCATATTCATACGAGGTGTTACTCAAGATTTTGAAGTCTTCGAAGAGTTATTAGGAATGTGTTCATTGAAAGGTCAAACCAAAGGAGTTGATATACTCAATGGACTTTTGGACGAGTGTTCAAAAACTGATTTGGACTTATCTAAGTTATCGGGAGTTGCGACTGACGGTGCTCCTTCCATGATTGGTATCAATTCCGGGCTAGTTACTTTGCTGAAAAAGCACCTGCAAGAAAAAAACATAAACACTGAAGATCTCATGCAGTTTCACTGCATTATACACCAGGAAGCCCTCTGTTCTAAAAAAAATGAATTTCAAAATGTAATGAAAGTAGTAGTTTCGACTGTAAATTTCATAAAATCACGAGGACTCAATCACAGACAATTCATACAATTCCTTGATGACATCGAAAGCGAATACGGAGATTTACTGTATTATACAGAAGTAAGGTGGCTAAGTCGTGGATTGACACTGGAACGATTTCTAAATTTAATAGAAGAAATTGGAATATTTCTGGCGGAAAAGCAAAGGGATGTCCCGGAACTTAAAAATCCTGATTGGTTGTGTGATTTAGCTTATTTAGTTGACATTACAAATCATTTGAATGTCTTGAACACACGGCTTCAAGGCAAAAATCAACTGATATCCCAGCTCTATGCTCATGTAACATCCTTTCAATGCAAGCTGACACTTTTCAGATCACAATTGAATTCTGGAAATTATAATCATTTTCCGAATTATAAGAAAATGGCTGAAAAATTCAACAAAACTGCGATTAATTTCAGTTATGTAGAAAAGCTAGATATTTTGATTCAATCTTTTGAAGACAGATTTTCGGAGTTTAAAAAAGTGAAACCTCTGTTGGACATATTCAGCAATCCTTTCACTATTTCAGTTGAAAATGCGCCAGAGTCAATGCAGTTAGAAATTATCGACATTCAAAATGACCAAGATTTACGCAACAAATTCAACGAAGGAGACTTGCTGAACTTTTACCGCTGCATTGATAAAAATATGTACGAAGAGTTGCGCATAAACGCTCTGAAATGTGCCAGCTTATTTGGTTCTACCTATATATGTGAACAAACTTTTTCAATACTAAATAATAATAAAACAAAAAATCGAAACCGCCTTGCAAATGAAAGTTTGGAAGCAGTTTTACGTGTTGCTACAAGTAAATTTGAGCCAAATATAAAAAAGATTGTAAGCACTATGCAGTGCCACGCTTCAAATTAATAATTTCTTTTTTAATTTTAATAAATTTTTATCAATTCTTTATTGTCTTTAACTACCTATACCTACTTCTGGCGGCCGGCCCGCTATCAGTTCATGATTTGGCCGAGTGGCCCCTAGTATTAATAAGTCTGTGCAACCCTGATTTACACCGTTCCCGTGCCTCGCAGAGCACGCCGGTTCCACTAATACCAACTTGTGGAATCGTTAATAAATTGTCCGTGAATTTAGACTCCGGAGGAACCGGGTTCGATTCCTGCTCGGGACACAATCTTAATTAATAATTTAAATGAATAAATTTAATTAATATTTTATTTGTGATATTTTTGAGTTTGGTACGTTAGAGACATCAACGAGCTTGCCACTTGTCATGATTGGCCTATAGTAAAGTTGGCTAAATGTGAATCCGCTTCTTTTTAAGCGTGGTTTCTGAACACCTCGGAAGGGAAACGGTAGTGATATCAGTAAAAAAAAAAGCTCGCTTCGCTTTCAAGTTGAAGCACCCTGTGTTTGACTTTTAGCTTTAAGTGCTTTGAAAGTCATTCGGCGTTTCTATGGTTTTCCAATTTGGGAAAATTCGGTAAAAGAAGCAAACTTTGCTTTCAAGTTTAAACATAGCAGCAAATAGTGACCGAGTTAAAAAAAAAACAAAGAGTTCGCGCCATTTTGCGTGGACATGTCAAGTGCAAGTTTGTTTTGTAAATAAATTTACTGTGAATATTATTGGTCAAAAGTGGTGTTGTTTTGTTTAATAATGTGCTACAACGTGAATAATTATGGAAAACGATAAATTGGACTTTAAACATGGGGCACAAGTTGCACTTTATTTTTTGCGGTATACTGGCGCTGTGGACTCCCATTATATTATATATTTTACGCGACGTGTTTGGGCTAAAATGCCGCAAGTGAGTCCAAGAAAAGCATCAAATTTTGCATCATCTGGGATTTGATGATGACCTCATTAGCTCATAGAAAAGAAAGATATATTACTTATTAGACTTGGCTGTATGGGCTAGACCCTTTGCCTTCCCCATCACCTCATTCATCATCCAGGAGAAGAGAACACAAACAAAAAAACAACAAAAAATACCGTGGTACATCATTTATTTATGGTACAATGTTCTATTTTTTGATAATTAATTAAATTTCGTTGTTGATTTAGCAATTTTTGCATATTAACAGCTGTTCAAGTATTTTTTTGTAACCACCTTTTAAATTAATTTAGAGCTATTTTATGAGACATTTCTCCCTTAAAAGTAACTGTTAGTTTTTACAAGACAAGATAAGCTTATATTTTATACCAAGTAATTATCCCAAAATGTTAATAATATAACTTACAGTGCAGGACCAAACAATAAAAACGAACAACAGTTCTTCCCTATTTTTTTTTTCATTATCAACTTTGATGTACTCTTTTTGGATTACCTACATGTGTAAACGCACATAGTCCTGTACTACCTGAGTAAAGCTCAAAATTATTGTACCTATGTAACGAAATAGTGGTCACTAATATTGTCACGAAACTTATTATTATTATATTAACTATCTAGGAAATTAAATTACAGTAATTTTGGAGATATATTGTTCACATATTTGTTTTAGTAAAATATAGGAATATATATATAATATATAAATTTGGTATTCTAAAAAAAATAGGTATATCGCACAACTAGATCTAAACAGCACTGTGACCCATCGGTGGGCCAGTCGCACCTCAGCCTCGGTCGGCGGCGGACGTCAACAATTTTGTGTTTCGGTGAAGTCACACTGCTCAATTTTCGGTGCTGCAGCAGTGTCTGCTGAATAGCCACGCGAGTGTAGGTATTTATCGGTCAGAACTGTTACTTGGATTATTAGTTTTATGTGAAAAGAGTTTTAGCATCAGAAGAGCTGGTCTTCTTCTGGAATCCTGGGGTCGACTCCACTGAGACGTTGTCAGCTGCTGTTCGAAGTGGTAATTGCTTCTGCCACTTTCTTTGGACTTCACGGAGCTGGCTCGTCATCAAACCCCCCAACCATGTACATTCCACTCATCTACTACACCCACGTGAGGGAGTTGGAAATCTCCCCCACATATTTTTGGTCCCTCGATCCGAATTTTTGGACCTAACGGAGCCTAACTGCGGCCTATTTATGTTTAAAGTATTTCATTTCAGTTAAAAGAAAAAAAAAACACTTTTTCGGAAAAGGCGAAAGTTTTTAGTGTATCGCTGTGTGCTGCAGAAGTTTTCTGTATAGATATATGCTTTTATATTACATCCAAATCGTTCGCGGCGGGCACACGCACCAAAAATATTTTTAAATCTCTTTTACTCAAAAATGCATGTAATGTGGTCATTAATTTTGAGTAAAGCACTATACAAGCCTTGGCCCGCTATGACTGCTTCGCTGGTCACGCTATGATTGCATCGAGCTACCCTAGCTCGCTCTAGGCCTTCCAGCTTGGCCATCATTGCAGCCCTTGCTGTCCCCTCGCTCGTCCATCAAGTGCTGCACGCTGACTGCGTTGTGTCGGCCTAGAGCTGCGATGTTGGCCATCATCAGAGCGACCAGCAAAGTAGTCATTATAGACCGCGGCATTAATGTACTATTATTGGTCGGTAGGTAGTGAGATAAGGAATTCAATGGTTTTATTAACTTAAAAATTTAGTTTTTGAGTTAAATCCCTTTTAATCTAGGTGTGCGTTATCAAAGTAAAAATATATAAAAAATGTGCGTAATTTCACTTCCTAGAAAGTTTATACAGTACATTTCGCAAAAGTACAAATCAGACTAGAAAAACTTTCTTACACTGTGTTTGACTTGTCGCTTTAAGCGCTTTTTTTTACTTTATTTCGCTTTACATACAATTTAACCAAAATTCGGTAAAAAAAGCGAGCTTTGCTTTCAAGTCGAACACAGCATTAACGTCATAATGGTTACGTATTTTGATCTTTACTCACCTGTTATTTAGAAAAAAATAATACCTATTTAAGCACGTAAATAATGCTATTTATTGTATTGCTATGATAATTTAATCTAGTCATCAGATCCATTTACAATTACATAATACAATTAGGCATCTGTGGCGTGGAAGTGTACGATCCTTAACTAATTTAAAAAATATTATACAAAAAAAAAGATTAATAATTCTTATTATTTACGATAATTTAACATATACCGGCACGAGTTATGGACGACAACATTGACCTATCTATTTAGTAAAAAATAAAGCCTGTGGCGGCACATAGAACGGTACCTTCACCACAAGGGTCACGGGTTCCATGACGATGTGGTGGGGGTACCATACGGGACCGACCCGCTATGATGTGGGCTAAGTTGAATGAACTGGGAAGTAGTGGGGATACCACACTGGTCTGCCCTACTACTTCCTACCGAACAAGCAGTTTTACAGTTATACAATTGAGCTAAATACTTTTAAGGTCCAGAATGTCGTTTACTGATTGTACAACACTAAGGTTGAGTTGCAACAAAATTGACAATGTAACGATTAACGTTAAAAATAGCGTTAAATGTATCAGTTTTATTTTGAATGTCAGCCGTCAGTTGTTACAATTGGCGCTATTTTTAACTCGTTTTGGTACAATTCAGCCTTAGTTCATATCTCGCGCCGATATCTAAATTTTTCTTATCTCTATCTAACTATGGACAATAAACCACACGCAACAATTTGGCTGCCACCACCTGGACCATGTGTAAGGAAAAAATCTACCAATAGTATCACTTCATGATCTGATAAGTCATACTAAAGGTGCATATTTTTCTCGGGTTTTTCCTAGCACATCTCCGGTAGCTCACACCCGTATTGTCAGACGTTTCCTCTACTTAACCATTGCTTACAGCTGTCAAACAGGTTCAGAAATTCGGTATCTATAGTTGTAAACCAAACCTTAAAAGGCATAAATGTTACCATTTAAAAAAAAAAACCGTTAATATAAGTATTATTTCCGACAACATATTTTTTGAAGATTGCGTTCGCGTATTCAAAATTTTAATTTTGTTTTACTTTATGTGTTATTACTACACGCTCTAGCACTGTTAACATCCATAAGTCTGTCTCTTTCATATTATGAATATTCCTATCTTATATATATTTGTTGCTTATAATGTTTTTTTAATTTGAATAATATAGTAAATAATTTGTAAAAATTAACAATATCCGACTGTTACATGTGAACCATATGGAAATAAATATTTTATTTTGTATTATCTCACGAAAATATATTATACAATTACAGACATCTTTCAAAATATTGGATTGTGCGAGCGAGAGGATGCATTAGCTTTAATCCTGTTAAGCGGAAACTATAGATTATAAAAAAAGAGAATTAGTTTTTTTTAAAATTTGTCATTGACATCAACCGTACGACATCAACTCCCCCTGTTGACTTGACGCTTTAAGGACTTATATAACTTTATTTCGCTTTTAAAATCGTCGACTTGGCGTTGCTCTTGCGTTTTCTTTGCGTTAAACGCTTTGCTTAAAGTCAAACATAGCATCTAACAGACATAGGCGGTAAAAAACGCCAAAAAGAATAAATTAACAGAATTGCGTTCCTAATAACCCTCAATTTTGTATTTACATTTCTGATGTTTGACTTGAAAGCGAAGCTCGCTTCTTTTACCGAATTTTACTTAAAGTGTATGAAAACCTATCCACCATATGCCTTCGTCGGATACTCCAGTACTTCGGACACATTGCCAGAAAAGGAGGGGATAATCTGGAGAAACTTTTTGTTACTGGCAAGGTGGAAGGAAAAAGACCGAGAGGCCGAAGTCCGGAACGCTGGTCCGACACAATCCGCTCCACCACCAAGTGTGCATGCCGCCGAAGACAGGAACGGGTGGCGTGCTATTATCATGACGCACACCAATTCATCGGGAGGTGGTATAAAAAAAACTTTCAAACCGAAAAAAGTTAAATAAGCGCTTAAAGCGACAAGTCAAAAAGGGATTATACATTGCGTGTTGTTGTTAATTGCAATGAAAATACCGAACCTGGGTTTAAATTTACAAGTAAAAGAATAGCTATCAGCAGTCATGTATGCAAATTTGAATAAAAAAATATTTTATCTACTCTCATATCGTAAAATGCGAATTACAAACTTCAAAACGAATTTATATTGACTTACTTTATAAACATACTGCTGATTTTTTTAAAAATAGAATCACATTATAACACTTTTTCTCTAACAAAATAATGTTATACTTATTTCATTTTAAAAATATAATCATACATATTATACAACACTTTTTTTTTTAAGGCAAAGGTTCCATTACAAAAAAGTTTTGATTCCAATTTTTACTTGTCTATGGCGGCGCGCGTACGGTTTAGGAGCCATTTCATTGTTTAGGACTTATGTATTCTGTACCATGGTCAATTAAAAAAAATAAAAATAAATAATTGGCGCCATTCAATACGTTTTAAATAAATGCGATAGTAAACCGCAAAACTTGTTTTAATTAGAGCAATAAACTATTTCTTACTCTTTTAACTTTTATCTTTTAATTAGTAGGTTCAATCCCAATATATGAGAGTAGATAAATTAGTGTATGAAACTGCACATAACTAGGTATTAAAACACTCGTGTATAATACCCCTTATTATGCAACAGTTTCATAAACTACTATTACTATAGTAGCCGTGTTCAACTTGGCACTCTAAGCGCTTTTTTTTGACTGGGTTTCTAGTACCTTTTCCAGGCGCCGGTTTCAAAACAAATTACATCACCGACTTTACTGCGAAAGCTAATTCTTACCGAGTGATCCAATCAAAGCAATTTGTTCGTGTCAAAAACATTGTCAACTTTGGCAGTGATATAACAAATCGTTTATATCTATTTTATATTTATTGCACATTCATCAGCGCTGCAAAATAGCAAAGCTCCAAGATGTACACGGCCAGAACTAATGCCAAGTTATTGTCTATGGCAGTTAAATTTCTAAACCAGGTATAGTCAGCAAAATGTGCGCTGGATTTTGTAAATTTTTCGTATACTATGCTGGTGTAGCGCGAAAACTTGCGGATTTGAAACGTTGATAAAGGTTTTTTTTTTAAATACTAGCACGTCTTGTGATCGTGCGCTAACCTGTTGGTAAGTGGTGAGCGAGGTCCATGAATGTTAGCAACTGAATAAGACACTTATGACTGACATCAGTCCCTAACACTATGCCGGCTTGACAGCATGTCAAGCCGATACACTTTACTGGCTTTATCGGCACAAACGGTGGATACTTCCCCGCCCCGGCAGAACTGGGCAAATTACCACCATCAGTCCGCTTACCACCTATAAATATATAGAATAATTAATAACAACGCGCTAAAACTATTACAACATGCTGTTGATCGATTTTAAGGTTTTTGGAAGGAACTGCGTAGGCGAGTCACTATGCGTGACAAAGCGTGGCGCAAATATCTGGTTCGCGATCATCGATGTACTCGTATATAATACATACATACATACATATCTTCACGCCAGATCCCTTACGGGGTAGGCAGAGACAGTTGAGCGCCACTTGACACGATCACGACATACCTCTTTCGCTTCATCGACATTCATCAACATGCCCTTTTGTTACGAAGGCTAATAATAATAATAATAAAGTTTATTCCCAAAAATACCTAAGCTACGTTTAAAATACATTTTAACAAGCAAAACAGCCTATAGGCCAGACATCTTAGTGTCTAAATATATCCTTATTGAACTTACCGTTACGTGGGAATCAAATATTCCAAAAGACCACAACATGAAGTCGAATAAAAATGATACAACAACAAAAAATAATTATCTACTAGAGTACCTATAAAAATATTGTTTTAGGATAATATGGTGTATCTATTTTGCATTAGAGATGATTTTTGAATGTACAGGAAAAAATATATAGTATAAAAATTATATTGTTTTGTTAATTTTTTTTTTCTTCTACAAATTACCCTTTCTTTAATAATCTAATTTAAATGCTATTAGGACTGGCAATATGACATTTATTTGAAGCTACTATTTATTCGAAGTAGATACAAAAATAGATAAAAATCTATTATGTATTAATTATACTCTTTTCACCCGACTGCGCGACGCTAAAAAGGGTTATGTGTTTATCAGCCTATGTATGTAAGTATGTATGTATATATATATGTATGTATGTATATATATATATATATATATATATGAAAAATACAATTTGGGAATATAAATATTTGCGATTTCCTTTATTCTATCTCTAATACTTTTGACAGCTTTCTCTGTGAGAATATAATTACCTAAATTATTATTGTTATTGGAAACACCATGATCCAGCGCTGTTTTACCTGACTGTACCTCTAATTAGATTATAATTACAAATAGTTAATATAAGGCCGCGTTCGTTTTAAGAAATGTTAGCATGAAAATACCACTTTTTAGCACAAGTCGTTCGTTTAATGAAAATTCTAACATTTGATGCTAATTTCGTATGTCAGTACCGTGTTGAATGGAGGGTTATTGATGTTACTTTTTGACAGATGTCATTTAACATAAGAAATGGTTTGTTTACATTGTTGTATACTTTATATTATATTTGTTTAAAATGTATTTTAAACGATTTTATGTAATAAATTCAAAGACCATAATACTTAATTGATTTGTTATTATTTGGTACTTGTCATACTTGTCAAAAAATAGCCTCACCGCTCGTTTTTTTAAAGAAATGTTAGCATTGTTAAAAAAAGTGGTAATTCATAACAAAAACGACACTTCACGCTGGTTTATGAAGTTGCTACGAAATGTTGGAAATACTATAAAACGAACGCGGCCTAGATAAATATTATCGTGTCACACAATTACCATAATTATACCTAATTCTATGTCTTAACCAATCATTTAACAGGAAAAAATCCTCATTACAACCACAACCTGCTTTTAGATATCTAAAGTTCGATCCACATCTTTAAACTAAGGTTTTTTTTTATTATTTACAATCAGCATAAGACGAATAATGTTTCTACTTTATTGCACAATGCAGTATTGTAAGTGTTTATAAGAAATGTAATTTTCTAGGAAATAAAATAAATAAAACATATTTTCACTTTCATATACCTAATTTAAGACGGAAAAATTGCAAAAACAATTATACCAATTTTCCTCTATTTAACTTAAACGTATCTATTATTAATAGTACGTATATGTCTAAAATGTACGTAATTTTATTTCCTAAAAAGTTAATAGACTATATATATGTTTTTTTTAAATAATCCTTTAAAATATTGCATTGTGCGAGATAAAACAGCGGTAAACCCTCTTAACTCTCTTATTGTCTTAAGGTTAACAGGCAGAGAATGTCTAACGATATTATGTTAGCCTTTTGTAGTTATGTGCAATAATTAAAGAAAAAAAATATATCCGCCAATCCGTCTGGCCAGGCGTGGCGAGTGTAGACCAAATTCTTCAGAAATTTCTGAAAGGTCCATCTCCAACAGTGGAGGTCTAGGACTGTAATGATGTGGATTTTAATGAATTGCATTTAGTTAATTAGGATTAAACATCGCTTATAAATGTGAATCAACCTTTAAGATCGCAGTATTGATTACAGTCCGGCCGCTCAAAAATTGCGTTCCTAATTTGCCTAAATTTTGCTTTTTTTTTGAGAGTTCATCATTCAGAGTAATCTGGTAAGGTGGGGAAAAGCTACGGAAAAGAACTGTACATAGTATGGTGCAGCCATAGGAACTGCTAGACATTGTAGGGTGTGTTACTCTTCTAAAAGACATGACAAAGTCCTTGGTGTTATCCGTGAAGCAGTAGTGCAAAGCAGAATTGTGGATTGTGAGCGTCTTGTTGCGCAATAAAAAAGGGAGACTTCCTTTGTAAATCAGCCTATAGGTAGTCACAAGCCCGAGGCACCCAACCTCACAGTGAATCCATGAATGCTAATTTTTTAAATTTGGAATACGCACATTATATAAACATTTCCTTTTTATGTATTATTTGTAGTGTATATATTTATAGTATGTATTTGTCTATATAGATGGTTTTTATTTAGATTTAATTTTAATTACGTAAATATATTTAATAGTAGCACCTACCTCACAACACAAATGGTTTTATTGTCCCAAAGGTTGGTTGCTATAGAATGCCGTAGCGGCATTAAGCCCATGCAATAATGATTTTAAAAAAAAAAGTTTTCGCGCCATTTTGCGCGGACATGTCAAGTGCAAGTTTTTGTTTTGTAAATTAATTTACCGTGGATATTATTGGTCAAAAGTGGTGTTGTTTTGTTTAATAATGTGCTACAATGTGAATAATTATGGAAAACGATAAATTGGACTTTAAATATGGGGCACAAGTTGCAGTTTATTTTTTGCGGTTTTCCCGCGCTGTGGACTCCCATATTTTACCCGACGTGTTTAAGCTATAATGCC
Organism: Tinea semifulvella; assembly: GCA_910589645.1. Classification (NCBI taxonomy): domain Eukaryota; kingdom Metazoa; phylum Arthropoda; class Insecta; order Lepidoptera; family Tineidae; genus Tinea; species Tinea semifulvella. The sequence continues at coordinate 4,126,925 of OU342611.1, read as the reverse complement.
ACGAGTGACACCAAGAAAAGCATCAAATTCTTCAAATAAAGATATATTATTTCAGACTTGGCTGTATGGGCTAGAACCTTTGCCTTCGCTATCACCTCATTCATCATCCATCGGGAAAAGAGAACAAACAAAAAAAAAGATTTTTTATAGTCGGAAAATATATGTGTTATTAATAATAATTATGTGTACGTTTTAGGTATACACAGTTACATTCTATCACGGTCTTTAGCCATTAGATACGCATTCTTTCAGCTGCCAAAATGTAATGTTGGTGTTAAAATTTAATGAGGAATGATTTTGGCAGTGTTACGTTAATTAACAACATGGACTTAGATTCTGGCATACTATTGTACTTCTCAAGGCTTTCTTTACGAAAAAGAAAAACTCGTTAATTTTTAAAATAACCCCCAGCTTCTTTCCAGTTCTTTAGGGCTTAGAACCGTTAAACTTTTACCTAAAATACAGGATAGGTGAAAGAGCAACCTTCACCGGTTATCCATATGGAGGGGACGCTTTAGAATCGAGACGCACGAATTAATTATAAATGATTGTGGTATTTGATAGATAATGAAGCCCTGATGCATGAACTAGTAGATTTATTTGAGGGAGACGCCCCGTTAAAAAAATATAACACTTTTAAGTTTTTAGGTTAAGTTGTAAAAAGAGGTAAACATAATAAGAATTGATGCAAACCAACATGATATTATAACATACATGGAGGTATATACTAACACTAACACACTAACATTTATTTGGCATCATCTTTTATACACTAAACATAAAATTTATAATTTGTTCTATTGTATTAAAAGTATTATTAATTAATATTTTTGCATTGGATTTAGGTCCTTTATTTTTTTTTTTATTATTTATGGTCATGGTTTTAAGTCCTTATGTCTTCAATAATTTTTTTTTATTTTTTTTTTGCTAAGTATACAAGTTCTCAAGCCGGATTCGTCACTGCTAAGGTTAGTTTAGACTCAAGTTATAGCCAGAAATCCTTGACACTGCTAGGTTAGGTTAGATTCAAATAAATTAGGTCATATCCAAAAATCCTTTAAGTCAATTACGACACTGCTAGGTTAGGTTAGGTTAGACTCGATTAAGTCATATCCAACACACATCACAGCCAAATACAACAATCATTTATAATTAATTCGTGCGTCTCGATTCTAAAGCCAACCCCATATGGAATTCACTTTTTATAATTGCCCCGTTCTGCCTTCGTGGTATTTTAGACTTGGTGGTACCTGGTTCTATTCCTGGTCGGGACACAATAATATTTCACCGCCCTCACCCACTGTGTGTGCTATATCCCAGACGGGACGAGGCGAGGGTCTGATGTCAATTTTTATGACGATATATAAACGACCACATATGTTATTAGTGGAACCGGGACCGACGGCTTAACGTGCTTTCTGAGGCACGAAAACGGTGATGTTCTAAATCTATGACAAATGTATGTGGGAAAAGTATTTCTCATGCAAAGAACCTGAGGGTTAAATCTTAATATAGTTGTGTATTACTGACGTTCAGTGGCGGATTTACAAATTTGCCGCTATTAAATTATTGCCCCCCCAACTGACCATTGAAATTCAATACGCTAGTTAAGTTGACAATCCTATTATACACATTTATTCTGAAATTGCAACTTTATGATTTGTGTTCTATCGTCCAAATTACATCGGCTTTTTCCCGTTATTAGTATGATTGAACTAGGGGGGGATAGTTGTGTCAGTTTCTAGATTATTTTTATGCTAAATATAATCCGTATGTTACATATAGGTAGACGTAAGAGTGGTCCAGTATACTGTGCACTAATATATATTTTTTGTCACTCGTTTATTTGTTGTAGGTGTAATAAATATATCGTTGTATAATAATTAGAGATGAAACGGATATCCGGTAACTATCCGATATCCGGCCTTATTTTTACTATCCGGCCGGATACCGGATAGTAACTCAGTACCCGGTCGGATGCCGGATAGTTATATTCAAAACATTCTCATTATTTTATACAAGGAAAATGATGCCACACTACGTTATGGACACAGTTTATTTTAATAATCACTTGACAAAAATGATTATTTTATTAATTAGCTTAATACTCAAAATTAACAAGTGGCAAATCATGGTGAATGCATACTAAATTTTCTGCATTTGTTGGTAATAATAATTTCAAATCAAAAGGGTCGCGTCATAATATAATAATATAATATAATAATATTTCCAGACAGGTCACACAGCGCCATCTAGTTTCCGTGGTAAGCTACGAGGCTTGTGTTACGGAAACTAGATGGTTGATAAACTACATATTTTACTTTTTTTTTTTTTTAAATATATACATATTATACATTTAAACACCCAGACCGAGACAAATTATACAATGTACAACTTGCCCCCGGTGGGAATCGAACCCACGACCTCCCGAGTTCACGGCAACGTTTGTTACCACTAGACCACGGAGGCGGTCAAGTCATGTAACGCGATAAAGGGCCGAATATCCGGTTGCCGGATATCCGACGCTTCGCCCTCGTAGCTTGCCCAATATTCGGTAACCGGTATCCGTCCAAACCACTATCCGTTTTATCTCTAATAATATTTTTTTTATTTATTGCTGTAAGATAAACGCTTCGTTCCGATACGCGATAATAGTTACCTAAGCACGCTTAAAGGTTTACCGAGACGCGCTTAAACTGTTTTGCCAAAGCTGTGTGACGTCACGTTTCTCGCGCTTAAACTGCTCGCGATATCGAGGTAGATCGCTCTGAGCGCTGTCACTTGTTTGTCACGCGCCATTTTCAAGTTAATTTAATATTAGGTTTTCTTTTAAATTATTTAATATTGTAATTCATTTATACTGTTTGTATATTACTTCTAAAACAAATCTATAATTAATATTTAAATAGGAAGTGAAAAAAAAATTGTAACACAGCAAGTTATTTTAAAAGACCAAAATAAGTTAATAATATTAAACTTTACACATATAAAGATGAATAAACCGAGAGATGTATATTTGTTAGTATTCATACTCAAAGATGTGGAATCCGCAATTTATCTTCCATACATTAGAAAATAAACAAAAATTTTATGAATGAAAATGTGATTTAGACCGTTCCGAAATGATATCACGCTCTGAGCATCCAAATCGCGATATTTGATTCGGAACGACGTTCAGTGTCATATTCGTTCTAAACGCTCTGAGCGCGTTTCGGAATGAGGGGAAAGTAAATCCGCCACTGCTGACGTTTCCGTAAAGTTTGCTTCGACAATGCCTAGCATGCATTTAGGGATGTTCCAAAAAGTATTGATACCTTATGATTTATATACTAAATACATTTTAGATACTACTCAAATTACATCGATACAAAAGTATCAGAATATTCCTAATTACAATTGCTGCCTTTAAAACCGGGGTTCGCATCTGTATTCTTAGACGTTCGCTCAACCGCTTCTCCACTCAACCATTACTTCTGTCAAACGGGTTCCCGCGAAAACGGTACTGTTACAGCCAGCTTCTCGAACGTATTTTTTTATATTTATTTATTTAAGGAAAGCTATTGAGAATATCCAACAACAACTAGAACTAAACGTTAGCAACAGAATGTCATTTATAAGTTTTCACAAATATAAATATATTAACAATGTATAAAAAACACAAAAAAAAAAAAGGCGATGACAAAGATTAAAAAAACATACAGAGTAACATATAAACACTACACAACAAACTACTAAACAATACTTGTATCCACAAATACAATTAAACAATAATAAGTAGTTGAGAATTAATCAGAATAAGTATCAGTAAAAAAACGATTGCTTAGCACATGCCTCACCATCTTAACACTTGAAAAGAAAATATCGGTGTCATACTTAATTATAAGCTCATTGAATGTGTTGCATGCTCTGATTAGGTGTGAATTACGTTTAGTACTTAAGTAAAACCGCCTCCGTAGTCTAGTGGTAACAAACGTTGCCGTGAACTCGGGAGGTCGTGGGTTCGATTCCCACCGGGGTCAAGTTGTACATTGTATAATTTGTCTCGGTCTGGGTGTTTATATGTATAATAAGTAGTTTATCAACCATCTAGTTTCCGTAACACAAGCTCGTAGCTTACCACGGAAATTAGATGGAGCTGTGTGACCTGTCTGGATATAAAAAAAAAAAAACTTGTTAAATTTTACTTGAGTACCAAAAATACGTTCGAGACACTGTCTGTTAGTTGTTAACTCTTCAAACCTTAGCCATAAATAATAACATTTACTATTCACCAGGTTAACACAAGTTAAGTTAACTTGTAACTAACAATTGGACGTAGTTAAGCAAAAAGGATCCAAGGTACAATATTTAGATAATGTCAAAAACGGTTTTTATATGCATCGCTATCTAACTAGCGAGTTATTAGGTGATAAAAAAATCGGGCCTTAAGCTAATTATTAATAAGACATAAAAATTAGCTAAAGATTAACCCTTAATAAGGCACGAGTTAATAGGGTTTTAAATGCAGAAGTTGAAGTGGTTTTAGGGTAAATGACTACCGTCGAATTCAAAAATTACAAGCAATGGAAACAGACGCAAAATAAATCAACAATCACGTGACGAAGCTAAATTCTACTTTTTCTCAAACAAAAACTTGCTTTTTCTCTGTCTTGATCGAAAAACAACTGTTTCTGTCACTCACTACTGACACTTTGAGATCAAAAATTTACTTCAAGTGTTGCCATAAAACAAGCAGTGTTGTCAGGTGATAAATTTAAATACTACTATAAATCTATGGTTTACGGTTTCGTTCATTCATTGAATTGAATTTTAATAGAAAAAAACATTTTTTGCTTACAGATTGTGGTGGGAAATATTCTCCCTTTGCCTTATTAAATGTTAACATTAACACGCTATTTGGCAGTTCTATTCCTCAAGTATGCAGAAGCGTCCCTCCGTTTGATAGCTGTGTGCTTAGTGTAAAATGTAAGTTTCGGAAAACGTAACTGCTGTAGTTACGTTTTTTTGTTTTACATTGCGTGTTATTGCAAGTTTGGCTATAATAACAGGCAATGAAAATCAAAAATTCAGTAAAAAAAACTCTACTACTATAGTTGCGTTTACGAAACTACTGTCACACTAGGCATACTGAAAGGAAGCCGCTAAGGAAACGTCTAAGAATACAGGTGTTAGTTTCTTACAATTAAATTGTTATGAATGCTCCTATCAATAAATGTAGGTTAAACATTAACCTTAAGCGCCACAACTTTCAACTCACGTAAATTGTTCTTGTCTTGTTTTTAATGTTTAATTAATAATAATAGGGTGTATCACGCAACACTTTTTGTAGATGTCGCTAGCGGCAGTACGTTGTTAACATCTATGACTTTTTTTTCATCATAATAATGTATTTTTAGTTAATGATTCTCCTCCTTGCGTTCTTCTCCTCACTGCTGACACGGGGGCATCGTGCATCTGGGTATTTAGGGAGGTGCAGATCTGGTCAGACCAGCGTATGGGGCTTCGGCCACGCGGTCGACTTTCCCTGTGATAACAAGCCTTTCCAGGGTACCACGTGTTTTACGGGCTATATGGTCGAAATACTCAAGGACTCGTTTTAGGCAGATGGAAGACAGCCTAGTAGAAGGTAGGTTTGTAAAAGAAAAAAAGGCCGAATTAATAGAACTGTAAGTTTGAGATCACCATATCTTTGGTATCACTCGATTTGTGCACTTAAAACTGCATACTGCGCAAATAGTAACTAATTGGGCAAAAACTGGCTACTCACGCAAAACACTCTCGTTCACCCGAACACTAGCGTAACCCAGTGGATGGTAGGATACTCCAAGTGCCATACCTATTATAGGTATATCTTCCCACCCCCTGACACTGGACTGTTGTATTAGTGCAGTGTTTGACCTGAAAGCAATGCTCGCTTTTTTTTACTAAATTTTGCTTATAGTGATAGAAAACGCAAGTCGAAGCGAAATAAACTAAAAAAGCGCTTACAGCGACAAATCGATTATCGGGTAGATACTATCTTTCATGCGCCATCTATCGTGATAAAAAGGCGGTGATACCCCATTATTACTAATTACAATTTTAATTGCAATAATCAACTTTTATTTACTATAATTTTTGAAATCTAGAAAAACCTTAGCTTGTATGTAACCCACGTTTATTAAAAAGACCATACTATTACCACTAAAACTAAAAAAAAAATGAACACACTTCTGTGTGATAATATGTATAAAACTATAATTTTAATAATTACCTTAACATAATATTGTTACATTTACAGTGTTATTCAGAGACGTTTTTCTAAAGAGAGATTTAAACCGGATTTAAACTTGTCTGATACAAGTAATTATTGTTGTGATGTGTCAGACAAAACTAGATCCTCGTTTTTATTTAGCGAATTGTTTCTGAATCCTACAGAGCTAGACACAGATATTTCTCAAAACTCTGAACGGTTCAAAACTAGATAATAAGCTACTGCACACCAATTACACTTGTCGGGTTTAATTATGTCTTTGGTGTCCAGGCTTGCATTTGAATATTTGACGCATCGCTTTTTTATGGCTTCTACCTAAAATTGATTCAATAATAGCTATTGAATATACTGTTAAAAACATTACCGTCTGTATATACTGTATGGAATTTATTAAAGAGGAAATATTTTAATATTATAATCTAGGAAAAAAAATACAGATCTACATATTTTTTATTTTAAATATTCAGTAATAAAATCGTAATTACAGTCAAAGTCAAAAGTCAGCCTTTATCACAATGGATAACGCGATTTTCAGGAGCCTTAATCAGAGTTTTGTTTTTCGGATGATTTTTATCTTTAAAAAAAATTGACCTTCTTTATTTCAAATAGAGGTTAAAAAAAATATTTCTTCTTCTAACAATTACATGCGGTATATAATTTATATTATTAGATATTTAAATAATTATTTAGCATGTGTCTAATGTATTGCAATATTGTTTGTGAATGAAAGTACAGAGCGTCCTGAGATCCAGGTGTCTTCTGGAGACCCTTATTCACGCCCCTAATTAAATCTTATATGTATAAATTTTTGAAGATAAAGATTGATTTCGATTACCTGGTTTAGGCCATTGGAAGTGTAGAAAAACGTCTGTGTTAGTCTGTTAATGTTGTTGACCCTGTGCTAACAATACTGAGTAAAATAATCATCAAAAGTAGCCGATATTTCCTCGGATTGGTAACGGGTTAGCTTAACACTTCTTCTCATGTCGGCAGTGATGTGAGCTTTATAACCTCCTTTTCTTAACAAAGAGTCTATAGTTTGCATTTTATCCCACCCTGTAAACAAAACAAATTGTATAACCCTTTCAGCATGACAAAATATATTTTAGATAATGAAAGGTTTATTGATAACTTTGGGTTCTTTGAGGTCTATAATGTCTCATATAAATAGTAAAAAAAATCCTCCCCTAGCGTTGTCCTTTTCTAATGTGCTATCTACTACTACTATCGTGCGTTGGGCAATCCAATGGAAATAAAAATCACTTTTGTATGTTTTTTCTTAACTAGTCCTAATAATTACGAAGTAGCTAGATGAGAGAGAGAATTTGGCGGGAGGTCTAGATTATTTTTTTGTAATAACGCACGCTTGGTATCATTTTTGCTAAAAGGGTTATGGAGACAAATTTCTAAGCATTTCATGAATTCACCATGCGATTGTGGAAGAGAGATGAGAAGAATGGTGTCTCGGGCTTCCGATCGACAATAGGCTGGTTTACAAAGGACGCCTCCTTTTTTATTTTTGTTATCTTTTAATATTTTGATGTACATATTGCTCCCCTAGATTAAAAGAGTTTAATGCTTTTGGATCCTTCTTTTGAAAGATTTTACAAGTCTGAGTGAATCCTTCTGAATTTACTTTTTAAGTATAAGCAGGACTTTTGAAATAAGAAAAAGCGGATTTTGGTGCCAATGTGTTTTTTTAATTCAAGTAATAAGGTAAGTGACAATGGAGAGTATCTTCGGGTCGTGCAGCTCAATCCAATGGTTTGTGCCACTATCTATTAATATGTCTCTAAAGTAAATCACATAAAGACCTGTTAAAATTATAAAAACAGCAAAAGTTTAAAAAGTTCAAGTATTACTTACCTTGTTCTGAAGCAATTTGTGGTAGATAGGTGGCGGTTCTTTTGGATCCCCTTTCACTAAGGAATTCAATTCGAATACCATGTTTTCCAATCTTCCAATCCAGATAATGTTCTGCTTCCTCAAAATGTTGGAGAATTGATACGGATACTGTTAGACGAGGCACTTCGTCTTTGGTAATTGGAGAAAATCGTGAGTCTTTTAGAGCACTTGTAATTGCATATTCTCGGAGACCTGTTACAAAAATATTATTTAATAAAATAGTTATTTAATATTCAATGCTAAGCTAGGCTTTTTGTCTTCTATGGTTTATCGAGACATACTTTTAAACGCTTAAAAACTGGTCATGATGAAAATAAAATCATAAATATTTTAGTGTTCCATCAAATATTAAATTTTCTAAATTAGAGTTTAAGAGTAGCTGGTGTATAGTATAACTTTGTGTAATTTTTTTTAAATAGTAAAGTATTTAGTAAATATAGTATGCATCACCTGAATGCAGATGCATAGCATTGAAAGTCCCAATGCATCCCCGAAGGCGATGATCTTTTCCAATTTTCCATGTTACAAATAAGGGACTGAAAACATTAAGTATTTAAGTAGCATCAAGTCATGTTTACTGCTGATTTTCCTTTGATTTACAAAGAAATGAAATATAAACTTTTCTTACATGCATTTGTAATATATTTACAACACCACCACCTTGCCTCAGAGAACACGCTAAGCTGTTTGTCCCGGTTCCGCTAATATAATTTATGCAATAGTTAATAAATTGTAAAAAAAAATATGGCATTATCATGTACTGGAAGGCCCATATTCAGCTGGAGGTCTAAGACTCTGTGTTCTAGGGGTTGTAATGTGTGATTGGTGGACATGGCAAACCAACATATAATGTCACAAAGTTGCAGGTAGTTAAGCAACATTGAAGTGGAAGTCATGTTGGAACTCTTCTAGGCATGCCACAATCATTAGCTTTATTATATTTTCACTACTTGCTTCCGATCAGTTTTATCCTCAGGCAAACCTAGCAGTAAAAAAAGGATTTCATCATCCATTTTAAAGACATTTTTATTACTTAATATATAGTCATTGGTAAATGATACAGCTGATGAATTAGCCAGAAGGGGTCGTCCACAACATCAACAGTGGCAATAATCCTCCAACCAGTAATACCCCTATTGCAAGCTGGCTCCGTCAAACAACTGGCAGACTGCACGAGCAATTGTGGACTTTCACTATGGACTGCAGATAGTCTAGAGAGGCTCTTTCCGACACTGACAGACTTTAGGCATTAACAGAGGGTGATGATGGGACACACTGTCATAAATATGTATACACTGAACATTACAAATAGCCCACTGTGTTGAGGATGCATGGCAGAGGAGGAGACGCCCGCGCATGTGCTCACGCATGGAGTGGTCCAGTGTGTCTTTCAGACTGCAAGGACTCTTCCAGATATCTGCAGGAATGGTTGGTTTGGTCCCCTGGCCTTCCTGGAAGAGATCGGATGGCTCCGGTGATGGAGCAAAGGTCACACACAATGGTCGCCCAGAAACTAAGTGTAGAGAATCTATGGACATCACAATTACAATAACTTACTGGAAATGTATTAGCAAACAGTATAACTACTATAAATCAACTGTTATTACTAAAATAACCATAACATAATGGATCCATAGTGGCTTCTGACTGAAAACACTAAAGAGATGAGACAAATTTCTTAACAATCCATGGATTCACCGTGCGGGTGCCAGGTCCATTGTGTGGGGAAAGAAGAAGAATTGTGTCTTGGGCTAAAACTCTTTTAATTGTTTAATAAAACTAAATATTCTGGTGGTAACTAAATACTGTATGATTTAGCTAAAGTTGTCTTGGAAGGTTGTTACATAAATGTTGTTCAATTATGGCAAATAAATACAAAATCATTTAAATTCAGAAGACTAAAGAGAACAGCCCCACATGACTTAATTAATTCCTAATATCTGTGACATACAATGCATGAATGAAACAAAATGGTTGCATCAATATCAGTAACATATATTTTAACTAACACTTTTGCCTAATGCCTTGGTTACAGATTGCAATGTAAAAAAATAAATAAAAATGTATTGTCAGCGAACCTGCTTGGGCCTAATTTTTTCTGTGGGTGGAGCTAAGAAAAAGAAGGCCCCTTTTTACTTTAAAAAGTCCTCGTCATCTTCCTTAGGTCCTCCTGCTACTCAGCCAAGTACTAATAAATATAGTCTGACCCTTAAAACTGAACTTTATACTCGATTATGTGATTGTAAAGTGGGTGATACCCCGGGCCCTGGCAAATTAGGCAAGCTACCAACAGTCCACTATTTGTAGGACTTCAGACTCAAGTTCAGTTCTAAGGTCATATTAAGTTTAAAAATATTTATTATTTATATATGGGTAAAGTAGGGGGTACTCGAGGTTAATTAAGCGAGACCTCTTTGTGTTTGACAAGCTGTAAACAACCAAAATAAAAACAAGTTTTCAGATTACGTCTGCATAACATTGTGCTACTTACTAGGCATTATTGGTGAAGCTTGGAGTCTGTGGGGGGTCCATACAGTTAAGTTGACGATACAACACGTCGAAACAGAAGTAACACATATCAGGAATAGCTACAGAATCAGGAAATCCATTAATGGGACGGTCTATGCCATTACTACAAGAGGAGCTAATTTTTTGCTTTTTTGATCCACAACATACTGATGAGTAGGACATTTTTAGATAGAGATAAAGCCAAATTCTAAATTATTAAAATGAAAAACGGAAACAAAGCACCTAAAATGCACAATTTCACAACCACAACCAACCATGAAGAAGATAGAGTTTTGTTGTATATTGTTGCTATAACAAAAAAAAAGTGCCAATTTTATAAATGTGCGTTCAAGATATAGTCGGTAAAAACGAACCCTATACTTTAACCTGTTTATGATATATTACAACCAAATGATTTAGAGTTATTTAAAATTAAATAAGTAATATAAAAGATTATTAACGCTAATTAAACAGTCATTTAAATATGGATCCCAACAAAAAGTATTTTTTAATATGAAGATATAACATTTTCAATTTGCGCTTCGACTCCATTTCATATAACAAATATATGTAATCTTTCAATTATTATAAAGAAATAAATATTTATTATAAATACTGGTATATGCATTAGCATAATTAAACAAAGATTTACCCGTTTTAAAGGTTTTATTAAACAAGAAAGACAGTGACATTTGACTAAACAAACTTTACTCCTCTAATTATAAATAAGGCTTACACCACATTCTCCCCCTCTCCATTTTAGTTTCTTACATAATCATTTAAATATGAAGGCGGTCTACAATTTCTGTTAGATCTTCGTATTTGGACAAAATCTGAGGTAGAAGGCTCTGGCTCGGGTATATCGCCAGCTATAGGTACAGAATCATTTTCCTCTGAATGAACAGTAGATTTAGGTTGAATCTCATTAATACTATTGTCAATTGGAACTTCTTCTACTGACACATCAATCAAATTCCTATAATCTCCAGTAGGAGCAAGATGACGATTTGACACGGTAACCTCTCTTCCGTTTGGCAATCTTACGTTAGAGTAATATGGATTTACATCCAACAAATCAACTTCTTCTACAAGGGGATCATACTTGCTTGATCTTACATTCTTCCTCATAAAAGCTTTGCCAGGTGCTATTAACCATGAGGGCATTGATTGTCCGTTAGAAGATCTTCTTGAATGCATAAACATCCTCTCATGAGGTGTTGAATTTGTAGAAGTACATAAAAGAGAGCGAACAGAGTGAAGAGCGTCTGGTAAGACTTGTTCCCAGTGAGTTACAGGCAATTGTTTACTCTTTAGTGCCAATTGTATAGTTTGCCATATTATACCATTATAGCGTTCTGTTTGTCCATTTCCTCTAGGATTGTAAGGTGTAGTATGACTTGTTGCAACACCTTTCTCATGTAAAAATGTTTTAAGTTCGTTAGATATAAACGCAGTGCCACGATCTGAATGAATGTATGAAGGCATTCCAAATAAAGAGAATAATCCAGCTAAATGTTTTTGAACTGTAGCAGAACTTAGATCTGAGCATGGGTATGCAAAAGGAAAGCGAGAATACTCGTCTATTATAGTTAGTATGTATTTATTATTAGTTTGACTAGGCAATGGTCCTTTGAAATCTATTGAAAGCCTTTCAAACGGTACTGTCGCTTTAATCAAAGTCCCGCTAAATTTGCAAAATCTAGGCTTTACTTCGGCACAAGTTGAGCAATTTTCAGTAATACGTTTAATATCCTCGATGGAGTACGGTAAATTCTTTGTTCTTATCCAATGCGTCATACGCGTGACTCCAGGATGACATAATGTTTCATGCAATTCTATTAATTTGTTATTATTATTTGTTGTTGATGCTACAATATTAGTTCGCGCTATCGCATCTGCGACGACATTTTCTTTGCCTGGACGATAAATGATTTCAAATTGATAACAAGAAACTTCAAGTCTCCAGCGTTCTATTTTGTCATTTTTTATTTTAGATGAATGTTTTTGATTTAACATGAAAGAAACTGATTTTTGATCAGTAATTAAACGAAATGGTTTTGCTAATAGAAATTGTTTCCATTTTCTTGAAGATTCGATAATAGCATACGCTTCTTTTTCTATTGATGAGTGTTTTCTTTCGCTATTAGATAGAGTTCTTGAGAAGAAAGCAACTGGACGACTTTCTTGAGAGAGAACAGCACCGATTGCATAGTCGGAAGCATCTGTTTCAACAGTAAATGGAATTGATTCATTAATAGTATAAATAACTGATTTTGCTATTTCTTTCTTCAAAATATTAAAAGCATCAATGGCATCTGATGACATAGGAAACCTTTCTTGTGCAACGAGTGGCTGTATTTTGGCTGAAAAATTATATAACCACTTAGAATAGTGTGCAAATAATCCCAAAACTCTACGAAGAGATGCAGTGTCATGAGGAACTGGCAAATCAATAAGAGGACGAAGACGTTCAGGATCTGGCCTAATAGTACCGTTTTTTATATTATAGCCTAGAATGCTTATTTCGTTGATGGAAAATTCACTCTTTTCTTCGTTAATAGTTAAGTTATATTTCCTAATTACGTCAAAAAAATTATTTAGTTTAGCGTCATGATCAATTTGGTTTATCCCACATATAGTTATATCATCCAAATAAGCGTATACCCCTTGCAATTTTTCTGCCTCAATAATATTATTTATAGCTCTTTGAAAAGCTGCGACTCCATTAGTAACCCCAAAAGGAATTCTACAAAATTGATACAAATTTCCACACGCTTCAAAAGCAGTAAAGGGTTTTTCTTCTTCCGTAATTGGAAATTGATGGTATGCACTTTTTAGGTCAATTTTGCTGAATACATGAAACTTGGAAACATCTGCAACTATGTTTTCGATGAGGGGTAGTGGATACGCGTCTAGTTGGGTATATCTATTAATAGTTTGTGAGTAATCGATAACCATTCTCTTTTTATGATGTGTACTTGACGTTACTAAAACTTGTGCTCTCCATGGAGATGAACTGATTTCGATAATATTGTCATTCAATAACTTTTGTATTTCTGATTTAATGAATTTTATATTTTCTGTAGAAAACTTTCGTGAACGGATAGAAATAGGCTTGCAATCTGGAGATAAATTAGTAAATAATCTTATTGGAGAAACAACTTTAACTTCATTTAATGTGCACAGTTTCAAAGGTGCTTTAGGACCTCCAAAATTTACCTCTAAGACTGAGTATTTACTTAATATATCATGTCCAATTATAGCATCAGTACATACTCGTAGTCCTTCCAATGCAAGCAAATTTACCTTGTATTCTTGATCTTGAATTTTAAGACTAACTTCGCATAATGTTCTTACTTGGGATACAAATGAAGTTGTCGCCATTATAACATCTTGTTTACATGGTATCTTCGCAAGATTATGTAATTGTACTAAACGGCTATCAATAAAACTGGTCGTGCTTCCAGTGTCGATTAATGCATTAGCTCGAATGTGTCCATTTAGAGTTATAGGTATAGTCGATTTACGTAAATCAGATGCAGATAATATACAGGACAGATTCAATGGTGTCGCAGTGTCGGAATTTTCGACAGCTGCTGTCACATTTTGAGTCGTATTACTCTTGCATACCTTCGCATAATGTCCTCTCTTTCCACACTTAATGCAAATAACCTTAGCGGCTGGACACTTCGAGCGTGGATGTCTATCGTTCCCACAGAAGTAACATGTCGAAGTGTTGCTGGAATTTGAGGTAGAGGCAGCATTAATAATACTATCATTATTTCTAAACTTATCTGACTGGATCTGAGCTAGCTCTAATGCTCGGGCTTGATTGTATGCATCATCCAAAGATAGAGATAGGTTTTCCAAAAGCCTTTGACGTATATTAGCGGATGTTAATCCAGCAATAAAAGAGTCTCTTATAAAATCGTTTTCGTTCTCTTGCGCAGTTACTTTTTTAAAATTGCACGCTTTAGACATTAATTTCAGATTTTGTAAATATTGATCAATACTCTCTCCTATTTCTTGATGTCGTTTGGCCAGACAATACCTTGCATATATCTCATTAGTTGGTTTTATAAATACAGAGTCTAGTTTCTTAATAGCTGTGTCGTAGCTTTGGCAATCCAATATGTGTCTAAATATGGTAGAGGACACATGATTTACTAGTAGTTGATACTTATCTTCATCTGTGAGAGGCGTAGCGGCACCGTCGGCTCCACGGACAGCGTTTGAGGTAGCCTTTATAAAGTTTTCGAAAGTTTGTTTCCAATGAGTCCATTGAGAAGACACATCAGTACTGGAATTCGGGTCGGAGTCAAATCTTTCGGGTCTCAAATATCTATCCATAATTTTACGCGCGAATAGATAATAATTTTCTTGCTTAATAAATTGGTATATGCATTATATATAATTAAACAAAGATTTACCCGTATTAAAGGTTTTATTAAACAAGAAAGACAGTGACATTTGACTAAACAAACTTTACTCCTCTAATTATAAATAAGGCTTACACCACAAATATTTAAATGAAATTTAAAATCTTTAAATTTTTATTAAATGAACGTTCTTTACTTGTGTTAAAAAAATATGTATTGTCTATGTCATTGTTGCTGTCATTTTTCGTTAGTAATAGGAAAATAATAATATCTTTAGAAAATAGTAAAAATCATTATATTTTTAATATGCACTTATTTATGTGTAATAATTTAGTGAATTTTAGTGTAAAAAAGTATAGATAATACGTTGTATGTTTGTTATGATGTATATTATAAGAGGTTAACGGAATTACGACGATGGCGTCTGATGGCGAGGTTTCGTGTACAAATGATCCTAATTTTGCAGTTATATATTCCTTTTTAAAAGTATTTGGTGATATATACACGCTTGAGATTCCGACTCTCGACGAACTACAGGATTTAATAGAAAATACACAAGAAGGTAACATTGTTTGCTTTTAAATTTAGTGTAGCATTGTTAGTTCGGTCTTTAAGATTGTGTTTTTATTTGTGTTATAGTTTTAGCGCCGTTACGAGAGTTGCACTTGAGATTGTTGAGAAGGGCGTTAAAATCTGTACAACCTAACAAATGGGAGAGATGTTTAATAAAGTTTTGTCACCAACAAGGCTATCATCAAGAAGCTTGGGAAATTGAAAGATTTTCCTACAAAAAGGCCAGTGTTCAAGTCAAATTGAAAGCATTAAAGGTACTTTAAATTATATATTCTGTATAGAAAAGCATTACCTGAAAATATATATAAAATAAACTTGTATTATAATTGCTTAACCTTAGACAGCTTTCATTTTCATAACTTTTATATGACAAATATTTAATAAAAAATATTTGTTTCTTTTAAATAAGGCTATTATAATATATATAGGCATAATTCATCTTGTATGGGTATTTGGGCAAAAAATGTATTCACAGTTATATGTACATTTTTAGATAATATTCTAACAAGATTACAATTAAAGTAGAAAAAACTGTTTAAAAAATATTAAAATATCATCATTAAAGATCTAGTACTTAATTGATATGAAAACTTCCTTTTTTTTTCTAAATAGCTTAATTGCACAGTAAAATATAGTAAAAACAATGTTGGTTTATCAATAAATGTATTAAAAAACTACTATTTATTTATATTTTATTGTACACAGCAGTAGTACAAAAATAGCCTAAAATAGATCATGTCTTTTAGATGAAGTATTGGATTTGGTAATAAAAAAAGTTTTAGTACTAATAAAAATACTATTAAAAAAAAAGTAAAGTATCATCTCGTTGGTATCCCTTTCGGGGTGGTTACCACACGGATCACATACTATATTATCTTTAATATACTAGATTAATTTTAATCTTAGAATGAAAGCTGAACTTATGTTAAATTTCAGGTTTTATTAGAGCACCAGTTTAGTTGTAATAGTAAATTTAAAAACACTGTAAATACAATCCCATGTGAGAATTTACGTTTGGATCCAATTGGAAGTGATAAGCATGGACATGTATATTGGTTCCAAATAGACGATCAAGCTAACATCAGGTTATACAGAGAAGACCAGGATGATGAAACTTGGCAGCTTATAGCAAGGTATTCTATTTATTTTGCCCTTAATTAATTGAAAAAAAAAATCATGAATGTATTTCCTATGTATAAATGTACTCTTGTCTTCCTGGACTAGTAAACAGAATGTGTTCCAGGAGACAAGTGCTCTTTATTAAAGTTAAACAATGTATGACAATAAAATTCCATTGCTACCTTTGGCATTAATATAACCATACTGTATTTTGGTTGGGTAGATAGGAGTCAAGAATAATGTTTTTTACAGTTTTTTTTTCATAAATCTTGCACAAAGTTCTTCTCCCGCCGTACACAATTGCAAATGTAGGCAATAAATCTCATTTTAATGTATAAAACTTTTACCCATTTGGTGCCTATTAGTATGTACACAGTCTGGCTAAAGAAAAGTAAAATTAAAAAAACCAATAATATTATATTTGAATTTGGATCTTGTTATTCTTGAACACAGCGTCATAGACCTCCACTGGTAGAGATGGGCCTTCCATAATATATATCTGGGGAATTCAGCCTACAATTACCTCGCTGGCCAGAAGGGATGGGGAGGGCCTTATGTCAACTTTAATGACAATTTATTAAAAACTCCACAAGTTAACATTAGTGGAACCAGGACCAACGGCTTAACTGCTCTCGGAGGCACACTCTCTGAATGGTGGTGTTGGTAATTTATGTAGGTATGTAAGAAAATTATTTCTCATTGGTACATGGATTGGAAAGCATTCTTTTTCTCAGAACTTGAAATAAGTTATTCTTACTAAACTTACCGTTCTGTGGAAATCAAATATTTCAAAAGACCAAAACATGAAGTCTGAACAAATATTATGATCTCACAGTTGAAATGATCCGGAACGGTGCAAGACTTAGCTTTAAGCAGTGGAAGTTGCTGCGTAGGAGATCCAGCAAAATCTTTACACCACCTTCTGAAAGAATTGGGCCTAAGCAGGTCTGACATTAATACGTTTATGGAAAAAACTTCCAAGACAGCAATAACGGAATCATACAGTATTTGGTTGGGTAGGGAGAGGAGTAGAATGGTGGATGGTGAGCATAATAAAGTATAAAAGGAGACCCCTTTATCAACCCAGCCTATTGTCAGTCACAAGCCCAAGACACCATTCTTCTCATTCTTATCCACACATGATGGACCCGGCACCTGCATGGTGAATCCATGAAATGCTTAGAAATTTGTCAACAATATTACTATAATAGAAACATATTTTGTTTCTGAATTGAATAAATATATATTTGAGACAATAATTGACAGTTTTTTATTATTTTCAGGAACAGAGAGGAATTAGTAAAAGTTATAGGTCAGTTGAAAAATCATGATGATAGCATTGCAACTGTCACTTCAGTTACCGAGGATTCTAACAGTATAGATATTCCTACAGATACTAAGGTATAGCTTAACATAATTTCTATTTATAATTCCATTAGGCATTCCCTGACAGTCGACCTTGTGGACAAAACAGATATCAAATAAAAAGACAGTGCAAAAATAACAGTTAAATAAAAGATACAATTATTGCTATAACTAACACTTAACCTAATATCAAAGTATACTACTTAATAATTAATATACATACATATATATATATCACTACATAATGATAAGAATTAACTAAAAACAACAGTGCACAGTTAGGTAAAAACTAAACACATTAAAATAGATATATTTATTGAGACTTAATTAAATGTAATAATAAAACAATAAATAGATTCCAAAGTTATGAATAAATGTCTGATCCCAGACGTGAGATACCTTTCTCAGTCAGATTAAACATTAACAGGTCACAAGAATATGCTAAGCTGCTAGTCTTCTGCTAACAGCTTACTCTTTGGACCACTTTGCTGCTTAGTTTTCCACTAGCAGCAGAAGTAGAATAATTCAAAATAATTTAAACATGGATGTGTCACAAATGCCTGTTTTTACCTTGATATTTGTTAATGTAGATCTTACTGGTACTACTTTAAGGAAACAATGAGGAAATAAAACCACAACTTATTTAGTAATTGATATCTTAATATATAAAACAAAGTTGGGTTTGTTAGAACACTTATAACTCGAAAACGGCTGGACCGATTTTCATGGTTATTGATTTGTTGGATTTGTCTCCATCCCGAATAACAGTATAACTATTGATAATATTGGAAAATTGACGAAAATTTTATACAAAAGAAATACCATCTATTGGGCTAGATTAATAATTAAGTTTTATTTTTAGGAAATTAAATCAAATGAAGAAAGCAATGAAGAGTTTTTAAGTCCAGAGTCTGAATCAGATCATGAAACAGATATTGATAAAACTATACCTGATAATAAACCTTCAACCCCTAAATCTTTACCACAAGCACCAGAATCCAACAAAGAAGATTTAAATCCAGTTATAAAAGAAAACCATCCTGAATCATCTCCTAAACATATTATTGAAGATAAAAAAACAGAAATTAAAACAGTTGTCTCTGATAATGAAGAAGAAAGTCAACTCAAAGAGAATATAAATGAAGAAAATCCACAGTCAGGTATTGTAGATGATGATGTAACTGACTGCGAAGACTTGGATAATGAATGTGAAGATAATAAAAAATCATCTGAGGAAATTAACAAAGAAAGTAAAGAAAAACAGGAATGTGATAGCATAGAAAAAGTAATGTCAGATAGTGAAATACAAAAAACAGACTTAAAAGATGATCAGGATATTAAAAAGGATGATATTCACACAAAAGATATTAATGAAACTCAAAAAACAGAAGAACATAAACTTAGTAAAGAGGTTAGTGAAACAATAGAAGAACCAGTTATGGTTATAACAGGTGAAGGCAATGGTGCTGATTGTGAGAGTTCTCCATTCTTCCTTGGTGAAGAAATATCAGAGCCTGTAATGTTTATTTGGGGGGAAGGGAGTGGATTCGAAAATTATACTGGAAATCCTGATGCTAGCAGAAGTAAAACTCCAGAGTCTAATACGACTACAGAGCATACAAACCATGCTAATGGCGAATGTAGCACGGAATCGTCCAATGGAGATGTTAGGAAAAAAGTTAATAAGAAATTGAAGAAGGGTAAAAAACTAATAAAGACTAACTCATCATCAACACCAGCACCAAAAAGAATTCTAAAGAAACAATCAGATGATTTAACTGATAATAACTTAGGAAATGAAAATGACTCCAAAAAACATTGTATTCGAAAAGAAATTGATACAGTCAGCAGTAAGGCTAGAACCAGTATACATGATGATTTAACAAAAGAAAAGCAATCTAGTAGTAAAAAGCCTTTAAGAAAAGGCAAAAAGAATACACCAATTGTAAATAAATGTGATAAAAGTAATGCTAAAGTAAAACTAAAAACTGCCAGTGAATCCAACCCACTTAGTGATAAGATTAGTATATTGGAAAAAAGGAAAACTAGTGTCTCTTCATCTGATCACGAAGATGGCATACAGAAAGGAGAAACTAAAATTGATGATATAAATAAAACACCAAATGTTGATGACTCTCTACCACCTAAGAAACTAAAACTTGAGCCTTCCACTGATGAAGATGATCCTATATGTGCAAAAATAAATAAACTGGGAAGGAGGAAAATTAAAAGATCTTTAAAAGATGAAAGCGAAGTAGTATTAAAATGTGATAATTTAGAATATGTAAATAATGATCAATGTAGCAATAATAGTAATCAAGAAAACTCTGACGATGCTAAAACTAAAACAAATAATATTGTCGAAAGGGATGACATTTCCCGTAGGAAAAAAATTAAAGTAGACAGACTTAAATTTAAATCGCGCAAAACTTTACGCAAAAAAGCAGTTGAAGCCAAAAGTGGTAAAGAAACAAATGCAAACGGCACCCCGAAAGAATCGAAAAATCTTAAATCATTAAAAAGATCTTTATTAGAATCAAAGCGTGAAAAAACGCAATCCGAATCCATATCAGAAGAAGAGCGGGAATCATCAGAGACT
This sequence comes from Tinea semifulvella, assembly GCA_910589645.1. Lineage (NCBI taxonomy): Eukaryota > Metazoa > Arthropoda > Insecta > Lepidoptera > Tineidae > Tinea > Tinea semifulvella. The sequence continues at coordinate 4,106,224 of OU342611.1, read as the reverse complement.
GGAGGAAAACGAATTAAAATGAAACCTAAGAAAATAGATTTAACATCTCGGAAAAAGAAGGAAGCTAATTTGAGGAAAGATAGTACCAGTGAATCTGATAATGAAACTTTACAATCTATAGGTGAGATAAATAATATTTAAATATAACCACTTTTTTTTAAACTCAAGATACTTAAACAGTGCCAGTAAATATTAAAACATTAATAATTAAACTAAGCTATTTATTACTATTATCAATCGATTGATCAATCATACGAGTTATAGACCTCCACTGCTGGAGAAGAACATATTTCTGGTGAATTTGGCCTACACTCGTTATACTGGCCAGACAGGTCAAGAGTGTGACGTCAATATTAATGATTCAAAAATTTTTTTTTAATTTAAACTTAATTGCACAAAGTACAAAGCGGACCTAATGCTGCTAGACATTCTATGACGGTCAACGAGAGCAGTAAGTACATAAGGTAGGTGCAATACTAAATAAACTTGAAGAGTTTTAATGCAGATAATATATACATACATATAACCTACATAAATATAATATTAACAATATAATATATACACAATACTATACCTACTAATGATAAATTACAGTCAGATTAAGACTAAACTAAAACAAAATAAGGAACATCGAAAATTACGAACCTCGGTCTTGCATGTAGTGAGCATACACAAGCTTTTTAAAAATACCTCTATTTGGTATTTCGGTAAAACCGACATTAATAGAACAATAGAAATAGCAGGTCTACTGTTAATAAATTAATTACTTACAATACAATTATGACGAGATGAATGGCATGAAATTAATAAATTTTAAATCAAAATCAGAATCTTAAGATTTTAAATAAATTTATTAGTATTTCAACATTTACAAGCTCATTTATTTATTTTAATTCTAATATTGTACCTTCTTTTTATTATTTATAATTTGCTTGTGTTGTCTTGTTTCTATTATTTTCGACTTTTATTGTCATATATACATTGTTACCTCTAATGAAGAGCACTTGTCTCTTGGTACACACTCTGTTTAATCAGACTAGTCCAGAGACAGAGCACGAGCAGCAGAAATTTTAATAAATTATGGTATGAGCTTTCAAGACGGCATTAACAGTATTTGGTTGGGAAGGGCAAGGAGCAGAATGGTGGATAGTAAGCGTCTTGTTGTGAGACCTCCTTTGTTAACCAGCCCGTACAAGCTCGAGACACAATTCTTCTCCTGTTTCGCTCACAAAATGCAACGGGTTTTCTCTAAAATAATAAAAAAAAACAATAATATAATATAAAACAATTGGTACTTCAATTAATTAATATTTAACAAGTTATGTGAACTACCCATCACATTCCTTGCAAGTTATCACTAAGTGTTTATTAATTTTTAATTGTACAGATTGCCACAAATATATTTTTTTTTTAATGACCAGGCTTACGCCGGATTACAGATATGCTGATTTATCTTTTGACATATTTAATGTAAGCCCATGAGACTACTATTCACATGGCGTATATCAAAATGTTAATTTGATTTATTTAACCAATCTTTATGAATTTAGTGCTTACTAAATGGACTGGCATTTAATAAGGTTTATAACAATTGTAATATTTTTATTTACTTACAGGTAAGAAATGTAGTAAAAGGAATTTAAAGAAAAAACAACAACCAAAAGCTAAGGAACCCCTTTCAAAGTCTATTCTCGACGACACACCAGTTCGGCAATCCAGAAGAATAGCTCAAATGAAAATCAAAGAAGAAGCAGACAGAAGACAATTGGAAGAAGTTGCATTACGAGAATTGAAGAAACAACACAAAAAGAAGGTACACAACGCAAACATCGCAAATATTACATTACTTAAGTTTTTCTTAGTTAATACCTTACTTGAGTTTTTTCACGTCCCGAATGTCGTGAACCGGCCAATTTGTACCAACAACCATACATTTGTGTAAATGAGAGTTCCCTTAATTTTTTCTTAAGATATGTTTGTGAAACGTATTTCATGCAAAACCTGTTAATTTTTACTTAAGTAATAATTAAGTACCAATAATACGTTCGAGAAACTGGCTTTAACTGTCGGTCGCAAGCCCGAGACACCATTCTTCTCATCTCTTACCCACACACGATGGACCCGGCACCCGCACGGTGAATCCATGGAATGCTTAGAAATTTGTCTTCTTCATGTTATAATAAAATTTGCGAGTTTATAATACAACCAATTACTGTTAACAAAACTACTTAATAATTATCAGAGATAGCATTTTTCCTCTCTATAGCTAGGCTAATACATTGGCTGAAATAAATGCCAGTCAAAATTTGCTACTTAAAAGTGTAAACAAAATAATATCAGGTTTCTGGAGAAGAAGAATGGCAAGCCAGCGCGGGAGATGTGGGCAGTAGTGGGGATGAAAAGCTGTCTCGCAGACGTCGGGCCAGCTGGAAGTCTGACACCAGTCCTCCAGCCACAGACTCGGACTCAGAGGAACCACTCTTCGAACATGTGCACGAAGAACCCGATTGTAAGATTATTAATTTATTTAGAAAAAAATCTAAAAAGATCATTTTGATTATTAAGTATATTTTTTCTTCTTCTTTTCTTTGTTTATCTTGCATTAGTCTAGTCTAGCGATTAGGTCTGTGGATTTAGACTCGGAGATATCGGGTTCGATTCCTGGTCGGAACACAATAATATTTATTAATTTTAATAAAAACATCGACAAGCTTGCCACTTGTCATGATTGGCCTGTTGTAAAATTGGCTAAATGTGAATTCGCTTTTAAGTGAGTGCCACTGGTCACGGTCACATCACCTTTTGTTTCGATTTTCAATCCACAGTTTGACGGACTGCGTCAAATGACGAAATACGCAAAAGGGTAGGTATGAAAGAAAGCATAGGGACAAAAATAAGGAAAGGCATTCTCTGATGGTTTGGGCATGTCGAAAGAATGAATGAAGAGAGATTGACAAACCAGAAGTTGTGGTTTTTACGATCAAATAAATAAAACAGTAGCTGAGAAAGTAATTTCTTCTTTTATAGTATTTATTGCCAGGCATTCGTGCAACTCAGTTATTTTAATGAACCATGGTCCGATTGCTATGTCTTTTAGTATTTTGTCTTGTGTTCTCTGGATTAACATCATAATAGAATTGTAGGCTGTTCCCTATAGAGGAATATCTAAGGTTCAGATTGGTTTAATCATTGACGTGTTCATTAAGATTTTGTTGTCGATAGATAGTTTTGTATTCATCTATCACAAGCAACCAGTGAAGTTCTCTGTACCATTATTAAGTATAACCTCAAAAACTCCTTAAATATTTCTCACAGTTTATTAAAACAATATTGTTTTTAAATACCTTTCTTTTAGCAATCTCTTTGCCTTCACTCCCATGCCATTTTTAATACCTTTTGTAATCTTATTTTTTTATTGCAGTGGACTTTTCTAAATCAGATCATGAATTCTCACCAGAATCTGACTTAGAAGGGGGAGAGCCAGTTGAACCTTTAAAACGTGCACGAACCTTAGAAAGTGGTAAGAAACATTTGTTTTAAGTTGAGCACAGTAGTAGAAAGCATATCAGCCCGTCCCCAACCTGTTAAGGCCGTTAAGGCTATATTTTCCAGAAATAGTATCTTCAGTATTTAGATAATAAACTTTTCCCTCGCCAAACCTTCTAGTCAGCATGGTGAGGGTAGGCTGATATAATATCAATAAAGGTATATTTTTTTTAAGTAAGGGTAGTATTAACATAAATTTATAATTTATTTGTTACTAACCCATTGAATCATGTTATTATCGAAAAATTTAAGTTACAAAAAATAAAATAATAATTACAAACTACTTAAATAAAATTTAATAACTATAAGCTGAGCTTAATAAAAAAGGTTTTTTTTTATTTATTTAATTAATATATATATATATATATATATTTTAATTAAATAAATTTACCCTAGGAAATTATTTTTCCTGAGATGTTTCGTCGAGTTGCTTTGACACCAAAACATGTTGCAACCACAGCTATAAGTATGTAATGAAAAATAAAACAGATTTATGCGTTTAATTATTTACGAATTAATTATAAAGATACATTGTACAAGAAAACCAAGCCTAAGGGAAAAAAGTGTTATTTAAATTTTCTTAAGAAGTAATTTATTCATACTAATTGTGTTATGGGGATCATCAAATTCCATATTTTGCAGAATTTATATATTAATGGAGTAATTCGCGTCAATATCGTTCAAACACGTAGTGTATATAACAACAGTGGTTAACAGTGCGGTCGCGGGAACACCGCAATAAATAAACTGCAACTTCTGCCCCATATACCGCTTGTAATTCTCAGGTGTCATCAGTAGAACCTCTATTTGCAATTTAAAAAAATAAAAAAATAATTATCCTAAAAACAAAATACTACTGCATAAGGGCGCGTCTGAAAATCGCGATGTCCATCGTGATAAATACCTATAGTGTTATTATTAATTAATCTCGCTCACAGCCGAGAGACGAGAGAGAAAGAATTACGTAACTCAACGTTCACGCGATCGTCAACGCCTAGCTACCTACTTGATTAGGTTCAGTATGAGTGGCTATATTTTTAGGATAACTTCTCTGCACCGTAACTTAAGATTTTATTACTGAGTAATTAAAATAAAAAATACATAGTTCTTTATATTTATTCTAGATTATATTTTAATAATATTTGCTCTTTAATAAATTCCACGTAGTATAAAGTCAAATTTATTTATCCATAATTATTCACATTATTGCACAAAATAACTCCACTTTTGACTAGCAATATCCACAGTAAATTAATTTTGGACTTGACCGTGCAAAAGGCGAGAATTCACTCTGCAGGTATATGACAGCCAGTTGTAGTGATTTATTTGACCGCCTTCGTGGTCTAAAGGTAACAAACGTTACCGTGAACTCGGGAGGTCGTGGGTTCGATTCCCACCGGGGGCTAGTTATACATTGTATAATTTGTCTCGGTCTGGGTGTTTATATGTATATATTTACAAAAAAAAGTATAATATGTAGTTTATCAACCATCTAGTTTCCGTAACACAAGCCTCGTAGCTTACCACGGTAATTAGATGGCGCTGTGTGACCTGTCTGGAAATATTTATTTATTTATTTATTATTCATTTATTTATTTAAGGAGTAGAAAACAATATTAGGCCGAAAAACATATTATTACAGTGATCAATATTTATAAAATACATCCTAATACCTTAAGGATCACCCACTTAGAAAGTAAAACTTTAACAAATAAATATCTTAAATTAAAAATAACAATAATTAATTGTACATATCTTACAGCAATATAGAAACCCTAGCATGTAATATAGGATATTTATAATATAGATACTTACATACATATATACATAAACCTACATGTATACATGTGATATGTCCCCACAATCCCCAACGAATAGTGTTGTAGTCTCCGATAAATTGAATGACTATTATCAATGAATTGGTAAATAATACTATATTAGTATGTATATATCTGCAACAAATAAAGTGTGTTAGATGTGTCTCTTACTTGGTAAAATATATAAATTGAAGCTATAAAATTTTATTGCCAAATATTTCGCCTCTCTATGGAGCGGCGTCATCAGTGACAGTGACTAAAGGTCTTTGTCATAAATTTTGAAAAAGTAATTTTATTTCTTTTAGCAATGGTAAAGGTAATGCACTATACAGTTTTGTATTTATTTTTTAGAAAAATAACATCATCACCAAAGACCTTCAGTCACTGTCACTGATGACGCCGCTCCAAAGAGAGGCGAAATATTTGGCAATAAAATTTTATAGCTTCAATTTATATATTTTACTTAGTATGTATATAGTAATTAGTTTCGTTGTCTAGGTAAGGACGACGGATTTTGTGTGCAATGTGGGAAAGGAGATCACCCAGAATGGATTCTATTATGTGACAATTGTGATGCTGGATATCATGCATCGTGTCTCAAACCTCTACTGTTTCTTATACCAGAAGGGGATTGGTTTTGTCCACCTTGCCAACATGTAAGTAACAAAGGATATTTCATCTGTTTTGTCAAAATTCAATCAAACATGAGTATATACAAAATTCAGATACACTTTAGTCATAATTAATTAATAGTGTTAATTAATGTTAACTGCCTCCGTGGTCTGGCAGTTAAATTCGTGGGTTTAGACTCGGAGGTACCGGGTTCGATTCCTGAACACAAAAATATTTATTAATTAATATTTAATTTATTTGTAATTTATTTAAACATGAGTTATAAATTACCTCGACAGCCCTCTGCATTTTAACTCGTCCTCACGTTGGCCGTAGTCGAAACGTACTGTCAGAAATATCAGCACACGAATATTTTGTGCTGATATTTCTTCCGGCGTTATCAGAGCCGTCACCTATAAGTAATCTAGTTGATTATAGATCGATGTTTAAAAGCATTTAAATAGAATCATTCGAGTTCGTTATATATTTTTTTTAGGATAAATTAATATCAGCATTGGAAAGTGAACTTGAAAAATATGACGTGTTATTCAAAAAAGTTGAAACTACGAGAATAACAAAAGAAAAAGAAGACGCAATAAAGAAACAAGAAGACGAAGATAATGAAAAGGACAATGTGGAAAAAACTGATGGTAAAAAATATATTTTTATAATAACTATATTTGCATAACACATTCAGAAGCCGGGTTCGATTCCTGGTCGGGACACAATAATTTAATTTATTTGTGATATTTCTGGAGTCTGGTACGCTAGAGACATAGACGAGCTCGCCACTTGTCATGATGGGCCTATAGTAAAGTTGGCTATATGTAAAACCGCTTATTTAAAAGCGGAGTTCCTGATCACCCCAAAAGGGTCGTAATTTTTTTTTTTTTTTTTTTGTTTTTTTTTTTAGCTTAAAAAACAGACATCAGTAAATATTAATTAATTACGGTAAGCAACAGTATATCCAACGACATTATCCACATTTTTTTATACAATCAACATTTATAAGCGATCAAAAAGAAAAAATATATAGAAAAAGCAAAAAGTAAGTAAAAATAAAAATATAAAAAAACAAAAAATGTTTGACAATGCATTTGACAATTTAGTGTGTCAGATCTAAAGTGTTGAGGAGATCAGATATGTGTCTCTTATATGAACCTGCAGATAGCGCGAATATGTTAATCTTAAAAAAAAGGCTCCTTAATTATTTATTTATTTTTTATTTTATTTTATTATGGCACAAACAGTCATTACAAATGAAGTTATATAATTTAAAAAGAATACATAAAAGAAGACCTTTAGGGCCAATAGTTAAACAAATTGTAAGCAGTTAATTATGAAGACAATATTTAAAAATTTAAAAGAAAGAAACAACAAGGTATGATATAGTAATAACAATAGGTAGTAAGTTAAACAGTTACAGTTTTAATTTTATTTTGGATAAGTCTCTTAAAGGTGGCTGGTGAGGTATTAAATATATCTATTTCAGAAAAATGGTCATTATACAATGTAAGAGAGCGAATTATAAACCTATTTCTAGTGTAGTTATTTAGGGCTCGCGGTGGAACAAAAATATTAGAATAACTATGTTGAAGTTTCTTATTTCGTGGTATACGAATAAGCAAACGTGAACGGGCTACGAATGGAATTCTTTTTAGGATATCAGGGCAATTAATTTTGTTATTAAGTATTTTATGTAAGAAACACATGTCAAATTGAATTCGTCGATGACGAAGAGATGTCAACCCATAGGTCCCCAACAAATCATCATACTTGGACTTAGTTTCACCTTTACGGTAATTTAAAATCTTAAGATTCTCACTTATCTTCAGATTCTCTCACCGTGTCTGCAGCTCGTCAATGGAACAGGCTGCCATTAACTATCCGACAGGCACAATATCTAAATATATTCAAAAAACTTCTATTTTCTCACCTTCTTGAAAAACAAAATTTAACTTAATCTCCTCACCTTGGCATATATTATTTTATTAGTATTATATAATATGTATTTTATTGTATTTATTATTCGTATTTATTACATAAGTATATTATGATCCTATTTATCCCATAGTTTATTAATTATTTTATTATTATTTTTCTCTTATTTTTATTTTTTATATATATCATTTTATTTTTCTGACTCTGCACCCATAATATTCATTCTATCACTCTCCCAAAGGTTAGCTGGTAGAGAATACCTTTATGGTATTAAGCTCGCCTATGTACATCTTTTTATATTTTATATTTTGTGTGCAATAAACGATTTTATTATTATTATTATTAAGGAGGTTTAACGCTGTTGCAGACCTCTCGCTCGCACATTACAATTGTTTTTCAAGATTATTCAATTCTGAGTGGGCTTTTGGGAGATGTAAACTGAAATATTTATTTGTGATTGTATGGTTACAAATCTAGATGATATATTTTTACCTGCAACAATCTACCTTAAGAGGCGTACAAATATTAATTTGAGTCCTAATACTAATTAACAATTATTCTAAAACTACGGCTAAAACAAACAATTTATTTACATACATTAATCTTATAGGTTCATTACATATGTCAATATTATATAATATAATTATCTAGGAAATAAAATTTAAATTTTTACTTTTACTTACTAATCTCTATTATTATATTTCTAAAAGGTCCGTAATTGATAGAATACATTTCTCTACACTCGGACTTAAAATTATTTGAATTTGCTTACACAGGGATAAATAACAACAATTTTAAATTTGCAAGATTATAAAGTACCATAGACAAAATGATAAATAAGTTTAAGTATCTAAAACAATATAAAACTCTAGTTATTTCATACTACCCTCAAAACTGATATTTTTTATATTACTTGTCTGCAACATTCGCTTTTTGCGCCTGCATGATTTGTGTTTAATTTCGATAAAATGTTTGATTCAATGAAGCAATTTGGTATGGCAACATTTATTACTTTTCCCACAAGTTGGTATTAGTGGAACTGACCCAATAGCCAATGCTTTGTCTAAAAGATATATATAAAATTTATAGATAAAAAGGCTGCTAAAGAAGAAAGCAGTGAAGAATCTAGCAGCGATTGGTCGTCTTCTGAAGAGGAAGGAGCAGTGTACAGGTTACGGGAACGGAGACAATTGCCCGTCAGCTACCGGGCCAGAGAATATGACAGACTCATGAGCTCCGCTATTAAGGTTAGTATGTTTGTTTAGAAACTATTAATTTCACCTATTCCTCCAGACTGCGAGGACTCCTCCGGAGGTCCATGGGCTATATCATTATCTGTCAGCAACATGTGACCCTGTAGCCATTTTAAATGTGTTTTGCTATATTACACAAACAGCTGGATTATATATATATTATTTGTAGGAAGAGTATGTAGAACCGACATCGAGTGCTGGAAACCAAGGTCGGGGAAAGGACATTTCTACCATCATAGAGGCTGCAGAAGAGGAGAAACTCAAGGCTGAAAGAGAAGCTGTAGAACAGGTAAAAAAAATGTTTTAATGTACATTAAGTAGAAAAATAAACTAAATATAAACCTCATAATAATAAAACTCATTTTTAAAGAAACGGATTCACATTTAGCCAATATTATAAATGCACATATCCACAATGATAAATGGCAAGCTCGTTGATGTCTCAAGGGAACTCGAGAAATATCACAAATTAAATAAATTATTGTCTCCCGACTAGAAATCAAACCTGGTACCTCCGCTTCCAAATACACGCACGTAACTGCTAAACCATAAACACAGAAAAGTGGTACAGTTAAGAAACAGCAAGTGAGCAAGCATGTACATAACTCACCCAAACCATTACATTGTATCTTGGGTAGCAGAAGTTTTTAGTTTAGATTTGCATACCTCTGGCCAGCATGGCGAGTATAGGCCAAATTCTCCAGTACCTTCAACAGTAATGATCTCTAGATAAAATGTTGCTAGCTCACTCAAGCTCATTTAATCTTCAAACATCATTTTAACATTTTTATGACAATTGATTAATGATTCCACAATTTGGTATTATTTATTTATTTATTTAATACTTTATTGCACAAAGACAAAGGCGGGCTTTAATGCCGCAAGACATTTTATCATAGCCAACCATTGGGATAACTTTAAACACTTTACTGAAAAGTAGGTGCAAAAATAAAGGATAATAAAAAAATATATTTAATAACTAACTAGATGTATAAATATATAATTCACTACGTACTAATACATACTTATATACCCGTATAAACCTACATACATACATAATAATATACTTGCTTTATTAGTGGAACCGGGACCGACGGCTTTATGTACTTTCCGAGTTACTATAAAAAAATAAAATAGGAAAAAGTGTCCTGACCAGGCAATGATTATAATATTTAGTTGAGTCGTTCATTGTCTTAATATTGCCCCCCATTACCAATTAGATGCACCAGAATTGTAGATGGGCAAGATATAAATATACCGTGTGACTTTTTTTTTTTTTTTATACTAGCACGACCACCTGATGGTAAGTGGCGCGCAGGGTCCATGAATGTTAGCAACTGGAATCAGACCCTTATATCCGACATCAGTCCCTAACACTATGCCGGCTTGACTAGATGCCTTTTCACACTTCGCTTGAAGGACTCCAGGTTATAGGAAAGTGGAAACACAGAGGCTGGAAGAGCATTCCACATCTTTATTGTGCGACAGATGTATGAGTCACCAAATTCATAGGTACGCAAAGGGATAGTGACTACGGTGTGTGGGTGCATATTCTGACCTGTGCGTGTGGTTCGGTTGCGGAATGGAGAGGAAGGAATTAGGTTATAGAGCTCTTCAGAGCGCTCACCATAGTATAGCCGGTAGAACACGCTCAGAGAAGCTACATCTCGGCGAAGCTGCAGGGATTCGAGAGTTCCAGATATAGTGGCATCGTCCACAATTCGAACAGCTCGCCTTTGTAGGACATTGAGAGCATTTGTGAGGTACTTGGCTGAATCATCCCAAAGGTGTGAACAGTATATATAAGTGGCTAGAGACAATCGAAATAGACTATGGTGATAACTGACAATTTAATAAACTTTACACCAGTGCTTGATATAGGCATATCAGCAATGCGCTGCGAGCCTATTAATCAATAATAATAATAATAATGTGAGATCATTCAAAGTCACTTAAGGCTCTTTTTGGGTGCAAAGTCACATTGCTCTTTACATTAAAGAAAATAGATGGTAAATATAAATAGTAATGCATTGCGGTAAAAAAAATAAAAATAAACAAAAACCAGTGTATTTGAATACATATAAGCTCTACTGTGTTTCAAACGATTTAGCACACCTATTAAAATTCTATATTAATTTATTTTTAGGGACAGCCTGTGGAAGCCAAAAAGAATAAACGCAGACAGAGACGCAAACAGAGAAAGTTGAACTCTCTTGAAGTACCTTCCGAAGATGACGATGAAATTGATGAAGACTTCAAAGACACTGGGTAAATATCATTTTTATAGGCTACAAATATACAGATAAAAATATAAGATACTACTTTTTTTGTTAATGTGACAAACAAAATATTTTTCTTTCTTTCATTCTTTCTTTCAAATAATATATTATTTAATAAATTAATTAAACATTCATCAAAATCTGAAAAGAAAGATATGGCTGAAAAAGACGCTCCATCCCAAAGAACAATGGCGAGCGCCCATACAAGAATATCATTACAGCAGCTAGAACACAGCGTCCCAGACCTCCACTGCTGGAGATGGGCCTTCCAGTACATATATCTGGAGATTTCACGCTGGCCAGACGGATTGGCGAGGATCTAATGTCAATTCATTAATGATTCCACAAGTTAGTATTAGTGGAACCGTGACCGACGGCTTAACGTGCTCTCCGATGCACGGCAACTGTGGCGAAGAGAAGGCAAATTTCTAAGCATTCCATGGATTCACCGTGGAGAAGAATGGTGTCTCCGGCTTGCGACCGACAATAGGCTAGTTTAAGAAAAGGAGGCCTCCTTTTTTTTTTATTGCGCGATAATACGCTCACCATCCACCATTCTGCTCCTCTTCCTACCCAACCAAATACTGTATGATTCCGTTAATGCCGTCTTGGAAGCTCGTTCCATAAATGTATTGACGGCAGACCTGCTTAGTAAATCTATGACAAATGTACGTAAGAAAAGTGTATTTCTCATTGGTACATGCCGGGGGAGTTTGAACCGACCTTTGTAGGATTTAAGGAACGCGTTCTTACAATCGAGCCACTATCTCGCCATACAAGAATGTACTTGAACTAAATTTGCAATGTCTCTACATCTAAAAATATAAAAAAGGTCTTGGGACTAACTGTAGAATATGTTCATAGAAAGAGCTGTTTTTAAAATCCTGAAGAGGTCAGTTCGAGCTCCGGCATATACTAATGAGAAATATACTTTTCCTATGTACATTTGTCATAGATTTACAACACCACCGTTCCCGTGCCTCGGAGAGCACGTTAAGCCGTCAGTTCCGGTTCCACTAATACCAACTTGTGGAGTCCTTAATAAATTGTTAATATAACTTACCATAACTTTCTACTATACTTAGATATGTATTTATTATTTATGTATATATTTATTTAATATGTAGGATATGTATATTTAATTAGTATGTATTTATATTTCTTTATTGTTGATCACAATAGTATTAGTAGCACCCGCTTGTAATGGCTCCCCATTCACAAAGGTTAGTTGGTACAAAATGCATTTATAGCATTAAGCTCGCCTTTGTACCCACACTATTTTTTGTTCTGTACAATAAAGAATTTATTATTATTATATTTACAAAATAATTAAATGGTTGTTGATTTAAGGTTGGAAACATCATCTGAGGACATATCTTCTGATGGTGATAAAGGAAATGAAACCAGTTCTAATTCATCAGATTCTTTGCCGATACGACGATCCAACAGACCAGAAAATAAAGGTAATATTACTAGATTTTTGACCTGACTACCTCCTCCCGGACTCTCTTTAAGGTGGCCGTGAGCCCCTAGAACATAGTCTCAGACCTCCACTGCTGGAGCTGGTCCTTTCAGAACATATATAGAGAGAGAATTCGGCCTACAATCGGCCAGCTGGCCAGACGGGTTGGCGAGGGTCTGATGCCATCCCTTCGTAATATAAATTTGGAGGCATCTGTCGCACGCTGAAGATGTGGAATGCTCTCTCCCAGCAGATGTGCTTTCCTATTTCTATAACCTTTAAGCGAAGTGTGAAAAATCTTGATAGGCCGGCATGGTAGGGATTGATGTCGGTCGTATCTGGCTGGCGTCAGTTGCTCCCATTCTTGAACCTCGCGTACCGCTTACCACCAGGTGGCGTGATTTTACATGTGATCTATAAAAAAAATGAAAAAATTACAGATCGTGCAAGGATAGTAGAATCGCCTGAAATAAAGAAGAAGAAGGGAGTATTTGCCGAAACCTCCAGCGACTCTGCCGGTGCTAAGGAATGGCAGAGTAAACATAAGTAAGTTAGTTATTAACTGCTCCGTGTGACTGCCTCTATGGTTGTTTAGAATTATTTTTATTATGATTTTCGGTTTTGTTGCTTGGCTGAAAGACTAATTACTTTGGCCTCAGCTGAAAGAAAAAATCTTTGACTTTTTGCAGCAACGGGCCGGCCGCCAAAATATTATTTTTTATTGTGGCCGAAGATTAGAGCTATACATTGTCTTCAAGCTATCTATTGTCTTTTTGTCCATTGCCAGGGCATTCGGCTGGAGCGGGTGTTTTGCCTTCATTTAAGAATTAGTATAATATCCTTGTTTTTTTACACTTATTTTATATAACTGTGTAAAAAACTACATTATTAAAATACAGGGGCAGTTGCTTGATCATTAATATTCTTAATTACAATGTTTATTCTAGAAAACAGAAGAAACACCGTCACGATCGGGATCGGAGTGGTCCTAGGAAAATTAAGAAAAAGCGTGGGTTAACTCAATACGATGCTGAGGGAAATGTTATTCGAGCCAGGGTCACTTATGGAGGACTGAGTGGACCCGAAGAGGAGAATGATTGGTCACCCAAACACAGAACTAGACAGAAGAAAATCAACTACACAGAAACACCGAACACGGAATCTGAAGATGTAAGTGAAATTTATTATTTAGTACTTACTGATAAGATTTACAGAGGCACGGTGGTGGCTCGGTTGTAAGAACGCATACCTTAAATCCTACAAAGGTCAGTTCAAACTCCCCCGGCATGTACCAATGAGAAATACACTTTTCTTACGTACATTTGTCATAGATTTACAACACCACCGTTCCCGTGCTTCGGAGAGCACGTTAAGCCGTCGGTCCCGGTTCCACTAATACCAACTTGTGGAATCGTTAATAAATTGTCATAAAAAAATTACATCATATCCTCGCCAAGCCGTCTGGCCAGCGTGGTGAGTGTAGACCAAATTCTCCAGTTCTGGAAGGCCCATCTCCAGCAGTGGAGGTCTAGGACGCTGTGTTCTAGGGGCTGTAATGATGATGAATGATGATAAGATTTGACTAACACTTATGGAAGATCCTTACAGCGTGTGTAAGAACGCCATCAAAAACGGTCAGTTCGAAACGCATCTAGTGAGAAATACATTTTAATTAGTGAGTTGGATAGGATTTGATTGGAGACACAACAATAATTCTAACTTTTTTTTTAAAGGAAATGCACAAATCGAGCGGCAAACACATGCCGGACAGTTCGGACGAGTTTAAAATCGATTCGGACGACACTTCCGATTCCGAATGTGGGAAGAAGAAACGTCGGAAATCGGTCGATTCAGATAATTCCGATCGACAGAGAGCAGCTTTACATGATATTGTTGGGAAAACTGCTATAGTACCCCTCGACCGACTGCCTGATGATGTTACCAAGGTCAAAACAGAAGAACTGGAGGCGCATTTACGTAAGTACTCATCGACAAGTTACTTTTAACATAACTTTTAATGTAATGTAAAGGCAAAATTAAAGGACAGAAACATTCACAAATAAATAAAACACTATGATTCATAAACCTACCTGGTCTAGCGGTTAAGTATATGGATTTCGACTTGGATCTACCGGGTTCGATTCTGGGTCACAATCATCACAGCCCCTAGAACATAGTCCTAGACCTCTGCTGTTGGAGGTGGGCCTTCTGGAGAATTTGGTCTTATATCAATTTATAAATGATTCTTTAAGAGGAGGAAGACAAATTTCTAAGCATTCCATGGATTCATGCCGGGTCCATCGTGTGTGGGTAGGAGATGAGAAGAATGGAATGACAATAGGCTGGTTTAAGAAAAGGAGGCCTCCTTTTTTTTTTTATTGCGCGATAATACGCTCACCATCCACCATTCTACTTCTCTCCCTACCAAACCAAATACTGTATGATTCCGTTAATGCCGTCTTGGAAGCTCGTTCCATAAATGTATCTCCTGCAGACCTGCTTAGGCCCAATTCTTTCAGTAAGTGATGCAAAGATTTTGCTGGAACTCCTCTCGCACCAACTTCCACTGGTATTAGTGGAACCAGGACCGAATACTTAAAATGCACTCCGAGGCACAGGAATGGTGTTTTTTTTTTCTTGCAATCACCTGATGATAAGTGGCGCGCAAGGCCCACGAATGTTAGCAATAGGAATCAGACACTCATGACTGACATCAGTCCCTAACACTATGCCTGCTTGACTGCGCATGATGGCAATTCGAGCCTGATCCCGAAACGTGTGGATACATTTTACGGGGTTGATCAGCACGAACGGTGGATACTTCGGTGGGCTCGATTTCTGGTCAAGATCATAATTTATTTTATTTGTGACATTATTATTATTTTATACTAGCACGACATGTTTGCGTCCCTTGCGCTCACCTGATGGTAAGTGTTGTGCAAGTTCCATGAATGTTAGCAACTGAAGTCAGACACTCATGACTGACATCAGTCACTAACACTATTCCGTCTTGACTAGATGTTTTTTCACACTTCGCTTGAAGGACTTTAAGTTATAGGAAAATGGAAACACAGGCTGGAAGAGCATTCCACATCTTTATTGTGCGACAGATGTATGAGTCCCCAAATTTATACGTACGCGAAGGGATGGTGACTACGGTATGTGGGTGCATATTCTGACCTGTGTGTGTGGTTCGGTTGCGGAATGGAGAGGGAGATTAGGTTAGGCTTCCGAGCTCAGAGAAGCCACATCTCGGCAAAGCTGCAGGGATTTGAGCGTTTCAGATATAGTGGCATCGTCCGCAATTCCAACAGCTCGCCTCTGTAGGACATTGAGAGCATCTGTGAGGTACCTGGCGGAACCATCCCAAAGATACGAACAGTATTCTACACATGATCTGATATGTGCTTTGTACCCACTTCACTCTGTCCAGTATTCCGAGCTTTTTTGACGCCATTTTGGTAAAAGTATCATCACGACCGTTTCCCTCCCGGGGTGGTCAGACACCACGCTTATAAATAGCCAACTTTAGTATAGGCTAATCATGACAAGTGGCAAGCTCGTCGATGTCTCCAGCGCTACCAAACTCGAGAAATATCACAAATAAATTAAATATTAATTAAATGTATTTATTTACATTAACAAATATTTCTGTGTCCCGACCAGGAATCGAACCCGGTACCTCCGAGTCTAAATCCACGGACTTAACCGCTAGACTACGGAGGCCGTTTTGGTGATGCTCTCAATGTAGTTCCGGTGGTTAAGGTCTGAGCGTATTTCCCTCACGAGAATCCGCCATTTTGCGCGGACATATAAATTGCAAGATTTTGTTTTGTAAATTAATTTACTGTGGATATTAAGATTTAGATATATCACGTCAGACTTGGCTGTATGGGCTAGACCCTTTGCCTTCCCTATCATCTCATTATCCATCGGGAGAAGAGTTAATGTTTTTTTTTCAACAGAGGCTCAAGAAAACACCCAATTGAGTGCAACTTCCCCTAACAAGGCATTCAGAGGAAGGGGTTCCAGGGGAGGAAGGGGATCTAGGTAATTATTCATTTTAGGTATTTATTTATACTTCAAGACTAAGTTTTATAGTTTAAGATCATGCTTCATTATCATGCATGTGATAAAATATTGATATAACCCAACAGTTGTCAATACAGCCAATGTTTTAGTTCGTCCATATAATGGAATGAGAATAATGCGATTAGTAATTAACATAGTCTAGACCAACATTTAGATTAATAAAATAATTGTAACTTATTTTTATTATTTTTATTTTATAGGCTCGCAGTGCATTGCTGATATGACTTGTCAGCTTAGATATTTAAGCCTCTATTCATATGACTTCTTCCTCAAGCAGAGTGAAAGTTTAGGTTCCGCCAGGTACCTCACAGATGCTCTCAATGCCCAATAAATAAAACACTATGATTCATAAGCCTACCTGGTCTAGCGGTTAAGTATGTGTCTGAATCAAATATCACGATTTGGATGCTCAGAGCATGATTACAATTCGGAACAGTCTAAATCACATTTTTATTTATAACATAATAGTTTTTTTTTTTAAAGTGTATATATAAGTGATAAATTTCGGATTCCACATTCTTGAGTAGGAATAGTAACAACCACACCTCTCTCGGTTTTTTCACCTTTATATGTTTTATTTACTTTTTTTAACTAAATTTGGTCTTCTAAGATAACTTCCGTGTTACAGACATTTTTTTTTTCACTTTCTACTTAAATATTATTTATAGATTTGTTTTAGAAGTAATATACAAACAGTATAAACGAATTACAATATTAAATAATTTAAAATAAAACCTAATATTAAATAAACTTAAAAATAAACAACTGACAGCGCTCAGAGCGATCTACCTCGATACGTGAGCAGTCTAAGCGTAAGGAATGATGTCATTTGTGACGTCACAAAGCTTTGGCAATACAGTTTATGCACGTCTCGGAAGTGCTTTAAGCGTGCTTAGGTTACTATTATCGTGTCTCGGAACAATTTTCAAATCATAAAACAAATGAAAAAATACATACTCAATAATAATGGCGCAGATTCCAATTTTCAAAATTTAATTTTTTTTTATTATTATATTGTTTACAAGTGGCCAATTCTAAAAAATTTCAGTGTGACCCTCTGTCTATTGTTAAGCTTGTATTTTGTATGTTATAGGGGGGGAGGTCGCGGCGGTAAGCGAGGTTGTGGTCCGCGAACTTCTGTCTCCGGGGACCCCACGGACCCCAATTTCTCCAAATTTGTTGGTGTTAAAATTAAAGGTATACATTTTTAGTTTTGTGTTGCTAAGGTAAAACCAGATATGTAATAAAGGCAGCAAAGATTTAATAATATCCTAATAATATTCTCCTCCATTCAATAATTCTTTCCAGTACAAATATAAGGAAAGGCATAATCCGATGGTTCGGGTGTAAAAAGGACGAGTAAAGAGACCGTTCACTCTCAACTGTAGTTTCCCAATTTTAAGGGAAAACTTTATATCTGGCAACACTTTTAACTGTGTGTCAGAACTGTGTACATGGTAAGTGGGGAGCGAGATCCATCAATGGAATCAGACACTCATGACTGACATCAGTCCCTAACACTATGCCGGCTTGACTGGGCATGACGGCAATTCGAGCCTGATCCCGATACGTGTGGATACACTGTACTAGGTTTATCGTTCCCTGCCCCGGCAGACTGGGGAAATTACCACCATCAGTCCGCCTACCACCTATTAAAATTTTGGCATTAGTTGATCTGCAGTCGTTGATCAGAGTTCAACGCTGTAGTCTGTAGATGTCAATGTAGCCCCCTATTTTTGGCAAGTGTGAGGTGTGCTAGTGTCCTTCCTATTCCTGGTGTTGTGCAAAGTGAGTCCGAACCCTGCACGTGAGTCTCTCACCATCCTGCATACCTTTCACCCCCGCATCCAGGCAACCTACTTAGGACCTGGATGCATCAGAGACATTGCCGAACCAGATATATAATGCAAAAGTTAAAACAGGCCGTGGCAGACCAAGACTCACCTATTATTACTACTGTTTACTGTTTTGATTTTTGACATTAATTACCTACTGACAATTACTTTTTTTATTATTATTAATTCTTATAATAACGAAACAAATGTATGCTTAAGTGTATATTCAATGCATTGCACTGATAAATTGTGATTGGGGTCTGTTTCAAAATCATCTCCTTTTCTCATCCATCTATGATTACATCTCATGTATAATGGATATGTCAAAATACGCATGAGAGTAGGGTTAATGCAGTAGAAATGAGGTCGTTGCGGCGGATATGTGGCGTCACTTTGGCGGACCGCATACGTAACTTCGAAATACGGAAAAGGGTTGGTATGAAAGAAAGCATAGGGACAAAAATAAGGAAAAGCATGCTACGATGGTTCGGGCATGTTGAAAGGATGAGCGATGAAAGATTGACGAACCAGATATAAAATGCGAAAGTTGTGGGTGAAAGAGGCCCTGGCAGACCGAGACTCACATATCACGATCAAATAAATAAAACACTGACTGAAGGTGCATTAAAAAGTCTTCGTAACCAAAGGGCATGTATGAAGAGGTTAATGAATGTCGACGAAGCGAAAAAAGTATGTCGTGATCGTGTCAAATGGCGCTCATTTGTCTCTGCCTACCCCGCAAGGGATCTGGCGTGAAGATATGTATGTTTATTTGTGATATTTCTCGAGTTTGGCATCGACACATTTCTGACCACCCCGGAAGGGACACGGTCGTGATAATACTTGTTTTTTTTCTGTAATTACAGCAATGTTTTTATTTATTTTCAGGATTAAATGATATCCCTGTAGGACCAATGACTGCAAATCAGGTATGTTATTATTTCATTACAGCCTCTACATATGTAGCCTACACTTGTCATGCTGGTCAGATGGCTTGGCGAGGGTCTCATGCCAAATTTATTAACAATTCCACAGGTTGGTATTAGTCTCCGAGTCACGGGATGGTGGTGTTGTAAATCTATGACAATGTACATGACGGTGTTTGAACCGACCTTTATATTTTAAAGAAAGCATTCTTACAATCGAACCACAATAGCCATGTTTTTATAATATATTAAATAATTTATCTAATCCTTATGAAGGATATAACCACATATTTATGACTTTTTATTTTAATTTTTAATTTATTTATTAGGGAAAAAAACAATTGTACAAATAAGACTTGTTACTAAATTAAAAATAACATGTGAATTTAGTACAATCAGCATCAATTTCCACATAGTACTAACATGATTTATACAAGAAGCAAAATATATTTACATGTAGGTTAACATATAAATAAAACTGAAAAGATATCTTAAGGTAGCAACAATAAAGAAAACAATAATTTACAAAATTAACACCTAGTATACAACATGTGCAACAAATACAAATAAACAGTCAATTATTATTTATTGCCATCGAGCCAATATTAAAATAACAAATATTTATTTTTGTTTTCCCTTTTTCATGCATTGTCATCCACTTCTGAGCTATGGTCCAAATTTCAAGTCTCTAGCTCATCGGGAAGTTAGTTTAAAATCAAATACAAAATTCCACCCGGACAGACATTCAAGAAAGCGAGTTAATAAAAAAATAAATGGTATAAAATAATCATTGTTATCAGGCGGAACGAGAAAAAAAGAAAGTAGAAAAAGAGGCTCGAAATGCAGAAAAAGAGGCGAGGAAAGTTGAAAGACTGCAGAAGAAGGAAGAAAAGGAGAAGCTAAAGGAACAGAAAGCTCAAGAAAGAGAAGAAAAACGACTCGCAAGGATAGCTATGCAGGAGAACAAGAGAAAAAAAGATGTCTCACAGGTATGGTACAAGATACAGTATTAAAAGCAATAAGTTTTACATATACACCTAATTGGTACATTAGTTAAGTTATTATTATATTATGTTATGTGTGTAATAATATATGGGATGACTTTGTATCTTAAGTTGACTACTTAACTTTTTCTAAGAATAATGCTATATGTCGGAAGTGTATTTTTTTCTCTTTTTGCTTATTCATAAGTAAAGTATCCCTTCCGGGGTGGTCAGAAACAGGATTTTTTTAAAAAGCGGATTCACGAATAGCCAACTTTACTATTGGATCATCATGGCAAGTGGCAAACTCGTCGATGTATCTAGCGTACCAAATTCAAAAAATATCAGGAATAAATTATTGTGATCCGACCATGATTGAACCCGCTACCTCCGAATCTAATTCCACGGCGCTAGAACACAGAAGCAGTGGTAGCTTATTCATACAAACTATTAATTTAAAATATATCCAAATTTGTATGGCCATATTATATAGACCATATTTTTTTTGTTTGTAAGTTTTATTTTATATCGATAGAATCACAAACTCGCATTAGTCTGAATCAGTTCTGTGACCCATCCCAGATGTACAATTTTATGTTTCGTTGACGTCATACCGCGTGTGCTTATTTTTCGGTGCTGCAGCGGTATCTGCTGCGTAGCCACGCGCGTATATCTATCGGTTGGAACTGTTACTTGGATTGTTGGTTTTATGTGAATAGATATTTGTGTGAAAGGAGTTTAAGCATCGGAAAAGCTGGTCTTCTAGTACCCTGGCGTAGACTCCATTGAGATGTGATCGGCCTCTGCTGGAACCACCTCATCTGCTTCTTACTTTGTGGCTCGTCATCAAACCCCCAACCATATACAGTCCACTTATCTATCACCCTGTGAGGTATATAAGTATAGTCTATATTAAGATCATACATAGTCACCGGTATAGGGTTCTATTCTACGGAATTTCATCATAATCGGTTCGGTAATATTGGCGTAAAAGCAGGACAAACATACATTGAACGAGTCTCAACCGTGGTCTAGGTGGTTGTGATATGAAACTTGATGTTCAGACGAAGACAAATTTAATTTATTATAAGACTTTAGATAATCATTTTAATGTCTTGTATTATTTTCAGAGTCCCATGCCGATAGGTATGTACAATGTCCGTCAGCCAATGAGACCAGAGATGCAGAGAATGCCCAACGTGTATCCCGGAATGGGCCCGGGGAACCCACACGAACAACGATTTCCAGGGCCTAGGCTACAGGTCAGTACAATCGTCACCAATAGGATATTTGCCACGTTCTTCTTATATTTTTACAAACGTCGAAATAATTGACAAAATTTTAAACTAACATATTTTTTTGTGTATTTTTTTGTCAAAAACTGAGTAATCAACGATAAATCCACGTTCCAGTTACAAGTCGCGCTAAAATCACAAGCTAAAATAGCTTAAAATAATATATATATCTCATTATAGTCATCATATCATATTATTTTGACCGCCTCCGTGGTCTAGTGGTAACAAACGTTGCCGTAAACTCGGGAGGTCGTGGGTTCGATTCCCACCGGGGACAAGTTGTACATTGTATAATTTGTCTCGGTCTGGGTGTTTATATGTATAATATGTATATATTTACAACAAAAAAAAGTATAATATGTAGTTTATCAACCATCTAGTTTCCGTAACACAAGCCTCGTAGCTTACCACGGAAACTAGATGGCGCTGTGTGACCTGTCTGGAAATATTTATTTATTATATAGTAGGTATATTATATTTATGTATATTCATAGAACGTATGTATGTAGTTTTATTTGTATGTATTTGTGTATGTATTAGTATGTAAATAAGTATATATTCACTAGTATATATTGAAGTCTAATATTTTTCTATTAGTTTTGATAGCACCTGCCTTATTTTGTAACTGCTTTAGTTGTCCCAAAGGTTTGACCAGTATAGAATGTCTAGCGGCATTAGGTCCGCCTTTGTACTTTGTGCAATAAAGTAAATAAATATATATATTTAAAATATAGTATATAGAGCTTAACGAAAATAAGAGAACTATACTGCTTAAAGTGCGGGTATGCGGGAATCCCAATAGCATCCTGAGGGTGGTTGCGGGCAGTGTGGGCGGGCCTATTGCGCAACACTGGACTGCAGTACTGTTGGAAAACTTAGGTTAAGTTTAATTTATAGATAGTTAGGAAGATAATAATAAATATAATGTAAAATAATATAAATATGTTAAATATAAAAATATGGATTATATCTGAAATAAAAATATTTGAATTTGAAAAGCGACAACTCAAACATGAGGCTAATATAACATTAAGAACAAATTGCCTCCGTGGTCTAGCGGTTAAGTCCGTGGATTTGGACTGAATGTAAATAAATACATTTAATTAATATTTAATTTATTTGTGATATTTCTCGAGTTTGGTACGCTGGAGACATCGACGAGCTTGCCACTTGTCATGATTAGCCTATAGTAAAGTTGGCTAAATGTGAATCCGCTTATTTATAAGCGTGGTTTCTGACCACCCCGGAAGGGAAACGGTCGTGATGAAGAACAAATTTAAAATTACCAATCAAATAGCCTCTGGGTCATTCGCTTGAATGAATTGAACGATCCATGGTCGCCATTTGTTATGTCGACGTAAATCGTCATGTAATTGTTATACAAAAGTAGAATGACGCGGACACTGACAGTGGTCCGGTACACAAATTCACGGTTGCTTAGCGAGATATGGAAAGAGCTAATTCGAAACGTTGATATTCGTCAGAGAACGAAAGTTACTGACATAGCTTTTAAAATTAGCAAGCTGAAGTGGTAATGGGCCGGACACATCTGCCGAGGACCGACGGACATTATGGCAAACGGGTTCTAGAGTGGAGATCATATACGGGAAGACGTGGAGTGGGACGACCCCCCGACAGATGGTCGTTGGATGAGGGTGGAAAGACTAAAATCAGCATTGGAGAGATACAGGCCGATGATGATAAATGACAAAACAATAAATTGCGCTAAAAATCACAATTAATAAGACTTGTTAAATTTAAATCATTGTTATAGGTTCGTCCGGAGCTCCGAGCGATGCGCCCTGACTTGGCCAATGTCCGAGCTCCTCATCCTATGGTCAGGGCTCCTCCGGGGATGAGAGAAGGTAAGAAACCTAATAATTATTCTCTATTCCGCAAAAGAACCACAGGCCAAAGTTTGCACCCATAGCCACTATTCCCACGCGTACTTATAAATTTGGAGACTTATAACTCTGTCACACGCTGAAGTCGCGTAAATGGCTGTATCTTGTATACGAAACTACAGTTAAAACTATCCAATTCTGTGCCAAACTAACCCTTCATTTGGTCAGAATAAAGGATATCTATAGATATATTTGTGTATCTAGATGTGTGGCTTAACACATTGATATACCGCGATTGTCCATCGCATATTCACACAATGCATTTACTTCTACTTATATAGTATTTTAGTATCTATTACGTAGGGAATATGGGCGGGAATCCTATGTATAATTTTATAAGTTGTTTAGATAGGCTAAAGTCTATAATAAGCCTAAGTAATATAATATATGACTGCCCATCTGTGATGAGCATCTTGAGTAGGTTCGACAACGCAAATTACATTGTTTGCTTTATGTGTCAGTTTACTATATTTAACATCAAGTTTGGATAGGTCTACTTCACTACTGATTGTGTTTCGTTGGTTTTGTGTCTTTGCGTCTTCAGGAATTATACAACCATATTTTTGATATTATTTGTAAATTTTATTATTTTTCTCGATGGAATTGTTTGTTGTTGTTTAATGGTTCTACTAGTTTAGTCTTTAATTGTATTGGTGGTGGCTTTGTATTTGAATTGTATTATTTTAACACGTTTTGTCTGCTGCGTTTGCTACTAACTCAATGCTATCAGTGAAAATTTGTAAGGCTTTAAGTTACTATATTTCTATTGTATTATTGTAGAGGCTGTAAATTTTCCTAAAAATAAATAAATATGGGTATCTAATGTTCCTAACAGTTACTGAAAATGAAATTTCGCTTCAATTACATTGATGTAGAATGTTCTTCCAGCCAATGTGTTTCCCCTCTCCTATAACCTGTGGCAAAACCCAAGGCAGGTTGGAAGATGGCACTGTGAGTTCCCAATATCCAACCTTTTAGGAAAGCATTCTTAAAACACAGCCATCCGTTTATTAGAATATAATTCTGGAAACACTTTCTTACAGCCCCCAGAACACTACGTTCTAGACCTCCACTGTTGGAGATGAGCCTTCCAGAACAAAATATATCTGGAGAATTTGTCCTACACTCGCCACGCTGGCCAAACGGGTTGGCAAGGTATCCAGTGTATTAGTGGAACCGGGACCGACGGCTTAACGTGCTCTCCGAGGCACTGGAACGGTGGTGTTGTAAATCTATGACAAATGTACGTAAGAAAAGAGCATTTCTCATATGTACATGCCGGGGGGGGTTTGAACTGACCTTGTAGGATTTAAGCGTTTTTACAACCGAGCCACCACTTTGTAAGGGTTAATGGACTTTAAAGAAGACAAATTTCGTGTGTGTGGGTAAGAGATGAAAAGAATGGTGTCTCGGGCTTGCGACCGACAATAGGCTGGTTTAAGAAAAGGATGCCTCCCTTTTTTTATTTTATTGCGCGATAATACGCTCACCATCCACCATTCCACTTCTCTCCCTACCCAACCAAATACTGTATTCCGTTAATGCCGTCTTGGAAGCTCGTTCCATAAATGTATTGAGATTTTTTGCATGAAAAATAAATTTATCACAAATGTACGTAAGAATCACAAATGTACGTAAGAAAAGTGGATTTTGTCATTGGTACATGCCGGGGGAGTTTTAACTGACCTTGTAAGATTTAAGCGTTTTTACAACCGAGCCACCATCTTGTAATTGTTAATGGACTTTAAATTTAATTTTTACTTGCATTCTCCGTAACATTTTTTTTTCTATTTTTAATAATAATAATAATAGTTTAATTACGAGTGGTTTGAAGTTCGTAACGTAATTTTAGGCACATTATCAGTGGCAGGGTCTCCGCAACCCTTCAAGCCGGTCTCCGAGGAGCCCAGCATCATTACCAGGATGCCGCATATCATCTCTCAGCAATACAGGTAAATATTGCCACATCAAATATCACCATCATCATTACAGCCCCCAAACATTTCTTTATTTACTGAGTTTAAGAGGGTTTAACAATATTATGCAATGTTTTATAAGATTTTTTAATTCTTGAGTGTACTTTTAAGAAATGTAGCTTATATTATAGCTGTTATAAAAAGGCATCGTCATACTATAAGCTAAAACAATTATTAAGATGTCACTCAAATTATAGCTGCTGTAAAAAGGCATTGTCATACTTTAAGCTAAAACGGTTATTAAGATGTCACTCAAATTATAGCTGCTGTAAAAAGGCATTGTCATACTTTAAGCTTAAACGGTTATTAAGATGTCACTCAAATTATAGCTGCTGTAAAAAGGCATTGTCATACTTTAAGCTAAAACGGTTATTAAGATGTCACTCAAATTATAGCTGCTGTAAAAAGGCATTGTCATACTTTAAGCTAAAACAGTTATTAAGATGTCACTCAAATTATAGCTGCTGTAAAAAGGCATTGTCATACTTTAAGCTAAAACGGTTATTAAGATGTCACTCAAATTATAGCTGCTGTAAAAGGCATTGTCATACTTTAAGCTAAAACGGTTATTAAGATGTCACTCAAATTATAGCTGCTGTAAAAAGGCATTGTCATACTTTAAGCTAAAACGGTTATTAAGATGTCACTCAAATTATAGCTGCTGTAAAAAGGCATTGTCATACTTTAAGCTAAGACGGTTATTAAGATGTCACTCAAATTATAGCTGCTGTAAAAAGGCATTGTCATACTTTAAGCTAAAACGGTTATTAAGATGTCACTCAAATTATAGCTGCTGTAAAAAGGCATTGTCATACTATAAACTAAGACATAGACAAATAAAATTAAAGTTAAACTTTAATTAAAATTACCTTTCTCTTATCACGCTGGCGGTGGTAGGGTTACTGAGGGCCTGACGTCAATTTCTTAATGATTCCATAAGTTTGTATCAGTGGAACTAAGATCGACGGGTTAACGTGCTCTACGAGGCATGATAAATTGATGTCAAATGTACTTAACAAATATGTATTTATCATTGGTATATGCCCGGGCTCTAACCTGCGACGCCAAAATTTCAATGGACTCCAACCACTTGGTAACCGCCCGCATCTGCAATATATTATGTTAACTTAGACTTTTTTTTATAGAAAATAGCTTTACGTTGAATCGAAACGTAAGAGAAAAAAATGACGTCAAATTTCACTAGCCAAGCGTGCTGGATTATTTCCGTCTTAATTTTTTCCAATTAAATCATTTTAAATAGTCATTAAATAGTTGCTATATTTTATTCATTCACTATTAGATCTTCACTGACAAATAGCTTTGCATGTCCAAATACATCCAAACATGTAAGTAATCCATAATATATCCAATTATTTTCAGAAATCAAATGATGTACCCGAATTCTCCTTATGGCCAACCTAGAGGCCCGCCGATGTACCAAATGCATCAGGGACACCCTATGGCCCATTCTCAGGGTACACCGCCTTCGAGACCACAATATCCAGGGTATTATCCTACCCATATGGCAAGAATGCCTTCCGGTTACCCCCTTCCATCTCACAATGTTCCACCCCATTCTGGTCCACCCCAATCTCTTCCAACCCATTCTGGTCCACCCCAATCTCATTCATCTCATTCTGCTCCACTTCAATCTCATCCAACTCATCCCGGTCTACCCCAATCTCATCCACCTCATCCTAGTTCACCCCAATCTCATCCAACCCACTCTGCTCCACCCCAATCTCTTCCTCCCCAACCTGGTGGAGAGTTAATAAAAATCAAATCCGAAATTAAGACAGAGCCTGAATACGGAGATACCAGTTCTCCGTCTTCCCCACCTCGGGAGGAAATGCCTCGGATTAATCATCCTAAAATTAAACATACAGAAAACAAAGATCGTCGCCCGCGATTCCCTCTCGGCCCTTACGCCCCTCAATACGCTTCATACGGTCCCTACGCTCCAGAATCCCCACATTACGGCGGAGATGTGAGAGCTAGAATGCACTATATGTCCCCACATCTATCCCACGCAC
Organism: Tinea semifulvella; assembly: GCA_910589645.1. Taxonomy (NCBI): domain Eukaryota; kingdom Metazoa; phylum Arthropoda; class Insecta; order Lepidoptera; family Tineidae; genus Tinea; species Tinea semifulvella. The sequence goes on along the minus strand of OU342611.1, from coordinate 4,078,270 downwards.
TTCGAGGACATCACCCCGGCCTTCACTATCCACCCCCCGGCTTACATCCCGGGGCACCCCCTGTCTCACACGCCGGTCCACCTGGGTCACATCATGGTGTACCCCAATCACATAATTCGCCCCATGGATCACATCCGGGTGCACCACTAGGCCCGAATCATGGTGCACCCCCTGTCTCACACGCCGGTCCACCAGGATTACATCAGGGTCCACCCCCTGGATCGCATCCTAATGCGCCTCCATCACATCATAATGCACCTCCCGGCTTAAATCATGGTCCAACCCTCGGATCACATGGTTCATCCCCCGGCTTAAATTCCGGCGAACCTTCCGGCGCTAATCACAGAGCGCCTCCCATCCTACACGCCGGTCCATCTCCCTCACATCACGGTCCACCCCCTGGATCACATCTGGGTGCACCTCCATCACAAACTGCTCCTACCGGTTTAAATCATGGATCATCCCCTGGCTCGCACGCCGGTCTACCGTTAGGTTCACATTCTGGCCCACATTCCGGACAACCCCCTGACTCGCATGATCCATCCGGTAGCGAACACCCCGGACCATCCTCTAGCCCGCATTCTGGTCCATCCCCCAGTGCGTCACCCGTTTCAAACGCCGGGCCTTCCCCTGGTCCCCATCAAGGTCCACCTGTTTCTCATGCAAGACCTCCCCCTGATTCGCAAGGACCATCCCCGGGCCCTCATACCAGACTACCATTCGGCTCACATGCACGTTCTTCTGGCACTCAGGCCGTGACTTCTCCTGGGCCTCGTTATAATGCACCACCCGGTTCTCACGTCAGACCACCATTCAGCTCACATGGTCCATCTCCTGGCTCTCACGCCGGACATGCTGGACAATCGCCTAGCCCACATCACAGTGCACCCCCTGGATCTCACGCTGGACCATCTCCTGGTTCTTCGCCAGGCCTATCCCCTGGTCCCCATCACGGTGCACCCTCCGGCTCTCACACCGGACCACCCCTGAGTTCACATCCTGGTCCACCATTTGGCTTACGTATCGGTCCACCTCCCGGATTACACCCTAACTTACGCTCCAGTCCACCTCCTGGTTCCAATCATGGTCCACCCTCTGGCTTTATCCCCAGTGCTCCTCACTCCCACCTCGTCAAACAGCTGACGATGCCACGACAGCCGATGGCGTCCCCCAGACCATATATGGAACCCTTGCCACGATCAAGTGATATCCCAAAGAGAGACCTACCTGCAAACGACAGCGATATACCTCGAAATGTAGAACCCTTAAGTGCGCTACAAAGAATAGAAATGAGACCTAATGATATGCAGCCATTGAATGTGATACAAAGAATGGAAGCGCGACCTGAAGATATGTCGAGAGGCATACAAAGAAGTGACATGAGACACGAGGGACAGCCTCTGAATGCGATGCAGAGGATGGAAGGAAGACCAAACGATATGCCAAGAAATTTGCCTCTTAACGTAATACAAAGAATGGAGATGAGACCTGAGGATATTCCAAGAGCATATCCTTTAAATCCACTCCAAAGAATGGAAGCCAAACCTGAAAATATCCCGAAAACGGATAATGCAGTAAACACGATTCAAAGAGTTGAAGGCAATGTTCCAAGAATACATTTAAATCCCAATCAAAGTACAGAAGGGAGACCTGAGAATGCACCAAGAATAGTGCATTCTTTTAACCCGATGCAAAGAATGGAAAGCAGGCCTGAGAACGCTCCGAGAATCATACATTCTTTTAATCCGATGCAACGAATGGGACCTGAAGATATACCTAGGACAGTACATTCTATACAAAGAATTGAAAGGCCTGAAAATGTACCGAGGATTGTTCAGCCAGTGCATGTTATACAGAGGATGGAAACTAGACCCGAAGAGAGGACAGAATCTAGAGGGAAAGATTTTCCTGCAAGTGAAGATCATGCAGAAAAGACTAAGAAAGATGCACCAATATTTCCTATAAACCCTTCTCTTATTAAAACAGAAGTCACTCAGGAGGGCGACTCTAATAGTCCTAAATACGTTCCGCTGCACCTTCTAAAGAAGGAAGTAGAAGAGCCTAGGGAAGAAGGCAGCAGTGTATTCGGAGGACTTGTCAGTTATTTTTCGAGCCAACACGAAGATGATATTGACAATTGAAATGATGAAATTACAAATCTGTACAGTTTTCTGTGTATATTAATAGGCAACGATATTAAAACACAAAAGAACAATAGCGAGATATTACCTGAGAAAATTTTAAGAATCCTTAAACGAGACTTTAATAAATACTTATTTCATAAATCGGTGAGAAATTTTATAATATTAGTAAATAGGAGAAGAATTTATTATATTATTAGAAGCTCAATGGAAAATGCCGAATATTCGGCGCATGAACCTGGTCACATTCGTTCAAAAAGCAAACTAGTGTTGCCACTGTATTAAATAAATCAGAATTCGCAACATACACGTGAAATGCTATATTTTGTAATGGTTACTTAGAAGTTTAAAGAATATTTTTTTTTATACTAGCACGACTCCACAAGGTCCATGAATTCGAGCCTGATCTCGAAACTTGTGGATACATTTTACTGGGTTTATCGGCACGAACGGTGGGTATTTCCCCGGCCTGGCAGACTAGGCAGATTTTCAACATCAGTCCGCCAACCACCTATTTAAATATAACTAATTTATAGTTTGTGTAGGTAGAAATAATTAACTATAAAATAATAATGACGTTTCCCAACGAAGAAAAAATACCAAACTAAATGAAATCATTTAAAAGGGAATATGTTCCAGAATTGATCCCGAGTACTTTTTCATTATTTGATGTATAGACGTTGGAAATTTGGGTTCAGGTTAAGTCATGTATGCTCGCCATTGATCTTTGGGGATTCATACATTAGATATGCTAGGAAAATGATTGGTTTTTGTTATATACAGGGTGACTTTGTATGGTCTTACTCTAGACTAATATGTATATCTATTGATAGAACCACCTAATAAAAAACTTAAATATATTAATACAAAAATAGTCAAGCGCCTTCTATGTACACCACATATTTTTTTTACTCTTTTTTAGTTATACCACCCACCAGATGAGCACGATATAATATTTGACAGTTGTGTCAAAATTTGCAAAACAAATAATTTGTGACAAATTTGGCGTATTTCGCTATTTATATAACTAAATTAGTAAATTTTGTCATTTCTACTTTGATATAATGAACAACCTTTTAGAAGTTTTTTTTTATTTATTTTAGTTGCAACAAATAGTCATACACAAACAATATTACAGATAAATTGGCACAGTGTCATTATAAGTTGATTTAAACATGGCAGGATATTGTTACAATAAAATTGTATGAATGTTTAATTATTTTTCAAAACAAGAATTATTTTTCCTAGTCGACATATTGTAGATTTGGTCGAGCGCTTATAGAGTTGAGAATTGAATATTTTCCAATTATGACGCAATGTCTGACGTAATAACTCTGCTAATAAATCCACTAAGTAACAGAATAGAGGCTACTGATATTAAGGAAATTAAAAGTAGATTGTTGAAGTATGAATTGGATCAGTCCAATCTATTAAAAGATAACGATTCTCGGCCTACACACACAATTTATATGTGAATTTATTAAGCCACGTGATGTATGTTCTTACTCTAGACTAATATCTTATTCTATTGATAGAAACCAACTACTTTATCTAAAAAACCAAATTTCGAAAGTGACAAAATTTTATTTTGGTGAAGCCAAATAAATTGACACTTCCGACATATGATTTCTTAAGAAATGCTGTTTGTTTCTATCAATAGAACAACATATTAGTCTAAAGTTAGGGCATATAAAGTCACCCCGTATATATATCGTTTAAAATTATTGTACACCGAAAAATTAATTAAATGCTTTAAAATGAACTATTTCTTAAGAGGGTTAAACCCTTTGCTTTTCTCTCGCTCGCACAATCCAACATTTTCAAAGTTAGCATTATTTCTCTGTTTTAAATTAGGTATACGAGTATTTATAGGTGGTAGGCGGACTGATGGTGGTAATTTGCCCAGTCTGCCGGGGCGGGGAAGTATCCACCGTGTGTGCCGATAAACCCAGTAAAGTGTATCCAACGTTTCAGGATCAGGCTCAATATCGCCGTCATGCCCAGTCAAGTGTTAGGGACTAATGTCAGTCATAAGTGTCTGATTTCAGTTGCTAATATTCATGGACCTCGCGCGCCACTTACCATCGGGTGGGTTAAAGGTCACATGTCGTGCTAGTATAAAATAAAAAAATGAAGAGAGGAAGACAAATTTCTAAGCATTCCATGGATTCACCGTGCGAGTGCCGGGTCCGTCGTTTGTGGGTAAGAGATGAGAAGAATGGTGTCTCGGGCTTGCGACCGACAATAGGCTGGTTTAAGAAAAGGAGGCCTACCTTTTTTATTTTATTGCGCGATAATACTATAACCAAAAAGTCGGTAATTTTATTTCCTAGTAAGCTGTATGATTTCTCAAAAGCACACTACTTGAAAAAATCATTGAAAATATTGGATTGTGCGAGCGAGATAGATGCAAAGCGATAAACCTTTTTAAACTAACATTCGTAAAACGTTGTCTCAGCGGCTCCTCCACTCAAACTTCCCTTCCAGCTGTCTCTCCAAAATAATATCTTTGTAATTGTGACGATTAAAATTAAAAATAGCGTCGAATGTACCAGCTTACGGCTGACAAAATATAACTATATAATAATAATTATTATTTATGTATTTATTTATTGAGAATCCAACAGCGTTTCAACTTTAATAAATTAAGTACTTACAAATTATCAATTTTAGGCCACTAACAGGATTCCACATATAATAATAAAAATCGTTTATTTACTTATATCTGAATTATTCTGAATCTCAGGCACCAGATCCATTACACAAATAAATATAATATATATAATACATATTGAATTTAGGCTTTTTTTTCCACTTAGTTTATACTTTTTACTATTAACAATTACAAATTGAATTATGTACCTACTATTTTAATATTTGTAACAATTATTCTGTTCCATCGTAGTTTAATTTGTTTAACCAAGAACTTAAAATAATTTTACATTTATTATAGTTCAGAAAATTTACATTAATTTTATTATAGAGATAAACTGCAATACAGGGATAAAACTGGTATATACAATTGGCTCTATTTTTAACTTTAATCGTAATAATTATAGGGTTTATTTTCGTTTGGCAACAAAATTTCCTTCCAGCTGTAGAACGAAAATTAAGTGTCTGTAATAGTTACGATAAAGTTAAAAATAGAGCCAATTGTACAGTTTTATGTTGAAGATCAGCCTTAACCTGGTACATTAGACGCCATTTAAAATTTAAATCGTCTCAATTAGAGATTTAATTTGACAGCTGGATGTAAAAATGGGCGTTATGTTAATCTATTTTGTACATAGTTATAATGTAAGAAAATTTTATTTATATGACGTGAACAAAATCCCGCGTGTCGAGTGTGTAGCAATTTGTAAAATAGAATATATTTTAAATAGATGATATATTATTTTTAGAAGAATAAAGTAAAGAAATCTCGTATATGTAATGTATTATTATGACTATTAATAAAAATATTTATGAAAATAAGTACTTATGGTATAATCCTATATTGTTTAAGAAGAATGATTATTTTATTTTACATAATAAATGTTTATAGTAATTGTGGTGGTTTTTGTTATAAAATAATCCTTAGCCTAGTCCGGTCGTTGTAACCCTATTTTTTTTTTTGTTTGTTCTAATAGGGAAGGCAAAGGGGTTAGCCCATACAGCCAAGTCTGAAGTAATATATCTTTCTTTTTTATGAGTTAATGAGGTCATCATTAAATTCCTTTTGTTGCAGAATTTGATGCTTTTCTTGGAGTCATTTGCGGCATTATAGCTCAAACACGTAAAATATGGCGGTTCCACAGCGCGGGAAAACCGCAAAAAGTAAACTGCAACTTGTGCCCTATATTTAAAGTACAATTTATCGTTTTCCATAATTATTCACATTGTAGCACATTATTAAATAAAACAACACCACTTTTGACCAACAATATCCATAGTAAATTAATTTACAAAGCAAAATGGCGCTTAGGAGACTCCCATTTTTTTTTCATTGTTACTTTTTTATTATTATTATTATTTATATATTTATCGCCATAGGATCCTATCGGAACACTCGGTTAAGTCAATTTTTCTTAATAACAACGCTAAACAAAATACCTGGCCAGATATGGTGATACAGTATGGCAAGGAACAGCCCCAATTTCCATTATTATTATTATCTCTATCTCTAAATGACAGCGGTGCTGTCACTTTTAGTTCCAGATTTAACCGTCAAACTAAAAGTTTTTGGAAAATAAAAAATTGAGCAAACTAGTAAGTTTTTAATGTCTTTTCAAAATAGAGTCCATTTACATCAATGCATCGCTGCATTCTATGGAACCACTGACAAAAGCGCTTTGCCCACTCGTCCATAGGGGTCTCTTCGATCGACGGCCTTTCGAAACGCAGCCAGTGCTTCCTCTGCGTTTATAAAACGTTTACCTCGATTTTTATTTTTTATTTAATAAATAAAAAACGAGTGCGTCGCGTGACGTACCGCAAAAATGAGAACTAAACTTGTATATTGATTTTGTAGTGAGATTAAATGAGTGGCTGCGTGCGCAAGCATAGTTGCAGACACGTAAAGAAAGAAGGAGCTAGAGGCATAGGCTATACGCGCGCGCCTATCCGCCCCTCTTCCCCTTCCCTGCCGCGCTGTTTCCCCTTTGCGCTGTTCTGACGTACTTTCAACGAAATAGGTCCCCAACCAAGCGGTCACTTTAAAAATCGCAAGGTGCGAGGTCGGGGCTATACCCTGTAATACTACGTCTGACGTCGCCAAATATTCGTCGATAGTTCGCCCGGGGCAAATTGTTAGGCCGCGTTCGTTTTATAGCATTTCCAACATTTAGTAGCAACTTCATAAACCAGCGTAAATTTCGTTTTTGGTAAGAAATACCACTTTTTTTAACAAGCCTAAAATTTAAAAAAAAAAACGAGCGGTGAGGCTACTTTTTGACAAGTAACAAATAAGTCTCACGTAAATCTCTGGTCATCAGACGGGCGCCGTCAATAAAAAAAAACAACTCATTGCCCATTTCTTAACCCTTTCAGCACGGACAATACCAAGCGTGCGTTATTACAATAACAAATTAGCTGTCACCAAATTCTGTTTTGCCGCTCCAAAATGGTCTCAACACGACTAGTTCGTACATCCATCTACCTGCTTAGTCAAAAATTACTATTCTTATCTCTATTAAATTAAAAGTACTAGTAAAAACATATGTTTTTATTTCCACTATGTTACCAAACGCACGATGGTGCTCTAGCACATTAGAAGACGCACGAATGTGCACGAGGTTTGTGGAATTCGCTAGGGGAGGAATTTTTTCACTATATACGAGGGGCGTTCAAAATATTCTCGGTATGTGGATAAAAACAAACAAGTACGAAAAGTTTGATATTTTTATTTTTCAATATACTCCCCCCCTATGTTCATACACTTATAAGATCGATCAATTATTTTTTTTAATCCCTCATAAAAATATTTTTTATCTTTGGTGTAAAAATGCTCCTCCACGGCCGTCTTCAACGCTTCATCGTCAGAAAATTTATTTCCACGCAGATCCTTTTTAAGATTGGGAAACAAAAAGAAGTCGCTTGGGGCTAAGTCCGGACTATAGGGTGGATGAGTAACAGTTTCAAACCCACATTCAACAATAGCTGCCTTGGCAATATGAGCAGTATGGACAGGGGCGTTGTCATGCAGAAGCAGAACACCTTTGGTTAACTTTCCTCGCCTCTTTTCTTTGATCGCATCTCTTAATTGACGTATAACGTTAGCGTAGTACTGCCCTGTGATATTTACACCTTTTTCTTTATAATCGATAAGCAAAACTCCTTCACAATCCCAAAATATTGTGGCCATGACCTTGCCAGCTGACGGGATTACCTTGAACTTCTTGGGATGAGCTGAACCCTTAATGTGCCACTGCATGGACTCCTGTTTGCTCTCTGGGTCATAATGATGAACCCAGGTTTCATCTCCAGTAACTATTTTTTGCAGCACCTCATCGGGATTTTCACCACACAGGTCGATAAAATCTGAACAGCAAGCCACACGCATATCCTTTTGAAGAAGCGTCAGCATTCGCGGAACCCATCTTGCACTTACTTTTGACATATTAAGATGGTCATGTATAATGTCATGTACGGTACCAATAGAGAGATTGGTTACTTGAGCTATAGATTTTACCTTCACTCGGCCGTCTTCCAATATAAGTTTTTCCACTTTATCAATATTTTCTTGTGAGGTAGCCACTACAGGCCGGCCAGGTCTAGGGTCATCTTCAATACTCTCCCTTCCACGCTTAAATTCGCTTGACCATTTTTGAATAGTAGATAAAGAAGGAGCAGACTCACGGTAAACACAATCCATTTCCTCTTTTATGGTTTTTTGATTTTTACCCTGTTTTGTCAAGAATTTTATGACGGATCGGTGCTCTAATTTCGTTAAAATTGTTAATTCGCTCATGGTGTTCATGTTTGTTCGGCAATTGCAGAAAAACAAAAGAACATCTCGGTTCCAATTTTACTTTTTTTTAATGTCAATGGATGAATCTTAGCGGCCAGTAACAAATATATATATAAAAGAGGTTGTAACGTATCAATACCGAGAATATTTTGAACGCCCCTCGTATATGAGATACTTTAGACCTTAAAGTTACCAATAAACCTTTAAATTTCCAAAATATTTTTTGTCGTGCTGAAAGGGTTTTATAAACAAAATAATCCGACTACCTGATATCTATTTCTGTCTCTTTTTATTTGTTGTGTAAATTATACGTGTTTTTTCCTTCATTTTGTCACCATTATAGGATCCCAGATGTACTAGCTGTATCAGCCTATAGGCCAGACATCTTAGTGTTTTCTCGGAACTTGAAAAAAGTTATCCTTATTGAAATTACCGTTCCGTGGGAATCAATGTTCCAAAAGACCACAACATGAAGTCGAATAAATATTATGATCTCACAGAAGAAATGATCAGGAACGGGTTCAAGACTCAGCTTTACGCAGTGGAAGTTGGTGCGAGAGGAGTTCCAGCAAAATCTTTGCATCACTTACTGAAAGAATTGGGCCTTAGCAGGTCTGCCGTCAACACATTTATGGAACGAGCTTCCAAGACGGCATTAACGGAATACAGTATTTGGTTGGGTAGGGAGAGAAGTAGAATGGTGGATGGTGAGCGTATTATCGCGGAATAGAAAAAAAAGGAGGCCTCCTTTTCTTAAACCAGCCAATTGTCGGTCGCAAGCCCGAGACACCATTCTTCTCATCTCTTACCCACACACGATGGACCCGGCACCCGCACGGTGAATCCATGGAATGCTTAGAAATTTGTCTTCTGTATTCTTACATAAATTTATATATATTATTATATATTTTTATTGGTATTTGTGTATTACTGGAGCTGCCTCCGTGGTCTAGCGGTTAAATCTGTGGATTTAGACTCGGAGTTACTGGGTTCGATTCCTGGTCAGCACACAAAAATATTTATTAATGTAAATAAATACATTTAATTATTAAGTATCATCACGACCGTTTCCCTTTCGGGGTGGTCAGAAACCACGCTTATAAATAAGCGGATTCACATTTAGCCAACTTTACTATAGGCCAATCATGACAAGTGGCAAGCTCGTCGATGTCTCCAGCGTAGCAAACTCGGGAAATATCACAAATAGATTAAATTAGTAAATATTTTTGTGTCCCGACCAGGAATCGAACCCGGTACCTCCGAGTCTAAATCCACGGACTTAACCGCTAGACCACAGAGGCAGTCTTTAATTAATATTTAATTTATTTGTGATATTTCTCGAGTTTGGTACGCTGGAGACATCGACGAGCTTGCCACTTGTCATGATTGGCCTATAGTAAAGTTGGCTAAATGTGAATCCGCTTATTTATAAGCGTGGTTTCTGACCACCCCGAAAGGGAAACGGTCGTGATGATACTATTTGTGTATTAATATGTAAATTATTATTATGTGTGTTTATTTCTATTTCGAGGGGCATTAAGTTCGCCCTTTTTATAAATAATAAATAAGACCATACAAAGTCACCCTGTATACTAAAACTACTATTTAAAAAAAAATATCATCGTATACAGCACTAGTAGTACAAAAATAGCCCAAAATGGATGATTCTATCGAAAGCTGAGCGTCCAGAGGAATATAATTAAACAAAATATTGCAAATTACAGACGGATTTATTTTCTGGGTCTTCCTGTAACTTTTTTATTTCCCACAGCTGATTTGTTCTTTCCTCCAAACGGTAGAGGTTGTTCTGAAATAAATAGTTTTAAATTAAACATAGAATTCTGGAACTCCACTGTAACATCACTATGTCAGTCGTACAACACTATTACTTGAATGGCGTCTGTACGAGTCGAGCATAGGGAATCACAAATTAAATATAAGTGTAACTGTATTGTAAAAGGCTAATAAATAATAATTATCTAAACCTCAGTTTAATTTGGCCAACATCTCACTTCCGACTTCCGGGACATATAGAGGGAGAATTGGACCTTATGTGAAACTTAAAAAAAAAAAAACTTCAAGACTACAACTGTCACTTTAGGTCCCAGTTTTAGCTTATACAAAATTGGATATGCATGAAAATCATTTTAAGTTTAGATTATATTATATTTCCTTATATATTTATATTTCCAGACAGGTCACACAGCGCCATCTAATTTCCGTGGAAAGCTACGAGGCTTGTGTTACGGAAACTAGATGGTTGATAATACTACATATTATACTTTTTTTTTTTGTAAATATATACATATTGAACATATAAACACCCAGACCGAGACAAATTATACAATGTACAACCCAGTGTGTGTTTTTAATTGTATCACACGAGTGTTTTAAGACCTAGTTATGTGCAGTTTCATACACTAATTTATCTACTCTCATACATTGGGATTGAACCTACTAAATATAAAAAAATCACACGAAATGCTATACAACAAAACGTATTGAATAGCGCCTATTTTTTTTTTTTTAAACGACCATGGTACAGAATACATAAGTCCTAAACTATGAAATGGCACCAAAACCTAGCTTATGGGCGCTGCCATAGACAAGTAAAAATAGGAATCAAAACGTTTTTGTAATGGAACCTTTGCCTTAAAAAAAAATAATGTTATATAATATGTATGATTCTATTTTTAAAATATTATAAATATAACATTATTTTGTTAGAGAAAAAGTGTTGTAATGGGATTCTATTTTTAAATTTCAGCAGTATATGAGAGTAGATAAAACCAATTTATAATGGAATCGATACTTGAATAATAATTTAAAGTCAATCTAACCTGCGGGTGCTATTTTGAGAGATATATCGTATGTTTTGCTTTTGGATTTCTTCATTGGTGGTTCTGGTTTTTCTGGCGTCTCTGTAGGAGTCACGGTTTCCTGGGTAGCTGCCCACCCGTCCTATAAATATCATTTTATCAGCTACACAATACAGAGTTTAAAGCAAATTCAAAATTATTTATTGTATAGATTGCTTATTCTAGTTACAGTTGTAAAGTTTATTGCACAAAGTACAAAGGCGGACTTAATGCCCGTAGACATTTTCTGACCGCCAAACCTTGGGGACAAATTAGAACATTTATAGGTGCAATGAAATAAATAATAATAGTAGGATAAATTCAACATAATTATATATACATAATATCCTTTAACATATACTGTAATATCAATATACTAAATACTAATACATACACAAAAATATACATATATACACTTATTAACATTGTTGGGAGCTATTTAGAAAGTGTAGATAGACGAGTTTTTTGAACGAAGATCTGGTAGACGCTTGCCTTATGTTTACAGGGAGATTGTTCCATAAATTTGTGGCAACAACTGTAAAAGAATTTGAAACAAATCCAGAATGATGTAAGGGAACATAAAGAAGTGAGTTGTGAGAAGAACGAAGGGATTTGTCGTGAAATGAAGAAAGATAGGCAAATAAATTTGTATGTACATGTCTTAGATCTTACACACACTTACAGCATACACAAATAGACGATCTCAACCAGATAATTTTTACTATTTATATTATATATAACTGTCTCCATGGTCTAGCGGTTAAGTCTGTGGATTTAATAATAATAATATATTCAATTTAATAGATAATTAAAATCCATTTTTGTTAGTATACCTATCACTATGTTAGTAACAATGGCTTACATTAAAGTTAGTAAACTAAAATTTTATGTTAGTGCCTTATTTATACTTATTTGTACACGTGTCAATTTGTGTGAATCTTAATAAAGTGATACTGTATTGGACAGTCCACTTTATCCGATATGACCTTAAGCATATTGTTGGTGCTGCATCTAATTCTATTGACTAGAGATGCAGTGCGTTTATGCATGATAGCAGATAAACAATCAACACGATTCTCTGCAAACATTCCGGACTCACTGCAATAACGTGGCAGACCCAATAATACCCTAAGACCATTATTATACTGGACTCGTGGGGCGCTGTATGCTCGCTGCCTATAGTTGACCCACAGACTGCAGGAGTAGGATTGGCAATTTGACCTAAATAATGTCAAATTAACCAGCGAACAGACAACATTTAGACTTGGAGGTACCGGGTTCGATTCCTAGTCAGGACACAAATATATTTATTAATGTAAATATATACTATTAATTAATATTTAATAGCGTAGCGAGTGTAGGCCAAATTCTCCAGATATATGTTCTGGAAGGCCCATCTCCAGCAGTGGAGGTCTAGGGGCTGTAATACGTCGCGATATAGCTTGAGTTTGACAGTTCTATTTCTCAAGCGTAGTTACGGTCCTAGAAAAAACGCTTGACAGCTGGAAAAAATAATTAAGTGGAGAAGTGGTGTTAGTTTTTTTTAAGAATATTTTTCTGATAAAAAAAAAAATTGACACCATATTTTTAACATCCTAAGTATATACATAGATTACAAACTAGAAAATTATATAATTTATTTTTTCTGATTACACCTGATACTGGCTTATTGTCGACATTTTTAGTTTAATGCACCCACCTGATGGTAAGTTGGCGTGTAATAAATGTTGGCAACTGAAATCAGACAGTCATGCCAGACTGGGAATGACAGCATTTCGTGCCTGATCTCGAAACTTTATTGGGTTTATAGGCACACAAACACTGGATATTGTACCGCTCCGGCCAAATTACGACCTATTTGTTGTTCTCGTTGAAAGTATGTGCCAATTGCAATGATGTCAAATGCCAATTTTTGCTTTCAAGGAGAACTAATATAAAATACCACTTGAAACATGAATAATAAATATTTCCAGACAGGTCACACAGCGCCATCTAGTTTCCGTGGTAAGCTACGAGGCTTGTGTTACGGAAACTAGATGGTTGATAAACTACATATTATTCTTTTTTTTTTTAATATATACATATTATACATATAAACACCCAGACAAATTATACAATGTACAACTTACCCTTGGGAATCGAACCCACGACCTCCCGAGTTCATGGCAACGTTTGTTACCACTAGACCACGGAGGGGTTAAACAAGACTTACTACTACTTTTGGGAGACTCTGTATAGCTTCTTCGTTATTATATTATTATTTTAATTATTGTATTTAGAATTTAATTAAATTTTAATTTAATTTTAAATTTAATTTGAATTTATGTAAATTTTAGATTTAGTGTAATTGAGACCCCACAATACCGGCCTTCCTAGTGTGGGTCTCCAATAGAAAAACATGTACATAGGATTTTATTAGAAATAAACGATTATTATTATTATTTATTATTATGAAATTGGTGTAAATTTTGCAAAAATCACAAAATGAGATCTCTGTTTACCTCAGGGTCCTCTATTTCTGGTGCAATAGGAAGAAAGAGTAACATCTTCTCGTCTTCCCCTTCCTCATCGGAACTGCAGAAGGCGGCCACTGGTTCGCAAGATGTCACATCCACCTAAGTTACAAGTCAACTTTTGAATAGGGTTACGATTTTCAGTATAAAGAAAAAAACATGACTTTGCTTACTTTTGTCTCTATAATTCCTTTTACGATAGTCACACTGAAAGTTTTTACAACTGGCAACATTTTTTTTTATCATCACGACCGTTTCCCTTTCGGGATGGTCAGAAACCACGCTTATAAAGAAGCGGATTCACATTTAGCCAATTTTACTATAGGCCAATCATGACAAGTGGCAAGCTCGTCGATGTCTCCAGCGTACCAAACTCGAGAAATATCACAAATAAATTAAATGTATTTATTTACATTAATAAATAAGTTTGTGTCCCGACCAGGAATCGAACCCGGTACCTCCGAGTTTAATTCTACGGAGGCAGTCAAACTGAAAGTTCTTAGAAAATCAAAGTCAAAGTCAAAATAGCTTTATTCACGTAAACCTATTACAGGCATTTATGAAACGTCATTAATTTAATTATTTTGAATGATTCTACTCCTGCTAATGGAAGACTAAGCAGCAAAGTGGTCTAAAAAGTAAGCTATTAGCAGAAGACCAGCAGCTTAGCAGATTCCAGTGACCTGTTAATGTTTAATCTGACTGAGAAAGGAATCTGCAATCAGAAATTGATCAAACTTATAAGTTATTAGTTCTATTAGGTATATCTTGTCAAATTCTCCATTCACATCTGCATCCGATGGGACCACTGAGAAAATCACTTTACCCACTCGTCCTTACGGGTCTATTCAATGGTCTTTCGAAACCCAGCCACTGCTTCCTCTGGGTTCATAAAACGTTTTCCTTGAATTTTTACTTTTATTTTCGGGAAAATAGCTTGGTCGGGGCTATACGGGGGGTGACCCAGTAATTCCACACGAGGCGTACGTGGTGAACGATCCTACTACGAGGTTGTTTCCCCCAAATATTTTTAAAGACAAGTGGCAAACAATTGTTAGTGTACCACTTTGCAGTAACTGTTTTTTGACAAAAATAAGGAAAAGCATGCTACGATGGTTCGGGCATGTTGAAAGGATGAAAGATTGACGAACCAGATATATAAAGTGCGAAAGTTGTGGGTAAAAGAGGCCCTGGCAGACCGAGACCTACATATCACGATCAAATAAATAAAACACTGACTGAAGGTGCATTAAAAAGTCTTCGTAACCAAAGGGCATGTATGAAGAGGTTAATGAATGTCGACGAAGCGACAGAGGTATGTCGTGATCGTGTCAAATGGCGCTCAATTGTCTCTGCCTACCCCGCAAGGGATCTGGCGTGAAGATATGTAAATATGTATGTTTTTTGATCCTCTAAACTAAAAAAAAAGTAAAGTATCATCACGACCGTTTCCCTTTCGGGGTGGTCAGAAACCAAGCTTATAAATAAGCGGATTCACATTTATCCAACTTTACTATAGGCCAATCATGACAAGTGGCAAGCTCGACGATGTCTCCAGCGTACCAAACTCGAGAAATATCACAAATTAAATGTATTTATTTACATTAATAAATATTTTTGTGCCCGACCAGGAATCGAACCCGTTACCTCCGAGTCCAAATCCACGGACTTAACCGCTAGACCACGGAGGCTCTAAACTAATTGTTAATAATTAATCCACTTGTCATGATTGGCCTCTAGTAAAGTTGGCTAAATGTGAATCCGTGGTTCATTCGTGATTCAGTGGTTTCTGACCACCCCGAAAGGGAAACAGTCGTGATTGTACTTAACTTTTTTTCAGTTTGACTCGTATATACATATCTCAATAGCTCACATATTAAATATACACATAAATTGACTAACCTCAATTTCCTCTTCATTGTGTCTCTCCCCGGCCTGATCCACGGACCTGTCCTCATCTTCCACATCAAATTCACTTTCCCGTTCCTCATACTCTACATTTTCATCCAATTCCTTAAAATCTGGAGCAAATGCTGACCAGTTCTCCACTTGATTTTGAGCCCATATTGAAACCACACCTAAAATATTTATAATTAAAAATTAAGGTGTGACAATTAAGTAAGGAATTTGTCAATTGAAAACTAGCAAACCAAATTACTTCGATATTCACATCTAATTCTATTGACTTATTGTTTATAAGCACCCTATAACCTAGCTGTAAGAGAATGCATTGTGTGATTGTGATTACGGTGGCTTTTCCGCACTTAGTCTCCATTGGACCATTGTGCGTGACCTTTGCTCCTTCAGCGTAGCCATCCGATCTCCTCCAGGAAGGCCAGGAGACCCGTTACGTTCCTGTAGACCTCCGGAAGAGTCCTCGCAGTCTGGAGGAACCTTAGTCTAGGCGCAGCCACACTGTCGCACTCCATGAGCACATGCGCGGCCGTCTCCTCCTCCGCCATGCATCCTCTACACAGTGGGCTAACTGTAATGTTCAGTATATGGAGATGTTTGTTAAAGGCACAGTGTCCCGTCAAGACCCCCACCACTATTCGAAGCCTGGCTCTGTCAAGGCCCAGGAGATGTCATGTGAGGCGCCTGTCTGGTTTGGGAAGGGCCTCCCTGGACTGTCTGCAGTCTGTGGTCGATGCCCACATCTGCTCGTGCAGTTTATCAGTTCTTTAGCGAAGCCAGCTTCGCATGAATTGGAATGGTAGGGGGATTGTCGGTCCTGGGCCTATCGGTATTGTAGATACTTTCCTTATCCTTAACCTTCTGGCCAGTTCATCAGCCGCATCATTACCCAGTGAACCACTGTGACCCTTTATCCACTGTAACGTTGATTTATTGTCTCTGCACACTGCTTCCAAGGCAGTCGAGAATCAGTGCAGAGTTGATGTATAGAGAATGCATAAGTTTACGGCATTAGGTTCACCCATGTACACTACTTTTGTAATTTTGTGCAATAAAGTATTTTATTAATATTATTATTATGTAATGTGTATTCTTAAAGAATCTCGCTATTTAACCGGTTAACCAAATGGGTACACGGGCCTCGGCCAAGTGAGCATCATGCTTCTTTAACTCCGAACTTTCTGACTATACGGCAAGTATTAAGGATTGTAGCTTTTTGCAATTGTCTGTATGTGTGCTGGTCTACGTTAATAGTTTTGAGGCTGTCATGTAATGTTTTGGGTATTACTCCGGTCGTAGATACCAATATGGGTACAGTTGTTACTTTTTCTAATTTGAGTTGGGATTTAAGCTCTATTGCAAGTTCTCTGTATTTAGTATCGGAATTGAAGAAAAAAGAAACAAAAAAGGCGGTAGCATTAAAGTACCCGTACTCACTATTGTGTGAAAAAATC
Organism: Tinea semifulvella; assembly: GCA_910589645.1. Lineage (NCBI taxonomy): Eukaryota > Metazoa > Arthropoda > Insecta > Lepidoptera > Tineidae > Tinea > Tinea semifulvella. The sequence continues at coordinate 4,060,942 of OU342611.1, read as the reverse complement.
GTGTTCATTCGAAACATACAGACGTTTTGTGGAACCATTTTACAAATTTATTAACAAAATGTTTTGTTTAACAATTTTAAATGGGTTCTTCGTGGTCTAGCGGTTAAGTCCGTGGATTTAGACTCGGGGGTACCGTGTTCGATCCCTGGTCGGGACACAATAATATTTATTCATGTAAATAAATACATTTAATTAATATTTAATTTATTTGTAATATTTCTCGAGTTTGGTATGCTGGAGACATCGACGAGCTTGCCACTTGTCATGATGGACCTGTAGTAAAGTTGGCTTAATGTGAACCCGCTTATTTATAAGCGTGGTTTCTGACCACCCCGAAAGGGAAACGGTCGTGACTTTACTAAATGTGTTCTTTAACTAAAATAAGGAATTTAACTAATTATTAATACAAAATACAAGTTAAAATAATATAAATATTAGCCAAAATTATTTCCTTGCCAATCCTGACTGGCCAGCGTGGCGAGTGTAGGCTAAAATCTTCAGAAATATGTTCTGGAAGGCCCATCTCCAGCAGTGGAGGTCTAGGACTCTGTTCTGGGAGCTGTAATGATGTATGGATTTTTTGAAACGAAAAATATTATACCTGCACTAATACTAGCTATGATTGGTCGAATAGGATGCCAAACGACGTCCAATAGGAGCTCTCCTTTGGTCCCTTGAAGTATTTTCACCAAATTTCCTATAGATTTTTCCCAAATGTATAAGGCATGTTGTCTCGCAGATCCAGCACAAATATATTCGCCATCTCCAGAAAAACAACATTTTTTCCATGTAGTTCTGGAATAGGATAAAGTTGGTATTAGTTGAACCAGGACTGACGGATTACCATGCTCTTCTAGGCACAGGAACGGTGGTGGAAGAAGACAAATTTCTAAGCATTCCATGGATTCACTGTGCGGGTGCCGGGTCCATCGTGTGTGGGTAAGAGATGAGAAGAATGGTGTCTCGGGCTTGCGACCGACAATTGGCTGGTTTAAGAAAAGGAGGCCTCCTTTTTTTATTTTATTGCCCGATAACTAACCAAATACTGTATGATTCTGTTAATGCCGTCTTGGAAGAAGAGAAGACAAATTTCTAAGCATTCCATGGATTCACCGTGCGGGTGCTGGGTCCATCGTGTGTGGGTAAGAGATTAGAAGAATGGTGTCTCGGGCTTGCGACCGACAATTGGCTGGTTTAAGAAAAGGAGGCCTCCTTTTTTTTTCTATTGCGCGATAATACGCTCACCATCCACCATTCTACTTCTCTCCCTACCCAACCAAATACTGTATGATTCCGTTAATGCCGTCTTGGAAGCTCGTTCCATAAATGTATTGACGGCAGACCTGCTTAGGCCCAATTCTTTCAGTAAGTGATGCAAAGATTTTGCTGGAACTCCTCTTGCACCAACTTCCACTGCGTAAAGCTGAGTCTTGAACCCGTTCCTGATCATTTCTTCTGTGAGATCATAATATTTATTCGACTTCATGTTGTGGTCTTTTGGAATATTTGATTCCCACGGAACAGTAAGTTCAATAAGGATAACTTTTTTCAAGTTCCGAGAAAACACTAAGACAAATGTACGTAAGATATATTGATTTCTCATAGGTACATGCCGGGGGGGGGTTTGAAACCGACCCTTATAGGATTTAAGAAATGCGTTCTTACAACCGAGCCATCACTGCTTTATGACTTACGGACCGAAACTGCCGGCTCAGGTATCCTCCTATCTCAAGATTTCTCTGTCAGTTTGGACAACTCTTTAAAACTTATCAAAATTACTTACTTGTTAACAAGGTCTTGTAACTTTTGTATTGGCTCAGGTTCCCCATTCACCCCACATTTTAATATATTCTTGGAGTCATAGACCCTTATAACACGGTCTGACGTGTTAACTAAAAAACAACTGTAACAAAACAAAAAATTATAGCAAATTCTAAAATGTTAACTCAATGGCTCCTCCACTCAACCATTCCTTTTAGCCTTCCTCAAGGGATATTTAAAAAGCGGTATTCTTAGTTATAAACTCTCCAAACCAAAGAGTATAATAATAATAATATTTTTTTATTTTCAGTGTTCTACAAAAATTATATATAAACCTAATGAACAATTTGGACTCTAGTCCACTGCAGGAGTTTAAATTAAATTGTGAATTAATAGTGAGCCCACACTAGGTAATGAGCCTGGCTCGTGGGACTCTTCGATTACCTGTATTGGTTAATGGTTAATGAAGTCGATTTTACTTACATTTACTTAAAATTGAATTAAGATCTAAGCTTATTAAATAAATAAAAATAAAATTAAGGAAAAACAACATTATCAAATATGAATTTCCTCAAATAGTGATTCTCATGAATTGCTCTGTCTCATTATAGTCCCAAGTAAGAAGTAGTCGTGACAACTTTAACTTCACCTCTCTGGCAGATAATCACAAAAGGCCATACCTATTAACAAGTTTATTGTATATAAATGGTCCGAGAAAAGAGCTAAAATGTTGAGCAAAGTCAGTTTTGACAGACAAGTGCGAAATTGAAGGGACACGCTTTTTTAACATATTTGTATATTGATCCAATCTAATAGAGCAGTGTGTCAAAACCGATGTCCTCAGCACAAATAACTTTCTTATACTAAGAACTTTTGCGTCGTTGTAAAGGGCAGATGTTGGGTATCTGAACGGTCTTTCAAGCATGACCTTAGTATAGTAACTAATTGGGAAAAGACTCTATGACACTTTAAGTATTCTACCATCCACCTGACTACATTAGTGTTCGGGTGAACAAGAGTTTTTGCATGGCTACTCATGCAAAAAAACTCTCGTTCACCCGAAAACTAATGTAGTCAGGTGGATGGTAGAAAACTTAAAGTGCCATACATACCTATTATAGATAATAATACCAACTTGTGGAATTGTTAATAAATTGACAATAAAAATTTACATCATATCCTCGCCAACCTGTCTGGCCAGTGTAGGCCAAATTCTCCAGATATATGTTCTGAAAGGCCATCTCCAGCAGTGGAGGTATAGAATGCTGTGTTCTAGGGGCTGTAATGATGATAATGATTGTTCTTTATGACTATATCTACAATATGACTTACTCTCCTCTCCTAGCAAATTCAATACTTTTTATTCCCGTAGTGCTAGATGTGCCAACAGTTATTTTAAAACTCGCCTTCACCTCCAAACTCTGTGGGTCCAATATAAGTATCTTTCCCCTAGCATTTCCTGTGTAAACATAGTCTCCTCTTCTGTCAAATGATGCTATTACGTTTATGTCACCCTGTAAATAAATATTATTATTGATTAATAGGCTCTCAGCGCATTGCTGATATGCCTATATCAAGCACTGGTGTAAAGTTTATTAAATTGTCAGTTATCACCATAGTCTATTTCGATTGTCTCTAGCCACTTGTCCAGTTTGTTTTTAAAAGTGTTTACAGTTGAGGGCTTTAATATGTCTGCTGGTATTTTGTTCCACATATTTACAACTCTGTTATTTATGAAGTGATATCCTACATTTGTATTGCTGGATTTTCTCATTAGCTTTATTTTGTGGTCAACTGTGGAACAAATATACAGGGTATTGTTTTAAAGTGTTTCTTAAAAACATACACTTTACCACGGACACAATAATTCACCAATCCGTATCCCTTGCGAGGTGCTGACCAACATTTTTAAAGAAGCATATTCACATTTAGCCAACTTTAAGCCCATCATGACAAGTGGCCAAGCTCTTTGATGTCTCTAGCATGTATGTGGTAAAGAGAGAGAAAAAGAATTGCCAGTTCGCTGATTACAAGCTTGCTTAATTTGGTGGTGCAGTTGAAATGAATTATTTGTATAGAACCAAAACTTACCAACTTTTTATTATACTTACATCATCATCAATAGGTAATATTTTATGGTCTCCTTCAGTGTCTACGAGTAAAGCAGCATGTCTCATGGGACACACCAGAAACCTCTTATCATTCCGCGGGTCAAATTGAATGCGTAATATGGCCGTAGTAAACCTATATCTCTGTTCACATTCCCCGGTCAATACGTCCCATATACAAACATTGTGGTCTGTTGAGGCTGATAAAAGCTGGAAATAACAAAAAGTATCCCTATAAACTGAATATCGCCAAAATTTCTCTTAGGATAGGCTAATGATTATAAAAGCTTTACGGGCTCAATGGTCAATATTGTGAATAAAAAATATTTTAAAACTTGCTATCATAAGGGTTGCATTCGGAAAGCTGTTCAATTAATTCACAACGAAGTATAAAATAACAACCTAATATTCGTCGCGACGAAGCGAATGTGCCTTCTTAGGCATTAGGAATGCATAATAGGAATGAATAAATAATACACATTTCTGATAGACATAAGCATTCTTAGAAAATTCATTCTTGGACAGTTGTGTACTCCACCTCACCCCACTGATCATTGACAGATGACTTCATCCTAAGAAAGAGATAAACTTAAATTAAATATCTGTAGGCGGATAGGGCAGTCGCGCGTGGGAGGGTGTTTCGCGTCGACACATTATTTTTATGTATCTACCTAAATATTATATTAAACTTTGAGAGTAATTGTAATCGAGACTCACCTATCACAAGCAAATAAATAAAACAATAGCTGAAGGTGCATTAAAAAGCCATCAAATCAAAGGGCCATGTATGGTTAGGTTGATGAATGTTGAAGCGAAAGAGGACCCCACAAGGGATTTGGCGTGAAAATATGTATGTAGTAATTGACTCCGCCAACAAACTGTCATTACAGTTTGCGGGCTGTTTAATATGTTATATGTATGTATTGGAAAGTAAATGAATGATTGACTTTTATTTAATTATGTTTGTTTTTGATTGAAGAAAATCAAATGCAATTTGTTACAAGCATCTGATAAATAAAAAAAAAATTATGCATTGATTTTTAGTTTTTATACCTTTTGACAGTTCCTTGACCAGCTTAAGCTGCATACAGGGTAAACATGGGCAGAAATGGACTTTGCTATACCCCTTGTTAGGAAATCCCATATAAATATCCTGCCATCATTACAGCCTACTGCAAGGAGTGTCCCCCGTCTGTTAAAGGCACATGTGGCTGCCAGTGATATAGAATCCAGAGTACCATCAAAATCCTGCAATAAAATAATAAAATTCCATATTTAGGGTTGGCAAAACTTCTAGGAACCAATATGGGATGTTTCAATATTCAATACTCATAACAAATTTAATGCAGACAAACTCCATATAAAATATGCTTTCCTGTCGAAATACAGGACGAATATAGGATGGGATGGTTAAATACAGTGACAGTCTCCATGATATGCGGGATATATTAACCCTATTAAATTATAAGAAAAAAATAAAACAATTATACAAATAAAACTATAGTTTATGATATAGTTCAAGCTTTGTGGCATCTGTCAGCTTTCATCATCATCAGCCCCTAGAACATAAATCTGGAGAATTTGGCCTACACTTGCCACGCTGGAACGGTTTGGCTAGGATCCAGTCCTAATTTTAAAGACAAAGTATTAACAATTCCACTAGTCAGTATTGGAATGTTGGTGTTGTACATCTAGGAAGTGTATTTCTTATTAATACAATCTTTTATACAACTATACCACCGTCGAAATTGTAATTACTATAAATTAATTTACCATCAGACCTAACTCAGAGCAAGGAACATCTGGCCAGAGTAGTGAGAGTTGGCCAAATACTTGAAGTATATTTTGTTACATTAATTTATAAAAACAAAAGTTTTACATACCTCTGGATAATTTTGTCCAAACGATTCTGGAAATAATAATACACCAAATATTTAGTAATATTAGATATTATAGTCGTTATTTTAAGGCCTAAATTAAAATTCTTTGTTTCTTACCTAATAACTCCAAATTCATGGCTATTGTAGGGTTTCTTCTTTACCCAAATATTTTAAAATATTTTATTTATCTTAAGGCATATAAAATCTATTCAAAATAAATAATAAATAAAACCCGCTTAAAATATGTCCTTTTCTTTGACAGACTTTGACTGCTCGGGTAGCTTAGAAGATTGAACAAAGTTTTTTAAAATATGTATAATGATGCTTTGACTAAAATATAATATATTGAACTTTAAAATAAGACGCAATGTACACCTTTTTTTGAGTCATACGTATTTAGGAAAAAAAAAAGTTTTGATTTTTTTAATAACTACGTTAACGTCCCTTGGATACTATCCCCATGTTTGACTTGTCGCTCGCAAATCTATGGCTTTGGGTGTTAAGTTTTTCTAACTTTATTAATATATATTTTGAAGTTGGATCTAACTTTTATAGAGTTTATTCAAATCAGTGTTGGATACTAAAAAAAAATCCAATAGAGGTCCTAAGTGCCACAAAGTCCCCACGCAAGCTTTTTTATACTGAGCTAGGAAGACAATAAATTGGACTTTAAATATGGGGCACAAGTTGCAGTTTATTTTTTGCGGTTTTCCCGCGCTGTCAACTCCCATATTTTACCCGACGTGTTTGAGCAGTGGATGGTTCCGCGAGTGACTCCAAGAAAAGCATCAACTTCTACAGCATCTGGAATTTGATGATGACCTCATTAATTCATGAAAAAGAAAGATATATTACGTCAGACTTGGCTGTATGGGCTAGACCCTTTGCCTTCCCTATCATCTGATTCATCATCCATCGGGAGAAGAGACAAAAAAAAAAAAAATATACTGAGCAAGTGAAATCGCGCCTACCTGATGGTAAACGATACGTGAGGTCCATAAATGAGAGCAACTGACGTCAGCCGACATCAGTTCCTGCCATATATGCCGACCTATCAAGATACTATTTCATACTTCGCTTGAAGTACTCCGAATCGGAAAACTCACTGGCTGGAAGAGCATTCCATATCTTTAGTGTGACAGATGTAAGCTTTAGTATTATGTTCCTTGGATACAAGTGTCTCCAAATTTATATACACGCGTAGGACACTGGCTACGGTATGGGATTGCATATTTTGGCCTGTTCGTATGGTTCAGTTGCGGAATATATAAAAAAGAAGGGATTGTGGAGCTCTTCAGAACACTCATCATAGTATAGCTTGTAGAACAAGCTCTGGGAGGCCACATCTCGGCGAAGCTACAACGAATCAAGAGGATGCTTAGCTAAACCGTCCTAGAGGTAAGAACAGTATTCCACGAATGATAGCTATATGGTCTGTGGAATGACCTTATTTGTGACTTATAAAGTATTTAGGTACGAGTGAGGGCGGCAAAAACGGTTTCATTTTGTTCAATGTTCCCAGTTTTTTGGACGCTGTCACAGATTATATAGAGATAGACGCTGTTTAACTTGTCGCTGTAAGCGCTTCTTTTAAATTTCGCATTGTAAGTCGTTTGATATGCGTTTTCATTCTATTTAAGCAAAATTTAGTAAAAAATCAAGCTTTGCTTAAGTCAAACATGACACAAAATTCAAAACGGTTACAGACCATAATTATAATCTGTGACCATAATAGCTAATCTAATGGTCACAGATTATATAGACATGGTAACCGGGCTTAATAAAAAAATATTGTAATACATACACAAACGCTATGTCTGTGATTAATATATAGGTTAATTTCGGAGATATTTATTCATACTTTAACGTAATTAATTTAATGCGGTGATCTTTTAATGAACTTTTTATATCGGCATTCACGTAAGTATGATTTTTTATATTGTGATAAAATTTTAAATGTGCGATTATGTTAAATTAGTGCGAAAACGAAATAAAATGTGAAGGTTATAAAATTCTATACATTTATGAATTTTCATAATATTGCAATCTAATTGTTATAAATTATAAATAAATTCATACATAAACAGTCAGTATAATTCGTTGAAGCTACAGGACGGCAGATTTCCAATCATAAATTGCTATATTAAAATAACTACAATGTATATAAACAGATAATTTTATTTTATTTAAATGGCCTAACATTGTCCCACACTACTGAAATCTGTCGACTGCATTCCGCGCAGTATTCTTGTTCATGGACTCATGAAGAGATGTACTATTTATGACATGTAAGGGTGGGGGGCTCAGAGGTTAACTTTAACCTTTGGTGTGCTGTGGGATACATCTATTCCTATCACTGTCGTCTGCTGACAGAGAATCCTGAAACTTATTAAAATTTTCATATAAATGTGTAAATTAACAAATGATGAGAATTGGATTCAAAAAAGACTTCGCTTTACAAAGTGGAAGTTGGTATGGAAGAAAAAAAATCAAAAACTTGCACCACCTACTAAAGGAATTGGGCCTAAGCAGTGTTTATACAGTATTTGGTTGGGTAGGGAGAGGAGCAGATGTGTCTTGTTGCACAATAAAGGAAGGAGGCTTTCTTTTTAGACCTGCTCATAATCATTGCAAGCCTGAGACACCATTCATCTCCTTTCTCTTCCACACACAATGAACCTGGCGTGGTGAATCCATGAAATGCTAAAAAAAAATGTCTTCCTCTCTCACCCTAAACGCTCATATTTACCAACATAATTCTTAGCATACAACAGATGCAAACACTAAAGGTAAATAATTACTGCTTCTTATAATTTATTAATATAAAAAAAATATGTGTTGTTGCAGGCAAATTGGCTTATAATTTCTTTAAAATGTCAGATGACAAAAATTATTGTTCCTGGAGTGGTGTTCCTATTAATGAGATGTACGGGTCAAACTCACCCTGGGGGGCTCCGGAGTTTCCATTAATTAGTGCTTCTTATAATCATGCTGTGTTGTTTAACCTTTCTGATGATGCTAAGGATCGACCTCCAGGACCCAAAGCTGGTCAAGATCATTGGGATAGTGACCATGTCCGAATGCCGTGCTCAAGTCACAGCTTATATCCTGTTTTTGGAGTAAGTAACATGAACTAATTAATAAAGATTAGTGGGCACTTACTTACACCCATATTCTTAGACATTTCCCCAACGGTTCTTTTACTTAAGTATCCTTCCAGCTGTCAAACAAAGGGACGCCTCGGCATGTCATGATGCTCGAGGAATAGAATTGTCAAACTTAAGGTATACTGTGACAAACCTTAAAACTTCCTTAAAAGTTCATGTTATTTTTGGCTAATATTATATAAAATTAGCGGGTCCAAGCACTAAAACATTTTTAAAAAACGTCACCCCTTGTCTTATTGTCTGCTCTGGTGTCAAGAGGGCTTGTTCTTTCATTGCATAGCGATCGATATTTCAATAAGCATAGCAATTCAGCGAGGAAATGTGGCCAGTGTTCTTTGCATAATGCCGCGCTGATACGATTTATATTTTTTGTTTCAGTTTATTTTTTATACCATAATTAGTACTTATTTTAATTTATTTTTTTAAATAAATTCACAGGACGCTGTGTTCTAGGGGCTGTAATGATCATTGTTAACCATGTTTAATTATTAACTGACTCCGTAGTCTAGCGGTTAAGTCTGTGAATTTCGACACGGTTTGATTGCTGGTCGGGACACAATAATATTTATTAAGTTAAATTAATAAATTAAATTAACATTTAGTTTATTTGTGATATTTCCTGAGTTTGGTACGCTACAGACATCGACGAGCTTGCCATTTGTCATGATTGGCCAATATAGTAAAGTTGGCTAAATGTGAATCCGCTTTATAAGTGTGGTTTCTGACCACCCCCGAAGGGAAACGGTTGTGATGATATTTTTTATTACCATGTTTTATGCAAATAAATAATTTAATTTCATTTGAATTCTGTGGGAACTGGGAGTATTAAAAAAAACAAAATGTATGACAACATTAATGTTTTTTTTAAAGTTAAAACATTTTAACAATTTTGTATTGGTGTACTTTTAGGAAATTGACTTTCTTTCTATGTTGAACCCATTTGAAGGAATAGTTGCATGGTACAAGTCTAAAGTAAAAAAAATATGTTAGGAATGGGAAAAGCATTACCAAAATTTCTTTGTATTTTACAGGATAACGGGCAATCTACATTAAAACAAAGATGGGGCTTAATACAGGAGGCCTTGAGTAAACCCATACTAAATACTGAAGACTTGGCAGCTGCCATATTGTCGTATAACACCAAATTCATCTCAGTATGGAAGTTTGGTGCATTACACAATCTATTTAATGAAGTAAGTTTTTACCTCCTCCTTGCGTTATATTTCCTTATTACTGAGGTATCTTCAGCAGCATCATGGACGCTAGTGTTGTGGGTGGAAGTGGATTTGGTCGAACCACCACACTGGGCTACGGCCTCTTGGTCTCTTTCCTTCCGCCTTGCCAGTAACAAGGAGTTTTTCTAGATCTTCCTTTCTGGCAATGTCTAAAGTATTGGAGTATCCTACAAAGATTAACGATGGATAGCCTTGTCGATTTTTGAAGTTGTTTTAGAATTGACACATTAGTTTGATGCTCTGTCCATGAGATTCCTAGTATTTCAAGCAAAGTGTGAAAACGCATCTAGTTTAGCCATACTGTCAGTCAAATCATTTATTACAATTTGGCCTGCTCGGGCTGTTTTGTATTGTCACATCATCATTACAGCCCCTAGTTCACAGAGTTCTAGACTTCTGTTGGAGATGAGCCTTCCAGAAATTTCTGGAGAATTTGACCTACTAGTTTGAGGCGAATGTTCTACTCTGATACATCTAACTAATCACCGGAGGCAGTATCAAGACAACTCTTATCCCAGACTGACTTTGTAAATACACTTCGCTAATATACAAACACTGCTATACTTGTATATATAGTATAATTTTGCTCCCGCCTCTCATTCATTCATTTTGTTTTAGGTAAATAATCATTAACCTATTGGTTTTCACTTTTTTTTTTTTCATTTACTTTTGCTAGTCACAGTACATTTGCACTATTAATTTAAATCTAATTACTATATTTTACTGTTATTTCTGTTTTAATTGTATTGCCTAAACAATATAAAATCTCTTTGGCTTGTGTTCCACTATTGCTACTTTGTTTATATGTTTAATATAATAAGCTGTGATTTAAAAATAAATAAAGGTGATTTTTGTGCTTATTGCGTATGTTACGAGAATTCAAGTCACAATATCATTTTAAATTGTTTTATATTCTTGTGAATGTACATAACATTCTCTAGTATATGTTAATTTAAATATGTTAATACCTGTTTCTTGTTACAGTTCTTGGAAGAAGAAGAATCCAAATACTTTTTTGACATTACTCTGCCAGAGATTGTGAAGCTTGCATTGTTATTACCCAAGTTAATACCATCAGCTATTCCTCTCCTAAAGTAAGCATATTACATTTATTATACTTATTTGACTAAAAGGTGGTTCGTTTGTAAGGACACTTTCCTTTTTCCTACATGTGTTAAGACATCCAACAGGATCCTACACCAATTTATCCCATCCACATTCATTCCAAAATTCCTACCACCAAGCCTGGTAGAATCGTCTATGGATCGCGAGTAGTTTCGTGATCTACCACTAGAGGCGCCCAAGTTGGCGCCAGTACAAAATATACGCTCGACCCGAAAATCACTGCGATTTTAGTGTGAAAGCTCCCAAGCCGGTTTGGACTCGTGCCTAAAACAGTTCCGAGGAAGTGAAGTGTGAGAAGAAAGCATGCCAGCAGTGAAAACCTGTGGTATGTCCTTTTTTCTTGTCCACTTTTTGGTTCTAGCAGATCCTTGCCTTTTGCTTTAGTGACTCATTTTCTAGACAAAGTAGCAGAGTAGACTGCCTGTAGGCTGGACCCGTGTTACCCAGTACGGACCACGATGGATCCAGCACTTGTACAATTTGTAAATCAATTGTCTTCTTCCTTTTCCGTGCCTCGGAGATCACGTTAACACCTAGACCTCCACTGTTGGAGATGGCTTTTCCAGATTTTTTTTGAGAAAGTGGCCTACACTGGCCAGACTGGTTGGTTTGTTGACCAATACTATCTAGATGCAATGAAAGTACTTTGCTTAATTTTATAAATTAATAATAATGCATCTAACTAAGCTTCATATTTAAATAATTTATTTTAAATTTAAGTTTATTTATTTAAAACATTTTAATTTTATTTAGATTGCCACGAATATTAATTAACATTAATGCTATTGGAGGATGACCCGGCCCTTTTACAGCTATGAATTTATGTTTAATTGACATATCATTATTATTATTTACATTATTAATATTATATAAGTATACATAATTATTAATATAATCTAATTTATCATCTGACATACAGTAATTATAATTATTAAGTATTTAAAATATAAGTTGACACGGCCTCTTTATAGCCACGATCTTATTTAAGTAGTTCATAAGTTAGTTTACTTGCTTATAGCAGTAATCTTATGCGTAACATACATATATATGGATTATTACCCGCCCAACCATTATTACCAATTTGTTTAGTACATATTTTTTTTATTAACTGTATTGATTTTATTAGTGCTGACTGTATACAAGTTCTTACAAGCGAACCAAAGGAAATAAAATATTTGATTTTGATTACGTCTTCAAACATTTACTATTATTATGGAAATCAAATATTTCAAAAGACCACAACATAAAGTCAATAAATATTATGATCTCACAGAAGAAATAATCAGGAACAGGTTCAAGACTCAGCTTTACGCAGTGGATGTTGGTGCGAGAGGAGATCCAGCAAAATATTTGCATCACTTACCGAAAGAATTGGGCCTAAGCAGGTCTGCCATCAATACATTTATGGGACGAGCTTACAAGACGGCATTAACGGAATCATACAGTATTTGGTTGGGTAGGGAGAGGAGTAGAATAGTGGATGGTGAGCGTATTATCACGCAATAAAATAAAAAAGGGAGGCCTTCTTCTCTTAAACCAGCCTATTGTCGGTCGCAAGCCCGAGACACACACGATGGACACGGTCAATCCATGGAATGCTTAGAAATTTGTCTTGTCTTCATGGTCAATGCAAATAAATAATTCGTTTCTTTCCATTCCAGGCGTCACAGAAATAGGTCCATATCATTGTCACAACAACAAATAGCATGTTTACTTGCAAATGCATTCTTCTGTACATTCCCTAGAAGAAACACAGCGAAGAGAACTTCAGAATACGCTTCTTATCCATACATAAATTTTAATATGTAAGTAAATATATTCTCATTTGTTGTGTTAATTTTACTCTTAAAATACCGCGTGTAATTGTCAAAAGTGAAAATATAAAAAGCTTAAAGTATAAATATTATTTATTATATATATAATATTAAATACTGTTTTTCTTTTAAATCTGTCCATATAAATAAATAAATAAAAATCGTTTATTGATCCAATTTACTTAAATCTATTACATTTTTATATGCTCAATTACCTGCACTGGTAGCAACCGTGCCGCAGGTCGTAGCATACCATTTTGTTTTATCCGGTTGACAGAAAATACAATTTATTTTATCATTAAAAAAACAATTATTATCAAACAAAACAGCACAAACAAATACCCACCAAAATTGTTCTGTGTGGGTATGTAGGTGTGAGTGTATATGTAGTTGTGTGAATGTGTGTCTATATCAGCGTGGATCGGTGAAGATGCCAGACTACCTAACGACAGCTAGAAGGTTTTCAGTTTCCGTGTAATCCCTCCAACTGAGCCATTTTTTGAACCTAGTGAAGAGTTGTCTATGTAATAATGTATAATTTATAATATCACTTTTGTATCTTCTCCATCCTTATTATCAATATATTTCTTGATTTATATATACATATATTATTTTGTTAATTATTGGAACTCTAGGTCTAATTTGTTTCATGTATATTTACTTTATGTGACTGTTTGTTTCCAAAATAAAATAAATAAATATTACTTTAAGCTTGCCTATGTACATATTTTTTGTGCAATAAAAGGATTTTATTGTATTTTTTCGATTTCAGGTTATATGAAAGTGTTGGATCAAGTTCAGTTTTGGAGAAGCTAAAATGTATTTGTCACTACTTCAGGAGGGTCTGCACTAAAGGTATTAGATTAAATAGATTATCAATTTTATTTAATGCATTGGTGGCTAAGCATGCTTCAATGGGAAATATTTTTCTTAGATTTTTTTTCCTGCATCCCTGAAGTGGCGCACACTGAAATGAAATGAAATATTTATTCGTATAAGAATTTGGGTAGACAAATTTGCAGTTGTGATTGCTATCGACTACCAAACCTTACCTGCAAAGGTGTACACACATCACATTATTAAATATAATACAATATTACACCGTAGTTACAATTAGAATATCACATATTTATTTATTTACATACAGAAGAATAAATACAAATGACCAAAAACGTAAAACAATAATAACATTCATCAGTCAGTAAGTATGTCGATAAGATTAATAATAATAATGTCAAAGCATGCAATATAATTTTGTCAATAATTTATAAATTAATAATAATTCTTAATACTTAAATTTAAATTATTTAATTTTATATTTATTCTTAATTGACACGGCCCTTTTACAGCCACGAATTTAAATTTAAGTTTACTTGACATAGAATGTTTTATTTAGATTGTAAGGTGACACGGCCATTTTACAGCCACGAATATTAATTAACATTAATGCTATTAGAATATAAGATGACACGGCGCATTACAGCTATGAATTTATGTTTAATTGACATATCATTATTAGTATTTAGATTATAAGATGACGTCTTTTTTTATTTTATTATTATTATTTTATACATTTATAAATTATCTGACATATGTATATAATTTCTTTACATCATAATTATTAAGTATTTAGAATGTAAACTGACACGGCCTCTTTACAGCCACGATCTTATTTAAGTAGTTTCTAAGTTGGTTGGTTTTACTTGCTTGTAGCAATAATGTTGTGCCTAACATACATAAATACGGATTATTGCCTGTTTACGGTCCAACCATTATTACCACTTTGATTAGTACATATGTTTTGAAAATTGTATTGATTTAATTAGTTCTGACAGTATCCAAGTTGTTTTGAGAGAACCAATGGAAATAAATTATTTTGATTTGATTTTGATTTTGAATAATCACAATTTAGTCAAGAAAATCACGCACACTATAAAAAGACCTTTTCAACAACCATGCTTTTGTTAATCTTTTGAATTTATTTAATAGTTCATCCTTAAAATAGTCAGGCAATTTATTGAATACACATCATGTATAATAGGAGTTATTTAATGTTGTTGTTAACCTCGCTACACTACTGTATGATTGGTCTGAAATTCTACCTAAACGCTTTTCTAATGTCCCTCCTAGACCAGAGTAATCTGCTAAGGTGGGGAAAAGTTATGAAAAAGAACTGTACTTTGTTCGGTGCTGTGAGTACAGCTAGACACACACTTGTAGGCTGCATTACTCTTCTAGAAAAGGGCTATTACTCGCGCTGGCATGACAAAGTCCTAGGTGTTATCCGTGAAGCAGTAAGTCTTTTTATTGCAAAAGCCATAATGGGACTGACTACAAATAAAATTTTGACCACATGTGTAAAGGGAGGGCAAAGTATGGCAACTAAATGCAAGCCCACCTCGATAGACATTGAGAGCATCTGTAAGGTACTTAGCGGAACCAGCCCAGAGGTGAGAACAGTATTCCACGCATGACCTTATTTGTGCTTTGTTAATAGCAAAGAATGTTATGTAATTAATAATGCAATTTACATCTTTGTAACCCGACAATTAAAAAAAAAACATTATCTTTTCAGTACCAGTTGGAGTGATGACATTTATAAGGCACACCGTTCCTCCGGAGAAATGCCCTGAGTGGAGTCAATGTACCAAATTTATAGGAGGGACTCCACTTCATGTGGATTCTGAAGGAACCATAGAAGATGGAGATGGACTTATTCAAGTAGACTTCGCTAATAGGTAAATTTAATTTGCACTTGTAGGGGTTTATTTTAAATGGCAAGGTCAAGAGGGGTCGAAACTGGTCAGTTTAATTTAACAAAGTCAGTTTTTTGTACATTGGTCAGTTAATGTCACATTTTGCGAACAATAGACAGTTTTTTCATTTCGAAATAAGTGGGGTAAATGGATGCATGAAGACATGTAATAAATCTTACATAGTTTTTTCTTTAATAGTTAACTAATTTAACTATTAAAGAAAAAACTATACCTATATATTTTGTTCGAGTATTGCCATAAATGTCATCTTTATTTACCACCATGAATTCCCACCAGAATTCGGCTAAATCTTAAAAAAAAAAACACAAGTACAAGAACAATATCATAGCTAAGTGTAATGAAAAAGAATATTTGTCCTGCCTGGAAAGTGTTATAAGGAACAGAACTGTGGGTTATAGGGATTAAGGTAGGTAATACAAACAAAAGAGAAAAAAATAATAACAATAGTAATAATAAATATTTCCAGACAGGTCACACAGCGCCATCTAGTTTCCGTGGTAAGCTACGAGGCTTGTGTTACGGAAACTAGATGGTTTATAAACTACATATTATACATATAAACACCCAGACCGAGACAAATTATACAAAGTACAACTTGCCCCCGGTAAGAATAAACCCACGACCTCCCGAGTTCACGACAATATATATATGTATGTATATATAAATATGTAAATGTATGTTACTTTTAGTCATAGCTTTTATTTAGATTTTTAAACTGTTCTGTTCTCGTTATTCATTACAGCCCCTAGAACACAGCGTCCTAGACCTCCACTGCTGGAGATTGGCCTTCCAGAACTAGAGTATTTGGCCTACACTCGCCACGCTGGCCAGACGTCTTGGATGTCAATTTATAATGAAAATTTATTAACGATTCTAAAAGTTGGTATTAGTGGAACCAATGGCTTAACGTGGTCTTCGAGGCACAGGAACAGTGGTGTTGTAAATCTATGACAAATGTACATGTTGGGGGTTTGAACCGAACTTTGTAGGATTTTTAAGGAACGTGTTTATACGACCGAGCTACCATTAATTATGATGAACAAACTAAATGTTATTTTAATAGATTTTTAGGAGGTGGCGTTTTGAGACGCGGATGTGTCCAGGAGGAAATTCGATTCGTCATATGTCCAGAATTACTCATCTCTATGTTATTTACTGAAGTCTTGGACAAAACTGAAGCTCTGCTGATGATAGGTATTTATTATTTATACGCAGTGGCTTTGTATGGTCTTACGTTAGACGAATATGTGATTCTATTGATAGAAAGAAACAACTTTTTCTAAAATTAAATGATGTCATTTTTTTTTCCCATCTATGGTTCTTAGCAAAAGTTGTTTGTTTCTGTCAATAGAATCACATATTAGTTTGAAAGTAACAACGAAATACACAATATGAAAGAGAGCATAGGGGCAAAAATGAAGAAGGACATCGTTATGTGAGTGGTGGTAATTTCACTCAACTTCGATAGGTGATATGACGATCCCAGTCAAACCTCAAGGCAAGTAATCTGACCCACTGGTGTTCTCCAACGATTGCTGCAGATGCTGATAGAAGTCCTGGGCTACCCCGTGTATTATTATTATTATTACTGGTCTGGCGAATAATTGGATGTATTATGCATGTATTAGGATGGCTGGCTGGCCACCAGAATTGAATAAATAATGTCTTCTAGAGCCAACTCTTGCATACATGATTCCCTCTGACAATAAATAATATCTAAAAAGCGGAGCGAGGGAAAGTAGCCAAGAAAGGAGGAAGAGAAAGGTACTCACGGCGATGATGATGTGAGAGCAGTCCAAAAGTCTCGGACTTTTTCGGCTAAATCAGCCAGGAAACCGATAGTTTAAACTGCTAGGAACACAAACACAGACCCAGGGCACGAGTCACCACAATTATAATATTTAGTTTATTAGCGTTTTTATGAAATTATCCAAAAAGGCAGTGCGGGCTTCACAACTTGTCGATTCAGCGAGTCGACGAACACTAATTGCGGTCTTCGGCGGCTCTCGGTCGTCTTCGTGAGTATGAGGGAAAAGGGTATAGCGAAGCGGATAGGAGAAAGAGCGAGAAGGAAATAGGGAAATGGAACATTCTAGATTATTATTATTATCAAATTGGTAAGCGTGTATGCAAGTGACACTTCGAATGCATTAAGCGGTAAATTTGAATTCCATCCTACGAATTTGTAGGTTTAGCGAAACCATTTTATATTTTTAGCATCATACACATAACAATTTAACGACTTTATTATAAATACGAATTTAGTCACGGAAGAGTACACGAACGTCTTGTCACTTTTAGCTCTAACACATGACTGTCGTGCCTTGGTCGGAGCCGTTATAGTTTTTTTTTACCAAGTCAAAACTACCCACATTTTGGACTCGACTTAGCATCGAACATATTTCGCTAAAATAAAATAGGTATTTTTATTTTATTGTATATTTCACACAATTAAAATGTATCATCACGACCGTGTCCCTTGCGGGTTGGTCAGAAACCACGCTTTTAAAGAAGAAGAAGAAAAATACATTTACCCAACTTTACTATAGGCCGATCATGACAAGTGGCAAGTTCGTCGATGGCTCTAGCTTAAGAACTTAAGTAAGTAACTTAAGAAATATTACACATAAATAACATAAATCATTGTGTACCGACCAGGAATCGAACCCGGTACCTCCGCGTCTAAATCCAAGGACAATATTTCATTCATTCAATACAGCCCCTAGAACACAGCGTCCTAGACCTCCATCGCTGGAGATGGGCCTTCCAGAACATATATCTGGAGAATTTGGCCTACACTCGCCACGCTGGCCAGACGGCATGGCGGCTTTATATATTTATTTATTTAAAATAAAAATATAATCTTGTTTTATAGGTTGTGAACGTTACAGTAACTACACAGGTTACGGCCACACGTTCCAGTGGTCAGGTAACTTCCAGGATAGTACACCGTTTGATTCCTGTCACAGGAAACGATGTGCAGTTCTCGCCATCGACGCTTATCCATTTAGAAGAAAAATGCTACAATACGAAACTGAATCGATAACCAGAGAACTAAATAAGGTTTGTATATATATAACTTAACTATACGCCGTCATTTTGTATGCTCTTTTACTTTAGACTAATATGGTGTTCTATTGATAGATACCAACAACTTTTCCTAAGAAATCATTCAAAGGCCGCGTTCGTTTTAAGAAATGTTAGCATGAAAATACCACTTTTTTAGCACAAGTCATTCGTTTAATGAAATTTCTAACATTTGACTATTCTAACTGCCTCCGTGGTCTAGCGGTTAAGTCCGTGGATTTAGACTCGGAGGTACCGGGTTCGATTCCTAATTTATTTGTGATATTTCTCGAGTTTGATACGCTGGAGACATCGACGAGCTTGCCACTTGTCATGATTGGTCTATAGTAAAGTTGGCTAAATGTGAATCCGCTTATTTATAAGCGTGGTTTCTGACCACCCCGAAAGGGAAACGGTCGTGATAATGATACTACTCTAACATTTGATGCTAATTTCGTATGTCAGTAGCGTGTTGAAAGGAGGGTTATTGATGTTACTTTTTGACAGATGTCATTATCATATAAAATGGTTTGTTTACCATTTTTATATACTTTATAGTTTTTATTATTTTTGTTAAAAAAGTATTTTAAATGATTTTATGTAATACATTCAAAGACCATAATAATATCATGTGTGTTGGATGTTGATAAAACATGGACGAAAATACTTGTCAAAAAGTAGCCTTTAAGAAATGTTAGCATTGTTAAAAAAAGTGGTATTTCTTAACAATAACGACATTTCGCGCTGGTTTATGAAGTTGCGAAGTGTTCATTCTAAACAGCCAAGCCATTTTTTTGTCACTTCTGACATCTGGTTTCTTGGTAAAAGTTGTTTTTTTTTTTAAAGTATTCCATGTATTCATGGTGCCGGTTCGACCGTGTGTGGGTAAGAGATGAGAATGGTGTCTAGGGCTTGCGACCAATTAAAGGCTGGTTTACCTTTCTCTTTTTATTGCGCAATAAGAAGCTCACCTACCACCATTCTACTCCTATTTCTACCCAACTAAATACTGTATGAATGCGTTCGAGAGTGAGATTGTAGCATATCCACAAGTCTTTAAAACTGAGTCGGTCTAACATGATGCTATTTCACACTTCATTTGAGGATACAGGAATAGGGAAACGCACTGGCTGAGAGAGCATTCCACATCTTGTGATTTATATGTACTTGTAGGGATAGTGGCTATGTTCATTCATTACAGCCCCTGGAACACAGCGTCCTAGACATCCACTGCTGGAGATGGGCCTTCCAGAACATATATCTGGTGAATTTGACCTACACTCGCCACGCTGGCCAGACGGGTTGGCGAACAAGTTGGCAAATCTTTAGACGAAACGCCTCCTACATGAGTGCTAAAATATATAATTGTTTGCCAAGGGTATGGACAGAGTTGCCTTATAAAAGATTCTGCAGAGTACTGTATCTGGAATACTATGTGTATTTTAAGCAACACAAAGGTTTTGTGAAGTAAAGTTACTAAAGAAGCAACACTGAATTTTTAGTACTTCTATAATTGTTGTTGTAAATTTTTGCATGCCCATGGCGAAATATGTGACCCATTTCATATTAATAAGACCTAATATTGTTTGTTACCATGTTACCTGCAAATAAATATTTCATTTCATATGTTATGGGGGCATATTTTGGCCTGTGCACGTGGTTGGGTTGCGGAATAGAAAAGAAGGAAATAAGGTTATGGAGTTCTTCAGTACACTGACCGTTAGTATAGCTTGTAGAAGTTTTAGACACTGTAGTGTCATCCACTATCCAAATTGCTTTTGCAGGTCATTGAGAGCATCTGTATGGTACTCAGCGGAACCATCCCAGAGGTGAGAACAGTATTCCACGCATGACCTTATTTGTGTTTTATAAAACATAAGTCTGAGTGAGGGCGGAATAAACTGTATCACCTTGTTCAGCTTTGGTGATGCTATAAATGTAGTTTCGGTGTTTGAGATCTGAGCGTATTTTAACTCCAAGTATGTTAAAGCTGGGTTGTAGTTCTGTGGCGGCACATAGAACGGTATCTTCACCACAAGGGTCACCAGTTTGGGAGTTCTCGAGAGTAAAACTGCTTATTCGGTAGTTGTAAATATTTAATGTCAAACACATAATTATAGCCAGAAACTAGGATTGGGAAGTAGGTCAGATCAGTGTGGTATCCCCACTACTTCCCAGGTCGTTGAACTTAGCCCACACAATGGTGGGTCGGTCCTGTATGGTACCCCCACCACATCGTCATCGAACCCGTGACCCTTGTGGTGAAGATACCGTTCTATGAGCCGCCACAGTTCCAAGACGGTCTGCCGGTCTCTGCAACATTTTGAGAGTTTCTGTAAGGTTCTTGTACAGCAACAGTCTGTAGGCGGGATCAACTTACTGTGAGAAGAAAGGCATTGAGAAAATCTTAACACTATTTTGAGACAGAGTTATTTTTTTTTAACAATTTTCGTTGTCTTTGTAGGCGTGGGTAGGTGTGTCCGCGTTCGTGTGCTCACATGACACTAGTCGTGTGGTGTACCCCGGAGTGGGCACCGGCAACTGGGGGTGCGGGGCATTCGGGGGTAATGCTCATCTTAAGGGACTACTACAGCTCATGGCATGTACTGAAGCCCGAAGACCGATAGCCTATTACACTTTTGGAGATCTAGAACTGAGAAATGATCTTATTTTCATGTACAATCTGCTCTCCAAACATAATGTTACAGTTGGTAAGTTGTCCAGTATTTCAAATTCAAATATATTTTTTCACAGGTTTTTTTACAATAAGGACTATTAGCAGTAATGTATCATTACCGTTTCCCTTTCGGGGTGGTCAGAAACCACGCTTATAAATAAGCGGATTCACATTAGGCAACTTTACTATAGGCCAATTATGACAAGTGGAAAGCTCGTCGATGTCACTTTATCACAAATAAATTAAATAAATAAATATTTCCAGGCAGGTCACACAGCGTCATCTAGTTTCCGTGGTAAGCTTATCATCCACCTGATGATAAGTGGCGCGCAAGGTTCATGAATGTTAGCAACTGAAGTCAGACACTCACTCATAACTGTCATTTTTGACCGCCTCCGTGGTCTAGTGGTAACAAACGTTGCCGTGAACTCGGGAGGTCGTGGGTTCGATCCCCACCGGGGGCAAGTTGTACATTGTATAATTTGTCTAGGTCTGGGTGTTTATATGTATAATATGTATATATTTACAAAAAAAAAAGTATAATATGTTGTTTATCATTACTAGATAGTTTCCGTAACACAAGCCTCGTAGCTTACCACGGAAATAAGATGGCGCTGTGTGACCTGTCTGGAACTATTTATTTATTTATTGTTTATTATTATCAGTCCCTAACACTATGCCGGCTTGACTAGATGCTTTTTCACACTTCGCTTGAGTAAAGTGGAAACACAGAGGCTGGAAGAGCATTCCACATCTTTATCTTACGACAGATGTATTAGTCCCCAAATTTATACGTACGCGAAGGGATTGTGACTACGGTATGTGGATATTCTGACCCGTGCGTGTGGTTCGGTTGCGGAATGGAGAGGGAGGGAATAGGTTATAGAGTTCTTTTATTATATTGTATGATTCTTAAGTTGTAAAACGGAATCAGTATTGTTATGCAATTGTTATTTCATATCTTATTGTTATTGTACTGATTTTGTTGTTTTTTTTTCATTATAATGATATAATCAGTACAGCTATAGCTAACAGTGAAAATTTTGTAAGGCTTTAAAATGACATATATTTATTGTATTCATAGGCCGCGTTCGTTTTATAGCAATTCCAACATATTGTAGCAACTTCATAAAACAGCACGAAATGTCGTTTTTCTTAAGAATAACCATTTCTTAAAAAAAAACGACAGGTGAAGCTACTTTTTGACAAGTATGACAAGTAAAAAATATTAACAAATCAATTGACAATGTATGTCTTTGAATTTATTACATAAAATCGTTTAATATATATATACATTGTAAACAAATATAATATAAAGTATACAACAATTTAAACAAACCATTTGTTATGTTAAATGACATCTGTCAAAAAGTTACATCAATAACCCTCCTTCCAACACGGTACTGACATACGAAATTAGCATCAAATGTTAGAATTTTCATTAAACGAACGACTTGTGCTGAAAAAAGTGGTATATTCATGCTAACATTTCTTAAAACGAACGCGGCCATAATATTGTAAAGGCTGTACATTTTCCCACGAATAAATAAATTAATATGTATATATACCCTATATAATCTGTGCGTTTGACAGGTAGAAGGAATGAGTGGAATTGTTAACTGATAACGTCTTAGAATACCCTTTGCCCTTTGGTATGAAAAGATTGATGAATGTCGACGAAGCCGTAAGCCGTGTCAAATGTTCAATTGTATCTACCTACCCTCCAAAGGAATACCATAATCTGAATGGATTTAAAGTTATTAAATTTAATGTTTCAGGCCAGTTATATAAATACATAATACAGTACAAACCGTCTAAAGACAAAAAAAAATTTTGCGACTTGCATAAATTCTTGCGAGAATTAATTGCGCCAGAAGACATAATGGAAACAGTAAGTACTTGTAATATATTTTTATAAACCACACTTATTTTAATTTTTTTACATATGGAAGAAATGCCCTGATTTTTTTTTGTGTCCTCGACTAGGAATCAAGCTCGGCACAAAAAAAAATTGACTCAGAGATACCGGGTTCGATTCCAGTTCGGGTCACAATAATATTTAATAATTAAATTTATTATTATTTAGTTTATTTGTGATATTCTCGAGTTTGGTACGCTAGATGATGACTGATTGCTACTTGTTATCATTGGCCTATAGTAAAGTTGGGCTAAATGTGAATCAGATTATTTATAACTTTGGTTTCTGACCACCTCGGCAGGGAAACGGTTGTAATCATACTTTACTTTTTTACTATAACATAACATAACGTAACATAACATAATATGGCTTGATACGATACAAGTACATTGTGTCAATGATTATTAAGGGCTACATATAACATTGACTACGGCAATATTTAATAATTTTAGCATTTCTTGTTTCAGAATCAAGATACATTTGTGTCGCCTTGGACTAGCAAAAACTTCTCACCCGATTTATTTGAAGATGACGAAGACGACATTAGTCCTACTTTTCTTTACAAAAACACAGACACTGTTAATACACCAAATAGTCCAAAAAATACGAATAAACAGAGCAATATTATCAAAGAAAGTGAAGCTATAAGAAAATCTATAGAAGATAAGAAATTGGAAAGCGAAAAAGTTGCTTATAAAAATAAATCAGATACATTATTTGATGAAATGACAAAATTTGATATAGAACAAGGTAAGTTGAATCTAAATGAAAACAAAATTGCTGTCAATCAATTAAGTGGATTAAATGAGTCAATAAATGAGTCAATTGACAAAATGGAGGTAGATGTAACAAATACTTCAATAGGAAAAATTAACACGGAAGATTCACAAAAAAGGAAACTAGATAGGAAAATTACTGATTATTTTAGGAAAAAACCCACTTGATAATAGGGAATATGGATGTTAGGTAAAAAATCTTATTATATTGTTTTTTATATTAATTTAGTATCATCACGACCGCTTTCCTTTTGAAGTGGTCAGACCACGCTTATAAAGAAGCGGATTCACATTTAGCCAACTTTACTATAGGCCAATTACAAGTGGCAAGCTCGTCGATGTCTTTAGAAGGATATGGGTGTAAGGTGACACCAAAGGTAACTGAGACAAAAAAATATGGTTTTCAAGTAGACTCTACATTATTCCATTTTATTCGAAGTTAATAAAATTAAAAGTACATTAAATATAAATTAAAAACTACCTAAATAATAAAATTAAAAATAAACTAACCTATAAATAAAAAATGTCCTCTAGAGACGTCCCATCCGAGATAGTCCCAAGGAGACTGGCAACATTTCCCCTCTGTATAGCGAGGCTAATACGTTGGCAAAAATAATTGCCAGCCTTCCTGTCTCCAGACCTTTCTGTCAGCCGCCTTGACAACTCCTTGGCCAAGCGCCTCGCTGACGGTCCCCATGGGCCC
This sequence comes from Tinea semifulvella, assembly GCA_910589645.1. Classification (NCBI taxonomy): domain Eukaryota; kingdom Metazoa; phylum Arthropoda; class Insecta; order Lepidoptera; family Tineidae; genus Tinea; species Tinea semifulvella. Next base: position 4,035,935 of record OU342611.1, on the reverse strand, counting down.
ATCGTCTCGACCCCAAACGGCACAAATTCGTAACCGATACCAAGGTTGGCGTATTTGCGCAATTTGAGGTTCTCCGCAGAAAACGCCGCTTTCCCCGCGCCTGACGAGGTCGCCTGGATGTGAGATGGAGCTAATGTGTCTACACACGTCGCATCCCACACCAGAGATTTGCCAAGTTTCCACGGCCCAACAGTCATTCCGTCGGGTCTCTTGCCATCGCTCCGCACAATCCCAGATGGTTCTAAGATTGCGGGTACACCAGCAGTGACAAGAGCCCTTCGGATGATGTCGTTGAGAGCCGCGTGACGAGGAATGCGGCCAGCACTTCTAGCACAAGAAAGCCCGTGGTGTCCGAGATGATCGACTGGTTCTCCGCATCGACACTGGTGCGGGTGGACAGTCCGGGCTCCGAGACGAAGGCACACCGCCATGGTCAGTGTATTTCGGTCAAGGAGTGTTCCAACCGATGCTGAGGGAAAGGCCTGCAACCAAAGACCTGACTCTCTAGTGGAAACGGCCATGAGGCGAGCCCGCTCTTTCATATTACTGGCAGATAAAATATCTTCCTGTACCAGTTTGCAGAGCGGCTCGTCCCATAGTCGTTGGATTTTTGGTAAATTTGGAACCGAAACGTTTGGACATGCTACTGACCAGGCATCTCTGGCGTCTGACAAGTACGACGGCTCAACGGAACCCAAAGATGGGTTAGTGATTCTCCCGTATAGCTCGACAGTACTATGTACAGACGACAGAAAAGCTGGCAGTGCTACACTAGAAATTTTGCGGGTGCCTAGGCCTCCGAACCGAATTGGTAGTGAGGCCTGGGCCCAAGTACGGTCATTCATGGGGCAATTTAGAATTTCGGTTAGTGAATTTTGCAATTGTTTGTCTAATAAAGTAGATATAATATAGTAGACTTCAATAAAGATATACAACTTTTTAAAAGCGTACAGAGATTAGAAACTAAACACCACACTGCTTGAGGAAGAAATCATATAACCAGAGGCTTAAATATCTAAGCTGACAAATCTCAGGGTTCGCAGAATGAAATTTAAAATTCCAACACACAGTTCCCACCTAGCCAAAATGTTTAGATTTAACACAATGATATTTCCCCGTCGCGATATCGGCTTGGTATAAGCCTATATCTATAATAAGCTTACAATATTAGTTCTCCTTGAAAGTAAAAATTGGCATTTGACATGATTGCAAATGGCACATACTTTCAACGAGAACAACAAATAGGTGGTAGGCGGACTGATGGTGGAGGTTTCCCCAGTCTGCCGGGGCGGGGAAGTATCCACCGTTCGGCTGATAAACCCAGTAAAGTGTATCCACACGTTTCGGGATCAGGCTCGAATTGCCGTCATGCCCAGTTAAGTGGCAGTCATGAGTGTCTGATTCCAGTTGCGAACATTCATGGACCTAGCACGCCACTAACCATCAGGTGGGCGCAAGGTCACATAACGTGCTAGTATATAAAAAAGGCATATCAGCAATGCGCTGCGAACCTATTAATCAATAATAATAATAATAAATATGCTTATAAAGTATTTGTTACAACATTAGGTTCCACACTATGAACCGGACACCCGCATTGTGAATCCATAGAATTCTATAAAAAATATATATTTGAAAACTGATTTTAACACGAACTACACAATTTAAATTATGTTATATATATATATTATATGTAGTTATTTTTATGCTAGCATGATATGTGGCCTTGCTCCCACCTGATAGTAAGTGGCGCGCGAGGCCCATGAATGTTAGCAAATGCAATTAGACACTCATTACTGATATCAATGGGCATGACTGAAATTCGAGCCTGATCCCGAAACGTGTGAATACATTTTCCTGGGTTTAGCGGATCGAACGGTGGATACTTCCCCGCCCCGGCAGACTAGGCAAATTACCACCATCAGTCCGCCTACCACCTATTTGTTGCTATCGTTGAAAGTATGTGCCATTTGCAAGATGTCAAATGCCAATTTTTGCTTTCAAGGAGAACTAATATTGTAAGCTTGCCATGGTGATATTTATATAGAAATAACACCGCTTGAAACAAGACTTACTAAGTACCTATGTATTGAAACCAGCCTGTCGTTACTAAATGTATAGGTTATGCTCGTATACTATCATAGTGACCGTCTATTGCGGTCTTTAATATGTTTTTTTTATTGTACCTTATTTATTTCTAAATAAACTATTTATTGCTAAATTCAATATTTTATTTCAACCCGAAGATATGTTAAAACCTTATAATTTATTTATAATTACGTCTTTACATGATTTACCTTAGTGACATACTTCTCCCGACGTTGGTCACGGGTCGACTGGAGCTGCACATGCGTAGTCCTCGTTCATAATGGACGATAGATGTAAATCTACCCACTTATCACTTTAAAAAAAATATTTACCAAACAAATTTTTTAGATGCTATTCGATTTTGTTTTTAAGAAGCCTCAAAGTCTACTGGACCGACTGAAGTTTGAGCAGAGTAGTAGTGAATGTCAGAAATTTTTTTACATTTAACACATTATTTAACTTAATTACACGATTTATGACTAACAATATTGTTAATTTTGTAGCACATTATTAAACTAAATTACACGAGTTGTGACTAACGATAACTATTCACTTTGTAGCTCATTATTAAACTATATTATACGAGTTGTGACTAACAATAACCACAGTAAAGTAAATTACGAAACAAAAACTTGCAAATGACATCTCTGTGAAAAAGCGCGTGAACGACCAATGTTAAAAGCTAATTCATAAACGTTTTGCTAAACGATGGCTAATTTATACTGACATTTGTTATACAACATGGAACAAAGGTGACAAAATACATTTGTTACCTAAAAATGTATACATAAACTCTGGTAAAGTTTTTGGGGTTAATGGGGTGTATCACCTTTTTATCACGATAGATGGAACCTAATATAACTGTTAGTTGCATAGACAACCATTTTTTGTACGAAATCCACTGAAGAACACAAGTGCACAAATTGAAGAGTTCATTGTTTTCCAAGATACCAATAATAGGGTGATTTAAAACTTAACGTTCTATTAATTCAGCTCTTTTTCTTTTAAATACTTTTTGCTTGGTTTTTTCTTTTCACCTTTTACGAGGGTTTAACGCGTTGGTATCCCTCGCTGTCACAATCCAATAGGGTGTATTAGGCAAAGCTTTTTGTAGATTCCGCTAGCGGCACTGGTACCTTGTTTACAGCTATGGCGGATCATTTTTAAAATGTTTTTGTGGTTTTTAAAATTTTATAACAAAAAATAATTTTAACTTAACGTTACCTACCTTAAAAGACGAATTAGGAAAGCGAACACCGTCTTTAAAAAGAAAAAAAGTTTTAATTAATAGAACGGCAATTTTGAGATCACAATATTTTTGATATCGCTTAGAAATCTCGACTTGTACACTTAAAAGCTGCTCACTTCGGCAATATTACCAGAAAATAATAAATTCCGTAATAAAAATACAAGTTTTATATGCAACTGACAGTTCTATTGGGTACCGTATATCATGCGCCATCTATCGTGATAAAAAGTGAGTGGTACACCCCATATGTTCAAAGATGTTTAAGTATGAGGGTACTTTTAAGAAACTTGGTCTACTCGTATCAACTTTCTAGAAAATCTAATTTCGGATATTTAGGACATAGTTTTACTTGCATATAGGTACCTAATTTTAGATAGATAAAAAAATAAGTTCTAATTATTCCATGGATTCACCGTGCGGGTGCCGGGTCCATTGTGTGTGGGTAAGAGATGAGAAGAATGGTTTCTCGGGCTTGCGTCCGACAATAGGTTGGTTTAAGAAAAGGAGGCCTCCTTTTTTAAATTTATTGCGCTACAAGACACTACATCTAATTCTATTGACTTATTGTTTATAAGCACCCTATAACCTCGCTTATCACTATCACAAAGGTCAGCTGTAAGAGAATGCCTTACTACTTTTGTAATTTTGTGCAATAAAGTATTTTATTATTATTATTATTATAAGACGCTAACCATCCAGCATTCTACTCCGCTTCCTACCCAACCACATACTGTATGATCCCATTAATGTCGTCTTTGAAGCTCTTTCCATAAATGTATTAACGGCAGACCTGCTTAGGCCCAACTCTTTCAGTAAGTGTTGCAATATATCTCCAAATAAAGATAAGAGTAAAGTTTAAAAACACAATAAATTCGAAACGTCATAGGTGTAAGCAAGGCACTCTTGCCGCTAATGACATCTAAAAAATGTTTTGCGTGATACACCTATTCGTCGGGTTAGGGATCTACGCGGCGAACGAGTGTCTTCACTCCGTAGGCAAGACTCGGACTTAGCTGTTAAGGCACGCAGGGCCAACAGTGAAAGAGAGACGGATTATAGACGGGTTTTAGTCCGTAGGCGCCTTGGGAGGCCTCACGGTGATTCGGGCATGCAACCTCCCGCGGTGGCCCTTCAGGCTGGGGTCGTATCGACAGGCGATTTTGCGATTCCCGTCTTTAAAAAAAAAAAGGGTTAGGTACCTACATAAATAAAACAAATTATTAATATAATTAAAATTATTTATTATCCTTCATCATATTCCTAGCATACTAAACGTAATAAGAGTGTATAATAATAAATAATTGAATAGTAATTTAGTTTGAAATATTTCAGCAATATATGTAATAATAATAATAATTTAATAATTAATAATATTATTATTAATAACTAAACAAACATGCAAAGTAGGCGTTTATTATTGTATTAGTTAATAAAAGCAGTCGATCTTTGGCTAAATAACTTAACAGTGGTCTGCGAGGAACTTAAAACATAGTTTAGGGGCTTAATCTATTGATTAGCCGACTATTTTACCTTTTAAAGTGAAGGCGTTACACCTCGTACTATAAAAAATAACAAGCAATAGATTTTTACTATTAAGTCTTCATTTTAGCTCTCTTTGTACTATAAATTTGAATATATATGTAAGATTATATACAATAAATATCTACAGATATTATATGTATATATATAACTTATTATATATATTTTTCTTTAGATTTGCTTTACTTTTTATGTAAAGTGGAAACTAACGCCTTCACCTTAAATTTTTATTAAATATCCATAAACAATAACTACAGCAAAAAGGTAGCTTTTGACTAGACTAAAACACAATTCGCGATTCAAAATATATTTGGTTATCTATTTGTCGATGGCTGCTTTTTAATGTGCGAGGAAACTAAGCGGTGCAAGGATGCGTAGCGGACTCTATTTCCCTCGCACACATTTATCGCTTTTTTGTATACTTCGCACCTTTTTCCATCAGAGCTAAGCTAGGAAAATGACGTGATACTATTGGTGGATAATTTTCTCGCGCACCGTTCGGCTTCCTCGCACATATCTAGTGCAATAGCAGCCTAATAATTATAATAATTTGCATTTATTAGGTACAAACGCAACATGGCCTTCTATAGCGTTGCTACAATTTTATAATGAACAACTTTTTTCTAATTCATGGCACTATGTATTTCCTGTTGGACGACTAAAGTAACAAACTAATGTTGTTTTTTGATCAAAATCAAAATACAAAAATATTAGTAGTCGTCCAAAATTTCCAATTAAATCTCTGACTTCGAGATTTGTCGGCTGTTCCATTTCAAAACCTAGTTTTTTAAGAGGCAATATAGACCTTAAATCATTGCAATAAGATACACTTTTAAAATTATATTGGCTGATGACATTCAGGGCTTAGGCCTGCCAGGTAATGGTTACCGTATTTAGCATGATGAAAATTACAAGTATACCGTTACTTGAAAGGATTCACAAGCTATTTGTAAAATGGATAGGTTTTGAAATGAAGCAGAGTTATAGGTAATATAGAATTATACATAGTATAGATTCAATGGACGATCCTTACAAGCGTATATATTAGACGTCGCCTAGACTGGTCTATTATGTAGGTTCGAACGCCACCCGTGCAAAAGAAATACCTTGCCCGGATGTCGAATCAAAAAAACAATGGCGAGATATTGACCTAATAAATATAAAAGGCAATTGAAAATTTCTAATGACACATGGACCTGTCACATTCGATGCAAACTGTTCGTATAGTGTTGCCACTATTAAATAAATTTTAATACGAATTCACAAATAAAATAACATTGAAAAGAAATAGTATGCGTAGGAAAACACTTTTTTTTTTAAATAATGACATTTCAATAGAATCGTTCGCGCAGCAAATCAGCATCGTTGTGCAACGAGGGAATGCTGCAAGTATTCTTGGCACACTGCCACATAATCAGATCATGGGTTAATATTTAAATATATAGTTTAGTTTTTAGTTTTAATTTAGTTTATATAATTTTAATTTTGTAATTATTGTTTTTTACAACTTTAATTAAATCAACATTCATTGGATCTTCAAGACTTCCACAATTAATAAATCTTATGCACTAGAAATCCCATGTTATTTCGCACACCTATTCTTGTTTTCCTTTTTATTCAAGCTACATTTATTGACTATTTAATTAATGATATCTTTAAAGCTACTTAGAGTAAAAAATAAATATAAACTAAAGCTAATAAAAAATAAATTATAAGTAAAAAATATCCTCAGTGAGGCTGGCAACATTTCCCCTCTGTATAGCGAGGCTAATACGTTGGCAAAAATAATTGCCAGCTTTCCTGTCTCCAGACTTTTCCGTTAGCCGTTTGGACAACTCCTTGGCCAGACGCTGGCTGAGTGTCCAATATATCTTTATTTCTCGGCTTTCTATTAAACTAATTTAAAAATGGAACATATTCCACAGTTGCTATCAAGCCCGGTTTTTTATGTACATACGTTGCAAATTTAGTTCAGGTTAATAAATATACGGGCGCTCGCCATTGTTCTTTTCTGTGTGAAATACGCTACTACTGCTGTGAGGAACAGACAATTATATACGATTATATGATGATGTAACACAATACAGTTGTAACATGATACTATATATTTGCTTAGTCTTATTTCTAATCACGTACCCTTAATGATTGGCACTGTGACATTTTGAAGATATTAGAAGCTCATGTGCTTGGGTTTGGGTGGCGTTCGAAGCTACAAACTAGATCCGCGTAGACATCTCTGCTAAGCTTAGTTCTGTATCCCAAACCAAATGGAGACATAAGTTATCCAGAACAGTGTGAGTGCTACTTATGACATCATACTATACATCACGACACCCTGTCATCCACCCGACAATATTCGGGTAAGCTCCTAATTATACGAAGTCACTTTGTTAAACCCGCTCTTGTTTTTTTTAAATGCTCTGCATATATGATCACAAGACGTGTGCGTTATAATGTAGCATCATTTGTAATTTGTATTATTAAAAAACTTTCTTAAGGAAACAATGATGTTTCCATCGACTTACAATTAACTAATAAATAAATTATGTGTTCCAATGTATTTTTTTAAATTGTGGGTAGTTTTAAATTTGTCAGCCATTATTAAAAAGGACGCTCCAGTCGCTCTCGTGACACTGGTCATGTAACTGGAACGATACTAGAGAGGAATATGAATTTAAAAGCAATGTAGTGAGTTGGGGTATATAATATGAATGATGACCACTCATTGTTAATTATTGTAATGATTTACATGTACTTTTGTCGTATTTTTATACAGATTACGATAACGCAATGAAATTCTAGGTGATGCTTAAGAATATCGATATATACCTCGCCTAGTTAATTATAATATTTAATATGATTGACATTTATTTTGTTATTAGATAATTAGTTGACACGGCCTCCTTACAGCCACGATCTGAATTACATATTAATGTTTACAGACTAGAATTTAAATATAATTTAATTTGTTATTACTATTATTTAACATTTGCTGTATTATTATTCAGATAGTAAGTTGACACGGCCCCTTTTTTACGGATTTTATTTATTTATACATTCTTAGGTTAAGATATAAGTAAATGTTTGTGGCAACAATATATCATACCTTTACGGTCCACATATAATTTATGCTATTAATCTAGTTTATTTGTCAGAAATATATCTGACAATATCCAAAAAATTACAATGTGAACCAATGGAGCTAAATGATGAGATAAGTAATGTCATAGATTTGTTAATGATTTAGTTATACATTATATTATATTTTATCTATTGTATTTATATTATATGTATATGTATGTGTTTATTTATTTTATTTGTTCATTCATACTTGATTTATGCAATAATGAGACTCTTTTAAATACACTTTTTTTATTTTTTATATATTTATATTACTTTAGTTGTTTGATTTTCATTTGTGTTTTTTTTTTAAATCTATATTGTCTCCAAATTTGTTATTGCATTTTAATCACGAATGCCATTGTAAGCAAGAGTATCACGGACATAGTACAAGGATCCGTATTTACTGATTAATGTATCTAGGTTTTTACGTCAATAAAGTTTATTATTATTATTAGAATTAGAAAAAGAACATAAAACAAGTATTTTCTAGAGTACACAATTGTTTTGAGAGAGCCATCTAGGGTCAGTATATAATTTGTCTATATTATCGAAAAAGTGTTGCCAATTTATAAAATTACTACCGTTTTGGGAGTTATGAGCAATTGTTTACAACTTTCCTCATCATATCTACATTTACCCCATCTCACTTCAGTTGAATTTAGGTAAAATTCAAAGATATTTGGCTAGTTCTTAATTTAAAATACCTATTTTAAGCATTATATCTGCATAATGATTACAGATTAAAAATAGATAGCTAAATTATAACGAACACAAAATAACAGGTTGACAGTCTCGTATAAATAAAGGAGGCGATCGCAGTGCTACTGACACTAAACAATTTTAAGAGACAGATTGGTCAAACATGTTGACTAAATAATAACTAAATTAAACACTTGAAAGTTGCAGTTGTGCCGTCGTATACAATGTCGAAACAGCGCGGCTTTGCAAATTAATGATCTAGTAACTGCTAAAGAAAAAGACTAGAAGTTACGAAAAAAATGTTTTTTTGACGCGCGGCGAGACTTCATTCAATTGAGGGCACAACACTATAATATTCCTCCTAATATGTGAGCGTAAAATGGCGTCGATTGTACCTGTTGACGGCTGACCTTCAAAATAAAACTGGTACATTAGACGCCATTTTTAACTTTAGTAGGTACAATTACTTACTTAATTTTAATACTTGTATTCAGAGTTACATCCATAGTGATGTGCTCTCAATTGAATAATTTTAGGCGGAATTATTATAAAATTTTTGGTGATTCACCGTCACACCTTACCTCGTGTATTATTATTATTTTTTGTTTGTGGTCTCTTTTCCCGATGGATGATGGAGGTGATAGGAAAGGCAATGGGTCTAGCCCATACAGCCAAGTCTGACGTAATATATCTTTCTTTTTTTATGAGTTAATGAGGTTATCATTAAATTCCAGATGTTCGCCCTATATTTAACGTCAAATTTACCGTTTTCCATAATTATTAAACAAAACAACACTACTTTTGATCAACAATATCCACTGTAAATTAATTTACAAAACAAAAATATGCACTTGTGACATGTTTGCGCAAAATGACGCGAAGGACCAATGTTTTTTTTCGTGAACAGTTTATGGATAGATTGTAAATTTTATTTCTTATAATGTCAGTGTTGCTAGATTTTTAATTTGTCCAGCCGAGCAATGGGAACCTGTTATTTTATTTGTGCAGATCATTCTTAAAAACGCCAAACGCATGGGACGTTCGTATGCTTAGCCTATAAATATTTACAATATAAGTGCGATACTAATTTCAACTAAGAATTATATACTAATACGAGTAGGTATAAAATTACTTAAAGTTTATGAATGGCGAAACCTACAAGCAACTTAAGTGTCCAAATGTCCACGACTACGAGAATTAATTTGAACTTCAAACATGATAAAACTTATCAAATAGGAGAGCTATATAAATAACATTTTAATGTGAAGACCTTTGATATTTCTTCATACTAACTTTAGTCGAAGCAAATTATTAATATATGAAAAAGTTTTTAAATATTTTTATTTAGTTCTCTGTGTACTATATTATGTGTAGTGTATTGTATGTGTGTATTATGTATGTATAGTATGTATTGTTGTTTATGTAGTTTATTGTACCAATATTATAGTAATATTTGTAAGTATTAGTATAAATTAATATTTTATAATATCTCTCATTATCTTTCATTTATTTTGTAATTGTAATTTATTCATTTGTAATTGGTTAAATTTCACAAAGGTTAGCTGGTAGAAGATGACTTAAGGCATAAAGCTCGCCTATGCGCTTAGTTTTAAGTTATTTAACTTTGTGCAATAAATAATAATAATAATTATTATTACTATTTAAATTCGTAAACTATTGTTTATGAATTAAATACAGTTATATACTGTGTGATTTTGTAAGCTCTTACTTTAGACTTTTTTCTTCGTGATCTTACGTTATTCTATTGATAGAAACAAACAACTTATCCTAAGAAACTATTATTGTCGGAAGTGACTGAATTTTTCGGCTTTTCCATTTCAACCCCAAAGAACGCAGCGTCCTAGACCTCCACCGTTGGAGATGGGCCTTCCAGAACATATATCTGGAGAATTTGGCCTACACTCGCCACGCTGGTCAGACGGCTTGGCGAGGATATGATGTCAATTTTTATTGACAATTTATTAACGATTCCACAAGTTGGTATTAGTGGAACCGGGACCGACGGCTTAACGTGCTCTCCGAGGCACGGGAACGGTGGTGTTGTAAATCTATGACAAATGTACGTAAGAAAAGTGCATTTCTTATTGGTACATGCCGGGTGAGTTTGAACCGACCTTTGTAGGATATAAGGAACGCGTTCTTACAACCGAGCCACCACCGCTCGCTGAGGATATGGTGTGGATTAATATCTCTCTTGATTATTATTATTACTGCGAATTATTTAGGTATTTATTGTATGTTTAATGTATTAACCATATGTCAAGAACACTTACTAACGAATTGCCCCTAAAAATAATTAAAGAAAATTGAGTGTACTTTTTTAGAAATCTAATAATATGTGCTTACTTTAATTATTAATTCTTAATTGTGGTAATTTGCATGCCTAAATTCTATGTATATGATTTGTTTATTAAATTTTGGTATATTGTTCCTCTGGAAGACCCTGAATCGCGTAACGCAGGTGTTTTTTTATTCTTACTCGGAATTCAGAGCGCCATAAAATGCATGTTATGTTCTTTTTACTTCGAATAAATTTATTATTATTATTATTAATTGGCTTAGGCTGTTCTGTTAGGTTTACGTGTTTGTAAATAAATATCTGGAGAATTTAGCCACGGCTGGCCGAGGATCTGATGTCAATTTATAATAACAATTTCACAAGTTCGTATTAATGGAACCGATACCGACGGCTTACGTGCTCTCCGAGGCATCTATGATAAATGTACGTAAAAAAGTGTTTTTCTCATTGGTACATGCCGGGGGGTTTGAACCGTCCCATGTAGGATTTTCAAGGAAAGCGTTCTTACAACCAAGCCACCACAGCGTTCGTCTTTTCCATACAAACTGTTAATTTTAAAATAGCCAATTTGTATCGTAGACCCTAAAAAAAGTTACTTCCGAAATATTATTTCTTAGGAAAAGTTGTTTATTTCTATCAATAGAATAGCATATTACTTAAGAGTCTATTAGTAAGAACATACAAAGTCACCCCATGTATATTATATTGTGTCAGAGTGTTAAAAAACTACAAGAAAACAGATATACGGGGTGACTTTGTATGGCCTTACGATAGACCAATATATTATTCTATTGATAGAAACTAACAACTTTTTCTAAGAAACCAGTGTATGTTTTATCTTGTAAATCTCATATAGCTGAGTTTTTCTTGCAGATTTATTTCTTAGTCAGATTAAACATTAACACGTCACTGGAATCTGCTAAGTTGCTGGTCTTCTGCTAACAGCTTACTCTTTGGACCATTTTGCTGCTTAGTCTTCCACTAGCAGGAGTAGAATCATTCAAAATAATTACACTAGTGACGTTTCATAAATACCTGTTTACGTGAATAAATTATGTTATTGTTTTCATATCTTGTAACTTTTTTACTGAATAATAATATTATTATTATTATATTATTAATATAATAAAATATAAATTTGACTTCTCTATACAAATTGGCTATTTTATAATTAATAGTTTGTGTGTAAAAGCTATTTTTTTTTGTCATTTCCGACATATAGTTTCTTAGGAAAAGTTGTTTGTTTCTATCAATAGAATAACAAATTAGTCTATCGTAAGACCTCACAAAGTCAGACGGTGGAGACGAAAAGCTTGGTATTTTTATATTTAAAATTTAATTATACAATCCATTTTTATATATTGTGAAATTAATTTACCTGTTGAAGGATTTTTCACTATAAATTGTTCTACGACCCAAGGCCTATAAAATTTCGCTCAAAATTATATTATTAATAGATTTGTGTTGACACTATATAATGTAAGCGCCATAAAATAGAAACCCAAACCTCTTTTTATGTTACTGTATTTTTTTTACATCGAAAATTATTATTATTAATTACAATTAATATTTGCTTGGCTAAAGTAAGTATGAAAAGACATCGAACTTATTATTAAGTACAACAATTTGGGCAAGTGAGGTGCGTTAAATTGTAAAAACATATGCGATGTTTGCTGGGAACTGCAATAATATATATAGAAGTGAATCTATAGCTCAGTTTAGTCATCTATACGATGAGTTTTCCTAAATCCAAATGTACAAGGAAGTAGGTTGATATATTTTTAAATACCCAAAGAGTTGTAAATATATATAAAAATATTAATATAGTATAATTTTAAGAGATATAAACTTGCGGAAGGTTGAAGATAACGAGTTTATATATAGCTTTCTAAACACTACTAATTCCATAGTTTAGTGCGACGACGCATCGAAATTAAACACATTTACCACACCTATTAAAGCTCTTATGTATTTTAAGGGAAGGCATGTAAAGTCTATCCATTAAAACTTTAGACAAATAAATCTCAACATATACATATATATATATTTAATGAAATTATTATGGTGCGATATAATCAAAATACATTTAATTGTTAGGTATAGTTTGGGTCCCATTTGTCGAGCCTAAAAGGCCTAGAGTGACCATCTACTATATATATATATATATTTAAATATATATATCTTGAGATAAACTTGACTAAACATTGTTTGGGACAAAGTTAACCTTTCACCTTGATTTTTGGTACTTTAAGGCGTCTGATATAGTTTTGCGTGACATGTACAGAATCTTACCTACCTACAGTCTATACATAGTGACGTATGTAGGTTTAATCACACCATCAGACAGCACCAATATAGGCAAATGTTATGTCGAGCATATTAACTAAACTGTATATATTTTTCATTAAAATACTTGACACTCAAATTTTCTATCAACAAATCTACATACGGACAGAGTCTACTGATTTTTCGCTTTTGGGGCATACGCGTTCTAAATGTATTATAAAATACTGGGCCTAATATGTAGCGTGTCGAAAATTAATTAATAATTAAAATAACTTTTTATGTAAAAATACAGGCAATGCCTTTGTATGTATTTTTTAAAAATTATTATTATAAAAAAGTTAAAAGTAATTTGTAATAAACTTTTGGGCAACACGAGAAATGTTGTTAATATAATATAATAAATTATTATAAACTTTTTACAAATACATTTTAAAACTTAGGGTATAATTTGTAATTTCAAGTAAATTTATTTATAATATTTATTATCTAAAGAATATTTTACTAAGTTAAATTTTAATTTACAAATTAAAGAGAAGACCCATTAAGGTAAACTTTTGTCAAAAGCATAATAATAATAATAATTATTATTATTAATAATAATTATTATTATTGTCAAAAGCAATTGGGTTTTTCCAATTAAACTAATTATACATTTTAGTTTGTAGAATATTCACAATTAAGAGATTAGAGGAATGCGTTCGATCTTTCTTTATTTAAACTTTGGTTAAGTGATTTTTATTATTTAGATATAAACGGTATTTTTTGGTCTACTTTTGTAACTCAAGTTAATTAACTTGTTATAGATTAATAATTAAATAATTTTCCATTTAAACAATTGTATATATTATTATAGACTCTAGTTTATATAGAGAAACTGTCACGTTAGGCGTGACATTAAATAAAAACTACAGAATTTAAGGAATGGAAGTTAAAATAAAGTTAACACAAAGACAATAAGTTTACAATTACACAAGGGAGGGTCATTAGCCAAAATCCTATCATTATTTATGCATCCGTTGACCATAAATATGATTAATGCATAAAGAGTGATAGGGCTAAGTTTGAGCTTACGACCCTCCCTTGTGTAATTGTAAACTCATTCTCTTTATGTTAAACTAATTGTCATAATAACTTCCATTGCCTAAATTCTGTAGTTTTTATTTAATGTCACGTCTAACGTGACAAAAGGACGAACGATTTTACCTTATGGCGAACCTCAGTCACCTCTAATAAAAACAAAATAGCTCAAATGGTATACAGCTCATTTAACTACGCTGTTGAATGTTTTTGGACGGTGTCTGATTCATTCAGGCAACATTGACGACCCAAAATAGCGTATTTACAGATTATATAAACAGCCTTATTTAAAGCTGGCAATACTTAATAACTCGCCGCAAACTCGGATGCAACGTAGTGCCACTGATATGACGTGTACAGTATTCTGGATAACTTATTTAAAATGGTCAAATATAACATAATTATAACAACATCATTAATTAATCTGAAGATTATAATGTACGGTATCAAATTACGTTAACTATGTATTTACAAAATTACGGTTCCTATATATAAATAAACTCTAAAACAATAATATATATAGGTACAAGAGAAAATAATTAGTGTAGAGAAAATACAAGAGCCTCATCCTATATAGACATAATGTAGACTGCCACTTGAGTGCTTGAAGCTCAACTATGCTAAGCTGACAAATAAGAAATAGATATGACTAGATCGTTTTGCTCCATTCTAGGATCTACATTCATAAAAGCACTATGCGCCACTCTTCATAAATTATTATACATAAATATAGTATGAATACTCGAATACTAGTGTTTGTTTCTGATTAAAGTATTGGCATTTATCTTATTATCTATGGTTCGAGGTTGAGACCTCTGGTTGTGTCGAACTTGCTGCGTTCAGCTCGCTTCGACACAATCTCCCTCAAGGACTTGCTTAGACGACTCCTTACACAAACATTAGTCAAGCAACTTAACCATAATGTATTTTTTTAACAGAAATGCATTGTATAGTTTTAATTTACGCTATATTCGTTGCAGATATATTGGGCCTAAGCAGGTCTGCCGTCAATACATTTATGGAAAGAGCTTCCAAGAGGGTATTAACGGAATCATACAGTATTTGGTTGGGTAGGGAGAGGAGTAGAATTGTGGATGGTGGGCGTCATCATTTTCATCATTACAGCCCCTAGAACAGTGTCCTAGACCTCCACTGCTGGAGATGGGCCTTCCAGAACATATATCTGGAGAATTTGGCCTACACTCGCCACGCTGGCCAGACGGCTTAGCGAGGTGAGCGTATTATAGCACAATAAAATAAAAAAGGAGGCCTCCCGAGACACCATTCTTCTCATCTGTTACCCACACTCGATGGACCCGGCACCCGCACGGTGAATCCATGGAATGCTTAGAAATTTGTCTCCTCTCTTATTTATAAAAAAAGTATTGTTTATTGACGTGAGTTATTGTTAAACGGTATAAGGTACTAAAATTGTAACACGATGAACATGAATATAAATGTTTCTGGTAAAAAAAATATATAAAGTTAAAATTTGCTTGACTAAAAGTTGTCAAAATCTTTTCCTTATCTTCGTATCTTCATACAAAATTAACTTGTTTTTTTTTTTTTCAAAATACCATTTATGAATGCTCTCTCACATTAATGATCGATTGATGATACGAATACTAGTTTACTTCATGCTTTAGTAATTCGATTAACAATATCAACTAAACCCGGTTAAATTAACTATCGGCCGCCATTTTGTTTTGTACCAATTGTACCAATTAAAAAAAAAAAGTATTATACAAGTTGTAAAACATAATTTTGTTGCGTTGTATTTACTAATTAAATTGCGAATTTACGACGCTACAACCAATAACAATAGTCTGTATAAAACTTGTTTTGATATAGTATATATTTATAGATTTAATATAATAAAATAAAAAAAAACAAAATGGCGACGATAATTGTTAACCAAGCGAGTGCTGACACAAGCGGTCAATGCGGTGACTAAAATATGACAATGTATCAGTTCTTGTTTTTTTTTTTAAATTTATAACGCTCTGGTAACAACGCCCATCAGCCTAAAGTGAGTTCTTTCAGTTCTTGTCCTCTAATTTAAATCGATGATGAATTTACAGAGATTCCCAGCGATAAAGTTTTGTTTTATTAATTTTTAATACGTCGATGGTCCCTAAATATCAAAACGGATTTTGTAGTAAAAGAAGTAGTCAATCATTATATATGTTTGCATGATGTCGTCAGTAATATTTTGATAGAAAGTTCTGTCATATACACAAGCTCTTGACCTTTAGCAAAATGCTATCAACTTGTTCAGGGCATGGGTAATTATTCTGTATTCCGAATCAACAAGTCCATCCTGAAGGAACTGGAAATAAGACAGCGGCTTTCATCAATCGTACAATCATGCATTCTCACTTTCTTCGTACACGTGTCGCGGCGTGGAGATACATTCATTAATCGCCTAGTAGTTCAGGGAAAAATCGATGGCAAGAGTCGAAAAGAGTCAACGATGAGCAGCAATGGATCACCTTCTACATGGCTTGTTAAGCTTGCCACTGACACTCAAGTGACGACCACGACCACTCTGTCAAGAGTGTAGCGAGAAGAGAATTATTTTGTATAATTATTTAAGCTCTACTTTTGTTGATTTTGATTTCATACTTAGAGGCCATCGATATGTGGAAGTAAAAAGTAAAGAATGGTATGTGAAAACTAATGGATTTATTATTTTATTATCCAAAGCGAAACACGAAAGTTTGACTTTTTTCGAGTCATCGACGGGCTTGCTTCGTCAATTGTAATGTTCAGTGTTGCCCATTTTGGTCTTAGCCTTGCAGTTTTGTTCTTGCTGTTTTGCAAGACCACAATAACAAGACTAACCCTTGTAAGACTCTTACAGTGTTCAGATATTTATTTCCTAATTTTGCAAAATAATAAATATATTTTGGGGTTTTTTTTTCATTTATAATTGCGTCTTGTCTTGTCTTCTTTTAGGTTTCAGAGAGAAAAAAATCAAAACCTTTTAAATAACTGTGTGCCTCTTTTGAATGGTGTCTGTGTGTCCCCATGAAATATATTATAAACTACAGTTCTACTGCTGTTTCGATGTAGAGCAGACGTTTTTTTACCTTACTGTAATTCTCAGTTACAAATATGTATCATTTAAACCGTTGTATATAGAGTTTTTGTTACACCTCTGTATAGATTTTTGGATACATGCTGGTCAACAAGATCTATAACCATTCCAAATTTCAAGTAAATCAGACCAGTAGTTGTTTGCGGACAGACATTAGAGTCTCACAAGGTTACTGTTACAGTCTAGCACATACGTAGTCCCTGAATCGACTGATACCACGCCTCTTTATATTTATAACTAACTAATAGTGCGCCTCACCTCGTAAAAAGTCAAATGGCATTGTGTGAGAATAATAATATAATATAACATTTGGATTAAATGTTAGATTTTTGCTAAGCTTCTTCCAAATTAGGAACAAACATATATTTTAAGTCTTGCGCAAGATTCTTGGCCATGTTTTGGACAACACTAGTCATGATAAAAGTAACATTGACCAGATGTGAACCATCTTCATTAAAAACGTGGTTTTTGCAAATGATTACATTTATTACGGTCGTGATGATACTAATGATGAGAGTTATAAAATTCCGCGACATTGTTTGGTTTACTAAGTCGGAGCGTTTGGCAAAATCCGCCTACATGAAAAACATTTAGATACATTTAAATAAATGCAAAGCATACCCTGTATCCTAGAATCACTTTTATAGGCGATTATTTAATTCAGAGTGGTTTCAATAATCTATTTCAAACGCTCGCGTTATCGCTATATATTTTATTGAATTTAATTATAGATTATCGATATATGTATAATATCAGTAATTACCCAAGACTGACTCCCGTATAGGCTTTAACTCCAATCTTTCGACTTAACACAAAATATTTAGTAGATTATTTGTAGAGTTTTTCACTGTAAAAAAGGGTGTGGAGTTTTTAAGAAATTGATCGAAGGCCCAATGACGTCTGGCAGTTTTTTTTTTCTCCATATTTAGTATTTTAATGCTGTCAGTGTATTGTGCACCATGCTACAGATGGACAGCGATTTGGAGGCGCTATATTTTCATCGCAGCCCCTAGCACACAGAATCCTAGTTGTAATAATAATAATAATAATATAATTCTTTATTGCACACAAAATATAACATATAAAATAATGTACATAGGCGAGCATAATACCGTATGGTATTCTCTACCAGCTAACCTTTGGGAGAGTGAGAAATTATTATAATGGGTGCAGAGTCGAAATAAGAATAATAATAATAGTTAAAATCAATCATAAATATACCATAGTAAGTAAAAATAACATTCCAATATATAAATATGTCATACGATATAATAAATACTTAAGTAATAGTGGAGGACTATTGGATATGGGCCTTATTTGCAGAAAAAGGACTCCGTTTGAATGCGAGAAAAACCAAGGTACTAGTGTTTGAAAGAAGAAGGACGATAAAGATTGATGATGAAACTCTAGAACAAGTAAATGAAATTATATATCTGGGCAGTGTTTTCACTGCGGATGGGAAGTACGATAGGGACGTTGAAAGAAGAGTGAACGCGGGAAATAGTGTTAACGGTGCCCTGGGGTCACTGATCGGCAGTCGAAATGTCAGTGACAAAGCTCGGCTCGCCATACACAATGCCATGTTGGTACCAACACTGATGTATGGAAGCGAGACGTGGATACGTCAGAATACGCATGAGAGTAGGGTTAATGCAGTAGAAATGCGGTCGTTGCGGCGGATATGTGGCGTCACTTTGGCGGACCGCATACGTAACGTCGAAATACGGAAAAGGGTTGGTATGAAGGAAAGCATAGGGACAAAAATAAGGAAAGGCATGCTACGATGGTTCGGGCATGTTGAAAGGATGAGCGATGAAAGATTGACGAACCAGATATATAATGCGAAAGTTGTGGGTAAAAGAGGCCCTGGCAGACCGAGACTCACATATCACGATCAAATAAATAAAACACTGACTGAAGGTGCATTAAAAAGTCTTCGTAACCACAGGGCATGTATGAAGAGGTTAATGAATGTCGACGAAGCAAAAGAAGTATGTCGTGATCGTGTCAAATGGCGCTCAATTGTCTCTGCCTAACCCGCAAAGGATCTGGCGTGAAGATATGTATGTATGTATGTATTTATTTATTTATTAAATACTTTATTGCACTTTACTTAAAAGTATGTACAAAGGCGAACTTAAAGCCATTTCGGTTTTTTCTACCAGCTAACCTTTGGGAGAGTGAGACAGTATAAATATGTGGGGTGCAATTCTAACCAATAAACTACATAAATACTCATCAATATATAAGTATTATAGTAGATATACATATATGAAGATAATATATTATTAGGAAGCAGAAATTTGTGGAGTTAAAATATATTGTTCTGCTTGTTTAAAAAGAAAGTATTAAGTAGTTTTTTAAAGATGTGAATGGAAGAAGCTTGTCTGATGGTCAGTGGAAGTTTGTTCCACTGGCGAGCAGACGATACGGTAAATGAATCTGAATATCTGCTGGAAGTGTGAAATGGGATTTTGAGTTGGTTGTTATGAGAAGAACGAAGAGGGCGGTCTTGCGAATCACAAAGAAATTCAAAGTGTGTTTTAAGATATTCCTGGAGAATTTGGCCTACAATCGCCACGCTGGCCAGACGGGTAGGTTGTCGCCAATGATTCTGATGTCAATTCAAAATGACAATTAATTAACGAATCAACAAGTTGGTATTAGTGAAACTGGGACCGACGCCTTAGACACGGGAATGGCGGTGTTGGAAATCTATGACAAATGTACGTAAGAAAAGTGTATTTCTCATTGGTACATGCCTGGGTTTCACTCAGCTTTTTAGGATGTTAAGGAAAGCGGACTTACAACCAAGCCACCATTTATTTTTTAATTATACATTAATTTACATTTAAAAGCTTTACAAATATATGCCTCTAAATATCTTGATTTGAAAGTGGAGGAAATGCCTAAAACTACGAGAATGAATAGCCGTCGCCGACGACTTCTACATTACGCCTACATTACGCACGAGGTGATCTACGAGTATCTTCCGGTTTGGCAACGACACCGACCGCACCCGGCCCGCCCGACCAAGTGCATAACAACCAAACAACAAAACATATTACATAAACAATAAATAAATAAAAAAACATAAACAATGCGTTAAAATAAGTTAAATAGCATAACAATAAAATATTGCACAGATATAGTAAAACTTATGAGAAAACGAATGACTTAAAATATTAAATGTTCTACACACTTTGTTCATTAAATTATAACCACTTAAAACTAGAATACTATATTTCTCATATAATATATATATTTGTGTAAATATAAAATTCTATGTGGCGAGATATACCGTCGCGGCGTCTCGGCCGGCGGTCCCCACTCGAGGCATCTCATTCATACATTCATATTGGTACGTTTGTTGATTATGAATCTATTTTTGTTGGTAGAAATTACGCTAAATTGATTCACACTGCTGACTCCCCGACGCCGAACTCATCTTAATAGATTACATAGGTTACATAGACACGCACGGAATTGACACGAGACAGGTAGTGCCAAGGCGCACGACACCGCGCGCCATCTGGCGGTTTTACTTTTATCACAGCCCATTTGGAATTTACAACACATAACAACACTATTCTGGACTAAGTAATTTCTGCCTAAAGAAGTGCACTTCGCTTTGTACACAGCAATACAACATTTACGAGTAAAATTTGTTAACAACATGTAATTAATTTCCTAATAGTCTTAAGATTCCTCTTAGAGCGACCTTAACCGATCGATTATCCGAATTAAATCCACTTTTTATATAATTAAATACGCTAACGCATAAAGCAATGGTGATGGGTTGAATATGTTAAGAGCATTTTTGAAAGAACAAAAGTTGTCGTAAGCTGCAATTTCCTTAAGTTTGACGTTCGACATTACTTCCCAAATTTGAATCCTTATAAGCGACACTATCAGCTAGTGTAATAATACAGGATGTTATTATTTGATCATTTGATTTGAGCATTTTTAAAGATTATTTAAGTCTGAGGGTACTTTGAGAAATGTAGTCTATTAACTTTCTAGGAAATAAAATTACGGACATTTTAGGCATATTTCCACTTTCATATACCTAATTTTAGACAGAAAAATAGCAAATACATTTATAGCGATTTTACTAAAAACAAATCTATGATTAATAAATCTCTAAAATGTACTGCAACTTTATTCCCTAGAAAGATAATAGACTACATTTCTCATAAGTACACTAAGACTTGAATAATCGTTAAAAATGCTCATTACGAGTACACTAGTTGATAGTGTCGCTTATAAGGATTCTAATTTGGGAAGTAATGTCGAACGTCAACTTAAGGAAATTGCAGGTTACGACAACTTTTGTAAAAAAATGGGGTTAATTTCCAGCTAGCATTTTTTAAAAATATATGAATTAGTTTTATTATTTCATTTTTTCATATTCCTCGTAGATTAGACAGTAGCCATCCACGCTCACTTGCAAAATTTACGTTACATTTTCGTTTGGCAATTCATCTGTACTGTAAAATGTAGTAACTAAGTTCTAATGCCTACATGGACATCTGGAACACCTTTCACCGACTATTTCAAATGTTACAGCTGAACTATATTTGTCACTTTGTACGATATATTATATGCCCTAAACTATGTAACAACTAAATTGTAATATACATTTATTTTTGCAATTATTGTTATTATTATTATTATCGCCGATTTTGTAAGCTTATTTTATTATATAAAAATTGGATATCAAGTAGCTCTTTCTACAAATCTTGTACTATAGACGGGCATCCCCTCGGCAACCGAGCGCGATAAATAACTAACTACAATCAGCTATCTATATGTCTTTCTATGCGCTCGCGCAGAAAGATATGTATTGACCTAGAGCCGCGCTCGGGAGAGGCCGAGGACGGTAGCAACCGTCGTACACTTAATCAAATATAACAAAATATAGGTCTTCTTATAATTTGAACTATTCCGAGCACAAGGGCCGAATGCGTTGCTTGGGGAGACAGCAGCGTGCGCCGGCGACAGTACAGCCGACCGCTCATTATATGTACAATAACACAAGCCATCCAAACACTCCCAACCCAAGAGATTTAGCCCCACTTTCGAAATCAATAGTCAACGTTTCAATAGATAAAGACAACATGACTATCCAAATATATACTCTACATTATTTTTTTCTAGATTTATTGCAAGCGAATTTTAAGGGTGTTTTCTTTTTCATCCGACAAATGACCTTTGCTCTGTTTGCAAAAGTTCACCCTTATCACGAAATTTTCGATCACTTTTTAAAATCAAAAAAAGAATCAACTGGATTATATGTTCTGAAAACACCGGAAAAAATATCAGCACAAAATAATCGTGTGCTGATATTTCCGACACTACGTTTCAACTACGGCTAACGTGAGGACGTGTTAAAATGCAGAGGACTGTCGAGACAATTTATAATGATAAATATTTAATAACATTTATTTGTTATTTTATTTCTGACCGATTGCTTTGCTTGTGGAATATTATTAAGAGAAAGAGATAGCATATACGTAGAGGTCCGCTTGTCAGTTTCTCGCAGTAATTTAGTATGTTACAATTAAACTGGTTGAATTCTTGATCGTAGATGAATTTGGTCAATAACTCGGCTCTGTAAATTCGTGTTTAATAACGTAACCATCAAGGTAGCTAAAATGTTTTTTTGAAAAAAAAAAATCCTCATCGTTTTGTTGATGATCCAGTATCCAATTAAAAAATGTTCCTAATTCGTTGCAAAGAGCTTCTGTTTATTTTGACATATTTCTTTAAAAATTGAATGGAAAAATGCATCCTAAAAGCGTTAAATTCTCTTAAGCTTTGACTATTCATTAGGAAACTGGGCTTCAGAGATAAAATCTCGATCAAATAAAAATTCTAAATAAGAATATAATTTTGGAAGGCAAATTACTGTCGCCGGGTGTACGTTATGTTGAAATATACAATAATTAAAATACATTTACTTACAATTTCAACTTACTTAATAAATTCAGTTTGGCTTACTTCAAGCAAATAACTAGTATAATAAATTTATGTTAAAAGTTTCAGTTACAACTTTAAGTACTTAAAAGAATAAGTATGATTACGAATGACGAAATTTTTATAAAGTGTCATTTTAATAATAATAATTTAATCAAAGATAATAAATTGTATATTTAATAATATAAGTAATAGAGTAAATTTAATGATTAATCGGTAATGATAGACATGAAGCTTTCCTAAGAGCCGATTTTTTAATCAAAGGACATGCAAATTTGGTATAGTTATTCTACCGTAAGTTTTAAAGCAAAAAATGCCTTACTATTCAAATAATTTACGCTTAGCTACTACACCAAAGAAATACAAGAGAATGCTTGCTCCGCATCCAAAGAAAATCCTTGAAACTTATTTTTAATTTTTCTACGGTAGAATAGCTATAGCAAACTGGTATGGTTTTCGCCTGGTGGGCAATCCTCACACAATAGACATTTTCTTTGATATATCGAATTAATTATATGTGATTTTGTAAATATATTTCGAATCGAGAATAACAGATTTACATTAAATACTAATCCAATATTCTTTCTATTTTTAGCTTTTCTTACTGGAGGCTTAAATTTGACGTATGTTGTATTGAAACAAATGTCAAAATTCAAGTAAGCTATAGTAAATATTAGGTTTAACGACGTTACGCATTTTTGTATAAAAAATGGGATTTTTTTAAATTCCCTAAAATCGTGCTTTGTTTTTTACGTCAATTGAGATGACATTGATATCTCAAATTCGACATGTGGTCATACATAATATTTACTATAGATTACTCGAATTTCGACATATGTTTTAATTTGGCCAATTCAGATTTCCATCATCGATATTGTGTACTATTGCGTGAGAATCGAACCCTGATCTCCTTTGAAGTATATACTCTAGAGCTAAAATCTATAATTCGTATGCTTTGCTTAAGACTTCTTATTTTAGACCAGAAAACGTTTTTCTAGAAGCATCTGTCGACCGACATCAGTCCCTATCACTATGTCGGTCGAACAAGTTGCTTCTTCACACTTCGCTTTAAGGACTTTAAGGAGGTAAACACACAGGCTAAAGAGTATTCCACATCTTCAGCATGCGATGGATATGTCTCCAAATTTTTAACAGATTGATTTCTTTTATTTTTGTCTAAAGGATGATTTATGCAATTTACACGAACTGACATTTCAGTTTTATTATAAAATTATATCCCAACCTCTTTTTAAGATATCATTTATGTATGCATAGAGATTGTGGTTAATTATTAAATACCTTTTTATTTATTTGCAGACATTCGTTTATTCAGTAGATATTACTGTTAATACCAGGTAAATGAGATTGCTCTGTGTTACCCTTTAAACGGCCAAAGATACTATTTTTTCCATCTGCCCCGTTGGCAACACAAATGCACTGGGGTGGATTGTATTAAGGCCATATTTAGACCTGTATATTTAGATACTTGCCAATGTTCTTAAATTTTAATCGGCTGTTATAAAGAAGTCCTAAGCAAAGCATAGGAATGCGTAATCCATTTCGGCGTTGGATTATATATCGAGTATAAATTTATATGCCTTCATTGAAGATCTGATAATACGCGGAGGGCAGGGGAGCCCCGTGCAGCAGCGCTAGGAAGACCGCTTCGGCCTCAGCGTCTGTCGCGGCCAGCTATAGGAAAGGATACATCATCAGAACGGTCATTAGGTTATCAACTTCCAGTGCTTCCATCTTCATGTTACGTTCCAAATTTTAATTTGTCTTGCGTCAAGCGTTATGCTGTAAGACGCATGCAGATTATTGTCTACAACTAGGGCGCGTTCCGTTTGTAGAAATTAGTAGCCACGCTAGCTTGAAATGCTAACATTTTTAGCGTGAACTAACATTACCAAAAGAACTGACATCTGAAGTTAACATTAAGCGTTCCATTGAAAAAAAAAACGCAAAATGTTAACATCAAAAAAAATTTTTTTAAGAGTGGTGGTATTGACAATTAATGTGGTAATGACTCTTGTAGGATTTTTAATTGTGAAACCTTAGTAATAAGTATTATTGAATAATAAACATTTGAATTTAATTTCTGCAAGATAAAAGAGCTGAAATGAACACAGCTTAAATGAAACGGTTGGTGGCGCTGGTTTAAGATGTTAGCGCGGCTTATAACTGCATATAGTTGTCATGATTCTACAAATTGTAGGTTATGTTTTATTCTTATCTTCCGCCATTTTGTTTTCTAAAACACTCGGAATGTTGCACGTGAACTCACCGGTGACATATTAGCGTGCACTAGGTGCATACGCTGTCATTAAAATAGTTTTTTTTTTTTTTTTTAATATTTCCGACAGGTCACACATCGCCATCTAGTTTCAAAGGCTATGGTTTCTCAGAATACGTAAAATGAAAATGAAAGCTCACTGGTGTGGACATGGACAATTATTATCAAAACGCTTATCATTATCGCCTAGACCACAGAGGCCTAGATCTGCACTACTTTTTTTTTCTGAAAAAAGTAAGGTAAAGAGAAAGAGAGGTAGAAAAAGAAAAGAGACAGCTAATATAAGAACAAAAGTAAAACAATAGGGTAGGAGCAATTAAAATTATACCTGCCACCAGAATATTTCTCACTTTGAACAAAGTTCCGTGGGCTGGCGGTTAACACCGTAGCCTTGGAACCGGATTCGATTCCTGTTCAAGACATAATTTAATTTGTGATGTCTCGAGTGTGGTACATTAGAGACATCAACGAGCTTGCCACTTGTCATGATGGGCCTATAGTCAAGTTAGCTTTTAGGCTGATACGGTCGTGATAATACTTTACTTTTTTTTAAGGTTTTTCATGTCTTGGATGAGAATGTAGGGGTTTCTTTTAATTAGTTGCAATTATTTTTCTTTTTTTATAAGTTTATTATTTTAGCTTGTTAAGAATGTAACCAGTCTAATTTAATCTGTAAAGGTTTTAAGGTCTTAAATTAAGGTTTTAAAGTTCTTAAATGAAGGTTTTGAAGGTCTTAAATTAGGATTTTAAAGATCTCAAATTAAGATTTTGAAGGTCTTACCGTGCCAATAGGGTAAGCACGCGGGCACGGCGTCTCGTGTTAGTAAGGCCGGTTGGCATCCTTTGGCCTTTTCAGCTGAACCTTCAATCGTTTCATACCAATTTGAAAACCATTCATGGCTTGAATGGCCGCTTGCGCTGAGGCAGGGTTGTCAAAAGAAACGAAACCTAGAAAAAAATGTTGTATTAATAATATTCAATTACAAATTATATAATTTAATGGTAAATAAATATTTAAGCGCAAACGAATCTTTAACAAACTCACACTGACGATGAAAACCGATATTAACCCAATGCATAGTGACCGAAAAAAAATCATCAATAACTTAAAAGGGTTTTAAACTTCGTAAGGCTCAGGCTCGCACACTCCAACATCCAACAAATATTTTTCAAATCGTAAGTATTTTAATAAATAGTTGATATTTTTTTAGGAAATAAAATTATATTAATTTTAGAGATATATTAATCATAGATTCGTTTTAGTAAAATCAGTATCACCACGACCATATCCCTTCCGGGGTGGTCAGACATCCCTCTTTAAAGAAGTGGATTACATTTAGCCAACTTTACTATAGGCCCATAATGACACGTGGCAAGCTTGTCAATTTCTAGCAAAAAATTTTTTTTTTTTTTTTTTTCATTTTTACTTATAAAAATTAGGTATATGAAAGTAAAAATATGTCTAAAATAACAGTTATTTTATTTACTAGTAAGCTACAGAGTATATTTTAACAAAGTAAATTCAGAACTAAATAATCTTAAAAAATGTAACAACCTTTTCAACATACCAAATATTCTCTTGGACTCGGCCTCTTTATAGCCACGAATATAAATTAATGTTAATCGTATTTAGAATATAAGATGACACGGCACTATATTTTACAGCTATGAATATATGTTAAATTGACATATTTTTATTTTTAATTTATTTATTATTCTCCTTATGGAGATTACCTATCACTATTCCAGAACATATATCTGGAGAATTTGGACTCACCACGCTGGCCCGTCTGGCCGAGGATCTGATAAAAAAATATTAACGATACCACAAGTTGGTATAAGTGAAACCGGGTCTGGCTTAACGTGATTTGTGATGTAAATCTTTGACAAATGTACGTAAGAAAAGTGCGTTTCTCATTGGTACATGCCGGGGTTCAATCCAACGTTTTTTAAAGGAAAGCGTTCTTACAACCGAGCCACCACGACTTTACAATTTAAATCTTAAGTCTCCAAGATCTAAGATAAATCTGGTTCTTTCCTCGCCCAGAGAATCAGCATAGCGATTCAGCGAGCAAGTGCGGCCAGCGTTCTTGCCACCATGCCGCGCGGATATTTATATTTAAGTTAAGTTTTGTACGTTTTTTTTTTTGTTTTAGTTTATTTTTTTGTTTTGACTGTAAGTCATTGACGCATTTTTGGGACACTATGCATTTAAGGGTCAAATTTGATCTAATATTTTATGATAACATTAAAATTGTCAGTGCGTAAAGAAACTCACTGTTTTGACAATTGTTTGCGCTTAAGCAGGTTTAAGAATTGTGCTCCCCTCTCGCTCGCACAATCCAATATTTTTTGAAGTCTGAGTGTACATTTAAGAAATGTCTCTTAACTGTCTAGGAATTAAAATTACAGATAATTTGGACATTTTTAGACGGAGAAAAATGGCAAAAGCATTTATCCCTTTTAGCACGGACAAATACCAAGCGTGTGTTATTACAAAAAAAAATATGTAGCGGTCACCATATTCTGTTTTGCCGCTCCGAAACAGCTTGGATAGATCGTGCATTCATCTAGCTACTTAGTGATTATCTTTAGTAAATTGTTAGTTCTAGTCTTTTTTCAAGAATAAAACATACAATAGTGATTTATATTTCTGTCATATTACCCAACGCACAATAGAAAACAACAACGCACGAATATGCGGAGGGGGCTTTGTGGAATTCGCTGGTGAAAGAATTTATTATTATTATGAGATATTTTAGACCTTAAGTATTTCAAAGTTAATATCTTTAATCTCGACATTTTGACTTATTGGTATTTATTATATTTATTTATATAAGTATTATATAGATTGTATTTAGGTATATAAGTATTTGTGTAGGTCGAATTTATGTAATATGTATTAAATAAAGTATTTATATTTTTACGTACTTAATTATTTAATTCTAATATATTTACATTTACTTAAAAAATCTCATACACCCATCATATAAATCTATCACTCTCCCAAAGGTTAGCTGGAGAGAATACCTTCATGGTATTATGCTAGGCTATGTACATATTTTTATATTGTATATTTTGTGTGCAATAAAGATTTTTTATTATTATTTATTAATGTCCAAAAATTTTTTTGTCGTGCTGAAAGGCATAAAACGTCATTCCTCTATTTTTCTAAAAACAAATCTATGATTAATATAACCCTAAAATCACTCAGATTTGAAAATACTTTTAAAATATTGGATTGTAATGTTAAAGTAACAGACTACGGCCACAGTTGCACCAAAATTACAATTTGAAACATCAATTACGTAAAATTTTATGATGATGCAACTGACAATTATATAGCTAATCAGAAATGTTTCCATAAACAAGGGCCAGTTAAATCTCTCTTGTATCTTGACTCTAAAGAAGATTATACGGCTGAAGATGTCACAGCTTCCAAGACGGCATTAGCGGAATCATACAGTATTTGGTTTGGTATTGAGTGGTTGAGAATGGTAGATGGTAAGCGACTTATTAATAGTCTAAGCCCATTGTTTGTTTAAATTGTTCCAAGGCTCATTGACGTCTCTGGTGACAATAGGGCTGGCAGTTTTTTCTCCCAAAAATTAAGTATCATAATTCAAAGGGGAATTGCTGCTAGTGTATTGGGCACCATCCTACAAGACAGCGATTTGGAGGAGCAATTTTTATTTTCTATGTATTATTATTATTATTTAGGTTAAATTTAGATTTTGTTGTAATATAGTTTATTTAATTTAAGGTTTTGTACGAAATAAATAAATTGTGAAAAGTAAAAAATATATGCCCATAGTCGGTCTTAGGCCCAAGACACCATTGTTCTCCTCTCTCCCTCACGATGGATCCGGCACCCGCACGGTAACTTGATTGTAAAGAAATTTGTTTTCTTCCATCTTTGAAATTTTTTTATACCACATGTGATTGGCAGTATGCTTGTCACTTTGTAATTTGAGCCAATCCCATGTCGTTTAAGGCAAATGTCAAAGATGCGTAAGAGGGTTTAAGTATTTGCACCCCTCGCGCTCGCACAATCAGTTATTTTTAAAGATTTTTTAAGTAAGTGTTTAACTCTTTTAAGAAATGTCTATCGACTTACAGGGAATAAAATTATTATTATAATTTTTTATTTTTTTTACATTTATATACCAAATTTTAGACGGAGAAAAAATAGCTAAAACATTTATAACAATTTTTCTCTATTTTACTAAAATAAATTTATCACCAAAATGTCCGTAATTGTATTCCACAGTAAGTTATATATGTCATTTGTCAAAACTACACATAGACTTGGAAAATCTTTGATAATATTGTATTGTGCTAGCGAGAGGGATACAAAAGCTTTAACCGTTTCGAAAATCGCTGGTCAAAATGTTGATCCTAGTTTAGGCCCAAGTTTGAGAGAAACGTCTCCGAGTAGCTAAAAAAACGGTAAATTAGTATTTGTGATTTAAACCTTATGCTATCTTCTAATAATTACTTCATGTAAGTTTATTGCAATAAATAAATATGTAATAATCTAAAGCTAAATATATAGGCTTAGTTTGCGGACGTTTTGCCCTAAGAAGGAGTGTACAGTGGTACTGCTAAGAAGTCTACTTTACTGCAACCGTGTAAGGAACAACGTTAAGTTGTGAGCATTGCACTCTAGAAGACGAACTTCGTAATTATATAGCGTGAAAGAATGTGAATGCAGGAAAGGACAGGAAGGCATTAAAATGTACAGAGAATTATCATGTATAAATAAATAAATATTATCGCACTTTGGATCTCAACATCTTAATGATTGCAACTAAAATTCTGATGAATGAAAAGCTGATGCGTAAAAACTGAAAACGTCGATGGATGAGTTCACTAGTCCTAACGAGAACACTGAGATGTTAATCTAAGTTCATAATTGTATAACATAAAACACACCGAAGCATTTGCTTTGATTGGTGGCCCGGTCAATGAATACTTTGCTGCTAATCACATTGCCGAACGGTAGAAACATCTGCATCAACTCCGCGTCTCCGAACTCCTGCGGGAGGTGGTAGATGAAAAGATTGCAGCCCTCTGGGCCGGAGATAGAGCAGCCTGGAAACATCAAGAAATCTTTAAAGAACTCACAAATCTGCCTAATAACTTTACACGCTGCCCGCTTCGTATTCTGTGAGCCGCGAGCGGGGCAGCATGAGCGACTTCGGTGTAACATTTAAGAGGTTAGATATTAGTTAGGCTAACTTATTGGGTTAAAGACGCCGTTAAAAGTGCGACCTAACAGATTAATATGAAGCTATACGACCAGTTATACAATAGCGAGATGACGAGAAACAAAGTGAAATAATGCATAACATTTATGAATTATACAAGGTCAGTGACAACGAAACTATATTTGCAAACGAATTAATAATAACAATAGATAAATTTCGATGTCACTAAACACTCATGCAACAATGATAAGTTCTCGTATACACTAACATCGACATAAACTGGGCATACGGTGCAGTTGACAAAACACAAGAACATAAGAGGTAAATAAACTTGTTTGCTTACCGTCGTGAATAAAGGTTAGGTCGACAAACAAGTTTTTAAAGCAAACTACGACAGTAACAGATAGCAGAAGAACTTTTAAAGAATAACGTATTTTGTTATCGTTTTTGCGTGGAAAGTTTTAAGATGTTGAAGATGGATAGGTTGGCAGTTTCGCTGGTTTGCCCACTTACCATCTCTTGAGCCGGGGATGGACGACATCGCGGTTGGAATGGGCTGCGGGAACTGCCCATATACCGCCGGGTAAGCTGTCGAACATTAATTAGCACATTTTCACAATGATACATCTAATAATTGCGTAACAATTTCATGCAATACTCCATTTATCAAACTACCCACAATTTTATTTATTTTTTAAACTTACCCCCAGTTTTTTAAAGGATGAATAATATATCGATCGGTTGATTATAAGACGTGATTGGCTCAACCAACAAAGTGCCAATTAAATTAATAGTTACATAACACATTTTTTTTAAACGATCGTTATTTTATTCATTTTATTCCAACCGGACGGTAAGTAGTAGAAATTATATGGTAATTTTTTTATTATATTCTGAATAAACTTCTGGCTTTATATGAAATTTACTCAAACGTACCTTCATATTTAGTCTTTATTTTTAATTTAAAAGTATTTGATTTAGTTCTCTGTTCATGTTTAGATGTTGGAAGTTATTTTCAACCCTGGGTTCCAATTCACATACCTATGAGTACCTACACTTGCATTAATTAAATCGAATCAAGTAGTAAAGTAAATGATGACATATCCCTTGGTTTCAAGACACATTATCGCCAAATTTTATTTCAATCGGTCCAGTATGCGTGAAAGACGGATTAACACACGCGAATGCATCATGTTTTAGTATCTATGGACAACATAACTGCTAAATTACCGGCTAGCTTTTAAGTCTAGAAATGACATCATCCATTCTTGTAATGATAAAATTAATGTAGTTTAGATACTTGTTGATAAAAATAATGTTGTTTTTACTATATAATATTTGGAAAATCAAATATAAGGTTTTGGTATCAATCCAGTCCTTTAGTAATAGAGCTGTCTGTCATGATACAATTTTAAACATTTTGCACACCTAAATTATATTATATATACAATAAGTGTTTTTTAAACTTAAATTGTAATCTTGTTAAAATAATCTATCTCAAAATGTAAATGTTAATTTAGCCCAAATCCCTATACAAGATGAATGATGTCCTTTGTGTGAGTAATGCGGCCTTAAAGTTAGGCTAGTGTTGAATTAACGGCCCTAAATCTGTATTTTGAGTCAACTCTTATAAAACTGAAATACCTAAATATAACAATTATTATACCGTGTGACTTTGTATGGTCTTACGTTAGAGTAATATGTTATTCTATTGATAGAAACGAACAATTTTTCCTAAGAAACCATATAACAAAAAAATTGCTTCTTTATACAAACTGCTAATTATAAAATAGCCAATTTGAATGGAGAAGCCTCTTAGGAAAAGTTATTTGTTCCTATCAATAGAATCAAGTATTAGTCTAACGTACCATACAAATTCAACCCAGTATAGGTGAAATATACAATGATGATTGCTGTTGTACACACTGAATAAAATACTTTAAATAAAATTAAAACTAATTATATGAATTTGTTTGAAGTAAATTTGTATGAAGAGACGTATTTATACAATTTTCAATCGTTTATTTTACTTTCGACATAAATTGTTATTCTTAGAGCGTAACCTATTTTTTTTTTGCATAAATGGATTTCCGATTATTAATGACTAGCTGTTAAAAACCATTCAGGAACAAACATGTTGTGATCAGATAATAATGATCATTTTTTTAAAGGGAGAACTTTATTGCGCGCGACGATTGGGGACCGATTTCGTTGAACGTACGTTCGTACGTCAGAACACCGCTCAAGGAGAAACAGCGCGGCGGGAAAGGGGAAGAGGGGCGGATAGGCGCGCGCGTATAGCCAATGCCTCTCTCGCTCTCTCTCGCTCCTTTCGCTTTCTTTCTTTACGCGTGCGCACGCAGCCACGCGCATTCATTTAATCTCCAAATTCCTATTTTTTTTATACTAGCACGACATGTGACTGGAATTAGACAATCATGACTGACATTAGTCCCTAACACTATGCCGGCTTGACTGGGCAGACTGATCCCGAAACGTGTGGATACACTTTACTGGGTTTATAGGCACGAACGGTGGATACATCACTGTTCAATTGATAAGTATTCGAGCTGTCAAAAGTATAAAAAACTAATGAAAATGGTATTAGGACAACCACTTTATTTAAACAAAACACAAAGCTACATATAGACCAGATTATATTTTACAGTAAAGCTGCTATTCCACCAAATACGTGCGAGGATAATTTCTACAAAAATCACTTCATGATGATGATTGATGTGATAACGAGGCGATGCTATTAGCGGATATTATCCATGCACATCGCTTGTTTTCCTCGCAAATATCTGGTGGAAAACCAGCATTAACATCAAACACGATACGACAACTGTACTACAGTGCAATATCAAAATGGCTTATAAGAATAATAATTATTATTATTTATAGTTAAACGAATCGACTTTTAGTTTATAAGTATTTAATTGAATTTATTTTATTCAGGCCCGATTTTTCAACGTTGGATAGTGTTAAAGTCAGATAAACACATTAACTGACAGATAAATGTATCTGGTGCCTCAAGAGTTTGTTAACAACTTATCAAATGGATAAATTTGGTTTGTGAAGGTTATAATTATTTAGTTTAGTTGTTTTTCTTATAAATTCGTTTCGAAAAGGGATATTTTTGATTCAAATGATGATTTACTCATTAAAGAAGAAATTATGTTTGGGTTTTTTTAGTTTCTAGGTATTAGTAAAGTTTTTTGAGTTTCTAGGTAATAGACCCGATTAAATAGGGAACTATTTGTTTCCCATTTTCATTCCTTTTCTTTATTTGTAACAGCATCAGTCTATTTATTTTCTATAATTTTTCTGTACTTAGCTACTAAATTAACTAATATACGGGTCTCCGATTTGATAAAATTTGCTGACCGCTCTCGCTTTTTTCCATATTGATTTAATTTTTAAAGTTTAGTTAATTATGTAAATCCTAACCTAAAACTTGTGTCTATATATACGTAACTGATAAAATATATCGCTTTCTTTCTAACATGTACCATTTTTTGTAAGTCGTTCTCGCTCTGACGAAGTTTAATGTGAAGTTAGTTACAACAGTCTACAGAAATTAACTGACAGAATAAACGTAATTGAAGAATTTAAACCATTTATTTAAACCATTATTATTATTTAAACCATTGATAAACAATCAAATAGATTAAACTGACAGATATCTACTAGTGAGTTATCAGATGATTAAAAAATCGGGCCTTTAGTAGATTGTAACTATTGTTTGAATTTTAAAATTACAGTGGACCCCCGGTAATCCGGCCCTTGTTTAATCCGGCACCTCCTATAATCCGACATGTTTAATTTCGCGTTTAAACAATGTTAAGAAAAAAAAAAAATGAATGTTTGATTATTTTTATATTAGTATGTACATTTGTTTGTACACAATTATTTTCTAATGTAAAGTTATTGCTATTTTTTGTAAATTCTATAGCATGAATGACGTTAATTTTATAATAAAACGTAATCTTTCTATTGTGTTGTTTAAATTACTAAATTTGAAATACATAATGAAGTATGATTTGTACTTCAAAGTACATATATATAATACATATGAAGAATCTTATCAGTGGATCTGTGATTTGTCGGTATACAAGGTACTCTTTTGTGAAAAAAATCGGTCTATAGGCAGTACTCTATAATCCGACAAATTCGATAGTTTGACACTGCCCTGCAAAATGTTTGTCGGACTACCGGGGGTCCACTGTATTACAAAATAATCCTACAATTAATATTAAATAAATAAAATAAGAGGGAAAAATATTGCCCAATATTGCCATTTTTAGTTCAAATTTTTATTATTATATTAAGTATTTTATATTAATAGTAATATATATTGTTTGTAATATTCCTTCTTATCGTAAAAAAATAGTTCTAAGTTCTTAAAAGCCTGTAACGCGGAGTGAAACAATGCATGACTTACCGACTCCTGGGAAGGGTTGCATGCTGGAGTAGGCGGCATGTTGTAACGCAGCGGCATCACCATTGGGCAGCCCTTGAGCCGACACTGGCACAGCTGGAAAAGCTATATTATTAGACTTTTACACGTTTTGTAGCTGTCCTTAAGTCAGTGGATTTTATTTATTTAATGGTATCGGGTTCGATTTCTGATCGAAACACAATTTATTTCTCTTGTACTCGTAGCTTTTCAGCTGTTTTGACAACATCCATTACATCTTCAGCCACAGATTGGAGAATCTATGGTTGGAGAATTTGACGTACATACGCCACACTGGCCAGACGGGTTGGTGAGGGTCTAATGTCAATTTTTTTCAAGGACAATTTATTAACGATTCCACAGGCTGGTATTAGTGGAACCGGGACTGGCGGCTTAACGTGCTCTCCGAGGCACAGAAACGTTGGTGTTGTAAATCTATGACAAATGTACGTAAGAAAAGAGTATTTCTCATTGGTATATGCCGGGGTTCAAACCCATATTTTTAGGATGTTAAAGAAAGCGTTCTTACAACGTCTTCAACAAAATCCTGTGTACATCCGGCCCGGGAGTTTCAACACTAAACGGCGTGAAAAACATATTAGGCTGGTATTTATTTCCGCCGCTTGAGGTTCTCTGCTTGTATTAAGTATTTAAATCGAATCGACCGCCTCCGTGGTCTAGTGGTAACAAACATTGCCGTGAACTCGGGAGGTCGTGGGTTCGATTCCCACCGGAGGCAAGTTGTACATTGTATAATTTGTCTCGGTCTGGGTGTTTATATGTATATAATATGTATATATTTACAAAAAAAAAAGTATAA
This sequence comes from Tinea semifulvella, assembly GCA_910589645.1. Lineage (NCBI taxonomy): Eukaryota > Metazoa > Arthropoda > Insecta > Lepidoptera > Tineidae > Tinea > Tinea semifulvella. The sequence goes on along the minus strand of OU342611.1, from coordinate 3,999,690 downwards.
TATGTAGTTTATCAACCATCTAGTTTCCATAACACAAGTCTCGTAGCTTAAAACGGAAACTAGATGGCGCTGTGTGACCTATCTAAAAAATAAAACAATAATTTGTCGATTTTATGACACTTTAATGCCACACAAAGGGTACAGATAGTGTTAACTTTTAAGTTTATTCTTATTTCTTATCTCAACGGTTGTAAGTATATTATTAATATATATTTATTAAATTATATATTTATAAAATACTACTCATAATTTTTATTTTAATATGTGTATACCTACTTTTCAGGTAAGTATTTAAAGGTGTCCCAATGGTTGGCTATGATAGAATGTCTCGCGGCATTAAAGTCCGCCTTTGTCTTTGTACATTGAAGTAATAAATAAATAACTTACGTCCTGAGAACGTTTGATGTATGCCATTCGTGTAGACCGCTTCCTGCGGTGGTGCTTGTCCGTTGGCGGTTTGGGCGGCCATGTTAAAACCAGGCATGGTCGGCGAAGGTAAAGACGGTAGCGTTCCATTCATAGGCTGGGCCCCTGTTCCTATGGCCAAGCTTGAGAAATTATCTGAAATTAATAAGACTGGATTTTAGATACTGCACATGCAATAACTTTAATAAGGTTTGTGTATAGACTAACTGATATATAGCGTATACGTTTAAACAATAATAAATGATGCACCAGAACACACAGGGACAACTATGTACGTATATACACCTGTTCAGCTCCAGTCGACCCGTCACCAATGTCAATGCAACTGGACACTTGACCATTAACATCGGGAGAAGTATGTGTTTGAGGTAAATCGTTTAATAATAAAAACTATCATGATTATGCCACCACCTACGCAAACACATTCGTTTGTTTATCCCTTACTGTTTTTTCTTACTTGTCGCTTTGGGACCCATGCGGGTCCATGTCCATGGGGACACTCAGTCAAGCGTCTGGCCAAGGAGTTGTCCAAACGGCTAACGGAAAAGTCTGTAGAGAGGAAAGCTGGCAATTATTTCTGTCAACGTATTAGCTTAGCTATACAGAGGAGAAATATTGCCAGTCTTCTTGAGACTATCCCTAAAGGGTCGTTTTCTAGAGGACATTTTTCTTATAGTTTATATTTTATTGGGTTTCATTTTTTCATCATTAATTTGGCGTACATACGCCACGCTGGCCAGACGGGTTGGGGAGGCTCTGATTTCAATTTTTAATGACAATTTATTAACGATTCCACAAGTTGATATTAGTGGAACCGGGATTGACGGCTTAACGTGCTCTCCAAGGCACGGGAACAGTGGTGTTGTAAATCTATGACAAACGTACGTAAGAAAAGTGTATTTCTCATTGGTACATGCCGGGTGGGTTTGAACCGACCTTTGTAGGATTTAAGGTACGCGTTCTAACAACCGAGTCACCATTGCCTTATTAGGTTTAGTTTATATTTATTTTAATTAGAAGTTTTAAGTAGTTTTAATTATATTAAAATAAATGTTTATTTCATGTAAAAATACATATATTTTTAAGAAGGTACTTTTAAATTAACTTTCCGTTACGATACGATCATTCGATCACCACCATAATAATCCCGCCTCTTTTTCTGACGCCCACCTGTGTGAACCCCCTTTTGTGTTCCGCAACGCCACCTGATCAAACTCGGTTACACTACCACCTCACATCTTAGTTCTAATTTAAACACATGACGCAAGTTGTCTATTGTACAATTCTAAATATTATCTTACAGTACATATCAATAAGTCGGAATTGGGATGGATAAACAATTATATCAAATAAATTCATATTGCGAAAGGAAAATTTATTTCGAACATAAAAATCATAAAGACTGTTATATTTGCTCCAATTTTGAATTGTAAGCGGATTATGTTGCTTGAATTTGAAGTGTTTCTCCTTAGATTCCTTATAATAACTTAAGTATTTTTTAAGAACCCTTATTACATACATATGTTCACGCCAAATACCTTGCGGGTAGGCAGAGACAATTGAGCGCCACATGTCACGGTCACGACATACCTCTTTCGCTTTTTAGACATTTATCAACCTCTTCATACATTCACTTTTGTTTCGATGTAATCTTTTTAATGCACCTTCAGCTATTGTTTTATTTATTTGATTATCATCATCATTACGACCGTTTCCCTTTCGGGGTGGTCAGAAACCACGCTTATAAAGAAGCGGATTCACATTTAGCCAACTTTACTATAGGCCAATCATGACAAGTGGCAAGCTCGTCGATGTCTCCAGCGTACCAAAACTCGAGAAATATCACAAATAAATTAAATATTAATTAAGTGTATTTATTTACATTAATAAATATTTTTGTGTCCCGACCAGGAATCGAACCTGGTACCTTCGTGTACGTAATAAATAAAATAAATAAATATTACCAGATGTAGGAGGCACGACGGAGTTGGCCATGCCATTGAGTGCATGAGGTAGTTGTGAGGCTATGGCAGTCATGGGGCTCATGTATCCTTGGGCAGTCGCAGCGACCATAAGAGCCGCTTGTTGCTGAAATTACAAAAAAAAAACACATTATAGGCACAGAGATTCAATAAACAAACATTTAATGCAAGAACTACGACAAAATGTTAACCAAAGCAAGGCCAAATCTTGGTCGTGCATCAGAACAACTGGTCTTGGTCTTGGACTCTTAATCTTGGTCTTACGCAAGAGTCTCGCAAGACTTGCTCTGACTGAAGATATATCATTCATCATCATCAATACAGCCCCTAGAACACAGCGTCCTAGACCTCCACTGTTGGAGATGGGCCTTCCAGAACGAATATCTGAAGAATTTGGCATACACCACCTGGCCAGACGGGTTGGCGTGAGTCTGATGTCAATTTATTTAATGACAGTTTATTAGCGATTAGTGGAACCGGGACCGATGACTTAACATGTTCTTCGAGGCACAAGAAACAGTGATGTTGTAAATGAATGACAACTGTACTTAAGAAAAGTGTTTTTCTCATTGGTTCATGCCAGAGTTCGAACCCACCTCTTTAGTATGTTGAGGAAAGCGTTCTTACAACCTTATATTATATTATTATATTGACCTAAACAAATTCTGCTAGAATAAAGAACAAAAAATTTTACTTGAGCTCTTATATTATTAAGGGTGCGATATATATACTCGTATCTACGTATATATATATATATGGTTTTCTAGTGACCAGTAGAATGGTGGCAGCCAACAATAGCCCAATCCGGCATATCGAGGACGAGTAAGCTCGCTCTACCGTAAACGTATTTGTTACTGACATCCGCTCACAGAATATACAATGTAATTCGACATTACATAACCCCAGGGGCTGTTTGATGATATCGCCTAGTCGAAACTGACGGGTATTTATTTAACAGAAATAATAAGTTAATATTACTAGCATAATCATATTTGTAGATTTAGTTTAGTATATTGGTTGAAAGAAGAAGGATGACAACCGTGACTATAAAGATTTATGATGAAACTCTAGAACAAGTAAATGAAATTATTTATCTTGACAGTGTTTTCACTGCGGAAGGGAAGTATGATAAGGATATTGAAAGAAGACTAAATGCGGGAAATAGTGTTAACGGTGGCCTGAGGTCACTGATCGCCAATCGAAATCTCCAATGTCATGCTGGTACCAACACTCATGTATGGAAGCGAGACGTGGATATGTCAGAGTACGCACGTAATGACGAAATACACAAAAGGGTAGGTATGAAAAAAATTATAGGGGCAAAAATAAGGAAAGTTCCGGCATGTTGAAAGGATGACTGAAGAGAGATTGACGAACGAGATATATAATGCTTAAGTTGTGGGTAAAAGAGGCCCTGGTAGACCAATACTCACCTATCACGATTAAATAAATAAAACAAGAGCTGAAGATGCTTTAAAAACCATCGAAACAAAAGGATATGTATGAAGAGGTTGATGAATGCCGAAGAAGCGAAAGAACATGACAAATGGATCTCAATTGTACCCCGCAAATGGCGTGAAAATATGTATTTATGTATGTAGTTTAGTATGTATGTATTTTAACCTTTCATCAAAACCATACAATGATTGTATTGTACAGCAGCTGTTTCAAAAACAAAAAAAATCCTTCTACACCTTCACAAAAAAAACTTAATGATTAATAAAAGAGCGGTGGTAGCTCGTTTGTAAGAACGCCTAACTTAACAACGTAAAAGGAGGGTTTGAACCCCGTACACGTACGTGTACGTGGGTGTATGTCAAACGTACAATGTCAAATATGACGTACATTTGTCATATTTGACATTGAAACCTATTGGACCAATTATTATTAATGATTTATAAGACTGTGCCAATGTTTCTGAATTTATAATTAAATTTTTATAATAGTTGTATAAAATTTTGCATGCCATCACTGGCGAAACATGTGAGTTGTCTATAAAAACTGAGACCATACTCGAATCTATAACCATGTGTTTTTTTAGCAAATAAAATATTTCATTTCATAGATATACAACACACCGTTCCCGTGCCTCGGAGAGCACGTTAAGCCGTCTGTCCCGGCTTGTGTAATCGTTAAAAAATTGACATCGGATCCTCGCTAACCGGTCTGGCCAGCGTGGCGAGTGTAGGTCAAATTCTCCAGATATATGTTCTGGAAGGATATATGTTCTCCAACAGTGGAGGTCTAGGACGCTGTGTTCTTAGGTCTGCAATGAATGAATGAATAACGCAAAAAAAAATCCGTAGCCCTTAAAATTTAACAAATATATAAACTAATTTACGTTATCATGACAGCCCCTAAAACATACACTCCTAGACGTATACTGCTGAACTATCTCCATTTTCATAAAATATTTCATTGAGAATTTGATTTATACCAAACGTGTTGGCGGGGTTTTACGTAAAAACTAAGAATTTAATCAGCAATACTACTAAGCAGGTCTGCCGTCAATACATTTATAGAACGAGCTTCCAAGACGGCATTAACGAAATCATACAGTATTTGGTTAGGTAGGGAGAGAAGTAGAATGGTGGATGGTGAGCGTATTATCGCGCAATAAAATAAAAAGGGAGGCCTCCTTTTCTTAAACCAGCCTATTGTCGGTCGCAAGCCCGAGACACCATTCTTCTCATCTCTTACCCACACACGATGGAGCCGGCACCCGCACGGTGAATCCATGGAATGCTTAGAAATTTGTCTTCCATAAATAATCTAGTTTAAGAATAAAATGTACTCCTAAATAAATGGTTATTGTAAAACTAAATTGGTCCCTTAAGAGTTTTCAATTAAGACGTTAAACAGATCCGATTCGAAATAAACAGGTTCTTAATCGACTGGCGTTCAATAAAATCGTTTTTCAATTTTACTCGATCGTTTGGTTCATTCCCTTTTGACCCGCAGATATTCGCCTGAATAAATGATTTTATATTTCTGTTCTCGGATTCTTTTCTTGTAACTACATTGTTATTTAAATATCATATAAAATTTGTTATCTGGTTAAGCGGGGGGATGGCTGGCACATGCGTGACGTCCGTGATCGGTTGCTGCTGTGGAGGGCTGGGATCTCTGTCGAACACGTTCAAGAGGTTTTTGCGTTTTGTCTGATTTGAAGTACCTAGTGGGGTACCGCTGTACCAGGTATTGTAATCTTATAGATAGACATAACTAAATTTAAAAGATTATTAATTGATCATTATGTTGTTTTATTTTGTGAATCTGATATAGCTGAGTTCTTTTTTCATTCAGATTAAACATTAACAGTATCTGCTAAGCAGCTGGTCTTCTACTAACAGCTTACTTATTGGATCACTTTGCTGCTTAGTCTTCTACTAGCAGGAGTAGAATCATTCAAAATTATTTAACAATGATGTTTCATAAATGCCTGTAAAATGTTGACAGGCGTCACAATTCAAAATTAGCAAGCTTAAGTAATGGGCTGGACACGTTTGTCTCAGAACCGATGAACGATGGAGTAAACGGGTTCTGGAGTGGAGACCACGTACTGGTAGACGCAGAGATAGACGGATGATCTGAGGAAGGTCGCTGGTAGGGGATGGATAAGATAGCTAGATAGATAAATTCTTTATTGCACAGAAAATAATACATTTTACAGTACATAGGCGAGCTTAATGTCTAAAAACATTATCTAACAGCTAACCTTTATGAGAAGTGAGCAGGGATTGTAAGGTGCATGACCGCTAATATTTGAGATACAGAGATTTATTGAGTTAAATCTTATAACTAAAAAAAAAGAACGATATTAAATCTATAATATAAATACATATTTAACACATACATATATATACTGGTTACATACAATACACATATAATAATATACCGATAAGGGAGGCAGGATGATCCAGCAGTGGATAGAAACGGTCTGATGATAATGTTAATTCCTTAATTAAATAAAGTTACACTTTCTTATTATCCCAGAATAACAAGAATAAAATTCGGCGTAAAACGGTTGGATATTTTGAAGGCTAAAACGGAAGATATTGAGTGTTCGCACGGGCTTTCTACAAATGTATACCTAGCCATATTTCTAAAGTAATCCATATTGAAACGAACAGAATTTTCGAATCTTGAGACCCCTTCAGAGGGATTACATTCCATACAATACAGAATAACAAAATATATTCAAGTTGGATAAAAATTTATAAATAGCAATTTTTCTGTCTGTGTATTTCATTTTAACAAGAATAACCTGAGCATAAAGAGAGAGCTTAATTTTACATAAGTGGCTTTTATTATTCTATAGTTCTTTGTTTCTCTTTGCAAATAGATAACATAGTTGAGTTGCGTAATTTATTTTGCTTAATAAAAAAATGTATACAATGTTTTATCTTGTTAATTTTTCTTTAATAATAACATAATCTATGGACATATAATTAATTAATTTAATTATTATTATGTAGATTGCAGTAATCCTACTTTACCTACAGTATTTCCTATTTTTTTATTACTACAAACAAAAAATTAACTAAAATAAAAACAAAAAAAAATCTACTTACAAAACCTAATTTAAATATAAATCGTTTCCGCGCGGCATGGTGGCAAGAACGCTGGCTGCATTTTCTCGCTGAATCGCTATACTGATTCTCTGGGCGAGGAAAGAACCAGCCCTCTTGTCACCACAGCAGACAATTAGACAAGGGGTGATGTTTTTTAAAATAAAATAGCGCTTGGACCCCACGGGCCTAAAGTCTCTACAGCAAACGGCACAAATATGTATTCTTTGATTATAGATACGTATTTCCGCCGCTTGCCAGACTCTGCGCTTATAATATTATATTTTACAATTCATTACAGCCCCTAGAACACAGCGCCCTAGACCTGCACTGTTGGGGATGGGCCTTTCAGAACATATATCTGGAGAATTTGGCCGACACTCGCCACTGGCCAGACGGATTGACGAGGATCTGATGTCAATTTTTAATGACAATTTATTTAACATTCCACAAGTTAGTATTAGTGGAACCAAGATTAGTGGTTCATGCTGGGGTTTGAACCGACCTTATAGGATTAAAGGAACTACGTTATATACAAAAATATAAAAATAAAATAGATTAAAAAACTAATTATAAATAAAACTAAACTAAAAATACATATGAAATTAAAAATAAACTAAAGGTACCTAAAACGTTCCTCGTAGGATTATAATCGAAATTAATAATAATAATCTGTTTTAGATAGTATTGGCATTTCGCCACACTCTTGAAAAAATCGTTTACCCAGCTCTTTTATGAATTTGTGGGTATCAAGAGAATATACCCTATTGTTTCAACCCCAAATGCCAAATACAATATAATTACGGCCGTATTTCTCCGTCGCTCGGTCTCGGTTCCACTAATACCAACTGGCAAGTGGCAAGCTCGTCGATGTCTCTAGAGCATCAAACTTAAGAAATATCACAAATAAATTGAATGAATTATTATGCCCCGAATAGGAATCGAACTTGGTACCTATCCCTGAATCTAAATCTACGGATTTAACCGCTGGAGATTGGGCCAAAGCCTGATGTTTGATTTTATCTGCTGGGATTCCCTAGCCTCTTCTCACCTCCGAGGCACTTCTGTTTGAGCTGGTGCTGCAGCAGAACAAGCGCAAATCAGCAAGCGTCGAAAATATGAAACGATTTGTAATAGTTACTTATATTCGACGTTAGCTGTAGAAACGATGGGCCTGTGGTGATTAGAACTGTAAGCGTTCTATAAATAAATTATTCCAAGGCTCATCGACGTCTCTGGTGACAACAGGACTGGCAGTTTTTTCTCTCAAAACAAAAGTATCTTAATTCAGATGGTTTATTGGGCACCGACAGCAATTTGGAGGAGCTATTTTTTTGGAAGTAATTCATATTTGTTTTAGGGTCAATTTATTTTTTATTGTAATATAGTTCAGCTGAAAGATGTAATAGTTATAAATATTACACGACTAGAAACTTATCTATTATTAGTTTACCTGTTCAGTGATTACTTGTGCGTAGGTGCCATATGCGCCAAACTGGTTGAAAACGAACGGATTTAGTAAGCTCATGTTTCCGGCCATCTGCTGCATTCGTCGGAGTTGTCTTTCCTTTTCTGTGTCTGCAAATTTGACTACCAGGCTCGAGGACGCACCCTGCGAAGAAAATTTAAGTTATATTAATTGAATAATAACATTCAAAACAATCTATACTGTAAATAAAAAATGTCCTCTAGAGACGTCCCATCTGAGAAGTCTGGCAACATTTCCCCTCTGTATAGCGTGGCTAATATGTTGGCAGAAATAATAGCCAGCCTTCCTGTCTCCAGACCTTTTCGTCAGCCGCTTTGACAACCCCTTGGCCAGGCGACTTGCTGAAGGTCGCCATGGGTCCATCGTCTCTACCCCAAACGGCGCAAATTCGTAACAAGGTTGGCGTATTTGCGCAACTTGAGGTTCTCAGCAGAAGACGCCACACTTCCTGCGCCTGACGAGGTCGCCTGGCTGTGAGATGGAGAAAATTCCACGGCCCAAAAGTCATTCAGTCGGATCTCTTGCCATCGCTCCGCACAATCCGTGGTTCTAAATTTGCGGGTACACCAGAGCCCTTCGGATGATATCGTTAATTTTTATAGATATTCTTGTTCTGTTTGTATTATAATTTAGTCCACTAACTAGTTAATACTATAATGTAACTACTCATAGTATTATTAATGTTTGAAATTTATAACTTTGGTGTGGAGTTAGCAAGTTTACTATAATAAACGCTTTGAACGACTAATAAATAAGCAGTGGAATTTGGTGCGAGAGGAATTCCAGCAAAATCTTTGCACCACTTACTGAAAGAATTGGGCCTAAGCAGGTCTGCCGTCAATACGTATATGGAAAGAGGTTCCAAGACGGCATTGACGGGATCATACAGTATTTGGTTGGGTAGGGAGAGGAGCAGAATGGTGGATAGTGAGGCCTTCTTTTCAAACCAGCCTATTGTCGTTGCAAGCCCAAGACACCATTTTTCTCATCTTTACCCACATACGATGGATCCGACACCCGCACGGTGAATCCATGGAATGCTTATAAATTTGTCTTCTCTTAAGTACTGTATTAACAAACTGTATCTTAAAACTACTGTAGTTGTTTTTTCTTCTACATAGCGGAAGTTGGTGCGAGGGTATTTGCCTGTAATAGGTTTACGTGAATAAAAATATTTTGACTTTGACTTTGACATCGATAGGTGGTAGGCGGACTGAGGGTGGTCATTTTCCCAGTCTGCCGGGACGGGGAAGAAGAATCCACCGTTCGCGCTGATAAACCTAGTAAAGTGTATCCATACGTTTCGGGATCAGGCTCGAATTGCCGTCATGTCCAGTCCAGCCGGCATAGTGTTAGGGACTGATGTCAGTCATCAGTGTCTGATTCCAGTTGCTAACATTCATGGACCTTCGCGCGATGGTAAATCAGGTAGGCGCAAGGTCACATTATTAAAAAAAAAAACGTTGAGCTTGCCACTTATCACGATGGACATATAGTAAAGTTAGCTAAATGTAAATACGCTTCTTTAAAAAAAAAGCGTAATTTCTGACCACCCCGGAAGAGATACGGTCGCGATGAGACTTATTTATTTTTACTTTTTCAACTAAACTATAATTTAATAATAATGGGAGATCAAACAAAGAGAACTTTTATGAAACTATGTAAAAAAATATAGCAATTCTGTGGAAGGAAATAATATTGTACAAAATTAAATTTAACAGCAAACAAAATATCGTTATTAAACATTTTTCCAGCGCAAATATTCCGACTTGATAATGCAAAGCATTCTGTCATAACGTATAACGCTTTGTAGACGACGAGCGACAAGAACGTTCTTCATTATATATTTCCAGTACAATGGATAAAATGGATGCTACGGCGTAGCGTCGTAGCGCCGTTGTAGGCGGAATAGGCTCGTAGCAGAGTCGACGCAACAGGTTGGCTTAATGCAACAAGTTATTTGGGCTCGCATCCAAAAATGCATCGGCTGTGGAGACGGACTGCCTGTAAAGTTCGCCACATCGAGCTCTCTAGCGGAAAAGTGGTTTCCTTCCTATTTAACCCCCTTTCTGCTTTCTAATAGTTTCGCAATTACCCTTCTGCTTGCCAACACTAATTGAGCTCTTAACCAAAAGGAAATATTAACAATATGTTAATTAGAAATTTACTTTTTTCGCTTTTAGTTCTCTTCTTAAATACAAGACGGGCTTTTAATCAACCTAAGTTAGATATAAGGTACTTATTTTAAATTGCTCTATATATATACAGGGTGTTTGGAAGGGAGCTGTACATACGCCTAGGGTAGAAACCTGTATATTAACGTTTTATTGTTTTAAATTAAAACCAAAATGAACCTATGCAAAAAGAGTTATTTTCTAAAAACAATTTTCTTCAAACTTTTGAGTTTATCGCAAACAGACAGACAGACCCGGCGGACGAATTTGTTTGTTTCACTACATATTATGTAGTGAAGTGATAGTGATTTTAGAATCTTTAGGTTATTTTCTCCGTGGTCTAGCAATATTTGAAAATAATCTAAAGTAAAAGTAAAGTATCATCACGACCGTTTCCCTTTCGGGGTGGTCAGAAACCACGCTTATAAATAAGCGGATTTTCATTTAGCCAACTTTACTCTATCATGACGAGTGGCAAGCAAGCTCGTCGATGTCTCCAGCGAACCAAACTCGAGATATACGAGTATAACAAATAAATTAAATATTAATTAGAAAGAAAGAAAAAGTTTATTTGTCACAAGAAAAGCACAAGCAGTAATAATAATATTAATAATACAACAAAAAAGATAGTATGGTGACAAATAGGGAATCAGCTCAGCAATAAGCTGCAACACTCGGTCACAGCGCTGATTTTCAGCTGATCCCCTCACATTAAATGTATTTATATACATTAATAAATATTTTTGTATCCCGACCCGGAATCAAACCTGGTATTCCACGGAATTAACCGCTAGACCACGAAGGCAGTTATACTAAGAGTAATTTGAAAATTGGAGATGTTAATTATTGGAACTAGGTCTAATTTTGGTTTAATTTGTTTCATGTATTTTTACTTTATGTGACTGTATGTTTCCAAAATAAAATAAATAAATAAAGATAATGACAATAGTTCTTTCTATATACCGATAATGTCTATAAGATTAAGACACAAGCATTAAACTTATGTAATTTAGATAACTCGAAGACCATCTCTGAATAAGCTTTCATGGGACCCATTTATTACTTTGTTTTACCCAATTAACGAGGCATTATTCGCCGCCTAATTGGAATAACGATGGTTTCTAGTACCATTATATAATTTTCACGTAATTTGTAATAAATATTGCCTCTTTACGAGGTGCCTGCCTTACTTTTTACATTTTAAATAACATAATTATCTTAATAACCAGTGTTCGGGTTCTCGTTTTTTAGCCGCAAATGTTAAGTATTAACTAACGAATTTTCGTTAGTAAAGTATCACCACGACCATTTCCCTTTCGGGGTGGTCAGAAACCACGCTTACACGCACGGATTCACATTTAACCAACTTTACTATATGCCAATCATGACCAGTTCTGTTCCTTGTCTTCACATTGCACTCTCCAGGCAAGACAGATATTTTAACGTTAAATATATATTGTGTACAATTTTGTTTAAATTATATTGACTTAACCAAATTCCGGTGGGAATGTACGGTGATACACTAAGAATAAGAATAAGTGGCAAGCTTGTCGATGTCTCTAGCATACAAAATTTTAAAAATATTATTAATAAATTATTGTTTCCAGACCAGGAGCCTAATTCGGTTAGAAATATTCGAATGAAAAGCGACAGATCTCCAGAGAAAAGTCCATTCGAACATGCATGTCGAAGAATCTGGGCCCAGGAATCAAACCCGTTAGACCGCGGAGGCAGTCAAAACTTCTGAATGTCAATTAAAAAATTATTTCAAACATACAGTACAGAGTCAATCCATGAAAAACAATTTTCGTTAGTTATTTATTTATTTAAATAATTGGAATACAAACAGAATTCATGGCTGAAATTTGTATTGTAACAGTTAAAATAAACAATACATAAACAGCACTGACTAGGAACATTAATATATATACAATATTTAAGGCGAGTAACGGAGGAAAAAAAAACTTACACAATTAATTAAACTTACACTAGTTAAAAAAATAGCTAAAGTTTAAAGAACAATAAATAACTAACTAAAAATAATAATAGATCATATCAGGTTATATAAAAACTAAAAAGTGGCCTGGATCAAATAACAGAATGCAAGAAGAAAATAGTTAAAAATAGTTAAACTGCAATGATACACTCGTATATAAAAGAAAAACATTAGATGCAATATGGAACATACGCTTGATTTGAAGGCTTTTCTTGAGCCAAAGAATAGATCAGCATCATACAATAAATCATTAAATGTATCACACATTTGTGGCGTCTGCACAAAAGACGTCGCGACCAGTCTGCAGTAGTGGGGAGTCATGCCCCCTCCACGAAATACGGATTTTAAACCACCCCACTGAACACAGTGGGGCTGTATATTATTAAGTTAGTTTGACAATAAAATCATCAATCGTTACTTGAGTTTCATTGGTTCTACGACACCCAAACATTCTACGTGTTAAACAGCTATTACAGTCGATAATGGTTTATTTATTTTAATTTTTTTGCACTATATACAAAACCTACTGCCGCTATTATTATTATTATTAAAATACTTTATTGCACTTTAACTTAAAAGTATGTACAAAGGCCATTTCGGCTTTTTCTACCAGCTAACCTTTGGGAGAGTGAGAAGGTATAATATGTGGGGTGCAATTTTAACCTTATTTTAAATTTGAATAAACTACATAAATAGTATGTATACATAGACTACTTAAATATTTATTAACATATAGTAGATATATATGAAGATAGTATAATATTAGAAAGAACCGCTATACAAACATTGTATGTGGTAGGTAGGTGCTAATATTGGAACAGAAAAAATAAAACTTAAAATAAAAAAAATTGCACATATATATATTTTAATACTGGAACGACATGCGACCTTGCACCCACCTGATGGTAAGTGGCGCGAGAGGTCCATCAATGTTAGCAACTGGAACCAGACACTCATAACTGACATTAGTCCCTAGCACTATGCTTGCTTGACTGGGCATGATGGCAATTCGAGCCTGTTCCCGAATCGTGTTGAACACTTTACTGGATTTATCGGAACGTACGGTGGATATGTCCACAAATTACCACCATCAGTCCGCCAACCACCGATTACATTTCTAGTAAAACTAATACTACATAAATAAAATAAAATCTAATAAAATAATAAATAACTATAATCATACTTAATACAAATAAATATTAATATGTATGAAAATGTATTCATATTTATTACAAAGCTCCTAAATTAAAAAGTAAAGTAAAGTATCATCACGACCATTTCCCTTTCGGGGTGGTCAGAAACCACGCTTATGAATAAGCTGATTCACATTTAGCCAATTTTACTATAGGCCAATCATGACAAGTGACAAGCTCTTCGATGTCTCCAGCGTACCAAACTCGAGAAATATCACAAATAAATTAAATATTAATTACATTGACCGCCTCCGTGGTCTAGTGGTAACAAACGTTGCCGTAAACTCGGGAGGTCGTGGGTTCGATTCCCACCGGGGGCAAGTTGTACATTGTATAATTTGTCTCGGTCTGGGTGTTTATATGTATAATATGTATATATTTACAAAAAAAAGTATAATATGTAGTTTATCAACCATCTAGTTTCCGTAACACAAGCCTTGTAGCTTACCACGGAAATTAGATGGCGCTGTGTGACCTGTCTGAAAAATATTTAAAAAAAATATTTATGTATTTTTATTTACATTATTAAATATTTTTGTGTCCCGACCAGGAATCGAACCCGGTACCTCCAAGTCTAAATCCAAGGACTTAATCGCTAGACCACGGAGGCAGTACAAAGCACCTACATTACAAATTACCTATTCAAACGTCCATGTTTTATTTAGGATAACAGGCATAGGTACAGTAAAAAATATTATTATTAATTGTAATTATTTTATACTCTATGTATATTACTTCGAATAAGTTTATATTAATAATAATATTAAAAAATAAATTTAACTAATTAAGATAAGCAATCAACATTTATAAGCGATTAAATTTTAATTTTTTTCTGTTTGTTTTTAATTTTTTATTTAATGTGTATACCTCCTAAACTTAAAGTTCTAAGTTAAAATGTTACTAATAATTATGGAATTAATTCTGAAATAAATAATTTATTATTATTATTAAAAAGGAATAGGAAAAGCAAAAAAAAAAAAAATCAATGTAAAATTGCCCTTAGTTTGTCAGATCTATTTAAAAATAAAGAATAAGAACCGTTTCCCTTCCGAGGTGGTCAGGAACCACGCTTTTTTAAACTTCATGATATCACAAGTGGCAAGCACGTCGATGTCTCTAGCGTACCAAACTCGAGAATTCACAAAAATAAATTAAATATATTATTTATTTATTTATTTAAAACTTTATTGCACTATGTACAAGGGGCGGGCTTAATGCCGCTAGACATTCTCTGACAGCCAACCTTTGGGACAATGATAACTATAACTTAGATCGATAAGTAGGTGCGAAGACGTATTTAAGATTAAATAATAATTAAGTATTATATTGTGCCCCGATCAAAAATGGATCCCATGGATTTAAACGCTAGACCACAAAATAAATATAATATTTTTTTGGCTAAAATTGGCATACTGCATGCATAGACGTAAGGCATAACATAGCTTAATTAAACGGAAATCTACACCGAATGCGTAGCGTACACGTCTGCTGCTATAGTCTGTCATAGCGTTCATCCGGTGTGGCCAGGCCTAAAATCGTAAATTAAGCAAGGTATGTTACGTTAGGGTAAGATCGACACTAAATAATAGCTGTTCTGAGACACTGTTTCCTGCAAACTGGTTTAATGGAGCGCAGTGGGTGCGAGCGGAAGTTAGCGGACGGTATCATGGGCCGAGTGGCGGAGAATAGGGGGCTAGTAGGGGAAGGCAGGCGCGTGCGCAACGGAAGTGCACACAATGCCTTCACTCTAATAGCTGAGATAGCCCTCTGTCATCGCCGCCAGTCCGATAAGAGCCTAAATAACCGCCATGCAAAAGCCCAGTAATGCCCACAATGTCTGCCAATTATGCTTTGTAGCATAGACATGTTTATACGAACCGGTCCTGGAGTTATGGAGGTATGGAATACAAGACTTAAAAATATTCTTTACTGTTACGTAATGACTCTAAAATATTTAGAAACTGAGAATGTATTTGACATCACAAAATAAATCTAATACTAATATAATCTTTCATCAAGTGCATACCTACCGTCTTTTATAATTTACAATCTTGGGATTTAATTTATAGGACTAATTATTTATTTATTTACTATAGTTATTCTTTATATTATATATTATATATATAGTGTGTTTATTAACCTTTCATTAATTTCTTCAATGTTTTTTATTTTTTGAATTATTGTATTTAGAATTTAATTTTTAATTTAAATTGAAGTTATGTAAATTATAGATTTAGTGTAATTGAGAGAGTGTAGTAAAAACTTCTAATCACGGGCAAGGTAGACGGTAAAAGAACAAGAGGGAGAAGCCCCAAGCGATGGTCCAGTCAGGTGACTGACCACCTGAACATCCCTGTACACCAGGCCATCCACTACGCCGAGGACCGAAACCGTTGGAGACGGCTGGTGGATGAGCTGCGTCTGCGACGGAGTCACGATCCCCATCAGTGGGGTACCGACTAAGGAGGAGTAATTGAGACCCCACAATACCGGCCTTCCTAGTGTGGGTCTCCAATAGAAAAACATGTACATAGGATTTTATTGGAAATAAACGATTATTATTATTATTAGTTGCATTTTTTTTTTGTGTTATCTTCTCCCGATGGATGATGAATGAGGTGATGGCGAACAAAGGATCTAGCCCAT
Source organism: Tinea semifulvella (assembly GCA_910589645.1). NCBI lineage: Eukaryota > Metazoa > Arthropoda > Insecta > Lepidoptera > Tineidae > Tinea > Tinea semifulvella. The sequence continues at coordinate 3,983,213 of OU342611.1, read as the reverse complement.
ACAGCGAAGTCTGACGTAATATATCTTTCTTTCTACGAGTTAATGAGGTTATCATCAAATTGCAGATGTTGCAGCATTCTTGGAGTCACTCGCATCATAGCCCAAACACGTAGGGTACAATATGGGAGTTCACAGCGCGGAATAACCGCAAGAAATAAACTGCAACTTTTACCGCATATATATACATATAAAGTCCAATTTATCGTATTCCATAATTATTCACATTGCAGCACATTGAAACTTACACCGATACACAACACTCACGCGTTACACACAATATGAAAACGATAATTATTGTATTATTAATATTTTCATTTTATTATATATATATATTATATTATTTATTTATTTTTTACATTATGCAAAAAATAATAATGCTTGGTGATGGGTAGGTTAGATACAAAATAATGCTAGCATAATAAGGTTCAGTTGTAAGTACATATCTCCTGATACACAGACTACTTTTTCGGGAGATAAGGTTCAAAACAAATGTCAATTTTTATTTGTAAAACATTTATTATTATTTTTTTTGCTCAAGTTACTATGAATTGTATTTTAAAATAAGTTGTGTAAAAATGTTTTTCTCAATAAAGTATTTTATTTTATTTTTATTTATTTTTACATTATTAAACAAAATAACACTTTTGACTAACAATATCCACAAAAAAGCAATTTACAAAACAAAAACTTGCATTTGACATGTTCGTGAAAACACATATATTTTTTAGCTTATAATATGACAATGCCATTATCTAGCTGCAGTACGAATTAATTATAGCTTTAATTATTCATGACATTTTGCAAAATTTTAATGTGCAGTTCAAATTTTGATTTGAAAATATAAGACTTTAAAAAACTCTTCGTAATATGCGATTGATCAGTTTCGTAGCTGTGTCTTGTTTTATTGTTTATTGTATGTACCTAATAAATAATAATAGAGCCATAATGAACAGTGGCAAACTCGTCGATGTCTCTAGCGTGCCAGACTCAAGAATGTATAAGTAGATATTGTATGTAGTATAGTTATGTATATATGTATGTATGTAAGTACTATTAGTATGTAGTATATATATTATTAATAAATATAGTTATTATTTAATAATGATCAGTCTCAAATACGTCTTCGCACCTACTCCTCGATCTAAGTTATACTTATTATTGTCCCAAAGGTTGGCTGTCAGAGAATATCTAGCGGCATTAATCCCGCCCCTTGTACATAGTGCAATAAAGTTTTAAATTAATAAATAAATAAATGTATTTTTGTTGATACAAATATAAAATGCCATCATAATAACTGTAAAAAGATAAATCAGTACACACTCTTTATGAAACTTTTATATACACCTGCCAGTACTTATTACGACAAATAAATTTGTCGCACAAGGGGAAGGGAATTCCTTTTCAGTATAATTGGACGATGAATAAAAGAAAAGGTTACGGCTAAGGGAGAAATGAAAAAAAAAGTTATCTAATATTTTAGGGTATGTATTAACAAATTTCGGCCATATAGCCCGCAAAACACCTGGTAACCTGAAAAGGCTTGTAATCACAGGGAAAGTCGAAGGCAAAAGACCACGTGGCCGAAGCCCCATACGCTGGTCTGACCAGATCCGCACCTCACTGAATACCCAGATGCACGATGCCCTACATGCAGCCGTGAACAGACCCGGATGGCGCAGCATCGTCCGGGACAAAGTGATCCGTGGAAGAGGTCACGACCCACAGCAGTGAGGAGAACGACGCAACGAGGAGGAGGGATTAACAAAAATGGATATATGATATAATGTCAAATCGTCAGTTAATCAATGTATTTTAAGTTTTTCGTCGAATCAGTCTTTATTAATACAATTAATGCCGTAAAACATCTTCTTCTTAGTCGCTACACTCTTGGGGCAGAGTGGTCGTAGTCGTCACTTGAGAATCAGTAGCACGATTAAACAAGCCGTCGCCAGTCCTCTCGAAGCACACGCCCTCCAAACGCACACATGTAGAGGGTGATCCATTGCTGCTATAACCTGATCAGTCTGGTCAGTCCACCTTTTCCTGAACTACCATGCTTTCAATGAATGTATCTACACACCGCGACACGTGTACGAATAAATTGAGAATGCGTGATTGTACGATTGAGGAAAGCAGCTGTCTTATTTCCAGTTCTCAACTCATAATTACTATCACGATACTACGATGTACGTACTGGCAAAGAGAAAATATCACAACTCATAATATATATGTTTAAAGAGTACAAAAAAAAGGATTACTATGGGACCATCGTGACAAGTGGCAAGCTCGTCGACTTCTCTTGCGTACCAAATTTGAGAAGTATCACAAATAAATTATTGTATCCCGACCTGGAACTGAATCGAAAACAAGCCCAAATAACATGTGTCCGCGACTGTACGTGGCAGAGCGTGAGAAACAAAAATTCGATTTCTCCATAATTTCCGGCCAGCCCCATTTTTACCTGCCGGTAGCTATAACTCTATTATTGATTTGACAAATTGATCGGGATTCTATTCTGCAAACTTTAGGTTTTAGGTCACCAGCAGCCCTATTCTGTTACTAAGTCTTAAAGTATTAGTGAATTTGGTTATTTAGGTCACAAGTTGCGTCATTAATACAAAATATTATTCAATTCTCAAATCTATAAGCGCTCGACCTTGACAGAAACCTTGCAAATATCAACTTTAATAGCGTGATATATATAGTAAACGGATTCCATTATATAACGTTTGCGCTTAAGTAATAGAATAGAACATGAATACTTTTAATAGATGAATATTTTTTAGTAGATAAAAAGCACAATTTATTTTAGCCCAACGATTTTACACAAAACCGAGTCTAAAACCAGCCAAAACCACTTAGAAGAAGAATCGCAATTTTTGGATATTGATAGATTTAATTATAACGAGATTGTGCTTACTTATCATTAAGCCGGATTTCTTACGGAGGAAACCGGATTATACAACGTACTATGACCTCGGATTTGGCCGAAATAGATTAATGGAAATTCGGAGGTGCCTGTAAACCGTAACAACGGTGAACCCGCTCCCCTTTTAGGATCACTGATTTTGGATTATTCTAACCGTATTATAAACCTCCTTCAATGCAATTAATGACACCGCTAAACATTTATAATTCATTAGCTAAACAGTACTTCGAATTACTGTCTTCGACTTTTTTCAATTACGCTTTTTAAATTATTTCGGATATGTGTGGCGTTGAAAAATCCATCGAGCACTCGTAACGATCTATAAGATATTCATCCGTTCCAGTCTCATTTATGTTGCGCCAGCCTGGCAAAAACTAACAGGGACAAGATCCAAAGTCACCAGAACATATTGCTCAAAGTGGTCTTCCGAGCACGATTAGTATCAGTATCAGTACAGCCTCTAGAACACAGTGTCCTAGGCCTCCACTGCTGGAGATAGGCCTTCCAGAACATATATCTGGAGGATTTGGCCTACACTTACCACGTTGGCCAGACGGTTTGGCAATTGTCAATGTTTTTGATGACAATTTATTAACGATTCCACAAGTTGGTATTAGTGGAACCGAGACCGACGGCTTAAAGAGCTCTCCGAGGCACGGGAATGGTGATGTTGTAAATCTATGACAAATGTACGTAAGAAAGGTGTATTTTATAAAGTGTAAATGTATTCTTTGGGTTGGTTTGAACCGACCTTTGTAGGATTTAAGGAACACGTTCTTACAACCGAGCCACCACCGCGCCGAGACGATAGTTAGTGTGTAATTCCGTCATAACTCGAGATCTGGAAATTCCTACTATTTATTTATTATTTATTAGTTTTAAAAAATCACAGCTTATTATATTAAACATATAAACAAAGTAGCAATAGTGGAACACAAGCCAAAGAGATTTTATATTATTTATACAATAAAATTAAAACAGAAATAAGAGTAAAATATAGTAATTAGATTTAAATTGTAAGTAAGTAAGTAATACGATATTAATTAATAGTGCAATTGAACTGTGACTGGCAAAAGTAAAAGAAAAATAACAATAGTAACAAATAAGTGAAAACCAATAGGTTAATGATTATTTACCTAAAACAAAATAAATGAATGAGAGGCTAAAACGTTATATGAACATGGCTAAAACGAAGAATAAAGTCATTTACAGTAATCTAAACATGTAAATGAATAAATGTTTTATTTTATTTTATATGAATTATGTTTTTTATTTGTGAGTATTTAATGTTCTAGTTTATTCATGTCATATTTTATTTTTCCATTTAGGTTCAGTTTCCATTAAAAATTAAATTACGTTGTATATATAGATTAAAAACTAGTGTAACCTGTATAGTTTCTTATTATTAGGTTTTTTTTTTTTTAATTATATAAAAAATAAAAAACTATTGAAGAGTTTGTCGTCGGTCTGCCTAGACGTATGTTCTATCGGATCGACAACGGACACTTCAAGCATTCCAAGAATATCACTCCGTTTTGTGAACACCCCCCTCGACGGGATAGCACTTCCAAGTGCCCTTGGAGGAGAGCTGAAATAGTCAAACCTAGACCCTGGTTCGTGAGCCACACGGGTGCTGTTAAATTATCATAGGAGGCCCATTAACTGCCTCCGTGGTCTAGCAGTTAAGGCCGTGTATTTAGACTTGGAGGTACCGGGTTCGATTTCTGGTCGGGACACAAACATATTCATTAATGTAAATAAAAATACATTTAATTAATATTTAATTTATTAGTGATATATCTCGAGTTTGGTACTGGAGACATCGACGAGCTTGCCACTTGTCATGATTTGCCTATAGTAAAGTTGGCTAAATGTGAATCCGCTTATTCATAAGCGTGGTTTCTAACCACCCTGAAAGGGAAACGGTCGTGATGATACTTTACTTTATACTTTTAGGAGGCGCATTAACCATCTGAGCCTGGACGAACCCACTGTCTGACTTTGTTCGTATTAGAGCTAGATGATGACTTCATATATAATATAATGTTTATCTCTATATTCAAAATATCCGCAACATATAAAAGCAAATGGCTAGTAAAAAAGAAATCTCTTTTTATAGAAAAGCTACTTAAAGGTTTAAATTGATTGTTTTAACAAAATACTGTACTTTACGAGGAGCTCGAGCCTATAGGCTTGTTTTATTGAACCTAGACGTCTTATTCTCCAATATAAATGAAAGCCATGTGAAAGGGGGACTTGCCTCATAAGGCATTGTTCACGTAAGTCCCTCCACAACGAGCAGCCATAAAATCCATAGGGCAAACGTCGGCCTACGGTTTAATTGGAATCTTTAAAAGTTTGTTCACATTGCGATACATTATTTATTTATTTAATTTATTTATTTAACTCTTTAATGTACAAAGACAAAGGCGGGCTTTAATGCCGCGAGACATTCTATCATAGCCAACCATTGGGACAACTTTAAACACTTAAATGAAAAATAGGTGTACACATATTAAAATTGAAATTATGAGTTATATTTATTTTTATTTATTAGTGTCAACCCGGATGGTATGGTGCGACAGCGTTGCTCCATGAACATCTTGTAGGTCCGGACATTCTGATCGGCAAGCTGGAATTCATAACAGGATGTTCACATGGCTTGAGCAGCAGCCTTCATTTTACCCATTGTTAACGTCCTGTTAATGATGTAGCCCAGGTATTCCACTCGATGTTCTGTCTCCAAAGCTGACGTGGTGGAGGTATACGGAATCTAGATGTCATCAAAGCTGCAGCTTTGCCGATATTAATGGACATACTCCACGATCGAAAAGATGTAGTATGGAATGGTATGGGATATATTTTTTCTACAGTATGGATTTACAAATAAATTAATAATAGAAATAAATGAGTTGTTGTGACAATAAGTAATTAAAAATTTCACCCTCGCCGAGTCGCACCTCAGCGCATGAAGCGGAGAAAATATATTTATTTGTGCTGTTTACTGTAGAAACTCCGGGCCCATGGAGACCAAGCGCCAAACAAATTTTAAAAGACATAACACCACGTCTCTCTCCTCTGGTGACAAAAGAGCTGTCCTTTTTTTTCGCCTAAAGAATCAGCATTGCAATTCAGAAAGTAAATGCAGCCAGCATTCTTGTCATCATTCCACGCGGACGGAACTTTATTCATATCCGTAGTATTAATTTTATTTAATATTTTCTAAATGTTTAAAATGAGAATGCCAATTTTTCTTAGAGAAATGGGCCCAATAAAACATTCTCGTGCCATAATAAATTATTTTTTATTTGATAGTTAATATATTTTGTTTTCATAATCTGTAATTAATTTTATTTATTATACCTTAGCATAACGACAATTGACAAAAGCTTTTTTTTACGTTAATAATTACATAGTTTCGATCCCGCCGATTTGAAATCCAGTGTTTTATCTATAATAAAGTACCTGGTCATAATAAAGAACCTAATCGTATAAATAGTACTTTGTAACATACATAAATTACTACCAATTGACTATTTAATTAAATAGTATTTTAATGCTGGAGTAAAATAGATGTTTTAATTAAATTTAAAATAAACACAATTAATTGTTACGATTATTAAATTGTATTTAGTTGAGGCTGCAAAAAAGTTGGGGCCTGGTTTTGGGCAATCTCTTTTAAAAGGATTGTATAAATGAAATTAACAAATAGTCTAAGTCTTGTAGCATTGTGTTTCTATATTAACTTAAGTTAACCATTTTTTTTATTACTTTTACAAAGTTCTCTTTTAGCGCCAAGTATACGAACAGGGCTTGGGCTAAACTCTCGTAACTCGTAAAATGGGATGTTTAATTAGTTGGGTGATCACCTGGTCGCCGCATAACTCACGCCAATGAATCTTAGACTGTCGTGGAATGTTCGGGCCCGCCTGTCAGGGATTAATTCGGCTTATTATGTGCCGGCGCCATCGTGTAAAATAAAACCGAGCCAGATAAAAGTGAGGCCCCTAATCCTGCAAGCTGAAGCAGCTTCAATATCGGTAATACTAGACGTATAAAAAAACAGGTCCAAAACGTTTCTTCTACCAATGCCAAATTTACTTGTAAACGAATTTTTCAAGAGTGTGGCGATCCCAAATGCCATAACTACCTAAAACAGAATATTTCGATTATATTCAACGAGGAAATGCGGCGAGCGTTTTAGCTACCCTCCCTGGTGGTAAGCCCTTAGTTTATTTTGTAGAATAGTTTTAATTTCATATGTATTTTTAGTTTAGTTTTATTTATAATTAGTTTTTTAATATTTTTGTAGCTACTTCGAATAAATTTACTTGTTACATGTTATTTTATTGACGTCTAGTATTGACTGCCTCCGTGGTCTAGCGGTTAAGGCCGTGGATTTAGATTCGTAGGTACCGGGTTCGATACCTGGTCGGGACACAATAATATTTATTAATATTTAATTTATTTGTAACATTTCTCGAGTTTGGTACGCTGGAGAAATCGACGAGCTTGCCACTTGTCATTATTGGCCTATAGTAAAGTTGGCTAAATGTGAATCACCTTATTCAAAAGCGTGGTTTCTGACCACCCCGAAAGGGAAACGGTCGTGATGATACTAGTATTAGAAAAGTCTGTTAACCCTCTGCAGCTAATGTGGTAGTCTCCTAAACACCCTGTTTCAGTTTTTAATTTCCTTAGTTTATATTTTTGACAATTTTAAAATATTTCATCAACGAATTCATGTTAATAGTAGGTACCTACTATATAAAGTTTTAAAAGTTTTATAAAATCCCATTTTATACTTAACTTTAAATTGACATTCGTACATGTACGAGTACAAACCACTAAATAACAATATTTTGTATAACTTTTATTACAAAATGAAAATATATAAATACGTTGTACGATGTTTATTTATGTAATATATTTTTTTAATAAGTACTTTATATAAATTAAAACTATTTAAAAACATATTAATAAAATTATCCTTAAAAACTAAATTAAAAATAAAACTAAAATTTAAACTATAAATATAAATATTCATCCATGACTTGATCATGTGGTAGTGTGCCAAGAACACTCGCAGCATTCCCCCGCTGCACAGCGATACTGATTTGCTGCGCGAAAAAACTGCGAGCTCTGTTGTCACATACAGCGTTAACCAGCCGCTTAGACCGTTCTTTAAAAACCCATTGTCTCAAGACAAAATTTATATTGTATATTATTATTTGGTTTGTATAATAATTAAATATAATGCATGTTAGTTAACGACTTCTATGCATTATCACTACACTACTTATAAAGGGGTCCACCAGTCTATACGTCACTTAAATTGTTAACGTTGAACACGTCAGTTGCAGAGGGTTAATTATTAATAATTATCATCACTGGCTTAGGGATTTACAAATAGAGAAAAAATGTTATAAATGTTTTAGCTATTTTTTTTTGTTTAAGATTAGTTTTTGAAAGTGAAAATATGACAGTTGATTTACTAAATTTCTGAAAAGTACACTCTTACTTAAATGAGTGAAATAATTTAACATATTTTACGCCGCGTCTATGAACGAAAGACAGCTTATCTTCTTAACCACCAAAAAAAACCTGATGCTGGTTACCTACTGATTTTTGAGTTAAACTTTAAAATATCCGTGAGCTTGAAGGAGCTAATGAACTTGCAAGTCAATTTCCCAAGACGGCGCGCGAGTTCCGGGAGGAAATGTGGGAAGGCACAGAGGTAAAGAAAATGAATGAATACATCGCTCAAATGACAAGCAGGCGTAACTTATTCTTTAAATAATTGTAGGGGAAAATATCTATTGGCTGACGGAGACAGTTTTGGAAGAGAAAAAGAAAGGTTACGCACGTGGGTCCCGCTTTCACCTGTCTTCCTCATGGAAGCCTTCAGATCGAATCCAGCAGATATGTGCACTGTATTGTTTTACCATTGGGTTCGATTATTTTTATTAGCACAACACTTTTATGACATTTTATATAGTTTTGGTTGAGCCGGGGCTGCTAGCGCACACTCGGAGACCAGCGGACGTGGGCGTCCTGATGATAATTAGGTGATCACCGACGTGAGACATGAACACGACGCGGTCTGATTGCAGTACGATGAACTGCTTTATTTTCATTGACAGATCGTGATCATGCGATCGATGATGACTGGCAGCCTCTAGAGGGCTTAAGCCTCAGCTGTCGTACCGAAGTAAGCCACTAGATGGCGCAACGTAAGGAAATAAATAGATAGACAGGTAACAAGGATTTTATCAGCTATTAGATAATTGCTAATTCCCTATCGAAAAATATTATAAACAAAAAGTAAACCTAGGTACTGAATAATAATAATAACAGCAGTGGTGGTTAAGTTGTTGGAACGCTGCGCTGTCTTTCAATCTAAAGGTCGCGGTTCGAACCCTGACTTGTACCAATGAAAAATATAGATTTATTACCTACAATGTGTATCTTGAAGAGCATGGTAAGCGGTCAGTCCCGGTTCTACTAATACCAACTTGTAAAAACATTAAGGAATTGACAAGGAAATTTACACCAGTTCCTCGCCAACTCGTCTGGCCACCGTGGCGAGAACTAATCTTTATAAATATGTTCTGGAAGGCTGATCTTCAACAGTGGAGGTCTAGAACTTCGTGTTCTAGGAGCTGTGAAGATGATGAGCTCACTGCGAAACCTTTAGTGAACCACAGCAGCTGCCACATGCTAGCTTAAAAATTAAATGGTTAGGCTGTGACATGTAAAACGACAGAGGTTTTGGAGATATTCCTATATGCCTTCTGAGCGTCGATTTCCAGCAAGAATGTAGAAAGAAAAAGCAGGAAAAGTATTATCGATTGGTTCGGTGAGCGAATCCAATTTGGGAGCAGTGGTACAGACAAAAGAAATCCGAACGCCGCGATGCGTCTCAGGAATGCCGCACGTTAAATTTCGCCTGATATAATCATAATTGTGGACATATACATATATACATTTAAATACCTGCCTAGCTATTCAGTTTTTAGTTGAAGTCAACTTTAGGGCCAACGCAATGTTTAATGCTCTGTGACCAGCGACTGAAGGTGTGTATGGCGATGTGAGTACCAACCTATATGGCCCGCATCACATGAAGCACCAAAAAGCAAATTAAATCATTGGTAACTGCTATTCGACCAATCACAAGTCGCGACGAAAGTTGTAAGTTTTGTGTTATATTTCACGAAATAACTAGGCCAGTGTAAGGTTGATGATTTTTATACTGAGCACAAGATAATCGTGCCTCTGGATAGGAGCAACTTCCGCCAGCCTTTAATCTCTACCACTATGCAAGTTTGACAACATGTTTTTTACACTTTATTTGAAAAGGACTTTGTGCCGACAGTATGTTACTATTCCGCCGTCACGTCAACTAGTGAAGCATTTCTTTACCTTATAAGATCGTACAGACTATGCACTGCAAATGACTCACGGAACGCCACCACGAATGCTGGCAGTCTCGCTAGCACGCAACCCGACAGATCACCGTTACTGACATTTTGGCATATATTAATCGTATATTTTATTTCCTAGAAATTTTATAGACTACATTTCTTAAAATTTCTCAGACTTGTTATAGATTCAATACCAACGTTCCCGTGCCTCGGAGAGCACTTTGAGCTTTCGTCGGTCCCGGATCCACTAATATCAACTTGTGGAATCGTTTATAAATTGTTAATAAAAATTGACATCATCTCTCTCTCTCATCCCTCGCCAACCCGTCTAGCCAACGACGCGAGTGTAGGCCAAAGACTCCAGAAATGTATCCTGGAAGGTCCATGTCCAACAGTGGAGCACTCTATGCTCTGGCGGCTGTGATGATGATGATGTGATGACACTTCAAAAAATATCTTCAGTGTGCGACAAATGTCAGTGTTTTGTTGTGCTTGTCCTAATACCTATACAGATATAGGTCTATGATAATAATATTTTGTGACGATCATTTCTGGTAGATGACGAGTCCAAGATTATATCTTTTATTTAACTGCCGCGGTAGTCGAAGTAATATGTTCTTATTTCTTTCTATCCGCCTTCGTTTCTTGTTCGGTTTTTGTCGGTCATTCTCGGTTCATCTTTATTATGGCATAGGTATAGGTCGCTCGATAAAAGATGCGCACAACACTTTGAGAAATAATTTATTTGTGAAACGTTCACTTAGTTTTTTCACTATAGGCCAATCATGACAAGTCGCAAGCACGCCGATGTCTCCAGCGTACCAAACTCGAGAAATATCACAAATAAATTAATTATTATTTAAATGTATTTATTTACATTAATAAATATTTTTGTGTCCCGATCAGGAATCGAACCCGGTACCTCCGAGTCTAAATCCACGGACTTGACCGCTAGACCACGGAGGCAGTTTGTACTTTGGCTGATCGTAGTACTTAATAAATTGGAATTTAGTATATTTTATTAACGATTTCAAAAGTTGGTATTAGTGGAACAGGGATCTCTCCGAGGCAAGCAAGTGTTGTAAATCTATGACATCAGTACGTAAGAAAAGTGTATTTTTCATGAAAAGCGTTGTAGTAGTTGCAGTTACAATTTTGTTTTTTTTTTCCAAAAAGGGTATTTTGACTTGCGACTATAAGATTGTGTAATTGTGGTAATAAAAGTTTTGTTAAAGGAAAGTGCTTGTACTGTTGGCGCTGCACATGATTCACTTTTTACCTCATTAATTTTCATCTTTTCGCTTTGTTCTTCACATAATTTTCTCTCCACCGCTTCCACACGACCGCGATAACAGCTCTCTAAGGCTTGACGTTTACTGACGCCATAGGAAATTAATAAGGGATTTTTAGGTAACGAAAATAGATAATAAAATAATATTTTTTTTTTTAAACCAGACATAATTATGTTTATCATTAATCTAATTTTGACATACGAATAATATTAATTTAACATACAATTTTTAGTTTATCAAATATAAGTTCAATGTAAGACAAAGTTCTTTAAAAATGTTTTTATTTTATAGATTTGTAAAAATTTGCATGCTGGAGACAGTAAAAATATGCTGATCTTAATTTTATATTTCATCTACTACATTGTACCATATTTTTAAGCAAATAAAGATTTTAAATTTGAATTTGAATAGTTTTATACGGCTCTAATAGACCATCGTGTTGAAGACTGACCTCTATTATTCAATAGAGCATTTTGATGCGCTTGGTCACTGCTCTATTTCTAGGCAAACAGAAGTCGTCATCAAGCTAACAATAAATATTTGCCATAATATCTATGCATTTTTTTTTTTTTTTTTTTTTAATACTAGCACGACATGTGAACCTGCCCCCACCTGATAGTAAGTGGCGCGCAGGGTCCATGAATGTTAGCAACTGAAATCAGACCCTTATGTCCGACATCAGTCCTTAACTCTATGCCGGCTTGAATATACACGTAGATCTCGTATGCGTTTATTTACAAACATAAGTATATATTAGTATGTATGTAAATTTTAATAAATCAAACAATAGGATAAATCTATAACAAAATATGTTTGTTATTAGATAATTAGGACTCAACTGCTTCCGTCGTCTACCGGTTACGATCGCAGAATTAGACGCGGAGGTACTTATTTCATTTAGTTGTGATATAAGTGGAGTCTGGTACGCTAGAAATATCGACGAGCTCGCCACTTGTCATGATGAGCCTGCAGTAAAGTAAAGTTGGCTAAATATTAATCCGCTTTTCTTAAAAAAGCGTGGACTGACCTTTCCGCACATATTTTTACCGTACAGTGTCGTCAGTGAACGTCAAGCCTAAATAACATAAAGTGCATTGGATTTTATGAAATCTTGGAGTCGGTGGAGTGTTGCCGACTGATACCGTTGTTTGTTGACATTGCGGCTGAGCTGTACCCGGCCAGCCTAAACTTCCAACTTGCCTTGTTTTTTTAGAATGAAAAGGGTACGTGCTTTGACTAAGTTATAATCACAGTAAGGACTGGGCATTGAACACAATTACAATTTTCCGTAATTTTTCGTGGTACGTTCTTATTGACTTTGATAATTTTTAAAATACATATTCTAGAAGTTGTCATTAAGGAATAGTTCCGCTGGTCGATAATAGATGGCGCTATTATTATAGCCTTAAAACGCTAATCATAAAGTTTATATTGGCTCCAATCTATGTTCAGTTGACCATTACGCAAAAAAGATTTTCTTGCCGATCATAGATGGCGCTATTACAGTTGCACAATCTTAAAAACACTAGCCGTAAGGTTGATACCAACCAATAAATACTCGTACGCTGATTTTATTGTTTGATTTAAATTTATTAGGAATACTTATTATTACTACTATTATATTATTATTGTTTTTAATTGGCTCGGTTGTAAGAACGCGTTCCTTAAATCCTACAAAGGTCGGTTCAAACCCACCCGGAATGTACCAATGAGAAATACACTTTTCTTACGTACATTTGTCATAGATTTACAACACCATCGTTCCCGTGCCTCGCAGAGCACGTTAAGCCGTCGGTCCCGGTTCCACTAATACCAACTTGTGGAATCGTTAATAAATTGTCATTAAAAATTTACATCATATCCTCGCCAAGCCGTCTGGCCAGCGTGGCGAGTGTAGGCCAAATTCTCCAGATATATGTTCTGGAAGGCCCATCTCCAACAGTGGAGGTCTAGGACGCTCTGTTCTAGGGGCTGTAATGATAATGATATATAAAATTATATATATATATATATATATATATATATACAATTTTAGTTATATATAAGATATGTATTAGATATTAATATCTTTCTGTATTTCATTCTTGATATTGCATGCTGTGTACAAATGTTGCGTTGGCAAACTTACTATTTATTTATATCACTGTATTTTGTTAAATCTTTTGTCTGTTAACTGTTTTTTGTACCTTAGTAAATAAATAAATAAATATTAGCTCTATCTATTGCTTAGTAGCCATGTTTTTTAAAACTGTTTTCTATAATTGACCGCCTCCGTGGTCTAGTGGTAACAAACGTTGCCGTGAACTCGGGAGGTCGTGGGTTCGATCCCCACCGGGGGCAAGTTGTACATTGTACAATTTGTCTCGGTCTGGGTGTTTATATGTATAATATGTATATATTTACAAAAAAAAAAAAGTATAATATGTAGTTTATCAACCATCTAGTTTCCGTAACACAAGCCTCGTAGCTTAGCACGGAAATTAGATGGCGCTGTGTGACCTGTCTGGAAATATTTATTATTTATTATAATACTTACATGTTTGCTAGCATTAGTTTTCTTTCTTATACCTATTTGACTTCATTGGGCACTGATAAACAAAATAATAAAAAAAAGTAAATTATCATCACGACCGTATCCCTCGCGGGGTGGTAAGAAACCACGCTTATAAAGCAGCGGATTCACATTTAGCCAACTTTACTGCCGCCCAGTAATGACAAGTGACAAGCTCGTCGATGTCTCTAGCGTACTAAACTCGAGAAATATCACAAATAAATTATTAAAATATTAATATTTATTTACTTTAATAAATATTAGTGTGTCCCGACCAGGAATCGAACCAGGTACCTCCGAGTCTAAATATATGGACTTAACCGCTAGACCACGGAGGCAGTTAGCAAAATAATAAATAATGCCGAGTTTTATATGCAGGTCAATTCGTACCAAAAATTTTGAAGGATATATTTTGGGTTTCGAATTAGGTAATGAAAACAATAACCTTCCTTTGAATTTTCATAAATTTACAATCGTCAAAAAGTATATTTTACGATTCAAGGCTATAATTTTGGGAGCCGGGCATGGGCTTTCTTGGTTGTTGATTTGCTGGTTGACGGGCTCTTAAATCTAATTTTTAATCATAAACCTTTCAAAATCCCGAGCCTCGATAAAATTATAATATTAGATAAGATTTTTAGCTATAGACAAGTAATTAGTTTTATTTTAAATTTTGTTCCCTTACATGCCAATTAAGAATGAATTAAAAAAAAAGTCATTACCAATATAATAAATACGAATTATGACACAGAATTGGAGTAAATTGTATATAGTATTTTATATATCGACCGAAACAGTATTGAAAAATGACAATTTTGTCACACCTCAAATATTTGACTTAGTTTTTGCTACGCATAGCTAAGTTAAACGGTGGTGGCTCGGTTGTAAGAACGCGTTTTTAAATCCTACAAAGGTCGGTTCAAACCCACCCGGCATGTACCAATGAGAAATACACTTTTCTCACGTACATTTGTCAAAGATTCACAACACCACCGTTCACGTGCCTCGGAGAGCAAGTTAAGCTGTCGGTCCCGGTTCCACTAACACCAACTTGTGGAATCGTTAATAAATTGTCATTAAAGATTGACATTGACATGATATCCTTGTCAAGCCGTCTGACCAACGTGGCGAGTGTAGGCCAAATTCTCCAGATATATGTTCTGGAAGGCCCATCTCCAGCAGTGGAGGTCTAGGACGCTGTGTTCTAGGGGCTGTAATGATGATGATAGCTAAGTTTTCCTTTCTTAGTCGGACTAAACATTCATCTTTGGAATCTGATAAGCTGCTGGTCGTCTGCTTTCATACTCTTTGTACCGCATTGATGTTTAGTCTTCTACTATCAGGAGTCAAAATAATTTAAATAATGTCGTGTCACAAATCATTGTAATAGATTTACGTGACTAAAAATATTTTGACTTTGACTTTGACCTTCGCTCTGAAACTTGAGCGGCGCCATCTAGTTATAGCACAGCTATAACTAATTAAATATTCATTTCAACTCTTCAAAACAAAATATTAAAAAAACATGTTATTAAATAAAATCATTTCGAATCTCAAAACGCTTACTTTAACGGTATAATTTAGCATTAATAAAGCTGAAAGCAAACCTCTGGTCAGTGTAGAATTGTAGACGGCAAACGCAGAAGAAAGAATAAAGTGGTTACACGTGGCCACGATTGCGAGTAGATGAGATGGCCAGGGGAGGCAATTCTTGAAACTGATAGTTTTTTTATATTTATTTGTTTATAAACTCTTTATTGCACAAAAAACTTAAAAGTAATGTACAAGGGCGAACTTAATGCCTTTCGGCATTTTATAACAGCTAACCTTTGGGAGTGTGGTAGAGGATTTGCGGGGTGCATTATTATAAATATACAATTTACATACAATACATAATAATCGTTACATACTACTACTTAAATACATATATATATATATATATATATATACACAAATACGAAACCAAGCAAGTATATAGTACAGTTTACACACAATAAAAATAGTATGATATATATAGGTACTAGGAAGATCTATGTTGTTTGTTTAGAAAGTGAGCGATAAGTAGATTTTTAAATATATTAATGGACGGCGCCCGTCTGATAACCAGAGGAAGTTTGTTCCACTCACGAGCAGCGGAAACTGTAAAAGAATCTGAATATCTGCTGGAAGAATGGGTAGGGATTTTGAGCTGATTGTTATTAGCAGAGCGAAGATGAAGATTATGACTGTATGAACATTATACCAGTATGAACATCCCCCGAACTTTATTGTCTAATTAGAGAGTAAAATAAACTATCATCACGACCGTATATCATCCCGGGTTGGTCAGAAACCACGCATTTAAAAAAAAAATGGATTCACAATTAGTCAACTTTACTATAGGCCTATCATGACAAATGGCAAGCTCGTCGATGTCTCAAGCGTACCAAACTCGAGACATATCACAAATAAATTAAAGACATTATTGTGTCTCGACCAATAATAGAACCCGGTACCTCCGAGTCTAAATCCACGGACTTAACTGCTAGACTGCGGCGCAAGACTTCGTCATATTGTCTAATTGTTGTTGAATTTTGTATTTTTATCGTACAATCAGTTACATGTGCTAACATTTACGATAAATAGACATATTTGACAGCCATGTCATGGTAAGAATTTATTCTATATATACCACCCGATGCCGAGTTAGAATTTTTATACTACTATTTTACTTTGTTCCTTTGTAGCACTCTGGAGACCAAACGCGAGGGCATATTTTAATACTTGTCACGTCAATCAATTATCACCAAAAATCGTTTTTTTTTTTCTATGTATTATTATTTTTTAGGTTATTTTTAGATTTTGTTTTAATATAGTTTATTTAATATCGTAATTCTTTTATATTGTTTGTATATTACTTCGAATAAAAATTATCACCATGAAATATTTTTATGATTATTATTATGTCAAATAATAAATTCGAATGTGAAACATAGCGATTTTAACAGGTTGTTGTTGTTGGGAAGATTTTACACGGTCAGTTTTTAATGGGTCCAGACTGTTAAAGGCACTATGATTCACATTAGAATTTGTTTTATGTGTCTACAAATTATACAATTATTTCAATGCTGTAGTTCAGCAGTTCTTGAACTTTTTTGGGCATGTTTTTTTCGTTTCAGTTTTTTTAAATCGTTTTTTGTTTTAAATTACTGTGTCAATGCTGTGTCACCACCTTTTTTCTAAATAAGCAGAATAGTGTCTTCTAGTTCAATATAATAATCACTTATGTTATGTATTTTATGCTTATCATTATTATTATTCTAAATCAACTGTTACTTTACTACTTTTACTGTTACTGTTACTTACTGTGTACTAATTTAACTTAATTATATTATATATATATATGTAGGTATTTATGTATATATTTATTCAGTATATATAATATTAGTATGTAAGTCTATTATAATAAATTGCACACTTCGTTGTCACCTCTCCACACTCCCAAAGGTTGGTTGTTAGAAAATGCTTAGTCATTAAGCCCGCCTATGTACAATATATTTTTTAATGCAATAAATAATTTTTCAATTGAATGCTGTAAGCGAAATCTCGTAAAAGAAATACAGTGATAGAATTTTAAGAGTTACAGCGCTAACGTTCAAGAATTGGCCTCCAGGCCGCGCTGAGTGCACTTTATGTGGCCAGCTACATACCTATCTACATTTTGTTATTCTATGCAAATTGCCAAAATGCGGACCCACCACTAACCGCAGTCAACCGCTTTGCAAAATGCCCTCCGAGCTCACTGTTTCCGAGATTGGAATTTTTATGCAAATTCTCAAAACAAAATTCAAAGACTTGGCCTTTAGGCTGTTTATTCACCAAAAGAAATTAGCGGCGCGCGAGGAATATAGGAGGATCACCAAGGATGTTATGGAGATCCGTAACCTAGACATTAACAGAGGAGGCTAGGCATTAACAGCGGAGGCTAGGCATTAACAGCGGAGGCTAGGCATTAACAGCGGAGGCTAGGCATTAACAGCGGAGGCTAGGCATTAACAGCGGAGGCTAGGCATTAACAGCGGAGGCTAGGCATTAACAGCGGAGGCTAGGCATTAACAGCGGAGGCTAGGCATTAACAGAGGAGGCTAGGCATTCTCTGCCCGTTAACCATAACGTTATACATTTAGATTTATTTCTTGAATATATATTTTTTGTAACCATTGTAATTGTTGCGATAAATAAAGTATTTTCTTTCTTTCTTATTATAAAATGTACATACACTACGCAGGAGCATTCTTTGTTTTTGCGAGGTACAGAAAACAAATCTCTACTACCCTAGGTACACTATTAAGTAGTGGAGGAGCGTCCACTTTATTATTTACCAATAGAACCTATCACTTTAGTATCATATCACATCACCATGAAGTGATAAAATCAAAAATCAAAATAATTTATTTCCATTGGTTCTCTCGAAACAACTTGGATACAGTCAGAACTAATAAAATCAATACATTTTTCACAACATATGTACAGTACTCCCAAATTAATAATGCGCATGCAGATCTTCGCTAATTGTCGTATTCCCGGAAACACCCGAATCATTAAATCGTAAGAGCCCTAAAGAATGCACTTGCAATTTGCACCTTGTATGAAAGAAATAGAAGTCAATATCATAAGTACACAATCGAAAACAATTCGGGCAGTTGTTTTTATATATTGGCAGTGACTGCACGTGTACTCTCTGTGTGGAATTATATAGAGCTGCATTACACACCCTTCTTGGTTTTGTATTTAAAGGTGAATTTAATTTCAACTTTAATTATCTTATTTAAATAGTTTATTTGACAATTGCTTGTCTGTCTGACACAGGCAGAGATTTTATATTTAAAGGAGGTCACTACAGTACTATAAAATTTTCGAAGTAAATCAATCCAACAAAGATTGTAGCATATTCTCAACCGTGTGGTTTTCCTCGCTATTTACTTACATGGAATTATCGAATTAAATTTTTAGCACAAAACACATAATTCTACTAAATTATGCATGAAGAAAGTGCACTTAACCACTCTATATACATGTACGTCTTCCGACGCTCGGGGAATACGACCGTTGCCGAACAGTGACGAAGATTTCTATGCGCATTATCACTTTGGGAGAGCTGTACTAATCAAAGTGATAATAATGGTTGGACCGTAAACAAGCAATAATCCATATTTATGTATGCTATGCACAACATTATTGCTATAAGCAAGTAAAACTAACTAACTTAGAAACTACTTAAATAAGATCGTGGCTGTAAAGAGGCCGTGTCAGTTTGCATTCTAAATACTTAATAATTATGATGTATAGAAATTATATACATATGTCAGATAATTTATAAATGTATAAAACAAAATAATAATAATAAAAAAAAAAAAAAAAAAAAAGACGTCATCTTATAATCTAAATACTAATAATGATATGTCAATTCAACATAAATTCATAGCTGTAATGGGCCGTGTCATCTTATATTCTAATAGCATTAATACGCAATAGTGGAAATTTTCCTTACGAACAGATTATTTTCATAGCAGTAGATGGATAAACAGCCTTATGTTGATGTCTACGCTTTGTGGTGGAACTTTATTTCGAAACAATTAACTAGTACGGGACTTTATTTTACATTATGCTAATTATAATTAAGTGTTACATAAATATTCATTGCAATAAAGAAACTTGGCGGGGGAAGGCAACCTGTTTGACTGATCGTCGCGTGTGCACGATCTCTGTTATGCGAAAACTGATAGTTTGCTATATTTTTTTAGGTTAATATTTTTTTTTAATCACTGTCACTATCAATACATATTATAAACAAAGTCCTTTGCCGCGTCTGTCTGTCTGTTTTCATGCTGTTTTCATCCAATGGATAAATTAACGATATTTTATTTTTTATTTATTAGATGCTCATAGCAAGATATATAAACAGATACAAATCATTAACTTAGATCTGGACTTCATCTAAAAAAATTTAGCATACAGCTTGGCATTTTTACAACCATTCCAATGGTAAGGTTAGGAGGTGGTTTCTTAATCATATTGCAGTAAATATACATAAATGTATGAGAAAAGGAGGTGATTCTGAAACCGACCCCCAATCACAATTTATCAGTGCAATTCATTGAATATACACTTAAGCATGCATTTGTTTCGTTATAAGAATTAATTATAAAAAAAAGTAATTGTCAGGTAAAAAGGTCAAAACAATATAAAGGTCAAAATTAAATTAATCGAAAAATAATAGTAATATTTCTAATAGGTATATGTCCAATGATTTATTTATTTCCTATTTCCCTTCTATTAGTATTAGGTAGGTAATCAAATGAAATTAGGATCTATTCTTATAATGTCTTGGATACTTTTCTTAAGGTGAACAAGCCTGGAGTCAAATATGTCAATTACATCACTATGTTTCCTATTTATGTCATCAAAGAAACGGCACATTCTAACCATAGGGTTGAAGTAAGATGTGTTGTTAAAGTTTAATAGAAAAAAAGTAAAGTATCATCACGACCGTTTCCCTTTCGGGGTGGTCAGAAACCACGCTTATAAGCGGATTCACATTTAGCCAACTTTACTATAGGCCAATCATGACAAGTGGCAAACTCGTCGATGTCTCCAGCGTACCAAACTCGAGAAATATCACAAATAAATTAAATATTAATTAAATGTATTTATTTACATTAATACATATTTTTGTGTCCCGACCAGGAATCGAACCCGGTACCTCCGAGTCAAAATCCATGGACTGAACCGCTAGACCACGGAGGCAGTTAAGTTTAATGCCAATAAAATGTTTAGTTTAATGTGTAAAAGTTTTTTTTTTTTAAATAAAACTGATGACGTCAGTAGGTTCAGTAGGTTTTGGTAGTGTTTGTATATGAAATGAAGATGTAGCACGGCCTCGGTCTGAAACAGGCGAGCAAACAGTCCTGGCCTTAATGACTGGACAAACAGACATCTACATAAAGGCTGCACCCTTCTCAGCTTAGCTATTCACCTAATTGTCCACCGCATTGTTTCCACCAATTTATACTCGAATTTACATAGAAAATTTTGCTTTTAATTCAAGACTTCCTTAACGGAATCATACAGTATTTAGTTGGGTAGGGAGAGGAGCAGAATGGTGCATGGTGAGCGTCTTGTTGCGCAATAAAAAGAGAAGACCTTCTTTATAAACCAGCTTATAGTCGGTCGCAAGCTCGAGACACCATTCTTCCTCATCCTCTTCCTCTTTCTACTCTTCACTAATGTTAGAGATGCTCTCAATGTCCTGCAGAGGCGGGCAATTCGGATAGTGGACGACACCACAGTCTCTAAAACTCTCGAATCACTGCAGCTTCGCCGTGACGTTGCCTCTCTGAGCGTGTTCTACAAGCTATACCACGGCGAGTGTTCTGAGGAGCTCCATAACCTCATCCCTTCTTCTCTATTCCGCAACCGAACTACACGCACAGGCCAAAATATGCATCCACATACCTTACCCACTATCCCTACGCGTACTCATAAATTTGGAGACTCTTACATCTGTCGCACGCTGAAGATGTGGAATGCTCTCCCAGCCAGTGTGTTTCCCCACTCTTATAACCTGGAGTCCTTCAAGCGAAGTGTGAAAAAGCATCTTGTTAGGCCGGCATAGTGGTAGAGACTGATGTCGGTCATAGTGACCGGCGTCAGTTGCTCCCATTCTTGGACCTCGCGTACTGCTTACCATCAGGTGGGCGCGATGTCACATGTCGAGTCCAGTATAAAAAAAAAAAAAAAAAAGAAGCGAGCATGCCTCTCATACCCACGGATTATGTAGATGTTAAGTTATGTATATATTTATTACTAGTTTATGTATTATATAGTTTAGAATAGTTTATGTATCTACTTGGTTTATTATTTATTTACTATTATATAAGCATAGTATATATGTATAGATTGTTATTATTATATAAATACATAATACATTTATTTAACATTAACACCTCCTCTTGTGTCTCAAAGTTGTTTTTCTTGTTGTCCTTTAGGTTAGTTGTTTGAAATGTCGTGAGTTGGGGTGTTGGCATAACAACAGCGTTAGTAGTGCATCACATGACATGTAATGCACAGCTGACTGAAGCTGAGCCAAGACCCTTGCCACATCATGCTGATTTGAATTCTAAATTGTTGTTATTTTCACTAATTGTAATGCTTATTGATGTGGCAATAAACGTTTGTTTGTTTGTTTTGTTTGTTTGTTCTTCTCCTCTGGATTTCCTACACACTTAAAACTATGTATTCATAGAATGCTTAGAAATTAGTTTTCTTCCCTACTGTAGGTCATGTAATGATATGGAGAGGACAGGTGCTACAGTATACAACAATATCTAGTTTCATGAGTTATTATTATTCCAGATACAGCGTCCAGGACTAAGTGAGCATTAAGTTATTAGTGGTTCCCTGATGAGACCTTATCCCATCTTATCCTCCTCCTCCTGAGTCGGTACCCCATTCATGGTCATTCAGCAGCCGCCTCCAATGGTTTCGGTCCTCGGCGTAGTGGATGGCCTGGTGTACAGGACGTTGAGGTGGTCAGTCACCTGACTGGACCATCGCTTGGGGCTTCTTCCTCTTGTTCTTTTACCGTCTACCTTGCCGTAATTAGAATTTCGGGATTCTGAGCAAGCAACGCCGGCACTACATTTCAAGCGCATTAATTCTCGCTCTATCCGCAGCTTTTATGGTCCATTTCTCCAAACGGTAAAGAAAAATGGAAAAGACAAGTGTTCTGATAATGTGATTTTTGTCTTTTTATCCTGCTGTCGCTCTATCCCATTCCAGGCTTATTTAACATCCGCGCCTGGACGACTCCACTGTCTGACCATGTCTTTTCATCATCGTTCATCATCAGTCTGTATCTCTCCACTGCTGGATGTAGCCTCCCCCAAGT
The DNA here is from genome assembly GCA_910589645.1 of Tinea semifulvella. NCBI lineage: Eukaryota > Metazoa > Arthropoda > Insecta > Lepidoptera > Tineidae > Tinea > Tinea semifulvella. The sequence continues at coordinate 3,960,088 of OU342611.1, read as the reverse complement.
CTCGACACTTAACGCGATCTTTCGCTACCCTCATCCAACCCCCATCAGCGACCTTCTTTAGGTCATCTGCCCATCTGGCGGGGGGTCGTCCCACTCTGCGTCTTCCCGTACGTGGTCTCCACTCTAGAACCCGTTTGCCCCATCGATCGTCGGTTCTGCGGCAGATGTATCCGGCCCATTGCCATTTCAGCTAGCTAATTTTAAAAGCTATGTCAGTAACTTTCGTTCTCTGATGAATATCAACGTTTCGAATTCTATCCATTACAATTGAAATACAAATCGTTTATTAGCACAATAAGAATATTGATTCGTTATGGTGAACCCTGTCTCCTGCATGAGCTGAGCTGTATAACAGGAGCCAGTGTCTTCCAATAATGAACATACAATTTAGAAGAAAATAGAATTAAAAAAAGTTACAAATTTAGTATGTAAGTGTGGGTGCAATGTCTGTATATGTATGTGTGTGTTTGTGTGTGTGTGACTGTGTGTGTGTATGTATAGGGAAGGGAGTGGGGAAGGGGGAGAGGAAGGGTAAGCTCGTGTGTTTGTGATTTATAATTTTCCTAGTGAGTTGAAAATTTTATTTATTAGAGATATGTCTTTTGACAACCCTCTAATTGTTTTAGTTCTAGATGATGTAATGATATGCAGAGGCCAGGTCGCTTCCGGTGCTACAGAATGAAACCGTGGGGCTAATTATCTTTTGTTATTTTATGATAATAATGTTTCTCCCGCTCGATTACCGTCGACCGTCCGCGAACTTTGATCCTTTGCAGTCATTTACATATTCAAGCATCTATTGTAATTCTAAAAGCCAGTGTGAGGGAATCAATGAGATTTGATTAAATGAAAATTTACATTATTTTCATTTTGATTACGTTATTCATAGTAATGCAATTTCTTTTTATGGTGGAACTATATGTACATTTATTATGATAATCAAAAGAAATAAGTACAGAGAGCGTGCTTTGACTAATCTAAAGGACTTAATACTTAAAAGATAATGATATGGTGGCTGTGCATCATTGGAACCAGTTACCGGTGGACATCCGTCAAGCTCCAAATAGAACACTATTTAAGAAACTGGTCTATGCGCACTATTTAAATTTACCATAAGCTTAATACACTCTCTGCTATATTTATTTCTCTCATTATAGTCATCATATAGTAGGTATATTATTTGTATGTATTTGTGTATGTAAATAAGTATTTATTCAATAGTATATATTGAAGTCTAATATTTTTCTATTAGTTTTGATAGCACCTGCCTTATCTCGTCGTAACTGCTTTAGTTGTCCCAAAGGTTTGACCAGTATAGAATGTCTAGCGGCATTAGGTCCGCGTTTGTACTTTGTGCAATAAAGTTTATAATAAATAAATAAAATAAAAATAAAGATAAAAATATATTTATTGACAAAAAAACTAATTTACAAGCGAAACATAGTGATCTCCACACTCGGCACTGCCAGTCATGTGGTGATCTTGTAACTACATAATAAAAATAGAAGAAAAGATAATAAATAGTAATAGCAGGTGTATGCCGATCACAGTACAATCTACATAGTAATACCTGTCTTGTCTACGCAGGGACTAAAACCAGGAGACTGTAATTGACATACACTAAACAAACGCTTCTTAATTAAAGTTATAACACAGATAAATACAAAATTTTAATCTAAAAAAAAAAACGTATATAAAATTTAAACTAATATTAAATCATAAAGTATCTACATAAACGATTTAACCATGCATGCACAAATAATAATAACTTGGTCTTATATTGCCCCCTATATGCTGTTTAAATATAACTGTTATATTATTTATATATATATTTTTTTTCTTTTCTTTTTTTTTTTTTCAATATATATAACTTATGTACGATATACGAGTATATAATTGTCACCAACAATCATCCACACAGCCTCTAGAACATAAAATTCTAGACCGCCACTAGACTGTCACTTAGGAAGACTAAGCAGCGAAGTGGTTTAGTTTAGTTTATTTTATTGTAAGTAGGCATAGGACAATAAATATAATGTATTCTGCGCTTTTACATGTCAAAAAGTTAATTAATATAACGAAAAGCTTATTTTCTGGGAAATAGCTTGTAGGTATTTGGAGCAGCACATTACAACCCAAATATACATAATTATAATCTTAAAATTATAGCTGCTGTAAATAGGCATTGTCATATTATAAACTAAGACATACACAATTATAAAATGAATACATCAAGGATTATAGCTGCTGTAAAGTGGCGTTGTCATACTATAAGCTAAAACATTATTAAGATGTCACATAAATTATAGCTGCTGTAAAAAGGCATTGTCATACTTTAGCTAAAACAAAAACAGTTTATGATGTCACCTAAATTATAGCTGCTGTAAAGAGGCATTGTCATACTATAAACTAAGACATACACAATAACATTGAAATAAATTAGGACCAAGCTCGCTTGTCATCAAAATACTCGCTGATGGTATAATAGCCCTTTAAGATCAGTTTTTTCTTAACATACGATTTAAATACATTTAGTGGTAGGGTTGTTACCTCATCTGGAATTCTGTTGAAAATACGTATACATTGCCCTACAAACGAACGATTCACTTTACTGAGTCTAAATCTTGAAGTAACAAGTTTATTTTTACTTCTAGTATTACGAGAACTTAATTCACTATTCTTGCGAAACATGTGAATATTCTTACGGACATACATAATATTTTCAAAAATATACTGGCTTGCGACTGTTAAAATATCAATTTCTTTAAATATTTCTCTGAGAGAGACGCGACATCCTAATTTATAGATTGATCGGATGGCTCTTTTTTGTAATATAAAAATGGATTGAATATCTGCTGCGTTGCCCCATAGAATAATACCGTATGAGAGTATACTATGAAAGTAGCTAAAGTAGACTAATCTAGCCGTCTCTATATTAGTTAGCGTACGGATCTTCTTAACTGCGTAGGCGGCAGAACTCAATCTTTTTGAAAGATTAGAGATATGGGGTCCCCACTGAAGGTCCAAAGAGTAAGCTGGTAGCAGAAGACTAACAACTTAGCAAATTCTAATTACGTTAATGTTTAATCTCTGAGAAAGGAATCTGACTTCTGACTGAATACACAACTGACTTTTTCTTATAATTATACACGACCCATACATAAATAAAATAAAATAAATAAATATTTCCAGACAGGTCACACAGCGCCATCTAGTTTCCGTGGTAAGCGACGAGGCTTGTGTTACGGAAACTAGATGGTTGATAAACTACATAATATACTTTTTTTTTTGTAAATATATACATATTATACATAGAAACACCCAGACCGAGACAAATTATACAATGTACAACTTGCCCCCGGTGGGAATTGAACCCACGACCTCCCGAGTTCACGGCAATGTTTGTTACCACTAGACCACGGAGGCACATGATAGAGGGCTGGGCAATTCGGCCAAAGGATCAGCTTTGCCATGCAACGTGGCAATGCTAGCATCCTTGGCAATTTGCCCATTGGCAGTGATTAGAAGTATGTTTTTTAATATTTTTTATTTTGTTATGAAGTAGGTTATATTAAAATAGTATTTTATATTGTTTGTAATGTTCCTTCGAATAAACAAGAGCATAACTAGAAACTAGGTATATAAATAAAGTATCATTCAGAGAATATTCCAATAATACGACTGGTTGTGGCGGCTTCACGAACATGGAAATGCAAATACTTTCAATATCAGAGGCGGCAGGTGATAACGTGAGATAACCCACGTTCAATAAAACCCAGTTATCTTTGATGACGTCATAATCCGCACCTGCGACGTATCAGCCGCCCTTTACCGGCGTCAACGACACTCTGTCTCCTGTTTACACTTTCTCAATGTACAACCAATAAAATGTCGACCGAATAAGTGTTAATTAACTAATATAATTTTAAATTAATTATGTGGATTGACTTCTATTAATTTATGGTTTACAAAATGTTAATGTTACAAATAAAGAAAATAAAAACTTAAAACAGTTCGTATTTAAATAAATTAATACTTAGGAAATAAAATAAAACTTAAATAGAATAAGAACAAGAAACAAAAACAATAAATAGAAACAAAAACTTAAAATTGAAAGCTGCTTATTCTATAACTAATATAAAATCTACCCAAGATGTGTAAGTGAATATTACAGCAAAAACTGCCACATAATGAGTATATAATAAAATTCCTAGAGAGATACGAGAGTTACCTATAAAACGTTTTACTATTGAGTTAAAGAAAATTCTTATTGACAACTGTTTTTACTCAATAAAATAATTTTTAGCATGAAAATTTTGACATTAACATTGTATTCCAATAAATCGACAAGAACAATATTAAATACAAACTATACAAATAAATATTGTATTGTATTTATAAGCATATTGTATGGCCATAATATGGGCAGATTGCATCATCATGACATGTACATACAACTGTAATTAGAATAAGCAATCTATACAATAAAGAATTTTGAATTAAATTTTGAATTTGAATAAAGTTTAAAAATACCACGTGGGGTTTCAACACAGGTGGCATCCCACACTAAAGGCAGATCTATCCTTTATTGTACTAGCGTCATTCCATTGGTTCGCTTGCCATCGTCGCGGCCGTGCCACTGGGTTTTAAGATAGCTGGCAAGCCCACAGATACAAGGACCCGACGATTCACGCCATTAAGGCTGGCGTGCCTTGGGATGCGACCTGTGCTCTTCCTGCAGGAGAGGCCGTGGTGGCCGAGTGCCTCGACGTTGTCTTCACATTGGCAGCGTTGTCTCTTGTTTTATCATTTATTGCTTGGCTTGGCTTGTGTTGCTTTTGCAATATTTTTATTTATTCGTGTCAGCCTTTGTAGTCTAGCGGTTAAGACCGTATATCTAGACGCGGAGGTACAGAGTTGGACTTTTGGTTGGGACACAATACTTTATTTGTGATACTTCTCGAGTATTATGGCATTACTCGTATATATATATATATATATATTGTGTACATGTTTTATAAATAAAAATAAATAAAATAAAAATACTTTATTGAGAAAAACATAATTTTTACCCAATTTAAAAAAAATACAATTCATGGTAACTAAAACAAAAAAAAAAAATTACAAATAAAAATTGACATTTGTTTTGAACCTTATCTACCGAAAAAGTAGTCTGTATATCAGGAGATATGTACTTACAGCTGAACCTTATTATGCTAGCAGTATTTTGTTTCTAACCTATCCATCACCAAGCATTATTATTTTTGTATATTGCATGTGTAAAAATAAAAATATTAATAGTACAATAATTATTGTTTTCATATTGTGAGTGTGTATCGCGTGTGTGTTGTGTATCGGTGTAAGTTTCTATGTGTGTATGTGTAAATAAACTTAACCGAATTCCGGTGGGAAGGTATGGTTGTATAAGAGAATAAAGAATTCACAAATAGTTAATTGTATATAAAAGCTATGTTGAAATCTAAAAACCAAATACAATATAAAAGCTTGTTAAACGTAAGCAGGTAATCTGAGGGTTTGTTTAAGCAAATAGTTACGTCGAGTTATCACAGCGTCTACATTTTAAAATAACGTCGGTGTGTGGGCTCGGGTCTGCTTTAATAAGGGTTGCGACGAGCTCTCGCCGCTGTTTATTCTACCAAAGAGAATCTCTTAATTTTGCGCTCGGTTCGCCCATAAACGGTAAATAGTGCAGAACTACGCCCTAACGGCGCTTATAACCGACACACCGCTGGAGGATGTGTGTTTGTCATTTAATACGGCCTTATTGCCTCGCTCCGGCCTAGAGTTAAGCCGGATTTACACTTTTAGGAAGTGTTGTGATGTGTCGCTACAGGACTTACTCTTTTAGTAGTGATACAATTATCGGAATGCTGAACGGCTTAAACGTGGCGTCCCAGCGTGTTGGTTTCTAAATGAACTTGGATAACACAAAAGTCATCTTTAATAATCAACCGAGACCAATATACACGGGTAAAGCCATTCTCGAAGTGCAATAATTTCGTACGTGATCCTGTGCGTGAGTGTATACCTTGACGTCTGTAAATACTTATGAATTAGGCGTAACCAACTCCAGCAAAGAAGCCAATAGACGCATTCAGCTAGGATGGGGAGTTGCGCCACATCTTCTTATCGGACATACCAGTGTTTGAAGATGAAAGATTTCAAACAATGCGTTCTTCCAGTATTGTCATACAGCAGAGAAGTGGGCACTGACAGTGGGACTGGTCCACAAGTTTAATGACACTCAGCGAGCTATGAAAACCCTATTCTTGGTATTTATTTGATCCGTCAGTCCGTGTATGTATATATATATATTATAAGTTATATTATGTAACGATTACTATTTATTTATTCGAAGTAAGGTACAAATAACAGCTAACAAACAAAACAATTATTGAATACATAGACAAATAATCCTGTCGGGTTTGCCAGCCTAAAAAAAATGTACACAACATAAAATAAAAGTTAATAGTAAAAAAATATATATAAAAAATGCAATTAAAAGTAAAACCTATAAAAACTAAAAGTAATAACTATATATAACTAATAAGATTATAAAAGTAAACATAATAATAACAAAATAAGATAATAACATGAAACAAAATCACTTTTTCCTTCCTAACCCGTTCCACAATTTATCATGCATACCTACCGACAAACAATTTAGTGAGGTTAATTTTAAATGAGTGTTTTTTCATATTAAATATATCCATCTCAGGATCTGACACATAAAGTTCATTGCAACTTCGACACATACGCGAGATTGGAGAGTTAAAGGCGACATTGTTTCTGGCATTAGGGACACAGAAAGGGCGAGTAGTGTAGAGTAGTTATGTAGTGTATGTAGTTGTATGTTTATAATGATAAAGCCCGCAATCCTCTACCACACTCCCAAAGGTTAGCTGTTATAAAATGCTTACTATTACTTTTAAGTTTTGTGTTGTGCAATAATTTTTTTATAAATAAATACGTCTGTCCCAGAACCGATGTTGGAGTAGACGAGTTCTGGAGTGGAGACCACGTATATTAGAAAATGATGAATAAGCTTATGGAGGTCTTTAACACTCACCGTGGTATAGTTTGTAGAACACGTTTATTTTAATTTATTTTTTTATTTTCATTTCTTTAGGCAACAAACAGTCAACATACCAAAACATACAACATAGTTTAGGGAGGCCACGTCCGGGCGAAGCGTCGAGAGTTGAGTTTCGTCCACTATCCGAATCAAAATAAACGACACTCTGTCACAACACATCAGAGAAGTGTAAATCCGGCTTAAGTTGGCGTTGCACGTAAACCGACCCCTCCCACGCTATATTATATCATTACGCCGCAAATGCTACAATAATATGAAGAAGTGACGACCCAGTAGCACCCGGACTTTGTCATTCAATTACATTTTAATGTTACTTATGACGCCTGTAGTGTGGATATTAACGGATTTGTAACAAAAACGTGTACCCGCACGAGTATGTTACGGTAAATGTTCGAATACGGTGCATTTTGAAATTTACCAGTGATGTTTTTTTTTTTGAAACAACATTTGTAAGTAAATTTACAATACCACCGTTCCCGCGTGTCTCGGAAAGCACGTTAGACATTCCTGGTTGCACTAATGCCAACGTGTGGAATCGTTTATATATTGTCATTGAAAATTGACATCAGACCCTCGTCAACCGTTGGGAGTGTAGGCCAAACTCTCCAGAAATATCTGGAAGGCCCATTTCCAACAGTGAAGACCTCTGTGGTGGCTATGATGATGATGTTAATGAAATTAAAACCAAAAAGTTTTAATTAAATTATTATTATTCTCAGTGTGGTTGACTTTTAACGTCTCCAACTGATATTTATAATAAAGAAAGCGCTTTTTATTTAAAACATATATTTTAGACAAATTATTACCATGAACTAGTGTTATAAGTTAGTCACAAATCCGCACTCTAATTGGTTCATACGTGTCGAAGCTTAAACGATGCGTTTAAAACAAAAAAAAACTTATTTATCGAAAAGCTGGATTCATCTTAAGATACCCTAAATTCAGATATTAACAGTAGCATACACAAAGGTGAGACATACTTATAGTTTGTGTGAGTATATCGTTTGAGCGACGTGTGGACTTCGACAGAGGCGGGATGGGTACAAAAACGTTATTAGGGCGGGCGGGCGTAAATCCGGAGGCCTCTTTTGTCAGTCCTGCGCGGGATGAAAGGAATTATCAGGCCCGGGAGGACCGGTTACGAAATTGTATTTTGTACTCTGTGATTTCGGCTTCACAGAGATATTCGTCAGGGTTAAGCCCGCCGCACATCGCTTGTCGCATTCGTCATCGCGAGTACGTGCGAATAGCGTTGTCGTCTAAAACAGATTTTATTTATTTAAAGAGAAAAAAGGAGAGAAGAAAGAAATAAGTTATATTATTACAATTATAATAAAGAATTTAAAAGAATTTAAATTTAAAATATCGGTAGTATTTTTTTGTAAATTTAATAATTTCACAAGCTGTTATCATTGAAACTGACAACTTAATGTGATTTCCAAGCCACGGGGACGGTGGTGTTTTAAATCAAAGTATGATAAGTGTATTTCTCATCGTTACATTCCAAATATCGAATCTAAGACCTTTAAATTAGAAACTACTGTTGTAAAACAATGTTTGAAGTTAAAGTCGTTAACCATTGCGTCCTTCCCTTGATGAAGTACGGATCAAAGACATGGACACTGACAATGTATCTGGGCCACAAATTCAAGGTCACTCAGCGATCGATGCTTGGTATTTCTCTGATAGATAGAATTCGAAATATTTATATTCGTCAGAGAACTAAAGTTACTGACATAGTATGTACAATTAGCTAAATTGGCGATGACACATCTGCCGCAGAACCGACGACGTGGTGGTGCAAACGGGTTCTAGAGTGGAGACTACGTACGGGACGGCAGAGTGGGACGACGCCCCGCCAGATAAACAGATGACCTGAAGAAGGTCGCTGAATGAGGGTTGCAAAAGACCACGTGCAGTGGCGAGCTTAGGTAAAGGCGTACATCCAGCAGTCGAGCGACACAGACTGATCATGATGTTCTAAAAACTTTACCAGTACCAACATTTTATTAGCAGTAGTTTGCTTCGCACTGGGATGGAACGGTTTTTTTTATACTACTTACTAAGTGAGGAGCGACTAACACTATGCCGGCTTGACGGCAATTCGAGCCTGATCCCGAAATTTGTGGATACACTTTACTGGGTTTATCGGGACGAACGGTGGATACTTTCCCGCCCCGGCAGACTGGACAAATTACCACCATCAGTCTGCCTACCACCTATTGAACCTTCAGGGTTAACGCCTTTCAGCAGACGGTATTGTCGACGTTGCTTTTTTGCAACGTGCGAAGCGTCGAAGAAGGCATAGAGTTTATGGTATCTGGATGAAAAATGTCGTCGGCAACAGCTTTCGTACATTTTCCGTGAAGTGATGCTAAGAGGGTCGAAGCGGCTCAGCTCGTTCTAACATGAACTTCGAGAAATACATTTTGACACAGCTCCAGCTGTGTAAAACATTGTCACTCGAACGCGAGAAGAATGTGGCGATGTGCGGTGGGCTTTAGGGATGGCAACTATGTTTAGCATAGTAAACTACAGTTAGATAGGATAGTTAGCAATAGTTTGTAGTTAATTAAGAAGTAGCCCTCGTTGCAGATAGTTGGCCTTGTCTCTCGGTCGCGTAATTAATTCCCCGTAGGTTTACAATGTAGGTAAGGACTTTCAATTAGTGGTTTGTATTATTAACAAAGTTTTTGGACATCTTTAAGTTTATCACAATTAAATAATAAATATGTTAATTTGAGGAGTTCTTTGCGCCATTTTGTCAAGTGCAAGTTTTTGTTTTGTAAATTAATTTACTGTGGATATTATTGGTCAAAAGTGGTGTTGTTTTGTTTAATAATGTGCTGCAATGTGAATAATTATGGAAAACGATAAATTGGACTTTAAATATGGGGCACAAGTTGCAGTTTATTTTTTGCGGTTTTCCCGCGCTGTCAACTCCCATATTTTACCCGACGTGTTTGAGCAGTGTGTGGTTCCGCGAGTGACTCCAAGAAAAGCATCTAATTCTGCAGCATCTGGAATTGATGATGACCTTATTAATTCATGAAAAAGAAAGATATATTACGTCAGACTAGGCTGTATGGGCTAGACCCTTTGCCTTCCCTATCATCTCATTCATCATCCATCGGGAGAAGAAAAAAAATATATGTTAATTTGAGAATTATACAATTCAAAATTCGAAATAAATGGTACAAAAAAGAGAGTTCATTGAGGAATAATGTGAGTTGCACCATTCAACATTTAGCAGTAAGAACTAGCTACTCGTATGTGGTCTCTTTGATTATGTCTATTGATCTTAATGTTAAACACCCAGTGTTCCTACTGTAATAACTGTTTGGGGTTGTTGTTTATTGCTAAATATGCCTGGACGGGAATATTGTACTGACTTAAGGTGTTGCGACTGTTCGCGAGGTGTGCGCGGAACCGACTGTCGTGCGCGTCGACTAATGCATTTTAGAACGTCAGTCACCACACTACTAAGGATTGGTCTATAGTCTAGAACACAGCGTCTTAGACCTCCACTGTTGAAGTGTTGACGGGTCTGATCTTAATTTTAATTTTAATTTATTAACGATTCCACAAGTTAGTATTTGTGAATCCGGGACCGACCGACGCGCGACAGCTTAACCACTTTCCGAGGCACGGACCAGTGGTGCTGCAAATCAATGACGTCATTAATTTCCGGCTATTTTTAAAAGTAAAGTAAAGTATCATCACGACCGTTTCCCTTTCGGGGTGGTCAGAAACCACGCTTATAAATAAGCGGATTCACATTTAGCCAACTTTACTATAAGCCAATCATGACAAGTGGCCAGCTCGTCGATGTCTCCAGCGTACCAAACTCGAGAAATATCACAAATAAATTAAATATTATGTAAATAGATACATTTACATAAATAAATATTTTTTTGTTTCCCGACCAGGAATCGAACCCGGTACCTCCGAGTCTAAATCCACGGACTTAACTGCTAGAGGCTATTTTTGTACTACTTTTATTGAGAATACTAATGTTATTTTTACTTTATATGCGTATTAATTTATATGTTAGTAAGTAGTATATATGTATGTTTAGGTATAATAATGTGTATTATTAGTATGTAGTATATTGATATTATGATATATATGAAGATATATGATGTAAGTATATATCAATCCTATTAAATTAACATTTATAATTATAGTATTATTATTATTTCTATGATTGCACCTAAAATTGTTCAAATTTGTCCCTAAGGTTTGGCTGTCAGAGAATGTCTTCGGGCATTAAGTCCGCCTTTGTACTTTGTGCAATAAAGTTTTTTAAATTAAATAAAAATAAATATTACTGTACAATTATGTTATTTGGAAAATAAAATATCAAATTTTCGTATCAATTAAGTAATTTAGTACTAGAGTTGTCATAATGGTAATTAAAAAAGTATGCACACCTAAACTATATAAAATAAAGGGTTTTTCTACTTAAATTGTAATCTTGTTAGAATAATTTAGTCTAAAAATGCATTTATTACTGTAAATATAATTTAGCCCTAATACAAGATGAATTATTTGCATAAGAAAGTGTATTTTTCATTGGCCGTAGTTCGAATCGCGACCTTCTTTAAAAAAAAAAGCGTTCTTACAATCAAGCTACAATTGCTAAAAAAACATTTATTATTGAACTAGCTGTTTTACCCGGCATTGTCTGTGTAAACGGAGACACAAAATTAATTTCGTTGCGCATTATTATGACTTTGCTATTATCTCCTAAGGTTTTCATTTAATTTGCATAGTGTAAAGCGGAAAAAATAATCTTAATATATTTAAAATGATAAGAATTTATCGCTTTTTAATTGCCTATTATTTAAAGTACTAAAATGGGTATAGTATGTTATCCTTAAGAGATAGACCTATGCCATCGGAGACTTTTCTGTTGACCTATATAAGATACACAATTCCACCATACAATATTTTGTTATATCTCAAAGGGTTTAAGCAGCGTTTATGTTTATGCTTCAACAAATATCGTTAATGTAAACAAAAACTTAACAAATTATATTCTAAAACCTCCATCGAGAACCACTCTATCCATTGATGAAAATAGCACAAAAAACGGTGTAGTAATTTTTGAGTTAATCGCGAAGAGACAGACAGACGCGGCGGAGGACTTGTTTTATAATATGTAGTGATTATCACAAAAATATGAATTAAAGATGAGACGCGGTGAGATTTGCATAAAGATAAAATTTAAGCTCTATTGTAACTAAAATGCTTAGTGAAGTGGCTTTTTCAGGGTTTTGTTTGACGCCGTCAGATGTGATTACCTCAAATTACCTTTTATTAGAATTATGATCGGAATTATAGACACAGCTGTGCGTCTGGCGTTTAAATAATAATTCAGAGGATGAATGAGAGTTAGGGAGTGGAGGGAGTAGAGTAACATGGACGTATATGTAAGGACCAGCATTAGCAAACAATTTGTAAGGTGACGCGCGCGCCTCTACTATGTGAGTCACGCGCATTCCAACGCGTGCCGGAGAGTTGTCATATACGACACGATGAGTGCTTTTTTTACGATTCTCCTTTGTTTCGCCTACGATTAAGTTAAGCAATTGACAAATATACTAGTTGAGATATTTTTTGTGAAAGTGCCTTACATCTTGTGTAGGATTATTTTACTGTGAAACCCTTGTAATTAATATTTTTGATTTATAAACAATTCGGATTTCAATTTATGACACCCATTTGGTTAACATGGCGAGAGTATTATTAATATAGATTAATAGGCGAGCGAGCATATAAAGTTCACAAAATTTACAGTTATCATCATTATAACCGTACAATGCCCATGCGAATTAGGTTAAGTCAATAATTTTTCAAATTTTTTCACAATATAAATTTAAATTATTACATTCATTATTTTTTGGTGATCATAAAAAACGTGACCTTAAAATATCAAAATTTAAAGGCAGGGAACAGAACTAGACGGTAGTATATGTCATAGGAGTAATAGTAAAAAAATATATAAATATCTTCCTTACTTAGTAAAATACAATAAATTATATTTAACAATACACGAGTATATGCGGCTGTGAAGTAACCTTGTCAATTATCTACAGTTTAAATTATTTATTTATTTATAATAGGGTAGCCAACAGTGCTAACATCACACACTTATTTGTACTTAACACTAAATCAGAAGTTAGATGTTGCACCTATTATAGGCGACCACCACATTACCACAGTAGCTTTTATTGCCTATAAAATTTTCAATAAGTATACAAAAACTAAATATTATTCGAAAAACTAATTCTGAAACAATTTTTAAAAATATATATATAATAAACATACAATTCCTTTTAGAAATTATAAAAAAGTAACGAAAATAACTAAAATATTACCTACTTCAAGTAATAAAGTAAAATAAAAAAAAAATTAAAAAAAAATAATAATAAAAACCTACATAAAATTTACTTATAAATTTTATAAATTTTGGGCAAGTTGTTTTAGCAGTTTATGTTTAAATACTCTTAAAAAGTAATCTCTAGGACTTTATCAAGGGTTATCCTCGCTAACCCTTCTGGCTAGAGTGGCGAGTGTAGGCCAAATTCTTCCCCTATATTTTCAAGAGATTCTAGCAATGGATGTCTAGAACTCTGTGTTCTAGGGGCTGAAATAATGATGTAATGAATTTAATTTTAGGCTGGTCTATTGGTGTATATATCTACGTAAGAGTGAACGCGTGTCGTGGCTCGCGCGTTCTCTAATTAAAAAGTTAAGCGGCTGTTTCGGACAGCCAATTTTAACTGGGTTCGCAAGTTCCACTTTTACACAATGTTCGTCTATAGTGTAGGCACATCGACAACTAACAATAGTACTCCGTCAAGCACCGAACAGCTTTAAGCACCTTTAAGAGACTTGTGTTTACGCATTTAATTAGGTCCCAAATAAAATTATTCTGTTTTAATTAATGTGTAATTCATATATACTATACTATATTCGTACATAACTAGTCATTTTTGTTTTTATTTTATATAAATTTTATTTTTTAAAAAATATTTACAAAATTTAAAATAAAATTAATATTACGGATACGGACATAAGTCCCGTCCGCGTGGAATAGGGTAAGAACGCTGGTTGCATTTACCCGCTGAATTGCAATGCTGATTATGTGGGTGATGTATTTCTCGCCTATCTTTTAATATTCTTGTTCTGTAAGAAAGAGTTTAAGCAGTCCTCCACGCAACGTTAAGACTTGAAAAAACAAGAACTTTACTATTTGTTAAGCCGTAATAGAAGTCCGGGGAGGAAACACACGTCCTGGTTCAAGAACCTCAGGGAGTGATTCGGGATGACCACCCGATCCTTGTTCCGGACAGCGCCCAACAAAAAAATAAATCTTCTTAATGGTGTTGACCTCCGATGGCACGTTAAGAAGAATAGAAGGTAGAGACTAATGTCGGTTGTCGATGGCTCTCAAACTTGGACCTCGCTTACCGCTTACTTACTATCATGTGGGCACAGTGTCATTTGTGTTTCACCTTGTAATAAAAAAGAAAATATGCCTCAAGCGCATCTGCTGTTCATTAAGATCATAGCTCATTAGAGCCACCCGGCACCCGACTAGCACCGTCTACTTGTTGTTGACAGTGAACCTCGCGTAGTCAACCAGTAAACCTCGTACGGTTAACAAGTGGATGCAGCACGAATTTCCGATTAGTCTCTTAGCGATTGGCACTACTAGTGTGGGCGGGGAGCGGCCCATAGTCTACGCTTCATCCTCGCGTGAATAATTTGCGGGCAGCGGGTGGTCCACGGGAGCCGTGTATGGCAATGCCCAGTCAACGCAAGGCAAGCAAGTTATCACGAGTTGACAGCTTCATGTGATACTCATATCACATCACAGCCCCTAGACCTCCACTGTCGGAGATAAGCCTTCCAGAAAAGTTGCGCAGACCAGACGGTTTGCCGAGGGAAAGTTCGTATAAGTAATACAATTTTTTAGAGACGAGGCGGTGCTGGGTTGCTATAATGAGCCTCAATGCGATCTATATGTATGAAGACCCTAAAGGTACTGTACTGTGCTTATGCGCGGAGTCACCTGGAATGTGGTTCACAGATATGAAACCCCTGCTACCAGATATACATCTCAAGGCTCGAGAATATCCAGAAGAGGTTTATCAGACATGTAAAATTTTAATTTAAGCTGTTTGATCGACCATATGATGTCATGTGTCAAAATTTGCATCTACCTCCATTGGAAGTTCAACGCAAAATAACTGATGTCGCATATTTAATTGACATAGCCAACGGTACAGTCGATAGTTCTGAGTTGCTGGCTGGTATAGGACTGCGAGTCCCAAGACCCAATCTCCGACGTACTACTGGTACTAGTATAGGCAGAATAGTTATTTATTGAGAGTCTTTAATGATTTCAATGTCCTTGCGGAAGAGCTGGACATTGATTTGTTTAATTCCAAGGCTGCAGACATTAGACGTCAGTTAACGCTTCGGTATGTTGAATCGGTAAATAGCAGGCATCAATTATAATTAAATGTTTATATAATGTTTATTAGTTTAAGTAACTTGTGTGTCACCTATATTGTTAATATTCTTCTGTAGCGATGTTTTCTTCTTTTGCTTGTTAATTTAATTAATTTAATTTTAGGCTTATATCTGAAAACCTTTAATAGTTCTAAGGGAATTTACTGTTAATATCTATATACAATAGTCAACTGTTGGTTTTTCAAAATGAATAATAAATATATACGTGTATGGCACTATGTATGACCTTGCTCTGACTTGATGAAAATAGAATAATTAAAAGTAGTAATTTTAAACACAATTCTTACCGGCATAGTTTGACTCCCGTGCAAGCTGGTGATGGCTGCCTGTGCCTCTTGATGTGAGCTGAACTTTACGAAGGCGCAGCCTGAAACAAACAAAACCAAAAATTATTAAACTTTTTAAACTTTCGCGCATATTCATAATAGTTTTTTAAATAATTTTAACGGGTCTTTACGCGATTTACCTTAGAGACATATTTCTCCCGACGTTTCAGCCAAGTTGCATTGGCCGTGGTCACGGGTCGACTGAAGCTATGCGGTGTAGTCTCGTACATACTGGGCGGCAGATGTAAACCTACCCACTTATCACTTTTAAAAGTTTTTAGAAATCACGACACACGACACTTACAATATCCTTGGCGACACCGGGCGATTTTTCCCGGCGTCGAAACCTATTGATTACTGGATTCCACGATGAAGATAGCTTATAACCCCCCTCTCGATTGAAATTTTTGTGTTTCTTTATTTCGATCGCTTCACGTACTATTCTAGGGTAATAGTGAAAGGAGTAACGGATAAAATTGGTACAGCTTTCAAAAAGTTATCTATCAATGCTGTGTACACCCCATTCTCCAAAGTAGCAAAACACGTACGCACCCCAAAGGATGTCATTCCTTTCCAAACGCCTGGCGTGTATAAAGTGGACTGCAGCTGTGGGAGTTCATATATTGGCCAAACTAAGCGCACAATAGCTGAGAGGGTCAAGGAACATATAGCAGCTGTAAAAAACTGCCAATTAAACAAGTCAGCAATAGCAGAACACCTAATGGATAGTGGCACAAACCATTGGATTGAGCTGCATGACCCAAAGATACTTTCCACCGATCGGCACTATTACCCTAGAATAGTACGTGAAGCGATCGAAATAAAGAAACACAAAAATTTCAATCGAGAGGGGGGTTATAAGCTATCTTCATCGTGGAATCCAGTAATCAATAGGTTTCGACGCCGGGAAAAATCGCCCGGTGTCGCCAAGGATATTGTAAGTGTCGTGTGTCGTGATTTCTAAAAACTTTTAAAAGTGATAAGTGGGTAGGTTTACATCTGCCGCCCAGTATGTACGAGACTACACCGCATAGCTTCAGTCGACCCGTGACCACGGCCAATGCAACTTGGCTGAAACGTCGGGAGAAATATGTCTCTAAGGTAAATCGCGTAAAGACCCGTTAAAATTATTTAAAAAACCAAAAATTATGTTGGAGTAAGATTAAGTGTTTCGGTTGCAGTTACTAGTACGTATGTACGTGTATGACCTTGCGCCCTCCTGATCGTAAGTTGCGCGCGAGGTATAAAAGTGTTAGCAATTGGAATCAGACACTCATGACTGACGTCCCTAACACTAAGCCGGCTTGACTGGGCATTAAATTGCATGTCACTATGTAACGCCTCAAAAACTGTGGCGCTACTTAGGACTTAGGGACGTCATTCCCAACGCCTCAGCTTCTAATTAAATACAAAACGTCAGTCTGACATTTTACGATATTAGGCAAGATTTTGCATCGGGAAGGAAGTAGTGATTTTTTTTTTTGAATTCTTTCAATTTTTAACTCGTGGGTAGCGACATAGAAAGTTGCCTATAAAGGGTGACTCGCGAAATTTAAGAGCCTTTCCGAAAACTTAAACTGAAGAACTGACACGCGGATGCGCTGCTCGGCGACTGATCCATCCACACCTCGTGTTGCGCGTGACCTCCCACAAAGCTACTAATTTCTAAAAGTACTCCGCGAACTTCTACTAGACCTCATCGACTGCTCCGTTAGAGGTACGACACACGTCACACATCCTGGGCCAGGGAAGCGTCAGGAGCCCTGCGGAGGGTCTGCTGCCCTCACGGTTCCGCCGCGTTCAACACAGCCGCTACATCCCAGGTGTATCCTATTTTATACCTAAAACACAACTACTAGTTTTTTTTAAAGGCCAGATCGCGTTTTGCATTTTTAACGATCTGCGCTACTAAATCTTAATCACAAAGTGCATGGCGCCCACCTATCTAACCTGTGTGATAGTTCTCGGAACTATGCTGCGAGAGACTGCTGTGTGGAGGATTAGAAGCACCAATCCACGACCGAACCCTCTCTGCTTGTGCTTACACGACTATAAAAATTTAAGAAAACCTATAATCGGAAAGACTGATTTTCAAAACTACCTACCCACTTACTTAACTAATCTCTCTTAAATATATATTGTATAGCTTAACTTAACTTGTTTAAACTACTGGTTGGGTAACGGTACTCTCTGCCCTCTGCAGATTACCTACTCACAGCAGTAGCCTGCTGTCTGGTTTGTGCTTCTCGCCGTGTGGTGACGGCTTTAGAATTACTATACTAATTTGTATTTTATTCTCATTTGTTAAACTAGCAAGCGCCAGCGTGGCAAGTATATATGCCAAATTCTCCAACCAAATATAGAAGGACCATCTTCAACAGTGGAAGTTTAGAACTCTGTGTTCTATGGGCTGTGGTGATGATGAGGGCTTTCGTGTAATTAGAGGATGTCATAAAGTATCATCACGACCGTTTCCCTTCGGGGTGGTCAGAAACCACGCCTATAAATAAGCGGATTCACATTTAGCCAACTTTACTATAGGCCAATCATGACAAGTGGCAAGCTCGTCGATGTCTCCAGCGTACCAAACTCGAGAAATATCACAAATAAATTAAATGTATTTATTTACATTAATAAATATTTTTGTGTCTCGACCAGGAATCGAACCCGGTACCTCCGAGTCTAAATCCACGGTCTTAACCGCTAGACCACGGAGGCAGTAAAAAGTAATAATTAATAATAATAATTAATAAATAGTAATAATAATAAAAGACCCGATGCGTAAAAACTGAAAAGAAATAATGGTTGCTAACCAACTTTAAATCGTTATAGATCCTAATCATCTTCAAATACTTATTCGATAAGAGAGCGGCTTTTTCTGCGGAGAACCTCAAATTGCGCAAATATGCCAACCTTGGTTCCGGTTACGAGTTTGCGCCGTTTGGGGTCGAGACGATGGGCCCATGGGGACCGTCAGCGAGGCGCTTGGCCAAGGAGTTGTCAAAGCGGCTGACAGAAAGGTCTGGAGACAGGAAGGCTGGCAATTATTTCTGCCAACGTATTAGCCTCGCTATACAAAGGGGAAATGTTGCCAGTCTCCTTGGTACTATCTCGGATGGGTCGTATCTAGAGGACATTTTTTATTTATAGTTTAGTTTATTTTTAATTTTATTATTTAGGTAGCTTTTATATTATAATTCTTTTATACTGGTTGTATATTACTTCGAATAAATATTAATAAAAACAAAGTATTCGATAATACCCTACTTAATATAGTTCGAGGACTTAATTTTTTTTATTTTGCACAATATAACACCTGGTTGTCGCCTTAATGAAATTTGATTAATGTCATATCTTAAGTGACACTTACGTGATGAAGACGAATCGATTGACGTGAGAATCATCAGTTTGGTCCCCAGTGAGCCACAAAAGAACAAACATACGTGTACATACATACATAAACTGATAATCACATAACCCTTCTTTGCGTCGCACAGTGAATCTCTAATATTTTGATATATACCACGTGATTGGTAGTTAGCTTGTCACTTTGGTTATATCGGCCAATGGCGTGCCTTTTAGCATCTGGCCGTTATGCGTTCCAATTTTAAAAATGTATTACAATTTATCCATATAAACAATCTAATACCGAATAATTATTATGCAGTTAGTAATACTAATATTGCAATATTCGACTCAAATAGAAATGAAAATCTAATGCAATTGTGGTTCGGTTTGTAATTACTTTTTAGATTTATTATTAGATAGGTAGCAATTATTATATACTCCCCAGCTAAACAATTTTAGCTAAAGAGATTATGGTACGTGTACAATTACGCAGAAATTAAATTTCATTTAATGTACAAACTTATAAGAGAAGACGAAACAAATATATACCGCATGTAGTTGTCAAAAGATTAAAGAATTATTTTTAGGCTTCGGGTGTCATTGGTTTGAAATAAAAACGTTTTGAATAAAATATAAGTACTTATGCTGCGCCAGCTTGGCATTACCTTCTAGCCAAAACCAACAGGGTCAAGATCCAGAGTCAGCAGAACATATCGCTCAGGGTGGTATCCGGAGCGCCGTGTGTCGTGCAAAATTCTATAGTTGCAAGAGATCTGGAGATGCCTTATCGATGCATTTGTTGTTGGCCTAGTTAACGTATGTCTTACCAAACTGACAATGGATCCTACAAGCATCTTCGTGGAGCTATGGTGGAAGGCGCGTTTGGAGAATAACGTAACTAAACGAATTTAGGAGACTACATTCGTCAGACACACGGGCGGTGTTATATTAGGAACAGAGCCCAGCACCAAAGGTGCGTTGAATCACCGGCGGCAAGTAACCCGCTGAGATTCTGCCGTGGAAAACGAGAGATTATCCAATTTCCAACCCAAGCCTATTGAACATCCGGGCCTGGATGACTCCGCGGTTATTAAATCTGTTCAACAAATGAAAATAAATAAGTAAAAAAAAAAACCAATATACAAAGTTGGTCTAAGTAAATCAAAGTATATAACTAGGCTCAACCTAATGACGTCTAAAGGTAGTGACACGAGAGAGAAGTTTAAATGGGATCCAGCGAAGTTGGATATTTTACGTGTCACTTAAAAGTTGAGCTATTTTGAGAGAATTTTTCGATCGAAGCTGTCAGCGATATTCGGTGCGATCCCTCGGGCTTGCAAAGTCATATCAATCTTAGATGTTTTCCCCAGGTGTGCGGCAGAGGAAAGGGCTTAAAGACGTATATATTAACCAGTCCAATATTACATTCTTTTGTAAATACTAGAACTAATTGAAATAAGTATCTGTAAAAGATAAAAACTTTGGAAATGGAATATTTAAAAATAAAGCTCCTAAAACCTAGACCTCCATTGCTGAAGATATGCCTTCGAAACTTATATCTGTCACGTTCGCCAGACGGGTTTGCGAGGTTTTGATGACAATTTATCAACAATTTAAAAAATTGGTATTAATGAAGTCAGGACCAAATTAGGTATGAGGAATAGGTAATAGAAGATAAGATAGTATGGTGGCTAGGCCGTAAGAACGCTGTCCAATCTAATGAGAAATACTTACGTACATTTGTCATAGTCGTACATTACCAACACCACTCTTCCCGTGCCTCGAAAGACACGTTAAGCGATCAATTACCAACTTGTGGAATCGTTAATAAATTGACATTTTGACATCAGATCCTCGCCAACCCTCTGGCTAGTATGGCGAGTGTAGGCCAAACAATAGAGCTCTAGGACTCTGTGTTCGAGGGGCTACACTGTAATAAATGTAAGTAAGTGTAATCTAAATCCACTTTGGGTAACCACTCATCACCAAACATGTTGTCAATACAACAGATTTTCACGAAATAATAAGAATGACAGTCTAGACATATTTGCTCACTCTTTCCATGTTTTTAAGCTTAATATTGTCGCTGCAGCGGATCCTGGCTGAGATTGTAAACATAATTGCTGTTTGACCAGGTTGATCCTTGATCGTGGTTGCATCATGCTGTATTGCGTTAAAGTTTTAACTAAGATTTACTTAATTATTGTTATTATATTATTATTTTTATATGATCGACGAGCTTGCCACTTGTCATGATTGGCCTATAGTAAAGTTGGCTAAATGTGAATCCGCTCATTTATAAGCGTTGTTTCTGACCACCCCGAAAGGGAAACGGTCGTGATGATACTTTACTTTACTTTTTATATGATGATGATTATTATTATTATTATTATATGTTATTGTAATTATACTGTTTTAATTTTGGTTATTCAAAGGCCCAAGTAATGGATACTCTAATAGCATATAGTGGTTGCCTGTAACACGCGCAGCAGCATCTAGTATGTTGCTGCAACTGTTGGCGACCCTAATAAATAAACTTGCTGGGGCACAAAACGCCTTTTGGACTAAAGAAAAGCGTTATTACAACCAAGCCACTACTGTTCTTATATTATTTTTAATATATGTCTGTGAAAAAGCGGAAATAATTGTTGCGGACGGGTGGCACTGCCGATTTGTGTCATGTCTAATAATGACGAGTGATGGGCAGATGAGGTTAGGATTAGCCCGATCCGCCCGCCCTGTCTCCACCACTTACTTCACTACGCCAAACCTATCCACCTTCGTTATTATGACAAAGCCTATTTACAGCCGCATTGTCTTTATAATACTAAGGGCCGATTGCACCATCTGATTTGACAAATCCATTTACATTAACATTTTGACGATTAATATTTTTACAACTACACGAGTCAACAAAAAAAAAAAACAGTATAATGTTCATTTTAATGAAAGGACGAATTCTTATTTTATTAAAAAAATGGAGTTCGTAAAATCATCAGTGATACGAACCACGGCCTGAAGGGCCTAGCCCGGGTTGTGGTTCGCATGCCCGACTCACCGTGGGGCCTCATAAGGAGACGTCAAAGCGCGTACGGATTAAAATTCTATAAACCGTCTCTCTTTCACTGTTGACCCTGCGTGGCTTTACAGCTAAGTCTAAATCGTGGCTACGGAGTGATGGCACACGTTCGCGGCGTAAAGGGCAAATTCAAAATCTTGTTGTCTAATACGTCTGTGCCATGATAATAATAAAAAAAACATCATCACTAGACTCTATAAATTCAAAAGAAACGCATTCGTGGTCTAGTGGTAACAAACGTTGCCGTGAACTCGGGAGGTCGTGGGTTCGATTCCCACCGGGGGCAAGTTGTACATTGTATAATCTGTCTCGGTCTGGGTGTTTATATGTATAATATGTATATATTTAAAAAAAAAAGTATAATATGTAGTTTATCAACCATCTAGTTTCCGTAACACAAGCCTCGTAGCTTACCACCGAAATTAGATGGCGCTGTGTGACCTGTCTGGAAATATTATTATTATTATTATTCACATCTATCCAACTTTACTATAGGCCCATCATGACAAGTGATCTCTCGCGTACCAAATAATTATCACAAATAAATTATTATATATTATCCTGGAAATCTACTGACTTAATCGCTAGACCACGGAGGAAGTTAAAATAAATATACCCTAAAACAAATTAGAGATATGAAACGTGGCTACAAAAGCCCTTTTCATGACGACTAAATCCATCTCACCATTGTATAAGTATTATAAGAGGCATGAAATAACAGAAAAAGAGTAAAATAATTTAAAAAGAGGATCTACAAAATGAATTAAGCCTTATCTGCTTTTTAAATACGCGCTCACATCTCCGACGCTGCGAAAATAGAGACAACAAAAAATAAACAAGCCGAAGTAGAAAAAAACAATTTGTATCTCAATTCTGAAGTCGCGCGAATAACGTTTCGGAACGGCCGGGCACCATCAAAGGGAGGGCTGAGCATAAAAGAATAATATTGCAGATTGTTCAAAGAACGCAATTTAAACGACAATTGGAACATTGACGAGTCGGACCGCACGGCGCCGGGGCGACACCGTAACTAGGTACTTCACCTCGCAGCGAGAAGCCATTATCGAAAGAAGTCGAAACTTAGACGGCAAACATCTCACTATTTACTGGTCTCACATTTGGCAACGTGTGCAGTGCGAAGTTGCGTGCAATTTGTATAACCCCTTATCGAGAGTTGCGCCGAGGTAGCGGGAAAGTTTGGTGACAGGGCGCGGGGTGCGTGTTGCAGCGAGCAGGTAACTTGGCTCTGGTCCAAAGATCTGTTTTCCTGTTGTTGGCGGCCACCGAACTCACATATCAGTTTTTATCACGCGAAAGGCCTTTATAGCCGACCCGATAGCGAGCTGCGCAAACCGAAATGTTTTCCCCGACGAACACAAATATTATTGGATAGTTTTATGTATCGGAAACATTATAGATTAAAAGTTCGCCGCCGTTCGTCAATTCCATCGGCAATGAACCGCTCCGTTTGAGATTTCCTTTAACTTTTAAGAGCCACATTGTAAACTTTTTAGGTTTTTTGCAGAAGTGTTCTGCAATATATATATTTTGGGTTCGAGATGATGCCAAGTGTTTGGCTAAGGAGTTGACGACTGACGGAGAAATCTGGATACAGGAAGGCTGGCATATTTTTGCCAACGTATTAACCTCGCTATACAAAGGAGAAATGTTGCCAGTCTGCTTGAAACTATCTCTGATGGGACGTCTATTGATGACATTTTTTTTTTTATTTTATTTTATTTATTAGGTTTATTTTTAGTTATTTCATTTGATTTGATGCAAAAGTTGTGGGTAAAAGAGGCTCTGGCAGACCAAGACTCACATATTACGATCAAATAAATAAAACAATTGATGAAGGTATATTAAAAATGTCATCGAAACAAAAGGGCATGTATGAAGAGGTGGGTGAATGTCGAAGAAGCGAAAGAGGTATGTCGTGACCGTGACAAGTGGCGCTCAGTTGTCTCTCCCTACCCCGCAAGAGATTTGGCGTAAATATATCTAATATAAAATAAATAATATCGCGTTCGGAAGTACGTATGGAATTCATTTACTCTCCATGTAGCTGATAATATAATGTTGTATTTTTTTACGGAAGATAAACATGTCGGAAATAACGAAAGGGATGGGGCCCAATATTTGGCAAAGCCTTTCATGTCTTTGACAAATGTTCATTTCAATAAACAGATGGAAATTAATACAAATAGTTGAATTGCTAAAATCGAGTATACTGTAAATATTGTTAATAAGCTGTTTTAATGATTTTAGAAAAAAATATAGTCACGACCGGGGTGGTCAGAAACCACGCTTTTAAATAATCAGATTCACATTTTAATATAGGCCCATCGTGTCAAGCAAGCTCGTCGTTGTCTCTACAAACCAAACTCGAGAAATATCACAAATAATTTATTGGGACACCTAACAAGCCGTCGCCACTCCTCTCGGACCGCAGCTTTCCTGATACACTCATTTGGAGGAGCATCTACTGCAACCTTCGCACACATGATACAATAATTTTCCAGAAATCATACCCAATACGTCTGCGTCTAATTTTACGGACTTAACCGCTAGCCACGGAGGAAGTTGTGATGAATAATTATTTTTAGTTAATTAAATAAAACTATAACATATTATAATTGACAGAGAAGTTAATAAAACATTTTTTTCTAAAACGAAATGTGTAAAATATTGAGACCTACTTACGAATACTTTGTGTGGATATGTCTTTTTAAAATAATAATTACCCGTATGGGTATCGAGTCCATTTTAGTTTTTTTACTAGTACGACATGTGACCTTGCGCACACCTTGATAGAAAGTTTCTAACACTATGCCGGCTTGACTGAGCATGACAGTAATTGGTGCCTGATCCCAAAATGTGTGGATACATATTACTAGGTTTATCGGCACCAATGGTGGATACTACCCCGCCCCGGCAGACTGGGCAATTTTTTTCATTTCATTTATTTATGCACCATTTGGTACACTCGGTTTTGTCAGATTACAAATTAATTATTTTACTAATCACGATAGCGAATGAATAACAGCAAAGAATAACAGCCTTCGTCGTTACCAGATAAGTACTACCTACACTAATAGATATATATATATATATATACATACATACATACACGTACACACCCATACATATATATAAGGAAATTAGCTGTAACTTAAATACCCAAACATAAGCTAACTTAACAAATACCTGCTCGTGCATACATATGATATTGGTATGTCATTTAAAGAATATTTTCAAAGTTTAAATTAAATAATAATATCATTATAAGTATAATAAATAGGAAGCGGTTGTAAATCAGCGTTGTCACTTAAATGTCACTATAACTAAATAACTAGTATATATAAATAAATAAATATTTCCAGACAGGTCACACAGCGCCATCTAATAAGCCGTGGTAAGCTACGAAGCTTGTGTTACGGAAACTAGATGGTTGATAAACTACATATTATACTCTTTTTTTTTTTGTAAATATATACATATTATACATATAAACACCCAGACCGAGACAAATTATACAATGTACAACTTGCCCCCGGTGGGAATCGAACCCACGACCTCCCGAGTTCACGGCAACGTTTGTTACCACTAGACCACGGAGTGGTAAATGTACTAGCATATGTATACTGTGATGTCAAAGTTTAAATTTAATTTAATGTCAAGGTAAAATAACCACCACCAGATTATTATTATTATTATGTGAGAAAGAAGGGATTTTAACTGGAAAATATTTTATAAATATTTAAACATACCTCTTTAACTCGTACTTTACAAAGTTTGTGAAGAAAATTAATTATAAAAAAACAAATTGGTATTTCATTACATCTAAATTTTACGGAAAATTTATTGAATAACGCACTTTCAAAGTATATTGTTTCCACCTCGGCAGAGTTCCCCCCCATCCCCCAAAAACACACTGCTCCTATCATAGAACAGGCGAAACGATTAGAACCTTAACCGTAGAACTTTTTTTACTCAGTGCTATTAATTTGTGTGCTGTATATATAGGTAAGTAAAAGTGAAACATAATCACTACCGTATCCCTTTCAGGGTGGTCAGAAACCACACTTTTTTAAAATCTGACCAACATATCTATAGGCCCATAATGATAAGTGGCAAGCTCGTCGATGACTTTAGTTTGGTAAATTAAATATTTTTGTGTTCCGACCAGGAATAAATTATAGCTCAGTATCACCTTCATTAACACAAAAGAAGTCGGTTGAAACCCTGGCATGTACCAATGAGAAATACACTTATTTTACGTACATTTGTCATAGAATTACAACACGTTGATCCGTAGGTCATCGGTAATAAATTGTCAGAAAAAAATAACATCAGACCCTCGCCAACCCATCTGGTTAGCGTGATGAGTGTAGGTAAAATTTTGGATAGCCCATCTCCAACAGTGAAGGTCTAGCACTCAGTGTTTTTGAGTTAAATCTTCTTTATAACTGAATTGAAGACCACATACAGAAAGAAGTAAAGACCACAAAAAGAAACACGTTTAACTCTTTTGCTTCATTAAAATAAAAAAATAAAT
Source organism: Tinea semifulvella (assembly GCA_910589645.1). NCBI lineage: Eukaryota > Metazoa > Arthropoda > Insecta > Lepidoptera > Tineidae > Tinea > Tinea semifulvella. The sequence goes on along the minus strand of OU342611.1, from coordinate 3,933,113 downwards.
AAAACTAATTATGTCATGTCTGGTTTTGAAAAGTCTGTTTTTTATTATATTATTATTATCACAGTTCCTAGAGTCATAGACCTCCACCGTTTACACTCGCCACGCTAATGGCCCGACTGATTGGCAAGAATTACATGAGGCACGTCATTGATTAAAATAACCAAAGTGACAAGCTTACCAATCACGTGGCGTATATCAAAATATTGAATATGAATTAAAGCTTTTCTGGAACCCGCCGGGAGTATAGATCCGCTATTTTCAGACTAGTAATTAATATGATATTAAACATGAAATATGTTCTATTTGTTTCAGTTCTGTGGCTACAATCTTTCATTTTAAAGTTGTACGCCGGAAGTTTTGATCGCAGCCGGCCAACTTAGTAATGCTTTGAAATGAATTCGAGAACTGTGTAAACAAGAGTCCGTCGACCGATCGCCTCAAATTCTCTTCACTACATAGATATATGTCATAAAAAGGACCAATTATTACATCGTAGGATGCACGGCGTAACTTTGATGGACCGTATACGTCATAACGAAATACGCAAAAGGGTAGGTATAAAAGAAAGCATAGGTACAAAAATAAAGAAAGGCATGCTCCGATGGTTCGGGCATGTCGAAAGGATGAGCGAAGAGAGATTGACGAACCAGATATATAATGCGAAAGTTGTGGGTAAAAGAGGCCCTGGCAGACCAAGACTTGCCTATCATGATCAAATAAATAAAACATTAGCTGAAGGTGAATTAAAAAGCCATCGAAACAAGAGGGCATGTATGAAGAGGTTGATGAATGTCGAAGAAGCGAAAGAGGTATGTCGTGATCGTGACAAGTGGCGCTCAATTGTCTCTGCCTACCCCGCAAGGGATTTGGCGTAAAGATATGTATGTAGGATGCACTGCTAGCAACACAGTGACAAGTCAACTAGATTTGTAGTATAATATATTATTCGAAAAAATATTGCACCAAGGGCAAAAGTCGGACTTAATGCCGCTAGACATTTTCTAACAGTCAAACCTTTGGGACAATAGAAAATAGGTGCGAAATAGGTATTTACGAGTAATAATAATCAATCATCATTACAGCCCCTAGACACAGCGTCCTAGACCTCCACTGTTGGAGATGGGCCTTCCAGAACATATATCTGGAGAATTTGGCCTACACTCGCCACGCTGGCCAGACGGCTTGGCGAGGATATGATGTCATTTTTTTATGACAATTTATTAACGATTTCACAAGTTGGCATTAATGGAACCGGTACCGACGGCTTAACGTGCTCTCCGAGGCACGGGAACGATGGTATTGTAAATCTATGACAAATGTACGTAAGAAAAGTGTATTTCTCATTGATACATGCCGGGGGGGTTTGAACTGACCTTTGTAGGATTTAAGGTACGCGTTCTTACAACTGAGCCACCACCGCGCCGTTAATAATCAATATTAAACGATAAATATATTTATCAATAATATAAATACTACATACTAATAGTACTTAAACTACAATATATATTTCATATATACATACACACAAACATATATATGTATATATATAACTATTATTATCATTACAGTCCCTAGAACAGAGTCCTATACCTGTTGACGATGGGCCTTCCAGAAAATTTGGCCTACACTCGCCACGCTGGCCAGACGAGTTGGCAAAATTCTGTTTGTCATTTTCAATGAAAATTTATTAACGTTTCCACAAGTTGATATTAGTGGAACCGAACCGACAGCTTAACGTGGCCTCCGAGGCACGGGAAACAGTGGTGTTGTAAATAAATTACAAAGAGTGTATTTCTCATTGCCAGGGTTCGAACCGACCTTTTTAAGTTTTTTTTTTAATTTTCAATGAAACCGAGCCACCACTGTTCATAATAATATATAGCAGTATGTATACATAACTATACTACATTCAACATCCACTTATACACGCTGTTACTTCTGCATGGAATCTTAACCAAGCTTATGGAACGTAATTATTGTGTCGTCACGTAGTAATGCTACGGCGTAGCTATAACATTACTTAAACGGTTTAAGAGAGTTTATCGTTTTTGTATCCCTCTTTCATCTTCATCATCAAATTCAAGGTAGCTATGGAGAGAGCTATGCTTGGTATTTCTCTAATGGATAGAATTCGAAACGTTGAAATTCGTCAGAGAACCAAAGTTACTGACATAGCATTCAAAATTAGCAATCTGAAGTGGCAATGGACCGGACACATCTGCCGCAGAACCGACGACCGATGGGGCAAACGGGTTCTGGAGTGGAGACCACGTATGGGTCGACGCAGAGTGGGACGACCCCCCGCCAGATGGACGGATGACCTAAGGAGGGTCGCTGGTGGGGGTTGGATGAGGGTTGCAAAATACCGCGTGCAGTGGCGAGCCTTAAGGGAGGCCTATATCCAGCAGTGGAGAGACACAGGCTGATGATGATGATCCCTCTCTCTCGCACAATCTCGCATTTTTAGATAGATAGATAGATAAATTCTTTATTGAACAGAAAATAATAAATTTTACAGTAGGTACATAGGCGAAATTAATGTCTAAAAACATTATCTAACAGCTAACCTTTGGGAGATGTGAGCAGGGATTGTAAGGTGCATGACCGCTAATATTTGAGATAAAGAGATTTAAAAAAAAGTAAATTATCATCACGATCGTTTCCCTTTCGTGGTGGTCAGTAACCACGCTTATAAATAAGCGGATTCACATTTAGCCAACTTTACTATAGGCCAATCATGACAAGTGGCGAGCTCGTCGATGTCTCCAGCGTACCAAACTCGAGAAATATCACAAATAGATTTATTTCATTAAGAAATATTTTTGTGTCCCGACCAGGAATCGAACCCTCTGAGTCTAAAAGAACTAAGAAGAAAGAAAAACGATATTAAATCTATAATATAAATACATACAATACATAGATAACAAGACATATACTGGTTACATACTACTTATATATATATATATATATATATATATATATAATACTTACAGTTACTGGGAGCTATTTAGGTAACGTGTAAAGACCATTCTTTTAAATAACGATCTGTTTGGCGCTTGTCGAACATCTACAAGTTTGCGGCAGCAACTGCAAATGAGTTGGACATAAAGCTAGAATGATGGAAAGGAATAGAAAGAACACAGTTTTGCGATGACCGTAACGACCAAAATAAATACTATAGAAGGTCGATTAAGTTTGAAGATTGTGTTGCACTGGGCTGTTTCACTTAAAATAATAAGGATTTCTCGTAAGAGATTACAGCAGCCCTCTAGAGTGTAATTAATGTTATACCCGTGAATATTAGCTTTGCTATTAACCGTCTTTTAGTATCCTGAAATGGCTCTCTTGTTTCAGGTAGCGGGGCGATTTCAGGCGCACCCTCCTTGCAATGAGGTTAATTCTTTTTGCTACACCTGTACTGAAAGACGGTAGTTAATTAAAACAGTTCCTTCGAGATTAAGGGCTTGTGCACAACGAATGCGTACATATATCGTTTAATAAGGCAAATGAGTTATAACTCATATTGTTTTACAATCTTATCCCAGTAACAACATTTTTTTAGTAAGTCTTGTTTCAAGAAGTGTTATTTTTAAATATCAGCATAGCAAGCTTACAATATTAGTTCACCTTGAAAGTAATAATAATAATAATAAATGATTTATTGTGCAAAACGAAAAATAGTGTGGGTACAAAGGAGAGCTTAATGCTATAAATGCATTTTCTACCAACTAACGTTTGTGAAAGTGGAGCTATTATAAGCGGGTGCAGATATACTATTGTGATCAACAATAATGAAATATAAATACATACTAATTAAATATACATATAAATACATTACTACAGTATTCATACAGTATTTGGTTGGGTAGGGAGAGAAGTAGAATGGTGGATGGTGAGCGTATTATCGCGCAATAGAAAAAAAAGGAGGCCTCCTTTTCTTAAACCAGCCAATTGTCGGTCGCAAGCCCGAGACACCATTCTTCTCATCTCTTACCCACACACGATGGACCCGGCACCCGCACGGTGAATCCAAGGAATCCTTAGAAATTTGTCTTCTTCTACATATTAAATAAATATATACATAAATAATAAATACATATCTAAGTACATAGTAGAAAGTTATGGTAAGTTATTATGTTTATGGTGTAAAAAAATTGTATAACTTGTCTTTAAATATTTTGAGAGATGGAGCTTGTCTGATTACCAAAGGTAGTCTGTTCCACTGGCGAGCTGCAGATACTGAAAAGGAGTCTGAATATCTACTGGAAGAGTAATTGCAAATGGCACATACTTTCAATGAGAACAAGAAATAGTTGGTAGGCGATTAACTGACGGTGGAAATTTGCGCAGTCTGCCGGGACGGGGATGTAACCAACGTTCGTGTCGATAAACCCAGTAAAGTGTATCCACGTTTTGGGATCAGGCTTGAATTGCCGTCATGCCCTGTCAAGCCGGCATAATGTTAGGGCAGAATGTCTGATTCTAGTTGCTAAAATTCATAGACCTTGCGCGCTACTTACCATAAGCTCAGAACAAAAAAAAAAACCCAAATTTTATGATATCCAATATTGTGTTCCAAAATCGAATTTATTTTTCTTGATTGATAAATATTCATTCTAAAAAGAGACAGATTGTTAGCTATCACAAGTGCTAGAGCGAGTAGTTTTGATATATTAATATTTTTTTTATGTTAATAAACAATCTATAAGAGTAGGTACATCTTTTTAAATTTCTTCTAGATCACAGCCACTGATAAAAATGGGCCATCCAGAACATCAGATAAATTGTCCTTCATTTAGTTGGCGGAGTCAATAATTTATAAAAAAATTTTTTTGGTGTTTCCAAGCCTTTATATAGCATAGAACATTAGGCCTCGGTTCAGCAGGACCCGCCCCTACCTGGTACGGGTAAAACAAAAATTCGGTTCTCACCTATTTGATAAGTTAATGGATGATGTCACTTGAACAATTTTAATTATAGATCAGCTAGCTAGGCCGTTTTTTTTGTTTATAGTGATTGACCTACATACAGGGTGTTCGGTGGCAGTTTTCAAATTATAAAAAGCAATAATAATAGAAACAGTAAAATATTTTATAAAAATCATAATTTATTCAAAGGAAATTGGAAACTAATTAATTTGCTTAAATTGCTAATACCTCAAGCAAATACCGATTGGGGTCGAGATGATGGTTCCATGGTAACACTCAGCCAAGCGTTTGGCAAATAAGTTGTCCAAACGGCTAACGGAAAAGTCTGGATACAAGAAAGCTGGCAATTATTTCTGCCAACGTTAGCCTTGCTATACAGAGGAAATGTTATCAGTCTCCCTGGGACTATCCCTGAAGGGTCGTCTCTAGAGATATTTTTTTTACGTATAGATTATTTTTTATTAGGTTTAGTTTATATTTAATTAAATTTTTAAATTATGTAGTTTTAATAATATTATAGTAAAGTATCATTACAACCGTTCCCCTTTCGGGGTGGTCAGAAATAAGCGGATTAACATTTAGCCAACTTAACTATAGGCCAATCAAGACAAGTGGCAAGCTCATCGATGTCTCCAGCGTAGCAAACTCGAGAAATATCACAAATAAATTAAATATTAATTAATAAATATTTTTGTGTCCCGACCAGGAATCGAACCCGGTACCTCCAAGTCTAAATCCACGGACTTAACCGCTAGACCACGGAGGCAGTTATATAGCAGACCAATAATATTATAATTTAATTTTAGCTTACATAGTTAATAGTATGTAATAAAAAAAAACATTAGACCTTCGCCAACTCATCTAGCCAGCGAAATTCTCCAGATATATTCTACAGTGGAGGTCTACGACGGTGTGTTCTATAAGCTATGATGAATACTGGAGTAAGTCAAAATTATGTAAGAATAATAGCAAGTTAATTTACTAGTATACTGCGCTGTTTTATTACGTTCCAGGTAAATTTATAGCTATTACAGGGTGCCTTTTTAATTATTGTTTAGTGCAGATCCGACGGTACGAACGTGATATGTAGCGATTCGGTTCTCCGATCTGGGTAAGCTAAAAATAGCCATTGATCGCCAAGATATCGGCTGTCCAATATAAAAACCTAACAATAATAATTAAATACTTTACTTACAAAAGTAGTGTACAAAGTAAGTAATGTTTGCTGAGAACAGAGTCAACGACTTTTTTGCCCTACTCCGCAAGCGGCACGCCTCTTTTGTGGACCGACTGAGACAATCGGATAACGACATAATTAAGGCTATTTTTGACATAAGGTCGTTTGACCTTGTCAATTATAAATTTATTTAGATTATAGTTTAGATTAAAATTAGGATTAGAATTATTGTTATAAATTAATTATGGGTTTTTAAATGCCTGCAGTAAAATATATTTAATTTCATTTTTTAATTTAATTTTAAAGGCGAATTTAAGTCCTACAGCTTACATACTTTGTGAGAGTGATAACACGATAAACATGGGCATGTAGTCTATCTTAATTCTGACTTGCCTGGTGGGTTACTGCTGCACCAGGTATTGTAATCTCATAGGTACTGATAACTAAATTTAAAAGGTTATTAATTGATCGTTGTAGTGCAGTTCTGTATATGTTTTATTTTGTAAATCTGATATAGCTGAGTTTTCCTTGCAGATTCGGATTAAACTTAAATAGGTCACTGGAATTTGCTAAGCTGCTGGTCTTCTGCGAACAGCTTACTTATTAAACCACTTTGCTGCTTAGTCTTCTACTAGCAGGAGTATAATCATTCAAAAGAATTAAATTAATGACGTTTCATAAATGCCTGTAATAGGTTTACATGATAAAAGATATTTTGACTTTGACTTTGATATGATGACATTATAGTCATATATATATAGAAATAAATACAAAAGAAAAAAAGCATATGAAGTTTATAGTAAATTTAAATAGTGCGCATAGATCAGTTTTTTAAATAATGTTCTATTAGGACCTTGACGAATGTCCACCGGTAACTGATTTCAAAGATGTACAGCCACAACATACGTGCTTGTTTGTATAAATTTAACTATAAACTTATTACAAATACACATAATTATTGTGTATATTTTATATCTGTCTACTTTATATTGCTTTCAAAGAGCTGAATTGCAGGTATTTTAGTATTTGATACTGACTTTTTAAGTTAGACAACCTATATGTCCAGTACCTTTGAACCCAATTATTTGCCTTTTCTCATTATTTTCCCTTTCCTTGTCCGCTGTCCCGGTATTCGTGTTACTATATCGATTTTGTTTTGTCTGCAATGTCGTTTCATCATTACTTCCTAGGCCTTCATTATTGTTGTGGAACAAGTATATGACTTATTTAACAATATTAAGCTATTGAAAAATGTCCTGAAAAATGATATTATTATTATTAAATTCTTTATTGCACATTAATTAACTATTAAAACACAGCGACATGTTTAGAAAGATTGGAGATTTCAGCGTTAAAAGTAGGAGAAACGCCTATGATCTTATTGTAGATATAAATCCTAAAAAAACAAAATGTAATAAAAATTATGTGTATACGAACTTATAATAAATTACCTAACAAATTAAAATTGTTGGGAAAAAAATGTATTTAAAAATCAATTAATAATTTGGTTAAAACAAAATATGAACAACTGAAGGTGCATTAAAAAGCATTCGTAACAAAAGGGCATGTATGAAAATGTTGATGAATGACGTAATCATGTCAAGTGGGGCTCAATTTTCTCTGCCTTCCCCTTCCTTGATCTGACGTGAAGATATACACAAATGTGTGTATGTTTATCATTTCACATTTCATCAGAGATAGTCCCAAGGAGACTGGCAACATTTCTCCTTTGTAAAGCGAGGCCAATACGTTGGGACAAATAATTGTCAGTTTTGTCTGTGACCTGTCTCCAGACCATGGTTATTATTATAATATATAATTATAATCTAAATTTGAATTTAAAAGCTCCCTAATAAAATAAGAGACAATTGAAATTGTGAATTCGAGAACAAAGGATAAAGGTAGAGTTTTAAACAGTTGTTAGTTGAACTTCGTGTGTAATAGCTTTACGCACGATTGGTACATCCCATAAAGTGACATAAAGCGATAGAAAGTTGTGCCCCGCCGTAAGTGAAGGAGCGTTCCAATGACGACGCCTCTAAACGCCCTCTACGACCTCGTACGTTATCGAAAATAGTATTTTCTAAGGCTTCTCCGTTTTCCAATCACCATAGCGTATGTGTTATGCGACTATAATGCATTTGATCGACAAAAAATGAACGCTTCTGGATTCTGTTCGCTTCAGAATTACGCGTACATCCTTTTTATGCATACTCATTATTAGGCGACTGTTTTATTTATGAATTATAGGATATATTTTTTATTTATTTATTTGATTTACTTTAAAACTTTACTTAAAAGTATGTACAAAGGCGAACTTAAACCCACTTCGGCTTTTTCTACCAGCTAACCTTTGAGAGAGTGAGACAGTATGTGTGCAATTCTAACGAATAAACTACATAAATATTAGTATATAGACTACATAAATACTCATCAATATATACGTATTATAGTAGATATATTTATTTATTTTAAAACTTTATTGCACTATGTACAAAGGCGGGCTTAATGCCGCTAGGCATTCTCTGACAGCCAAACCTTTAGGACATTTAGACAGGATAGGTGGTAGGTGCAATTAAAAATTAGATGAAATTTAAATAAAACATAAATATAATTATAATATAAATATATACATACTAATATCTACATACAATTTACATACTAATACATAAATAAGTCATACTATAGATATACTAATATAACATAAATAAAACTACTTACATGATGAGGAAAGTGTGACAAAATTAACAATGTGATGATGCTGCTGCTATTATGCTGATATTAAGGAAATTAATATAAGAGAAAAAAAAGATTGAAAAGAAAGGTTTAGGTTAGGTTAGTTAGTTAAAAAGTGTTTGTATACCTGGTTTTTAAATATTGCACGATTGGGGGCTTCTCTGATATCGAATGGTAAGTTATATAATAGATGTTAGAAGAAGTTAGAAGTATTTTTGCATACTCTTGTATCTATTTTTTATAATTATTTCTTCTTACAGATTCCTGTCTCTCCTGGAAGTTTGTCACTATTACCACCTAAAGTATTTTTTCTGACTATTATATTACGCGATTGAAGACTCGTCAAACAGAAGGTACCTATACAATAAAAAAATAAAAATTAAATCAATACCACAATGAAAACTTTTAAAGATAATACCTAGTCTTTATCAGCTCGGTGCTACAAAGTTTTGGAAATTCAAGTACTTGGGCAAAAGATTAATTGATGCGAAAGGGCGAAGTTCGGGTGTTATGTAAGACTGTGTATAAAGGGTGAATTTTTCAAGTATGCGTAAAGGGATTGAATCTAAAACTTCGATAAATATCGAAAAATTATCACAAGATCAAAAAAAAAAAAGGATTATTTTAACAAAAATGATTCATTCAAGCAAGATATCTTTTTAAATTAGCAAGCTGAAGTGTCAGTGGGTCGGACACATCTGCCACAGAACCTGCTATCGATGAGGCTCGGACTCAAGCGGAGATCACGTACGGAAACATGGACGACCCCCCTGATGGACTGACAATCAAAAAAAGGTTGCTAGTGGGGGTTGGAAGTGACTAGCCTTGGGGATGGTAGTAAAGAGATACAGGCTGATGATCAATAATGAAGTTAAATAATAAAAATGAAATATACAATACTGTATTCTTACCAAACTAGGCCCTTTTGCATCAACCCATTTCTTTATAGCTTTCTATAACAATTAAGCATTTTCAATGCTATATATAGTTTTGAATTCACGCACATTTTAATTCACCCTGTATATTAAGGTGTCAGTGTTAAAGTTAGTGAGCTGATAGTACCGTCAGTTCACTGATAACGCATATATCGGCGCTAGTCATCGGACACCCATTTGCCGGTCACGCAAACCGAACCACCCAATGATCTTAAAATTAAATAGATGTAACATTAGCGTGCGAAAATGGTACTACAGTTTCTATTAAGTAAATTTTAGTAGTAATTTTATCTAATGTGTTTACATACAACACATACCTACCACACAAGACTAAGTTTAATTCAATTTAGAATTTATTTTTGGTTAAATTTTTGTTTCTGTTTAAATTATTATTTTTTATTATTTTTACCTTATTAGTTTAAATTAATAGACATATTTAGTTATGTAATGTAAACGTATACAATAGTTTAAATCCAATATTAGTCACTTTAAAAGTGTACTTTGTTTACCAGCTGTACTATGATGCTTTGGATTTTGTTGAAGAACAATAAATAATAAAAAAAAAGTACTAGTACTAAGATTATTTTTATATTAGCATGAATATAATGCAGGACGCGAAATTAAATTAGCCGATATTAGTCATTGATGACTGCCATCAATGAAATAAATATTTTTTATGATTAAATTACGACAAAGCTGCTTGTCTTGTTCTTAGGGCAAATAAGCACTTAAACTTAAATCGGTGTGAAAAATAATAGTTGTACTCTAGGCGGTATCCATGTTTGATGGAAGATCATTGATTTCACCATTACAATTCCTTTGCGATAACATTTAATTAGTTAAATTGTAACTGGAAAAAGGGCAAAAACACAAAAATAATGTTTGTATTTTATCGAATGATGTATCGTTTGAGTTATTCGTATGATATTCAAAGAGATAGCTGCTTGTTTATTGTTTACTTCCTATGTAATTTTAACAACCGTAAAATACTGGTATGGATTGGATTTTATAAAAAGTGTTTGCCCCAAACCAGGCCCCAAGTATGTTGCAGCGTACCTCAACAAACGATAATTAAATAATCCTACCTATTTTTTATATTATTTTTTTATTTAATATCAACATCCTAACTAACATCTAACTTATTCGCAGTAGTGGCCGCAAATCTCTGGAACAGTTTACCTGTTGAAATTCGCCAAGCACTCAGCAAACCGCTGTTTAAAAAGCTGCTTTACTTTCATTACCTAAAGAGCTCCTCACAACGTATATAAGTATGTATTGTATGTAGTAGCTATTATCTTAACTGACATTTACATTTATATTTTTATTTTTATAATTGTGTCTGTCTTAGCTTATAGTATGACAATGCCTATATACAGCAGCTATTATCTTAACTGACATTGACATTTATATTCTTATAATTGTGTCTGTCTTAGCTTATAGTGTGACAATGCCTATTTACAGCAGCTATAATGTTAAGCGTTATTCTTTATTTATAATTGTGTTATTTTATTGTTTCTCTTTCCAAATGATGGTTATCATGTACTGCTCCAGATTCACCAATATGTACTATAGAATTATATCGTTTTATATATATCAATATTGTAAAAATTGACGTGTAAAAGTGCAGAATACATATCTTTTTGTCCTATGCCTACTTGCAAAAATAAACGAATTGAATTGAATTGAATTGAAGTATATAGTAGCCAATATAGTGTGTAGTATATGTATTAATGTGTACATATTTGTATGTATGTATGTGTATTTATTTTAATATCTATGGTATGTAAGATTTAATGAATTTATTTGGCAACGTATCTTACAATCGTTTGCACCTAGCCTCATGACTGTAATGTTTTGTATTGTCCCAAAGGTTGGCTCCTAGAGAATGCCTAGCGGCATTAAGCCCGCCCTTTGTACATAGTGCAATAAAGTTTTTTTTTTTTTTTTAAAAACACATCTTTTTATTTCAGCATTGAAAATAATTTAATTAAATAGTAGGTTAAAATGTTTGTGTTCTCTTCTTCTGATGGATGATTAATGAGGTGACAGGGAAGGCAAAGGGTCTAGCCCATACAGCCAAGTCTGACGTAATAAATCTTTTTTTGAATGAGTTAATGAGGTTATCATCAAATTCCAGATGTTGCAGAATTTGATGCTTTTCTTGGAGTCACTCGCGGCATTATAGCCCAAATACGTCAGGTAAAATATGCGAGTTCACAGCACGGGTAATCCGCAAAAAATTAACTGCAACTTGTGTCCCATATTTAAAGTCCAAATAATCGTTTTCCATAATTATTCATATTGTAGCACATTATTTAAAAAACAACACCACTTTAACTAACAGTATCCACAGTAAAGAAATTACAAAACAAAAACTTGCACTTAACATTACGAGGATTAGGTACTTTATTATAATTTATTTATTTATTATAGATAAAGCAAAGGATCACAAAGTTTTTTTATTTTTTTATACTAGCACGACATAACTTTTATTTATATTTAACTTTTCTTTTTCAAAAGTATTAATAATATTTGCGTGCGTGACTAGATAATAATTATGTGTAAAGTATTAGAGTTAATCATTATTTAGTCCTAACATTCCAATTAAATATACACCCTATATAATATCCTTATGTCAGATACGCGTTCGCACAGAATGGAGCTGGAATCTGACAGCGCATTTTCTCTATCGGAACTACAAATAAGTATCTAGTTGTTATTTCCTCAAGAAAATAATACCCAATAAGAGGTTCATTTGATCGAAAAGGAATATGGGTCAGTGTTCGACGTATTAAGAAGGGCTGGTGGCAAAGATAAGGGTGCGATGTAATTCAAGCAGCTAATTGCCCATAGATAGGGCGCACAGAGCCCTCACCCCACCCCAACGGCACCAGTCACGCAAAATAACTATTTTTCAGCGACACCTACAATGTTATACGATTAAAAAAGACGGTATCTATTTAAATTCTAAATTATTTATTGTATAGATTGCTTATTTTAATAACAAAGTTTGGTCATGAAAAATTAAATTGTTTGATAATATTTTTTTTTAAATTGTATCAGTTTTAGTTTTTCGAATAATATTTAGTTATTATATACTTATTGAAAATTTAATAATATTGTTATTTTTATAGGCAAGAAAGGCTACTGTGGTAATGTGGTGGTCGCCTATAATAGGTGCAACATCTAACTTCTGATTTAGTGTTAAGTACAAATAAGTGTGTGATGTTAGCACAGTTGGCTACCCTATTATAAATAAATAAATAATGTGATCCACTGTTCTTGAACAGTCTGTGATCTATTTTTTATTCTAGCACACAACTATTCTAGCTTGACTAGGCATGACGGCAATTCGTACCTGATCTCGAAACGTGTGGATACACACTACAGGGTTTATCGGCACGAACGGTGGATACTTCCCCGTCCCGGAAAACTGGACAAATTACCACCATCAGTCCGCGTCCACCTATTTAAATCTCTCGCATCGAATAATATATTGCAGTGGTAAAAGATCCGACGGATTAACTTTCGTGCCGTGGTCTATAAGTTGAGCATTGGTGTGGGTCGTATACTTGTATTAACACCCTTGCCGGTCTCATGTCCAGGTCACAACTGTAAAGGCTGGACCTGCAGCGGACTCGGCTGAAAAGGTTAAATGTCGCAAATTCGACTCTGTTGGTAATGACTACGTATTTGTGCCTTTTGGTCTTGAGACAATGGGACCGTGGGCCCACGTGCTAAGAAGTTATTTAAAGAACTGTCAAAGCGGCTGGTTAATGATGTATCTGACAAGACAGTTTGGCTGTGTAGCGAGGGATTAAGCAAACCATGGGTGGTTCTAACGCATTGATTTTATTAAAGTTTTTTTTTTTTTCAATTATTCTTTACGTGTTTAATTTAATGGTACACTAGAGACATCGAGAGCTTGCCACTTATTACGATGGGTCTATAGTAAAGTTAACTAAATGTAAATTCGTTTAGTAATTACACTTTAATTAGTATTTTAATATGACTGATAAGATATTTTGTCTGAGGTTATTTATATTAGGTTTTTAAATTGGACAGCCGAAAGCTTTCATTTCTAGTAAGTACCTATCATCTTTTGTTCAATAGTTAATTTAACTGATAATGAATTTTAAGTTTAACTGACAAACTCATAATAATATGGCTTTTGGTTTGGTTTATACATTTTAAGGTTTTCCGACTGTAGTTAGCGTAAATTATCACTTATGTCTTGTTTTCGGGTTCCAAGGAATGTCAATGGCAAATTTCAATACAGACCGAGACATACTAACAAAACTTCTTTTACATTGGACCAAAGAGATTAAATATAAACAAGATGGGACAATCGTCTATGACGGTGCATTGCCGGTTAATTAAATTTAATTTGATTTTGTTGTTTTACATACTATAAGCCGACCTGCATGCTACGGAAATGTAATACACGTTCTCCTTTGACAAGAAAAGCAAAACAAGACCGCATAACATGACAATATGTATGATGTATCTTATATATATATATATTGTATGTATATTATATATGTATGTAATATATTATGATTTGGTTGATAAGTAGGTTATTTTAGTTAGTAATTTTAAAATCATAGTTTCTAAATTTACAACATGTACCCATGTACTCTCTTCTCACTCTCCCAAAGGTTAGCTGTTGGAAAATACCTAGACATTAAGCTCGCCTATGTACATTTGAATGTTTTTATTTTTTGTGCAATAAAGAATTTATCTATCTATCTATCTATGTAGATAAACTGAACGCTGTCTGTCCGTGCATGTTAAAATGTATCAAATTTGTACGAATATTCATTTCAATTATCGACAAAGGGTTGCTGTTAAAATTGATTTATGCCAGAGCACGAATCGAATTCAATTTGTTGCAACTGAACGCTTCACTCAAACGAGTTTTTTACGATATGAAAAACATGCTGCAAAAAATATAGTTTTCATTGGTCTGTCTATTGTACAAAGAAGAACTGGCAGTTTAGATAGAATAAGAAAAAAATAATAATTTAAAAGCAGTTGTGGCTCGGTTTTAAAGGCGCTATCCTTAAAATCCTAGGTCGATTCTAACCCCGGCATGTAACAATGAAAAATTGACTTTTCTTATTTTATTTTATTGTATTAGTAAAACTTGTGGTTACAATATTCTGAGTAGAGTAAATATTCAATATTCTAAATGTTTTTTTTTTAAACAACATACATATCTTAACGCCAAATCCCTTGCGTTGTAGGCAGAGACAATTAAGCGCCACTTGTCATAATCACGACATACCTCTTTCGCTTCTTCGACATTCATCAACCTCCTCATACATGCCCTTTTGTTTTGATGGCATTTTAATCCACCTTCAGCTATTGTTTTATTCATTTATTTGTAATAGGTAAGTCTTGGTCAGCCAGGGCCTCTTTTACCCACAACTTTCTAATTATATATTTGGTTCGTCAATCTCTCTCCACTCATTCTTTTAACTATCGGAGAATACCTTTTATTTATTTATGCACCTATACTTTCTTTAATACCTACCCTTTTTCGTGTTTCGTCATTATGTATGCGGTCCGTCAAAGTGACGCCGCATATCCGACGCAACGACCTCATTTCTACTGCATTAAGATTAAAAGAACAAAGTCATATTGACATATTTTTTTTAATATACTATTTTAAAAAATAATTTGGGTATCAGAGTAAATTATTGCCTAATTATATAATTATAATAAATATTTCCATGCTGCATACCTAGCTTAAACTTCTTAAACCTTATATACATACTGTACTGTACCGTATTGTACTGTATTCTGGATAATTAATGATTTTTATTCTGATTTTACAGAGAGATTGGTGCAGAGGACCGCATCCACTGGAAACGGCTGGTGAACGGATTGGACGTACACGATCTTCAACAGTAGGTGTTAGATATTTCGTTATTTGAGTTGTTTGATTTGAATATTGGCGGCAACGCCTTTGTGCGCCGACGCACTGATGTCGGCGACCTTCCGCCGTCCCGACGTCCCCTGGTGGGCAATAGCAACTGTGCTCGGCGAACTTCCTATCGTTCTGCTGGATGCAACGCCTTCTGATGGTCAGTAGTGGAACTATCACACCGGTCGCGAAACGCATCATTGCTCTGGAAGTTTGTGCATATTATTTTTGCTGTAATTGTGTTTTGGATTTCTGCTGTGATCCTCCTCGGAACCGAAGAATTCGGTCGACATTCGACACCCAGAACAAAAGGTTAGTTGCGGCTAATTTCATTTCTTTTCGCTTAATTTCGCAGTATTTACAACAGCGCTTAGTCGTTTCCCGTTCAGTAGGGTACCGATTGTGCCCGACAGGCCGATTTATATACTTATGAAATAGTAGCAATTTCTAGTTAGACATGTTTTTGATACTAAAAAAAGACACAATTCAAGCAAATATAAATTTAAAAAAATGTGCTTCTATACAGAAACAGAGTTATACAGTCCTACAGGCAACACCGACTAAGGAGAAGAAGTCAATATAATAATGGATTTAAGAGGAATATTTTACTATGTATGTAAAAATATAAGTAAGTTACGATCATGCTATTGTGCCTACGTAAAATAAGTTTATTACTAAGAGCATTTTTTATGACGTCGAAGATAAGTGATTACTGTAAACAAGGTATTTTCACGAAAAACGTACAAGATATAAAACGTAAAAATGTAAAAGAATAATAAATGATTCTTCACTCTACGAGCGAGAATATAAAAGAAAATTAATTCGGTTTAAGAAAATTGTTACAAGTATCCATACTAATATTATAAATGCGAAGGAAGCTTTGTCTGTATGTACGTATGTCTGTGTATGTATGTAGGTATATTTGTTTCGCCTTCACGCCTATATTACTAAAACGATTTGGCAAAATTGTTTCTTGAAACCCTAAGACGGACATAAGCATGATCAAGTACTGGGTTAATATTGTTTTTTATAGTTGAATTAATAATTTAAATAAATAAATAAATATTTCCAGACAGGTCACACAGCGCCATCTATTTTCCGCGGTAAGCTACGAGGCTTGTGTTACGGAAACTAGATGGTTGATAAACTACATAATATTTTTTTTTTTGTAAATATATACATATAAACACCCAGACCGAGACAAATTATACAATGTACAACTTGCCCCCGGTAGGAATCGAACCCACGACCTACTGAGTTCACGGCGACGTTTGTTACCACTAGGCCACGGATGCCTATTATTTATTAGTATTATTTTTTTACAAAATATAAAATAAATTTAATAATAGTGGCAAGAACACTGGTTGCATTTCCCGCTTGTTTGAATTGTTTTGTCTATTAAATACTTTTTGGCGCTTGGACTCCATGGGCTCAGAGTTTCTACAGCAAACGGCACAAATATGTAATCTTCTAATATACTTACATACTTGCGCCGCTTTCCGGACTCCGCAATTTCCGCCGCGGCCCCCGTTTTATACGCTGTCCCCCTGAGTGCCGCGTTGTACCTTTCAGCAGAACACGTCCTCGTTCCTATGGCTTCAGAAGTGCTGGAACCTGCTCGATGGTAGCTACAGCCCTTTTAATGGTATCGTTAAGAGAGCCGTGGCAGGAAAATCTGCCCGCACTTTTCGGACAGGATAGCACATGAACTCCAAGACGGTCGACCTATATAGTTTATTATATATATAGTATATTAGTATCTTAGTCGCTACACTCTTGGCAGAGTGGTTGTGGTCGTCACTTGTGTGTCAGTGGCACGCTTAACAAGCCGTCGCCACTCGTCTCGAACTGCAGCGTTCCTGGAGCACTCATGGGGTGATCCACTGCTGCTTTAACCTGGTCAGTCCATCTCATCGGAGACCTACCACGCATTCTCTTGCCATCGACTTTTCCCTGAACTACAAGGCGCTCAATGGATGTATCTCCACGCCGCGACACGTGTCCAAAGAAAGTGAGAATGCGTGATTGCACGATTGAGGAAAGGCGCTGTCCTATCTCTAGTTCCTCCAGGATGGATTTGTTGGTTCGGAACTCCGTCCACGATATGCCCAAAATTCTCCGCAAACACCACATTTCTAGAGCATTAATCCGTTTTATTTTATGCTACTAAAGCGATTTTATTAAAATTTTGGCAGATAAACATGACGGATTTCAGACCCTGAGTTCCAAGGAAAATCTTTTTCAAATTTTATTAAAACTAGTTTAGTAATTTAGGTTTAAAATGGAGACAAAGAGTAGAACAAAGCTTTTTCACATTTAAAAATTTTTATTTGTTGGACGACAAATTTAAATCTACCCACAATAAAAACAAAAAAAAAATGTAGGTTCCTACAACTTGATTTATTATAACGATATGTTTTCGATCACATTTTGAAAGGTATGCTCCGGTTGGGCAGGTGAGCGATGGGCTGATCGTTCCTCCATATAATCTGATTTCAGAACGTTCCCCAATCTCATCTTCTCGATTACGTCAAGCGAGCAGATATGGGGAACCGTTTCATCTCGCGCCACCTTAATGGCATTGTAGACGCGACATTATGCTTCGGAGTTATTACTCATTTCGGAACACAGACTTAGATTTAAACGACCCGTATTTGACGGTTTTTTTTTCTGTCTTCGTTTTATCTCGCACGATAAAACTATTTCACGTCTGTAAACTGTCGAATACTTTTAAGAAAACAATAATAGACGCATTTTGTTCATTGTGGCGTATTTAAATAATATAAAAAAGTTATTTATTTATAAACTCTTTATTGCACAAAAAAACTTAAAAGTAATGTACAAGGGCGAACTTAATGCCTTTCGGCATTTTATAACAGCTAACCTTTGGGAATGTGGTAGAGGATTTGCGGCGTGCATTATTATAAATATACAATTTACATACTACATAATAATCGTTACATACTACTACTTAAATACATAAATATATATATATACAAAAATACGAAACTAAGTAAGTATATAGTACTGTTTACACACAATAAAAATAGTATGATAGATATAGGTACTAGGAAGATCTATGTTGTTTGTTAAGAAAGTGAGCGATAAGTAGATTTTTAAATATATTAATAGACGGCGCCCGTCTGATAACCAGAGGAAGTTTGTTCCACTCACGAGCAGCGGAAACTGTAAAAAGTTATATCCTAACTTTTAAGAAAAAAATAATAGGCGCATATTGTTCTTTGTGGCGTATTTAAATAATATAAAAATGGTATACTCAAATAAAAAAGTAAATAAACAGACTTAAAAAAAGTACGTTTTTTTCCCCTATAAGTTATCTATAGCAGGAGTGGCCAACCGGTCAATCGCGACTATTTACTATAATTTAAATTAATAAATATAATTATTAATACAGCACTACCATAATTGTACATTTCGGAAATCAATATATGCTTTTATAAATATATATTAAACCTGTTTTATAGGACTTTAAGATCAGCGTTTTAACATTCCAAAAGTAGTATTTAATGCCCGGTTCAGATATCAAAGTAATTTTTTTGGAGCTATTCAAACGCATCCGTTTATCGAAGGTAGAAATAACCATATACATGAAAGTTCACTTTATAACATTCCCGTTTGCAGACTTTCATTAATTAGTCTAAGTGCTGGCGAATCTTGGGAGACCAGTCATTAATAAACGAGACTTCTAAAATAGTTTTACTATATCAAACCGAAAAGACTTCGCACCACTCCATTCACTCAATAACAATATATGAGTATTAACTTGAAAGTAAAGTAGTACCATCACGACCGGATAAATAATCGGATTCACATTTAGCCAACTTTACTATAGGCCAATCATAGCTGTCTCTCCAGCGTACCAAACTCGAGAAATATCACAAATAAATTAAATATTAATTAAATTTACATTAATAAATATTTTTGTGTCCCGACCAGGATTCGAACCCGGTACCTACGGACTTAACCGCTAGACCACGGAGGCAGTGAATATTAACTTAATTTTTATTATGATTTTAAAATACTTAAATAATAAATTTAAAATTAAATACTATGTTAATATAGGAACATGTATTTTTGACACTTTAGCCGTGGGAATTTTTGGGGCGTTGTCAAAACTGCTTGTCAACACCTCAGTTGATAAGATGGTTGGGCAATATTTGGACCATATTTCCATTTAACGTGGCAATAGGTTGGCTGGTGGAAAATGCCTTACGGGGATGTGCACATTAATTTTTAGTTAATTTAGTTTTTGTGCAATTAATATTATTATTAAAATTAGAAGACTGTGATTTGTTAATAATAATATATTTTATGCAAACAAAATATAAAGTGTTGTGTATAGGCGAGGATAATACCATGAAAGTACCAGCTAACCTTTGAGATAGTGAAAAAAACTGATTCAATTCAATTGTCCTTATGCGAGCTTAATGCCTAAACATTTTCTAACAACCAGCCTTTAGAAGTATGGAAAGATAACAACGAAATACATAAATACCTACTGATAAATAAAAGAGATTTATGAATATTATAAGTGGATTAATTTACAATATACTTCGTAACTTAACTCAAAGCGCAAAACGGACAAAGTGACAGCCGTCGTAGTGACGTTCCAAACCCAATCGAGTAGCATTGTAGTCAATGATCAATAGATCAATTGAATGACCATTTTCGTTGTATTAGTAAATAATATTCCTACATACCTATAATATACTCCGTGGAATTTGTTAAAGTAAATTTTTTTTTATGCTATAATCTAGAATAAAAATTAAGAACTACGTATTTTTTATTTAAATTATTCTGTGTTAAAATTTTATATTACGGTGCAGAGAAGTTTTCCTAAAAATATCGCCACTCATACTGACCCTAATCAAGAGAGGACGATGTTGACTTACATTATTCTTTATCTCTCTCATTTCAGATCAAATTAATAATAACACTCCCCAGCCTTTAGGTATTTATCATGTTGGTTATCGTGATTTTCAGACGCGGCCTTATTCAGAACCAACGATGTTCCTGGGCCCCGCGCAGCACCTACTCCCTTTGCACCACCCCCAGCAGGGACGCCGGCACCGTCCACTAAAGCTTCTCGTACTCCTCAGAAGGTGGTCACAGTACCTGATGGGTACTTCTATGACCACAAGAAGATGAAGATACGGAAGCTTTAGGTTAATTAATTTTATTATTCTTAAGTTAATAATATTTTTATATGTATTTTAGTTGTAAGGTATTTTTATCTATGTGCCATCTGTTACCTGATAATAAACAATTTAATATTATTATATATTATTATTCACCATGCAGTAGTGTTTTCTTTTTCGGATAATATTTTTTATCTTAAAAAAGTGACCTTTTTTATTTCAAATAGATGTTCTACTAATGACACCTAAAGCCTAAAAACAATATTTCTTATTTTGACAATTATACGCGGTATATGTATATTATCTTGTCTTGTAAAACTTTAAACACCGCGTTTTGCCATACGTTCGCTCTAGAATCCGTTTAGGTAATCATTTGTTAGTTTTAAAGTAGATGTTACATTTTTGATAGTTATTTAGTCCTGTTTGCAGGAGACTTTAATTAATTAGTGTAAGTGCCGGTGAATCTCGGGAGAACGGCCATTAATTAAACGAGTCTTCTGCTATCGATCTCGGCCAAACAATAGGTACACTTTATTACTTTTATTACCCATTTCACTTCGTACCTTCCACTAATGCGACCTCTGCGCCGTCACGGAATAATTAAAAGCGTACGTTTTGATGGTGGGCTATTAAAATACAATTGAACAAATCTGTGTTGCATTAAACACTGTACACACAGTATACGATTTTATTTTTATATAAATATCATCATGGCAAGCTTACGATATTAGTTACCTTCAAAAATAAAAATTGGCATTTGAAATCATTGCAAATGGCACATACATTCAACGAGAACCACAAATAGGTGGTAGGCGGTGGAAATTTCCAGTCTGCCGGAGCGGGAAACTATCCACTGTTCGTGCCAATAAACCCAGTAAAGCGTATCCACACGTTTCAAGATCAGGCTCAAATTGCCGTCATGCCCAGTCAAGCCGGCATAGCGTTAGGAACTGATGTCAGTTATGAGTGTCTGATTCCAGTTGTTAACATTCATGGACTTACATATTTATAATTCAATTAGTTTTTAATATCCTAATAAAAACAAATATATTATTATATTATTATTAATATTATAATGTATTTTTTGCTGCCTGTGGTTGAGTTTACTAGTTTGGAATACCAGTAAGGAAACTGTATACAGTAATTTATTCAACACATTTCTTAAATCTGCTATTCATTTAACGACGTCGCTTGCAATGATTGACGCGAATCGTAAACGCGCTTCTTAATAAGCATGACAACTATGTTTACAGATTACTAATAAAAAAGAACCATTTAATAAACATATTTTAAAAAATGTTGACCAGAAGATTAGTTTTAATTTAGTTAAGATAAATTTAAAAATAATTATTAAATGCTATAAATTTGTTGTTGTATAAATCTTCTTATAAAAATTTCCAGAGGTATTATGGATTCTCCTGATCTTCTTAAAATGATCAGACTTAGGGCCTGTACCTTATGCCCACAGTAATTATAGGTAGAACAGTATTATGTTTAGAGCAGAGACATTGTTCAATTCTCTGAGTCGTGATTTAGATTTTGACCTGTTTTGTGATAGTATTTATTCCGTGAAGAGCAAAATTACTTTGTAAATTTATTTTGTAACAATTATTGTAAAATTGTTTTATTGTGTCGCTTGTAGCATACTCGTATGTGTAAACCTTTACGCTATTGGTTAATATTTTTGTCATATGTGGTAACTTGTTATTAGCTTGTATTTAGTCATATATTCTTTATTTAATTGTATTAGCTGTAAGTTACCCAAACAAAATCAATCAAATAATAAAAAAAAACGATAGTCTATTTTGCTGTTGAGATATGTCATTAGAAGCTATTGTAATTTAGGTTTCGGCCAGTCCATCATAACGGACACCTTTTGGAAAGGTCTCTTGAAAAGATTTGAGTAATTGGCGCGTTCGGATGTTTCACTTAAACCATAAATGTCGGATCCGCCGACAAATTGGTACACTTAAATTTATGTGGAAGCAATTACATATCATTTTATGAGATAATAACCAGCCGAGGTAATATTTTAACTCTTTTATGTAGGTGATTAAATTAAATTTAGATGTGTGTGGCGACTGTGTCAAATGTAGCTCAATGTATCTTATTGAAACTAGATAGTTTGATAATAAGCTTAAATTAATTCCTCTAAATAATACAACTCAAGTTAAAATATTGTGCGAGTATACCGCGTGTAATTGTGTCATTAGTAGAAACTCTATCTATATATATAAAAATAAATGTCTGTGTTCCCTATGCATTTCAAAACTACTCAACCGATCGGGATGAAACTTTGGGAATATGTTGTGTGAACATCGGCGAAGGTTTCTGACAAAGTATTACTGATGTCCGATAGGTGGCGTGCATCAGTGCTGATTAGTGGGGCATACCGACCGAGGGTACATTCATTGACTGTCAGGCGGTACGAAGTTCGAATCTAAAAAACATCCATCGTGATAAATACCTAAAGTCTGGGAAGTGTTATTATTAATTGATCTCGCCACAGCCGAGAGACGAAATAGAGAGAGATATATGGAATTCTTACGTAAGTCAACGTTCGCGCAATCGTCGACCTCTCGCTACCTACTTGATTAGGGTCAGTATGAGTGGCGATATTTTTAGGAAAACTTCTCTGCGCTGTAACTTAAGATTTTATTACTGAATAATTAAAATAAAAAATACGTAGTTCTTTATTTTTATTCTAGATTACAATATAAAAATATTTGCTCTTTAATATATTACATGCAGTATATGTATATAAAAAGTTATTTTATTTTATTTTTATTAATAATACTAATGGAGTGGAGGTCTAGGACGTCGTGTTCTAGGGCTGTAATTAATGCATCAAAAATGCATTTCTGGATAAATTATTCCAACAAGATTACAATTTAAATAAAAAAATCCCATTATTTTATATAGACTCCACCTGACCTACCTCTACGACTCACCTACCACGATCAAATAAATAAAACAATAGCCGAAGGTGCAATAAAAAGCTATCGAAACAAAAGGGCATGTATGAAGAATGTGATGAGTGTCGAAGAAGCGAAAGAGGTATGTCGAGATCGTGACAAGTGGCGCTCAATTGTCTCTGCCTACCCGGCAAGGGATTTGGCATGAATATATGTATGTATGTATTTTATATAGTTTAGGTGTGATATCGATGGCGCGGTGGTGGCTCGGTTGTAAGAATGCGTTCCTTAAATCCTACAAAGGTCGGTTCAAACCCTACATGTACCAATGAGAAATGCACTTTTCTTGCGTACATTTGTCATAGATTAACAACACCACCGTTCCCGTGCTTTGGAGAGCACTATAAGCCGTCGGTCCCGGTCCCACTAATACCAACTTATGGAATCGTTAATAAATTGTCAATAAAAATTGACATCATATCCTCGCCAAACCGTCTCGCAAGCGTGGCGAGTGTAGGCTAAATTATCCAGTTCTGGAAGGCCCATCTCCAGTTGGAGGTCTAGGACGCTGTGTTCTACAGGCTGTAATGAATGAATGAATAGACGTAAAAATTTAAAAACATATTAATATAACGCGTTTTAATAATTCAATTTAATTTAATATAAACTGCCTCCGTGGTCTAGCGGTTAAGTCCGTGGATTAAGACTTCTGGGTTGGACTAGTGGAGGTCTAGGACGCTGTGTTCTAGGGGTTGTAATGCATTAAAAAAAAATCGATGAGCTTGCCACTTAACCTATAGTAAAGTTGGCTAAATGTGAATCCGCTTACTTTAAAGGGCCTGGTTTTTTGACCACCTCGAAAGGGATACGGTCTTATTTTACTATTTTACTTTTTTATATACAGCCAGTAATTTTGTATATATATAACTAAAATTCTATTGACTGCTTCCGTGGTCTAGCGTTTAAGTCCGTGAATTTAGACTCGGAGGTACCGGGTTCGATTCCTAGTCGGGACACAATAATATTTATTAATTTAAATTATTTGCAACAAATAAAGTGTGTTAGATGTGTTTCTTACTTGGTAAAATATATAAATTGAAGCTATAAAATTTTATTGCCAAATATTTCGCCTCTCTTTGGAGCGGCGTCATCAGTGACAGTGACTGAAGGTCTTTGTCATAAATTTTAAAAAAGTAATTTTATTTCTTTTAGCAATGGTAAAGGTAATGCACTATACAGTTTTGTATTTATTTTTTAGAAAAATATCATCATCACCTAGCGCATCATGGAAAACATCATCAGCATGTTATGTCCATTGTTGGTTCGATATTAATAAATTTACAAAACAAGTTAGACAAAGCCTTATGCATTACATTCAGACCAGGGCTATAGGATGCACCAAGCTGCCATATAAAATAGCTTTCCCATTTAAATTATTAATATTTAATTAATTTGTGATATTTCTCGAGTTTGGTACGCTAGAGACATCGACGAGCTTGCCACTTGTCATGATTGGCTTATAGTAAAGTTGGCTAAATGTGAATCCGCTTCTTTATAAGCGTGGTTTCTGACCACCCCAAAAGCGAAACGGTCGTGATGATGATACAGTAATTTTGTGTTGCCCGTTAGGCACAATAACGAGCCGTGCTTCAGCCAAAAAGTTCACAAGAAATGAAAGAGTGTTAACAGTTTTTTTTATTATTTTCCTCAACATTGACTTCAAACGCTAATGTGAATTAATTTCGGAACATGAAATTGTGTTAAAAATGTTAGGCACGAAATTTTAATTACGAAAATATTATTAAGCCAGTCGTCGAATGAAAGCAATTTAGGAGAAAATATGAGCGGTCGGCTAGCGGAACAAAGGCCGAGATTTCCATGTATAAAAAGCATAAATAATTTTGATTGTGGCCACCAAACACATAAATAAAGAAGTACGTTTAGCACTCGCACGTCTGCTTCCGAGGTCTAGCGGTTGAGACTGTAAATTCAAATATGCAGATACCGGGTTCATTTGATTATTTTTTGTCGGAAGATGTAATGTTTTAAATATCTAAATATACATTGACTTCCTCCGTGGTCAAGCGGTTAAGTCCGTGGATTTAGACTCGGAGGTACCGGGTGCGATTCCTGGATAAAACACAATAATATTTATAATGTAAAATTAATTATTATTAAATTATTTATTTGTGATATTTCTCGAGTTTGGTACGCTGGAGACATCGTACCACTTGTCATAATTGGCCTACAATAAAGTCGGCTAAATGTGAATCCGCTTATTTATAAGCATGGTTTCTGAACACTCCGAAAGGAAAACGGTCGTGATGATGATATTAAATATACATTAAAGAATGATATTATTAAAAAAATACCATTACTATAACTAAACAAAGTAAAATATACATACATACGCACAAACAATAAAACTCAGATACATACACACACACTTTTTATATTTACACAAACATGCATGCACCATACTCATACCATTTTTTTTTTATAAATCAACATATGTATACAAATATTAATAATAGCATGTCATAGTTTTTAATGTTATATGTTCAATCCTTTTAATGGCTTGTTAATTTGTAAGTAGGTACCTACCTAATTTATTTAGGTTAAAACGCTGTAGGATTCTCAATAAATAAAAACAAATATTCGTTGATTTTCTTTAATCCTGCACGTTAAATATATGTTTTTTTGAAAATTTAGGATTGTGCGAGTGAGAGAGTAAGTTACATAATTGTCGCAGCTATGATTTTAGGAAAGTGTAATCACAGAGGCTGGATTCTCGCTAAATATTACGGTCGTGAAGATACTTTTACACGGCTACACCGAGGAAAGGCAAATAATGTGTCCGTACCATCCTGACGATTAACGGTGGTAGAAAAAAAAAACATATAACCGAAATATACACCAAATATATTTGCACCGGGCCTAAGTTGTATTTATTTATATCAACACCTGTATACGACAGCTTTTTTATTATTAAACCCATTGACTTATGTAAGGACTAGATATTTGAGAGGAAAATATTTTCATAGATTTTTCCAGTGTGAGAAATATAAGTCTATTAGATAACCAGGGAATACAATTACGGACATTATGGAGATATGATTATATTACCCATATACTTGTGTTCCCTATTTTCCTTTATGCTGCAGAGACGTGCACCCTTCGCGATATAGTATAACAGCGGACGTCTAGGACGCTGTGTTCTAGGGGCTGTATTATTATTCTTATTCTTTATTTGTCACCGAACGTTCCCACCGGAATTTGGTTAGGTCCATGATTACATCAATTTCTACATTCGATATTTTAATTAAATTACCGAACTGAATCGTGTCTGGTTAGTGGTGATGTTAAAAGCAAAGAACAGAACTGGCGGTACCTTTAGAAGATAGATAAATTATTATTATTTAGACTTAAAATTAAATTATTATTATATTGTATGATAAATGGTGAATAAACTACGGTCGCAATAACTTTATTAAGAGTGCTTTAACCTGCCTAAAGACCTAATGTGGTTCCTATTGTTCCGGGTGTCGGCTTTACTTGAGTTCCATTGTCCAGTGAAGGCTTTAAGAAAGAGGACAGTTTAAATTCCCTCTATTATCCTGAAGATGTAATAAATGTGCTAGTGCCACAGACGTTATATTGTCGCTAATATTTTTAGGTAAAACTCATCCATCATAAGTTTTCATTGAAGTCATTAACGACATTACTAAGGTATTGACATTAAATTTTAGGTAAGCCTTTTTTCAAGCGGTGTTATTTTTATATAATAATATAATAATAAAAATCGTTTATTTCTTTCTAATGACATAAATTACTTTACAGAAAATGAAATATAAAAATCTTGGCATGAGAGCTGGTGCCTGAAGTGGATATTCGAAGGATATCTGTATCTCAGGTCACCAGATTGCATCCCTCAGGCTACGAGTAAATATAAATTACAATTTGTTTGATAAAAAAATAAAAAATACGTACATTAAAACCAAAACTAAACAATAGAAACAAGGTTAAAAAGTTGAAACAATATTAAAAGTTATGATAATGCTCTGAAAAACAATACCAATTATACAGTCTACCTCACAACAATCAACATTTGCTCAGTTTCATCATAGCCGGGGCGGGGACGTATTTCGTGCCGATAAACCCAGTAAAGAGTATCCACGAGTTTCGGGATCAGGCTCTAATTCCCGTCATGCCCAGTGAAGCCGGCATAGTATTAGGGACTGATGTCAGTCATGAGTGTCTAAATCCAGTTGCTAATATTCATGGACCTTGCGCGCCACATACCATTAAAAGTAGTGAGCGCAAGGTCACATGTCGAATTAATTATCTAATTTTGCTGAATGGGCCGAACATATCTGCCGCTGAACCAACGGCCGATGGAGCAACCGGGTTCTGAAATGGAGACCACGTACTGGAGGACGCAGAGTGGGACGACCCCCCGTCATACAGACGGATGACCTGAGAAAGTCAATAGTGGTGGATGGATGAGGGTGGCGGAAGGTCGTGTAAAGTGGCGAACCTTGGGGGAGGCCTGTATCCAGCAGTGGAGAGACACAGGCTGATGATGATAATAGTCCTTAAATACGAAACACTGTATTCTCGGTATACACTAATAACATGTAGCTTCATTACAGCCCCTAGAACATTGCGTCCTAGGCCTTCACTGTTTGAGATGGGCCTTACAGAGCATATATCTGGAGAATTTGGCCTTCACTCACCTCGCTGGTAACACGGGTTGGCGAGGGTCATAAACGATTCCACAAGTTGGTACGGTTCCGTGGCATTGGAGCGGTGGTGCTGTAAATCTATCTACTCCATCGTTCATCGGTTCTGCGACAAACGTGTCCAGCCCATTGCGATTTCAGCTTGCTAATTTTGTAAGCTATGTCGGTTACTTTTAATCTCTGACGGATGTTAACGTTTGATTTGAGGACTGCCATGATAATAAATTGTAATTTTGACTAGTTATTATGTTTACATATACGTCTGTGTCAAGCACAATGTAAGGGCGACAGGCGAGGCGAAGAGGCGCGGTGTGCTGTGACGTGTCGCCCTCGTTTCGTAAAGGAGGAGTTATGGTGTAAAGTTATGGGAATCGCTTTTGTGTGGCGCTTTATAACCTCGTAAAGTCACTTGTCAACTGTGATGGCGCAGTCCACCTACATATGGCCTATTCTATCACAGATAGCATTCGTAATGAGCGATGACCTTTTTAAAATTTATTTATTAAAAAACCAACTCCGTAAAAATATGAATAATAATAAATATGGTACAATTCATGGAGCAAGGTCAATAACAGGTTTAGTCGTGACATGAAAAGTGAAAGTATTTGTTTTGTAAATTACTTTACTCCGGATATTGTTGACTCCTGAAACACACACAAATAGTTTGGGAGTCAATGGATGCTAAAATTGTATACAAAGCATTGATCAATTTAACTGTTCCAAATGTACATTGTATAGTTTTTATAAAACAATAAAGTTTATTATTATTATTATTGTTAGTCAAAAGTGGTGTTGTTTCGTTTAATAATGTGCTACAATGTGAATAATTATGGAAAACTATAAATTGACCACTAAAAATGGGACACAAGTTTTAGTTATTTTTTTGCGGTTTTCCCGCGCTTTGAACTCCCATCTTATAACTGACGTGTTTGGGCGACAATGACGCGAGAGACTTCGTAAAACCATTAAATTGGGAAACATCTGGAATTTAAAGATTACCTCATTAACTCATGAAATAAATATTACGTCAGACTTGGCTGTATGGGCTAGACCCTTTGCCTTCCCAATTGTCCCATTCATCATCGAAACAAACAAATATATAAAACACTTGCTCTAAATAAATAAACAATGGGCAAAGTACCAAGGATACTGGCAGCATTGCATTAACTACATACATACATTATAATACATACATTATAATAATAAGAATAGCTCGATAGCTGATACCTACATATGTACATATATTTATTTATTTAAATCTTTATTGCACAAAGTACAAAGGCGGACTTAATGCCGCTAGGCATTCTATGACAGTCAAACCTTTGGGACAACAAGAGCAATTAAACAATGAAAGGTAGGTGCAATTACAGTATATATTATTAAATATATCTACTTGTATAATTTTATTTATATACTATTTACGAGAATCTAAAGATATCGATGACATTTCACCTCCTTGGACGAAGATTTTGGCTCGAAAAGTGGTTTTTACGTGCCAGGATACACCGTGAAAAACAAATTTAGTAGGCAAACCAATGTCTTAACTTTCACTAGTTGGAATCTCGCCAACTCAAACCGCCTAGAGAGTGAAAGAAGGAACTTGTGCCAAAATCTTGTTGACTCTCTAAACACATAAATCTATCTAAGGTATATTTGAATAGTTTATTGGTTAATAAGATATAGGTCATTGTTACTTTGAACGGGTATGTGCGAGTATAATTTTTTTAAATATTTTTAAAAACACATCACCTCTCGTCATGATTGTCTACTACGGTGACAAGGGGGCGGTAGTGTATGTATTACCAGGTTCAGTTCCTCTGTACTAACCAAACAAATTAATAATTTATGCAAATAAGAGAAAACAAGCAAAATTAAATATTTGAATTGCATTTTAATTTAAAGGTTTAAATTAAAATTTTATGTAAAAAATATAATTTAAAAAAAGAGACAATAATAATAAAATAATACAATAGGCGCAGTGGTAAGAACGCGTTCCTTTAGTCCTACAAAGGTCGGTTCAAACCCACCCGGCATGTACCAATGAGAAATACACTTTTCTTACGTATATTTGTCATAGATTTACAACACCACAGTTCTTGTGCCACGGCGAGCACGTTAAGCCGTCGGTCCCGGTTTCACTAATACCAACTTGTGGAAACGTTAATAAATTGTCATTAGTAATTGTCATCATATCCTGGCCAAGCCGTCTGGACAGCGTGGCGAGTGTAGGCCAAAATTTCCAGATATATGTTCTGGAAGGACCATCTCCAGCAGTCGATGATGAATATAATGGTAATATTACGCAAATACGCTAACCTTGGTATCGGTTACGAATTTGCGCCGTTTAGGGACGATGGGCCCATGGGGACCGTCAGCGAGGCGCTTGGCCAAGGAGTTGTCAAAGCGGCTGACAGAAAGGTCTGGAGACAGGAAGGCTTGCAATTATTTCTGCCAACGTATTAGCCTCGCTATACAGAGGGGAAATGTTGCCAGTCTCCTTGGGACTATCTCGGATGGGACGTCTCTAGAGGACATTTTTTATTTATAGTTTAGTTTATTTTTAATTTCATTATTTAGGTAGCTTTTAATTTATATTTAATGTTCTATAATTAACTTCGAATAAAATTTAATAATATTCTTAAAAAAAAAAAAATAGTAATTATAAACGTTGGTCTTGGAAATATATACTGCGTGTAATTGTCAAAAGAACAAATATTTTTTTAGGCTTCAAATGTCATTGATAGAACATTTTATAAGGGTAGAACCTCTTTTTGAAATAAAAACTAAAATAAAAATAAAAACATAAATCTGAAAAACAAAAGATTATTATTTTTTCTCGCTCACAGTCTAAAGACGAAATAGAGATAGAAATAATTACGTAAGTCAACGATCGCGCGATTGCCGACCTCTCGCTACCTACTTGATTAGGGTCAGTATGAGTGGCGATATTTTTAGGAAAACTTCTCTGTACCGTAACTTAACATTTTATTACTAAGTAATAAAAATAAAAAAACGTAGTTATTGCATTTTATTCTAGCTTATAATATAAAAATATTTGCTCTTAAATAAATTACACGCAGTATAGAGATAAAGAGGCAGTGATATACCCTATTATACGAATGTCATTCGAGAACCGAAAAGCATAGTATAGGAATTCGTATTTAGATAGAGACCGTTATCTGGCCTCCCTTTTATGGCAACCTTTGGCAAACTTAGTCTATAAGCAAAGTTAGTTAAGGGGAAGCTATATTGAGAACGTGACGCTTGGTGGTCCACGTTCGGGCCCTACAAACACTATTATCCGACGAAGTTGTACACGTGGCAGCTTTAATTAGAAATCATACAAGTTATGCTCTCCCATAATTGCCTTATTTATATGAATATAAATTCCGAATTTCGCCGCAAGCTCTGGTTAGTTATTATTCACTTTATAAGCCAGACCAATTCTGCAACTGAATCGAGCACTGTTTACAAGACGACATAGTTAGCGAGTTTTACTATAAGTGCATAACATATTATGCTGTAAAGAGTATATTTAGAAAAAATATATAAGTATAAAGAAAAGCAATGACATTTTTTTTTTGATGCTATTCTCCCGTTGGATGATGAATGAGATGATAGGGAAGGCAAAGGGTCTAGCCCATACAGCCAAGTCTGACGTAATATATCTTTATTTTATGAGTTAATGATGTCATCATCATATTCCAGATGCTGTAGAATTTGATGATTTTCTTGGAGTCACTCGCGGCACCATAGCTCAGACACGTCGGGTAAAATATGGGAGTTGACAGCGCGGGAAAACCGCAAAAAATAAACTGCAACTTGTGCCCCATATTTAAAGTCCAATTTATCGTTTTCCATAATTATTCACATTGTAGCACATTATTAAACCAAACAACACCACTTTGACCAACAATATTCACAGTAAATTAATTTACAAAACAAATATCTATGTGGCAGATTTCTATGTTTAATAATATATGTTATTTGACATATTTTAGTGTTGTATACAATATATATATATATATATTTATATTAGATTATAGTAGTACCTTGTAGTACTTGACATTTATATTTTAACATAGTTTGACATTATTAGTATTTAAATTTTACTTTCTTTCTTTGATTATTTAGCATTCAATATGGCTCTTCCATAATTGTATTGATTGGGCTGTTTCTGATCATCGTCGTATTGTTGTTTCGTATTAAGCTGTCTGACCATGATTGTATTATCTCGTTTACTGTAGGTAACTAATATTAGTTACAGAGTATTATAAATTGACTTAACCAAGTGTTCCAGACAGTCCTTACGGTGATAAATACATGAAATGAAAAAATGAAGAAAAAAAAACTTGCACTTGACATGTCCACGCAAAATGGCGCGAAGAACTCTCTTACCTTTTTTTAAGAGGGTTTAATGCCTTGGCATACCTCGTACTCGCTCAATCCAAAAATTCAAAAATTTAAACTCTGAGTGCACTTTTAACAAATGTAGTCTATTAACTTTTTTGGGAATAAAATTACGGAATTTTTAGATATACAATAATCATATAATATAAGTTGTGGGTGAAAGAGGCCCTGGCAGACCGAGACTCAAATATCACGATCAAATAAATAAAACACTGGCTGAAGGTACATTAAAAAGCTTTCGTAACAAAAGGGCATGTATGAAGAGGATGATGAATGTCGACGAAGCGAAAGAGGTATGTCGTGATCGTGTCAAGTGGCGCTCAATTGTCTCTGCCTACCCCGCAAGGGATCTGGCGTGAAGATAGTATGTATGTATGCATATAATATATTACCTATTTAAAGTACACATAGATTTAAAACCTTTGAAACAATTTAAAGCGGTAAACCGTTGGAATTGTTTAGTTAAAATAAACATTGCTTATAAAATAAGCAAATTGAAGTGGGATAAGATGGAGAACAATATAGATAGATAGAAGACCTAAAGAAGGTCGCTGGTGACGGTTGGAAGATGGTTGCAAGACTGCCGTGGAGAGCCACAGGCTGATGTTGATGAAGTACAATACAATAAACATACAATACAATAATAATTCGCTTTACGTACAATTTAAATAAGTGAATTTAAAAATAAATTAGATAAATTCAAACGCAAAACTTGTTTGAATTAATAAAAAGAAAACCCGACAACTGGGGGAGAAAATCAGCGTTTTGCATATTCAAACAATTAGAAACTGTTAAACATTACAATGAAAATTCTGGAGCGTATGAACGTTACACTTCTTCGAAACCACTTCACTGGGACATTGACTTAGATTTTAAGGAGACGCTATTTCATTTTATATTATTGAAGGATTCATTGGTCCTAAAATTTGTTTCACATTGTCGCGTCAAATCATAGCATTCGATAATAATAAAAACCTATACAAAAATTAAATTAATTAATTTAGTGTGACAACACCCAAATGCCATAACTACCATTAACAAAATATTTCTCTAATTGGCAAATTAACGAATCCTGGACTATACCAAAACCGTCTCAGAAGTAAACGTCATCAAAATATAATATACCCATTAGTTAGCAAGAAAGCTTTGTTACATAAAAGTGCTTTAATCATGACGGCAAAAATATATAATAAAATACCGTTGAGACTACAGGAGCTAGAGTTAGGAGAAATGAAGAGAAGACTTAAATATATACTAATTGACAAGACATACTACACAATCAATGACTTTTTTACAGACAAAAATATAATTACATGACATTTGGCTTAACTTATAATTTATTAATATTAAATTTTAGACATGAATAATATTGTCATTTATATTTTTTTATTGTATCTTAAATTTGTTTACGTATATGTATTAAAATTTAAATGCTATCCACAATTACCAATATTTGTTCGCCCTTTGGGCAGAGCACTGGTGCACCTTTATAACCTATACCTGTTGTTTATAATATTAACCTGTGTCTAAACAAATAAATGATTTTGAATTTGAACTCGATACTTGGAACTCTGAGACAGACATAGGCTAAATAACATCACAATAAGACTACGATATCTGACCCCCACTGTCATTTATCTGTCTGTCTGTGATGATGTGATTCTCGGAACGCAAGAACGGACATGGGGTATATGACGTCATCATAATATGATTGCGATATGTAACCCTACCACTAGGTGGAGGTATTCTTCGCTAAAAAATAATACGGGCAACGCAGCTAGTAATATAATATAATGATTTTTTTATTTTTTTTATATACTTACACGACATGTGACCTTGCGCCCACCTGATGTTAAGTAGCGCGCGAGGTCCATGAATGTTAGCAAGTGGAATCAGACACTCATGACTGACATCAGTTTCTAACACTATGCCGGCTTGACTGGGCATGACGGCAATTCAAGCTTGATCCCGAAACGTGTAGATACACTTTACTGGGTTTATCGGCACGAACGGTGGATACTTCCCCGTCTCGGCAGACTGGGCAAATTACCACCATCAGTCAGCCTACCACCTCTAAATATAAATAAATACAAGCAAATTAAACAAGTAATTGCAAACTTTGGGGCCAGAGTTTAACTACAACGTTGTATGAATAACCAATTCCTTATATTAGGTCTATGACTGGAGGCAAATTCGAGTTTATAAGTTTACGACAATGTTGCCATTCGGTTTAGAGCGCGTCGTATAAAATTATTACCGAAGCCTTTGTTCAGTATGGAGGGGTGAAGACGTGCGTACATATATCGAAATGTATAATAATAGGTTGTATTAGTTGAAACTTATACCATTTCATATCATGTTTTAATAAAACCTGAAGAACCAAAGACATTATTTAAAATAAGACCGGACAAGAAGCAAGGTCGCTCAGCGAGCTATGGACAGAGCTATGCTCGGGATTTTTCTAAAGGATAAAGTCAGAAACTTTGACATCCGTTAAATAACCAAAGCTACCGACATAGCTTTCAAAATTAGCAAGCTGAAGTGGCAATGGGCTGGACACGTCTGTCGCAGAACCATTGAACGATGGAGTAAACGGGCTCTGGAGGGAAGACCACGTACTGGAAAACGTAGTGTCGGACGACCCCTCCGCCAAAAGGACGGATGATCTATTTGCGAAGACAAAATATGAACGGGATACATGCGTTGAGTAACCGGTGTTACAACATCTATGAGAGATTGACGCTATCGACTCGGCATTAGTGAGGCCCTAAATAAATAAAAAAAAATACATAAATCCATGTCTTGTTATTGAAATATTTAGGTCGCAGGATCATCAAGAAAGGAAAAGAGTACACTGCGACAACTAATAGGTAACCTTAACTTGTCGTAATAGTCAGAGATGTGAACATATTTGCGTGAACAAAGATGAACCAGATACATGCGTTGAGTAAGATGGACCTTCAGATCAACGGACACACCTCTAGATAACAGCGCCCTAGACCTTCACTGAAGGATCCAAGCCTTCCAGAACATATATCTGAAGAATTTGCCGCACATTTGCCACGCTGGCCAGACGACTTAGATATGATAGATGTCATATATTATCATATCATTTCTTATCTTACCATAGGTTTGCATAATATAAAAATTGTTAGCAGGATAGATACTGCAGTGGACGACACCCAGCGACTACATTAAATTCCATGCAACTTTCTGTTATCATATTATTGACTGACGCCTGTAGTTCAGGTTCACCTAGTTTAGGGGTCTTAGTACTTTGTATTTTGTTTTACACATATAATTGTTGCTGTACTGTTATTTGCTAAATTAATATGTTTTATTCCAGTGTATTGTGTTTATGTTGTTTAATAAAAGGTTTTCCATTTCATGATGTCAATTTTTAATGACAATTTTATTAAAGATTCCACAAGTTAGTGTTAGTGGAACCGACGGCTTAACGTGGCAAGGGAATATTGGTGTTTTAAATCTATGACAAATATACGTAAGAAAAGTGTATTTCTCATTGGTACATCTCGGGGGTTTAAACCATACTTTGTAGGATTTTAAGGAATGCGTTCTTACAACCGAGCCACCACCGCTCTCAATAATAAGGCCCTGATTAAAAATAATTGACATAAATCCATGTTTTACGAATACTCTAGTAATACTACTAAAAACTATTAGCAAATATCAGAAGAAGTTGCTCTTAAGAACAGCAGTTTTAATGGAACGATCAACAAACTGATAAATCCCCTAAACACCGTCAAACCGGGTCCAGGCACGATTCTACCAAATCCCTGAGTGCTATTGTATTTGGTTCTGCAAATAGCAGAGCGTTTCAGTCTCTAGTGTTCCTCGCATCGGTCTCATATCTCTATATCGCTATTATAATAATTGAAGAATAGATGATGGCTAGAGCGGTGGTGGCTCGGGTCGAACCCCGGCATGTACTAATTAGAAATAAACTTATCAACTGCCGCCGTGGTCTAGCGATTAAGTCCGTGAATTTAAACTCAGATGAGTCCCTGGTCGGAACACAAACATATTTATTAATGTAAATAAATGCGATAATTTAATATTGAATTTATTTGTGATATTTCTCGAGTTTCGTACGCTGGAGACATCGACGAGCTTGCCACTTGTCATGATTGGCCTACATTAAAGTTGGCTAAATGTGAATCTGCTTATTTTAAAAGCGTGGTTTCTGACCACCCCGAAAGGTGATACTTTAGAAATACAATTGCGTAGATTTTTCATCGTTTACAAAACGTAATGTCCCGGTTCCACTAATCCTAGTGATAATACTTGTGGAATCGTTAATAATTTGTCATTTTAACAAAATATGACATTTTATCTTCAATAGAGGAGGTCAAGGATTCGTGTACTGGAAAACGTAAAGCCTTATATAAAATTATACATACCTATCATGTATAAAAAAACATTGATTTATTTAATGTTTAATGATTGATTTTAAATGTTTGTGGTCAGTTTATTTTCCTGCAATAAATTAATTTTCTTCAGATAAGAATAAAGGAACTGACGTCATATAAATAATCTGCAAAATAAATTAAAGCTGAATAATATTAAAATACAAAATCAAAGTATAAAAATAAATGTCAAATTCGTTGAAGAGATCGTGAACAATTTTAGGCTCAATAAACACAATCAGAAGTAAGTAGGCATTAAAGATCGACAGGGAATTCGATACTAAGGGACGAAAATCTTCTTTCTTAAGATGAAGCGGAATTTGGGCTTCAAATTTCGGCCTCTAATGAGAAGTGAGTTAAACGTAGACATATATCAAGATCTAGGAGGTGGCAAGGTAGGAAAATTACTAAATAAAAACTCTACTCAGACAGAGAGATCACACGGAAACTAAAAAACATTCTAGCTGTCGTTGGGTAGT
Organism: Tinea semifulvella; assembly: GCA_910589645.1. Taxonomy (NCBI): domain Eukaryota; kingdom Metazoa; phylum Arthropoda; class Insecta; order Lepidoptera; family Tineidae; genus Tinea; species Tinea semifulvella. Next base: position 3,895,276 of record OU342611.1, on the reverse strand, counting down.
CAGGCCTCATCGCGGACCTACGTTAATATAAAACACTCACTGATACACACATACAAATACAACATAATTATACACTCATACCTACTGGGAACAATTTTGGTAGGTATTTGTTTGTACTGTTATAGGTATTTGTTTGTGCTATATGTATGCGTGGAATGGTGGCAAGAACACTGGCTGCATTTCCCCGCCGCATTGCAATACCGATTCTTTGGGCGAAGAAAGAGCCAGACCTCCTGTTACCGGAGAGAACGACAAGACGCGTGTTATGTCTTTTAAAAGCTTTTTTGTACTGGGAATCCATGGGCCCAGAGTTTATACAGCAAACGTCACAAATATGTAATCTTTTAATATACTTACATACTTGTGTCGCTTGCCGGACTCCGTATTTTCCGCCACGGCCCCCGCTTTATGCGCTCTCCCCCTGAGTTGGGACGCGGGGAAAGTGTCGATGCAGGTGTCATCCCACACCAGAGCACGTGTATTTTTTGCAAATAAAAAAATATGTACCTATCTAAAATATTTAACATTATTGTAATTTTGTATTTGCTTTCTACCGGACAAACAAATGGCATGCTACGACCTGGCACGATTGCCACAAGTGCAGGTCACGATGAGAGAATACACAATATGTTAATTGAGTCAATAAACAATTTATTTGTATTTAATATTTAGTGTATATTGTTAAAGCTGACTTGGACACTGACAGTGGGCTGATCCTTTTGTATTTTGTAGTAAGAATATAATTTAGACTTTGACTATTTTTAAAACGAACCTCGACACTAATGATATTCCTAATTAAAATTAATAACCTATATTAAAGAAGAGAGAGAAGACAATTGAGTGTGGGTAAGAGATAAGAAGAATGGTATCTCAGGCTTGCGACCGACAATAGACTGGTTTATATAGCTAACAAATATGTCCAAAACGTCTGCAAGTCCGGTTAGGTAAGCCTCGTTTGAAGCGGTGTTATTTATCAAATACATACAATATTAAAACATACAATATTAGTTCTCCTTAAAAGTAAAAAATAGCATTTGACATCATTCCGAATGGCACATACTTACAACGAGAACAACAAATAGGTGGTAGGCGGACTGATAGTGATAATTCGCCTAGTCAGCTAGGGCGGGGAAGTATCCGCCGTTCGTGCCGATAAATCCAGTAAAGTGGGTACACCCACACGTTTCAGAATCAGGCTCGAATTGCCGTCATGTGCAATCAAGCCGGCATAGTATTAGGGAGTGATCTCAATCATAAGTCTCTGATTCAGTTGCTAACATTCATGGACCTTACATCTGTCGCACGCTGAAGATGTGGAATGCTCTGCCAGATAGTGTGTTTCTCTACTTCTATAACTTGGAGTCCTTCGAACGAAGTGTGAAAAATCATTTTTATAGGCCGGCATAGTGGTAGGGACTGATGTCGGTCGTCTGAGGCTGGCGTCAGTTGCTCCCATTCTTGGACCTCGCGTACCGCTTACCATAAAGTTCACTCTCTCTCTCAAAGAAAACTCTTTAAATATGTTGGATTGTTCAAACGAGGGAGATGCAGCGGTAAACCCTCTTAAAGAAAACTTTATTTTTAATTCTGTAACATTTAATATTGGACAAGTCCTTATATACGTTTACGGAGTTAAATCTCCAAATAAAAGGTAGGTTGTCGAGTCAGCGGAACACGTCGAGTGCTCGAGAGGCTTTCGCGCCCTGGGCACCGGAGTTGCTGATTCCTCAACTTTCAGCCGGTATGCTAATGAAGTTCTACAAATCCCTACCTCTTCTTCCCCCCTTCCCATTTCCACTTCCCCCTGAGCACAACATTCGTTATCTACAGAGATGATTTAAATGTAAGGGTTTTAGCCCACAGACCGACATAACATTACCATTTGTAAACAGAAGTTTCGGTTGATAAGACTAATGTTATTTTTACTATGTATATATTATATTACATATTATATACCCTAGAACACAGCGTTCTAGACCTCCACTGATAAAGTTGGGCCTTCCAGAACATATATCTGGAGAATTTGGTCTACACTCGCCACGCTGGCCAGACGGCTTGGCGAGGAAATGATGTAAATTTTTAATGACAATTTATTAACGATTCCACAAGTTGGTATAAGTGGAACCGGGACTGACGGCTTAACGTGCTATCCGAGGCACGGGAACGGTGGTGTTAAAAATCTGTGATAAATCTACGTAAGAACACTTTTCTTTTTCTCATTTCATTTCTCATTGATACATACCGGGTGGGTTTGAACCGACCTTTGTAGGATTCAAGGAACGCGTTCTTACAACCGAGCCACCACCGCGTCTACTATATATTACTGCGCAATTAAGTTATTTGGAAAATAAAATATGTTCAAATTCGTATTAATCAAGTCCTAGATTTTGATTTTTGATTTAGTACTAGAGCTATCATGATAATATATTAAACATTTTGACCGCCTCCGTGGTCTAGTGGTAACAAAGGTTGCCGTGAACTCGGAAGGGCGTGGGTTCGATTCCCACCGGGGGCAAGTTGTACATTGTATAATTTGTCTCGGTCTGGGTGTTTATATGTATAATATGTATATATTTACAAAAAAAAAGAGTATAATATGTAGTTTATCAACCATCTAGTTTCCGTAACACAAGCCTCGTAGCTTACCACGGAAATTAGATGGCGCTGTGTGACCTGTCTGGAAATATTCATTTATTTTATTTATTTATTTTGCACACCTAAATAAATTGTCGCACGCTGAAGATGTGAAATGCTCTCCCAGCCATTGTGTTTTCTGATTCCTATAACCTAGAGTCCTTAAAGCGTAGTTTGAAAAAGCATCTTGATAGGCCGACATAAGGGTAGGGTATTACCATCAGGTGGGAGCGATGTCACATGTCGTGTTCAGTACATAAAAAAAAACAAAATGGCAAGAGTTTTTGAAAGCGTAGATTTGAAAGAGAAAACGATAGTAAATATACGTTTTTAGCATTAGTACTGTCGCTAAATTCAATGAGTATCCGGCATCAACTTCCCTTCGTCTTGAACTAACTAGCCCTTCCCATAAAAGTCGAGAAAACTACTCAAGTTCGACACTTGAAAACAAAACAACTTCGCAGATTGGCCATTAGATCTGCTCATGTAACTGTGGGATTTATATCGCTCAACACGTTTGGACTATCAACAGATAGGTAGATAAATTTGTATTATAGATAGTTGCTTGCGAAATTAAAAGGAAGTGGGTATTTTTACAGAATTTTATTTTAAAAAATATTATGCTTTACATTCTCCCCTGCTCATGGATGGAATAAACTTCCTCTGGTCTTCAGACTTGGCCTTCAATAAATATGTGCTGGAAAGCTTTTAATTTTTGAGGACAGAGGTATGGGTAAACGTTTATTCCGAGAGGGGAAATTATACTATGTGTAATTTATTAAATAGCAAACAATTTTATGATATAATCTAGAATAAAAATAAAGAATTACGATGTTTTATTTGTAATAAATTATTATTCAGTAATAAATCCTTTGAAAACGAAAGTTTTCAACCAATGCGTTCTTCCAGTATTGTCGTACGGAGCAGAAACGTGGACACTGACAGTGGTTCTGGTCCACAAGTTTAAGGTCGCTCAGCGAGCTATGGAGAGAGCTATGCTCGGTATTTCTCTTATGGATAGCGTCCGAAACGTAGACATCCGTCAGAAAACCAAAGTTACCGACATAGCCTTCAAAATTAGTAAGTTGAAGTGGCAATGGGCCGGACACGTCTGTCGCAGAACCGATGACCGATGGAGTAGACGAGTTCTGGAGTGGAGACCACGTACAGGAAAACGCAAAGTGGGAAGACCCCCCGCCAGATGGACGGATGACATGAGAAAGGTCGCTGGTGGGGGTTGGTTGAGGGTGGCAAATGATCGTATGAAATGGCGAGCCTTGGGGGAGGCCTACATCCAGCAGTGGAGAGACATAGGCTCATGATGATGAAAAAAACCTTAAGTTACGGCGCAGAGAAGTATTCCTATAAATTACGCCATTTATACTGAGCCTAATCAAGTAGGTAGCAAAAGGTCGACGATCGCGCATACGTTGACTTACGTAATTGTTTCTCTCACTATTTCGTCTTTCGGCTGTGGGTCAATCATGCAGATTAATTAATAACAACACTCTCGTCAGTCTTTATCACGATGGATATCGCGAATTGCAGACGCGGCCTTATTTACCATGCAGTAGTGTTTTGTTTTTCAGATAATGATTTTTATCTTTAAAAAAAGGTGACCTCTTTTATTTCAAACTAGCTGACCCGGCGAACTTCGACCGCATCACAGTTAATGAATGATCAATTTTCAGAACGAATCACAGACAATTTCGCGACGTAAAAGTGAGACCAATTAATTTGACAGTTCTTGATTTTTTTTAATACATCATTTGTTCTATATTCCCACATTGTTTGACAGGTAAAAAGAAAAAAGAAAGCATAGGTACAAAAATAAAGAAAGGCATGCTTTGATGGTTCGGGCATGTTGAAAGGATGAGCGAAGAGAGACTGATGAACCAGATATATAATGCGAAAGTTGTGGGTAAAAGAGGCCCTATCAGATCAAGACTTGCCTCGATCAAATAAATAAAACATTAGCTGAAGGTGAATTAAAAAGCCATCGAAACAAAAGGGCATGTATGAAGAGGTTGATGAATGTCGAAGAAGCAAAAGAGGTATGTCGTGATCGTGAAAAGTGGCGCTCAAGTGTCTCTGCCTACCCCGCAAGGCATTTGGCGTGAAGATATGTATGTATGTATGTTTGACAGGTACGAAATCCACAAAATTTGAAATGAAATGAAATAATTTATTTGTCAGAAACATGGTAGGTACAGGGATGTAAATTATTATATGTAATTATATCACATGATTCGCTATTTCTAGCAAACAAATATTTATTTAGTCACATGACTTTGTCGAGCTTAGTGTCTAGGTATTCTTTTGTCGAATAAAAACATTTATTAACCAGCATTTGTTTGACTCTTAATTTGAACAGTTTTAGTGGCAGCTCCCTTATAGTAACTGGAAGCTTATTAAATATCTTTGTCGCCATTGCATAACAATTTCGGCTATATTGAGTACTTTTATGAGCTGGAATAATTATTCTACTAGGATAACGCGTTTTAAAATTGCAATTATCCGGGTATATCCCATTGTACGAGTAAATGTTTTTTATTTTATTTTATTTTTTCTTCTCTTTTCCAATTTTATTTATGGTTATTCTGCTATCCGGGACGGAGTCAAATCAAACAAATCAAAAAAGTTCTCGAGTTATAAGTGTTCTAACAAACCCGACTTTGTTTTATATATTAAAATTTACTTATTATGCAATCTACTATGTCAGAAACCTTCCCTGATTTTCACACAACATATTCCAAAAGTTTCATCCCGATCGGTCAAATAGTTTTTAATACAGACATTCACCTTTATCTATATAGATAGAAGATAGAGGTTCTACCAATGACACCTGAATCCCAAAAAATATTTGTTTTTTTGCCAATTACACGCGCTATAGGTACAGTCCTAATTATTTTGATAATTTTAAGCTTTATATTAATGCCTTTATGTCAACTATGCAAGAATTGGCTGACAGTTTTAAATACATTTAGTCGCGATCACAGCGACATTATTGTCGCTCGGCCAATACCACCGTTGGATCGGTGGCCAGCGCTCCGAGCGGCGCCCACGAGAGTGGAATCAATCCGCGCACCGAGCGGTCACACGTTTTTCTCTCACAATTTATAGTCTTTTTTACTCAATTAATTAACTGCAATTTCTTCTTCTTCAATAAACCATATACAGTCCGCTAAACAATCTTTAATTGAGCCATCGAAGACCCGCAGCAGTATCCCTACCACAAATAGGGACTGACGACTTTATACAACATTTAATTTGAAGATAGAAGAATAAATTGAAAGAAGGACTAAAGTTTAATTTGCATTAATTAGGGCGATAATCGAAACATGTCTATGAAAGCAAAAACGACTCACAAATAAAGAGTTAAACATAATAAAATTACCTATTGTACTCAAATTACATTTCTGGTTTTTTCTTTATTATTGTTCGAAACAATGACCCATATAAAATGACCGTACCTTATATTGTTTTATTTTAGCTAATGCCCTCAATATAAATACAATTTATTTATTATTATTTATTTATTTACATACACTTTACATGGTATTCATTACAGAATACACCATGCAAGAAGAAGTCAGACGTAATTAATAATATAAAAATTAACACATTTATTAGATAATAGTTAATCCAAGAACAAAAAAAACTAAATATAATGTATTTTTTTTATTTCCCTAATAATACAAAAATAAATGAAAATGTAATAGTTATTTGACTTTTGGGAGCGTGTTATATTAATTAATATATTAGCAAAAATTACAATAAAAAAGTGGTATGTTATAGACAATTTGTTAATCGATTATTTAAAAAAAACACCCAAAATTTTTTTTTAAGGACTCTGTCGTTTACATGCAGTCAAAGTTCTGAAGGGTTTCCTTCTATATTTACCTTGTAACCTTTATAAATGCGGGTACAATAAATACATTTTGTTGAAGATATTTTATGAATATATTTTCATAATAAAAACAATGATATTTGAATTTTATTTTTCGTTTTATGTTCTTTGTTTCAAGTTCATCATTTTACCGATTCATTATAAAGTCATCGTAGTCCTATATTTATATATGTCTAAGAGCCGAAATCACATGCATACGGTTGCCGTGTAAACGGCTTGGTTACGCCGCGCCGTGTCGACAGAAAAGCTGCCAGACATTAGATTTTTTTTCGGGTACCCACACCTTCGAACAGAATTTGTAGTGAAGCTTGGACCCAAGTACGTTCGTTCATTGGACAATTTAGAATGACGGTTAGTATAATAATGGTTTCACGGTATTGTTGGGGCTGCCACGTAATTGCAGTGCGTCCGGAATCTTTGCAGAGAATCGTGTTGATAGTTTTTCTACTATCATGCGTAAACGCACTGCATCTCTAGTCAATAGAAGAGGCAACACAAACAATATGCTTAAGGTCATATCGGATAAAGTGGACTGTCCAATACAGTGTCACTTAATTAAGATTCACTGTAACCGACAAATTGACACGTGTACCAATAAGTATAAATAAGGCACTAACATAAAATTTTAGTTTACTAACTTTAATGTAAGCCATTGTTACTAACATAGTGGTAGGTATGGTATACCAACAAAAATGGATTGTAATTATCTATTAAATGAATATATTATTATTATTATTAGTAAATTTTGCAACTGCTTGTCCAGTAATAGAAGTTTATCGGAAAATTTCCAAAGTTGAGAGCAACGATATGGAAATAATTTATGCCCTCCAAGATCACGTACGGCGTTAATACCAACTAAGTTAGCCATTTTTGCACAAAATTATTATGCACATTATTATTAGAATTTGCGTTTTCAGCTAAACCGTTCGTTTAATTGATTTTAACACCTACTATCTTCAAAACTAAGCGTCACAGTGCTTAGTCGATTTTATCACTGGAAAAAAGCATAAGTTTTTAAACGACTGGTGTAAAAAGTAATTTTACTAATAAAACTAGTTAGTTAGTTTCGCTATCCTATATCGTTTATTTTAAATACTTTATTGCAGTTAAATTGTACATACGCGGGCTTAATGGCCAGGCATTTTCTAACAACCAACCTTTGGGAGTGTGGAAAAACTATGTATGGGTGCAAATTTATTATGATAAACTACAAACTAATAATACATATAAGAATAAATAAATACATACATATAACTATAAAATACTAAAAATAAGCCTACAGACTAATAAACAGTAAATGAAAAATCTTAAAAATTTAAATTAACACAAATATAAAATGTAATATTTATTTAAAAAACATTGCTTATTTAGAAAGTAGGTGGTAAGTAAATCGTTCACCCAGCTTAATGTATAGTTTTAGGTACCCTCCCTGGTGATAAGCCCTTAGTTTATTTTGTAGAATAGTTTTAATTTCATAGGTATTTTTAGTTTAGTTTTATTTATATCTAGTTTTTTAATCTATTTTATTTTAATATTTTTGTATCTACTTCGAATAAATTTAACTATTCTTAATGTATAAAAGTATAATCTGTATGTTATATTTTATTATCTTAGAAAGTTTAGGCTTTAGGTTGGTAAACAAAGGAGGACTAATTTTTATTTTATTGCACAACAAGCGCTTACCATCCCCTATTCTGCTCCTTTCCCTACTAAACCAAATACTGTATGATTGCGTTAATGCCGTCTTGGAAGCTCGTTCTATAAATGTATTAATGACCTGCTAAGGCTCAATTCTTTCAGTAAGTGGTGAAAAGATTTTACTGAAATTCCTCTCGCACCAAGTTCCACTGCGTAAAGTTGAGTCTTGATCATTTATCAACATTTAATTTAGGAAACAATTCACTATAACTAAATAAGGTATTTAATTAAAACTTTTACTGGTACCAATCTAGTTGTAAAACGTAACAAAATTGAATTTTGCACAAAGATACGTACAATGAAATGTTTTGGGTGAACGGTAAACATTTTGGAAATTGCTTCGGCGGAACCAATTTGCTGAAAGTTTGGTGAAAAGCAAAGTTGTCGCCGGCGGCCAGAGACAAGAAAGTTAGCTTGCATGCTTTAATTAGCGCTTAAGTTAATGAAGATTGTGTCTTAGATGTAGGTTGTGTGGAGCGCATACTGGAGCCAAGTCATACAAAATTGTGTGCTTAAAAATGGGTGATTTTTTTTAGCTACATGAGAAGTTTCAATGGTTGTTGTCTATGGTTTGACAGTTGAGAACGTCAAACTGTGTTGACATTTCTGCTCAGTAAGGTTTGGCAATTTATCATGAATTATTTAACGCAAGAACAATGCTTCTAAAAAATCAAGATCACTTCGTCCGTTTTTACATTTTTCAGCAAGTCGTTTTCGCACTAATTTTACTCTTCTCGATTCAAGACAAACAAATGTGCGTAGCGAAGGATATTGCTGCGTTACGAAGTGTTGAAGAAGACCGAAATGTCAATTCCTCGCTAAGTAGTCAATTGGACTGATCGAATTGACTATGTAACACATTTTCAGCATTTACCGATTTTTTTAACGCAATCAAAGTTACAAAATAAGAATAACATTTTTTAAAGTTTTAACGATAACGTTTTCCAGTTTAACCGATTTTAGAACTGTGAAATTGACACCTTTTCTTAGTAAAAAATAAATACTACGGATTCGAATATAAGTCCCGTCTGCATGGAATGGTGGCGAGTACATTAGCAGCATTTCTTCGTTGAATTGCAATACTGTTTCTTTAGGCAAAGAAATAGCCAGATAAACATGGTGTTATGGCTTTTAAAAACAAATTAGTAATAATTAATATTTTGATAAAAAAAAAACAAAATACACATCATATACTATTATCATATAACTTAGCCCACTAAATTAAAATCATAGTATACCGAATATAAATACCTAGTTAAATTTTAATAAAAAATGTTTTTTTAAATAATAGAGTATTTTAAAATGACAATATTAGTTCAAAATTAAGCCTCTGCGACATCTTTTTTTTTCGTTTTTAAACCCTAGTTCTTAGCGCTAATTAATTCCAGCTGACAATTAAATAAATAGCTCCAGTGTGCGTCTCCGCCGTAGTATTACGGATCTATCCGACATCAGCGACCTCTACCCCACCTCCATCTTTTACGATCACTAGTTCGTTCACTCGCCGTCTTAAATAGCCTTCAACGTTGAGATTAGATTCTCGGCGAATGCTTTAAAGGAATTATCTTTAGAAAATATCCTTTGTTGGAAACATAATTTTAAAACTAGGAAAAATCTTCTACATTAGAACTTAAAACAAAGCGAGACCATCAAAAAGATTTGTTAATAAAATAATTGCATGAAATTTTTAGAGAATTTGGCCTACACTCGCCACGCTGGCCACACGTGTTGGCTAGGGTCTAATGTAATTTTTTTTACCAGTCCACAATTTGGTATAGTGGAACCGGGAACGACCCGGACGGCTTAACGTGCTCTCCGAGGCACGAGTGTTGTAAATCTATGAAAATTAAACGTATGATATATTTCTCATTGGTGATCATGCCGGGGTTGCCAACACTGATCCCAAAAAAAAAGTAGTATGTAGGCTGGTTACAGTAAAACAATGTTTAATGAGGATGGAAATGCATTGTATTATTGACATATGTAAGTACTCATACATACATATCTTCACGCCAAATCCCTTGCGGGGTAGGCAGAGACAATTGAGCGCCACTTATCACGGTCACAACATAATTTTTTCACTTCTTCGACATTCATTAACCTCTCCATCCTCTTTTGTTTCGATGGCTTTTTAATGCACCTTCAGCTATTGTTTTATTTATTTGATCGTAATATGTGAGTCTTGGTCTGCCAGGGCTTCTTTTACCAACAACTTTCTTATTATATATCTGGTTCGTCAATCTCTCTTTACTTATCCTTTCGACATGCCCGAACCATTTATGCCTTTCCTTATTTTTGTCCCTATGCTTTCGTTTATACCTACCCTTTTTTCATACGTAAGTTCTCATATAGTTTTATTGTGTCAAAAATAGGGAAACTGCCTTCTGGATCACAGAATTTATTTTCCAGTAGGTAGTGCTCACTAACTGAAATTGTTTGATTATAATTCAATAAAAGTTATTTTATTTAATTTATTTTATAATATTTAGTTTATTCTCTATTTTATGTTTTAGTTGTATTCTTAATTATTAAGTAGTTTATTATTAATTGTAATTTATATTATATCTAAATAATAATGATAGAATGTCTAATAATATTAAAATGATTATCCCAAGCAATAGTTAGGTAATCTATTCGTATACCTGAAACTAATAACTCGTATAATAAACTTGTACGATTATTTTCATCGATATTCGTCGATCCGAATTGATGTTATGATGAAAGGTATTAAGGAAAGTTCTAGAACCACCCGCTATCTTATTTCAATTTGGACGCCCCATTGATTGCAGACGGGTATTCCGTTTTCACCAAGAACAAAAGAGAAAGGTGAACTTTAATACAAGTAAGAAAGAGATAGACTGATATTTTTCTAGTTAGAAAAAAGTTATGGCATCAAAGTCGCGGCGTTCGTGAAGATCTCATTAAAATTTCTTTGTATAAGTATTAGGTTCAATTTATTAGTCAGGAAGGAAGCTGATTGGGCGGAATGTAAATAAAACAGGCTATATTGATTTAAAGATAGGGCACACTCGATGCGTACACCATAAGTGTTCTAAAGATAAATTCATTAATTAATTCCTTTTCCGCAACTAAACTATACACATCATCACAGACCTTCTAGACCTGTTAGAGATGGGTCTTCTAGAAAATTCTGGAGATTTAGGTCTACTCGCCACGCTGGCCACACATGTGGCGAGGTTCTAATGATGGTAATGAATGTTAGCAACTGGAATCAAATACTCATGACTGACATTAGTCCCTAACATTATGCCGTCTTGACTGGGCAATTCGAGCCTGACCCCGAAATATTTGCATACACTTTACTGGATTTATCGGCACGAAAGGTAGATACTGGATACCGCCCCGGCAGGACTGGGCTGATTACTAGAGTCAGTCCGCCTATCTATTTCTTGTTCTCGTTGAACAGTATTTGCAATCATGTCAAATGCCAATTTTTACTTTCAAGGAGAACTAATATTGTAAGCTTGCCATGGTGATCTTTATATAAAAATAACACTCCTTGTTTCAAGACTTACATAGCTTAATAATAATTAGCGATTCCACTAGAGGGACTGAACAGACCTTTGTAGGATTTAGAAAATCATAAATTGCCCAGACTTCAAGCTACTAACTCTGAACATTACAGATAGCCCACTGTGTAGAGGATGCATGGCGGAGGAGGAGACGGCCGCGCATGTGCTCTTGGAGTGCGACAGTGTGGCTGCGCCTAGACTGAGGTTTCTCCAGACTGCGAGGTCTGCAGGAACGTAACGAGTCTCCTGGCCTTCCTGGAGGAGATCGGATGGCTCCACTGAAGAAGTGAAGGTCAAGCACAATGGTCCAATGGAGACTAAGTGCGGAAAAGCCACCGTAATCACAATCACACAATCACATACTAAACGTGTACGCCACACAAATAACCCTAACATACTCGTAGATCATCATATATTTGATATGAAATTTTAAGGGATAAAATACTAATATTTTTTGAATTTGGCGCTTTTACGTTATCTACTTATTTTAGCCAGACTTTTCTGCTCAGAAAAGTGGTCCAATGACTAAGTAGTTCAGTAGACCAGCAGCTGAGAATCTATTTCCAGCTGTGTAGATGTACACATGATGAATTATTTACCAGCTCTAAAATACAGTAACGTAGTAACTTCTTTATGCTATTTGAAAATAACCAACTGGAGATTTGTTTTCAATAGGATATGTCATTATTTTTTTATCACAAGCACGTGAGCAAAAATGTACTTATTTCACGCTCCGTTGATCTGAAAATGTGACATCAGCGAGCTGAGTGTGAGACGAGCTTTGCGAGACACGATGCGGCTCGTGGTAGAAAAACAAAGACGTATATATTTTGGACTTGTGCAATAGTATGTAAACTTATTTCGCCTAAATAAGAGTAGAAATGATTTCCATCTCCTCCTCCTTGCGTCATTTTCCTCAATGCTGAGGGTCGTCACCTCCTCCACGGATCACTTTGTCTCGGACGATACTGCGCCATGCAGCGCATTGTGAACTGGGGTGTTAAGTATGGTTCGGATCTGGTCAGACCAACGTATCGGGCTTCGATCACGAGGTCTCTTGCCTTTAATTTTGACCTTGATCACCAGCTTTTCCAGATTGACCGAACTTTTCCGTGCTACATGACCAAAATACAAAACGCAGACAGCTAGGTTTACCTGAATAAATATCAGCAATCAGCTACCGCGGTGGTGGCTCGGTTGTAAGAACGCGTTCCTTAAATTCTACAAAGATCGGTTCAAACCAACCCGGCATGTACCAATGAGAAACATATATTTCTTACGTACACTTGTCATTGATTTACAACACCACCGTTCCCGTGCCTCGGAGAGCACGTTAAGCCGTCGGTTCCGGTTCCACTAATACCAATTTGTGGAATTGTTAATAAATTGTCATAAAAAATTGACATCATATCCTCGCCAAACCGTCTGGCCAGCGTGGCGAGTGTTGGCCAAATTCTCCAGATATATGTTCTGGAAGGCCCATCTCCAGCAGTGGAGGTCTAGGACGCTGTGTTCTAGGGGCTGTAATGAATGAAAATTCTGCGACCATTATCTGTTCAATACATGATTCCATATATGATGTCATGTCTATGAGGTATGTTATCACAAAATTTACGACGTGCCTGTAATATAGTCAATATGACGGCCGCGGCTCTTACTTTACGGTCAGTGATTTTTATTCGAGCAGCATAGAATAAACAGCGCCGCCCACGGGACGCAATAAAAGGTAACTACTGGAGCGTTACCTTAGCCTATGGCCGACATAGCACGATATTCGTTTTACCTAGAGACATTAAATATAACCTTCACTAAAGGCCTTGTGCCACTCAAATACGCAATAAAGTAGACGCGTCAAAACACTTCTGCAACATTTTCAACGATTCTGTAGCCTTAATTCCATTGCCTCCGTGGTCTAATAGTTAAGTCTATGGATTCAAATGTGAAGGTACAGGGTTCGATTTCCGGTCGGGACACAATAATTTACTTGTGATATTTCTCGAGTTTGGTACGCTAGAGAGTGCGACGAGCTCGCCATGATTGGCCTTTAGTAAAGTTCGTTAAATGTGAATCCGTTTCTTTATAAGCGTCGTATCTGACCACCTCGCAAGGCATACAGTTGTGATGATACTGTTTATTGCACATTTTTTTACAAAAGTATTGTACAAGGGCAATATTTTGTTGCCTTTATGATGGCAATATGAGATATACATCAATGAATAAATATAAACCTTTATAATATATATCAATAGGATTCATAATATACATGCAGTAATTACTAGGTCAGAGGGTGATTCAGACATTTTCCTTTTTTAGGAAGTGACTGAAGACCAAGTTTTTAAAGATGGACATATAAGGAGCTTGTCCCATCATTAAAGTTAGAAGCGTCTCAAAATTATGGTTGCGTTCGCCTTGCACTTTCAAATTGGTTTTGTTGCTTCACTGATACTCGTAAGACCTGCAGTCCACGGAAGTGTAAATCTTCTTCGACAAAAGAAAATGGCTAAAATAAATATAAGAAAATTGCCTATATAGCTATAGGCAAGTATGTAATCTAATTTAGTCATGTAATAAGGCGATTCTGTAAAACAACATAAATTTCTATAAACCCCTTATTTCCGTTGCAAATGTCACTATACCGAACCTACATAACGTTCTATATATTTTCCATTACTGTATCTACAAAGCTCTGAAGGATTTTTACCCTATACTAGAACTGGGCATTTAGAAGTCAGAAACAATGGTCTTGTGATGAACTGAATTTTGTAAAACATATTTTTATACAAAATGCATGTTACATTTTTTTAAGGTTATCTACTTTGTTCTTTTTTGATTTGAAGAAGAACGTGTTTTACACAGTCAGAGCATACAGGTCCTAGACCTCCACTGTTAAAGATAAGCCCACCAAAATTTTGTAAAAGGCCTACACTCGCCACGTTGGCCAAACGGGTTGGCGAAGGATGGAGGCTGATGTCATTTTATTTATTGACAATTTATTAACTATTTCATAAGTTGGAAGTGGAACCGGGACCTACGGCTTAATGTGCTTTCCGGGCACGGGAACAGTGGTGTTATAAATCTATGACAAATGTACATATGTAAAGTGCATTTTTCATTGGTACAAAAAAAAGTTGGTTAAAAAGTTTTCGAAATAATCCGGACCACGCATAAGTCAATTGCTAGAGGAAAAAGATAGAGGCATGCAAATTAAGATGGATGGGTCTATTTAGATCACCAACGATGCTATGTGCGTGTTTCCTTCACCAATGAAATAGGGAGAAAATTGACGGCACACATACAATAAAAAATAAAGTAAACTACGAGTATCATCACTTTCATGGAGACCAGTGACCCTATTCTGTAACCGCACAATCACCTAAAAACTAGATTTCTTTATTGACTTATGTATTCAATTAATTCCACAGCACATTCTTCTTCTTAGTCGCTACACTCTTGGCAGAGTGGTCGTGGTCGCCATTGGAGTGCTAGTGGCACGCTTAACAAGCCGTCGCCACTCCTTTCGGACCCCGGCTTTCCTAGTGCACTCATGTAGGGGATGATCCATTGCAACCTTCACCTGATCGGTCCATCTCATCGGAGACCTACCACGCATCCTCTTGCCATCGACTTTCCCCTGGACTACCAAGCGCTCGATTGACGTTTCTCCACGCCGTGACACGTGTCCGAAGAAAGTGAGAATGCGTAATTGTACAGTCGAGGAAAGGCGCTGTCTGATCCCCAGTTTCTCCAGTATGGATTTGTTTGTTCGGAACTCCGTCCATGATATGCGCAGCATTCTCCGCCAACACCACATCTCTAGAGCATTAATTGATCCATAGCACATAACAGAACATAAATAAATGTTAATGTATAAGTGAGTCTGAGTCTTATATAGATGTCCGTGTGGAAAGGAGGTCGACTGTCTTGGAGTTCATGGGCTCTCCTGTTCCAAAAGTGCTGGCAGATTTTCCCGCCACGGCTCCCTTAAAGATACTATTAAAAGGGCTCTAGTCACCATCGCGGTTCCAGCTTTTCTAGAGTCTGTTGGAGTTATCCGAGATGATGGCAAGAGACCCAATGGTATGACGTTGGTCCCCTGGGAACGAGGACGTGCTCTGATGTGGGATGTGCGTCAACTCCCTCGCCGCGTCGCATCTCAGGGGGACAGCGCATAAAGCGGGAGCCGCGGCGGAAAATGCGGAGTCCAGCAAGCGGCGCAAGTTTGTAAGTATATTAAAAGATTACAAATTTATGCCGTTTGCTGTAGGAACTCTGGGCCCATGGAGTCCAAGCGCAAAACAGTTTTTAAACGACATAACAATGCGTCTTGTCGTCTCCTCCGGTGACAAGAGGGCTGCCTCTTTCTTCGCCCAAAAAATGAATATTGCAATTCAGCAGGGAAATGCAGCCAGCGTTCTTGCCACCATTTCACGCGGACGGGACTTATATCCCTATCCTTAGTAACAATATTTATTTTAATTTTATATTTTGTAAAAATTTTTTTCGAATAAATATTTTTTTTAGTACCCAGGTTAACACTGATACGTACTTAATAACTGAAACCTTAATGTGTTGGCGAGATACAATCATGTAAAACATTTTATTAAATGAAAAGGATAGGAGAGGAAAAGAAAAAAAAGGAATTTAAAAAACAGAAGAAATATAATCAAAAGATACAGGTATATAATTTCTTTTTTCAAAAAATAATAATACAATTTATAAATTAAATAAATTTTGCTGTATTACCAACAGTAATAATAATACTAACTCGCTTAAATTACGCTTACAGAAACAGAATTGAGCCACAGTGAATGTATTTACGAGTATAATTCGATTTAAGAACTATTAATTATGTATTTATTTTTTATAAATATTACGTCCTATAATGTAGCGAACTTTAATATAGCCTATATAGAATTATGACCTGGAAAAACAGGGAATAAAGCAATGCTTTTCCAGAACTGTCCAATCACACATTCTCACTTTCTTCGGATACGTGTAGCAGCGTGAAGAAACGTCCGACTGCCGATGGACAGACCTATACATATAGGCTTAGTTCGGCTGCAAATGTCTGTTTTCCTGTACCATAATCAGACATAAATACACCAGTGCGGACCAATCGGTACAAGCCCACTTTTCGCATACCAATGGCGAGCACTAACTACAGACAAAATACATTCTTAATTAGAGCTTGTAATACTCTTAATGCATTCATTGATGAAACTGATGTTGATATCTTTCATGACAAGGTGATGGCAGTGAGAAATGCGTTTAACTTAATGTTCGTTAAACGATAATAGTTTTTGTTATTGTACAGTTATTAGTTTACTGCATGAAGTGATAGTTTGTAGATGCTTTCATCGTTCTTCATGCAGTATTATTCTAACACTACTAGTGAAAACTTGTAAATGACTTTCTGTTTCTATTTTTGTATCTATACTTGTGAATTAAATGTCAATAGTTTTCCTTAATAAATAAATAATGCATAATGAAATATGTTGTTGTTTTCATATCTTGTAACTTTAGTAAATAAAGATATTATTATTACTATTATTATTATCCATCTAGCGCCTAGTAGTTCTGCGGAAAGCCGATTGTAGGAAGACGCTTTGAACTGATTAGGTCAAGGCTAAATGGACCATCTCCTGCATGAATCCACCAGGAAAGCTGCAATCCATGAAGTGTAGTACCGACTATTCTTTGAGTGTAACGACTGAGAAGATTATGACAAGCTTGTCAATGTCTCTAGCATACCGGAGGGGAGAAATGACAAAAATAAATTATAAGAAGTTGGGAATAAAATATTTTTACTTAAATAAAATTTATTCATGTAATAGACAGGTCTATTTAAGGAATACCTGCTACAACCATACATTTCTCTTCAAGCTTTTATTATGCACAATTTCTTTTTATCGTTTTTTTAAGTCGTAAGCGCCAATTTACATTTTCAACTTTCTCTCGTATAAATTTAAAATGTCGCTTATGACGTTTTGCCAAGAAATTATCGATTTTATAGCTTGACGCTTTGTTTTAAAATCGACTATACTTATTATGGGCCTATCATGACAAGTGAGAAACTTGTCGATGTCTCTAGCGTACCAGATTTAAAAAATGTCTCGTATAAATTTACCTAAGCGTCTAAATCAACAGTTTTAAACCGCTAGACAACGGAGGAGTTAATTGGCACATAATCAGCCTATGTCTCCACACTGATGGATGTGGGCCCTCATCCAACCACAACCAGCGACCTTCTTTAGAACATCCGTCCATCTGGCGGAGGGTCATTCCACTATGTATCGTCTTCTAGAAGGCGTTGGCTCAACCGCTCGTCGGTTCTGCGGCAGATATGTCCGCCCCATTGCCACTTCAACTTGTTAATTTTGATTTGACTTGTTCTCTGTTTCGTTTCTTTGACGAATATCAAAATTTCGATTTTTATCCATCAGATAAATATAATCAGATAAGTTGGTATTATATATTTTCACCTACCTTACATTTGAAATGGTCCACATTGTCCCTAAGGTTGGCTGTCAGATAATGTCTATCGGAATTAAGTCCGCCCCTTGTATAACGTGCAATAAAGTTTTAAATAAATAATAATAAAAACATATCAAGCATAGCTCTCTTTACTATGCGACCTTGTGCGAGTATTTGTGGACCAGGCATACTTTCAGTATCCACGTCTCTAGTTCGTACAATGTCATTGTAATATGAATAATGAGAGACTTTGCCAAAGTTTGCCGAATGCAGCCCATCCTAATGCGTCTGTCACATTGGATCAGTACAGTGTTTTTTTTTCTTAGTACTCGATTACTGTTCCGAATCACAAGAACTTGCATCCACCCGCATGTACAATGTTATATTGTTGCACATTGTGTGTTGTGTTAAACATAATCCAGATGTAATTCCGGACGCGGGTCGGATCGACAAATAGATAATTTAAATTTAGTTGTCCAGCTAAAATATTTTCCGTAAAAAATATGCGGAAATAAGAAGTCCTCGTCATCTTTTGCGATGTTTTGATGACAACACGGCTTCGGATCTGCGACGCAAAATTTAAGGGTTTGAGGGTCTCAAGTGGGGTAAGATCGGCTGTCCAATTTAAAAACATCTCAAAGCCAAAATCAACAAATTTGTATTATTAGTGGTGGTGGCCTGATTGTAAGAAGGTTTTCCCAATTTTTAGGGGTTCGAACAGCGGCATGTTGCGATGAGAAATACACTTACTGGAGGTCTAGGACTCTGTGATCTTCGGGCTGTGATGATGTGCAGCATGACCACCCAGTTTGCTTCGAAGAAAGGCTAGTATTATAATAATCTTTGTCTTCATTTCAGCACCTAGACAGTGTGTCCTAGACGTCCACTGTTGAGAGATGGGCCTTCCAGAACAATATTTGAAGAATTTTAATATTTGGTCCACTGTTTTGGAGAAATGAACTTTATAAATAATATTAAACCTTTTTGGGTTGATATCTAATAATTTATAATACTGTATCTTAAATAAATAAGAATGGTATTATTTTATCCACATTTTTATGTATATGACGTTCTTTTTTATATCCCTATAAGGGAGCTGCCACTAAAACTGTTCGAATCGCCTCCGTGGTCTAGTAGTAACAAACGTTGTCGTGAACTCGGGAGGTCGTGGGTTCGATTCCCACCGGGGGCAAGTTGTACATTGTATAATTTGTCTCGGTCTGGGTATATGTATAATATGTATATATTTACAAAAAAAAAAGTATAATATGTAGTTTGTCAACCATCTAGTTTCCGTAACACAAGCCTCGTAGCTTACCACGGAAACTAGATGGGGCTGTGTGACCTGTCTGGAAATATTTATTTATTTTTTTATTTATTTAATTATGAGTCAAACAAATGCTAGTTAATAAAAGTTCTTATTAATAATAGCGAAGCATGTGATATAATTACATAGAATGATACTCGTATGTAATTGAATGATAATGATAATTAGATGATTTACTTTTAAAAATAATAATTGAAAATGAACAACACTGTTCAATTAACTTGCGATTCCTCTCTGCTCTTCTAGCAGATATTAAGAATCTCTCACTGTTTCTGCAGCTCGCCAATGGAACAAACTTTCATTGTCAATCAGACTGGCACCTTCATTGAACATATTTAGGCATCTACTAACTTCATACTTTATTAAAAATCAAAATGAGATATAATTTTTATACTTAACATGGATATATTTTTATGTATTAATATAATAATATTTATAATATAATTTATGTATTATATGTATGTATATATAATATATATGTTTAGGTATGTTATTTTTGCTATTAGTTATTATACATTTTCCACAAATCTTTTGTCGTTCATCCAAAGGTTAGGATACCCAAAGGTACTTATACAAAGCTATTAATAATAATAATACAATTCTATATTGCACACAAAATATACAAAATAAAAAGATGAACATAGGCGAGCATAATATGGAGGTATTCTCTACCAGCTAACCTTTAGGAGAGTGATAGATTTATATGACGGGTGAGATTTTTTAAGTAAATGTAAATATATTAGAATTAAATAATTAAGCTCGCCTATGTACTTAATTAAATTTTAGATATTTATTGAACAATATATATTTTTTAAATTTACTTTACTGTTTTTTTGTGATTCCAGAGCAATTTACTCATTTATATCTTTATTATTTATTAAAAAATACTTGGTTTTTAAACTGGACAGCCGAGATGAGGGGGAGGTTGAAGGAGGGTGTATTGAAGAGGATTGTTGGACCACAATTCGTGCGTGAAAAGGTCTACCCGCGAATTCAGTGCACGCATTATAGCTTTACCTGGACTTACGAATACCGACTACTATATCGAGGGCTTAAAAATAGATTTATACAAACGAAACCAGTACCTTCTTCCAGTAATACTGTACGGAATAGATGTGTGGACACTGAGGTTGGGATACATTTATGTATTTAAATGTATAGGTATGAGAAAATTTTATTACGGACATTTTTTTTTAAATAAATAAGTAAAAAAAAATATTTATGACGACCGTATCCCTTTCGGGGTGGTCAGAAACCACGCTTATAAAGAAGCGGATTCACATTTAGCCAACGTTACTAAAGGCCAGTCATGACAAGTGGCAAGCTCGTCGATGTCTCCAGCGACCAAACTCAAGATAGGTACGAGTATATCACAAATAAATTAAATATAAATTAAATTATTAAATATTATTATGTCCCGGAATGACAAAGAATAAAACCCGGTACCTCCGAGTCTAAATCCACAGACTTAACTTAACGGAGGAAACAATAATATTTATTAATTTATATATATAAATTTTATTAATATTTAACTTATTTATGATATTTCTCTAGTTTGGTAATCTAGAGACAGCGACAAGCTTGCCACTTGTCATGATTAGCCTATTGTAAATTTGGCTGAAACTGAATCCGCTTCTTACTTTTTATTGATAGATATGCTTGAAACAAAATGGAGATAATAAACAGAGGCATATAACAGTTTTATTGATACACGCAAGATGGCTGACACATAATACTTCAATCGTTGGTTGGCAACCTTTGTCGCTATATTATTTTCCATCAAAGGTTCGACCTTTTATTGAAAACGATTGAAGTTCGCCCGTCTTGGCTCAATGTATGACAATACTTTCCTCGTAATCGCTTAGTGCAGAGCGGGCTTGGTTCTACCAAGGACATACATATATAGACTGGGCCCTAATGATAGCTGAACGATTAGTTTCAAATGTGTCATTATAGACTTTACAAAAAAGAAAACGGAAAGAGATTTGCAAGTAAAAGATTATTAAAAATATTTTTATTCAAAGGAATTATTACAACAAAAAAAATATTAGAAAATAAAAATTAAATACTTTTAATAAAAATATCTCCTCCAAATCGCTGTCCTGTGGCTTGGTGCCCAATACACTGGCCGCATTTTCCCTCTCAATTAAGATACTTAATTTTTAAGAAAAAAAAACTGTCAGTCTATTGTAACCAGATACAAGCAATTTCATTATAGAACGCCTTCTAATTATCTAAAACAGTTTTTAAAACTGGTTTTACTTATGGAACCAACAATTTATTTTCCAGAAGGCTCACTAACTGAATTTATTCGATTATGATCCAATAAACGTTACTTAGAAACGTCAGAAACAATAGTATTTAAATTGACATTGCCCCCGGGCGCTTCAGCCAGTCTCTACTTTGGCAGACCTATTTTTAGAGTAATCGTGCTACTCAATAAAATTGTTAGTAATAAACAATAAAAGTGAATCTAGTGCTTTTATCATTCATCCAAATATAATACCCAGCACAGGAAGTAAAATACCAAATAATAGATAAAATACCTCAAAATCATCACGTGCAAAATATAAGCTCCGTAGGCGATTAGATCGTTTTTTTATGGGTTCAATTAAATGCGAATATTAACAAACAAAGAGTTCTTTAATAGCCAGATTCAACAAGTAATATTTTATGAAATCATAGATTTTTAAAGCTTTATTATACTAAAAAAAAAACAAAATAAAAATATATTGAAAATGCTTCTTATTATTATCATGTAAGTGATTTTAGTTTAGTAAAGTCTCTCTTAAAAATAAAAAAAAAGTTAAAAATAAAATGTGTTATTGTACTTGTTCTATAGATATATATGTCTATGTTTTAGCTCACATGTGCTGATTTACATAGAACAGAGGGTCGGAAAAACATTGCAGGGAAAATGTATAGAAAAGCGAACTGAGAATTTCAACGTGAAATAACAAACTCTAAAATCCGAATACCGAAAATGTTTACATAAACCGATTTGTCTATTACCGTACTAAAAGTAAAGATTGATAGGTAAATTTAATGGAATAATAATAAAGACACAGACCCTCGATATAACCTTTTGGACAGCGTGGCGAGAGAAGGCCCTATTAATGGTCATCCCCATCATGGTCCTTCGAGCCGGATCTTTGTAAGTTGACTTGGGGTAACTTGACTAAAGTTGTGTTTAAAAATAAAAATGGTTTAATGTGTTTATTAGGAACATGATGCGTGTACAGCGGTTGCCCGACAATTTTAATTAAAGGAATATATGGTAAAAATAATATATTTATAAACAAATATAAAGTTTGGAAGACAAAGATGGCTGTAACCCAATTTATATTGCATATAGCCATCTACGTCATAATTAATAATATGTATTTTTTAAGATAATAAGCGATTTGATTTGAGTTGAAACTACGGAAAGACTTTTCTCCGTGGGCGGTTAGTTTATGTTAGGATATATGCTATTAACAGGCCCCTTAAGAAATCCATTTTGCACTTTCCACTACTCTGTGTTCAATGGGCTGTAATGAATATCTAGTAGGTTAGATCACGTAAAAAAGGTAAGTTGTGGAGGTTGGAGCCTTGGTAAAGACCTACATCCAGCAGTAGAGAGAAGAATGCTGATGATCATGAATGGTTTATTAATAAAAAAACCTTTGATTTATTAGTATTAAGTGAGAAAAATACGTAATGTTTTAAACTGTCAAATTTATTTATAGTTTATATTTTTAATAAGTAATCTGAATAAACTATATACAAATATCTACAGTAATAAAATTATTTTTATATTTATTTGTAATTTTTTATTATTTATATTAAGTGTCTGGCTAATGAAAGTAGATAACGAAAAAGCGCGGCAAATTGAAAAATATTAGTATGGTAGCCCTCAAAGTTTCATAAAACATGTGGATAAAACTTACTTGATTACACTTGTTAACTATATAACAATAAAATAGAAACGAAAATGAAATACTCTTTCTGAAAAGATTATTTGTTGCAAATATCAAAATAATAAATCATACTAACCTAAGAAATTCAACACCACACGTGAATAATCTTGTTTTTGGTTGAATTCAGCTTTCTTTTTCTTGTTGTTTTACTTGGAATTTTGACATCATGAAAACATTATCTTTCGGACTCCACTTTTATTAGTTTTATCCATATTATACAACGCAAATGAGGAATTCATAACAAAACAATTCGAAGTAAATGTTTATATATAATAAAATACACTGTCACATTAGTGTAGTCATTTGAAAGTTTCCAAATAATTTGATTATCTACTTTCATTAGCCGGACTCTATTGTATAATAATAATAAAGTTTTAAAAAAAAATATTTTGTATAGTTATAATCAACTAAAAAATACATACTTTTATATTAATAAAAAATCTTAATATGTTTCCGTTTGTGGGTAAATACGAGTAGGTTTCATAGATAAAATAAGTGACTGATATTTCCGCATATAAAAAAGTAATAAAATACAAAATTGTGGGTACAATATGAATTCTATAGGTAATCATATCTTGTATTCCCCTAAAATCACAGAAGAAGAAGAAAATTATTCAATGGAAATTGAAAGTAAGATTGATCGCCAAACTTGAAGAAAGTTACGGAAGAGTTCGGACCACGCGGTTCCATAACTTCTGGTTTGAGGAACTGGGTTAGAATTTAAGACGTATATGCGAAAGGATCTACCCAAAATACTATATATTCGGGCCGAAATCTTTACTTACTTTCTGTGTCGTCATTTGAAAGACTCTAGCACACAATAAGTCTATAACGCAAAGTTTCGCTTCCGAGCTGTCAAACTGTAAATGTTGACCCGTTTGAGCTGCCAATTTGACATTTGTTAAATTCCCTATTTATAAATTATATTAAGCTTTTATTATTGGATGGCAGTTATTTTCTCTTAAACATAAAGTATTTTAATTAACAGGGGAAATGCGTATTGCTACATAACCGCGATTTGGAGGAGCAATTTCTTTTGTTTTTTTTTTTTTTTTCTTAATAAGTTTTAGTTTTTTTAGTGTAGTAAGTTTGTTAAATTTTAGGTTAGGATCTATATGAAATTTATTGTATTTTTAGTTAATGTTTTGTTAAATTGAATAAATAAGTATATTTTATGATATCTACTAAGCGCGACATGTACCTAATTGCTATTGCCTTTACGCCTATACAACTTGTGGGGGAGATTTCTAACTCCCTCACGGGGATGGTAGATGAGTGGCTTGTATATGATTGGGGGGCTTGATGACGAGCCAGCTTCGTGAAGTCCAAAGAAAGAAACAGAAGCACTTACAAGTCCCAGCAGCTCTTACCACATCTCAGTGGAGTCGACCCCAGGGTTCCAAAAGAAGACCAGCTCTTTTGGTGCTAAAACACTTTTTACATATAGGTATGTCATTTCACACAAAACTAATAATCCAAGTAACAGTTCCGACCGATAGAACACGCGCGTAGCTACGCCGCAGATACGGCTGCAGCACCGATAATTAAGCACACGCAACTGTTTTTAGTGCACGGTAATTATTTGATTATCGATTGATGATCGATTTGACAGTTGTTGTTTATTTTTTAAATTAATTAATTTGGTTATGTGTCATTTATTCTATATTATATAAATAAGCTAAATATAAATTTCTGAACGCACACATAAATATTTGACAACCAACATTGTTATTCGGGACGGACACAAATTCAACAAATCAAAAACCATGAAATTCGGGCCAGTCGTTCTCCAGTTAGAAGTGTTCTAACAAACCCGACTTTGTTTATATATTAGGATTGGGCCTATACATATAGTTACGTCTATGATTATGTGTGTACAAGTTTCCCAGACATGTGCAAGTAGCAGACGATAAAAGTGTGAGGACGCTGCGATGTGCACAGAATCCCCAATCACATGAAAGAAGAAGCTCTTAGATTGATATTTGATCCCTCCCGAAGTTGGTTTCGACCGCCTCCGGCCTTCTCAAACCAATCTTGAAACGATCCTCATATTACACGTTTTATTGAAAATATTACATAACTGCCTTCGTGGTCTACTACGGTTATTGATTTAAATTTAATTTGAGTCTTGACAGCCTAGAATAAAGCCTTTTTACACATTATACTTACAAAATTATAAAAATGAAGTGTCAAACTTAAAAATGTATTATTATTTATAACAAAGAGTAAAAAAGTATAGTATCATCACGACCGTTTCCCTCCCGGGGTAGTCAGAAACAATGCTTATAAAGAAACGGATTCACATTTAGCTAACTTTACAACTTGTATATACCTCTCATTTTACCCTCCTCTCCCCGTATCTATTACTGTTGTGATAGTATTTAACATTACATTTCACAACTAGCACAAAGTTTATGGATATTTTAACAGATTAATTATAACGAGGACGTTAAAATACACTGCGGACTATGTACTGAACAAATTGAATGCCAAAATAAACTCCTTAAATTATTGGGGTCCAACACACACATCGAGTCGGGCGAGGCAAATACAGCCGACAGCCGCGTTCAAACACGTTCCCCTGGACTTATATACAAAAACCGGGCACATAAATAAATTAAATTTCGTTGGCCCTAATTAAAACAATTGCTTAATGAATAATGAATGCCAATTATTACAAGCGTAACTCATACCTATACATAAGTAGTGTGGGAAAATTTATACTCTTACAAAAGTAGGTTTTATAATTTATCATCATTCGTCATAATAGACTTTAAAACACAGAATCCCAATACTCCACTGCTTATATATATATGCCTTTCATAACTTCTTTAGTATTCGGTTTACTACAATTTCGTCTACTCTCAGCACACTGGCCAGACGGGTGATAAAGTTCAGTAGTCTGCAATAGAAAAAAAATCTAATAAATATTTGAAAATATATTTAATTTTTATTATGAAATGCAGCCAGCGTTCTTGTCACCATTACACGCGGACGGGACTTATATCCCTATCTATAGTATTAATATTAATTTTATTAAATTTTTAATAATATGTGACAAAAACATTAAAAATATAGGAAGAAGGGGCGAGAAGCCATACAGTTTATGAATTAGTGCTAGGATAATCGTCTCAGAATCAATTAGTCTATGGCAGTGCATTTCCGGTTATGGTTGGCTTGCATGCACTTTTTAATTGATTTTGTTATATCACTGAGAATATTCCGACCTGCATGCTACGGAAGTGTAAAACACTGTGTAGTACTCTTGGAGTGTAACTGTGTGGCTGCGCATAGACTAAAGGTCCTCCAGACTGCGAGGACTCTTCCGGTGGTCTGCAGGAACGTGACAAGTCTGCTGGCCTTCCTGAAAGAGATAGGGCGGCTCCGCTAACGGAAAAGCTTATTATTATTAAGCGATATTTTTATTTTGTTTCCTGATTATTTTTTTAAAAACATATATTTAGAAATATAAATTAAACGGCTCTTAATTTAATGCGACTAAATTTACATTGGCCCTAAATCTTGCAAGACAATAAATTGTAAAAATACGGTCCAAATATATGTCTACGTATCCCCCTACAATTCATTAACTCATCCGGACCCGCGTAAAAATACAAGCTTAATTCACGATTACGTCGGATTCGACGTAACTCGCGTGTCCGTAATGTATGCCCAATGGAATGAAAACGGTTCAATATTTATATTTGCTCTTGCGGATTAAATAACTGTAGGTATATTGAAGATGATTAGGTAATTTTAATTTTAATTATTGTTGAGAAAATAGTAGCCAAAAGTTTGTCATCATCAATTTTTTTTTTTTAATTGTCTTTAAAGGACATTGTACAGAATACATCAGTCCTAATAACTTGCATAATATATGTTCATAACAGAGTTCATAACCGAGTTGGGGATCATCAAATTCCAGATGCTGCAGAATTTGATGCTTTACTTGGAGTCACTCGCGGCATTATAGCCCAAACACGTCGAGTAAAATATGGGAGTCCACAGCGCGGGAAAACCGCATAAAATAAACTGCAACTTGTGCCCCATATTTAAAGTCCAATTTATCGTTTTCCATAATTATTCACATTGTAGCACATTATTAAACAAAACAACACCACTTTTGACCAATAATATCTACAGCAAATTAATTTACAAAACAAAAACTTGCACTTGACATGTCCACGCAAAATGGCGCGAAGAACCTCTTGATTGTCATCAACAACACAGCTTCTAGAATATAGAGTTCTAAACTTCCACTGTTGGAGATGGGCCTTCAAGGAATTTCTGGGCAACTTGGCCTATACTCGTCCCTCCCCAACCCTTCTTATGTCCTTTTTTATGACAATTTATTAACGATTCTACAAGTTGGTATTAATGAAACCGTGACGACTTGGTATTATTGAAAGCTACCACCGCTCTAACACTTCGTGAGTGGACATCACTTAAAGTTTATCTCTCGTATTTATATACCACACTAACCTATTATGTATATATTTATATTATAATTATATTTCTGTTTTGTATAAATTTCACCTATTTTTAAATTGCACCTACCACCTATCCTGTCTAAATATCCTAAAGGTTTGGCTGTCAGAGAATGCCTAGCGGCATTAAGTCCGTCTTTGTACATACATAGTGCAATAAAGTTTTAAAATAAATAAAAATAAATAACCCCAAGTCATATTACCAATTACTTAGGTCGTAAGGCGTATGAGCTGCATCTTTAAACGTGGTTTCTGACCAACCCGGTCCGGTAGTCATACGGTGACACTTTACTTCTTTTTTTTTTCATCACAGCGTTCTAGACCTTCATTGTTGGAGATGGGCCTTTCAGAACATATATCTGGAGCCATTAGAAAATTTGGCCTACACTCGCCACTCTGGCCAGACGGCTTGGCGAGTGTCTGATGTTAATTTATTAACCATCCCACAAGTTGGTTTTTAGTGGAACCGGGACGGACGGCTCAACGTGCTGTACAAGGCATCAAGGCATGGGATCGGTGGTGTTGTAAATCTATGATAAATGTGCGTAAGAAAAGTTTCTTATTGGTACATGGGAGGGGGGGGGG
Source organism: Tinea semifulvella (assembly GCA_910589645.1). Taxonomy (NCBI): domain Eukaryota; kingdom Metazoa; phylum Arthropoda; class Insecta; order Lepidoptera; family Tineidae; genus Tinea; species Tinea semifulvella. The sequence goes on along the minus strand of OU342611.1, from coordinate 3,866,669 downwards.
GTTGAACCGACCTTTGTGGGATTTTAAAGGAAAGCGTTCGACCCACCACCGCGCCCAAATATTTATTTTAGCAGTGATAAAATAGAAATAAAATATTTAAATGAAAATATTTGAAATTACATTGAAAATGAAATTGACTTATCGATATTTTAGCTCTATATTGAAATCAAATAAAAAGCACTTTATAAAATAAATTAAATATGATTCCAATGACTTCAAAGGCTTAATGATTTGGATTCAGTATTCATATTTAAATCGGAAAATCCAGTAGCAAAAATTAAACAGAATAAACACAATTAAAACGTACGTGTGCACCAATAAATGATAACATTTTAAAATATATAATATGAAACGAGGTCAAATATAAGATAGAACATAGGTGCCAAAGTAAAGTATCATCACGACCGATTCCCTTTCGGGGTGGTCAGAAACCACGCTTATAAAGCGGATTCACATTTAGCCAAACTTTACTATAGGCCAATCATGACAAGTGGCAAGTTCGTCTCCAGCGTACCAAACTCGAGAAATATCACGAATAAATTTAATATTAATTCAATGTATTTATTTACATGAATAAATATTTTTGTGTCCTGACCAGGAATCGAACCTGGTACCTCCGAGTCTAAATTCACGGACTTAACTGCTAGACTACGAAGGTGCTCTTTTCATTCAAAATGTTCGTTACGGTACCAAAGGCCCAGTAGCAAATCTTCTAACTTTTATAATTGCATAACAGTTAAAAAACAAGTCTACTGTGGCGCCATCTATGATCGACTAGAGAAACTTTTTTGTCTAATGATCAACTGAACTAATTGGAGCCATATGATGTGACAGACAGACAGACAGTGGGGTCGTGCAGGCCCAGATGCCTAAAGGGCCTGAGTTGGGGATGGGGACATTCGAGGGAATGTTTACCCCGGCAGGATCACAACCACCCGCCTGAAACTCAATACACACTTGGTGCAGGGCGCTGTTACTAGAGGAACAGCACCCGTATGGCTTACGAACCTAAAGGGTTTCCACAATTTTAGCTCTCCTTTAAGCACTACTCTAGGAAGTGGTCTCCCATTGGGGGGCTGTGAGCAATTATGACATATTTTTTTTATGATATATCACTCGTTCCCGGTTCAACGTAGCCTTATGGATCACCCAGTACAACTTTAGCGCTTAAAGAAATGGACAGGTCTAATATGATGTTATTTTTGTTTATAATCTATGGTTTGTTTTATATTTGATAAGCGTTATTTACACGCGTTTTAATTCTCTTGAAAATGTTTCAAAATTTATTCATTAGATTTGCTAACACGATATGTCGTACATGGCACGCTTAGGTAAATCTCAAGCACCCCTAATGTAATTTGCCTCGACCCCACGACCTGGATCTTCCAAATACTTGTTAGCTTCAATAACCGGGAAGGGAAGGGTGATCCAACAAAGTTGATGCTTTAGACTTGTAGGTTTTTAAAATTTAAATGTATTTCTTTAGATTTTCGTGACGGATTTATATAAATATAATACTACATAATATCTTTAAATTGCTTTTGTTTTTTCACTTACTATATGACGACCTGCATGCTACGGTAAAACTCGTTCTTCTTCGACAAAAGAAGAACAAAAATGTAACAAATCGATCGTGCGTAAATCAATAGCTCGAGATCTGGAGATGCCTACTATTGTGGAAATTGTCGTTGGCCTGACTAGACGTATGATCTATCGGGCCGACAGTGGACACATCAAGTTTCTTTATACCAATTATTAAAATCAAACCAAAAGAAGAAAAGATCTAGTTTTCCAAGCTAAAAAAATTAATACAGCATTCTCATCAAGATGTTTTGTTTCCTGGGTGTCTTCGTATATAATAAGCTCAATGGTATTCTCTCTATTCATGACATGAACAAAGTCAATTTTAAAGGTAAATTAAAGGAATGGCTACTGACAATGGACTATTATAAAACTGAAAATATTTTAAATATTATGATTTAGGCAAGCTTAAATAAAAAGAAAATCACAATATTGATACCATTTATTTATTGTAATTTTAACATGTGGCGATGGCAATTTTATCTTATTTATTATTTATTTTATTGTAATTTATTATTTATTAATTATTTTTATTGCTTTTGCATGCATTAACAATATATTAGAATAGTTTTAGCTTAAAGTTTTATCAAAATTATTATTATTATTTTTAAATGTAAATATTATGTAGAATACTAGGGTAGCTAGTGCAGCTGGAGCCCAAGACACAAGACGAAAATTCTTGGTTTGGGCTCCAACGTGCAATACAATTGGAAATATGTAGCGTCAATATTGTTCACATCGTGTAATTTATTATATAAATATTTCACTATTGTATTTATTATTGTAACTAATTTCTACTGTATAAATAAAGACTTAGTATATTATATATTATCTTATCAATATCGTTACGTCTTGCGCTTGACTCCCAAACGGGAGACCACTTCTTAGATAAGTGATTTTAGCGGAGGGCTAAAGTAGTCGAACTAAGACCCCTTAAGTTGGCGAGCCACACGGGCGCTGTTATAGCAGTCACGATGCCCAGCACCAAAAGTCATGAGCCCATTATACATCCGGGCCTACATTCATGCACAAACATTCCACTGTCTGTATATTTTTTAAATCACTAGCCATAAGGTTGACATTAGTTCAATGCTCTATCTTTTATTTGGCCTTGTAGGCTAAAGCCAACGCAAGTAATATCCCTTTCTGTGTATTGTCTGAGAATTATAACATGTATACATCTATGCGTGTAACTCAATTCGTAACTTTTCACATAGGTTGTCCCGATAGTCAGGGAAGTAGAAACTTAATGCATAGATCTCCAGAGAAATGGTATCCGAATTCAGTCTTTTCGGCTACGGGCCGTAAAGTGTAAAGGGACCCACGAAATTTATCTTCCACCTCGTTGGAGCGAATAATGTGCGGAACTATTTATCTAACCCCGTTATGTGTCCTCCGATATATTGTGGCGTTTTCATTTACCGTAAATAACCGAAGCGGTACATCATTTTGTTGGTACTTGTAAATCGACCTAAGGAGCCGATTTGTTTCAGGGTTGATTTTTCGGGCCACATATATGTAGATCGGGTCAGATAAACTCGTATCCAATTGTTTTATTAGTACCTCACCACAGCCCCTAGAACATAGACCCCCACTTTTAGATATGGGACTTCTAAAAAATCCTGGAGAATTTCGCCTTTACTCTCTAACGCTCTGGCCTCTGGGTTGGCGAGAATCTGATGTAATTTTTTTAATTTTAAAATTTAGTCCCTCATCCGAGATAGTCCCAAGGAGACTGGCAACATTTCCCCTCTGTATGGCGAGGCTACTACGTTGGCAAAAATAATTGCCAGCCTTCCTGTCTCCAGACCTTTCCGTCAGCCGCTTTGACAACTCCTTGGCCAGACGACTCGCTGAAGGTCCCCATGAGCCTATCGTCTCGACCACAAACGGCGCAAATTCGTAACCGATACCAAGGTTGGCGTATTTGCGCAACTTGAGTTTTTCAGCAGAAAAATCCGCGGGGCCTGACGAGGTCGCCTGCTAATCGGAGCTAATGTGTCAACACATGTCGCATCCCACAAGAGAGACCTGCCAAGTTTCCTCGGCCCAACAGTCTTTCCGTCGGGTCTCTTGCCATCGCTCTGCACAATCCCAGAGGGTTCTGGGACACCAGCAGTGACAAGAGCCCTTCAGATGATGTGAGTGAAGAGCGGCGTGACGAGGAATGAGGCCAGCACTTCTAGCACGTATATATTCTTTATTTAATTTTATTAGATGTAAGTTACCCTAACAAAATGAAATAAAATAACTAAGAAACTAATTAATAAGGTTTTATTTTTATTTTGAACATGCGAAAACAACCTGTTGTATTTCTTCGGTATCCTTTTCGTCACGCATAATTTGTGCGTGAGTCAGAAATAATGATCAGGATGTCTGGTATTGCTAAGCGTTGTAGATCCTAAACAAATCATCTTAGGCTTACAATATCTCAAATTACATTTCTAGTATTTTTTCAAGTCCTGTGTCAAAATCAGTATTCGAAATTTCGATATAAGCACCTTATTTTTCGAACATTACACTTTCAAATTGTTTGAAGCATGTTCTAGCTGTAGGAACAGATGAGCGGATAAGAAAGGTCTAAAAACATATGTGCGGGCTACGTGAGTCTGTCAACTTTGTCAACCCACTTTTTAAATAAAAGGCGGATTAATTTCAACGCATTTTGAAAGTGAATATTCTTGTTGAAAAATTCGTAATGACATTCGAGATGTATCGTAAATATTCGAAGTTTTTGTTTTGAATAAAAGTAAAAGTAGAACTCGGGAAAGTATATTTGGGTAGGTATAATTACTAAAAGGCTGGCATTTACAAATATGCTCTCCCAGCATTTGCCTAGGGAAAAGGGGGAATGCCCCCATCCTCAAACATTAGGCATCCGGGCCTGGGGCTTAATCCTCGTACTTTCGACTTATGTATCGGTTCGAAATATTCGAGTGAAAAGTGACAGATATCCATAGAAGTTTTCTATTCGTAGGGATTCGAACTAATCGAATTGACATGCATGTCGAAAGCGCAAGAATCGGGGACTTGGACGACCCCACTCTCTGTCTATAATCTTGAAAATCCGTCATAGCTCGAGATCTAGAGATGCCTACTATTGAGGAGTTTATCGTCGGCCTGACTAGACGTATGATCTCCACAATATCGCTTCGTCTTGCGCTCGGTCCCCAACGGGAGACCACTTCCCCGACATGTGCTCCTGGAGGAGAGCTGAAGTTTTCAAACCTAGAATCGCTGGGTTCGTGAGCCACGCGGGCGCCTTTACACCAAAAGTGCATAAATTACCAGCAGATAGCCATTCGGGCCTGGACGACCCCACTGTCAAAGTCTCTTCACATAGTGTTTTTTTTTTCTATAATGAATCAGAAAGATGATGAATGAGAAACAAGTTACTACATATATTACCCCTTTTATTTAAATAGGTCTTTAACCAGTGCGTCCTCCCGGTAATGTCGTACGGAGCAGAGACGTGGGGCTGGTCCATAAATTCAAGGTTATTCAGCGAACCCATGCTATGCTTGGTATATCTCTAATGAATAGAATTTGAAACGTTGATATTCTTCAGCGAACGAAAGTTACTGACATAGCTTTTAAAATTAGCAAGCTGAAGTGGCAATGGGCCGGACACATCTGCCGCAAAACCGACGAACGATGGGGCAAACGGGTTCTAGAGTGGTGACCACGTACGGGAAGATGCAGAGTGGGACGACTTCCCGCCAGATGGACAGATGACCTAAAGAAGCTCTGGGGGTTGAATGAGGGTAGCAAAAGATCGCGTTAAGTGCCGAGCCTTGGGGGAGTGGAGAGATACAGGTTGATGATGATGATGATGATTTAAATAGCCACTATACGACTATATGTTTCTTGCCTACCCATATCCAGATATGTTTCTGTATTATTTTGTAATTACATTGTTTATGTAGACGGTAGACTTTGACAAATCCAAGTGCGTTAATGTTTCTACGGATAATTAATAATATTGTAAATTTGGGGTTATAAGCTATCTTCATCGGAAGTCCAGTAATTAACCGGAAAAAATCGCCTGATGTCGCCAAGGATATTGTGAGTGTAGTGTGTTGCTTTTTTCATAAGTTTCATTCTGTACGAAGGCTACACCGCGTAGCTCTAGTCGACCCTTGACCACGGTCATTGCAACTTTTCCGAAACGTATAATAATCTTAACAAAAATACAGTACAAGTTTATTCTAGTTTCTGTAGCAGAGTTGTAAATGTTCTATGACAAATGTACATAAGAAAAGTGTATTTCACATTGGTACATGTCTCTAACCACGACATTTTGAATTAAAGCGTTCTTACAACCGAGCCACCGCCGCGCGTATTGAAAGGAGTATTTAAGCAAATTTATTTTGGCATCCTATTGAACGCGAACTAGTCGTAATTTAAATCCAACAAAAAGCCTTAATAACTAGTCGAGTTCGCCACAAGCTTCAATGAAGTGAATCGAGTTTGATAAGTAACTCGCCCCGCCTGTAACCGGGACTCCAAAACGCGCCCCGCATACCAAATGACTACACTTCTAACCTTCAATCCGTTCTCAATATATGCAGTGCTATCTCATATAGAGCAGAAATAAATAACTGCGTGCCAATCTTTATGCTAAAAAACGCTATGGTGATAGGCTGCCTAACAAAATATTGTCAAGGCCATACAGAGTGAATTTTCCAAGTGGATAAAGAAGTGTCCGGGCCGATTTTGTTAAATAATCAAATAAAAATAATAATATATATCTTGTTATTGGATCCAAACAAATGATTCGATTCCTACAGTTTCCTGAAGCTTAACAGTTGACATTGCTTCCCAAAGTATGACCTTCATAAGCGACGCTATCAGCAAGTAAAATAATATTGTATGTTTGTATTTAATCAAAATAATAAAAATAAAAAATAACCTTTTTTTCGTTAGGCAACATCAACATTGCTTTTGTTAGCGTATTATATAAAAAGTGGATTTCATTTGGATAACAGATCGGTGAAGGTCGCTCTTCTACGTATCTTACACGGATTTCTTTGCTTCTTTAGTTTACAAGACTGCATTGACGGAATCATACAGTATTGGGGAGGGAGAGGAGCAGAACGGTGGCCTTTTTCGTAAATGTATAATTGGTCGCCCGAGACAATATTCTTCTCAACTCTTTTTACATACATACACAATGGATACGGTGAATTTATGAAATTGCTTAGAGATTTGTCTTCGTAGTACTGTGATCTTGTTTAGGTCATCCGTTCTTTACAGATTGCAGTATCATTCGTCACAGGTAGACGCTGAGGAAAATGCACCCCGCTAGATGAATGAATGATCTCGGTAGCTGCAGATTAAAAGATCGTTTGCGATGCTGAGCCTTGGAAGAGGTCTATCCAGCAGTAATGGAACATAGGCGGTTAGTCAAACACCAAGTTTTAATAAAAAACCGAATTAATATTTAGCCAACTTCACTATAGGCCCACAATAACAAGTGGCAGTCATCTATGTTTCTCGAGAATTATCACAAATAAATTGTATATTTTTTGTGTCTTCACCAGAAATCGAACTTGTTACCACTGCGTCTAAGTCCACAGCAAAGTAATAGATGTTAGTAAAAGGTGCGCTAAAACTAATCGTAATTCTTTTTCTACACTTTTATTTCTGTTCTATGCATATCCCGAAAAAATCCAGACAAAATGATAAAGTCAACGTGGAAAGAATGTAGCGAACATTGATTTTAAAAGAAGTCACATTAAGGCGAAAGTGCTAAGGGAAAGATTGGAGTTTTTCTTTGGACGGGATGGTGTGGGGTACATTCCTCGACACGTTCTCCACATGTCGGCTATATTATTTAAAAACCTAGTAACTACAAATACAACAACCAAAAATATATATGAATATAAGAAATAAATAAAAAAGTTGAGATTTTTTGTTATACTAGCAAGACGTGTGACCCTTTTATTTTTACGCAGATATTCTCCGTATAGATTCTCCAGTAATGACTTTTTTCGCAGTGGCAGTCTATTTGATTTTAGTAGAAAAACTTAAAACAATAAAAATAAAAATAGGTCTAGACATAAACATAAATACCTCAACCACTAAAATGGTTTGTATTCTTGAACTAATTCAATTAGACATCTTTCATGACCGTTATTCGATTCGTTTAGATTAGTTTATAATTTAAGTAACAGTAGTTTTGTGTTCGATTTCAAGTTACTAATATTATGTTTTATAGATTTTAAAAAATATATCTTATTTCATTGTAGAACTTAAGTTTTGTTTTTTATAAGTTTATTTTTTGGTACATTTTGATGCCTAAATGGTACATTCGACCAAAAAACTGGTCTACCACCTTACGGGTAATATTTATTTGACGTTATCTAACATCTGACGAATTTCGCTTAAAACAATAACTTAACTAACCGTTTACTCGACCTTAGCAATACTTTAATTTTAAAGGAAGGTTAGTCAAAACTGATAAACTACTATCTTGATGCACTGTCCATATACGAGTATTATATACGTTATAGTTACTACTGAAATGTATTTAAAATACAAGTATATTCACCCTTTTTAAAGATGCAATAAATATTCACTATTCATTTTTTTCTCATTGTTATTGTCATGTAGTTCTATAATATAAGTATTCGTTTTCTGTATATATGTATACGTATATAGTTTAAGTAGTTTTTGTATTATTATTATGTAGTTTAAGTATTAAAATCATGTATTTATTTAATTAGTTATAAGTACATAGTTTAAATTAATGTCAAAATTATTTAAATATTCTTTATTTTATGTTTGTTTGATAAACCTATCATAAATGATACAATGTGCCGAAGGTTGATGGTAAGAGAATGCCAATCGGCATTACATACGCCTTTTCTTATCAAAAAAATAAAGTTTTTAAATAGATAAATATACATATATAGTGAGAATATATGTACAATTGTGTGTACCCACTATATAAATAGGTGGTAGGCAGAGTGATAGTGGCAATTTGCCCAGTCTGTCGGGGCGGGGAAGTATCCACCGTTCGTGCTGATAAACGCAGTAAACACATCCACACATTTTGGGATCAGGCTCGAATTGCCGTCATGTCCAGTCAAGCCGGCGTAGTATTAGGGACATATGTCAGTCATGAGTGTCTGATTCCATGTCGTGCTAGTATAAAAACATAATAATAAATAAATAAATAAACCGACGAAAGTAAACAGATTTTATTGTGTACAAGTTCAGCAGCTATGTTTTTAAATTGGACAGCTGATGTGACCTATCTTGCTCGCATCTCTGAAGACTTAATAAAATGACACTCTTTTGGTTGTTACCGTACGAGTTTGTTGTCGGATCCTCTTAGCGCTTTGTTACTCAAACACTTTCAAACTCGCGCCTCAATAGATTCCAAGATTAGGCTCCGGGTTTCTTCCTATTCTAACGTTTATTCAGAAACGTGTTTTCAAAAGATTAAATTCAAAGTTATAGGTATAGTAAGTACTATTCGATTTTCCAACGTTTATTTTACTTTTAAGCACTTATCACTATGCCGCACTAATAGCTTATTCTTATTTATTTATTTCAAACAAAACCTTGAATTAAAAAAAAAAAACAAATTTAACCTTAATTTTTTTTATTTTTTTTATTTAAAAACTTTATTGCACATAAGTACAAAGGGCTAACATAATGTCGTTAGACATTCTCTGCCTGTTAACCTTAAGGATAATAATAGAGTTCTAAGTGACAGGAGTAGGTGCACAAAATATAAAAAATTAAAATGATTGAATAATGTACATTATTTACTATCTTAATTCTAAGAAATAATATAGACCTACGTAATATAAGTATAATAAACATACATATACCTACATACAAATACTATATAATAAATACATACTAATACAACTACACAATGTAATAAATGCGATACAATAAATATAAACAACTACACAATACTGACAAAAAGCAACTTTTAACATTTTATAAAATAAATAAAAGTAAAACAACATATTTAATTTTATGTGGAGGTCTTATTTTGGCTCCATAAAATTAAAATAAATATTTACAAAAAAATAGCTCCTCCAAATCGCTGTCCTGTGGTATAGTGCCCAAGTGAGAGAAAAAACTGCCAGCCCTATTGTTATCAGAGACATCAATGAGCCTTGGAACAATTTCTTTATTGAAAGCTTTCAGTTCCGATACCCAAATTGTATTGCAAATCGTTTCATATTTTCGACGCTTGCTGATCTGCGCTTGTTCGGCAATTAATTAGTGATGTCCTAATGTACAGAACTAGTCAAGGTAACACTATTTAAAGCCTTCTGCCAATCGTTCTATTCGAGCGGACTGTCTAGCGCCTAGCCTACAACTGCGCGTGCAGTTCAACAATGCCTTCAGAATGCTGCTAGGACTGCCAAAGTGTTGCAGTGCGTCAAGTATCTTTCCGGAGGCGCGGATGAATAAAATTCTATGCGATCCGTCGCAAAAAGACAGTCTCACTAATATTATAATTAATTTCAATATTCAAACGAAAGCCCCTTGGCAGTTCTTAATACGTCTAACTGAAAGGTCTGGAGACAGGAAGGCTGACAATTTTTTTTTTTTTGCAGTATCCTGTGCAAATAGTCAATGACCGCGCGCTCGCTGGAAATGTTTCCAGTATTCTTATGCTTATATCTCTGATGGGACGTATCTAGAGGACATCTTTTATTTATAGTTTAATGTTTTATTTGGAAAATCAACCACTTTAACTTTGTCATTATATATATATATCCTATATATAAATCCTATAAAAGTATGTAAACTTAAAATTAATAACTAGATTTATATTACTTGCTAAGTACTTAAAACTTAAATTACTTGCTTAACGTAGTATATATAATAAACTTAATACTAATACATAAATACATAATAATAATAATACGTTCTGTCAGATCGGTGGTGGACGGAGTAATTACGGTTTTTTTTTATTTTTTTTATTTATACATTAGTATCATTATCCAGTTGTAACTAACAAGTGGGCGTAATTGCATGTAATAAACGTATATTATTGTAATTTATTTAAATTATTAATTTATTTAAATTTATTCGTTCCTTCAAATTAAACACACAGCCTATCCTTTAGAATGATATATAAAATAATAGGCTATATGACGTCATCATCCGAGCACGTCATGTGACATCACGGCCATATATGTAGTAAATGCCTAATAAATTATTTTATTATGCGCTTCTCAAAACCTCGCTAACAAAATATGAATGATGAAGTCCCCAGTAATATACCGAGGATAATTTGCTTTATTGGTGAATGTACTTATTGCATTGACTGTGATGTTTAGACCAGACATTGTTTTTTTTTATTAATCATACATAGGTGCGGTGGTGGCTCGGTTGTAAGAATTACAATAGGTTTCACTAATACCAACTTGTGGAATCGTTAATAAATTGCCATTAAAATAGACATCAGATCCTCGCCAACCCATCTGGCCAGCGTGGCGAGTGTAGGCCAAATTCTCCAGATATATGTTCTGGAAGGCCCATCTCCAACAGTGAAGGTCTAGTACGCTGTGTTCTAGGGGCTGTAATGAATGAAAAAAATACAAAGTTATATCAAACACTTTTATGATTTTAGATCAGGGCTCGTATGCTATACATCCGAAAAGTTTGAAAGCGCTTGTTGTGAAATATCAGTTGGCGTATTAACTGTTAGGCTAAGATCTATAAAGCCTAGCATATGAAGGATGTATTGAAAAAAACATTTAAAAACAATTTTTGGATATTTAGATTTGGATGGCTCTGGTTAGAACCAATTATTTGGTCAGAAACCACGCTATTAAAGAAGCGGATTCACATTTACCCAACTTTACTATAGGCCAATCATGTCGAGAATTGAATTAATAAATATTATTGTGTCCGGACCAGGAATCGAACCTGGTACCTCCGAGTCTAAACCCACGGATTTAATCGCTAAACCACGGATGCAGTTCAATAATGTTAATAATTATAAATATATTGATTTGTCATTTAGTACCAACAACGGATTTATGATGTCATCATCATCATCAGCCTATGTCTCTCCACTGGTGGATGTAGGCCTCCCCCAAGGCTCGCCATTTCACACGATCTTTTGCCACCCTCATCCAGCGACCTTTTTCAGGTCATCCGTCCATCTGGCGGGGGGTCTTCCCACATTGCGTTTTATGATTATTCATGATGTAAAAATAAATATCTGTATGCCCGGAGTAAATGTCAGTCAACGACTGTAGGTAAATGTTGAGAGAAGTCGGCAGATACAACTTTCTCGCGTTCGCGCAAACACGGAAAATAAAAAGGAACTTTTTACATCAAAACTTTATTTTCGCTCTTTCCGTACATTTTCTGCGTACGTGAGCTTGACTATATTCTGTGCTGATTACCGTGTCTGCAGGTTCTATACTTATATACATATTGATTCCTATTTCAATACTGATCGCTAAAAAGAGTTTTAAATTGTTCTGTAAGTATTAAGATTTAAGTAAGTAATTAAGCATCCCTCTCATTCGCACAATCCAATATTTTATATCTTTTATTCGAAGTTAATTATAGTACATTAAATATAAATTAAAAGCTACCTAAATAATAAAATTAAAAATAAACTAAACTATAAATAAAAAATGTCCTCTAGAGACGTCCCATCCGAGATAGTCTCAAGGAGACTGGCAACATTTCCCCTCTGTATAGCGAGGCTAATACGTTGGCAGAAATAATTGCCAGCCTTCCTGTCTCCAGACCTTTCTGTCAGCCGCTTTGACAACTCCTTGGCCAAGCGCCTCGCTGACGGTCCCATCGATGGGCCCATCGTCTCGACCCCAAACGGCGCAAATTCGTAACCGATACCAAGGTTAGCGTATTTGCGCAATTTGAGGTTCTCCGCAGAAAAAGCCGATATATAATAGCGCCTGATATTTTATTGAATTAACTTTTTAGGAAATACAATTGCGAAATATTTGAGATATATTAATCATAGATTTGAACCGACCTTTGTAGGATTTAAGGAACGCGTTGTTACGACCGAGCCACCACCGCGTCTTTACTAAACTAATTATTTTTACTACTAACTATATGTATTAGTATGAAATATTGTTATGTATGTATTATTACTGCTAATAATAACTTAATTAGTGATTGCACCTACCATCTATACTGTGTAAATGACAAAAGGTTTGGCTGTCAGAGAATGTCTAGCGGCATTAATTTCGCCATTGTACATACATATATTCACGCCAGATCCCTTGCGAGGTAGGCAGAGACATTGAGCGCCATTTGACACGATCACGACATACCTCTTTCGCTTCGTCGACAATCATTAACCTCTTTATACATGCCCTTTTGTTATGAAGCCTTTTTAATGCACCTTCAGCCAGTGTTTTATTTATTTGATCGTGATAGTAGATAGTAAGTCTTGGTCTGCCAGGGCCTCTTTTACCCACAACTTTCGCATTATATATCTGGTTCGTCAATCTTTCTTCGCTCATTCTTTTAACATACTCGAATTATCGTAGCATGCCTTTCCTTATTTTTGTCCTTATGTTTTCTTTTAAACCTACCCTTTTCCGTATTTCGACGTTATATATGCGGTCCGACAAAGCCTTGTACGGCCTTTTTACATAGTGCAATTAAGTTTAAAATAAATAAATTTCCAAGAATAGATGAAGTTAATATCATTACTTTTCTACCATTATGTTGATTGCATAGCATTGCATTCTAATCTAATCCGAAAGCGCCCAAAATCACTACAGGTTTATACTTTAATTTCAGGCAGAACGGGTAATTTACCGCTATTAATATATTCAGTTCAGATAACTATGATGCTAATTTACTAATTAAACAAAGTAATTATTCGTTAATTGACGATTAAAATGTGATACAGTGTAGGTACGCAGTGTTGGCGCTGGATCGAGCCCGGTGAGACGCGGGTGTCGACAAGCGGCCCGCCCCGACACTAATGATGAACAAAACTAAAATAGACCTAATACGACCTAGGCTTCTAACATAACATATTTGGCAACAATACGCGATAGCATGCAGAGTAGGTGCGTAATGTTGACGCAGAATTGAGCCCAGTGAAGCGCGGTCGTTTGAAAGCGATCTTCGCTTTCCTTAAAATCCTACAAAGGTCGGTTCAAACCCCTCCGGCATGTACCAATGAGACATACATTTTTCTGACGTACATTTGTCATAGATTTACAACATCGCCGTTCCCGTGCCTAGGAGAGTACGTTAAGCCGTCGGTCCCAGTTAATAATTTGCCATTAAAAAAATACATCAGATTTTCGCCATCCGTCTGGCCCGAGTGGCGAATGTTTTTTTAGAAATTTCTGGAAGACCGATCTCCAGCAGTGGAGATCTAGGACTCGGTGTTCTAGATGTTGTAATGATGAATGATGAGTTGTTGCCGCACGCGTAATACATTTATGGACTACCTAAAATATAGGTCTGCTAGAGATTTAATTTGATCGTCGGTCCATATATTAATTCAATGCTACGACCACGCCTTCGTTCACTTAGCATCTGTATACATAGTTTATTATGCCATCATTTACGTCTTGTTTTGAAGTGGTAGGTATATTATGGGGAAACTTTTTTCGCAAACGACTTTCTTAAAACACAACGCGTAATTTATATTAAAAACTTCGAGAATAAAAGTTCAAGAACTGACCTTAGGATGTTTTAGGTTTTTCATTTATATTTGACTTCAGAATATAAAAAGAGTGAAAAAATTCAAAATAAAATCAGTGAAAATAAAATAAAAATTACTTTATTGATATTTTATTACTTTTTATTAGTACGCTTATATAATTTTAGTTTTTAGTTAGTATTGATATATCTTTTATATAGTAGTTTTCAGGGTGGTCAGAAAACATGCTTATAAAGAAGCGGATTCACATTTAGCCAACTTTACTATAGGCCAATCATGACAAGTGACAAGCTCGTCGATGTCTCCAGCGTACCAAACTCGAGAAATATCACAAATTAATTAAATATTAATTTATTTTAATTAATAAATAATATTGTGTACTGACCAGGAATCGAACCCGGTACCTCCGAGTCTAAATCCACGGACTTAACCGCTAGACCACGGAGCAGTATTTTATTATATTACTGTTTCATTCATTACAGCCCCTAGAACACAGCATCCTAGACCTCCACTGCTGGAGATGGGCCTTCCAGAACTGGAGAACTTGGTCTACACTCGCCACGCTGGCCAGACGGCTTAACGTGCTCTCCGAGGCACGGGAACGATGGTGTTGTAAATCTATGACAAATGTACATAAGAAAAGTGTATGTCTCATTGGTACATGCCGGGGGGGGGGGTTTGAACTGACGTTTGTAGGATTTAAGGTACGCGTTCTTATAACCAAGCTACATGTTTATATATGTATTATACAAAATATAAAGTTGGAACTACCGAAGAATTTCAATTTTACCAAAGAAGGGTGATATTAGTATAACGATATATTACTAAAATGCGTGGTTTTCCGCCCAACTATCCGGTCTTTGATGCCAGGAATTTTATCCAAAATCTATACATTCTAATATCTTCGACGAATTACATTCCATTGAATATTGTCTTGTAAAGGGCTTATAATATATACATACTTATGTATTAACCTTTATGTTTTGTACGTATATTTTATACGACACATGGTTGTCATAATATTAAAGGTATTTTTTTGTATAAGAATATAAAAGAATTACAATATTGAATTATTAAAAAGAAAACCTAATATTAAATATAAAAAAAAACTAAACTATACTACAAATAAAACTTAGAGCGTAGTGTGTCGAGGGAGTCTTGCTGCGTTCCCCCGTTGAACGCGAGGCTGACCCTTTGAGAAAAATATTCTCTACTTAAAGGGTCACTCGTCAAGGGTAATTATTTGTATTTTTTTTATTGATATGTAAATGTCACTCATTTAATACAATAATATTCCTACAATTTGTATTGGAAAAATAATATTTACAAAATATAATAAATTACCAAAGGAACTAACTAGCTTGTGTTTAGATAAACTAAAAAATCATGTCAAACGACGACTTTTTTTTTTTTTCATTACATTACAGCCCCTAGAACACAGCGTCCTAGACCTCCACTGCTGGAGATGGGCCTTCCAGAACTGGAGAATTTGGCCTACACTCGCCACGCTGGCCAGACGGCTTGGCGAGGTTATGATGTCAATTTTTTATGACAATTTATTAACGATTACACAAGTTGGCATTAGTGGAACCGGGACCGACGGCTTAACGTGCTCTCCGAGGCACGGGAACGGTGGTGTTGTAAATCTATGACAAATGTACGTAAGAAAAGTGTATTTCTCATTTTATTCCAATATATTTTGGACACCTTTTAACTGTTTGTGTATGTTTATATTTAGGTCAATTCAATTGTATTGTAATAAATTTAATATAATTTATTTAAATAATTATAACAATGTAATGTGATAATACAAAAGAGCCCGAGAAGGCCACATTGTAATAAATGATTTGACTTTGACTTTGACTTTATAAAATAATAATTACAAACTACTATAACTACCAATTGCCCCTTAGAAATAAATAATTGTTTTAACATAAAATAATCATGAACGTTCTTAGAAAAATCACAATACACATCTTAGTTGTTACTTTTTTTATAAAAGTATTTATAAGTTTATGGGTTTGGTTTGTGACCGACTGTAAGCCATGTAGCATTCCCCGTCCCCGCGCGCCCTCGCCTCCTGCCTGTAGTTCGTTCGTTCATAGTCTCATGTTCCAAAATGTAATATAATCTTCGGGGCAGAATGTTTATCCTAAGACAGAGGTAAGATTTAAATTAACGGTATCTGTAGGCGGACGTGGCGGTCGCGCGGGGGGAGAGTGGTTTGCGCCCGCGCATTTTTTATGTACCTATCATAAGTATTAAATATTATAGTTTGGCGGGCTAATTAATAAGTTAAATGTATTGGAAAGTAAATAAACGAATGAAATTCAAAATTTAAATTTTATACATTTTTATGATAAACGTCGACTTACAGACAAGGCAATGTTAATATATAATGGTAGGTATTTGTTTGTGCTGTTGTTTAATAATAAAATAAATTGTATTTGAAGTCGACAAACAAAATGGTATGCTACGACCTGCGGCACGGTTGCGACCAGTGCAGGTCATTGAGTATATAAAAATGTAATAGATCTCAATGTGCAAGATGTCTTGGCAGATAAAACAAGAAAAAAACGCATTTAGTTTAAATAATTGGTGCGTCAAATAATTAAACCCAATTCCATTGTTTTTTAGTTCATACTGTAACAAAGGTAGTTAAAAACACAAACAACATCAAAACTGAATTCATCCTTGTTGCGAGTATTTTGAAATTGATTTGAAAGTTAAAATAATTTCTAAACCTATCTTTTGTTATTTAAAACAATACAAGTTTGGTCCATATGCCTAACAATATGTATTGTTTGCTAGACATAATATTGAAGAGACTACTAACGAATGTGTTTTGTTTAGGCCGCTCAATACGAATCACACAATGGCAGGTTGACAAACCGGCTGCATTTCATTAGTATTCGTTGTAAAGCTGGTGTCACACGATGCATAATTTGCCGCAAGTATCTATAAATTCGTTTGGGGTGACAAGCTACTCGCTATCAGCTTAATAGTAAAAAAGCTGAGATTGAGCTTATTCACCTCTTAAGACTGTAGATTTAGACGCGCAGGTATCGGATTCCTGGTCGGGTGTACTCTAGAGAGCCGAGAAACGAGCTTGCTATTTGTATTATTTTAAGATACAAGTCGAGACCTCGAAGAAGTGGAACATCAAGAAGTGGACGAAGCTTTACAAGAGACATAGCGTCGTTCTTTACCTATAGCTTACCTCAAAGACTATAAGGTGCGATGAATTTCATGATATTATATTGGCAAAATAATGTAAAATTCCAAGTTGATTAAATTGTATTAAAATACAAAATATAGCATTTAATAAACTTGGAATTTTACGTAGTATTATGTCAAATATACACGAGTAACGACATTGGCAGATTGTGACATTGGGCCTGTATAAATCTGCCCATGGACCAACGGTGATGCTATCAATATAATTATGCATAATTTAGGAAAATTAACTAAAATTGAGATTTACCGAGTTAACAATCTTCTCTTATGATAACATGACTCACCTTTTTATAATCGAAATTCACATGCGAGATGATCATCCACTTCGATGTTAATCGTTTTGTATTGTTCATAAATAATATATAATATATCACTAATCAAACACGCACACAATATAGTTTTAATAATTTTTCTCCATGCAAATCACTCAAAAAATAATATTAGAACACAGGAAAAACACGCTCGGTGCATGAGCTGGGGTTACAACTACAATCGATTCGTCCAATATGGCGACGTTTTTTCGGTTACGTTTGACATGTTGCGTTTCAGCAGCCTGCTACCATGTGAAGTCGCAACATGACCAATAGTAAAGTTTGCTAAATGTTCATTTGCTTATTCAAGGACTACGGTCGTGATGATACTTTACTTTTATATATTATTCGACATACGTGGTGAGAATTTGGTTAGACTATTTAAGCTTAGGCCATGTGTGTGTCTTCTTTAGTAATCCATGGTTCTAATTGGTGTCTAATAAAACAACAATAGAGTTAATTTGTTTGACGACTCGTCAAAAAAAAGTCAGGCTTGACGGAGTAATTGTATTGGTATACATTACCAAGGATTATAAAACTATAGATAGTCAATAAGAATAAAAGATTATATCGCGTATTATAATAATTATTTGTACACTAGTCGTCTTAAGAATCTTGTAATAGCGCGCCGAAGACGAAAATCAATTTAAAGCCAACTAAGTGTAGACGATTCGAGCTGGTTAGTCGCAACCTAGTACGAGTAAATACATTCGTGTGTACCTGGCTGTAGAGGTCTTTGTAAAACTGTGGTAGGTGCGCGCTAATGGATTAGCAGAGGACACGCGCTGTATCGATGTCCACACCAATAATTATATATACCTTTGTACTAGTATCATCAGTGAAAACGTCGACATATTATTGCATGGACTTACTTAACAAATGTTATTGAACTGACTGGCCCTAAAACATATACAGTAAATACTGCCTAAATAAATTAAAAAAAAATCAATAATATTACGTTTGAATTTGGTACCTGTCATCGTCATATGAATATTCGTTGTGTTTTCTTATTATCGCTCAAATCTTTGCTAAATATTCTTGCGATTTTAGCTATTGATTGGTACAATAAATCGTACTCTGTAACAGAAAAAGATCTCTACTCCACGTAGTATTTGTACTAAAAAAACGATTAAAGCAGGGAAGAAAATAATTAGAAGAAATCCTGTTCGAAAGCAAAATAGGATAGTACATACTCGTACATACATATCTTTACTGACACCAGTTCACTTGCGTGGTAGGCAGAGACAATTGAGCGCCATTTGTCACGATAACGACATACCTTTTTCGCCTTATCGATATTCATCAACCTTTTCCTTTTTTGTTTTGAAGACTTATTAAACCTTCAGCTAGCTTATTGAACTGACCTAATAGGTATTAGTCTGCCAGGGCACCTTTTACCTAAAACTTTCGCATCATATATATGATGATTTGTTACTCATTTTTACAACATGCCCGAACCATCAGTTGGCCCAAAACTATGACGAAATAAATCTATATATGTATTTAGGTAGGTCTGTATAAATATGTCCATGGGTTGGAAGCACTTTGGTAATTGTTATTGCCAGTGGTCAGTGGGTGGTGTTTCCACTTAATAAATGACTAATATGGCTGCCCTAACAATATGCTTCTATACAATTATTATATCGGAATATTGTATCGGAATTTAATACTCTTACCAGAATAAAAATAAAAATATTGAGTAATCCACTACGAGTTGCTTTTAAATCGGCTTAAGCTTTAGTCTAGTTTTTTTTTTACATTTTGCATATACGTATATTGCAACACCCGGAAATACGTTTATATTATAGATAGATATATAATATAGAGTTGTATTATAAAGTACCTAAACTTCCCAAATTGAATAAAACCTCTCAAAACCATAGCTAGATAACTACCATCATTTATTAAATAATTACAATCCAGTTTTGTTGGTATAATATCACTATCTAATCGCTTACGCTTTAGTTAGTAGACTCAAATTTATTGTTGGTCACTTATTTATATGTACTCATGTCAATTTGTCAGTTATAGTAAAGTTGGCTAAATATGAATCCGCTTCTATATAAGCGTGGTTTCTGACTACCCCGGAAGGGAAACGGTCGTGATGATGATACTATACTATACTAGATACTATGATAGTGCATTGCCGGTTCGACCTGAACCTTTAAACTGATTTTGTTTATTAATAACTAAAATATATATTAATTAATCTAATACATTTTTGTATATATATAATGTGACGTCATATTACAACGCGGTAGACACGATATTATCAGGAATGTTAAATGTCTGTAAAATCACAACAACATCGTCTTTTTGAATAAAATTAAATTTTAGGTACCTCTATTGATATACCTTCAAGTTCTGTGTTTAAACGATTTTGCATAGTCAAATTATTAAAAAATTAAGTATGGCCTAAGGCGTGTACAATTGGACTCGTGCTGTGCTGAACGACTCTGCTGCAAGACTGCTTTCATTACCCAGTGTCAACTATATGTCCCGTATATGACCGGGGCACCCTTAGAATAGGGGACAGAGAAAGGTCTTTTACTAAATTAAGCATATACAAAACTGTAAAAATCTTGTTAAATATGCATTTTTTGTGTCAATAAACCATTATTATTATTATTAGACATGCTTCATTATAAAACTCGCATCGGTAAACGTGGCACCATTTGGTTGCAGCATAATTAGTAAGTAATTGAATGTGATATTTTCTTTGAGCATAGAGCAATCAGTCATTTGTGCTCGACAGACCAGAAGGCTACTGCGTCGGTCCTCGCCCGTCACTGCAAAACTTTTGCCAATTAAGAGAGACCAGGGATAACAACGTTAAAACTTTTTCTTTTGCGACTTTTGTTTTCCAACTAATCGGAAGACATCTAAATATTCGCTACGAACGATACTGTCGTCGGCGACTTCGTTATGAAATACATTTTCGTGTCGAAAAAATGTCGGACATTTTTTAAACGCGAATTGTTGAGACATAATTAGAGTCGAGTTCTTTGTAATAAAATTAATTATTTTGTAATTACGCTCTGTTCTTTTTGCGCCTAATAATATGGACCAGACGCGAATGAAAGATAGAGGATGTTTCACGAAGCAGTTTGCAGAATGATAGATATACAGATATAAAAGTGGTGGTGGCTCGGTTGTAAGAACGCTTTTCTTAATATCTTAAAGAGGTGGGTTCGAACCCCGGCATATACCAATGAGAAGCACTTTTCCTACGTACATTTGTCATATATTTACATTACTGGTGGTTATAAATATCTATTTTATTTTTTTACATGTATATATTTATTAATGTTTATATATCTATAATATAATATTTAATTATTTATTAAAAATTGTATATGTATGTATCTAAATATATTATATTTATCTATCTATTTATTATTCCACACAACACTGACACAATTCGTATAAAAAGAGCGGGGCACTCTGAGACACAGACATCACGCTAAGTTTAGGGGCCTTCGTAAAATGTAAAAAAGTACTATGAAAAATAAACGTTTATTTTATTTTATTTTTATTTATTTATTTTATAAATCCTGTGCCTTAGAGAGCTCATTAACCCACTAATACCAACTTGTGGAATGGTTTATAAATTATTATTAAATGTCGACATAAATTCTATTATTTAATTTATTTTTACCATATATTCGTATTGTTAACTTAAGCTTCATAAATTGTTGGGGCTGCCACGCTACTGTAGTGCGTCCGCAATGTTTACGCAGGCCCATACAAATTACTTCTTAGCTATAAGACGCAAAACCACTGCATCATTGCTTAACAGGGTGAGGACAAGCACTAACAGTATCTGAAAGATATGGTTCGCCGTGCATTGACTGCTTCGTGCGGCTGCTGGTCTGGCGGGAGTGAGGTGCTTCCTGTCAGATTGGTGGGAGGCGGAGTGGTTACTGCACGGTCATATTGTTTTAATATTATCATATTTTTTACTATTATTTTCATTTTTATACTAACATTAGTTGACCGCCTCCGTGGTCTAGTGGTAACAAACGTTGCCGTAAACTCGGGAGGTCGTGGGTTCGATTCCCACCGGGGGCAAGTAGTACATTGTATAATTTGTCTCGGTCTGGGTGTTTATATGTATAATATGTATATATTTACAAAAAAAAAAAGTATAATATATAGTTTATCAACCATCTAGTTTCCGTAACACAAGCCTTGTAGCTTACCACGGAAATTAGATGGCGCTGTGTGACCTGTCTGAAAAATATTTATTTATTTATTTATTTTATTTATTTTATTAGTTGTAAGGATTTTGTAACTAACAAGTGAGTCTAGTTGCTTTGAATAAACGTATATTATTATTATTATAAATATTATTATTTGTATAGATAATAACAATTATTTATATTATTCGTTTTTTATAAACATTAATATATTAATTATAAGATTAACTGCATTCTAAATTAGGCTTTACTGTTAAGCCACGTAATGTTTTATTAATAAACTAGCTGACCCGGCGAACTTCGTACCGCCTGACAGCCAATACATTCACCCTCTGTCGGTATGCCCCACAAATCAGCGCTGATGCGCGCCACCTATCGGATAACAGTAGTACTATGTCAGAAAACTTCGCCGATGTTCATACAACATATTCCCAAAGTTTCATCCCGATCGGTCAAGTAGTTTTGAAATGCAACGGAACATACATACACACAGACACAAATTTATATATATATAGATAAATAAAGTAAAGAATGGAATTTAAATTTGTAACGGGTTCTGTTTTTTGCTTTGTTCTTGGTACAAAATAAACGACAGTACAAAAGCAAATACAATAAAACAGCCTACCTAATATAAGAAGATTACGATTCCAAAATACAATTCCATACATTTAATTAATGTTGAAAATTAATAAACACATAAGCCTGAGGGAAAACAAGCTGCGAAATAAAAACAAAACGCTCTCGCGTTGTAGAAAAATGAGTAAAGAGTGAAGGCATGGACACACAGGACGTGTAGGTCGCTAAACTAGACATGCACGGGTAATTGGGACTGACCGCCGCCGTGGTCTAGTGGTAACAAACGTTGCCGTGAACTCGGGAGGTCGTGGGTTCGATACCCACCGGGGGCAAGTTGTACATTGTATAATTTGTCTCGGTCTGGGTGTTTATATGTATAATATGTATATATTTACAAAAAGTATAATATGTAGTTTATCAACCATCTAGTTTCCGTAACACAAGCCTCGTAGCTTACCACGGAAATTAGATAGCGCTGTGTGACCTGTCTGGAAATATTTATTATTATTATTATTTAATTAAGCTTTGCATTCACTAAGCAAAAATTGACGCGATACATGTTGATCGACAACGCTTAACATTTGTTTAACTACGTTCTCTATCCATACATCATCACAACCCAGAGTCCTAGGGTTAGCGATCTGATGTTATTGTTTAATAACATTTTTTAACCGAAACCGACGGCCAACGTGCTCTGTGAGGCACGGGAACGGTGGTGTTGTAAATAAATGACAAATGCATGTAAGAAACGTGTAATTCTCATTGGTACATGCTGGGGTTCGAACCAAACTATTTTTTTTTTGTTTTAAGGAAAGCGATCTTACAATCCACCACTTTTACGGTGACGTATAATTAAAAAAATGACGTAAGATTAGCTATGCTCGGCTAAACTCGCGCTAAAACTGACAGTAAAAACCGGAATGCACTATAAAGTATAAGTAGCCTGGATGATGGATGGGCCTGGGTTAAGGATTCTTTGCCTCGTTTTCAGGATCTCAGCGGCCAACTACCACCAGTAACTCAATACACGGTCAGTGCAGGGCGCGTTACTTGCGTTCGACTACTTTAGCTCTCCTCTCTAGGAAGTGGTACCCCGTTGGTCCGGCCCAAGACAGAGCCACATTCTGGAGATGTTTGAAGTGTAGGTACGTTGTTAGTCCGATGTAACATACGTCTAGTGAAGACAACATATTACTCAATAGTATAGGCATCTCCAGTATGCCTAGTGTGACAGTAAAGTTTCGTAAACGAAACTATAGTAGTAGAGTTTTTTTACTGAATTTTCGATGTTCATTGCCTGTTATTATAGCCAAACTTACAATAACACGCATTGTAAAATAAAAAAACGTAACTACAGCAGTTACGTTTTCCGAAACTTGCATTTTACACTAAGCACACAGATCTCGAGCTATGACTAACTTACAATGTACCTACATCGAAAACCTAGTATGATAATCAACTTTTGTTTCACTACATTGTTACAATATTAATAATAATTAGTAATAATATTATTACAACTCATGCTCCTACTACTCCTTAAAAACCCGTATATATGGCTACATCCGCATCCGGTGTATCCGGGCTTTAAAGCCGACGCGTAGAGTTGCTTTCATTAGGGTCCTAATTACAGGCCCTCAGGAGGCCATAACCGCCGCACAGAGGCGCGAGGAAATTTGAATTTAAATTTCGTACGTTTGTTGCCGACAAAATTGCGATTTTTCACCAATAAAAAATGACTGTCCCATTTGTTCAGGCTTGTTCTACCAATCGATGGGGATATATGCAATTTAGATTTCTTACTTATAACACAATAAAACAAATATTTATTCATATACCACTATATTATTATGATCCAATTAGAAACTGTATTAATCACCAATTATTTTATCAAAGATTTTCTGTTAAAATATAATATATATATTTTTATACAATAATGTATTCATTAAAAATAATTGACCTTTTAAAAGAGTACATATTTAACCTGAATCTGTGGATACACTTTACTGGGTTTATTGGCGCGAACGGTGGATACTTCCCTTCTCGGCAGACTGGGCAAATTACCACTTATTACAAATCAGTCCGCTGCCATCTTTTTGTTGTTCTCCTTAAAAGTATGTGCCATTTGCACTTACGCCATTTTTTACTTTCAAGGAGAACTGATATTGTAAGCTTACACCGTAAAATACTACCGCTTGACAAGACTTAACTGAACTTTCAGAACGTATATCTGGACAATATGACTTGCCACGCTCCTTGGAGGCGTTGCCGAAGGTCTGAGGTAAATTTTAACGACAATTTAGTAACAATTCCAGAAGTAGGTCTTAGTAGAACTGAGACCGATGACTTAACGTACTCTCCGAGGCACGGAAACGGTGGTATTATTAATATATTTCAATAGGAAAAGTATTTCTTACTGATACATGCTGAGGTTCGTACCATGAGTATCCGTTCTTATATAACTGAGCCACTACGGCTCTTAGAAAAAAAGTAAAAAAGTAAAGTATCATTACGACCGTTTCCCTTTTGGGGTGGTCAGAAACCACGCTTATAAATAAGCGGATTCACATTTAGCCAACTTTACACAAATAAATTAAATCATATTTAAATAAATAAAACATTAGCTGAAGGTGAATTAAAAAGCCATCGAAACAAAAGGGTATGTATGAAGAGGTTGATGAATGTCGAAGAAGCGAAAGAGGTATGTCGTGACCGTGACAAGTGGCGCTCAATTGTTTCTGCCTGACCCGCAAGGGATTTGGCGTGAAGATATGTATGTATGTATTATTTAAATGTATTTATTTACAATAATAATTATTTTTGTGTCCCGACCAGGAATCGAACCCGGTACCTCCGAGTCTAAATCTACGGAATTAACCGCTAGACCACGGATGCAGTTGAGTAAAATTCCTATAATCCCACCAATTGGGACAAATAATTGGTACAAGAGGAACAGAAAATTTTCATCAATAAAAAAGAGAATGCTGGAATAGCTCGAATTATAAATGAATATTGTTTCCTTTTTATGTTAATGACGAATATCGAAATTTCGTAACGGATGTTCGGAAGCGGTTATACGTCGTCGTAAAATTTTATAATGGCACGATCGGATTTGCAATTTCAGCGCGTTTCATGATTTTATTAACCTTTAGGACTCATAATAGTTTCAATAAATGTTTCCTTTTGTTTTATTTTTGTAAATAAAATTATCATTATTTGTTTACAAAAAAATATATTTTAGCTTTATAAATTTCAACTTTTTAGTAATATATTATCTTCATTTATATCTACTATATTGCTTACTATATATAAAGGTCTGTCAGGGTTTGTATGAAAGCATTTATGTACAAATTCATGAAAGATACAGACTTCTGAAATACACACAAATAGATCGAGAGTCCAAGGCTAAAAAAAAAATACTTCGTTAAAGATACTACTACTCGTAACTCTTTAACATACATACATACATATTTTCGCGCCAAATCCCTTGCGGGGAAGGCAGAGACAATTGAGTGCCACTTGTCACGATCACGACATGCCCGTTTGTTTCGATGGCTTTTTAATGCACCTTCAGCTATTGTTTTATTTATTTGTTCGTGATAGGTAAGTCTTGCCAGGGCCTCTTTTAAATAAAACACTGACTGAAGGTGCATTAAAAAGTCTTCGTAACCAAAGGGCATGTATGAAGAGGTTAATGAATGTCGACGAAGCGAAAGAGGTATGCGTGAACGTGTCAAATGGCGCTCAATTGTCTCTGCCTACCCGGCAAGGGATCTGGCGTGAAGATATGTATGTATGTATGTATGTATAAAAGTAAAAATATGTCCAAGAACTATCCCGCTAGATATCCACGTGGTTTATGGCATTTGTATAGCATAAGTTTGCATACTGATTGTGATTTAAGTTTGTATGTCAGTGTGCCAGTTAGGGTCGCCGGAACCCTCCCACTCACTTTCATTCCAACATAGACGTATACTATAGGGACTGACAAAACATAATGACATCATCATCATTTTATTTTAAATTCTTTATTGCACCAAAACTTAAAATAAGGGTACATAGGCGAGTTTAATTATGCATTTTCTGATAACTAATCTATAGTATGTTAGTTAGCTTTTATGGAGTATATGTAAATAATAATTTAAGAATCTTGTAATATATCCGGATTTGTTTTGAATTCCTTTGCGGTAGTGACTAGAAATCTATGGAACAATCTACCTATTAACATCTACCAGATCATCATTTAAAAACTGGTCTACTCACATTTTCTAAATAGCTCCAAAAATAAAGAATATATGTATTTTGTTTATTTCTTTAAGTAATAGTATGTAACGATTATAATGTATTGTATGTAATTGGATATAACTAATAAGTACACCGCTAAGCTGCTGGTCTTCTGCTAACAG
Source organism: Tinea semifulvella (assembly GCA_910589645.1). Classification (NCBI taxonomy): domain Eukaryota; kingdom Metazoa; phylum Arthropoda; class Insecta; order Lepidoptera; family Tineidae; genus Tinea; species Tinea semifulvella. Next base: position 3,839,707 of record OU342611.1, on the reverse strand, counting down.
CTTACTTTTTGAACCACTTTGCTGCTTAGTCTTCTACTAGCAGGAGTAGAATCATTCAAAAGAATTAAAACAATGACGTTTCATAAATGCCTGTAATAGGTTTACGTGAATAAAGATATTTTGATTTTGGCTTGACTTTGACCCCGCAATCCTCTACAACACTCTCAAAGATTAGCTGTTATAAATTTCACTTTTCGACCTTATCTAATATTACTTTTAAGTTTTTTTTTGTCTAATAATGAGTTTATAAATAAAAGACGCCAATTGCCGGATTAAATTATTTTATTTGGACTGTCTCTAGATATATGACTTTGTTTATAGCCTTTACTCGTTCACTTTTCATAATTATCACTCCCTTCTGTCGTCAAACCATTTCCTAATTGCATATTTATATTTTTAAAATACTCGCGGGCATTTCCCATTTCCGCTTCTACTAAAATTTTCGACGCTCATTCCATTTGTAATAACTGTAAACGAAATAAGAAATTAAATTCTGTACGTAGGTTAGCACCTAATACTTGATAACTATTGCGTAAGTACTTTGGGTGTAAGTGAATGTTATTTAACTAAATTAAAATTTATCAAACAAAAAACTGTGATTTCTGTATTCTCATTATTTTATATAATATTATAAAAATCATTTTCCAATTTAGATACTTACATTTGTAATATTTAATTCAAATTCAAAATGATTTATTGTCAAGATTGTTTACATTAGTATAATGAGGTAAAGTACATTGCTTAAATTTTAAACAATCTGCCCACAATAGGCATACAATAATTCAATATTATAATTAACAATAATTTCGTCATTAAAAATACATAATTTTTCTTTTTCGCTTTAAACAATAGTATTATCATTAATATTATTTAAAAAAAAAAATAACTACTTATTTATCTAAATTAAATACTATTTTATAATGTATGTACAAAATCAATTTAAATTATAAATGTCAAAATATTAAAAATAAATTAGTAAATTAAAAATTATAAAGTTTATTCAAAATATAATTTTTTTTATTTATTTATTTAAACTTCATTTTTTTTTTTATTTTTTTTTATACTAGCACGACATGTGACCCTGCGCCCACCTGATGGTAAGTGGCGCGCAGGGTCCATGAATGTTAGCAACTGAAATCAGACCCTTATATCCGACATCAGTCCCTAACACTATGCCGGCTTGACTAGATGCCTTTTCACACTTCGCTTGAAGGACTCCAGGTTATAGGAAAGTGGAAACACAGAGGCTGGAAGAGCATTCCACATCTTTATTGTGCGACAGATGTATGAGTCACCAAATTTATAGGTATATATATATTTGCACAATATATACAAGGAGCGAACTTAATGTCGCTAGACTTTCTCTGACAGCCAACCTTAGGGACACTTCTACTAAAGACGTAAGGTAGGTGCAAATAGAGAAATATGATTACGTGTTATATTCAATATTATCTAAACTACAATAATAAATACTAATGTAATAAACTAAATACTAATAATACACACATACTAAGATTTATTAATACACTAGGTACATATATTACATAATTATGGGTGGATCGTGAAACAGTTCAGTAAATCTTGTTTCAAGCGGTGTTATTTATATATAACTTGCCATAGTAATATATATAGTGATATATATCGACCGCCTCCGTGGTCTAGTGGTAACAAACGTTGCCGTGAACTCGGGAGGTCGTGGGTTCGATTCCCACTGGGGGCAAGTTGTACATTGTATAATTTGTCTCGGTCTGGGTGTTTATATGTATAATATGTATATATTTACAAAAAAAAATAATAATATTATATGTAGTTTATCAACCATCTAGTTTCCGTAACACGAGCCTCGTAGCTTACCACGGAAACTAGATGGCGCTGTGTGACCTGTCTGAAAATATTTATTTATTTATATTATTTATATATATCACTATGGCAAGCTTACAATATTAGTTCTCCTTGAAAATAAAAATTGGCATTTGACCAATTGCAAATGGCACATACTTTTAATGAGAACAACAAATAGGTCGTTGGCGGACCCATGATGGTCCTTGGTCTTCAGTCAAGCCAGCATAGTGTTGCGGACTAATGTCAGTCATGAGTGTCTGATTGCAGTGCCAACATTTATAGACCTCACGCGCCACTTACCATCAGGTGGGCGCAAGGTCACACCGTGTGGGTATAAAACAAAAATAATAAAAAAACTAATCGTGGCTGTGCACTAACTACTGTTAATATTTTGACCACAAAAAAAATCAACAAAACTTTTTTACCGGCATCTCGTTACGAGAAGTGTATTTTTTTTGTACCTTTTAGCCTCCTATAGGGTTGATGTGAAGCGTATACTAACTTTAAACATCGCAAACGCAAAGGCGTCGAACATTAAAAATTTCCACGCGTTTTCACACCGCTAAATATTACGAATCCAGAGATCTTTTCAAAAACAAATCCCCCTCACATTTGCGTAATTTATTATTCGTACGGATCACATGGAGAAATACCTTTTTTAAATTAAGTTAAATCCTGTTTTTTGGCAGTTGCTAGTTGAAAAGTATTTTTGTATTTTGATAAAATTACAACATTAATCGGAACTAAATTTATCATAATTTACCAAATATTTTTTTTTATAATTAACAAAAAAATATAAATCGGTTTTATCCTTCATAAGGATTAGGGAAATGATTTTATACTTTTTGATTCGTAATAAAAACATGGTACATATATGTTAATTTGTAAATGAAATGAAATGAAATAATTTATTTGTCAGAAACATGGTAGGTACAGGGATGTAAATTATTATATGTAATTATATCATACAAATATTTATTTAGTCACATGACTTTGTCGAGCTTAGTGTCTAGGTATTCTTTTGTCGAATAAAAACATTTATTAACCACCATTTGTTTGACTCTTAATTTGAACAGTTTTAGTGGCAGCTCCCTTATAGTAACTGGAAGCTTATTAAATATCTTTGTTGCCATTGCATAACAATTTCGACTATATAGTAAACTCTTTATTGCACAAAAATAACTTTAAAAGTCTTTAACCAGCACGTCCTCCCGGTAATGTCGTACGGAGCAGAGACGTGGACACTGACAATGCTTCTGGTTCGCAAATTCAAGCGAGCTATGAAGAGAGCTATGCTTGGTATTTCTCTGATGGATAGAATTCGAAAAGTTGATATTCGTCAAAGAACCAAAGTTACTGGCATAGCATTTGAAATTAGCAAGCTGAAGTAGCAATGGGCCGGATACATCTGCTGCAGAACCGATAGTCCGTAAATTTAGACACAATAAGACATAATTTAATACTTTTTTTTGTGATGTTTTTCGAGTTTGATACGCTAGAGACATCGAAGCTTCTTTATAAGCGCATTTACATTTAGCCCAGATTCTGACCACTCCAGAAGGGAAATGGTCGTGACTATAATTTTTTTTTTATTTAGAAAGTAAAAGTATCTTCACGACCGTTTTCCTTTTGTTCAGAAACCACGCTTATAAAAAAGCGGATTCACATTTAGCCAACTTTACTATAGGCCAATCATGACAAGTGGCAAGCTCGTCGATGTCTCCAGCGTACTAAACTCAAGAAACATCACAAATAAATTAAACGTGTTAGTTTACATTAATAAACATTATTGTGTCCCGAACCCGGTACCTCCAAGTCTAAATCCACGAACGTAACCGCTAGACCACGGAGGCAGTATTTTTTATTAAGCTTTTATTATAATATACTTCATTTAATTAAAGTTTTGTTTGTAATAGTTCATTCGAATAAACATTTACGTTAATAAAAAAAATGTGTTATATGAATGAAACTGATCAATAAGGGTATTGTCATCCATCTCAAGTAAGCCTTGACTTACTATTATCGTTATAAAAACCTGTGTGCCTGAATAAAAAGTTCTTTAATAATATATATATAAGTTAGTTGTGTAGACCGCACGATTTGTCAGATCCGCCTTGCCCTCAACCTTTCTAAAAATTGAGTATTACATAAGGCGTGTGAAATTAGACTTGTAACAGATTATATTGAACGACTCTGCTGCAAGACGCTTTCATAGTGTCAACTAGCTGTCCCCTATAAGACCAGGGCAACCTTAGTATAGGAGACAGAAGTCGTCTACTAAATTAAGTATGTACAACACTGTATATTTTTTTTGTTCAATATGTATATTTTCTTTTGTGTCAATAAACTATTATTATTATTATTATCATCGGCAAGTTTGTATAAAATCAATTACAAAATTTGACCCGGACAGATATACAAGAAATAAAGTATCATCACGACCGTTTCCCTCCCGGGGTGGTCAGAAACCACGCTTTACATTTAGCCAACTTTACTATAGGCCAATCATGACAATTGGCAAGCTCGTCGATGTCTCCAGTGTACCAAACTCGAGAAATATCACAAATAAATTAAATATTAATTAAATGTATTTATTTACGTTAACAAACATTTTTGTGTCCCGACCAGGAATCGAACCCGGTACTTCCGAGTCTAAATCCACGGACTTAACGGCTAGACTACAGAGTCACTTTACAGTTACTATACAAGAAAGCGAGTTAATCAAAACATTCTAATAAAACAGGGTGTTAAAATGGGAATATTTTAAATAGCTGCAGATGTCAGTAAAATAACGAAGCTTACAGTTATTCATTCGTTCTTTCTATTCAATTCAGCACTAACATTGAAGAGATTTAAATGAGAGAATTTCAGGAGTCATTTTACGAACAGGAGAGCACTTGAGGCCTTTACTCGAAAATTTTATTCAATTTAAGTATCCATTCGAATTTGATTAATCGATTTCTTTAAGCGGGGTCGCTTTACGCAACGAGAAAACAATTAAGTTAAAGGAGGAGGCACTCTTCAGGTATTTAATTTACTTTGAGTTACTCGAGCGTTCATTCTCATAAGGCAAGTAATTTTATACCAAAGTCATAAAAGTTATCAACTCATAGAACGTCTAATTAATTACTTTCTTGGCTCGCATATTTAGTTCCGTTTAAAAAAAGCGTAAATTATTCTCAAGTTTTTTCAATATTAGTTATCCTTGACAGTAAAAAATAGCATTTGATCGTTTCCAATTCCTATCTGACAGCCTTTCACTTCGTCTTCCCATAATAACCTACTTAAAATCCCTCCCCACTCTTACAGCAGATATTCAGATTCCTTCACAGTACCTGCAGCTCGCCAGTGGAACAGACTTCCTTTAATTATCAGACAGGCACCATCTCTTAAAATATTTAAAGATAAGCTATACACATACTTCACATTTACCCAATTTTACTATGGCCAATTATGAAAAGTGGCAAGCTCGTCGATGTCTCTAGCGTACCAAATACCACAATTAAATAAAATAATAATTTTATTTATGATTGTCCTATATATATAAGTATATATATATATATATATACTTATATTTATATTATATGATGTATATATGGAATGTATTATTATTTGTATATATACATATTTTATTGTTCTGCGATATATATGTATTAGTTGATAAGTAGGTTAAATTAGTTAGTAATTTTCAAATCATAGTTTCTAAATATATGTACGTAATTACGCACCCAAACTCTCTTCTTATTCTGCCAAAGGTTAGCTGTTAGAAAATGTCTAGATATTAACCTCACCTATGTACATTTTAATGTATAAATAAATTGTTCCAAGGCTCATTGACGTCTCTGGTGACAATAGTTTTTTCTCCCAAAAATTAGGTATCCTAATTCAAAGGGGAAATGCTGCTAGTGTATTGGGCACCATGCCATAAGACAGCGATTTGGGGAACTATTTTTTTGGAAAATAAACTTCGAATAAAAAACTTAATTTTAATGTTTTAGTTTTTTACCAAATATTATTGTGTACCGACCAGGAATCATACCCTATACCTCCGAGTCTAAATCCACGGATACAGTTTAAATATAAACCATTTATTAAAACATCGTTTCTATTCAAAGCACCTTCTAAAGAATTATGTTTAGAATCATAATAAAGGAGGATAATATTTGATCCATGTAAGAATATTACATTCTGTTATCAAATTAGCATTTATGATTCGAGCGAGTAGGCAAAGACGTAAACAAAATCATATTATTAAGGTATATCCTTAATATTTCTTAATAAATATGTAAAAGATCTCATCAGACGTGTACAGAGAAAAGAAAATTACACTGACCAAAATAATAATATAGTAAATTCTCGACATGGCTGGAGCCAGCGGGCCCGGGGGACCGAATTAGCGGGCGACGTGACCCAACTGCCGATTTTTTGTCCTCAACAAAATATTACTTCCTCTTCAGAAGAGCAGCCTTGTTTTTACAATGGCCCAAGTTGTGCGTTATCGAGTTTGTTGACTTTTAAGGAGTATTTTATACAATAATATGATAATTAACTTACGCTTTATTGGTTAACGCGCGCGCCACTTTCTGCTACGGAATAGGCCTCTAGACGCAGTGTTCTCACGACCAATTATGATACGGAGCGAGTTGACTGTAATTCGATTCAATTCAAATTCAAATATTTTTATTTCACATAAAAATCCATATTCTTATATTTAACATATTAATATTACTTTACAATATATTTATTACTATATAAATAATTATAACTATCTACGAGTATAAATAAACTTAACCTAACTTCCCACCAGTATTGCAGTCTAGTGTTACGCAATCCCCACACTGCCCGCAACTACCCTCAGGATGCTATTGGGACTCCCGCATATCCGCGCCATCAGGGATGATACTTTCTTACGCATGATGGCGGGGAAGCCATCCGTGCGCATCTCAGCAAACATCCCGGAGGCACTACAGAATCTCGGGAGTCCCAACAGCATCCTAAAAGCGTTATTATATTGCAGAGTGTTGTAGGCCTTCTGCGTGTAGCAAACCCATAGGCCGCTCGTGTAAAATGATTGACAAAATGCCTTGAAAAATAATGGGATATACGAATCTAAATTTCTTTGTGTCACAAAGTATGCACAAATAATGTAAGAAAAGACTGCACGTCTTACCTTGGATCTTCTTAGCATGAGCTCGTCACCTGGGTATAGCTTAGCGAGTCCTTTGTTCGCACGTCCTACCTAAGCACTATCACTAATGTTTTAAAAAATGTGTTATCGCATTATGTAAATGGTTCATAAGTTATGTAATCGTATCATATGTAATATATGTATTATTAGTATTTAATATATCATAGTAAATAATATATCATTTGTATGTATTTTACTAACATAATTGTATTTTTATGTGTATATTATTTATTATTAATTATTATAACATTTACTATAAGTTGGTATTAAATATTTGCACCTACCTTACATTTAAAATGGTCCACATTTTCACTAAGGTTGGTTGTGAGATAATGTTTAGCGGCATTAAGTCCGCCCCTTGTATAACGTTCAATAAAGTTTTAAATAAATAAATAAAAAATATGGTTGGCGCGAGGTTATGGTTTGGTTTTAATAATATTTTTTTTTTAGATATTTACTTACTACTTCCACAGCGTTATCACTCGATTCAGAAAGGCCAGAATCGAGGGCGAGCATCTAAAACATAGGAGAACCACTACTAAGTGCCACGTGTAAAAAATATTGGATTTTTTAAATTAGTACCAAATTATATCACTAGATGGCGCTTGACGTCACCAAATAATAATTATTAATTAATGTATATTAAGTAGGTGCGACTAGTAAACTTTATTGATTTAAAAACTGTCCAAATTCTACTAAAGTTTTCGTAGCACATCGTACCAACTTTGCTACGAAATGCTACGAACTTTTAATTTAACTTTCAAATACCGTTTTCGCTTCGAATGGAAGCAACCACTGATTTGTGTTGCACGGTCATATGTTACTTTGATCTGAACACTTTGTATTTGAGTTCCGCCCATTGGCAGATGCAGTCGAACTTTCTCAAAATTTATTATCGTTTAATGCTGCTAAATTCAAAACAAACATGAAGTATTTCAATTTAGCGTGTAGTGGGTTCGAGGTTAGGCAATTGTGAAGTTGGTATATGGAGACATTGATTTAAAAAATATAGATATAGCATTAGCGGGCGAGGGTTACCTTAAACGTAACTATCGCGGCATTTCACTTTTACATTGAATTCCGAGAGCGTAATCTGCAGTGGTTGTGCCATTGAATATTGAAAACAATATGTATCCAATAATATTTATAAATTTATATTTTTATTTAAGAAAAAATATTTAGATATTATAAAATTAAAATAAAATAAACTACACTACAAATACGGCGAGTGCGCCAGTGTCCTTGGCCTGCGTTCCCCCGTTGAACGTTGATTCCAAAATATTGAGCATAATATTCTCTACTTAAAGGCTCACCCACCGCTTTTGTTTAGTTTAGTTTTGTCTCCAGTCTTCTGCATAAATATTTCAACAATATTGTTATTAATTTTATGGTTTGTTGAAGTTTTTTTTTTTACATTTTTATTATTTACTTATGGAGATTTTCCCGACTCACCAATATAGCAAAGCAATGAGAAAATGAAGAATGAATTATGGGTGGGTAAAAAATGAATATAGGATATAGAAACTTAATCTGTCCGAAATTGGACAAGTTTGTTTTTTTGTTCTTTATTAGAGTAATATACATTGTTCAAATTAAATATTCCTATTTCAATCTAAATAGTAATTGTATTATAATCTTAATTATTTATTAAATATACTAAGAAGGCCATTTTTTTAAATTTTATTATTGTCACGGATAAAATATGTTTATTTTACCAGATTGTGTTAGGAACAGAAATGAACACCACTATCACATTAAAATTATTAACCTAAGCTAATAATACTCTGGCGCTGACCAGTACCCAAACGAGCAGAAACCCGCATCTATTGTACTTTGTAGAATAAAAACAGTGAACAGTGTCTGCCATAAGCGCCTAAGTTCCGAGTTTTAATTTAAATTTGTTCGTGACGCGGTATCCTTATTTGTTAGATCATTGTTTGCAAGGGTTGGTTGCGGGGTGCCACGCCAGAGCGCCCGTCAAATGTTACACGTCATGATTTCACCTCGTTACCGCTGTCGTCAGAACGTCGCCTCTCCTGCGGGTTAATGAACAGAAATACCATTTTACCCGTTTTGCCTTCGCTTATAATGCAGTGAACGTAACACGCGGTAATCAACTCGCTTTATTATACATCTTCCCTTTATTAAATTGTCAGACACTTGGATTTTTCGTTTGAAATTTTAGCTACATGATGACATTAATAACAATTTGGTAATGTCGTCTCTTAATTTGAGTTTTAGAAATAACGCTCACCCTATCCTGCAAAAACTGTCTAGAAGTTTTGATTCAGAACTCCAAACAAAAGACAATATAACATGGAAATTATGAGACTATGTGCCACCGTAATTATAGAAAGAAAGAAATATATTTTATTTTGTTACATAAATAAAAATGTGTGTGGTGACAAATAGGGAAATCAGCTCATCATTGACCTGCGACGCTCTAAGAGTCACAGTTTTTAGTTAATAAATATATATAGTATATAAATATGTCGGGGCTCTGCTACAGAAATACAAAAGTAAACAATAATATAATTTATTATATACACAAATAAATGATAAATACATATTCATATATGACAATAACGATATAGTATATTATTACTTTAGTCTGGTACTCTATGAGCTGGCCACTTAAAACTTGTTGGGAAAATGTGAATCTGCTTCTTTAATAGCCCCCACAAGGGATACTTTCCTTTACAATTTTTGTGAAAAAAAAAAAAAAAAAAAAAAAATACTTTAAAATAATAATGATATTTGTAAATTTCTTAAACAATTATTTAAAACAAATAATTATTGAACCTAACTACTGACTTATATAGCTTTAGGTATGTAACAGTAAATATTTTCAAGTAATTTACTTATTATATATGCATTTTATATTTAGGTATATATTTATTTGTTTATTTAGGATGTTTATCTATGTATATTGTATTGCATATAATAAGTTCAATATGTATGTAATTAATTTGTGTTTTATATAGTAATAAATAATTTCAACTATCTATTTTCTTCGTAACCTTCTGCACTCGCTTATTACAGTTCTCAGTCACAAAGGTTAGTTGGTAGAAAATGCATATACGGCATTAAGCTCGCCTATGTACCTGCACTTGTTTTGGTTTTGTACAATAAATAATTTATTATTATTATCATTATTATTATTAATAAAGTTACTTTTTAAACTGTTTTTATTATTTTATTTATAAGTCTGAAACTCTTCGTATAGAATGAAATTTCTGATCGTGAAATCTCTAAGGTATCATATGCAAATGCAGGCTTTAATATACTTAAAAAATATTTTATATTTTTATTGGGATATAAAATGCCGTATAAAGTATCATTACTACCGTATGACCTTGCGGGGTGGTCAGAAACCACACTTTGTAAAAAGCGAGTTCACATTTAGTGAAATTTATTTAGGCCCACCGTGACAACTGGCAAGCTCATCGATGTCTATAGCGTGACAGACTCGAGAAATGTCAAAAATAAATGAAATATATATTTTTTGTGTTCTCCCAAAAAACCCAGTTTTTTGCTAAAAAAAGTTTAAAATTCCATCCAAAAACGAACTTGTATACGAATATATTATTTTGAAAACGCTATCAAAGTACAAAATCTCCCTATAACACCATCCGAACCTTTTTACTTTGCCGACAAAATTTCTCCCCCGACACTGCGTTCACAAATAATCTCATTGTGCACACTTCGGAACAAATACAATACAGAGATGGTTCGTATTCTCTCGCTTTTAGGCAAAAATCCATGAAGCGTTCTTATGCTTTGCTTAGATATATTAATTACAGCTGTTTGAGTAGAGCTTGTAGTTTCCTCGCCAACCCGTTCTGGCCAGTCTGGAAGGCCCATCTCCAGCAGTGGAGGTCTAGGACGCTGTGTTCTAGGGGCTGTAACGAACGAACGAGTAACTTATGCCTCCGTGGTCTAGCGGTTAAGTCCGTTGATTTAGACTCGGAGATGCCGGGTTTGATTCCTGATCGGGACATTTAATTATTTAAATAAATAAATATGATTAATATTTAATTTATTTGTGACATTTCTCGAGTTTGGTGCGCTAGAGACATCGACGAGCTTGCAAGTGGCCTATCATGATTAGCCTATAGTACAGTTGGCTAAGTGTGAATCCGCTTCGTTATAGCAAGGGATACGGTCGTGATGATACTTTACTTTTTTGAGTCATTTTTGCTTGTATGATAAAATTGCCAACAAAGTAATTTACAGTTTGCCGTAACAGCATATCATATATGAACTGTCAATTTATTTTATTTATGTAAAACACACTATGCAGTGTACGTAACACGTGATTGGCCTATAATAAAGTTGGTTAAATGTGAATCCGTTTCTGTACAAGCGTGGTTTCTGATCACCCCGAAAGGGAAACTGTCGTGGTTATATTTTCTATACGTAACTATTAATCGTAATCAACCTGCTTTATTATACATCTTCTCTTTATTAAATTGTCAGACTTTTTTTTATTTGGAATTTTAGCTACGTGATGGCATTAATAACAATTGATTATAAAATATGAGAAATATTTTTACTGAAAGAATTGGGCCTAAGCAGGTTTGCCGTCAATACGTTTATAGAAATAGCGCGGAAGACGGCAATAACGGAATCATACAGTATTTGTTTGGGTAGGGAGAGGAGTAGAATTGTGGATGGTGTGGATTATAGCGCAATAAAATAAAAAAGGAGGCCTTCTTTTTAAACCAGCCCATTGTTGGTCGCAAGCCCGTTTTTTCTTCTCATCTCTTACCCACACACGATGGACCCGGCACCTGCACGGTGAATCCATGGAATGCTGAGAAATTTGTCTTCTTAAATGTTAGCTTTTTAAAATTGGGATTTTATATTATGGTAACCATTACGAATATTGTATATTATTTCTCGGAGAGAGCAGTTAGTTAGTCGGCTACAGATGTGCGTACCAAGTGTCTATGGTAAATTAATATTTACGATAATGGTGTTAAAACAGAACTGTGTATTAGTGGACGTACGAAAGTGACACGACAGATCGAGAAGTAAATTTATTTATCACATTAAGAGAACAGTGAAAATGTGTAAATAGGGAAGTCATTTTTTTTTAGATTTAGTTTCCTATTTAATTGTATTTTTTATTATTAAGTAGTAATTATATTTTATTCAATGGAATATGTTTTACCTTCCATTTGCACTATAGATATGGGCCGTGTCCTCGGGTTACGATACCCGAGATGTAAATCAGGCTAGGCGGGGATGAATGTAGGCATTTGTTTACGTCTTGACCAGAGGCCTTTAGTGCGAAATTTTGAAACCCCCATATGATCTTAAGTGCTTTATATCTTCTAAGAGCAGCATCTTATAGTATCACCTACCGATAGAGGATAAATTTATCAAGGACTCGTTAATGTAGAAATATCCATGGAGCGATTATTAGCTTAGGGAAAAGTCGATGGCAAGATAATTTGTAGCTTCTGTAGAATGCATATAATCTGTTATTGTAAATCATATTTTACGATGCGAATTACGTTTTATATCTCCTAAGAGCAGAATCTTATAGTATCATCTACCGATAGAGGATAAATTTATCAAGGACACCTTAATTCTGACTTGCCTGGTGGGTTACTGCTGTACCAGGTATTGTATTCTCATAGGTACTGATAACTTAATTTAAAAGGTTATTAATTGATCGTTGTGGTGCAGTTTTGTATATGTTTTATTTTGTAAATCTGATATAGCTAAGTTTTCCTTGCAGATTCCTTTCTCAGTCAGATTAAACATTAACAGGTCACTGGAATTTGCTAAGCTGCTGGTCTTCTGCTAACAGCTTACTTATTGGACCACTTTGCTGCTTAGTCTTCTACTAGCAGGAATAGAATCATTCAAAATAATTAAATTAATGACGTTTCATAAATGCCTGTAATAGGTTTACGTGAATAAAGATATTTTGACTTTGACTTTAATGTAGATTCATCCATGGAGCGCCTATTAGCTTAGGGAAAAGTCGATGGCAAGATAATTTGTAGCTTCTGTAGAATGCAAATAATCTGTTATTGTAAATCATATTTTACTATGCGAATTACATTTCCGTGCGGTCCCTTTTTTTTTAAATTCTTGTCATTTAAGTTCACTTGAAAATATAGTAAACATCGTAACACTTTTATAAACTGTTCGTTAACCAACGAAGTTGATGTTTCTCTTGAACATACTCCGATATTGTGATCGAGATAAACTTTGCCATAAGTCCATCAAAAGTTTTCCAATTTCTATCAAATTTACATCCAAGTTGAGCCCAAATATGTGCTCAGGCATACAAATAAAGAAATCAGCTACTTCAAAAAGAAAAATCTGAGATTTTCTGTTGCGTACCAAAGGACATAATCACGCTGGAGTTGATAAAGCAAAGCCCACATATTATTGTCCTTTGTAAGGAAAAACGAACGAGCTTCGAATCAACCCTCAAAAGTATGTAAAGCAGAATATGTGGAGTGGCAAAATTGAAATCGCATTGGCGGGGACGAGGGTTTGGTGCGATCGTAACGCCTCATTTTCGCTTTATAGGGGGCTTACACATGTGGGCAACGCAACATGAACTGCAACTTGTATAATTTCGTATCACGTGTTTACTTACATGCACTTTGTTGGCTTTTGGGTTACACACAGGTAAATAGAATTTGAAAGATATTTATTTATTGTTGTTGTGTAATTCTTTATGTCCTTTCTCAGTCAGATTGATATTTAACAGGTCAATTATGCAGGCTTGACGTAAACAGACCCGGATGGGACAATGTGATACGTATGAAAGGGAGTTACGACCCTCACTAGTGAGGAGAATGACGCAAGGAGGATAGTTTGCTGCTTAGTCTGTCACTAGCAGGAGTGTACCATTTAACATATTTTAAATATTGACGTGTCACAAATACTGTAATAGGTTTATACAACTTTGATGGATCCTACATTTTAATAATAAGAATGAAGCATAAAATAATCTTTACTTAATAAGAATGGAAAAAGTCTAAAATTAACAACGCTATTTCTCGCAAGTACAATTATTTTTACTCTGAAACTTTAGACCGACTTTACTCGTTTGGTAGTTTTGAGTCCGCGAAAGGTGGTAATTGTGATATGGGCTATAGCTCTGCTCCTATTCAATCAGAAATGTTCATTAACCAGAATATATACAAGTAATAATAATAATAATAATAAAAATGCTTTATTGCACAAAAACTAAAATAACTTATAATTAATGTGCACAGGCGAGCTTTGTGCCGTGAGGCATTGTCCACCAGCTAACCTTTGGGAGTTTACGTACAAGTACCTACAAGTACAAGTACCTATAATATGTTAGATGTAAACTATATCCGAACTATTTTACTTTAAATATTCTTGCTATTTAAATAGTCGCTTATGCTATAACTTTTGTTTGCTAATAAGCTACTTTGTCAAATTTGATTCTTATTTTTTTTTATATTTTAATATAGTAAGATACATTATTATAGATTTTTTTTATTTTTTTTTATTTAGTAGGTACACACAACAGAAATGGATACAAAACATTTTTAAAATTTCAAATCTTTACAATACAGTTCCAGTACCATCTCCAAAAGCATGGGCACACAGCATGCAATTATGAAACATTTACATATATTTAAAAATAAAAATAATTGTACATACATATGTGTTTTTTTCTTAAATTCGATAGAAGTAGAGCGGTCTGGTGATCTGGTGGCTTGCTTTGCTTTTGGTAATCTTTATAACGAAACGGATTTTTACGTTTTGTATATTTTTTTTAAGTGTTGTTTCGTTGCATGTTGCGTGCGCAGTCTGTACGTCCCCTTACATCGGTGCTTTGCTTCACCTATCATTTCTGGCAAACTTGTCAAACGCCATGTTGCCAATACTAATATCGTTGAAACTGTCATTTGATATTTACGTTTGAGCTCACGTAGCTGTAAATATTAAACATGGTTATCGGTTAATAGCAAATATTCTGTGAAGGCAAAAACGATGTTAACATAAATCTATGCCTTTAAGTGTTATAACACAAAGTATTTATTTATTTTCTTTAAAATACCTAATATCCAAACGTTGGGAGTGTGGACTGTAATTTTATTTAATTACATAAATACACATATATATTAAAATACTACCTAAAACAGAATATTTCGATTATAATTCAACGAGGAAATGCGGCGAGCGTTTTAGGTACCCTCCCTGGTGGTAAGCCCTTAGTTTATTTTGTAGAATAGTTTAAATTTCATAGGTATTATTAGTTTAGTTTTATTTATAATTAGTTTTTTAATCTATTTTATTTTAATATGTATTTACTTCGAATAAATATATTAAAATTATTTATTGTTTATTTATTTATTATTTTATTATTATTAATTTGGAAAACCAACAGTTGACTATTGTATATAGATATTAAACAGTAAATTCCCTAAGAACTATTAAAGGTTTTTAAATATAAGCCTAAAATTAAATTAATCAAATAAAATACAAATAACAGCAAACGAGACAAATAGAAAAACATAGGACTGAATTCAGAAAAAGAAGTCGACAGACGCATTCAGCTAGGATAGGCGGCATTCAGGAAGCCACGACACATCTTCCTATCAAACATACCACAGTGTTTTACGACAAAAGAAAACAAACAATTCGTTCTTCCAGTAATGCTGTATGGTGCAGAAGCGTGGACACTGGTGGTGGATCTGGCCCACAAGTTTAATGTCGGTCAGCGCGCTATTGAGAGAGATAAGCTCGGGATTTTTTAAGGAAAAAGTAAAAAACGTTGAAATTCGAAAATAAAAATTAGCAAGCTGAAGTGGCAATGGGCTGGACACATTTGGCGCAGAACTGATGAACGATGGAGGAGACGGGTTCTAGAGTGAACACCAGCGAACCCCTATGTATGTGGACAGATGACCTAATGAAGGTCGCTGGTGGGGATGGATAAGGGTGGCAGAGAATCGTGTGAAGTGGCGAGCCTTGGGGGAGGTATATCCAGCAGTGGAGAGACACACTGATGATGATGATATAAGAAATAGGTAAAATGAAAAAATAGTATAGATTTAGTTATTACTGTTCTGTTACTGAAGAAAGTATGTGGTAAGTAAATGTTTGAAGATACGAATGGAACGAGCTTGTCTGATAGTCAGTTGTAGTTGTAGTCCGTTTCATTGGCAAGAGGTAGATACAGTGAATGTACTGATTCATATTTAATTAAAATTTAATAAAAGGGTACGTTACAATGTCAGGTATCTTTATATTATTACAACTGATTATAAAATTATTTTCCCTGCCCCGGAGCAATCTGAAATGAAAATGTATAACTTCATAAAAAGTAAGCCTAATCTGAGGGTTTATAAAACAAAATTTTAATTAGGTCCAAACCTCCGACCTTTTGGTTTTATTTCAAATACGAAAATTCATATACTTTGCACCAGATTGTTGGTAACCGAGAGGAAATTTAAGAATATGAGGGACTGACGTCAAGTATTTAAATAAATAAAGGGAAAGGCAATCGCTGTTATTTAAGTAAGTTTTGATTCAAGCGGTGTCATTTTTCTATAAATATCACCATGGCAAGCTTACAATAATAGTTCTCCTTAAAAGTAAAAATAGGGATTTGACATCATTGCAAATGACAAATACTTTCAACGAGAACAACAGATAGGTGGTAGGCGGACTAATGGTGGTATTTGGCCCAGTTTTCCGGGGCGGGAAAGTATCCACCGTTCGTTCCGATAGTCTCAGTAAAGTGTATCCACTCGTTTCGGGATCAGGCTCGAATTGCCGTCATTCCTAGTCAAGCCGGCATAGTCTTAGAGACTGATGTCAGTCATTAGTGTCTGATTATAATAAATAAAATTAAATACTAGTTGCAGCCGTAAAAGAGCATTGTATAAATTCAAATTATTAAATTTTAATCAAATAATAGTATATATGTAAATCATAATAAATTATATAATTTAATTATTATTTTTTATAATTAATTATAATGATGGTTATTACAGGCGCGGTGGTGGCTCGGTTGTAAGAACGCGTTCCTTAAATCCTACAAAGGTCGGTTCAAACCCACCCGGCATGTACCGATGAGAAATACACTTTTCTTACGTAAATTTGTCATAGATTTACAACACCACCGTTCCCGGAGAGCACGTTAAGCCGTCGGTCCCGGTTCCACAATATCATCTTGTGAAATTGTTAATAAATTGTCATAAAAAATTGGCATCATATCCTCGCCAAGCCGTCTGGCCTGCGTGGCGAGTGTAGGCCAAATTCTCAAGATATATATTCTGGAAGGCCCATCTCCAGCAGTGGATATCTGGGACACTGTGTTCTAGGGGCTGTAATATTGATGATAATAAAATGAAGATTTGTCATTTACATTTTAAAACAGCCTACGATGTCGTCTAAGCGAAAGAGGTGCTTATGTGGTACAAATAATACTAGATTGTATGTATGTTTGTTGTATAAATTAACATCAATATAATAAAGACATAAATTGCCCCCAAATCTGTGTGAATTGCTTTTTTTCTTGCACTAGACTTCGTTAATACCTCCTTTGTTACATTTTTTCGATTAACAGCCCAATTAGGCCGCATTATAGTAATCTTACTTATGGTAGACATTTAGCGTGCTTGGAGAAAATGGAGCCTATTAGCCAACTAAGTGGATATTTGTTTTTGTTTGTGTTCTCTTCTCCCGATAGATGATAAATGAGGTGAAAGGCAAGGCAATGGATCTAGCCTATACAGCCAAGTATGAAGTAATATACTGTCTGCAAGCCCCCACCTTCACCTTCATTTTATGGCGCGACACAATTGCAAAGGATCAAACGTTGCAACTGTGGAAGTGAACAGAGCTCACTTAACGAGGAGCTTTCGAGAACACATCTCAGTAGTGACTTAAGTCACCAAGTAGCGATTGTAATTATCAGCCTGACTTCAAGTGAATATCCTCAAGTTAAGTTTTACCTAAAAATACATATGAAATTAAAACTATTCTACAAAATAAACTAAGGGCTTACCACCAGGGAGGGTACCTAAAACGCTACCTGCATTCCTTGTTGAATTATAATGGAAATCAAAGGGCTTATAGACCTTTGGTAGTGCCATATGCCCGCACCAACTACCGTCAAAACTCATTTTTAGCGAGAGCATCAAAAGAACTCAACTGCCTAGCTGAGGTCATGGATATTGACATGTTCTGTACATCGCCTAAATTAGTCGGTCGGGCGATATCTAGAGCATTTTTTACAGTATAACACACATATATTATTTATATTATGTTATTTTTATTTTTCTAAATTATTGTGGTTTAGAATTATTATTTATATGTTTCTTCTATTTGTAAGTTATTTAGTTGTATAAGATATTTGTGGAAACTTGTAATTGGCATCTAGTTTTTTATATAAGTAATCATTTGTTAGAAGCTGTAAGTTTTCCTTAAAGATAAATAAATAAATAAATAAAATATTCTCTTTTAGGTAGTTATGGCATTTGGGATCGCCACACTCTTAAAAAATTCGTTTACCCAGCTCTTTTATGAATTTGTGGGTATCAAGAGAATATACCCCCATTGTATTCAACCCCAAATGCCACAAAGTTATAACTTTGTTTAATGCTAATTATATTTGATGTGCTTTTTAAATTCGGCTGTATAAGCAGCTGAACCGGCCTGAGGAAATGCGGCGAGCGTCTTAGGTACTCTCCTTGGTGGTAAGCCCTTAGTTTATTTTGTAGAATAGTTTTAATTTCATAGGTATTATTAGTTTAGTTTTATTCATAATTAATTTTTTAATCTATTTTATTTCAATATTTTTGTATCAGCTTCGAATAAATAGTTTTACTTTGATTTTATTCAATAGTTTAAGCTTTATTTCTTTCTACCACGAGTAATTCAGAAGCCAATAAAGACCAAGACGTTAGCGTCATCGTTTTAAAAACCAGGCATCTACTCTTTCTATATTTAAACGTCTCATAGGACCGAATTAAAGTCAAAATTATTAACCTAATAAATGTTAAAAGGAAACACATTTATTATGATATTGTGATGATTGAAGAAGCTTTGAAAAATAAATTGTTAAAGTACCGATTAATTCGAGGTAGATTTCAATGGAGCCCTCGCAAATACGCTTCAATATTGCAAGTCAGCATGAAATAGCTTTTCCGCAAGAAAAGCCGGAGTTTAGGCGTCAAGTCACTCTTTATAGGTAATGAAGTCAAAATGCGAGTAGACTTTGACATTGATTATGTAAATAAACAAAACAGACTTAATATTTATAAATAGTATTTAATGAACAATAATAATATATATTGCGTGGAATTTATTTAAGAGCAATAATTTTTATATTATAATCTACAATAAAAATAAAGAACTATACATTTTTTATTTAAATTATTCAGTACTTAAATTTAAAGTTACGGTGCAGAGAAATTATCCTAAAAATATCGCCACTCATACAGAGCCTAATCAAGAATTAGAGGTCGACAATCGTGCGAACGTTGACTTACGTAATTCTTTCTCTCTCTATTATCTTTTTGTGTCTCGTCCGTGGGCTAAATCAATTAACAATAACACTCCGCAGCCTTTAGGTATTTTTAGGACGTGTACTTATTCACCATGCTGTGTTTTATTTTTCGGATAATGATATTTAACGTTAGAAAAGTGACCTTTTTATTTCAAATGGATTCTATTAATGACACTTGAAGCTTAAAAAAGAATTTGATTTACAATTTAAAATTAAATTTTAAAAATTACACGCGTTATAACCGTGGTGTGGGATAGGACATGCTTAGACACATTAACCAATCTCTCATCCAGGGCAGGAAGTGCGGCGGTTTCTCCTGAGAACCTCAAGCGAAAATACGCCAACCTCGGTACAGGTGACGCCGTTTGGGGTCGAGACAACCATTGGAACCTCAGCCAAGCACCTGGCCAAGAACTTATCCAAACGGCTGAAGGTGAAATCTGGAGACGGGAAGGTTTGCTATTATTTTTGCTAACGTATTAGCCTCGCTAAAATGTTGCCAGTCTTTTTGATGTCTCTCGATAGAACGCCTGTGTAGGTAATTTTTTATTAGGTATCTGTTCTTCGCAAGTTGGTTTACGGACAGCATGCTACGAAATTGTATAACACGTTCTTTATCGACAAGAGAGCCTCGTAGGTAAATGTTGATTAAACTATTTATTTAAGTTTTTAATTATAATAAACGGAAGTTCAAAATAAATTCTAGAAGTTGTTATTAAGAAATAGTTGCGCTACTCGATCATAGATGATGCTATTATAGATGCACACATCCCTCATGTTCGACTTGTCGCTGTAACCGCTTTTTGCATTCCGATTTGAAAGTCGTTCGACTTGCGTTTTTATTCGACTTAAGCAAAATTCAGTAAAAAGCGAGTTTTGCTTTGCTTTTAAGTCGAACACGACAATCATAAGGTTGACATTGGGTCTTATTATTGCTCAGTTGACCTTTAGACAAATAATTTTCTCTAGCCGATCATAGTGGTGCTTTTATAGTTGCACACAATTATAATCTTAAAAATATTAGCCATAACAATGAAATTAGCTCTATGAGTTGCTAAGTAGACTAGTAGAAAGTTTTGTTTATGAGGTGGCGTAAAAAATAATGTAACAAACATTATATATGAAAATGTGCTCTATGCTAGCTCTACCTTATATTTGACCTCGTTGACTGAATACTACCTGTAAAATGTACGTACCTATACTTAAGGATGAATAAGTGATTTAATTAGATTCAACTTGCTTCTTAAATTATGAAATAAGAGGCAGTGATATTCCCGGTATCTGCTTCGTCAATAAACGCTGTTTAATTTGCAGTTCCGGTCGTTACGTAAGCGGGATCACGTCAGCCGCCATTACATTAAAATGACGCCACCAATAGGGTCACGGCGATGGCATGAAGAATATACGTCGTAAAAACGCCGGGACGCCGCCGCGAACGACGGCTCGCAACTTTACGGCCTTAGTAATGACTTGATCGTAAAATATCGACAATTTAGTTCACACTTTGCGGAACATGCGAGGTGAGCCTGCACTCTAAGCTTGATAACTTACTCCTCAGCTATTAACCATTAGCCTATTTTTTTTTATGAAGAGCCCCAAGTTACGACCTTGAGGGACGTACGAAATTCAATTACGCGAATCGCTGTGCTTTTAATAAAGCTCTACAAATAAGATTGCCCAAAACCAGGCCCCAACTTTGTTGCACAAAATATAATACATACTTTCACGCCAGATCCCTTGCGGGGTAGGCAGAGACAATTGAGCGCCACTGGACACGATAACGACATACCTCTTTCACTTCGTCGACATTCATCAACCACTTCATACATGCCCTTTTGTTACAAAAGCTTTTTAATGTACCTACAGCCAGTATTTTATTTATTTGATTGTGATATGTGAGTTTCGGTCTGCCAGAGCCTCTTTCACCCACAACTTTCGCATTATATATCTGGTTCGTCAATCTTTCTTCGCTCATCCTTTTAACATACCTGATGACTTAACGTAGCGTGCCTTTCATTATTTATGTACCTATGCTTTCTTTTATACCCACCATTTTCCGTATAACGACGTTACGTATGCGGTCCGTCAAAGTGTCGCCGCATATTCGACGCAACGACCTCATATGGCATTGTGTATGGCGAGCTGAGCTTTGTCACTGACATTTCGACTGGAGATCAGAGACCCTAGGGCACCGTTAACACTATTTCCCGCGTACTCTTCTTTCAACATTCCTATCATACTTCCTATTCGCATTCGCAGTAAAAACACTGCCAAGAAATATAATTTAATTTACTTGATCTAGAGTTTCATTATCAATCTTTATCGTTACGTTTGTCTTTTTTTTTTTTCAAACACTATATCTTGCCTTTTTTCGTATTCAATAGGAGTCCTTTTTTTGCACATCCTTCTTCCATTTCTGTGACTAGTTATTGCAGTTGTTGTTCGGACGATGCCATAAGAACGGCATCATCTGCATAGAGCAGGCAGTTAACCACTAGATCACTCATCTTTACCCCACAGTTACTCTCTTTCACTCTTTTTAGTTATTTGTCGAGTTATAGAGTAAATAATCTAGCCGAAAGTACACAGCCCTGTTTATCTTATTTCTGTAATTTAATTAAATCTAGACCACAGAGTCCTAGACCTCCATACCGATAGGCTTTCCAGAATGCATTTCTGGAGAATTTGGCCGCTGACGCTGACGCTGGCCAGACGGGTTGGCTAATATCTGATGTCAATTTTAATGACAATTTATTAGCAGTAACACTTGATAACAGTGGAACCGGGACAGACTGCTTAATGTGCTTTATGGGGCACGGAAACAGTGGTATTGTAAATCTATGCCAAATGTATGTAGAAGCGTGGTGGTGGTTATAACGCTTTTCCAACATATAAAATTAAAGTATCGTTAGAATCTTAATCCACATACTTAAACGCTAAACCATGGAGGCATGTACTAATGAGAATTTATTATTATTTGAATAAATCAATAAGATACTAAAAAGCATCGTAGCAGTTTAAACGGTTGCAATTAATGTGAACGAATTTGCTAGCACGATTCAGTACATCTGTCCCGTGTACTTAATAACTTTATCGTGTAATAATGACAAAGCCTCAAGCTGCCGCGGCAATGTTTCAGTAAGCATAAAAAGCTTAATGACAAACATAAAGACTTTAGCTTAGGCAACTAACAAACCGTCGCGTCGCCTCGTCGCGCAATATCCAAGTTTACGGGCGAAACTCAATTAAAATCAAACAATTTTAAACCGAGTACAAAATGAAATTAAAGTTGCGTAACGTTGCGACAGACTGCTTGGTGGCAACTGGCAACACGCCTCATATTCCTATTGTGATGTAGTTGTTAGAATATTTTATATATGTCACCTAGTCATCTGTCTTAATATACTTGTCACTTTATCAACAAATAAAAAGTCAACAATACAACACGAATGGTTTCCTTGCAATAATAAGTATTTCCAGTGTATTTTAACATGGTAGCAGAACGTGGTTCACTAATTTAAATTGGTAAGATCCGTTCCTGTTAGAAAAACACAGTCAAGTAAGTGCTTAGTAAAAATAGTCAAGAAAAATTTGAGAATACGAAAATGACTACCAAATCTATGTTCGATTCAACAAAATTTAATATTGGAAATTTAGACGGCACAAATTGGATTATGTGGAGATACAAAATTTGCATTTTACTTAAAAGAATACCAAAGTCGTTGGACATTTTTGAAGGGCGTTACAAAAGTCCAGATAAACCCCTGGCATTGGCTTCACGTGAAGAAATAGACAAATATAATTCAGATTTGCAAGATTTCATAGACGTAGATAGCACAACGCACCTTTTGTTGACTACCAATATGACCGATGAAACATTACAAAAAGTTATGCGTTTCAATACATCCAAAGAAGTGTGGGATGAGTTGAGAAGATTGTTCGATGGTGATGAAGAAGATTCAGTGTATGACAATTGTTTAAAATTTTTTGATTACAAAAAGTCGAAAGAAGATGACATGACAACTCATCTGTCTAATTTGAAGAATATTTGGTTTAAATTAAACACAGAGATCAAGAAATTAGATGGAACAAAGGAATTGCCGGACATACTTCTGATTTGTAAAATTTTGGACACATTGCCTGAAGATTACCTCACATTCAGATCAAGTTGGATGCTGATGTCCAAGACTGACAGAACAATCGAAAGACTAACATCACAACTTTGTAGTTTCGAACGAAACTTGGGATCTACTTCATCTGTTACACCAACGAGTAACCAAGCTCTTGCAGTAATAGATAGAAATGTAAATAATGTAAATAGAAACAAGGCATATACTAAGAAGAAGTTTCATTGTAAATATTGTGGTGAAGATGGTCATATGATCAAGAAATGTAGAAAGTGGATTAATGACGGACGACCTGCGAAACCAACTACTAATCAAGAAAGAAGTAGAAATGTAAATAACTTAGATTTAATGGTTATAGACAGTCACTTTAATATTGAGAGAGATAGCTGGTATGTAGACAGCGGAGCAACAAGTCATGTTACTCATAGACGAGATCTATTTCAAAGTTTAGAAATATTTGGAGACAGACATACTGTAACAACTGCAAATGGTGAATCTATTAGGGCCATTGGTAAAGGTAGCATTCTACTTGAAACCAGCGTTGGAGATCATAAGGGAACAATATCCTTAACTGATGTATGGTATGTACCATCTATTACGAAGAACTTATTTTCGCTGATATCCGCATTAGACAAATTACCACAAAGCATTTTCGAATCAAATTCTGAAGTTTGCAAAATTAAATCTAAAGGGATAGTAAAAGTAATTGGAGAAAGACACAAGAATGGAGGTCTATATAAACTCAAAGTCAGGAATATAAAACCCCAAAATTCTAGTGAAGTCAACACATTACATAGTACATCCTTGGACACATTGCAAATTTATCATGAACGATTGGCACATCAAAGCAAAGCACATGTGAAGAAATTAATTGAGAGGGAACTTGGCATTAAAGTGAATCTAGATTCTGAATTATGTCATGGATGTATTTATGGAAAAACACATAGACGAAAATTTGGAACAAGAGATCAAGCACAAGAACCTGGACAATTAATCAGCACTGATGTTTGTGGCCCATTTCCATACTCTTACAAAAAGTATCGCTATTTCTTACTTTTCAAGGATAATTTCAGTAAATATCGCCAGTTATACTTCTTAAAACATAAATCTGAAGTAGTACTGAAGCTACAAGATATGTTAAATGAATGTAAAAACAATGGTATAAATATTAAAGAATTATTAGGTGATAATGGTGGAGAATTCGATAATGATAAGGTAAGAAGTATTTTGCAGAGAGCTGGCATTAAACAAAGACTGGTAATGCCATATACTCCAGAGCAAAACGGTTGTTCTGAACGTGAAAACAGAACATTAGTCGAAGCCGCTAGATCAATGATGTATGCTCATGAAGAGCTACCTATTGCTGTCTGGGCAGAGCTTATAAATACGGCTGCTTATATACTGAATAGAACAGGTCCCACATCTATTGAAGGTAAATCTCCATATGAACTCTGGTTTAAGAAGTCACCTGCGATTAAACATTTGAGGATTATTGGCTCTACTTGCTTCGCGCATGTACCCAAACAGCGACGAACAAAATTAGAGAAAAAGGCTCAAAAATGTATATTGATAGGTTATGATGGAGATGATGGTTACCGTTTATTACATATGGATAAGACTGGTAAACCTACTTTAATAAGATCAAGGGATATAACATTTAATGAATCTATTTTACAATCGAGTCAGACTTCAAGCAATCAATTCCAAAATCTACCAATTCATGATGTAAGGGAGGAATGCAGGAATAATTATGATATTAATATATCTACACAATTACGAAATGAAATAAATGTAAATAATGATGTAAATATAGAACATAATAATAATATAGGTATACCTCCTGAATTACCAGATGATGTAAATGATTATCATGATATTGAACATAGGATTAATAATGAATTAAAGATTAGTGAAGAAGTTATAAATAAAAATTGTATAGAAGGATTAAATGATAATAATGAAGTTCTATCTGATGATGAAACAGTAAATGTTTCTAGAATGACGTTAAGGAATAGATCACTGCTTTAAAAACCTGAAAGGTTTAATGACTACAATACGATGTCTATAGATGATATGTGTGGACTACCCGAGCCTTCATGTTATAAAGATGCGATAAAGAGTCATGATAAACATAATTAGGTAGCTATGAATAATAAGATAAATTCCTTAAACGATAATATGACATAGGATATGATATAGTAAACTTTCCTAATAAAAGAAAGCCAATTTCGAGCAAATGGATCTATAAAATAAAGACCAAAGCCGAATGGACTCCTTGGGGAAGAAATTTGCAAGAATCAACCCGAAGTTTATAATGATGCAAGTTTAAGAAGACTATAGATGACATCATAAAACGGGAGGATGTTAGAATATTTTATATATGTCACCTAGTCATCTGTCTTAATATACTTGTCACTTTATCAACAAATAAAAAGTCAACAATACAACACGAATGGTTTCCTTGCAATAATAAGTATTTCCAGTGTATTTTAACAGTAGTTACTACCTATTGCTAAAATTCGTAATTTGGAAATTACTGAGCAATGTGCAGTAAAAGAACTCCATTTGAATGCGAGAAAAACCAAGGTTTGAAAGAAGAAGGAAGATGAAATTCTAGAATAAGTAAATGAAATTATATATCTGAACAGTGTTTTCACTGCGGATGGGAAGTATGATAGTTGAAAGAAGAGTGGACGCGGGAAATAGTGTCAACGATTCTCTGGGGTCACTGATCGCTAGTCGAAATGTTCAACTCACCATACACAATGCCATGCTGGTACCAACACTTATGTATGGAAGCGACACGTGGATATGTCAGAATACGCATGAGAGTAAAGTTAAATGCAGTAGAAATGAGGTCATTGCGTCGGATATGCGGCGTAACTTTAACGGATCGCATACGTAATGATGAAATGAGGTAAAAATAAAGAAAGGCATGCTGCGATGGTTCGGGCATGTTGAAAGGATTGACGAATCAGATATATAATGCAAAAGTTGTGGGTCAAAGTGGCCCTGGCAGTCCAAGTTTCACTTATCACGATCAGATACATAAAACAATAGCAGCATGTAAAAAAAGTAGGGTAAAAAAGCCTTCGAAACAAAAGGGCATATATGAAGAGGTTAATGAATGTTGAAGAAGCGAAGAAGGTCGTGATCGGGACAAGTCGCGCTCAATTGTCTATGCCTACCCTGCAAGGGATTTAGCGTGAAGATATGTATGTGGGTATGTATGGAAACTATTTTTAACGTAAGTCTTGTTTCAAGCAGTGTTATTTTTATGTAAATATTATTGAGGTTTTCAGCAGAAATCGCCGCATTCTCCGCGCTGAAAGAAGTTGCCTGGATGTGATATGAGGCTAATGTCTACACATGTCGCATGTGTGTGTGGTCACTAGTGTTGGCAGTGACCGGCCAAGTTTCCACGGCGCAACTGTTTTTCCGTCGGGTGACTTGCCATCGCTCCGCGCAATTCCAGAGGATTCTAGGATTGTAGTTTCTCCAGCAGTAACAAGTGCCCTTCGGATGATGTCGTAGAGAGCCGTGCGACAAGGAACGCGGCCAGCACTTCTAGCACAAGAAAGCCCGTGGTATCCGAGGTGTTCCACTAGTTATAGTATGTTGATTTTGTAAATTTTAGTCACGGAATATTGTAGGTTAGGTGTGTCATAATTTAATTTAGTTGACTGTACATAAACATATGTATACAGATTCCCATGTATGTGAAGGAGCTTCGAGCGTGATACTCGACAGTGTCAAACTTCTGGCAAATCTAATTATTGTCCCACGCTTCGCTACACGTATTTTACTCTTGTACAATATATCTACCTCTAGGTATGAAACGGAAGTTTGAAATCAAAATACTTTACCGTCATAACTTTGTCTTTTTATTCTATTTTGTAATACATTAGGTTACACTCATTCAGTATGCTTGTATAAACCAACAAGTATATATAAAAAACTCTTATATATGTTAAATAATAATAACTATATTTATTATTAATAATAAAAAAATAATAAATTGTAATAACTAAAAACTACTTAAATAATAAAAATATAATTAAATGTTATTAAACCTAATTTAAAAAAATACCATCTCATCCGAGATTGTGCTAAGGAGACGGGCAACTTTTCCCCTCTGAATAACGAAGTTAATACGTTGGCAGGAATAATTGCCAGCCTTCCTGTCTTCAGATCTTTTCGCCATAATAATTATAATAATAAATATATAAATATAAATAAAAAATATTTTTCAACAACTGGCTTAGTCAACCTTTAGGTTTCTCTGCCAACCATTGCAGCTGATTCTAGATTTTAGGAATCACGTATTATAAATGTCTCCATAGTAATAAAATAGGCGTTTCACAGTTTCTTAAATCATCCCTGAAGGTCAGGTTTGTATGGGAAACTCATGTACTGATTAATTTATTATCTTCGTTATCCGATATCAATTTATAGTTTTTTCTGGTTCCGGTTCCATTTCACTTACCACATATAGTAAATAATATGTTGGCTATTGTAAAAAATGTGGTTTTTGTCTTGTTATAATCTGTAATCAGAGTACTTAAAATTACTTACTTGCCTCTTTTTTCTATTCCTATTTTTATTGTTTTGTATTTTTGACCTGTTTATAATTTTCTTTTATTATTTGTAATTGTAACCTTTTTTTTCTCCTAATATTATAATCAACTGTTTTAACTGTATACATGTTTTAATTTATATATGTAAATAATATAAAATCTTCTTGGCATATGTTCTACTAATACTAAACTGTTAATATGTATAATAATAAAGTATGTGATTTTTCTTAAAAATAAATAAATACACTGATTATTGTTTTAATTTATAAAATCATTTATATTTTCATAAAATAAATTAATTAATTTAGAGATATTGGAACGGTACCTCAAAACACTAGCATAAGTGACGTCACTTAATAGTAAATCTTGTAAACTGCCGCACAAGTAAGTCTGCTTAATTATGTTGTTTTTATAAGTATTTTAGCACAAAGTAAAAGAAAAAAATATATAAACGATTTAAAAAAATAATGTGACTTACCTTTGCTCGCGCCGTCAGGTCCTCGCAGTATGGAGCACTCTTCTATGGTCCCGAAGGGTGTAAATAGCTGCCGCACATCTTCCTCAGACTGTTGTTTGCTGAGCATGCCAACGAACAGCTTCCGATCTGCACAACACAAAAAGGCTCAGTGTAAGTGTTAGGGAAAGCGGATGCTAAGTAAGGGTCGTGGTCGCAGCGGCTTCAGTTTGCCAATTATAAATTCATAACTTCCCGAGAGCAACTTCCAATAGATAACTATGAATAATGGATTTTACGATCGGAGCCGAAGCTGCGAAGCGCTTTGAGCGAGTCTTGAATCAATGCGATGACCTGAGGTTAATCGAGACGAATCGAAATGGTGCTTAGGTATTTAGGTTTCGGATCCCGTGAAGCGTGCGATCCGCGCCGCCGCTCGCGCAATAGACCTTAACAATCATAGCTGCTAAAACACATACACAAATTTTAGTTAATGATTTACAACGAACAAAACCCAAACCCAGAGTCACACATAAATTAGCACAATACACTAATGTTGCATTGGTGAATTGTACAAGTATAATATGGAGATGATTAGCGAGAGTTCCGTACATTTTCTACTAGGTATTAGTAGACGTTTGAATAAAAATAGTGTTATTTAATATTAATAATGTAAGAAGCTCTCTTTGTATTTTAATTAGCATTTAAATTGTTACAGGTGGAACGTACAATAGTGTAAAGGAACGACTTCTGTTAGAGCAATAATGACACGCGCTTTCCAATCTCATTGCGAACCAGACTTGGCTGTAAAAACAAAATTTTGAACGATGAAGTTACTTCGCTCATCACAGAAATCAATGTAATAATAAATAATTAATTATAAAATAAACATAAAACCACACTAATTACAACTTTGTAAATCAAAACAAAAATATTCGTACAGCACGACGATTACTAAGTGCATAGTGAGACAGGCTCGTGTTCTGTCGAATCTAAAGCAATTATTACATGGAATTAATGACTTACGACGATTTAATTATTATGCAAAGGACAATAAACAAGATCATATATAGTAATCATATTAGAAATTTGGATATAAATGATAATAAAACATTAAGTCTTACTAGATTAATTATTCTAGAGGTTGAAAAGGATTTTAATACTATACGCCTTAATTTTGTATTGTGGTATGAAAAATATAACAAATTTGATAAAAACAAAGAAGTACTTAATTATTTCTAAAATTCATTTACAGAAAGGTGGAATAATAGTGGACACGTGTTCAAATCATTAGTACAACAAATTTGAAAACAAAAGTTGAAAATCATGTAATTTTTTATCGTGTCAATTTTATTGTACCTAGCTGCTTTAGAATTAGTTTTAGAATATTATACACCGAATATATCAAACATTTCATATAAACCTTTATTTTAATGTAGGTATAAATGACAATGCCTATTTACAACTGCTATCCGCTATTAGAATTAAGTTTATTATTCTCAAGCACTATGCCATTATTAGCAGACTGTTCCTTGCTAACAACAGCCAGCTATTTCAGCCATTTATATTTATTTTATATTGATTGATTGAAAAATAAAGTAAATTTGACAAATCCAAGTCTTCACAATAAAATTTCTGAACAATTATAATATTTAGAAGTAATTATGAAACTCTTTATGGGACAGATTTTAATAAATAGTTTAGATTCGACTGTGAACAGCGGGCGGCGCTCACCGCACCGCTCTAGCACGGACAGAGTGACAACAGTTCAGCCTAGAGCACGCACAACACGCTACCTGGCCGTGTGGCCGCCGCCTACGCGCGTCCCCTGCCCGCGGTTCCTGCAACACAAAAACAAGCTGCACCACTGAACCACCGCTGACACACCGACCATGGCCCTCAGCGACTGGTTGGATTCCTATTTCACAGTTGTAAACAGAAAATAGGATTCCAAACATCTGATTTTACAAGAATGCCTCTAAAATTTTATTCACTGTAAATGTATGAACTTAATGATATGATTTGTGTGTTTTATTTGTTATTAGTGTAGTTTTTGTGTGAATCAATCAGAGGTGTACCATTTGACAACGATATTGCTACGACTCGTTTACAATTGTAAACAAAAAGTATTGGATTCAAAAAATCACTTTTTCATTCAAATACCTGTAAAATTTTATTCACTGTATAGAATGTGATATGAAATGATTTAGCTGATGTTACTTTAACTAGGACAAAATAAAATAGGCAAAACAATGAAGCATCTGTTTTTTTTTTTATAAAACAACTTTCAAATTAAATGAAATTCGTTTAAACATATATCCCACCTAATGACGCGATTGTAAATCTAGTAGCTAATGTTTTCTTAATTGACTACTTAGACCCTCTGATTGGTAGATTTTAAATAGGAATATTGATGTTTTATAAAAGAAAATAAAATAGGATGGTGTGAAATTATTTAGCTGATGTTTTCTTTGGAAGGTGAGTTAGTACAAGAAAATGTTCCATCTAAGTTTTAGTGTTGATTTTGTTGGAAATATGAAGTGTGGACGTACATTTTTGATAGGCGTCTTGGAGTAGATGTTAGATAAGGGCTCTTGAGGGACGTTAAGCGTAGAACTAATGGTGCACGCGAGGGCGGTCAACGACAAAACGGTACACGTAGGCGGACGTGGTCCGAAACAATGTTCGGAAATATTAGAACGGTGCGAGGGGTCATTAAATTCAGATTTATACTGGGGCAGGCGGATATCTCTCCCGGGCGACTGTCCGCTAATGACCACGTAAATTGAGATAATTTCACAGTCGGTTCTAATCCGAGCGTCCCTCCCAGTTTCCTCATTAAACCTGTATGTTGATGGCCAGTTACTACTGCAACTGTCCTTTGACAGATTCACACTGTTTGCGCTAAACAGCTTTATGCGGTTTGGCCCTGAGGTTAATCCCTAACTGCCGTACAATTAGACAGGCCTATGTTTATTTGCAGTCACTTTCCGTGCTTTAATGGCTTCATCACAATTCGGGTAAGTTTCTTATTTAGATTATTTTTATTTGTCGTTAATAAAAGTAATTTTACGTCTAAACTTTATTATTATCTTCCTGTTTTAGATAATTATTTAATTTCGACTACGTCTTATTATGTTTATGACAGTTAAATTCTGTAAATATTTTTCTTTCATTAAACTGCCTCCATGGTCTAGCGGTTAAGTCCGATTTAGACTCGGAGGTTTGAATCCTGGTCGGGACACAAACATATATTTTAATGTAAATAAATACATTTAATTAATATTTAATTTATTTGTGACATTTCTCGAGTTTGGTACGCTGGATACATCGACAAGCTTGCCACTTGTCATTATTGGGCCTATAGTAAAGTTGGCTAAATGTGAATCCGCTTATTTATAAGCGTGGTTTCTGACCACCCCGAAAGGGGAACGGTCGTGATGATACTTTACTTTTTTTACTTTACTTTACCGGGTACATAATAAGACGACTAATAAGTAATTTAGAAATAATAAATCGCTAAAATAAAAAAGTAAAAAAATAGTAAATAATAAAAATAATAACAGATTCAATCGTTTAAAGATACATAGTAAACAACAAGTTATTCAAGTAATTGAACACACTATTAACAAAGAACATCAAATTGCAAGTATCAGCAAGGAAACATGAGTCCGTTTATTATTTGAGTATCGGATACACAGGAACTGCGTGATAAGGGTGTAGATAATTCATAGATGCGATAAACCAATCAATCATTGTAACATATTGCGCTCGGGCTCCGGATAGATAATGATTAAGCGATAGCATCTCCTCGCGTTACATGAAACAAAATGCCGCAACTACACGCATATTATTTTCGCATGTCAAACGACTAGCAATAACTTTATAGACATGTTTCGGCTTGAGTTATGAGCTTTATTGATATTTTTTTTCGTAGAAAAATAATACAAGTAATTCTAAAGTAAGGATACAATTCAAAGCCTTACATTTATGGAAAGAGGTTCCAAGACGACATTAGCGGATTCCTGTATATAACGAATGCAAATAAATATTCATTGAACTCGTTCATTTTCCAAAACAAACGTTGTTTATTTTAAAACGAGTAGGTACCTCCCTAATAGGTTACTATTGACAATTAAGTAATATTCAAGAAATTGAGCTCCGAAATTCTCTTAAGCACGTTTGACTTCCGTAATTGGCGAAGTCTTTCACGCGCCATCCAATAGGACTTCGAGATCGGAATAACCATAGACTTGTGATTTAAAGACAAGCCTCTTCATACCGTTAATTAATTCCTACCACACTACATCGACAAAAGCACCTAATTATTCCTTTTTCTTATTTTAAACACTACCACTTCTTGCACCTTAAATCTCGTTTTTTTCGAATCTGCCGATCCTTCAACGATAAAATTTCTCACTTCTGTTCTCTTCTCTCGATTTATGATGAATGAGGTCATAGGGAAGGCAAAGGGTCTAGCCCATACAGCCAAGTGTGACGTAATATATTTTATTTTTTAATATATAAGTTAATGAGGTTATCATCAAATTCCAGATGTTGCAGAATTTGTTGCTTTTCTTGGAGTCACTCGCGGCACCATAGCTCAAACACGTGGGGTAAAATATGGGACAGCGCGGGAAAACCTTTAAAAATAAACTGCAACTTGTGCCCCATATTTAAAGTCCAATTTATCGTTTTCCATAATTATTCACATTGTAGGACATTATTAAACAAAACAACACCACTTTTGACCAACAATATTCACAGTAAATTAATTTACAAAACAAAAACTTGCACTTGACATCTCCGCGCAAAATGGCGCGAAAGACTCCCAGAGCTCCTTTTTTTTCCGAAGCTTTGATTCTTTTAAGTTCCATTCACGCATTCGAATATAATCGATGTCCAATGTATGAAACTTGTTTTTCAACAATACAAAATTATTGTTACATACAATTACTAAATTAAATAAAATTATAGTGTGCGTGTATGCATGTTGTAGGTATGTATATAAAATTAACTGTAAGTCGATTAAAGATAAATAGATAATTACAAAAATAAATATATAATACTTAATTAATACAAAATCAGTATAAACTAAATTTGACTAAAATAAAACTTTACAAACTAAAAGTATAAAATATCATCTTCTTAGCTCTATATTTAGTCTATGATCATAACCAATTATATTGTTAATTGGAATTCGCTTGGCCTGTCGCAGGGTGGCTCAAGGAAACCTTGTCAATGCGTATAGGACGGATCACGCTCAGATCGTTCCAATCATAGACATACAGGGGACATCTTGTCCAAATGTAATATACAATAGTTTGTATGCGTAATTTTCACGGTTGTCGACAAGCGTTCGACAGAGATGACCTTAACCTTAGACAGAATGATTAACCATGCTTTCAAAATTCGGTTGAAAACCACAATCAACACTACCAATTACCACCAACGTCATCTATATTGAACGCTTGTTGAAACGTGTAAAATACGTTACATTCTCATAGGACAGAATCTAAAGATATCTGGTATAAATTTTTAAAGATAATTGAACTATCTATACAAATACATATATGTGAAATTTGGCAGACATAGGCTTAATTATATCCAACCACACGTACGAATACATCTGTCTGACCGTTGCATTCGCCTTTACATCTTAACTACTTGACCGATTGTAATAGAATTTGGTGTGTAATATTTCTTGGAACCCAGGGTATGACGTTGATATTTGACAACTTCCACTTCGTTCTTTATATAACATTCAACTCAAAATCCCATCCCACTCTTATTGCAGTATTTCAGAATCGTTTACTGTGACTGCAGCCCGCCAATGAACAAGCTACCACTGGCTGTCTTCTAGTCAACCAGGGTTTGCCATCAGGCTTACAATACATATTTTGCATAATATCTATTAATATACGATTTTATATGCATATTTTATGTGACAATGTAAATGTAATATATTGTTTAGTTTTGATATAGGCACTACCCTTAATCTGACAATCTCCAAATCAAATCATTTATTTCTCAAGGTTAGTACACAACACTTGGATATTGTCAATACATATATTTTTATACAATACAAAATAATATATATAATACATATATTAATAGAATAATAAATTAAATTTTAAGTATCTAGTTGTAAATAAGAACAATATATATATATTGTTCTTATATACAACTAGATGCTTAAAATTTAATTCGTGGCTGTAAAAAGGCCGTCCCAGCTTACAATCTAATAATATTTTTGTCTTTAAATATAAATTCGTGGCTGTAAACTGGCTTACAAAAGGTTAAATGTTAGAAAATATCTTGTAGGCATTAATCTTTGACTTTGTACACTTATTTTGTGCAATAAATTATTAAATAATATATATAATTATAATTATTAAGTAATAATGTTCTTGGTACTTTTGATCAATAAATATTTATTGGTAAAGATTTTAAAGAATATTTTTATTAATGTCGAAACATTGGTCCGTGGTCCGATGAGACCTTGACGTTCAGGATGATGACGGGTAAACCTTTAAGTAGAGATTATTTTGATCAAAGGGTCAGCCTAGGCTAGCCGTTCAACGGGAAAATGCAGCGAGTGTCCTCGGCACACTACAGACGGTAATAATTTAAATTTTTATTTTTTAGTTTTATTTGTAGTATTTATTTATTTATAATAGGGTAGCCAACAGTGCTAACATCACACATTTATTTGTACTTAACACTAAATCAGAAGTTAGATGTTGCACCTATTATAGGCGACCACCACATTACCACAGTAGCCTTTATTGCCTATAAGAAATAACAAAATTATAAATTTTTTAATAAGTATACAAAAACTAAATATTATACGAAAAACTAAATCTGAAACAATTTAAAAAAATATATATAAAATAAACATACAATTCCTTTTAGAAATAATAAAAAAAAGTAACGAAGTAGTTTATTTAATAATAATAATAGCAAAGTCATGAGAAGCTACAGACACCTGAAGGTTTTTTAACTGACCACTGTATTACACGGGAAAAGCCGGGTTAAACAGCTAGCTATGTATATATTTAAGCGGAAAAAAATTTTCAACTCGGCCGTCACTGTTGGGCATAAATTGTTGATAGTCCAGAGCTTATACCCAGTATATGAAGGTATATGGTCCGGATCAGATCGTTCAAATTGAATTTGACGTTGCCGAAAGCGTGTGTATTTGTGTGCCAGAAATCCGCTCAGCATTGTTTCTGAGGTAACCGCTAGTGTCCGTTGGCTGTCGTGTCACTGGCATGCACAACAATCATTCATGCTTCTACTTGCATAGTGCTCACCACGCTGACACGTTCTAAATGATATTCTCGAGCGATCAGTGACTACTATACGAACTGGGTTTTTAGGACAACTTTAATTGGTCAAATTTGAACACTTAGTAAATAAACAAATACATTTGTTAGGAACATTTAAGGCTTGTGCTTTTCTCTCGCTTGCGCAATAAAGAATATTTAAATCTGAGTGTTCTTTTGACAAATGTAGTCTACTAACATTTTACTTTCATATACCTAATTTTAGACAAACAAAAATAGCAAATATACGATTATTATTATTATACGATTTTACTCTATTTTAGCAAAACAAATCTGTGAGAAAACAAATTTCTAAGCATTTATAAAGTCGTAGCTACTAGTACTAGGTACTATAGCGTACCAAACTCGAGAATATCAGAAATAAAGTAAATAATTTATTGTTCCGCGACCAGGAATCGAATCCGGTACCTCCAAGTCTAAATCCACGGACTTAACAAGTAGACTACACTTTTTGATTAGATTATATTATTTGTAGAATTTATTTGTTTGTTATTACGCTTTATTTGTAACATCCTTTTTCTTAACTAATAAAATTAGTGTTTACTGCCGTAACCTGAATGAATAAAAAATCGCCTTCGAATTGTTAAAAGCTTTACGATTTATTAGATAGATAATGTTGGATGTTAAATGCCCGGTCGGTATATATAAGTCAAAGGGCTAGATAATAACAAAGAGCTGCCCCAAGGTTTTGAATAATTATTTTGTGAATATTGAATGTTAGTTACTTATTGTAAGAGACGATAATTGTTTATTTATTTAAAACTTAAGCTAGCTAAGAAAAAAAAAAACATTCCAAAATACGTATTATTTATTGACAAAAAAACTAATTTACAAGCAAAGCATATTACAGTGATATCCACACTCAGCACTGACAGCTACGAGTATGTGGTGATCTCGTAACTACATAATAAAAAATAAATAGAAAAATATAAAAAGCAGGTGTATGCCGATCACAGTACAATCTACATAGTAATAACTGTCTTGTCTACGCAGGAATTAAAACTAGAAGATTAAAAATAGATAATAATAATAAATAGAAAATAGGTAATTGATATACACCACAATAAATGGCATATCGTTATTTATTATATCGTATTTATCGTTTCCTACACTGATTTATACCATCACACGTAGTCATACACACACACACACACACACCTTCCTCATTATTTTCACATAGTTACTATAAGCTGCCACTAAAACTGTTTAAATTAAAAGTTAAACAAATTCTGGTCAATAAATGTTTTATTCGACAAAAGAATACCAGAGACCAAGCTCGACAAAGTTATGTGACGAAATAAATATTTGTATGCTGGAAACAGCGAAGCATGTGATATAATTAGTGTTTCCCTTCCGGGGTGGTCAGAAACCACGATTATAAAGAACCGGATTAACATTCAGCCAACTTTACTATAGGCCAATCATGACAAGTGGCAAGCTCGTCGATGTCTCTAGCGTACCAAACGCGAGATTTTCACAAATAAATTAAATATGAATTAAATGTATTTATTTACATTAAAAAAAAAAATGTGTTCCGACCAGGAATCGAACCCGGTACCTCCGAGTCTTAATCCACAGACTTAAGGATCACGGAGGCAGTTCGTGGCAGGCTTTTTAATAAGTTATATGTATTAGAAAGTAAATAAATTTCTTTTGTGACAATAAATTATTATTATTATTATTTTTAAAAAATATGAGCGGAAGTGGACCACTCTTCCCCCGCGCGATCACAGATACCATTAATTTAAGTCTATGTCATTCTTTGGATGAACATGCAACTGTCCTGAATGTTTGATTTTTTATTTTTTTCCCTCCAAATATATTTTAACTAATTAATAATAAGAATTAATAATATGAGTTGAGGAAACGTATAATACAGGTGTTACATTCATAATATATAAAAATAAATCCATGCGTAACTCAAAATACTCTACATAATTGGAGTGGACATAATAATTTGTGGAACAGCTTATGAGTTGAGCGGTTTAATGTTTATAACTTTTTGTCCAGTGATTAACTGTCATCATTTCCATTTTGTTGGAGCAATTTTCATTAAGCCGTCATTAAGCGGTGGGTGAAAGTTTTCGAGTGTGCCTTTTGTAGACGTATATACAGGAGAATCCTATATTACAGCTAATTAGCACGCTGAAGTTTAGGGCCAACGTCAAATTTGTGACAAGCGAAGTGAATAAAATAATTTGAATTGTAAGCATGCTGTCGTTGTCACATATAATTGACTACACATTATTATTATTTATTTAACATTGAAGTACTTCTAAAGGCATTATTAATGCCTGGCAGACCAAGG
This sequence comes from Tinea semifulvella, assembly GCA_910589645.1. NCBI lineage: Eukaryota > Metazoa > Arthropoda > Insecta > Lepidoptera > Tineidae > Tinea > Tinea semifulvella. The sequence goes on along the minus strand of OU342611.1, from coordinate 3,801,333 downwards.
CTTGTATATACATGTTTCTTAATTCAAATTCAAAATATTTATTTTCATATGGTTCACATGTAACACTCGGATATTGTCAATTGTTTACAATATTATTAAAATAATAAATAAAAAGATTAAATTAAATTATGGATAGACCGAAATAAGTAAGTGACATTGCTGCCATAAGTACTTACTGTAGCTTTACCTAAATTAATTAATAAAAGAATTAATCTCAATGTCAAACTTGAGATTAAGTTGTCTCTTTTTACCAAATGTTAAATCAAGTAGGAATGAAAAAAAAAAAAACAAATTGATCTTAAGTTTATTGTATGAAACGGTTAATGAATGTCGATAAAGCGAAAGAGGTTTGTTGTGATCGTAACACATAGTGATCTCTGCTTTTAAGGGAACTGGCGTCAAAATATATATGTATGCTTAAAAGTAAAGCCATAAAAATACCCAATTGATTAACAGCTAAGAATGAGACAACCAACATCAGCCACTCACAACTACGATTAGTCCCTACCGTTATTGACTTGGCTAGAAACCAGAGACTGAAATGTGTACCTTATTGTAAACAAAATAAAATTGCTCCAAATCGCTAATGTTGAGCATAGTGTCAAGGACACATAGCATTGCCGCTTTATAAAGCAATTCCTTTGGCTTGAATATGCCGTCTTATCTGTGTAGTGTAATTATTATTATTTATGTTTACAGTGTCAATATATTCATTTATTTGTTTTTTAATTTAATTTTAAAACTTTATTGTAAAAATACAAAAGGCGAACGTAATGCCGCTAGCCGTTCTCTGCCTTTTAACCTTTTAACCTTTGAGGCATTGGGATCATTTAATATTAAGTACAGTTATTATTATTATTAAAATACTTTATCGCACTTTAACTTATAAGTTTGTACAAAGGCGCACTTAAAGCCATTTCGGATTTTTCTACCAGCTAACCTTTGGGAGAGTGAGACAGTATAATATGTGAGGTGCAATTTTAAACTTATTTGAAATTTGAATAAACTACACAAATAGTATGTATACATAGACTACTTAAATACTTATTAATATAATGCAAATAAATAAATGAAAAAGAGAATAATCAATAACAGGATTTAGTAAAACGTAATTTTGTAAATTATTTTAATTTTAGTTTGCAAATATTGTAGGCACAGTTGGACAGGGTCTCCATAATAAATAGGTATACGTCGATGACACCTCTTATCCCATGAAGGCCCCTGTCCCGTTTGATTAATTCACGCGGCACCCCAACACAAGGTACCTTCTGAAAGACACGCGGCCGCGCGTCACCCTACCAGACGGGGACCAGATTGATCGACTGACAACCGTCCGCCATCTGCTAAATAATAAATACTTATTTTATAAAGGTATGTTTACACTAAAACTTTTTCTAACACAAAATGAAGTTTCACCGGCTATGATAGCTGCAACGCCTACAAAACATCGGCAATATACTAAATAGAACGCGTGTAAAGCCTAAATTGTTTGATTTTTTATTCATAACAAATATTAAATTTATTTACATTAACGGAATCATACAGTATTTGGTTGGGTACAGAGAGGAGTAGAATTGTGGATAGTGAGCGTATTATCGCGCAATAAAATAAAAATGGAGGCCTCCTTTTTAAACCAGCCTAGTTTCGGTCACAAGCCCGAGACATCATTATTCTCATCTCTTACCAACACATGATTTCTTTTCATTCTTTTCTTAGTAGGATACAATGAAAAAACAACAATTAAAACATGGTGTCCGCGTGGAATAGTGGCAAGAACAGCGGCCATCGCTATTTATTATTATTATTAAATACTTTATTGCACTTTACTTAAAAGTATGTACAAAGGCGAATTTAAAGCCATTTTCTCTTTTTCTACCAGCTAACCTTAATCGCTATGTTGATTCTCTGAGCAAAAAAAGAACCAGCATTCTTATGTTTTAAAAAGAACAACATCATAGTTTTAATTTATTTAAAATGTTATGTGTTATTTTATGGTATGACAATGCCTCTTTACAGCAGCTATAATTTAAGTAAAAAGTAAAGTATCATCACGACCGTTTCCCTTTCGGGGTGGTCAGTAACAGATTCACATTTAGCCAGCTTTACTATAGGCCAATCATGACAAGTGGCAAGCTCGTCGATGAGTGGCAAGCTCGTGAGTGATATCTTAAATTGTCTTCGCTCTAGCTATAGTATGACAATGTCTTTTTACCGCAGCTACAATTTAAGTGATATTATGTACTAATAATTGTTTTAGCTTATAGTATGACAATGTCTCATTACAACAGCTGTGATCAAGTGTGTTTATTTTGTGATTGTTTATGTCCTAGTTTGTAATATAAAGTAAAGTATCATCACGACCGATTCCCTCTCGGGGTGGTCAGAAACCACGCTTATAAAGAAGAGAATTCACATTTAGCCAACTTTACTATAGGCCAATCATGACAAGTGGCAAACTCGTCGATGTCTCCAGCGTACCAAACTCGACAAATATCACAAATAAATTAAATATTAATTAAATGTATTTACATTAATAAATATATTTTTGTGTCCCGACCAGGAATCGAACCTGCTTTGGGTTGTAATATGGTGCTCCGAAACTTTTTCCCAGAATGCTTTCGATTGTATTGATTTATTTTTTGGCATGTAAAAGCGCAAAATTTAATATACTATTTATAAATACATTGAAATTGATGGTGTCATATTATAATATGATTAAGTTGTAATTGATTGATGTTTTATACTAATATTTTTCTATAATTTGTACCGTTGACAATACATCGAAGAGGGTTTTTTGACAATTTTTGTCAACTTCCTAACAGTAAGGAAGTAATTAAGCAAGCACGTCTACTTCGTGACGTCATACCACAACCCCGTTCACTCTCATTAGTAGCGAGTATTGTAATATGACATCACAAAATTAATCGCGCACCTTTGCATATATTTTTATTTATTTTTGAAAACAGAAATTTATTTGCCCATTTGTAGCGCATTGGATCAAGTATTTATTTATAATATTTTTATTTTATTTAGTTTATCCTTTATTTTGCATTAGTTTTTTTGGGAAACTATTTATTGAATAAAAAAAAAATATATGACACTTTTTTATATTTTCAAAAGACAACAAAATGTTGTATACCAAAGATTTGAAATGAAATGTTTCGGTTTGACAATAATATTCAGTTCCAATATAAACATATTATATATTTTAAATATCGTTGCACCCTCTACATAATTTCCTACCATCCGTAGTAAGAAATTGCAGGCAATAAACTCGCCTAGATACATCTACGAGCTTGATACTTGTCATGATGAGCCTATAGTGAAGTTAGATAAAAATGTGAATCGGTTTCTTGCGAAAGCGTAGTTTCTGAGCACGCAGGAAGGTATACACTCGTGATAAAACTTAACTTTTTTAAAATTTGCCTATATACCTAGATTTAAGTAATTTGTAACTAATGAGCACCTATCTACAAGTATATAACATCGAGTTGTTGGTATCGACGAAGCTCTATTAAATTGTATATCACAAATATCTTTTATCTTTACCGAGTTGCAAGCTACAATAACACTCGTATCTATTATGAGCCCGATAGCAACACCACATTGTTTAGGTATCACCATAGACGTATATAAAGAAATGTAAAATACGCTTTAATGCACAATAACTAAAATAACTTTATTTGTAATTAATTGTAATCACATGACATTATAGCCCCTAGTACACAGCGTCCTGGACCTCCATTGTTGGAGATGGGCCTTCCAGAACATATATCTGGAGAATTTGGCCTACACTCGCCACGCTGGCTAGACGTGTTGGTGTTAATGATTCCACAATTTGGTATTAGTGGAACGGCTTCACGTGCTCTCCGAGGTACGAGAACAGTTGTGTTGTATCTATGACAAATGTACGTAAGAAAAGTGTATTTCTCATTGGTACATGCCGGGGGGGTTTGAACCGACCTTTGGAAGAGAGATTTTAAGGAAGGCGTTCTTACAACCGAGTGTAATATTTCTTACAACCGCTTGTAATATTTCGGGTTAATATCGAAAACTATTCCATACAATTTCAATATCAAGGTTTCAATTTGTTACATTTTGGCTCAGCTCCGATAAAATATACGTCGAATTAACAGTAACCCTGTATGGAGGTATATTACGTAAGTATATGATTATGCTGTTAAATTAATTTCTATCCAACTATTAATCTTTCATTGCACTTATATTTGTTCTAATTTATCCCCAAGATTTGGCTGTTAGAAAATGTCTACTGGTGTTTAAAATTATATTTGTATTTTTTTTGGTTTTGTTGTTTGGCTGATGGACTTATTGCTCTGGCAAAAAAAGTTACTTTTGATATTTGGCAACATGAGGCCGGCCGGCTAAAATTGTGATTTCTTCCAATTGCTTCCAATTATATTTGGATACAATATATCGTGGCCGAAGGTTAGAGGAATTTTGTGAGGAACGTCAGGGCATTTGGCTCGAGCTGGGGCCTTGCCCAGTTTGGCGAATGTGGTAGTGGGGCTCTCAATCATGCCTTTGAAGAATGTGATGTAAAACAGTTCGGCCTATAGTTGGGTCAGACTGCAGCAGGAGTGGTATTTTCGGGTCAAGTCAGGTTTATCTTTGTGCATGTCCTAGGTTAAACAATAAATAGCGTGACCACAAAATGGTTTGTTTAATTTGGTGCGAGCACAAGTCTGCCGTTCCCAAACTCCTCAACAACTGGCATTAAGTTCGATTTGTTATTCTTTTTATATAGATTGTCTAGTGGATAACGTATACGTCTCTGGTAACAGGCGACAAACAGGCGACCCGTGGCACAGAGGTCGTACTAATTGGATCGCAGAAGCAGCATGTCTACTATAATGGTCGCTCTCTAGACAACAGAACTGTATGAAATGCCCAACTACGTACAGTATGTACTGTTAACAAACCCAGTAAACATAGCCTATAACTAACTAATGCAAACTATAAATAATGCCATGCTGGACTATTATTCTATTGGTAATTGGATATTGAAATTGGTTTTAAATGTAAATGATAGGTCATATTTGGCCAATTACATACAAAATATATGCAACATGAACACTGTTAACAAACCTCGTAAACGTGGCCTATAACTAACGATTAACAATTAAACTATTAATCTAATAAAGAACGGTTTAGATGTTTTCAATGTAGATTGTAAAAGCAGTGTATTTACTACAATGATCGTTCTCTAGACAATATTAAAATTAGTTGCTCACCGAATACTACTTTCAAGAATACGAATATTAAACCTAGTTTTCGGCGAATACGAATACCCGTGGTCTAGCGTGTAAGTCCGTGGATTTAGACTTGGAGGTACCGGGTTCGATTCCTGGTCGGGACAAAAAAATATTTATTAATGTAAATAAAAATACATTTAATTAATATTTAATTTATTTGTGATATTTCTCGAGTTTGGTACGCTGGAGACATCGACGAGCTTGCCACTTGTCATGATTGGCCTATAGTAAAGTTGGCTAAATGTAAATCCGCTTATTCATAAGCGTGGTTTTTGACCACCCCGAAAGGGAAACGGTCGTGATGATACTTTACTTTTTTTTACGAATACGAATAATTTAACAAGGTAACAAATACACCACTGTTCTATTTTCACTAAAAGATTTAATAAATAAATCTTTTAATATATACATGTACATTACATATACATGTATATATGTATTATTTTTATTTTAATGCACCCCGCAATCACCTACCACACTTCCAGAAGTTTGCTGTAATAAAATGCCTTTAAGGCATTAAGTTCGCACTTGTGTTTTTATATATTTTTTTGCAATAAAGAGTTTGTAAATAAATAAATAAAAACAATAAAAAAAAAATACAAAACCTAATTTAAATATAATTCGTATCCGCGCGGCATGGTGGCAAGAACGCTGGCCGCATTTCCTCGCTGAATCGCTATGCTGATTCTCTGGGCAAGGAAAGAACCAGCCCTCTTATCCCCAGAGTAGACAATTAGACGAGTGGTGATGTTTTTTAAAAATGTTTTAGCGCTTGGACCTCACTGGCCTAAAGTATCTAAATAAATATATGTAATATTTGTTAGATTTGAATATCTGCTTTTTCGTTGGCAGAGCCTGGATAAATACATGCATGTGTTGCAGCTAAAGTATCGACACAAGTTAAATCCCAGACCAATAAAATAATGAAATTGTTACAAATAAAATACCCAAAGTAAATTAATAATAGGCTAAAGGTACTTTTCCGTCTTTACAATATCGATCGTTTCATTTGTCCGTCGGTAAATTCAAAGTAAGCAATTAAAGGAATACTGCGTCGTAACAGCTTTTACTTTCATTGATTTATTCGAATATAAAGCCGAAGTAATTGTAATTATGTTGGAAAGCTTAGAATAGTGGTGCTTTTAGGTGTATTTGTAAATTATGGTAATAAATTTTAAATGATTGTTTTTTGTATTTCATTTGACCTAGTTTTTATTTCATTTTGAAAGTTGACGCTTGAGAGGGTATAACGCAGGGGGTGGAAACTTAGGACAAGCAATTGACTCGGTTCACATAGAAAGTGGCGTCTAGTAGACGGTAATAAATTTAATTCATTCATTCATTCAATCAATTCGTTCAATTCATTCAACATGTCGGTCATTGTTGGCAACAAGCGAACTATACAACCTTAGTAGAGTGCCTTCACTCCGTAGCCACGACTCAGACTTAGCTGTTAAGGCACGCAGGGCCAACAGTGAGAGAGAGACGGTTTATAGGGTTTTAGTCCGTAAGCGCCTTGGGGTCTCCTTAGGAGGCCTATCACTGTATCATTGATGATTTATCGATTCACCGTCTTTAAAAAAAAAAATTTTAGTTAAAAATGAAATTTAAATATATGGTGTAACTATGTAACATATGGTGTAATATTTTTAAATATTTGCGCGCAGCTAATTGGTTGCGGGCTGAAAAATCGAATTTCGGATATAATACTATTCTACAAGTATACCATACGAGTCTTCTTGGGACTATAACTGATAGGACGTCACTTAAGGTCATTTTTAATTTATAGTTTACTGACTCCTACTGTTTTGGTTTTACCTGATTCATATAAATATATTTATTCGAAGTAGATAAAAAATTATTATAATAAAATAGATTAAAAAACTAATTGTAAATAAAACTAAACTAAAATTACCTATGAAATTAAAACTATTCCACAAAATAAACTAAGGGCTTACCACCAGGGAGGGTACCTAAAACGCTCGCCGCATTTTCTCGTTGAATTATAATGGAAATATTCTGTTTTAGGTAGTTATGGCATTTGGGATCGCCGCACTCTTGAAAAAGTCGTTTACCCAGCTCTTTTATGAATTTGTGGGTATCAAGAGAATATACCTCCATTGTTTCAACCCCAAATGCCACAAAGTTATAATTTTGTTTAATGCTATTATATTTGCTGTGCTTCTTAAATTCGTCTGTATGAGCAGCCGAACTGGCCTTTATAGTTAGTTTATTTTTTATAAGGTTTAGTTTATATACGTGCACGACGGAATAATAACAGTAGGCAATAGTGTAGGCAGGATAGATATAGTATAGATTATAGTATAGATATAGAATAGTTTATAGTATAGATAAACATAGTAATAGTATAGGATAGTTTATAGTATAGTTATAGATAGTGTACATAGTTAATCTTTATTTTATGCTAAGTTAATTTTATAGTTATAAGTAACTTAGTAGTAAGAAATCATTGTAAATAAATAGTATAGGATTTCGTAAATAAAGATTATGCTAACGGCGGCTATTATTATTGCCCCCGGCACGGCTTGGTTGGCCGATACTCGTCGCTGATTGGTCGAGCTTGTGCGGGCTAGACCAACATAGCAGCGACGAGTATCGGGGCGTATAAGATAGGCCATTATCCGGTCCGAAAATCAGTCTCAACATAGTCTCAACACAGTCAAGTCTCAGAAAAGATAGTCACAATAGTCACGGACCGATAGTCAAGAATAGCCTCAAGAGACGAACACGCCAATAGAGAACAACCAAGCCTGCTGCGGGAAATATAGAAGCCTGCACCGAAGCTCTGCCTCAAGCTGAATGAACATGTCGTTTTATTGAAGATCGTCGCTTCCTGCCGCCCGGATAATAGGTGCATCGGGATCGTTCGTCTGTCGACTCGACCTCCCGTTCTCGAGGTTTATGTGGCTGACTTTCGTCGGTCACGTATCCTCGTTAACGGGGGTCGTATACGTCAGCCCGGTCCCGCACAATATATAATTTAATTTTGTCATTTTATGAAATAAATGTTACCTGGTACTCTGATAAAATAAAGTTAATTACCTATATCTTAACCTAATAAACAAACTATATATAAATAAAAAATGACTTCTAGAGGCTTTCACACTCGATCGGAGGATTCGCTATTGAACGTAACTTAGATTAATTCTGTCCCCAATATAAACGGTACTGATATAATAATAGAGCCTTTGAGAATGTGTTGCTCACGATAATCTCACAAGGAGCAGATTACACGCTTCGCCTTGGACCTGCAAATACGAGACGTGAAGCTTGGTCATACAAAATCAAGCATCCAAGCATTGAGACTCAATTATAGAACTAATTGTGTTATATCTTGTCTCTAGTGTGGATACTATGCAACAATAGCGAAATGTTGTATGCATATATCAAAAGAGGGTAAGGGAATATCTCGAACGTATCCATTGGAGAGTGGTCAGAAACCACGCTGTTGTGTGGAGCGAGATCACATTTAACCAACTTTACTATGAGTAGCATTACGTGGCCAGCTCTAGAAATGTCACTTTTTTTGTGTTCGCGACTAGGAATCGAACCAATTAACTCTGCGTTTAAATCTAGCGGAAGCTAGACCACAGAGGCAGCTGTTGAGAGACTTACAGAGTACTTATACATTTTTTATTATTTATTTATTTTATTTAAAAACTTTATTGCACAAAGTACAAAGGCGGACTTAATGTTCGTAGACATTTTCTGACAGCCAAACCTTGAAGACAAATTAGAACATTTATAGGTGAAATAATGAAAGAAATATTAATAGTAGGATAAATTCAACAACATAATTATATATACGAGTAGGTACTTACATAATATACTTTTATATATACTGTAATATCAATATACTAAATACTAATACCTACACAAAAATATACATATATACACTTATTAACATTGTTGGGAGCTATTTAGAAAGTGTAGATAGACGAGTTTTTTGAACGAAGATCTGGTAGACGCTTGCCTTGTGTTTACAGGGAGATTTTTAGCTCGCAGAAGATGTGGAATGATCCAAAGGTTGTTTCGAGTTACTATCGCATTAATAATATTAGTCAGGATGAGAAGCATCACTAGATTTTTTAGCGTGATTTATTATCGAAACTACCTTGAGAGCTATCCATATATTGCGATAAATGTGAAAGAGTCTCTCAAGAATAGGCCTGCTGGTATGTCGTTATTTATTAATGAAGTTAGAATTTACTAAAGTACTTATTCGTGTAACAACGTGTAAATTGCTGACAAGGAGTATTAGTAGATACTTTAGCGTGCTAAGTGGCGATACAAATAATAAATTTATCGTACGACCTTTATCAAGTGTTTGGCATTTGGAGCATTGAATTGAAAACGGCCGACAGCTTGACGTGAATGAAGGAAGTTTTCTTGCTCCTACCCGCATTATTAGAAAAATACTACTAGTTATTTTCACTTACAAATAACTCTGGCGATAACAAGCTATAGTGGCAGGGACTGACGTAATCTCTTTCCACTTTGGAATTTACGATTCAGTTGAGTAACGATCTGTATTCTAAGAAAATGCTTTAATACACTTTCCATTCTCCTGTATGGTGTCGAATCATGGACCCTGATAAACACAATGTCAAAGAAGTTAGAATCTTTTGAAATGGGGATGAACAAGAGAATGTTGAAGATATCATGGAAGTAACGAAACGGTCTTGCAGAGGATAAACAAAGGCGTGGAATTACTTAAAATAGTAAAGCGAAGGAAGTTAGAGTATCTGGGACACATTATGCGCAATAAAAAGTATAGCTTGCTGCAGAAGACTGGAGAGAAGACACACGTTGTGGCTCAAGGACCTCAGGTATGGGTTCGAGATGAGCACCCGATCCTTATTCCGGACAGCGGCCAACAAAATCGAAATCGCCTTAATGATAGCCGATCTCCGATAGGCTGGATAGGATGGCACCTTAAGAAGAAGAAGAAGAAAGTACTTAAGGTAGATACAAAGGCCGAGGGAGCATTGTACATCTTCAGCGTTGGACAGAAGTAAAGGTTTGTAAATATTGTATGTTCCCTCGACTGTAAAATCACGAATTTTCATACATCAAATTTTGCCTGCTGCTCTCCTTCTTGCGTAGAAATTCCTCTTACTCTTGATGAATTGGTGTATGCCTTGATAATACTGCGCCACCCATTCCTGTCTTCAGCGGCATGCACAGCATCATTATTAGTAACTAAGAGTTTTATAGGTAATCTTCTCTTTTTCTGACAATGAGTCCGAAGTACTGTAGTACCCTTAAAGACTTATTGCAGTGCGAAAGGAATGGCGATAGCATCATGGACGCTAGTGTTGGTAGTGGAGCGAATTTGGTCGGACAACCGAAACGCGCATCGGCCTTTAGGTCTCTTTTCTTTGACCTTGCCAGTAACGAAGTGAATTATAAGTTATATTCCCCCTTCCTGGCAATTTACCCGCACTGGAGTATCCTATTGCAGTCCGCAAGGAATGGCGAGGGCATCTCAAGTGCGTTTGTGCTAAGAATATAGAGTTTAAGGATAAGAGGGCTGGTTTTGTAGTAATATTGTTATATAGGAAAGTTAATAATAAAATAATAGGTATCGTTAATAAACTATTATGTGTGCAGGAGTGGTGAGCATAATAAAATGTGGCTTTATTGGCACTCGATCGCCTCTGCCCAACTCGTAAAAGAAATTCTGCTAAATCTGTATTAATTTATCTTGACGATTTATATGGCTACTCGTTAATCGAATATATAGTTAAATAAAAGAAAAATTTCTAAATATTCCATTGATTCACCGGGTGGTTACCAGGACCATAGTGTGTAAGAAAGAAAGAGGAGAAGAATCATTCTCAGGCTTGCTGCGACCAAATATAGGCTGGTTTACAAAGGACCTACCTCCTTTTTTATTGGGCAACAAGACCCATTACCCAACCAGATTCTGTATGATTCCGCTAAAGCCAGCTTAAAAGCTCGTGCCATAAATGTATTTGCCAGACCTGCTTAGGCCCAATTCTCTGAGTTATTAGTAAAAAGATTTTGCTGAAATTCCGCTCGAACCAACTTCCACTGCGTAAAGGATTTACCTTCGTATTACCCCGTGGTAGTCATAGTTTTTGCGTGTATACAAACGGATCACGGTTTGATTTATAAATGGAATGTATAATTTTAGTTTTTTTTTTTATTTAAAATACTTTATTGCACTAAAAATGTACATAGGCGGGCTTAATGACTGAGCATTTTCTGACAACCAACCTTTGGGAGTGTGGAAAGTTATGTATGGGTGCAATTTTATTTTATATTAGATACTTAAATAATAATATTACATAAAAGATTTACATATATACACATATACCTATATATATTAAAATTGAAATAATAACACACAAATATAAATGTTACATAAGAAATACGTACATACATATCTTCACGCCAGGTCCCTTGCGGGGTAGGCAGAGACAGAAATAAGGAAAATAAAAATGTAGTATAGATTTAGTTATTATGGTTCTGTTTCTGAAGAAAGTATGAGGTACGTCACGCTGGCTTTAAGATTCGGTACGTCTGATCTTAATTTTAATGACAAGGTTTTTTTCATACATACATACACATCTTCACGCCAGATCCCTTGCGGGGTAGGCAGAGACAATTGAGCGCCACTTGACACGATCACGACATACTTCTTTCGCTTCGTCGACATTCATTAAACTCTTCATACATGCCCTTTGGTTACGAAGACTTTTTAATGCACCTTCAGTCAGTGTTTTATTTATTTGATCGTGATATGTGAGTCTCGGTCTGCCAGGGCCTCTTTTACCTACAACTTTGGCATTATATATCTGGTTCGTCAATCTTTCATCGCTCATCCTTTCAACATGCCCGAACCATCGTAGCATGCCTTTCCTTATTTTTGTCCCTATGCTTTCCTTCATACCAACCCTTTTCCGGGAAAAGGTTTTTTTCATTAATAATAATAATTATGTTTTGGGAATTTAATGTAAACAACCAAGATACCACTGCCACAAATGCACTTAATTATTATTTATGAAAATTTCAATTAGTCTTGTAATTAATTTACAAACATCCGCCAACTTTGGCACTGAATCCCTGAACTGAATTTCAAGTTGAAATAGAGTTCGCCGTATGAATAATATTCGTCGATATTTAAACAATCAATTGGACAAACTTTAATCCTCTCGTATCGTACGGATCGGCCTCAGACTTTTGACTTAACTCCAAAGACCGGATACTTGAATTATCATCAGGCAGGCACATTAGTGTGGCTAATGCTGGAAGTAAGTCTTCTTTAAAATGAGATATGATATAATGTAAGTTAGTAAAAGAGTAGTTAATCTTCTTCTTGCTATATTATTTTAACTCTATCTACTTTGTTCTTTTCTTGTCGAAGAAGAATATAAAACTAAAGCGGCTTTACATTTAGGCAACTGTGCTAAAGGCCCATCATGACAACTGGTAAGCTTGTCGATGTCTCTAGCGTACCAAAACCAAGAAATATCACAGAATAGTTAAATATGTGTACCGACAAGGAATCGAACCCGGTACTAGAGTCTAAATCCACAGACTTAACCACTAGACCACTGTTGCGGCCAGAGCGATATCTAACCGCGGGGCGCGTGATCCGTAGCAGTCATAGGACGGTGGTCAGCTGACAGTGCAGCCTTCAGCCTTGAAGAGCGAGGTAATACACTTAATACAAAAAAATCTTAGCCTATGTCTAGGTAGTTTTTCTTCTTCTTTACTATTACCTAATGACTCTGACATATATAGAAACTGAGAATTTATTTGACATCACAAAATAAATCTAATACTTCAAAATAATAATCTTTCATCAAGTGCATACCTACCGTCTTTTATAATTTACAATCTTGGGATTTAATTTATAGGACTAATTTTTTTTTTTTTTTTGGAATTACTTATTGTATTTAGAATTTAATTTAATTTTAATTTTTAATTTAATTTGAAGTTATGTAAGTTATAGATTTAGTGTAATTGAGACCCCACAATACCGGCCTTCCTAGTGTGGTAAAAACATGTACATAGGATTTTATTAAAAATAAATGATTATTATTATTATTTATTAGTTAGGTATTTGCTAATATAACGGTAAGCTGAGAGAAGTCACTCATTTACCTGAGCCGCCATAACCACAAAGCCAGTTACACACTAGTTCTAGGTTCTTAAGAAGGACTAGTTTTACACTTCCGTAGCATCCAGGTCGGCACATTATCATAAAACAACAAATATAAATTGAAATTGCACGTAGGACTCAACCATAAACAATTTACTGTCATAGACTAAATCTAAAATTCTGATACGAAACTCCGAGCTTTGCAAAACCTACTGTTTGAAAGAATGAAAGAAAAATATTTTTATTTGTCACATTAACAAAAAAAATAGACTTAAAATTAAAAGTGTGTGGTGACAAATAGGTAATCAGCTCAGCATTAAAAAATCAGCGCTGTGACGCTTTAAGAGTCACAGCGCTGATTTTCAGCTAATCCCTAATATACAAGCATAAATGTGTCGAGGCTCTGGTACAGAACTACAATAATAATTAATAATATAATTTATTATATATATTACACAAATAAATAATAAACAATCATAATAAATGCATATTTATGAATGACACAATAACGTCATTATAGTATAATATACATCATACATATACACACATACATACGAGTGAATAGAAAAGTGTATGGCTTCTTGTTTATATATTAATTTTTTTAGACCTCTCAGATTTTTTTTAAAGTAAAAAAATCATCATCATCATCATCACGACCGGTTTCCTTTCGGGGTGGTCAGAAACTACGCTTATAAATTAGCGGATTCACATTTAACCAACTTTACTATAGGCCAGTCATGACAAGTGGCAAGCTCGTCGATGTCTCCAGCGTACCAAACTCGAGAAATATCACAAATTAAATATTAATTAAATGTATTTATATACATTAATAAATATTTTTGTGTCCCGACCAGGAATCGAACCCGGTACCTCCGAGTCTAAATCCATGGAATTTACCGCTAGACCACGAAGTCAGTTGCGGTTGTTGAAATTCTAAATAGATTGTTTTGTTTCGTCTGTTTTTCTTTTCTTACTATAGTGCAACGACATTAAAATATATTTTTTTATTTTCATTGGTGTCAATTAGAAAACACACTGTCTAATACCGGCATAGCCCCGTAAACCCGGGATTGCGCATCAAAAATCCCGGGATTGAAAAACATGCTCGTGATTGTATTCTCTAAATATAACACAGAGATATTTTTTTTTGCGATCAAGTGTGTTATACCAAAACGGCATCAAAAGAGAGCTTGCCGCTCAGGTTGAAGGTCCGGATCTACAAGATGTTCATCCGTTCCCGACTCACGTATGCTGCGCCAGCCTGGCACCACCTTCTGGCCAAGACCAATAGGGAAAAGATCCAAAGTCAGCAGAACATATCGCTCAGAGTGGTCTCCCGAGCACCATGGTTCGTGCGTAATTCCGTCATAGCTCGAGATCTGGAGATGCCTACTATTGAGGAATTTGTCGTCGGCCTGACTAGACGTATGTTCTATCGGGCCGACAACGGACACTTCAAGCTTCTTCAGAATATCGCTCCGTCTTGCGCTCGGCCCCCCAACGGGAGACCGCTTCCTAGAGAAGCGCTCTTGGAGGAGAGCTGAAGTAGTCGAACCTAGACCCCCTGGGTTCGTGAGCCACACGGGCGCTTTTATACCAGTAACAGCGCCCAGCACTAAACGTGCATAAATTATCAGCGGGTGGTTACCCGCTGAGATCCTGCCGGGGAAAACTGGGGAATGTCCCCATCCCCAACCCAGGCCCATTAGCCATCCGGGCCTGGACGACCCCACTATCTGTCTGGCATCAAAATAATCATACAGTACATATTTGGTTAGAGAGAAAGTAAAAAAAACATTTGTCCAAAGCCCGGTAATTATCTAAATCAAAGACTTAAGTCCCCAACTCGTTACTGAGTAGTTTCCCGACTATGCGACTGCTAGAATAAACTTTGTCATTAGCCGCAGCCGCTGATATAGAAATTCATTATTAAATTTAATGGGTTACGATTTAGCGATAGGGTCGGATACGGTTGTGCCTCGGAGATACGGTTTATGGCAGATTTGAGGTTGTAACGGCACTCCAACGTCTCAGCTGATGTTATATTGATAACAAAATAGTAATAATTTGCTTATTGAATCATGACATTGTTATTAATACGTACACAAACATATTGCATCTGCCTGTTTCAGAATTACTCGCTTTTGCACTTATGGCAACCGAGTTCTGGTTATAAATGATATTCCAAAACAAAATTGAATTTTTAAATTCGATTAATTATTTATTTATGTATTATGACCAACCATACGGAAATAAATGATTTGATTGTTTTGATACCATCAAAAATGTTTTTTTTTAATAATATAAAATTTGCAACATCAAAGTTTTAAAGCGGCTGACGGAAAAGTCTGGAGACAGGAAGGCTGGCAATTATTTCTGCCAACGTATTAGCCTCGCTATACAGAGGGGAATTGTTGTTGCCAGTCTCCTTGGGACTATCTCGGATGGGACGACTCTAGAGAACATTTTTAAATTATAGGTTAGTTTTTTTTTTTTTTATTAGTTTTATATAGGTTAATTTATATTTAATGTACATTTTTGATTTAAAGATTTCGTGCAATCAATTTACAATATATAGTTACAACATTCAGTTCTCATAGCGTATTTTTCAGTACAAATTCTATGATTAAAAGTTTTCCAAACGTCGAGATAATAGCCTTACAAAATACTTTATTCTCGAGGGACTGATGTAAAATGCAAGAAGTGAGTGAACAAGCATTAAGCCCCTCAACTGAAGGCCTACTCATGTCTTTCGTTTCCCAAAATCCTATTGCATGTTATTGGCTTTTAAGGTAGGTATATTCAGCCAAAAATATGCTGGATCACCTTCAAAACAACACCTAGAATACAGATTGCGTTGGCGAGGGTCTGAAGCGGATTCACATTTAGCGGACTTCACTATAGGCCTATCATCACAAGAGGTAAGCTCGTTGATGTCTCTAGCGTACCAAACTCGAGAAATATCAAAAAACTATTAAATTGTTGTGTCCTGACCAGGAATCGAACCCAGTGACCTCAGCGTCTAAATCCACGGACTTAACCACTAGACTACCGATGCAATGTTTGTCATTGGTAAGTACATAGCTTAAAATATTTTTTAAATAAGAAATTAAATTCGATACAGCTTTCAACTATTATTTTTATAAATAAGCCAGTGTACGTTTTACTGACTATACTCTTTAATCATAAATTTTATAGTGCTTTGAGAGAGGCTTCTTTCACATAAATAATCGCCAATCTTTAATATTTATTTTCCTTTAAAAGTTATGAATGAAAAGCGAGGCCTGTCAAGTGTATGTCAGAAAATATATTTTCCTTTCATCTACACTAATATTATAAATGTGAAACAAGCTTTGTCTTCGTGTTGTATGTTTGTCTCACCTTTACATGGAATAGAATGTAATACAATTTGTTAAATAATACGAGTGTTATATGTTGAATGGGCTATATGAGCTGGACACCTCTGTCGCAGAAGCGATGAGCGATGAAGTAAACGGGTCCTGCAGTGGAGACCACGTACTGGAAGACGCAGAGAGGGACGACCGGGGCAGATAAATAAATAAAAAATTCTTTATTGCACAAAAACTAAATTAACTTAAAATTAATGTGCACAGGCGAGCTTTATGCCGTAAGGCATTTTCCACCAGCTAACCTTTGGGAGTTTTAACGGATTACAGGCAGAGTGCCAAGTATTTACTAACAAAAACAATAATTTATACTAATACTACATAAACTACATATCATACATATTATAATACATACAAGTATATCTATAATACAATACATATAATTACATATATACAGAAATAAATAAATACACACTATAATATAGGGTTAAGGTTAAAAATAGAGAAAAGAGTGAAAGAACAGTTTAACACAGATACATAACTTTAGTTATTCTGAATGGATAGAAAATGGGAGTAAAGATAATTTTTGAATGACAGCGCAGTCGTTAGATTTCGAATTTGCGAGGGTTGGGGAAGGTAAGAGATAACCTATTAGTAGTGGAGAGACACAGGCTGATGATGAAATTTTGAATAGTGAATCATCGCTATAATTACCACAGCCTCTAGAACACAGAGTCCTAGACCTCCATTGTTGGAGATGGGCCTTCCAGAAATTCCTATCATCATCTAATCTAACTCGTATATTGTACATTTAAAAAAAAAACAATATCTTTATTCTTTATTCTTTATTTTGTCACCGTACATTCCCACCGGAATTTGGTTAGGTCTATGATTAAGTACATAATTTTATTAGGTACGAGTGTTATGTTATATAATTTACTTACTATATTCTCGTATATCTATCGTGCCTGGAAAGTGTTATATTTAAGCAAAGAACAGAACTGGCAGTAGGAACCTTAAGATGAAGACACTTAAAATAACTTAAATGCGGCTGTAAAGGGGCCTTGTCAAACTTTATTAGTATACTAAAATTAACTTAAATAAGACTAGTTAAAATAGCTGCGGCTGTAAAAAGGCTTTGTCATAAATTGTAAACATTAAATAAAATAATTATATAATTAATCACATCTATTTATTCACCTATTAAGATTAATGTAAATAAAATGCTTGTCTATATAAATGGTTTAGCTACGCTCGCCAAGCTGGCCTGATGGGTTGGCGAGGAAGTACATGCACTTAAGTCAGTGATAAGAGTTGCCTTGATAATGCCTCCGGTGATCAGTTAAAACTGTGAATAACGTCACAAATTTATATACAATATCGATGCAATATAGATATTTCAATCATAGCATCACTATTCATATTGCCATAAAATGTAACTTTATTAAAATGTTGGTTATTTATCGTACTTTAAAAAAAAAAACCTGCATTCAATTTGTCTTGGATGAATATTATATGGGATAAAGGGACAAAATTAGGCAGTTGTCGTATTTTTAATACCTCGCATTTAAAAGTTAATTTTTATGTAATATGCGCATTTACATTCTACAGGAACTGTCATCGAGAAAATAAAGAAATGGAAATAGTATAGTAGAAGACTAAGCAGCAAAGTGGTCCAATAAGTAAGCTGCTAGCAGAAGACCAGCAGCTTAGCTTAATAATGTATGTCTTCATAAATAGTTTATATCATATCTATTTTCATGTAAGCACATTAAGTAGCTGTTCTGTAGCTTTATAGTCAGATGTTTTAAACTAATCTGTTATTTTTATTTTGACTTCTGAGTGTTATTGTATGGGCGAAGCCGGGTCGTCTGAAGCTATTTTTAATAAGTAAGGGCGGGGACTGGTTCAAAAAATATTCACCGCGGCACCTACAGGCGTGTCTGCACCTCTAATAATTTATTAACAGTCCATAAGTGCTAAAATGTGTACATTTATAAGTCCACTTCCCCGTGTATCTATAAATAATTCAACGTAACGTTGCTCGCCTATCTCTTTGGGTTAGTGTTCTGCGCCTGCGTTTAGAGTAGGCGCCTTCTCGATTTTCGTTCGTCTGTAATTCTGTCATAGCTGGACACGTCCATTAATATAATTATTATTAGATAACTTACCATCTAATCTTTTTAATTAAAGTAATTGGAAGTTAATTAATATAAATTAAAAGCTATCTAAATAATAAAATTAAAAATAAACTAAACTATAAATAAAAAATGTTCTCTAGAGATGTCCCATCCAAGATAGTCCCAAGGAGACTGGCAACATATCCCCTTTGCATAGCGAGGCTAATACGTTGGCAAAAATAATTGCCAGCCTTCCTGTCTCCAGACCTTTTTGTCAGCCGCTTTGACAACTCCTTGGCCAAGCGCTTCGCTGACGGTCCCCATGGGCCCATCGTCTCAACCCCAAACGGCGCAAATTCGTAACCGATACCAAGGTAAGTAATATAAAAATAAGTCTTATTTTAAGTAAGTCTTGTTTCAAGCAGTGTGATTTTTATATAATTATTAGTTCTCTTTGAAAGTAAAAATTGACATTTCACATCATTGCAAATGGCACAAACATTTAACGAGAACAACAAATTGGTGGTAGGCGGACTGATGGTTGAAATTTGCCTAGTGTGCCGGGGCGGGGAAATTATCCACCGTTCGGGCCGATTAACGCTGTAGAGTGTATCCACACGTTTCGGGGTCAGGTTCGATTTCATTTAAATTGGTTCAATCGTTTAGGCGTGATTGCGTAATACGCAGACAAACAGAGTTACATTCACATTTATCATATTAGTAAGGTTTACATGGAGTGCCTGTGGTGTTATACCTCGAAATTTGATCTAAATCGTAAAAAAAAACCAATTTAAATTTTATTGTTCTTTGGCTAATTCTTTGCAAAATCATTCTTGTCTCAAAGCGAATAAAACAAAATAAAAAATATTATTCGAGCCATTTTTGACGTATAACGTAAAACTTACAGATTGACAGCGGGATCATCTAGATCACCCCGCTGTCAGTTTATAAGTTTTACATTATAAGTCATAATATTAAGTGAATTAATAATTGGGTATCATTGAATGTTATTGGAGTAAGGGTTAAGGGTCTGGGGTAATTGAAAGCTCAAAGGGTTAATAATTAAATTACCCCAATGACATAATTAAGGAATGGGAATAATAATAAAATTAAAACCTACCTGAAATTTTGTACTCTACCCTCAATTTTATAAAAGCTGTTTCTATTAGTGCTTAAAAACACTTTGTGATATGTGTAGTTTACATGGATTTTACCTACTAATTTTAACAAGCAAAGAGGTGTTGATTCCAGTCATTTATTCTGCAGTCATATTACATTAGCAATCCATCGATCACAATTATATTTGGTATGAGTTATAAGCTAGGTAATTAAATATTTTACTTTTTTAGTGTCTTGGAGTTCATAGGCTCTCCTGTTCCATAAGGGCGGGCAGATTTTCCCGCCACGGCTCCCTTAACGATACTATTAAATGGGCTCTAGCGACCATCGAGGTTCCAACTCTTTTGGAGTTATCCGAGATGATGGTAAGAGATCCGATAATATGACGTTGGTCCCCTAGGAACGAGGACGTGCTCAGGTTTAGGACGACACGTGCGTCGACACCCTTGCCGTAATTAATTTCGTAAGTACCTGCGCGCGCGCGGCCATCGACTATTTGCTGAGGATAGTTCTCGTACACACCTACTCCAGAGTGCCCCCGTTCCCCGTGCAATCGTTTTATTGAACAAAATTCGATGACAATTTCGATGTGTTCGCATCAACGGATGTGGAAAGTAAAAACATTGTCCTAAAGTACTTGGAGCCATATTAATTCGCACTTCTAGTCACTTATCCTTGTGTTTGAATTTTGTTATGAAATATGTATTGTTTAGACGTAGAATCTGTAATGTACATTTTCACGGAAATAAATAAAATAAATTAAAAAATGTATGTAAGTATTAGTATATTAAAATATTACATACAGTATTTGGTTGGGTAGGGAGAGAAGTAGAATGGTGGATGGTGAGCGTATTATCGCGCAATAAAAAAAAGGAGGCCTCCTTTTCTTAAACCAGCCTATTATCGCTCACAAGCCCGAGACACCATTCTTCTCATCTCTTACCCACACACGATGGACCCGGCACCCGCACGGTGAATCCATGGAATGCTTAGAAATTTGTCTTCTTCTTCTGTGCCGTTTGCTGTTGAAACTCTGGGCCCATGGAGTCCAAACACAAAGATTTTTTTAAAGAAAACAACACGTCTTGTCGTCTCCTCCGGTGACAAGACGGCTGGCTATTTTTTCCCCAAAATAATCAGTATTATAATTCAGCGGGGAAATATTATACCCCTAGTATAATTAATATATATATTATATATTAATAGTATAAATAATTTTATTTTATATATCTATAAAAATATTTTTTTTAAACACAAAAATAAGATATGAAAATATGACATGTTACCTTGCGCCCACGTAATCGTATGTGTGACGTGTCGTATGACTGACATCAGTCCCTAACACTATACCGGCTTGACTGGGCTTGATAGCAATTCGAGCCTGATCTCGAAACGAGTGGATACACTCTACAGTGTTTATTGGCACAAACAGTGGATACTTCCCCGCCCCGGCAGACTGGGAAAATTATCACCATCAGTCTGCCTACCACCTATTAGTTTAATACCTATCTTTAACTTATCAATTTACCTTACAATATTTGTATGCCGGTATTGTAGAAAATTGTAGAAAATAATAAATATTTCCCGACAGGTCACACAGCGCCATCTAGTTTCCGTGGTAAGCTACGAGGCTTGTTTTACGGAAACTAGATGGTTGATAAACTACATATTATACTTTTTTTTTGTAAATATATACATATAATACATATAAACACCCAGACCGAGACAAATTATACAATGTACAACTTGCCCCCGGTGGGCATCGAACCCACGACCTCCCGAGTTCACGGCAACGTTTGTTACTACTAGACCACGGAGGCGGTCACATAGCAGTGTCACATGTAATTCTTAGTATAAAAAAACACATTACGACAGTCCCTACGTCTGAAAATAATACTATAGTTCGGTTGCATTTCAAAACGTATTAGAGAATTGTAATATGAATTTGAAATGTTGTCAGGCTGTTTCTCCATTTGAAACTTTAGATTCAAGTTTCGGACTTAGCGTACAGTTTGCGACAGAGTTATTTTGTCGCAACGGCTACTTTATGTAGACAATGTTATAGGGACCAACCCAATGAAATAATTAATTGGACAACCCAGTAGATAAAGACTAAAAAATCTTTTTGACCGCCTCCGTGGTCTAGTGGTAACAAACGTTGCCGTGAACTCGGGAGGTCGTGGGTTCGATTCCCACCGGGGGCAAGTTGTACATTGTATAATTTGTCTCGGTCTGGGTGTTTATATGTATAATATGTATATATTTACAAAAAAAAGTATAATATTATGTAGTTTATCAACCATCTAGTTTCCGTAACACAAGCCTCGTAGCTTACCACGGAAACTAGATGGCGCTGTGTGACCTGTCTGGAAATATTTATTATTATTATTTTATTATTATTATTATTTTTATTTTATGTGACATTGCTCCCACCTGTTGGTAAGCGGTATGTGAGGTTCAAGAGTCCAAGTAACGCCAGACTGATGCCGGCCTAGTTGAAGGCTTTTTACACTTTGCTTGAAGGACTACAGGTTATAGAAATAGAAAAACACACTGGCTGGGAGAGCATTCCACATCTTCAGCGTGCGATAGATGTAATAGTCAAATTTATATGTACGACTAAGCGCAGGGATAATTGCTACAGTATGGGAGTGCTATTTTAGTCTGTGCGTGAGGGTAGAGACACATTATGCTCAATAAAAATAATTGACTACTAGCTGTTACTCACAAACAATTTAAATTATATGTTAATAATAATAATTTGAACGTTAAAAAACACCATTTCTTCGCTATTAGAACAAAATAAATGATGACTACAAATTTTAACTTCCTTCCCTTTTATATTAGTTCTACGCCTTTGTACATCCTCTGCAAGATGGTATCATTTCTCACTCTGTCCTTCCATGATATCGTCAACATTCTCCTATATAACTATGCACATTTCAAGATTCGGCACCATACAGAAAAATAGAAAATATGCTTGTCGGGAGTTTAAGATGGCGATTGCAGAGATCGTGGCTTATTGTTCTACAGTAACACTTTCACAATTTTATTAAGAGGCTTTAACGCCTTTTCATCTCTCTCACTCGCACAATGTAATATTTTCAAAGGTTTTGAAAGTGCTTTTGATCAATGTAGTCTACCAACTTTCTAATTTTATACAGAGAAAAATAGCAACAACATGTTTAATTGTTTAGTTTTTAGTTTCATTGACCGCCTCCGTAGTCTAGTGGTAACAAACGTTGCCGTGAACTCGGGAGGTCGTGGGTTCGATTCCCACCGGGGGCAAGTTGTACATTGTATAATTTGTCTCGGTCTGGGTGTTTATATGTATAATATGTATATATTTACAAAAAAATAAATATATAATGTAGTTTATCAACCATCTAGTTTCCGTAACACAAGCCTCGTAGCTAACCACGGAAACTAGATGGCGCTGTGTGACCTGTCTGGAATTATTTATTATTATTATTTATTAATGATATTCCTCTATTTTACAAAACCAAATAAATGTCTAAAATGTCCGCATTATTATTTTCTAGTAAGTAAATAGACTAGCACGGTGGAGGCTCGGTTGTAAGAACGCTTTCCTTAAAATCCTACAAAGGTCGGTTCATACCGCCCCGGCATGTACCAATGAGAAATCGAATTTTCTTACGTACATTTGTCATAAATTTACAACACCACCGTTCCCGTGCCTCGGAGCACGTTAAACCGTTGGTCCCGGTTCCACTAATACCAACTTGTGGAATCGTTAATAAATTGTCTTAAAAAATTTACATGAGATCCTCGCCAAACCGTCTGGCCAGCGCCGTGGCGAGCGTAGGTCAAATACTCCAGATATATGGAAATCCCATCTCCAACAGTGGAGGTTTAGGACGCTCTCTTATAGGGGCTATAATGTAATGTAATAGACTATATTTCCCAAAAGTATACCATATTGCATTGTGCGAGCGAGAGGGATGCACAGCGTCCTAACACTTAACAAAACATTAGACAGACGTGTTGTCTGTATTTTAGGGCCAAATTTGGCACTGTTTTAGTTTTAATCATACGTCGAAGATACCTCTATACAAAGTTTGCGGCGAAAGCGTCAACAGACGGTGTCAATTTTCCCTTGAACTTATTTTAAAATATTTACGACTTTAAATTTTATTTTGAAGAGAACCCCAAGGAAACTTACAGCCGGAGAATAAAGTTAATGTTTGTATTATTTGCTTTGTTTTTTTTTTTATATTTCTGGCTTCTGTTTATTTTGTTAAACAATTCAAATGACGTTTTGTATTTCAAACAAACTTCACCACATAACTAACTTATGGTTGGCCAACGAAGCAATTCAAATGAAGTTTTGTATTGAACACAAACTTCACCACATAACTAACTTATGGTCGGCCAGCGAGGCAATTCAAACGACGTTATGTTTAATTTAAACAATTCAAATGAAGTTTTGTATTGAACACAAACTTCACCACATAACTAACTTATGGTCGGCCAGCGAGGCAATTCAAACGACGTTATGTTTAATTTAAACAATTCAAATGACGTTTTGTATTTAACACAAACTTCACCACATAACTAAGTTATGGTTGCAAGCGAGGCAATTCAAATGGCGTTAAGTATTAATTTAAACAATTCAAATGACGTTTTGTATTTAACACACTTCACCACATAACTAACTTATGGTTGGCAGGCGAGGCAATTCAAATAGCGTCATGTATTAATTTAAATAATTCAAATGACGTTTTGTATTTAACACAAACTTCACCACATAACTAACTTATGGTTGGCAGGCGAGTCAATTCAAATAGCGTCATGTATTAATTTAAATAATTCAAATGACGTTTTGTATTTAACACAAACTTCACCACATAACTAACTTATGGTTGGCAGGCGAGGCAATTCAAATAGCGTCATGTATTAATTTAAATAATTCAAATGACGTTCTGTATTTAACACAAACTTCACCACATAACTAACTTATGGTTGGCAGGCGAGGCAATTCAAATAGCGTCATGTATTAATTTAAATAATTCAAATGACGTTTTGTATTTAACACAAACTTCACCACATAACTAACTTATGGTTGGCAGGCGAGTCAATTCAAATAGCGTCATGTATTAATTTAAATAATTCAAATGACGTTTTGTATTTAACACAAACTTCACCACATAACTAACTTATGGTTGGCAGGCGAGGCAATTCAAATAGCGTCATGTATTAATTTAAATAATTCAAATGACGTTCTGTATTTAACACAAACTTCACCACATAACTAACTTATGGTTGGCAGGCGAGGCAATTCAAATGGCGTCATGTATTAATTTAAATAATTCAAATGACGTTTTGTATTTTACACAAACTTCACCACATAACTAACTTATGGTTGGCAGGCGAAGCAATCCAAATGAATGATGTATTAATTTTATTTTTAGACTTGGCTTCATAATTGAGACTAATATTTTTGGTACATGCACGGTAATGATGTACCGATGATCTACACTATGTACCATTTTCCTTTGAAATAAATTATAGAATCCTACAAATATTGTGTATCTAATTGAAATAGCTGTAAATTTTCCAAATATTAAATAACTATGAAGCCCCTTGTTTTATTATTAACAAACCATTTATTTTCTATTAATTAACTGACATCTTTCAGTCCCCTTTCATCATTCCGGATTTGTTTCAAATTCTTTTGTCGTTGTCGCCACAAATTTATGGAATGATCTTCCTGTAAACACTACGTGAAAAGCTCCTCACAATATTAGTAAGTGTATTATGTATGTATTAGTATTTAGTATAGTATTTATAAAAGTATAATATGTAAGTGTATAATTAAGCTGTTAATTTTTCTTCCAAATTTTTTAATATTTCTTTCATTGCACCTATAATAGTTCAAATTTGTCCCCAAGGTTTGGCTGTCACAAAATGTCTACGGGCATTAAGTCTGCCTTTGTACTTCGTGCAATAAAATTTTAAATAAATAAATATTAAATAATTACATTACATACATCGATCAAGTAAATAACAAGTCAGCATGTCTTGTTCCTGCGGTAGTTAATAGGAAAATAGCATGTTTTAATTGCAAGTCAATTTGTCATTGTCGCGATATACATGGGCAGTGAATTATACCGCAAAGCATAACAAAAGTATTAGGGTAGCGGAACCTAATATTGACTACTTGAAAATGAGCACCTAATACCGAGGTTTTATAATTTTAACGAATCTTCACGCGAATTACCTTAGAGACATAATGAAGATGCATTAAAAAGCCAACGCAACAGAAGAGCGTGTATAAAGAGCTTAATGAATGTTGAAGAATCGAAAGAGGAATGTTGTGATCGGGACAAGTGGCGCTCAATTGTCTCTACCTACCCCGCAAGTGATTGGGCTTGAAGATACATACATATGTACATACTTTACCAGACGTTGAGTTAGACAATGATACATACATTGGTCATACATTAACAACACCACCGCTACCGTACTTCGAAGAGCACGTTAATAATAATAATAATAATAATCTTTATTTTCCGGCAACAAAATGAATATACTAAAGACCCATAGATATATACCTTAAAAACTAAAATATATATAATATAAATATACACTGCACTACAGCTTCCGCATCTTCATCTTATTGTGGTCAAAGTAGTACCCATTGGGTACGCCGACCACCTTCTGACGAAGGCTGACTGCTGCAGTGGGGATCGGCGCCGGGGTCCTCTTAGGTGGTTCACGGGTTCGGTGTTGCGTTTTGCAGGCTCAAATAAACCTATGTATCGACGAAACACAACGCCTTGCGGCCAGAAATCTTTCTTCAAGATTTTTTTACTTTATCCGACCGCACAAGAATGCGATAGGCCTTAAAATTTGTCGACGTCGGGAAAAATCGCCCGGTGTCGCCAAGGATATTGTAAGTGTCGTGTTTCGTGATTTCTAAAAACTTTTAAAGTGATAAGTGGGTAGGTTTACATCTGCCGCCCAGTATGTACGAGACTACACCGCATAGCTTCAGTCGACCCGTGACCACGGCCAATGCAACTTGGCTGAAACGTCGGGAGAAATATGTCTCTAAGGTAAATCGCGTAAAGACCCGTTAAAATTATAAAAATCTTAAAATTTGTGTCTCGCCAATTTGTGTTAAGCCGTCTGGTCCCGGTCCACTAATACCAACGTGTGGAATCGTTAATAAATTGTCATTAAAAATTTGAATGTCCGACAGATACTCCAGAAAATCCTGGAAAGCCCATCTCCAACAGAGGTCTAAGACTCTGTTAGGGTCTGTGATAAGATGTTAAAATGTTATAAGTTCTTACAACCGAACTACCACCGCTCTAGTTACCAATTTGGAAGGGGTGTTTGGTCAATATGAGCTAGTACTTATTAATTAATAACTACATACGAAACACAATAAGTGGGTCATGACTCAAGGATAGGTTCGAAAAATTTATAAACGTTCGAGTGTGGTCAAATTAATATTAAGGTCGCCCCTTTCATCGTTCTTCGCTCAAACCGTTTTCATCATCGAATTAGAGGGAAGTCTTTGTCCTTACATTTGTAGACGAATGTAGGTCATTGGTGATCGAAACGATACCATTTTAATATAGGTTATATTGTTTTTAAAAATAAAAGTGTAAATAAATAATAAATATAATAATAAATATTTCCAGACAGGGCACACAGCGCCATCTAATTTCCGTGGTAAGCTACGAGGCTTGTGTTACGGAAACTAGATGGTTGATAAACTACATATTATACTTTTTTTTGTAAATATATACATATTATACATATAAACACCCAGACCGAGACAAATTATACAATGTACAACTTGCCCCCGGTGGGAATCGAACCCACGACCTCCCGAGTTCACGGCAACGTTTGTTACCACTAGACCACGGAGGCGGTCTATATATAAATATATACGCGGTCGATTAAAAACAGTATTTACAGTAAGTATTTTTTAAGCGGTGTTATTTTTATATATATATTGGCATTTGACATCATTGCAAATGGCACATACTACAAATAGGTGGTAGGCGGACTGATGGCGGTAATTCGCCCAGTCTGCCGGGGCGAGGAAGTATCCACCGTTCGTGCTGATAAACCCTGAATTGTCATCATGTCCAGTCAAGCCGGCATAGTGTTTGGGAACTGATGACAGTCATGACTGTCTGATTGCAGTTGCGTATAAATAAAAATAAATAAAATATTTTAATAAATTTTATCAATGTTTGACTGCTTTAGCGTTCTATCGATAAAGTAAATTTTCCGAGTTTGGTACGATAAAGACATCGACGAGCTTGCCACTTGGGGCTATAGGTCATGATAGTACTTATCTTTACGTTTTCAAAATTTAATCCAACCAATGACGCACGTATTTGAACTTTTTGAGGTGCCCATTTTGCGTTCGATAAAAATCGTTACGTAAAATAAATTAAATTAGGTTGGTGAAAAATTCAACTTAAAGAAGGAATTAAAGTTCAAAATATGCAGAATCACTTCCGCCCAATTTGCGAAAGCGCGGCGCCAAACTATTATCATTAAGATTGGACGAACGAACAGAATTTAAATAACTATTTAACGGAGCAATAATGGGCCATGGAGGTTTCCTAAGTTACGTGCTGCAGATGTTAATTGCTGGCAGCTATTTAATATCGCCGTCTTGGTGAATACAAAACGTGAGCCGCGGCGCCAAGCTGTGACGCGTTTAGTTTAAACTTGACGACTTAGAATTTTCTTCCGACAAAAACATTCTAAACTGTTTCACTACATTTCAATGTTTATTTCGAGCATTTGACGCTTCCCTCTCGCTCGCTCAATCCAATATGTTCAAAGATTTTTTAAGTCTGTTTGTACTTTTAAGAAAAGGAGTCTATCTGTATATGTGTAAGGTGACACGGCCATTTTACTGCCACGAATATTAGTTAACATTAATGCTATTAGAATATAAGATGACTCGGCCCTTTTCCAGCTATGAATTTATGTTTAATTGACATATCATTATTATTATTTATATTATAAGATGACACTTCTTTTTAAAAATTTTTTTTTTTTTTTTTTTGTTTTATAAATTTATTAGTTATCTGACATATGTATATAATTTCTGTACATCATAATTATTAAGTATTTAGAATGTAAACTGACACGGCCTCTTTACAGTCACGATTTTATTTAAGTAGTTTATAGCAGTAATTAATGTTGTGCCTAACATACATGAATATGATTATTGCCTGAGTAAGAATGTCTAGCGGCATTGGCACATAGTGCAAAAAGTTTTAAAATAAATAAAATACTTTCGCATTTATATCTATTTCGTCGCTCATCCTTTCAATATGCCCAAACCATTTGCATGCCTTTCCTTATTTTTGTTTCTATGCTTTCTTTCATACCTACTCTTTTTGTTTTCGTCGTAAAATATGCGGTCCGCCAAAGTTACGCCGCATATCCGACGTAGCAACCTAATTTCAACTACATTAACCCTACTCTCATGCTTATTAAGACATATCCACGTCTCGCTTCCATATATGTACTCTTGTAGAATATACTACGTGGTATTTAATAAATAGCAAATATTTTTATATTATAATCTAGAATAAAAATTAAGAACTACGTATTTTTTTTTTAAATTATACAGTAATAAAATCTTAAGTTACGATGCAGAGAAGTTTTCCTAAAAATATCGCCACTCATACAGAGCCTTATCAAGATCACACACGATTACGATCGCGCGAATGTAGACTTACGTTATTCTTCCTGTCTCTATTTCGTCTCACAGCGAGATCAATTAATAATGACACTCCCAAGTCTTTAGGTATTTATCACGGTGGATATCGCGATTTTCAGACGCGGCCTTATTCACCATGCAGTAGTGTTTTGTTTTTCGGATAATAAATTTTATCTTTATTAAAAAGTGACCTTTTTTATTTTAAAAATACGTTCTACCAATGACACCTGTAGCCTAAAAAAAATAAGCTCTTTTGACAATCACAAACGGCGAAATATAGAATTGTTCGATTCATAAATATTTCCAACCGAATTGTTCCATTGCATAATAAGTTTGTTTTCGTGCTGTAAATAAAGTTTACAACCGCAATTCATTCACAAAAGAATTTTGAATGGTCGCGTGCTCCGCTCTATTTACAGCACCGCGATAATAAGTAGCACCTCCAATTAGTTTGGTGTGTTTTGTCGAGGACATAGACGTATATCTAACTATGCGAGTTGGCTTGTGCCAATAACTATTTTAAAAAAAAAATATACAGGCAAAGACATTAAATATACTGTGTGGAATTTATTAAAGAGAAAATATTTTTATATTATAAACTAGAATGAAATTAAAGACCTACGTATTTTTAATTTTAATTAGTCAGTACTAAAATCTTAAGTTACGGTGCGGAGAAGTTATCCTAAAAATAACGCAACTCATACCGAGCCTAATCAATCACTTTTTTATGCCTACCCACATTTTCATAATTTTAACTACATTAACCCTACTCTCATGCTTATTAAGGCATATCCACGTCTCGCTTCAATATATTATTACTCTCGTAGAATATAGTGCGTGGTATTTATTAAATAGCAAACATTTTTATATTATAATCTAGAATAAAAATTAAGAATTACGTATTTTTAATTTTAATTAGTCAGTACTAAAATCTTAAGTTACGGTGCGGAGAATTTATCCTAAAAATAACGCAACTCATACCGAGCCTAATCAAGTAGGTAACGAGTAGATAGTAAGAGGTCGATGATCGCGCCAACGTTGACTTACGTAATTCTTTCTCTATTTCGTAGCAAGTTCCTTATGTTGGTAATTAATAATAACACCTACTAACATAGACTTGTCACACGTATTTTTACTTGAATTTTTGACGCGGGCTTATTTACCATACAGTACTGTTTTATTTTTCGGATAAGTCTTTTTATCTTTTAATTACAGTTACCTTTTATAATTCAACAATGAGAGCTAAAGCTTAAAAAAATATTTGGTATTTTGACAATTACATGATAACATATTCAGTGTCTAAGAGGCCTAGAAGTTGCCTCTGAGCGTATTTAACAAACTATATCATGGTGAGTGTTCTGAGGAGCTCCATAACCTTATCACTGGCCAACAGTGGAAGTTTAGGGCTCTTAGCTAAACTAATAATCTTTCAACTACTGTTAAAATAGCTGGCAGAATATTAAATAATAATATTATATACGTCTACACTTGGTATAGGTATTTGTCGAGGGCAATTTAATAGCGAAAGTTAGACAAGACACGTTACAATGGTGTTAGGAAAATTAAAATTTGTTGATAAACATCTGGAGTTCAAAGTATCCTTTTATGTTTATTGAAGGTTTATTAGTACTGCAACTATTTATTCATACTGTAAATATAGTATTTAGTTTTTTTATTTATATTGTTTTAATTTGAACATACTTTATTGCACTAAAAATAACCTTTAGGGAGGCCTGACTAAGCATTTTTAACCGACTTAAAAGTGGAGGTTCTCAATTCGAATGCAGTTTTTTTTTTCTGTATGTTTGTTACGTGATTTCTCTGCCATTTACGAATTGATTTTAAGTATTTTCTTTTTGTTTGTTAGATCATACTTCAGAGGTAGTCAATCTAGATTCGTCCAGCACTTTTTGAGGAAATCAACAAAAACCGAAAAATATACACAGATTATTCAAGCACGCGATTTCTCCGCCAATTAATAATTGATTTTGATGATTCTTACTTTTTAGTTTAAGTATTTACACATAGGCTAGTTTTAAAGTCGGTTCTTGTTGGTTTTTTTATAATCGATTATTATTATATATATAT
Source organism: Tinea semifulvella (assembly GCA_910589645.1). Taxonomy (NCBI): domain Eukaryota; kingdom Metazoa; phylum Arthropoda; class Insecta; order Lepidoptera; family Tineidae; genus Tinea; species Tinea semifulvella. The sequence continues at coordinate 3,769,504 of OU342611.1, read as the reverse complement.
ATATCCTAGACGTTTTTTTTTAAATATACTATCACGACATGTGACCATAATGGTAAGTGGCGCGCAAGGTCCATGAATATTAGCCCACTGGAATCAGACACACATGACTGACATTAGTCCCTAACATTATGCCGACTTGACTTGCTTAGTTGGTAAGGTACTATTTTACTGGGTTTATCAGCACGAACGGTGAATCCCGGCCCCGGCAGACTGGGCAAATTACCACTATCAGTTAGCCTACCACCTATTTGTTGTTCCCGTTGAAAGTATGTGCCATTTGCAATGATGTCAAATGCCAATCTTTACTTTCCAGAAGAACTAATATTGTAAGCTTGCCGTGGTAATATTTGTATAAAAAGAACACCGCTTGAAACAAGACTTGACTCACCTAAACCTTCTCTGTTGGAGATAGGCCTGCCAGAAATTTCTGAAGAATTAGACCTACACTCGTCACGTTGCCCAGGCGGGTTGGCGAGGGTCTGTCTTCATTTTGAATGACAATTTATTGCACAAGTTCGCATGGGCGGAACTGGGGCTTAACATGCTTTCCGAGGCTCAAGGACGGTGGTGTTGTAAACATATGACACATATATGTAAACATATATACGTAAGAAAAGTGTATTTGGTATTAGTACATGCCGAGGTTCGAACCGACTTTTTTGGGTTAAAAAAAAATATATTTTGTTAATTCTATTGTCTATCTTAAATTGGTATCCATAAGGCATTTGATGCAGAGACTAAAAATAATAAACTTTATTGAAGGATAAGTTGACATTTGAATGGATACTTCATCTCCATTCTCTCAAATATTTCCGTAATGGGTCCCGAACTGCTTTATTTCCCAACTTTTACATTGTTCAAAGAATACTGCAGTAAAAAAGTCTTTTTATTTCTCTTTTGACAGCTTAGTTTGTCTCTCGCAGTTATTAAATCATTACAGCCCCTAGAACAGAGCGTCCTAGACCTCCATTGCTGGAGAACATATATCTGGAGAATTTGGGCTACACTCGCCACGCTGGCCAGACGTGTTGACGAGGATCTAATGACAATTTGTTAACGATTCCACAAGTTGGCATTAGTGGAACCGGGACCGACGTCTTAACGTGCTCTCCGAGGCACGGTAACAGTTGTGTTGTAAATCTATGACAAATGTACGTAAGAAAATTTGATTTCTCATTGGCGTTCGAACCGACCTTTGTAGGATTTTATGGAAAGCGTTCTAACAACCGAGCCACCACCGCGCTAAATTTTAAATTAAATTATGAAATAAGAATTTGGGCAAGGCAGACTGTAGTCTTTGCTCTCTGGTCAGCTTAAGCTCTTCGAACACAGAAATGTTAGTAAGACGTGCGGTCCAAGCACCACATCTCAAACACATCCATTCTCGCTCTATTCGCGGTTTTTATGATCCATGTCTCCAAACCGTACAGAAAAATGGAGAAGACAAGTGTTCTAACGATATGAATTTTTGTCTTTCTGGATATTTTGCTGTCACCCCATATTCTGATAAGTTGGGTCATTCCAATTCATCGACGAATTTCACCATCGCAGCCTTATTGCTGACAGTGGAGCTGAGGTATAGAAAATCGTTCCGGTTTCATAGGCATCAAGGTCTAATGTGCGCGTGAATTTGTAAGATTCGTCGACCACCATCAGCTTTGTTTTGCCTCTGTTAATGGATAGACCAAATTTTTCACTGACGACCTCCAACCGATTCAGAAGCTCCACCATTTCATTTTCTGACGAGGTAAAGAAGGTTGTATCATCGGCATACCGTAGATTGGAGTTTTTTTTACCACCAAATGTTACACCAAAATAGTATCGAACTGAAATCATTATTTTTTTAACGAATATTTACATTAATCGTTTTCCACGAAACAAGACTAATTAATGCGTAAAAAATCGATAGGTTCATTATTTTTTCAATTTACTTAGTGCGTAGTAATGGATAATTATGATTTATTAAACCCTTAGAGAGTTTTTAATTTGCTTTTAGTAGATGTTTTATATAAATTTACAATTAAGTACTTATTCTGTCTACTTAATAAATAAAAAATATTATAATTTATTTAAAATTAAAATATAACCTTAAATTAAAGGTGACCCCAGTCCGAGCCGCACTTGCCGCATTTGCCGAAATAATTACATTAGATAGATAGATAAATTCGCACAGAAAATAAAACATTTTACAGCTCGTACATAGGCAAACTTACTGTCTAGAAACATTACCTAGCAGCTAACTATTTGAATTGAGCAGGGATTTTTTAATAATAATATTTCCAGACAATTCACACAGCGCCATCTAATTTCCGTGGTAAGCTACGAGGCTTGTGTTACGGAAACTAGATATATATGTATACTTTTTTTTGTGTAGATATATACATATTATACATATAAACACCCAGACCTAGACAAATTATACAATGTACAACTTGCCCCCGGTGGGAATCGAACCCACGACCTCCCGAGTTCACGGCAACGTTTGTTACCACTAGACCACGGAGGCGGGATGACCACTAACGTTTTTGAGAAAAATACTCATTACTTAAAAAAAAAACTATGGTACTTGTCTCCCGATATATAGGTACATAAATAATACATTTCATTACAGCCCCAAGAACACAGCGTCCTAGACCTCCACTGCTGGAGATGGGCCTTCCAGAACTGGAGAATTTGGCTTACACTCGCCACGCTGCCCAGACGATTATGACAATTTATTAACGATTCTACAAGTTGGCATTAGTGGAACTGGGATCGACTACTTAACGTGCTCTCCATACACGGAAACGGTGGTGTTATAAATTTATGGCAAATGTACGTCAGAAAAGTGTATTTCTCATTGGTACATGCCGGGGGGGTTTGAACCGACTGTGTATTTGACCGCGTGCGTTCTAGGGGCTGTAATAATGATACCATCTAATAACATTTTCATATTTACGTTCTAGGTCGAATATCTAGATACACGATAGTGAGAATGTTACAGGCAATAAACTTTATGCATCAGAATTATATTCTGTAATCAAAAGTAATTATGATGCCTTTTAATGGCAGTTATACTAGCACGACATGTGACCCTGCGCCCACCTGATGGTAAGTGGCGCGCAGAGTCCATGAATGTTAGCAACTGGAATCAGATCCTTATGTCCGACATCAGTCCCTAACACTATGCCGGCTTGACTAGATGCCTTTTCACACTTCGCTTGAAGGACTCCGGGTTATAGGAAAGTGGAAACACAGAGGCTGGAAGAGCATTCCACATCTTTATTGTGCGACAGATGTATGAGTCACCAAATTTATAGGTACGCGAAGGGATAGTGACTACGGTATGTGGGTGCACATTCTGACCTGTGCGTGTGGTTCGGTTGCGGAATGGAGAGGAAAGAATTAGGTTATAGAGCTCTTTAGAGCACTCACCATAAGATAGCCGGTAGAACACGCTCAGAGAAGCTACATCTCGGCGAAGGATTCGAGAGTTCCAGATATAGTGGCATCGTCCACAATTCGAACAGCTCGCCTCTGTAGGACATCGAGAGCATCTGTGAGGTACTTGGCTGAGCCATCCCAAAGGTGTGAACAGTATTCCACGCATGATCTGATATATATAGATATGTATAATCGTAGGTCGAATATGTAGATATTAGTAACTATATAGTAAGAAGTAATAGCCAATAAATAATATATGAGCATTTCAAATTTTGATAGCATTGCACGCGTGACTGTAGGCGCGGTGTGTGCGTGTTATCTGATGATGAGTGATTGGATTGAAAGCTTCAGTATTATAGTTCTGTCACGCAACGAGCCAATCAATATTATTTTCGTTTAAAAGTCAACTTTTTAGATACACATCGAGACTGATTACTTAATGAAAGGTATCTATCTATACAAGTGTATGGTTACGTTTGGACAAGTATTTCATATGTTTAGTTCGTAGCAATATACAAACAATATAAAATAATTACAATATTATTAATTAACCTAGAAAAATAAACTAAATCTAAATAACAAATTAAATATAATAAAAATTTAAGCATCCTAATGTCTCATTGTAAGGACAATATCAACATTTCCTCCAGGCCATTGTCCAGTGGCATGGTGCCCAAAACACTGGCAGCATTTTCTCGTTGAATTTCGATACTAATCTTTTCAGCGAGGAAGCTGCCAGCCCGTGGGTCACCAAAAACGTCGACTAGTTTTTTTGAAATTTCTTTAAATAAAGTTTTTGCCTCGAGGCCCCACGGTCCCATGGTTTCAACGGCAAAGGCCACAAATATTATGATCCTATTAAAATTATTTTAAATAGGAGATTTTAAGTTATTCGAAGTAAATTACAAAAATAGTTAGTTTATTTTGTAGAATAGTTTTAATTTCATACGTATTTTTTAGTTTAGTTTTATTTACAATGCCTACTTTAAATTTGTGGTCATATACCCTACTCATACCTCTATAATTTTTTATTCGAAGTAATATATTATTATTATTATTCCAAGGCTCATTGACGTCTCTGGTGACAATAGGGCTGGCAGTTTTTTCTCCCAAAAATTAAGTATCATAATTCAAAGGGGAATTGCTGCTAGTGTATTGGGCACCATGCCACAAGACAGCGATTTGGAGGAGCAATTTTTTTTGTAAGTATGTATTTTTATTTTCTATGTATTATTATTATTATTATTTTTTAGGTTAAATTTAAATTTTGTTTTAATATAGTTTATTTAATATTGTAATTCTTTTATATTGTTTGAATTTTACAATTAATTTTTAATCTATGATATTTTAATATTTTGTAATTAATATCTTAAATATTCCTAATAGTTATTATGACTAGCGATTAAGTCCGAGGTACCGAGTTCAATTCCAGTTCGGGACACAATAATTTATTTGTAATATTTTTCGACTTATGTACGGTGGTGGCTCGGTTGTGGCGCGGTGGTGGCTCGGTTGTAAGAACGCGTTCTTTAAATCCTACATAGGTCGGTTCAAACCCCCGCGGGAAGTATCAATGAGAAATATACTTTTCTTATGTACATTTGTAATAGATTTACAACATCACCATTCCCGTGCCACTAATACCAACTTGTGGAATCGTTGATAAATTGTCATAAAAATTAACATTTGAAGCCTAAATTCGAAATAATTTTAAATTTCTAGCCAAACGACATATATTTGAGATCAAAGTGGCCAGTTCGACAAAAAGTCAATTTCATATATAAGGACCTAATATTAGGAAGTTTTAATTATAATTTTGCTATTTAAAAAGTAGGTTATTTTCATCAAAGAAATACAATATTAACAAATCCACCTAAAATTTTAATAAAGGGACCATTACGCACAGATTGGAGCCAAAATTTAAATTAATTACAATTTCTTAACGAGCACCTTTGTCTAAGAATGTCAATTGTGAAATAAAACTGTGCATAGAACTCCGACCGCTAAATGAACCGACCAGGGGTGGAGCGATTAAAAGCGTTTCTCATAAATTATGTCTTGGATATAGACTTAGATATGTCTAAGCATTTTGTTTCCAAAAATATGGCACACCACCAACACAACAAATAAGACAGAAAAGGTTTAAATTTACCAAGATAAGATAAGATAAAAGATGAAAATTCTTTATTTGCATAAATGTTAGTCTAATTTACAGGTCTTATAGTAAACTAACTTAACGTAACAACATTTGTCAAGTAAATTGCCGAGCAAATATATCAAACATTAATGTCAATTTTTATTTAAAATATGTGCAAAAACTTACATGTAGGTATTCATAGAATATTGTCAGCTTAAACTTTAGGTATTGCAATTGTCAAAATATTTTTTTAAATTATAAAACATATTTTCTTTTAACCAAATTATTAATTGATTTTTAAATACATTTATCCCAACAATTTTAATTTGTTAGGTAATTTATTTTAAGTTCGTATACACATAATTAGGCAATTTTATTACATTTTGTTTTTTTTTAGGATTTATATCTACATATGATGATGATCATAGGGGTTTCTCCTACTTTTATTTAACTTAGGTTTTTATTTAACTTATATTTAAATTAGGTTTTTAATTAGTAGGTCTTTTTTTTTATTATTTAAAAAAAAAACAAAATTCTTTATTGTATAGATTGCTTATTCTAATTACAGTTGTATGTACATGTCATGATGATGCAATCTGCCCATATTATGGGCATACAATATGCTTATGTCAATAGATATTTATTTACAATAATAATAATAGTCAATAAAAATATTATGATCGTTTGGGATGGTGACCGGATCTTCGCCGGGGATACTTGGTACCCCCTGCTCCACCGAATCCTTGACCGCCACCTTAATCGAGTAGGACTGCCGTGTACTGGGGGCCGTGTTGTGGTTGTGCTAGCTATTGGGGGGTAATTAGCCGTAATCACCAAGCTTGACAGATTGGACATCGCAGTTTGGAAATGCCACTCTCGAAGTTGTGCAGGAAAACGTCTACATTATATATTATACAATGGCACGTTTATGATCAAAAGGTTTATGTAGGTGATTACTGAGATATATATCTTTATATTTTATCTTTGTGTTACCAGTGTTTCTATCGAGAAAACACGTCGCGTCAATGTGATTGGCTGATGTGCCCCATTCGTTCTGTTCGGCGTAGGTTGCTTAAATACAGTTGAAAACGCTGGCAACGAGTATTATTTATTTAACTTTCAGTTAACAATAAAATCACAAGCAAAGTCTGCATATATTATATAACTATGCGACTCAGTATTTAATACTTCGTAAAATCTGCTTTATGTAAGTCTTGTTTCAAGAGGTGTTATTTTTGTATAAATATCACCATGGCAAACTTACAATATTAGTTATCCTTAAAAGTTAAAATTGGCATTTAAAATCATTGCAAATGGCACATACTATCAACGAGAACAACAAATAGGTGGTAGGCACCGTTCTTACCGATAAACCGAGTAAAGTGTATCCACACGCTTCGGGATCAGGCTCAGTCAAGCCGGCATAGTGTCAGGGTCTCATGTCAGTCATGAGTGTCTGATTCCAGTTGTTAACATTCATGGACCTCGTACTCCACTTACCAGCAGGTGGGAGCAAGCTAGTGTAAAAAAGGAGTATTTAAAATTTGGAGGCAATATTTTTGTATTCGATTGCCGGGATCTTAGTCTGTCTATAGCCTTGACACTTGGTAAAGTTAATCATGCCTGAAACAGACACCGAAACGTTTTCTTAGCTTAGATTCCATTCAGTTGGGGGTACCTCGAGCTGTAACATTATTCAATTTGCCCATGAGATCCAACATAAATAAAAAAAAGGATAATATAATTTATTTCGGTGCTGGCCGCTTTTTGTCTTGCTTGAGATATTCTCGGGCCGGGACGCTAAAGAACGTAAGTCGCAAAATGCATTTTTAATAGCTTTACTTTTTTGTCACTTTTGTGATTTGTCTGAATCCGAAATGAACTTTTAAATGTTTAATTAGTTTTTGTTTAATCAACTTACACCAAGAATTAATATTCTGAATTTGTTAATATTTACAATTATTTCTTATTTGTAACGATTGTTTCATGTTCCTTAACATTTAAATGTGGTGATGAAGATGACTTATGTAATTTTTGCTACATATTTTGTATTTTTCTTTTTTTCGAATAAGTGACCCTATTGTTAATGTCTACTACGTAGATTTATATCTTATTGTATTTAAGTTATAAACTGAATATATAACTTAAAATATAAGAAATTAGAGGTTCTCAAATCAAATCAAATCAAATCAAATCATTTATTTCCTTAGGTTAGTACACAACACTTGGATATTGTCAATACATATATTTTAATACAATATAAACTTGGCTGGACCGAATCTAACAGCAATACAATTTATAATAAATAAAAAATAAAACATTGTTGCCATAAGCGAGGATTTTGTACTTTTTTATAACTAGATACTTAAAATTTAATTCGTGGCTGTAAAAAGGCCGTGTCAGCTTATGATCTAATAACATTTAAGTCCTTAAATATAAATTCGTGGCTGTAAAATGGCCGTGTCTGCTTACAATCTAGTAATAATAATATTTATGTCCATAAATATAGATTCGTGGCTGTAAAATGGCCGTGTCAGCTTACAATCTAGTAATAACAATATTTATGTCCATAAATAACAAATCGTGGCTGTAAAAGGGCCGTGTCAGCTTATAATCTAAAACAAACAATTACAATTATTAATAATGTCAACAAAACCCAATTCGTGGCTGTAAAAAGGCCGTGTCCAACTTAAGATCTAAATATTACTAATATATGAAAATATATGAAACAAATTTCTATGCAATGGTATCTTTTAGTGCGTCCTTAAGATCATAGTAACTTTTATTAATTAATATTGATTTAATCTTTATTTTAAATTTTGAACATTCTAGACATTTTATTTCCTTAGATAGTTTATTGTATAGTTTAATACCATTGCATAGAAAACTTTTCAATGATTTTGTTAGGCGAGTTTTGGGGCATTTAATGTCATCTTTAAACCTTGTGTTATGGGTATGCAGGTCAGAGAATTTAGTCAAGTTTTTTTCATTCTTTTTAATGTACAGCAAGCATTCCAACACATAAATACTATTTATGGTTAGAATACCTAACTGACGAAAAGACTCCCTACATGTATCTCTAGGTTTCATTTTAAGAATATTTCTTACTGCACGTTTCTGTAGAATAAATATCCGTTTGGCGTCTGCAGCTGTACCCCATACTAACAAGCCATAGCGAGCCAGGCTTTCGAAGTACGAGTAGTATACTGCTACTGCTGCATCTCTGCCACAAAACTCTCTAACCTTCTTTATAGCAAAGCAAGCTGCACTCAACTTCTTAGCCAAGGTATCTATATGAGATTTCCATGTTAATTTATTATCAATTAAGACTCCTAAAAATGTGTGTTCTGTCACAAAGTCTATTTTGCATTCCTTGGCTATAAGATTATTGAGGCAGCTCTTGTCTTTTGTAGCAAGGGCAAAGTTAATAAAATTAGTTTTATTAACATTTAAGAGAAGGTTATTACATTCAAACCAATGTGCTAATTGATTCATTGTACGTTTAATTTTTTCTGTTACCTCGTTGCGGTCCTTATAACTTAACAACAGAGAGATGTCGTCAGCAAACATGATATTATTAATATCTTTATCTAAGCATGAGTTTATGTCGTTGACGTATATGAGAAAGAGTAATGGTCCTAAGATTGATCCCTGCGGGACACCATATTCAATGTTGTGCTGGTTGGATCTTGTTTTATTAACGTCCACAATCTGTTGTCTCCCTCCTAAATATGTTCTAAATACATTTAATTCTTTGCCCCTGATACCATAGTGTTCAAGTTTAGCAATAAGAATGTCATGATGCACACAATCAAACGCTTTGGATAAATCGCAAAATATTCCAAGCGTGTAATTTTTTTTCTCTAGAGATTCTAGTATCCTGTTTAACATGTTGCTTAGTGCGTCGACTGTTGACCTTTCCTTCCTGAATCCAAATTGATTACTATATAGTAAATTATTATCATTAATATGCTTGAGAAGTCGTTTATAAATAATTTTTTCATAAATTTTACTAAATATAGGAAGTATAGACACTGGTCGATAATTTTGTGCATCATAACGATCCCCTTTTTTGTAGAGCGGAATGACTCTCGCTATTTTCAAGCTATCGGGAAAAACTCCTTCGTCCAAGCACTTATTAATTAAGTTAGCTAATGGACCTGCTAATGATTCCGATAGATATTTCAGAAGTGCAGGAGATAGGTGCCATAAGTCCTGTGACTTCTTGGGCTTGAATGTTTTAACTACTGATATAATTTCACGTTCTGTTGTTTCCTCGAAATTTGCAGAGTTAGCTACTTTTAAGGTATACATACTTGTGTACTCTATGGCTTTGTTTAAATTAATATTAAGTTTAACAGTTACTTTTTTTGCAATATTTGAGAAGAATGTGTTAAATTGGTCTGCAATTTCTTTATTTTCCGTTAGCCTAACCTTATTTTCTGTTATCAGTTCAATTTTTGAATCATCTTTCGAGCATGCTTTACCCGTCTGTTCTTTAATTATTTGCCATGCAGTTTTAATTTTATTTTGGGAGTTCTGTATTCGATTTCTAAGATTTATTTGTTTGGCCTGACTTGAAACCCTTTTGAATATTTTACTGTATACCTTAATGTATTCTCTCATTTTATTATTATTAAAGTGCTGCAAGAAATCGTATAAGAAAAAGAGCTTTGACCGGGATATCATAATGCCTGGTGTCATCCAGTTTTTATTGTTTTTTGTTAACAGTTTGACATTCTTTACGGGTAGTCTAGAATTGACTAGGTTAATAAATTCTTTAAAAAATATACAAAAATGGTCTGTATTGTTTATAATAATATTTTCTTTAATCATATTCTTTAGATCTATAATGTTATTAAAGTTAAGTTTACGAGTGATAGTACTCTTCAATTTATTGGCACATATCCGATTATGATTCCTTAGTACGATTTTCTGCAATCTGTGATCAGATTTGATACCCAAAACTGCTTCTGAATTTATAACCATTCCATCTGTAAATATATTGTCAATACACGTTTTACTACTAGGTGTTATGCGAGTATATTGAAATATTGATTGTTTTAACAAGTAACAGTTCATAATATCAGATAAATCATGTGATGTTTGGTTATCTAATGGGAAATGTACGTTAAAGTCACCACATATGACCAATGTTTTACTACTTTGATGGCTTACTTTGCCTAAACATTCATCTAGAAGCTTAATAAATTCCTTTAGGTCAGCTGAAGGCGACCTATAAATACTACATATAATAAAGTCATTCAGCTCTACGCAGCTAACCTCAAACACTTTGTCCCTCGTCATGGCAACAATGTCACTTCTATTTTTTACCTTTATAGTGTGCCTAACATATATCATAGTGTTACCTCTTTTAAATTGTACTCTATTACTATTACTCCCAATGTTATAATCTTTAATTTCATACATTGATACTGATTCTGGGTCCAACCATGTCTCTGTCAGACATAAAACATCAATATTATTATTGCACATAAACAGTTCCAAATCTAGTAGTTTATTTAGTAGTCCTTGCACATTCTGGTGTGCGATTGTTATATTATTACTGCTATCACTATTAATTTTACTACAGATTTTCTTCTTATTACTCCTGTAGTCATTATTATTAGCTCCTGCTTTTATGTTGTATCTGTTGTGATTGAACCTGATTGAAAATTTGTCTCCTTATTTGTAAAATAATTTGTTATATAATAACATATGATGTTGGTTTCTTCTTTAGTTGTAATTTTGTTAATATTATTATTACTTATGTTGATCAGATTTGCTTCTGGTGAATAAAATGAAATTAAATTTAATTTTAAATTAATATTATTTATAATCCTGTTTACATTTACATAATTCTTTAGATTGTTAATATAAGGGATATTTGAGAATATAACTCTTATATTTTTCTCTATTGCACTGTCTATTAATTTACTTATGTCACTTATATAGCTTAGTATTTCAGTATTATTAAATTCTTTGATCAATATTATTAGTGTATTTAAATCTTCAGTTTTAATCATATTATACGCTGCCTCCATTATGTGTTTGACTGGAGCATTGTTATATGTCTGACAATAGACATTATAATTATTGCTAAGTTTTCTTTTTAAATGTATTCCTAGTCCCTTCGATAATCTGTCTCCAACAATGTTAACGTTTAATTTATTATTCTTCTTAATTTCTTCCAAATTGTGTCTCTTTCTTTCACAATTTATTGAATTCCTAAGCGGAAAGTTTTTATTATCTTTACTTTTGTTGCAGATCTTCAGATCATTGTCATGCAATACATTATTTATTCCTTGTTCAGTGTGTTTTCGAACATTTCTTCTAAATTTACTCAATCTTTTACATTTAATTTCCAATGTTTTCTTGGTTTTATTTAGTTCGTATATTTTTTTAGTTAGTCTATTATTTTTAGTTTTACTTGTATTTTTATTTTTTTTAATATTCAGTCTGTCTTTGTTTGCTTCAATTTGTTCTTTATAGTTATTGTTTTTCATTTTTGATAATTCTAGTTCATTGTGTAAATATTTATTTCTGTTCTCAAATTCAATAAGTTTAATTTTTAGTGGTGTTATGACATTAATAGGTGCGGCAATATCTTCGTAATCTTTTGTAATAGTTTTATTTATTTCTGTAACATTAAATAAATCATTTTGTAGGTCTATATTTTCTGATTCTTTTTTAGCAAGCTCCTTTTTAAGGGATTGGTTGTCTTTACATATTTTTTCAAATTCTGAGGAATTTTCATCTTGTTCCTTTATCAATGTTTCTATAATCTGTTCTTTTTTTAACAATTTTCTATGTAGGTCAGATATTAGCTTTTCATAGGTCTGAATACTGTCAGTCATTTCACTATTTTTCTTTTCGTACTCTTCTATTAAAATATCCTTTTCCTTCATTAATTGTGACCTAGTTTTTACATTAACTATTGGCCTGTAACTCATCTTGAAGTAATAATTCAAATTATAATAATTTTAATTAATCAATAATAAAATGTATAACAATGAAATATAATTTCTGCATCAATATAATAGTAATGATTATTTCTTCATTAATGTAATATTATTATTTAATATTGAAAAATAACAGTAGTTTATGCCCCGCTACCATTTCACGCTTGTCATATTATTATTTTAGTCATTAAAGTATCCAGTTATATATAAAACTATAGGGTTATACCACATCTATAATTTTATTCCCTTTTTGTCCGTCCAAAGTGCACAGTTGATTAATGGCTCTGTGTTTTGAATAGTTTATTTGTTTGTTTTATGACATTTTATGAGATTAAATTCCAAGTAAAATCATAGTACATACCTCCTATACATTGTATACGATTACTTTTCACACAATGAGGCACGTATTTGCTCTTAAATGCTGGTTTATCACAGTAGTTATTGGTGTTCTTCACCAGAAGAAAAGAAAAAAAAAAAAAAAAAAAAAGATTTATTTCTTGGTACTTTACTTCTAACGATTAATTTCCGCACTGAAGATCATAAAACATCCTTGTTAATGAATTTGAATGCTATTTTAGCTCATAATTGTTGACTATTAATAGTTTTTAAATCAAATAACCACCGGTTTGTTTTTAGGTTATGTCATTTTACTCCAACACATAATTTTAGTTTATTTACGATTTTAAACAGCTTTCTTTATAGTTGCACTTTTATTTCTTCATTTTTGTATAATAATATCGTCTGTTTAAGCACAAATTTTATTGAAATTACATTAAAACTGCAAGAAATAACTTTCGGCCCCCGGTGCGTTCCGGTATATCCGGTGCGTTCCGGTATATGGTATATCTGCTCATGCAGAGAGAAAAAACATTACTCATACATTAAGTTAATTTAGTTGATAAGTAATATATTATTAGTACATATCAAGCTGTCTGGCCAGCGTGGCGAGCGTAGGCCAAATTCTCCAGATATATGTTCTGGAAGGCCCATCTTCAACAGTGGAGGTCTAGGACGCTCTGTTCTAGGGGCTGTAATGAATGAAAAAAAAACTGAGTTTGGATGCTTTTGTATTTTACAAGTTTGGGTTCCTGTCACACAGTCTACAATTGTATTCAAATAAATAAAGATAATTAATAAATAAAAATTGAGAAATAAAAATGCTTATTTTGTGACTTATGTTCTTTTGTCAAACCAAAATTATACGCCAAGTCGGAATAAATGCTACATTTTCTTATGGGTTATTTTCGTAGGGATGTCAGGTGTGTGATGATAATGTTGTTTATGAATGATGTGTTGAGAATTATGCTTAAATTTGAATGATGATTTGTATCGTGCTTACCTCCTCGATTCTCACTGTCCGCTGGCTTCACCTGTATAGCTCGGTTCATCTGGAAAGAAAACATATAAATTAATTTAAGTGTACTAATATATATGTATTTATTTTGCCAACCCGTCAACAACAGCAAGGTTGCCTATATTCTTCAGAAATATGTTTTAAAAATTAAGTCAATATCTAAATATATTTATTACGTTAACCTGATTATAGGCATTTATAACACGTCATTATTAGGACTAAGCAGCAAAGTGGTCCCAACAGAAGACTAGTAGAATAAAAAAAACTATTTATACCTAAATAAAAAACGGCCACAATTTTATTATTTTACTGGCTGTTTTGCTCGGCTTTGCCCGTGTAAACGGCGACACGAAAATAATTTTATTGCGCATTATTTTTATTTTGCTATATCTTCTAATATATCTATATCTTCGTTTGCTATATTTCATTTGCATGGTGTAAAGGAAACAAATAATCTTCATGAAATGTTCAAGCCAACTAACGTATGTAAAATGATAAGAATTAATACCGTATTTGTGTAAATAGGTTTCTCATTACCGCTTTATAATTGGCCATTTTTTTTAAGTATTATAATGGATATAGTATGTTATCCTTAAGAGATAGACATATGCCATCGCGGACCTTTCTATAGACCTATATAAGATACACAATTCCACCATACAATATTTTGTTATATCTCAATGGGTTGAGACAGCGTTTTCGTTGAAAGCTCCAAGACGGCTTATTTTTTTTCGACACCTCCAATAAATAAACCAAACAATATCGTTAATGTATACAAAAATTTAACAAATTATATTATTATTATTATTAAATTCTTTATTGCACAAAATAAGTGTACAAAGGCGAAGATTAATGCCTACAAGGCATTTTCTAACATCTAACCTTTGGGAGAGTGTGAGATTAAGGGTAGTGCCGATATCAAGTTTAACAATATAGAATATACTACACACACTACATACTAATAGATACTTACACTGGTACATAAATTACACATATACCTATAAATAAACGTATATACACATATATATATTATGCCAAATATATATTTTTAGCCTGATGACGACTCCTGTTTGTCTAGAAATAAAGCAGTGACCAAGCGCTTAAAAACGTACTATATACTGTAAACGTAAGTATATACTGAAACCTTCCTTGAGAACTACTAACCATTAGTGTCTGTTTTCAAACAGCATGAAAATCGGTGCAATAGTTTTGAGTTTATCCCCAACATACAGACAGACGTGGCGGAGGACGGCGTTTTATAATATGTAGTAATCATAGTGATAGTAACTCTATTAGAGATGGGAACTAACCATTGAGGCTGGCAATATTTCCCTTCGGTATAGCAAAACTAAGTTGGTCGAAATAATTTGCCAGCCCTCTTGTCTCCGGATTTTTCCATTAGGCATTTGGACAACTCCTTGGCCCTGCGCTAGGCTGAAGGTTGTTTTTTCATTTAAATCGTATGTTTGTATGAGATACATTGTTAAATATTTTTATATATATTTTTACATACTACATATCTTTACGCCTTTTGCATTATATATCTGGTTCGTCAATCTCTCTTCACTCATCCTTTCACATGTCCGAACCATCCGAGCATGCCTTTCCTTATTTTTGTCACTATGCTTTTTTTAATACCTATCCTTTTGCGTATTTCGTCATTACGTATGCGTTCCGTCAAGGTGACGCCGCATATCCGACGCAACGACCTCATCTCTACTGCATTAACTTTACTCTCATGCGTATTCTGACATATCCACGTTTCGCTTCCATACATTAGTGTTGGTACTAGCATACATTGTGTATGGCGAGTCGAGCTTAGTCACTGACATTTCTTATATATATTTTTAATTGCTTATAATTGTTGATTGCATGAAAAATGTGGATAATGTGGTTGGATATACTGTTGCTTATCTTAATTAGTTAATATTTAGGTAGTAATTTTTACTGTATGGTTGTTTTTTATCCTATATAAAATAAAATTCAAATAAAACCTGAAATCGTATAGAAATCTAAATTGATTGTACCATTGAAGTTGTCCCAATTATTACATAATGCATTTTACTATAGAACGGAATGCTTTGGGATAGATGTGCATAATTAACCGATTGGTCAATTTGACGCTCGTACGTTTAAGGCTCGAACACACTGGATGGTATTATATAAATAATAATATTATTGACTTTAGTAACATCCTAATAATTATATCTCTTAGCTTAAAGTATGACAATGCCTATTTACAGCAGCTATAATTTTAAGATTGATATTGTAATAATTATGTTTGCGTTCGTTGAATGTACTGATCGAAATACAAAAAAATATATAAATAAAATAAAATTAAATAAAAAGAAAATAACCTTAACATTATTTTAATTTATTTTTTTACATGCTAAAACGCAAAATACTATAGGTATATTTATTCTCCTATGCCAACTTGAAAAAAAAAACTAAATTATTTATATATTTTTATAAGGAAACTTTTCTGGATTATGTATACATACATACATATTTTCACGGCAAATCCCTTGCGGGGTAGATAGAGACAATTGAGCCCTACTTTACACGATCATGACATACCACTTTCGCTTCAAAGACATTTATCAACCTCTTCATACATGCCCTTTTGTTACGAAGAATTTACCCACAACTTTCGCTTTATATATCTGGTTCGTCAATCTTTTTCGACATGCCCGAACCATCGTAGCATGCCTTTCCTTATTTTTGTCCCTGTGCTTTCTTTTATTCCTACCCTTTGCCGTATATCAACGTTACGTATGCGGTCCGCTAATAAGCATTATGTAATTTTAATAATTTTTAAAATTGTGGTTTAAGATCTGTATAGGAAACAATTATGAGCATTTATGGTGATAAACAATTTTTTTTTAGTAATTTTGTAAGTAAGGGAAGGCAAAGGGATTTAGCTCATACGGCCATCATCAAATTCAAAATGTGTATCAAAACTTTATGGTTTTATTGAAGTGATTCGTAGCAATATCGCCTAAACATGGTTACGACCGCAAATTTAGACGCGAAAGTACCTACCATGTTTAATTGCGGTTCGAGATCACAAAAAAATAATTACTTGTCATGACGGGGCCTGCAGTAAAGTTGGCTAAATGTGTACTTGTTTTGAAAAAGTAGAAAGACACTGGTTTTTGATCGCAAGTAATCAAGGAGCGGTAGTGATTCGGTTATAAGAACGCTTTTCTTAATCCTACAAAGGTCAGTTCACCCCCCCCCTCCCCTCCCCCCTTACGAATATTTATCATAGATTTATTTATATTAACACTTTAAGAAAAAAAAGAAAAACGTGTTTATTGAATCAAGAAGTTTTTTTATATATTTTTTTTATACTAGCATGACTTGTGACCTTGCACCCACCCGAAGATAAGATGCGTGAGAGGTCCATGAATGTTAACAACTGGAATCAGACACTCATTTATTTATTTCAAAACTTTATGCACTAGGTACACAGGCGGACTTAATGACTGATATCAGTCCCTAACACTATGCCGGATTGACTGGGCATGTCGAGCCTTATCCCGAAATGTTAGGTTACACTTTACTGGGTTTATCGACGAACGGTGGATACGTATCCCCGCCCTGGCAGACTGGGCAAATTACCACCATCAGTCCGCCTATCACCTATTTGTTGTTCTCATTAATAGTATGTGCCAATGCCAATTTTTACTTTACTAAAACTAATATTTGTAAGCTTGCCACGGTGATATTTATATAAAAATAACACCGCTTGAAACAAGACTTACTGTAAACTGTTTTTAACATTTTATGTGTGACCGTGATTGTTTGAGGTGCTAGTGTACGACGGCCGTATCTTATTTACCTTTTAACTATGGAGATGACGTCCAGACCGCGCAATAGCCCCGGTACACTAGCTCAACTTTAACTCCAGCAAGAAAGAAATGTTACCAATTATGTGGTATTCTGTCTCCTACACGAAACTTACTGAATTATAGGAGACAGCTGTTTAAACTGTTTACAGCGCGGGATGTTTGTATTTCCATTTTCAACCTTAGCACCAGTGTGTACAGGCCTTTAGGTTGCAACTAACTGACTATTGTTCGCATTCAGAAGTGAATATTCGCCATCCATTGCGGTTTTAACGCGTCCGCCAATTTCTATTTTCAAACTAATGTGCCGTATTATTACCGCGCCCGTGTCGCGGAAATTGGCGGCTCTAATAGTGATTTCCAATCATTGACCTAAATATGGACCGGTCAAACTCAGTGATTAAATTGAGTATCAGACTAAATTTACAAACTAAATATTTGTTTAGACATATTAAAACTATATTAATAATAGTAATAAACGTACGGAATTGTATGTAATTTTATTTATTTATAGCTCCCTGCAGGCCTCTTCCACACTCCCAAAGGTTAGCTGTAATGAAATACTTTTAAGGCAATAAGTTCGTTCTTGTACATTACTTTTAAGTTTAGTAGTAGACTTCCACTGCTGGAGATAGGCCTTCCAGAACATATTACTGTAGAATATAACCTACACGGCGAATGTAGTCCCAAGTATATACATATATTTGACCTGCTAGCTATATTTAACAGTAGTTGAAAGATTATTAGTTTAGCAGCAGTACGCAGGCATCGATCAGCGCCCTACATGTACAGTACAATAATAGCTTCAGGATATTGTTGGGGCTGCCACGTTACTGTAGTGCGTCGGCAATGATTGCGCAGGCCCATACAGATGACTTCTGTGCTATAAGACGCAAAACCACTGCATCATTGCTTAATAAAGTGAGGACAAGCACTAACGGTATCCTGAAGATGATATCTGAAAGATATGGGTCGCCGTGCATTAGCTGCTTCGTGCAGCTGCTGGTCTGGCGGGAGTGAGATGCATCCTGTCAGATTGGTGGGGGGCGGAGTGGTTACTGCACGCTCATATTGTTTTAATATTATCATATTTTTTACTTTTATTTTAATTTTTATACTAACATTAGTTGTAAGGATTTTGTAACTTACAAGTGAGCCTAGTTGCTTTGAATAAACGTATATTATTATTATTAGCTAGCAGCGACATATTTGTCTAATATTACTAGTTTTGATATTATTTGTAAAAGTGCCTACCTACATCTTTTGTAGGATTATTTTATTGTGACACCCTAGTAATAAGTATTTTTGATTAATACAATATTTGAATTTGAATTTAACTGAATGTGTTACTTCTGGCCAGCACACGGATTGGCAAGGGTAACTCATAATATACTTAATACATACGCATCCTCTTGCCTTACACTTTCCTTGAAAACGAGTTTCCGCGACACGTGTCCGAAAAAAGAGCCGGTCTAGATAATAAAAATGTATAAGTCAATTATATCAATAGTATCTAGCTTGCCATAGAGGCGTTCTGTCCAATAAATGCATCCAATAAGACGGTTTATTGCGTCGAATTAGTATAGAGAGCAGCTGAAGAGAGCATTAAGTGAGAAATATGTTAGTAACCGCAAATAAACGGCGCGCTTTATCTTGGTTAGGGCCGATATATCAATTCCACCATAGATAGATTCACATTTATCACAAGATCCCGCCAAAGGAACCTGAAGTGTTTTGTTCTTGTTTTTAATGTTCAAAACATATATTTGGGTGACTCAACTTTTTAGACACTGCTTTTGTAGAAAACGCAGAAAGTATATAGTTTATTTTTTGTTTATTTAAATTGTATATTTAAAATATAAATCGTATCCGCGCGGCATGGTGGCAAGAACGCTGGCCGCATTTCCTCGCTATGCTGATTCTCTGGGCGAGGAAAGAACCAGCCCTCTTGTCACCAGGGCAGACAATTAGACGAGAGGTGATGATTTTTAAACATGTTTTAGCGCTTGGAACCCACGGGTTTAAAGTCTCTTATTATAGTAGTCTTTGATTATAGATACGTATTTGCGCCGCTTGCGCTTGCGCTCTGCGCTATCAGCTGCGGCTTCCGCTGTTAGCGCTGCTCCCTAAGGTGTGACAAAACCAAAGTGTCGACACAAGTGGTATCCCACCCTAAGGCCTGTCCCCGCTTCCAGGGGATCAGCGTCATACCATCAGGTCTCTTGCCATCATCGCATGGTTAGGTTGGTTTTAATTTATATTAATATAATTATTAAATAATATTAGGGATATGGTTATGGAGCTCCTCAGAACCCTCGCCGTGGTATAGCTTGTAGAACACGCTATAAATATATTAGTATTTTGTAGGTATTTAGTTTTTATATTAATTAGGTTTTTATTTTAGTTTATTTAATTTAAGGTTTTGTTTAGTTTATTTTTAATTTTATTATTTAGGTAGCTTTTAATTTATATTTATTGTTTGTATTTGTGTAACTAGAAAATTATTATTTATTAATTTACTCCAACAATAATTTAATATACCCACTAGTTTATTATCGTTAAGCACAATATTCACATACCCACATTATTATAAACTAATGAATTAAAAAAAAAACTATCATTGTTTTATCATGCAAAGAGTTATAGATAAATGCAATGGCTTTTCCGCATTCTCTTTGCGTTCATTATCTTAACGAGGAGTATAATATTTTAATATAATGAGATAGATATCCGAGTCTGCTTGGTATAAATATTGTTTAATTAATTAATATTTTTCATATACTCACTAATATTATAAAAAAGCTTTTTAATATAAATGTTTGTTTCGCATTAACACTGTTTCTACTATACCGATTTTAATTGTTTATTGTTTATTAATTATCCGTAGGAACCTTGTTTGTGGAAACACTTGGATTTGTCAAAGTTTGCAATTTTATATATGTAATGTTATATACTTATATATAATTATGTTTTGTATAGGGACCGCCTCCGTGGTCTAGTGGTAACAAACGTTGCCGTGAGGTCGAGGGTTCGATTCCCACCGGGGGCAAGTTGTACATTGTATAATTTGTCTCGGTCTGGGTGTTTATATGTATAATATGTATATATTTACAAAAAAAAAAGGAGTATATTATGTAGTTTATCAACCATCTTGTTTCCGTAACACAAGCCTCGTAGCTTACCACGGAAACTAGATGGCGCTGTGTGACCTGTCTGGAAATATTTATTTATTTATTTAATGTAATTAATACAATGACACAGAAAAATAACCGGATACGAGAAAGCAAGAAACAGTCTGCTACTATATAGTCGTCAAATATACAATGTCAAATATAATTATAGAAGCTGTAAATGGGGGTTGTCACTTATGAACTAAAATTAAAACTAAGCCTAATTAATAAATAATGACCAATTATAAATATATATTTTATCAAATATTCCAAAAGACCAAAATATGGAGACGAATAAATATTAAGTTCTCACAGAAGAAATAATAAGGAACGGGTTCAAGACTTTACGCTGTGAAAGTTGGTGCGAGATGGGTTCCAGCATAATCTTTGCACCACTTACTGAAAGAATTGGGTTTAAGAATGTCTGCCGTCAATACATTTATGGAAAGAGCTTCCAAGACGGCATTAATAATAATAATAATAATAATAATATGTTTATTTACCAATATACCTACAAAATACAATCTACACTTATTCCAAACAAATATTTATCAAATAGTAAGTATACTGCAACAATGGTATTATACACTATTTGGTTGGGTAGGGAGAGAAGTAGAATGGTGGATAAATGAAAATAATGCCTTCTTTTCAAACCAGCCTATTGTCGGTCGCAAGTCCGAGACATAATTCTTCTAATCTCTTTTAAGTATCCTAATTCAAAGGGGAAATGCTGCTATATTTTTTATAAGTATTTAGTTTTTATTTTCTATTTATTTATTTTTTTGTTAAATTTAGATTTTGTTGTAATATAGTTTATTTAATTTAAGGTTTTGTATGAAATAAATATATTATAATATTAAAGGTTAGTTGTTAAAAATACCTGTGTACAATTTTAGTGCACTAAAGTATACAATGTATGTACATACATAAACAATATATGATTATAACCACAGAGTTAAGGAAGCAGAGACAACATATTATTTAGTCGTATAACCATATAAGTTGCGCTTACTCATTCTCATGGCAAAGATCATATAGCTATCTCACTTCCTCAGTTCACATACACACTGCATAAACGAGCAACCGTGGCATTTTTTTATTGAAACCATAGACTACAAGGCAATTGACAGACAATAAAGTAACAACAGCGAACTCAACCATCTCGACTTATTATTGTGATTATTCATTATTTAACTAAAATTACATCTTGAAAATTTTACTAAATCATGGTCTAGTGTAGTGCTTATATGTGCGACAGTGCAAAACATAAAAAAGTGCTAGGAATAACCTTCCACAAGTAAGTTTTAAATGTTGACACCATGCATTCAAACACATAATTCAATAAAATTAGTGATTATTCTTGTAATTTCAAAATATGTGAGAGACAGAAGATATATTTCATTGTATTCTAACGAAATTAAAATAATAATCTTACAATTTTTGTTGCTTTATTAGAGAAAAACGTAAAAATTGTTGCAAAACAACAACATTGACAGTTCCATCAACACAGGGTCGGATTTGTAAAATTAATAATTTTTATATTATTTTTTTACCGTTTTATTGTTGTGACCGCCTCCGTGGTCTAGTGGTAAATCCTATGGAATTGTATCCACAGAGTGCCCGCAGTGCGTAGATTCGATTCTTACCCAAGGCCAAAAATATATTTACGTTTTTCGCTTAGGTTGTCTGGGTGTCCATACTAATATTATAAACGTGAAAAAAGCTTTTTATGTATGTGTGTATGTATGTTTGTATGTATGTTTGTCCGTCTTTCACGCCTCTATTTATCATCACAGCCCTTAGAATACAGAGACCTAGACCTCCACTATTGGAGATGGGTCTTCCAGAAATATTTCTGGAGAATTCGGCCTACACACGCCACGCTGGCCAGACGGATTGGCGAGGGTCTCATGTAAATTTTAATGACAATTTCTTAACGATTTCACAAGTTGGTATTAGTAGAACCGGGTTAATTAGTAAAAAAGGTTTTTTTTTTTTTTTAAATATTTTAAGACAAGTCACACAGCGCCATCTAATTTCCGTGGTAAGCTATGAGGCTTGTGTTACGGAAACTAGATGGTTGATAAACTACATATTATACTTTTTTTTTTTTTTTTTGTAAATATATACATATTATACATATAAACACCCAGACCGAGACAAATTATACAATGTACAACTTGCCCCCGGTGGGAATCGAACCCACGACCTCCCGAGTTCACGGCAACGTTTGTTACCACTAGACCACGGCTTAAAGTGCTCTCCAAGGCACGGGAACGGTGGTGTTGTAAATCTGACTAATGTACGAGTATGCAAGAAAAGTGTATTTCTCATTGGTACATGCCGGGGTTCAAACCGACCTTTTTTGGATTTTAGGGAATGCATTCTATCAACCGAGCTACCTTTTTGGCCTTTTTGGTTTGGTTTCTGTAATTTCTAGTACTCAAACCTCAGTTGCTCCAGTAGAGACTTTTGATCCATATAAGAAACAGGATCGATCGGCATAAAAACAAAAGTTTTTGCTGACTAGATTTTTCCAAAATCTGTGAATGAAGTTCAGAATATCTCAATAAGTTATGGATGGTCTCCTAGGAACGTTTTCCTGTAACTATAACGGTTAAGATATTTGCCCTTACTGTCCCGTCTCAAAACTCCACCTTGTATAGATACAATATTTAGATTTATTTCATACTTACAAAACATTTATGGAAGTTAAGTTATAAAACAATAATTATTATTTATTTTTCAGAATAATATGAGAGCGGTAAAAAAAAGTACTTTTTTGGATAAAAGAAAAGAGACATGTTTGAAATTTTAAATAGGGTATAAACATTACAGAAAACTCCAAGCAACTTCAACCGCATTACCATCCGGTTGTCTCGTCATAATTTTTACGTTCCCCCCCCGACCATTTAGGGCCCATTCGGCCGGTACAGAGGGGTTCGGTATCTCTTCGAGACCCAGATACCACTCGCCATCCGGTCCAAAATTAGCGTGCCATTGCTTTGAATAATATATGTAAGAAAATATAAATAAACGATTTTATTATATTATGTTGTATTTTTTAAAAAACCATATAGCTAAAAATACTCATTTCATTATTTTAATCGTAGAACACAAAACCTATCTTCCGAAGTGGGCTTTATACACTGATTCAGGACGGATTTGTGAGCGATATGCATAATTATACTTATATAATAATATTTTGACATTTCGCAAATGAGTCCGGTCCTGTCTTCTGTATTAGTGTGCGAACATTACTTGTGTGTGAGAAATGCCACGCTTTGACCGCAGTTAGATCACCTCTGCTTCCCTATCTCTGTGATTATAACAATAGTTTAAAAAAAAAAGTATGTCAAGTATAGTATATGAGTGTGGGTGTATCACTGTGTATGTATATATGTGTTTATGTGTGTGTGTGTAGGGGAGAAAGTGGGGAAGGGAGTAGAGGAAAGAGGGAGAGTAAGTTTATGTGTTTGGGATAATTTTGTCTAGTTGTATTAATTGTGTACTTTTTGGTCGCATGCTTAAAATGCCGGGTTTCAAACTTGCCAACACCATCGCACTAAATACCTTATGGTTACAATTTCTTTTTTTTTAAATATAGTTATCTGGACAGACACGGGTCGATAAAAGAAAAAAACCTGTCAAAAAACATCATTACAATTCTAAAAACGAAATACAAAGTAGTTTTACGAGTGTGATTGGAATTTTATGAAAGCCGATAGCATCGTTGGGGCATCGTTTGGCTATTGGCTAGGTTGTACCGAACCTTGTTGTTGACGAGGCGCCATGGTGACGCGCCGTCCGGGATAGCACCCCACAATCTGATGACACCCCGTGCCCATTCAAATTCTATCGAAACCGACAGCTCTGTTGACACGCTCTACACTGTAAACCATAGACATGCACTGTACGGACAATAAAATATATTATTGGCCCTAAAAGCAAACATTAGCTTCTCTGAGCGTGTTCTAAGGGCTACATATATTTCTATTTAAAAAAAATATATATTGGCTATATTAATGGCGCCAAACAGCGTAAGTAAGTAGTATATATATGTATGTTTATATATAATAATGTGTATGTATTAGTATTTAGTTATTATATATATATTAATTACATATGATGTATGTATATATTAATTTGCTGTTAAATTTAAATAGTTATCTTTATAATCACACTTATATTTGGTTAAATTTGTCACCAAGGTTTGGCTGACGTAAATTAAATGACGTTAGGCATTCTCTGACAATCTTGGGGATAAAAAGAAATTAAATATAAATAGTTAAAACTACTTAATATAGACTATACCTTTATAAACCAAAATATACCCATATATATAGCTACATAATGTTTAGGATAAACTAAAAATAATATTGAATGTAGTTCATGATCTTTTGCCGATTTACTATAGACAGAATCATGATAAATTTATATGTAATGATATATAACTAAATAATAAATATTGCAAATGTATCAGAACAGCATTAGTCAGTTGCACATCAGTTACAGCTAACTGACGCTGTTGTTAATATATTATATATATTAAGATAGGCCGGCATAATGATATATATATATATAATGTCAGCCATCAATTGGGCACGATACTATATGTCGTGTTCGGTAAAATACATATATCATCTTCTAGATCACCACTGATGGAGAGTAAATATATTTGTCGCTACGACAGACAGTTAGGCTACGAGAGTTATATTACCTTATGATGGCCCTAAACCAGTAAGCTTATAGAAGGACTGGTCATTATGTATATGTCTTTGTTCTGAAGGCGCGCTCCACTAACCAATCAACGCTTTTCCAATGGACATTTTCATTAAAAATCGAACACTGATGTTGCTGCTGGTCGTTTAAAATAATATGCTTTATGTAAGTATTTTTACTCGTTCCTACAGCAAACAAAATATAGCAAACCTGCTTTAGGTCCACATTGAAGATAGGCAAACCAATAGAGGTATCTTAAGGACTATTCCAAGGCCCAGAAAATAATCATTATATTGTACAGAAATATTAACATTTTTATTTATCATTACAGCCCCTAGAACACAGCGTCCTAGACCTTCACTGTTGGTGATGGGCCTTCTGGCAATTGGGCCACGCTGGCAAGACGGTTTGGCGAGGAACATTTTGAAGTATGTCTAAAAACATAGTTTAATGACGCATAAAAGATATTACAAATTTCATTGCTTTGATTTTAGCTACCTAACCTGTTTCTATTAGAACATAACTATTGTTTTTCTGATAGATTGTGACACCAACTTATTGCACAGAAACGGTGATAATCAAATAAAGTTTGGCTAATATTTACTGTCCTCACTTATTTTTTTTTTTTTTTTTTTTTTTATACTGAGCACGACATGTGACACCGCGCCCACCTGATGGTAAGCGGTACGCGAGGTCCAAGAATGGGATCAACTGACGCCAGCCTCAGACGACCGACATCAGTCCCTACCACTATGCCGGCCTATAAAGATGCTTTTTCATACTTCGTTTGAAGGACTCCAGGTTATAGGAGTGGGAAATACACTGGCTGGGAGAGCATTCCACATCTTCAGCGTGCGACAGATGTAAGAGTCTCCAAATTTGTATGTACGCGTAGGGATAGTGGCTACGGTATGTGGATGCATATTTTGGCCTGCGCGAGTGGTTCGGTTGCGGAATAGAGAAGAAGGGATAAGGTTGTGGAGCTCTTCAGAACATTCACCGTAGTATAGCTTGTAGAACACGCTCAGGGAGGCCACATCTCGGCGAAGCTGCAGCGATTCGAGAGTTTTGGACACTGTAGTATCGTCCACTATTCGAATAGCCCGCCTCTGTAAGACATTGAGATATGCTTGTACTTCACTTCTTTGCGTTAATATTCTACGTCTTAAAACATTATTAACCTTTAAAAGTATGCAGGGATTGTCCCTGCATTGTTGTCGACTTGAGCACAAGCATTTTTACACGGGCTTTGTGCGTTCACGTCATGGCTCTCTAAATAAACCCATAAAACGGGCCCTTGCCACTATTATGGTTTCAGCCATTCTTACACCCACTGGAATAGTTCGCAATAATGGTAAGAGACCTGATGGTATAACGCTGGTCCACTGGAAATAGGGGCAGGCCTTAGTGTGGGATGCCGCTGGTAGATGCTGGCGAAAGTCACGCAGGCGGCGCAAATACCTACTTGGTTGGCAGGAAGAAATGAGGCCAGAATTTTTGCCAACATATCGCGCGGACACTATTTATATTTAAATAATGTTTTGTAATAATTGTTTTGTAATAATGTATTTATTGTAAAGTTAAATTTCTATTTAGTTGTGTTTATTGATGTTTCATTTCATTATAACTAACAGAGACATGAAATTAAAAATTTAGCAATTTCTTTCCCGGAAATCCCAAATACTCGTACGTTACCCAAAACAAATTAGAATCACTATTTACAAAACGTGCTAGTGTTAATTCAACGCGCCATGTCAACAGCAAAGTAAACGAGCAATCAGACCAAATATTGTCCAAAAACGCTCATTAACAAGTCTCCAGACACATTAACTTGTAATTGTGATAAATTATTCGTGAGCTAAAGTGTGATATACATCTACATATGTATCCATAATTGGTACAACGTTGCGTGAGCCAAGTTTGTCATCACTAAGTGGATAAAGGCACACGCAACTTTGACCGTTTTTTTAACTGCTTGCCCTAGACACGTCCAAAATATTAACCTTCAAATAAAGACGATACACCTTCTTCATTATCAACCTATATTATTGCATTGTTTATAATCTTACTAAATTTGTATTACAGTTATTAGAATACACTATGCTACTACATGAGAATTATAAAACATATTTTTGGAAAATCTGGCTAGTTTTTGCCACTTTTTTTCGTTACTATTCGCACGACATTTGACCTTGCGCCCACCTGATGGTAAGTGGCGCACACGGTCCATGAATGTTAGCAACTGGAATCAGACACTCATGACCGATATCAGTCCCTAACACTATGCCGGCTTGACTGAGCATGACGGCAATTCAAGCCTGATATCGAAACGTCGGAGTTTATCTACACGAATGGTGGATACTTTCCAGCCCCGGCAAACTGGGCAAATTACAACCATCAGTCTGCCTATCACCTATTTGTTGTTCTTGTTGTATGTGCCATTTGAAATGATGTCAAATGCCAATTTTTTTTTTAAGGAGAACTGCGGCCCTATTCTATTACTTAGTCGCAAACGTTATATAATATATATCACGCTATTAAAGTTGATATTTGCACGGCCGCTGTCAAGGTCGAGCGCTTATAGGGTTGAGAATTGAGTAACATTTTGTAAATATGACGCAATCTCTGACGTAAATTCGAAATCCACTAATAATCTTTGCGACTAAGTAACAGTATAGGGCCGCTGATATTGTAAGCCTGCCATGATGACATACCGCTTGAGTGTCTGATTGCAGTTGCTAACATTCATGAACCTTGCGCGCCATTTATCACCAGGTAGGCACAAGGTCACATGTCGTGCTAGTATAAAAAAGTAATACGTCTGGCCAGGCGTGACAATTGTAGGCCAAATTCTCCAGAAATCTCTGGAAAGCCCATCTTCAACAGTCTAGGACTTAGTGTTCTAGGGGCTGTGAAAAATAAAAATAAATGTATTAATAGTAACCCAATTGACGATATATACCATGTATATAACATACAGCCTCGCTATAAGGCGCGTTCTGTCCGTCAATGTATTTAAAAACGTTCTAACCACATTATTTCTTGAGTAACAGAATGTATGTCTCTCGAATTGACAAAATTGTTTGGTCAGTTTGGGGTGGTCAGAAAACACGCTTATTATAATATATAAATGAAATACTGATATATATATATATATAAAATGTCACGCTTATATGAAAACACGCTTATTATAATATATAAATGAAATACTGATATATATATATATATATATAAAATGTCAAACTACTTCGTTAATTCGAGACATACATTCTATTTCTCAAGAAATAATGTGGTCAGAAGGTTTTTAAAAAGCGGATTCACATTTAGCTAACTTTACTAAAGGCCAGTCATGACAAGTGGCAAGCTCGTCGATGTCTCTAGCGTACCAAACTCGAGATATATCATAAATAAATTAAATATTAATTAAATTTATTTATTTAAATTAATAAATATTTTTGAGTCACGACTAGGAATCGAATCCGGTACCTCCGAGTCTAAATCCACAGACTTAACCGCTAGACCATGGAGGCATTTCATTTATATATATTATTTATTTATAGTGTATGTTTATATATGTATGTATTATATAGTATGTATGTGTATTGTTTTTTTATATTGAGTATGTATTTTTGAGTGCTAAATGCGTAATTATGTTTATTTTAGTAATTTAAGTTATTTTAATATTTTTCTTCATCCTGCCCATCACCTTTCGTGATCCACAAGCTGGTGAAGAATGCCTTATGGCGTCATAGCTCGCTTATGCACTAGATTTTTAGTGCAATAAAGTATTTAAATAAATAAATAAATGTTCTAAAGGTTTGGCTGTCAGATCCGCTTTTGTATATAGTTCAATTGAGTTTTTATTAATGAATAAATAGTTACGCAATTTACAAAATTGTAGTTATTCTGATTGGCTAGTCCCTATAATTCTGTCTCTGGTGATGACCAAACAAGATGTGTAATTGGTCGGTATAAAAATAGTTTCAGTAACGAAATTGCTTGTTGACAGGATAATGAGGTGGGCTTTTCGACCACGTCTCGTAAAAAAATGAACAAGCCTTGTAAACTGATGCCTTATTATTGCCCTTTCGAGTTTTATAAAGATATGTGAAATAAGAGACGATAAAAAAGGGATTAATATATTTAGTTTACCAACTTAAAGGCGCTATCTGTCATAGAAGTATGCATATTGGTACATAATGGAATACACACGTGCCTATCCATCTTTATAAAATCTAAGTAAAATAGTTTTATATAAATAAATATCAAATATCATTACGACCGTATCTTTACGGGGTCGTCAGAAACCTTTTGTTTTGTCGACTTTCGGGTTGTACATAGGCATGTAGTCTACCTTAATTCTAACTTGCCTGGTGGGTTACTGCTGTACCAGGTATTGTATTCTCATAGGTACTGATAACTTAATTTAAAAGATTATTAATTGATCGTTGTGGTGCAGTTTTGTATATGTTTTATTTTGTAAATCTGATATAGCTGAGTTTTCCTTGCAGATTCCTTTCTCAGTCAGATTAAACATTAACAGGTCACTGGAATTTGCTAAGCTGCTGGTCTTCTGCTAACAGCTTACTTATTGGACCACTTTGCTGCTTAGTCTTCTACTAGCAGGAGTGGAATCATTCAAAATAATTAAATTAATGACGTTTCATAAATGCCTGTAATAGGTTTACGTGAATAAAGATATTTTGACTTTGACTTTGACTTTGACCACGCTTTTTTATAGAACGGATTCTCAATTAGTCAACTTTACTATAGGCCCATTGTACGAGTATATGCCTATATGTTTCTAGTGTACCAAACTGGAGAAATATCACAAATAAACTATTTTGACCTGACCAAGAATCGAATGCTGTTGCACTGCTTTATATTTTTGAATTACTGAAAATTCTGACGCAAAAAATAGTTTATCTGTGGGTAAACTACAATTTTATTTTTATTTGTTTTTTTACTGCCTCCGTGGTCTAGCGGTTGATTCCGTAGATTTAGACTCGGGGTTTCGATTCCTAGTCCACAAAAATATTTATTAATTTAAATGAATAAAAACTTATAAATTTATTTATTATTTAATTTATTTGTGATATTTCTCGAGTTAGGTACGCTGGAGATATCGACGAGCTTGCCACTTGTCATGATTGTCCTATAGTAAAGTTGGCTAAATGTGAATTCTCTTCTTTATAAGCGTGGTTTCTGACCACCCCAAAAGGGAAACGGTTGTGATGATACTTTAGTTTATTTGATTTTTTCGTATGCATTGTGACTCTCTTTCTGACACCCATTTAATTGTACGAAAACTAATTAAAAATTCTGAAAGAGCTGCTAGCACGATGATTTGATCTTGGCGCTGACATGAATGTTGTTTAGTAATGGAGTCGTTATGGCTCAGTAAATAATTTTTCATTTAACGTGCGCGTACTTCGTTTCTAAGTTTGTGGATTATTAATTTAATATTTATAATATTATTTTAAGATTATTTTTTATAATTGCTCTTTATATATCTTTATAACAATTTGAGGTCACTAAAAATATGATATAAATTTTATATTATGGATACGAATATAAGTCCCTTCCGCGTGGAATGGTGCCAAGTATCACTAATAACAATATACAAAAAAAAAAAAACTTGAATAATTATATTGTATTTTATTAACCTATTTGTTGAAAAACTGCTATTAAAATACAAACATGTTTTTAATGCTGGAAAAAAAAACTTTTTGAATAACAATATCTCAAATCTGATGTTAATATTGCGGGTTGAATCTATAAAGGTTTACATTGACCTAAAAATAACGACCGAGGATTTAATATAATCTATTCTTTGCACACGCGTTTAATTTATATTTGAATTGAAGTAAAAATTGGCATTTGCAATCGTTGTAAATGGCACATAATTTCAACGAGAACAACAAATAGGTGGTAAGCGGACTGATGGTGATAATTTGCCCAGTCTGCCGGGGCGGGGAAGTATCCACCGTTCGTGCCGTTAAACCCAGTAAAGTGTATCCACTTGTGAATTGCCGTCATGCCCAGTCAAGCCATAGTGTTAGCGACTGATGTCAGTCATGAGTGTCAGATTCCAGTTGCTAACATTTATAGACCTCGCGCACCACTTACCATTAGGCGAGCGCAAGGTCCATGTCTTGGTAGTATAAAAAAACAAAGAAATACCAAGCATAGCTCTCTCTGTAGCTCGCTGAGCGACCTTGGATTTGTAGAGTAATCACACAGTCAATGTCCAAGTCTCTGCTCCGTACGACATTACGGGAATGTGCGTTGAAGATTTTTGTCTTCACAAAAAGTATATATCATCACGACAGTTTCCCTTCCAGCTTGGTCAGAAACCACGCTTATAAGAAGCGGATTCACTACTATATGCCAATTATGACAAATGGCAAGCGTCGTCGATGTCTCTAGCGTACCAAACTCGAGAAATATCACAAATAAAATTCATTAAATTTTATTTATTTAAAATAATACATATTATTGTGTCCCGATCAGGAATCGAACGCGGTACCTCCGAGTCTATATATTTTTTATTTTTTATTGTTGTATGGACGATGAGAGGATGTGCCGAAGTT
Organism: Tinea semifulvella; assembly: GCA_910589645.1. Lineage (NCBI taxonomy): Eukaryota > Metazoa > Arthropoda > Insecta > Lepidoptera > Tineidae > Tinea > Tinea semifulvella. The sequence continues at coordinate 3,737,292 of OU342611.1, read as the reverse complement.
TACCGAACGTAGGCATAACTCGTCATTAAATAATAGTCAATGTGCAAGTATAAAATAAATTTTAGATTTTGGGGCGTGAGGTCCTTAATGGTGCAGGGTAATGGTGCGTGTGACAGACCGATATTCTTTCTTAACTTTGAAACCGTCCCTTGGCCGCGCTAACTGTCCGCCAGATGACAAAAGTTTTTATGTTGTGCTTATGCCTATGGACCCAAGAGCCCATACTTTATGAACAGACCTTTACTATCCCTGCAATTATTTGTTTCGACAATTTTATCGTTCTGGAAATTTCGGACAAACTTTTCGTTTGTTGCGAGTTTAGAATCGATGTAATAAATTACGACCTTCGTAGGTGGTGAGTGGTGTGAGGTTTCTGTTTTAGGTTTATTATTGTTTCTTTTTGGCATTGACTTAAGACTACTATTTAATTGTTTTTTTAAACTTTATTGCACAAAGAACATTTATTTATTTATTTTAAATTCTTTATTGCACCAAAACTTAAAATTAGGTACAAAGGCGAGTTTAATGCCTGTTAGGCATTCTCTGACAACTAACCTTTGGAATGGTGAGAGTTTACAACAATCTAATAATATTAGTCTAATTTATAAATACACTACATACCAAGCAATTACATAAACTACATGCAAGTATTATGAACATATACATACATAGATAAATATATATACAAATAAACATACATAAACATATTGCGTGCCAAATATTCAATGTGTACTGGATGCAGTGTGCTCCTGCTTATCAAGAAACAAGTTAGTGACTAATTGTTTAAAAACATTGACAGATGGTGCCTGAACGGGAAACGACTAGGCGCTGGTGAAAATACTCCGAAATTGAGCGAAAGAAATGAAATTAGCAGCAACTAACCTTTATTCCGGGTCTCGAACTGGTGACCGAACTCCTTGGTGGTTTGGATAGCCGACGGGTCGCGAAATGGATGATGATGATGAGGATCACAGCCGAAATTACTGCAGGTCCACGGCACAATCACAGCGAATAAATACGAATTAATTTGGGGAGCAACGATATGCTTCGACCGGCGACCGCGCTTCGACTCTGACGACAGAGAGCGTTGTTTTTTGGCGGAAACGTCATTAACCGGAAGTGCACCAAGCATAGTCCGCTAGTTACTGCTAGAGGGCGTCGAGACGATGGAACGTCATCGACGCAAAGTGAGCCGGCGCACAAAGGCGTTACCGCGAATATTCAAATCAAACGACTCAATTAACGAAATATCGAACACCGCCCACCGTTAAAATATGATTTTAACCAGGAGAAAATGGGGAGGGAAAGGGAAACGAATAAAAAGCGAAATATAAATAGAATAATAAACGAAAACAATAAAATAAACGATTTGAATATACGAAAGTCTTCGTAACCAAAGGGCATGTATGAAGAGGTTAATGAATGTCGACGAAGCGAAAGAGGTATGTCGTGATCGTGTCAAATCATTATGAACGGGAAACGACTAGGCGCTGGTGAAAATACTCCGAAATTGAGCGAAAGAAATGAAATTAGCAGCAACTAACCTTTATTCCGGGTCTCGAACTGGTGACCGAACTCCTTGGTGGTTTGGATAGCCGACGGGTCGCGAAATGGATGATGATGATGAGGATCACAGCCGAAATTACTGCAGGTCCACGGCACAATCACAGCGAATAAATACGAATTAATTTGGGGAGCAACGATATGCTTCGACCGGCGACCGCGCTTCGACTCTGACGACAGAGAGCGTTGTTTTTTGGCGGAAACGTCATTAACCGGAAGTGCACCAAGCATAGTCCGCTAGTTACTGCTAGAGGGCGTCGAGACGATGGAACGTCATCGACGCAAAGTGAGCCGGCGCACAAAGGCGTTACCGCGAATATTCAAATCAAACGACTCAATTAACGAAATATCGAACAGTGCCCGTCTAATGGGCAGTAGTAGTTTGTTCCACTGGCGGGCTGCAGAAACAATGATGGACTTAATGCCCGTAGACATTCTCTGACAACCAAACCTTAGGAATAAATTTGAACAAATATAGGTGCAATGAAAGTAATGATTTTTTGTAATATTTTTTTAATACTAGGACGACATGTGACCTTGCGCCCAACTGACAGTAAGTGGCGCGCGAAGTCCATGAATGTTAGCAACTAGAATTATCGACACGAACGGTGGATACTTCTCGCCCCGGCAGACTGGGCAATTTACCACCATCAGTCTGCCTACCACCTATTTGTTGTTCTCGTTGAAAGTACGAGTATGTGCCATTTGCAAAGATGTCAAGTGCCAATTTTTACTTGTAAAGATATTGTATTGTAAGCTTGCCATGATGATATATAATAATAACACCGTTTGAAACACGACATACTGAACGGTACAAAGACGTAGTCTTAACACAAATTGTCATTGTATATTGTATATAGAAAGAAAGAAAGAAAGAAAAATATTTATTTGCACACAACAGAAGAAAAGAAGACAAATTTCTAAGCATTCCATGGATTCACCGTGCGGGTGCCGGGTCCATCGTGTGTGGGTAAGAGATGAGAAGAATGGTGTCTCGGGCTTGCGACCGACAATTGGCTGGTTTAAGAAAAGGAGGCCTCCTTTTTTTTTCTATTGCGCGATAATACGCTCACCATCCACCATTCTACTTCTCTCCCTACCCAACCAAATACTGTATGATTCCGTTAATGCCGTCTTAATGCTTATACAATAATAAAAAAAAGTAAAAAAAATATATATAAAATTACCAACAAAAAATCGACAAGATAAATACATAAAAAATAAATGAGTGAGCTGCTGCGACAAACAGGCACTCAGGTCAGCATAGGCTGCAACATTTCTGCTGCAGCGCTGTATATTCGTACATATCTATATATTATATTTATTCTAGCACGACATGTGATGTGATCCTGATGGTAAGTGGCGCGCGAGGTTCATGAATGTTAGCAACTGGAATCAGACACTCATGACTGACATCAGTCCCTAACACTATGCCGGCTCGTCTGGGCATGACGGCAATTTGAGCCTGATCCCGAAACGTGTGGATACACTCTAAAGGGTTTATCGGCACGAACGGTGGATACTTTCCCGCCCCATCAGACTAAGCTAATTACCACCATCAGTCCGCCTATTATTTTTTTTTATTTTTCATAAATATTAAAGAAAAAAAAAATTGTAACTGAAAAATATTATAGATTCTAATTATCCAAATACACATTGCATGCCGTACAAAATACAAGTGATCGGTTCGTTCGTAAGTCGCGAGTTCCACTATGCTTCTTTCCTAACGTGGTATTTATTCTAGAACTCTACTAACGTGTCTGGTCTGACTATCGAATTGAGTTATGTAATTTGGTGAATCACTAAACTAGGTTCCGCCGAGCTACATTTAAAATTCATGAATTTAAACCATCACTAAACCAAATCGTGTTGTATCATTTCTGTAATACTGCCGCATGCCGTCTGCATTATTATAATTCTACATACTCATAAGACAGTTTTTTTTTATTCCTAACCTCTCTACAGAGGGATGCGTGATAATGATAAATATTAGAAAAAAAAAGTTTATCATTTTTTTTTCATTACAGCCTCTTTCTTGAACACAGCTCTAGGACTCCAGTGTTGGAGATGGACCTTCGAGAACGTATACTCGTATGTGGAGAATTTGGCCTACACTCGCCACGCTGGCAATACGGGTTGCCAAGGAATATTAAAGTCATATCATTTTATTCGAAGGAAATAAGGTACAAAACATTACAATATACAAAATATTAATTAAACTAAAAACTTACATTTTAAAACATAAATGACTATTAATAAAAATAATAATACAACTAATATAATAATAATAAAAATACAACTGAAATGAAGAAAAAACAAAATAAAAAATATTATAAATAAAAAAATTGCTCCAAATCGCTGCCAATTAAAGTCATTAATATGTATATAATAAAATATACAGAAAAAACTGTCAACTGTCAAAGACGAAACACCCATTTTTTATATTTTACCAAAATTTAATTAATTATATAATTATTTAATAGATAATAACCATTTAAAAAGTCCTGTTACGGTATAAAGAAACTGTACTGTGTGTGAAACCAATAGAAAAAGGCGAAATCAGAAGGGAAAAAAAATTGCAAATAAAAATACTCGTAGCAATCCAAAACGCAACATATAAATTTTATTAATCATGCAGATGCCGGTAAGAAGAATCAAGTAAGAAGAATAATGTCCGTGCCTTACAGCCGGCATAGGCGCAATGACTCCGTGGCCAGCAGCCAGATTTTGTTTTTTGAAGCGCAAATTTTATTTAAAGGAATCTTTTAACGAACGGACGGTTGATAAAAGTTATTTAAATTTTTTTTAATAAGTATAAGTTTTATTTTTATAACTAAGTAGTTTTATATGTCCGTAGATGCCGTATCCGCATCGAGTGACGTCCCCGACCATTTTAGCGACACATTGTACGTAAAATGTGAGCAATGTTCTCAGCCCCGTTTTTTTCGAGGAAGCAGAGGTTTAAAAATACATATTGGCAAAACACATAAACAAAATTCTATTCAAGCTTCCTCGAATACCTGCCCGGACCAATCAGATTTTAGCAATATTTTAGGCCATTATAAAAATTCTTTACCTTTAATAAAAAGAATTCCGCGTGGCGCACGCATTACTGTTGCAAAAACGCTAACAAAATTAATAAATAAAGTAGTAGCTGAAAATTCAAAAATAAGCTGGGAATTTCTGCTTACTTTTGCGTACCGGACTCTATATGTCAAGAGAGGAGAGGGTCACAGCGTTTCCTTAACCCAAAAAATCAAAGACAATTGTGACCAAATTCCAGACGGACTAAATATCATCACCCCACCCCCTTTCAAAAACCACTCCAAAAACTACAGCATTAAAAAAATCGAGGACAAAATTAATGACGGTGACCTGAAGGGAGCTGCTGACCTTCTCTTCTCTCATGATGTTGTCGCTCCTGACTCTCCAGAAACTTTGGCTGCCCTCCAAAACAAACACCCTCCACCAGCAACAACACTTCTGCTCCCCGATCCTCCAGGACAAAATGAGCCTTGCCTCCAAATAACATCCTCGGAAGTGCAAAATGCCATTTTGTCCTTTAAAAATGGATCGGCAGGTGGCCTTGATGGTCTTACTCCACAGCACTACAAGGATCTGATCGGCGGTACAGCAGGCGACGCTGCTGAACCCCTCCTTGTCGCCTTAACCTCACTTGTGAATATTATGTTGTCCGGCCAAGTACCTATTAGCATCACTGACATACTATACGGCGCAAACATATGCGCACTTAAAAAAAAAGACGGTGGTATCAGACCGATTGCCGTCGGCTGCACTTTGCGCCGTATAGTATCCAAAATTTGTAGTAAAATCATATTACCTACTCTTACCTCGAAATTTCAACCTTTACAAGTGGGGTTTGGCTCCAAGGGTGGCTGCGAAGCTGCTGTACATGCTGCTCGGAGCTTTGTAGTGCATCACGGGGGAGATGTGATGTTAAAGGTGGACGTCAAAAACGCGTTTAATTCGGTTGATAGAGGTGTCATGTTGGACCAAGTTAAACAACAGACCCCGGAAATTTTTAGTTACCTTTGGCAGTGCTATAGCACCTCTTCAAAATTAATTTATAAAAACAACACTATACTCTCGGCAGTTGGTTGTCAACAGGGCGATCCGCTCGGTCCTGCCATCTTTAGTTTGGCAATACATAATATCATAAGCAGCCTAAATTCAAAATTTAATATATGGTATCTCGATGATGGCACGATCGGAGGAAATGCAGATACAGTTCTCGATGACTTTCAAAAACTTATATATGATTTTGGCACCATAGGTTTAGAATTAAATTTTTCAAAATGTGAACTTTATTTATCAAATTTATTAACTTATGACAAACAAATTGAAATTATTTCCAAATTTAATAGTCTAGCGCCCAATATCAAAATTTTAAATAATGAAACCCTTCGGCTCCTAGGATCACCAATCCTAGATGAATCCATCCAAATTTATGTTCAGGAACAATTAACTAAATTTAACTTAACTTCAGAACGCTTATTCAAAATTCAACCCCACATGGCACTTTTTATCATACGATATTGTTTGTTCGCTCCCAAATTTATGTATGTACTCCGTTGCTCTCAACTTTGGAAATTTTCAGAAAAACTAGTTTTATTAGACAAACAATTGCAAAATTCACTAACCGAAATTCTAAATTGCCCCATGAATGACCGTACTTGGGCCCAGGCTTCACTACCAATTCGGTTCGGAGGCCTGGGAACCCGCAAAATTTCTAGTGTAGCACTGCCAGCTTTTCTGTCGTCTGTACATAGTACTGTCGAGCTCTACGGGAGAATCACTAACCCATCTCTGGGTTCCGTTGAGCCGTCGTACTCGTCAGATGCCAGAGATGCCTGGTCAGTAGCATGTCCAAATGTTTCGGTTCCAATTTCACCAAAAATCCAACGACTATGGGACGAGCCGCTCTGCAAACTGGTACAGGAAGATATTTTATCTGCTAGTAATATAAAAGAGCGGGCTCGCCTCATGGCCGTTTCCACTAGGGAGTCAGGTCTTTGGTTGCAGGCTTTTCCCTCAGCATCGGTTGGCACACTCCTTGACCGACATACACTGACCATGGCGGTGTGCCTTCGTCTCGGAGCCCGGACTGTCCACCCGCACCAGTGTCGATGCGGAGAACCAGTCGATCATCTCGGACACCACGGGCTTTCTTGTGCTAGAAGTGCTGGCCGCATTCCTCGTCACGCGGCTCTCAACGACATCATCCGAAGGGCTCTTGTCACTGCCGGTGTACCCGCAATCTTAGAACCATCTGGGATTGTGCGGAGCGATGGCAAGAGACCCGACGGAATGACTGTTGGGCCGTGGAAACTTGGCAGATCTCTGGTGTGGGATGCGACGTGTGTAGACACATTAGCTCCATCTCACATCCAGGCGACCTCGTCAGGTGCGGGGAGAGCGGCTTTTTCTGCGGAGAACCTCAAATTGCGCAAATATGCCAACCTTAGTTCCGGTTACGAGTTTGCGCCGTTTGGGGTCGAGACGATGGGCCCATGGGGACCGTCAGCGAGGCGCTTGGCCAAGGAGTTGTCAAAGCGGCTGACAGAAAGGTCTGGAGACAGGAAGGCTGGCAATTATTTCTGCCAACGTATTAGCCTCGCTATACAGAGGGGAAATGTTGCCAGTCTCCTTGGGACTATCTCGGATGGGACGTCTCTAGAGGACATTTTTTATTTATAGTTTAGTTTATTTTTAATTTTATTATTTAGGTAGCTTTTATATTGTAATTCGTTTATTTTAAAACTAATATTTAAACTCGTTGAATAACAATGGATATATTTTGTTTCACCTCACTCATTATCCATCGGGAGAAGAAAACATAAAATATACTTTAATATACTCGTATATATTATTTTTAATTAACTTGATATTATTTATTATTATGCATTATATTTTAATTAACTGCCTCCGTGGTCTAGCGGTTAAGTCTGTGAATTTAGACTCAGAGATACCGGGTTCGATTCCTGATCGGAACACAAAAATAGTTAATAATTTAAATAAATAATTTTATTTTATTTTATTTATTTCAATACTTTATGCACTAGTTACACAGGCGGACTTAATGCCGCTAGGCATTCTTACTAGTCAACCTTAGGGACAATTTAGAGCATTTGTTATGTGAGGCAGGTGCTGAATATAATAGGAGCATTTAGGTCTGTGAAAAAAACAAAATAAATAAAATATAAAAACTAAATATAATATACTATTTAATTATTATTTAATTTGTTTATGATATCTCTCGAGTTTGGTACGCTAGAGACATCGACGAGCTTGCCACTTGTCATGATTGGCCTATAGTAAAGTTGGCGAAAGGGATATAGTACCGTAGACCACATACACACACTGCGCCAGATTATACAGAAAACTGAAGAGTATAATCTGCCACTGTGTCTTGCTTTTGTGGACTACGAGAAAGCCTTCGACTCTATCGAGACCTGGGCTGTTCTAGACTCCATGCAGCGATGCCTGATTGACTGGCGATACGTTGAGGTGTTGAGATGTCTGTATGAGGCAGCAACGATGACCGACCAGATACAAGGCCAGCATACAAGACCGATCCAACTGCGCAGAGGAGTACGACAGGGCGACGTAATATCGCCGAAACTGTTTACAAACGCGTTGGAAGATGTCTTTAAAATGCTGGACTGGAGAACCTGTGGCATTAAAGTCAACGAGGAATACATCTCGCACCTCCGATTCGCAGATGACATAGTCATAATGGCTAGCTCGCTGGAGGATCTTAGCAGAATGCTGAACGGTTTCAATGTGGCATCCCAGCAGGTTGGTATATCGTATACCGAGTATGAACTTGGACAAGACGAAAGTCACGCTAGGATGGGCAGTATTCGGGAAGCTACGTCACATCTTCCTATCGAACATACCACAGTGTTTGAAGACAAAAGTTTTCAACCAGTGCGTTCTTCCAGTAATGTCGGTAGGTCTGGTCCACAAGTTCAAGGTCGCTTAGCGAGCTATGGAGAGAGCTATGCTCGGGATTTCACTAAAAGATAAAGTCAGAAACGTTGACATTCGTCAAAGAACCAAAGTTACCGATATAGCTTTTAAAATTAGCAAGCTGAAGTGGCAATGGGCACATATGCCGCAGAACCGATGAACGATGGAGTAGACGGGTTCTGGAGTGGAGACCACGTACTGGAAGACGCAGAGTAGGACGACCCCCCGCCAGATGGACAGATGACCTGAGGAAGGTCGCTGGTGGGGGATGGATGAGGGTGGCAGAAGATCGTGTGAAGTGGCGAGCCTTGGGGGAGGCCTACATCCAGCAGTGAAGAGACACAGGCTGATGATGATGATGATGAAAGTTGGCCAAATGTGAAACCGCTTCTTTATAAGTGTGGTTTCTGACCACCCCGAAGTATGTGATATATGATACTTTACTTTAATAAAGATTTTTTTACTTTTTAAATTTACTTTACTTTCATATATTAGTAATAATACTTTATACAGTAGGAGACGATTACACACATTTATTATTTATACCTAAAAGGATCATTGTAACTATTTGTTTCAAGTGTCCCTCAAAGTTTGGATAAAAGTTCACGACAAAGCGTGGGTGTCATTAATGGACAGGCTATTTTCGTCATTAATATTTATTTATAACAAGGAAAACTTTAATATCTACATAATAAACCTTCCTCTCCATTCCGCAACCGATTTGGTGTTTGAATAGGCCCAATAATTTTATCTCAAAAATTTAGTGCTACAACTGTCGAAGTTATGCTACGACAACTACGAATTTCGTAGCACATTTAGGTATCGTAGTCGTGCTTTTATGAGATATTCGATTACAAGCCAAAGAAACACTACGATCCTACTCTTCTACACGCGATGAAGCGACACCCGTACGGTTAATCCGTGCTTATAATTTTGTATAAGTTTATTTCTTTATTTAAATAGAAAAAACATTTTTTACAAGACAGCCTACCTCCGTGGTCTGGCAGTCAATGTGGATTTAGACGCGGAGTTACCAGATTAATTTTCTTATCAAATTTATTTGTGATACTTCGAGTTCGAGGTGGGTACGCTAGAGAGCTTGCCACTTGTCATGATGGGCCTATAGTAAAGTTGGCTAAATTAGAATCCGCTTTTTTAAAAGCGTGTCTTTGAACCACCCTTCACATAGGGTCTTGATGATACTTTACTAAAAACTAAAAGCATTTCAAATTTTACCTACTCGTTATCAAAATTATTCTTCAATTTGTAAAGTTTTGACAAATAAAAAAGTTATCTTTACTCTAAGGTTTTAAAATTTATAATTGTAAATTATTACGTACTAGCCTTGCTATACGGACGGAAAATGTTGCCAGCCTCCTTGGAACTATTTTGATGGGATGTCTATAGAGAATATTTTATACATATTTATAGGTAATATTATTTTTTAATTAGGTTTAGTTTTTATATTTTATTATTTATATTTGATTATAATTTTCTCTGTTTGTTCAAATACATTATATTAAGAATCTCAATAATTAGACGTTGCGTTTAAGAACTTACATATCCTTAAAAATTGTTTTATTTTTATTTTGTACTAGCACGACATGTGACCTTGTGCCCACCTGCTGGTTAGTAGCGCGCAAGGTCCATGAATGTTAGCAACTGTAATCAGACATTCATGACTGACATCAGTCCCTAACACTAACGGCTTGACTAGATGGCTTTTCACATTTCGCTTGAAGGACTCCAGGTTTTAGGAAATTGGAAACACAGAAGCTGGAAGAGCATTCCACATCTTTATTGTGCGACAGATGTATGAGTCTCCATATTTATACGTACGCAAAGGGATGGTAACTACCGTAAGTGGGTGCATATTATACCTGTGCGTGTGGTCTTTAATAACTTTTCATCGAAGGTTTATTAAATACCATAAAGTTACGAAAATATTTTAAGAATTTCCTAATTTAGATCGGACATTTAAGCCTTATTGACCAGATTCTGTATCTGTAAAGGTCTGTCAAACCCTCTTCATTCAGAAAAGGTAAAATCAATCAAATATATATATATATATATATACCTAGGACAAGCTTCCGTTTCTAAATAGCAATTCAGGTAATAATTGATCTTTATTTTGACAGAGTAAGATATGATATTTTTTTATTGTCAATTCATTTTTCAAATATTTAATGACCAAAGTTGACATGAATTGTAGGGAATTTTAGTGGTACAAAATACGAGAGTTATATTTATATTATATTGTTTACAGAGGTACATCTCTGCTATGGTTGAGTCACAGCCAGGGCCCGCGCATTGGCTGACTCAGTTGAGGCTCATTACGGTATATTAGTTAATAATGTTAGTTAATATAATATAAAAGTGTAAAAAAAGATATATAGATAGATAAATAAAAAAAATATAAAAAGATAACAAACTAATATATAATTAAATAAATATATATATATACCTTTGTTTTTATTCTAGAATGTGTAGTAATATTTCAAAACTAATGTCGAGTAGCCATTTTATTATGTTTCCTAAATTTTATAAGTCTGTATTTAGTAATGTATTCTGGAATGTGGTTAAGAATCTTGGTCTTCGAGGTCTATTTGCGTATCTTTTTCGATGTTATAAAGATTTTTGTGCGTTTTTTTTTTATTATTGTGGTAATAGATCGCCAGTTGTAAGATATAGGTATGTCGAATATCAAGATAACTTTGTTAAAAATATATTGGAAGAAAACGCAATTTTCTTAGGATTCTATGAATTCACTGTGGACCCCAGCACCCAGCACCTGGGTCAATCGTATATGGGAAACATTAGGATTTTTTAAAAAGTTTTTCACGTCTTTTAATTTTTTTTCCTTATTTTCACAAAGTACGCTACGATACTGGAATTGAAAAAATACTTTGTTTTATATAATATAATTGCAAAACACTAATCATTTTTTTTAGAGTTAGAAGGAAAAAGACAAATTTCTTAGAACTCTATGGATTCACCGTACGGGTGCCGCATCCATTGTGTTTTGAAAACAAGTATTATAATATATAACATATTATTTTTTTGAGTTTCACAAGGTACCTTGCTAGATTTAGTAGAATACTTTTTTTAATGATATAATTGCAAAACACTGAACATCTTTATTTAGTGTCAGAAGAAAAAGATAAATTTCTTCGCAAGTATTTCAAGCGTTTACTAATTTATTCTTATTTTGATAAAGTACGCTACGATGCCGGATTTTATAAAATATTTTTTTAATATTATTTTTTAAAACACTTTAAGTACGAACATCTGCGTGAAGAACTATTATATTACACCATATTTATTTTTTTGTTTTATTTTCATCATCACAGAACACAGAGTCCTAGACCACCACTGTTAGAGATGGGACTTCCAAAAAATTCTGGGGATTTTGGTCTACACTTACCACGCTGGCCAGATGAGTTACCGAGGGTTCTAATTAACTTTTTATATTTTTTTGTTTTTTATAATTATACAGACTGTTTATTTTTTTATTGGACTAAAAAGTATAAATAATTAAAACTACGTAAAAGTAAAAAATAAAATAAATATGAACTAAACTAAAAGTAAAAAATGTCCTATAGAGACGACCCTTCAGAGACTAATTAAATAAATTAATAAAAATAAATTAAATTATAATATAACTAAACTACTTAAAATATAAAACAATAATTAAATTGTATTATGTATACCTAATATCTTATTTTAACGTTAGTATAACTAATTACGTAATTATACTTTGTGTAGACATTTACAGGACTTTACTCGTATATATTTAACATAAGAAATAATAAAATAAACGATAAATAAGTAATTAACGAAAGTGTAATTTAAAAATGAACAGACGCTTTCACTATAGTATAAAAATATATTTGACAATATTAATTCAAATATCCGAATAATAAAACTTTGTTTGTCAACATTATTATAAAAACAAACAAAATGAACGATAACATTAACACTGCATTCAACAAATTAAAAAACTTTTTTTATCCGAAATATACTTAATAACAAAGTTAAAACCTAAAATTTCACTTGAAAAATAACTTATTATAATTATATATAAAGTTTGAAAAGTTACGAAAACTTAGCTATAAGTTTTATTTGAATTAAGTTTTACACAATAAAAAAAAAAAAAGTTAAAAAAAGACAAAAAAAAAAGTTTGAAACTTTTAACTTTAATAAATAAAATTACTTACAATAACCGGTGGCGGATAGTCGACGGTTGCAGAACGCAATATATCTACGAGGTGCACCATAGGGACAGTTATAATGGTCCAATTTTCAGATAAAATTATGAAAAGTATCTGTAGACTTTGCCGCGATACGGAGAGCTTTTATGAAGCGAGCGCGCGGAAGTAAACAAAACTCGTTTAGTTCGTAGCGCGTTTTCGTAGTAGGTTCGAGTCGCCGGATCGTCGGGCGGTGACTGGCGCTCAGCACGCAGTCGGGCGGGCGCACGCACTCACGCAGCGCAGCCGCGGCCAATCGCGTGCGTGCGCCGCGCGCTGCCACCGCCCGCCGCTCAGACGCCCCGTCACCTTACAATCGATGCCCTATATTGCATTAATTATTTAGGAAACACGCAATAAGATAACGGAAGGTGGGACAGTTAAGGTATCTCTAACGTGCTCCTAAATATTAGATCTGAAACCCATCAGTGAAACGAATTACCATTGGCTACTAGACACGCACCGTCTTCAATAGTTTCGTCACTGCATTGTTGTTAAACAAAAGTCAGCATCAATTTTACAACAAATTAAGATTTGCAATTTTTTTTGTTGTATTTTTTTAACTGTTAAAACTTGTATTATTTTTTTCTAAATCATATATTTTATATACTATCTGTGTTGTTGAAACCGGAGATCTATATTCGAACCTGGTTCTGGAACCAATAGTTTATATAATTTATTTGCGATATTCCTTGAGTCTGCTACGCTAGAAATATCGTCGGGCTTGCCACATGTAATGAAAAGCATTTAATAAAGTTGGCTGTAATAAAACGTCCTTCTTGAAATCACGTTCCAATACAACATTGGCTAATAGCTTTTTTCAAGCGTGGTTTTTAACCACCTCGCAGCTATCACGGTCGTATTGGTGATATTGTAATAAACGTCCATCAATGTAAAATAGTTGTCAATATTCCAGATTAAATAATTAAATTTATTAACATTTTTGTTTTTACCAATTTGTGGTTATAAATTTATAAAAAAATACAATATATCCTGTCGCCAACTGTTGTTTAGTTCTTTTTGCCAGTGGAGGTCTAGGGGTTGTAATGATGGGTAAATCATACATCATTCCCCTCGGACGTTCGCTTGGCGCTACGATCATATGTGCGAATCTCGCTGTAAAGGGTCGCCGATAGCATTATCAGGAACTACCTGCCGTTCTATTTTATAAGGTCAAATATGACATTTTAGTGTTTCTATATATTTTTATTGTTTTTCGTTTGTTTATGTGTTTTATTATTATGTAGTTTAAATTGATAGTAATATATTTAAGTTTTTGGCGGACCGCATACGTAACGTCGAAATACGGAAAAGGGTTGGTATGAAGGAAAGCATAATAGGGACAAAAATAAGGAAAAGCATGCTACGATGGTTCGGGCATGTTGAAAGGATGAGCGATGAAAGATTGACGAACCAGATATATAATGCGAAAGTTGTGGGTAAAAGAGGCCCTGGCAGACCGAGACTCACATATCACGATCAAATAAATAAAACACTGACTGAAGGTGCATTAAAAAGTCTTCGTAACCAAAGGGCATGTATGAAGAGGTTAATGAATGTCGACGAAGCGAAAGAGGTATGTCGTGATCGTGTCAAATGGCGCTCAATTGTCTCTGCCTACCCCGCAAGGGATCTGGCGTGAAGATATGTATTTAAGTTTGTGATTTCATATTTACATGTCTTCACGCCAAATCCCTTGCAAGATAGGCAGAGACAATTGAGCGCCACTTGTCACGGTTAATCACGACATACCTCTTTTGCTTCTTCGACATTCATCAAACTCTTCATACATGCACTTTTATTTCGATGGTTTTTTTAACATACCTTCAGCTATAGATTATTTTATTAAATAATTAATATTATTTATTTATTATATTACCCACCTGTTGTTTTAATTAAAATATCTTTATTTATAGTAAATATTTTTATTGTTAACAGTTTTCACTACGTATTGTATCTTTTTTGTATAACTAATGGAAGTGACTGGGATCTTAAATGACAAGGCTAACTTAGTTAGACTTAGTTTAGGAGTCAGTGTGTAAATCAATTTGTTAATTGTACTTTTATGAACAATAAAATATTTTGTATTTGTATCTCTGTATCGTCAATCTCTCTTTACTTATCGTTACAACATGCCCGAACCATCAGAGCATGCATTTCGTTATTTTTATTCATATGCTTTTTTCATACCTACCCTTTTGCGTATTTCGTCTTTTCGTAGCGGTCCGTCAAAGTTACGCCATATATCCGACGCAACGACCTCATTTATACTGCATTAACGTAACGCGTATTCTTTCGTCAATGGAACAGACTACCTCTATTTATCAGACAGGCTCCGTCTTTAAATATATTTAAAAAAATATTATTTTCACATTTCCTTAAAAAACAAAATGAACCCTAATCTCAAAATCTTGACATATTAGTATTTATTATATTTTTTTATATAAGTATTATATGGATTGTATTTAGGTATATAAGTATTTGTGTAGGTCGAATTTATGTAATATGTATTAAATAAATTATTTATATTTGTGTGTACTTAATTATTTAATTTTAATATATTTACATTTACCTAAAAAATCTCAGAATCTGCACCCATCATATAAATCTATCACTCTCCCAAAGGTTATCTGGTCGAGAATACCTTCATGGTATTATGCTCGCCTATATTTTTCTTTTTATTTTGTATATTTTGTGTGCAATATTTTTTATTAGTATTATTATTCTGACATCTAGATCTCTCTTCCATACATAAGTGTTAGTACCAGTATGGCATTGTATATGGCTAGTCAAGCTTTGTCACTGACAATTCGACTGGCGATCAGTGATCTTAGGGCACCGTTGACACTATTTCTTGCGTTTTTTCTTCTTTAAATTTATTATACTTCTCATCCGCATTAGAAACACTATCCGGATATATAATTTCATTTACTTGTTCTAGAGTTTCATCATCTATCTTTATTGTCACGGTTGTCAACTTTTTTCTTTCAAACAGTAGTGCCTTGATTTTTCTCGAATTTAAACGTTTGTAATTTTCTTCGAAATACTAGTTACATTTGCATAGTTCGTTTTCACTATATTTTTTTGCTGCCGAATTCACCGGCTAGCATTATATAAGGAATCATTTATCAGCCTGTATCTCTCCACTGCAGTCCAACTTAAAAAGTCCAACTATATTACGATATTACAAATGTGGTTTACAAGTACTGTCGTGATTATACCGAACTTTGGATATTACAAAGGTTATAAATGACAAGCAAAATATTATATACCGACGTCAAGACGTAGTACATGATCAAATTAAATTGGGAAGATCTTGGAGAACCGGAATGTATTTGATTTTACCCAAAGAGGTTCAGCTAACCAATTGTGGGTACCTTGTAGACGTAAAATTAAAGGACATGTCCCGTAAAAGCAAGTTATATATTTATGATTCCGCTACGCTCGTGTTAGTTATAATACTTAACATCATAAAAAGGTGACCAATGGAAATACACTAATCTTCACGCCTCGGAGTTAGACTTTAAGCGTTAAGCTGTCGAACCCTGTTCCACTGAATTGTGGTATCGTTAATAAATTGTTATCAAAAATTTACATCAGACCCTTGACAATCCGTCTGCCCAGCATGGTGAGTGTAGGCCAAATACTTCAGGAATTCCTGGAAGGCCCATCTTCAACAGTGGAGGTCTAGGACTCCCCTGTTCTTGGGGCTGTAATGCGGGTCACATGTCATATTTAGATGTTTGGATTTCAAAAAAAAAATATACCAATTTTTATTAAGGTTCAGTAGTCAAGGCGTGAAGGCAGGGCAAACTGATAAAAAAATGGTCAAAGAGTCGCATATAGAGCTCTGATTATGACGTGACCTAAAAATATTTCAGCGAAATGTTATTTAAGTCCATGAGAAAGGGATACGGTCTTGATGAAATGACTTTACGACAGTAATCACTTGGGTCTGTAACTAAGCTTTTTTACAATAATTTTACACCAAGTTAAGTTTACTATAAAGGCAAGTTCGCCGATGTCTGCAGCTTAGCAGACTCAAGAAACGTTACAAATAAATTTATCAGCAGTCGTAACAGCTAAACCAATAATGTCAATAAAATAGTAATAGGCCGAACCTTCTGCTTTTAAATATATGTCTACGCCATACATGCTATAAAAGGAAGGGGCGCACAAAGCCGAATCTGGGATTCGGCCGAGACAATGATGATGTCACTAATGAACGAACTCGTACGACTAAGGGGATAAAATAAAAAGCATGATATCATGAAACGAAAGGTAGCTATAGGAAATAAAAGGGGCCCCTTAGATACAATCTACGTACCTGATACATTGACCTAAAATTTATTACCAGGTTTTATATACAATTTATATGTACATGGTACCGCGTGTTTTTGTATGATTTTATGTTGTTCTATTGATAGAAACAATAAACTTTTCATAAGAAACCATATGTTAGGAATGACAAAAAAAATGGCATTCATACAAACGGTTAATTTTAAAATAGTCAATTTGTATGGAGAATTTAAAAAAATGGCATTTTCGGCATATGGTTTTTTGGTAAGAGTTGTTTCTTTCTATCAACAGAAATTAGTATTACGTAAGGCCATACATATATACCCAGTATGTATATTATTAGTATGTTTGTTATTTAGTATATTAAAAGATAAATGAATCGGAATCTGAATGAGAAATAAATCTGTAAGGAAAACTCAGCTATAGCAGATTTACGAATGAAACAAATACATAATTATTCAACAACAATAAATAAATAAAATCTGAACAATAATTTAAAAACAAACAGAAATCTAATTGCCCATCGCTATTATTTATTGCTACTAATAAGTCATCGAATTAATAGCCCAGTCCATACATAAGTCAAAGGCCAGGTTCGTTTGACTTTCAGGAGCACAGATAACAGTGACGGGGGCCTGACGCTCTGACCTACATATTTTATTCATGAATTAGGACTTAATCAACTAAAGAGGAATATTATGAACTTGTAAAGTTTAATTTAATTGCTCGCAAATTGATATAATAAATATCGCTGCTGAATTGTTTTTATAAGGATTTTTCAAGATACAAATGCCAGCTTAAATCACTTTAATTAAACCTTTATGCTTGATGTTTCCTAATTAATAATTCATTTTTATTGTTTAGTATTTTATGTCTCATTTTCTCAAACTTTAAAACTTTACATTCGCCTCATTTCACATCCAGACCACCTCATCAGGTTTGGGAAGTGCGGCGGTTTCTTCTGAGAACCTCCATATATATTGGTACAGATTACGAATTTGCGCCATTTGGGGTCCAAACGGCTGACAGAAAAATCTGGAGACAGGAAGGCTGGCAATTATTTCTGCAAACGTTTTATAAAAAAATGCCTTACTAAACAAAGGGGATATTTTGCGAGTCTCTATTAGTATATTATGATTGGCCTATAGTAAAGTTGGCTAAATGTGATTTCGCTTATTTATAAGCGTGGTTTTTGACCACCCCGAAAGGGAAACAGTCGTGATGATGCTTTACTTGACTTTACTTGACTTTACTCTATTACTATCCCTGATGTATCTCTCGTTCTTTTTTTTAGTTTAAGTTTATATTTTATTCATTTTTACTATTGAAGTTAACAAATTACGACCATCTAAAAAAAAAACACACCTATATCTATTATACTTGGTACCGCGACACAATATCAGTCCCTACCACTATACTAATTCAACAATATTCTATTTCACACTTGAACTCCCACGGCAGTCTAATATTTTAAATGTAAACTGTAAATTTTTAATTTACTGTTTATTAGTGTGTAGGTTTATCTTTAGCATTTTATAGTTGTATGTATGTATTCATGTATTTATTTATTCTAATATGTATTATTAGTATGTAGTTTATAAGAATAAATTTGCACCCATACATAGTTTCTCCACACTCCCAAAGGTTGGTTGTTAGAAAATGCCTGGCCATGGCTATGTACAATTTTAGTGCAATAAAGCATTTAAAATCAAAAATAAACAGTATATGCCAAAATACTTGATTTAGTTATTTACTGACATGTTTAGCGAGAGTTTAACCGAGAAAAAAAGTAAAAAAAAAGGAGAAAGTTTATTATTGATCGTAAATTATACTTTAATTACTAACAAGTGTTCTATCCACGATATGCCCAACATTCTTCTATGTCAAAGTTATCAGATGGAAGGAAATACGTTCGTAAGTATTTTGTATTATTTATAATATTCGCGGAAATACGCCGCGTTTGTCGTTGATGGTGAATTATCTATATGTTTATAAATTTTAATAAAGGTTATAACATTTTTACCCCACCATAAAAAGGTAGGACGCGGCAAAAAATGATACACATTACTCACGGTGCAGCGGTTTAATACAAAGCAGGCATTCTCTCCACCCTGTCCCCTGGCCCTGATTCGTGGACGTATATATAAAGGACAAACCAGGAACACCAAAGCATAAATTTATTAAAGATAAATTTATAAAGTGCAAATATGAAATGCAAGGGGTGTTGCGGCCAGAGCGACAACTAACCGCGGGGCGCGGGGTCCGAGGCAGCGATACGACGGTGGACAGCTGACAGCCTACGGCCTTGAAGAGCGAGGTCGCGCCACTCATTACAATTTTTAACAAAAAAGAAATCTAAGCCTATGTCTAGGCAGTTAGGTCTTTGCCAATAGACCGGTAAGCTGAAGAAGTCTTTCATTTACCTGACCATCAGCCGCCACAAGGGGTATTCATAAGTACTTGCATAATGCAAGGATAATACGCAAAATTGTTAAGCGTTCCAGAATTCCTGTATATACACTGCCGCTTATTATCAGATGTATATGCAAATTGTATATGTTGTATAGAGTTGCATAACCATGAAAACGATCCATTACCAAATTATTGGATGATGAAGAAGCTCAGTGTGGGTTTGATAAAAAGGTCTTCAAGGAGGCTTTATCCAGCAGTGAATAGACACAGACGATATGAAGATAATGATGACAGTTTTTTTCGTAATATAGGGCCAAGGCGTCAGTAAAACTAATTTGATTCTTAGCCAGGTTTTTATACATGTCCATGCCTTGCTCCGTTTAATATTGAAAAGGGAAAAGAACATAATTTAGTCCACCTCCCTAATTTACAGAGCGGGTCACTGTCTTGCCTTGTTTTACAATTTGATTGACCCCAAAGACAGGGGGATAAGTGATTCGCCCGCTTCAATCCTGTTTTAAAAACCCACGAAATTTGAAGGTTCGATCCTACATTTAAAAATAAAGTATCATCACGACCGTAATCCCTTGCGGAGGAGTCAGACACCACAAATAGAATTTAGTAACTTTACTATATGTCTATTATGACAAGTGGTCAACTTTTCAATATTTCTAGCGTACAAGACTTACTGCTTCCGTGGTCTAGCGGTTAAGTTCGTGGATTTAAACTAGTAGGTACCGGGTTCGATTCCTGGTCGGGACACAACAATATGTATTCATTTAAATATATACATTAAATTATTATTTTATTTAATTGTGATATTTTCGAGTTTGGTGGTAGAGACCTCGACGAGCTTGCCACTTGCCATGATTGCCCTATAGTAAAGTTGGCTAAATGTGAATCCGCTTCTTTATATGCGTGGTTTGTACCTACCCCGTAAGGTAAACGGTCGTAATGGTACTTTACTGTATCGTAAATAAATTAAATAAATTATTAAGTCCAGACCAGGAATTAAACCCGGTATATCTGCATGTTAATCTACGGTCTTTACCACAAAATAATTTATTTTTGAACAACGAATAATATTTACATACTATTTTTATAAAGAATACAGGAATTTCAGGTTCCTTTCACCCGTAGCACATTTGCGCAAAAGCAGTACCAGTACCTATCGCCCAAACTGAACAAACGAATCAACACAAAAACAAAAATTACCCATCTAAATCAAAAAGAACTAAAAATATTACTTAAGAACTAGGTACTTATCTGACATTGACTATGACAGTACAGAAGAGATGATGACATGCCATTTGTAAATTCACTTATAAATAAAAAGATACACAATTATCAACTCACTAGGCAAAATTATAAATCCCAAACACACAAGCTTACCTTTCCTCTCCTCCCTTCCCCATTCCCTCCCCTATACATACACACACAAAGTCACACACACAAACATACATATACAGACATTGCACCCACTAAATTTGTAACTTTTTTTATTCTATTTTCTTCTGAATTGTATGTTCATTATTGGAAGACACTGGCTCCTGTTATACAGCTCAGCTCATGCAGGAGACAGGGTTCACCATAACGAATCAATATTCATATTGTCCTAATAAATGATTTATATTTGTATTCCACATCTTTATCGCCCGAGAAAGGTTCATAAGTCCCTAAATGTATACGTACGCATAGAGATTATAACTAAAGTATGTAGGTCCAGTAATACCTGACCATTTGCGGAATGGATAAGAAGAGATAAGGGTTATAGAATTCTTCAATGCACTCTATATAGTATAGCCGGTAGAACACACTGAGAGAGACGACATTTTCACTGATGACTGTACACGTCTAGAGTTCGGTGTGCTCTAGCCTTTTCGAGACAAACTGAGAGATGGCAGAGCGTCTTCACAGGAACCCATCAATAATGCGGTGACTTAGCATTAAATTATAACCGCTTCGGTAGTTAATACAGTTCACGGGATTTGTAAAGTTCATCCACGTGCAATACAACTTCTACAGCTATTAAATATGAATATCTATAAGTCGATGTACTCGTATATGTGTTAGGGGGAAGTTACGGCTAAAGTTTATTTATTTATACTTAATTTACCTTAAATGCAAGGATGCAAACAATAATGGAATGACAGTGACAAGTTCTGCTATGGACAAGCTGAAAATGATATGAAAGAACCATAACGTTACCAAAGCCACTTAACCCGGCTGGTTAGAGCTTTTGTAATCACTATTTTTCTGTATGCTGCGGAGACGTGGACCCTATGCGAAACAGAAAAAAAACGAATTAATGTTCTAGAGATGTGGTGTTGGGGGAGAATGTTGGGCATATCAAGGGCGGAGTTTCTAACTAAAAAAATCATACTGAAGGAACTGGGTATCAGACAACGCCTTTCCTTGACGCATTCTCACTTTCTTCGGGCACGTTTCACGGCGTGGAGAAACTTCCATCGAGCGCCTGGTAGCCCAGGGGAAAGTTGATGGCAAGAGGATGCGTGGTATGTGTCCGGCGAGATAGACTGATCAGGTGAAAGCTGCAATGGATCAACCCTTCCATTAGTGCACCAGAAAATCTGTGGTCGAATAGGAGCGGCGACGGCTTCTTAATCGTACTTAAATGACGACCCCTGACAAGAGTGTAGCGACTAAGAAGAAGAAGAAATAGTTCGTTCAGATTGTCGGCACCTCTTCTAGCAATGTGGCCAAAATATATCAAAATTCAGATAAAGCAGATATCATGCGGTCCAATGGATTTTGAGAAAACGACGCCAGCGACACATCTTAAATGTATCAGTGAATAAATATATTACATAATATAAAATATTCGAAGGAAGTAATGTACAATGATTTTTAAAAAACTAAATTATTAAATAAACTAAACAAACTTTTAAAACATATAATTAGTACAATATAAAAATTTTCAAGAGTGTGGCGATCCCAAATGCCATAACTACCTAAAACAGAATATTTCGATTATAAAACAACGAAGAAATGCGGCGAGCGTTTTAGGTACCCTCCCTGGTGGTAAGGCCTTAGTTTATTTTGTAGAATAGTTTTAATTTCATAGGTATTTTTAGTTTAGTTTTATTTATAATTAGTTTTGTAATCTATTTTATTTTAATATTTATGAATCGAATAAATATTCAAAATGAAAACTACTTATTAATTAAAAATACAACTAAAGACTACAACAAAAATAAAATCTTGTATAAACAAAATAAATTATAATATATTATATTATTAGAATAAATAAGGTATTTAATAAAAATGAAATGTTTTATATTTGTGAACAATCAAAATAGCGGCCGAAAGAAGCCTTACTAAAAGCCTTGCCTAAGTATATAGTATTAAAAAACTTTTTCCTTTCACCTAGGGGCCCCTATATCGAAAATCTTGTTAACAAAAACTCGTGATCAGTCAGTCGATCATGTACGCTTGTTAAAACTTTTAAAGAATAGAAGAAAACTTTTAATGGGCCAGTTCCATAGAATAAACACGTTTTGTCAACTCAAAGACTATTATTGCTTTGTTTTCATTTTTGTTTGACTTCACTGAGCAAAATAGGTAGGTACAGGTCGCGCAATGAAAGAACACAATAACTCATTGAAGAAATTTATGTGTAAAACGTGTATAGACTGTTTTTATAAAGCCGTCGCCATAACTAGATTCATCAGCTTATTGACAAAAAAAAAAGAAAAAAGGTTGAATTATTTTGTTTTAATATAACTTAATGAAATTTATTTAAATTAAGAGCTAATAAAAAAATATTATGATATAAAAAATATAGATAAAAAACCTACTTATAAAACCAACTTTAAATATAAATCGTATCCGCGCGGCATGGAGGCAAGAACGCTGGCCGCATTTCCTCGCTAAATCGCTAAACTGATTCTCTGGGCGAGGAAAGAACCAGCCTTCTTATCCCCAGAGTAGATAATTAGACAAGAGGTGATGTTTTATCGCTTGGAGCCCACGGGCCTAAAGTCTCTACAGCAAACGGCACAAACACGTAGTCTTTGATTATAGATACGTATTTTATCTCCCTTATTGTTATTTGATAGCAATTGCTATTTTAGCAATAAAGGAATAACACGTGTAAGAAGAAAGTGAGAATGCATTATTGTATGGACGAGGAAAAGCGTTGGCTAATCAGCAGTTCCTACAGTATGGATTTGTTGGTTCGTAACTCCGTCCATGATATGCGACACGACAGCGCGGAGAACCAATGTATCAATACTCAAGGATCTCAAAGTCACTACCAGGCTCTCTTCTATCTGCCTGCAGCGAGTCCTTGAGTATTTTGGTCATATAGCACGAAAAAGTTTGGCCAATATGTAATATAGCCCACCTGATGGTAAGTGGCGCGCAAGGTCCATGAATGTTAGCAACTGGAATCAGACCCTTATGTCCGACATCAGTCCCTAACACTATGCCGGCTTGACTAGATGCCTTTTTACACTTCGCCTGAAGGACTCCAGGTTATAGGAAAGTGGAAACACAGAGGCTAGAAGAGCATTCCACATCTTTATTGTGCGACAGATGTATGAGTCACCAAATTTATAGGTATGCGAAGGGATAGTGACTACGGTATGTGGGTGTATATCCGAACCATACTTAACACCTCAGTTCACAGTGCGCTGCATGCCGCCGTGTGCAGACCCGGATGGCGCAGCATCATCTGAGACAAAGTGATCCGTGGAGGGGGTCACGACCCTCAGCATTGAGGAAAACGACACAAGAAAAAAGTTATCAAACTCTAAAAAAACACCTATTACATAAAATGATAGAACAGCAAAAGTAAAACACAAAGTCAGAGAGTTTTCTTTCAGTAAAATGAAGAATGGCGTCAAATCGTCGCTGCTGAAAGCGTTTTTAATTCCTTTTACTATTTAAACGAATAAAAGTAAAAATAAGTATCATTACGAGCGTAATCTCTCGCTATTAAACGATCAACATCTAGCCTATCATGACAAGCAGAAAGCATATAGAAGAAGAAGTATCTAAGCGTACCACACTTCAATTTTTATTTAGTGGATTCTTTTATCGATAAAAAATAGTGACATTAGCCAAGCATCATTACCATTATCATCAGCCCCTAGGACACAGAGTGGTAGGCTCCCACTGTCGGAGATGCACCTTCTAAAAAATTAAGGGAGTGGCCTAAACTCGCCACGCTGGTTAACGAGGGTCTGATGTAAATTTTAAATGTCAATTTATTAACGATTCTACAAGTTGGTATTAGTGGAACCAGAACCGACGGCTTAACGTGCTCTCCGAGGCACGGGAAATGTGGTGTTGCATATGTACGTAAGAAAGATGTATTTCTCATTGGTACATGCCGGGGTTCGAACCGACATTTTTATTAAGATTTTAAGTAAAGCGTTCGTACAACAATCGCCCAGCTTATATTAAAATTACTAAAACATATCAACTTTAACATTTTGGCTAAAGGAATTGAACCTGGTACCTCTAAATATACAGTCTTAACCGCTACACCACGAAGACAAAGTAGAAGTTAATAAGATTTCAACTTTGTGGTCTGTTTTACCATCAAGCGTCCTAATGGAAACTGGATTTATGACAGGAAATGAATTAGGTTTAAATATTGAAGTTAAAATTTAATTCCGTTTACGTTAGTTTAATTTAACTTAAGTTCTCTTAAATTTAAATGAAGCTTTAATGGAATAAAAAAAGAAAAAAAAAATGGTCTGTTTTCGCCACGTATACCACGGGCTTTCTTGTGCTAGAAGTGTCAGCCTTATTCCTTGTCACATGGCTCTAAACAATATTATTAAAAGGGCTCTTGTCACTGCTCGAGTACATACGATTCTAGAAGGGTCTTTACTTGGCACGTATTTGATGTACGACATGTGTAGACACATTAGCCCCATCTTATGAGGCCAGGCAACCTCGCCCAGCGACAGCGTCCTTTCGGCGGTTTCTGCTAAGAACCTCAAGCTGTGTCAACAAAAAATATGCCAACCTCGGTACTTGCCGAGGATTTGTCCATACGGCAGAGAGGAAGGTTGGCAATTATTTCTGATAACGTACTAGCCTCGCTATACAGAGAGGAAATGTTGCCAGTCTTCTTGGGAATATCTCTGATCGGACGTCTCTAGAGGACATATTTTTAATAAATCTTGTGCACGACGTATTTAGTATTGTATAAAATAATTTGTATATATTATTTAATAGATATTTTAATAGTTACTAATCAGCATTTTATAGGTAAAGATGTTCATATCCGTTATTTGTAGATATCGTCTTAATTTAAATAGTATTTTTTGTTGGAAGTTTATAGTTTCTTCAAAGCGCTCAAACGTACATAGTATTAAAATATATTGAATTCGGTACTTATGTATAAATTATAGTTAATAGTTACAAGGATCAATAGAGTTTAACACTAATTAATCTTAAAATGTAATCTTAATATTATAGATAGGTGCATCGGATGGTCGGCTCGGCATGTTGTAATCTCCTCGTTCTCGAGAATTCGCACCTAACTTCGGTTAGTTGCGGTTCCGGTACGACAACTTGGTCCCGCCTTTCGGCGGCTTGTTGGTACCGGTCCGTGTGTCGACTTCGGTCAGCACCGGTTCTCGACTACTGAGGAGGGCACGACTAAGTCGAGCTCGGTCCCGCACAAATCTTTTTATGTATATATTATTTTATAAACTTTAGTTTAAAGATATTTAATTTTGTTTATTTTTACATCATAAATAAATATTGTTATTCGTATAAATTTATATATATATATATAGTATCATCACGACCGTTTCCCAGAAACCACGCTTATAAGGAAGCGGATTCACATTTATCCAACTTTATAGGCCAATCATGACAAGTGACAAGCTCGTCGATGTCTCTAGCGTACCAAACTACAAATAAAATTAAATACTAATTAAATATATTTATTTATATTATTAAACAGTATTGTGATCCGACCAGGAATAGTACGACCGGGTACCTGCGAGTCTATATCCACAGACTTAACCGCTAAACTACAGAGGCAGTTGATTAAATTGGCTCTGTGTTTGACTCGTCGCTTTAAGCGATTTTTTCTGTTTATTTCGATTTGAAAGTGGTTCAAAGTCAAAATTCATAATAATTTATTGTTTACATGTAAAATTTCAGAAACATTATCTTCATATATGTACTTCAATGTACTCATTGAACTTCGTTCGACTTGCCGTTTGTCTATGGTTTTCATACAAAATTCGGTAAAAAAGGCAAGCTTTGCTTTATTTGCTTTCAAGTCGAATATAGCATTTATTCAACTGCCATAATAAGTAAATAAATTATATTAAATTTAATAATAAAACTAAGCTAAAAATACCTATGAAATTAAAACTATTCTACAAAATAAACTAAGGGCTTACCACCAGGGAGGGTACCTAAAACGCTCGCCGCATTTCCTCGTTGAATTATAATCGAAATATTCTGTTTTAGATAGTTATGGCATTTGGAATAGCCACACTCTTGAAAAATTCGTTTACCCAGCTCTTTTATAAATTTGTAGGTATCAAGAGAATATACCCCCCTTGTATCAACCCCAAATGCCACAAAGTTATAATTTTGTTTAATGCTATTAAACAAAATTTTATTTTATTTATAATTAGTTTTTTAATCTATTTTATTTTAATATTTTTGTATCTACTTCGAATAAATATATTAATCCTCCTCCTTGCGTCGTGTTTCCTCATTGATGAGGGTCGTGACCTCCCGATGAATTGGTGTGCGTCTTGATGATAGCACGCCACCCGTTCCTGTCTTCGGCGGTATGCACGCTAGTGTTGGTGGTGGAGCGGGTTTGGTCGGACCAGTGTACCGGACTTCGGCCTCTCGGTCTTTTTCCTTCCACCTTGCCAGTAACAAAAAGTTTCTCCAGGTTATCCCCTCCTTTTCTGGCAATGTGTCCGAAGTACTGGAGTATCCAACGAAGGCATATGGTGGATAGCCTAGTCGACATGTCTAGTCTAGTTATAAATATATTAATAATTTTCGAAAAATATATGGGTATTTAAGTATTTGACAATTAAATAATATTCCTATTCGATTATTATCAGTGAGCCCAAAAGTAGATTGACAGAAAAACTGGTTAGATTGATTCGAATTTCAATTCGTTTTCAAAAATCGAAATTTAGAAACACAAGCTTATCTTAAACACAAATTTAATTTAAACAAGTACCCTGTGTTCGAGGGGCTGCAATGATATTACAAAAACGAATTATATTGCAATTTGAGAATGAAATTCGCCCATTAATTTAAAGTTTGAAAGCATTAAACCGTTTAATAATAATATAACTGGTTGTCTTATAAATATTGCCGGGATTTGGCTAAGGCCTTAGTAAGTATGATTAATTGAATTGCGAGCAGGTTCGCTGGCAAAGGATTTACGAAGGTTCATCAGGACGGACCGAAGTCAAACCCCTGAACCATATTTTACAAAACCCTCCAGCTCCACGAACTCCCTATTTATGTATTGTTATTCAGTAATATTACAATTGCCGTAATATTAACTGCCGTAAGTTGCTATCAGGAACAAGTGCAAGAATTAAGAACGACTTAGGATTTGAAGAAGAAGAAGACAAATTTCTAAGCATTCCATGGATTCACCGTGCGGGTGCCGGGTCCATCGTGTGTGGGTAAAAGATGAGAAGAATGGTGTCTCGGGCTTGCGACCGACAATAGGCTGGTTTAAGAAAAAAGAATATATAAAAGAAGTATATTTTTTTGTTAGTTACAGATTTCATTTACTTGAACTTACCGTTCTATAGAAATCAAATAATCCAAAACACCACAACATAAAGTCCAACAAATATTATTATCTCATAGAAGAAATAATCAAGAATGGGTTCAAGATTCAGCTTGCAGCAGTTGAAGTTGGTGCGAGAGGAGTTTCAGAAAATCTTTGCACCACTAACTGAAAGAATTAGGCCTAAGCAGGTCTGCCGTCAATATATTTATGGAAAGAGTTTCCGAGATGGCATTAACGGAATCATACAGTATTTGGTGGAGTAGGGAGAGAAGTGGAATGATGGATGGTGAGCGTCTTGATGCGCAATAAAATAAAAAAAGAGACTTCCTTTGTAAACCAGACTATTGTCGGTCGCAAGCCCGAGACATCATTGTCTCATCTCTTACCCGCACATATCCATATGCATAGAATGCTTAGGAATTTGTCTTCTTCTCCGAAATGTGTTGTTTACTAAATATTATTTTATATTATTTTAAATTATTTATTGCACCAAAACTTAAAATTGGGTACATAGGCGAGTTTAATGCCTGTTAGGCATTTTCTGACAACCAACCTTTGGGATGGTGAGAGATTATGGGCAGGGTGCAACAATCTAATAATAATAGTCTAATTTATAAATACACTACATACCAAGCAATTATATAAACTACATGCAAGGATTATAAACATATACATACAATGACATACATATATATGGAATGGTGGTAAGAACGCCGGCTGCATTCGCCGCTGAATTGCAATACTGATTCTTTGGGCGAAGAAGGAGCCAGCCGTCTTGTCACCGGAGGAGACGACAAGACGCGGTAAATTCCCAGAAATTGAACTTGTATGTATGAATCTACATATCATACCACATGGAGAGCTATTTCAATATTTTATTTACTTCTAAAATTACTGTTAAAACAACCTATCAATATTTGATAACAGGTATGAACTCAAATAAAACGAAGCTTCGCGAGTACACGAAACATTTTTATCAAAAAGATTTTAGAAAAACAAATATTAGTATAGATTTTTACATGTACCTGGTCACGTACGGGGGTGGAAAAATGAACATTTTCTATTTAGATTGTTGTCGAATGAAAAACGTAGAATCTCAGCTGTAAATTTATTTTAAAATTTGACTATAACTTAAATTTGGTTATTAACCAGAATTTATAACATTAGTAACAATGAAAGCATAGCGGTGGTGACTCGGTTATAAAAAACATGTACCAAAGAGAAATACAATTTTCTTACGTACCAGTACATTTGTCATAGATTTACAACACCACCGTTCCTGTACCTGAGCACGTTCCAGTTCCACTAATACCAACTTGTGGTATTTTTTAAAATATTGAAATCTTAATTAAACTTAATTGTACGTAAGGCGGACTTAATTACTTAACTTAAAAATTATCTGACAGCAAAACCTTATTAAAAATATTATTAAATTTTAAATAAAGAACGTTTTTCCAACTTTAACAGCCTACAAAGGTCGGTTCAAACCCCCCCCCCCCCCACCCTGGCATGTACCGATAATAAATACACTTTTCTTACGTACATTTGTCATAGATTTAGAATATCACCGTTCCCGTGCCTCGGAGAGCACGTTAAGCCGTCGGTCCCGGTTATACTAATACCGAATTATCGAATCGTTAATAAATGGTCATTAAAAATGACATCAGATTCTCGCCAACCCGTCTGGCCGGCGTGGCGAGTGTAGGCCAAATTCTTCAAATACATATATGTTCTGGAAGGCCCATCTCCAACAGTTGAGGTCTAGGACGCTGTGTTCAAGGGGCTGTAATGATGAGATACAAGTATCAATAACTTTGTTGATTGTCCTTTAAGGCTCTTGCTTTGAAGTAATTAAAATTAATATTTATTTATTATAACTAAAAACTAAATTATTTCTACAAATAAAAAAAACCTACCTACAACCTAATTTAAATATAAATAGTGTCTATGCTGATTCGCTGAGGGAGGAGTGATAAATATATTATTTTTACTTTTTAGTTTAAGTTTGTACATATAGGTATAGTTTTGAATTAAAACTAAAAACTGATTCAATTCTAAAAATAAAAAAACATCTTAATAAAACCTAACTTAAATATAAATCGTTCCTATGCTGATTCTTTGGGCGAGATGTAATAAATATATTATTTTTACTTCCTAGTTTAAGTTTGTACATATACTCGTAGGTATAGTTTTGAATTTAAACTAAAAACTGAATTAAATCTAAAAATAAAAAAAATATAAAAAAATCTTAATAAAACCTAATTTAAATATAAATCGTGTCTATGCTGATTCTCTGAGGGAGGAGTGATAAATATATTATTTTTACTTTTTAATTTAAGTTTGTACATATAGGTATAGTTTTGAATTAAAACTAAAAACTGATTTAATTCTATAAATAAAAAAAACATCTTATAAAACCTAATTTAAATATAAATCGTGTCTATGCTGATTCTCTGAGGGAGGAGTGATAAATATATTATTTTTACTTTTTAATTTAAGTTTGTACATATAGGTATAGTTTTGAATTAAAACTAAAAACTGATTTAATTCTATAAATAAAAAAACATCTTATAAAACCTAATTTAAATATAAATCGTGTCTATGCTGATTCTCTGAGGGAGGAGTGATAAATATATTATTTTTACTTTTTAATTTAAGTTTGTACATATAGGTCTGTATAGTTTTGAATTAAAACTAAAAACTGATTTAATTCTATAAATAAAAAAACATCTTATAAAACCTAATTTAAATATAAATCGTGTCTATGCTAATTCTCTGGGCGAGGTCGAGTAATAAATATATTATTTTTACTTCCTAGTTTAAGTTTGTACATATTGGTATAGTTTTGAATTTTTAGTGTAAGATTAAGTTTATTATCCTTATATACTCGTATAATAGGTGTTATTTAATTTTTTCTTTAAGAATAGGTATTGATAATGTACAATTGAGGCTCCTTATTACAAATACATACAATATTCTTTGTTTGTGGCTAATGTATCTGTGATGACAATTAAAAAGCTAAAACGGGAACCACAAACCTAAACGTTATCTGTGTATACATTTTCGTATTTTTTTAAATTCTCATGGGACTACCTCTACCTCTGAAGTCTCGCCTATCAAACAAGAGAAGAATCATCAAAATCGTTTCATAATTAAAGGAGTAATCTCGTAAAAACATATTAAAAAATTACAAAAATAAAACATAATATCATCGAATTGAGAACTTTTTTGAAGTCGGTCAAAAAATTTTACTTTTTGTCAAAAACTTACACCTATTATGTCATTCGTAGAGACTTCTATGATTTAAATATAAATATGTAACACGTCTACTTGTTCCGCAAACACAAATAAGAAAAAGGGATTTGCGAAAGGCTGAATTTTTCAGAGCGCCAGATATAAGCCGCTTGTTATGAGAAGGTTGTGCTTTTTCAAGTACAGTCAAGTGATATTCTAGCTTGCAAGAGGTTATTTTTGTTTAAAAAAAATGCTCTTTTTGTCAACGGCATCTGAGTATTGTTTGAATATAGACAAATTGGCAATTAATTTGAAATCTAACGACTGCGCTTTCATTCAAAAATTATCTTTACTCCCATTTTCTATCCATTCAGAATAACTAAAGTTATGTATATCTGTGTTAAACTGTTCTTTCACTCTTTTCTCTATTTTTAACCTTAACCCTATATTATAGTGTGTATTTATTTATTTCTGTATATATGTAATTATATGTATTGTATTATAGATAAACTTGTATGTATTATAATATGTATGATACTCGGCACTCTGCCTGTAATCCGTTAAAACTCCCAAAGGTTAGCTGGTGGAAAATGCCTTACGGCATAAAGCTCGCCTATGCACATTAATTTTAAGTTTATTTAGTTTTTGTGCAATAAATATTTTTTTATTTATTTTATTTAATTAATGGGCCAGAATTCCGGTAGCAAAATTATGTTTCATTATACGCAAAAGGTATTTAACATATATATACAAAATAATTATCTAGCTAACCCTTATATCATTCAAACTATCCGTTATACTATATATTAATAATAATTAAAACACATTTTTATACAACACATTCTTGTACAATATAATTATGTTTAACTTTAAGCGGGTCCCCCAATACAGGTCTAACTAAACTTAAAGGGGAATACAGAAAATGTACAATTTAAACTTGTGTTAAATTTTTTTTTTTTTTTTTTTTAATAAAAAATCTTTTACATACATATCTTCACGCCAAATCCCTTGCGGGGTAGGCAGAGACAATTAAACGCCATTTGACACGATCACGACATACCTTTTTCGCTTCTTCGACATTCATTAACCTCTTCATACATGCCCTTTTATTTTGATGGCTTTTTAATGCACCTTCAGCTAATGTTTTATTTATTTGATCCTGATAGGTGAGTCTTGGTCTGCCAGGGCCTCTTTTACCCACAACTTTAATAAATAAATCTTTTAACTAGTTATAATAATAAAAATACAAACTGCCTCCGTGGTCTAGCGGTTAAGTCCGTGGACCTAGACTCGGAGGTACCGGGTTCGATTCCTGGTCGGGACACAAAAATATTTATTAGTGTAAATAAAGACATTTAATGAAATTTAATTTATTTGTGATATTTCTCGAGTTTGGTACGCTGGAGACATCGACGAGCTTGCCACTTGTCATGATTGGCCCATAGTAAAGTTGGCTAAATGTGAATCCGCTTATGTATAAGCGTGGTTTCTGACCACCCCGAAAGGGAAACGGTCGTGATGATACTTTACTTTACTTTTTTACAATAATATATAAATATTTCACTATTGTATTTATTATTGTAACTAATTTCTACTGTATAAATAAAGAATAATTATTATATATTGTCAATATGTACGAGTATGTCTATGTACTAATAATAGATTTTAATATAATATTTTTCGACTTGTTTAATTATTAACATTTATCTCTAGGTACGATTTAGTTGTCCCAAAGCTTTCACTGGCTTTATTCTCCTACCTACATTGCAATAAAGTTTTCAAATAGAGAAATTTCCGCAGAAATACGGAAGCAAAGTATCAATTATGAGTTAGTTCTAAATGGTTTCGCTTTGTGAGTAGTTTGCGGTCTCCTTTGACCACGGAACCCACACTAACTATAGGGTATAGTCAGCTAAACCGTACGCTGGACTACCTTAAGATTGTTTTTAAATTCCAATAAATCAAATAACACAATACTTTACATTTGATTTATTTTAGAAAAGAAGTTATGTAGATTATATTTAGTAATTAACCAAAAGCTTTGATGGTTCAGACATGTTGAAAGGATGAGTGAAGAGAGATCGACAAACCAGATATGTAATGCGAACGTCTGGGGTGAAAGAAGCCCTGGCAGACCAAGACTTATTACGATCAAATAAATAAAACAATAGCTGAAGGTGCATTAAAAAGTTATCGTAACGAACGGGCGTGTATGAAAATGACAAAGAACCGAAAGAGGTATGTCGTGATTGTGACAAGAGGTGCTCAATTGTCTCTGCCTACCCCGCAAGGGATTTGGCGTGAAGATATGTATGTATGTGTTTTAAATTTAAAATAAATTGCCTTATTGTCTCCGTTTTCTAGCAGTTAAGGCTGTAGATTTAAACGCGGAGGTGCTCGGTTCGTTTTTTGGTTGTTAAAAATACAACAAAAAAAAACCATTAATCTCTGACAGTCTGGTACATGCTGAGCTAAAGCGTGGTTTCCGACCACCCCGCTAAATAAAAAAAAATATAACTAAACGTAATATAAAATAAATAAACTCTAAGTAAAAAATGCAAATAATAAGTTCCTTACTTTATTTATTATTATTAACTAGTTTTGGACATCAAGTCTCACTTAAAAAATCATGGGTCAAAAAACCGCCAGAAATCGCGCACGTAAGACCCGGCTCTGTGTAATTTGGGCTTTAGTAAACTAACTGTAGCGGATTTGATTCCAGTTGTATTCATTCCTAATCCAATTAGCGGAATGAGACAAGTCTATAGATTGCCGTAGAGAGCGCCTCTCGAATTTCGTCTACAATTAATTATGTCGCCCTCACGTTTTGCGGCCACACTGTTGATGCTATTTATTTGTGATCCTCTTACTGAGTTGCGGATTATGTATACATATTTAATAACTAAATGACATTAACTTGGTTAAAAGTACCGTAAATTAATTGCCAACATTATGTTACCAATGCAACGTCAGCTTATAAAGCACAAATAAGATCATGCGTAGAATACTGTTCCCACCTCTAGGATGATTTCTAAGCTAGGTACGCTCTCGATGTCCTGCAGAGACGGGCGATCTGAATAGTGGACGACATTACATTGTCTAAAACTCTCGAACCGCTGCAGCTCCGCCGAGATGTGGCCTCCCTGAGCGTGTTCTACAAACTATACGGTGACTACTATCTTCTCTATTCCGCAATCGAACCACAAGCATAAAAATATGCATCTCCATACTGTAACGAATATATAAATCTGGAGACTCTTAAATCTTTTGGACGCTGAAGAAGTGGAATGCTCTCGAAGCCAGTGTGTTTCCCCATTCCTATAACCTGGAAACCTTTAAACGAAGTGTGAAAAAGCATATTGATAAACCGGCATAATGAAAGGGACTGTTGTCGGCCGTCTGTGGCTGGCGGCAGTTGATCCCATTCTCCATCGTGGTCAGTATTTAAAAAAAATAAGAAAGAGAGGGTGGTGGCTCGGTTGAATCAAGGATTTACTAAAAAATGCCCCCCGAAAAGCTCTGGCATGTTACAATGTTACACTTTATACACGCATGTTAAGCCGTCGGTCCCAGTTCCACTAATACCAACTTGTGAAATCGTTAATATATTTTCATAAAAAAATTACATCAGACGTAGCAAATTCTCCAGGTTTTTTTTTTTTTTATACTGAACACGACATGTGACATCGCGCCCACCTGATGGTAAGCAGTACGCGAGGTCCAAGAATGGGAGCAACTGACGCTGGTCACCACGACCGACATCAGTCTCTACCACTATGCCGGCCTAACAAGATGCTTTTTCACACTTCGCTTGAAGGACTCCAGGTTATAAGAGTGGGGAAACACACTGGCTGGGAGAGCATTCCACATCTTCAGCGTGCGACAGATGTAAGAGTCTCCAAATTTATGAAAGGTATGTTGTTAAGGTCTGGAACGCTGTATTTTAGGGGCTGTAATGCAAAAAGAGAAAAGGATCTAGGGACCTTTTTATAATTTTTAATAGTATATGACCAATATTTAGTTTTATTCGAAGTTAATTAGTACATAAAATAATTATGATATAAAAATTTAAACTAAATTAGAAATAAATAAAAAATAAAAAAAAACTAATTATAAATAAGCGTTCCCCCGCTTTACAGCAATGCTGATTTGCTGCGCGAGAAAACTGCCAGCCCTCTTGTCACATACAGCATTAACCAGGCGCTTAGACAACTCCTTTTTATAAATATATTTTGTCTTAGTTAAGCATAAAGATTTATCTTTAAAATAACGAGACATTTCTTTAGCTGCATTATTATTAATAGAATCATGACATACCTTTTACATAGTATGTCCTCGCGCCTGTTCTAGTAAAACGAATCCAATTACGGATGGCAGGCAACGGCGAAACTTTTATAAAATGAAAATTAAACATTTTTAAAATGTGTAATATTTTTTGTAGCACTGCACTCACGTCCGCTGTCAAAACTAGTTTGTAGAACCAAAAAATTTTTAATACAATTTTATCTTAATGTCATTAACAAATTCGTATAGTGTTTGGTCAAGTAGAAAGAACTAGGACAAATTCATTTAACTCTTCTTGCATGAAAAATTTTCTCCGATCTTTTTACAATACACTTTTTTCCGTTCCTTCTCATCATTCTGGATCTACCTATTAATATAATTTTAAATAATGATTAGGCTTCTACCAGATCATCATTTAAAAAAACTAGTGTACTCACATTTTCTTAATAGCTCCAAACAAAATTTGTAAGTTGAGAGAAGAGAAGAGAAGACAAATTTCTAAGCATTCCATGGATTCATTGTGCGGGTGCCGGGTCCATCGTGTGTGGGTAAGAGATGAGAAGAATGGTGTCTCGGGCTTGCGACCGACAATAGGCTGGTTTAAGAAAAGGAGGCCTCCTTTTTTTTCTATTGCGCGATAATACGCTCACCATCCACCATTCTACTTCTCTCCCTACCCAACCAAATACTGTATGATTCCATTAATGTCGTCTTGGAAGCTCGTTCCATAAATGTATAGACGGTAGACCTGCTTATGCCCAATTCTTTCAGTAAGTGATGCAAAGATTTTGCTGGAACTCCTCTTGCACCAACTTCCACTGCGTAGAGCTGAGTCTTGAACCCGTTCCTGATCATTTCTTCTGTGAGATCATAATATTTATTCGATGTTGTGGTCTTTATATGTATGTTTATTATTGTGTATTTATATTCATTAGTAGATTATATATAAGTAGGTTTATTATCTAGGTAGGTATATGTTTAATATTTAGTTGTAACATTATTATTTCCATTTCATTATATTTTTGTTACTTTTACTTTCATTGCACCTACAGTTGTTTTAATTAGTCCCAAAGGTTTGGCTGTCAGAAAATGTCTACGGGCATTAAGTCTGCCTTTTGTACTTTGTGCATTAAGCTTTAAAAAAAAAAAAAACATGTTTTTTTTAATATTTTTTTCAAACTGTATGTGCTCATCGTCTATACCATGTTTGATGAAGTCTTCAACCAATACGTCCTTTCCATATTATCGTACTCAGCAGATGTGGGTCTGGTCCACAAATTCAGCTATGAAGAGAGCTATGCTTGGTATTTCTCTGATGGATAGAATGCGAAGTCGTTAGAAAACGATAGAATTATCAATCGTCAGAGAACCAAAGTTACTGACATCGCATTTAAAATTAGATGAGATTATGATGTGCGATGGGCCGGACACATCTGCCACAGAGCTGACAACCGATGGGGCAAACGAGGTATGGAGTGGAGACCACGTACGGAATGACGCAGAGTGGAACGACTCCCTGCCAGAGGGTCGCTGGGAGGAATGAATAAGATTGTCCGCGTGCAGTGGCGAGACACAGGCTGATGATCATAATGAAGACGGTACGTGACACCGCCCACCTAATGGTCAGCGGAACGTAATGGCGGCCATACACACTACGGTCTACAGGAGAGTTCTGCTTGTGTAGGTATGCCTGCGCAGGTACTTGTAGTCCGGAGCGTGTGTGGATAAAGACCTGTGCAGTTTTTTGAACCTGCGCAGGTGACCGGAGTAAGTTAAAAAATCAATTATTTCTTGTAACACCGTACCTACCTGTGCGTGTGTGTAAGTACTCCGGTCACCTGTACGTACAGATCGCGTCAGTTTTTTTCTAGTGTCTGCCCATTCTGAGATAGTTTTTAAAATCATCAGGTTCGAACTTTAATTCATTCAATAAATTCAACATGACTAAATCGCATAATTCATTTCATATTTTCACATTCTATTAAAGTTATTTTTTTCTAATGACTTGGGTAGAGCTTTTCAAAGCTATCAATTGCAGAACATTGATGAGATACCATGCAGATATATGTATAGTGTCGAATTTCATATAGTATTAGTACAAATGATACAGATATAATAATGTCATATAAATGACAAAACAAAGCAATCGTATTGAAAACAGTATACGCAAAATCGCATTAAAAAGAGAAATGGACGTGCGCTTCGGCCTTTGACATTGACTTAATATTTAACTGGGCATTGTAATTTCAGATTCTTATCCGGAATCTGCTAAGCTTGTGATCCCACTAGCGATGAAAAAAACAATAAAAAAGGTCTCACTGTTTAATAAGTTTAATTGTAAATTTAATATTTCTGATTGATTTACGAAAATGCAAATATTTAAATAGAATTTATTGGTCCTATTCTACTATAGATTTCTTTTAGTTTGACATATTATTAAATAACTATTATATGATATTATTACTATTATCTTATCAACTTATGCATTCGCTATGTTTTTTTTATACTAGCATGACATGTGACCTTGCGCCCACCTGATAGTAAGTGGTGCGCAAGGTCAATGAATGTTAGCAACTGGAATCAGACACTCATGACTGACATCATTTCCTAACATTATGCCGGCTTGACTAGATGCTTTTCACACTTCGCTTGGAGTACTCCAGGTTATAGAAAAGTAGAAACACTGGGCGGTAGATGTAAACCCACCCACTTATCACTTATCTAGATCTTAGGTAAATCGCGTAAAGACCCGTTAAAATTATAAAAACTATTAAATATGAATAAAAACACCCAGGTACTTGCATATAGGTCAACGGGCTTTGGAGTTTCTATAGAGTATTGTGCGTGTGGCAATTGTTGTCCTACCTTTGAATTTGAATTGTTATCAACTTATTATTAAGCCTTTAGAAACTTTTCCATAGTCCAGACAGACATTCGGAATGCAATATACTCGTATTCGGCTTTAAATTCTAACTTGTTTTGTTGGCGTATTTAAAAAGCTATTTTATTTTATAGTATTCAAAATATGAGTGCGAGTGGTCTAAAAAAAAATAAGCAAATAAATCTTAGCAATGCATTTTGTATAATAAGATATAAAAAATAGACTAAAACAAAAAAAAACCTACTTTCAAAAGCTAATATAAATCGTATCCGCGCGGCATGGTGGCAAGATCGCTGGCCGTATTTCCTCGCTATGCTGATTCTCTGGGCGAGGAAAGAACCAGCCCTCTTGTCACCAGAGTAGACAATTAGACGAGGGGTGATGTTTTTTAAAAATGTTTTAGCGCTTGGACCGTGGCTAAAGTCTCTACAGCAAACGGCACTGACACGTAATCTTTGATTATAGATAAGTATTTGTGCCGCTTTCCAGACTCTGCGCTTTCGGCTGCGGCTCCCGCTTTTAGCGCTGGTCCCCTGAGGTGTGACAAAGCCAAAGTGTGTGTGTGTGTGTGTGTTATATATTTAATTTGCGACATATTAACCAAATTTAAGGAAATAAAGCTTAGCAGAGATCAGCTCACCATAGAGCTGATTTTCAGTTATCAATCGTTAGGAGTGCGTCGAGGTATTAGTATATAAATAAAATATATTGTATTTAACTATTAACTAGTAAAAGCAGCATAAATAATAAATAATAATAAATATTTCCAGACAGGTCACAAAGCGCCATCTAGTTTCCGTGGTAAGATACGAGGCTTGTGTTACGGACACTAGAAGGTTGATAAACTACATATTATACTTTTTTTTTGTAAATATATACATATTATACATATAAACAATATTAAATTAAGAACTGCCTTCGTAGACTAGCGGTTAAGTCCGTGGATTTAGATTCTGAGGTACCGGGTTGGATTCCTGGTCGGGACACAAAAATATTTTTTAATGTAAATAAATACATTTATTTGTGATATTTCTCGAGTTTGGTATGCTGGAGACAACGACGAGCTTGCCACTTGTCATGATTGGCCAATAGTAAAGTTAGCTAAAAGTGAATCCGCTTATTTGTAAGCGTGGTTTCTGACCACCCCGAAAAGGAAATGGTCGTGATGATACTTTATATGAACACATACATTTAAATTGGTCACATTGTCCTGTAGATTTAACAGTTACAGAATGTCGGCAAACATAATATTCCGCCTTTGTGCAAAATTAAATAAAGTTTACAATAAATAAAATAAAAGTAAGTATAATCGCATTGTACGTTAGTTGATACGCTGAATGAATACGCTGGCCGGTGCTGTTTACCACGTGGACGTGACCATTGCCGGCGAGGAGGGATTAGAGATCTCCAGCAACCCTACATTGATGACCAGCACAATTTTGCGACGCTGCGTAAAAGTATTCGACCTATATTAATCGGACTGTTCGCGCCGATCGCGGTAATTCGACCAATTTTGGGTGTTTAGGCATTATTGTGATTCGTCGGTGCAAAAACAGACGTCCTAATTTTACCTAAATACTCTTGTCATGTCTCTTTCTCGTCGTCTATGTATCTAATTTGAATATTATCGTAAATCCCGCACCTAGATAGAGTCCACTAAACCCGCGCCTTCACGGACCTAACCAATTATAGGTTCACATCGTTCTAACACAGCGCAACTCAAATTGGTCAACTAATCAGGGAAGCAACAACATTGTTTCTTTTTACTAGACTGCGCGACACAAAGAATATGTATGTTTGTCCCTTTCTGGCACACTGGAGACTAAACGCGTAGACCGATTTTGATGATTCATACGTCAATCGATTTGTCTTATTAATGCGAGTGTCACTGAAGATTTGACATTAATTAAATTTTAGTAGGGCGACATCCAGATGCTAAATTGTAAAAAAAAAAAAAATGGAAGTTGTCAAACTGTATTGAGTGGCGTATAATCGAGTTGCCGTTGAATAACATCCGTTGGTTTTAATTGTATTTTCTAAATTTTCTGTAAGTAATCAATAAACAATATTAATAAGCTAAAAAAGGATGTGTGTTTATAAGCACTTCATAAAAATAAATATATATTTTTTTTTAATTGAAAATGTGTCGGTGCCTACATCATTTGTGGAATTCGAAGCGCCAACATTGTCTAAGGCTGTTTTACTAAAATTATTTTGTATATCTACGTCTTTGGTAGACCCTCTCGTCATCGCAGAGCCTAATTAATGGTAATCCCGGACGCGCAGAATAAAGGACTCCACTGATGCAAGTGCTCAACGCGGATAAAAAAGCCCTCATTTTTTAATACTTACAGGATAATCTTCTCAAAAATTGAGTACAATATCTCCTTTATTACATACTCGTACAACAAGGGAGTGACATAAATTCACAGTAAAGCATTATTAATTTATTTTAAAACTATTGCGAGAGTGAAATGATATAGTGTGTATGCAATTTAACAAACTCTAAAATTATTCCGTTTGACAGTTTGAATGTTTACAGTTGCAACATTTGATGTGTAATAACGAGATATGTAATTTTTAACAAGATGCTAAATTGTTAAAAATAAAAAAAATGGAAGTTGTCAAACTTGAGTGGGGTATAATCGAGTTACCGTGAATAACATCCGTTGTTTTTATATTATATAAAATAAATAAATATAAATAAATATTTTCAGACAGGTCACACAGCGCTGTGTTACGGAAACTAGATGGTTTATAAACTACATATTATACTTTTTTTTATTTTTATATATACATATTATACATATAAACACTCAGACCGAGACAAATTATACAATGTACAACTTGCCCCGGTGGGAATCGAACCCACGACCTCCCGAGTTTACGGCAACGTTTGTTACCACTAGACCACGGAGGCGGTATATAACATCAGTGCCACTAATGAAATTCAACATTACGTAAATTACAATTTTCTAATAAAATTATATTTATTCGAAGTAGATACAAAAATATTAAAATAAAATAGATTAAAAAACTAATTATAAATAAAACTAAACTAAAAATACCTATTAAATTATAATAATGAGTTGTTTTCTTAATTTGCCTCTAATAAAAAGTTTACGAGTAAGTTATGTACGAGTCCTTTTCCCTTTTTTCCTTGACACCACAGATATAGTCATTTACATTTTTGCAGGCAGTGCAGTACACAAATAAATCGAAAAAAAAAAACATAAAAATTTAATATTCGTTCTTATTTCAATTATTATAATTTTAAGAGAGTTTAGCGATTTTTAACTATACTTTTGAGAAATGTAGTCTATTATATTTCAAGGAAAGATAACCACTTTAATATATGTAATTTTAGATAGAGAAAAATATCATTTTTAGAACGTTTTTCCTCTATTTGACTAAACCAAATATATGATTAATTGTATATCCAAAGTGTTCATAATTTTATTTACTAGTAAGTAAATGATTGATTTTTATATATCAAAACTTCTTAAAAAATAAAAATTAAATTAAATATAAAGTAAACCTAATAAAAACTGAACTATAAGTAAAAATATTCTGTAGAGACGATATACCTACTATCTTTCACGGATAGTCCCAAGACTGGCAACATTGTATGTACGAGTATAGCGAGGCTAATACGTTGGCAGAAATAATTGTTTCCGTGGTCTAGCGGTTAAGTCCGTAGATTCAGACGTGGAGGTACCAGGTTCGATTCCTGGTCGGGACATAATAATAATATTTATTAATTTAGATAAACAAATTAAATTATTAATAAATTTAATTTGTTGACATCGACGAGCTTGCCACTTGTCATGATTGGCCTATAGTAAAGTTGGCTAAATGTGAATCCGCTTCTTTATAAGCGTGGTTGCTGACCACCCCGAAAGGGATACGATCGTGATGATACTTTACTAGAAATAATTGTCAGCTTTCCTGTCTCCAGACCTTTCTATCAGCTGCTTTGACAATTCCTTAGCCAAGACTTGATCAATCTTTGAAAATATTGTCGTGTGCGAGCTAGAGGAATGCGAAATCGTTAAAACCTCTTAATTCGTTTTAAAACGTCTTAAATTATAATTACAGCAACGTAAGCCATGTTACATGTTACATTTTGATGTAATCCTACCCCCGGTTCAAATTACATTAACGTGATTAAGAAACATGCTCGCAGAAATAAAACAAATTCAACATGTATAAACCGTCCCGCCAATTATAACACACACGTCTTAGTTATTTGTAAGTTAAGATTCATGTATGAGAAATGAAAGTAATGAATACGTGACTGGGAACGTCAAGCGACGTCACATAGACGTATTACAATTTATTTATTCATTTATTATTCCACAGCTGTCTTTTACAAATAAATTTTATTTAGTTTATTTTATTTAAAACTTTATTGCACTATGTACAAGGGGCGGGCTTAAT
Organism: Tinea semifulvella; assembly: GCA_910589645.1. Classification (NCBI taxonomy): domain Eukaryota; kingdom Metazoa; phylum Arthropoda; class Insecta; order Lepidoptera; family Tineidae; genus Tinea; species Tinea semifulvella. Next base: position 3,694,160 of record OU342611.1, on the reverse strand, counting down.
GCCGCTAGACATTCTCTGACAGCCAACCTTTGGGACAATGATAACTATAACTTAGATCGATGAGTAGGTGCGAAGACGTATTTAAGATTAAATAATAATTAAGTATTAAATAATAACTATATCTATTAATAATATATATACTACATACTAATAGTACTTACATACATACATATATACATAACTATACTACATACAATATCTACTTATATACGCTGTAGGGAGCTGTTTAAGTAATGTGAGTATACCAATCTTTTGAATATTATTCTGTTGGATGCTTGCCGAACATTGACCGGCAAAGTGTTCCAAAGATTTACTGCAACAACTGCGAAAGAGTCAGACATGAAACCAGAATGATGGGAAGGAATGGAGAGGACAGAGTTGTGTGACGAACGAAGAGACCAATCATGAAGAGAAGAGAGGTAGGTAAATTTGTCCTTGAGGTATTTCGGAGTCGCAGGTTCATTTAAAATTGAGTAGAGTAAAGAGAGTGAAGAGAGATTTCTGCGACAACGAATTGGTAGCCATTTTAACCTAGCACGGTACTCGGAGATGTGATCATATTTGCGAAGGCAAAAGATGAACCGGATACATGCGTTAAGTAACCGGTCCATCTTGTTGAGCAACACCTCCGAGAGATCAACATAAATATTTACATTCAAATTACCTAACACCTAGACAATTACGGAATAACATTATTTTCACTAAATATTTAGCATAAACGGATTATTAACAATTTAAACTATTAAAAAATTAAAATAAGAGACAATAAAAAAAATCCATCTACGCATCATTATGTAAGTGTATGTATATGTGAATGTGTATTGTCAGTGTAGGTGTGTAAAGGTGTAAATTTTAAGTGTGAACGAGTGAAAATGTGTAGTTTTTAATTGCATTGTGCATATCTAATGTATTATTTACAAAGAACTACACCTCCATCCTGCTCAGAATCCTTCTTTTGAATTGGTGTTTAGACAGACAGAAGGGGTCGATATCTGTAAACAATTTATTGTATCTTCTTGTTATTCTGCTCACAACAGAATTAGATGCGTTATTAGTTCGGGTGCAGCGGGGACAAAAAGATCTCGATGTCCAGTATTGAAGCTTGGCACTCTGATACGTAAAATATTGGCCACCAGCTTAGAGTTGTCAATAGCCTCGCTACACACGTCATGCAAGAGAGACATTTCCATCAGAATCTTTTAGCTTTACCAGTCCGTTTAATAAATAATAAAAAAATAAAATTAAATCGTTTATTGATCCAATTTACTTAAATCTATTACATTTTTATATGCTCAATGACCTGCACTGGTAGCAACCGTACCGCAGGTCGTAGCATACCATTTTGTTTTATCCGGTCGACAGAAAATACAATTTATTTTATTATTAAACAACAGCACAAACAAATACCCACCAAAATTGTTCTGTTTGGGCATATAGGTATGAGTGTATATGTAGTTGTGTGTGTATGTGTGTCTATATCAGCGTGGATCGGCGAAGAGGCCAGAAGAACGACAGCTAGAAGGTTTTCAGTTTCCGTGTAATTATGTATATTAATTTACTACTTGAAAAAAACACAAGAAATTTCTAGATGATTATGAAACCTATTTATTTAATGAATGAAAATTTAAAATTTTCCGGCTGGGGAAAAAGTCTGGAGACAGAAAGGCTGGCAATCATTTCGCCAACGTATTCGACTGTTTCAACAGAGGGGAAATGTTGCCAGTCTCCTTAGGACTATCTCGGATGGGGTTCTAGAGGATATTTTTTGTTTATATGTGTCTATCAACTTGTTAGTTTAATTTATTTTTGTATAATTTGCGCCGTTTGGGGTCGAGACGATGGGCCAAGGTTAGTTTTTTTTGTATTATATAGGTAGATTTTAATTTATATTTAATGTAATATATTATATTAATTTCCTTAATATCAGCAGCATAATCACATTGTTAATTTTATCACACTCTCCTCATCATATAAGTAGTTTTATTTATGTTATATTAGTATATCTATAGTATAACTTATTTATGTATTAGTATGTAAATTGTATGTAGATATTGGTAGGTATATATTTATATTATAAATATATTTCTGTTTTATTTAAATTTCACCTAATTTTAAATTGCACCTACCACCTATCCTGTCTCAATGTCCTAAAGGTTTGGCTGTCAGAGAATGCCTAGTGGCACTAAGTCCGCCTTTGTACATAGTGCAACAAAGTATTAAAAAAAAAAAAAAAAGATAAATCATTAAAAATATATATTTTTATTTATAAATACTTCATATGCCCTTACTATATATAACTAGACGCTAGATGCTATTGAAATAAACAAACAACTATTTCTAAGAAACCCTATTTTTTTGTTGTTGTTGTGTTCTCTTCTCCCGATGGATGATGAATGAGGTGATAGAGAAGGCAAAGGGTCCAGCCTATACAGCCAAGTCTGATGTAATATATCTTTATTTTTTATGAGTTAATGAGTTATCATAAAATTCCAGGTGTTGCAGAATTTGATGCTTTTCTTGGAGTTACTTGCGGCATTATACCCCAAACACGTCGGGTATTATATGGGAGTTCATAGCGCAGGAAAACCGAAAAAAATAAACTGCAAATTGTGCTCCATATTTAAAGTCCAATTTATCGATTTCCATAATTATTCACATTGTAGCACATTACTAAACACAACAACACCAATTTTGACTAACAATATCCACAGTATTTTTTTTTTTTTTTTTTTTATTTTTTATTCTATTTAAATAATTTTTATTATTTTAATTTTATTGCTGTAAATATATTTTTATATAATTACTTAGATTTAAGTACTTTTAAATTGTAGTTTTAATTATTGCATGCACTAAAATAATTATCTGATGGAAATGTCATATGTATAAAATAAAAAAAATAAAATCAGTTTTTATTTGTCACAAAAATAGTTAATAAAAATGTAAAATATAGTTAAAAAATAAATATATACATATATATATATATATATATGTTTAGGATCATATTCAGTCTGTCGCCTGAGAACTTTCTTTCTTGTATCATGTTTTAATGTGCATCTGTTGTATACATTGAATAAATAAATAAAAAATTGCTAAACAAAAATTTGTACTTGACATGTCTGCGAAAAATGGCGCGAAGAACACCTCCCATTTTTTTTTGTTTTCTCCAGACAAATTGGCTATTTTAAATTTTACAGTAGGATTTTTTTGCAAAAGCCAAAATAAAATGTCTCTTTCGACATAAACCATTGTTGTTTCTTTCTGTCAATAGAATAACTCATTAGTCTAGAGTAAGACTCACCATGCAAAATCACGCTGTATTTTTTTTTATTAAACATGTTTTAAATTATTTATTTTAATTTATTATCGTCTTATAAAGTTGCCAGTCATGCTTAGTCTTGGTTTTTTTGTAAGAATAATACCACGGATATATTAGCTAGACCAACCAAGACTAACCCTATACTCTGGCTCAGTCGTTTTTTCCTAATTTTGCTAAAAAATACTATTTTTTTTCCACCCTTATTCTTTCTGTCTGTCCTAATAAAATATCTTCAAAACTGCCTATTGTTCTGATGTGGAACTGTCAATTTTATTTATTCATTCATTACAGCCACACACACACAGCGTCCTTGACCTCCACTGCTGGAGATGGGTCTTCCAGAACTGGAGAATTAGGCCTACACCCGCCACGCTGGCGACGGCTTGGCAAGTTCGCATTAGTGGAACCAGGACCAAAGGTTTAACATGCTCTCCGAGGCACGGGAACGGTGGTGTTGTAAATCTATTACAAATGTACGTAAGAAAAGTGTATTTCTCATTGTGGGTTTGAACCGACCTTTGTAGAATTTAAGGTACGCGTTCTGACAACCGACAATTTTATTAGCTCTGACAAAGTCCTTCGTATTGATGAATCATCATGTAAATCGTTATATATAGAGTCTTTGTTACAACCTTTATATACTCGTACATATTGGACTACAAGATCTATAATCATTCTAAATTTCAAGCAAATCAGACCAGCAAATCTCGAGATAGTAGTTTGCGGACAGGCTCTAGAGTCTGACAAGGTTCCTTACTACCTTTGCGCACTAAGACTGTTTTGGTCAAGACAGTCCTAGTCTTGGTCTTTGTCTTGCTTTGGAAGAGAGAAGAGGAAGACAAATTTCTAAGCATTCCATGGATTCACCGTGCGGGTGCCGAGTCCATCGTGTGTGGGTAAGAGATGAGAAGAATGGTGTCTCGGGCTTGCGACTGACAATAGGCTGGTTTAAGAAAAGAAGGCCTCCCTTTTTTATTTTATTGCGCGATAATACGCTCACCATCCACCATTCTACTCCCCTCCCTACCCAACCAAATACTGTATGATTCCGTTAATGCCGTCTTAGAAGCTCGTTCCATAAATGTATTGACGACTAATGGCTGAGGATTTATGAATTATTTCCTCTCAAATGCATCCTTGGACGAGGTTTGAAAAGGCTTGAGGTTGTGATTAAACAAATTCAAACAAACCATATTTTAATTGGGCTACCCTTTATATGTCTGTGGTTGTAAGAATATTAATGTCTTAATCTTAGAAATTTATTCATTGCGCCTTGCTTCGCTTTAAGAGGTGTGCTGGCAAGACAACGCGCGGCACACCCAACCAATCAATTACCTTCAAGATCCGCGAGCAAACTGCCTCGCCTGTGTTACATTATATGTTTACGCTGGGCATTCCCTCATTACTTATGACTTGGTCAAACTGTACGATCCATTACTAACCTTATTTATAGAGACCTTTACATCGATAAGTGGGCTAGTCTGACATAAACAGGAAAAAATGTACGGAAATAAACATAAGGACGGGCGGTGAGTTGGCTCGGTTCTAAGAACGATTTTCTTAAAATCGTAAAAAGGTCAACTGCGCGACCCAAAGATGGGTTATATGTGTTTATGTATGTATGTATGTATGTATATATGTATGTATGTTTGTTCCTTTGTGGCACACTGGTGACCAAATGCGTTGGCTTATTTGATGATTCTCACGTTCAATCAATTCGTCATCATCACGCGAGTGTACTGAAGTTTCATTAAGGCGACAACCAGACGCCATATTGTGGAAAATAAAAAACAAAAGTCGACGAACTATATTTAGGAGTATCATCGAATAGGTATTTGAAAATGATGTTAAGGTTATTCTTCTTCATTTAGAGTGACCATTTAGAATCTATAACGATCTAAGATTTAAAGTTGGTTAGTACTATATTATCATTTATATTTAAGTTCTATCTTCACCTACCTACCTATGATAAAGAAGGGAAGACGCGGGATGAAGATAAGACAGCACTAATGAGGACATAGCTCATAACCACCATAACTTCAATAAAAATGTGTATTTGGTAATTTAAATTATCAACAAAATATATTTATCTGAATACAAAAATGGAGGTAGTATGAAGAAAATTTTCTCCATTGTGAACTAAATTATTTAAAATAGGTATAAATAATTAAAAGGCAGTGAAAGCGTGATTAATCTTGAAGGGAAAAAAAATTAAGCATAATAATAACGCGAAGTTAGTCAATTAGCGAAGAGGTTACAAAAACGTGGATCGCTTGAGGGGCGCGACTGCTACTCGCTTCCTTCTCCACTCGCAAATTACTCGGACAAACGTAAAACCATTTCTGTTTCAAAAAAAAAAAACACAACACAAACATAGACATACATTAGCATTGGTCTACAATTAAGCGACAGTGGCTTGGTTGAAGAACATTATCACAGCTCCTAGGATACAGAGTCCCAGACCTCCACTGTTGGAAATTGGCCTACCAGAAGTTCTGGGGAATATGTCTTCACTCGCCACGCTGGCCAGACTGGTTGGCGAGGGTGTCAGTTTTTAATAATAATTTATTAACTATTTCACAAGTTGGTATTAGTGGAGCTGGGACCAACGGCTTAACGACCTGTAGGTGCTGTAATTTATATATTCAAAACTTTTTGCACTGTGTACAAATTACGAACATTGTATGTGGAAGGTTCGCGCAAATTAAAGAACATAATATAATATAACTTAACTACTTACTAGTAAATAAATTAATATACTAAACACAAAAATACCTATATACCTAATATATACATAAATACAATATATACATACTTACAGTTGTTGGGCTCATTTAAAAAGTGTGTGAAAACCATCTTTTTAAATAATGTTCTATTTGGCGCCTGTCGGATTCTTAAGGATTTCTAAAAATTGTTCCACAGATTTGCGGCAACAACTGCAAAGGAGTCGGACATAAAACTAGTGTGGTAAGATGGTATAGCAAGGATAGAGTTATGCGATGATCGCAACGACCTGTCATTAAGAGAAGAGAGAAAAGCAAATTTGTTCTGTAATCATGTAATGTTAAAGTGTATTTGTCATTGGTACACGTTTGCCAGGCGGGTTGGCGAAGTTCTGATGTCTGATTCTGATGAGGTTGTGGTGAGGGACCGACAGCTTAACTTGTTCTCCAAGGCACCACCGGTATTGTAAATCTATGACACATGTTCGTACAAAAGTGTATTTATCATTGGTACATGCCGCCTCTTTAGGACGTTAAGGAAAGCGCTCTTACAACCAAGCATCCACCACTCGCTCGATCGGTTTTACATACGTTTAAATTATATATTTTCTTAGTCACTTATTACATAAAAATAATTAAAAGAAAAAAAAAAACATACGTCTATGACAATAAAAAAATCAAATTTACATTTATTTTAGGGCATCTTCATCAAAGCAAAAGAGTTTAAAAGAGCGATGAGAAAGGTGAAGGCTTTCTTTGTTGTGTTAAAGTTGGAAATTAAGATTTTTTGCGGGCGTTTGGCAAATGAAGCCCAAGGAAGTACTCTTTTAGATGCCCCGGGGCTGTTTTAATTAGCACCTCACTTTTCCTACACTTTTTGTTAATAAGTTATCTTTATTTACAAAGAGACAATTAATTTTCAAGAACGCCATGGCTCCTCCTTACCTAAGGGATCGCTTTCAATATTTGTGTGCTGCGCTCAGTCGTCCCTTAATACTCTTCTAGCAGATATTCAGATTCACTTACTGATACGGCTGCTCAATGGAACAAACTTCCACTGGTTCAGGCAAGCACCGGATGTCCATCAACATCTTTATTTAGGATTATAAAGGATAACTTACGACTAAAAAACAAAATTGGAAAAAGGTAAATGAAAATATAAACATTTAAATTAATATACATTAAATATAAATTTAAAGCTATCTTAATAATAAAAATATAAACTATAAATAAAAAATGTCCTTTATAGAAACGTCCAATCTGATATAGTCCAGAAGACTGGTAACATTTCCCCTCTGTATAGCGAGGCTAATACGTTGACAGAAAAAAATGCCAGCCTTCCTGTCTTCAGACCTTTTCGTCAGCCGCCACGACTCGACCTCAAACGGGACAAATTCCTAACTGGTACCAAGGTTGGCGTATTTGCACAACTTGAGATTCTCAGAAGAAAATGCTGCATTCCCTGCGCCTAACGAGGTCGCCTGGATGTGAGATGGAGTTAATGTGTCTACACACGTCACATCCCTGCCAAGTTTCCACGGCCCAACAGTCATTACGTCATAAAGGATCAATTAGAAGTTACCGTAATTGGACTACAATCATAAAACAAAGGTTAAAATTAAATGAACAATACTTGCAATTAACAAATAGTAGCTATGTGTACACAGCTAAGGAATATGGGTAGTATCGAATAATCTGACCAAGTAGCTGCGAGTAGTCGTATCGTATCAAATTAAGTTCCTTACAGTTACAATTGAAATAGTTGCATGTACTCCAAAAGAACGAGCTTTAATAATATAACATTCCCTATACAAACCCCTTAAGTACTTGGGTAATATTTTTCCGTATCTATTTTATTTTTTTACATGTATATATTTATTAATGTTTATATATCTATAATATAATATTTAATTATTTATTATAAATTGTATATGTATGTATCTTAATATATTATATTTATCTATCTATTTATCTATCTATTTATTATTCCACACAACACTGACACAATTCGTATAAAAAGAGCGGGGCACCCTGAGACACAGGCATCACGCTAAGTTTAGGGGCCTTCGTAAAATGTAAAAAAGTACTATGAAAAATAAACGTTTATTTTATTTATTTATTTTTATTTGTGCATAATTACTAAAGTATATAGTGACAAGCAGAACCGATGTGCTCCTAGTTCGTAGACCAGTAGTTTTTAGACCAATTTTATCCCGGAGTTCGGGAGAATCCAGATGTTAATAAGATATGTAACGTCTGCAATGTCTCTACTTACGTGAAGCGGCAAAATATTATGCAAATTGACATGTGTACAAATAAGTATAAATAAGGCACTAACATAATATTTTAGTTTACTAACTTTAATGTAAGCCATTGTTACTAACATAGTGATAGGTATACTAACAAAAATGGATTGTAATGATCTATTAAATTGAATATATTATTATTATTATATCTGCTCATATGAAAGATTTAATTGACCAGTTCTATAGCAAACAAATATTAGTTTCTGCCCTCTCTTAATCCTAGATTTCATTCATATCTAGGATTCATAAAGTTGCGACGCGTACTCGCTTGTATATATATATACAAAAGCGCAATACATATATATTAATTTAAAGTATTAATATTTGGAAGAAATATGAATGACGAGACCTAAAGACGTAGACGCTGAGACGATGTTACTGGTGTAGTTGTGAAATATAAGTTTGGTGTCGTGTACAACACCCAGGTCTCTGTCCTCAATTGTCATTCATTTTAAACAATAGTTCATATTTACTTTCTAAAAATGTCTCCATTCCGCTGTGATATAGTAAATATGTAGATGTATATATTATGTGTCTGAAGCCGACAGACGCATTCAGCTAGGTTGGGCGGCATTCGGGAAACTCCGGCACATCCTCTCATCGTCTATACCATAATGTTTAAAGACTAAGGTCTTTAACCAGTGCGTCCTCCCGGTAATGTCGTACGGAGCAGAGACGTGGACACTAACAGTGGGTCTGGTCCATAAATTCAAGGTCGCTCAGCGAGCCATGGAGAGAGCTATGCTTGGTGTATCTCTGATGGATAGAATTCGAAACGTTGATATTCGTCAGAGAACAAAAGTTACTGCCATAGCTTTTAAAAATAGCAAGCTGAAGTGGCAATGGGCCGGACACATCTGCCGCAGAACCGACGATCGATGGGGCAAACGGGTTCTAGAGTGGAGACCACGTACGGGAAGACGCAGAGTGGGACGACCCCCCGCCAGATGGACAGATGACCTAAAGAAGGTCGCTGGTGGGGGTTGGATGAGGGTAGCGAAAGATCGCGTTAAGTGGCGAGCCTTAGGGGAGGCCTACATCCAGCAGTGGAGAAATACAGGCTGATGATGATGATGATGATGATATATTTATTTGTGTATATATAATGATGACAATTGTTGGGAAACTAGCTGAGTCCTATCCATGTCCTATTATCCAATACAACCTAAACCACGATAAAGCGGCAACGCCATCTAACGGTGTCGCCCGAAACTAAAAGTGACAGTTTAAAAATTATGAAGAAATAGCCGCTCTCGTCTCGTTTTATATAAATATAAAAGCTGTTCTAATCCAGTGCTCCGTGAATCCCTAAATATCCGTAAGTACCTAGATCTTATCCGCAGCTAGTGAAGTCTAAAAACCAGCGATATTTATTTTTAATTTATGTACTATTCCATACAAGAATGAAATATGTATGTTAAATAGTTAATGCGCTAAACAAGGCGTATAGAAATTAGTAACGTACAGAAGTTGTGAAATGGGATAAACATCAAAGCCCATTAATAGATATCAGGTTAGTCAAATTGAAAAGGAGTGAGTAAGGTAGTGAACAAAAGCTAAGCACACAATGGTCGGGAACAAGCAGTGGAGAGGTTTGAGCGGTTTGCAAGGATGAGTCTCAGACGTCAGCCCGGATAAGTTTGTAATTGAACAATGCGGCCCCGCGATGTCTCGAGAGGACTCTACACTAAATCGAATGCGGAGGAAATGAAAAAGTAAACGCAGAGCAGTGAAGTGATGTAGACCTCTCTGTTATTTCCGATCCAATGGCTAACATCGCATTACATTGATTTGCTGAAATAGACATTACAAACTCATCCTGTTGTTAGGCAAATGTTTTATTTACGGTGAGTACAATTTACTTGAGATGTCTCACTCGCTTTTATATATCATGCGATATAGTAGTAGTTTTCATATAAAAATTATCACTATATATTGAAATAAACTAAATATCACCCCACGTCTAATTGTGTGCTCAGGTAAGGGCTGGTTCTTTCCTAGCTCAGAGAATCAGCATAGCTATTCAGCAAGGAAATGCGGCCAGGGTTCTTGCCACAATGCCGCGAGGACAAAATTTATATTTAAATTAGGTAATGTAAATACCTAATGTTTTTTTAGAATTTTAATTGTAGTAATAAACTTATATATCTATAGCATATGAAGACACAAAGAATAAAAAATCACCACAACAATATGTATACTTTTTCATTCCCTCTCCTCCCTTCCCCAGTTCCCTCATCCTCCTCTACACACACACATACACATACTTTACTTGCTATTTGTGTAACCTCTATTTAAATAAATTTTGGTATGTTTATTATTGGAAGACACTGATTGTATTTGATTTTTCTCTGTATAAAATTTGATTCACTATATTTCTGTAAAGTATACTCAGACTTGAAAAATATTTGGATAAGTTGCAAAGTTGCCTCTTGATACAATACGTATAGTAAAGATTGTGATTGATGTGACTGGACCATAACTTGTCCATTTACGAAAACAATTCCGGTTGTCTTTTCCAGTAACTCAATGCGCGTAACTGACATTATTCGGGTCCAACCGACCGACCAGTCAAATTTTCAACATATTGGGCAACTAATTGTTCTACCAATAAATACATTTTCGATCCGACCAATGTTGCTTTGTTTGTAAACATTTTGAATTCCTGTTTTATAGCCGAAAAGTAATTACTGAATTTTGCAAATATTGTCTGTGCAAATCTTTTAAGTGGGCGGAATGTAGAATTCGATTTTTCAATATTTTTTATTAACCGTTTCGATTATCGAGTACTTTTGTATTTCTGGATCGAGTATGCGATTTGATATATATTTATACTGAACACGACAAGTGACATCGCGCCCATCTGATGGTAAGCGGTACGTGATGTCCAAGAACGACTGACATCAGTCTCTACCACTATGCCGGCCTAACAAGATGCTTTTTCACACTTCGCTCCACTCCAGGTTATAGGAGTGGTGAAACCCACTGGCTGGGAGAGCATTCCACATATTTAGCGTGCGACAGATGTAAGAGTCTCAAATGCTTATAATAGGAAATAAAAATACTTCAATTGAAATATAAATTGCATTTTCTTTTATTTTTTCAAATTTACAATATCGTTATTACTGTAATTTAATATTAAATGAGCACAGTATTAATATATTTGTTATATACTTTTATATTATATGTATATATATTCGTATATACAAATAATAAAAAATATTTTAAGTTAATTTATCCATTCGAAGTTTAATCTTACGAGTTTCATAGTTACTTGATTATCCAACGCCTGCCGTTGGATGTAGTTGCTTTTAATTGTTACGGAGAGGATTCTACGGAACTCCTTTTTTATTAAAAATGCATAAAACTTTTTTTATACTTTATATTTTAGAAATAATTACATATGTAGAAAACTAATCACTTATCTACGCGGGACACTATTACGCGGTAGACATTAATTAATAATTATTTTAATCCTAATCATTCTAAAAATACTCGCTCTGTCGACCTCTCGGTCCGAGCTCCCGAACTTCCTTTTTTTCTTCTTTTAAAACAAAAACCCATCAACCCTGTCATTGTCGTATATTGACAATACTATTCTTTCTTAAAATGCAAATAAAACTCTGTAACCTACATGTACCCGTTACAGTTCTCCATATAGTATATAGTCTTTGACTTCGATTAGCTTACGTTTTATCAGACTGATATCAGTCTTGGATTGATCATGTAATCGTTTAATCATCTATAATTCTGGCGTCAGTCAAAGAACTAAACTAAATGAAATACTGAGCGTGTAACCCATCTCTTAAAAATAGGTCCCCAACAATGAATTGGTTCAATATATTTGGCATTGTGGAAGTATTTTGGGTGGCGTTTGGGGTGGGTATTGGTGTCGAACGCACGCATGCCACACGAATGTATCGGAAGAGCTCAGCAAACAAGCATTTCTGTGAGTGGAATATGTGACGACAAACTAAAGGCGCGTTTGTGAACCGCGTTCAAATTACTTCATAGATTTTTTTTTCTTAAATCTGTATGAAATATTGCGTCTGACTTATATGCTGCCTCCGTGGTCTAGCGGTTAAGTCCTTGGATTTAGACTCAGCGGTACCGGGATCGATACCTGGTCGGTTACAATAATATTTATTAATTTATATAAATAAATTTATTTTTTATATTCTCGAGTTTGGTACGCTAGAGACATCGACGAGCTTGCCAATTGTCACCTGACCTATATTTACCTTCTTTATTAGCGTGGTTTCTGACCACCCCGGAAGGGAAAATGCCGCGATGATACTTTGATTTTATGTATAAAAAACGTAATTATGCCATAAATAATTATGTACAATTTTATTGCAGTATGTACAAGGGGCATGTTTAATGCCGCTTGCCATTTTCTGATAGCCAACCTTTTGGACAAAACATAACTTAAATCGAGGAGGAGGTGCGTAGACGTATTTAAAAAACTAATCATTATTAAATAAACTTAAACTTAAACTACATAATCTTTTTTTATGTATATACCTATATATATATATATTATAACCTTTTTAAATATATATATATATATATATATATATACACACAAATTTAAAAAAAAAGGTTTACTTTTGATACATATTTTTCCCGACTTTCCAGTCAAATTGAAACGACTATGGTCACGAAAACCTCTCTAATTTCCAAGCACCGATATTTGTAAAAACTAATAAATATATCATGACTGTACATTGGTTCAAGCAGCTGGACATAAGCCCATCGAAGTATAGACGTCCCGGGTATCAATATTTTCAATCTCGAGAGCACAGCGTCGGCAACTTAGTTACCGTTTCTGTGTAACTTGCCAGGCCTAACTTTTATTGGGATACTTGTGAAATTTCTTCCTATTTCAGTAGAAGTGCTCTTGCTTGATTAAACATGGTGAATTACTTTAAAATACTCTCAACTGTTGTTAGATGAAAACTGGGAGAAGTAATTTAATGAAGTTTTTTATTATAGGTTTGTGCTGTTTGGTAGATAACGCCGATTGGCGTGGGAATTGTATTACGATAATATTAGGGATTGTTTGTAATGATAATAATGTCTTTATTATTATATTATTATTATTTATAAGATGACACGTCTTTTTTAAATATTTATTATTATTATTTTTATAAATTTATTATTTGACATATGTATATAATTTATGTACATCATAATTATTAAGTATTTAAAATGTAAACTGACACGGCCTCTTTACAGCCATAATCTTATTTAAGTAGTTTCTAAGTTAGTTAGTTTTACTTGCTTGTAGCAGTAATTAATGTTGTGCCTAACATACATAAATATGTATTATTGCCTATTTAGGGTCCAACAATTACGTGTATTACCACTTTGATTAGTACATATTATTATGTTTTAATAATTGTATTGATTTTATTAGTTCTGACTGTATCCAAGTTGTTTTAAGAAAACCAATGGAAATAAACTATTTTAATTTGATTTGATTTATTATCTGATTCATCATGATTAGCCTCTGGTTCAAAACGTTGTACTCCGGTACGTGGTTTCAAATCTTCAAATCCATGTACTTCATCGTTCATCGGTTCTGCAACAGTTGTGGTTTGCCATTGCCACTTCAGCTTATAAACTTTAAAAGGCTATATCAGTAACTTTGGTTATCTGAGAGATTTATTATTTATCATTACTTACGCGTCTGTCTGTCTGTTCGCGATAAACTTACAAATTACTGTACCAATTTTTATGCTGTTTTCATCAATGAATAGAGTCGTTCTCGAGTAAGGTTTAAGTATATAATTTGTTAAGTTTTTGTATACATTAACGATATTTGTTGGAGGTGTCGGAAAAAAATAAGCCATCTGGGAGCTATCTACGAAAACGCTGCTTAAACCGTTTGAGATATAACAAAAAAGTGTATAAAGAAATTGTGCATCTTAGGCCTTTGACATAAGAGCTATTTCTAAATGCTAAATAATTAATTTTGTTTTTAATAAATATTGTAGCTAAATTGCAAAACTTAATAATCAAAATCGTCTTACATTGTAGGTACGCAGGAAACCGGATTGATTCACTTTGTGTTCGCTTTGTCGCGGTTATCAGTCCCGCACAACCATCAAAGGTGCCTATCCCTAATAACATGATCATTATAATGTATTAGAACCTTATTATATCATAGAACCGACCGACGGGTAGTGGATAATAGTTTTTTTAAATATATTTTCAAAAAATACAATTTTTCCGAGAAACCAAGTTGCACTATTTTACTTTTATTTTTCTTTTTTTTATTTTGTACTTAAAAGGAATAATATATTTAAAAGGGTGTCTGGGCATTGCCTGCCGACGGACAGACCTATACAGGCTTAGTTCGGCTGAAAATGTCTGTTTATTCTGTACCATAATGCATAATGAAATATGTTATTGTTTTCATATCGTGTAACTTTTTTACTGAATAAAGATACTATTATTATTATAAAATTATGTGTTAGTATAAGGTAAATCACGTAAAAAAAAACAACCGTAAGACCTTTAAAAATTATAAAAACTATTATGATTTTGTGCTATAGTTTAAAAAGTTTATAGTGGTTGATAGATATTCGAATTTTTATAAATATGTTTTTAGTTAATAGTAGTTTTACTGTCTCTGCGGTCGAGCGGTTAATGACCAAGGATCTAATGTTTATATTACAAAAGGGAGAAATATATTCATTCATTCATTACAGCCCCTAGAACCCTGCGTCCTAGACCTCCACTGCTGAAGATGGGCGTTCCAGAACTGGAGAATTTGGCCTACACTCGCCACGCTGGCCAGACAGCTTGGATGTCAATTTTTAATAACAATTTATTAACGATTCCACAAGTTGGCATTAGTGGAATCGGGACCGAAGGCTTAACGTGCTCTCCGAGGCACGGGAACGGTGATGTTGTAAATCTATGACAAATGTACGTAAGAAAAGAGTATTTCTTATTGGTACATGCCGGGTGGGTTTGAACCGACCTTTGTAGGATTTAAGGTACGCGTTCTTACAACCGAGCCACTATCGCGAGAAATATATAATAATTTAAAAGACCTAAATATTTGTTAAAGTTCAAATTAATACATGTTGTTTCTTTGATGTGTGTATTTTTTACGTTTAAGATATGGTGTGCCTCAAACCAAAATTTTCGTCTAAAACCGTCCTAATTCGAGATTTCTATAGCAATGACTATGTAAGGAAGTTACAAGTACGCTGTATCAATGTATCGTGATAACTTGACGAGGTTTATTGCTTGCTCATGAAGTGTAAACGAGCGAAGCAGTCGCCCGAAAATAATCCACTCTAATTACTGAAAGACTGGAACTCATCGGAAACTTTGGTAATAAAGTGGGGGTAACTTCCCTACAGACCGCGCGGATAGGGTTGTGAGACGATATGTTAAGGATATAACATTCCATACAACTTTTGGCCCTAAAATAGTTCCGCAAAGTTTAACACTTTTTTCTTGTTATAGGTAAGGCAAAGGGATCTAACCCATACAGCCAATTCCAGATGTTGCAGAATTTGATGCTTTTCATAGTCACTCGCAGTATTATAGCCCAAACACGTCGGGTATATATTTAGTGTCTAATTTATTGCTGTCCAAAATTATTACATATATAACAATATCCGCAATAAAGATATTTACAAAACAAAAACTTGCATTTACATGTCCACTTCAAATGGCGCGAGGACTCTTTTTTTTACATTAACATTTTTGAAAAAAAATTATGCTTACTTCCTGTTTAATATTGTGTTATAAGTTTTAATACTTTTGCGCCTTTTCATCCCGCGGTTATCAGATGATTCTTACCTGAAACAAATAAAAATGCAATTAGTAAAAAAATACCACGACTGCATGTTAAGTTATATAGTGTAGTTATATTAAACGATCTTTATTTTCTAGACCACCGTGTACACATGCCTTGATATCACAAAAATATTTTATTAATTTATTACAAAAACTACAGCTCATTACAGATATAAATAAATAGGTATACCTTATAAGTAACACATTGGCTATACATACATGGCTTTACTTTATATCAATAGTACATATTGGTGGAAATGAAACTAAACTATTAGGTAGGTATATATCTATTTGTTTACGTATGACATTTATTTATTTATGTATAAGTATAGTTCTTATATGTATGTAATTAATTTGTGTTTTATATAATAATAAATAATTTCAACTATCTATTTTCTTCGTAACATTCTGCACTCGCTTATTACATATCTCAGTCACAAAGGTTAGTTGGTAGAAAATGCATTTACGGCATTAAGCTCGCCTATGTACCTGCACTTGTTTTGGTTTTGTACAATAAATAATTTATTTTTATTATTATTATTAAACTAAAACTAGAAGTCTAACTAAAAGTCGCAAGGAATACAAACAAAACATAAACCAATATTTATCATAATAATAATATGCGTATACACAACAATAAAGTCATCGTAAGAAGGATTTGTGATGCTCTCGAGTCTGGTATGTTAGAGACATCTTTCAGCTTGCCAATTGTGATGATGATCCTATAGTAAAGTTAGCTAAATGTAAACTTGCTCCTTAAAAAAAACATAGTTTCTGCATTACTAGTGATTTTGGTTTAATGTCTTTATTACGAAGATGATGCGTGTATAGAGGACAGACAGACAGTAGAGTAATCCAGGCCCGGATGTTCAATTGGCATGGTTTAGTGATGGGGATAGTTTCCCCTTTTCCACGGCGGGATTCGACCGACCTTTGGTGCTGGGCGCTGTTCCTAGTATAACAGCGCCTATGTGGCTTACGAATCTAGTCTACCTTAGCTTCTGCAAAAGCGGAGTTGCATCCCCTCCTGGGGCCGTACGAATGTAGGCGCGATATCCTAAAGATGTTTGTAGGATTTGTTGTCAGCCCGGTAAAACATGCGTTTAGCTAGGCCGACAACAAACGCTTCTCTTGCGATCTCCAGATCTCTTGCAATTATTTAATTTCTCACGAACTCCTGATACCACTTCGAGCAATATATTCGGCTGACTCTTTGGCCAAAAGGTGATGCCAAGCTGTTGCAGCATATGGAAGCCGAAAACGGATAAAAATATTGTAGATCCACACCTTTAACCTAAGCGGCAAACTGGGGCAGGATTGTTAACGTCCTGTCGAAGAATTGCCCGATCATAAAAATCGGTTTACATAAATATTTATGCATAAATTATTACCTGACTGCGGAAAGACACTCTGATGTTAGGACATAGACAACAGATGTTAATATCATAATAACAGAAAGAGTTACGGTTGAGACGAGTCCCAGAACAACAAAAACACCTTCGATTAAATATTTTTGTCGCTCGTGGGAGAGCGTGCCAATACAAGCTCAAAGCACACTTGCGGTAAGTCCTTCAAGCACGAGAAGACCAAGAAGAAGTGTTGGTATTACAGAGGCGGCACCATCGACACTGAGGGCATTATTCTTTTAAGTTTAACGACTAAAAATATTTATACGAGTATAGACTGTCTGTTCCTCGATATTAAGGATTTCTACAAAATTTTGATGAAATATTGATAGAGTAATAAAGGCGTAAATCCAAGTCGAATTAAATGACAGACAAAAGACTTTTGGATCACGTTTCGCTTAGATGATTTATTTATAAAGTACACATAGCAGTACATATATTATCACACACATAACATTATTATCATCATCAATAACTTATCTAATATATGAACCAATTAGGTGTCATAGCATTCACCAATAAAAGAGAATAAATTAACAAACTTATTACTTTTAAAACTAAAATTAACAAAAAATAACAAAACTTACATAATATAACAAAAATATGACTTCTAAAATAAAACTTTTTTTTTTAAATAGAACTAGATCTTAAAAATATAACATAAAATTGAAAGCTTAGAAACGAAAACAAAACAATTGTGAAATAAATAATAATCTACTCGCATATTTATGATTTGAAATGATGATAACGTCATATAGACGTCCCTGGGTTTCAAAACAACATCCACATTATTGATATACGGTCAAACAGGGTTAAAACTGTTCAAAATAACAATTACCACAATTACTAGGTTGGAAAAATAAGGATATTTCGTATAGTTATTTTAACACGTGAATGGGACGTGTCAATTTATTCGTGTCGTTTTGGTGACACATTGTTAACAACACGTTCCGTGACAAGTGACACGCCTTTATTTGTTAACGTTGTTGCTTGTAAATAAAAACCTAAACATAACATGGGGGAATTGACTTAACATCTGGATCGGTCATTTAAGAGGGTACTCTACATCCATTTTGCTCTTCCTATGTACTTTTGAGAAAGGTAGCTAATTAGAGATATAATATTATATACAGATATAGTACATAATGTATTTCCATCGGGAAAACTTTGTCTTAAATCGGAATACGACGGCACCCGAAAATTATTGTCCATTTTAAATCCATTAATATGGATTCCTATTATGTAATATGAAATGATACTGGAACTGAGCACGTTAAATACAAACTTTTCCGATTAAATATGATGGTAAAGCATTACGCACTAGATCTGTATCTCTAAATTGTCCTAAATTTTATTTTCTATGAGTTGACTACAATTTTAAAGGAACACTATAATTTTAAAAATCTTTGAACATGTTTAAGTATGTGAACGTATGGGATGCGAAATGTATAAACCTCTTAATATAATCTTATTCTAAATATTATTAAATTATAACTTTGTGGCATTTCGGGTTGAAACAATGGGGGTATATTCTCTTGATACCCACAAATTCATAAAAGAGCTGGGTAAACGAATTTTTCAAGAGTGTGGCGATCCCAAATGTCATAACTACCTAACAGAATATGTCGATTATAATTCAACGAGGAAATGCGGCGAGCGTTTTAGGTACCCTCCTTGGTGGTAAGCCCTTAGTTTATTTTGTAGAGTAGTTTCAATTTCATAGGTATTTTTAGTTTTATTTATAATTAGTTTTTTAATCAATTTTATTTTAATATTTTTGTATCTAAGTACTTCGAATAAAGATATTAATTAAATTGATCTTATTCTTATATTGTTATAAAAAAATAAAAAATATAACCCTCAATTTTTCCAATGAAGAAACAAGTTTGATGTATGGAAGATAATAATCCCTGAGATGTTCTATCAGTGATAGTCATTTCATACATAGTCATTAGCAATATTTCCCCTTTGTATATCGAGGCTAATATTTCGACAGAAATAATTGATATAATAAATTTATTGTGCAATTTAGGTGTAAGCCGCTTAATGTATTGCTCGGTCAATTAAACTAGGTCTATGTTAGTATTTTGAGCAATTTGCGGCATGTTCTGGTTTTAAATACACATGAATGAGGTGTCGAGTGGAATATTGTTGGTGAAAACTGTTGTCACAGTGGGCGCGTGTGGGGGAGTTATTCCGTAAATTCATTAACTATTTAAAACTATATAGAGGCTTGCGGTAAATATTATTAGCTAGAAATTGGACGGATTTTTTATACTTAGTCTTTATTAACGTAGTAAAATGTAATACAAACATAGACTTAGGCTAAGCTATATATACCGAGTATAATTGTCAAAAGAGTAAATGTTTTTTTTAGGCTTCAGATGTCATTAGTAGAAATGCTATTTAAAATAAAAAAGGTAAGTTTTTTAGGACAAAAATCATTATCCGAAAAACATAACACTACTGCATGGTCGCCTCAAAAAATCGCGATATCGATATCGCGATAAAGGCTGGGGAGTGTGATTATTAATTGATCTCGCCCACAGCCGAGAGTCGAAATAGATGGAGAGAAAGAATTACGTAAGTCAACATTCGCCCGATCGTCGATCTCTCGCTACCTACTTGATTAAGTTTAGTATGAGTGGCGATATTTTTAGGAATACTTCTCTGCGCCGTAACTCAAGATTTTATTACTGAATAATTAAAATAAAATAAACGTAGTTCTCTATTTTTATTCTAGATTATAATACAAAACAATTAGATTTTTGAAAAATTCCATGCAGTATACATATACCTACAATAATATTGCGCAATAATGATGTTTTAAAAATACTGTTTAACGTATAGGGCGTATTATTGACTGCGCAACTATTAAACACATGTTTGGGAAGAATAAATAAATGCTTAATGAGAAATAGACTTTTCTTACATATATTTATTTATTTCCTTAAAATACACATTACGAATAAAAGTCCAAACACTAGATAATTAAAAAACAAGGATAAGCGACTAGATGTTAAAAATGTAATCTTGTTGGAAATATTATTATCTAAAAATGCTAACATTTAGCCCAAATTTAAAATAAATTATGTCCTTTTGCACTGTTCTTACGCTGTCTTTAATTGACAATGATCATTAATAATTAAAAAAAAAATGTTTAGTGTTTATTATTCGTACATAGGAACCTATAGAAACATTTAAACTTATCTCAGTTACAATTTTTACTACAATACAAGGTGTAACTCTAAAAAAATATGTAGGTTAACAGTAAATGTATAATATAAGTAAAGTTTATATGTATAATATGTATATATTTACAAAAAAAAAGTATAATATGTAGTTTATCAACCATCTAGTTTCCGTAACACAAGCCTCGTAGCTTACCACGGAAACTAGATGGCGCTGTGTGACCTGTCTGGAAATATATATATATATATATATTGGATGAATTGGGCTGCTGTTGGCGAGGAACAGTCAGTTAAGCCCAATGCTGGATAGATGCAGCTGTAAAGTATATATATTTTATATATATAAAAATACCTAATTTTAAATTTAAATTTAATATTTAAATTACCAAATTAATAGCAGATGTAAAGAGGCGTTGTCACTTATAAACCAAAATTAAAGCTAAAATAGTAAATTATATATCGCTGCACAAAACAGGTTAACTTAACATTATTTAGGTAAAATTGCCAACCCTTTTACTCCTGCAGTCTGTGGGTCAACTATACGCAGCGAGCATACAGCGCCCTACGAGTCCAGTATAATAATGGTCTCAGGGTATTGTTGGGGCTGCCACATTATTGCAGTGCGTCCGGAATGTTTGCAGAGAATCGTGATGATAGTTTTTCTGCTATCATGCGTAAACGCACTGCATCTCTAGTCAATAGAATTAGAGGCAACACCAACAATATGCTTAAGGTCATATCGGATAAAGTGGACTGTTCCCGACAAATTGATACGTGTACAAATAAATATAAATAAGGCGCTAACATAAAATTTTAGTTTACTAACTTCCTTGTAAGCAAATGTAACTAACAAAAATGGATTGTAATTATCTTTTTAATTAAATATATTATTATTATTTTATACATATAATATATTTTTACATACATTATATTATAATAGGTTTACGTGAATAAGGATATTTTGACTTTGACCTTAACTGTTGGTGTTTCGCCTTCCAGAACATATTTCTCTATAGAATTTGATCTATATTCGTCCTGGTAGCCAGATGGACGAGGGAAACTTGATTGATATATAGGTACTGTAACCTGCCCTTTGCAGTTACATGATTATCCAACGCCTGCGGTTAGATGTAGTTGCTTTTAATTGTTACGGAGAGGATTCTACGGAACTCCTTTTTTTTATTGAAAAGTTTATCTTTTTTATACTTTATATTTTATAAATAATTACATATATAGAAAAACTAAACACTTATCTACGAGCGACACTATTACGCGGTAGACTTTAACTAATTATTATTTTAATCCTAAACTTTATAAAAATACTCGCTCTGTCGACATCTCGGTCCGAGCTCCCCGATCTTCCTTTTTTTTCTTTCTTTTTCTTCTTTTTAAAACAAAAACCCATCAACCCTGTCATTGTCGTATATTGACAATACTATTCTTTCTTAAAATGCAAATAAAACTCTGTAACCTACATGTACCCGTTACAGTACTTTATAACTAATAGAGATTATTTACTTTTTTATTTAAATCACGTGCAGACCGGTTAAATATGAGGTTATATTGCATTTTACCGTCCAACAACAGAGCGGGTTCAATGAGAGAGGATATTTGAACGAGATCAAAAAAGGGTTAAAGGGCAGAGGACGCACTTTACGCACCACTTAATTGCTAGAAGCATTTAGGCTCCAGAAAGTCGAAACACGCAAATTGGATTTATATGTCCAACAGATCTTCTCCCCACCCTTTTACGCGTTGACCCAACTACTAGCTGCCAGATACGATTTGATAATATCAAGCTTTTAGACTGTAACTAACTCAATTACTTATGAATTTCGGGATTCACAGCCGGGCGCAAATTCTTTTCCACCTACGAATCGTTTCACACTTTATTGGCCCTTTGAAGGGGAATTCATTTATTCCAAAATGTCTGCCATGTTAGACATTTCTAATACTCATACATAGTTGACGCTCAAATAAATCGTATACGATACGAACTTGTTACCGCGAAATCTAATAGAAAATTGTAATAAAATGACGAAACATTTTTTTGATACACGAAAATGCAAAATCTGAGAAAAATAGCCAACGCTGAAAATATCTTGTTTATTGTCGATAATATAGCTTTGTATGGATTCGTGTAAGAATCCCTAATAATTTCCTATTTCGTTGTAGATGGTATTTTGACAGGCACGACCCTCGTCCGCGCGCCACCGCGGGGCGTCAGCTCTGGCGTTGACGTTTTTCAATTATAACCATTCACTATGTTACACTTTTTCGGCCCTAACTACGCTCCCGTCTTATTCGCTTTCACATTCTTCCGCTTTCTCAAACTTGTAATTGAAATAAAATTGTTAGCAATTTTGACTTTTTTATTGGAGGTAATAAATTATAATTTGTAACAATTTTCCTACGCTATTCTTATTCGTAATTTGTATTTACTTCGTCGCCATTTTAGACCGTAGACGCTAAATGCATAGGGTCTAACACCTAGGTCTAAGCTATGAGCAAATATATACACCTAACAATTATAGTGTAAAGATAGGAGTCTTACTGCCGGTATAATACCCTAAGGCAGCAAGGGAATGGGGAAGATGGTATTCACATCCAGGCGAGCAGGCTTACACGACTGTGCCTAGAGAAGGCAGATGGCTAGGTGTCTTGACCAACGTGATATAACCTAACAGAGCTCGGGTAGGGATTTAAGGTGGTGGATACACGTTCGATCGAGCAGGCTCACAAGATCGTACCTAGAAGAGGTAACACGCAAAGATGTCTTGGGCAAGGTGTAGGAAATGAGACAAACAACGTAATGTGCAAATAAATTAAGTCCCTCTGGAACTAAACCAATAGTAGTGTACGCTACGCAATGCCTTTTATTTAGTTTAATAAAGTATCATCACGACCGTATCCGTATCGTACATTTTTTTTAAACAATTCACATTTAGTCAAATTTATTATAGGTCCAGTATGACCAGTGGCTAGCTCTTCGATATCTCTAGCGTTCCAAATACGAGAAATTCAAACTAATACGAACTTGTGAAATCGTTGATAAATTGTCATTAAAAATTTACATCAGACCCTCGCTAATCAGTCTAGCTAGCGTGGTGAGTTTAAGCTAAATTCTCTGGAACTTTATGAAAGATAGGCCTTCAACAATGGTGGTCTAGGACTCTGTGTTCTAAGGGCTGTGATGTGATAATGTGATGTTCATTGGAACCCAGAATTGGGTCTCAAGTTCATATCCATACATATACGGGTAATGCAGTTTTCTTTATATGGGGACGAGCTAGATTAATATAAATAATAAGAAATATATTCACTTAGCCAAGTGTCTGTCCAAATGGTTAAGGAAAAAGAATGAAGACAGGAAAGCTGGCAATTATTTCTGCCAACGATTAGCCTCGCTATACAGGGAAATGTTGCCAGTCTTCTGGGGACTATCCCGGAAGGGTCGTCTCTAGAGCACATTTATTACTTATAGTTTATTTTTTATCGGGTTTAGTTTATATTTATTTTAATTTTTACTTTTAAGTAGTTTTAATTATTTAGAATTTTAAATTAAAGTATGTAATTACTTTCAAATAATGAATTAAAGAAATATTATTGTTGTTGGTTTAACAAAAAAAAAACAGTTTAGTACAATGGCTTACATTAATGTTAGTAGACTGAAATTTAATGTTAGTGCCTTATTTATATGTACGCGTGTCAAAAAATATTTACAGCAGCTATAATTTTAAGATTATAATTATTTATATTTGGGTTGTAATGTGCTGCTCCAAATACAAGCTATTTCCCAGAAAATAAGCTTTTCGTTATAATAATTAACTTTTTGACATGTAAAAGCGCAGAATTCATTATATTTATTGTCCTATGCCTACTTACAAAATAAATAAAAATATGTCGACTTAATAAAGTAACACAGTATTGTCTGTCCACTTTATCTGATATGACCTTAAGCATATTGTTGGTGCTGCCTCTAATTCTATTGATTAGAGATCCGCATGATACCAGAAAGACTATCAACACGATTATCTGCAAAATATGAGTACTTAGGAATAAATTCCAAATTACAAAGTTAGGTATGTGACCTCCGAAGTATGATTCCGATTAATTCTCAAGCGGCATTTGGGCTATAAAATAACTTTTATTATATCTCGATTTAGTTGGCAAACAACGGCCCTGAGGGATTAATGTTTCTTGGTCGAAGCTTAACGCATATCGGGGAAAGAAACTGGGATGTTTACGCGCCTGCCGGCTGCATGTAGGCTGGGCTTAGTTGAAAGTTAGCAAAATCCTTAGTACGTGACATAATTAAAGTTAACTCGGTTCTCCGCCCGACGACGTTTCATGTGGCTTAGGGCGTGAGCAATCATAGTCTTCTCTTCTTAAACATTCACTCTGTAATATGACTTTGTTGGTTTTCGTTCCGAACTTGAAATAATGAAACAATATATAACATTACCACCACACGTATCTGGTTAACTTGTTATGCTTAACCCACTTTCCTAAGTAAGGAGAACGAAATTTAAAAGTCATAAGATGTCACCAGTAACACATGAAATAGCTAACTTACTCGTAAAATAGCTAATAGATTCGCTTGCTATTTTCACCTGATTGCGCGACGCAAGCAGGGTTATGTGTTTATCTGCCTATGTGTGTATGTTTGTTCCTTTGTGCCAGTGGAGAACAAACGCATGGGCCGATTTTGATGATTCTTACGTCTTTATTACGCGACTGAAGATATGACGTTAATCCAATTTCATTAAAGCGACAACCATAAAGAAGTAAAATAAAGTGTCATCACGACCATATCCCTTGAGGGGTAGTCAGAAACCACGCTTATAAATAAGCTGATTCACATTTAGCTAACTTTACTATAGGCCAATCATGCAAGCTCGCCGATGTCTCCAGCGTACCCAACTCGAGAAATATTTTGTTTATAAATATTTATAAATACAATGTTTTCTCTTCAACTTATTCTTAGACCGTGCGGCGTCACATGTCGTTTCGATTA
This sequence comes from Tinea semifulvella, assembly GCA_910589645.1. Classification (NCBI taxonomy): domain Eukaryota; kingdom Metazoa; phylum Arthropoda; class Insecta; order Lepidoptera; family Tineidae; genus Tinea; species Tinea semifulvella. The sequence goes on along the minus strand of OU342611.1, from coordinate 3,668,380 downwards.
TAGAAAAAAAAAAAACAAGTTCAGTGTCGCGTAGGGATTGCGACAGATCAGGGTAGGGGTTTAATAATACCAGCTTTTAGAACTGATATTTGTAATTAACCTATTATTGCAAATCCCGGAATTTGTTATGGGTTTACCTGATGGGTTTAGGGAAACGTCTAGTCTTCGGCTTCTCCAGCCATGCCTTGAACCACTCCACAGAAGTTCTTTTGCATGGAGTTGTGCTGCGAGTGGTCTGGTCTGGAGCGTTCCCTCTTCAGCTGATCGAACGATTTGTAGGGTAGATGTAGGGAGTAGGAATTATAAATTTTTGAACAATATTTAAACCAAAATGATGTTCACATTTCCAACAAAGCTACCTCTAAATGTAGATTCCGTAATCCGGCTCGTATAATAAATCTATTTTATTCGAACAAATCTGACCACGAACGAACATAAGCCAAGGAAAGGAAGCTTTACTCAAAATTCAATTTATATATCCCATCGTAGGACGGCCTAATGTAGGTTAATGGCATAGTAAGTAGATCAGCAGAACATTTTCAAACTTATTATTTTATATTCTCGTAAATTCGTCCTCAAACACTTTTTGATAATATATACATACAGACAAGCTTTAAAATGTTATTGCGTTTGTAGTAGTGTAGGTTAGTTCAGAAGATAAACAAATGAAATGAAATCAAAATCATTCATTTCCGTATGGTTAGTACGTAACACTTGGATAGTGTCTATACATGTTTTACAAGAAAAGAAATAAAAAATACTACCATGGCTGCACTGAACCCAACATTCATACAATAATTATAACTAAAACATTGTTGCCATAATGCGGTGGGTCGTCCCACTTTGCGTCGTCCCGTACGTGGTCTCCACTCTAGAACCCGTTTGCCCCATTGGTCGTCAGTTCTGCGGCAGATGTACCTTTCTAATTTAGAATGCTATGTCAGTAACTTTGGTTCTCTGACGAATTTCAACGTTTCGAATTATATCCATCAGAGAATACCAAGCATAGCTCTCTCCATAGCTCGACCGACTCCATGAGCGACCTTGAATTTGTGAACCAGACCCAGAATCGATTCGATAGATCGGAAACCATCGACAGTGTTGACGAGATGGCCAACAGCTTCGTGGGCGTCGTCCGAAAAGCGGGCTATAAATATTTCCAACTCCAGACTCTGGAACTCATGAAACAGATCTTCGGTGGCATCGTCAGACAGAGCACTAAATAAGCGAGTCAAGAGACTGATACGAAGGGACCTACTCCTCTTCAATACTAAACTTATTGAAGAGGCCATTGAAAAAATTAAGGACACTAAAGTTAGTAGACTAAAATTTTAAGTTAGTGCCTTATTTATATGTACGCGTGTAAATTTGTCGGTTACAGTGAATCTTCATAAAGCTTAAAAAATATAAGCTTTGCAAAAAGGGCTCAATTCATGTGGATGGATACGGAGATATTGATACGAAAATCCTTTCTTGATAGATACTGGAAGAGCATATGGGATTTGGGAAAAATGCGACTTTGAGACCTTGGAATTTAATCCTAAAATTATAGCAGTTCAATGTGGGAATGCAATAATTGTACTTCGTATTTATAATGATGAAATTTTCCTTGGTAGAGATTTTAAAGATTTTTTTAATAGTTTTTTTTGAAATAATTAGTAACAGTTAAATAGATCACGTTTTAAAAAATGCATACAGAAGTATATATCATAAAAGTACAATTTGATATAATGTTTTTTAAACGTTAATACGGTATAAGGGTATTCGAATCTGGTTCTTTCTTCTGACAAGGACCATTACGTAATAGACTCCATTAGTTGACGTACATGTCATTACATCTTCTGTCTGCTTCACAGAACAGATATAATAAGTAGAAGTCGCAGGCGTCTGCTAAAAAGTAATACGTTTTTTTGTATTATTGATTTAATTTTATTATAATTAACTATAGGCTAATCATGACAAGTGGCAAGCTCGTCGATGTCTTCAACGTACCATACTTGAGAAATATTACAAATAAATTAAATGTATTTATTTAAATTAATAAATATTTTTGTGTCCCGACCAGGAATCCAACCCGGTACCTCTGAGTCTAAATCCACGGACTTAACCGCTAGACCAAGGAGGCAGTTTAATTGTTCAAACTTAGAATTTAATTTGATTTTAATTTTATTTATCCATTAAGTACCTACCACTTGTATTTTGTGCATGATTCATTGTCTTAGCGTTTAAGCAAGTAATAATGTAACCGTTCACAGGTTGTACTTTAATAAATAAATAATTTTCTTGAAATTCGTTAATTTAAATGTATTATCTTTATATGTCTCGCTAACAAAATAAAATAAAATGAATGACTTTGTTGACAGTGACTTCGATACTGATCTAAGGTTTATCTAACAATTTCTACTAAAGTTTTTTGGTTCTACAGTCTACCCCCAACGGGAATTCCCATTGTCTATCTAGTTAACCTCTGGAAGTCATTTTAAACGACACTTAACTCCCGCTGCGGTGTTCAATATTAATATGAGAATAGAAACAGTTTAAAAACTTGGAGTATCATCACGACCGTATCGTTACATACTTCGAAATATAACCACCGTGTTATTATGGTAAAAAAATAAATGAATTATAGAACCAATATATATTTAAATATAAGAAACCAATTTTAATTATTTAATTTAGAAGCACTTTGCTCGCAGTCAGTTTAAAAAAAAAACTACATTGAAAGGTGGTTTTATGTGTTCTCTTCTCCCGATGGATGATGAATAAGGTGATAGGGAAGGCAAAGGGTCTAGCCCATACGGCCAAGTCTTTTTTTTTATAAGTTAATGAGGTCATCATTAAATTCCAGATGTTGCAGAATTTGATGCTTTTCTTGGAGTCACTTGTGGCATTATAGCTCAAACACGTCGGGTAAAATATGGGAGTTCACAGAGCGGGATAACCGCAAAAAATAAACTGCAACTTGTGCCCCAAAGTTAAGTCAAATTTGTCGTTTTCCATAATCATTCACATTGCAGCACATTATTAAACAAAACAACACCACTTTTGACCAACAATATCCACAGTAAATTAATTTATAAAACAAAAATTTGCACTTGATATCTCCGCGCGAAATGGCGCGAAGGACTCCCAGGTGACTTCTTATATATTTTCAAGGCAAAGGATGTCATATGCAGCCAACAATATGTATTCCATGGCCGCATCTAATACAATCGTTACAAAGTGTAAAGAGGACATTGACCACCTGTGAAAAATATTGGACGATTTTTTAAAATTCAATACAAGAAAAAAACATTGTTGTAAACGTTTAAATGCGTATTGTTTAGTGAAGTAGTTCTCAAGCATTTAAGAGCCTTATTTGTCGGGACAAGTAGCGCTCTATTATTCAGAATGTTTCTTAGCGAAGTTCGCCGTCCGTCGAGTACGTAAATCTTTATAGGGGAAGAAACAGGGACCGACGGCGTGTAAAGACTGAAGCAATTATTGCTTGTTATGAGGCTTTGGCGCTTTATGCTGAGGAAATAATAAACAACTAGTGTTTCACTTAACTGCGCTTTGATTACTTTTGTGAATTATGTCACATCAAAATTCATAAAACTCATATTCATCACAGTCTCCTAGAACACAGAGTCCTGGACCTCTGCTATAGAAGATGGACACAAAATAATGTTGGTTCATTATGATAAACCCTGTCTTGACAGTGGACCTGCTTAGACTTTTAGTAAGTAGTGCAAAGATTTTGCTGGATTTCCTCTTTTTTTTTTTCTATACCTAAAGCTGAGCCTTGAATCCGTTTCTCATCATTAATTATACATGAAATAAATTGTATGATCTCATAGAAGAAATGATCAGGAACGCATTTAAGACTCGGCTTTGCACAGTGGAAGTTGGTGCGAGAGAAGTTCGAGCAAAATCTTTGCATCACTTACTGAAATAATTGGGCCTAAGCAGGTCTGCCGTCACATTTAGGGAAAGGGCTTCCAAGACGGCATTAATGGAATCTTACAGTATTTAGTTGGGTAGGGAGAGGAGAAGAATGGTGGATGTTGATCGTGTTGTTGAGCAATAAACAAAAAAATGGAGGCCTCCTTTTCAAACCAGCCTATTGTTATATGTAGTGTATGTATTAATGTTATGTAAAGTATGTACCTAATGTATTAATAAAATGTTATGTGTATGTATTATTAGTATTTAGTTTATTATAGTATTTATTATAGTATTTGTAGTTTAAATAATATTGCATATTTATTACACACACATCTTCACGCCAGATTCCTTGCGGGGTAGGCAGAGACAATTGAGCGCCACTAAGACGATCACGACATACCTCTTTCGCTTCATCAACCTCTTCATACATGCCCTTTTGTTACGAAGGATTTTTAATGCACCTTCAGTCAGTGTTTTATTTATTTGATCGTGGTATGTATGTAGTATATGTAGATCGTTTTATATGTAGTATATGTATGTACCAAATTAAGTAAGTATTGTGTATTATATTTATTTGCACCCTGCCCATGATTTCTCACTTTCCCAAAGGTCAGTTGTTAGAAAATGCCTAACCGGCATTAAACTCGCCTATGTACACTAATTTTAAGTTTTGTGCAATAAAGTATTTAAATAAATAAATAAATAAATATGTGAGTCTCGGTCTGCCAGGGCCTCTTTCACCCACAACTTGCGCATTATATATCTGGTTCGTCAATCTTTCTTTGCTCATTCTTTCAACATGCCCGAACCATCGTAGCATGCCTTTCCTTATTTTTGTCCCTATGCTGTCTTTTATACCAACCCTTTTCCGTATTTCGACGTTACGTATACGCATATTTATTACGTAATCATATTTCTCTAATTGCACCTACCTTACGTCTTTAATGTTAAGTATCCCTAAGGTTGGCTGTCAGAGAATGTCTATTGACATTAAGTCAGCCCCTTGTATATATTGTGCAATAAAGGTTTAATAAATAAAATTAATAAATATTGTCGGTCGTAAGCCTGTGAGACCATTCTTCTTAACTCTTACCCGCACACGATTTACCCGTCACCTGCACGGTGAATCCATGGAATGCTTAGAAATTTGTCTTCTCTTTAAAACTATACACATAATAGGTTCTATTTTGTAATTAATATCTACTGTACGAGCAAATTTAGATAATTTAATTTGATGCCTACACTATAATTATAATTAATTTAGGTAACATGGACAAATATTTTGTATCCATACCTAATTACGATCAATTACTGGTAGGTATTACTAAAAATAAAAGATCAACTTCAGCTAGAGTATTTAGTCACACTATTTATCAAAAAATACTTTAAAATACAAATTAATAAATAAAAATAAGACCGTGTATTTAGACGCAGAGGTACTGGGTTCGATTCCTGGTCCCACAATATTTTTTTTTTCATTACAGCCTCTAGCACACAGCGTCCTAGACCACTGTTGGAGATGGGCCTTCCATATCTGGAGAATTAGGCCTACACTCGCCACGCTAGTCAGACGGGTTGACGAGGATCTGATGTCAATTTTAAACGATAGTTTATTAACGATTCACAAGAATGTATTAGTAGAACCGGGACCGACGGCTTAACGTGCCAACCGAGGCACGGGAACTGTGGTGTTGTAAATCTACGACAAATGTATGTAAGAAAATTTTACAATGGTACTTGCCGGGGGGGGGGGGGGGGATTTAAACCTACCTTTGTAGGATTTTGAGGAAAGGGTTTTTACAACCGAGCCTATTAATTTAATTTATTTTTATTAATTTTTCCTTTATTATGAACAGAACATATAGCATATATTTGTAAAATAATAAATACTTAAATAAATTACTACTTAAATAAAAATAATCAAATTGAATAACTATAAACTAAACCCAACAAAAAAAAAACTATAAATAAAAAGAAGACTGGCAACATTTTACCTCTGTGTGACACCTAAATGTGAATCCGCTTTTTTAATAAGCGTGGTTTCTGACCACCCCGAAAAGGATACGGTGGTGATAATACTTTACTTTTAGTGTAAGTAATGTTTTTTTGTCTTTAAAGTATTTTTATTTTAAAATCTGTTTTTATAAATATTTTTTACGAAGAAAAAGTGTGTCACAAATAAATGCAGGATAGAAAATTCGTTAGACACGTTCGTTGAACGCACTCTCGCGGCTTGAATAAAATATGTGCGGCGTTGTGGTGGATCCGTGGATAAGAACTCGCCGTTTTAGGCCTGCGTTACACTGCAATAAAACTTTCTATTATTTACTACGCTATAGGTACTGTGAGTGTTCTAAATATTCCACGCGCTTTGACGTCTGCGTGCGTGTAGCTCATATTCGAGTCTACACGCGTGGGCCCGCATGTCTTTGCGTGGCATTCATCATGATCATCATCATCATCAGCCTATGCCTCTTCACTGCTGGGTGTAGGCCTCCCCCAAGGCTCTCCATTTCACACGATCTTTTGCCACCCTCATCCAGCCACCACCAGCGACCTTTTTCAGGTCATCCGTCCATCTGGCGGGGGGTCTTCCCACTTTAGGTTTTCCTGTAGTCTGGTCTCCACTCCAGAACTCGTGTACTCCATCGGTCATCGGTTCTGCGACAGACGTGTCCGGCCCATTGCCACTTCACTTACTAATTTTGAAGGCTATGTCGGTAACTTTGGTTTTCTGACGGATGTCTATGTTTCGGACTCTATCCATCAGAGAAATACCGAGCATAGCTCTCTCCATAACTCGCTGAGCGACCTTAAACTTGTGGACCAGACCTACTGTCAGTGTCCACGTTTCTGCTCCGTACGACAATACTGGAAGAACGCATTGGTTGAAAACTTTTTGTGGCATTCATGAAAAATATGTAATTCAATAAATATTAATTGCGTGGCGTGTGTATACCAAATTCTCCAGTTCTGGAAGGCCCATCTGTGGAGATTAAAAAACTAATTATAAATAAAACTAAACTAAAAACACCTATGAAATTAAAATTATTATACAAAATAAACTTACCACCGGGGAGGTGAAACGCTCACCGCATTTCCTCGTTGAATTATAATGGATTTTTTCTGTTTTAGGTAGTTATGGCATTTGAGGTCGCCACACTCTTGAAAAAATCATTTACCCAGCTCTTTTACGAATTTTTGGGTATCAAGAGAATATTCCCCTATATATATTTATATAGATTTAAATAAAATATATAAATAAGAAGAAGACAAATTTCTTAGCATTCCATGGATTCACCGTGCGGGTGCCGGGTCCATCTTTCGTTTATATGTCTAAAATGTCCGTAATTTTATTTCCTTAAAAATACACTTATACTTGAGAACTTTTAAAAGTTATATTTATTTCTTTTTCCCGCGCAATGTGGTGTATAGGTACCTTAGATTTTCCTTTCATCTATTAAACGCATTTGCGTTACAAATCCGAACACTTGTCGCGTTGGCGTACGCTAAGGAAATTGCTGTTCTTGGCATGTCGAGTGCATATATATGTATGTCTATTTATATTTAGTATATGATGATGTGTATTGTAACGATCGTAATAGATGTGGCCATGAAATAACTATTGTTGGCTGCATGACAAATCATTTGCCTCACACCATTTTTAAGAAACATTGTCCAATCTTCAAAGCATCTTGTTAGGCCGGCATAGTGGTAGAGAATGATGTCGGTCGTGGTGACCGGCGTCAGTTGCTCCTATTCTTGGACCTCGCATACGTTACTTAATTACCATTAGGTGGGCGCGATGTCACATGTCGTGTTCAGTATTAAAAAAAAAAAAAAAAACTAAATTAAAAACTAAATTTATCCTAAACATAAATTAAAAGCATATACATAAATAATAAAATTAAAAATAAACTAATCTATAAATAAAAATGTCCTCTAAAGACATCCCATCCTAAATAGTACGAGTACCAAAGAGACTTGCAACATTTCCCCTCTGTATAGCGAGGCTAATACTTTGGCAGAAATAATTAATATATCAACCTACTTAATATTGACACACACTTAGTTTGTTTTTTTTAGAATAGAATGTTTAAGTCTGATCTTTTGAGTTGAACCCAGAAAAAAACCCCGCAGCCTTTGATCCTCGTGTCGCCTCGTTGTCCGCTTGGGATCGGCAGAGCTCTCCGGGTTTTTGTGATCCGGCATTTTAAATAACTGCCTCAGTGGTCTAGCGGTTAAGTCCGTGGATGGATTGTACCGGGTTCGATTCCTGGTCGGGACACAGTAATTTATTTGTGATAATTCTCGAGTTTTGTACGCTGAAGACATCGACGCGCTTGCCACTTGTCATGATGGGCTATAAAAAAGTATAAAATTTAATATTTACTGTCTTCATTTTTATAATTTTGTGTTGTTTTTTTTTTTTTTTTTAGATATTTTTTTGGTTTATTTAATGTTTAATTTAATCATTAATTGTCTTTGTCTTTACGAATTTAAATTGAATATCAGTGTTAGGTTTACTATTAATAGGTTGAATTCATTTCATGCTTATGTATAATTTTATTTGTTAATTTTAAGAATGTAACCAGTTTGTAAACTAATTTAAAAAAAAAAAAAAAAACAAAACAAAATGTGAATCTACTTCTACATATCTGTAGTCGTTTATGTAATGTGTATACCCATTTGTATATGTAAATATATATTGTAGTTGTAAGTAAATATAGTATTTTTATTTTTCTTTGCATATTTGTTGTTTATTTGCTAACCTTACCTCTTACGTTTTCATTGTCCCGAAGGTTGATTGGAAGGGAGTGCCTATAGGCATTATGTCCGTCTTTTGTTTGTATAACAATAAAGTTTTTATATAAATAAATAAAAATAAATATCTTTATGATAAAATATCTTGCCGGATAGACAAAGACAATTGAGCACCATTTTCTATGATCGATATATACCTCTTCCTTTTTCGTATAACTAAAATATCTACAAGACATATAACAACTTGCCCACAAAAGTTTACGTAAGTTATGGCACACGCTTCCAAACTAATATTGATGATTGTTGCAATAATATAGTTAGTTAACATTATTCTTGTATACACTAGAAAGCAATAAAATCAGGTCATTAAACATATGAAATTGTTAAACTCCTTTACTACTGGGGCAGCGCCAAGAGTATCATTGGCATGATCGCCGAGAGCCTTAATTCTCCGTACATGTCAAAGTCAAAATATCTTTATTCACGTAAACCTATTACAGGCATTTATAATAATAATAACATATTCAATTTAACAGATAATTACAATCCATTTTTGTTAGTATACCTATCACTATGTTAGTAACAATGGCTTACATTAAAGTTAGTAAACTAAAATTTTATGTTAGTGCCTTATTTATACTTATTTGTACACGTGTCAATTTGTGTGAATCTTAATAAAGTGATGTATGAGTGAGTATTGGATAGTCCACTTTATCCGATATGACCTTAAGCATATTGTTGGTGCTGCCTCTAATTCTATTGACTAGAGATGCAGTGTGTTTACGCATGATAGCGAATTTATGAAACGTCATTAATTTAATTATTTTGAATGATTCTACACCTGCAGCAAAGTGGTCCAATAAGTAAGCTGTTAGCAGAAGACCTGTTAATGTTTAATCTGACTGAGAAAGGAATCTGCAAGGAAAACTCAGCTATATCAGATTTACAAAATAAAAATGTTCGATATAATGATGTCGCGTTGCTGTGACGTGCATGTGCGGGTCAGATAAGTAGTGTGGTGAAACCCTCCCAGGTTTGACGCTTTTGCTTCCGTCTCGTTTACACAGTTTAATATTTTCGGGGGTTTCTTCGAGTCTGGGTATACTTTTAGGGGATGTAGTTTGTTAGCTTTCTAGGGGGTGGGAACAATTTTTTTTCTTAGGCTTAACCTTAGTTTTTTTTTGATGATACGGTTTAATTGCTTCCGAGTGTAGCTCCAATCACTCGACTTAATTAATGCGTTGTAAAAGTTATCATTGTTTACTTTTGTCCGAAAAATCGCTACAACACTCCCACCTTACCACTATACACAAAATTGTGTATTTGTAGAGGTATTTATTGTTAAGTCCTTTTATACTTACCCTTTCTAAAAGGTAAAATTATGACGAAAGGCATGCTCCGATGGATAGGGCATGTTAAAATAACCAGGTAGTTAAGTATTAGGTACTTTTAAGTTATAAAGCCCTTTTACAGTCGTATTAATAACATTTATTTATTTTTATTAAATGTTTTCACCTCCTGATCTGTTATTTCTTTTGCATAACGTTCTATAGACAGCACAATAAATGTTATGTACCTATCTATAATGATAAATGTGTAAAAAAAAATAATTATAAAATGTAAGTACGACTTTACCGAATTCCGGTAGGAATGTATACATGTGTATGTATGTGGATATAATAAATAAATATATATATATAAATAAATATATTATAGGTCACACAGCGCTATCTAATTTCCGTGGTAAGCTACGAGGCTTGTGTTACTGAAACTAGATGGTTGATAAACTACATATTATACTTTTTTTTGTAAATATATACATATTATAAATATAAACACCCAGACCGAGACTAATTATACAATGTACAACTTGCCCCCGGTGGGATTCGAACCCACGACCTCCCGAGTTCACGGCAACGTTTGTTACCACTAGACCACGGAGGCGGTTGCGATATGAACAGGTTGATGAATGTCGACGATGCGAAAGAGGTATTTGGTGATTGTGATAAGTAGCGCTCAATTGTCTCTACCTACACCGCATGAAGCTGGCGTAAAGGTTTGTATCTATGCTTACATTAGGATTTGCTATCGAGCAAACCAGCAGCCCTAAGCTACGACCTTAAAAAATAAAATATATATAATATAAATATACACTGCACTACAGCTTCCGAATCATCTATAGTGGTCAAAGTAGTACCCATTGGGTACGGCGACCACCTTCTGATGAAAGCTGACTGCTGCAGTGGGGGTCGGCGTCGGGGTCCACTTAGGTGGATCTCGAGGGTTTGGTGCTGCGGTAGTGCGGTAATGAATCTACATACCGATGAAACACAACGCTGTGCGACCAGAAATCTTTCTTCAAGATTTTTTTTTACTTTTTCCGACCGCACAAGAATGTGATAGACCTTAAAATTTTTATTAAAATTAAGTTTATATAACAGAATAGGGCTGCAGTGCTCCATGCATGTTTTATACGCAAAGTTCACTTTAACTAACATATATAAAAGTAAAGTATCATTACGACGGTTTCCCTGCACGCTTTTAATCGGATTCACATTTAGTCAACCCATTAGGGCTACTATGATAAATGGCAAGCCGTCGATGCTAGCGTACCAAACTCAAGGAATAACACAAATAAATTAAATAAAGTATTGTGTCCCGGCTAGGAATCTAAACTGGGCGTAAATTGTAATGCCACAAAGGCAGTGATAATAAGGAAAAGTTTGGCCGTAAATATTTTTCAGGATAAAAAACATTTCTACAATATTGTGCTCGCACCTTTCAAGTTGTGATTCAAAAGCAAGAGGTCTACTCTGAACGTACAGACATCAATATATACATTTGAATGTGGAAGTAATATTTTAACGAGTTCATTATGTAAACGCTACTTACAGATAATATATCTTAGTGTTACAAGTAGAGGTATATTTGAAACAAATAGGTATATAAGATCCAAAATTGGTATATACTTTAACCTTGTATATTACAATTAAAAAAAATGTTGTACAAATTAATTATAGTATAGTAGTAGTATATCATCACGACCGTTTCCCTTTCGATGTGGTCAGAAACCACGCTTCTAAAGAAGCGGATTCACATTTAGCCAACTTTACTATAGGCCAATCATGACAAGTGGCAAGCTCTTCGATGTCTCCAGCGCAGCGTACCAAACTCGAGAAATATCACAATTAAATTTAAATATTATTTAAATGTTTTTATTTACATTAATTATTGTGTTCCGACCAGGAATCGAAACCGGTACCTCCGAGTCTAAATTCACGAACTTAACTGCTAGACCACGGAGGTAGTTAATCAATAGTAAGTTAAAAAATTATATTAAAACACTGGCTGAAGGTACAGTAAACAGTCTCCGAAATAAAAGAGTAGGTATGAAAAGGTAAATAATGTTGACGAAGCGAAAGGGGTATGTAGTGACCGTTACAAATGGCGCTTAATTATATCAGCCTTCCGCGCAAGGGCGCTGGCGTAACGATATGTATGTATACATTAATCCCTAATTTTATAAATTAACTATACCTGTACTGTAGCGCAATGTCACGAGCATCTCTACTGCAGACATCATACGATGTGGCGTACATCTGTGAAACAATTTCCCGGTGGAAATTCGTCAAGTACCATTACTAATCCATTTACACATTATTTATAAACTAAACATTACCACATTTAAATTTTGGTATGTTTAGTAAGGATAGGGTAATAATGCTCAACTTCAGCACGGGGTCGTCTCGCAAAGTGTGCAGACACATTACTTACTATAGTACAGAGTTATTTAGTATAATATAAAAAATACGTACTTATATCACATTAAATATATTTGATTTGATTTCAGTACCAAACAGATCACTATACTCACTATATTTAAACAGTTCGTCAAAGTGTAAATAGGTATTATATGTAGTGTACATAATATATTTATAGTATGTAGTATATGTAGCATTGTGTACATATAGTACCTATGTATTTGTCTATATATATATAATATTCAGATTTAATTTAAACTACTTTAATTGTTGCAACTATCTTACAACACAAATAGTTCCATTGTCCCAAAGGTTGGTTGCTAGAGAATGCCTAGCAGAATTAAACATGCCTCTTGTGCATGACGCAATAAAGTATTTAAGTATATAAAAAATAAAAAAATATTACGGTTGCAGGTGGTTTAAGCTGAGCATCCCTTTCGCTATATGGATATTTTAGACATATTTTCATTTTCATAGAGATACCTTAATTTAGACAGGGATAAATAGCAAAAACATATATAATGATTTACTCTATTTTACCAATACAAATATATGATAATATATTTCTAAATGTGTGTAATTTTATTTCCAAGAACACTTACGACTAGTTACAGAAAGTATTTTTTTTTTGACATATTTAACATATGCCTATAAGGCAAGTCATTTGTCGAAATAAGTGACAAGCAAGTATGTATATCTAAATATTGATGCTAAGCTGCTGGTCTTTAGCTAACAGCTTACTTATTAGACAACTTTGCTGCTTAGTCTTCCACTAGTAGGAGTAGAATCATTCAAAATAATTTAATTAATGACGTTTCATAAATGCCTGTAATAGATTTACGTAAATAAAAATATTTTGACTTTGACTTTGATCAGAGATTATAGTAATCATTCTTTCTGCAACTGGCTTTTAGAATTAAAAAATGTTTAAAACTGTGAAAGTAATTATTTTTTATTTAATATTTTTTTGTGTTGTTTGAAATGTTTGTCCGAAGTTTGAGTGTTCGGAATTTCGCAGTAGACGCCCCATATCCGGCTGCAAAACTGGTCTGAACGTTTTCTCCTATACTTGGTCGTTTCCTCTTCTTATTACAGTCAACTTCGTAGGCGTTCCGTTTAAGTATGTCGCCTTCCGTCGCCGCCACTCACTCTCTATGAAAATACCCTAGACATATGGTGTTTTTAAGTGCATAAGTTTTTTCGATGGTTGTTTTCTAAGATTTGACAGTTGAAAAAGTCAAATTGTGTTGATATTTCTGTCCAGTAAGGTTTGGCATTTTATCATGAACATTTTACGGTCAACATAATCGGTCTAATGGTATTTATGTTTGTAGGTGTATTGGCCAAATACATATGTTTTATTTACACGCACACAAATGCATACACACAACACGTGATCCTTTCCCTTCTATCCTTCCTTGTACCTCCAACGCAACCCCGGCACTACGCCTCTCAGTGGACACGTGCCATCTGAAAAGAATAACCCGCGCCGCAACCCTCTTAAAAACTTTAACCGCAAAACAATACAGTGAAGTGAAAGTGTTCTAAATATCCTCTCTCTTCGCACCGCTACGGATTAATCTCCGCTCCGCTCCCGCTACCGGTTCCCAGCAACGCTCTGCTTCGACGCTTCTCTGTTGGGAACCCCCTCGGAGGAAGGACGGGTGTGCCCGCCGACTGAACGGTTTTGGTAATCCAGGTACACATCCCCTTTTCCTCTCCTCCAGTAGATATAATGTGTAGTATATTATAATTAGTTAAGTAACTTATTAACTGTATGATTCAAAATTCTTATTATTTATTCTGGCTATAACCTTACTGGAACCCCAAGGTTAGCTGTTAAAGAATGCCTACTGGCATTATAGCTCGCCTCTGTACTATTTTAAGTTACTTAAAAATAAAATAAGTCTATAAATGTGTGTGTGTGTGTGTGTGTGAACCTATGTGTGCCCTATACGAATGAGGAGTTTATCCAATTAAATTGCATTTAAATTTTACCCAATGTATCTACACCCGTATATGTCTATGGACAGTGTCATACTTTTGACAATCGCCGCGTGAACAAGGGTCTTCAGACACGAAACGAAACGTACTTTTCGGTGTCACTTTTTATAATGATTGTGCTCGCATTTGCATGCAGATTTCGTAGCTGCTACGTAGACTTTAAATAAGTTTTTTCAAAATTATTATTTTTTGAAAACCTTTTCCTGCCTACAACGATCCTCTATCTAGCAAATCTCATTTATCTACAAACAGATATATTTATGTCTGAAAATAAACGTTATACTTGTTCTAAATTAAAGAGATGTGGTGGCTCAGTTGTATGAACGCCTTACTTAACATCGTAAACAAGATGGGTTTGAAACCCGGTATATATAAAAAATACACTTTTCATACGTACATTTGTTATAGATTAACAATACCACCGTTCCCGTACCTCGGAGACCACGTTAAGCCGTCGGTCCCGGTTCCACTAATTCCAGCCTATAGAATCGTTAATAATATGGCATTAAACAAAAAAATAACCTGTCTGACCAGCATGGCGAGTGTAGGCCCAATTCTTCAGAAATTTTAGAAAGTCCTATTTCCGACAGTGTAGGTCTAGGATTGTGTGTTCTAGGGATTGATGATGACGAAAAAATGTTTTCTATAGAGAAATGTTGCTCTAATATAATATATATAATAAACAGAATGATCGACTTTATGCCCAAAGCTTCTCAATAAGTCAGTAGAGTGCAGCATTGGTATCAAGGAGTGAATTTTTTTAAATGTTGTTCTTGTAGTTGTTTTTTCATGTTTATGAAAAAACTAGGTAAATAAATAAATTAACAAGAAGAGTATGATAATTAAATAAATTTATTTAAATTCGTTTTAAAACAAATGAAATCCTTTGAGTTTGGTTATTGAATATAGAAGATGCACATAAAAGTGTAAGGTAGAGGCGGTTTGCGTTTTAATTCATTAGGCCGAGGACAGAGCGGTGTCGAGCCAGTGGGACGGGGAGAGAGGGTGCAGGACCATGCACCTATATTGAAGACCAGTACAATACAACGGAATTCGTCCAACAAGGTCATGATTATAAGAGGCTAATATGAGTACACCAGGAAAGCTGAAGCTGCGAGAAAAGACTTTAAATGTCAGTTTGACAACTAAAAAGAATCATTACTGTTATTCACATGACAGCCACATAGTTGACAAGGGTCTGTTAATTCATTATTGATTCCACGAGTTAGCATTTGTAGATTCAAAACCGACAGCTTAATGTGCTCTCCGTGACGCCTCCTGAACCTTAACAGAGCTAATCTTAGCATACTGGTGATCGGGACACTGCCTTTATCAAACTGACTCTTCCGAAGAAACGTGACGGATCTTCTGACCTTACCGAAGGAGATTGGTTGGTAGCCAACGGAGCGATAATCACGAATAATGGTCTTCCGGAAACTAAGCGCGGAGAATCTATAGAATTCACTTACAATATCTGGTTCTAGGACTAGCCGTTTATAGTACGTTTCCTTTTGGGTAGAGTTTTAGATCAAATTCACTTGGATGAACATCTCATTAAAAGACAAGAGAGCTTTAGGATGCTTCATCATCATCAGTCTGCGTCTCCCCATTGCTGGATTTATTTATTTTATTTTTTATTTAAACTTAATTGCAGAAAGTACAAAGGCGGACCTAATGCCGCTAGACATACTAAATAAATTTGAAGAATTCTATTGCAGATAACATATACATACTTATCAATAATTACATACTAATACATACATATAACCTACATAAATAAAATATTACCAATACAATATAATATATACACAATACTATACCTACTAATGATAAATCACAGTCTGATTAGTCTGCTTAGTCTTAAGCTAAAACAAAAGGAGGAACATGGAAAATTACGAACCTCGGTCTTGCATGTAGTGAGCATATACTAGTTTTTTAAAAATACATCTATTCGGAGCTTGGCGAATTTTAACTGGCAGCTGATTCCAAAGGTTAGCAGCCACAACTGCCTCCCATATAGGCCTCCTCCAAGGCTTGCTACTGCATGCGGTCTTTTGAAACCCTCATCAATCCCCAACCCGTACATGGATTCTACTCTAGAACCCGTTTGACTCTTCGGTCGTTAGTTCTTCGGCAGCTGTGTCCAGCTCAATGCCAATTTAGCTTGCTAATTTTGAAAGCTATGTCTGTAATTTGGTTCTCTGACGAGTATCAACGTTTCGAATTTTATACATCAGAGAAATACCAAGTACAGCCAGAACAACCCCATAGCTTGCTAAGCGACCTGTACATATGACTTCTAAAATAAATAATTATTGTCTATAGAATAAAATAAAATCAAGGACATATATTTTATTTTATTTGACCGCCTCCGTGGTCTAGTGGTAACAAACGTTCCCGTGAACTCGGGAGGTCGTGAGTTCGATTCCTACCGGGGTCAAGTTGTACATTGTATAATTTGTCTCGGTCTGGGTGTTTATATATATAATATGTATATATTTACAAAAAAAAAAGTATATATAGTTTATCAACCATCTAGTTTCCGTAACACAAGCCTCGTAGCTGACCACGGAAACTAGATGGAGGTCACAACCTGTCTGAAAATATTTATTATTATACATTGGTATATAAAAAATAAATGATGGCAGGTTTGTCTAACAATGTCTACGTGCAGTGTTTACGAACGAAGACACCTCTCCGTGGCTCCTGTGGGCCTGTACATTCGTTCCTTGTCGCCCAGCTTAGCGGGGAAGACTTATTCCATTAGGAAAATTAATGTTTTGAATTACTCGCGGGAACGCCAGGCGAGAGAAATACGCAAGGAGACCGAACCAAGAAAAAGTTCACTATTGTGAACAAAAGGGAAAAAGCGACCACAAAATCTTTGGCGTAGGACACTGGTTTTGCTAGTACAGTCACCAAAATTTATCTTTTTTAGCTGAAATTCAATAAATAAATAAAATTATGACATTAATATACACTTTTGAGATGGATATTGTTTAACTTGGATCGTAAATATTAAAATTAATTCTCTCAAATTACTCCAAAAGATACGTGTAATCTAAAAAAAATAATTGTAAAAACATTGATAAAGCATTGTCGATTGGATGCAGCGTAACACATTAAGAATAAGCTAATCCAATAGTCATTCAGTCAGTGGATTCGTCCAGGCCCGGATGGCTAATGGGCAATTGGTAATGGGGACAATCCCCCGTTTTCCCCGGAAGGATAATAAACCATTTTCAGATCACTTTTGTCAATCGGAGCCCGCGCCTGTTCGCTTGCAGAGCTGTTTTTAGGATTATTTTTTTGTATACTACCCGTAGCGTAGACTTACAGCTAGTTAAAGGATGATTAAATCAATTTAATCTTTATTGTCAAGATTATTTACATTAGTTAACAAAATTAGGATCACTATACAATAGTTTATCTAAGAGTATATTACTATTTAAAAAAAACATTTATCTAATTATTTGTCTAAATTAAATACTATTCATAATAAAACTCAGAAATCAATTTAAATTATAGATGTCAAAATATTAATAAAATTAGTAAATGAGACAAAATAATAATGTAAAGTACATTCACTCAAAAAATCTAAAATTGTGTAAAAACATTTTTGCAACAGAAAATTGATAAGCATCTTTTTAGATAATATTATCTAGTCTAGTTCTTTAATGTAGCTTGATATTTTGTTGTAAAAACTTACTATTACCTTACCAAGTGCCATGTGTAATATGCTTCGGAGTATCAATGCAGTATTATGACAGGAGTTAGCAGCGTACCCCTACCTTTATCCTGCAGTTTCCTGTTATAAAACTGGTTTCCTCTTATAAATCTTTGATAAATATTTTAATATACGCGACGTCAGCAAAGCTTGTCACTTTGGTTATTTCAACCAATAGTGTACCTCATATGTATGTTAAACATGTCAAAAGATAATTATAATACGCCTTTATGCAACTGGCCGTAAGAATATTTTAGAAACTATGACGACTGTATGCGGGATAATCTAATCAAATTTTAAAAGTATTTCGACAAAAGTATTACT
Organism: Tinea semifulvella; assembly: GCA_910589645.1. Taxonomy (NCBI): domain Eukaryota; kingdom Metazoa; phylum Arthropoda; class Insecta; order Lepidoptera; family Tineidae; genus Tinea; species Tinea semifulvella. The sequence continues at coordinate 3,649,873 of OU342611.1, read as the reverse complement.
CAACTTAGAATATTTTAGAAGTAAAATTATTACAACTGTATGCAAAATAATCTAAAAGTAATGTGACATAATTATGAATTAAAATATAAAAGTGCTATAGAGTTTTATGAAGTTATTTTCTAGTCATGTTCGACCGTCGTAGCCCGCGCCTGTTTGCATGCACCGATTGAGTCAGAGTGAATTTGAAGAAGTAACAAATATTTTCTACTACACATAACTTAATGATTGTTTAGTAATAAAATTATTACGATAAAATGCAGCATAATCTAAAAGTAATGTGAAAGAATTATAATTTAAAATAGAACAGTGGTATATATAGAGTTTTATAATGGTAAAGACCTTTCCTGCTCACGTACGTCCGTCGTAGCCCTCAGCTGTTCGCGTGCAGCTAATGCTATTGGTCGCTACAGATTAGGGAAATTAAGCCGTCTACAAATGTCCGACGGCACTACTTGTTATGTAAATTATTCTTAATTTAGACAAGATTTAAAATTTAACTACTGTCCATATTAACGGAAAAGGTAGAGAAAGGAGGCATTAATAGTGGATGGGGAGTGTCGTTGCACAAATGTACCACTAAACCTTGAAGTACACAAAATCAAAATAATTTATTTCCATTGGTTCTCTCAAAACAACTTGGATACAGTCAGAACTAATTAAATCAACACAATTTTCAAAACATATGTACTAATCAAAGTGGTAATAATGGTTGGACCGTAAACAGGCAATAATCCATATTTATGTATGCTATGCACAACATTATTGCTACAAGCAAGTAAAACTAACTAACTTAGAAACTACTTAAATAAGATCGTGGCTGTAAAGAGGCCGTGTCAGTTTACATTCTAAATACTTATTAATTATGATGTATAGAAATTATAAACATATGTCAGATAATTTATAAATGTATAAAACAAAAAAATAAATAAATATTAATAATATAATAATAAAAAAGACGTCATCTTATAATCTAAATACTAATAATGATATGTCAATTTAACATAAATTCATAGCTGTAAATGGGCCGTGTCATCTTATATTCTAATAGCATTGATGTTAATTAATTAATATTCGTGGCTGTAAAATAGCCGTGTCACCTTACAATCTAAATAAAACAGCCTTTATTAAATTTATTTGTGATATTTGGTTGTAAGGTCGTAAGTATTTTATTTTATATATGTATGTATAATTATTGTTTAGGTATTATTATTTAGTATATTATATGTTTATATGTAGTTAGTTATAAAATATTACTCTTAATTTTTTTTTAAAGGCGCTGTGTGACCTGTCTGGAAATATTTATTTATTATTTATTTATTTATTTAAATATCTACACACACCTACTCTTGCAGGAGTCGTTAGAAGTTCGAAGAGGTAGTGAAATAAAACTTTGGTTTACAATTGTGGACTGTACATGAGGAGGAAATTTAAGCTTAAACGTTGACAGTTAACAAATCTAACATGCAGAAGTGATAGAAAAGTTATCACGTTGGCAGTACATTATCATTCCATCGCGCAACACCGCGCTTCACTGTAGGTACCCGCGATTCTGGAATTCGCAGTCAGACGGAGGCGGCGCGACGTACGCCGAAGCTTCATTTCCTCCCAGTGATGGATGGCTAGTGTATCTTCAATAAGATTTATAATGGCTTGTCACATTCCTACTCCACACGATGTAGTACGGTTTGCACAAACCTGAAACCGGAGACAAGCGTCCCAATACGTGCCGCCGATTAATGCTGAAACACGCGGTACCTATTTACCGACTTTAGATCAAAGACTGTGGAAACGTAGAACGCTAGTTCACACAATCACAAACCACATTCAATAAATTGTTGATACCGTAAATGGATTAACGGTAATCCTTTAGGTTTACGACAATCAGTAATCAAGTCATGTACGTACTCGTACCTACGATTAATACTAAAACTAAGGGTAACATTAGGGCCAAAGGATCAGTATTGCCATTCAACGCGGCAACACTGCCATTATTATAATGTCCTAGACGCTATACCCATTGATGATTTGGAGCAAGTTTTTATTTAATTATTGCTTTCATTTATTTTTTTAATTAGCTTTGCTATACAGAGGGGAAATGATGTCTCCTTGGGATATCTATCTTTTTATGGTTTGTTTTTTATTAGGTTCAGTTTATAGGTATTTAATAAAAAACAATATTATTTTAAGTGGTTAGTAATTATTATTTAGAATCATCGGGTTTACGTAACTCAAGTGATCAAGTATTCCTACAGGTACTTCAAATAGTAGTTACTATTGTCCACAGTAGGAAATATTTTGGTGGCGGGTATAATTCTAATGGCTCCTACTGTATCGTTTCTTAATTGTTCTTATACTGCCTGTCTCTGTTCTTTCTCTTCGAATAAATAAATAATTCTAAAAGACACAGAGCTCTATATTATCTAGCTCTATAATATATCTTATATTTTCTAACTCTGTGGAACACTTAATTACTTAATTTCAACCAAATTCAATTGGCGAAACCATACATGGATTAACAGTAATTGTTCGGGTTGTTGTAGGTTTAGACGGTGGTGGCTTGGTTGTAAGAACGCTTTCCATGAAAATAAAAATAAACCTAAAAAGGTCCGTTCGCAACCTGGCATGTTCCAATGACAAATAAACTTTTTTTTAAATACATTTGTTAATTTACAACACCTCTGTTTCCCGTGCTCGTAGAGCACGTTAAACCGTTGGTCACGGTTCCACTAATATCAACTTGTGGAAACGTTAATAAATTGTCATTAAATACTGATATGATATCAAAACCTTCCCATCCCGTCTGGCCAGCGTTGCGAGTGTAGGCTAAATTGTCCAGAATTTTTAGGAAGGCCTATCTCCAAGACCTAGCACTCTGTGTTCTAGGGGCTGTAATGATGATGTTTACCAGAATCAGTGTTTAACTCCTCCAAAAACGAATCAATTTTCTTTGTTTTGTTATTTAGTTATTTTCCTTATTTATAAAATGTACTTTCTCAATGTTATATTCAGGTTGAATGGAAACTGGCTCCTGTCGCACCGGCCAAAAACCTACCTTAGCGGCCAGTGCCACATTTGTTTTGTATTGTACATTTTTTTGTGTCAATATTTATTATTATTATTAATTATTGCCAAAGATCAGTACTATATTTACAAATTCTGTGTCTAAGACACGTGGGGCGTGAGTCAATAACAATTCTTGATACCGTAAATGGATTTACAGTAATCTTAAGGATTTAAGATAATCAGTGATCAAGTTCTCCAATACGTTCGATTAATGCTAAAACACTTTATTTACTAACTTTGGGTTTAAGAATGTGGGACGCGAGTTAATCGCAACTACGTACAATAAATTCTTCAAGACACAGATGTATTGATAGTAATCCTTTGGGTCTACGACAATCGGTGATCATTACATAGCAATTCGGTAACATTTCGTCGTCAGACCTTCATCCTACCTCTCATTTAATCTTATTGATGTCGTCAGAGATCGGCCGTAACAGTACGGAGCCATCACTCTAATTGTGTTTGAATTGACATCGCTTCACTGGATCCACAACTTCAAGTGCGGGCTTCAAGATTCTATCATACAAGTCCCTTCTGTCTACGATGTTGCAGCTTCTCTTATATTAATGTGTTCGTCTTGGTAGTTATATAATATACGAGTATATCGTAATTCAATTGGAAAATCCATCATTGTTTCATCCCCCAAACATCTCGCAATTTTGAAAGGAAGTCCGCTATAAATAAAAGTAGATGCGAATAAAATTGACCTAAATAAGAAAAGGCTACGCTTTAGGCTACTTATTCATGGAAATGAAATTGTACTACGTGCTCACGAAACCTTAAATGTATATAGGCGTAATGGTGGGCCTGTCTTTGACGGTAAACCAAGAAAATTTTCTTAAAAGGTTGTCCATAAGAGGCTTCAGGCTGGCGGAAAGGCACGCGACCATTACTTATGCATTAACCTGAGCCGCCTTCGAAAGCGGTCCCCTGGGCGCGATGCTCACTTGGCTCGGACCGCACATCTTTCATTCAAATCTTATAAAAAGTGTTTCTTACCAAGGAATCTATTTTGGATCATTATTTTTTTTTTATATACTTATGACATCTTGAAACTAAAACTCCAGTGCTTTATAGAAAATAAACAGATTGTTGAATCTGTCTAAGTACCCACTTTTTTTGGCGCGGTGGTGGCTCGGTTGTAAGAACGCTTTAATGTAGGTTGTCAGATATTTATGCGTGCGTTTAGAAAAGTATTTTAAGCTTATTTTTATAATATACATAGAATAAATGACAAATAACCAAATGAATTAATTAAAAAAAAAAATAACAGCTGTCAAATCGATTGGTCTCACGTCGCGAAATTGTCTGTGATTTGTTTTGTGTGAGTATTATTATTAGTAATAATGACATTTATTGACTGTCAGGCGGTACTTTTACTTTCCGTAAAATGTGTGCAGCAGCATGGCTGCTTGTGAAGCAGGCTGGGGCAGCTCCCGTCTAGGTTTCTGTTTTTTATTTATTTATTTATGTTCTTGTTTTTTTTATTTGTTTTATTTTAATTTTGTTTCATTATTGTTTTATAACTTTTATTTATATTACTGTTCCACTAAATTTAAATATCGGCTATGGTATAATAACAGAGGTTGTTGGAACCTGCTTCCAACACCATTTTCTGAACCATAGACCATTTTGTCATTATATCTTTGTTTTATTTTTTTAACTATATTTTACATTTTAATTAACTATTTTTGTGACAAATAAAAACTGATTTTATTTTTATTTATTTATTTAAGTTCGCCGAGACAGCTAGTAAATTTTTAATATTTAACCCAATCTTTTGAATAAATTAACCATATAATATCTATTTGGCTTGAGATCTATAATACTGCAACTTTATTTCAGAGTTATAAGTGTATATTTTTTTAAGTCTGTAATTCTTGGCATTGTTAACTGTCTGAATAAAATCTCGACTGCCGTATTGTAACCATTTGTGACGCAAGTGTTTTGTTTGGGACTTGGAACGACGCCTACTGAATTACGTACGAGGTTGGAGCAATCATTGTGGTCGTCCCTTGCATCCGACACTCTAAAAGCACCTACCTTTATTGCTGTGTATTCCAACACACAACGAATGAGCTTGGGTCTTACTTTCGTATTAAATAAGCTGTAAATCGTTTAATTGTGCTTAGGGAGTGTCGTTTTCATTACTACTTACTAAGCCTACGCTGTCGCTTTGAATGATGCCTTTTTACATTTCAATCTGAACCGCAAATCGTGGCGTTTCTTAATGTTTAGTTAACTTCTGTTTTGGATTTACTATACGAGGATTTTCCGTTTTTCTAAGTTATGTAATTTTAATAATAATAATAATACAATTGTTTGTTGGCGTAAAAAATATACTTACTTATATGTATTCAAATTTCATTAAAAAATAGTGCAGAAAGAACAATAAAATAGAGTTAATCGTCCTGGGTCGGCACCTCTAATAAAACTCCAAGCCCAGGTCACTCAGCCATTTGTTAAGACATATTTATAGCATTAAATTGTTAAGTCGTCGGTCGCGGTTCCACTAATACCAATTTGTGGAATCGTTAATAAATGTTCTAAAAAAAATCACACTCTTAAAAAGGCGTCGTTTCTGATTACGATCGTGATGATACCTTTTTTAATTTTAATAAGGGTTGTTAAATTTGAGGTAGTACAGCCGGGTGGCGACATTCGCTCGCTTTATCTGATAATTTTACATTATTTACCTGTGATTAAAAGCCTCGCTTGGCATCGCGTTGCTTTATGATGGAGAAAATTACTATATAATGAACCATAATAGGCTGTAAATTATTATTGTCCTCATAGCTGTTTTAAAGGTAAGTCGACGCTGCCAATTAATGTATAAATTATATTTGACAAATTTAATTTTAAAAAATATAATTAGTTTTTAAATCTATTTTATTATTATTGTATCTACTTATATTATATTATATTTATTTATTTAAAACTTTATTGCACTATGTACAAGAGGCGGGCTTAATGGCGCTAGGCATTCTCTAGCAGCCAACCTTTGGGACAATGCAGAGAATATTTGATTATGAGGTAGGTGCAAAGGGCTTAAATATGAAACTTATTAAAAATATTAAATAAACTTAATCTAAGATAAAACAATACATATTAATATACACACCAATACATACAAATATGTACGCAATAATACATATACTACACACTATATATATATACAATACTACATACAATATATCTTATATACACTGTTGGGAGCTGTTTAAGTAATGTGAATATACCATCTTTTTAAAGAGTGATCTATTGGGCTCTTGGCGAATTTCTACCGGCAAATTGTTCCACAGATTCGCGGCTACCACTGCGAAAGAGTTTGACTTGAACCTAGAGTGATGAGATGGGATAGACAAAACAGAATTGTGGGCCGAGCGAAGTGACCTGTTATGAAGTGACGAGAGATAGGAAAATTTGTCCTTGAGGTATTTCGGTATCATCATCATCAGCCTGTGTCTCTCCACTGCTGGATATAGGCCTCCCGCAAGGCTCGCCACTTCACACGATCTCCTGCCACCCTCATCCAACCCCCACCAGCGACCTTCCTCAGGTCATCCGTCCATCTAGCGGGGGCCACTTCAGCTTACTAATTTTGAAGGCTATATCAGTAACTTTGGTTCTCCGACGGATTTCGGTATAATATAAGAAATAAAAAAATAAAAAATAAAAAGTCAGACATATCCTGACCGTCATATATGACCGCTGTATGACTTTCAATAATTGAGCTTGCCAATTCATTTTAGGTGGCGTTAGCTCATATAGAGGTATTTTCATATAAAACGAAGCTAAGTCAACGTGCGTAGCAATTAAATAACGTATTTAATATTATATTACATTCAAACATATCTTCACGCCACTTGGCACGATCACGACATACCTCTTTTGCTTCGGCGACATTCATCAACCTCTTCATACATTCCCTTTTGTTACGAAGGCTGTTTTATGCACCAGCCAGTGTTTTATTTATTTGATCGTGGTATGTGAGTCTCGGTCTGCCAGGACCTCCTTTATTTATTATTATTATTTATTTAAAACTTTATTGCACTATGTACAAGGGGCGGGCTTAATGCCGCTAGGCATTCTCTAGCAGCCAACCTTTGGCACATTGCAGATTTTTTTTTTATTATGAGGTAGGTGCAAGGGCTTAAATATAAAACTTATTAAATAAACCTAATCTAAGATAAAACAAAACATATAAATATACACACCAATACATATATATATACTACATACAATATATCTTACATACACTGTTGTCTTTACCTACAACTTTTGCATTATATACCTGGGTTGTCAAAATTTCTTCGCTCATCCTGTCCAGGGGTTACACCTAACGCTACAATACTTTCAATATGTCCGAACCATCGTAGCATGACTTTCCTTTTTTTTGTCTATATTTTCTTTTATAATAATAATAATAAATTGTTTATTATCAGGCATCAGATGGCCCATAGAACTAAAATACATATAAAAATATCATTAACTAGAGATATAAAATTAATTAATCTAAAGCTTCCGTATCTTTATCTTCATGTGGTCATAGAAGTACCCATCAGGTACTGTGACCACTTTCTGAGGAGTAAGAGAAGCTTCAGTGGACGGTGCCGGCGTCCCTGCTGGGGGTGGTGTAGAGGGAGTAGGTGCTGCGCGGGGCCCAGGAACATCGTTGGTTCTGCGTGAAGCAAATCCACGAATGTATTTGCGGTACACAACACCGAGCGGGTTTCATACACAGATATTTCTAATATAAATGCAAAGTATTTCTAATATATATTTTATTTTTATATTTTTTTCATTACTCCTAGAACACAGTGTCCTAGACCTCCACTGTTGGAAATAGGCCTTCCAAAACATATATCTGAAGAATTTGGCCTACACTCGTCACGCTAGCCAGACGGGTTGGCGAGGTTCTGTTCTCAATGACAATTTATTAACGTTTCCAAAAGTTGATATTAGTGGAACCGGGACTGACGGCTTAACGTGCTCTCCGAGGCACGGAAGATAGTGGTATTTATAAATAAATGACAAATGTACTTAAGAAAAGTGTATTACTCATTGGTACATGCCAGGGTTCGAACCGACCTATTTAATTTGAATAAATTGTTATTTTTAAATAGCTATACAATGTCAACATTTAAGTTTAGTTTATTAAGTCAAAGTCAAAGTCAAAATATCTTTATTCACGTAAACCTATTACAGGCATTTATGAAACGTCATTAATTTAATTATTTTGAATGATTCTACTCCTGCTAGTAGAAGACTAAGCAGCAAAGTGGTCCAATAAGTAAGCTGTTAGCAGAAGACCAGCAGCTTAGCAAATTCCAGTGACCTGTTAATGTTTAATCTGACTGAGAAAGGAATCTGCAAGGAAAACTCAGCTATATCAGATTTACAAAATAAAACATATACAGAACTGCACCACAACGATCAATTAATAACCTTTTAAATTTAGTTATCAGTACCTATGAGAAAACAATACCTGGTACAGCAGTAACCCACCAGGCAAGTCAGAATTAAGGTAGACTACATGCCTATGTGCAACCCGAAAGTCGATAAAACGCAAAAACCTCTGTTAATTTAAGAACAATAAATTGAACGTGTTCGGCAGAGGTCCCAGGCCCCCACAGCAGCACCCGATCACGGACATAACGCATGTGCCAGCCATCCCCCCGCTCAACCAGGCCCTTAGGGTGCGGACCGGGACCCGACACACGTGCCACCACTGCAATGACCTTCTAAGGAAGGGGCGACCACCGGACACGCCACACCATGAGAACCTGAACACTAAGAATGACCTTCGAGACACACACAAGCTAAACATAACAATTACTTCCTAAGTACCCAAATGTTGCCGTGCAATTCCGTTAACAAACTTATATATTAGTTAATAAAATAATAAATACAAAATAGTAACTAAATGTTACATAAAAAATAATTATATTATAATAATAAGGTAATAAAAAATATTACTGTATCACAATAAACAGTATTTACTAATTAGTCAATAATGTATTAGTAACTAATTGTTACATTCAAAATATTTATAAATCAAAAATAAAAACAGATTATTAAAAAAGAACCTAATGTGCTATTAACTAATTCTCTAATCTTTGCAGAGCGGCAATATTCCACACATCTTTGTCATTAATAAAATCATTAATTTTATAATATGCTTTTGCAATTAGAATTTTCTTAATACTACTCTTAAATTTTGTTTCCCCTAATTCTGTTACAGGTTTTGGTAATTTATTATATAGTCTAATACTATTAATCACAAAACTTTTATTTGTTTTTTGAAGCCTAAATTTAGGAATATAAAGCTTGTCAGCATTTCTTAATTTGCGAGACTGCATGTCTCCATTTTTTTTAAATAACTTTAAATTATTCCTTACATATAGAATATTTTCAAATATATATTGTGAAGGCAATGTCATTATATCAATGTCAGGAAATATGCTTCTGAGCGAGTCTCGATATTTCAGGCCATAAATTGCTCGAATGGCTCTTTTCTGGAGAATAAAAATAGAGTCTAAATCTGCCGCTGAGCCCCACATTATGAGACCATAAGTCATAATGCTGTGGAAGTAGGCGAAGTATACTAGTCTTGCTGTTGCCACATCAGTCAGCTGCCTAATCTTTCTGACAGCATATGCAGCTGAGCTCAACCTATTGCATAAGGTATTAATGTGAGCTCCCCACTGCAGTTTGGGATCAACTGTGATGCCCAAGAATACAGTGGATTCAACAAATTCAAGAGCAGAACCGCCCAACATCACACTGCAGTCGATTTTTGGCACGTTAGGTAATGAAAACTTAAGGCATTTTGTCTTATTAGAATTCAAAACCAAATTATTAGCCGTAAACCATTCCGAGACCATCGCCAGAGTACGATTTACTGTTAACAACATATTATCTTTCCTATTAACTTTAAATAGAAGAGAAGTGTCGTCAGCAAACAACACTATTTCCGCATTTTCTTGTACCATGTGGGGCAGGTCATTGATATATGCTAGGAAAAGGAATGGACCTAGTATTGAGCCCTGCGGGACACCCATTCTAACAAGAGACCCTTTCGAGACACTGCCATTATTATTAACACATTGTGTTCTATTATACAAGTAGGACTGTACTAGATTAGAAGCTTGTCCACGAACACCGTAATAATCTAATTTACCAAGCAGAGTTTGATGATCTACACAATCGAATGCCTTTGACAGGTCACAGAATACCCCAATAAGATCCTCGGAGTTTTCCCAGGCATCAAATATTTCTCCAATCAATTTAGTACCAGCATTTGTTGTGTTTCTTCCTTTTGTAAACCCAAATTGTTGATTATGCAATATTTTATTTTCATTAAAGTGTTTTAGTAACTGGGATAGTATAATTTTTTCGAAAATTTTACTCAAAGCAGGTAATACGGACACCGGTCGATAATTGCTAGGGTCCGTCTTACAACCAGATTTAAATATTGGCGCTATCTTGCTATGTTTCATAAGGTCTGGGAAAATGCCCTTATCAACACAACCATTAAATATATCAGCTAGGATGGGTGCAATGGTATGAATTATTGAGTCTATTGCTTTAACAGATAAGCCCCACAAGTCTTCAGTCTTTTTATTTTTTAACATTTTAAAGTTCTTAATTATATCCTCAAATGAGACATGCTTAAAATAAAAATCTGGAATATCTGGTCTATTAAAATACTGATTTAAAATATTAATAGAAGTACCAGTTGATGATTTAATACAATTTGTAATTTCTAAAGGAATATTAGTAAAAAAATATTCGAGTATGTTGGCAACTTTATTTTTATCAGTTACCATTATACCATTTTGCCTAATTGCTAGATCATTTTGATTATGCCCCTTTTTACCTGTTTCAGTATTTATTACATTCCATACACATTTAGATTTATTTTCTGACTGTTTAATTTTTAGGCCAAGATAATTAGCTTTGGCTGATGAACAAACCTTTTTGAAAATTTTTGAATAGCTTCTAACATATTCATGGAATTTAGGATCAGATGTAAAAGACCCTTTTGTGGCCCAGGTTGCAAAACTTATTGTATTATTTATTTGCTTTGATTTTATTCTACATACTTTGTTAAATTCTTCAGTTATTATTTTATGTAGATGGGAATAAGTTGATTCTGGATCATTTATATTATATCTGAAGCTACTTATATTATTGGAAACCTTATTATGGAGATTTTGTAATCTATTTTCAGTTAAAGGTCTATACTTAATTATCTTATTTACAGCTTTGATCTGTGACTCAAAGCTAATCATCAAACATTTGTGATCAGAACGCACACCTGCAATAATAGAATTTTCCAAAAGGCAACAATTGGAAAATATATTGTCAATGCAAGTCTGACTAGTTGGAGTAATCCTAGTTGGTTCTGCGAATATGTTTTTCATATTGAATGAATTAAAAAGAGAGATAAGTTTTTGCTTATCACTTGAATCAATTAGAATATCTATGTTAAAGTCCCCACATACAAAGACACGTTTATTTAGGTCATATATTTTGGACAGAACATCTTCCATAATTCCAATAAAAATAGACAAGGCCGAGGCTGGTGGCCTGTATATACATAAAATAATACATGTGTCCATCTCCACACATGAAATCTCACAAACCCGTTCAAGAGAAAGTTTTACAATATCTTTTCTCTCTTTATATTTAAGTGTATTTTTAATTAGAATAATAGAACCGCCACCTTCACAGAAGTGTCTATTGAAGAAACTAGCTACTAAAAAGTTATTTACATTAAAGCACATTTTTTCGGCTTTAAGCCAGGATTCTGTTATACATATTAAATCTAAATTATATTTTTCAATTAATAATTCAATGTCAAGTATTTTGCTAGAGAAGCTCTGAATATTTTGGTGAATTAATTTCAGTTTAGGAAGATGCTTCTCTGTTGTCGTATCTAAGAGTTTAAAAATGGTTGTACAACTTGTACTTGAACCACAGCATTACTAGTGGAGTCCATAGATAATGCCGTGGAGTCCCTTAAACTAAATAAAATATTATTAGCTATCAATGTAGCAATAAAGTTCTTAATTTTTATTGGTAGTCTTATACTATCCTGTGTCATATTACTATTTTTGTAAAAACTATTTATGTCAAAGCTTAAAAATAATTTGTTTTGGTTAGTTAAACTAAATATACAATTATTTAAATTATATAAGTGCTGGTTCTGTTTTGTAGTATTCTTCTCAGAATAAAGAAATGTGGATATTGTAACATTCCTTACTTTAAGTTGGGATAGTATTTCAATACAATCATACAAGTCCCTTCTACTTGTATTTAAACCGTTACCTACTAATATAAGTATGTTACTCATTTTGTTGACGGATTTTTGTGGGATAGATTTAATAATACTTTTAAAAGTATTATTGGGCATACAGTAGTTAAGAACCGTGTGGTTGAGACGGTCATTAAAGATTTTACCCATTCCTACACCTATGCCATCGGTAAACAGTAAGGTGTTACTGGATGTCTCTTCTTCAGTAGGTAAGCTCAAAAAAGATGATGCCTGAATACTATTTTGTAGATTATCACTACAACTACAATTTTTATTTAGGAGGGAATCCAACTTCTCCGTGTTGTATTTACCTAATTCTATAATTTCGTCAATATTTTTAATTTGTTCGGTTAATTCCCTCTGTGATGTATTATATTTGTCAGTTATGTCACTCAAATACTGACTTAAACTATTTATTTGACTAATATACTTTTGACCCTCACAATCATATTGCAATTGAATATTGCTAATGTACTCATTGTAGTACTTGGCCACATCGAGGAGCCTACGATGCTCCTTTTTTAAGGATACATTCCTTGATTTATACAAGTTAGTACTTATTTTATTTTTATATTTTTTTATAAGCTTAACTAACCTAATATATTTCCTAATACTAATGTTACTATGCTGGTTTCTAGGTATTTGTACATCACTAACTACTTTTGAGTCCCGCTCGACTAACTCATCGTATAAGCATAATGTTTCATCAGTTTGGCCCTTTAGTTTCTCTTCCTCCAGCAATGAGATGGTCCTATGAGCTTCATCGAGTTGTCGCTCCAGGTAGCTGATTCGATCCAGAGACTGCTCATATATAACGCTGCATTGGCTAACCGATGTCATCTGCTGCTGCAGTTGGTCACGTTCACTGCAGACATCCATGTACTGAATATCGAGTTCAGCCAGTTCATTCTTTAATGCCTTATTTTTGGTGATGATATTGACCAGCTCGGCCTCACCATCCTCTCTTTCCTGCAGAAGTTGGTTGCAGTACTCTTTGGATTTTTTTAGTTCATCCAATGAACATTTTAATTTCCGCTCCATATCCAGGGCACTTCTTTGCCTTGTGGTCGTCATTGTTGGATCTGGAAACACAAACAACCAGCAGTATCCAAATCTTAAAGTTTCTACTGATCCGGGTCATACAAGACTAAATAGACACTGAATACTTTACAAGTAAAAGTATAAATGTATGTAATAGTTATTTTAATGTGGTTTTAGACTGCTATATTTAACTTTAACAAATAAGACAATTTTTCTTATAAGAACTGTATGGAAGGTTCTATTTAGTGTTAACTGTTATTACTACTCTTTATAATATATAGGTAACTAGTGTTGTATTTGATCCAGAGTATCAGCTATCAGTAAATCTGCTGATAACTTTTACCAATAACAATTAGTCTGTAGTATTTAGCAATTAGTTATTGTTAACTAGGTTATTAGGGGGACAAATAATGCTCACAAAAAACAACAGTGTAACAAACAATAGTTCAAAATATTCTAACGGTCGAAATAGGAACGCCTAACATAACTTACCAGTTATTTAATGTTTATTTCCAAGTATTGTCACCAAAACTACGTCCAATTGTGTGCTATTTCCCACTTTATAGTACCGTAGATCATTTAAACTTGCATTTTAACAAAGCAAATCACAAATATATTTTTAAAGTTTCGCCGATATGCGACTGTACGAAAATTTCACTTTTTACCTACTAAAAAAACTTTAACAATAAAACTTATTTATATTTAGACTTTATATTTAGTAAATTACACTATACATTAGTGATTAAATACGCATTAATTTAATTATTTTAAAATTAAATATGAGGAGCAGCTGTTCGCAGTTTGACAGTTGCGTTCCGTTAGGTTGTAAAAAGGTTATAAATACAAAATGATGAATGATTTTATATTTTGATCGTATTTCACGCTTCATATAACCTTATAGTTTGTTTTAAAGCCGTTACGTTACCGGGAAATCCTTACTTATATTTAAGCTCTTTCAATACAAAATACTCCCTAAGTGTGCGGAGGAAAAATCCTATTAATACAGTATTCGAACGAATATTAATCTAAACAGAAAACTTTTTTTTTTTTAATTTATTCTTTGGCTTTTCAATTTTGTTTTTTTGTAATTTGATACCCAAGAATCTACTGGGCGTTCTGGAACAATTGCTGGCATTTGTCGAAAGTCAAAAAGATAGAGAGAAAGTGAAAGAGCAAACAATTATTTGCGGTACTACGGTCTTTCTTATTTTTTTTTTTTTTTAAAACATTATTGTTTTGATAGCAAAAGGCGTATTGCCGATAGGTAAGAGATACCATCAACCTTCGGGACATTGTATCAATTATGGTAGGTTTGTCAAACAAACATAAAATAAAGAGTATTCAAATAATTTTGACATTATTTTAAACTATTTACTTATAACTAAATAAATTAATACATGATTTTAATACTTAAACTACTTAATAATAATACATACACTACATAAATAATACATATACAATACATACATAAACTCGTATATACGGATGTACATAAACAGAAAACGAATACTACATAACAATAACAATGAGAAAAAAATAATACTAAATATTTATTGCATCTTTAAAAAGTGTGAATATACTTGTCTTTTCAATACACTTCTGTTGGGTACCTGACGGATACTAAGAGGTAGGCTGTTCCATAATGCCACAGCTACGACTTATGTATGCTTTTATCAGGAACTTGACACAAAAAATGGCTGCGATAACTTACCGTTAATGTAGATTGTGCTCTGTCAATTAGCGTCTGTAATAACCTCTAACAGCGATGTACGTTTGTCTCTTTGTCAATTAAGAGGAGAATGTCCGCATAGTCATCATAGACAGGTATTTATCGGACAATCCACCTATTTCAGCGTTTTAGTCGCGAAAAATATTGGTTGTTAGAAAATGCTTAGGCATTAAGCATGTGTACAATTTTTTTGTAAAAAAAGTTTTTTTTTAATTTGAATTAAAATCAATTTTGAATACACACCTATATACTTAACATGTCGTCATGATTGTAGAACAGTGACGGATCTGCTATATTTAAAATTTTCATGGCGGCCATTCAACTGTCATTTCGACTGTTTTTTTGTCACTTTTTAAGTCTCATAATAAGTGCAAACCTTCTAGATTTCATTTTCGAACCCTTTCGTATATTTGCACTATAAATTACAGACCACAAACAATATAAAACTATATATAAATATATATGCAAAATTATGGGTATTTTTTTAAATCCGACACTGTTCTACGATCATGACAATGTACTCAAATCAAATTTTATTCGAAGGAAGTAAGGTAGGTACAATCATTTTAAACTACAAAATTATTAAATAAACTAAAAACTAAACTAACTAAACTAAACATATCATAAGTGTCTAATTCCAGTTGCACATTCATGGATCTCGCGCACCACTTAACATGAGGCAAGGTCACATGTCGTGCTAGTATAACCACTTAGTGGAACGCGTACATGATGTTGACCTGTTTGATACCTCTCCGATGATTCTTAGACGATTGATGACTGCCCAGTACTGTGATGAGCATCTTGAGTAGGTTCGACAACGCAAATTACACTGTTTGCTTTATGTGTCAGTTTACTATATTTACTATATTTAACATCAAGTTTGGATAGGTCTACTTCACTACTGATTGTGTTTCGTTGGTTTTGTGTCTTTGCGTCTTCAGGAATTATACAACCATATTTTTGATATTATTTGTAAATTTTATTATTATTATTTTTTTCTCGATGGAATTGTTTGTTGTTGTTTAATGGTTATACTAGTCTTTAATTGTTCTCTTAATTGTATTGGTGGTGGCTTTGTATTTGAATTGTATTATTTTAACACGTTTTGTCTGCTGCGTTTACTACTAACTTAATGCTATCAGTGAAAATTTGTAAGGCTTTAAGTTAGTTTCTATTGTATTATTGTAGAGGCTGTAAATTTTCCTAAAAATAAATAAATATAAAATATATATATACAAATACAAAATAAATACAAAAACGTTTATTTGTTCACAAAAATTGTTTACTTAATTCTTTTGGAGGAACTCTGTATATAAATTACTATAAATAAATAAAAAACTACTTAATAATTAAAAATAATTGAATGGAAATGCTAATCCTTTGCCCAAAAATTGCCCATCCCTCTTGTCTTCCGAGCTGTTTTGACAACGCCTTTAAAAAAAATTGTGCCCTTGATCCCCGCGGCCCGGGAGTACTTAATATGAACTTGCATGGTATTACAGATACTCCGATACACCATCCAAGGAGGAGCCGGACGTTAATAAATTATCATCACGACCAAAGTGCCGCCTTAGATACATGTCTATGGCATATTCGTATAGTGCTCCTATGTTTGCAATTTGAACTCTGTCAAAGAAATACCGGGAGCAATTAATATTTTAAATAAAATACCATTGTAGCTGGAATTTTGTTCATTTGTACGTCTATTATATTGCTAGCATCATAATTTGTGTAAATCTGTACATTATACATATAACATAAACCCAAACTAATAATAATCTGTTATTAGAATAACGGCCAGTTTCTGAAAGGATGAAAAAATAATCTCTGATCAATACTTTGATATACGCCACGTAATTTGTGCTGTCTTTATGACTTGTATATTTAAGTTGTCTTTTATAATAAGTTTATATATAAGTTGGAAATTTGAAATTGATCATGTTATGTAAGAACATTTGAATTATATTATTATTGTATTGTCTTGTAGTGTACACTGCTATGGATTGCAATCCAGAACTGCTGTCAAAATAGTGTGTATATATCGTGCAATGGTTGTAATCTGTTTGTTGTACCTTGAATAAATAAATAAATAAATAATTGATAGTTAGCCTGTCACTTTGGTCATTTTAATCAATGACGCGCCTCATAAGCATACGTTCCTCCTTTATTTTTATAGTGCAAAATGTTTAAAATATTATAACTCTAGTACTAAATAAAGGACTTGATTATTACGAAAATCACTTATTTTATTTTCCAAATAATGTAAGTGCACAGTAACATTCTACATCTTCAGCGTGCGACAGATGTAAGAGTCCCCAAATTTATATGTACGAGTAGGGATAGTGGCTATGGTGTGATTGTGATTGTGATTGTGATTTCGATGGCTTTTCCGCACTTAGTCTCCATTGGACCATTGTGCGTGACCTTCACTCCTTCAACGGAGCCATCCGATCTCCTCCAGGAAGGCCAGGAGACCCGTTACGTTCCTGCAGACCTCCGGAAGAGTCCTCGCAGTCTGGAGGAACCTCAGTCTAGGCGCAGCCACACTGTCGCACTCCATGAGCACATGCGCGGCCGTCTCCTCCTCCGCCATGCATCCTCTACACAGTGGGCTATCTGTAATGTTCAAAGTATGGAGATAATTATTAGTGGCTATGGTATTGGGGTGCATATTTTGGCATGTGCGTGGTTCGGTTGCGGAACAGAGAAGAAACGATAAGCTTGTGAATATGTTCCGAACACTTGCCGTTATATAGATTGTAGTACATACTCAGGAAGGCAACAATTAACTATACATATCAAATCAAATCAAATCAAATAATCTTTATTTTCAATCAGTTATACATGAGTTTCAATCAGGGGCCTGAACAAGGGTCTCTGGGACGCCTGGATCTCTGGACACCCTGCACTTCCGGTCGCAAACAATATTGCAAAACATTAGGCGCTTGCAGATAAAAATATTTTTAACTAATTATTTATTTGAATACCTACTTAATATTACAAATTATATAAAAAGAGAAGGTTTAAATGAGTTAGTGTGGGTGTGTGTATGAGTGTGGTAGTGTTTTGTGTCAGTGTGCATTAAAGTGTGTTTTTTTTTTTTTTTAAATATATATATTTTTTTTATTACCTTAGAAGCAAATTTTAGTACTATTGTAGTCAAGAAGAAACAGCCAATTAGTCACAGCAATTTTTACATCTCGTAGCATCATTGTATAAATCTCGAGATTTGAGTTAATTTTGTTATACAAGTATGCAGATTGATTCGGGAATTGTATATGTATAGTTAATTAGTACCTAGATAAGTACTCAAATACCTATTAGACAATCATATGTGCAATAGGCATGCGTCTATGATTCGGTTGTGTTAATCTAATTACGCTTGCTAATTGTCATGTAGAGACCGTAGTTGGTTGCTTGTACTATCCATACTTACATATATATTCTTAAGGTGGGTTTAGACCACATGAACAAAGGGCTAGAGCGAGAACAAGAGCGGCGCGTTAGTGTAAACGACAACATATTTTTTTTCATTACACTACAAAAATAAATATGAGAACAACAATAATCAACTAAACCACTAGAACCATATTTTATGACAAGTGGCAAGCTCGTCGATGTCTCTAGCGTACCAAACTCGAGAAATATCACTAATAAATTATTGTGTCCCTACCAGCAATCAAACTAGGGACCTCCGAATCTAAATCCACGGACTTCACCATTAGACCACGGAGGCAGTAGTATAAAAAAGAATAAGAATAAAGAATGATTGACGAACCATATAACGATAAAGTTGTGGGTCAAAGTAGCCCTGTATGAAAAGGTTGATGAAAGTCGATAAAGTGAAAGAAGTATGTTGTGACTCGTGATCGTCTCATATGGCGTACAATTGTATCTTCTTTTTTTTTATATACTGAGCACGACATGTGTCACCGCGCCCACCTGATGGTAAGCGGTACGCGAGGTCCAAGAATGCAATTGCGAGGAGCAACTGACGCCAGCCTCAGACGACGACATCAGTAACCTACCACTTTGCCGGCCTATAAAAATAAATCTGCCTACTCCGCAATAGAACTGGCGTAAAGATATGTAAGAATGTATGAACATGTAGAGCATAAGAACAAAAATGTATATATATAATTGCCTAATCTTATTGTTGCGAACTCCTAAAGCATATTTTTCTATTTCATTTTATGACGATTTTCTGCCATTTTTGATACGTATTTTATTTGGTCAAAATTTAAGTGTCAAATAAACAATTTGTAAAAAGCAGACGAGTTTTCGTAAAAATCATTTAAAATAGCCCAATCCGCTATGCTTATTGTTAAGTCAATAAGTGAATTAGCTATATTTTTATACATATATGTATATATATCAAATCATTTATTTCCTTAGTCGGTACACAATACTTGGATATTGTTAATACATATTTTTATACAATACAAGATAATATATATATATTTATAAAAATATACTATCAGCATCATATAATATATATATATATATATATACGAGTATATACCGCGTGTAATTGTCAAAAGATCAAATCAAATTCATTCTTTATGTCAAGATCATACTCGTATATCCCATATCAAGATGGGCCTTCAATAAATTTGGCCTACACTCGCCACGGGTTGGCAAGGGGTATTTTGACATTAAATTAGCACTCTTTTTTATTGCGCAATAAGACGCTCACCATCCACCATTCTGCTCTTCTGCCTACTGTTGGGTATGGCCCTTTAATAAAACTCGGTTCACTTTAGAATTGGCTGAGTCGCAATTTTAGAGAAGAAGTTGCTTCGTTTAATGGAGTCAGCTCAGTTGCGGTCCAAAGACCGAGAGTTGATGTTGGACTTAACACCAAGTATCCACCGTTCGTGCCGATGAACCTAGTAAAGTGTATCCAAACGTTTCAGGATCAGACTCAAATTGCAGTCATGCCCGGTTCAGCCGGCATAGTGTTTGGGAACTGATGTCAGTCATGAGAGTCTGATTCCAGTTGCTAACATTCATGGACCTTGAACCCTACTTACCATCAGGTGGGTGTAAGGTCACATGTCGTTCTAATATATAAAAAAAACCTAAGATAGGCGTATTTCTTATTTACGCGTGAGAGAGAGACGGTTTATATGGTTTTAGTCCGTAGGCGCCCTGGGGTCTCCTTAGGAGGCCTCACGGTGAGTCGGGCATGCGACCCCCCCGCGTTGACACTTCAGGCTGGGGGCGTATCATTGATGATTTATCAATTCACTGTTTAAAAAAAAAAAGTATTTCTTATTGTTAGGTATATGCCGGAGGTGTAGGCCTCATTAGAGTGCTCTAATGATGGAAATAGGCGTAGAATATTTATGATTGACTATAGTTACATACTAGATGTGTTATTAATAATAATCTAATAATATTAATGTTACGGCAAAATAGGTCGGGATAGTCCTAAATGAACAGTGGGGGAATAAATCCGATATCACGTGATTAAACGTGTATCGACACCAATTAATATTGCTATAATTGATACTTAGTATAGTAGCTGGCTCGGTTGTAAGAACGCTTTTCTTAATAATAAAAAAAATAATCCTAAAAAGGTCGGTTCGAACCCTGGCATGTACCAATGAGAAATAATAATAATAATAAATTATTCATTATATAAAACAAAAACAAGTGGTACATAGGCGAGCTTAATGCCGTAAACGCATTTTCTACCAACTAACCTTTGTGACTGAAATATGTAATAAGCGGGTGCAGAAAAAAAATGATAATTGAAATGATTTATTACTATATAAAACACACATAAACTACAAACATATAGTACTTATACATAAATAAATGTCATACATAAACAAATAAATATATAACTTACTTTTATGTATATATTTTAGCTATTTATTATTATTGTTAAGTATCGATATTTACATCTAATTCTACTGAATTTTTAGTTGTATTTTTAATTAAAAAAATGGTTTTTTTTATATTTTTTTTTATTAATAATAATTTATGTTTTAAAATTTTAGTTTTTTTTAATTAATAATTTAGTTTTTTTTTAATCTTTGTACCTTACTTCCTTAGAATATTGTAAAAAGTAATGACGTTGCATATTTCATCATCATTACAGCCCCTAGAACACAGTGTCCTAGACCTCCACTGCTGAAGATGGGCCTTCCAGAACATATATCTGGAGAATTTGGCCTACACTCACTACGCTGGCCAGACGGCTTGGCGAGGATATGATGTCAATTTTTAATGACAAATTATCAACGATTCCACAAGTTGGTATTAGTGGAACCGGGACCGACCGGCTTAACGTGCTCTCCGAGGCACGGGAACGGTGGTGTTGTTAATCTATGACAAATGTACGTAAGAAAAGTGCATTTCTCATTGGTACATGCCGGGGGGGTTTGAACCGACCTTTGTAGGATTCAAGGAACGCGTTCTTACAACTGATGGCTCGCCACCGCGCCATATTTAGTTCAGGTAAATATAGGGGCTCGCCATTGTTAATTAGGTACCTAGAGTTTACTAAAACAACGCACGTTAAAAGGATAAAAAAGGACGTCTGTCGACTTTTAATGATTGTCCGAGAATTATCAAATTAGAATTTCCGCATCGTAAAGCCCTATTGTCAGGAAGTTTAATCCAATTTTATTTTTCTTTCCCCTAGTACTTCAGCTTTGGCTGTCACCGTGGTGTAGCGGTTACAATTGTAGATTAAGACGTGGAGGTACTGGCTTCGATTCTGGGAACACAATCTACGAAAATCAGACTTAGTAAAGTTGAATAAATGTAAACTGTGAACCTTTGAATAACTTCAATTTATAGTAGGAAATTGCGTTTTTTTTTTTAAAATTATTACTTTGTTTGGCTTGTACGGATGGACTGATCCTGGTACAAACGCTACCGACAGGATCAGGGTTCAATCATACATCTATTTATTTGTAGCAATAAACGATTTTATTATTATCTTACAGTGAGCAACAGTGCACCCTTTGTGTGATACAAAAATTACAAATTTCGTAAAATATCACATTGGTAAGGTATATAAGAAAATCATTGCATTGTATGTATTTGAATGCATTGCGGGCACACAGTTGCGAGCTAAACTAAACGTAGTAGCTTCTTGATTTTGTCTATGAAGTCGGCACGGGAGTTATTAAGAATACACTATACCTTCTCTTGGTAATATTTATACCTCATTAGGTCGGAAGAAGACTCGGAGAACCTAATTTTGTAAAAAAAATATAAAAAATGTGTGTCGCATATTTTTTTGCATCTACGAGTATGATTAGCTGTCAAAGAATAAACTAGACTAAAGATTGCTCCAATTCTAGAATACCGCACGGTCGTAAAGCTACTTTTTGGTATTTTAGAAAAATAAACTTTTATTCTGAAAACGGCAAAGGAGTTCGCTTCATAAGAACTTCCTCTGTACACATATCGTACGTTTTCCTTGGGAAAAGGAATTTCCGGATATTTAGGTTCCGATTTCATGACGACCGGACGTTCGGCGAGCACCAATAAAATATAAATGCATTGAAGATCTTACGCTATTCTGGTTATTTGATAAATCGAGCAGGTGCATATGATAATATATTTATATTTCTTTTATGCATTATATGTATATATATGTACGTCAGCATGTATTCGTAAATTAAGTGACAATGATCTTACAATAGAGCCACCATATTATATATTAAAACTAGCTGTTTGATCCGGCGTTGCCAGTGTAATGTTGTGTCGTCTTATGTTTCTTTTTTTTTCTTTTTTTATGACTTATTAAATTCGTAATATCTATTGAATAGAATAGCCAATTTGAACAATTTAAAAAGGAATCTACATGAATTGAAACAGTCTTGAAATCAATATGATTTATTTGGATAAGGATTTAAACAGAAGTATGAAAAACATGGTCTAATTTTGGTCGGTATTTCTATTAACTTTTAAAATGTAAAAAGTGGTTATTGTGACATAACCATATTAGTTGAGCATATGGTATTTAAAAGTTTTATGTAGATATTTAAATGTTCTTTAATATTCTAGTACGTACTTCTATTCTACCATCAATACTTTCCGCAGAGCATGCGACGAAAGACGTTTTTTGTCATTTTTTTACACCTTGGGTTACGTTACTAAAGTTTAAGTAAGGATCCATAATCTTTTCTTGCAATAAATATAGCCTGTTTTACTCAGGGTGAATGAACCTTTCTAGTGGTAAAATATTTTTTGAAATCGGAACAGTAGTTTTTGAGTTTTCATTCATTACAAACATACAAAAATATAAATCTTTTCTCTTTATAATATTAGTGTAGATTTACGTCTTTCCTATCGTGCGTATCAATGTTTAATATTGTGTTTACCTTTTTATCAGTGTAATAAATAACTATTTCATAGTATACTAGTCATTAAAAAAAAATGGTGTCGTCAGTATTTTCATTTTCTATATTAAACGCGACGTGTGATATCAACTGGCGGTACGCGGTACGCGAGGTCCGAGAATGGTAGCAACTGACGTCAGTCACTAACAACCGGACATCAGTCTCTACCACTATACCGGCCTAACAATATGCTTTTTCACAGTTCGCTTGAAAGACTCCAGGTTATAGGAGTTTGGAGATACATTGGCTAAAAAGCATTCCACATCTTCAGCATGCGATAGATGTAAGAGTCCCAAATTTATGAGTACGCTTAGGGATAGTGGCTATGTCATGTGGATGCATATTTTGCGGAATAGTAAAGAAGGGATAAGACTGTGGAACTCTTCAGAACACTCACTGTGGTATACTCATAGCTTGTAGAACACGCTCAGGGAGGCAACGTATCGGCGAAGCTGCAGTGATTTGAAAGTTTTAAACAGTGTGGTGTCGACCACTATCTGAATCACCCGCCTTCCGATAGGGTAGGCGACATTGGTATAAAACTCTATTACGGATGATACTTATTTGATTGGGTTTTATACAGTCTGATAAACAATACTGTTTTAATTGCGGGCTAAGATTACATTCTAAATTTTAAAAAAAAGTTTCATAATTTGTGCATTCAAGATTTTGTTAAATTTAAATAGATGGTAGGACTGATGGTTGTAATTTACCCAGGCCGGGGAAGTATCCACCGTTCGTACCGATAAACCCAGTAAAGTGTATTCACACATTTCGGGATCACGCTCAAATTGCCCGTCATGCCCAGTCAAGTCGGAATAGTATTAGAGACTCATGTGAAACAATACTGTTTATCAGACTGTGTAAAACCTAATCAAATAAGAATCATCCGTAATAGAGTTTTGTACCAATGTCGCCTGGTTAAATATAGCAAGGAGAGCAAAGCTATTAGCAGTTTTAGCCTGAAGCGAACGTTTCGACCAACACTCGTGTTTTGTCATGGACTTATATCTGAGAGTCAGAGGCAAAACTTTACAAATACATTTACTAGGTGGCGATAGATGATAAATTGGCGCGGTGTGGGCTCAGTTGTAAGAACGCGTTCCTTAAATCCTACAAAGGTTGGTTCATACCCCCCGGCATGTACCAATGAGAAATACACTTTTCTTACGTACATTTGTCATAGATTTACAACACCACCATTTCCGTGCCTCGGTGAGCACGTTAAGCCGTCGGTCCCGGTTCCACTAATACCAACTTGTGGAATAGTTAATAAATTGTCTTAAAAAAATTACATCATATCCTCGCCAAACCGTCTGGCCAGCGTAGCGAGTGTAGGCCAAATGCTCCAGATATATGTTTTGGAAGGCCCATCTCCAGCAGTAGAAGTCTAAGACGCTGTGTTCTAGGGGCTGTAATGATTACTATAAATTACCAGATTAAACATTAACAGGTCACTGGAATCTGCTAAGTTGCTGATCTTCTGCTAACAGCTTACTTATTGGACCACTTTGCTGCTTAGTCTTCTACTTGCAAGAGTAGAATCATTCAAATTAATTCAATTAATTACGTTTTATAAATGCCTGTAATAGGTTTACGTAAATAAAGATATTTTGACTTTGACTTTACCGATTGCTGACATAGTGGCTGCTAAAGCCAGTACTGTGACCAATCGGAGGGTACCAGTCGCACCTCAACCTTCTGTGTAAAATGACATTTGTGTGAAAAGAGCTTTAGCACCAGAAAAGCTGGCTTCTTCAGTAGCCCTGGGGTAGACTCCACTGTCATCAAACCCCCCAACCATATACAGTCTACTTATCTACCACACCTGTGAGAGAATTGGAAATCTCCCCCAAAGTGGCAATTGGCTGGACACGTCACTTGTCACTCTCCCAAAGGTTAGCTGGTAGAGAATACCTTCATGGTATTATGCTCGCCTATGTACATCTTTATATATTTTGTGTGTAAGTACTATACACTTACATTTTGTGTATAAGGATTTTATTTATATTTATTATTATTATATTACTGGATGATTTTAATGAAATTTGGCAGGGATGTTCCTTGAAAGCAATGGACGGACATGGGCTATATGACGTTATCTTTATTATCTGACTACTGCCCAAAATTACCTTTCATCTATTTAAAAAATATCCATGTATAGAAATTACAAAAAAAGTTGCATCAAGTCCCATGTTCTTAGATATAACTCCATGTTTTGTAAGATTGTATTGCCCATTACCCATAGCCCTCCCGGCTGCACACGAAAAGCATTCCAGAATATTCCATTCTATATACTTTATTATGCCGTATTCCATTATGATAAGTATGCTACTTTCCAAAATTATTAAAAAAGGCTTTTATACCTTTGTTAGTTTCACATATATATGACATAGTCACATAGTTAGAGAGATTAATGGAATTATTTATCCCTGACATAGGATCATTATATTCTAGTTATTCGAAAAACTAAAACAATTAATATATATATATATATACAAGATATATTCTATAATTTTCCTCCGTGGTCTAGTGGTAACAAACGTTGCCGTGAACACGGGAGGTCGTGGGTTTGATTCCCACCGGGGGCAAGTTGTACATTGTATAATTTGTCTCGGTCTGGGTGTTTATATGTATAATATGTATATATTTACAAAAAAAAAAAAGTTTAATATGTAGTTTATCAACCATCCAGTTTCCGTAACACAAGCCTCGTAGCTTACCACGGAAACTAGATGGCGCTGTGTGACCTGTCTGGAAATATTTATTATATATTTATTATTTATTATAATCCCTTTTAAAAGAAAACTAATAACTAAAATAAACAACCAAAATATTAACTATAATATTACCTACTCGTACTTCAAGTAATAAAATAAATTTAATTTAAATTTGTCTTATAAAAAATACATATTTACTAATAAATTCTGGGTATTTTTTTTACGTCCTTGATTTACAACACCACGTTCCCGTGTCTCGGAGAGGAAGTTAATCCGTTGGACCGGTTCCACTAATACCAATTTGTGGAATCGTTAATAAATGTTATTAAAAATTGACATCCCTCGCCAACCCGCCTGGCCAGCGTGGCGAGTGTAAACCAAATTCATCAGGAATTCTGTAAGGCCTATCTCCAACAGTGCAGCTTTATAACTCTGTATTCTAGCTCCTATAGAATGAAAAAAAAACCCTGTTTCACTTTCATTTACTCCTAGTCGGTGTTAATATGTCATGAAATATGTACGTTGTTTCGCATTGCACGGTGGAGAATAATAAAGCACGAGGGTTGGTCGGGCAGTACCTTTGAGCCACACAAAAGTGCTATCGACTTAGTATAGGGTCCCGTGGGCAACGTTACTTCAATTATACGAACCTTACCTATAAACGAACCTTAATGATAAGCGTAGTAGATAAAGGAGCTAAACGCTCACCTCCAATCCTACAGACCCTAAAAGAATAGGATAGTTGACTTTGACAATGCTAGACAGACAATTTCGCATTGGTCTGATTAATTTTGATTGTAAACTTTTTACTATTCTTATATTGACTTATACTAATATATAACCTATGATGTAACTTTTAAAATAAATTGACATTAATAATAACATATTTATTCTCGATATAGTATTAATATATTGATAATGATGAAATGGATGAAACCTAAAATTTTAAAACTGAAAAACACAGTTGACTCTAATCATCCAAGTAGCTATGTGTAGCATGCCGTGTACACTGCCCTTGGGTTGCAATTCCGACCTTATGAATTATTGTAAATTTGTGCTTGATATGTATTAATTGTAACCTGTTAGTGTACCTTAAATAATAAATAAAATAAAATAAATAAATAAATTTTAATATTAACTTATTACCGGAAGGAAGTATGTTATGTTGATGCTTGTTTGTGTCTCGAAGGTCATCGTTAGTGTTCAGGTTCTTATGGTGTGGCGTGTCCGGTGGTCGTCCCTTCCTTAGAAGGTCATTGCAGTGGTGGCACGTGTGTCAAGTCCTGGTCCGCACCCTAAGTGCTTGGTTGAGCGGGGGGGTCGCTGACACATGCGTTATGTCCATGATCGGGTGCTGCTATGTGGGCCTTGGACCTCTGCCGAACACATTCAATTTCATGCATTCATTACAGCCTGGGCCTTCCAGACCTGGAGAATTTGGCCTACACACGCCACACTGGCCAGATGGCTTGGCGAGAATATGTATTTTTTTTTTAATGACAATTTATTAACGATTCCACAAGTTGGCATTAGTAGAACCGGGACCGACGGCTTAACGTGCTCTCCGAGGCATGGGACCGGTGGTGTTGTAAATCTATATAATAAAGATGTGGAATGCTCTTCCAGCCTCTGTGTTTCCACTTTTCTATAACCTTGAAGGACAGTGTTGAAGAAAAGTGTAAAAAGGCATCTAGTCAAGCCGGCATAGTGTTGGGGACTGATGTCAGTCATGAGTATCCGATTCTAGTTGCCAACATTCATAGACCTTGCGCGCCACTAATAATATAATAATAATAATAAATATTTCCAGACAGGTCACACAGCGCCATCTTATTTCCGTGGTAAGCTACGAGGCTTGTGTTACGGAAACTAGATGGTTGATAAACTACATATTATACTTTTTTTTTATTTTTATATATACATATTATACATATAAACACCCAGACCGAGACAAATTATACCTACAATGTACAACTTGCCCCCGGTGTGAATCGAATCCACGACCTCCTGAGTTCACGGCAACGTTTGTTACCACTATACCACGGAGGCGGTCATTTGGCACTTACAATGAGGTGGGCGCAAGGTCACATATCGTGCTAGTATACAAAAAAATTGAGTTCTAGGACTTTGTGTTCTAGGACCTGTAATTAATCAAAGATTTGTATAGTCATTTTTCTCTGTGTGTCAAAAGTTGTTCTGTGTTAATACTGGATTTTAAAGACGGCAGAACAACAAACAAAGAAAATATATTATAGTCGTTTTAGTGCTCATTTTCTTCCGTTTCTTTTCACTTTCTTAAAAGACGTTTTTTCGTAATATGGTGCCGACATTAGAGTCATAATAATAAAGCCTTCGCCCTTTTAGAGTCTGATTCCTGCTTCCTTTATTAGCCAACATCCGAGCTTTATGCTTACGGTGTTTTTTTATTTTGTCGGGCGTAACATTCCTTTGATACATAATAAAAATATTGACGATTTTTCATAATTTCCTCGGGTTTTACTGACTTATATTACGATTTTTTTACGTACTTCTTTACTTCAAATACGATTATTGTTCACTCTCAACTGTAGTTTCCCAATTTTAAGGGAAACCTTTATATCTCGCAACACTTTTAACAGTGTGTCAGTACCATTATTTTTGGCAGTTGCAAAAATTAATTTACTGTGGATATTGTTGGTCAAAAGTGGTATTGTTTTATTTAATAATGTGCTACAATGTGAATAATTATGGAAAATGATAAATTGGACTTTAAATATGGGGCACAAGTTAAAGTTTATTTTTAGCGGTTTTCCCGCGTTGTCAACTCCCATATTTTACCCGACGTGTTTGGGCAGTGGATGGTTCCGCGAGTGACTCCAAGAAAAGCATCAAATTCTGCAGCATCTGGAATTTCATGATGACCTCATTAACTCATTAAAAAGAAAGATATATTACGTCAGACTTGGCTGTATAGGCTAGACCCTTTGCCTTCCCTATCATCTCATTCATCATCCATCGGGAGAAGAAAACAAAAAAAAAAAAATTGGCAGTTGTATATCTGAAGTCATTGATGAGAGTTCAACGCTGAACGCTGTAGTCTGTAGATATCATTTTAGACGTCCCCTATGTATTGTATCGTTTTATGCAAAACTCTAGCTCTTCAAGCCCCTATTATAGCAAATGTAAAGTGTGCTAGTGTCCTTCCTATTCCTGGTGTTGTGCAAAGTGTGTTCACATCAAGAAAGAAGAAGCGGCGCCGCTGTAGTCTTTGGGAGAAGAAGTAAAAGGAGTCCGAACCACCCTGCACGTCAGGCTTTCACCATCCTGTATTCCTTCCACCCCCGCGTCCAGTCAACCAACTTAGGACCTGGATGCACCAATTATTATTGTGTATAATTCTGCTTGAGTATAATTCACAATGTGTCGTCGCCTACCTTAATTTTGTATATAAACGTTATGAAGCAGCAAGATGCCTTCGCCGCAACTTCACCTTACGCCGTTTCTGTATATTTCGCGACTAAGGCATGTGCGATCAAATATATTTACAATAATAAAAAATAAGGAGGCGTGTTTAATATTACTACCATACATATTTCTTCCTGTAAAACATAACTGCCATATCTGAGAATAATATCTTCAAGCATAAAATATGCTTTTATTGCATAATTATTACATTTCATTAAAATCTGTCGTAATTCAGCAACATTAACAACCCCACAAATGTTTTACATCGGCGATAGAAATCTTAAAATAGGCATTTAAAATCCTAAACTTATAACGAATCTTTTTACAAGTATATATAAAAGACAATGACCTGACTGACTTAATAATCAATCCAAACTACTAGATGCAGCCTTATGAAATGACAATATATTTATTAGGTAATTTGCCGTCTGCAGGGGCGAGGAAGTATTAACCGTTCGTGCCAATAAACCCAGTGAAGTGTATCTGGTAAGTGGCGCGCGAGGTCCATGAATGTTAGCAACTGGAAACATACATTTATGACTGACATCAGTCTCTAACACTATGCCGGCTTAACTGGCCATGTCGGCAATTCTCGCCTGATCCCGAAACGTGTGGATATACTTTACTGGGTTTATCGGCACGAACGGTAAATAATTCCCCGCCCCTGGCAGACTCGACAATTTAACACCATCAGTCCGCCTACCACCTATTCTCCATTAATGGAGGTCTAGGACTACTAGTGCTGTATATATGTAGTAAGTAGTATCGATAAGATTATTGATAAGACTAATGTTATTTTCACTATATGTTACTGTGCAATTAAGTTATTTGGAAAATAAAATAAATACATAATTTTCGTATCGATCAAGTCCTTTAGTATTAGAGCTCATAATGATATTATTTTGCACAAAAAAACTATATAAAATAACGGGGGTTTTTATATTTAAATTATAATCTAGTTAGAATAATTTATCTATAAAAACATATACGGGGTGACTTTGTATGGTCTTACGTTAGATAATAGAGTTCTATCCTAAGAAACCATATGTCGGTAGTGACAAAAAGTTTAACTTGTGGTACATTTAAAATAGCCAATTTGTATGGAGAACTTTTAAACTTAGAAATAAAAATAATATATATCTCTCTCTATCTCTCTTGTGTTCCCTATCTTTCTTCTGTATGCTGCGGAGACGTGGACGAAACGAAACAGAAAAAAAACGAATTAATGCTCTAGAGATGTGATGTTGGCGGAAAATGCTGGGCATATCATGGACGGAGTTTCGAATAAATAAATCCATACTGTAAGGAACTGGGGATTAGACAACGCTTTTACTCGACTGTACAATTACGCATTCTCACTTTCCTCGGACACGTGTCACGGCGTGGAGAAACATCCATCGAGCGCTTGGTAGTCCAGGGGAAAGTCGATGGCAATAGGATGCGTGGTAAGTCTCCGATGAGATGGACTGATCAGGTGAAGGTTGCAATGAATCATCCCCTACATGAGTGCACAAGGAAAGCCGGGGTCCGAGAGGAGTGGCGACGGCTTGTCAAACGTGCCACATGCCAATGGCGACCACGACAACTTTGCCAAGAGTGTAGCGAATAAAAAAAAGAAGACATTTAAAATAGTCAATTTGTAGGAAAAGCAAAAAAATACTATTCCATTGCTTAATAACTTTTAAACTTAAAAGAAAAAACTAATATATAATGGCGAATTTTCTCAAAATCATCGTATAACGTCTTTGGTAGATTCAAATACCTAAGCTGCTAGTCTTCTGTTAACAGCTTACTAATTGGACCATTTTGCTGCTTAGTCTTCCACTAGCAGGAGTAAAATCATTCAATAAAATTAAATTAATGACGTTTCATAAATTCCTGTAATAGGTTTATTTATTTCAAAACTTTAATGCACAAAGTACAAAAAGCAGACTTAATGTCCGTAGACATTTTCTGACAGCCAAACCTTTGGGACTAATTAAAACAACTGTAGGTGCAATGATAGTATAGGTGACACAACAATTAGATATAAATACTACATGAATAAAGATATTTTGACTTTGACCGATAACCACCACGGGTGAAGCCGAATCACAGAACGTAGTCTTGAATAAAATGTAAACCATTCGCAGATATAGGCCGGGTGGGTGCTTCTTTCTTAATTACTGGCGTTTCTCCGGACTCGTAAAATATTTTAAATGAGAGGTTTTAAAGGTATAGCTTCGCCGATTGGTACATAAGGACAGAAATAAAGCCGCTATTAGACTGTTTACTGGAATGAGTGTTCACTTTAGTGAAGTTACATTTTTAGACGATAGGACCCTCAGTCAAGCGCCAAATCAAGGAGTTATTCAAGAGGCTGACGGAGAAACTGGAGGCTGACTATGGATAAATAAAGACTCAATTACACTAAATTGACTGCGGTAAAATAATAAGAGTTTGTGAAACTGTTGCATAATAAGATGCGTACACGAGTGTGTTTTTATAGTATCACACGAGTGTTTTAATACCTAGTTATGTGCAGTTTCATACACTAATTTATCTACTTTCATACATTGGGATTGAACCTACTAAATAAAAGTTAAAAGAGTAAGAAATAGTTTATTGCTCTAATTAAAACAAGTGTTGCGGTTTACTATCGCGTTTGTTATTTTTTTTTTTAAATGACCATGGTACATAATACATAAGTTCTAAACAATTAAATGGCGCCAAAACCTAGCTTATGACCGCACACGCGCTATGGCGAACGCTGCCATAGACAACTAAAAATTGGAATCAAAACTTTTTTGTAATGAAACCTTTGCCTTAAAAAAATAAGTGTTATATAATAATTTTGATTATATTTTTAAAATGAAATATAACATTATTTTGTTAGAGAAAAAGTGTTATAATGTAATTCTATTTTTAAATTTCAGCAGTATGTTTAAAAAGTATTTATTTATTTATTCTATGGAGAACTATCGACAATATAATAAAAAAAATACGTTAAAAAGTTAAAATTAGTAACTAAGTGTCATTAAAAAGTTCTCACTAATATAAATTCGTTTTGAAGTTTGTAATTCGCATTTTACGATATGAGAATAGATAAATATATTAAAAGTCACAACATTTTCATTTTGCCAAAGTTAACATACAAGTGTGATATGACACAAGGTTGTCATTGACACGTCCGTTACTATTGAAACTTTAAAATTGAAACGAAATTAACATCAAATGTTAGAATTTTTATTAAACGAACGACTTGTAGTAAAAAAATGGTATTTTCATGCTAACATTTCTTGAACCGAAATTGGTCTAAATGTTGTGAATTTTAATATTTTGAACGGATTTAAAATCTCAGCTTTATGCAGTGGAAGTTGATGCGAGAGGTTTTTCAGCTAAATCTTTGCACCATTCGTTTATACTAAAGTAGGAGAACTACTAAAAAGAGACAAAATGCTTTATAAACCAGCCTATAGTCAGTGGCAAACCTGAGACACCAATTTTCTCCTCTCTCTCCCACGCACGATAGACTTGACACCCGCACGATAAACCCATGGAAATGTGATGAAAATTTATTCTTTTTTACGTTCATACGTCAAAGATAAAATTAATTCCTCCGTGGTCTAGTGGTAACAAACGTTGCCGTGAACTCGGGAGGTCGTGGGTTCGATTGCCACCGGGGGCAAGTTGTACATTTATAATTTGTCTCGGTCTGGGTGTTTATATGTATATATTTACAACAAAATAAAGTATAATATGTGGTTTATCAAACATCTAGTTTCCGTAACACAAGCATCGTACCTTACCACGGAAATTAGATGGCGCTGTGTGACCTGTCTGGAAATATTTATTATTATTTTATTATTATATAAAAATATATTCCTTTCATGTGTAGAAGTTACACTTTGCTTTCATTCCGTGATGAAAATGCGATTTAAAAAAAAAACTACTTTTTGAACGTAAAGTAGGCAGTCTGCTTTCGCCTTAAACGGATCGTTAAATGGGCAGTTTCTTGGAGGCAATTGAAGAAACAAATCTACCTTTATGCCGGGTAGAGTTTGAATGTAGGCAACCATAAATCCGACCCCTGCAGCCAAAGTCTGTTTCCTTAACCGCGAACATTAAAATGTAATTAAGAAAAAAAAAACCGACTGCAGGTAAAATGAACTTAAATTAAAATCATAAAAGAATTAAATAAAAACTTAAAAGAAAAAATCAATTCGTTTATTTTCTGTAATTAGGTATAGGACAAAAAAAAAATGCACTTTTACATATCAAATGTACAATAAGTATACTATAATATTAGGCTACTTAATTCTACCAAGTAGAACGCCATGAAACTACACAACCTTACTTAAATATAGAGCAGTGCGTTACAATACAAACATAAAATAACACTAAAAAAAACCAACGTGATTTATACACACAATAATAATTCCACACAAAACTACACTTATATAGCTGCTGTAAATAGGCATTGTCATCTTATCAAATAATATACAACTATATATATATATATATATTGGCGCCTTCCCACTTGTCCTTGACCTCTAAGGACACAGGCGCTGCTGCATTACAAGCAGAGAACCTCAAGCGGCGGAAATACACTCAGCTTATTGGGAGATGTGTTTTTGCGCCGTTTGGAGTTGAAACTCTCGGGCCGTTTTCAAGGCGTTGTCAAAACAGCTCGTCAACACCTCGGGAGACAAAAGGGCTGGGCAATATTTGGGCCAAAGGATCAGTATTGGCATTCAACGTGGCAATGCTGCCAGTATCCTTGGCACTTTGCCCATTGGCAGCGATTTGGAGCAATTTTTTATTTATAATAATTTTAATTTTGTTTTTTCTTCATTTTAGTTTTTAGTTATATTTTTATTTATTAATTAGGTTTATTTTTATTAACAGTAATTTATGTTTTAAGATGTAAGTTTTTAGTTTAATTAATATATTATTATTTTTTTAAATCATTGTATCTTAGATAGGGACTTTTTAACATTTGGTACGCTGTCTCGATTTTTAATAGGTCCCGTCTGGCCAGGCGTAGCGAGTGTAGGTAAAATTCTCCAGAATATTCATGGAAGGCCTATCTCCAATAGTGGAAGTCTAGAACTCAGTGTTCTAGGGGCTGTGATAATAAAGGGATTATTTTATAAAATTGTTGCGCTAACAAAAACAGACTGACTGTTGAACCCGCTTGGGGGGGATTACCATAATTAATATTAATGCACTGGATAAGGTTTAATTACTGGACATCGTAAGATCCCGAAATCGTTAATTTAGCGATATTGCATTTTAGAGTTCCTATTTTTGTGGATAGCAATAAAATAAAGATCTTAAGAAAATAAATAACTTACGCTCGCACAATCCATTATTATTTTTTAATACCAGCACGACATGTGACCTTGCGCCTGATGTTAGCAAATACAAATACAAATCGTTTATTAACACAAATTAATAAAAGGTAAAGTAAAGTATCATCACGACCGTTTCCCTTTTGGGATGGTCAGAAACCACGCTTATAAATAAGCGGATTCACACTTAGCCAACGTTACTATAGGCCAATCATGACAAGTGGCAAGCTCGTCGATGTCTCCAGCGTACCAAATATCACAAATAAATTAAATATTAATTTATTTTTTATTTATTCGGAACATTGGGTTCATCTTCTCCTGGATTCGATGACATGTAGATTATAATCAAGATATTTGTAAGTATTTAGTTTTTATATTAATTAGGTTTATCTTTTAGTTTATTTAATTTAAGGTTTTGTTTAGTTTATTTTTAATTTTATTGTTTAGGTATATTTATTTATCCTATTTAATTACATAATAACATAATTTTGGCGATTCTTTAATATTGTCATCATGCCTATTAGACGTGATGCCTATTTGTTGAAGTAATATTAATTAAATGTATTTATTTACATTTATAAATATTTTTGTGTCCCGACCAGGAATCGAACCCGGTACCTCCGAGTCTAAATCAACAGACTACGAGTAACCGCTAGACCACAGAGGCAGTTAATAAAATACACAAAATAATGTTGGTTTGTTATGGTGAACCCCAGTGTCTACCAATAATGATCATACAAAAAATTCGAAAAAGAGGTGACACAAATAGCAAGTAAGTGTGAGTGTGTGTGTGTGCAGCAATTAGCAGTATGCATTATTAGTATAGCAATAGTGTTTGGATGACATTTTTTGGTAAGTAAATAGGTCACTGTGCGTTTTAATAAATTTTATTTATTTAGGTACAAATTACAGCTATCAAACAAAACAATTAATGAAATCATAGTCAAAGAATTCTGTCGGGTGTGCCAGCCTAAAAAAAAATATACACTACATTGAATAATACAAAAAAATGGTAATAATATAAAATAAATGTTAATAGATAAAAAAAATATATATATTTATTTATTGGTTTTACAAAATCACAGCATTAAATTAACAGATATTTGACGATAGGAATTTTGTTATACATTAGCCAGAATGATTTTTATTTTATAGACAGCACTTAAATTAAAGTTGTGCCAAACCTAACATCAAACTAAATTAAATCGAATAAAATTAGGTCAAATCATAAATTAAATTAAAACTAAACTAATATTAAATTAAATCAAAATTATTATCAAAACTAAAATATATAAAACATGTGACTATTTTATATATATACACGGCTGTTATAGTCATACAGCTCTTAACACCTATTTTGGGCAATAAGTAAGAATTTTAAATACTTTTAAACATACGTGTATATTAGTATTATTTACAATATTAGTTTTAGTTTTTACTATTATTACCCCCCGTTCGGTTTATAGCAATTCCAACATCTCGTAGCAACTTCATAAACCAGCGCGAAATGTCGTTTTTTTAATAAATACCACTTTTATTAACAATGCTAACATTTCTTAAATAAAACGAACTGTTTGAATTTAAAAAAATTGCCGATTTCTCCACATTTTTTGTATTTAGTATTAGTGCACTATGTCGGTTTGACTGGGCATGACGGTAGTTTGAGCCTGATCCCGCATCTATACTTTATTTGGTTTATCGGCACAAATGGTGGAAACTTCCCCGCCCCGGCAGATTGTGCAATTAACCATCATCAGTCCGCCTACCACCTAATTGTTGTTCTCGTTAAAAGTATATGACATTTGCAATGATGTCAAATATCAAATTTAAAGTTCTTATTGCCCAAAAGAAGGGTTAAAGCTATATGCCAAAATCGTATGACTATAACAGCCATGTATATATACGAAGTAGTCACATTTATTAGGATGCATAGTGATCTATTTACTTACCACAAAGATGTCTTTAAAAGTGGGCGACATCCAAACACTATTGCAATACTCGCGGGTCTCAAGGGAAGCCAGTCCGCCGATTACAAGCTGGTTTAATTTGGTGGCACAGTTGAGACGAATGCGTATTCGTATAGATTACCATGAACCCAATACTTACAATGATACTAAGACGCTAAAAAGCAGAGTGTTTTGATAATAACTCTTGCGTTATGTGCATTCGTATTTATAACAAGTTACCAGTGGTTCTCAAACAATTACCCAATAATTAGTTTTAATCTACAATCAAGAAGCTATTGATAGAGTTTTTTTTTTAAGACGGAGATCGATAAAACATTAATGATACGACTCCAGCCTGAAGGGCCACCGCGAGATGTCGCATGCCCGACTCACCGTGAGGCCTCATAAGGAGACCCCAAGGCGCCTACGAACTAAAACTCTATAAACTGTTGGCCCTGCGTGCCTTAACAGCTAAGTCTGAGTGGTGGCTACGGAGTGAAGGCACTCGTTCGCCGCGTGAGTGTTGCTTTTATTCGTTAACAAGTTTTATTCATACAAATTTAAAAATTGTAATAATTAACTTATTAAAATCTCGCATTTAATCGTAAAAATTGACATATGCCAAGTAAATTCATGACATTTCATTTATTATATAAATTAATTTACATTACATAAATTTTGTAGGTATACAATAATTACTGTAAAAAAATTGTGTGCCAGAAATGGTGGAGTATGTGAGCTAATCAAAAACTATGTACCTATTTACCGTATTCCATACAAATAAATATTATTTAATTTCATTTTATTTCTTAAAATATAAAGTTTACAAAATGATGGATGCTAAATTTGGTTATGATATAAATAATAATAATAAAATAGTTAAAGGCATGGATATTAAATGAAACTACATACTTAAACAGAGCTATAAAAATGGTGATAGACAGCTTACCGCACTAAAGTAAAATTTTACTGGCTTTCACAATTTCGTAAGATATTTTTCTGCTTTTTTCACATATTCTGTAGATTATTAAAAAGTAAATTTGTTCACACCACAGCCCCTAGAACACAGAGTCCTAGGCCTTCACTGACATAATATGTTTGGTGTCATAATTTACATCTTCTTCCATTGGAAGTTCGACGCAACATCACTGATGTTGAATATTTAATAAATGTAGCAACTGGTACAGTCGATAGTCCTGAGTTGCTGGCTTGTTTGGGTTTGCGAATACCTAGGTTTAATCTTCGATGTCCTCCACTCTTGTTCGTACCATATGCTAGTACCAGGTTTAGACAGAACAGTTATTTATTAAGAACATGTAATAACTATAATATTCTTGCGGAAGATTTGGACATAGACATGTTTAACTCCAAAGCAACATATATTAGACGTCTAATGACGCTTCGTTACGTTGAATCGATCATCGGCAGCAATTCCTAATGAGTGATTTGTTTTTCATTACCAACTTACTCATGGTTCTCTTGCTCTTTATGACTTAACTTTAGATTTATATGTGAAAACCTTTAATAGTTCTTAGTGAATTTACTGTATAATATTTACTAAAATATTGTCAACTGTTAGTTTTCCAAAATGAATATATAAAAAAAAGAACTTGGCCACAATGCGCTGACCAGACGACTTATTTATTTATTATTTAAATACTTTATTCCACTTTACTTAAAAGTATGTACAAAGGCGAACTTAAAGCCATTAGCCACCAGCTAACCTTTGGGAGAGTGAGACAGTATAAATATGTGGGGTGCAATTCTAACCAATAAACTACATAAATAGTATGTATACATAGACTACATAAATACTCATCAATATATAAGTATTATAGAAGATATACATATATGAGGATAATATATTATTAGAAAGTAGAAATTTGTGGAGTTAAAATATATTGTTCTGCTTGTTTAAAAATAAAGTATAAAGTAGTTTTTTAAAGATGTGAATGGAAGGAGCTTGTCTGATGGCAATGGTTGTTGTCAATTTATTACATTAACTTATTACCAAGTGTTCGTTAAGTAAGTGATGCAAATTTTATATACAGGGTTACTGGTTAAGTCGACTTAGATCCGTCAAGGGCGTGTAGTATTATTATTCATCATTACAGCCCCTAGAGCACAGCGTCCTAGACCTCCACTGCTGGAGATGGGCCTTCCACATACTCGTATATCTGGAGAATTTAGCCTACACTCGCCACGTTGGCCAGACGGGTTGGCGTGGTATTATTACTAACGTATTACATACATACATATCTTCACGCCAGATCCCTTGCGGGGTAGGCAGAGACAATTGAGCGCCATTTGACACGATCACGACATACTTCTTTCGCTTCGTCGACATTCATTAACCTCTTCATACATGCCCTTTGGTTACGAAGACTTTTTAATGCACCTTCAGTCAGTGTTTTATTTATTTGATCATGATATGTGAGTCTCGGTCTGCCAGGGCCTCTTTTACCAACAACTTTCGCATTATATATCTGGTTCGTCAATCTTTCATCGCTCATCCTTTCAACATGCCCGAACCATCGTAGCATGCCTTTCCTTATTTTTGTCCCTATGCTTTCCTTCATACCAACCCTTTTCCGTGCTAACGTATTATTATTATTATTACTAAAATACTTTACTGCACTTAACTTAAAAGTATATACAAAGGCGAACTTAAAGCCATTTATAAAATAATATTATGAGTCATAAAGTTGCATGATCAAGACATGCTACTAAATTAACTATTCGTCTTTGAAATTAATATTGAGGACGGATAGATCGAGTACACGTAAGTTATTCATTACCTTTGGGAAATTTAGAATCACCGGTCATTTTGGTTGAGTTATTCTAACTCGATTCTAATCAGAAACATATTTTAAATCAGTCCCTATGTTTAGAGCTTATAAAACATATTAATGTCATATAAAAAAGTCGCAAATACGAGTCGATTAGCAACGACTACGTGTTTGTGCCTTTTGGTCTTGAGACAATGGGTCCGTGGGGGCCAAGTGCAAAGAAGTTATTTAAAGAGTTGTCTAAGCGCCTGGTTAATGCTGTATGTGACAAGAGGGCTGGCAGTTTTCTCGCGCAGCAAATCAGCATTGCTGTGCAGCGGGGGAACGCTGCAAGTGTTCTTGGCACACTGCCACAGGAACAAATCATGGGTGAGTATTTTTATTTATAATTAGTTTTCTAATTTAGTGTTAATTTTTATTTTATATTGTTTGTATATTACTTCGAATAAACATTTAATTTCACAGTAATCCGCCTCGTTTCCGCCTCCGTGGTCTAGTGGTAACAAACGTGCCGTGAACTCGGGAGGTCGTGGGTTCGATTCCCACCGGGGGCAAGTTGTACATTGTATAATTTGTCTCGGTCTGGGTGTTTATATGTATAATATGTATATATTTACAAAAAAAAAAAATAGTATAATATGTAGTTTATCAACCACCTAGTTTCCGTAACACAAGCCTAGTAGCTTACCACGGAAATTAGATGGCGCTGTGTGACCTGTCTGGAAATATTTATTTATTAAAAAAAAATATATATAAAAAATAATTCTAATAAAAAATGTAATCATTAAGGGATTCGCCGTGCTGGTGCCGGGTCCATCGACTGTAGGAAAACGAGATGAAAATATTGATAGATACATTTTTTATTGCACAATAAATAAAATAACTGCCTCCGTGGTCTAGCAGTTAAGTCCGTGGATTTAGACTCGCAGGTACCGGGTTCGATTCCTGTTCGGGACACAAAAATATTTAATAATGTAAATAAATACATTTAATTAATATTTAATTTATTTGTGATATTTCTCGAGTTTGGTACGCTGGAGACATCGACGAGCTTGCCACTTGTCATGATTGGCCTATAGTAAAGTTGGCTAAATGTGAATCCGCTTAATTATAAGCGTGGTTTCTGACCACCCTGAAAGGGAAACGGTCGTGATGATACTTAGCTTCTTTTTTTTTTTTATTCCCCAAAGAACACTTAGATTAAAAAAATCTTTAACCTTTCGTAACTGGCGCGCGGACTCTCAGTCCGCATGGTCGTTATTTTTTCTCTATTTCTGCCATAGATGGTTCTTTCTCGTTCTAAGTCTAAGTTATCCAAGAGAGGGGCGAGGGACAACGTTTAGTTGAGCGACAATAGCGGTCGCATTTGTTTGTGTTGTTTTATAGTGATTTGCGGACTCACAGACACCACGCCATTGTTCGTGTCCATAAATTTATACAGATTATCGGAATTGTAAACACCACGTTTACGTTTACAAATTATTGCAGGCTAAATAATTCAAGTAAGTAAGTTAATGAATAATATAAAGTGATAATATAAGTGAGTAATAGGTATAATAAATGACTTTTAACACTATGTCTAGGGCTGGTTGTACTAAAATTAATGTAAATTTTAGTTTCAATAATGTATTCAATTCAGAAACGTTTTTATAAACTACTGGTTTCTCTGTCACATTGATATAGAACAAAACCGACATAACACTTTTATTACCTGGTTTAGGCTAAATTTGGTTTCACAATAAAGCAGTAAGACGATGCGTGAGTTGTAATGCAACTGTCGCTAAAATATTTTAATACATTTACAGAATGAGCTATGAAGATACGGAAGCAAGAATATTGAGGTTATTAGCAGAAGTTGGTGATGATTTCGATGATTATTCGGGAGAAGAATGGGAGCCTGAAGATCGTCAAGAGAAAGAAAAGGATGATAATGAAGATGTCGGAAACTTCGAAGAAGAAATTCAAGATGATAATCAAAATAGATTAGATGACAATTCCGAAACATCATTTATAGGGAAAGACGGAACAACATGGAGTAGAAGTATTCCTTCTACGACACGAACTTATATTTCTAATATAATAAGAGAAAATATCCCTAATGTAAAAACAGTTGCCCGTGGGTTAAAATCACCTACTGATTGTTTTTGGCATTTATTACGGAAGAAAAACAAAAATGTGTTACTTTTATCTAGTATGCATCATGATTTAGTATCCGTAACGACAGCAAAGCCCGATATAATACTAGATTATAACAAGACAAAGTCAGGAGTAGATGTTGCAGACAAATTATGTGCGAAATTTATAGAAAAAATTGCATACAATCTGTTTGATGCACAGTTAATACTTACATAGTTCTAAAAACCTACCTAAACTAATTAGGTTACGAATCAAAGACATCCTGAAGATTAATGATGATGAACCAGGTCCTTTAGTGCAACGGACACGAAGTCGTTGCTATTATTGTGATAGAAAAAAAACAATTGTTACGATATTTTTGTAAACAATGTGGGAAACATATGTGTCTTGAACATGCGACAATGATATGCCAAGAATGCATTTTTCAGGAAAATCCAAATGATGTAGATGACGAGTAAAATTTTATCTTCCTCATTGGGTAAAATTTTAACTTAATTTTGCTTCATTTTCGAATTTATGATTGTTTTTTGTACTGATTTGTTGAATATTTAAAAATATTTGAATTGTTTTGTAAACCATGCTAAATAAATAAATATTATAAATATATTGTTTTATTTTATTTTAAAAGTGTCATAAAAGGTCTATCTTTTAAATATTATAAACAAATAATTATAATTGAATATATAAAATGAAAATATGTGCTATAATAATTGCGGACTCACAGTCCGCGCGCCAGCATTAATGGCCGGCATGCATGCGCCAGTAGCGAAAGGTTAAAGGTAAAACTTGTTTAAAGCGGTGTTTTTAAAAAAAAAACAATCGAATTGATTTTATTAGGTGGTAGGCAGACTGATAGTGGTAATTTGTCCAGTCTGCCGATAAACCCAGTAAAGTGTATCCACACAATTCGGGATCAGGCTCGAATTGCCGTCATGTCCAGTCAAACCGGCATAGTGTTAGGGACTGATGACAGTCATGAGTGTGTGATTCCAGTTGCTAACATTCATGGATTTTCCACTTACCATCGGGTGGGCGCAAGGTCACATGTCGTGTAGTATAAAAAAAAATAATTTGTACCTCCTCCTAATTTGAAGTCAGTTAATAAAACCATAGCAATCTTAAAAATAATAGATCATTGTAAATGTCAGATAGCATAGTTTAAACTATTTTTTTATTCCCATAAGTTAATTAATTGTGTTTCCATATTTTTACTATTAAACGTGCAATCTAATCATAATGCGAATGATGCCATCAACCAGAATCCGTGAGGTATTTTACCCGATTTACCACATTATATCTCCCGATCAAAGCTTGTCTCTAGCGGGATCAATTTAGCAGATTCGCTGAAGCGATATAACTCAATAGAACCTCGAGATCACTCATCGTATATCCACATATATACATATATTATAACTGTATGACAACATACAGGGATATTAACGGAAGCGTAGTATTTAATTCTTGGGCATATCCACTTTTTGCAACAAACATGACGGCAGTTTAAATCTTTATTACTATTATTAAATGTTTAAAAATGAAAAAAAAATTAAAAAATATATATACTAAAAGTATCAT
Source organism: Tinea semifulvella (assembly GCA_910589645.1). Classification (NCBI taxonomy): domain Eukaryota; kingdom Metazoa; phylum Arthropoda; class Insecta; order Lepidoptera; family Tineidae; genus Tinea; species Tinea semifulvella. The sequence continues at coordinate 3,606,409 of OU342611.1, read as the reverse complement.
CACGACCATGTCAATTGCGGGGTGCTCAGAAACCACGCTTAATAAAAAAGCTGATTCAGATTTAGCCAACTTTACTATTAGCCCATCATGACAAGTGGCAAGCTAGTCGATGTCTCTTGCGTAGCAAACTCTAGAAATATCACAAATAAATTATTGTATCCCGACCTGGAATCGAACCCGGTACCACTGTGTCTATATCCACAGACTTAACCGTTAGCCCACGGAGTAAAGTATCATCAAGACCGCATCTCTTTCGGGGTAGCCAGACACCACGTTTTTTTATGACAATTGGCAAGCTCGTCAATTTCTTTAGCGTAGCAAACTTAGGAAATATCACAAAATTCACGACCAGGGACCGAATATGGTACCACTGTGTCTGAATCCACGGACGAGTGTGGCGAGTTAGCACTAGCAGCCCAGAAGATGTATGCAGCAGAGACTATTATTATTTTATACTAAAGAATATTTGTGCGTTTGATGAAGTGAAAAGTGATATGGTGATCTTAAATGTGACTGTCAAAAACGTGCCCTCTGTTTAGAGACAGACAGACAGCGTAGTTATACAGGCTCGGATATTCAAAAATGGGCCTGGGTTATTTGGGGATAGGGATAATCTCCCGTTTTCCTGGCAGGATCTCGGCAGGTTTAGGTATGGTATGTTAACTTTATTTTAATTTTTACTTTTAAGTGACAATTATTTATTGTGCCCGGCCGGTTGCAGAAAGGTCATTGCGTTAAATACTCAAATTTAAATTTACTCGTATCAAAGTAAAAGCATTGATTACATCCCAAGTTTTGAACTTCATTAACTTTATTTAAACTCAGTAATTACTTAAGCATTCTCTGCAACGCTATTGTGACATAAATGAAAGTTGAGGGGACATGATTGATCACGGGGCGTTTAAAGAAAAGTAAAAAATTGTTGAATAGATTCTCTCACAATACTGTTTTTAAGCTCACACTTTTTAAATCCCTCTCGTAAATGTAGTCAATCAGCTTTCAGCTTCTTTTTGTAGGACGCTTAAAGTAGTCTCGATCTCATTTATTTTAGAACCAACCGGTCTGGTTTGAGACGATGGCAAGCGTCCAGACGGAATGACAGTAGTTTCTAGGAGATTGAGCCAATCCCTGATATGTGATTATACCTGCCGGGATTCTCGACCTTCAATACACTTCTGTTAGAGCTGGTGCTGCAGCAGAACAAGCGCAGATCAGCAAGCGTCTAGAAACGTGGAGATAAGAAGTATTCTATAAACAAATTGTTCTAAGGCTCATTGACGTATCTCATTCAAGTATCTTAATTTAGAGGGAAAATGTTGCCAGAGTAATAAGCACCATGCCACAGGATAGTGATTAGAAGGAGCTATTTATTAATGAGTATTTATTATTTTATAAATTTTTGTTTAGGTATTGTTTAGTTTTTATAAAACATAAGCCTTGTGGCTTATGGCCGTAACACTTATATTCTAAATAAAATCCTCCAACCTGAACGTAAACATTCCAAATGTAGTAAACCAAATAGATTGCGGTAAACGCAAAAAATATCACAAGTATTTTAAATTAGTTAAGTTAGTGACTTGGCGTCGAAGAAGTTTCGAGTGCTCCAATTTGGTTGCAAAGGCGTTGGCTGCTTAACGTCTGTCGTTAATGGAAACGGATGCCGCAAATCCAATCAGACCTCTTGCTCCAGAAGAGACTACTGTAGCTACACACCGCACACGACTGCTCTTAGACTGCACACTTACTTTAAACCATAGACGTAGGATTTATACATGTCCTGCTATTAAACTTATTTACTTAAAGGTTAATGATTGTTGATATTTTTTTATCAAAACGTATACCGTAAATTCAATCAGACCTCTTGCTCCAGAAGAGACTACTGTAGCTACACACCGCACATGAATTCTCTTAGACTGCACACTTACTTCAAACCATAGACGTAGGATTTATACATGTCCTACTATTAAACTTATTTACTTAAAGGTTAATGATTGTTGATATTTTTTTATCAAAACGTATACCGTAAATCCAATCAGACATCATGCTCCAGAAAAGACTACTGTAGCTACACACCGCACACGACTGCACTTAGACTGCACACTTACTTCAAACCATAGACGTAGCATTTATACATGTCCTACTATTAAACTTAATTACTCAGAGGTTGATAGTTGTTAATATTTTTTATTGAAAACGGATTCTGTAAATCCAATCAGACCTCTTGCTCCAAAAGATACGCTCCCTTTAAAACATAGAAGTAAACTGTATGACGGTTTAGACCTGCCCAACCAACTATAAGTCTGCATATTTACTTTGAATCTAATACCTATTTATTTATTTTTTTGACGTACTTGTACGGGTTTTTATTTTTTGTGGCCAGTGTTTTAATAAAGCCTAGAAACGAAGTGCTACAGTTTGTGATTTTTATTATTAACTGCTTTTCATGGTACTTACATGTCTTCACGCCAGATCCCTTGCGGGGTAGCAGAGACAATTGAGCGCCACTTGACACGATCACGACATACCTCTTCCGCTTCGTCGACATTCATAAACCTCTTAAAACATGCCCTCTTGTTACAAAGTCTTTTAATGCACCTTCAGCCGGTGTTTTATTTATTTGATCGTGACTTCGCTCATTCTTTAACATGCCCAAACCATTATAGCATGCCTTTCCTTATTTTTGTTCCTATGCCTTCATTTATACCTATCATTTTCCGTATTTGGACGTTAAGTATGCGGTTCGTCAAAGTGACGCTGCATATCCGACGCAACGACTTTATTTCTACTGCATTGAATTCATGATGGTTCTTTTTAAATATAACATATTAGCTTACGCAATATAAAATATTTTTTGCCTTAAATTTGACAGTTTTATTCTATTAAACTATCGTTCAATGCGTTATCATTGTAAGAACTATAATTGTAAACCAAAATAATTTGTAAATCCGTGTTAGGTTTTTCCAAATTATATACGTCAACGCTTTCAAATGGAGTTTTTCTAAAATGTTTTTGTACATTTGAACTCTGAGCACTTTCCAATACGGGAGTTATTTTAGAGGGATGCCGAGGAAATTGTGTATTAGAGTCCCGAGGTATTTTTAAAATCCTATTTCACAATTCAATATTTTGTAGTGGTTTCCCTTAATCATTGCAATATTGCACTTTCTCTTACCTTAGATTTGATTATAGAGTTATTTGCCTTCGAGAAAATATTTATGAAGAATTCTTCCTACTCTTGAATTAAGCGTAGCATGGCACAAGATCACATTTTCACAATTAAATAGTTTGTAATGGTTAACATTGTAATATTGAACTTTATCTCATGAAACCTTGGATTTTATTTTAGAGTAATTTACCTTCGAGAAAATATTGAATTAGAATTTCGCCTAATCTTGTTAATTAACTTACCCAGGAGAGCAGGGAACCATTTTTTTACTACCTACCTATTCTTTTACACTCTTTAAGTTGGTTTTAGTGGATCAGATGCAGGATACTTTTTGACTTTGAACGTTGCGAGTTGCACATTGTATAATTTGTCTCGGTCTGGGTGTTTATATGTATATATTTACAAAATAAAAAGTATAATATGTAGTTTATCAACCATCTAGTTTCCGTTACACAAGCCTCGTAGCTTACCACGGAAATTAGATGGCGCTGTGTGACCTGTCTGGAAATATTTATTATTTTATTATTATTTATTATTATTATATAATTCTAGGACAAATATACATCTGTTATTCTCATTGGTAAGTACATATTGGGGTTCGAACCATGACCTTTTTATAGGTGATAGACGGACTAATATTGGTATTTTGTCCAACCTGTCGGGGCGGGGAAGTATCCAGTAAACCCAGTAAAGATTCGAGATCAGGCTCGAATAGCCGTCATGGCCAGTCAAGCCGGCATTGTGTTAGGGACTAATGTCTGAATCCAGTTGCTAACATTCATGGCTTTGACGCGCCACTTACCATCAGTTTGACGCAAGGTCACATGTCGTGCTCGTATTATAAAAAAAAACCTTTTTTGATTTAACGATAGTCAAGTAGATCATTCTTCGAATATTATAAATACTTCATTTTTATTCAACAAAAAAAAAAATTGAGTGTGTGTGCACTTACTTACTATAATAGATTTTGAGACAACGATGTTGTGCTACAGAAAGTAAGTACGAATGCTTTTAAGTTGGCTGTAGTTTAATTAAGGAATGGACCAAGTTGATAGAAAACCGTCGAAGTATTTCGACACAGGGGGTCTACTCGTACTACTAAATATCAAATATCGATTTACTATAAAAGAAAATATTTTTTGTTTTTATATAATAGAATCTTAATGCTGTCAGTACAATTTAGAATTATGCCTAGTGGATGATGTTAATTAGGTATGCAAAATCGTTTAAAGCTTTGTCATACGTACGTGTATTTGTTTTATTCTAAAAAGCAAGAAGATATTATTTTACTGACATTTAAAATTCCCAAAAAAATCAAACAATTTAGTTCTCATTCAGTAGAAAGGTTGTAATATGAAGTCACAAATACTGCCTCGCACACTTATATTAAAATTCTTTATCTTGGAAACGAAAAAGAGACATCGTTTAAACCACTTTTGTGTCAGATTTAATTCTGGGTCTGGATTACCAATATTTTATTATTATCAACCTTATCAGATACTTAATAGAGGTTCCATTTCTAGGCATGCGTGACGACATATTCCGAGATATAAATAGATGTAAAATACATAAGTAGTAATTAGTAGTAGTAAACAATAAATTCATAAAACAAAATTATAAAATCCCAAACATATAAACTTAATTCCTTCTTCCTTCCCCTCCCCCTCCCCCTGCACACTCTCTTTCACACACACACACGCACACGTACAGAGTACACACTGATATACACATACTATAGTAATATATACCCTTTTATTTGTAAATTATGTTTTGGAATGTATTTTGTTTGGTTTTCATTTTTTTTTTATGTTAATAAACGATTTGCATTTATATATTTAATTACGAGATCTACACTCGTCTATCTACACATAGCTTCCAACAATGTTAATAAGTGTATTATGTATAATTTTGTGTATGTATTAGATTTATTACATAGGTATTACAGCATATAATCTAAGTATTTATAATAAAGTTGTTGAGTTTATCCTACTATTAATAAGTCTAACATTGCACCATAATTGTTCTAATTTGTTTGCGGGCATTAAGTCCACCATTGTACGTTATGCATTTTTTTTATAAATAAATTTGTTGTATATAGTACGTTAAGGATAGACCTCCAGTGCACTCAAGTCCATTTAAGTTTGTTGTTCACACTACACTCAATGCGATTGTATTGGACCTTTCTACAAATGTGTCAGACATCATTTCAAATTAAAAATAAATCTATAGTTACCGGCAGATAAATAGAGCGCTGGCGAAAAATACTTACCGACTTACTGGACGCTTCCACTCCTTAAAAAGTACAGACGCACACATATTTTTTAGGCTTGTTTTTTTTTTGTTATTTGTTATTGTTAATTGTCTTGGTTATTGATTTGTGCTTTAACACCTATTAGTTTTTGTTCAAAAAAGAAGGTATATTATTCATTGAAAAAGGAATTGAGATGGAAAAATTCTCAAATTTAAATAGGAATAGGTCTGTCGCCGGGGCGGTATCACCGTTTGTGCTAATAAATCTAATAGTGTATTCACACGTTTCGGGATCAGGCTCGAATTGCCGTCATGCCCAGTCAAGCCGGCATAGTGTTAGGGGCTGATGTCAGTCATGAGTGTCTGGTTCCAGTTGCTAACGTTCATGGACCTTGCACGCCACTTACCATGCAATAATTAGATTAAACTTTATTTTATTTGTATTATTATAACAATTCAGCGTTTTTTTTCTAATACATAAAACATTTATTACTGCATTGTGCGTTAGATTTGAAACTTATTCAAAAATAATCTCAATTGACCTCGTGTATTAAGGTCAATTGAGATTGTAGTACATTAAATATAAATTAAAAGCTACCTAAATAATAAAATTAAAAATAAACTAAACTATAAATAAAAAATGTCCTCTAGAGACGTCCCATCCGAGATAGTCCCAAGGAGACTGGCAACATTTCCCCTCTGTATAGCGAGGCTAATACGTTGGCAGAAATAATTGCCAGCCTTCCTGTCTTCAGACCTTTCTGTCAGCCGCTTTGACAACTGAGATTGAGATTATTATTTATATCCTTTAAACTTTGAGGCCAGTTATCGATTACAACACGCATTTACGCAATGGAAATATGTCTCACTGCCAATCTTACGGAATGTTTTAGAGACTCCACTCCCACAGAGAATGGCACTCTAGAAGGGACCATAATACTCAAATTGATTAATCGTAATTGATCGGGACTAGATGACGACACGTCTTTAGTTCTGACGAAACATTGCTTTTAAGCCACGCTTATGTGGATCGAGCTCTATGACCGGGTGCTGAGTCTTGTTGAAGAGGCATAACCACCGTCTCAAGAATCGTATCTTGGTATAACCTGGGCCGATGATTTGGTACCATTTTCACTAAAATATGGCACAGACATTCCTTGATAGCTAAGACCCCACTAAACCATCACTATCGACGAAGGTCGCTCATAGACGTATCTTTGACTATAAGGTGATGGTTGTAAAAGACTGCGTGCAATAGCGTGTCCTAAATAGTGGAGACGCAGATTGATTGTGATGAAACAATCATAAAAACAAATGGTACATAAAACTGAGTGCTTAATTTAAACGCTTCTATTGGAGCAGTGATGAAAACTCATCTCTATTAGCTATGTTAACACACACATTTATAAGGTACGTCGCTCGACGCCTCTCCGTAATTGCATTCAGGCCGTTGACTTATACCCAAAGACCAGGAGGTTAATTCTTAACTGTACCGCAGCAGAGACGTATTATGCTGGCCTATCAAGAAGATTTTTTCGCTTAAAGAACTTAAGGTAATAGGAGTTTACCTACAACATCCTGGCTGGGAGAGTATTCCACATCTTTAGCGTGCGACAGATGTAAGACTCTCCAAATTTATATGTACGCATAGCGATAGTGGCTACGGTATGGGGGTGTATATTTTGGCCTGTGCGTGTGGTTCGATTGCGGAGGGAAAGGAAAGGATAAGGTTGTTTTTTTTTTTCGCCCACCTGATGGTAAGCTTGCAAATACCATAAATGTTACCAACATGTTAACAACGTGTGATGCAATTTACTGGGTTTATTAGCACGAACAGTGGATACTTTGCCGACCCGGCAGACTGGGCAAATTGCCGCCCAAAAAGTCCGCTTACCACCTTCCACATACAATGTTCGTAATGTCCCTAAGGTTGACCGAGTAAGAATGTCTAGCGGCATTAGGTCCGCCTTTGTACATAGTGCAAAAAGTTTTAAATAAATAAATAAAAAAAAAAATATTGTGGAGGTCTTCTAAAGGATCTGTTAAAGCTATCAAAAAAAATATATTTTAGATAAAATTTCTCTAGACCACAGAGGCAGTTTGTATTTTTTTATTTATAAAATATATATTTTAAATATAGATTATTATAAACACAGCTTATTTTATATTTATAAAAGTGCGGGTCGCTTTTTCCGTCATAGCGCCAACATCTTATTCGTAGGACGCTTGCAGTAGTCTCGACCCCATCTATTTTAGAACCAACCGGTCTGAGTCGAGACAGTGGCAAGCGTCCAGACGGAATCAAATTAGTAAATTGAAGATAGGGCCAATCACTGGTGTGGGATTTTACCTACTGGGACTCTTTAGCATCTTTCTACCTTCAAGGCACTTCTATTGAAGTTGGTGCTGCAGCGGAACAAGCGCAGATCAGCAAGAGTCGAAAATATGAAACGATTTGCAACAGTTACTTAGTTTGGCTTTCTATAAAGAAATTGTTCCAAGGCTCATTGACGTCTCTGTTGACAATAAGGGTGGCAGTTTTTTCTCGCAAAAATTAAGTATCCTAATTCAGAGGGGAAATGCTGCCAGTGTATTGGGCACCATGCTACAGGATATGCGATTTGAAGGAACTATATTTTTTGTAAAGTTTTTTTTTTGGGTTCAATTTAGTTTTTAATGTAATATAGTTTCTTCATAAATACATTATTATTATTTAAGTTAGTTTGTTATACGTTTTTTTACCTCGCTTTGTAAACATTTAATGAGTACTTAGTATATTTAATGAAATATATTCCATATGATTAATGCCCGGGCGATTAGATATAGGTCTAGAACGCATGGTAATAAGCCCGCGAGCCCTCAAGCATCCGTGAGCAAACTTCACCGCAAAGATTAAAGCAGACTGAAAAATGGAACGCAAACACAGAAAAAGCATTAAGTCATTTTGGCTCGTTTTAGCGAACATTTTATTTTAATTCGACTATCATTGGTACCTACTGGGGTTAGGTATTTTGCTCAAAGATTGGTTTTGAATTTTATATACAAATTTCTTAGCATTCCATGGATTCACCGTGCAGTGCCGGGTTATTTTTATTTATTTAAATTCTTTAATGCACTTAAAAATAGTACAGAGGCGAGTTATAATGCCAGTAGACATTCTTTACCAGCTAACCTTGGGGATCGAGTAAGGTGATAGGCAGTATGAAAAAAAAAAAGAAATTTTAATGATTCAGTTAATAAGTTACTTAACTAATTCTAATATACTACACATTATACCTAAACACATAAACATACATAAACCATACATACAATTATACATACAAGTACATCATTTACATTATAACTTAAATAAATACACGGTTATTTAAATAGTGTTTTATTCTGTTTCTCCAGGAACGATGTGGTTATTAAACGTTTAAAGACGCTGACAGACGGTGCACGTCTAATAGCCAAGGGCAGCTTATTCCACTGGCGAGCCGCAGATACAGTAAAGGAATCAGTGTATCTGGTTGAGGACTGAGAAGGAATCTTAAGTTGGTTGTTGTAAGAGGTTATTTATTTATTTAATTTATTTATTTACAATAATTACACGAGTAAACCCTATTACAGCAATTATAGTCATGTCATAAATACAATTCAAATTCTTAACATAAAAATTAAAAAGTTATAACTAGTCACAAATCATGATTAAACATAAGCAATTATTATAACACTCGCTATATTTCATACACCTGGATGTCAATATCGTCTAGGCATCGACAAACACATCACAAAAATCCGTTCAGTAATTTCAAATCAAATCAAATCAAAATCATTTATTCGTGGTTTTTCGGTACATAGTTATTAGGTTAGGTTAGGGTGAGCATGCAAAAAACCTACCACATGTGGTGTACGAATTCATTAAATTAACAATTATAATTTTAACAATAATCGGCTGTATTATGTAATCGGCAATATTTCGGCTGCCTGATAAGGAATCATCACATTGGAATATTTCATTAGCGCCTATACTTTTTCCGTTCAATTGGAATACATCTTTATTAAAATATAAAACTGCCTCCGTGGTCTAGCGGTTAAGTCCGTGAATTACATTTAATTAATATTTAATTTATTTGTGATATTTCTCGAGTTTAGTACGCTGGAGACATCGACGAGCTTGCCACTTGTCATGATTGGCCTATAGTAAAGTTGGCTAAATGTGAATCCGCTTATTTATAAGCGTGGTTTCTGACCACCCCGAAAGGGAAACGGTCGTGATGATACTTTACTTTACTTTTTAAAATATAAAGAGCTGGAGCCACCTTTGGTTGTAAAAATTATTTCCAATACAAAAAGTGTCACGGTTCGAACCCCATATGTACCAGAAATATTTTCTTACGTACATTTGTCATAGATTTACAGCACCACCGTTCAGGCGTCCCTCCAGTTTCTATTAATATCAACTCGTGAAATCGTTAATAATTTTCTTTTTCTTAAGGTCAAGGTCAGGAGAAAAGAAAATAGACAAATATATATATAAGTATTAGTATTAATTTGTATATCGGATGCAGATCCCGGTTGCTGATGCTGTCCGCGGTGCTGCTGTCAATTCTACAGGGCTACATCCCATCTCACTCACTGTTAGGGTACACTTTCCTGTTGTTAGGGCAGCCAAGAATTATTTAATTTAGAACTCTTTTTAATTTAATTATTAATTTGGTCTTTAGTTTTTTTCTTTTTTAATTTAATTTAATTCAATATTGGATATCTGTAATTTTATTTGTGTTGTTGGTTTTGTTTAATTGAATTTCTATATCTCTTGTTTGTATTTCTTCTGTTTTTTCTCCTTTTCTTTGAAACCATTATCAGTAATAAAGTATGTTTCCTAATTTAGCCAATGTATAAACTCAATTATATACTAACCTTTATGTTTCTGTAATGTGCTGTGGAAATTAATGAATAAGTGAAGTTTCCTCGCTGCAACACCAATTACAGACGTAACGCGTTCTTCAACAGAGCAAGTGAGTTCTTCAACGACCTGAGCATTGATGTTGATATGTTTAATGACAGTACCATATCTATTAGACGCGCAATAACAAATGAGCACTTCAGGTAGGGAAGACGTGTGTTCAGCTTATCCGTATAGAGTAATATTGGTTTATTTAGCATTGTTAGTTTAATTTTTTATTGTCTACATATTTCAATTTTTTTTAATGTAATTGTGTCTACTTATATGTGAAAACATGTTATTAGCTTAATTGTGTTTAATCTTTCATTTTATATATATATATAGTAGCTGTAAGTTTTCCTAACATAAATAAATAAAATAAATAAAAATAAGGTCAAATTCTCCAGATACTCGTTTATGTTTTGGAAGGCTTATTTCCAACAGTACTGGTCTAGGAGTCTATGTTATAGGGTCTGTGATGTAATGTGTGTATAAAAGAGGTTACTGTCTACTGCGCAATAAAAAAATGGTCGTGATAATACTTCACTTCACAATTTTAATGCGACAATATTTCTCTACGAGAGTAAATTAGATTTGGAACGAAAAATTTCACTCTCGCGAAACGATTTGATCTGAAAATCAAATAAGGGGAAAGTTTTTGCTACGTGACTAATGATCAGCGATTAGAGTGATGGACGTTACACTTTGAATCAACTGTGTACATCACCTAACTAATAAAGTGAAGTAGCATCACGAACGTAATCGAATACAGGTTTTATAGACATTAAATTAAATTAAAATAAATATATTTTATTTCAGGCATCTAAAAACCCATAATTAATCTATAACAATAATTCTAATTTTACTCTAAACTATAATCTAAATAAATTCATAATTGACAATGTCAAACTTATGTTAAAAATAGCTTTAATTATTTCGTTATCCGATTGTCTCAGTCGGTCCACAAAAGAGGCGTGCCGCTTATGAGCGAGTATAGCAAAAAAGTCGTCGACTCCGTTCTCAGCAAACTTACCAGACGCACTGCACCTCCAGGGCAACTTTAGAATACATCTAAATGCATTATTATATTGTACATGAAGCGTGTTAAAGACAGCTGTAAGCAACAAACAGAGTGATTTTTACTTGTCTTGAGCAACGCGATGTTGAAAATTGGCAATTTAATCCCAAAATGCGAACTAAACCTCTGTTTATTAACATACATACTTGTACCTATCTTCACGCCAAAGTGACAGAGACAATTGATCGTCACTTGTCACGATCACAAAAACCTTTTCGACATTTATCAACCTATTCATGTTTATTCATTCTCTTTTGTTTCGATAGCTTTTTAATGCACCTTCAGCTATTGATTTATTTATTTGATTGTGATAGGTGAGTCTTGGTATAGGACCTCTTTTCCCCACAACTTTCTTATTATTTAAATTATACTGGTTCGTCAATCTTGCTTCGCTCATCCTTTCAATATGCCCGAACCATCGGAGTATGCCTTTTTTCCCTATATTCCCTACATTCTGTTATGTATTGTGTTTTTTAAAGTATTTTATTTTAAATTGTATAATGCGAACTGTCAGCAGGATTTGTCTAATAAACGTCTTAAACTAAAAAGCTGTATTTTTCACATTATTTTATTAAAAATTACTTTTTAAAGTTCAATCATTTATTTTTACATTACGTATGCGGTCCGTCAAAGTTATACCGCATATCTGACGCAACGACCTCATTTCTACTGCATTAACCCTACTCTCATGCGTATTCTGATATATCCACATCTTCCTTCTATACATAAGCAATATATACAGCCGCAAACCTGTGGAATGAACTACCAGTAGAAATCCGACAAGCATCCAACCGAAATATGCACCTACCTTACATTTGAAATGGTCCACATTTTCCCTAAGGTTGGCTGTCAGATAATGTCTAGTGGCATTAATAATAATAATAATAATTCTTTATTTGTACAGTAGAAATTAGTTACAATAATAAATACAATAGTGAAATATTTATATAATAAATTACACGATGTGAACAATATTGACGCTACATATTTCCAATTGTATTGCACGTTGGAACCCAAACCAAGAATTTTCGTCTTGTGTCTTGGGCTCCAGCTGCACTAGCTACCCTAGTATTCTACATAACATTACATTTAAAATTAATAATAATAATTTTGATAAAACTGTAAGCTAAAACTATTCTAATCTATTGTTAATGCAAAAGCAATAAAATATTAAATAAATAATAAATTACAATAAAATAAATAATAAATTACAATAAAATAAATAATAAATAAGATAAAATTGCCATCGCCACATGTTAAAATTACAATAAATAAATGGTATCAATATTGTGATTTTTTTGTTTTATTTAAGCTTGCCTAAATCATAATATTTAAAATATTTTCAGTTTTATAATAGTCCATTGTCAGTAGCCATTCCTTTAATTTACCTTTAAAATTAACTTTGTTCATGTCATGAATAGAGAGAATACCATTGAGCTTATTATATAAGAAGACACCCAGGAAACAAAAAAATCTTGATGAGAATGCTGTATTAAATTTTTTAGCTTGGAAAACTAGATCTTTTCTTCTTTTGGTTTGATTTTGATAATTGGTATATTCGTGCTGTTTACAAACTATCTGTAAGATGAAGAGTTGCCTAACTGAGAGAACTTTGCAAGAATTGTACAAGGAGTCTGTAGGATAGCGTAAGGGTTTGAATGTCATGACCTTTAACACTGCTCTCTGAGCTCTCTCTAAAGGTATCAGTAGATATTTTGGTGCACCTCCCCAAGAACCTATACAATAGGATATAATTGACTGGCATAATGCGTAATAGACAGCTTTAAGGATTGTGTAATTTGCAACATGACGCAAGTTCCTAAATATGTAAATTAATTTACGTGTTCTAGCAGTCACTGTTTCAATGTGTTTACTAAAACTTAAGGTGCTGTCAAGAAGCACACCAAGATATTTAGCGGAATTCGTTCTCTCCATTTTTTTTCACATTAAGTCCACCCCTTGTATAACGTGCAATAAAGTTTTAAATAAAAAATAAGTGTTGGCATGGCATTGTATAGTTTATAGCGAGTCAAGCTTTGTCACTGACATTTTGACTGGTTTTAAATCGACCGGCCATTATAAGCTAGGACTACACCTGTCCAGCCGCGTGATCACGTAATTTTAAAAGTTTAGCGCATAAGTGAAGTCAGTAGGAATATTCATAATTTTGGAACTTTAATCGATCCTGGTTCTTTTAAATCAAAGCCGTAAATCCTAGACCACGCAGTTCAGCCAAACTAATATTCTCTGTATACCTTATAAATATAGGGAATAGGACGCACTACTTTGTGCTAAAGTTATAACAAGATTAGTCCCCGTAGTACAATAATCCTATTCTTTTGTTAATCTTATAAAATCTTATATTACCAAAGTAAAGGTAGGTACATGAAATCAATTTGTAAATCTGATATAGCTGAGTTTTCCTTGTAGATTCCTTCCTCAGTCAGATTAAATATTCACAGGTCACTGGAATCTGCTAAGCTGCTGGTCTTCTACTAACAGCTTACACTTTGCTGCTAAGTCTTTTTTTTTTTTTTTACTGCACAAAAACTTAAAATGAGGCACATAGGCGAGTTTAATGCCTGTTAGTCTTCCACTAGCAAAAGTAGAATCATTCAAAATAATTTAATTTACGACGTGTCATAAATGCCTGTAATAGATTTTAGTATATATAATAGGTAAGAATTTTGACAAATTAGAATAAACAAATCATCCTTTTTATATGTACATCTTACTTTCCGGAACATTTGATCTGGTGCTAATCCCGAACCGCTACCTAAGTTTCCTGAGCAAGGAATTGGGTCTAATCCCCGGTCTTCTCAAATCTTGTATCTTTGATTTGTATTATTATTATTATTATTAAATTCTTTATTGCACAAAATAAGTGTACAAAGGCGAAGATTAATGCCTACAAGGCATTTTCTAACATCTAACCTTTGGGAGAGTGTGAGATTAAGGGTAGTGCCGATATCAAGTTTAACAATATAGAATATACTACACACATTACATACTAACTTACACTGTTACATAAATCACACATATACCTATAAATAAACGTATATACACATATATATTATGCCAAATATATGTTTTTAGCCTGATGACGACTCCTGTTTGTCTAGAAATAAAGCAGTGACCAAGCGCTTAAAAACGTGGACAGACGGCGCGTGTCTAATAGCGAGTGTATTCGTGACGTGCTGCAAACTATACTTCTTATTGGTTATTTCTTCATCACATACACTACTAAAATATTTAATTTTGAGCGGTAGTAGTTCGTAAGTACGCTTTTCTTTAAACCCTAAAAAGATCGATTCGGACTCTGCCATGTACCAATAAGAAATAATAATTAAATTAAAATTAAATTTAATATATTTTATTTCAGGCATTTAAAAACCCATAATTAATTTAAACAATAATTCTAATTCTAATCTAAACTATAATCTAAATAAATTTATAATTAACAAGGTCAAACGACCTTATGTCAAAAATAGCCTTAATTATGTCGTCATCAGATTGTCTCAGTCGGTTCACAAAAGAGGCGTGCCGCTTGCGGAGTATGGCAAAAAGTCGTCGACTCTGTTCTCAGCAAACATACCAGACGCACTACACCTCCAGGGCAACTTTAGAATACATCTAAATGCATTATTATATTGTACACGAAGCGTGTTAAAGGCACGCCTCGTGTACAATTTCCAGAGATGACTGGTGTAGAACGCCTGGCAGTACGCAACAAACAGAGTAATTTTAACTTGTCTTGAGCAAAGCGCAAACCTTCGAGCCAACATATTGCAATAAATAATAATAATAAGGTCCTCGTTTCACTAATACTAATTTGTTGAACAAAAAAATAACATTACGGTCTAAAATTCGACCTTACTTACCGGTCTCGCCAGACTGGTAAGTGTAGGTCGAATTTTCCAGAAATTTCAGAAAGACATTCAATTCAATTCAATTTGTTTATTTTTGCAAGTAGGCATAGGACAAAAAGATATGTATTCTGCACTTTTACACGTAAATTTTTACAATATTGATATAAAATGATATAATTTTATAGTACATATTGGTGAATCTGGAGCAGTACATGATAACCATCATTTGGAAAGAGAAACAATAAAATAATAAAATAACAAAATTATAAATACAGAACAGTATTGACCGTAAAGACTGGATGACCTCCACACCACACACTCTCTGTTCTCGGGGCTGTAATGATGTTAATGATTAGGCTATGCAAACTTCACATATCTCAGCCTTCTACAGTAAGATGTTACTAGTTGGTAATAATGACAAAGCAAACACTATAGATAAAGGGGATAAAGCAAACATATAATCCAGACTAATAATAACAAATGAATGTAAGAAAAGTATCGAAAAATGTTCCAATAAACTATTTGTTTTGTGTGATAGATGATAGTGGTATCAGAAGTAAATAAAACAGCGCCCGTGACTTCTCGCCCGAAGTAATATCTTACATGACGTAAGCAAAAACGGCAACATATGGCCGAGACATCTTGCTATAGATGCTAAAGCTGCCATAAACATAGACGTAGATGCGAAATTTAGATACGGAATAATAAAACATCTTTATTGCACAAAAACTAAATTTACTAAAAATAAACTCAAAGGTTTTTAATTGATCGTTGTGGTGCAGTTCTGTATATGTTTTATTTTGTAAATCTGATATAGCTGAGTTTTCCTTAAATATTTCTTTCTCAGTCCGATTAAATATTAACAGGTCACTGGAATCTGCTAAGCTTACTTATTGGACGACTTGGCTGCTTAGTCTTCTACTAGCAGGAGTAGAATCATTTTAAATAATAAAATTAATGACGTTTTATAAATGCCTGTAATAGGTTTACGTGAATAAATAAATTTTGACTTAGATTAATGTGCACAGGCGAGCTTTATGACGTAAGGCATTTTCCACCAGCTAACCTTTGAGAGTTTTAACGGATTACAGGCAGAGTGCCAAGTAGTACTAACAACAATAATAATTTATACTATTTATTTATTAAAAACTTTATTGCACAAAGTACAAAGGCGGACTTAATGCCCGTAGACATTTTCTGACAGCCAAACCTTAGGGACAAATTAGAACATTTATAGGTGCAATGAAATAAATATTAATACTACATATTATAATATATACGAGGATATCTGGCGTGGCGAGTGTAGGCCAAATTCTCCAGTTCTGGAAGGCCCATCTCCAGCAGTGGAGGTCTAGGACGCTGTGTTTTAGGGGCTGTAATGAATGAATGAATGAATATCTATATTACAATACATATAATTACATATATACATAAATCAATAAAAACACACTATAATATGATATTAAAATTAAAATAGAGAAAAGAGTGAAACATCAGTTTAATACAGACAAATATGTAATCTTTAGTTATTCTGAGAATCGTCACAGAATTAATTAGTCTATTACTGCATTGCCGGTTATGGTAGTGTTCGACGTGCACATTCAAATTGATATTGTTGTTTTATACATATCTTTACACCAAATCCATTGCGAGGTAGGCAGAGACAATTGAGTGCCACATCTGACTGTCACGACATCCCTCATTCGATTTTTAGACATTAATTAACCTCTTCATACATGCCCTTTTGTTTCGATGGCTTTTATTGCACATTTAGCTATTGTTTTATTACTTTGATCGTAATAAGTGTTGGTCTGCCAGGGCATCTTTTACAACCAACGATCGAAGCATGCCTTTCCTTATTTTTATCCCTATGCATTCTTCCATACATTTTAGTATTTCATCATTGCGTATGCGGTCTGTCAAAGTGACGCCGCATATTCGACGCAACGACCTTATTTCTACTGTATTAACTCTACTCGCATGCGTATTCTGACATATCCACGTCTCACTTCCATACATAAGTGTTGGTATCAGCATGGCATTGTGTCGATTGTGGCGAGTCGAGTTTTGCCTCTGACATTTTGACTGGCGATTAGTGACTGCAGGGCACCGTTGAAACTATTTTCCGCGTTTACATTTTTTTCAATATCCCTATCATACTTCCCTTCTGCAATGAAAACACTGCCCAGATATATAATTTCATTTACTTGTTCTAGATTTTCATCATCAATCTTTATTGTCACGGTTTCACTAACAATTCATCGACTTGCATGCTACGGAAGTGTTAAATACACGTTCACAAGCAGCTTGACAAAAAAAGAACGAAAAATGCAAAAATAAAAGTAAACTTCTTTGTTTGTAAGTCATTTGCTTTGAAACATTATCATGAAAAAAATTAAGGTATAAATAATATTATTTTATATGTAAGTTAAGAATCATTATAAAATATATCCTTTTAGGGTTAATGTTTTTTAATGCATTTCTTAGTTTTTTTTTTATAAACAATATATAATTATAATAAAACCGTCATATTTAGTCCTTATCTATATGTTATGTCTATGGCCATAACTTTGTTTTCTTTGTTCGAATATAATAATAGAATGACTTGTAATTTTTCTACCTCGCACGAATAAGATGTTGCCATCGTGAAAATCTCATTCGCAATAGTGGTGTGCTACACTTTAGTTATGTGAAATCATTCAATTATTGTTTTGATATGGAATAGTGAATAGTTTTTGTATTATTATAAAGTTAAATATTTATAGTAAAGGTCATGTTAAATTCTTTTGGTATATTCAATAAGTCTTGTTTCATTCAGTAAGTCTTGTTTCAAGCAATGTTTTTTTATATAAATAACACTTAGAATATTAGTTACAATTTTTTTTTTTAAACTTTATTGCACTATGTACAAAGGCGGACTTAATGCCGCTGGCATTCTCTGACAGCCAAACCTTTAGGACATTTAGACAGTATAGATGGTAGGTACAATCATTAATTAAGTTATATTAATATCTGGTAGGCGAACTGATGGTGGCTTTGCCCAGTCTGCCGAGGCGCGGAAGTATCCACCGTTCGTGCCGATAAACCCAGTGAAGTATATGCAAACGTTTCAGGATCAGGCTCGAATTACCGTCATGCCCAATCAAGCCAGCATGGTGTTGGAGACTTTATGTCAGTCATGAGTGTCCCGTTGCTAACATTCATGGACCTTGGGCGTCACTTACCATCGGGTGGGAGCAAAGTCACATTTCGTGCTAGTATAAAAAAAAAAATATATATATTCATTACAGCCCCTAGACCTTGATGAGTGTAGGCCAAAATCCTCCAGATATATGTTCTGGAAGGCCCATCTCCAGCAGTGGAGGTCTAGGACGCTGTGTTCTAGGGGCTGTCATCATAATCATTATTACAGCCCCTAGACTTACTGTTGGAGATGGGTCTTCCACAACATATATTTATCTGGAAAATGTGGCCAACACTCATCAAGGTCTAGGGGCTGTAATGAATATATATATATTTTTTATACTAGCACGAAATGTGACCTTGCTCGAAATTATATAACTCAAAATTATATATAAAAATCTAGCTCATCGGAAAGTTAATAAATCAATTACAAAATTCGACCCGGATTCTAGTAAATCGAGTTAATAAAAACATGGTAAAAAGCTATCAAATTGAAATTAAAGCGACAGTAATTTCAGAATAAAGCATGAAAGTGAAGAAGGAATTTGAAATATAACTCTCGGTTGAAGAGATAACTCATGTTCCTAATCGATATCGAGTCGGGTCGTCCCACAAATCACAGCACCCGAGTATCAGCCTGAGTGCGCGGGTGATACATTGCGTCGGATAAAAATATTTCTCTAGCAAAAAGAACCTGTTGATACAAGATATGGGCGTCTTTCGGGCGAAAGGTTTTTTATTCGAGGCACGACATGCTCATTCCTGTTGGATGGTTAACGGTTGGATTTAGAAATAGATGAACTACCAAAAAGTTTTGTCACTTAAACTTAGTACACTGAGAAAAGTACGCCTATTAAAATATGACTAGGCGTCTTAACCATTTTTATACTGGCACTACATATGACTACGAATAATAATAATAATAATAAATTATTTATTGTACAAAACCAAAACAAGTGCAGGTACATAGGCGAGCTTAATGCCGTAAATGCATTTTCTACCAACTAACCTTTGTGACTGAGAGCTGTAAGAAGCGGGTGCAGAAGATTACGAAGAAAATCGATAGTTGAATATATTTATTACTATATGAAACACAAATTAATAACATACATATAGTACTTATTATATGCAATATAATATACATAGATAACTATCCTAAATATATACC
Organism: Tinea semifulvella; assembly: GCA_910589645.1. NCBI lineage: Eukaryota > Metazoa > Arthropoda > Insecta > Lepidoptera > Tineidae > Tinea > Tinea semifulvella. The sequence continues at coordinate 3,586,768 of OU342611.1, read as the reverse complement.
TAAATATAAAATACATATGTGGTCTAGTGGTAACAAACGTTGCCGTGAACTCGGGAACTCGTGGGTTCGATTCCCACCGGGGGCAAGTTGTACATTGTATAATTTGTCTCGGTCTGGTTGTTTATATGTATAATATGTATATATTTACAAAAAAAAAGTATAATATGTAGTTTATCAACCATCTAGTTTCCGTAACGCAAGCCTCGTAGCTTACCACGGAAATTAGATGGCGCTGTGTGAAATATGAAATATTTATTTATTTATTATATATATATTCGTATACGTATATATATAATAAGTAAGTTATGGCGACTTATTCTGTTTGTGAAGTAAGTATTTGTATAATTTATCTTTAAATATTTGGTGCCTGTCTGATAATCGAGTATGCGCCCACCATCAGGTATTAGCCAGTTGCTAATCAGAGACTCATGACTGATATCAGTCCCTAACGACGGCATGACGGCAATTCGATCCTAATTCCGAAACGTGTGGATACACTTTACTGGGTTTATCAGCACGAATATATAATACTTCGCTGCCCCACCAAAAGAGGCAAATTACCACCATCAGTCCGCCTACCACCTGCTTGTTGTTCTCGTGTCTAATGCCAATTTATACTTTCAAGGAGAACTAATATTGCAAGCTAGAAACAAGACTTACTGTCAGCCTTGGTTGTATGGGCTAGACACATTGCCTTCCCTATCACCTCATTTATCATCGGGAGATGTGAACACACACAAAAAAGCATAAATTATTTAATAAATTAATTGTAATTTAACACCAAAACACGATAAGAGAAGAGGCTTCGCATCCCCGTCGGTAATTAATGTAATTCCAATGCTGAGTATTTACCTGAAACAAAAGATAAAATTCATTAAAAAACAGCTTTCAAAGACACTAGACTATAAAATCATGTCAAATCGCTATGATTAAATATAACAGTACAAGATACGTAGAAAAGCGATATTCACGGATCGAAATCCACTTTTGAAATAACTAATTACGCTAACAAGAGCAATAGTGAAGGGTTGCCTAACGAAATATGGTCTAGACTATCCTATATAGATGTAATTTTTCAAGTAAGCGTTGATTGCTACTGTCTAAAATTCGAGAAATGTCAAAATGTGCAAAAAGGAATGGATTTTATAAAAAAAAAAAACAGCATCATATTTTTTTTAAGTCCCTTGAAAAGTTTAACATTTGAAATTACTTCCTAAAATTTGCATTTTTAAGCTGTCGCTTACTGATAGTGTCCTATCAGCTAGTATTTGCTTTACGTCAGTTTACTATATTTAACATCAAGTTTGGATAGGTCTACTTCACTACTGATTCGATTGTATCGTTGGTTTTGTTGTTTTTGCTTCTTCAGGAATTGTATGCTTTTAACACGTTTTGTCTGCTGTGTTTACTACTAACTCAATGCTATCAGTGAAAATTTGTAAGGCTTTAAGTTACTATATTCCTATTGTATTATTTTAGAGGCTGTAAATAAAATAAAAAATAGGTATAATAATACAGAATGTTTTTTTTTAAACAATGCAAAGTATAATAACGACCATATTCCTTACGGGGTTGTCAGCAATCACGTTTTTGTAGGGAGCCCATCATAACAAGTAACTATATAGTCGATGTTAGGAAGGAAACTTACTTCAGGAAACTGCAGGAATCTAAGTCTTTTGTCAAAATTTCTGAGACCGATTCCCAGCCAGCAATTTTTATTTTTATATAGCATGACATGTGGCCTTGCGCCCACCTGATGGTAGATGGCGGGTAAGGTCCATGAGTGTTCATGTTAGCAACTGGAATCAGACACTCATGACTGACATCTGACTTGACTTTTCTGGGTTTATCGGCACGAACGGTGAATACTTCCCCGCCCCGGCAGACTGGGCATATTACCACTAGAAATTGCAAACCGGACCCGGCCGGGCCCGGTGCCCTTTTAGACATCCATCGGACCCGGCCATTCATACCGGGCCCGGTAGGTACGAAAACTGCGGCACGGAAGCCCCAACTTGTAGAAAACTGGCATGGCAAGCGCTGCGAACCGCGATGTTGCCGTTCTGTTGTTTATTATTCTAATACTATGTTTTCAAATAGTTACATTAGTATTAGTAATTAACTTTAAGCAAGTCTTTCTCTTTACTCTGTATAGTATTAGTAATTAAATTACGAGCGACTTCCTCTAAATCCAGGCATTTCATCAGCGCGTGGAAGATCATTTCTATCCTAAACTTAATTGCTAAATACTAATGCTTGCTTAAAATTAATTAGTAACACTAATGTTACTATTCCGTTCATAAGTAAAACTAACTAATTCTGTATTAAAAACTCGTGATTTTGAGACTGATTATTGTTGATTTGCTGGTTTGAAATAAATAGTATTCCGTAACCTTGAATCATTGTATTTTTCCTCCATTTACTTAAAGCAAATTTTCATAAAATACTTCAAAGGTTTCATGCTAACACATCAACCCGGGTTGGCGGCGAATGTGACCGGACCCGGCCGGGTTAAAAACATACCGGGTTGCAATCTCTAATTACCACCACCAGTCCGCGTACCATCTATTAAATTGTCGACTTGAAAAAAATAACCAGTATAGTTGTAATAAATAAAAAGTGGATTTTATTCATAACCGATCGGTGAACGTAGCTCTTCTACGGAACCTTCACACACCTACACTGTTAATACACATACACTTACATAATGATGCGTAGATGGATTTTTAATATAGTCTCTTTATTTTTATTCTTATGTTTATTTTCTAAGTAGTTTAAAATTGTTAATAATCCGTTCATGCTATATGTTTAGTGAAAATAATGTTATTCCGTAATTGGCTAGGTAATCATTTAATGTAAATATTTATTTGTAAAAAACAGCTGTGAAATAAGTAAATGAATAATAATAATAAATATTTCCAGACAGGTCACACAGCGCCATCTAGTTTCCGTGGTAAGCTGCGAGGCTTGTGTTACGGAAACTAGATGGTTGATAAACTACATATTATACTTTTTTTTTTTTGTAAATATATACATATTATACATATAAACACCCAGACCGAGACAAATTATACAATGTACAACTTGCCCCCGGTGGGAATCGAACCCACGACCTGCCGAGTTCACGGCAACGTTTGTTACCACTAGACCACTTGTAGTATAATAAAATATATATTAAAATAAACATTTTATCAAATTACAAACGGGGTATAAAATAAAAAACATAGTCGATATATCGAGAAATACTGAATAATTTATCCGTCTTTGCGTAGTTAATTGGTCTAGAAAAATATTTATGAAACTATCGAAGTGAAATTTTTTAATGAGCATGAGAAAATAATTTCGTATTGCGATTCCTTTTACAGGCAATACTAAAAGCATATCGTATTGGCAGAGAGGTAGGTGTTTGTTCATCCGCGATACAGCCTCTGTAGTGGAGACTTGCACTCTCACCAGAGACATAAATACAGGTATGTCCATAAGTATTTTGATCTTCGTTAAAAAACTCGTCTATCTACACTTTCTAAATAGCACCCAATAATTTAATAAGTGTATATATGTATAACAATTGTGCTTGGTATATTCATTTCAAATATCATTTGTGTATGTCTTAGTTTATAGTATGACAATGCCTCTTTACAGCAGCTATAATTTAAATGACATCTTAAATTGTTTTTGTTCCAATTACAGTACGAGAATGCTTTTTTAAAAAACGCCACGGCGCGGTGTATATAAGAACGCGTTCCCTAAATCCTACAAAGGTCGGTTGAAACCCACCCGGCATGTACTAATGAGAAATACACTTTTCCTACGTACATTTGTCATAGATTTACAACACCACCGTTCCCGTGCCTCGGAAAGCACGTCAAGCCGTCGGTCCCGGTTCGACATAAATAATAAATGCTTTTTTACAGCGGCTATAATTTAAGGGACATCTTAAATTGTTTTTATTCTAGATATAACATAACAATGCCACTTTACCATATAATTGTTTGTGTCTTAGCTTGTAGTATGACAATGCCTTATTACAGCAGCAATAATTTAAGTGACATCTTTATATTATTTAATAACTGTTAATTTAGATATATTTTCACAGTCATATAAGTATTGGGAGGACGCACTGGTTAAATTGGTGAAATTGACGCTCTGATGGATAGAATTCGAAACGTTGATATTCTTCAGAGAACGAAAGTTACTGACATAGCTTTTAAAATTAGCAAGCTGAAGTGGCAATGGGCCGTACACATCTGCCGCAGAACCGACGATCGATGGGGCAAACGGGTTCTAAAGTGGAGACCACGTACGGGAAGACGCAGAGTGGGACGACCCCCCGCCAGATGGACAGATGACCTAAAGAAGGTCGCTGGTGGGGGTTGGATGAGGGTAGCGAAAGATCGCGTTAAGTGGCGAGCCTTAGGGGAGGCCTACATCCAGCAGTGGAGAGATACAGGCTGATGATGATGATGATGATGATAAGTATTGTGTATGTGTGTATAGGTACTATGAAAATATGTCTTAAACGACAGTAATTGTATTTCTCAGAAAGTTGATTGACTACATTTCACAAAAGTATACTAAGACTTCAATAAACTTTGATAATTTTAGAATGTGCGAACGAGAGAGATACTCGTATAAAAATTGCCTGTTGTGTCTAATTAACTTAGATAAACCTAAACTTGAATCTATATTTAAATTTGTTGAACCTGATCCTTTTGTATATACGTCTACGCCTCGCGCTCATTCTATGCTTGCTTTCACGCTTCTCTGGGCACTGCTTCCTCTTCTAATTTGTCTAAGGTTACACGTGTTTCAATATCACAGTGATGCTATTTTTATTCGCACAGAATTCGAACCAGTGAATTTCAAAGTATGCCTTTTTTAAATTACGATTATACTTAGCCTCATTTTTAAAACAAAACAATTTAGGACTATGATATACAAAATAATAAATACATAAAAGTAAAAAGTATCATTTCGGGGTGGTCAGAAACTACGCTTATAAAGAAGCGGATTACCATTTAGCCAACTTTACTATAGGCCAATTATCACAAGTGGTAAGCTAGTCGATGTCTCCAGCGTACGAAACTCGAGAAATATCACAAATAAATTAAATGTATTTATTTACATCAATCAATATTTTTGAATATAACCAAAAATATATAAATAATCTGAAATTTCAGCAACTGCGCATGGTGTCACATGTTATTTACAGCATTAAATTAAACAATCATAGTGTTAAGGATTTGATGGATATTTTTTGTTTAGATGCTAGATACTGTTGACGCCATGCCATCCACCTACAATTTCAGGCCAAGTATGGGCTTCCAATTGATGTAGAAGGCTACCACACCTGCTGGGATCTCTAGGTGGACAAACGCTATGGAAATAGTACAAAGGAGGGGACTTACCAGGATTGCACCACCACACTTATCACTATTCACAGTTTTAGGCGAACGAGATTTTTTTTATTTTAAAGATTATTCACGATTTGGTTAGTTGCAGCTTGTGGCAACCGCGCGCGGCCGTTGCGTCCGAGTCTTGTTTTCGAACTGTCACTGTTTTATGCTCGCCATCCTCGTCAGAGGGCGCGGGCGGCGCGGAGTAATGGAACACAGGGTTTGGAATCAATTAGGACTTTGGATAGAGGTACCAAGCCACAACATCTCCCCCCCTTTGAAACCAGCCTGGGGTTTCACATTCCATCACCAACCAAAAAACCCAAGACACCGGCATGAGTGTGTACTCAGGTAATAGCATTCCTAGGATAAAGCTGATACAGAAGCCTATCCTAAGTTAAATGATAGTGTTAAGATTGATAAAAGATATATTATAAATATGATAAATCTATAATAACTAAATAGAATAAGTTAGAATTATAGAAAATAATGTATAAGATAAATAGATAAGTTATTCGTAAATAGGCAAAGGACAGACCTTAACAACAGGCCTGACGAGACTAGATCCGCTGGCTAATCGTAAGGTTACGACGCGCGTCACGTTATCACGGCCTGGGTGAGTTTTCTCGACTTTGCCCAGTCTCCACTCTAGGGGTGGTAAGTTAGGTTCGATGATAGATACGATATCACCGACCTGAGGTTCCCGCCTATGCGCAGTAAACCATTTGACCTTTTGTTGAAGTGTATGAAGATAATCTCTCTGCCAAGTGCGCCAGAAGGACTGTGTTAGCTTCTGGAGCATCTGCCAGCGAGTTCTGAACGTCACTTGGGTCTCGTCAAATTGATACTCGGGTAACGAGACCAACGGTCTGCCGACGAGGAAATGTCCAGCCGTCAGAACGTCCGCTTCGTGAGGGTCCGAAGAGAGCACACAGAGAGGCCGGGAATTTAACATCGCTTCGACCTTGGTTAAGACGGTAACGAACTCCTCAAATGTAAGAAGCTGAGTACCGATAACGCGTTTAAGATGATATTTTGTTGACTTGATGCCGCTCTCAAAAATACCTCCGAAGTGCGGTGCACCTGGAGGGTTCAGTTTCCACGTGATATGACGTTCAGATAAAAGATTGAATATTTGTTGATTATTTGTTTTGAATAGGTCATACATTTCGTTTAGGTATCGCTTAGCGCCGACGAAATTTGTGCCGCAGTCGGTAACGATTGAACGACACAAACCCCGACGGGCCACGAAACGATCCAGTGCAGCTATAAATGCTTCCGTTGTAAGTTCTGTAACCAACTCCAGGTGCACCGCCTTCGTGGATAGGCAAACGATAAGGCACACGTACGCCTTATACGAACGCGCGTTTCGTCGCCTACTTTCTTTTATAAGAAACGGACCTCCGAAGTCGATACCTATATTGTTAAAACAACAACCCTGCTCAAGCCGGGGAGCGGGTAAATCGCCCATTACAGGTTGAAAAGGAATCGGTTTACATTTAAAACACATTACACACCTTGATAACAACGATCGGATGCGGTTCCTGATACCCAAGATCCAAAACTGGCGTTGGACAAGTGATTGTAAGGTACGAGGACCGCAGTGAAGGTAAGTTGCATGGAAATGATTTATTATATAGGTACTTAGTTTAGATTGTTTAGGTAAAAGATAAGGGTGTAATGTGTTATAATTTAAGTTGGAATGTTTTATACGTCCTCCTACACGTATTAAATTAGAAGAATCAATAAACGGAGATAGTTTTTGAAGATTACGGCTGCACGATTTGTTATTTTTTATTAAGATATATTCGTTAGAGAAATATGTTTTTTGTTCATGTTTGATTAGGTTATGTAACGCGTAACTTAGCTCCGCTGTCGTCAGTGCTCCACGTAATCGTAAGTTTTGCGTTAGCTTTAAATTGTTTTTATATCGCAGCCACCACGCGACACCGCGTTGTAGCCGAGAAAAGGTTGAATAATAATTTGTAAATTTTGTTATTACAGATTCTTCGATGTTTGTTTGTACGATGAGTGTATTAGATTTTAGTTCAGGTACTGGGCTGCAATCTTGATTAAATGTAAAAGACGGCCAGCTGATTTGATCTTGGCCCAGCCAACTCGGACCGTACCACCACTGGTGAGTTTCGGCAAGTTGTGAGCACTTTAATCCCCGACTACAGTGGTCGGCGGGATTCTCGAATGTTGACACATGTCTCCAGCTCGCGGGAGGAACAAGGTCGTTAATGCGCACTACTCTGTGAGCTACAAAGGTCTTGAGTAGGTGCGGCTCGGTTCGTAACCACGATAAAACGGTACTGCTATCCGTGAATGCTACAGTTTCGGTAAGCTTCAGTTTGTTACCTAACAAATTATGTGTATGATGCAGAACCTTTGCTAGCAGCACGGCACCACACAGCTCTAATCGATTCACGGTGAGTACTTTTAGAGGAGCTACTTTTGATTTAGCTATAAGTAAGTTTACGGATATGTGACCATCATTTGTGACTGACCGGAGATAAACCGTACACCCGTACGCTTTACCCGACCCGTCACAAAATCCAATCAGCTGACAAGTTTGTACTCCTTGCGGAAGTACACAACGATTGATTGTTATTTTGCTTAAGTTTTTAAGCTCGCTGCAAAACTCATTCCACCTGTTTGCTAGTTCAATGGGAACTGGTTCATCCCAACCGATTTGTAGACGCCACAAACTCTGTAAAATTAACTTTGCTAAAAGAACAACAGGCGTGAGCCATCCCAGTGGGTCGTAAATACGAGCTACACACGATAAGATGCCACGTTTTGTGTTTGCTGTGTTGATTTCAGAAGATGTGTACAAAAAGTTGTCGGTGGTCGGATCCCATTGAATTCCCAAAATCTTGATTTTGCAGGTTTCGTCTTCATCGAATTGTTTTGGAGTTTGACAGTGTTCTTCAGGTAAGTCTGCTAGAAGTTGTGAACAATTACTGCTCCATTTGCGCAGTTGAAATTGCCCACGACTTAGCATTTTTATTAATTCGTCTTTTAGTTTCAGGGCTTCGCGGATAGATGGCGCTCCGGTGGTTATGTCGTCGACGCAGATTTCTTCCCTAATGACTTCGGAGGCGCGCGGGTAGCGGGCACCTTCGTCTTCGACCAGCTGATGCAGCGTGCGTATCGCCAGGTAGGGCGAGCTACTCACGCCGTAGGTGATCGTGTCTAGTTCGAACTCAGTTACCGGCTGAGAAGGAGAATCACGCCATAACACGTGTTGCCACGGCCGATCTTCGGGACGAATTAATATTTGCCGATACATTTTGGTAATATCGGTTGTGAACACAATTTGATGTAAACGGAATTTTGTTATGATGTCAGTTATATCTACTTGCAGCTTAGGCCCTTTGTAAACGATGTCGTTCAGTGACATGCCGTTTGAACTACGGGCGCTGGCGTCGAAGACGACCCTAAGACGAGTAGTTTTGCTCTCAGGCCGAACGACGCATTGATGTGGGATTAGGTATTTACCTGAAGGGGAGGTAACACGATGCATATGATTTAATTGTTCATACTCATGCATAAAGTTAGTATATTGTGATTTAAGATCAGCTTGACGAGTTAAACGTTTTTCTAAATTCTGTAGACGAGAATATGCATGTTTGTATGAATTTCCCAGCTCCGTGGTGGGCTTCAATAACATGGGTACCGTATATCTACCGCTGTTATCACGAGTGACATGTTGTTTGTATAGCTGTTCGCACAGTACATCTTCAGGGACGCTAATGCTGATCGCGGGGGGCTCCTCGACCTCCCAGAACCGCTTGACCACCTCGTCTAAGGCGAGGGTGGAAGCGACCAGGGAGGTGACCGTCGACGGCGGACGACAGCTCGGGTCGAGTCGGCCGGACAGTACCCATCCGAAGATGCTGTGGAGTGCGACAGGAAGTCCAGGTCCTGGCGCGATCTGTTGTCCATCGTAGATCTCGTGGAATAACTCTGCACCTAATAATAAGTCCACTTCCGACGGTTTGTCGAAGTCTTTATCGGCTAAAATTAGGTGGCTATAATGTTGACGGATAGATGAGGGTAATTCTGTTACAGGCATTTTAGACGTGATTTGTTGCATTACGATAGGTTCAATGTTAAAAGTTTTATTTTCAGATTCTAAAGGTAAAATAGTACATGATGTTATGCCATTCACCGAATGTACTGTGTTTTGACCGAGCCCGGCTACCGATAGGTTACATCGGCGTAAAGGTAAGCCGAGGCGTCTAGCGCAAGCGGTGGTAAGGAAACAATCCTGCGCGCCGCTATCTATGAGCGCACGGACTGTGCACGTGTTACCGCTGGGCGCACGCACACGCACGGAGCAGGTACCGAGCAACACAAGCGCGCGACTGCTGCCGAGATGCGCGCTGGTGCCGGCCTGGACATCCGGAGTGCACACGGTCTGCTCGTGGAGTAGTGTATGATGACGTTCACCACAAGTTACACAGCTGGTTTTCGAGATGCACTGACTAACGTTATGATTTGACCGTAAACAGTTAATACAGATTCGCTTTTGTTTGACTAAGTTATGTCTTTGTTCAACATTAAGCCCTAGAAACGTTGGACACCTGTATATAGAATGCGGTAATTCACAACACACACATGTATAAGTAAATAAAGAAGAATTTGTTTGCTGAGTCAGAGTCGAATGTTTATTAAAATTATTGGTTTTATTTTTGTTATATTTTGGATAATTGTTATTGTTGTTTTTATTATTGTTGTTATATGTACGTGCCATGCTGGGTTGAGATAAAGTTAATAACTTACAATCACTAGTTTCTAAGATTTTAAGATAATCTTGAAGAAACTTTAATAGTTCTGTAAATGTTGGAATTTGGGACGTATTCTGTATCTCGAACCGCTTCCGAGTGTCGGTATCGAGGGCACGTGCAGTTAAGTGAAATAAAATAAATTCACCCAAGTCTTTTATATTCATAGCTTTAAGAGCGTTAACACATTCAAATAAAACATTTGTTAAAGATAAAAGTTCTTGAAAATTTAATGAATGTTTTAGTTGAGGCAGGTTACATATTTTCCCAAGATATGTTGAGGCTAAAACACGCTCATTTTGAAACCTGTCAACTAGATTATTTAAAACAATTTCATAATTTTCAGAGGTTATTGGCAACCCCTTGGCCATTGTTAAAGCGGATCCTGATAAACACGAGATTAGATAATGGTATTTTTCTACAGATGATAGTGCATTATTTTGATGCACTAACGATAAATAAGTGTCATAAAAAGTTCTCCAGTGTTCGATTTCCCCATCAAACTTAGGTAATTCTAATTTCGGTAACCGTGCTTGTACCCGGCTATTCGATGCTGTCTCAACAGGCGATACGTATGCGGGTGCGCACAACTCTTCTGCGACGCTAAGTACTTGGTAGTAAAGGTCATCGAACGCCGATACTTTTTTTAAATCGATTTGACAGTCTGGGTTTTGTTTTAGTTTTAAAACGTTAATTTCGCGAATCGCCGTTGAAAAATCATTTTTTAATGAATCGACACGTTTGAATCGACATTTAAAAATTTGTAATTTGCCTCGATCCGATTTGGCCTCTTTTGATAAATCGAATAATATTTGAATGTCTTTAAATATATAACTTAGTTCTAGATTTAAAATTCGTAACTCTGATTCTATTGTTTTGTCTTCCTTTGCGCTATTCGAGGTCGCCATTTTGTTTGGTGACCGTGGCGTAAATAAGAAAGAGATAGATAGTTATAGATAAAGAGATATATAGCGATAAAATAAAATAAAAATGTTCGTTATAGACTACCTACAAAAATTGAATGCTATTTTCCGAGTACACATTTACCGTAAATGGATGAAATAGCATCAACAATATGTAGCAAATACGTTGTAGATTATGTATTTTTACTAATAGCTATAAGATTTTTATTTTAAATGCTATAAAAGTAACGATATAGGCGCTGTATTCGTTCTCGATTGGACCACTTAATGTTAAGGATTTGATGGATATTTTTTGTTTAGATGCTAGATACTGTTGACGCCATGCCATCCACCTACAATTTCAGGCCAAGTATGGGCTTCCAATTGATGTAGAAGGCTACCACACCTGCTGGGATCTCTAGGTGGACAAACGCTATGGAAATAGTACAAAGGAGGGGACTTACCAGGATTGCACCACCACACTTATCACTATTCACAGTTTTAGGCGAACGAGATTTTTTTTATTTTAAAGATTATTCACGATTTGGTTAGTTGCAGCTTGTGGCAACCGCGCGCGGCCGTTGCGTCCGAGTCTTGTTTTCGAACTGTCACTGTTTTATGCTCGCCATCCTCGTCAGAGGGCGCGGGCGGCGCGGAGTAATGGAACACAGGGTTTGGAATCAATTAGGACTTTGGATAGAGGTACCAAGCCACAACACATAGTCTACAGTCTATATAAGTAACTGCCACTGTGGTCTAGCGATTAAGTCAGTGGTTTTAGACGCGGATGAACCGGGTTCAATTCCTAGTCCGGACACAATAAATTATTTGTAATGTTTTTCGAGTTGGTTCTCAGGAGACATCGGCGAGCTTGCCACTTGTCATGATTGGCAATATAGTAAAGTTCGCTAAATGTGAATCAGCTGATTTATAAGCGTGGTTTCTGACCACTCCGAAAGGGAAACGGTCGTGATGATGATACTTTTTAAAACGAGGAGAAAAATAGTGTTGACCAGTGTTATGCATATTTCAGCAAAAATTATCAGAGCAAAAATGTCATCTGAATAATAACATGACTGTGTGTACGAAGAGCGTCTCTGTGTGCGAAAGCCACGAGGTAATCCTATCGCGTTTGAAACGAAGCGCCATGCCGCCGCAAACATTAAAAAAGAGCGAAAATGACATTTCCAATTTTCTACTGTTGCTCCCGGGCAAATTCATTTTATTTGTAGGCCGGGATTTGCTCCCCGCTGTCTGTCAGACGCGGATTGGTCGGTAGTTGGCAATATTTCATTGCCATCAAAGGAATTTCGGAGTTCCGCAAAACTGGATGCTCTTTATATACATATAATTTGTGCGGAAGATTTTTCATTTGCACGGAATAGACGTTGTCCTAATAGAACGCAACTACGCGGATGTATCGCAACGTGGCATAATTTCGCGCGACTTATTTTTGTTCTCAATCACGACTTTCGTGATTAAAAAATGATAAATCTAAAAAAACACAGTTTTACTATTTTAATAGTATATTTACTAAGTTTAAACTCATAATTGAATATATGCAATAATAATAAAAATATGCAATAACCAAGCATATGTTTTTTTTATAGCTACCAATATTTTTATGAAAATGATATCGCATTGTCAACTTAAATCAAGTAAGGTATCGTATTATTTGTATTAGCAAGTTGATTTTTTAAAATCGACGCATACTTGCGATGAGAGCCTCTACCACAGTCCTAAAAAGTAAAGTATCACCACGACCGTATCCCTTCCTTATGGTGAGAAAGAGGAAGAAAGAAGCGGATTCGCTTTTATTCGCTACTATAGGCTCATCATGACACGTGACAAGCCCGTCGATATCTCGTACTAAACTCGAGAAATATCACAAATAAATGAAATAAAATATTATATAAAATATATATATTCCAGACCAGGAATCAAAACGTCTAAATCTACGTACTTAACTGCTATACCACGAAAGCAGCACAGGCAAACTCTGCTTATCTGTAATAAAAACTGAAAGGCATTAACTCGGTTGAACATTTTTTTTTTACAATAAGGAGTTAATTAACAAAATAAATAGCGGTCGCGCTCTATTAGGACAACTTTTGAACATCGAGAAATCAAGAGAGAAAATCAACCTTCAAAAGAGTTTTATTCGCTGAAAAGAAGACCTTAAAATAAAGAAGCTGTAGAAATTATTTTGTGCCTCAATTTGATACGATGAATTAATATTTTCCCTCGCAAATTATTATTTAATTAATTAAAATTAAAACGTACTAATAAGACTTCCATGCCCAAAAATTAAATTAACTTATAAAATTGTTATTTTCAAATTATATGTCTAATAAAACCTATTTAGTAATTATTATTAAGCTATTGCATAGCTTTTATCGCGGGCTTTGAGCGCGGCGACCGAATCAAGAAATTCCGTAACGAAAATAAACCTAACACCCCCCACTCCGACCGCACAGCATCGTCTAACGTCGCTTCAGTTCGGAAGACTTCGGCACGGTGTTTGTGTGCATGCGACTAGACGTATGCGTGTAGACTAGGTGCTAACTACTCATAACTGATTCTATCTCTTTTAGACACAATGCTAGGTGAGACAACGTGCTTTTTGGCCGCGTCCACGAGTAATATAAAAACATGAATTACTTAATATCAAAGAAAAAAAAAATACTGCAGAAATAAAATTAATAAATAATTAATTATTTATTTATTAAGAATCCAACAGCGTTTCAACTTTAATAAATTAAGTACTTACAAATTAACAATTTTAGGCCACTAACAGGATTCCACATATAATATTAAAAACTGTAATAAGTGATACAAAATAAAAGAAGTAAAAATTCAAAAGTTAAAAATACATATTTAAGAATTTAAAATGAAAAATTGATTGCATAAAATTTGAAAAAATAAAAACTAAATCCCAAATTTCAGTTGAACAGTTATAATAATGTAATGTATTAATTACTCCTACACGTATGTTTAAGTATAATTGCATAAGTTGATAAAAAAATGCTATGCTTTACCGCGGCAGTCCCCGAGTGCCAAACGTATTTCTATCCTACCTTTATTGGACTTGCGGTTAATTTGTAATAAATCCAACCGAACAATCTTTGTCATGAATACATTCTGAGCATGGCTTACCTACTGCCCTTTACTCAAGACTCAAAGAATTAGGTTGAATACACTTTTTACGCATAATATTTATTTATTTATTTATTTAAAAACTTTATTGCACAAAGCACAAAGGCGGACTTAATGTAGACATTCTCTGACAGCCAAACCTTAGGGACAAATTTGAACAAATATAGGTAACTTTTTATGATAAAAGTAAAAAAAAGTAAACTCCGTGGTCTAGCGGTTAAGTCCGTGGATTTAGACTCGGAGATAGCGGGTTCGATTCCTGGTCAGAACACAAACATATTTATTAATGTAAATAAATACATTTAATTTATTTATGATATTTCTCGAGTTTGGTACGCTGGAGACATCGACGAGCTTGCCACTTGTCATGATTGGCCTATAGTAAAGTTGGCTAAATGTGAATCCGCTTATTCATAAGCATGGTTTCTGACCACCCCGAAAGGGAAATGGTTGTGATGATGATACTATGAAAAAAGTTATTCTTATTGAACTTACCGTTCCGTGGGAATTAAATTTTCCAAAAGACCACAACATGAAGTCGAATAAATATTATGATTTCACAGAAGGAAATTATCAAGAACGGGTTCAAGAACAAGCTTTACCCAGTGGAAGTCGGTGAGAGTGACGAAAACATGCTAAAATGTCTCACTACACTTCGTGTTGGTGCGTATACGTTGATTTGTTGGTTAATAACCAAAAGCTGTGAACAAGCCCGCGTCAAAACAAGTTTTACGGCCATCGTCTAACCAAAACGAATGACGAAACAACTTGGCGAATACAAAAGTATCATCACGACCGTAACTTTTACTTTTTTTATTCTTTATTCTTTGTCTGCCTCCGTGTTCTAGCGGTTACGTCCGTGGATTTAGACTTGGAGGTACCTAATTTATTTGTGATATTTCTTGAGTTTGGTACGTTGGAGACATCGACGAGCTTGCCACTTGTCATGATTGGCCTAAAGTAAAGTTGGCTAAATGCGAATCCGCTTTTTTATAAGCGTGGTTTCTGATGACCCTGAAATGGAAACGGTCGTGATGATTACTTACTTTATTCTTTGTAATATCACCGTACATTCCCATCGGAATTTTGTTAAATCAATAATTTACTGGTGATCCTTCAAGTAGAGAATATTTTGTTTAAGGGGTCAGCCTTGTCGTTCGGGGGAACGCAGCGAGTGTCCTCAGTACACTACGCCCATCAGACGGTTATCATTTTAGTTATATATTTTTTTGTTTAGTTTTAGTGTAGTTTATTTTTATTTTTGTTTATTTAATGTTAGGTTTACTTTTTAAATATTAAGTATTATAATACTTTTATACTGGATTTGTTTCCAGTTCCTTCGTAGTCGCTGCAACAAACCTATGGAACAATCTCCCGACCAACATAAGGCAAGATAATACCATGTCGTCATTTAAAAAACTAGTATATTCACATTTTATAAATAGCTCCAAACCACGGTAGTAAGTTTTATATATGTATGTTTATGTATAATATAAATAATAAATGAATAAATATTTCCAGACAGGTCACACAGCGCCATCGTGGTAAGCTACGAGGCTTATGTTACGGAAACTAGATGGTTGATAAACTATATATTATACTTTTTTTTTGTAAATATATACATATTATACATATAAACACCCAGACCGAGACAAATTATACAATGTACAACTTGCCCCCGGTGGGAATCGAACCCACGACCTCCCGAGTTCACGGCAACGTTTGTTACCACTAGACCACGGAGGCGGTCGATATTTGTAAATATTTGCATTTATTATTGTGTATTGATTTTATAATATATATAAAAGCATGTAATTATATTATTGTTACTGTAACTTTCATTGCACCTACATATATTTGTTACTGTAACTTTGATTGCACCTACATATTATTGTTACTGTAACTTTCATTGCACCTACATATATTTGTTACTGTAACTTTCATTGCACCTACATATTATTGTTACTGTAACTTTCATTGCACCTACATATATTTGTTACTGTAACTTTCATTGCACCTACATATTATTGTTACTGTAACTTTCATTGCACCTACATATTATTGTTACTGTAACTTTCATTGCACCTACATATATTTGTTACTGTAACTTTCATTGCACCTACATATTATTGTTACTGTAACTTTCATTGCACCTACATATTATTGTTACTGTAACTTTCATTGCACCTACATATATTTGTTACTGTAACTTTCATTGCACCTACATATTATTGTTACTGTAACTTTCATTGCACCTACATATTATTGTTACTGTAACTTTCATTGCACCTACATATATTTGTTACTGTAACTTTCATTGCACCTACATATTATTGTTACTGTAACTTTCATTGCACCTACATATTATTGTTACTGTAACTTTCATTGCACCTACATATATTTGTTACTGTAACTTTCATTGCACCTACATATATTTGTTACTGTAACTTTCATTGCACCTACATATTATTGTTACTGTAACTTTCATTGCACCTACATATTATTGTTACTGTAACTTTCATTGCACCTACATATATTTGTTACTGTAACTTTCATTGCACCTACATATTATTGTTACTGTAACTTTCATTGCACCTACATATATTTGTTACTGTAACTTTCATTGCACCTACATATTATTGTTACTGTAACTTTCATTGCACCTACATATATTTGTTCAAATTTCTCCCGAAGGTTTGACTGTCATATATAGAATGCTAAGCGGCTTTAACTCCGCCTTTGTACTTTGTGCACATATATAAATAAATAAATAATATGTTGTAATTAATATATTAAACGAACATATAATATATGCGGTGGTAGCTCAGTTGTAAGAATGCTTTCGTTAAAATCCAACAACAAACGAAATCAAACAATCTAAATATATCAAATATAAGTGCAATTACAGGCTTATTTAATGACATATATAAAATAAAATACTAATAACATACATATAAGTACACGTAATACTTTAACCATATCAGATACCACCTATCATTAACAACGCCAGAAACAATTTAAGTTCATCATGATTTCATGAAGTGCATATATACAAGTTTTTTTAAGATAGCCCTACTTGGGGCCTGAATAATTTTTACGGGTAACCAGAGGTCTAAAGCTATAACTCCAAAGAACTTAGAGACAAAATTATTATGACCTAAGCTCAGCTGTGTTCGGCTAAACTCGCACTTTGGAAATTTCGCCGAAAGAAATGGACTACGTCCGCTGGGTACGATAACAGAAAAAATATATATATTACTGTATTAGGAATCGAACCTCTACTGTCTACGCATGTAACCTCTTGGCCATGGAGGCATTCATGTAAAATTCATGTCGAATTTCATATCGTTTCCCTTCACGGCGTCACGCGTAGTTGGATAAAAATCTAAATTCAGGTGTTCAGGGCACGTAACGAAAGGTAGTGTAAATAACATCTAAAATAAGCCAAACATATCATCACATCATCATCCCAACCCTAGAATACAGAGTCCTAAACCTCCACTGTTGGAGATGGGCCTTCCGAAACATATTATCTGGAGAATTTGACCAAAACTAGCCATAATGATGACAATTTATTATCGATTCTACAAGTTGGAATTACTGGAACTGGGTTTGTTGGCATTGGCGAACAAGGATTACAGTAGTCAGATTATTTTATGTCAATAAAGACAGATTTTTTTTAAAAGTGATAACAAGCTTTTTCATTTCTTAATAACAAAAATACTTATTTAGAAAATGTTGCCTTACAAGCAGTGAATGATCACCAACATAACAAGTTCCGAAGCACTGTGGTTTTAATCCGTCGTAAGATTATTAGTATTCTTACATTGCTATGCATTTATATTAGATATGCATTTATATTAGAGATGTTTTTATTTCTGTTTAAAATAATTCAAAATCAAGCATGCCGACTAGATATCTAGTCTAGATATATATAAGTAGTAAGTCTTGAATATCTTACAATATTAGTTCTTCTTGAAAGTAAAAAATGGCATTTGACATCATTGCAAATGGCACATACTTTCAACGAGAACAACAAATAGGTGGTAGGCGGATGGTGGTAATTTGCCCAGTCTGCTGGAGCGGGGAAATATCCACCGTTCGTGCCGATAAACCCACTAAAATGTATCCACACTCGAATTGCCGTCATGCCCAGTCAAGCCGGCATAGTGTTAGGGACTGATGTCAGTCATGGGTGACAGATTCCATTTGCTACTCGTAACATTCATGGACCCCGCGCGCCACTTACTTATGTCAAGGTCACATGTCATACTAGTATATAAAAATGTAGTATATAAAAAAGTATGTAAAATATATACCAGCTGTCCTGTCGAACACTTACCATCAGGTGGGCCCAAGGTCACATGTCGTGCTAGTATAAAAAAAAAACTCTCATATTTTTAATTTTTTTTTTTTTTTTTTTTAATAAAAATTTAAGAATTTAAGAAAAATGAGTTTGTAATATGTGCAATCTATAACAATTTACCTGACTCTATTCAACTACCAGATGAAAATGATTTAAAATCATATTTGACAAAGTGGCCTAATATGATACATTATTATAGTATATGCGACTATTTAAATAGCAATTCCTCAGTGGTCTAGCGGTTAAGTCCGTGGATTTAGACTCGGAGGTACCAGGTTCGTTTCCTGGTCGGGACACAAAAATATTTAATAATGTAAATAAATACATTTAATTATTATTTAATTTATATGTAATATTTCTCGAGTTTGGTGCGCTGGAGACATCGACGAGCTTGCCACTTGTCATGATTGGCCTATAGTAAAGTTGGCTAAATGTAAATCCGCTTATTTATAAGCTTGGTTTCTGACTACCCCGAAGGGGAAACGGTCGTGATGATACTTTACTTTACTTTTTAAATAGCAATAACAATTAAAATTAATAATTATAAAATAGTTTTCACACCTAGAATCCATAGTTTTACACACCTGCATGCAGGTAAGATACAATTTACGCATCTAACATCTTGTTTTTAAGATAAAGATAAAAAATCTTTATTTGCATAAATGTTAGTCTAATTTACAGGTCTTATAGTAAACTAACTTAACGTAACAACATTTGCCAAGTAAATTGGCGAGCAAATATATCAAACATTATTATAAATTTTAAAATATTACATTTAATGAAACATGTCCAAAAACTTACATGTAGGTATTTATACAATATTGACAGCTTAAACTTTAGGTATTACAATTGTCAAAATATTATTTTAAATTATAAAACATTTTTTCTTTTAACCAAATTATTAGTTGCCCAACAATTTTAATTTGTTAGGTAATTTATTATAAGTTCATATACACATAATTAGGCAATTTTTGTTACATTTAGTTTCTTAGGATTTATATCTACATTTTTTTTTTATATTTATAATAATTAACTCGGAAAATTTTCCCAAAAGAACTGTTATAAAATTCAGAAAAGCATTAAGTTTGCACCTTTTAGTTGATTTGTGCTATAAAGAGCTTATAAATAAATAAAAACCACTTTTTTTTTTTTTGTAGTATTACTGGCCGGTCCGTCTAGTATAGGTTTATATCCATGGTTGGGGTGTGTGCCTTTAATGTTTGTATGCGGTCGTCGCAAGCATACTTTTAATTAGTTCGTGGTTGTCATGCCAGTCATATATCCTCTTTGACCTCAATACGCGACTAACAATTTAATTAGTTCAGAAACGCATTACTTTACTAGGTGCTTTACTAGTTGGCTAACAAATATATTCCTAAACGGATAAATAGATAAATTATGCATTGGACGCATAAATACATAAGCTTTTTCATTTCTTATAACAAATTTACTTATTTCAAAAATGTTGCCTTACAAGCAGTGAATGATTACCATCATAACAGGTTGCGAAGCACTGTGGTTTTAATCCGTCGAAGGATTATTATTATTCTTACATTGTTATGCATTTATATTAGAGATGTATTTATTTATGTTAAAAATAATTCTAAATATTTAAATAAATACATAATATCTTAAGCAGGTCGACTAGATATCAAGATATAAGAAGTAAGTCTTGTTTCAAGCGGTGTTATTTTTTTATAAATATCACTATGGTAAGCTTACAATATTAGTTCTCCTTGAAAGTAAAAAATGGCATTTGACATCATTGCAAATGGCAATACTTTCAACGAGAACAACAAATATACGCCACAGAAACGCATTACTTTACTATAGGTGCTTTACTAGTTGGCTAACAAATATGCCCTTAAATGGATAAATAGATAAATTATGCATTGGACGCATAAATACATAAAAACTAAATAAGTCCTGCCAAATTACAGATTACAAAACATGAACACAGAAACTGCACACGCCTGTTTTTTTAAAACGATGACGTCAGAATCACTGCTACGGTAACATCATGGTCTTTATTGGCTTCTTGATTACTCTCTATCACTCTCACTCTCTCGTATCACTCGTTAATGTATTACATAAAAACAGAGACACACTTAATTTGAGTGTATTGACTTCAGATACCCGACTCATTAATACAATGACTTAAGGCCCCTGCAGACGATCAAACACGTTTGACAAACTTTACTTGTTTGTCAAACAATTTCTTAGTATTCGGCCTTGTTTGAAGTGTTTGTCAAACAATCTACGAGAATGATGCTTGTTTGATGCGTTTGATAAAAGTCTAGACACACTTCGTGTTTGACAAACTCGTTTGAACGTGTACGACGGTGTTTGTCAAACAAACTCTCATTCTTTGTCTTGCGTTGTATAGTACTAAACCAAGGAGCATAATTAAAGTATTGTTTTGGTGGTGGTGGCTCGGTTCTAAGAGCGCTTTCATTAAAATTCTCAGTAGCTCGGTTCGAACCCCGGCATGTACCAATAAAAAATACACTTTTCTTGAGTAATTTACATTACAATTCATATCGGTTTATCAGTATATTTCGGTATTGTGAAATAAAATCAAAATATTAGATACACGGACAAAAACAAAAGAACCGCAACAATAAAAAATAATACTAAATTAATGAAGAGATTTTGCCAAAACATAACGAGGTAGAAGTAAAAAAAATATATATATTCTTCGTACTATTTTAATATAACAGATTCAAAATGCGAAAATTTGTTTCATCGTTTACGCTATTGTTCGAAAAAAATTTAAGTTTGACAAACTCGTTTGTCAAACAAGTTTGATGTTACAATAATGTTATAATAAAATTCTTTATTGCACATTAAAGTATACAAAATTAAATAAAGTACATAAGCGAGCTTAACACTTTGTAGGTTTTCTCTAACAACTAACCTTATTTATTATAATCCATGTCGTATATTATATAAATTAAATATCATTTTGCTTTTTAACAAAGTAAGAAGATGTTTAAATATGTTTAAAGTAGGTGTCTGTCTGATAAACAATGGCAATGTTCCATTGGCAAGCTGTTCGTTTACAGGGCGCCAGGGTGTTCTCGAAGGCTCTTCGTACAAGAGTGAGCTGCGTACACCTTCACAGTTGCCACATTCGATCCCTGGCAATTGTGTCACGCCATAAAATGAAGGTTTGTAATTGGTCCGATTACGAATTGTTGTTAACCAATTAGAAAGAGCATTTTTTTTAAGTGTCTTAAAAGGACATTGTACAGAATACATTAGCCCTAAACACGTAATTAATTTACATAATATATGTTCATAACCGAGTTGGGGATC
Source organism: Tinea semifulvella (assembly GCA_910589645.1). Taxonomy (NCBI): domain Eukaryota; kingdom Metazoa; phylum Arthropoda; class Insecta; order Lepidoptera; family Tineidae; genus Tinea; species Tinea semifulvella. The sequence goes on along the minus strand of OU342611.1, from coordinate 3,564,837 downwards.
ATCAAATTCCAAGTGTTGCAGAATTTAATGCTTTTCAAGGAGTAATTCACGTCAATATCGCCCACAATATGTGCTTTTTATTAATGATATTACCAATTGCTTCCACTATTGCAAGTTTCTAATGTTTGCAGACGACTTAAAAGTATACAGTACAATAGAATCTCAACTAGACTGTGAGAGGGTGCAACAAGACCTGGACCGACTCAATGACTATTGCCTGACCAACAAAACCTACCTAGCTTATGACAAATGCCAGCAAATCACATTTACTAAAAAACAAAATATAATTTCGCACACATATCATATAGGTGATGGTAACAATCTAAAACTGGTAAGTGTGGTTCGTGATCTGGGCGTTTACTTTGACAGCAAGGTATTGTTTGACTCACACGTGGAGCATATTTGTACGAAGGCTTATCAGATGTCCGGTTTTGTATTTCGCACGTCAAAAGCTTTTAAAAAAACATCCACATGTAGGATCCTCTATTGTGCACTCGTCAGGTCTCAGCTGGAGTATGCATCCTCTGTGTGGAGCCCATACTTCAATGTGTACAAAGAAAAAATTGAGATGGTGCAAAAGAAATTCTTAAGAGGACTTAATCGCAGATACGGAACCGGATATCTGTCCTACGACAAACTATGTACACATTACAGACTGACGACACTCTCAGACCGTAGACTTACAACTGACATGACACTATTGTATAATATTTGTCGAGGCCTACTCAGTTGTCCAAACCTGACAGAAGGTATTTATTATAATGCCCCCTCGAGACAGACTCGCTCCTGCGACCTCTTCCATGTCTGCCGCGTACGTACAATATCTGGCATGCGCGCACCTGTACGTCGGATGTGCGACACGTACAACAGGCGTGTATCGGACGTGGATATATTTAGTAACTCCCGCGCCGCCTTCAAAGCCAAAATCAAGAAGCTGCTACTTACGGTTTAGATCGCAAAGTGTGGGCAGTTTGCTTCGGAGTTCGCCTAACAGTTTTAATGCATTCAAACACAATGCAGTTGTTTTCTTTATACCTGGCCAAGGTGATATTTTCCGAATTTTGTATCGCACAAAGAGTGCACTATTGTTCACAGTGAGAAATATTCTGGTGGCGGGTATAATTTTAATTGCTTCTACTCTGTTGCTATCTTTTATGTTCTTATGTTGCCTGTCTCTGTCCTTTCTCTTCGAATAAATAAATAAATAAATAAATAAATAAATACGAAGGGTATACGGGAGTTCACAGCGCGGGAAAACCGTAAAAAATAAAGTGTAACTTCTGCCCCATATACTCGTTTTTCATAATTATTTACTACTTAGCACATTATTAAACAAAAGAACACCACTTTTGACTAACAATATTCACAGTAAACTAATTTACAAAACGAAAAACTTGGACTTGACATGTCCACGCAAAATGGCGCGAAGATCTAGAAAGAGCATTAAAGTTAAGAATGTTGCCATTTATAATTAAATTGAATTCATTTAAGTTCGAATACATCGATACTAAAATAGTACTCGTATTATTATTTATTATTATCTTAACTCGATTCTAACTTCTTAAGCTAACTATTTCTTACAATTTTCATTCGAATACTAAATAAATTTAAATAAATTGCAATTTGCAAGTCTCTATTGTACCGATATTATAGACAAAAGTTTTCTAGATAGGTACGAGTAATACAATTTTGTTTTAACAAATAATTAAATAAGTAGGCTTTTATAAAATAGGGGTTAATATAAAACATTAAATACAAATACTTGTGTTGTGGGATTTGAGAAGATATAAAATTTCCGAACCACTGAGCCGAAAGGCCCCTCTAGCGAAATCCGATGTTTTCACGGTATAATAATTGGTAGCTACATGTGTTCGCATTTGAATTTCTCGATGGACTCAAAAAACGTGGGCTGTGGGAACTACGCCAGCCGTGGTCACTACTTCTTATTGTTATAAATTGTTCACGTTTCTTAAATACTGCTGTATAGCAAAACACATTATGTTCTGCCTACTTCATTTCAAAATTACAGCCCCAAGAAACACAGAGTTCCAGAAGATATAATTATTTTGACATGTGACATCGGGTTTACCTGATGATATGCGATACGTGAAATTTTTCCCACTTCGCTTAAAGGACTCCAGGTTATAGGAAAAAATATACTGGCTAGAAAAGCTTTCCACATCTTCAGCGTGCGTCACCAAATTTATATGTACACCTAGGGATAGTGGCTATAGTATGGAGGTGCGTCTTTCGGCATATTAGTGTGGTTTGGTAATTATATTATAGCCCCTAAAAACACAGAGTCCTAGAACTCTACTGCTGGGCCTACCAAAATTTTTTTCTAGAGAATTTCATCGTTACATCCCCTAGATACACAGAGTTTTAAAACTCCACTGCTGGAGAATTACTTAATAATATTACAGGAGGCGAACTAGTGCCCTTGTAGCATCGACTCAGACTTAGCTGTAAAGGCACCAGCAGCCGTATTCTGTTGCTTAAGCGCAAACGTTATATAATGGAATCCATTAACTATATATAAGACCGCCTCCGTGGTCTAGTGGTAACAAACGTTGCCGTGAACACGGGAGGTCGTGAGGTCGATTCCCACCGGGGGCAAGTTGTGCATTGTATAATTTGTCTCGGTCTGGGTATTTATATGTATAATATGTATATATATTTATCAACCATCTAGTTTCCGTAACACAAGCCTCGTAACTTACCACGGAAACTAGATGGCGCTGTGTGACCTGTCTGAAAATATTTATTATTATTATTATATATATATCACGTTATTTGACTCATATTGACTTTTATCTTTTGTTAAATTATTATTATGTTACCTGTATTGTTATGCATGTATATTTTGTTGTAAATTGTATTTGTGTAAGGAATTCTTTAATTGATATTATTGAATTGTAATTATGATTAAATTTAATTTGTGTAATTTATTTTATAATTTTAATAATAATTATTATAATTTGCATGTTGTGTGTGCTGCTTGGATTCCAGTCTAGTCCATGTATAAATTAAATGAACTCAAATTTGCAACTGACTGGAATCTGTTTGCACACCTAATAATAAATAAATAAATATTAAAGTTAATATTTGCACGGCCGTTGTCAAGGTCGATTTGAGAAGTCGCTTATAGAGTTGAGAATTAAATAATATTTTGTAATTATAACGCGACTAAGTAACACAATAGGGCTGCAGGGCCAACAGTTTTAGTCCGTAGGCGCTTTGAGGTCTCCTTAAGAGGCCCCACAGTCAGTCGGGCATGTAGACCGGTTACGTTATCGATTCCCTTCTATAAACAAAAAAAAAATAATATATATTTGGAAATACATTTTGCCAATCGACGGCAGAGAGGATTATTTTAACTTTCATGGTCTATAGAAAATTTTGTTGTTACCATCGGAACATGTGATAGGATTTTACCGAGTTCTTTTGTTCTGAAACAACCAAATTTTCAATGTCCACTCTACATTGTTCTAAAAATATTGTTTAATTCTCATAAATCAGTTCCACGTGTGTATTGTGTGTAAAAAATATTTTTCCCCTCTGGTTCGCTAGTCAGTTTACTAGAGACATCGACGACCTTGCTATTTCACATTATGAACCCACACAAACTCAGTAAAGCATGTTGGAAATTTTGTGAGTAAATGAAATTGATTAAGATTTTGAGGATTATCTTTTGTTATTATTATTATTTTTTCTTGAACTTAGTATTAATTAACTATTATCTAATAAGTTTTGAAAATGTGTTATTTTTATATTATTAATAACGTCTGACTCCTCCTTGTATGGTGTATTGGAATATCTGTATAACCATGTAAAGTGTATGTATGTAAATAAATAAATAAATAAGAAATAAAGTTTATACACGCGCGCTAGGTATAGTTAGAAACCAGGTTTTTTTTTTAAAGTTCACATTAACTTTACTACAAGCCCATCGCCACAAATTCTGCAACATCTGCAATTTGATGATAACCTCATTAACTCATAATAAAGAAAGATATATTACGTCAGATTTGGCTGTATGGGCTAGACTCTGTGCCTTCCCTATCACCTTATTCATCATCCATCGGGAAAGCAGAACAAGAAAAAAAGAACGGAGAGCTCGGACCAAGGGTCTCTACAGAGATAGTATTTTTGTAAGTTTTTGGATAACAAACATAATACCAGTGTATAGATAGAGTCAATATTTCGTCATAAATATGTAAGTTATGACGAAATAGAAAATAATTTTAAAAAAAGTGCGTTAAAATATAAGGGAGTTCCATAGTATTCTCTTCGTAATAATAGCAACTACATTCAACAGCAAAGGCGTTGGATAATCCTTGCAACCGCAAAGGTTGGTACCTAATAGTGGATGTTTTTAGATTTTCTAGATTCCTTCCCTGTCATCTCATTCATTTGGATAAACCAGAAGACAACAAACTATATATATACACACATCAAAAGTGTCTAGGGATCAACATATATTTTTGCAATAACTTTTCTCCTGATTGATATTCATTAAAATTTTCTTTAAGGATTGATTAAATAAAATGTTTTCGTTTGTCTACAGTAACGATAAACCAAGTCACCTTTGCATTAGTAAAAAAAATTGCCATTTTCCTAATAAAGGGATTTTTGACATTTGAACCACTAACATTAAAGTTCGAAAAAAAGACTGAAATAACAGTTTTTTTTTTAATTTTATTGGGTAACTTAAACAATTAATAATCCGTGTTTCTACCGCGAACACTAACAACACAAGAACATCGGTTTGGCATACTCAAAATGAGTTCATCCAAATCACGCTGTGGAATGGCCGCCCATGTTCGTTGCAACAACAAAAAAAGGTCTTCTTGCGACTGGATACCCTCCATATTCGGCAGAGCTCTTCTCTGAAGAATATCCCATGCATGCTCAATCGGGTTCAAGTCTGGCGACTGAGCAGGCCAGGGCAGGACATTGATGTTAGCTGCGGCGAGAGTCTGTCTTACAACTCTTGCGGTGTGCGGTCGTGCATTATCATGCATTAACTGAAATAAGGGACCGATATGCACTTGTAGAGGAACGATGACGTCTGATACAACCGTCTCAGCATAAATTTGAGCGTTGAGGTTGCCTCTGATCCAAATCAACTCAGTTCTTCCGCCGATCGAAATACCCGCCCATACCATGATGGTTCCACCACTATAAGGATGGACTTCCTGGCAGGATTTTAATCGCTGTTGGCGTCCAGGGGTTCTCCAGTGTCGTATACGTCTTGTATCCGGCCTCATACCAAAACGAGACTCATCAGAAAAGCACACGAAACGCCATTGTTCTTCTGTCCAATTTCTGTGTTCAAGAGCCCATTGATATCGAGTCCTATGATTGTGCATTGCTATAGGTGGTACCCGTAGCGGTCTTCGGGAATGAAGGTTCACTTCATGCAAGCGGTTTCTGACTGTTTGGTCGCTAATTAAGTTCCCTGAAGAGCGATGAAGGCTCACGGCTAACATCATGGCGGTTATTGTTGGAGTTCTTCGAGCTGTGATTTGAATGTATCGGTCTTGTCTCCGTGTGGTGCAGCGATACCGTCCTCCATGGCGCTCAGCCACGGTACCAGTGGTTCGGTAACGTGTCCAAAGTCGACTGATAACACTCTGACTTGTATTCAGAGCTAAAGCCACAGTACGTTGCCGGGAACCAGCTTCTATCATTCCCACGGCTCTGATCATTTCTTCCCTGCTTAAATGACGTCGCCGCTCCATAATAACGTTGGTTTTAATCAGTAGTAGGGAAACAGTAGCACTAATAATGTCTTCAATGCGTCTTATGTTTTTATAGGGAAAATATTGACAGCTGATTTTCATCTTTTACTCGAATTTGATTGACAGTTCCTGTTTTAAATTATGAAATGCACCAAAAAGGATCCATATTAATTTATAAAATCATAAATTTATTACAAAGCCACATCTCAATCACAAGAAATCCGCATAAACATGCTTGATCCCTAGACTTTTTTGATGTGTGTATTTAAAAAAAAAAAACTATTCAAGATTATATACTAAATATAATGCAATAAAGGTGTTTAACTGCTTGGGTACTGATATTAATAGGAGTGATAATGTCAAGACTTCTTCACATTCACTAAAATCTTTTCTTCTGGTTTCCTTTTATAATTTAAAAGAGTACTACGACAGGATGTACGAGTATGGCTGATTTTATATAGGTACCCTATATAAAATCCCTCGCATCATTCTTCCTTTGCGTCAAACTCTTTTGCAGTTGTTGCTGCGAATTTGTGGAACAACCTGCCCTTAAATATAAGACAAGCATCAAATCGAGCTCAATTTAAAAAGATCGTCTATTTGCATTTCTTAAATGGCTCCTAACAAGAGACCTACTTAGTGTATGTATATATATTGTATTGTATGTATATATGTATGTTTATGTATGTATGTATTATTGTGTATGTATGTATGTGTTTATGTGTGTATATAATTAACATATTGTTTATTGCTTACAATGTGATCGTTTAGTTATAATATATTGGATTTTTACTTGCACCTACCGTTCACTTTAAATGCTTTATCTGTCCCTAAGGTTGGCTGTCAGAGAATGTCTAGCAGCATTAAGCCCGCCCCTTGTACATAGTGCAATAAAGTTTTAAATAAATAAATAATAAATAAATGAATATAATTTATGCAATGACATTTGGTATTTTATTTATAAGAAGGTATCTTTTTAATTTAGTGTCGTCCTGTTTTGTTATTGTTTTCGATGTTACAGATATTTTCTGTTATTGTATTGCGGTTTATTTCTTTAATAATTTAATCTATTACTTTGTAGTTGTTGTAAACAAATTTGCCCACAATTGATGTATTGTATTTTACAAGCAAAATAAACGTTCATTTCATTTTATTTCATAGATCTTTAATACTCATATAGATATGAATAGAAATGTATAGTGAATATATCCTATATTATACAGAACTCAAGTATTCTAAGGTCGTCATAAGACTCTTCAAACCACATTGTGCATCGGAAAGAACGAAAGCACAAAATTTAAGTAAAGCCGGCTCAGAGACCGCTTTCTTGACCTGATTCTAAGCCCACTTGCTTTTGACCTCCTGCATAATCTTAAACTCGTACAATACCTACTTAAATCTCCTTTTCCACACACTAGTGCTTTGCTATATTAATATATATATTTTTTATTTTATACTGAACACGACATGTGACATCGCCACACCTAATAAATGGGAGCAACTGATGTCTGCCACTAATGACTGACATCAGTCTCTATCACTATGCCGGCCTAAGAAAATGCTTTTTCACACTTCGCTTGGAGGACTCCTGGTTATAGAAGTGGGGAAACACACAGGATGGTAGAGCATTCCAGATCCTCAGCGTACTACAGGTCAAATTTATGAGTACGTGTAGGGATGGTGGCTATGGTATGAGGATGCAAATTTTGGCCTGTGCGTGTGGTTTCGTTGCGGAATAAAGAAGAAGGGATAAGGTTATGAAGTTCCTCAGAACATACACTGTGGTATAGCTTGTAGAACACGTTTACAGAGGCATGGTCACGGCGAAGCTAAAGTTATTCAAGAGTTTTAGACACTGTGGCACTATTCAAATCGCCCGCCTCTCCAGGACATTGAGAGCATCTGTAAGATACTTAGCAGAGTCATCCCAGAGGTAAGAACAGTATTCCACGCATGACCTTATCTTTTTTTTATTTAGTAACCGCTTCACCTTGTTCAGTATCCCGAGTATGCTCTCAATGTTGTGGCTGTTTTAGTTGGTTTTGATTTAATAATAATAATAAATTGGGTTTGTTATTCCGTTATTTTCTTTATTTGTACTAAGTTTTTGTGTGTTACTAAATGATGTTACCTACTTATGTAGAATGCTGCTCTACATTTTGTGACAATTAATTAAATAAATAAAACTAATACAAAAAGTCCCTGGGCCCGCCGACAGGCGTCTCCTAGAGCATAAGCAAAGATAAGCTTAAATCCAGTAACTATATTGGGTGTAGTCAAACAGTACTGTATTTGTCTAATTAATCATAGATGATTATAGATTTGCTTTAGACGGATTGTCATAATTAGTAGATACGTACATCAGTGACAGTGCGGTATTTGACTTGTAATTAGTCTCTAATTTGCTATCATCGAGAACAGCAGTGTTTCCGACTGCGGTTTGTAATTACAACCCCCAAGCTAAACTGCTTTCATCTCAATGTATTGAACAAAGGTTGCTCGTACCATGAAAGTAGGTGAATTTGTGTATCGCTTGTGTGCGCTTTGTTGGGGGAGCTAGTCACATACGTGTATATGTGATTTTATATGTGTTGTTTTTTACTAATACCAACTTGTATAATCTTTTTAATATGTTTTTTTAAATATATTTATTTATTTATTTATTTATTTATTTATTTAAGGAGTAGAAAACAATATTAGGCCTAAAAACATATTTTTACAGTGATCAATATTTATAAAATACAACCTAATACCTTAAGGATCACCCACTTAGATTTAGTTAAAACTTTAACAAATAAATATCTTAAATTACTATCTTAAACTAAAAATAACATTAATTAATTGTACATATCTTACAGCAATATAGAAACCCTAGCATGTAATATAGGATATTCGTAATATATATACTTACATACATATATACATAAACCTACATGTATACATTTATATATACACATACATATAATACAACTACACTGAAAAATATAATACTCGTATATAATAACTAAAAAAATGATTCACATTTATTTACTTTTGTTATTAGTTATCGCGTCAAGTACATTTAATTTATAGGCTGCGGGGGTATTACCAAATAAGTCCACAGAAAGTAGCTTATCGTTATAAAGAGTACACATCCGGCGAATTGGGGCTCGAAATCCAGCGTTAGTTCGGGAAGATGGCACATGAAATAGGTATTTGGACCTGGTGCTTCTGGGTTTAACTATATATAGGATTTGTTCGGTAAGTTCGGGGCAGTTGTAGCTGCTCAAGCATATATTGCGTAACATAACACTGTCAGTTAATGATCTACGATCTTTCAAAGAAGGAAGCTTGTATTGAAGAAGTAGGTTGTCGTATGACAAATAGCCTGAGCCCAACTTACGATTTAGACCACGAAGGAACTTCTTTTGCAACATTTCCACCTTCTTGTCATATTTGGCATAAAAAGGGTTCCATATGCACGAAGCGTAGTCCAGATGCGATCGAACAAGTGACTTGTAAAGACTAATGCATGGTAAAATCTTTGTAAACGGCTTGGTTGAGCGGTAAACAAAGCCCAACATTTTGTATGCTTTGTTGCATGCATACTCAACATGGTCGTCGAAAGCAAGGTTGCAATCAAAGTACACTCCAAGGTCCTTTATCTTGTCAACAGAGTTCAGGGTGCTGCCGCTTATTTTATATGAGTATTTAATAGGTGTTTTCTTTTTGGAAAAAGAGATATGCTGGCATTTATCATAAGCCAATAGAATTTTGTTTTCAGTGCAATAAGCATCAAGTCTATCCAAGTCTTCCTGTAGACGTCTGCAGTCCTCCTCCTCACCAATGACACTGTAAACCTTGAGGTCGTCGGCATACATTAAAAAGTTACTATGTTGAAAGCATTTGTCGATGTCATTGATGAAGAGAACGTACTGCAAAGGACCCAGAATTGAGCCCTGTGGCACGCCAGATGTTATAGGTATGGGCCTTGAAGAGTAGCCATTTATGACAACAACCTGAGTTCTGTTGCCAAGATAAGACGTGAACCACCTAAGCAAGTTGCCCTTAATACCGTTATAAGCAAGTTTCTGTAGCAGTATGTAATGGTCAACTGTGTCAAACGCTTTACGGAAATCTGTATAAACTGCATCTATTTGAGCGTGTCTATCCATATTCTCGAAAAGGCAGTTAGCGTAAATTGAAAGGTTTGTCACGGTCGACCTATTTTTTACAAAACCGTGCTGTTGTGAAATTATATTATTTTGTAAAAGAGGGTATATAGCGTTATGCACCAGTTTTTCAAGTATTTTAGGTAAAATGGATAGGATTGATATTGGACGGTATTTTTCAACCATCTTCCTTGATCCGGATTTGTGAATGGGAGTAATGAAACCGAGTTTCCACCTGTTGGGAAATACACCTTCTTTAAGGCATTTATTAAATAATATAGTAAGGGGAATACATAAATGGGAGCGTAAATTCTTTATAAATATTGGGCTAATTTTATCAGGACCAGGACCCTTGTTTCCGTCTATATTCTTAAGTAATACATTGATATCTTTCGTAGTAAATACAATATCACTGATCAAAGAAGATGAAGAAGATGGCTCAATTTGATTTAATAGTTCAGTGTTTATTATAGAGGTAGGAGTAAAGACAGAGCTGAAGAAAGAGGAGAACAATTCACTAACTTCCTGAGGATTACTGGTAGAATGCTGGCCGAAGGACATTGTGTGAGGATATTTAAATGGTGTATTTTTGAGAGATGATACATATTGCCAGAAATATTTAGGTGTCTTAGTAATTGAGTCCTGAACAACGTCTAGATAGCTATTATGATCTGCCTTCATTAACTGTTTACAGCGAGACCTGAGCAGTGAAAATTCCCTATAATCGGCAATGGATTTGTAGGTTTTCCATTTTCTCCACAACTTGAGTTTTCTTTTAAGAGCGCTTATCAATGGTTTAGAAAACCAGATCGGATGCTTCACTGCCTGCTTTTTCAAGGGTATGTAATTGTCCATTATTTCGTATAAAATATCGTAAAACTTTGCCACTGCCGTCTCTGTGTCCGCATCACCCAAGTTTAACTCCCAATCTATTTTGCTTAGTGATACGATGATAGACTGATAATCAGCCTTGTAAAAGTTATATTTCTTAACGTTAGTATGTGGAAGTGAGACTTTAAACTTTAAATTTAATGTAATTTCTAACGGAGGGTGATGTCGGTCAATGGTCGTTAATACAGTCTCAGCCTGGCATGTCGAGCAGTCATGGTTTGATAATATCAGGTCAAGAAACCTGTCATTTTCGTTACTTATGTTGTTGTACTGTTGGAGTCCCAGGAATGCCATAGTGCTAACAAGGCGACGTGAAATCTCTGTCGCTACGTTTGTCGGGGCTCCAACAGATGCTTGTCCATCAAAGCTCCAGCCTAAGTTTGGTAGGTTATAATCACCTGAGATACAACAAGTACAGTTAGGATAGTTTAGGAATAAATGTTCCAACGCATTAAAATGTTGATCGTATACGTTAGGAGGTGATGCAGGAGGAATGTACACACCACATAAAAGGAGATGATGGTGTTCTAGATTAACTTGAATAAAAATATCTTCAACATAATTACTTTCATATTCAGCTAAACGAGTGGCCGCGAAAACTGAACGAACTGCGATCATAACGCCTCCTCCGTCTGATTTATTTATTTGTGACAGATTGCGATCACGACGAAAGACAGTGTATCTATCATCAATAAACTCCGCGTCATGTATGCCAGGCTGCAGCCATGTTTCAGTCAGAACTATTATATCGTACTCACTAGATAGTATGTTTAAGCGTAAGTTGGATAATTTAGTTTTTAACCCACCGCAGTTTTGATAATATAAATAAATTGGATTGTTAACCGTGCCGGTAACTATATGGTGTTAATATTGACACCACCAATGTTAAGGAGTGTATTGTTTGACGCAACTTTGAGTTAAATAATTTATGTTGAGTAATGAATAATAGGTTTAAAAATAAACAATAATAAATACAAATAAAGGTAATTATATGAGCAATAGATGATACAATATAAAAATATATAAATACATATGCATAAATAATAAAAATTATTAATGTTAAAATACATGCGAGAATTTCATAATTGCTCACAGGACATAAGCCGACTTGAAAGTTAGAAAAAAACAAAAATAAAACTAATAAAATTTGTCCAATAAAGTACGGATTGACATTAAAGTAGTTACAATAATTAGTCGAACATAAGGAAACACAGCAAATTAATTGTCACAGTTTCATGATGTCCTCCACTCGGCGAATAGACCTCACTCGGCTGTTATCTGTCTTGCGTATCAATATGTTAGCGTTTTTCACCCAAATATACTTATAACCGTTTGCCCTGGCAGCATCACGGGCTTTGGCATACAGTATTTTATTTTTAAGTGTCAGGTGTTCATTTACGAAAATTGGGCGAGATTGGGACTGTCCGCCGCTCACACCCAACAGCTGGTCCGAAGACAGGCCGCGGCGCACCCGCACTGCAGCTATGACATCATCGCGTAAACGGCGAGAGTTCAGTTGAACTACAATATTTTTGGGTCGATCGACTGCGGCGTTGTGAGCGACTCTGTGTATGTCCTTAATAGCTTCCTGCGGTATTTGTAAGTTTATGACATCACCTAGCTTATCTATTATGTTAATTAAATTTTCTCCACGTAGTTCAGGGACATTTTGGATCTCAAGGTTACACGTACGCGCTCTCTGCTCCATATCTTCAAACTTGTTTTGCAGTTCATATATTTCGGAGCGCAAAGCAGTATTTTCCTCGGACAACTGCTTGTTATTGTCATGTATGATATTTGTTTTTTCTTCCATTGCTCCCACTCTGCTGTCCAAGTTGAGTATAGTTTGCGATAACGAAGACAACTGTAAGTCCAAACTTGATTGCAATTGGAAAATGTCATTCTGCAATTCCCTACGCATAGTTGCGAACCTGGTATCGATGTGAGCCATCAACGCTTCCATGTCCAGGTTAATTGTGGAAGTAGGTGCTTGCTGTGTATCAGTATGCGTTTTTGCTTTTTTGCAAGATGGGCATCTCCATTTGGCTTATTTCATTGCCAACATTTTTTTATACTCGGAATCTGATAATGAACCGCACGAATAATGCATAGAGGAGTTACAGGCACAACACCTAATTAGGCAACTGTCTTCCAATGCGAGGTGGCACTTACTACAAATCATTTTGCTACAGTTTCCAACCACCAATATTGTACGTCCGAAATAATAACGATATAACGTTACAATTACACAGCGCCCTCTTTTGGCGTAGCGCGACACCTCTATGAGGATCAGATACAAGTAACAATGTTCAAATTTTTATTTTTATGTATAATAATAATGTTATATTTTAATGCACAAATTAGCCGGTAGATGTCACTCTCTTCAATTAATGACGTATTGATAGTGTCCAACGAAATATAAATATAAAAAGCGAAGTCTTCCAGCCGAGATTTGAACCCAACAAGCAAGGGTTTTCGAGATCGAAACTCTAACCACCGGACTGACGATGCGTATAGCGGGGGCGTGAAAATCTCAGCTACGAGGACCGAGCCCGTTCAAAGTCCAAGCCTTTGTTTCTCGTGTCATCGGTAATTTTACCTGCAATAATTTATTTATTGCATGTTATTTAGACACGTTTAGGTTGGACTGTTTTACGTTTTATTCGCTTAATACACCACAGATGTTAAAAACAAGTATACAGTTCGATGCACTATATTTCAAGGAATATATCAATCTAAATTCATATATATATATATATATAAAAAGTAAAGTATCATCACGACCGTTTCCCTTTCGGGGTGGTCAAAAACCACGCTTATAAATCAGCGGATTCACATTTAACCAACTTTACTATAGGCCAATCATGACAAGTGGCATGGTCGTCGATGTCTCCAGCGTACCAAACTCGAGAAATATTACAAATGGATTAATTTAATGTATTTATTTACATTAATAAATATTTTTGTGTCCCCACCAGGAATCGAACCCGTTACCTCCGAGTCTAAATCTTAACCGCCACTTAAACGCTAGACTAATTAAATATATATATATAAACATAACCGAGGCAGTTAAATATATATACATAATTTGATATAGGTAAACAAATATAGGTAGGTCGACTGTCTTGAAGTTCATGGGCTTTCCTGTTCTAAAAGTGAATGCAGATTTTCTCGCAATGGCTTCCTTAAAATTAAATACAAATTTATAAAAAAAAAAAACACCTAGTTAAACACACATTAAACTATACATAAAAAATGTCCTTTACAGATCCACCAGATATAATCCCAAGGAGACTACTGGCAACATACAAAAGAAATGGCATAGGTCTGACAAGGTTAAACCAAATTACAATAACAAAATCCAATTAATTAATAAATTATAAATACAAATTAAAATGTTATTCGTTTTTAGTAATAATAAATATAAAACAAAAATTGACAAAACATTATCTCTGAAAAAAAAAGGTGATTTATCACAAGATATTTACAGCGAAATCTAGTTTTATTAACAATGTCAAGACTTTTTGAATGAAAAAAGAAATATCCAAATTGGATTTACTTGTAAAAGTAGTAGTGAAAAAGTGTTAAGGTGAGTGGGGATTGTGCTATTGAGATTGAATTCACATGTGGCCCCTGAACAAGATGGATGAGCGACGGTCTGAGCCTAGGGCGGGCGGTTTTTCCTCCTACAGACTTGCAACACACGAAAATGCCTCCTGGGACATTTTTTCCTCCGTTTACATTTGCAGCATCATTTATGCCTATGATACCTTCTGACCTTTATTTTAAGCCTCTTACAAATTTTGTTATAATAAAACTATTAAAATCGACCGTATTTTTTTTGTGCTAAGAAGTATTAGCATCAGAGTTGTGTCATCATGGGTTAATGTAATAACAAAACGTAAACGTAATCCGTTTTCTAACAACGTTATGAAAACTATCTACTTTTAGGATGAGTTCTTCGCGCCATTTTGCGCGGACATGTCAACTGCAAGTTTTTGTTTTGTAAATTCATTCACTATGGATATTGTTAGTCAAAAGTGGTGTTGTTTTGTTTAATAATGTGCTACAATGTGAATAATTATGAAAAACGATAAATTGGACTTTAAATATGAGGCACAAGTTGCAGTTAATTTTATGCGGTTTCCCGCGCTGTGAACTCCCATAATTTACCAGACGTGCTTGGGCTTTAATGCCGCGAGTGACTCCAAGAAAAGCATCAAATTCTGCAACATCTGGAATTTGATAATAACCTTATTCATAAAGAAAGATGTATTACGTTAGACTTGGCTGTATGGGCTAGACGCTTTGCCTTCCCTATGACCTTATTCATCATCAATCGGGAGAAGAGAACACAACAAAAAAACTATCTACTTTTAGTAACTATGACGCGTGTTCAAAACAAATATTTTCTTTCGTTATCAAACTTATACATACTATTCAAAAGCATAATATTATTTGAAACTAAACGTCAAGGTCACTTCCGTGCAACTTTTAAACTCGCACTCGGGCGAAAATGCATTGCTGTAACCTATTGATTTCATTCGTACGCAACGCACAAGATCGCTACTAATCGCTATGTGCTCGCGTGTTATAAAAAGTAGATAGTTTTATTTCGCTAAAAAACGAGCAATCGTTGTGAAACTCAGTAGATAGTTTAGTAACTATCTATGTTATATAGCGCACATCTCTACTAATCATTGCGTATAATGTATGTATGTTTGTCGTTGCCTGAAGGTGGATTTAGACGAGCGAATTTAAAAGTGTATTTTTTTGCATTATTGAATTGTACCTTTGCTTGCGAAGATTCTTTAAAAAAATACTTAATAATATTTTATTTTTTGACATTAATTATTGTCAATTCTAGCTTATATTTTAATTAATTCTCATAATAATGAAACGAATGTATGCTTAAGTGTATATTTAATGAATCGCACTGATAAATTGTGATTGAGGATCGGTTTTGAAATCACCTCCTTTTCTCATGTTTATAAGTACATAATATTTACTGCAATATGATTAAGAATCCACCTCCTAACCTTACCATTGGAATGGTTGTAAAAATGGCAAGTTGTATGCTTAAATTTTAAGATGAAGTCCTGATCTTAGTTGTTTGTATCTGTTTATATTTTTGTATGACTGCATCTTGTTATGAGCATCTAATAAATAAATAAAATAAATAAATGTGCCCACATGTCCGATCCGATCTATTCATCCAATAAAAGTATATTCTTTTGATATATAGGAATTTATTATTTTGTACATTTAAGTAAAGTCAACAAAAAAAAAAAGTTTTAAATTAAAAAACTGACTGCGTAGGTAAGAAGGTGAAGATAGGACTTGCATTGCAATTTTGAATGATAATGGTTGCTAACCAACTTTTAATCAATATAGATTCTAAATGGTCACTCTAAATGAAAAATAATAAAAGAAACCTCAACATGATTTCCAATTACCTATTCGATGATACCCCACTCAATATAGTTCTTCGATTTTTTTATTTTCCACAATATGGCTTCTGGTTGTCGTTTTAATAAAATTTAATTAATCTCATATCTTCAGTGACACTCGCGTGGTGAAGATGAATCGATTGACGTGAGAATTATCAAAATCGGCCAACGCGTTTGGTCTCCAGAGTGCCACAAACAAACAAGCATACATACATACATAGGCTCATAAGCACAACCCTTCTGTGCGTCGCGAAGTCAGGTAAAAATACCAAAAAGCATTATTATATTCCAAAATAATTTAAGACTAACATTTTATAATAAATCACTAACCAACACACATTGCTTAAACATTATATTAGATAGTAATGAAAATAAACTGTACCGTCTTTACATTTGACACAAACTGCAGAGCGCGTAACATATGCCAGTATTTTATATATCAGGAAGAGATTCAGTGTTATTGTTAGTTTTCTTATTGAGGGGGCAACTACGGTCTCAATATATCCTGGTTTGTAGCATTCAGCGCGAACTCGTCGAAACGAAACGGGCATACTGATGTACGTTCTAAAAATTTATTACAACATAGAGACATATATGTTGTAGAATATTCTTATATATTACACTGCAACTGTAAACTAATATACTTTTGTTAGTTAGATTAGTTTCTTGGCAACGATTTTGTATCGGTTAGAATACACAGAATCAGATGGTTTAGGAGTTAATGACTATCTCATATTACAAACTAGACTAACACAAAGCAATCCTCGTATCCACGTGTGTGATGGCCATCCACCTAGATTAAACCATAGATTTATATTTCAGTTTTATAGTCTATGCACTACAAGCTTTATCAAACACGCAATTATTAAGCCGCTCGGTGTTGTGTACCGCAAATACTTTCGTGGATTTGCTTCACGCAGCACCAACAATGTTCCTGGGCCCCGCGCAGCAGCTACTCCCTCTGCACCACCCCCAGCAGGGCCCCGGCACCGTACACTGAAGCTTCTCGTACTCCTCAGAAGGTGGTCACAGTATCTGATGGGTACTTCTATGACCACAATAAGATGAAGATACGGAAGCTTTAGATCATAATTTTATTACTCTTAAGTTAATGATATTTTTATATGTATTTTAGTTGTAAGGTATTTATCTATGGGCCATCTGTCGCCTGATAATAAACAATTTATTATTATTATTATTCCATTCTTTTAAATTATTAATTTACAAAGTAATAATAATTATTAAAATACTTTTTTTTGGGTTTATCAGCACGAACGATGGATACTTCCCCGCTGGACAAATTACCACTATCAGTCTGCCTACCACCTATTAATATTATATTATACTATACATGTATACATGAGTATACATTGAATAATGTATTCTGCACAATGTCTTTACAGAAAAAAAACATTTGACGTCTCTCTTACTTCAATCAGCCTACTATCTTCGTTTTTGTATAGTGTTATGGCAAATAATTAATAGGGGAATAGATAAAAAAAAAATCTATTAGACCTGTCTAGTTAACACACTTCTATGTTGCAAGACCAAGGAGTATATCGTCACTGCCGTTGAATGAAAAGAAATGAGCTTTCTTTTACAAAGTGGCGCCTGACTTCTCTGCGGCTTCACAAACCTTGAAAAGTGTATAAGAAACGCTCAAAAGACCCACGACTCCACGCCATACGATTGAATGTTGGTTGGAATAGAGGTATTACCTATTGGCAATATGTGAACGATATGCAGAGTCACGTGGTCTGAAATATAATGCAAAAAAAGAGTGAGATAATAGTATTTAAGTCTGGAAACAGATGCCCCGCCCTGGTGCCAACAGTTTCGCTTGGAACCATACTAATTAGAGGAAGCTCCGGAACTCCATGTGCCTTTCGAATGAGAGAGAGATCGTAGGACGTTGTCTGTTCGCTGCAACATGCTGGCCCGCAGATTCGCTCGCTGCACAAAACAGGTTAAGTTGACATTATTTAGGTCATATTGCCAATCCTTCTACTCCTGCAGTCTGTGGGTCAACTATACGCAGCGAGCATACAGCGCCTACGAGTCCAGTATAATAATAGTTTCAGGGTATTGTCGGGGCTGCCACGTTATTGCAGTGCGTCCGGAATGTTTGCAGAGAATCGTGTTGATAGTTTTTCTGCTATCATGCGTAAACGCACTGCATCTCTAGTCAATAGAATTAGAGGCAACACCAACAATATGCTTAAGGTCATATCGGATAAAGTGGACTGTCCAATACAGTGTTACTATAACCGACAAATTGACACGTGTACAAATAAGTATAAATAAGACACTAACATAAAATTTTAGTTCACTAACTTTAATGTAAGCCATTGTTACTAACATATTGATAGGTATACTAATTTTCTCAATAAAAAGTAAAGTATCATCACGACCGTATCCCTGGCGGGGTAAGAAACAACAATTTTATAGAAGCGGTCACAATTATCCAACTTTACTATACTATATCATCACGACAAGTTCAATCAAGCTCATCGATATCTCTAGCGTACCAAACTCGAGAAAAGTTTTTTTTTTTTTACTAACACGACATGTGACCTTGCGCCCACCTGGTGGTAAGTCAGCAACTGAATTCAGACACTTATGTCCGATATCAGTCCCTATGCCGGCTTGACTAGATGCCTTTTCACACTTCGCTTGAAGGACTCCAGGTTATAGGAAAGTGGAAACACAGAGGCTGGAACAGCATTCCACATTGTGTTACGACCTGAAATCAGATCCGTTATATAGAACATTAAGTTTGCTTGCTATCTGTTAACGCCGTTTTTATATATATACATACTCGTAATTATCTATATAGTATAACGCTTCTAGAACAATCTCACGCTTTATGTTTATCCATCCCTTTTATTCCTTATCCATAAGACTTACGTGTGAAAGAGATGGAGAAATGCGCAAACGCACATTAAAATGGGTCGGCCTCGCGACCCACCTGTCAGTTGGAATATAATATTTGAACGGTGAACCCGTAAACGCTACTCAACCCATATTTATTAAAAATAAAAGTCTTTAAATTGTGAATTGTGTGTGCTCATAAACTCTGCTCCAACTCTTGATGCTATGGTGGTGTGTCGTGCCTTACAACCAGTGACCTTGGAGCTATCGAAGAACCCGCAGTAAGTCTCCTTTCTTTTCACCACCACTATCTATTGACAATAAACTGCAGAGTTATAGGAATTCGCGATGACTTTGCTGCCAGAATTCAAATTACATTTGATTATAAGGATGGATTCCTCATAAGTTTAAATCGGTCGGGTGCAGTAGTTGCAGCATGCGATCTCGAGCGACGACGTGTGATGGGACATTTGTAAGCAATTTGTATTCGGGTCTGCGCTCCACGCTCACTTTTCTTAGTACCATCGTGACGAGACTGTGTTGAGACCGTGGACGTATATTTTAAAGGACATAACATTTATTTATTTATTCAAAAAATATACATTCTTGCACTAACGACAAATGAAAGCTGTTCAAAGTTCAAAGTATAAAGTAATTACAAAGATAATAACAAATTTACAATTAAGATAGTAGAAGATATCGGCCTCCGTGGTCTAGCGGTTAAGTCCGTGGATTTAGACTCGGAGGTACCGGGTTCGATTCCTGGTCGGTACACAAAAATATTGATTAATGTAAAAAAATACATTTAATTCATTTGCGATATTTCTCGAGTTTGGTACGCTAGAGACATCGACGAGCTTGCCACTTGTCATGATTGGCCTATAGTAAAGTTGGCTAAATGTAAATCCGCTTATTTATAAGCGTGGTTTCTGACCAACCCAAAAGGAAAACGGTCGTGATGATAGTTTTATAGTGGAAGAATAAACAAGATTATAAAATCATTGAAATGGAAAATAATTAAACACCATGTCAAATGATAATATTAAAGTCTTGCACCGTACTTCGACAACCATTAGTTCTAAATGTCTACCGGCACATGCTAGGAATCTCGGTTCGGAGAGGATGAGTATGTCTAGCGAACTATCGCCTGCTAATATTAAGCAACCCCATCGCCGAGTACAACGACGTGTGATCCAGCATCACGCCTACCCGGGGGGGTACCGAGAACAAGGAGTAAGGCCGTCGGCGCTGTTATACCGGCCGTTCAGCACGGGTACATGAAATCCAATTTGACTGAGCAGAAACGGATTGTTGATTTATTCTAATAGATGTACGTATCGTCTAACCTTCAAACATCTATAGTTGACCATACCGAGTATAGCCATGCTAGGATACAACATCGGATAATACCCATATTTTTTTTATACAGAAACATGACAGATACAGGATTAATAGTATTATAATTGTACCTGTTCTAACATTAACATAATATATTCTAAAAAACCACTACATGAAGTCGAACAAATATCTCACAGAAGAAATGATTCGAAACGGGTTTAAGACTAAACTTTACGCAGAGGAAGTTAGTGCGAGAGGAATTGCAGCAAAATCTTTGTATCACTTACTAAAATATTTGGGACTAAGTAGGTTTCCCATCAACACATTTATGCATATATACAGTATTTAGTTGGGTAGGGAGAGGAGCAGAATGATGAAAGGTGAGCATATTGTTGCGCAATAAATATAGGAAGATTTATTTGTAAACAAGTCTATCGTCAGTCACAAGGCCGAGTCACCATTCTTCTCCTCTCTCTTTCCAACATACGATGGACCTGCTACTCACACGGTGAATCAAATTATTTAATTTTAAATTACGGTTAAACCAAATTATTTTCTGATATTATATTATTATTTATATACTTTTATATAATAATAATAACGTTTATTGGATCATAATCAAATAATTTCAGTTAGTAAGCACTGTCTGTCAGTGTCAGTTTCCCTTTTTTTTTTTAAAACCCTATAAACCGTCTCTCTCTCACTGTTGGCCCTGTGTGCCTTTACAGCTAAGTCTGAGTAGTGGCTACGGAGTGAAGGCACTCGTTCGCCGCGTGGCAGTTTCTCTATTTTTGACACAATAAAACTATACGAGTACTTACATTAATTAATAATACAGTGCATTCCCATCCTCATTAAACATTGTTTTACTGTAACCAGCCTCTCGGCAACTGTGTGCTGCAGTAGCAACTATTAACACTATTCGTTTGTATATCTCGTTATTAAAACTATTTATTTATTTAAAAACTTTATTGCACTATGTACAAAGGTGGACTTAATGCCGCTAGGCATTCTCTGACAGCCAAACCTTTAGGACATTTAGACAGTATATAGATGGTAGGTGCAATATTAGGTAAGTCCATATATATCATCATAAAACTATGCATATAATTAAATTGTTATATTTATATCCAAACACAGCACACCTTCGCCGAGAGTCGGTAAATATTAAAACAAAAACTATCTGAACGAATTGTGGCAAAAATATGCCTAAATTTTCAAACTACCTTCAATATATATATATTAGTTTTAATCTATTAGCCGATGTAACTTCTTATTCTTTCGTAAACAGTTTTGTTCCCTACATTCAGTGCAAATTTGTAAAGCAGAACAAAATTTACAGTATAATTTGTTGACGTGAAGTTTGAGTTGAAGGTATAGACATATTATTAAACTTTAATTTTTATTTATTAAAATTTAAATTAACAAATGTCATATAAACTCCGCGTTAAATTATGAACAAAAATATAGTGATGCTTAAATTCGCTTGATATTTGTCGTTGTCGGACTGGTTCTAATATACATGAGTATGGTTGGAATCGAGTTCTGGATGCACTTCTATCTTAGTTTACCCACGGTGTCTGCATCAGTATTTATGTCTTTTGTCAAAGCGTCTTCACAATCACTATGGATCGGAGACCCATTATTTTCACTCAACACAACGGCCATATTGTTTCGTAATCTAATCTTGGAAAAAGTATCATTCTATTTATTTTATTTTATTTATAAACTCTTTATTGCACTAAATAACTTAAAAAGTAGTGTACAAGGGCGAACTTAATGCCTTCCGGCATTTTATAACAGCTAACCTTTGGGAGTGTGGCAGAGGATTGCGGGTGCATTAAGATAAATATAATTACTTAACAATAATTAAATACTATTACATAAATACTTACATGAAAATAATATATATATAATAAACATAAATATATATTATGTATCAATATATAAACACACTAATAGATAGGTACTGTAGTTATCATGACAAAATATTTTGTTTATTTAAAAAGTGAGCAACAAGTAGATTTTTAAACACATTTATTGAAGGCGCCTGTCTAATTGCTATTGACTAGTGAAAGCTTGTTCCACTCTCGAGCAGCGAAAACAGTAAAAGAATCTGAATATTTGCTAGAAGTGTGAGGTATGTTATATGTGTGAAGGTAGTCAGAAACAAAGTGTTTGAAGAAGCAGGTCCTATAGATAGTCTAAGATATGTCTAACAGCGACCTTCACCAATCGGTTATTTAAATGTAATTCACTATTTAACTCGTTTCTTGTATGTTTGTCCGAGTGAGATTTTACAATTGATTTTAAACTAGAGCTAGACACTTCGCATTTGGACCATATCTTAGAAGTGGATGACATTGCATAAAAATGATAAAAAAAGAAAAAAAAGTTTCATCAAGACAAGGATACCTTTCCGGGATAGTCACTTTTTACCAATTTTACTATAAGTTCATCATGACAAGTGGCAAGCTTATCGATGACCCTAGCGTAACAAACTTATTGTGTTCTGACCAGAAATCGAACCCGGTAGCTCAGCGTCTAAATCCACGGACTTAACAGCTAGACCTCGGAGGCAGTCGGATAATACATACATACATATCTTCACGCCAGGTCATTTGCGGGGTAGGCAGAGACAATTGAGCGCTACATGACACGATCACGACATACCTCTTTCGCTTCGTCGACATTCATCAACCTGGGCATGTATGAAGATGCCAGTGTTTTATTTATTTGATCGTGATCTTGTTTAGCTCATCTTTTTAACATGCCCGAACCATCGTAGCATATCTTTCCCTATTTTTGTCCCTATGCATTATTTTATACCTAACCTTTTCCGTATTTCATCGTTACGCATGCGGTCCGCCAAAGTCGAATAATAATAAATAATAATAAAAATTAATTTGAGTTTTTATTATCCTATTATCCTCGGCACACTACGACGATCGAATAGTCGTAATTTTATTTATAAATTTTTAGTTTTTAATTATTTATAAATAAATATATTTATAATTTTTTATAATTTAGTTTTTAATTTATTTTATTTTTTTTATCTTTGTACTTTACTCCGAATAAATATTAATATAACTATCAGTTGCATAAAAAAAAAAGTTTTTATAATGGACTAAAAAGTATTAAATGATTTCTCTAATCCTTATGAAGGACAAAACCACATACAGATTTATAACTTTTGTATTTTTTTACTGAAAATTCATACTTTTGATAGCTATTAAAATACTTGAAGATTAGAAATGAAAAACATGGGGCGGACACCCACCCGGAGGCAAGGAAAACATGGTTATAAATTAATGACTACTATACCATAAATATCTATAATCTTAAAGCCAGACGAATGAGGTCAATTGACAAACTATATTCATATAACAATGTTTAGAACGGAAGACGTATAGTTTACGAGCAAGATATTTACTAGTGGTGTCCCGAATCCGTTGCCAGTCGAGTTTATTGCATGGACTATAAAAGTGCATTGACGTTGCATTTGGCAATAGCTCCTAGACGACGACAAATCTTACGAGTAACGTCTCTCCAAATGTTTATCTTAAATTTATATGTACTAATTTGCAGCTATGTCTGAGTCATTTCGTATTTTATCGACTAAAGGATTTGTCAATTTTAACTAATACTTTGCGGTTTGCGCTTCAACTACGTCTTCCCGTACGTGGTCTAGAACCCGTTTGGCCCATGCAATGTTAATTGAACTTTTAAGTAACTTTCCAGGAAGTATCAAGGTATTACCAATTAACCTGTCGGCCTCTCTTTAGGAAGCTACAATTGTTAACTGTTTCTTGTATTTATATATTAGAATGCTGCATTTGTGTTAAAAGTCATTCTTATTTGTTTAAGACATTGAGTGAAACATGTAAGTTTAATACCAGGTATCCCAGTAGGCTAGTTCCACCAGTTAGAAAAAGTAGCTGGCACAGCAGAAGCTTTTTTTTTTTTTAATTATTTCCAGACAGGTCACATAGCGCCATCTAGTTTCCGTGGTAAGCTACGAGGCTTGTGTTACGGAAACTAGATGGTTAAGTAGTTACTAAAAGTAGCTGGCACAACAGAAGCTGCTGCCTTACTTCTATTAAATTATTCAATAAACTACCACTGGATATAAGGTATTTACATACGAATATATTTAAAATTAGGGTTAAAAATTTACTGGTCCATAAATGTTTATACGCGACCAAGGACTACCTAAACTGTGACAAGCTCATATAAGAGCAAAATAGACTTTTTGCTGTTTAATATTATTTGCGTTATTTTGTGTTCTATTTCTTTATTATTATTTTTTGTGTAATATTTATGTTAGATATAAGTGTAGTTTTGAAACTAAAATTTTGTATGACAGAAATAGCGAAATGTGTCGAGCCAGACTCACCAACCACCTGTATTTTGATACCATATTTCATACAAATAAATATTTTCATTTCATTTCACCGTTTCAAAAAGGGTCTGTACCTACAATTATTTATTAAAGATATTTTTATACAATTAAATATTATCTAAGTAACAACTAATAGGTATATAGTCTGAGCGTAGCTTCAATGTACCTACTTCTATTTTACAACTTGACTTGTCTCATATTGTAATTGCCCAATATTTGCATGCCATTAAGATGAAATATGTGAAGCGATTTTTCTAGCTATAAGATCTTGCAATATAACCATGTCTGTTAACAATGTGATCCATCGGGTTTTGGTTACTGCCGGAATCCCATCGGTTCTCGAACCTCTCTCGCAGTGACGGTAAAAGACCCGATGGATTGACCTTGGTGCCTTGGTCGATGGGACGAGCATTGGTGTGGGACGCTACTTGCGTCGACACCCTTGCTAGGTCTCATCTCCAGGGCACCTCTGCCAGGGCCGGGGCTGCAGCGGACTTGGCTGAAAAGGCCAAAAGTTGCAAATACGAGTCGATTAGCAACGACTACGTGTTTGTGCCTTTTGGTCTTGAGACAATGGGTCCGTGGGGGCCAAGTGCAAAGAAGTTCTTTAAAGAGTTGTCTAAGCGCCTGGTTAATGCTGTATGTGACAAGACGGCTGGCAACTTAAATTTTCCTTTAAATTCACTTGTAAACATTTTCACACAGTCATCAATGGGCATAATATTATTAAAATATAATGGGAGTTAAGAACTCTCTAGTTTTTTTACAATAATAGTATTAATATTATACCGGTACTCATTGTATCTTGTCTTTTGTGAGAATCTAGTATCATAACCACATCCAGTTAAACATTGAAATGAAATGAAATAATTTATTTGTCAGAAACATGACAGGTACAGGGATGTAAATTATTATATGTAATTATATCACATGCTTCGCTATTTCTAGCATACAAATATTTATTTAGTCACATGACTTTGTCGAGCTTAGTGTCTAGGTATTCTTTTGTCGAATAAAAACATTTATTAACCAGCATTTGTTTGACTCTTAAATTGAACAGTTTTAGTGGCAGCTCCCTTATAGTAACTAGAAGCTTATTAAATATCTTTGTTGGTTTAGGGCTACTAAAAATAAATAAATAAAATTAACAAAATATAAACAAATGAGAATGATAAAATGATTTGAATTGCAAATAGAGATGATACGAATAGATGAAGCGAACGAATGCAATATCAAAGTTATATTGGTTTTATAATTAACTTCGCTCCGGTTATTGGTTCAATAAAAACGTTGTAGCACTAATCCGGTATCTATAAGCAAATAATATTAAAATAATAATAATAAAAAAATGCTATTTATAAATGTTTTGCTAAACTAGACCTAGTTAAATTACTCGTTCCTCCCTAACACATTGAAATGAAAACAAACGACAAAAATCATGGTTATTTTCTTCTAAGTTGCTAGAGACTCTTGGCAGAACAGTTCGCGACCCGAAGCACTTACTATAGTTCTCAGCTCCTTAGTGAACTAGGTCGCTGTTTTATTTCGACAGCTCTTAAACGAAAGAAAGTAGTCCAATGACTATTGCTCACTATACTTTTCAATTCAAATATTTTTATTACAGATATAATCCATATTTTTATATTTAACATATTCATATTATTTTACACTATATTTATTATTATATAATAATTATTATTATCTTCCTAACTGTCTCTAAATAAACTTAACCTAACTTTCCACCAGTACTGCAGTCCAGTGTTGCGCAATAGGCCCCCCCACACTACCCGCAACCACTCTCAGGATGCTATTGGGACTCCCGCATACCCGTGCCATCAGGGATGATACTTTCTTACACATAATGGCGGGGAAGCCATACGTGCGTATCTCAGCAAACATCCCGGAGACACTACAGAATCACGGGAGTCCCAACAGCATTTTAAAAGCGGTATTATATTGCACGCGCAAAAGTGTTGTATCGTGTAAAAAGATTGATAAAATGCCTTAAAAAGCGTGATCTTTACTGGCACCGTACAGCGAGCAAACCTACGGGATGTAGCATGTTGCTCCTGACCACCAACGCTCTGCGGTCCCTTTCTATATCCGCATCGTCAGTCAGACCCTCTGTCACGATATAACCCAGGTACCTAAACTGCTTCACTCTTTTCAGAGGAAAACCGCACAGTTTTATTTATGGCACATAACTCAGAGACTTACCTCTCGCCGTGAAGACCAAGAACTCGCTCTTTTTTGTATTGTATTTAAGACCATGATCTTACTGCACACATTCATTTATTTATTTATTTATAAACTTTATTTCACAAAGTACAAAATTCAAAATTATTTATTGTATAGATTCCTTATTCTAATTACAGTTGTATGTACATGTCATGATGATGCAATCTGTCCATATTATGGGCATACTGCTTATGTCAATAGATATGTATTTACAATATATATTTATATATAGTTAAAATTTTATATTGTTCTTGTCAATTTATTGGAATTATTATAATACAATATGTGATGTGAGATAGAGCTAATGCGTTGAAATAAACTCGGCGCTATGTGTTGAGTTAAGGACTTTAAAGCCGGCCACAATAAATAAGCAAACATAATACAAATAGACACGTTAAATGCGATAAGTATTTTATAAAACAAATTCGGCTGCCATTCTCACTTACAATGGCATAAAACATCATGATAGCTGATAGCTGCAAACAAATCGTCCATTATCCGCAAAGCCCGCGGCGTAAATGTTGTTCAGTCATGTCCGACGCATTTTTCGATAAATACCAAACAATTATCCGAAACGTAGCGAAACATAAATTTCACATGGGCCTCGGGGATAAGTATGGCTTTAGGCATTAGTCCTACTGCCAGCGATAAGCGAGTTAAGCTTAAACTAACAGACTAAGAATTAATTGGCGGTCATTTGAATAGATAGGGAGTAACTGTTATTGAACATATACTGTAAATCATTCAGTATATTCATCACACATCCAGATGACCTCGTCAAGCGCGGGAAGTGCGGCAGTTTCTGCTAAGAACCTCAAGCTGCGCAAATACGCCAACCTCACAGGTTACAAATTTGCTCTGTTTGGGGTCGAGAAGATGAGCCCATGGGGACACTCAGCCAAGCGTCTGGCCAAGAAGTTGTCCAAACGGCTAACGGAAATATATGGACACAGGAAAGCTGGCAATTATTTCTACTAACGTATTAGCTTAGCTTTAAGAGGGGAAATGTTGCCAGTTAGAAATTCATGTACTCGTATTCACCGTGCGGGAGCTGGACACATCGTGTTTAAGAAAGAGAGTATTTTTGATGAGGAATATTTTAGCCAAATACGATGGACTAGTCCACGTGACTAGTCTATCGTATTCATCTCTGCTACATTCTGTGCTTTTTTTTTATTTTGTGCACGACATGTGACCTTAAACCAACAGCAACGGAAATTAGACTCTCATGACTGACATCATTGTTCCTAACATTTAATAAGATGCTTTTTTCATGCTTCACTCGCCACGCTGGCCAGACGGGTTGGCGTGGATATGACAGGACAAGTTGGTATTAGCGGAACCGGACCGACGGCTTAACGTGCTCTTCAAGACACGGGAACGGTGGTGTTGTAAATCTATGACAATTGTACGTAAGAAAAGTGTATTTGACATTGATACATGTCGGGTGGGTTTGAACCGACCTTTGTAGAATTTAAGGAACGCGTTCTTACAACAGAACCACCACCGCGCCTATCTATCTTTATCTATCTATCGGTATCGGCGAGATACAGTTTTCATATAACTTTAGCGTACTTACTGTGTATCTATAGCGAGAGAATAATAGTCGATCGCTGTCGGCAATGGAACAAGTGCCTTATATTCGTAGAGTAACAATGTTGAGCGAACATTTTTGCTCGCATTGAGTATTTATGAAGCGTAACTGCTTCTTTATGATTATTGAGAGAGTCTTGGGAGACTTCTTTTGTGTTCCGGTCCCAAGTTATCATATTTGTGCGGCATTAAATTTTAATACATAAAATATGCATACCACATTATAGTAGGCAAATATTGTACATTCAATATTGGGATAAGCTGATACTGTTGAGCACAAATACAAAACGAGAATTGAAAGAATATTTATTTAACAAAAATGTTGGTTTAAATGCGAAATCCTACCTTAATAAACTGAGAAGTAAATAAGAAGAAGACAAATTACTTAGCATTCAAGGGATTTACCTTATGGATGCCGGGACCATCGTGTGTCAGAAAGAGAGAGAAGAGAAGTGAAGTCTTTAAAAAGGCCACATATTATATTGCGCAACCAGACGCTCACTATTCACAATTCTACTCCTCTCCATACCCAACCAAATATGATTCCGAATGCAGAATATTGACGGCAGACCTGATTACGTCCAATTCTTTCAGTAAGTGATGCAAAGGTCATGTCCAGTCAGTGTGAGTCATAAGTGATTGATTCCTGTTGCTAACATTCATGGATCTCGCTCCCCACTTACCATCAGGTGGGCGCAATATGTCGTGCTAATATAAAAAATAATAAAACTGGAATTCCTCTCGCATCAACTACCATTGCGTAAAGCTTCTCGAATTCGTTCCTGAAAATTTCGTCTCTTAGATCATAATATTTGTTCGACTACATGTTGTCATAGACTGTTGATGCTGTAGGTAACGTAAATTAGCGGGTTAGAACACCTATGACTTGACAGCATCGATAATAATAATTATTATTATTAAGCGTTGATTTCTTTAAATTTTAAGAGATGTACTATGTGGATTTTTTCTTTATTTAATTGAAAGAA
This sequence comes from Tinea semifulvella, assembly GCA_910589645.1. Taxonomy (NCBI): domain Eukaryota; kingdom Metazoa; phylum Arthropoda; class Insecta; order Lepidoptera; family Tineidae; genus Tinea; species Tinea semifulvella. The sequence goes on along the minus strand of OU342611.1, from coordinate 3,535,173 downwards.
AGTAAGGTACAATTTGTACAATGATTTAAACAAAACTAAATTATTAATTAAACTAAAAATTAAGACTACTAAATTAAAAAATAATTAATAATACAAGTAAAAAAAAAAGAAAAAATGCACAAATCGCTGCCTACCAATAGGCAAAGTGCCAAGGATACTGGCTGCATTGCCACGTTTGGCCCAAAAATTTCCTAGCCCTCGTGGTGATGACGAGCCGTTCTGGCAACACGTTGAAAATTTCCTGAGCACTTGGTTCCCACGGCCCAATAGTTTCAACTCCAAACGGCGTAAAAACACATCCCCCAATAACTTGGGTGTATTTCCGCCGTTTGAGGTTGTCTTCTTGTAATTCAGCAGCGACTGGATCCTTAGAGGTCAATGACATGTCAACTATATTTAATAATTTCTACTACGTATGAATATAGTGAAAAATGTAGAGTTTTTATTGTGAAACCTTTTACCCATTTAGTTAGAAAAATATAAGAAAGTAACCTCTGCGAATGCACTCGCTTCAGCTTTATTTAACATTTACTTAGCATAAAGTTAGTTATATTCAGTAGACCGCATCAGCTTTTATCCAATCAAACGAGCGAACCATGTTTTAAGACTAAATACACACATCAAAAGTGTCTAGGGATCAACATATATTTTTGCAATAACTTTTCTCCTGATTGATATTCATTAAAATTTTCTTTAAGGATTGATCAAATAAAATGTTTTCGTTTGTCTACAGTAACGATAAACCAAGTCACCTTTGCATTAGTAAAAAAAATTGCCATTTTCCTAATAAAGGGATTTTTGACATTTGAACCACTAACATTAAAGTTCGAAAAAAAGACTGAAATAACAGTTTTTTTTTTAATTTTATTGGGTAACTTAAACAATTAATAATCCGTGTTTCTACCGCGAACACTAACAACACAAGAACATCGGTTTGGCATACTCAAAATGAGTTCATCCAAATCACGCTGTGGAATGGCCGTCCATGTTCGTTGCAACAACAAAAAAAGGTCTTCTTGCGACTGGATACCCTCCATATTCGGCAGAGCTCTTCTCTGAAGAATATCCCATGCATGCTCAATCGGGTTCAAGTCTGGCGACTGAGCAGGCCAGGGCAGGACATTGATGTTAGCTGCGGCGAGAGTCTGTCTTACAACTCTTGCGGTGTGCGGTCGTGCATTATCATGCATTAACTGAAATAAGGGACCGATATGCACTTGTAGAGGAACGATGACGTCTGATACAACCGTCTCAGCATAAATTTGAGCGTTGAGGTTGCCTCTGATCCAAATCAACTCAGTTCTTCCGCCGATCGAAATACCCGCCCATACCATGATGGTTCCACCACTATAAGGATGGACTTCCTGGCAGGATTTTAATCGCTGTTGGCGTCCAGGGGTTCTCCAGTGTCGTATACGTCTTGTATCCGGCCTCATACCAAAACGAGACTCATCAGAAAAGCACACGAAACGCCATTGTTCTTCTGTCCAATTTCTGTGTTCAAGAGCCCATTGATATCGAGTCCTACGATTGTGCATTGCTATAGGTGGTACCCGTAGCGGTCTTCGGGAATGAAGGTTCACTTCATGCAAGCGGTTTCTGACTGTTTGGTCGCTAATTAAGTTCCCTGAAGAGCGATGAAGGCTCACGGCTAACATCATGGCGGTTATTGTTGGAGTTCTTCGAGCTGTGATTTGAATGTATCGGTCTTGTCTCCGTGTGGTGCAGCGATACCGTCCTCCATGGCGCTCAGCCACGGTACCAGTGGTTCGGTAACGTGTCCAAAGTCGACTGATAACACTCTGACTTGTATTCAGAGCTAAAGCCACAGTACGTTGCCGGGAACCAGCTTCTATCATTCCCACGGCTCTGATCATTTCTTCCCTGCTTAAATGACGTCGCCGCTCCATAATAACGTTGGTTTTAATCAGTAGTAGGGAAACAGTAGCACTAATAATGTCTTCAATGCGTCTTATGTTTTTATAGGGAAAATATTGACAGCTGATTTTCATCTTTTACTCAAATTTGATTGACAGTTCCTGTTTTAAATTATGAAATGCACCAAAAAGGATCCATATAAATTTATAAAATCATAAATTTATTACAAAGCCACATCTCAATCACAAGAAATCCGCATAAACATGCTTGATCCCTAGACTTTTTTGATGTGTGTACTTTGAAAGTTTTATTGCGTCTTTCACTCAACGTGCCATGATTTATTACGTTTCAACTAAGTTTAAAAGGGGCTACATTTTTTTTTTCAAATTTTAATATTGGCTTTATGCAAAATTGGGCATGCCATCAAAACCTAATTAAAATTATTAAACAATTTTTATCGTCATCATAATATATATATTTTTAAAGTTAAAGTTAAAGTTAAAGTTAGAGTTAAAGTTAAAGTTAAAGTTAAAGTTAAAGTTAAAGTTAAAGTTAAAGTTAAAGTTAATGTTAAAGTTAAAGTTAAAGTTAAAGTTAAAGTTAAAGTTAAAGTTAAAGTTAAAGTTAAAGTTAAAGTTAAAGTTATAGTTAAAGTTAAAGTTAAAGTTAAAGTTAAAGTTAAAGTTAAAGTTAAAGTTAAAGTTAAAGTTAAAGTTAAAGTTAAAGTTAAAGTTATAGTTAAAGTGAGAGTGAGAGTGAGAGTGAGAGTGAGAGTGAGAGTGAGAGTGAGAGTGAGAGTTAGAGTTAGAGTTAGAGTTAGAGTTAGAGTTAGAGTTAGAGTTGAGAGTTAGAGTTAGAGTTAGAGTTAGAGTTAGAGTTAGAGTTAGAGTTAGAGTTAGAGTTAGAGTTAGAGTTAGAGTTAGAGTTAGAGTTAAAGTTAAAGTTAAAGTTAAAGTTAAAGTTAAAGTTAAAGTTAAAGTCAGAGTCAGGGTGAGAGTGAGAGTTAGAGTTAGAGTTAGAGTTAAAGTCAGAGTCAGGGTGAGAGTGAGAGTTAGAGTTAGAGTTAGAGTTAGAGTTAGAGTTAGAGTTAGAGTTAGAGTTAGAGTTAGAGTTAGAGTTAGAGTTAGAGTTAGAGTTAGAGTTAGAGTTAGAGTTAGAGTTAGAGTTAGAGTTAGAGTTAGAGTTAGAGTTAGAGTTAGAGTTAGAGTTAGAGTTAGAGTTAGAGTTAGAGTTAGAGTTAAAGTTAAAGTTAAAGTTAAAGTTAAAGTTAAAGTTAAAGTTAAAGTTAAAGTTAAAGTTAAAGTTAAAGTTAAAGTTAAAGTTAAAGTTAAAGTTAAAGTTAAAGTTAAAGTTAAAGTTAAAGTTAAAGTTAAAGTTAAAGTTAAAGTTAAAGTTAAAGTTAAAGTTAAAGTTAAAGTTAAAGTTAAAGTTAAAGTTAAAGTTAAAGTTAAAGTTAAAGTTAAAGTTAAAGTTAAAGTTAAAGTTAAAGTTAAAGTTAAAGTTAAAGTTAAAGTTAAAGTTAAAGTTAAAGTTAAAGTTAAAGTTAAAGTGAGAGTGAGAGTGAGAGTGAGAGTGAGAGTGAGAGTGAGAGTGAGAGTGAAGGCCACATATTATATTGCGCAACCAGACGCTCACTATTCACAATTCTACTCCTCTCCATACCCAACCAAATATGATTCCGAATGCAGAATATTGACGGCAGACCTGATTACGTCCAATTCTTTCAGTAAGTGATGCAAAGGTCATGTCCAGTCAGTGTGAGTCATAAGTGATTGATTCCTGTTGCTAACATTCATGGATCTCGCTCCCCACTTACCATCAGGTGGGCGCAATATGTCGTGCTAATATAAAAAATAATAAAACTGGAATTCCTCTCGCATCAACTACCATTGCGTAAAGCTTCTCGAATTCGTTCCTGAAAATTTCGTCTCTTAGATCATAATATTTGTTCGAGTACATGTTGTCATAGACTGTTGATGCTGTAGGTAACGTAAATTAGCGGGTTAGAACACCTATGACTTGACAGCATCGATAATAATAATTATTATTATTAAGCGTTGATTTCTTTAAATTTTAAGAGATGTACTATGTGGATTTTTTCTTTATTTAATTGAAAGAAAGTAAGGTACAATTTGTACAATGATTTAAACAAAACTAAATTATTAATTAAACTAAAAATTAAGACTACTAAATTAAAAAATAATTAATAATACAAGTAAAAAAAAAAGAAAAAATGCACAAATCGCTGCCTACCAATAGGCAAAGTGCCAAGGATACTGGCTGCATTGCCACGTTTGGCCCAAATATCATAATTTATTAACTAATACCAATTAGTGGAACTGGGACCGACGGCTTAACGTGCTATCCGAGGCACGAGAACTGTGGTGAGGAGAAGACAAATTTCTAACCTTTCAATGGATTAACCGTGCGGGTGCCGGGTCTATAGCGTGTGGGTAAGAGATGAGAATAATGCTGTCTCGGGCTTGCGACCTGCTGGTGTGAATAGGAGGCCTTATTTTTTATTTTATTGTGCAACAATACGTAAGAATAGTGTATTTACATGCCGAGGAGGTTTGAACCGACGACGTTGTACGATTTAAGGAAAGCATTCTTACAACCGAGCGACCACCGCGCCTTATTATATACGTTCTCTATATAATAGAAAATACTTTATATATATATATATATATATATATATTGTTAAAGTAGCTAGATATATTTAAAGTAGCTAGTTTAATTATGGTTTAAGAACCGTAAAAGTCAATCGGTTATTCAAATAAAATCCACGTTATATATAGTAAAATAAGCTAAAAAAAGGGGCAGTGATTGCTTAACACGAAATATGTTCAGTGATATTCTAGCTACAGGACGGGTTGTTGAGAGTTGATATTTTATTTTAATGATAAATATTGGTATAGGACGTCAGGGAGCTTATGAAACAATCAACGGCAAATTAATAATTGCATTACTTTTGAATGAGAACAAATATTTTGTGATTGCATTGCGGCGAACTACGAATGGAGTGCTGTCGGGTCGGGAACGATGTTTGTTTAAAAATCCTCCATTTTCATATTGATTTTCATTATATTCTACAAATAAAACAACGCTTATAACTTATGCTAGTATTCGTTGCTATCAATAAAATTAACTGCCTCCGTGGTCTAGCGGTTAAGTTCGTGGATTTAAGACTCGGAGGTACCGACTCAGGAATCAAACCTGATTCCTGGTCGGGACACAAAAATATTTATTAATGTAAATTCATTCATCATTACAGCCCCTAGAACACAGCGTCCTAGACCTACACTGCTGGAGCTGGAGATGGGCCTTCCAGAACATATATCTGGAGAATTTGGCCTACACTCGCCACGCTAGCCAGACAGCTTGGCAAGGATATGATGTCATTTTTTTATGACAATTTATTAACAATTCCACAAGTTGGTATTGGTGGAACCGGGTCCGACGGCTTAACGTGCTCTCCGAGGCACGAGTACGGTGGTGTTGTAAATCATGACAAATGTACGTAAGAAAAGTGTATTTCTCATTGGTACATGCCGGGTGGGTTTGAACCGACCTTTGTAGGATTTAAGGAATTCTTACAACCAAGCCACCACCGCGAGTAAATAAATATTTAATTCATATTTCTCGAGTTTGGAACGCTGGAGACATCGACGAGCTTGCCACTTGTCATGATTGGCCTATAGTAAAGTTGGCTAAATGTGAATCCGCTTTTTTATAAGCGTGGTTTCTGACCACCCCGAAAGGGAAACGGTCGTGATAATACTTTACTTTTATCAATATATGAATTTTATTTTTATGCCGCTAACGGTAGAATGCGTCGGAAATTATGTACACGAGTAAGACCAAATTAATAATAATAATAATATCTTTATTCAGTAAAAAAGGTACAAGATATGAAAACAATAACATATTTCATTATGCATGCACAGAAAAACAGACATTTGCAGCCGAACTAAGCCTATATGTATAGGTCTGTCCGTCGGCAGTCAACGCCCAGACACCCTTTTAAATATATTATTACTTTTAATTACAACATATTAAAAGAAACAAAATTACAAGAAAAACAAATTAAAAATTAAAAATTGTGTGGTTGAGATCCTCTTTTTGTTTATGATGTAAGTGTGTGAGTGTGTGTAAGAGGGTGTGTAAACTTTACATACTTTGTTATTATCGCATTCCTACTTTACTATTGACAGTAATTCTTCAGTTGTATTATAGTCAAGAGACTATAGCCATTGTGTGACATTCTTTCTACATATCACTTTAGTGCATTGATATATAGCTATCTCTTTATTAATTTTATTATATAAATATGGACCCAGAAAACAGAAAAATCTGCTAGTAAAAACTTTTCGAAAAGCTTGAGAGCTTCCACACACAAGATTAGAACATTATTATTTTGTACAAAGTATTCTGGTTTTTATTTTATTATGTAATTATGCGTTATATATATATATATGCATTTTGTGTAAATATAATATAGCCCAAATACCCATACAAGATGAATGATGTATTTTTATAATGTTATAAATTACCTGTTTTCGAAACAAATGACACGGTAATCTAAGTAGGCGTCGAAATGTCAGCTTCGAATAAGACGGCTATTATATCATAATAATGTGAAGATTTATCTGAAAATTTCTCACGCGCCGAGGCTGGTGTAATTGGATTAAAAATTCATTAAAACCGGCCATTGTAGCCCGCGGGAATAATTTAGTGCAATTCACACGATTCGACACCTCGGAGGGCGGCTCCAGGGCGGCCTAGGCGAGCGGCTCCAGAGCGGACAAATACACCGTTCCACAAGCACCATTATATGTTTTAAACTGTCAAAAATTTGTTGTACTGTCAATATTTTACATATTTAATATCCCTTTTGACTTTCATTGATGACATTATTTATTGTTCTAATTAAGTGTTTTGCAACTGACATAGCTTGCTATGGTGTGTCTATTTTAGACTACTACGGGTATTGTTTTTTCTTAATATTTATTTATTATATTTATTTTACAAAAAAGTAACATAAAGCTGGTAATAAACAAAATAGGATGAAGTAATAGACAATAGAATCATGTCGGGTTTTTAGCCTAAAACTATGTACACAACATTTTAGCCAACTTTTTCAACACCGAGTCCTAGACCTCCAGTGTTGGAGATGGGCCTTTCAGAACATATATCTGGAGAATTTAGCCTACACTCGCCACGATGACCAGACGGCTTGGGGAGGATATGATGTCAATGTTTAATGACAATTTATTAACGATTCCACAAGTTGGTATTAGTGGAACAGGGACCGACGGCTTAACGTGCTCTCCGAGGCACGGGAACGGTGGTGTTGTAGATCTATTACAAATGTACGTAAAAAAAGTGTATTTCTCATAGGTACATGCCGGGTGGGTTTGAACGGACCTTTGTAGGATTTAAGGAACGCGTTCTTACAACCGAGCCACCACCGCGGTTTTTTAGCCAACTTTACTATAGGCCTATCATGACAAGTGGCAAGCTCGTCGATGTCTCCAGCGTTCCAAACTCAGGAAATATCACAAATAATTTAACTTAATAGTTAAATGTATTTATTTACATTAATAAACATTATTGTGTCCCGAACCTGGTACCTCCGAGTCTAAATTCACTGACTTAACGCTAGACCACGGAGGCAGTTAATATATATATATATATATATAACAACTGTATAAAATTACTATTATAACTAAGATAAATTATTCTAACAAGAATTTAGATTTGCATTAGTAATATATAACATTAGTCTTATCAATATGATCTACTAGATCTTCGTTCAAAAAACTCGTCTATCTACACAATGTTAATAAGTGTATATATGTATATTTTTGTGTATGTATAAGTATTTAGTATATTGATATTGCAGTATATTATGTAAGTATATATAATTATGTTGAATTTATCCTACTATTAATATTTATTTCATTGGACCTATAAATGTTCTAATTTGCCCCCAAGGTTTGGCTGTCAGAAAATGTCTACGGGCCTTTGTACTTTGTGAAATAAAGATTTTAAATAAATAAAAGTATCGATTCTACTATTTAAATATTTTTTTGTCATTTCATCAACACGGTTAGTACAAAAATAGTCTAAATTGGATGATGTGTTTTATAAAAGTTATGCATCAAAAGCGCTTGTATGTAAACAGCAAAGTTGAAAACAAATATAATTTTAAAGTCAAAGTTTGCAACGTTTAAATTAATAAGATATGAGCATAAAGTGTTTTATGAAACGACGTCAAGAAAAGTAGGGAACGCCTGTTGTCTTATATCTCGGATGCGTCTACACATATTGGATATGGAACAATATTAGACGCGATATGAAAGGGTCGCGAAGTGCTTGAGGCTGAAAGTGGTCGAGACATGCATGTAGGATCCGACATTATTTATAATCTAATATGCATGAGCAAGGAAAGACGCCGCAGCCCAAGATATCTCAGGGACGCCCTTTTTGGAAAATATTAAGCAAATAGAAGGAGAGAGAATCCGGAGGTCCCTCAACATTCTATCGGCAAGAGCAAACAGCCGGGGATTGAAATGTTTCAACAAACACTCCGGACGTAATGAGACTATTTTGTCTTCCGTGCCGGGCATGAAATTGTGGACAAATTTTGTCAACTGTTTATTTATCTGTCATAGACGTCGTGTTTTTGTTGGGTAACAACTTCCAAAGTCAATTAACAATGTTGTTCCTTTCCTTTTGCTCACGTAAACCTGACAAATAATAACCCCAGAATTCAAGGTGTATTCTACATTAATTAATTATATATTTTTTTTCCAATTAAAAAAAAGGCTGTGGTATTTTGGTTGTGGCTTTCAGAAAGATCGCAGAATGAACTCTGGCATGTATCAATAAAAAAAAACACTTTTCTACGTAGATATGTCATAGATTTTAACATTACGTCGGTCTCGGTTCCACTAATACCAACTTGTGAAATCGTTAACAAATTGTTATCAGATCATTGCCAACCCATCTTGGCCAGCGTGGCGAGTAAAAAAGTATATATATGTCTTATAAATAAGCGGATTCACATTTAGCCAACTTTACTATAAGCCAATCATGACAAGTGGCAATCTCGTCGATGTCTCCAGCGTACCAAACTCGAGAAAAATCACAAATAAATTATATATTAATTAAAAGTATTTATTTACATTAATAAATAAAGAAAGTTTATAGGTAGGTGTTCTCGTATTTTAATAACACAAAATAAAACGCAATGACAAGCTTTAATAGAGGTAAATACAGAAGAAGAGAGAGACAGGCTGATATTAATGTAACAAAAAAGAATAAAGTTAGGAATGTTCGTAAAATAATTTTCAATATAAAAGTAGAAGCATGAACCAAGAAATAGTCGCCACCATATGAAAGGGAGAAAATGTCCGATTATCTCTTTACGACGGTTTAAGCGATGCTATTAAAAAGGGTCACTTTACTATCGAAAGTGAAAGTCGTGGGAGGGGTCATATTTTTGTGCCGTAACACTAAAATAAAAATATCCATAAAACTAAGCTACGAAGGAGAAATAATGTGTACTGTATATAAAAAAGATTTCTGAAGCAAATTGAATTTAAATAATGTTACTATCCCGTCTGGACAAAATGACAAGTTTAGGACAAATTCTTTATAAATATGAACTGATTCTAACTAAAAGGCGCAATGTTCAGCAGTGGAGTCTTACGATGCTAAAACACTTCTAGGCAATATAATAATTCTGTACACAGAATCAAAAATTGTGTGAGTACAACGGCGAGCTTAATGCTATTATTCTACCATGCATGTTGGTGGCGCGGGTTTAGTGGATTGTATCTAGGTGCGGGGTTTGCGATAATCTTCAAATTAGATACATAGACGATACTATGATAATCGGTGCAATAAACAAACTAGAAAGGAAACTGGTAAAAGAATTCACCTGATGTCCTCGGCACCAGCACTTATAAATTGTTCTTACACTAATTTTGCGGGTTTCGCGAATGCGGGCGAAAACAATGATCGCGGCGATTTCTTCAGCGTCCTCTATGACGACTGTAGGACAACGACTATATTTCGAGTCGACGACGACGACGACTTCTAGTATGCTGCCCGGTCAGTTATATAGGCGCTGCCTCCTTCAGTGCGCAAAACGCCGGTCTTTGGACTAGTGATCGGGATGGGTAATATACAAAGGAAGCGGCGAGAAAGAGACAGGACAAGGGTATAGGGGTAACAAATTAGGACGTCTGTTTATACACCGACGAATCACAATAACGCCTAACCATCCAAAAGTTGGTCGAATTACCGCGATCGGCGCGAACACATGTAATTATTAAAGATGAAGAAATACATGAATATTATATCTATATACGCGGTGGTCTATTAACTTTACTAATCATTAGGTGGTAGGCGAACTGATGGTAGTAATTTGCCCAGTCTGCCAGGGCGGGGATGTATCCACCGTTCGTGCCGATAAACCCAGTAAAATGTACCCACACGTTTCGGGATCAGGCTCGAATTGCTGTCATGCCCAGTCAAGCCGGCATAGTGTTAGGGTCTGTTGTTAGTCATGAGTGTCTGATTTCAGTTGCTAACATTCATAGACCTTGCGCGCCACTTACACTTCTGTCGTGCTGGTGTATAAAAAAAAATACAATAGGAAAATATCCAGTCTCCTTGGGACTGGACATATTTCCCCTTTGAGGGTATGGGACATTTTTGTTTATAGTTTGATGTTTTAGTTGTTTTATTTGATTAATACTAAATCGTTTTAAAAAAATAAAGTTAATTCTTTGCAAAGTCGCCGTTTTTTAAACGATTCCATGTTTCTGTACAAAATAGTGAATAATCACATAGACTCTCCTACTCTTTTAGACAATGTCACGTTTAGAGTGCCTCGTACCTCACGTTCTAAAGACTTGTTCATTTCCTCCTTTAGCAGAACAAATTATGCAAAAAACACCTTTTTAAGACGTGCAGTAAAACTATATAATGATTGCTTGGTTGACGTGGACATATTTGCTTGCTCTAAGTCAGTGTATAGGAGCAGAGTCCGTGAGATAATTAGAGTTAAGTATTCGATAGAATAGACTTACTCGTAAATGTGATTTTTACTTTCTTTTATGGTTTAATTGTATTTTGAAAATGTAATAAGTAGTTCTCTTTTACAGTTTTGGTACTCCAGGTCTAATTATATGTATATTGTTTGTTATATAAATTGTATTATGACTGTTTGTTACCATAATAAAATAAAATAAATAAAATATTTTGTACTAGGACGTACAAACTTCGTTGTGGCATCGAGAACATGAAGTTTGTTATTTTAGACAGCGCCACGAAGTGCGCAGTAATAAACGTACAAATTTCCAGCTTTAACTATTGCTTATTTTTACTTGATTACATTATGTAGTTTGTTTACTTAAGTAGACTATTATATGAAGTTCAAATAAAAGTTTTTACGAAATACGATTAATTCTTTGTGTGTGAAAGAGGGTACACTCGGAAGTTATTTTATCTGACGAAGGCGGGTTGTTTCTTATATTTTATTTTAATTTTATTTAGAACAAACAGACATACAGTAAATATTACTAGCTAAATATTTACGCTTAAGGTAAGCAACAGTATATCCAACCAAAATATCCACAATTTTTATGCAATCAAAATTTATAAGCGATTAAAAAGCAAAAAAAAATCAAAAAGTAAGTAAAATTATATAAATTGTATATATATATATATATATATACAATAATTTGAATATATATACAATTTATATAATTTTACTTACTTTAATATTATTTAACGATTTCACAAGTTAGTTTTAGTGGAATTGTGACCGACAGTTTTACGTGCGTGTAAGGTACGGGAACGGTGGTGTTGTATATTTATGACAAATGTGCATTTCTTATTTTTCATTGATACACGCTGGGGTTCTAAAAGCGTCCTTTTGGATTAAAGGACTTCTTACAACCAAGCTACTACTGTAGTCAATGTATATATATCGCCAGAGACAATTGGGCGCCACTTGAGATGATCACGACATACCTCTTTCGCGTCGTCGACATTCATCAACCTCTTTCATGCCATTTTGTTACGAAGGTTTTTAAATGCACCTCAGACAGTGTTTTATTTATTTGATCGTGATATGCGAGTCTCGGTCTTCCAGGGCCTCTTTTACCCACAACTTTCGCATCATATATCTACTTCGTCAATTTTTCAAAATGCCCGAACCATTTCGATGATTAGATACTGGTAAAAAAACGATAAAATTAAGGATTTCTTAAAAGATAAAGGTTATATTTAACCCGTCTTTGTGAGTTGAATTTTCTACGTAGACGTTGGTAGCAAATATTTCTTACTAGGAGGTGAAATCCACTGCTTGGATGCGAAGACACGCGCGCCTTGCGTATCGCCAGTCACCGCTTTTCGAAGGCCTTTATAACATATAGTTTACGATATCTGTATTCGTTTATGTACATAACATATCTAATGTTTAAAAATAATCATTTTACCTTTGTTAGCGAATCGAAACCACCATCTGAAGACAAGAAGGGTCTCGATTATTTCTAGCATTAGCCTTGCTATATAGAGAGAAATAATAGTATAGGATAGTGGTAGCTTACCATTATTGACAATGGTTTATTGATATGCTAGACACTTCTCTATTTGTCATGATGGATTTATAGTAAAGTTGACTAACTGTGAAAAAAAGGAGGATTGTTTTTTACTAAAACACGATGTTTACAAGAAATTTACAATATTAGTTAAAATTATGTCTGACTGTACGAGTGTGCCAGCTCGAAGAGCAGCCATCACGACCGTATCCCTTGCGGGGTATACAGAAACCAGGCTTTCATAAAGTCACATTTTCCTATAGCCCATTCCGATAAACTTGTCGGTATCTCTCGCGTAACAGATTCGAGAAATATCACAAATAGATAGTAAAAAAGTAAAGTATCATCAAGACCGTTTCCCTTCCGGGGTGGTCAGAAACCACGCTTATAAATAAGCGGATTAACATTTAGCCAACTTTACTATAGGCCAATCATGACAAGTGGCAAGCTCGTCGATGTCTCCAGCGTACCAAACTCGAGAAATATCACAAATAAATAATAAATATAAATAATTATTTACATTAATAAATATTTTTGTGTCCCGACCAGGAATCGAACCCGGTACCTCCGAGTCTAAATCCACGGACTTAACCGCTAGACCACGGAGGCAGCTTCACAAATAAATAAAATAAATAATTGTATCCCGACCAGGAATCTAACCTGGTATCACAGCGTCTAAATTTCCATTCTTAACCGCTACTTATATAATTAAGGTGAACGTTTTATTTTTGATTTTAGTTATATAAACCACACATCTAACGCAGAACAGACGACGATGTGGCAAACGGGTTCTAGAGTAAGAGACCATGCACGGGAAGACAGATGACCTGAAGAAGGTCGCTGGTCAAGGATGGATGAGGTTGGTAAGAGATCGCTTTGTCGAAGAGTTAGAGAGGCCTACACCCAGCAGTGGAGTGATACAGGCTGATGATATAATCCAGAAATTTGTATAAAAAACAAGATATTAAAAATAGGTAAAGGTAATTTAAAAGCAATAATAGTTGACGACGTCGACGTGACCTACTTTTGTCAAAGTTATTCTACTTCTATAAAAATAAATGACCGTAAATAACTATCTGAGCATTTTATAATATTATCTTGCATAACATTTTTTTCTTTGTAATTTAGTAATAGGATAGTTGACTATTATAAAAAAATATATCACACTGTTTAACATTTTAATTACGACATCATTATTATTTTAATAAAATAGATGCATTATTTTAGAGATATTGGAACGTTACCTCATAACATTAGTCAGCGTGAATGACGTCATTTAATAGTAAATATTTTAAACTACCACACGTAATCAAATCTGCTTAGGTTGTTTTCCCTGAGTATTTTAGCACAAAATAAAGGAAAAATTTATAAATATTGTTAGTGTCGTAAATTAGTTGTTTATTTACTATTATGTGACGTCATCCGGCAGCGATTTTAAAGCGATTTAGACTTCAAAAAAATCCAAAATATATTTCCAGGAATCCGGAAGTAAATTTAAACAATTTGAAAACACATTTTAAAAAATTGACAAGTAGCCATTTAATTGAAAATCGATGGCTTGTGTCAGTTACTCCGATACCCTCGCGTTCCAATTACCATTAAGTGTCATATGTTATTAAATGTATATTATGTTCTTCTCCACCAGCTGTCCCTATGAGATATTTGCTCAGTGAAATGGAATATAATCGAAAGAAAAACTAAAGAAATAGGCGACGATAAAAATAAATAAAACAATAAATATTAATTTATGTTAGACATTTCATTGGACTCAGTGGTGAAGTATTGGAGCTGAAATCGAGTGTATATGTCACTGTTAAAGTCTGAACTATGGTGAATCATAAAAATTTCCAGTAATAACCGACTTTTAGTAATTAAAGTACCTACGAATCTTCTTTTATAAAGGTTAACTATATTTATTTATAAAATAAATATTGCATAAAGTGCAAAGGCGGACTTAATGCCCGAAGACATTCTCTGACAGCCAAACCTTAGCGACAAATTTAATCAATTATAGGTGCGATCATAGAAATAATAATAATACTATAATTGCAAAAGGTAATTTAATAGGATTAATATACTCTACCATAATACATACGGCAAATATTAGGAAATTGTCATTTCGGCGCTATAAGATTATATGTATTGTATAATTGTTTATTTTGTATAGCTGTAGCTTCAGTTGTAAGGAATATATTTAATTATAATTGTTAACCTGGTGGTAAGCAGTAGGCGAGATCCAAGAATGGGAGCAACTGACACCAGCCACTAACGACCGACATCAGTCTCTTCCACTTTGCCGGCCTAACAAAATGCTTTTTCACATTTCACTGGAAGGACCCCAGGTTATGGGAGTGTAGAATTACACTGGAAGAGTAGTCAAAATCATCAGCGTGTGACACATGTAACAGTCTCCAAATTTATGAGTACACGTACCGATAGTTGCTACTATATGTGGATGCGTATTTTGGCCTGTATGTGTGTTTCGGTTCCAGAATAGATAAGAAGGGATAACGTATTATTATCACCGCTTATAATGGCTCCCCATCCACAAAGGTTAGTTGGTAGAAAATGCATTTATAGCATTAAGCTCGCCTTTGTACCCACACTATTTTTGGTTCTGTACAATAAATAATTTATTATTATTATTATTACTTATCAAAACACTCACCGTAGTGTAGCTTGTAGAACACCTCAGATAGGCAACGTCACTGCTACATACAAAACTAGAAAATCTTAAGATTCACTATATTTCGGACTTTTTCAGTAACATATACTCGTAGAAGGAATATTGCAGACAGGTTACTTGTTCGGTGAGAAATGTCTCTCCAATGAAAATATGCAATATTTTATGAATGTATCCGTGTATGTTGCGTCTCTACATTCGAATCGACTGGCAAATATGGATATTATTGTTTGTTTACATTTGAATAAAGTAAGAGCAAGGATTTATTGGGAGATGTTACATTATTTTGTAGCATTAAAGCTTTCTGAATAAATATGGAAAATTTGATTTTGTTCCAGAACTTATGTTTCAAAAATTAGGTGATTATAAAACACACTATACATCTGAACTGTTATTTATTTATTGAAATTCTTTAATGTACTTATATAATAGTACAGAGGCGAGCTATAATACAAGAAGGAATTCTTTACCAGTTGGTGGTGAAAAGAAGGGAGACTTACTGCGGGTTCTTCGATAGCTCCAAGGTCGCGGTTTGTAAGGCATGACACACCACCATATCATCAAGAGTTGGAGCAGAGTTTATGAGCACACACAATTCACAATTTAAAGTCTCATATTTTAATAAATATGGGTTCAGTAGCGTTCACGGGTTCACCGTTCAAATATTTTATTCCAACTGACGAGGCCGACCCATTTTAAGGTGCGTTTGCGCATTTCTCCATCTCTTTCACCCGTAAGTCTTATGGATAAGGAATAAAAGGGATGGATATACATCAAGCGTGAGATTGTTCCAGAAGCGTTATACTACATAGATAATTACGAGTATGTATATGTATATATATAAAAAACGGCGTTAACACCAGTTAACCGAGTAAGGTGAAAAAAGGCAGGGTGAAAAAATAAGAAATTTTAATCATATAGTTAATAAGTTACATAATTAATTATTATATACCACATATTATACCTACACATACATTTATACCTACAGTTTTTTTTATTGATATTTTTATTTATAATTTTCAGTTGTTTTTTTAACGCAGTCATGTTTTTTATTTTTAAATATATTATTTTAGGCTTCATAACCTTCATTTTTATTTTGCTTATATTTTTATTTATAGCCAAAACTTACCAAAATTACTAAATACTACGTGAGAACAGTACCTAACTGGTTGAAAAACTGCGTCGTGCACGTACTGCGGCAAGACAACAGCTGATCTGACTCGTAGGTACCTACTAATTATATAAATAGGTATTAATTTGTTGAATATATTTAGATTTAAAAAATGTTCGATATTGTAAATTGGTGTCAAGGAAAAAGGGGATAACTACAAAACATGAACTTTTCACTAGAGGCAAATTAAGAAAACAACCTGTTTTATAATTAGAAAATTGTAATTAGTAAATGTTAAATTTCTTTAGGTACGAGTCCACTCATCTCATTATGCATAACTAAATTATTGGCGGTAAAAGCGCTATACTGAAATAATTCGATTGAACTCTTTTTACTTATTTATACATTTTAATGTTACGACTAGCCCCTTTATGTACGTAGGGGTGTAAAATAAACTGTACAGTGTATAGACTCATCTCCTTATTGGATTGACGCATATGAATATTTTGAACCAATAGGTGCAAAAATATATTTTTTATATTCTTCGACTCATCTTCTTTTTCCTTAACACCACAGTTAATATGTGCGAGTTCCCTTTTAAGGCAAAGCTTAAAAACCTCTTAAATAAATTCCGAATTTAAACGCGGAACTACCCCTAGGCTACGAAGTATGCAGCAATGTATTATACAGATATAATACTTCATCGTTAATCCCCTCACCCTTTATGAAAGTTAGTTTAGGTGTTGTAGAGTAATTTCAAGCTTCACTCAGCACCGATAATTGACTGATCCTGTGCCAATATTGACTATATTGAAATATTCAAGAACATGTAGTCAAAGTTGCGTTTATGTCTAGTTAAACTTTAGCTTACCACAATTTTAAACTGACGTAATAATTATATGACAAAACTATGCTAGCATGTTAAGTTTTGGGAACTAAAATAAGATGGTGTACTGTAAGTGTACTTTTGAGAAATATAAAAAACTATTAACCTTCTAGGAAATAAAAATACGGATTTTTAGAAATATATATATATATATATATATATTGTTATACTCGCACGAACTAATGTGACCTTGCGCCCTCCTGACGTTAAGTGGCGCGCGAGGTCCATGAATGTTAACAACTGAAATTAGACACTCATGACTGACATCAGTTCCTAACACTATGCCGGCTTGACTGGGCATGACGGCAATTGGAGCCTGATCCCGAAACGTGTGGATACACCTTACTGGGTTAATCGGCTCGAACGGTGGATACTTCCCCGCCCCGGCAGACTGGGCAAATTACCACCATCAGTACGCCTACCACCTCTAAAAAATAATAATAGTAAAGTTGTTAGTTTTGTTTAACTGCCTCCGTGGTCTAGCGGTTAAGTCCGTGGATTTAGACTCGGAGGTACCGGGTTCGAATTCTGGTCGGAACACAATAATATTTATTAATATAAATAAATAACTTTAATTATGAACTCCACAGTTATTTTCCTTGAGCGTAGTGATGTGCCGAGGCGTCCCTCTTTTTGACAGCTGGAAGGAATAATTGAGTGCAGGAGCCGTTGAGGTAATGATTAGATATATATATATGTATTATATATATATATATATATATAGAAGATTAGTATACGGGTTGTTGTACATTAAAAATCTTGGAGTGTTCGAAGCTTAACAACCCTCTTAATAACAATAGTAATACAAAATAATAATAAAGATATTCTAATGCATTTTCTCTGCAAAATTTCAAGTTGCTATTTCACTAGTGTTCCTTTTATTTTAGCAAATACGGTTCAGTGTTAGGATAGTAACTGCACCGCTAACATAGCAGCGTATAAAGCTTGGGTACACCGACACCTGAAACTCACCATATATTATTATTATTAATAACAATAACATGTTATTATTATTATTAACGCGAACTTAAAGCTATTTCGACTTTTTCTACCAGCTAACCAAATTCGTTCCGTGGGAATCAAATATTCCAAAAGGCCACAACATGAAGTCGAATAAATATTATGATCTCACAGAAGAAATGATCAGGAACGGGTTCAAGACTCAGCTTTACGCAGTGGAAGTTGGTGCAAGAGGAGTTCCAGCAAAATCTTTGCATCACTTACTGAAAGAATTGGGCCTAAGCAGGTCTGCCGTCAATACATTTATGGAACGAGCTTCCAAGACGGCATTAACGGAATCATACAGTATTTGGTTGGGTAGGGAGAGAAGTAGAATGGTGGATGGTGAGCGTATTATCGCGCAATAGAAAAAAAAGTTTTCTTAAACCAGCCTATTGTCGGTCGCAAGCCCGAGACACCATTCTTCTCATCTCTTACCCACACACGATGGACCCGGCACCCGCACGGTGAATCCATGGAATGCTTAGAAATTTGTCTTCTTCTTCTGGGGGAGTGAGACGGTATAATATGTGGGGTGCAAAGTGTTACGATGCGGTGTAACGTTTTTAATTGAGGCCCATATACGTTACCAATTATTGCGTAGTAAGGTTTTTAAAAAATGCTCGATTGGAATTACTGCGACATAAATGAAACTGCAGAATACATCTCACATCTCCGGTTGGCGGATGACATAGTCATCATGTTCAACTTGCTCAGCATCTAGCACAATTTTGAACGGTTAAAACGTGTTTTCCTAGCAAGTTGGTCTTGGAATGAACCTGGACAAGACCAAGCTCATTGAACATGTCAAGCCGATGCCAATCCGCGTGGGTAATGCCACTTTTGCAGGAATACATCTACTTTGGACCGATTATTCAGCTAGGCGCTGCCAAAGCAAAGGAAGGCCAACAGACGCATTCAGCTAGGATGGACGGAATTCGCAAAACATCGGCACATCCTCTCATAGTTCATATCACAATGTTTAAAGACCTTCAACCAGTGCTTCCTCTCCGTAATGCCGCACGGAGCAGAGACCTCGACACTGACAGTGGATCTGGTCCACAAATTCATGGTCGCGAATTATAGCATTCTCATCTTAGCGAGCTATAGCATTCAAAATTAGCAAGCTAAATTGGCAACAGGCACACATCTGACGCAGAACCGACGACTAATTGGGTCAATCGACGCAGAGTGGGACGATTCCCCGCCAGATACATGGATGACCTTGGGAAGGTCGCTGGCATGGGCGGGATGAGGGTGAGTCCTACATCCAGCAGTAAAGAGACACAGGCTGATGATGATGTTATAAATGAGATATATATTCGAATTCAATTGTATTCGGAACTATGAATGAAAATGTGCTAAGCATGGTTGTCACTGTCATTGGAGGAAAAGTTTAGATAAAGAAGCGCTGTAGATGGCTGAAAGAAGAATTGTTGTTTGAAAGCATTAAATCCAATAATAATAAGACTTACATAATAATATACAAAATTAAATTTACTTTATAAAACTAGGGTATGGTTGCTGCATGTGCCCAGGCTTTAGCAGGGATCATGGAGGGCAATGGGGCCGATGACTTGGACGATGTTGTCTCCCAGCTGAACTTTCGAGCGCTGCAGTGCTACAAAATGATTCAGTTAAAAGATAATATTATTTAGCAAATATATTTCAGCGCTTTTGCGTTCTAGTTTAAGCTTTTTTTGCAAACATCGCAATAGTTTGTGAAGTACATTTATAAAAAAAAGATTTATTTTGCCTAAGTTATTATTTAAATTTATCTTCATAACTAGAAAACTATAATATAATAATATTATATTATAATATATATAATACTATTACATAATAATTAATAATATAAATTATTTTCACGTCCGCAATCACTTGAAGGGTTACTAGAAATTAAACAACAAGCTGACTGTAAGAACTCTGCAGGGTTGTCAGAAACCGCGCTTTTTTCTAAGAAATTGGATTTAAAATTTAGCCACAATTGTATCTCGAACTAATATAAGTGATATCTCTGCCGTATAAGACTCAAAAAGGCGACAAATATCCCTACTTATGATAGAGTAAATTAAGGTATCATCACGACCGTGGTCAGAAACCACGCTTATAAAGAAACGGATTCACATTTAGCCAACTTTACTATAGGCCAATCATTACAAGTAGATCAGGAATTGAACCCGTACTGAGTGCTATGCTATGCTTACCTATATCTATTAGATAGGCCCCGTCTTTAAATATATTCAAACATTTATTAATTATGGTATATTTATGATTGATTTTAACTATTATTATTATTTTTATTTCGTACTCTGCACCCATTATAATAATTTCTCACTCTCCCAAAGGTTAGCTGGTAGAGAATACCATACGCTTGCCTATGTACATTATCTTATATTTTATATTTTGTGTGCAATAAAGAATTATATTATTATTATTATTATACTATCTGTAAGTATGTCTGTTTGTCCATCTTCCACGCCTATATTACTGTACGTATTTTAATAATATATGTCATAAATGTTCCCTAAAAACCAGAGACGGACATTATTACAAGTATATTATTTGTTTATTTATCCGTATAATATTTAAATATAACTTTATTCTATTAAACTATAAAATAGTTTATCGGCAGACAGCAAAAGTGGTCAATCACAAAAAAAGGCCGGTTACAGTGCGTGACCGACCGTTCGTCGCTGCGTACGTCCGGTCGCGTACGTGCGTCGCGTCGTTTATATGGAAAGTCGTCCATATGCGCATGCTTACCGTCAGTGTTTTTTTTATACTAGCACGACATGTGACCTTGGGCCAACCTGATGGTAAGAAGCGCGCAAATTCCATGAATGTTAGCTACTGAAGTTAGACACTCATTACCGACATCAGTCCCCAACACTATGCCGGCTTGACACTTCGCTTGAAGGACTCCAAGTTATAAGATAGTGGAAACACAGAGGCTGGAAGAGCATTCCACATCTTTATCGTGCTAAAGATGTATGAGTCCCCTAATTTATACGTACGCAAAGGGATGGTGACTACGGTATGTGGGTGCATATTCTGACCTGTTCGTGTGTGTGGTTCGGTTGCGGAATGGAGAGGGAGGGATTAGGTTATTAGAGTTCTTCGGAGCACTCACCATAGTATAGCCGGTAGAACACGCTCAGAGAAGCCACATCTCGGCGATGCTGCAGGGATTCGAGAGTTCCAGATATAGTGGCATCGTCCACAATTCGAACAGCTTGCCTCTGTAGGACATTGAGTACATCTGTGAGGTACTTGACCCAAAGGTGAGAACAGTATCACTGTATCGTTTTACTAATTTCAAGTACAGCAGCCCAATCGTACATATCTTAACGCCAAATCCCTTGCTGGAAATTTTACTCGTTTTTTTTTAATGTATGGTTTTAATTATAAATTTATAATGGTTCAGGCTTTAAAATTTGTAACATTTGGCAGATGGCCCTTACAGCCTCATAAAAAAATGTCCTCAATTATTCCATTCAATTTGTTTGCAATGCAACCGTAGTTCCACTTTGAAGGTAAGTGGAACAATAACTAATGTGGAATCGGAAAAGAACGTAAGTTAAGTTTAAGCCACACAAAATTAATAGAATTGGGCTGCTGGTCAAGCACTGTAACCAGCCTAATAGTCGATCAAAAGAGACATCTAAAATTTCACGGTGATGCTCATATGGATTGCTTAAATTAGGTAGAAATTAATTTTCGCGGAATGGTATCAGCAAACCTGAACGTAATTTTCGTTTTGGCATGCGGCTGTGGGCAGTGGCATATCCTCGAGGCAAAAGCCGAGTCGCATCCCAAAGCTGAAATTGACAGAGTTTTGAAGCCAAGATCAATGATATTGAAATTAAGTAGATGGGTGAATTAACTTTTTAGCCACGCTCTTTTCGTCACTATATTGATATTCTAATATTAAAAAAAAAAACATAAATAACTTTGACCTTAAAATTTACTAATAACTATAGCATATAATAATGCTGTTGTCATTAAATTATTATAATTTAAATATAAAGAATACTAATAAATCGTATGTTGGTATTTGATGCTTAATTTAATTTAAAACACTTTATTGCACTACATTATTATTCTTCGGCTCAAAGGAAGTTTTTAAGTCAAGCGTGTGCTCCATACTTCAACAACTCTGATAGTTTTTCGAGCATTGCAGTTGAACTTATATTTTTTTTATTGTTGTTTGTCATTTAGACCAGGCCACTGTGACCATATGTTAACTTGAAGCTTTTAGTTTTAGTTTAGTTTTAGTTTTATTTAATTTAATCTTTGAATTGTTTGTAAAATTTTGCTAACTCACCCCAATCAATGTACAAATTTATATGTTCTTGGTGAGTACTTTTTATGGAATCTGGCTCACATATTGTTAATATCTGTTGTTAAAAGCTTACTTTAGCCATGATCTCCGTTTGTATTCCAAATGTTAAATAAATAAATAAATGTTGGGTTAATGACTAAGCATTTTCTAAGAACTAACGGAAGTGTGAAAAGTTATGTATGGGTGTAATTTTGTTATTTGAAATATCCAAAAGCACAATATTTTTTTTCTTTGTAAAGATTTAAAACATACAAACAAATCTCTTATAGCGTATGAACGACAACGAACCTAATTTATTTATTTACATACATTTACGTCCAAATAGTACGCATTTTTACGGTAATGGACCAACTATAATGGCTTTAAATACTTTAAGACAACCTATTTGCTTTCTGCATCTAATGATGCGGAAACATCAAAGCTCTCATTAGACGTAAAATATCTTTGTTTTTAAAGCCTGGATCATTACCACGAGCGTTTGTCGCCGGCGGGCGTATCGACTGTACCGTTCCGAATTGCGTAGCCTATTTCCAATTTGCGTCTATCAATCAAGAGCAATCTCGCTGAGTGGATTACTGCGAAATGAAATTTGCATAGGCTCCCGTCAGCGAGAGGCCGGACTTAACAGTTGTAGCTTGCTTGTTATTTGACGCCTGCGGTGTGACGGTCTGGGCTCTGCTGTTAACATGACAGGACGTGATGTTTATTTGTTGTCTGTACTTTTCTACGCGTAACTAACGGTCGTCGTGGTACTTCTTTTTTTTTAAATTCATTTGGTTTATTATAAGGTGCCAAGGTTTAAATCTTGACAATTTTATGTAACTACGATTTTTTTGAGTCTGAAACATTGAACAGGTTTGTATCATATAAAATCCTAGACTTTTTTTATTTAATTAATAAATAAATTGTATGCAATTAATTGCTGATCAGTTAATAAAAAACTTTTCAGTACAAAGAAATCTAATTACTTTTGTAGAGATACCTTTTAGGTAAAATAAAAAAGTGCTTTTTTTTTACTCTTCTCCCGATGGATGATGAATGAGGTGATAGGGAAGGCAAAGGGTCTAGCCCATACAGCCAAGTCTGACGTAATATATCTTTCTTTTTTATGAGTTAATGAGGTCATCATCAAATTCCAGATGCTGCAGAATTTGATGCTTTTCTTGGAGTCACTCGCTGCATTATAGCCCAAACACGTCGGGTAAAATATGGGAGTACACAGCGCGGGAAAACCGCATAAAATAAACTGAAACTAGTGCCCCATATTCAACGTCCAATTTATCGTTTTCAATAACTATTGTAGAACATTATTAAACAAACAACATTATTAAACAAAACAACACCACTTTTGACCAACAATATTCACAGTAAACTAATTTACGAAACAAAAACTTGCACTTGACATGTCCGCACAAAATGGCGCGAAGGACTCCATAAAAAGTGCTTTTTTAATTTCGTTTACTTTTGTTTTTTTTTTTGTTTAATTACGGCACAAAGAACAATTTCCGCCTAATATACGAGTATATACCAAATTTTAAGATACGACTATTTGCCAGATCACACACGATTTAAAAAAATATATATATTATAGGTGAAGGTAGTTGAAATAAAATCCACTTATTTCACTTTACTAAAAAATGGGAGTGAAATTTGTTACGTGGAAATGCGAATCGGAAATAAAGCAAAGAATATAATGCGGTTATTCAATGTCAGTTGCGGGAACATTGAAGTAACAGCTCTTCAATGCCCCCCTACGTGTGTGCGGCTTTTTAAAGGCTTTGTTCCTATTAGTACCATTAAACTGTACCATTTAATTAGTTGACATGACCTTCTTAAACCACAATCTTTTAATGTGTGGTAGGTGGACTGATGGTGGTAATTTGCCCAGTCTGCCGCGGCGAGGAAGTATCCACCGTTATGTCGATAAATGATCATGGCCAGACAAGCCGGCATAGTGTTAGGGATTGATGTCAGTCATAAGTGTCTAATTCCAGTTGGTAATATTTATGGCTCTTGCGCGCCACTTACCATTAGGTGGGCACAAGGACACATGTTTTGCTAGTTTAATATATATATTTAAAAAAAATATATATATTTTGGATTACTCGTACGTATTATTATTAACGTTTAAGGGAATAAAATTTAATTTATTATTATTAAACATTTGCTGTATTATTATGTAAATATAGGTTAACAGGGCCTCCTCACAGCCACGATCAAAATTTTAAGATTTTAATTATTTGTCAATTTTGATGATACTGCCTCTTTACAGACAAGAATTTATTTATTCTTAAATTAAAATATATAAATAATGGTTTATAGCAACAATATTCAAAAATATTTTTGCAGCAGAGACGATTACGACATACCTCTTTCGCTTCTTCAACATTCATCAACCTCTTTATACATGCCCTTTTGTTTTCGCTTTTTAATGCACCTTCAGCTGTTGTTTTATTTATTTGATCGTGATAGGTAAGTCTTGGTCTGCCAGGGCCTCTTTTACCCACAACTTGTTAACCTTTTAGGTAATTTATATTTTGAATTATTTATATTCTGTACTCTTAAGTATATGAATAGAAGCGATTCACATCAGTTTTTATCACTTCACTGACTTGACGAGAGGTCTTGGTTATTAGTTATTTATTTATTTAAAAGGAGAATTTCAACAATTGGAACATTATGGAACTAGTAACACAAAAATCCAACTATTTTTTTTTTTTTTTTTATACTAGCACGACATGTGACCCTGCGCCCACCTGATGGTAAGTGGCGCGCAGGGTCCATGAATGTTAGCAACTGGAATCAGACCCTTATGTCCGACATCAGTCCCTAACACTATGCCGGCTTGACTAGATGCCTTTTCACACTTCGCTTGAAGGACTCCAGGTTATAGGAAAGTGGAAACACAGAGGCTGGAAGAGCATTCCACATCTTTATAGTGCGACAGATGTATGAGTCACCAAATTTATAGGTACGCGAAGGGATAGTGACTACGGTATGTGGGTGCATATTCTGACCTGTGCGTGTGGTTCGGTTGCGGAACGGAGAGGAAGGAATTAGGTTATACAGCTCTTCAGATGGTACAGTTTTTTGGTTGCATCTGGAACAAACCGTCCAAGCAGTGTGGCCTAGCCTCCCACCACGCACTCAATTATGTTTTTAATTGAACCGTTTATGGCTCTGACACGAATATCCGGCGTGCCTACCTTGCTCTTGTTTCGTTTTATATCAAACCTCATTATGTAAAATTAAATTTTGTTACATTTACGAATAGATTGACAATTTAGCTTTTAGATTATAGATTACCTACTATTACATTAAATCTATACTAAAATATTATGTATGAATATTCCTCGTCAAGCCATTAATGTTATAAGGGGTGACTTAAAATTGTATGCTCTTACTTTAGCCTTTCAGCACGGACTATGCCAAGCTAGGAACTAGTAAAGAAAAAAACATACAAAAGTAGTTTTTATTTTCATTGTATAACCCAACCCACAATAGTCCGCTAGCACATTAGAAAACGACAACGCAAGAATATGCGAAGGGGGCTTTGTAAAATTCCCTAGGGGAGGATTTTTTTTACTATTTATATGAGATATTTTAGACCTTAAAGTCAAAGTCAAGTCAAAGTCAAAGTCAAAATATCTTTATTCACGTAAACCTATTACAGGCATTTATGAAACGTCATTAATTTAATTATTTTGAATAATTCTACTCCTGCTAATAGAAGACTAAGCAGCAAAGTGGTCCAATAAGTAAGCTGTTAGCAGAAGACCAGCAGCTTAGCAATCAGTTATCAATAAACTCTTCCATATCCAAAATATCTTTTGCCGTGCTGAAAGGGATATGATTAGACTTAGACAGACCTTCCATTAAGGAGTAGTCTTCCTATCGAACATTATACAAAAGTTTTCAACCTTTGCGTTCTTCTAGTAATGTCGTATACTGCAGAAATGTGGACACTGATGGTCTGGTCCACAAGTTCAAGGTAGCGCAGTGAGCTATAGGGAGAGCTATGCTCGGGATTTCTGTAAAAGGTAAAGCCAGAAATGTCGACACCCATCAGATAACCAAAGTTACCGAGATAGCTTTCAAAATTAGATATAGAAATGCTAAACCGATGATCGATGGAGTAAACGGGTTCTGACCCTCCGCCAGATAGACATCTGAGGAAGGTTGCAGATGGGAGTATGAGGGTGGCAGAAGAGAGTTTGGCGAGCCTTAAGGGAGGGACACTTCTACAAGTTAGTATTAGTGGAACCTGTCGGTCCAGGTTCGTTATCATGCTTTTTGAGGTACGGGAGCGGTAGTGTTGTAAATCTATGAGAAATGTACGAAAGAAAAGTGTATTTCTCATTAGTATATGCCGAAATTCGAACCAACTTTTACAGGATTTTAAGGATTCACAATTTTTATACACATGTATGGTTGGTTGATGAATGTCGACGAAGCGAAAGAGGTATGTCGTGATCGTGTCAGGTGCGTTCAATTATACGCGCCTACCCCACAAGGGATTTAGCGTAAAGATATGTATATATGTAAGAAAATATCGTCTAGAATTGAATTGACTTAAGAGCCTTTCGTTAATACGAATAGATTATACCAACAATGCTTTCGTTGTCTTCTCTTAACGAGTCAAGACATGATCGAACAAAGAATTGTGTACAAAAGTATTCCATTCACAGTACTAGAGATTTTATCGGCAAAGTAAGTGAGTGTAGTCGTCCGCTTTAACGTCTTTTTCAGAATTGCCGTCTGAAAGGAGTCAGTGTTAAATGTTTGTGACGGGCGAGCACATAAAGGGGGCAGTTGCACGAACAGCGAGGTGCTGGGGAACAATATCCGCAGCTGCGCTTCTAAACAAGGTCTCTACTCTGAATACTCTATAATCGTTTATCTATTAGCGCAAAAAATCCGTGCTATAAACGCCACATACGTCATATTTTGAGTTAGTATTTATTTCATCATCAACATAGCCCCTAGAACATACAGTCCTAGACCTCTACTGTTGGAGATGGGCCTTCCAGAAATAACTGGAGAATTTGACCTACACTCGACACGAATGTCAATTTATTACCGATTCACAAGTTAATATTAGTGGAACCGGGACGGCTTAACGTACTCTCCGAGGCACGGAAACGGTGGCGTTCAAAATTTTGACAAATGTACGTAAGAAAAGAGTATTTCTCATTGGCACATTCCGGTGTTCGAACCTACCTTATTAGGATAGAAGTATCATCACGACCGTTTCCCTTTCAGGATGGTCAGAAACCACGCTTATAAATAAGCGGATTCACATTTAGCCAACTTTACTATAGGCCAATCATGACAAGTGGCAAGCTCGTCGATGTCTCTAGCGTACCAAACTCGAGAAATATCACGAATAAATTAAATAATAATTAAATGTATTTATTATTAAATATTTTTGTGTCCCGACCAGGAATAGAACCCGGTACCTCCGAGTCTAAATCCACGGACTTAACCGCTACACCACGGAGGCAGTTTTTTTAGGATGTTAATTAATATATATAATAATGGAAATTTTACACCATTAACATAATAATAAAGAAGTTATATAAACAAATTAAAGCCATTGACAAATTTTCACATATGATAATACAAACTAGTAGATTCAGTTAAAAGAAAAAGTGATAGAACTAAACAAAAAAATATGAGTAGGTGTACAGTAACTAAATAATAATAATGTTTTTTTTAAACTAAATAAAACATAAGATACATGCTATAACAACAATAAGATCATGTGGTTTTGTTACACCAAATGAGCATCGCAAAACAGTCCTATTAACTGACGTCTAAGCGAATTATGCTTGGTTGTAAATATGTCAATATAAAGTCATTCATCAGAACACATCTCGTGAACAGGAACCCTCCGCAGAAACGCATTTTGTTTGTAGTTAGTATATGCTGGAAGCAAATGGAAATATAAGTTAAGTTTTGGAATTATTTATACTATTATCAGTGATACACTGTATGCATCGGTAGAATCCGGGCGCTTTCGTAGATGGCACTGCTCACGCTGCCATGGATACGTTGCCTTGCACATAAGACACGGCAATATTATATGGCAAAATGCTGTTAAAATTAACAGAGTGTTTATGGGACAGATTTGGGTCGTGCAGACCCCTGTTTACGAAACTCAACATTTTGACACTAGTAGGTATATATATATATATATATATTCGAATGTTGCAAATTTGTAAAGCTTAATTACAACTTTTTTACAAAAAATCATCAGGTTTGTACTTTTAATACAAGATATCCAAATCGTTTGGTATTACCTTTTTGCAAAACAACAATGTGTTCTAGAAACAGTCATGCAATGTTAATTAAACTCTTTAATAACTTACCAGAAAATATCACGGTATTACCGATTAACCGTTTCAAAAAGGATCTGTACAATTATTTAATAAAAAAATGTTTTTATACAATTAAATAATATCTAAGCAATTACTAATGCTAAAGTGTATATAGTCCGAGCGTAGCTTCTATGTGCCTACTATTTTACAGTCTGACTTTTCTCATATTGTAATTGCCCAATATTTGCATGCCATTGAGGTGAAACATGTGAAGCGAATTTTATAGCTATAAGATCTTGCAATGTAACCATGTTTTCTAGCAAATAAATTATTTTGATTTTGATTTTGATTTGATTTTTAGAAACAGTGTATTCAAGCTTTATGTAATGTTCCACCATTGATCCTCGGCCTCTGTTTAGGAAGATACAATTGTTAACTGTTCCTTATATTTCTATATTAGAATTCTGCATATTTATTAAAAGTCATTCTTATTTGTTTAAGACATTTTGTGAAACATGTAAGTTTATTACTAGCCTAGTTTTACCAGTTAATTAAAATAGCTGTCACAGCAGAAGCTGCTGCCTCACTTCCATTAAATTATTACTAAACTTCCACTGGTTATTAGGGAACCCGCTACAAAATTATTTAAAATTAGAGTCAATAATTTACTGGTCCAAACATGTTTTTACGCGATCAAGGACTATTTAAACTGCGACAAGCTTATATAAGAGCAAAATAGGGTTTTGTTTGTTGTGTGTTATTATTGACAAAGGTATTTTTATTCTTTATTCTTTATTTTGTCACCGTACATTCCCACCGGAATTTGGTTAGGTCTATGATTAAGTACATAATTTTATTAGGTACGAGTGTTATGTTATATAATTTACTTACTACATTCTCGTATATCTATCGTGCCTGGAAAGTGTTATATTCGAGCAAAGAACAGAACTGGCAGTAGGAACCTTATGATGAAGACACTTAAAATAACTTAAATGCGGCTGTATAGGGGCCTTGTCAATATTTATTAGTATAGGTACCCAAAATTAACTTAAATAAGATTAGATTAACTTAAATGATTTTCTAGTTAAGATGCGGCTGTAAAAAGGCTTTGTCATAAATGTCATATATTAAATAAAATATTTATAATTATATTATTCTAATTATTTTTTCTTGTGTAATAGATATAAGTCTAGTTTTAAACTAAATGTTTGTATGCCAGAAATGGCAAAATGTGTCAAGGCAAAACTTACCTACCACCTGTATTTTGATACCAAATTTCATACAAATTAATATGTATATTTTTACATATCTGCACACTTCTGGTGAGTCAATAAGATAAAATAATCAAGCAGATTACGTACGTTAAGAGTAGGCCCGCAAG
This sequence comes from Tinea semifulvella, assembly GCA_910589645.1. Classification (NCBI taxonomy): domain Eukaryota; kingdom Metazoa; phylum Arthropoda; class Insecta; order Lepidoptera; family Tineidae; genus Tinea; species Tinea semifulvella. The sequence continues at coordinate 3,504,951 of OU342611.1, read as the reverse complement.
ACTTCTTTACGTTTACGACGAGAAGGTTATCCGCTCCCCTGACAGCGCATTGTAATGGATTGACTGATTGGCGAACAGAGATTCAACATTTGCTCTCCTGTACCTTGCCAACCAATCGATCACCTCATAATTTAATAATACTCATCCTGCTTTTACTTCTCTTTAAGTGAAAGATTGGTGTTGGGAATGAAATCCCCGGCATGTACCAATGATAAATACTTTTCTTAACATTTTCACTGATTAATTTAAAGTACTTCACCGTTTTTATTGTTTGTATCCAATTACTAAAACATGTTTAGGTATGAAACTTTAATTTATTTATTAAGGTACAAAAAACAGTTAACAGACAAAACATTTAACCAAATACAGTGATATAAATAAGTATTTGCCAACATACCATTTGTATACAACATGCAGTAAACAATATCAAGAATGAAATACAGAAAGACATTAATATCTAAATTTAAACATAAAAATAACAATTTGGCATACATATCTTATTTATAACTAAAATAATATATACATTTAAAAAAACCCAAAATAATAATAATATAATAGTAGCAATAATAAGTATTACATACATAAAGTTAAATCAAACAATAAAATCAGCATATTTATTGGTTCAGTTTGTGTACGTGGTGTTTAAACATTGAACTCTCTTTTCTCTGAAAATATTGTCTCATTACAGAAACTTTTTTACTATTGAAATTTTCTGAATAAAGTTTTTTTTATTGTCACTGTATTTGATCTGCTTACAAAGCATATAGTGTGCACCCGAACCTATTTAATCTGGTTTAAACTGAACACCTCTTCGCCGGCGTGTGCGGTAAGGCGGAGAACATCGCCTATTTATTTTATATGAAGTGTATTTAAAAGACAAGTATATTCACACTTTTTAATCATTTTTAATAAATAAATATTCACAATTCATTTCTATTCTCATTGTTATTGTAATGTAGTTGTATAATATAAATATTAGTTTTCTGTTTATGTATATACGTTTAAGTAGTTTATGTAATCGTTTATTATAACAAAATAATGTTGTTTCGTTATGGTGAACCCTGTCTCCTGCATGAGCTGTGCTGTATAACAGGAGACAGTGTCTTCCAATAATGATCATACAAAAAAAGAATGGAAAAAAAAAATTACACAAATAGCAAGTAAAGAATTGTATGTGTGTTCTTTTTGTTTTTTTATATATATTTTTGTGTATTATTAGATTTGTTTGCTATAGGCGAAAACTTTTCTGTCTGGCCAGCGTGGCGAGTGTAGGCCAAATTCTCCAGATGTATGTTCTGGAAGGCCAATCTCCAACAGTAGAGGTCTAGGACGCTGTGTTCTAGGGACTCATTAATGGATTAATGGAAAGGCAAAAACTTTTAATTAGCTCATATATTTTTTTGTATCTATCTATCTATATTATTTAGCTGCAATAAATACCTAAATAATTTTCACCTACCTTTCATTGTTTTATTGATTTTGTTATCACGAATGTTTGACTGACATAGAATGCTTAGCGGCATTAAGTCCACCTTTATACTGTGCAATAAAGATTTAAATACATTAATTATATTAATATATAGATTTGTCTGGTCCATAGACGTCACTGTTCCAAACTCTTCAACAGCTCCCAGCGTTGTAGGTAGTTCTGAGTTCCTTTTATTTTATACTTCAGACAAAGAAGTGAGTCTGGACGAACTGACTGCAATTGATGGTCCGGCCATTCACATCGGAGCGATTGCAAAAACAAAGGACCACCTCCACTCTGCGATGTTACTTCTTTGAATGCTATAGTTTCAACTTTTAAAGAATAAGACTTTTTCCTTTTAACCCTCGATCCAAAACCTTTCGTTAAGCTAATTGATAGCTTATTTAAAATTCTAAATAGGTTAAAGTTACAACTTAGATTTTGGATTATAGAAGATCGACAATTTGATATCGAACGTTTTTGAAAGGTTGAAGCCAATCTGTTGAAAGTCAAAGTAAGGCAAACTATATATTTTTACTAAAACAAATTACGCACAATATTTAAGTATATCACACTTACATCACCATACACACAAACACGTAGATAGAGGTCGTGGGTTCGATTACCACCGGGGGCAAGTTGTACATTGTATAATTTGTCTCGGTCTGGGTATTTATATGTATAATATGTATATATTTACAAATAAAAAAAAGTATAATATGTAGTTTATCAACCATCTAGTTTCCGTAACACAAGCCTCGTAGCTTACCACGGAAACTAGATGGCGCTGTGTGACCTGTCTGGAAATATTTATTATTTATTTATTATAGGTACACTAACATAACACACACATGCACTCGCGCATCCATAACTATTTGCTGTATTTTGTCCTCTTACGAGTGACTTTATTTTTGTGCACACGCATACTATTATTATTATGAATATTGGCTTATGTTTTTGTTTGCATTCTTTGCGACTTGCTTAGTTTAGTTAGATTTCTAGTTATAGTTTAGTTTAGTTTCATTTCCACCAATAAGTACTATTTATATAAAGTAAAGCCATGTATAGCCAATGTGTTACCTATGTATTTATTTCTGTAATGAGCTGTGGTTTTTGTAATAAATAGAAAGTAAAGTATCATCACGATCGTTTCCCTTTCGGGGTAGTCAGAAACCACGCTAATAAATAAGCAGATTCACATTTAGCCAACTTTACTATAGTCCAATCATGACAAGTGGCAAGCTCGTCGATGTCTCCAGGCGTACCAAACTCGAGAAATATCACAAATAAATTAAATAATAATTAAATTCATTTGTTTACATTAATAAATATTTTTGTGTGCCGACCAGGAATACATTCGAGTCTAAAGGCACGGGCTTAACCGCTAGACCACGAAGGCAGTTAAATAAAATAAATAAATAAAAACGTTTTACCATAAATTAAAGAAAAATCTTATTGACAACTGTTATTACTTAATAAAAAAAAAATTAGCATGCAAATTCTAACAGTAACATATATTGTATTATAATAGATTCAAATAAATAATTGTCAAGATAAATATTAAATGTTAACTATATATAAATCTATTTTGTATATAAATATCTATAAAAAATAGGATAGTTGTTTACGAACAAGCTCTACTATGATAAAGTTTCAAATGATTTTGCATATGAAATGAAATGAAAGCATTTATTTGTATGAAATATGGTGTCAAAATACAGGTGGTTGGTGAGTTTTGGCTCGACACATTTCGCTATTTCCGGCATACAAAATTTTAGTTTAAAAACTAGAATTAGTTCTAACATAAATATTACACAAATAATAATAATAAAGAAATAGATTAATACCTATTAACATTACACTCAATTGCCTGCATATTTTTTCTTAACTTTTCTATAGTATTCTATTAAGATCGTTGTTCGTTCTATGTTTGAGTGTTGCAAATCTTGTTCTGAGAATAATCGAATTCTGGCCTAAGCATGTCGTTTTCCAGACGAACAATTTCGCGAGCACCACCTGCTGCAAGTACCCACTTTTGTCTCTTTTTAAAATTTGTATTCAACGATCGAATAAGTGATCATTATCTATAAGATCCTTACTTGAAATTGTGTTTATAATATGATGGCTTATTTACCAAAGATGTGCTAAGAACATGAACAGTGTGCGAGATAATTTTCCACCAATAGTATCACATAACGTTTTCGTTGGTTTATCCAAATATTTTAAATTAAAACCAAGACAAGACGTTATTGAAGTCAAACGTTATATTTACGTATCCCTTACTAAAAAGATCTGGTACGATCACTATTTTTTAATAACTTTTTATAATAGTTACAAAAAGTGGTTGGCGGACTGATTGGTAATTTGCCCAGTCTGCCGGGTTGAGAAAGTATCCACCGTTCGTGCCGATAAACCCAGTAAAGTGTATACGGCGTACGACATTACCTCTTTTACCCACAACTTTCGTATTATATATCTGGTTCGTCAACCTCTCTTCACTCATCCTTTCAACATGTCCGAATGCCTTTCCTTATTTGTGTCCCAATGCTTTTTTTAATTCCTATCCTTTTGCGTATTTCGTTTTTACGCCTTTTATAAGTGACGCCGCATATCCGACGCAACGTCCTCATTTCTACTGCATTAACTCTACTCTCATGCGTATTCTGACATATTCACGTCTAGCTTCCATACATAAGTCTATCTAAAAATCCACCAGCATGACATTATGTATCGCTTGTCGAGCTGTGTTACTGACATTTCGACTGGCGATCAGTGATCCCAGGGCACCGTTAAAACTATTTCTCCACTTCTAGATTTCTTTACCCATCTCTTGAAAGAGTCTGAATAACGAGGTAACAATATTACCTGTAACGTGCATTTATTTTGTAATTTGTAGAATTAGAAACACCAAACGTCGCGTTATAACTCTACTGTGTGGAAAATGCCTTAGTGAAAAGCACATTTGACGTCTACATGTACGCATCCGGTGTTCCGGCAGAGCTAGTCAATTGTATGTTCCCATCAAGACAAATGACAAACTCGTCGATATCTCTGCCTTACCTGAGTTGAGAAAACAAATTTCCTCGACCGGAAATCAATCTCCTTTCAACAGATAGATTTGCCTTCACCACAGATGTAGTTACAGTGGAATTTGGTGCGAGAGGTATTTCAGCAAAATCTTTAGATCACTTCCTGAAAGAATTGGAAGGAAGCAGTGCTACATTTTTGGAACGAGCTTCCAAGACGGCATCAGCAAAATGGTGGATGGCAGGGTGTCAATGCGCAATAAAAATAATTCCCTTTTTTAAATCATCTTCTTTAAATTTTTTAGTAATCTATTTCGGACCAATTATAATTTGTCCATTTTTTATTTTTGTATTTATAACATTAGTGTGATTTTTTTAAAATATTTAAAACTACTTTAAAGTAAAAAATATATATATAAACTAAACTTTATGAAAAATAGTCAATAAGTAAATCATATCCTCTAGAGATCCCTTCAGGGTTAGTCTCAAGAACACCGGCATCATTTCCCCTCTGTGTAGCGGGGCAAAAATAAATGCCAGGTTTCCTGTCTCCAGACTTTTTCGTTAGCCGTTTGGCCGGGTGCTTGTCTGAGTTTCCCCATGGGCCCATAGTCTCGACCCCAAACGGCGCAAATTCGTAACCTGTAGCGAGGTTGGCGTATTTGCGCAGCTTGAGGTTTTTGTGATTATACAATCTCTAGCGTTTCTAATATCTAGTATTATGTTATGTTATAATTTTTTCGGAAAATAAGGTAAATTATACGAACAATTTTTAAATACAATAATAAAAGAAAGAAAGCAAAAAAATAATTATTAAAAACAGCTTAGACATAACAATCACAAAAGAGAAGAAAAAAGTAATTGTAAAAACTTAAAATAATATAAATTTGGTAAAAAGAGAAAAGAAAATGAGCTGCTATGACAAAATAGGTGTTCAGGTCAGCATAGGCTGCAACAGTAAATGCTGCAGCCCTTTACCAAAACCAATAAATAAAAAAATCAGTAGGTGTAACACCTACAGTAGTCTCTGCAGTGCCAATAATGATATAGACATATTTCATAACCGTTACAATGTATTCAGAAAAAATGTTCTCGAACATTTCAAACCATCAATATTTGAGTAGCTTATAATTTATTTAACAAGTGTTTTGTTTTATTTTGTAAATTTGATAGTTTTTGTATTTTTTTTTTTTTTTGTTTTAACGGTAATAAGTTTTTTTTTTCTTCTTTTTATATTGATGAATGCTGTGACACCTAATTGGTACATATATTAGATAAGTTATAATTATACTATGTTATGTGTGTTATGTACTGTTGTGTGTACTAAATAAATAAATAAATATTTACATTTAAGTTTTATAAATAATGTGAATTCGTAACAAACAGTACCTAATCGACGCCTTCACAGTTATTCGGCTGCTCTTCAAAGCAAACAAGACTTCTAATAAACATTATAAATTGTAAAGAGAAAGTTGTAAATTTGTATCTCGCCAGTAATTATAATTAAAATTAAGTTTTGGTGTTTACTCGAGTGCAAAATTATGTAATATCTTTGTGCGATGGGAATCTAATTCGTACACAAATATCCTTTCATATTACATCAAGCAAATGATACAAATGAGTTTTAAATATTGTATTTGCTCGTGAAATAAACTCAATTAAACTGGCACGAGGCTGTGATGTCATCTTTACCTCTTCTCAGAATCCTCACTTATTTGATTGCTGGTATTACAGCTTTAAAGATCAATTTAACCGAGTTTTTAATATAAGCTAATCGGATATCTAATTTGAAAATACATTTTAATAAATTAACAACATAACTTTTATTGGATGTAAACTAATAGACATTAAAGATAAATTAAAAGCTATTTAAATAAAATTAAAAATAAACTAAGGTATAAATAAAAAATGACCATGCGAGATAGTCCCAAGGAGACTGGCAACATTTTCACTCTGTATAGCGAGGCTAATAAGCTGGCAGAAATAATTGCCAGCGTTCCTGTCTCCAGACCTTTCCGTCAGCCGCTTTGACAACACCTCGGCCAGGCGCCTTGCTGTAGGTCCCTATGGACACATCGTCTCGACCCCAAACGGCGCAAATTCGTAACCGGTAACAAGGTTGGCGCATTTGCGCAACTTGAGGTTCTCAGCAGATGACGCCGCACTTCTCGCGCCTGACGAGGTCGCCTGGATGTGAGATGGAGCTAATTTATCTACACACGTCGCATTCCACACCAGAGACCTGCCAAGTTTCCACGGCCCAACAGTCATTTCGTAGGGTATCTTGCCATCGTTCCGCACAATACCTGTGGGTTCTAAGATTGCGGGTACACCAGCAGAGACAAGAGCCTCTCGGATGATTGGCCTGTAGTAAAGTTGGCTAAATGTGAATACACTTCTTTACAAGCGTGGTTTCTGACTACCCCGGATGGAAAACGGTCGTGATGTTACTTTTTGGAATTCAAACCAATGTATAACATTTCTATTATATGGCGCGGTGGTGGCTCGGTTGTAAGAACGCGTACCTAAAATCCTACAAAGGTCGGTTCAAACCCCCCCGGCATGTACCAATGAGAAATACACTTTTCTTACGTACATTTATCATAGGTTTACAACACCACCGTTCCCGTGCCTCGGAGAGCACGTTAAGCCGTCGGTCCCGGTTCCACTAATACCAACTTATGAATTCGTTAATAAATTGTCATCATTTCCTCGCCAAGCCGTCTGGCCAGCGTGGCGAGTGTAGGCCAAATTCTCCAGTTCTGGAAGGCCCATCTCCAGCAGTGGAGGTCTAGGACGCTTTGTTCTAGGGCTGTAATGAATGAATTAATGAAAAATGTATAACATTTCTATTTTATGGTAAATTTCTCGCATTCCTTATCAGACGGCTCTCAACGACATCATCCAAAGGGTTGTTGTCACTGCTGGAGTACCTGCGATCTCAACACCCTGTGCAAGAGACCTGATGGCATGATATTCCGTGAAAACATCGAAGGTATCTTGTGTGTGGGATGCGACTTGTGGATACACATTATCCCCATCTCACATTCAGGCAACCTCATCCAGCGCGGGAATCTGCTGAGAACTTCAAGTTGGCCGAATACATCAACCTCGGTAAAGGTTACGATTTTGCGCCATTTAGGGTGACGGTGAGAAAAGATCAAGAGGCAGCAAGTCTGACAATTATATCTGCCAAAATATACAGCTATGCTATACAGAGGGAGTTCCTACATTTTTTATTTAGAAATATTTTTATTAGGTTTATTTTATATGTATTTCATTTAGGTGGTTTGTAATTATCATTTGAATCATCTTGAATCATGAACAGCTTTAATCTTAGTCGTAAAATATTGTTAATATAAATAATTATTTGTGCAAGAACTAGAACACAGTGAAACTTTAGACTGAGATTAAAACATACTGCATGAGAGAGACTTACAAGATTTTGACGTGAACTTTGCAAAGCACTTGGATCGTTGAAAAGCCTCCTCACATAATTTTAAAGGGGAAATATAGCAAGTCGTTAAGTAGTTTGAGGTAAACGGTAGCGTGGAACAAGACAGACGTCATGCGGAGAATTGCCTGGCAATCCACTGACTTATTAACAACTGGGCTTTCGAATAGACTACGCATTGGGTGTTTATAGAATAATAGAAATTTCTTTAACGTTTCTATATTATGTTAATGTAAGGCATTGGTTTTCTTCCTTCTATATTCGTCCTATTATTCATTTTCCTTGCAGCTTCTAGAACACAGCGTCCTAGACCTACACTGTTGGAGATGGACCTTCCAGAACATATATTTTGAGAACATGAACACTTGCCACGCTGGCTAGAAGGATTGGCGAGGATCTGATGTCAATATTTTAACAAGTTGGTATTAGTGAAACCGGGACCGACGGGTAAATATTCTCTCCGAGGCACGAGAACGGTGGTGTTGTAAATCTATGACAAATGTACGTAAGAAAAGTGTATTTCTCATAGGTACATGCCGGGTGGGTTTGAACCGACCTTTGTAGGATTTCAGTAAAGCGTTCTTACAACCGAGTCACCACTGCGCTATTTATTATTGCATTATATTATGTGGTCTTTGGGATGTATTAATGAAAAATAGTGTAAAGGACGATAGATTTATACAAAAATCTGTAAATAAATATATACTGTATCTGTAGCTCGCCAGTGGAACATACTTCCTTTAATTATCAGACAAGCACCTTAAAATAGTTAAAGATAAGTTGTACAAATACTTACTTCATAAATAGAATAATTCGTCATAACTCACTTATTATATATATTCATATATATGTATTTTATATTTAGGTATATATTTATTTGATTACGTATGACATGTATTTATGTGTGTGTGTGTATGTGTATACTTGTAAATCTTTTTGTTTTTTATTTTATTTCATTATGTTAAAGTTGCACTTTTTGTTTTTCTGAATTTATAGTTTCTGCGGTGCGCAGAAGTTTTTAATCCTAAATGTGGAAACTGTTAGTTGGCTTTATTGTAATTTAAACATTAACACATAAATGTATCATAGCTGTAAGTTACCCAAATATAAATAAATATAAGTATAGTTTGTATATGTATGTAATTAATTTGTGTTTTATATAGTAATAAATAATTTCAACTATCTACGAGTATTTTCTTCGTATCATTCTGCACCCACTTATTACATATCTCAGTCACAAAGGTTAGTTGGTAGAAATTAGCATTTACGGCATTAAGCTCGACTATGTACCTGCCCTTGTTTTGGTTTTGTACAATAAATAATTTATTATTTTCAGAACATCACTTAGCATGGGTCCTAAGCAAATTCCTACACTGTAATCCAGATATGATCAATCCGTTTAGCCAGCATACTAAGACTGGACCAAATATATTCTGGTAGCCAAGGTTAGCTGGTGAAGAATGCCTTATGGTTTTATTTTATTTATTTATTTATTAGAAGTAAGGTACAAATAACAGCTAACAAACAAAACAATTATTGAAATCATAGACAAATAATCTTGTCGGGTTTGCCAGCCTAAAAAAAATGTACACAACATTGAATAATACAAAAAATGGTAATAATATAAAATAAAAGTTAATAGTAAAAAAATATATAAAAAAGTAAAACCTATAAAAACTAAAAGTAATAACTAATAAGATTATAAAAGTAAACATAATAATAACAAAATGAGATAATAACATGAAACAAAATCACTTTTTCCTTCCTAACCCGTTCCACAATTTATTGTGCATACCTACCGACAAACAATTTAGTGAGGTTAATTTTAAATGAGTGTTTTTTCATATTAAATATATCCATCTCAGGATCTGACACATAAAGTTCGTTGCAACTTCGACACATACGCGAGATTGGAGAGTTAAAGGCGACATTGTTTCTGGCATTAGGGACACAGAAAGGGCGAGGGATTCGAACTGGTCTATTGGGGACACTTAGATAGACCGTGCTGGTCAGGCCCTGAGTAAAATAACCGTTGGCTATTCTGTGTAGTGTTGTTAAGTCCGCGATAGTGCGCCGTTCGTACAGCGGCAACAGTTTAAAGTGACGAAAACGATCCCTGTAGCCAGGGAGCTTACGCCTAAGACCAAATTTGGAAGAGATCATTCGAAGAAAGCGTCTCTGGACTGACTCCAGTCTTTGCACGTGCACTTTGTAGATTGCCATTTGCCAATGTACTGGGTTATTAAGTGCAAGTATTAAAAAATAAATAAATTTTCCAAGAATAATTGTCTTTCCTAGGGGTATGATGACTCATTACTTCTCTAGTACTCGTAAACTTAGTTTTTTACTAGCAGTTTTAAAACAATTACTAATAAAATAATGACGCGTCCAAATACCTGTAATAGTACATACATACATATCTTCATGCCAAATCCCTTGCGGGGTAGGCAGAGACAATTGAGCGCCACTTGTCACGACCTCGACATACCTCTTTCGCTTTTTCGACACTTATCACCCTCTTCATACATGCCCTTTTGTTTCGATAGCTTTTTATTGCAACTTTGGCTATTGTTTATCTACCTGTTTATGTACCTGTAATATCATGAATAAATATATTTTCAATGTTAATTTTTCCGAGTAATTTACTTTTTACGCCCAGTTATTAGCTACAAGTCAATAGGTAATTGCATTTAGTAGCGAGGACATGCACTCACTACGTCTCCGGTTTGTGCAGCCGCAGCTCCAGCACTAACTCACTTTGAATATCTAACAGCTTTCAAAATACTATAACCGCATAAGAGTTATGTGCTCATTTGTTCTTTATTAATAGTAAAGCCACAAACTCTCATGAGTCATTATTTGTTGTTCGCGCGCGCAGAGGCGACAGATTTCCCACTTGTGAGAAACCTGGCCCCTCTGCACGCCCGTCCGCCGGACGCCAGACAATGCTACGCTCGTCACCTGCTACCAATCACGGAGTCGTAATCGCTGCCCCGCCGTCAGGCTCGTATACTTCAACCTTTAATGGTTACCCCATGCCCTGTCCGTAGTTACGGAAAGCGAACGCAACCTCTGTTAGAAGGCAAATACCTTGACACAGATTCCCCACTCCCCCCTGCGGGGGGTTTGAGAAGACTCTTTTACTATTATTTGAGCGTAAGTGGCCAGTATATAAGCCGTCGTCATTATTGTTGTAAATGAATAGAATAATAAATTAAAATAAGAGATCTTTGCGCCATTTTGCGTGGACATGTCAAGTACAAGTTTATGTTTTGTAAATTAATTTACTATGGATATTGTTAGTCAAAAGTGGTGTTGTTTTGTTTAATAATGTGCTACAATGTAAATAATTATGGAAAACGATAAATTGGACTTTAAATATAGGGCACAAGTTGCAGTTTATTTTTTGCTGTTTTCCTGCGCTGTGGACTCCCATATTTTACCCGACGTGTTTGAGCTATAATGCCGCGAGTGACTCCAAGTAAAGCATCAAATTCTGCAGCATCTGGAATTTGATGATGACCTCATTAACTCATAAAAATGAAAGATATATTACGTCAGACTTGGCTGTATGGGCTAGACCCTTCGCCTTCCCTATCACCTCATCCGTCATCCATCGGGAAAAGAGAACCAAAAAAAATAAAATAAACACTGAACTGTGAAGCAGCAGTATCACGGCATTGAAGATTAAAAGAGACAACTTGGTCCTAACTTTAACATTGACCTTGAGGTGATTTTATTATAGCATCCGCCATTGTTTGTTGTACTATGTCTACAATAAAGTTTTAAAATAAAATAGCCTCGCTATACAGAGGGAAATGTTTCCAGTCTTCATGGGACTATCCCTGAAGGGTCGTGTCTAGAGGACATTTTTTTAGGATTAGTTTATATTTAAAAAAAAATGTCTGCTGCCTGCCTTCGTGGTCTAGCGGTAAGTCCGTGGTATTTGACTCGGAGGTACCGGCTTCGATTCCTGGTCGGGACACAAAAATATTTAATAATGTAAATAAATACATTTTAATTATTATTTAATTTATTTGTGATATTTCTCGAGTTTATTACGCTGGAGATATCGACAAGCTTGCAACTTGTCATGATTGACCTATAGTAAAGTTGGCTAAATGTGAATCCGCTTCTTTAAATAAAGTATGGTTTCTGACCAGCCCGAAAGGGAAACGGTCGTGATAATACTTTAATTAACATTAAAACAAAAATGTTTTCGCGATAGATAAATTCTTTTAAAATATAAAAAACGAAATTTATACCAACGATAAAGGAGTTGAACTAATTAACATATTTGTCTATGAGAGTTTAAAATACTAAATCTACGAGTACGGCTATTACACGCCGACAAGAGGGCAAATCTTAGCTATTTATAATTATTGCTGCGCATAAAAGTACCCAATATAGCTAAAATTGTTATGCAATGGCAACAAAGATATTTAATAAGCTTCCAGTTACTATAACATAGCTACCACTAAAACTGTATACATTTAGAGTCAAACAAATGCTGGTTAATAAATGTTTTTAATCGACATAAGAATACCTAGACACTAAGCTAGACACGGTCATGTGACTAAATAAGTATTCGTATGCTACAAACAGCGAGGCATCTGATATAATTACATACCTGTACCATGTTTCTGACCAAATACATTATTATGCTAACCTATTATTAAACAATACAAAAACTCAAATATGATTTAAATTCAAGAAATATTTTACAATGAAACCTTAAAATAGTTAAAGATAAGTTGTACAAATACTTACTTCATAAATAGAATAATTCGTCATAACTCACTTATTATATATATTCATATATATGTATTTTATATTTAGGTATATATTTATTTGTTTACGTATGACATGTATTTATGTGTGTGTGTATGTGTATACTTGTAAATCTTTTTGTTTTTTATTTTATTTCATTATGTTAAAGTTGCACTTTTTGTTTTTCTGAATTTATAGTTTCTGCTGTGCGCAGAAGTTTTTAATCCTAAATGTGGAAACTGTTAATTGGCTTTATTGTAATTTAAACATTAACACATAAATGTATCATAGCTGTAAGTTACCCAAATATAAATAAATATAAGTATAGTTTGTATATGTATGTAATTAATTTGTGTTTTATATAGTAATAAATAATTTCAACTATCTACGAGTATTTTCTTCGTATTCTGCACCCACTTATTACATATCTCAGTCACAAAGGTTAGTTGGTAGAAATTAGCATTTACGGCATTAAGCTCGCCTATGTACCTGCACTTGTTTTGGTTTTGTACAATAAATAATTTATTATTTTCAAAACATCACTTAGCATGGGTCCTAAGCAAATTCCTACACTGTAATCCAGATATGATCAATCCGTTTAGCCAGCATACTAAGACTGGACCAAATATATTCTGGTAGCCAAGGTTAGCTGGTGAAGAATGCCTTATGGTTTGCCTATGTACTGGGTTATTAAGTGCAAGTATTAAAAAATAAAAAAATTTTCCAAGAATAATTGTCTTTCCTAGGGGTATGATGACTCATTACTTCTCTTGTACTCGTAAACTTAGTTTTTTCACTAGCAGTTTTAAAACAATTACTAATAAAATAATGACGCGTCCAAATACCTGTAATAGATACATACATACATATCTTCATGCCAAATCCCTTGCGGGGTAGGCAGAGACAATTGAGCGCCACTTGTCACGACCTCGACATACCTCTTTCGCTTTTTCGACACTCATCACCATACATGCCCTTTTGTTTCGATAGCTTTTTATTGCACCTTCGGCTATTGTTTATCTACCTGTTTATGTACCTGTAATATCATGAATAAATATATTTTCAATGTTAATTTTTCCGAGTAATTTACTTTTTACGCCCAGTTATTAGCTACAAGTCAATAGGTAATTGCATTTAGTAGCGAGGACATGCACTCACTACGTCTCCGGTTTGTGCAGCCGCAGCTCCAGCACTAACTCACTTTGAATATCTAACAGCTTTCAAAATACTATAACCGCATAAGAGTTATGTGCTCATTTGTTCTTTATTAATAGTAAAGCCACAAACTCTCATGAGTCATTATTTGTTGTTCGCGCGCGCAGAGGCGACAGATTTCCCACTTGTGAGAAACCTGGCCCCTCTGCACGCCCGTCCGCCGGACGCCAGACAATGCTACGCTCGTCACCTGCTACCAATCACGGAGTCGTAATCGCTGCCCCGCCGTCAGGCTCGTATACTTCAACCTTTAATGGTTACCCCATGCCCTGTCCGTAGTTACGGAAAGCGAACGCAACCTCTGTTAGAAGGCAAATACCTTGACACAGATTCCCCACTCCCCCCTGCGGGGGGTTTGAGAAGACTCTTTTACTATTATTTGAGCGTAAGTGGCCAGTATATAAGCCGTCGTCATTATTGTTGTAAATGAATAGAATAATAAATTAAAATAAGAGATCTTTGCGCCATTTTGCGTGGACATGTCAAGTGCAAGTTTATGTTTTGTAAATTAATTTACTATGGATATTGTTAGTCAAAAGTGGTGTTGTTTTGTTTAATAATGTGCTACAATGTAAATAATTATGGAAAACGATAAATTGGACTTTAAATATAGGGCACAAGTTGCAGTTTATTTTTTGCTGTTTTCCTGCGCTGTGAACTCCCATATTTTACCCGACGTGTTTGAGCTATAATGCCGCGAGTGACTCCAAGAAAAGCATCAAATTCTGCAGCATCTGGAATTTGATGATGACCTCATTAACTCATAAAAATGAAAGATATATTACGTCAGACTTGGCTGTATGGGCTAGACCCTTTGCCTTCCCTATCACCTCATTCGTCATCCATCGGGAAAAGAGAACCAAAAAAAATAAAATAAACACTGAACTGTGAAGCAGCAGTATCACGGCATTGAAGATTAAAAGAGACAACTTGGTCCTAACTTTAACATTGACCTTGAGGTGATTTTATTATAGCATCCGCCATTGTTTGTTGTACTATGTCTACAATAAAGTTTTAAAATAAAATAGCCTCGCTATACAGAGGGAAATGTTTCCAGTCTTCATGGGACTATCCCTGAAGGGGCGTGTCTAGAGGACATTTTTTTAGGATTAGTTTATATTAAAAAAAAAATGTCTGCTGCCTGCCTTCGTGGTCTAGCGGTAAGTCCGTGGTATTTGACTCGGAGGTACCGGCTTCGATTCCTGGTCGGGACACAAAAATATTTAATAATGTAAATAAATACATTTTAATTATTATTTAATTTATTTGTGATATTTCTCGAGTTTATTACGCTGGAGATATCGACAAGCTTGCAACTTGTCATGATTGACCTATAGTAAAGTTGGCTGAATGTGAATCCGCTTCTTTAAATAAAGTACGGTTTCTGACCAGCCCGAAAGGGAAACGGTCGTGATAATACTTTAATTAACATTAAAACAAAAATGTTTTCGCGATAGATAAATTCTTTTAAAATATAAAAAACGAAATTTATACCAACGATAAAGGAGTTGAACTAATTAACATATTTGTCTATGAGAGTTTAAAATACTAAATCTACGAGTACGGCTATTACACGCCGACAAGAGGGCAAATCTTAGCTATTTATAATTATTGCTGCGCATAAAAGTACCCAATATAGCTAAAATTGTTATGCAATGGCAACAAAGATATTTAATAAGCTTCCAGTTACTATAACATAGCTGCCACTAAAACTGTATACATTTAGAGTCAAACAAATGCTGGTTAATAAATGTTTTTAATCGACATAAGAATACCTAGACACTAAGCTAGACACGGTCATGTGACTAAATAAGTATTCGTATGCTACAAACAGCGAGGCATCTGATATAATTACATACCTGTACCATGTTTCTGACCAAATACATTATTATGCTAACCTATTATTAAACAATACAAAAACTCAAATATGATTTAAATTCAAGAAATATTTTACAATGAAACTTTTTAAACTTTCGCGCATATTCATAATAGTTTTTCTAATTTTAACGGGTCTTTACGCGATTTACCTTAGAGACATATTTCTCTAAGGTAAATCGCGTAAAGACCCGTTAAAATTAGAAAAACTATATATATTTTACAATGTCTAGTTAAAATCATCTTAACGCTAACATTAAGCAAACAAGATAATACTAAAATTCAGCAGCAACGCAATCCTTGTTATTTCAACAAATAGTTTGTTCGTATAAATTTTACAGCAAAGTTACAACCGAAATTGTTTTAGTAGAAAGTACTGAGGCTGTGAAACGCCGTAGGCGCGCTTCCCCTACCGCGGGAACATTAGCAGTTACCGCTTTTATGAATGAAGATAGAAACCAAATGTAGTTAATCTGTTCAGTGCTTCACGTGCAAATATTTAAAGAGCTTACCAAACGGGAAGTTGTGCACGACCAGTGTGTAACTCTACTCTGAAATACGATCTCAAATATTTAAAATTTGATTGCACAGAGAAGATAAGAAATGAAAGAATAATAGAGGAGAAATACATATTTATTTTTAAAACTTAATTTATTCGAAAAAAATATTTACAAAATATAAAATAAAATTAATATTAACGCTTAGGATAGGGATATAAGTCCCGTCCGCGTGGAATGGTGGCAAGAACGCTGGCTGCATTTCCCCGCTGAATTGCAATACTGATTCTTTGGGCGAAGAAAGAGCCAAACCTCTTGTCACCGGAGGAAACGACAAGACGCGGTGTTACGTCTTTTAATTTTTTTTTTGCACTTGGACTCCATGGACCTAGAGAGAAGCTTCTAAGCATTCCATGGATTCACCGTGCGGGTGTCGGGTCCATCATGTGTGGTTAAGAATTGAGAAGAATGGTGTCTCGGCCTTGCGACCGACAATCGCTCTGCTAACAACTCTCTTATATCTGTCCCCTCTCATCACTCTTCATTTGTGTCTAACTCTTTTGTAGTTGTTGCTACTAATTTGTGGAATATTCTACCTGTTAACATACGGCAAGCAACTACCAGAACATTATTAAAAAAACTGGTGTTTTCACACTTTCTAAATAGCTCCACACAGTGTTAGTAAGTAGTATATATGTATGTTTATGTATATTAATATGTATGTATTAGTATTTAGTGTATCGATATTATAATATTTATTCCATATATATTGTAAGTAAGAATATATTAAATTGCTGTTAATTTAAATAGTTATTTATTTCTCTTATTATCTTTATGATTGCACCTACATTTGATCAAATTTGTCCCCAAGGTTTGGCTGTCAGAGAATGTCTTCGGGCATTAAGTCCGCCTTTGTACTTGTGCAATAAAGTTTATAAATAAATAAATAAATAGGCTGGTTTAAGAAAAGGAGGCCTCCCTTTTTATTTTATCGCGCGATAACACGCTCACCATCCACCATTCTACTTATCTTCGTTTCTACAGCAAACGGCATAAATATGTAATCTTTTAATATACTTACATACTTGCGCCGCTTGCTGAACTCCGCATTTTCCGCCATTCCGCCCCAGATCCCAGGGGACCAACGTCATACCATCGGGTCTCTTGCCATCATCTCGGATAATTCCAATAGGCTCTAGAAGAGCTGGAACTTCGATGGTGGCTAGAGCCCTTTTAATAATGAAACTTAATTGCACTGTGAAATAGATACTAGATTGAAAAACAATCTAAGTTGAAAGATAGTGTTTGTACATGCTATTCTTAAATATTACATGACGAAAGGCTTGTCTAATTTCCTGAGGTAAATCATTCCATAGATTTGCAGTGACCACAGCAAATATTAGAGACGGAACAGATGTGGTGAGAGGCAGTGGAAAGAGTGCAGTTGGAAGAGAAACGAAAATGTATATAAGGAATGGTTGCAAATAGAGAGTAAGTCCAGAACTGTTTTTAGCTAATTATAGCGAAATTATATATCTGGGCAGTGTTTTCACTGCGGATGGGAAGTACGATAGGGACGTTGAAAGAAGAGTTAACGCGGGAAATAGTGTTAACGGTGCCCTGGGGTCACTGATCGGCAGTCGAAATGTCAGTGACAAAGCTCGGCTCGCCATACACAATGCCATGTATGATATGTCAGAATACGCATGAGAGTAGGGTTAATGCAATGCGGTCGTTGCGGCGGATATGTGGCGTCACTTTGGCGGACCGCATACGTAACGTCGAAATACGGAAAAGGGTTGGTATGAAGGAAAGCATAGGGACAAAAATAAGGAAAAGCATGCTACGATGGTTCGGGCATGTTGAAAGGATGAGCGATGAAAGATTGACGAACCAGATATATAATGCGAAAGTTGTGGGTGAAAGAGGTCCTGGCAGACCGAGACTCACATATTACGATCAAATAAATAAAACACTGACTGAAGGTGTATTAAAAAGTCTTCGTAACCAAAGGGCATGTATGAAGAGGTTAATGAATGTCAACGAAGCGAAAGAGGTATGTCGTGATCGTGTCAAATGGCGCTCAATTGTCTCTGCCTACCCCGCAAGGGATCTGGCGTGAAGATATGTATGTATAGCGAAAGATAAACGAAATATTTAGAAAAGAGCAAATGTCACTTTTTGTCAATATTTTTTAAGATATTTACTTTAAGATAATAGTCTGACAAAAAACATTGCATAATTGAAGGGCCGAATCTAAAATTCAATGCAGTTTATTACCAGAAGCTATTAAAAAATGTTTATGTTAGATTAAACTTGACTGTCACGAACTAGTATTAGGAGTTCATATTTATTATTATTGTTAGATTGTAAGCTGATTCGGCCCTTTTACAGCCACGAATTTATATTTAGTTGACACGGCCTATTTACAGCCACGATCCTATATTAAGTTACAATTTGAAATATAATAATTTTCTTATTACGATTTTTTATATTTAGAATAATAATTATATTAACTATTTTTTGTAATTTATTGTCAATTATATTTTCCTCTCTAAAAGTATTTTATTTTAAATGATCTGGACTGACGAGGTCAAAGTGCGCCAGGAAACCTGCAGTTCGAAAGGAGTGTAGACGGCTTGTTAAGCGTGACACTTAAGTGACGACAAAGACCACTCAGCCAAGAATGTAGCGACTAAAAAGATTTACAGTAGACCCCCAGCTTCCAACGAATCAAGGGTTGTAAGTTTGAAGGTTGTAAAGAGAATTATTAATTAATGTTTGCCGTGTTTGAAGAAGAGATTTAGCTATCCCTAAGTTGACATAATCCTTGCCTGTGTTAACATTTACGAGTAGTATAAGCAAACATACCTTCATCGCGAAGATTACATGGATTCAGCAGTTTCATGGGTAAATTAACCTTATTTACTTACTTGGATCAAGTCATTAGGAATAGGCTGAATGCAACGATATTATAAAATAGTAAAAGTAAAGTATCATTACGACCGTTTCCCTTTCGGGGTGGTCAGATACCACGCTTATGGATAAGCGGATTCACATTTAGGCAACTTTACTATAGGCCAATCATGACAAGTGGCAAGCTCGTCGATGTCTCCAGCGTACCAAACTCGAGAAATATCACAAATAAATTAAATATTAATTAAATGTATTTTTATTTACATTAATAAATATTTTTGTGTCCCGACCAGGAATCGAACCCGGTACCTCCAAGTCTAAATCCGCTAATTAACCGCTAGACCACGGAGGCAGTATTATAAAATATTTATTTATTAACTAGTATTTAAATTTACGTGTGTAATATAGACCGAAAAAGACTTTTAGGTGTACACAGCGTCCTAGACCTCCACTGTTGAAGATGGGCCTTCCAGAATATATATCCGGAGAACTTGGCCTAACTTGCTACGCTACCCAGACGAAAGGCGAGGATCAGATGTCAAATTTTAATAGAAATTTATTAACGAATCCACTAGTTTGTATAAGTGGACCGGGAGCGACGGCTGAACGTGCTCTTCGAGGCACGGGAACGGTTGTGTTGTAAATCTATGACAAAGATACTTATGAAAAGTGTGAAGTGGCAAGGTTCGTACCCACAAGTTTAGGATGTTAAGGAAAGGAACATGTAGGGTTAGTTACCCACCTTTTACACATACATATATATATACATATTTATTCTAGCACGACATGTGACCTTGCCCCTACCTGATGGTAAGTGGCGCGCGACCTCTATGAATGTTAGCAACTTGTATCAGTCACTCATGACTGACATCAGTCCCTAAACTACTACAGATACATATAAAGTACTATAAATATATATATAAAATAAAAAAGGATATAATTTGCCACAATACCGCGCGGAACGATTTATATTTCAATTAGGTTTTGTATTTTTATTATTTTTGTTTTAGTCTATTTTTTTTATCTTACATACATATCTTCACGCCAGGTCCCTTGCGGGGTAGGCAGAGACAATTGAGCGCTTATTTTTTTATCTTATTATTAATAATCATATTAGATAGGAAAATAACGTAGATAAAAAAGATATTTATAGTGTATTTATGTTAATAAAACATATATGAAAGTAACGGAAGGTTACTTTCATATATGTACCTTCCGTTACTTTCATATATGTAATTAATTTTTGTTTACAAACAATAAATATAAATTAAAGCTACCTAAACAAAAAAGTTAAAAATAAACTAAACAAAACCTTAAATTAAATAAACTAAAAGATAAACCTAATTAATATAAAAACTAAATACTTACAAATATCTTGATTATAATCTACATATCATCGAATCCAGGAGAAGATGAACCCAATGTTCCGAGGACTCCGGCGACGTTGCCTCGTTGGATGGCAACACTGATACTTTGAATAAGATATTCCCTACTCAAAGGATCAAAAGATATTTACAAAATTTAATTTAAATATATTAGGTGTTAGATTTTCATTCATAATAAACAAATAAAGTTAAAAAAAACGCGCTCTGAGAAACATTTACTTTTATAATGACGTACAAATAACAAACATTTTTATTGTTAAGCATTTCCTACAGCTTAATTTAAGAAAGCGGAATCATAAAATCAGATAAATAAAGAAACGCGGAGCTCTCAAAGAAACAATCGACAATACCATCCCCCGTCATCGTCGGTAATTACTTAGCAAGTGAAGTCACGTGCAGCGCGAATATAATGTATTTCTTTCTGTAATTCCATAGACGTATTATTATAAAAGATCAGGTAGGTACATTACGTTGGAGAAAAATGCTGAGGATCTCGTGGACTGAGCATCGAACTAACGTATTGATTTTAAACTAACTAGACATATCGACTAGGCTATCTACCATATGCCTTCGTCGGATACTCCGAGTACTTCGGACACATTGCCAGAAAAGGAGGGGATAGCCTGGAGAAACTTTTTGTTACTGGCAAGGTGGAAGGAAAGAGACCAAGAGACCGTAGTCCGGTACGCTGGTCCGACCAAATCCATCACTAACACTAGCGTTCATGATGCTGTGCATGCCGCCGAAGACAGGAACGGGTGGCGTGCTATCATCAAGACGCACACCAATTCATCGGGAGGTCACGACTCTCATTAATGAGGAAACACGACGCAAGGAGGAGGTTCATTTCATAGTTTACGTTCCGTACCATAAGCGGTGCAACGCGATACGTGAGTAACCATATCATCCTCCGCGATAGGAACATACATGATGATGTGCAACTTTTGGACGAGGAAATGTTTATTTATTTCAAAAATTTAATTGCACTATGTACAAAGGCGGACTTAATGCTAAGCATTCTCTCACAGCCAAACCTTTAGAATAATAAGACAGTATCAATGGTAAGTAGGTGCAATATTATCAAATCGCACACCTAGATCTAAACAGCACTAACTCAAAAAAGCTCTTTTAATAACAACAACAAAATAGTACCCCTGTGTACTGAAGAAGTTTTCTGTATAGATCTATGCTTTTATTTTAACTCCAATTTGTTTGCGGCAGGCACACGCACTCTAAATATTTTTTATTGGTCGGTAGGTAGTGATATAAGGAATTCAATGGTACTCAAAAATGTTGTTTTCGAGTTAACTTCCTTTAGATTTAGGTGTGTAAAATTGATAATTTGTAATTAATACTTATAATTATATAAAAATACATATAGAAATACGTTAATAAGTTATATATTACAGATATATACAATACATAGGCTAATATACACATAACCCTTCTTTGCGTCGCGCAAAACTTTTTGGCGACGGAACTCTTTAAATATTAGAGTTCAGCATACATTTTTTATATTGTCTTTTATGTTTTTTTAAAATAAGCTTATATATAATATAAGCTAATATTTATTTATTATTGTTATTTTTGTATTAATTTATCATGATGTAGAATTGATTGATTGATTTATTTATTTATATACCTACTTACTCACTTTTTATTCTAATTTTTATTGTCTTGTTATAACTTTATTATTATTTCATTGATTTTATTAGTGTTGAATTTTTGAAAACCGTAATTATATTTTAGTACAATGTGTCAAGGATCAAATGATGACTCTGATCCCTACAGACACTATCACAGCAGCCACTAAGCTCAAGAGGGAAATCAATCTCTCTTAACCTCTCATGGCAGATTTCATAGTACAGTTGTATTTGCTGCGCCCTACGCTCACCCCATATGACACGATTGGTCGGCTTACCTTCAAACACTATACATTCTGGCACAAGTTTGCCCAATTCACATTCCAGAACTAACGGAAAGTGGTCAGACCATCACACATCATCTTGCACAAGTACAGTTTTAACTGTATCCCGAGCAGATTCTGTGACAATGCAGTGGTCCAGCCACCTGCCACAGTCATGTACATCACTGTGAAAAGTGTGGGTGTCTGACTGTAAGCCGAGCATATCTATGTCTACACAACACCATTTTTGGTCATTACAAAAATTTATCATTTCAATGTTAGCCAAATTTTCAGAAACTTCTGGAAGCCTTATCTCTAGTAATGGAGATCTAGGTTCTAGGGGCTGTGATATTATAATACTATAGACAATAAAAATAAAAGGTATTCGGAAAAATAGACATATGTGTTGTTATGACTTTGTTGCATGTCTAGGTTCGATTCAGTATTTTTTAATTTTATTTTTATAGATTGAATATTCTACAAAAGTACAATAAACTATATTCTAAAGACGGGTTCTTATATTACATCTATGGTGATAGAAAAGAAAAAATAAATGAAAGCAAGCCGAGGGATAGTTATGAGTCGAAGTGATTAATTCCGCTAGGTTCCTTCGGGCATAGAAAGCGCGGTGGTGGCGAACTGCCGGTGGGGGTTCATACGCGACATCGGTCAAAGCCGATGTAATTCGAGGATACAGCCATTGAATTACTGGAGACGACAAGTAAAATTAAATACTTTGACGTACGCTGAAGATGTGGAAATACTCACTAAGCCTGTAAATTTTCCCTTTTCTAAAAGTTCGTTACTTTTAGTTAAATTGTTAAATTATTAGCAGGTTTAATTGCTAGTAAAATCGCATCCAAACTTTTGCATTTGCGACTGTCACTTACTACAGACCAATTACCATTAACAGTTGAAAAAATTCAAAATATGAACTCTTTTGGTGGATATTTGTGATATAGACTACATGTGGCTAATAAGTGATGGCATGTGGTTTATATAGACTATAAAATTGGATGCTTTGGGATGAGTCATGTTTTTCATATGGTTATCAAAACTCTGTGGTCTTAAATTGAATTTTTTATTCTTCTAAATTTATCGATAATTCAGTAAGTCTTGTTTCAAGCGGTGTTATTTTTATATAAATATCACCATTGCAAGCTTACAATATTAGTTATCCTCGAAAGTAAAAATTGGCATTTGACATCATTGCAAATGGCACATACTTTCAACGAGAACAACAAATAGGTGGTAACCGGAGTGATGGTGGTAATTTATCTAGTCTGCCGAGGCGGGGAAGTATCCACCGTTCATGTCGATTTAGCTATTAAAGTATAGCGGGATCAGGCTCGAACTGTCGTCATGTCCAGTCAAGCCGGGCCTACGCTGTTAGGGACTGATGTCAGTCATGGGTGTCTAGTTGCTGACGTTCATGGATCTCGCTCCCCACTTACCGTAAGGTCATATGTGCTAGTATTAAATAAAATAAAAATGTCTGCATAGGACCTTATGCAGGTCTGCTCATGTCGATGTGCAACTGTACTCATAGAAATAGTTATGTATTTTATCATCTCCAGCAGCCCTTCCATCTTAAGCGCAAACGTTAAATAATGGAATCCGTTAACTATATATTTATCACGCTATTAAAGTTCATATTTGCACGGACGTTGTCGAGATCGAGCGCTTATAGAGTTGAGAATTAAATAATATTTTGTAATTATGACGCAATCTCTGACGTAAATAACGAAATCCACTAATAACATTTGCTACTGAGTAGGTAACAGAATAGGGCTACTGTATACCTAACTCAATGAACACAGCCCTATCGAGAGGATCAATTTAATGTACCAATACGAGTATTACGCCACATATTTAAGAGGAAACAGCTTGTCAGGAATATGTCAAAGCGAATAAAATCACATTACAGGATCAGTCATGATAGATATTTTATAGTTGGTAGGACTGACGGTAGTAACTTCCCACTCTGACATTACCATTAAACATTATTATTGTTTTGATTTCACTTATCACTTTACTGGCACTTGCAATTTACGAATTGAAACACTAATTAACTTAACTCACTGTATTTATTTTTTTTCAAATCACTTTTACTTGCTAGAGGCCCTCAATGGCGTTTTACATGACACTCATATAAACTTTGCCGCCAAACCACAGTACGTTCTTAAACGACGCTAACGCCATCTAGTAAAAATATTGTATTGGCTTGGCGAGGATTTTTTATTAACGATTCCACAAGTTGGTATTAGTGGAACGGGACCGACGGCTTAACGTGCTCTTAGAGGCACGGGGACGGTGGTGTTGTAAATCTATGGCAACTGTACTTAAGAAAAGTGTCTTTCTCATTGGTACTTGCCGAGTGGGTTTGAACCGACCTTTATAGGATTTAAGGAACGCGTTCTTACAACCGAGCCACCACTGCCCCATACTACCTTAGCTATTAATATTATGAGGAAACTGGTTCAAGAATATGAAAATCTATAATGACGGATATAATAAATAATTATTTTCTAAATAGTTTGAAAGAAACCAAAGCAAGACGCAAGAATCCCATCTTCAATAAATAATTTTAAAAAACTCCGCATTTCTTTACCTGAACCAAGTTTTACATTATCGGTGCTTCAATTAGAGTCCAGCAAATACTTTTGCAGTTTGAAATTCTTCATGCATTTTATTTCTCGTTCCGATCTGGAGACCACAAGTTTCTACAAAGTAAGCCTTACCGGAAATGAACCTGAGCGTATTGTCGAGTGAGGAAGAGGCCGGGACTCAAGGCTCGCCTATCACTTGCAAAGACTGTTATTCCGTAGACATATAATTGAAGGACCAGCCCAATAATAAATTAGGCTTAGTCTTGTCATGATGGGCCTATAGTAAAGTTGTCTAAATCACTTCTTTAGAAATCTTGCTTTATGACCACCCGGAAAGTAATACGGTCGTGATGATACTGTACTTAGTAGTAGTTTTCTTAAATGTGTGGGGCAAATGTCGATTGACCGAAAACGTTCATTCTTCACCACTGTTAATAAAAATGGATAGCCTTTTCTGAATCATAGCCCCTAAAACTTAATTCTACAGATTATAGTCTTATAGAGTCTAATTTCTAAAGAATTTGACAATTTCTCGCCACGCTTCATGGCCAAGGTTTTAGTAAACGACTTAACTTGCTCTAAGACATGGGAACGGTGATATTGTAAAAAAAAAAACATAAAATCAAAAATAGACCCTCCCATACATTTGCGTGTGTAGGCAAAATTCTTCAGAAATTGCTGGAAGGCCTATCTCGAACAGTGGAGGTCCAGGGCTATGTGGTCTAGGGACTCAAAGCTTACGTTGTCAGAAATAATTGCCATTCGTCTTGTCTCCATATTTCTCCATCAGCCGTTTGGACAACTCTTTGGGGTTTTAAATCTTTAAAATCTTATAATGGTCGGTTTAAATTAATTAATTAAACCCCGGCATGTACGAATGAGAAATACACTTTTCTTACTTACATATTATCGCACAATAAAATAAAAAAGGGAGGCATTCTTCTCATCTCTTACTCACACACGATGGACCCGGTACCCGCACGGTGAATCCATGGAATGCTTAGAAAATTGTCTTCTAGATTTACAACACCGCCGTCCCGTGTCTCAGAGAGCACGTTAAGCCGTCGAACCTGGTTCTACTAAAAACAACTTGTGGAGTCGTTAACAAATTGTCATAAATGATAGTAGGCCAAATTCTCCCGAAAATTCTGGAAGGCCCATCTCCATATCGGAAATTTAGATAGATTTAGGACTTTGTGTAGAATCTAGGATTATGATGATAAATAAAACTTTATTTTGGGTTAAATTAAAATATATTAATATATTTTATTTTAGGCATTTAAAAACCCATAATTAATTTAAACAATAATTCTAATTCCAATTTTAATCCAAACTATAATCTAAATAAATTTATAATTAACAAGGTCAAACGACCTTACCCTCAAAATTTAACAATATTTGTAAATATTGGATTGTGAATGCGAGAAAGATGCAAAAGCCTCGAACCCTCTTAATTAAGACTAAATTAAATGACGAAAAGGACATCCACCTTTACTCACGCCGGAAAAGAAAGGGAATAATATAATTTTTTATGAATATAGGCTATAGGTGGCTCGGTTGTAAGCACGTCCCTAAATCTTACAAACGTCTGTTCAAACCCCCCCGGCATGTACCAATAAGAACAACACTTTTCTTACGTGTCATAGATTTACAACACCACCGTTCCCGTGAGGAGAGCACTTAGAGGTTAAGGAACTGTTTCTTTTAATATGCGATATGTATACGTCCGCATACAAAGCCCGTTATTTGCTGTTTTTCACAAATACTCGAGCCTCCCGGGAGCGGCCGAGAAAAGCGGAACAAGAGTAGGTGAGGCGGATCTTTACGTAAAGAAACTTAGAACTTTGAAGGTTCTCTTGTATAAATAAGAACGAAACTGCGCTATGTCTGAAAGGAATATGGGAGAAAGAAATCCTAGCACTACCCTCACTAAGTATTTGCTTATTTTTAATTCAATTCAAAAATTATTTATTGAACTAAAAATATTTATTTATTTATTAAAACTTTATTGCACAATATATACAAGGAATCAAACTTTCAAAAACTTTGGGATACACCATTGGTACAAAACACCTATAAACATTTGGCTCAAAATCCAATCAGTGATCAACATCGCGCCCGGCTTCTGGCTTCAGTAGAAAAGGAATCCGGCCACTGGTTACACGCACTGCCTTCTGCGAACCTCGGCACACTGCTTGACGACGAAAGTTTCCGTATCGCCGTTGGTCTACGGTTAGGGGCACCATTATGTATCCTACATAGATGTCCGTGTGGAAAGGAGGTCGACTGTCTTGGAGTTCATGGGCTCTCCTGTTCCAAAAGTGCGGGCAGATTTTCCCGCCACGGCTCCCTTAACGATACTATAAAAAGGGCTCTAGCCACCATCGAGGTTCCAGCTCTTCTAGAGCCTGTTGGAGTTATCCGAGATGATGGCAAGAGACCCGATGGTATGACGTTGGTCCCCTGGGAACGGGGACGTGCTCTAGTGTGGGACGCCACGTGCGTCGACACCCTTGCCGCGTCGCATCTCAGGGGGACAGCGCATAAAGCGGGAGCCGCGGCGGAAAATGCGGAGTCCAGCAAGCGGCGCAAGTATGTAAGTATATTAAAAGATTACATATTTGTGCCGTTTGCTGTAGAAACTCTGGGCCCATGGAGTCGAAGCGCAAAAAAGTTTTTAAAAGACATAACACCGCGTCTTGTTGTCTCCTCCGGTGACAAGAGGGCTGGCTCTTTCTTCGCCCAGAGAATTAGTATTGCAATTCAGCGGGGAAATGCAGCCAGCGTTCTTGCCACCATTCCACGCGGACGGGACTTATATCCCTATCCTTAATATTAATTTTATTTTATATGTTGTAAATATTTTTTCGAATAAATGTATATATATACAAGGGGCGGACTTAATATCGCTAGA
The DNA here is from genome assembly GCA_910589645.1 of Tinea semifulvella. Lineage (NCBI taxonomy): Eukaryota > Metazoa > Arthropoda > Insecta > Lepidoptera > Tineidae > Tinea > Tinea semifulvella. The sequence goes on along the minus strand of OU342611.1, from coordinate 3,476,916 downwards.
CATTCTCTGACAGCCAACCTTAGGGACATTGTAGAACATTAAAGACGTAGGTAGGTGCAATTAGAGAAATATGATTACGTAATAAATATGCAATATTATCTAAACTACAATAATAAATACTATAATAAACTAAATACTAATAATACATACACATAACGTTTTATTAATACATTAGGTACATACATTACATAACATTAATACATACACTACATATAATAATATAATAAATAAACTAAATGAGTTGTTATGAGCTATTTAAATAATAAATATTATACATAGGCGGGCTTAATGATCAAGCATTTTCTAACAACCAACCTTTGGGAGTGTGGAGAGGTGACAACGAAGGGTGCAATTTATTATAATAGACTTACATACTAATATTACATATACTGAATAAATATATACATAAATACCTACATATCTATATATATTATAATTAAGTTAAATTAGTACACACATGGTTAAAGTAACAGTTGATTTAGAATAATAATAATGATAAGCTTAAAATACATAAGATAAGTGATTAATATATTGAACTAGGAGACACTATTCTGCTTATTTAGAAAAAAGGTGGTGAGTAATTGTTTAAAGATGTGAACGGAGGGAGCTTGTCTGATGGTCAGTGGGAGCTTGTTCCACTGGCGAGCAGCAGATACGGTGAAAGAATCCGAATACCTGCTAGAAGCTTATTTACTTTAATAGTTTAGTAATTTCTCCTATTTTATTCTTGTGCTAGAAGTGCTGTCCGTATTTATCTGAAGTACATCATCATATACATATGGTAGGTCTCTTGTGTAGACGCATTAGCCCTAACCCATGAAAAGCGCTGGGAATGCGGCGGTTTCTGCTGAGAACCTCAAGCTGCGCGAATTTACTAATCACGGTACAGGAGTTTAGGATTGAGACCATCCAATTTTTTTTTACTAAATAAAACTTCATCATCCATACCACAGTGTTTGAAGATAAAAAAAATTAACCAGTGCGTCCTGCCCGTAATGTCGTACGGAGCAGAGACGTGGACACTGACAGTGGGTCTGGTCTATAAATTCAAGGTCGCTCAGCGAGCTATAAAGCTATGCTATGTTTATCTAATGGATAGAATTGGAAACGTTGATATTCGTGAGAACCAAAGTTACTTCCGTAGCATTCAAAATTAGCAAGCTGAAGTGGCAATGGCAATGGGCCGGACACATCTGTTGCAGAATCGACGACCGATGGGGCAAACGGGTTATAGAGTGGAGACCACGTACGGGACAACGTTGAGTGGGACGACCCCCGCCAGATAGACGGTTGATCTAAAGAAGGTCGCTGGTGGGGGTTGGCTACGCACATTTATGTTTTTTATAATTATTTTGTATTTTTTCTTCTTATCGCCATTACAACGGTTAGCAGTTAGAAAATGCCTACGGCATTAATTTCGCTTATAATCGATTAATTAATAAATAAATAAAAATGCTTTATTGCACAAAAACTAAAATAACTTAAAATTAATGTTCACAGGCGAGCTTTATGCCGTGAGGCTTTACCCACCAGCTAACCTTTGGGAGTTTTGAAATATGTGACAGTCAGAGTGCCAAGCAAATATTAAATAAACAATACATACTAATACTACATATGCATCTTTAGGTTTACATATATATATATAATTTTAGTTATATATATGGCAATATATAATGCGAAAGTTGCGGGTAAAAGATGCCCTGGCAGACCAAGACTCACCTACCATGATCAAATAAATAAAACAATAGCCGAAGGTGCAATAAAAAGCCATCGAAACAAAAGGGCATGTATGAAGAGGGTGATGAGTGTCGAAGAAGCGAAAGAGGTATGTCGAGATCGTGACAAGTGGCGCTCAATTTTCTCTGCCTACCCTGCAAGGGATTTGGCGTGAAGATATGTATATATATATGGCAAATTGTTATTTTTATGTTTAATATAATATTGATGTCTTTCTGTATTATATTCTTGATATTGTTTACTGCATGCTGAGTACAAATGTTACGTTGGCAAACTTACCACTTATTTATATCACTGTATTTTGTTACATGTTATGTCTGTTAACTGTTTTTTGTACATTAATAAATAAATAATTACAATACATATCTATAATACCTATGGACGAGTAAAGCCTAAAAAAGATCCAACACGTGTGTCGAAGCCATTAGATATCATCTATTGACTACTCTCTAAAGTCCTGGATGAATTTATTTATTTATTTATTTCAAAACTTTATGCACTAGGTACACAGGCGGACTTAATGTCGCTAGGCATTCTTACTAGTCAACCTTAGGGACCATTTAGAGCATTTGTTATGTGAGGCAGGTGCAAAATATAATAGGAGCATTAAGATTTGTGAAAAAAAAAAAAACAAAAAAAAAAACAAATAAAAATGAATCATGTTGCATAATAACTAGCATATACTCGTACACACCATACTATAGGCAAGTACCAATAAAATAAAAAACGAAACCACAAATCCAACAGTGTTTTATTGGAAGTTTAAGTAGGAAGTTGTCGATTTGAGAGGCGGTATTGAAAATAATAACTCCATCAGGGATGGATGCAATATTCAGCGAAGGACGTAAACGAGCGGCGAACTTCCTGTTTGTTGCTGAGCGCGGAAATTCAATTATCCGGCGATAAAAGTGTGCCGGTAGCATCCACCACGTTCCTATAGAGACGCTAGGCTACTTCTCTACACTGCACAGGGGAGCTTTTTATACAAATATCTGACCAAAAAATTAATATTTTCAAACATTAGTGAGATGACTCTTGAAGGCCAAGGTTCAATGATTCGTCGATAAAAGTGTACCAATAGCATCTACCACGTTCCTATAGCAATGCTGGGCTACTTTTATACGCGAATTTTGGAGTAATTTATTTTAGATTTTATATTTTTTTAATATCATTATTTTGAAGTGCGCTATTATAAGAGATACCACACAGGTTGAGTAGTGTATACGTGGATATGTATGCTGAATTGAAGGAGATTTGGCATTGGTAGCAAGTTCTATGGCCTTTGAAGGTTGGGACCTGATTTTGGTTGAACGATTGCTTCTATCAATTTGCTACGGATCGCCGGCACATTCCAATGACGATCATTGGCGTTTATTAAGAATTCAGACAGGACCAACGAAGGTCAGCGAAACCCTTTCGTTGGCGTTCTTTGATCCGGTGTGTACGCAGCAATAGAGTTCCGTCGTATACACGTATGTGTCCGATGCAAAAAATTTATATATTTTATTATCTTTATTATAGCCAATTATTGGTTTAATTATTACATATTATTTTGCTTATAATAAAGACAGAATAATAATGGTGAGTTTACTCATGTATGGCTACTTACAAAAAATATGAAGTTATATTATATTATAATACAACAGGGTCGTGGCTCGGCTGCAAGAACGCGGTTCTTAAAAATCCTACAAGGATTATCGGTTCAAACCCCCTACCAATGAGAAATACACTTTTCTTACGTACATTTGTCATAAATTTACAACACCATCGTTTCTGTGCTTCGGAGAGTACGTTAACCAGTTTCACCAGTACCAACTTATGGTATTATTAATAAAATGTCATTAAATATTGAAATGAGATCCACGCCGACCCGCTATCGTGGCGAGTGTAGGCCAAATTCTCCAGAATTAGTTCTGGAAGGCCCATCCCCAATAGTTGAGGTCTAAGACGCTGTGTTCTAGGGGCTGTAATGAATGCAAAAATTAATGCAACAATTGTCAATTTTATCTTCAGATTATCTGATAGGATAAATAACAAAACAAAAATATTAAAATATTTTGTCTGCCTTGTTGCCCAAAGTGCCCCTATGTGCGTCCTGACTCACTCAATAATATTATAATTGTGTTGGATACTATTATGAATTTACTCCTGGAACATGTTTGCACTTAAATAATTAAAACAACCACTCACGCTAGGCTTTCTACACCAATTTATTTACACGCGTATGATTTACGATGTACCTAGTAACGAATGCTAAAGTGATAATAAAACGTTAAACACAGATTAATGATGTTTTTAAGACGGGATGTTAGCAACAATCTTACTTTTTTTTCCGTTTGTCGTTCAAGCAGTCTTTCTACGACCTCGTATTAGACTTAAATCTATAAATCGTGCTTTATCATTAAGGTGGCTATCAATAAGGCGATTTTGATTTTATTGGCCGCTGTCTGAAACAAGGATCTGGTGCTCATCCCAAACCACTCCCTGAGGTTCTTGAGCCAGGAAGTGCGTCTTCTCCCCGGTCTTCTGGAACATTGTATCTTGCCTTGCATGACGAGCTGCAGCAAGCTATACTTTTTATTGCACATGATGTGTCCCAAGTACTCCAACTTCCTTCGCTTTACCATTTTCAGTAGTTCATCGTAGGTGCAAATATTTATTACCAACTTAATAAATGAATCTATATATTTATAAATACAAATAGATTTTTAAAATATATACTAATAAATATGATATATTAAATACTAATAATACATATACTGCATATGATACCATTACATAACTTATAAACCATTTAAATAATGCGATGACACCATTTTTTTAAAACATTTTTCGGTTGGTAGCTTGTCGGATTTCTGCTGGTAGTTGATTCCACAGGTTTGCGGCTACAACAACAAATTAGTTGGCCATAAATCCAGTATGGTAAAAGGGAATTGAGAGAACAGAGTTATGAGAAGAGCGGAGAGACTTATCATGAAATGAAGAGAGATAGGCAAATTTACTCTTGAGGTATTTCGGTGTCACAGGCTGGTTGAGTATAGAAAATAGTAAGAATTCGGAGATTCCTGCGACAGCGAATTGGTAGTCACTTTAATTTTGTTCGATACTCAGAGATGTGGTCGTATTTGCGAAGGCCGAAAATAAACCTGATACAGGAGTTAAGTAACCTGTCCATCTTATTGAGCAACACTTCTAATATATCGACACTACACACGTCACCACAGTCGAGTAATTCTAGTAGTATTTTTATTATGTTGCAGGAACTTAATTTTATTTAAAGTTCATAATACAATGTTTATAATTAAATTTCATTCACGTTTTTGTTGTTAAAAATACGTACTTTGGTTTTGGAAACACGACCCTAAAACGCCGAGGGACAAAATTAGGCAGTATTTACCTAAATAAAATACGTTTGTGTACGTTCAAAAAAGCAATTAACTCTATTACGTGACATTGCTTTGTATAACTGTCTACAATTTGCTTTGTATAGCTTTTTAGGCACTTCTTCCTAATCTGGACTACTATACTTTATCATCATCATCATCAGCGTGTGTCTCTTTATTGCTGGATGTAGGCTCGCCACTGCACGCTTTGTTTTGCAATCCTCATCCATCCTTGTATCCGGCCCACTATCAGTAACTTTAATTCTCTGACGAATTAAACTGTCGAATTGTACTTATAAAATAAATGCCAAAGATAGCTCTCATGACGCTCATGACCTTAAACTTGTGGACCACACACACTGGCAGTGTCCACGTCTCTACTTTATACGAGGTGAACTATTGCTTGAAGACTTTTGTCTTCAGACATTGTGCTATGGACGATGAGAGTGCCGGAGTTTTCCGAATAACGCCAATCCTAATGCGTCAGTTGGCTTCTTTGCTGAAGTTGAATGCACCTAACTGAATAGTATGTCCTAGTTTTTTTTCCAACAACTTGGAAAGCGGCATGTCCCATGCAGATTGGTCTTGCCTTGTCATGGTCGTTGAATATGACTTTCGTCTTGTCCAATTTCTATCTAAGACCAACCCTCTGGAAAGACACATTAAAGCTGTTAAGCATTCCGTTAAGATCCTTGAGCGAGCTTGCCATGATGACTATGTCATCCGCAAATCGGAGTTATAAAATGTATTCTCCATTACCAGACTTACCTTCATCATTCATCATTGGAGCCCCTAAAACACAGCGTCCTAGACCTCTACTGCTGGAGATGGGCCTTTAAAACATATATTTGAAGGATTAATCCTACACTCGCCACGCTGGCCAGACGGCTTGGCGAGGATATGATGTCAATTTTTAATGACAATTTATTAACGTTTTCACAAGTTGGTATTAGTGGCACCGGGACCGATGGCTTTACGTGCTCTCCGAGGCACGGGAACGGTGGTGTTGTAAATCTACGACAAATGTACGTATAAATAAAAGTGTATTTCTCATTGGTACATGTCGAGTGAGTTTGAACCGACCTTTGTAGGATTTAAGGAGCGAGTTCTTACAGCCAAACCACCACCGCGACTTACCTTCACAAATTATAAAACAAGCAAACAAAATATGAATAAATAGTCGAGAAAAAGAACAGCATTGAATTTGTACATTCTTCGAGAAGTAGGTTTATTGCTTAACGATGAAATACAAAACGGTGGAGAAATCACTTCCTCGACCGATGCAGTAAATAATGATAAGTCCATAAAGCGACGAAATAAAATTTTATTTTCGTGATAAAATTGAATATCCCTGAACGCATTCAGTGCGCGTAGGTTGCGGCGACGACAGCGTAGAGTGCTTGGCTGTACAATTTAAAAACCTACTTAGTATCCAGAAAAAATATCGTCTAAGGAGCGTTAAGTAAAGTAAAGTATCACCGTGGTGGTGGCTCCGTTGTAAGAACGCCTTTTTTAAAAATCACAAAAAGGTAGGTTCGGGTCCCGGCAAGTACCAATAAGAAATAGTAAAGTAAAAAATCATCACGTTTCCCTTTCGGGGTGGTCAGAAACAACGCTTATAAATAAGCGAATTCACATTTAGCCAACTTTACTATAGGCCAATCATGACAAGTGGCAAACTCGTCCATGTCTCCAGCGTACCAAATTCGAGAAATAGCACAAATCAATTAACTATTAATTAAATGTATTTATTTACATTAATAAATATTTTTATGTCCCGACCAGGAATCAAACCCGGTAACTCCGAGATCCACGGACTTAACCGCTAGACCACGGAGGAAGTTTAGCCAGAAGTGTGTAGTCAAAATTCTCCAGATATATGCCCTGGAAGGCCCATCTCCAACAGTAAAGGCCTAGGACACTGTATTCTAGGAGATGTATGATAAGAAATGCGGGGTGATAAGAAACCACGCTTTTGTAAGGAACGAGCTGATATTTAGCCAATTGTACTACAGGCCAATCATGACAAGTAGCAAGCTCGTCGATGCCTCTAGCGTGCTAGATTCGAGAAATATCCCTTTTTTCTATTTCGACCTCAACTCTAACCCAGCATGCATCTCAATCTACGGGCTTAACTGCTTGACTACAGAGGCAGTCTTAGAAACGTTTAACTATGTAGTAACAGACATATCTCAGAGCCATCTAGGACCGGATGTTCAATGGGCCTGGGTTAGGTATTGAAATAATCCTAAGCCTCTTTCCCGGCAGTATCTCCCCGAAGATGTAGTGATGGAGGAAGTTTATATAAATAAACATGTTAATTATTATTGTTTCAACCCTCTTAGTTTTTTTTTGTTAAAATACCAAGGCTGTAAGATAAAAAAAACTGCTTTCTCATGGTTAAAATATCAAAATTTGTGAGTTTAAACCTCTTTAAAAATACCAGTAACTCGGCAACTGACTTTAAAAGCTAACATTTTATTATATAATTTTATTTTTAATAAGTGGTAGGCGGACTGATGGTGGTAAATTACCCAGTCTGCCGGTGCGGGGAAGTATCCACCGTTCGTGTCGATAAACCTAATAAAGTGTATCTACACGTTTCGAGATCAGACTCGAATGCCGCCATGCCCAGTTAAGCCGTCTAAGGGACAGATGTCAGTCATGAGTGTCTGATTCCGATTTCTAACAAATAAAAAATAAACATGTCAAATGCTAGGTTTTAAAGTTAGACATCTTTGCTGGCCGGTCCCGCTTTCAGCTATTTCCTGAAATGGACTTTGACACTTCACGTTTTCAGTTTGTTTTTATTCAGTTTAGAGCCTGCACGTACGCTCGATAAATTTCATACTACTTTGGTAGATGTCACTGCCAGTGCTCCGCCCAGACTATACTCGTAACTTGGGTTTTAGCCATTTTATAACCGACATCAACGAAGGGATGAGTTTAATTATAACATTATCAGCCAAGTTTATCAACGATTGGTTATATTTATAGTGTTTAAACCATTCGCGGTATATTAAACAATTTTGGGTGGTTAGGCGATATTGTGATCCGTCGATGTATAAACAGACATTCCTAATTTGTTACCACTATACCTTGTCCTGTCCTTTTCCAGCCACTTCCTTTCTATATTACCCATCCCGCTTACGCTAGAAGAAGAGAAGCCGTCGCCGAGTCGAAAAATAGTCCTAAAGTCGTCATAGAAGACGCTGAAAAAATCGCCGCGATCATTGTTACGAGTATCACCCGCGTTCGCAAACCCCGCAAAGTTAGTGATATAGAACAATTTCTAATTGCTGGTGCCAAAGACATCAGGTGAGTTCCTTTACCAGTTTTCTTCAGCACGGGAACGGTGCTGTTGTAAATCATGACAAATGTTTGTAAGAAAAGTGTATTTCGCATTGGTACATGCCGGGGTTCGAACTGACTTTTTATGTTAAGAAAAACGGTCCTACAACCGAGCTACTACTCCCGGTAAACATTACTTGAGTATAATTTGAACAATTCAAAATTCGACTGTCAACTTTTAGAATTTCCTGGAAACTGCGTCGTCAAAGCATAGTAATAACCTATCAGTGGAAAATTTCTGAAAGTCACTTTCCGAATAGTTCTCGGAACGGGTCAAAGAGGCGTCGTCGTTTGGCCTCCGATGTCAAACCCAATGCCATTTCTCGAGTGTATTTAAAACTTTGACTTCCCCTGTAACAAAGGATACCGTCGAAACAGTCATTCCAAATTTAAAATTTGAAATAGTTCTCGAACATTGCATTGGACTCACTTCAGTTTGGAGTTTTCATAGCGCGGGAATGTACTGTTTTCTAATAATTTACATTATTGATTTAAATTTATTATTACTTATGAATTGCAACAATAATATGATAAATTGTTTTATTTTTTTTTAAATCGTTATTACACAAAGTCAGACTCAGGGTCTATAGGTGGAAAGGTTGCAAATGAACCCACTTTAAAAAAAAACACATTACTAAAGTTACGTTGATAAAAATTTAAGCTCGCCTATGTAAACAAGCTTACAACAATTAGTTCCCATTAAAAGTAAAAATTGGCATTTGACCTCATTGCAAATGAAAACAACAAATAGGTGGTAGGCGGACTGATGGTGGTAATATGCCCAGTCTGTCGGGGCGGGGAAGTATTCACTGTTTGTGTAATAATAATAATGTATAATTACTTTGCTATATTATTTCACAAACTGCAGCCATAATATTAATCTCTCACTCTCCCAAAGGTTAGCTGGTAGAAGTATTCCTTCGTGGTATTATGCTCGCCTATGTCTTCTTAGTCGCTACACTCTTAGCAGAGTGGTCGTGGTCGCCATTGAAGTGCTAGTGACACGCTTAATAAGCCGTCGCCACTCCTCTCGGACCCCGGCTTTCCTAGTGCACTCATGTAGGGGATGATCCATTGCAACCTTCACCTGATCGGTCCATTACATCGGAGACCTACTACGCATCCTCTTGCCATCGACTTACCCCTGGACTACCAAGCGCTCGATGGATGTTTCTCCACGCCGTGACACGTGTCCGGAGAAAGTGAGAATGCTTAATTGTACAGTAGAGGAAAGGCGCTGTCTGATCCCCAGTTCCACCAGTAACTGGATTTGTTTGTTCGGAACTCCGTCCATGATATGTCCAGCATTCTCCGCCAACACCACATCTCTAGAGCATTAATTCGTTTTTTTTTCTGTTTCGTGTAGGGTCCACGTCTCCTCGCTCGTCTATGTACCCACTATGTACACATCTATCACTTACCATCGGGTGAGCGCAATAGTGGCGTCGTGCTAGTAAAAAGTCTACGCAATAAAAAGGTATCTAGGAAAAGATTGATATATGAGAATGTGGCAAGAAGATTAGTTCTCAAAAAAATATTTCGATCGATAAGTTAGTTGAGAGCCAAATTATGAATCTCAATATTACAAAGCAAGCGAGGCAGGGTAGAGCCTTAGGGCACGAAGGAGCGGCCAATCGAATATTTATGAGAGAAAATTTGCAGCTGATAAAAGTCGGAAGCTCGACCTACGGCGGCGCACCCTAATAAGCGGATGTTTTCTGTTTGCCACCCCGAGTTTCTTTTTTATATATAAAATATAATTATTCCTCTTAAGAATTTGTTATTGCCGGGAAGTTGCGAGAGCAAATAAGTAGCCTGTCTTTTAAAAAGCTTATTTTTATTTATACAAGTATAAGTTTATTATCCTTTGCCAACTCGTCTGTTCAATGTGATGAGAATAAGCAAAACCCAAAACATTTTTTAAAAATTATAAATGGTTAAATAATATTTGTAATGAGATCCCTTATACTTATGATTTTAATTGCCATTGTACTACAATTTATTATTACATGCGATCTTTAACCACTTCCATGTAACCCCCACCGACTAAAACCTGACGGCGTTCCTCCTATACGCCTGAGTGGCTAAAACTATGGAAATAATCCGCTAACTGCCGGCGCTCTCTGCCGAAGCAGACCCTTTGTGTGAGTTAGAGGAGGTCAGCCCCATGATCGCTTTCAGGCTTGCAAGCACTCGCTTTTGCGTAAACAAGTTTAGTCCGAAGACCGCAAGTCCGTCGTCGCCTCCGACCGCCTTCCCCTACGATAGTATGTCCGTTGGGCGCGGTCGTCGGCCCATCCACTCCCAAATAGCTAGGTCATAGCAGCCAATTTAGGGTGCCCCAATCAATCCGACAATGGCGGGGTGAGGGATTCGTCGTCTTCTGTCTTACTAGTGAGCTGGGGCAGGCCGACGGTGTTCCTATTTATTATTTTTATAAATATTTATTCATTATTTATTCATTATTCATATAATTTTATGTAATTTGTTTTAATTTATGTATAGGTATTATATTTGCAAATTATGCGTACTTGAATCGAAATTGAATCAATAACAGTTTTAGTGCCTCCTTTTATCATAAAATAATAAAAAGAGAATTCTTATTATGCATTGACTTATACATAAACCGGTTGTTTATCTCAACTGTAGTTTCCCAATTTTAGGGGCAAACTTTTAACCTGTTAACATTTCATACTGTGAGTCAGTGCTATTTTTTTTTTTTGGCAGTTGGCTGTAGTCGCTGATTACCTGCATCACCGGTCCTTACTTCAATAAATAAATGTAAATAAAATTGATTACGTCAATCCGTACTAATAACTGGTAGTTTATTTACGCTTAGTCAATATTTTAGCTTATAACTTTGTTTGAGAAATTAAATTATTTATTCATTTTTAAATATAGGGTAAATTGTTGTTATTTATCAAATTGTTCGTTCGGCTATATTTTACCCTTAAGGGCATACAAACATATATTATCGAAATACAACTAGTAATAAATTACATTTGAAGTTATACATACATTTACTAAACTGATAAATATAAAGTAAAATGATAATGGATGGGCGTAGTGTACCAAGTATACAAATATCCCTTTGATAATATTTTCTAAAATATTTTAGAGATTTTTTTTTATTGTTGTTGTGTAATTTTGTATTTGTTTCATTTGTAAATCTGCTATAGTTGAGTTTTCCTTGCAAATTCCTTTCTCAGTCAGATTAAATATTAATAATAATATTAATAAAAATCGTTTATTTCTCTCTTATGACATAAATTAGTTTAAAAAAAAATGAAATATAAAAATCTGGACATGAGAGCTGGTGCCTGAAGTGGATATTCGAAGGATATCTGTATCTCAGGTCACCAGATTGCATCCCTCAGACTAAATACAAATTACAATTTGTGTTTAAAAAAAAGAAAAATAACGTACATTAAAACCAAAAACTTAATAATAGAAACAATGTTTATAAAGTTGAAACAAACTTAAAAGTTAGATAGTGCTCTCAGAAACAATACTAATTATACATTCTACCTCACAACAATCAACATTTGCTCAGTTTCATCATAGCTTTGGCCCTGAAGCCAATCGTCTACAACCCTTTTGCAGGTAGCTTTTGTTTTATACCTAATAGATAATGCCTTATTAACTTTATTGTAAATATAGTATCCAAGAAAACAATAAAATCTCTTTACAAAACTAGATCTAACTTGGCAGACATTAACAGGTCACTGGAGTTTGCTACTCCTTGGACCACTTCGCTGCTTAGTCTTCCACTAACAGGAGTAGAATCATTCTAAATAATTTAAATAATGACGTGTCACAAAGATTTGAAATTTGGAGCCAAAAAGAACTAGCTTTATGAATGCCCAGATCGTATTATGTGTGTCTATGTTATTCCGGCTGTAAATTCTACAATAGATGTCGCAAATATGCGTAATACCTCAAGGCACATAAAACCCGCTATTGCTTGCTCCGTTCCGATATTTGCATAAACAGAAAGGCGCAAGACGTGACAATTGTTTAACTCTCCAATATAGAGACCCGAAACGTTTGTGCATAAAAGTTTGCCGACGATACGACGCCATTCGCTTTTTGTACGCTATTTTGGAAAGCCACTTTCATACTCACCTCTCACTTTCGTTGGGCTCTGTGGGCTTAGAATGGAGACTTACGTTTTCACTGACGCTTTTAATTAAAGTGCGTAAACAAACAAAAGATTAGCCAGTTGATAGAACACGCTTGTAGAACCATATTAGCGTTAGAGGAGAGATATTCTTAAATGGATACAACTGAAGGGAAGACGCATTGAGATATGCCAGATTAACAAATGCACTTGCGTTCTTTATTTACCTGTGGAAAGAACGCAACAATAGTGATGTATTTTAATTTGTGCACTCGAATTACAAGGTTTAACGAGTACGTTTCTGCTTTATTCGATGAACAATGATCTATCTTAAAATACTTGTATTAAATTCTTCTGTACGTGTGTATTTGTGTATGTGTGAACCTGAAAGATTTATATCTATATTTAGACCCAGTAGGTGACGCTGAAACCTGGATTTAGTTTTTTTATTTATTGACGAAATTAAACAATATATATATTTCTCGCTTATCACAACTTAACCTTAAAATAACTACCACCATGTTTTTAAATTAATATATATTTAGGAACAATTATGTGGTATTTAAAACTCGAAAATGCCTGACTTAATCGAATATTTTTGTATATTGATAGCTATAAAACAAGCATGATTTGGAAAAAAAAACCTAAAGAAACATCGAATAAAATGAAGAAAAAAAAATGTATTACCACTTAGAATTTTATTGATAGGCTTATGAAGATTTTTAATTAAATTAATTTAGGTCGTACGGGTAATTATTAGCATGTTTTGAAACTGAGTACATAGTTGAAAACTTCGGTTAAAACAATCAATGTATTTACTCAATTATGCTCAACCTACATAATGAAGCTACGTGATTATCGTCATTACTTTACTCTCCGTCGATTTTTGTTTTGTCGCGCCAATCTAACCCCGCTGTACTTTGAAGGTAGCGCGTTTTTCCTTTGCAATAATCATTTATCGGCGGCGCATTATTGGTGAACGTGATGCGGTTGGCTATGGGAAGAATCGCAAAACTGGAATGGCCAAAATTGTTGGCCCCCTTAATACTGGAGGCCTTTTTATTATAACGAGCGGCGGGAGACTCTTTTATTTCGACTCTCCCGTTTAGTTAACGGCTCGCTGTTATTAACTACTAAATCGTAATCTTTCTTTTACTTCGCAATAAACCTTAAAAATATAGTAGGTTTTGTTGAAACACTAACTATTCTATTACACTTTTTTACTTCTGAAGTCTTTAAAAGTTTATTTGATGGAAAGAATTCGAAACACGAAAATATTGTGATAAAAATTTAATTTCAGCAAGTCTTGTTTTAAGCGGTGTTATTTTTCTATAAATATCACCATGGCAAGCTTACAATATTAGTTCTCCTTGAAAACAATGTTTTCGCTTTTTAAGGTACCAAATTTATGCAATTTTTATGTTTCCTTTATAGTCCTATTAAAAAACAAAAAAAAAAAATATAATTTTATTTAAGAAGTTATACTCGTATTTTTTTGATTTAACAGTAATAAGTTTCTAATTTCTTCTTCTTTTTATATTGGTGACACCTAATTGGTACATATATTAGATAAGTTATAATTATACTATTGTTATGTGTGTGATAATATATGTACTGCTGTGTGTACTATATAAATAAATAAATAAATTGGCATTTGACATCATTGCAAATGGCATATACTTTTATCGAGAACAACAAATAGGTGGTTTATTAAATAAAAAAATATTATTATTATTAAATAAAATAAAAAATTCCGACCGGTCTCTTGCCATCGCTCCGCACAATCCCAGATGGTTCTAAGTTTTAAGCAGTGACAAAAGCCCAATGTCGTTGAGAGCCGTGAGACAATTTGCTTTTTTTTTATTTAATTTTTTTTTCGATGAAGTATTTAAATATTTATTTATTCGTTTTTATACCTCTAGGCGCGGTGGTGGCTCGGTTGTAAGAACGCGTTCCTTGAATCCTACAAAGGTCGGTTCAAACCCACCCGGCATGTACCAATGAGAAACGCACTTTTTTTACGTACATTTGTCATAGATTAACAACACCACCGTTCCCGTGCCTCGGAGAGCACGTTAAGCCGTCGGTCCCGGTTCCACTAATACCAACTTGTGGAATCGTTAATAAATTGTCGTAAAAAATTTACATCATATCCTCGCCAAGCCGTCTGGCCAGCGTGGCGAGTGTAGGCCAAATTCTCCAGATATATGTTCTAGAAGGCCCATCTCCAGCAGTGGAGGTCTAGGACGCTGTGTTCTAGGGGCTGTAATGAGTAATGAGTATACCTCTTAAACGTAATTACATGTATACATAAATAGAGGTATAAATGAAAAATATACCAACTAAGGTATTAAGTAATTTTAATAGCAACCAAGTAAGAACCGGTAACCCAACATAGTGGAGGCGCTAGACAACAACACGCGTTCTCAGGTAATGCGATTAAGCTTAAGATTTGACCTAGATGAGGACTGGGCATTTCAAACTATTTATTGCTCATCGATAGATAGATACAATATTTATTGAACCACCTATAAAATAAAACATTTAATAGGCTAGATTAAATAATTACCTATCGTAATAGCCTATTACGTTAGTTAATACGCGACTATTCATTGCGAGGCAAAACAGTGCACCGTGAAGAGTGACTCATTGCTACCTGCATTTATTTAAAATGGAAACTTGTTGTTTTTTTTTTGCCTCGCAATCAATGAATGACAGATCTCCTATAATACTCGTACAATGTGAGTATGTGAATATTGTGCTTAACGATACGATAATACGAGTGGGTATATTGTATTATTGTTTTAGTAAATTAATAAATACAATAAAAATAACTTATCTAAATATTTAATTATATATACATATAATACTAACTTACTAACATACTAACCTTAATAGAATTCTATTATTCTTTTTTGTAGTTGATTTGATTGTTACTAGCAGCAGAGTGAGTGCCCAATAACACTAACTTTTTAAATATCTCAAGTAAGCCTTGACTTATACTATTATCGTTAAATAATCCTGTGTGCCTAAATAAATAGTTCTTAAATAATATATATAAGTTAGTTGTGTAAACCGCACGATTTGTCAATTCCGCCTTGCCCTCAACTTTTTTAAAAAAAGTTGAGTATGACATAAGGTGAAATTAGACTTGTATTAGATATTGAACGACTCTGCTGCAAGACCGCTTTTATTATATAGTGCCAACTAGCTGTCCCCTATAAGACCAGGGCAACCTTAGTATAGGGGACAGAAGTCCTCTACTAAATTAAACATGTACAACAATGTAATTTTTACTTTTTGTTCAATATGTATATTTTATTTTGTGTCAATAAACTATTATTATTATTATTATATAGAGGGAAAATTGTGTAACCCTTTCTAAGTAACGAAATGCGACGTGTAAAATGTAATTACACATCACATTTCGTTACAGTGTTTTAGCAATTGGCGATAGTAGTAAATGATATAATCGAATAATAATAGAAGCATTTATTGCTACAAATACGTATATATTAATATATGTATTTGTTGCAATAAACAAAACAAAATAATATATACATATTTAAGCAAATATAAGAAAAAAGCAAAGTTATATATTTAAAAAAAATAGCTACTTGAACCTATCATGATATTAACCCATCTAAAGTTAACAAATAATAATAAAACAATAATATAATAATAATAATAATAAATGTCTTGGATGCAACTATTAGGTTAAATTTCTGACAACCACTATTCACTTATAACAACAAATCATGACTTCAAACTATTGAATCAACGTAAATCCACACATAAATTAGATTATAGATGAATAAAATAATACATAACAGGATTTTATATTAAACTTTTTAATCTTTTACGCACATT
Source organism: Tinea semifulvella (assembly GCA_910589645.1). NCBI lineage: Eukaryota > Metazoa > Arthropoda > Insecta > Lepidoptera > Tineidae > Tinea > Tinea semifulvella. The sequence goes on along the minus strand of OU342611.1, from coordinate 3,460,455 downwards.
CATAATAGTTTTTATAATTTTAACGGGTCTTTACGCAATTTACCTTGGAGACATATTTCTAGAGTCGACCCGTGACTACGGCCAATGCAACTTAGCTAAAAACGTCGGGAGAACTATGTATGTCTCTTAAGGGAAATCGTGTAAAGACCCATTAAAATAATTTTATTATATTTATTTTTAGTGTACCTATTAAAAGTAATATTGTACCTATTGTAGGTTTTATCTAACAGCTCTCATTTGTTTATTTTAATAAAAAGAAAAACCTATATACCTAGGTTGACACACTCTGTCTGTCACATGTGACATTCAGCCATAAGACACCCGGGACCGCTGCATAATCAGCCGCGCGCCTTAAACATAACATCGGAGATCATCGTAAATTACTACTTCATCCCATTTGCAGTCGAAACGATGGCTCTGTGGTCTGAGAAGGCTAGCTCGTGAGCTTGGGGAAAAACTCCGGTGACTCTTTAAGTAGAGATATTCTCGCAGTTCAAAGTGTCCCCGGCCCACTACGTCTAGTTTTATTTGTAGTGTAGTTTATTTTATTGATAATTTAGTGTTTTATTTTTTTATTATGTATTTTTTTGTTGGAATTAACGTTTAATGATTTAACAGACATTATTATATTATTATATTATATTGTATATTGTGTTATAAGTCCAGTTATTTTCATAAGTCCATGGGGTTAAGCTTCTTCAGCGAGACATGAAACCGCGCTAATAACAAACTCTTGAGATGTAATTTTCCAATATTTCTTCATTACGTTGTGCCGAGTTCCGTGGGGCGGTATAGGTAAACAGACGGGCATGGACTTATGTATAAAGTTGGTCGTTTAATAATTAAATAATTATTAATTTAGATATTTATTTTATTTTATTATAATGTAACCCTTTCCTAAGAAACCATATGTTGGAAATGACAAACAATTTTGGCTTCTTAATACAAACTATTAATTTTAAAATAGCCAATTTGTATGGAGTAGCCAAAAAAAATGACATTTCGGACATTATGGTTTCATAGGAAAAGTTGTTTGTTCCTATCAATAGAATCACATAATAGTTTGACGTAGTGACGTAAATATTTAAAAAAAACAAGCCTGCGTTAAAAAAAAATTAAATCAAAAACAAAAACTAAACCGTTCAAAAAATTTTATGTATTTTATTACATAGCGACTTTAACAGTCAAGACCCATTAAAAATGGAGACAAGATCCTTTCCTCTACAACAAGCTTTTTGGTATGTCAAGTGTCCGCGAAGCTAGGTCCAGAATCTCAGGACTGTTGCTTACATGGGACTATCAAGATACAGAACAATTTTTAAGAACCATCCGTTGATTTAAAGAACACAACAATTTGTTTATATTTTTATGCTTTTTTACTTAGATTTTATTTTTTTATTTTTATTTGTATTTTCCTTTTAGTAAACTATTTTTGGTAATTCGATTGCATGGTCTCATAGTTGGTCAGGCATAAAAGTGCCTTGTGTCACTACTAATCACATTTGAAATTTTGTTGCAGTATCCTTACTATTCAATAAATATTTCTTTGGAATAAGTGTAGATTGTATGTAGGTATATTGGTAATTAAACGCATATTATTATTATTATTATTATTATCAAATATTTCCAACAATGCGTGACGACTGTTAAAGTTGCGTTTGGTCTTCAGTGTGCCACAAAGGAACTACACACATATATATACATAAAAACATACATACCATCTTCGCGTCTCGCAGTCGGGTAAAAATCCCCACTATAGCTTAATGACTATATATATTGTATCAGTATTCAAGGCCCGAACATTGATAGCAGTCAAAAACATAGTAATAATATGTCTTCGCCATTCCGCTCTACGCAAAACTTTTCACGGAAGCGGGAAATTTGATCATGTCGTGATTAAAGTGGAGGAAATGTTACAAGAAAAATGATCTCCTTTGCAGTATTTGGTCTTTCGTATACTCCTATTTGGCAACGTGTTTTAAAAGTTGGTTTTTAATAGCTCTTATTTGGTTTAAAGTTTTAGCTCTCATAATTCTTTTGTTTGCATTTTTCGTATTTTTTGGCTGCTTTGTACAAAGGGTTAATTTATATAAAACTTTATTGTGCTATGTAATCTTAGCTCTATAATAAATATAAGAAGATTGCGTTTTTTTTTCAGGTCATTCAAAAAGGAGACTAATTGCAGAGAATTTATTTATTTATTACCTGGAACTCCAACAGCATAACCGAAAATACAATATTATCAAATTTTACAAAATACAATAAGGCCATGAATGGGCTTACAAATTATACACAAAAATATAAATCCACTGTGAAGACAGATTAAGAAATCAATAAAAGTGCATAAAACCAAGAAAATTTACAAAATCAAGACAATAATTAAAAAAACTTAAACAAAACAATAACATACAAATGCCCAACCTTATTTATCTATTTTTCTTTGCTTGTAGTTATAATAATAATAATATTAAAGTATATACTAAATAAAATAACGTACATGCTTAATACTTAACTGCCTCAGTGGTCTAGCAGTTTACTCCGTGGTTTTATACTGGAGGTACCGGGCTCGATTCCTAGTCGGTACACTAAAAAAATATTTATTCATGTAGATAAATACGTTTAATGAATAATTATATATATATAATTTACTTTTTGATAGGACTAATACTACATTTGGATCACGCTTCTATTACTGGCTCGGCCCTAGACTGTTTAACCAGGTATCACCTCAAATAATACAAAGTCTGGTTAAACACAGCGGTAGGACACGTCTGAAGGAATGGTTGAATGGCCTGGGGCGAAATCAGAAATATTACTAAAATACGTTCCAAAATAATTCCAATAAGAGTTAAACTAAATGGATTTAAAGGTAGATGGGTGTATTAGCATGTTTTGTAATCTTTTTGTGGTGAGGGATATCATAATTTAATAAGAACATTTATTTTATATTTATTTATTTTATTTATATAAGTATTATATATTTATTATATAACTATTATGTTTTATATATTTATATATGAATTTAGTTGGTAATTTACGCATTATTTATAAACAAAACATCACCACATTAAAATTTTGGTATGTTAGTAAGAATAGGGTAATCATGCTCAACTTCAGCACGGGGTCACCTCGCGAAGTATGCAGACACATTGCTTACTTCACTCTATCGTACAGAGCTATTTAGCATGTTATAAAAATATGTACTTATATCACAATAAATATATTTGATTTGATTTGATTTGAATTAATTTATTTGTGATATTTTTCGAGTTTGGTACGCTGGAGACATCGACGAGCTTGCCACTTGTCATGATTGGCCTATAATAAAGTTGGCTAAATGTGAATCTGTTTATTTATAGCGTGGTTTCTGATCACCCCAAAAGGAAAACGGTCGTGATGATACTTTACTTTTTACTTTATTTAATACTTAATAGCTTGTAGGTATTCTCTAAAAGCTAACCTTTGGAAGATCGACATAAGAAATTGTGAGGTGCAAAGTAAGAAGGAGAGAATAAATATTAAACTAAATGCAAAAGTTGCTACACCTAGTGTATTTAAAGAAATTCATATTAAAAAGTAATGAAAATAAATAAAAGAGATTGCAAAAAAATTTTTGCAGCGTGCCTCAACAAAATACAATTCAATAATCATAACAATTAATTGTGTTTTTTTTTAATTTAATTACAACATCCTTTTATCTCAGCATTAAAATATTATTGAATTAAATAGTCAATTGGTTAAAATGCACAAAGCACTATTTATACGATTAGGTTCTTTATTATGACCAGATATTTTATTATAGATAAAACACTGGATTTCAAATCGGCTAGATCGAAACTATGTAAATATTAACGTTAAAAAAGTTTTTGTCAATTGTTATTATGCTAGGGTACAATCAATAAAATGTATATTTATATATTTTGTTTATTTGTATTGTGAACCTATATAACAATCGTTATATTTTGGTATGTCAATTAACAAATTTTAAAATAATAACAATAATGCTATTAACACCATGCATCGTAGACAAAGGAGCACGGGAGGTCGTGGGTTCGATTCCCACCGGGGGCAAGTTGTACATTGTATAATTTGTCTCGGTCTGGGTGTTTATATGTATTATATGTATATATTTACAAAAAAAAAAAAGTATAATATGTAGTTTATCAACCATCTAGTTTCCGTAACACAAGCTTACCGTTTACCACGGAAATTAGATGGCGCTGTGTGACCTGTCTGAAATATTTATTATTATTATTATTATTATAGGAACACAATACAGTAGAAGGCATAAGACCACAAAACTATACAACTATTTAAAAGAATTTTCCGTCAAAGGCATGTCAATAAATTCTGACAGGTTATAAAAAATATTATTTTGAAAAAAGAGTTTCAATTTTATTTTAAATTCATTTAAATGAATTACAGATCAAATTAAAAAAGAAATTATTATAGCACGAGAACATTTTATTGGGCTCACTTCTCTAATAAAAATGGGCTTCCTCATTTACATGCACAAAATATATATTTATTATCTATCGGTTCGTATTTTTAGTAGTGAAAAATATGGCGCGAGCTGTATCTCCTTTTGTTTTAATCAAACTTTTAAAAGCACTATTTTGGCTACACATTTTGTTCATCCAACCTTACGCGCCTTACAGCGAAAGTTATTTATCTTCGGGCCTTAAAATAGAATTTAATTAAGTTACGGCGCGACATGCTTCTCGTGCTTGGAATTCGGAAAAGTCGGGTGAAGTCGATACAGGAAGCGGAAGCCTGTACCTTATACACGTATACGTTAACTAACAACAAGTACTTGCGATCGACAATAGAATTTCTTACAAAAAAAAAGTAATATACAAACAGTATAAAAAGTAAAAATTAAAATAAATATAAACTAAACCTAATAAAAATAAACTATAAGTAAAAAATGTCCTCTAGAGACGACCCTTCAGTGATAGTCCCAAGAAGACTGCCAACATTTCCCCTCTGTATAGCTAAGCTAATACGTTGGCAGAAATAATTGCCAGCCTTCCTGTCTCCAGACTTCTCCGTTAGCCGTTTGGACAACTCCTTGGCCAGACGCTTGGCTGAGTGTCCCCATGGGCCCATCGTCTCGACCCCAAACGGCGCAAATTCGTAACCTGTACTGAGGTTGGCTTATAACAAGTACTTATATACAATATCATGCCTTCCAAAAGACTCTCAGAAATTGAAATAACTAAAATAAAATATCATTAAAAGAAATACATGTTTATAATTTATAACATAATTACAACTTGTCAATCAGTTCAAATATTCCAATCGTCGCTTACATTGTAAATCGGCACTTTACCGATACTTCCAACAAATTTCTCCATAATGACTTTTTATCTATAATCGCACTTCGGCATAATTATAACATGCTAAAATTAACGCGTGTACCTCGTCGCCATTTTAAATAACTTGGAAATTACTAAAATAAAATATCAATTAAAGAAATACATGTTTATAATAAACTATATTACAACAAAATCTAACCTAAAAAAATAATAATAATACATAGAAAATAAAAATTATATACTTACAAAAAAAATAGCTCCTCCAAATCGCTGTTTTGTGGCATGGTGCCCAATACAGTAGCAGCATTTCCCCTTTGAATGATGATCCTTAATTTTTTGGAGAAAACACTGCCAGCTCTATCGTCACCAGAGACGTCAATGAGCCTTCGAACAATTTCTTTATAAAAGGCTTTAAGTTCCGATCGCCACGGGCCCATCGTTTCTACAGCAAACGTCGAAAAAAAAAACACCAGCTCTAACAGAAGTTCCTTGAAGGTGAGAAGGGGCTAGGGAATCCCAACAGGTAAAATCCCATTGATAAAATGACATAATAACAATGTGTCAATCAGTTTAACATAAAATGACAGTTATCTTTTTAAGTCCATACTACAGAAAATAAAACAGACCCTACAATTCTTCAAAAATTTTATGACAGTTGGCTGGAAGAAAAAAGGAAAGACGAAGAGCATGAATACAGAGTGCACGCGATGACTCTAGAAGTTCAAAGTGACTGGCTAACTTTGGGTGATTTCTGCATCCCTCCAGCGCTGAAGTGGTGCACATTAACGCCTTTAGGTTTTTGGAATTGCTGAAATTCTAACTTGACGCTTTTTAAATGTCCTACCTAGTCTTTCAGTACTAGATTAAAAAAATAGCAATAATTTATTGAACACAAATCGTAAAAAATGCAAAGTTTTTCATTTGCGATGAGAACAAATGGTTACAAAAGATTCTGATCCACAAAATTATACCTTAACATCGGTGGAAGACGTCGAACAAAATACATAATCCCCAAGCTCGAGGGCGGTATTACATTTGTCGCTAGATTCCCTACCATTTGCCCAAACTCTCCTCTATACTCCAGGGACCTTAGTGGAGTTAGGATTTACTTTAGCGCGGGACAACTCGGTTGTCTGATTTAAATAAATACTATCTCGTCATCGTCAACACTTAACATACTATTGTCGCAATAGGGGTCGGGCCATAACTGGCTGGCTTATGGGTAGAAATAATTACATATTTTTTTCTGATTACTTCTTATCTATTAATAAATTAGATAAAGTAAAAGTAAAAAGTATCATCACGACCGTTTCCCTTTCGAGGTGGTCAGAAACCACGCCTATAAACAAGCGGATTCACATTTAGCCAACTTTACTATAGGCCAATCATGACAAGTGGCAAGCTCGTCGATGTCTCATGCGTACCAAACTCGAGAAATATCACAAATAAATTAAATGTATTTATTTACATTAATAAATATTTTTGTGTCCCGACCAGGAATCGAACCCAGTACCTCCGAGTCTATATCCACGGACTTAACCGCTAGACAACGGAGACAGTTAATAAATTAGATGTACTTGTAAAACGGGCTCTTGCCACCATTGAGGTTCCAGCTGTTCTGGAACCCACTGGAATAGTACTCTCTAATGGCAAGGGACCTGACGGTATGACGTTGATCCCCTGGAAGCGGGGACGGGCCTTAGTGTGGGATGCCACTTGTGTTTAGACTTTGGCTGGCACACCTCAGGAGAACAGCAGCTAAAAGCGCAGTATGGTAAGCGACACGAATACGTATTTATAATCAAAGACTATGTGTTTGTGCCATTTGCTGTATATACTTTAGGCACGTAGAGTACAAGCTCTTAAACATTTTTAAAAAACATCATCCCTCGTCTAATTGTCTGCTCTGGTGATAAGAAGGCTTGTTCTTTCCTCGCTCAGAGAATTAGCATATTCAGCGAAAAAATGTAGCCAGCGTTCTTGCTTCCATGCTTTAACATATATCGATATGTTTAAATTATGTTTTATAGGCAGGTTTTTTGTTTTAGTTTATTTTTAATTATTTATTTTATTTGTAGTAATAATTTAGTTTATAGCGATTTTTTGATGCTAGAATATAATACTAGGTTATTGTTTTGTTTATGTTTGTCTAATTTATCTTCTTAGTGTTGTCATGGCTTTATGCAATTTTTTATTTGATTATTTTCACTGTTATATTTTTTTTTTATTATGTTTAAATTGTAAACCCATTTATGGTTTTATATACCTATTGTATAATATTTAATAATATTATATTATCTGGTAATGCTATTGAAGAATAATGATAATTTCTACTCTATTGGAGTTCCAAAAAAAATAATCCGCCATGTTGGCCAATACAAATAAATAGGATAGTTTTTTAACAATATTTAAATATTGCGCAATAAAAGTTAAGCTACCTCAAACTTGTGTTCAATCATTTCGCAACCTACTACACCTTTACGTTTAATACTATTGCGCAATATTATTGTCAGGACATTATTGAGTTTGATACCCTAGAAACATCATCGATACGTTTGCCACTAGAAACATCATCGATAGGCTTGCCACTTGTCAAGTTGGCTTATTTAAAAGCGAAAAGCATAGTTATACGCAACAGCACCTCAATACTTAACTGAACAGAATATATTTCTGGAAAATTTGGCCTTTACCCGCCACGCTTCTGGCCAGACGATGCATTCTAATACTAAATTGTATATTAGTGGAAGCGGTACCGGCGGCCTAAAGTAATTTCTAAATCTATTACAAATGACGTAATAAAGTGTATTTATTATTGGGGTTCGAGCACTGATCTTTTTGGATTGAAGAAAAATCGAAACACCCATGTGTTTTTGTGACCATAAATTATTATTATTATTGTTAGTTTTTATAATTTTAAAGGGTGATTACGCGATTTACCTTAAGAGACATATTTCACCCGCGACGTTTCAGTCAAGTTGACCCGTGACCACGCAGTAAATCGCGTAAAGACCCGTTAAAATTATAAGAATAATAATAACAATAATAATTCATTTATTTCGGATTCGATCCATATATGTTAGTAACAATTTAACTTAGAACTATGTTAGTAGAAATACACATTAATCAAAAATTAAAACAATGTAAATATAAAAATTATTGTTTATTGTGTGTGACATTAAGTCACAGCCCCATAACATTGGGTAACGCAAACGCACAGATTTACACGTTCCCAGTTACAACTCCAATCCAGCGCTTAACAAAAGCGCTGTCTTCAAATTGTCATTCAAAATCTATTTTGAATGTGCGTGAAAGTAAAAAGTTTTATTGTTAGTTTGTTTTTAAATTGAACAGCAAACGGTATCTACCGCTCTCTCGTTCAACTTGCGGCATTATTTACAGCGACTAGAAAGAACTGCAGATCCCATACTCTTGATAGATAAAGTAATTTGGAGTATTTATTTATTTAAATCTTTATTGCACAAAGTACAAAGGCGGACTTAATGCCGCTAGGCATTCTATGACAGTCAAACCTTCGGGACAACAAGAGCAATTAAACAATGAAAGGTAGGTGCAATTACAGGCTTAATTAGATAATATAATGACATATATAAATTAATACATACTTACATAAACATACAAATAAATAATATTTACATATCTACATACTAATACTACATGGAAATACATACATATAAACTACACATATAAACAATAATAATATACATACATATTAAATTAAATGTAATACTATCTATAACCATATCAAATACAAGTATAATATATAAGTATATTAAGTTTATTATGACTTCATGTAGTGTGCATATACAAGTTTTTTAAAGATAGCCCTGCTCGGGGCCTGCCGGATTTTTATAGGCAACTGATTCCAGAGGTTTACGGCGATAACTGCAAAGAACTTTGAGACAAAAGAAGAATGGTGAGTGAGAATGGACAGAGTAGAATTAGAGGAAGAACGGAGAGTTTTGTCATGGGTAGCACCAAGATAAGTGAAGCACTCTTTTAAGTAATTGGGGGTAGCGGGTTGAGTATAACATGCAGAGTATTATTACAACCGTAATTCTTTCTGGGCATTTTCATGGCAAGAACTATCTTTAAGAGACATTACTTGCACTGTTGGCCATCCAAATTAATTAATTAATCAAATGGGGTATATTTTACTATGTTTTGAAGTTCATAAAAATAAACATCACGACCTTATCCCTTTCGGAATGGTCAACACTACGATTTTTAAAAAAGCGGATTAACATTCTGCTCAACTTATGCATCCGTATTGTGTTCGGCTTGCGTAAGTATGACTATGTATCCCAATACCTTATTATTAATTTTCAAAATTCTGCTTTATGCCTCTGTGAACTGGAATGTTGAAAGAGTTTGACGAACCAGATATATATAATGATGTGATGGGTAAGCGAGGCCCTGACAAACCAAGACTTTCCCATCACGATCAAATAAATAAATCAAAAAAGGTGCATTAAAAAGACTTCAAAACAAAAGAGCATGTATGAAGAGGTTGATGAATGCCGACGAAGTGAAACTGTCTACCCTACAATGGATCTGGCGTAAATATATGTACTAGTAAAAACAGTCAATTTATCCTAACTGTTAATTGGTAACTTTTCAAGACTAAGGCTGGTTTAACCGATTTGTAAATGTAACGATTAAAGTACAAAATGGCGACGATTGTACCAGTTTTATTTTAAAGGTCAGCTGGTCCATTTAACGCCATGATTAACTAACGGCTGACAATTAAAATAAACCTGATACATTCATCGCCATTTTTAACTTCAATCGTTACATTACATAGACTTGATTTTGGTGCAAGCCTAGTAGTTTCGTTAACAGGCACGTAAAGGTAAAAAAATTAATTTAATTAACTTGAAACTAAAAAGAATATATATGATTAAATAGCGATCTTCTGACGGAATGATTATATTAAGAGGGTATAAAGCTTTTGGATCCCTTTCGCACGCAAGTCTCAATGTACTTTTGAAAAATGTAGTCTTGCTTGACTTGGTAAAGTCGGGTAGAATACTCCGTACGCACTCACCAGTGCCAATAATTAATTTTATTTTTGTTCTTTATATTTTACTAGCTGACCCAGCGAACTTCGTACCGCCTGACAGTCAATGAATGTACCCTCGGTCGGTATGCAAAAATCAGCGCTGATGCGCGCCACCTATCGGACAACAGTAGTACTATGTCAGAAACCTTCGCCAATGTTTACACAACATATTCCCAAAGTTTCATCCAGATCGGTCAAATGGTTTTGAAATGCATAGGGAACATACATACACACAGATATTCATTTTTATTTATATAGATAATTTGTACCATAGTTTTATTGAAAAAATTGACAGATATGGGTAATCTGAAATAAAACTTACTTTTTATATAACTATACTTACTGCATTTTTCAATAGAGCGGCAGAACAGGTGTTTCGGCACATAACAAAATTTCCATTACGTCACCAATTTATTTATCAACTTAAAATGCGATTAGATTTATTTTCCTTTTTCCAAGAGTACTCGAATTTTTTGTACGACGAATGACGAAGATAAGCCGTTTGATCTCTGACAAAAATAAATGTGATTGCATTTGAAGCTTGGAGCCACCCAGTGGGGTGTTTTCAGCAGAGGGTGGTCGAAGCGAGTCGACTAATGGGTGTGATGGACCGCGCCTGATTGGACTTAATTAACATCTGGGAGCTGTTTGCCGACTACTACTAATACAATTGCTGCCCCACTGTGCATGTCGTCCGACGCCCTTTGACGGCTGCGGTTGGCTCCATTCCAGTTTGAATTTTCTTCGAGCAATGCGTTGTGTACCATTAGTACAATATCCGTATAAAGATCGATCAGCTATCTGTTTTTTTATATAAATAATACGTTAACAAAGCGTGGTGATGGGTTGCCTAACGAGCATATGTATGTTCAAGATTGAGTTTTTATTCTACATGTGTACAACCAGTAAACCGACCACTATCTTCTTTGTTTGTTTTGCCGCTTTTTTTTCACTTGTATACAAAACTAGGAGGAAATTAAGCGTCATATGGCAGTGTCGAGGTCTGCTATGGAGAAGCTTAAGAAAATATGGAGGAACCGAAACATTACGAAAGCTACTAAAATCCGGCTGGTCAGAGCTCTTGTGTTTCCCATTTTCCTGTATGCTGCAGAGACGTGGACCCTGCGCGAAACTGAAATAAAACGAATTAATACTCTAGAAATGTGGTGTTGGCGGAGAATGTTGGGCATATCGTGGACGGAGTTCCGAACCAACAAATCAATCCTGGAGGAACTAGAGATAGGACAACGCCTTACCTCAATCGTGCAATCACGCATTCTCACTTTCTTAGGACACGTATCACGGCGTGGAGATACATCCATTGAGCGCCTTGCAGTTCAGGGAAAAGTCGATGGCAAGAGAATGCGTGGTAGGTCTCCGATGAGATGGACTGACCAGGTTAAAGCAGCAATGGATCACCCCCTACATGAGTGCTCCAGGAAGGCTGCAGTTCGAGACGAGTGGCGACGACTTGTTAAGCGTGCCACTGACACTCAAGTGACGACCACGACCACTCTGCCAAGAGTGTAGCGACTAAGAATACAAAACTAGCTCCCCCGGCGAACTTCGTACCGTCAATGAATTATTAATAACAATAATACGCACACAGAACAATTTTCAAATCAAATCACAGACAATTTTGCGACGTTAAAGTGAGACCAATCAATTTGACAGTTGTTGTTTTTTTTATTTGGTTCTCTTCTCCCGATGAGATGATAGGGAAGGCAAAGGGTCTAGCCCATACAGCCAAGTCTGACGTAATATATGTTTCTTTTTTATGAGTTAATGAGGTCATCATCCAATTCCAGATGCTGCAGAAATTGATGCTTTTCTTGGAGTCACTCGCGGCACCATAGCTCAAACACGTCGGGTAAAATATGGGAGTTGACAGCGCGGGAAACCGCAAAAAATTAACTGCAATTTCGGGCCCATATTTAAAGTCCAATTTATCGTTTTCCATAATAATTCACATTGTAGCATATTATGAAACAAAACAACACCATTTTTGACCAATAATATCCACAGTAAATTAATTTACAAAACAAAAACTTGCACTTGACATGTTCACGCAAAATGGCGCGAAGAACTCGTCGTTTTTTTTATTTGGTTCTCTTCTCCCGATGGATGATGAATGAGATGATAGGGAAGGCAAAGGGTCTAGCCCATACAGCCAAGTCTGACGTAATATATCTTTCTTTTTTATGAGTAAATGAGGTCATCATCTAATTCCAGATGCTGCAGAAATTGATGCTTTTCTTGGAGTCACTCGCGGCACCATAGCTCAAACACGTCGGGTAAAATATGGTTGTTGACAGCGCGGGAAATCCGCAAAAAATATACTGCAACTTGTGCCCATATTTAAAGTCCAATTTATCGTTTTCCATAATTATTCACATTGTAGCACATTATTTAACAAAACATCACCACTTTTGACTAATAATATCCACAGTAAATTAATTTACAAAACAAAAACTTTCACTTGACATGTCCACGCAAAATGGCGCGAACGACTCCTTGTTGTTTTTTTTATGTTAATTAATTCATTTGGTTATTTGTCATTTATTCTATATTTAGGCTCGGTACCCTCGGTCGGTATGCCCCACGAAACAGCGCTGATGCCATCTATCGGACAACAGTAGTACTATGTCAGCAACATTCACCGATGTTCACACAACATATTCCCAAAGTTTCATCCCGATCGGTCAAGTAGTTTTGAAATTCATAGGGAACATACATACACACACAGACTTTAATTTTTATATATATAGAAGATTTGGTAAAAAAAGCAAGTTTTGCTTTGTTTGCTTTCAAGTCGAACATAGCATATATATTACATGTGTGAAGCCAGGCCAAACAGCTAGTAATTAATCGAACTAACTAATTTATAAGTGCACGCAAAGTTAATTTAAGTTTTAATTTTCAATAATAAGTAAGTTCCAAAGTAAATAAGTTTCCTATGTTCTTATAGATTGGATTGGGAATTTGCTTGTAATTCCTCTTGTACTTTAATTAGACAACACCTGAGGCGGTGTCTTTGTGTTTGGCCAACCTAGTGCAAATTGTGTCAGCGTTATTGGTGTTGAACTATGTATGAACCGGGCTATGTCGTGTTTAATGAAATTTGAAATCAATAAAATTTAATTTTATTGAAGTAATATACAAACAGTATAAAATAATTACAATATAAATTAAAACTTTTTTTCGACGTTTGCTGTATATACGATGGGCCAGTGGGGACCGGAACTTAAAGCCTTTTGTAAAGAAATTGTTCCAAGGCTCATTGACGACTCTGGTGACAATAGGGCTGGCAGTTATTTCTCCTAAAAATTAAGTATCATTATTCAAAGGGGAAATGCTGCTAGTGTATTGGGCACTATGCCACAAGATTTGGAGGAGCTATTTTTTTTGTAAGTATATATTTTTATTTTCTATGTATTATTATTATTTTTTAGGTTAAATTTAGATTTTGTTTTAATATAATTAAAACTACTTAAAAGTAAAAATTAAAATAAATATAAACTAAACCTAATAAAAAATTAACTATAAGTAAAAAAATATTAAATTGTTATTTATTTTATCGAATATTGCTTACTGTTCTTATCTTAATATTTATTTGTTTTTTTTTTATAAACTGACTTTTTTATGTCACAAATAATGTACAAGGGCAAACTTAATGCCTTAAAGTCATTTTATTACAGCTAATGGAATTGTGGTAGAGGATTTCGTGGTGCATTAAAATAAAAATAATTTTACATGAAATTAAATTACATACATAGCATCACGGGTGATCAGAAACCACGCAATAATAAAGTTTTTAAAAACATTTATCAAATGCGCCCGTCTTATGGTAACCGGAAGTTTATTCCATTCACGAGCAGCTGAAACAGTGAAGAAATCTGAATAACTGCTGGAACTGAGAGGAGGGATTTTGGAGCTCATAACTTCTAGATTACTAGGACATTGCTGGAAATGGGCCTTCCAGGATATTTCCTGGAGAAATTGGGCTCTCGCTACGCTGGCCAGACGGTTTGGCAAAAACAACATTAAAAGTAATAAAAAATAATAATAATATGATTTGTATTTTTTAACAATTATCCCTTCCAGGCCTCTATTTTAGCATTTTATTGCAATACAATTGTTTAATTCTACATATACTATATAAACATCATCGTCATCAGTATCATCACGCCCATAGCCCTTGTGGGATGGTCAGAATCCGCTCTTTTAAAAAAGCGGATTTACATTTAGCCAACTTTACTATAGAAAAGTGGCAAGCTTGTCGATGTATCTAACATACCAGATAGGAAAAATAACACAAATAAATTAATTAAATTATTGTATTCCTATCAGGAATCGAAACCAGCACTTTGGCGTCTTGTCTAATTTACGAATAAAATCACGTAATCCCTGGTCTTTGGATATAAGACAACGATTATCGGTTAATTGAAGGGCAGAATCCATTGCTCCGAATGTTCCAGACAGTGCGCTCGCTGAAAGGACGAGGGAGTGGATAGCGCCTTAAGTTCCCACGTGTAAAATTAATTAAGGATTTAGTGTACAAGCTCAAGTACATTGTCGACACAACTCTGGTGTCGTAATACAAAACACTGTATCTCAAAGTAGGTTTAAATATCATCATCATCATCAAATTTCACTTTATAGACATCATTGCCTCGACTGCCGGTGCTTTTAGGAAGTCTATTTTGGATATACTAAAACCATAATGTGTTATTGGTACTAATCATTATTGTTGTTTACTTATTTTTTTCTTCTTCTTTACTCATATTTTTCTTTTTTTACTAATTGTTGTTTAACTTCACTATCTGACGTTACCTATTTATATAATCTGTGGTTTAAGTCGTTGGTAACATACTTAACAATTTGTTTATTTAAATGTTATTATATATAAATGTGTGTTACTGTTTGTAAACCTAAATAATAAAAATAAAAATATAATAAAAATGAAATCATTATCAGCCGGTATATCTCCACTGCTAGATATAGGCCTCCCCCAAGGCTCGACATTTTACACGAGCTTCTGCAACCGTTATCTATTCCCCACCAGCGACCTTCCTCAGGTTATCTGTCCATCTGGCGGGTCAACCCACTCTGCATCTTCCAGTACGTGGTCTCCACTCTAGAACCCGTCTACTCAATTGTTCATCAGTTCTGTGACAGACGTGTTGACATTTCAGCTTGTTAATTTTGAAAGCTATGTCGGTAATATTGATTGGTTTATGTTACATAGTTTTTTTTAATTACATTAAATATTTTACTTACAATACTAAATTGAACATAAAAACGTAATTCAATCAATTGATTTAATTAATTCAACATGTCATGTCAGCCATTGTTGTCGACAAGCTATGTTTTATTTATTTTAAAAACTTTATTGTACCAAAACTTAAAATGAAATGAAATATTTATTTCCAGGAAACATGGTAACAAACAATATTAGGTCTTATTAATATTAAATCTGTCACATATTTCGCCATAAGCATGCACAAATTTACAACAACTGTTATAGAAGTAAAGTGACTAAAAACTCAGCGTTGCTTCTTTGGTAACTTTACTTCACAAAAACCTTTGTGTTGCTTAAAATACACATAGTATTCCTCCAAAGTATAGAAACATTCCTGAACTAGCCTATATATTTTAGCACTCATGTAGGAAGCGTTTCGTCTAAAGATTTCTAATTTAGGTATAGGCATTACTAAGGATGTGTGAGTGATGGAACGTTTGCCATTA
The DNA here is from genome assembly GCA_910589645.1 of Tinea semifulvella. Classification (NCBI taxonomy): domain Eukaryota; kingdom Metazoa; phylum Arthropoda; class Insecta; order Lepidoptera; family Tineidae; genus Tinea; species Tinea semifulvella. Next base: position 3,444,309 of record OU342611.1, on the reverse strand, counting down.
TTATTACGTTGATACAGCTCAATATTTGACTTAAGAAATTTACATGCCTCGAAGATGTATACACATGGTAAGGTAAGTATCATTTATTTTTATTTAAATAAAGGTATAATTAGGTACATAGGCGAGTTTAATGCCTGTTGGCTATATCTTAGTAAAAAATAAAACAAAAAACGTATTATATAAGTTATTAATATCTGCCTATGTATCGTATGGTAAAATAGAAAAAAAATATAATTAAAAAAAAAAACCGCACGCAGTTAATAATTGGTTACTGGCTTAAACATTGAATTTCGAATATAATACTATTCCTATAATAGGTATGTATAGCACTTTAAGTATCCTACCATCCACATGGCGATGCTAGTGTTTGGGTCAACTTGTTTTTTTAATACTAGCACGACATGTGACTTTGGGCCCACCTGATAGTAAATTGCGCGCAAGGTCCATGAATGTTAGCAACTGAAGTCAGATACTCATGACTGACATCAGTACCTAACACTATGCCGACTTGACTAGATGCTTTTTCACACTTCGCTTGAAGGACTCCAAGTTATAGGAAAGTGGAAACACAGAGGCTGGAAGAGCATTCCACATCTTTATCGTGCTGTAGATGTATGAGTCCCCAAATGTATACGTACGTGAAGGGATGGTGACTACGGTATATGGGTGCATATTCTGACCTGTGCGGTGGTTCGGTTGCGGAATGGAGAGGGAGGGATTAGGTTATAGAGTTCTTCGGAGCACTCACCATAGTATAGCCGGTAGAACACGCTCAGCCACCACTTTTTTGCTATAGTTTCCATAGTAAATGTGTGCATCACTACTTCGGCGCCGACATTGAAATGTCGGTGTCAGCGGACAAACGTCCTTACAGAGTATTTAATTTAGACGTCAGAATTTCCTTTACGACAGGTTAATGTACGCGCTCTAACTAACAAGTAAATTATATTTAAAGTTAAGTCAGGTATGTATTATACCTACCAGTATACCGACTTGTAGTCGTATTAGCAGTGGGCCTATTCTGTTTCTTAAGGCGTAAACGTTACAATCAATGTCAACCGCTATTAAATTGTTTTTATTTATCATTTTTCCTGATGGTGGGTTAAATATTTTAAAAAATATAAATGGGTTTCCTACAACAACAGAAAGGCTTTAAGATGACAAGAGTTATAATATATAATAACAAAATATCTATGCTGGTGTCGTTTTACAGGTCTGTTGTGCTGGAACCTCTTTGTATTTTGACCGCCTCCGTGGTCTAGTGGTAACAAACGTTGCCGTGAACTCGGGAGGTCGTGGGTTCGATTCCCACCGGGGGCAAGTTGTACATTGTATAATTTGTCTCGGTTTGGGTTTTTATATGTATAATATGTAAATATTTCAACAAAAAAAAAATTAATATGTAGTTTATCAATCATCTAGTTTCCGTAACACAAGCCTCGTAGCTTACCACGGAAACTAGATGGCGCTGTGTGACCTGTCTGGAAATATTTATTTATTATTATTTACGTTATCTCAGGCTATGAGTAATAGTCAATATGGAACTGACTGACATCCTAGGATACAAGTTATCTTGGTTAGAAGTCAGGGATCATCTTAAAATTGCCTATTCTTGTGGTTTGAATTCAATTAAAAATGTATTTGCTTATAACGTGTAACAATAAGAAAGCTCAATAAACGTTATTATTATTATTATGTGATTTGTATTCTTGAAGAATCTCGGTATTTAACCGGTTAACCAAATGATATTCACGGGCCTCGGCCAAGTGAGCATCATGCTTCTTTAACTCCAAACTTTCTGACTATACGGCAAGTATTAAGGATTGTAGCTTTTTACAATTGTCTGTATGTGTGCTGGTCTCCGTTAATAGTTTTAAAGCTGTCATCTAATGTTTCAGGTATTACTGCAGTCGTAGATACTAATATGGGTACAGTTGTTACTTTTTCTAATTTGAGTTGGGATTTAAGCTCTATTGCAAGGTCTCTGTATTTAGTATTTTTTTCTGTATGTGTAGTTATTAAGTTATGAGTGTTAGGTACGGCTATGTCTATTTAATATGCTGTTTTGTTTTCTTTGCTTATCAATGTAATGTCAGGTCGGTTGTAGTGCACTGTCTTGTCAGTTATAATTGTTCTGTCACAGTACAGTCTTATTATTAATAAAGTTGGAGGTGATTTTTGTAATTTTGATAGTTAGTGAAAAGGATTTAATTCATTAGAATCCCTCTCGCTCGTACAATTGTTGTAATTCACAATCGTTGTTGTAATTTACAGATCGTGATCCCCTAGCACACATGACTTCAGACAGCAAGACAGAGGCAACTAATGCCTGAAAATGAATTGAGAGTAGGACGAGTTCATTGTATCTACACCATAAATAAGCATTTGCCTGGGGGACTATTCTCGAAAGTAATAACATTCAAAAATACTAATCCTATACGATTCAACAAAAACGGTATTATCAATAAAAATATGTACAACTGAACTCTGTCAAAAGGTTAATCTTATTATTGCTTTTATTTAATATTATTACAATAACATACTCTAATAAACTAATATACACGTAGATAATATTAGACCTGCAGCACAATTCCAATTCTTTAATCGCAAACGTTATTTATTAGTGGATTTCGTTATTTACGTCAGAGCTTGCGTCCTAATTACAAAATATTATTGAATTCTCAACTCTACGAGTATAAACGCTCGACCTTGACAGCGGCCGTGCAAATATCAACTTTAATAGCGTAATATATATATAGTTAACGGATTCCATTATATAACGTTTGCGCTAAAGAAACAGAATATTTTCGCTCGGCACATTTTCTCAGTGAATTATTAGAGAAAAACATTCAAAAGTCTTTAAACACAGATAATTTATTTAAAACTAAATAACGTGGTTCTGCGAACTGCACAACCGAAGATGTGGGTAAGACTTCCGCAGCGCCCATCCCTGCTGCACTAGCAGCAGAGAGGGCTCTGGCGCTGAACCCCACTCCAGCAGTCGATCTTCAATAAAAGGCCATTAGGATATTATTTTGACTACAAGAAAATGAAGATGCGTAAGCTGTAGTGGCTTAATTTAGTTATTGAGTATTGGCAATTACAAATTCCGTCATCAATATAACGTTTGCGGTTGAAGTGGAACAAAAAAAATATTTACATAAATCTTTACATTTAAGAATTGGCCTCCCCTGACGCTGCAAGGCGAGGCTGTCACGGCACCGCCGAGCTAGCGAACCGACGAATTACGTAAAATCACCTGGCTGATATATTGAGATAATTAAGTATTCAATAATTCATACTTATACCAAAGAAAATTTGGCTCTTGATGCATTGCTTTGACAAGAAAATTATTTTTTTACTTTTATCATTACAGCGTCTAGAACATATTTCTGGAAAATATTATGTACACTCGCAACGCTAGCTAGACGAGTTAGCGAGAGTCTGATGTCGTTTTAAATAACAACCAACATTTCCACAAGTTGTATTAGTGGAACCGGGACACGGTATAAAATAAAGGATTAATTAAACTCTAAAAATATATATCACGTGGAATTTATTAAAGATCCAATATTTTTATATTATCATCTAGAATAAAAATAAAGAACGTACGTATTTTTTTTTTTATATATTTACTAATAAAATCTTAAGTTACAGTGCAGAGAAGTTTTCCTAAAAATATCGTTACACATACTGAGCCTAATCAAGTAGGTAGCAAAAGGTCGACAACTTTGATTACGTACGGAGGACTTACGGAGCCTTGGGATTCGAGTGAGTTTGTCGCCCCGCGCCGCCTAACCGGCGTGTGACCTTGTCACACTCCCCAGCCTTTAGGTATTTATCACGATAGATATTCTGATTTTCTGCGGCCTTATTCACCATACATCATCATCATCATCATCAGCCTGTGTCTCTCCACTGCTGGATATAGGCCTCCCCCAAGGCTCGCCACTTCACACGATCTCCTGCCACCCTCATCCAACCCCCACCAGCGACCTTTCTCAAGTCATCCGTCAATCTAGCGGGGGGTCGACCCACTCTGCGTCCTCCCGTACGTGGTCTCCACTCTAGAACTCGTCTACTCCATCGTTCATCGGTTCTACGACAGACATGTCCAGCCCATTGCCACTTCAGCGTACTAATTTTGAAGGCTATATCAGTAACTTTGGTTCTCCGACTGGTTTTCGGACTTTATCCATCAGAGAAATACCGAGCATAGCTCTCTCCATAGCCCGCTGAGCGACCTTAAATTTGTGGACCAGACTCACTGTTAGTGTCCACGTTTCTGCTCCGTACGACAGCACTGGAAGAACGCACTGGTTGAAAACTCTCGTCTTCAAAGACTGGGGTTTGTATGTTTGATAGGAAGATGTGGCGCAGCTTCCCGAATGCCGCCCATCCTAGCTGAATGCGTCTGTCGGCTTCTTTGCTGAAGTTGGCTACGCCTATTTGTGTAGTCTGTCCAAGGTACATGTATTTTTGCACAACTTCTAGAGTGGCATTACCAACGCAGATTGATCTCGGTACGACATGGTTGTTATACATGACTTTTGTCTTGTCCAAGTTCATACCGAGGCCAACCTGCTGGGACGCTACGTTTAAGCCATTTAGCATTCCGCTAAGATCCTCCAGCGAGCTAGCTATTATGACTATGTCATCCGCAAAACGGAGGTGTGAGATGTATTCTCCGTTGATTCACCATACAGTAGTGTTTTATTTTGCGGATAATGAATAAATAAGCTACCATTTTTATTTTAAACCAATGACACCTAAAGCCTAAAAAAATATTTGGTCTTTTTTGCAATTTCACGTAGTGTACAGTAGAAACTAAAATACGTTGTACAACTATTGTTTTTTGTTACAATTTATAGTTATTTTGTTTTTGGTAGGATATTAATATTTAGTGGCATATTTGCAGAGTCCGCGAAAGCCTCTATGTGGCTGTTGCAAGCACAAATGCGAATTCAATTTGGCTTCCCAATAAACAGAGTACAGAATCTGGCAGAGCTATGTCAGAAGACATATATTTATGGTCCGGCTATATTCACTTTTCAGCTGAACTTAAATCGAGACCATCGAAGTATTATTACTTGTAACACGAATACAGGTAGAAATCGCAGCGTGAATATACAACACAAACAATGATCATTGCCCATGGTGAGTGTCCGCCGTATGCATGTTTTAGCTTTTACTATGACGGGACTAAATTACTTCCACTATAACTTCGTAAAGTTGCAATTTATAAACATATTTACAGTAAAAGGACTGATATTTTGTGTGCTTTACATATTTTAATTTACTGACATTCTTTAAAAAAATATTGACAAGCTTTCAAAATTAGCAACATAAAGTGGAAATGGGAAGAACCCACGATGGAGTAAACGGGGGGATGTGAAGACCAGTCAGTTGGCTCAATAAAAATATATATTTTGTCATCGATATATTTTAGATAGGCCAGTTAGGGCCTATATACAAAAACTTTTACTTAAAACTGATCTAATTCACAAAGTCTATTATTTTGTAGCCTTTGGTACGAGGCAAACGTAGGTTATTGGACGTTTTGTATAGGAATATTAATGTACATAATGATATACAATGTCGAGCGGTAAAAAGAACGCTTATTTTAAAATGGCAGTCAGACCAATGAGACAACACTTTTCTACGTACTTTTGTGATACATTTACAACACCATCTTTCTCGTACCAACTTGTAAAATCGTTGATACATTGTCATCAAAATTAATGTTAGATCCTTGTACGGACGTACTTCCAGTACGTATTCTCCACTCCAAAAACCGTTTACTCCATCATTCATTACAATTACAATTATTGGTTTATTTATCATTTTATTATTCATTTTATACTTATTTGTTAAACATATATGTAAACTGTACATTTCGTATTCTTTTTAATTTAGTAAATGGTGCTGGACTCGTACATCTTTGCAAACCATGACTCACCCAACATAAGGCATCAGCTGAATATCAGCGCTGCAGCCTCGGCTTTAGCATATGCCGAACTGGTCTGTCTATTTATCGCCACACCTATAATGTTTCAGTATACAGAATAGGCTTACATTTATATATTTTTTGTAACCATTTAATTGTTGCGATAAATCTTTCTTTCTTTTCATTAGTTCTGCAACAGACGTTTAACTTTGATTCTGTGACAGATGTCCACGTTTCGGACCTTATTCTTCAGAAAGATACCGAGCTCGTTGAGTAACCTTGAACTTCTGGCCAATTGCTGAACATCTTGGTCAATGGGATTAGATTAATAAATTGATTCATCAACGTCATCATTATTATTATTTGTATAAAAACTATTTTGATTATTGTTATATGTTGCTGGAACAGGATTTGGAGCTATATAAAAATCATCATTATTATGAGAATTACTAGCACAATGAAGAGTAATGGACTAATTGTCTATTTCTGCGATATATACCGAAATTACTATCAATAAAATAAGATCTAGGCCCCTGGCCAATCAGATCATAAACCTATTGTGTCTCTGTTTAATAAAGCTTTATATAAAATCCCACCGCTGCCACTATGTTATTTATGATAATAAATAAAACATTAATTATTTTATAATGAGTCAATTTTATTAAATGACGTCTATCTAAGATGACAGTAATAATATGTAACACATACGACATTACTGATAACAATGAAGGATAAGTTTACGCGATTTTTTAAAATAAATATGGGAGATGCTTCTCCTTCCCGTATATAGGTCTATGATAGTGCCTCTGTAATACAAACAATTTGCAAACTGAAATGATTCGGCAAACTGTCTCTCACGCTCAGACGTCGTCCAAGCACCACTGTCGCATGTGAGACAATGATCAGATTTAAATGTTTACTGCGATTTTAAGATTTAAAATAACTTTGTACTCGTATGAGGTTATACGATTTGTTATTATTTATATATACATTATTCAAAGATTTATTCATTCACCTGTTTAGATTACTGTAAATGACTTGTCTAAATTAACGTTTTAGCCATGTTCTACTCTGATACATCTAACTCATCACCGGAGGCAGTATCAAGACAACTCTTATCCCGAAATGAATTTGCAAATCCACTTCGCTTGCTAATCACAGTTCAATTGCACTATTAATTTAAATCTATATATTTTACTATTATCTCTGTTTTTATTTTATTGTCTAAATAACATAAAATCTCTTTGGCTTGTGTTCCACTATTGCTACTTTGTTTATAAAAAAAAAAAACTTTAACGTAAGACAAAACCTCTTTCGTATTTTTTAAGGCTTAGAACTTCTGAAAAACTTAGCCTATTCTCGCCTACAACACTCTCATGGGTTTGGCATGAGATGAATTTTATAATAGTGCCATTCAGCCAGGATGGGCGGCATTCGTGAAACTTCGGCACATCTTCTCACCGTCCATACCAAGTGTTTGAAGACTAAAGTCTTTTTAACCAGTTCATCTTTCCCATAATGTCGTACGGAGCAGAGACGTGGACACTGACAGTATGTCTGGTTCATAAATTCAAGGTCGCTAAGCAAGCTATGGAGAGAGCTATGCTTGGTATTTCTCTGATAGATAGAGTTCGAAACGTTGATATTCATCAGAGAACTAAAGTCAAGCTGAAGTGCCGGACACATCTGCAGCAGAACCGACGACTGTAGGGGCAACGGGGTTCTAGAATGGAGACCACATGCGGAACTACGCAAACTTTGACGACCCCCCGCCAGATGGACAGATGACCTAAGGAAGGTCGCTCGGGTTTGGTGAGAGTTGCCGACCACGTGTAGTGGCTCTCATAGATAGAGGCCTATATTATTTTATTTCTACATTATATAATATGCAATATTTCTACATTATATAATATAATGGCCAATCTGGAAAAGCTGGTGATCACGGGTAAAATCGAATGCAAGAGGCCCCGTGGCCGAAGCCCGATACGTTGGTGTGACCAGGTCCGAACCATACTTAACACCCCAGTTCACAGTGCGCTGCATGCCGTCGTGTGCAGACCCGGATGGCGCAGCATCGTCCGAGACAAAGTGATCCGTGGAGGCAGCATTGAGAAAAACGACGCAAGGAGGAGGAGGATAATATGCAATAATAATAATGCTTGGTGATGGGTAGGTTAGATACAAAATAATGCTAGCATAATAAGGTTCAGCTGTAAGTATCTCCTGATACACAGACTACTTTCGGGAGATAAGGATCAAAACAAATGTCAATTTTTATTTGTAAATAATTTTTGTTCATTGCCTGTTATTATAGCCAAACTTGCAATAACACGCAATGTAAAATAAAAAAATCGTAACTACAGCAGTTACGTTTTCCGAAACTTGCATTTTACACTAAGCACACTGATCCCCATTTTTATCCCATTTTTCGAATCCTTTTTATTTAACCAGTCTTTCCCTAACTTTGACACTAGCAAATTGTTATTAGTGCAATTTACAAAAAAAAAAAAAAATAATGCCATGAATTGTATTTTAAAATAAGTTGTGTAAATAATGTTTTTCTCAATAAATTATTTTTATTTTTTTATGATTTATTTTTTTATCCAGCAGTGGATATACACTGACTGATGATGATATTGATAGTAAAAGCCAATATAAATAGTTTATTCTGTATTATTTGATGACATTGGTTGCATTAATAGTCGATCTACTAAATGCACATTCCCAAGCTAGCTGGCTCACAATTGTTATTCAATTCTACTCCATGAAATATGTATTTATTGTTTGCCAGAAGAAATGGGGGAAATTTTCAACCGGAATATTGGAATTACGATGTGGCTTGACGGTTTTTTCGTTTTACCTAAGTATATTACGAACATCTATTTCATATTCATTGTCTACAAATTGTGATTAGGTTTTATTTTAGTGTGTTATTGTGGTAATAAAATTCAGCAATAATAAATGTATGACTGGCTCGCGGTGCTGGGTTCGATTCCCAGTACGAATATATATACTTGACCGCTTCCGTGGTCTAGTGGTAACAAACGTTGCCGTTCGCTCGTGGGTTCTATTCCCACCGGGGGCAAGTTGTACATTGTATAATTTGTCTCGGTCTAGGTGTTTATATGTATAATATGTATATATTTACAAAAAAAAGATTTAATATGTTTTATCAACCATCTAGTTTCCGTAACACAAGCCTCGTAGCTTACCACGGAAACTAGATGGCGCTGTGTGACCTGTCTGGAAATATTTATTATTATTATTATTTATTTATTACCTAATTTATTTATCGCATTTTTCGAGAAAGTTAGAAAGAGAGATCGAGAAGCTTGTGTTTTGTCGGCTTTCAGGTTGAACACGGGCAAGTATAGCCTAACTTAATTCTGACATACTTGGTAGGGTACCACTGTACCAGGTATTGTAATCTCATAGGTACTCATAGATGAATCTAAAATATATTTATTTATTGTTGTTGCGTAATTCTGTATTTGTTTTATTTGTAAATCTGCTATAGCTGAGTTTTCCTTGCAGATTCATTTGTCAGTCAGATTAAACATTAACAGGTTACTGGAATTTTCTAAGCTACTAGGCTTCTATTAACAGCTTACTCTTTGGACCACTTTAGAGCCATCCCTCGCCTTGCCACCGGAGGAGACAAGACGCGGTGTTATGTCTTTTTAAAACTTTTTTGCGCTTGGACTCCATGGGCCCAGAGTTTCTACAGCAAACGGCGCAAATATGTAATCTCCGGACTCCGCGTTTTCCGCCGCGGCCCCCGCTTAATGCGCTGTCCCCCTAAGATGCGATGCGCCTTGTTCCGAGGGGACCAACGTCATGCCATCATCTTGAATAACTCCAGAAAATCTGGAACCTCGATCGTGGCTAGATCATTTTTAATAGTATCGTTAAGAGAGCCGTAGCGGGAAAATCTGCCAACACTTTTTAGCTGTTGTTTGCAAATTAATAATAGATAATAGTTATATTAGTTAATTTGTCCGGTAACTGTATTATGTCGTACGGAGCAGAAATGTAGACACTGACAGTGGGTCTGATCTACAAGTTTAAGGTCGCTCAGCGAGCTATGGAGAGAGCTATGCTCGGTATTTCTCTGATGGATAGAGTCCGAAACGTAGACATCCGTCAGAAAACCAAGGTTACCGACATAGCCTTCAAAATTTGTAAGTTGAAGTGGCAATGGGCCGGACACGTTTGTCGCAGAACCGATGACCGATGGAGCAGACGAGTTCTCGAGTGGAGACCACGTACAGGAAAACGCAAAGTGGGAAGACCCCCCGCCAGATGGACGGATGACTTGAAAAAGGTGAGGACTGGATAAGTATGGCAAAAGATCGGGTGAAATGTCGAGCCTTGGGGGAGGCCTACATCCAGCAGTGGAGAGACATAGGCTGATGATAATGATGATGTAGTATTATTTTTATTATATTAAAATTGAATTTATTTAAATTTGTCCCTAAGGTTTGGCTGCCAGGTAACGTCTACGGGCATTAACGCTTTTCTACTTTCGCCAATAAAGTTTTTAAATAAAAAATATATTTTGAATTAGGTATGTTATAACAAAAAAAAATCATTCGTTCATGTGAACTTAAACGGGCCCGTTCGAATATTAAAGTCATTAAAATAATTAAGCAACTTGTAAATTAATTAGTTTAGTCGAGTAAAAAAGTTAAAACAAATAATGCTAAGCAACACGGAGCCTCGTTTAAAAGAAACAGAACTCTACCGTTTTCATAAACAACAGTCTTTTTTCTGTTTTGTCGGATGATATAGTGTAGAGAGCAGCTTCGTAGACTCTGCCTTGGTTGTCCTACACGTATAAACAATGACTTGTCTAATATTTTATCGTTATTTAAATTTAATTCGAAGTTAATTATAGTACATTAAATATAAATTAAAAGCTACCTAAATAATAAAATGAAAAATAAACTAAACTATAAATAAAAAATGTCCTCTAGAGACGTCCCATCCGATCCGAGATAGTCCCAAGGAGACTGGCAACATTTCCCCTCTGTATAGCGAGGCTAATACATTGGCAGAAATAATTGCCAGCCTTCCTGTCTCCAGACCTTTCTGTCAGCCGCTTTGACAACTCCTTGGCCAAGCGCCTCGCTGACGGTCCCCATGGGCCCATCGTCTCGACCCCAAACGGCGCAAATTCGTAACCGATACCAAGGATCTTGTCTAATATTAGGTTTAATTTTACTGATGTGCGATTACTACGCCTGTATCTGATGCTTATTTATTTATTTATTTTTAGGAAAATTTACAGCCTCTACAATAATACAATAGAAATATAGTAACTTAAAATTTTCACTGATAGCATTGAGTTAGTAGTAAACACAGCAGACAAAACGTGTTAAAATAATACAATTCAAATACAAAGCCACCACCAATACAATTAAGAGAACAAGCTAGTAGAACCATTAATTACATCGAGAAAAACATTAATAATAATAAAATTTACAAATAATATTAAAAATATGGTTGTATAATTCCTCAAGACGCAAGTACGCAAAACCAACGAAACACAAAAAGATGGATATGTCTTAATATATAAGACAAAGTCAGGTTTGTTAGAACACTTATAACTCGATAACGGCTGGACCCATTTTCAAGGTTTTTCATTTGTTGGTTTTGTATCCGTCTCGAATAACAGAATAACCAATAATAATATTGAAAAAATTACGAAAAAAATAATATAAAAAACATTCTCTCATAGAATATGTTCGTGGGTTTCGTCCTGTCAAACAATGTTGGTTGTCAAATATTTATGCGTGCGTTCAGAATTACTAAATATAAGCTTATTAATTTAATATAGAATAAATGATAAATAACCAAATTAATTAATTACAATAAAACAACAACTGTCAAATCGATAGATCTCACTTTAACTTTGCAAAATTGTCTATGATTTGTTTTGAGTGAATATTATTATTATTGATAATGCCGCGATCAACGGGATCTAATCTTTTCCAAAGGGGCCGTAATGCAATTAGGCCACGGAACATTGCGAATCAATTAACTGATGTCTTTCTCATGATCAGTTGTACGTGGCATGTTCACGTGTCAGCAAACCATCCGCTATATCTGTTCTATTGTTGTACCTGATAAAAAAACACGTTATATGTGGTTGTTTATAAAACACGACTGCTACAAATCTTTACATTAGTTTCATACTACAAAAAATAAATTTAGTCCTTCAGTAACGAAAACCAAATATCGTAATATCAAATATAGTATCGCTTTCTGAAAAATGGCAGAAGCCATTCTCACAAGTTGCAGGCTGGCTAAAAATTAAAATACAAATTTCAGTAATAAGGGCTATAAGCTTAAGGATCAGAGGAACAAGAAAGCGAGTGAGATGGATAGGATGTGAGGATGGAGGAGGTATGTTTGAGGGAACGAATGAATGATTAAATGGGAATGAATGTTAGATTTTATACATATATTTAGTTTTCTGTTTTTTTTAGTTATTATTGTTATTTTGACGAAATAAATTTTATGTTATTTAAAAAAAAAAAAAAAATCGTAATTGGGTTTTGTCCGTGAGTCTATATGGCTATGCTTACTCTCCCTTGTAGCATTGTTGATATTGGCCAAGTTCCTACCGGCTCGTATATTTCGATTATTTTCACATAAACAGAATGAACTTATCGAGAATCAGTATATCATGTGCAATATTGCAGCTGGAAATTGCGGCGAGGAATAACTTAGAGGACGACTTTATTGTATTGCTTTGTAAAGTGCCGACTTCTGGCAAATGGATACCGGTAAATCACTACCTGAACATCTGAGTCATTCTTAATGTAATCGGAAAGTTTTCAGTATTTCAGTTTTTCCTGTTCCTATTTCCCTATGTGTATTTTTTTACCATCAGTTTTATCGTTAAGCTTCGGTCAAACAGAGATCATCACAGCGCGGAGAGCGGCGTGAAGCGATTTGATAACGGGTCTCAGACGTCACAATTTATTTTTAGCAAAAGCTAACGTTCTGACGAGGCTACATTAATAATAATAATTATTTATTTATACAGTAGAAAATAGTTACAATAATAAATACAATAGTGAAATATTTATATAATAATTTTTTTAACTTTATATGAACAAAATAAATAAATAAAATAATAAATAAATAAATATTTCCAGACAGGTCACACAGCGCCATCTAGTTTTCGTGGTAAGCTACGAGGCTTGTGTTACGGAAACTAGATGGTTGATAAACTACATATTATACTTTTTTTTTTGTAAATATATACATATTATACATATAAACACCCAGACCGAGACAAATTATACAATGTACAACCTGCCCCCGGTGGGAATCGAACCCACGACCTCCCGAGTTCACGGCAACGTTTGTTACCACTAGACCACGGAGGCGGTCATTGACACTATACTTATAATTGACACTATACTTATAATTGACACTATACTTATAATTGACACTATACTTATAATTGACACTATACTTATAATTGACACTATACTTATAATTGACACTATACTTATAATTGACACTATACTCGTATATTTCCAATTGTATTGCACGTTGGAGCCCAAACCAGGAATTTTCGTCTTGTGTCTTGGGCTCAAGCTGCACTAGTGTATTCTACAGTTATTTATTTCACCTGAATTTCACAATTAACGTATTACGAGTATATCATTCATGAAGTATAAAACAAAAATTTAAAAACTTTAATCTTTATATATAATATTTACTGTTACTGATTTGTATTATCATAAAACGCGTTTAACACCAGAACACAATTATTCCTTAGATTACATCGCGTCTTGCCTCATTTCGCGCCGCGCCTTCATCCCACTACTGAAGTGTTGTTCGTAGCGAACTCACTGCCACGGCGGGCGATGATCGTGCCGATTCTCGACAGCGACATTCTGCACTGCTTCCATGTGACGTAATACCGATCTCTGTTTAGCCGATGCTTTAGAAATGCCGAGCTTATATCAAAATTATAAAATATACGAATATCAATCAAAGTCAAAGTCGAAGTCACAATTTATTTATTCACGTAAACCTATTACAGGCATTTATGAAACGTCATTAATTTAATTATTTTGAATGATTCTACTCCTGCTAGTAGAAAACTAAGCAGCAAAGAGGTCCAATAAGTAAGCAGAAGACTAGCAGCTTAGCAGATTCCAGTGACCTGTTAATGTTTAATCTGATTGAGAAAGGAGTCTACAAGGAAAACTCAGCTATATCAGATTTACAAAATAAAACATATACAGATCTGCACCACAACGATCAATTAATAACCTTTTAAATTTACTTATCAGTACCTATGAGATTACAATACCTAAACCAGTAGTAGCAGATATACTGTGCAACCCGAAAGTCGACAAAGTAAATTTGAATAGCAAATTAAAACAATTAAAAGTTCGCAAGATCCCTAAACATATTGTTTAATATAACAACGTTTGCGTCACAAAACAAGGTTTGATAACAGTAATATTTGCAAATATTTTAGAGCTAGATTGAACGCTGTGTTTCGCTGTGGATTGATTATTACGTATGTGGTTCATAGGTACTAAACAAAATAAATTCAATAAATAGTACGTCATTTTTTATTTTCAATAAACCCGATATTTCTATAAATATTTTGAGAATGCGTTATTGAAGAATGAAGCAATAAGGATGGTATTAGCGATATTTTCCTTCAGATTCTCTCAAGACGCTGGATCATGAGTTTTGTCATTGATTTATATAGGGACTGGGCTTTCCTCCATTGTATATATTCTTCCAAAACCACTGTTGACCAGTGTAAGCCATAGCCCGCTGCAAGGCCTTGGATCTGTATGTTCAACGCTAAGGACGTACCGAATTATGTACGTATCCTGTATAAGTGTGTTGTCACGTTAGGCGTGACATTAAATAAAACAACATTTAAAAAAATGTTAATATAGCAAGAGATAACTTAGCTCTATCACTCTTTATGCGTCCGTTGACCGAACTTAGGGGTACCTTCCCTCGGAGAGCCTGAAGATGGGGACCCGGAGAGCGCTGCCGATCCCAAGCGGACAACGAGGCGTCACGGGGATCCTGGGAAGCGGGGTTAACTTCTCAAGCTAGGTCCCAGCTCTAAAGTTCAGACATACTGGAAAAAACCCCAAACTTGGTGTGACAATATCCAGTAGGATGAAGTTATACAATGATTTTAAATTAAAGTTAAGTATTATATTGACAATTATTTATGATTGCCTCCCCGTGGTCTTGCGGTTAAGTCCGTGGATTTAGACTTGAAGGTACCGGGATCGATTCCTAGTCGGGATACAATAATATTTATTCATTTAAATAAATATATCAATTTAATATTTAATTTATTTGTGATATTTCCCAAGTTCGGTACGCTAGAGAACATCGACGAGCTTGCCACTTTTCATGATTGGCCTATAGTAAAGTTGGTTAAATGTGAATCCGTTTCTTTATTCGTGGCTTCTGATCACCCCAGAAGGAAAACAATCGTGATTATAATTTACTTTAGAATAATTTATTAAGCCTCGCATCGCAGTTAGTTTTTGAAAAAAAAAAAAGGCTTGAATGTAAAAATCACATTGACAGGTGGCGTCCTAAATATGTGCAAGGATGTCGCTTGCAGTCAATAATATTTATTCCATGGCCGCATCTGCCGCATCTAATACAATCGTTACAGCGTGTGGGTGTGTAAGAAGCTGTACTAATAAATCATTCAATATTGTATTTTTGAATGCCCGTTCCTTACATAAGTGTTGGGTTTTTATTTAATCCACAGCCCGCTGCAGGGCTCGGATCTGTGTGCTCAACGCTAAGACAATATCCAAACTCCAATCGACGATGCTAATAACACAAACAAATTTGAAGATTCTCATCCGGAGATGATTTAATTAAAAAACTTTATCATACATATAACGTTCAAAATATTTTATCAAAATGAACTGAGAGCTTAGCCATTGGAACTACATTGAGAGCATCACCAAAACAGCGTCAAAAAAGCTCGGAATACTGAACAAGGTGAAGCGGTTTTTTCCGCATTCAATTAGACTGTTGCTGTACAAAGCACAGATCGGTTTCATGTATAGAATACTGTTCTCACCTTTGGAATGGTTCCGCCAAGTACCTCACAGATGCTCTCAATGTCCTACAGAGGCGAGCTGTTCGAATTGTGGACGATGCCACTACATCTGGAACTTTCAAATCCCTGCAGCTTCGCCGAGATGTGGCTTCTCTGAGCGTGTTCTACCGGCTATACTATGGTGAGTGCTCCGAAGAACTCTATAACCTAATCCCTCCGTCTCCATTCCGCAACCGAACCACACGCACAAATCAGAATATGCACCCACATACCGTAGTCACCATCCCTTCCCGTACGTATAAATTTGGGGACTCATACTCTCTGTCGCACGATAAAGATGTGGAATGCTCTACTAGCCTCTGTGTTTCCACTTTCCTATAACTTGGAGTCCTTCAAGATAAGTGTGAAAAAGCATCTAGTCAAGCCGGCATAGCGTTAGGGACTGATGTCAGTAATGAGTGTCTGACTTCAGGTGCTAACATTCATGGACCTTGCGCGCCACTTAGCATCAGGTGGGCCCAAGGTCATATGTCGCACTAGCGTAAAAAAAAAGAAAGCATTTTTTGTTTTTGTCGTAGTTTTGACTTTCTACTAATATATTTATTTTCTGATTTAGCCAACTACGAGTACGCACACTATCTGGCTGTCGTAAGAAAAACCGTCTGTTCAGTTTTGTATTTAATTTTTTGTTCTTTCTATAATTCCCCTTTCGTGATCCCCAAGGTTAGCTGGTGAATAATGTCTTATGGCGTTATAGTTCGTTATATTATTGTCAAAGCTAGACCAATCAGTACAAAATAAATTATTGTATGGCAGTCATTGCCATTTAGGGTCGTCTTCGACGTGCACTTTCAAATTGATTATTTTGTTTTAGGGGCAATATCGTCATGATCGTAGAACAGTGTCGGATTTAAAAAAATACCCATAATTTTGCATATATATTTATATATAGTTTTATATTGTTTGTGGTCTGTAATTTATAGTGCAAATATTAGAAAGGGTTCCAAAATGAAATCTAGAAGGTTTGCACTTATTATGAGACTTAAAAAGTGACAAAAAAACAGTCGAAATGACAGTTGAATGGCCGCTATGAAAATTTTAAATATAACAGATCCGTCACTGTTCTACGATCATGACGATATGCAGCACTGCGTGCTTTGAAAGTGTGAAACACGTTCTATTTCGACAATCAAACCTAGTGTTCGTTTCTTTTCGTGAGTAAATGTTGATAAAACTTTTATTTTTAATGTGTTCACTCAAAATACACGCTACATTCCAAAAGTTGTCATTCAAACATAGTTCCTCTACACAATTCACAGATGGCGCTATTATAGATGCACACAATAATAGCCTTAAAAACACTAATCAGAAGGTCGATATTGGCTTGAATTATTATTCAAAAGTGTAGGCCAAAATACTCCAGATATATTCTGATGATCTCCAATAGACAAATATATATTCCAGCGGGGAAAGTGTTCTTGACAATCAGGTCATGGGTGAATATTTTTATATACTTATAGTTTTTTTTTTTTATTTAGTTTATATATTTTAAATAGCTTCGATTTAATTTTAATTTTGTAATCATTGTACTTTTCTATAGACAAACAAGTTCTTCTAGTCGATCATAGATGACGCTATTTTACTATAATTTCACACAATTATAATCTTAAAAACACTAGCCATGAGATTAACATTGAGCGTTGCTCAGTAGACATGTTTAAAAATAATAGGTATGTTATCTATAAATGTTAGTTTTTTTGATAGTGGTTTACGTTTGGTGGTAAAAAACAATATAACAAACATTTTTACAAACATCGTTGGTCAATTATTAAATAATTTAAGTTTAAAATGAAACAAAAAGCAACACACATTTTAATTAATAAACCACTTTAATCTCGTAATTAATTTATTATTAAATAACAATGTAGGTATATTAAATTTTAAACCTAAGCCATGGCTGGATAATAGTTATCTAAATTGTGTTGGCAAAGCTCGTACGCCCATTCAGCCTGTTTGATAGGATTAAATCTTTAACCCTTTTATGCTATGCCAATGTCGGCTTCAATTTAATTTACAAAAGCAATTGCATTATAATTAGTTAGATAACGAAATACGTAAAAATCACTGCTAAAATTTCAGTACAGACTGGCAGCCATTACCTTGAAACTCAAATAGGTTATTTCAAAATTCAGATTTCCCTACCACTATTCAAATTCAAAAATTCTTTATTGCACTAAAAAAATATTGTACATAGGCGGGCTTAATGACTAAGCATTTTCTAACAACCAACCTTTGGGAGTGTGGAGAGGTGACAACGAAGGGTGCAATTTGTTATAATAGTCTTACATACTAATATTACATATACTGAATAAATATATACATAAATACCTACATATATAATTTTAAAATTTATGACAAAGACCTTCAGTCACTGTCACTGATGACGCCGCTCCAAAGAGAGGCGAAATATTTGGCAATAATTTTTTTAAGCTTCAATTTATATATTTTACCAAGTAAGAAATATCTATATATATTATAATTAAGTTAAATTAGTATACACATGGTTAAAGTAACAGTTGATTTAGAATAATAAAATACATAACATGAGTGATTAATATAGTGAACTAGGAGACACTATTCTGCTTATTTAGAAAAAAAGGTGGTGAGTAATTTAAAGATGTAAACGGAGGGAGTTTGTCTGATGGTCAGTGGGAGCTTGTTCCACTGACCATCAGACGATACGGCGAAAGGATCCGAATATCTGATAGATACTATATCTATCTATATCAGGCTAATTGAATTCTTTTCGGCATTTTGCTTCAAGCTATAAAAACGGCAAACATACAGGCTTGCAATGATAATCCGCATCCGGTGTGCTCGGTCCTTAAATCAGATATCCATAGCTACTGAAGGAATTGGTTTATTAGATTGTCGCTGTTGGCTATATTAAAACTGACTGCCCCTTTCAATTTGATTACGTTAAGCTACGGCGATGTGGCTCACGGCAAATGCAGTTACTAGCTTAAATGAGAAATGGACATCTCTGTTTATTCGTACCAGGGAATTTTAAAAGGATTTTTGGATTTATTAATTCATTTATTCTTAATCGATACTCTTGGCAGAGTGGTCATGGGGGCTATCTGAGCGCTAGTGGCACACTTAACAAGCCTTTTTTTATTTATTATTTAAGGTACACTAACAGGTTACAATTAATACATATCAAGTACAAATTTACACTAATTTATAAGGTTGCAATTGCAACCCAAGGGCAGTGTACACGGCATGCTACACATAGCTACTTGGATGATTAGAGTCAACTGTGTTTTTTAGTTTTAAAAAATTAGGTTTCATCCATTTCATCATTATCAATATATTAATACTATATACGAGAATAAATATATTATTATTAATGTCAATTTATGTTGAAAGTTATATCATATTCATATTAGTATTAGTCAAAAAAGTCAATATAAGAATAGTAAAAAGTCACTTTACGCTAGTTTACAATCAATAACACTTGTCTCTTAAATATACTAACATTTAGGTTGAAAATGTCTAGATTTACAGTATCGCTGGAATAGTTGACTTTGCCACTGACTTGATCCATTGCAGCCTTCGCCTGATCAGTCCATCTTATCGGATACGTACTACGCATCCTCCTTCCATCGACTTTCTTCTGAACTACCAGGTGCTCGATAGATGTCTCTCCACGCCATGACATGTATCCTAAGAAAGTAAGAAAGTAAGAATTTTCTTTAGTAGGATTTATTAGTTCGTCCATGATATGCCTAACATTCTCCGCCAACACCACATCTCTAGAACATTAATTCGAAGTTGTTGTGAAGTCTATTTAACTGTTCCAAATATATATTATATGGATTTTCTAAAAAAACTAAATATTCATGCACTCACGGAGTGCTTCAGTGTGGCTACACCCATACTGAGGTTCCTTCAGACCGCGAGGACTATTTCGGAGGTCTGTAGGAACTACTGGCCTACCTAGAGGAGATAGGTTGGCTCAATAATGGTCTCAAAGTAATAATAATAATAAATCAATAAACTATACTGACACAAAAGAAAATATACATATTGACACAAAAGAAAATATACATATTGAACAAAAAAAATATAATTACAGTGTTGTAAATGCTTAATTTAGTAGACGTTTTCTGTCCCCTATACTAAGGTTGCCTTGGTCTTATAGGGGACAGCTAGTTGACACTATTTAATGAAAGTGGTCTTGCAGCAGAGTCGTTCAATATAATCTGTTACAAGTCTAATTTCACACGCCTTATGTCATACTCAATTTTTTGAAAAGTTGAGGGCAAGGCGGAATTGACAAATCATGCGGTCTACACAACTAACTTATATATATTATTCAAGAACTTTTTATTCAGGCGCACAGGTTTTTTAAACGATAATAGTATAAGTCAAGGCTTACTTGATATATTTAAAAAGTTAATGTTGTTATGCACTCACTCTGTTACTAGTAACAATCAAATCAATTTCGGTATTATGAATTATTAAAAAAAAAACAATAATAGAATTAACTTACTAACATACTAATGTTAGTAAGTTAGTATTATATATATATAGATAAATTATTTTTATTGTATTTATTAATTTACTCAAACAATATATAATATACCCACTAGTATAGTAAAAGTAACTGAATGCGGTAATATACCTCGTAATAATTAACTACCTCTGTGTTTGAATCTACGGATAGTTACTAAAATGTTTTCTTAAATTGGAAACACCGTAAACTGAATATACCTACGATGCATGCAAAAGTTATAATTCAGCAAGTTGTACCATCAGGAACTATGCAAAACATTCGGGAAATTGTTGAAAGTGCACACTGTCGCATGGAGGTAGTCATCAAAATGCAGGGCGCGTGATTTATACCACGTCTAAGTTGAAATTAATTCTAAACAATGAAAGGAAGGAACACGCTGAGCCACGGCCCGTGACGTTTTAATACTGAATTACTGCACGCGGAGGAATACTCGTATGATGCAAAAGGTTGTCATTATTAGTCTCGTCTTTGCAAATTAAAAAATGATGCATCTATGTATCGTAATGTCGTCGTTGCTGCGAATCTATGAAATGATATAGGAAAGGAAATTAGACAAGCTTCTAGTTGTGTAATATTTAAGAATATGGTGTACAAACATTTAACTTAAAAAATAAATAAAGAATCATCACGACCATAATCCGGGGTAGTCACAAAACCAAGGGCCCATTATGACAAGTGGCTGTGTTGAACTCGAGAAATATCATAAATAAATTAAATTATATATATATATATATATATTTTTATACTAGTACGACATGTGACCTTGCGCCTACCTGATGGAAAGTGGGGAGCGAGATCCATTAATGTTAGCAACTCATGACTGACATCAGTCCCTAACACTATGCCGGCTTGACTGGACATGACGGCAATTCGAGCCTGATCCCGAAATCTGTGGATACAGTTTACTGGGTTTATCGGCACGAACAGTGGATAGGAACTTCCCCGCCCCGGCAGACTGGACAAATTAAAAATTATATATTGTCAGGAATCGAACCCAGTACCTCCGAGTCCACGAAGGCAGTCAAATTAGATAATTTTATTGTTGTTTTATCTATTTCACATTTGCAGCGACTTTTTATTTTTGTCCCATTTTCTTTATCACATGAGTTATTCATTCATTCATTACAGCCCCTAGAACACAGCGTCCTAGATCTCCACTGCTGGAGATGGGCCTTCCAGAACTGGAGAATTTGGCCTACACTCGCCACGCTGGCCAGACGGCTTGGCGAGTAACATGAGTTATACATAATATGTATTGCATGCTGCGTGGAATTTGTTAATGAGCAAATATTTTAATACTATAATTAATAATAAAAATAGAGATCTAAGTATTTTTCATTTTAAATTTTCAGTAATAAAATTTTATTTTACGGTGTAGAGAAGTTTTCCTTAAAAATATCGCCACTCATACAGAGCGTAATATTAGGCAAAACAAATTATCTATGTGTATATGTGTGTATGTACGAGTATGTATATATATTTCTGTTGTATTGACGTAATGCTTATTCTTGTATTCATTCTGATTTTCATCAATTTCATTTCATTGTTTTCTTTGCTAGCCTTCTATTGGCTTTATCATATTATTATTTTTATCATTGTAAGTATTGGATTCATGGTAATCTATACGAATTTTATCCTATACAGGGTGCGCCAGAGAAACTTACTTATTTGAAAGGTCATTAAAAACAAAAGTACTTCAGTTATTGTTTTAATTTTTATTTTATTTTAGAATACAATATCCCAATTTTTTTTAAACAGACTTGAAAATGACATCAGTTAAATGGCGACCCCCATTACATACACTGATTAAGTCGATTTCTGAAGTTAATGTCCACTCTTTGCAGCATATCAATCGCTATGTTGGCAATGGCGTCGCGAATGTTGTTTTTGAGTTGAGCTATTGTCCGTGGCCGATCGATATAAACCAGGGATTTCAAATAACCCCATAAAAAGAAATCGCATGGAGTCAAATCTGGAGAGCGAGCCGGCCATGTGAGATCGCCTCTGAGATAGATAAGCCGGTCGGGGAAATGTTGTCGCAACAAATTCATTGAGCCTCGTGCTGTGTGTGCTTTGGCTCCATCTTGCTGAAACCACACATCCTTAGCGTTTATTTCTTCGCGGCTTGGAAGAAAAAAAGAAGAATTTTAAAGCGAGCGCGGAAGGCTCGTTGCGTAGCAACAAGTGAGCGACCGTTAGAAAAGAAGCTCTCGACGGCGTATGCCCGCTGTTCTCTAGGCCAGAGGATGATGGCAACTGACTAGAGGAAGAAACAAACTTGGGGACTTCCCCCTCCAATAGCGCCCCCCCTCACCCCTCTACTCACCCAACTCACCGCCCGGGAGTTTTTTCAAATAAGTAAGTTTCTCTGGCGCATCCTGTATATGTATAATTTTGCTGTTAGAATTCCTAAATAAGTAATACATCTATAAGATTTTTTTAAAATTATTATTATTTTAGCTAGATATTAATTCATACGATCTCCTATCATGTCCGTCGAGAGATAGACTTACGTGCCGTTATCTATACTGTTTGTATGAGTATTCTCCATAAAGCTCCATTTTTTTCCTCTCGTAATTCGTAACATTGTTCCTTACCTGAAAAAAACAAAAAAGCAATAAATCTATTGTTCTCAAATTGCTGGCCTGTTTCACATTTATCAAACAATGACAAGTGTTTAAAAAAGTAAAAGCTGGCCATTCGTTTTGGCCATAAATTATATGTTGCAAAAACACCTCAGCAGTTTTAATATTTTAATCCACAACATGGGAGAGCATAAATTTTGTTTGACGCTGTTTGATCAGGGGCGTCTACTCTGAATTTTCAATAAATTAAACATTCAATATTTATTTTCTCTAAAATAAAAAGTAACATGTTCATGACGTGTTCATATATAGTATAGTATCATCACGTCCGTATCCCTTGTGGTGTGATCAGTTACCCGCTTTTAAAGAAGCCGATTCTTACGGAACTTTACTATATCATGACAAGTGGCAAGCTCGTCGATGTCTCTGATTTCTGATGGACACAATAATTTATTTCATTTGTGTTATTCTCAAGTCTGGTACGCTATATGCATCGAACCTTGCCACTTGTCATGATGGGCCCATAGTAAAGTTCCGTAAGAATCGACTTCTTTAAAAGCGGGTAACTGATCACACCACAACGGATACGGACGTGATGATACTATACTATATATGAACACGTGTAAAGGAAGCGTCAAGGTCAGTTGCAACGTAGGTTTGGCAGGTCTACGAGTATACCTCAGACAGGTGACATGTCCAGTGGTCCCTCCATTTGACAGCTAGAAGAAATAGACGAGGATTATTTAAGTTGTTTCCTTAATTGCCACCAATACCAAGCAATTTACATAGGATAGGATGTCGCGTTCGTAAAGTAACAACGTGTAGAGTTTTTAATATCAAAAATGTAAGAGTATCAGGTCAGTCAAAGTTACAAGTTGTTAAAATAAGAGTTAATAAATGATAACATATCGAATAGCGACTGTCGCTTAATTATCGCTAACCGTAAGACGGGTGTCGCTTATCGCCGCGCGTACGGAGTATGACTATCGTGGTACGAGACACGCAGTTGTTTTCAAACGCAGAACCGGGAAAGCGGTAAAAATAATTAGCGAGCAGCAATTTGTAATGAGTTAAAAACAGAACAGATAAAAAATACTCAATAAAAACAAAATTTAATATAATCTTAAATATTGAAGTTATCTGAGATGATGGCAAGAGACCCGTTGGTATGACGTTGGTCCCCTGGGAACGAGGACGTGCTCTGGTGTGGGACGCCACGTGCGTCGAAACCCTCGCCGGCATCTCAGGGGAACAGCGCATAAAGCGGCAGCCACGGCGGAGTCCAGCAAGCGGCGCAAGTATGTCAGTATATTAAAAGATTACATATTTGTGCCGTCTGCTGTAGAAAGTTTTGAAAAGACATAACACCGCGTCTTGTCGTCTCCTCCGGGCTGGCTCTTTCTTCGCCCAAAGAATCAGGATTTCTGATTCAGCGGGGAAATAAAGCCAGCGTTCTTGCCACCATTCCACGCGGACGGGACTTATATCCCTATCCTTAGTATTATTATTTATTTTATAATTAGTAAAAAAAGAAAATCGAATAAATATTAATTGTTCAATCTTAAACCTATCTATTACAATGTCAAAACCCTGCAGGGGGTTACAAAAATAAACGCGGCTCGGGCGAGGAGAAATGCCAAGCGATCCCTGCGTTTGACAGCTGCAAGAAATGGATGCGTGGGGAGCCGTTGAGGTGACGTCTTAGAATATGTGTGGCTTTAATCTCAAATCCTCAGCAATTCAGAGTAGCTCTCCTAAAGCGATCCGCTGTGCGCGTGGGATCGAATCGCACAGAACAGAAAAGTGGCGAATTTATTCCACTCGACAAATACTCGACCGACGCTAATAAATCAAAGACATTTTGTCAGGTATTAAATTTGTATCGGGAACAACGCAAGGCGATCCAACTAGAGTTTTGTTTTTTTTATTTGAAAGAGGCCACGAAATATTCGTGCAATTTGTTCTTGTAAGTTGACCTACGTGAGAACTGGGCTTTAAAGTGCATTAAAAAAACCCGGTTAATAAAGAAAATAAATTTATTCGAAGTCAAAGTAGATATACTCGTAAAACAAATAGAAGGAAGACAAATTTTTAAGCATTCCATGGATTAGTAAGTAAATTAGTAAGAGATGAGGAGAATGGTGTCTCGGGCTTGCGACCGACAATAGGCTGGTTTAAGAAAAGGAGGCCTCCTTTTTTTTATTATTGCACGATAATACGCTCACCATCCACCATTCTACTTCTCTCCCTACCCAACCAAATACTGTATGATTCCGTTAATGCTGTCTAGGAAGCTTGTTCCATAAATGTATTGACGGCAGACCTGCTCAGGCCCAATTCTTATAGTAAGTGACGCAAATATTTTGCTGGAACTCCTCTCGCACCAACTTCCACTGAAAGCTGAGTCTTGAACCCGTTCCTGATCATTTCTTCTGTGAGATTATAATATTTATTCGACTTTTGGAATATTTGATTCCCACGGAACGGTAAGTTCAATAAGGATAACTTTTTTCAAGTTCCGAGAAAACACTAAGATGTCTGACCTATAGGCTGATACAGCTAGTTCATCTGGGATCCTATAATGGTGTTCAAATGTATCCATGAGAATTTTCCAGTCTGACGAGGCGCCAAGGATCGAGGTGGGCTTGCATTTAGTTTTCGTGCTTTGCCCTTCCTTTACAAATGTGGTCAAAGTAACTCATATAATGCAGATCATAGAGTGACGTAAACTATCCTCCAGTATTAGTAAAACCTGAACGACGAGTGTTCCAGAAAGCAGTATTCATTATGTGCGGAATGAGTATGATTCGATATATTTATACACCTAAATTCAAATTATTTATTTCCATTTGGTTCACAGGTAACACTCGGATATTGTCAATTTTTACAAATAAAATACAATATTATTTAAATTAAATAAAAATTAAATTATGGATGGACCGAAATAAGTAAGTGACATTGGTGCCATAAACAAGTACTGGAGCTTAACCTAAATTTGTGGCTTTATAAAGGCCGTGTTAACTTATTAAACTAACTAGTAAACTTAATAAAAAAAAAAAAAATACAATAACAATTTCGTGGCTGTATAGAGGCCGTGTCAACTTATAATCTAAAATAATTATAATATAATGTCTAATTATAATAAAATCAAATTAACTTAAATTAATTTCGTGGCTGTACAGTGGCCGAGTCAAATTAAAATTAAATTCATAATAATATAAATGTCATAATATTATTTATAATAATAATAAGAACTTAATTCGTGGCTGTAAGGCAGCTGTGTCAATTAACATACTAAATAAATAATAATATTAGTAATAAAAATAAAATAAAAATAAGTTAAAATCGTGGCTGTAAAAGGGCCGTGTCAGCTTATGATCTAATTCTATAATAAGAAACTATAATGAAATAAAGAGATATAAGATGAACTTTAAGGTAATAATATTTTTTAATATTAAATAGATAAAATATAAAACTTATATAAAATAAATGAAATAAGATATTTATATTATTTATTAACTGCCTACGTGGTGTAGCGGTTAAGTACGTGGAAATTCGGAGGTACCGGGTTCGATTCATGGTTGGGACACAAAAATATTTATTAATATAAATAAATACATTTAATTAATATTTATTTTAGTGTAATATTCTCGAGTTTGGTACGCTGGAGTCATCGACGAGATTGCCACTTGTCATGATTGGCTTATAGTAAAGTTGGCTAAGTCTGAATTAGCTTCTTTATAAGCATGGTGTATGACCACTTGTGATGGTACTTTATATATATATATATATTAAAAATAGATTAGATAGATAACTCCCTAATATTCGTAGATATATATTAGAACACTTTAATGTTTTTTACAAAAATGTAACACTATTTGTAGGCAATGAATCAAAATAATTATTGCAACGTTAAATTAATATTTATTTATTTATTTAAAAAACTTTATTGCACAAAGTACAAAGGCGGACTTAATGCCCTAAGACATTCTCTGACAGCCAAACCTTAGGGACAAATTTGAACAATTATAGGTGCAATCATAGAAATAATAATTATACTATAACTATAAAAGTTAATTTAATAGGATTAATATATACTTACATCATATATCTTCATATACATCATAATATCAATATACTACATACTAATAATACACATTATTATACATAAACATACATATAACCTAATTCCTTCCTCTCCATTCCGCAACCGAACCACACGCACAGGTCAGAATATGCACCCACATACCGTAGTCACTATCCCTTCGCGTACCTATAAATTTGGTGACTCATACATCTGTCGCACAATAAAGATGTGGAATGCTCTTCCAGCCTCTGTGTTTCCAGTTTCCTATAACCTGGAGTCCTTCAAACGAAGTGTGAAAAGGCATCTAGTCAAGCCGGCATAGTGTTAGGGACTGATGTCGGATATAAGGGTCTGATTCCAGTTGCTAACATTCATGGACCCTGCGCGCCACTTACCATCAGGTGGGCGCAGGGTCACATGTGCTAGTATAAAATATATATATATATATATGGTAACAAACGTTGCCGTGAACTCGGGAGGTCGTGGGTTCGATTCCCACCGGGGGCAAGTTGTACATTGTATAATTTGTCTCGGTCTGGGTGTTTATATGTATAATATGTATATATTTACAAAAAAAAAAAGTATAATATGTAGTTTATGAACCATCTAGTTTCCGTAACACAAGCCTCGTAGCTTACCACGGAAATTAGATGGCGCTGTGTGACCTGCCTGGAAATATTTATTTATTTATTTATATACTACTTACTAACGCTAAGGCATTAATAAATGCAGATGTACTAGGTCAATGGTTAAAATAATTTCTATGAATGCAATGGAAATGGTAAATTGAATGTGGTTTCTTGTACAAGCAGCACATTGGATCTATTTGAGAAGAATGAATGGTACTAAGTGGATGGAAATACTCATAGACGTAGAAGGGAATTATTATCTATATGTTTAAACTCACAATGGCGGGTGTGCACTTGTCTGTGTTGCACTGACAGTCTGTATTTATGAAGGTATGTTGGAATTGTTTTCACACGTAAATTACTAAACCGATTTTGATGAAGTTTGGTGGGATTATTCTTTGGAATATTGAGACCAACGTAGGCTATATGATGTCATCATCTGACTATGACTTGTGACCTTACAGTCATATGTTTGTATCATTTGCTTACCTTGTAGGATACCTTCATCCAGACGCTAACGTGGTAAGTGGCGTGCGAGGTCCATGAATTTAGTTAACAACTGGAATCACATCACGGAAATTCCAGCCTAATCCCGAAACGTGTCAATACACTTTTATTATTTTATTATATAGAACATAGCGTACTAGAACTCCACTGTTGGAGATGGGCCTTCCAGAACATAATATCTGGAGAATTTGGCCTTCCCTCGTCACGCTGGCCAGACGGCTTGGCGAGGATATGATGTCAACTTTTAATGACAATTTATTAACGATTCCACAAGTTGGTATTAGTCGAACCGTGACACACGGCGTAACGTGCTCTACGAGGCACGGGAACGGTGGTGTTGTAAATCTATGACAAATGTACGTAAGAAAAGTGTATTTCTCATTGGTACATGCCGGGTGGGTTTGAACCGACCTTTGTAGGATTTAGGGAACGCGTTCTTACAACCGAGCCACCACCGTGCCCAAGAATACACTTTACTGGGTTACAAACAGTGGAAACTTCCCCGCTCCGGTAGACTGGGCAAATTACCACCATCAGTCCGCATACTACCTATTTGTTGTTATCGATGAAAGTATGTGCCATTTGCAATGATGTCAAATGCCAATTTTTAATATCAAGTATAACTAATATTGTAAGCTTGCCATGTTGATATTTATATAAATCTAACACCGCTTAAAACAAGCCTTTAGTTATTTCATCCAATCAGGATGTTAATAACGTTAAACCTGTCAAAAGATAATCAGCCTTTTTGCAGCTGGCCGTAAGAGTCTAAATGCAATGCAGTCTAACAGCTTGAACACAAAAAGCGCATCTACACACACACAAGTAACAGCAACCCGCTTTCGTGAGATAAAACTAAATGTAGTAGGAGCGAGCTTGCGAATGCATACGGTCTTTCGTTTTATATAAAATTAAATATTTACTTTTGCTTGCCACTATCCCAACAAATGTGCTGCCGGCGTCATGTCGTAGCGGCAGATGTCTGCTCTCAGTCATATGATTTGCTTTATAACTAATGTAACCATTTTTTATCTGCCACAGCGGGACGATTGCGAATTTAGTAAAAAAAAAAAAATTTTTATATTTAAAAAGTAAAGTATCATTACGACCGTATACCTAAAGGTTTAAAATAAAAAAAATTGGTTATAAAAAAAGTAAAGTGTACGTTTCAGATTTAGGCTCGAATTGTCGTTATAGTGTTGGGGGCTGATGTCAGTCATGAGTGTCTCATTCCAGTTGCGAACATTCATGGACCTTGCGAGACACTTACATTTGGACCTCTCGCTAAAAAAAAATACCAGAGACATACTATGGATGTGTCATGAGAATCAAAGCTACGCCAATCGCTGCAGAACTCTTTCGTAATTGTAGTAGTTGATACTAATTTATGAAACGATCTACCTATCAACATAGGGCAAGCAAAATTGCATTTAAAAAAAATACTGGTTTGTTTACATTTCTAAAATAGCTCCTGACAGCATTAATAAGTGGTATACATATATGAAGCGAGGTGGTGGATCGGTTGTAAGACAGCTTTCCTTAAAATCATACAAAGGTAGGTTCAAACCCCCCCGGCATGTACCAATGAGAAATGTAATTTTCTTACGTACATTTGTCATAGATTTACTACACCACCGTTCTCGTGCCTCAGAAAACACGTTAAGTCGTCAGTCCCGGTTCCACTAATACCAACTTATAGAATCGTTAATAAGCAATAGTAGTTTTATTTTATATGATAATAATAATAAAAATCGTTTATTTCTAATAAAATCCTATGTACATGTTTTTCTATTGGAGATCCCGCTAGGAAGGCCGGTATTGTGGGGTCTCAATTACACTAAATCTAAAATTTACATAAATTTAATTTAAATAAAAAAAAAAAATTAAAATTAAATTCTAAATACAATAAATCCAAAATAAAAAACATTGATGAAATTTAAGAAATTAATCAAAGGTTAATAAAAACACTATATATATAAATATATAATATAAAGAATAACTATATTATTGTTTATTTATGATCTTCTTTATGTTTATATATATTGCGTATTTATGTATTTGTATATGTATTAGTATGTAATATTGGTATATATGTATTAATACTGTTAAGAATAACTTAATTAATGATTGCGTCTGTGGAGGTCTAGGACGCTGTGTTCTAGGTATTGTAATGAATTCATTAATGAAATAACATATATATATATATATATATATTATATATATATATATATATATGTTATTTCATTAATGAATTCATTACAATACCTATATATATATATATATATATTATATATATATATATATATGTTATTTCATTAATGAATTCATTACAATACCTAGAACACAGCGTCCTAGACCTATATATATATATATATATATATATATATATATATATATATATATATATGTATAATTGTGTGTGCTATTAGTATTTATATTTTATTTTAAAAAACTACTCTCGTATTTCTTTGGATATGTATTTTTTAAATTTAGTTATATTACTTTTTTATGATGACAGAACTGGTGGTCAGTCACACGGGTCGCACATGTTGTATCCCCGTGCTCAGAATATAAATTCTTATTTATGCATCAAGTTCAAATACACTTTAAAAGAGATTATGATATACAACATAGATTTTATATCATAAGATCTCGCTATAAAGCTCAAATCAAATCAAATATATTTATTGTGAGATAAGCACATTTTTTTTATATCATACTAAATCACTCTGTGAAGTAAGTAATGACCCCGTGCTAAAGTTGAGCATGATTTACTGTTTATGCCAAAATTTAAATGTGGTAATTAATGTTTAGTTTATAAATAATGTTTATATGTATAATATGTATATATTTACAAAAAAAAAAAAAAGTATAATATGTTTATCAACCATCTAGTTTCCGTAACACAAGCTACGCTTACCACGGAAACTAGATGGCGCTGTGTAACCTGTCTGGAAATATTTATATTTATATTAATGTGTTAAATTTGTTTAGCAACTAAATACATATATATTTTATTGACACCATTTTTTTACATCCTATATACATATAAATAACAAACCAGGAAATTATATAATTGGCGAGGATATGATGTTTATAACAATTTATTAACGTTTCCACAAGTTGGCATTAGTGGAACCGGGACTGACGGCTTAACGTGCTCTCCGAGGCACGGGAACGGTGGTGTTGTAAGTCTATGACAAATATACGTAATAAGAGTGTATTTCTCATTGGTACATGCCGGGTGGGTTTGAACCGACCTTTATATGATTTAAGGTACGCGTTCTTACAACCGAGCCACCTGAGCAGCGCAACAAAGGAGGCTTCAGCCATTCAGCTAGGATGGGCGGCATTTGGGACACTTCGGCACATCCTCTCATCGTCCATACCACACTGTGCGTCCTCCCCGTAATGTCGCACGGAGCAGAGACGCGGACACTGGCAGTGGGTCGGATCCACAAATTCAAGGTCGCTGGGCAAGCTATGGAGAGAGCTATGCTTGGTATTTCTCTCATGGATAGAATTCGAAACGTTGATATTTGTCATAGAACCAAAATTACTGACATACTCGTAGCTTTCAAAATTAGCAAGCTGAAGTGGCAATGGGCCGGACACATCTGCAGCAGAACCAACGACCAATGGAGCAAACGGGTTTTAGAGTGGAGACCACGGACGACGCAAAATAGGATGACCCCCCGCCTGATAGGCGGATGACTTAAGGAAGGTCGATGGTGGGAGTTGGATGAGAGTTGCAAAAGACTGCGTTCAGTGGCGAGCCTTGGGGAAGGCCTTCATCCAGCAGTGGAGAGACAGGCTGATGATGATAATGATGACCAGGAATCTAACTTAAATCCACAGACTTAACCGCTAGACCAATGTGGCGGATCATATGTCGTGCTAGTTTAAAAAAAGTCAATGTCATTTCTGACCGGCAACAAAATTATGTATTACTGTCTAAAAATACGTAATTTGATATCCGTGCAAAAATCCATAAACATATATAGGTAGCTATATTATCAATGTTCGACATTTGAATTTGGGGTGAAAACCAGCCCCAACGAATATTTGTCACAGGAAATGCCCTTTATTTACACAACCCTATATAGGCACTAGCTATTTAACTCGGCTTCACCCGCCTAATCGCCATCCGTGTATAATAAAATGTTAATTACTAAAATAAAAATTTGCAGAAAAAAAATCGAAAAAGTGGTATTTTTTTCTAAAAAGAGAGTTTTGTAATAATAATTTTATTGTCCAGGAGTAACGTAATTTATTTATATTTTTTCGAAAATTCACTGCATTTACATAATAATGAAGAAAAAGAGTAAAGTAAATTATCATCACGACCGTTTCCCTTTCGGGGTGGTCAGAGACCACGCTTATAAATAAGCAGATTCACATTTAGCCAACTTTACTATAGGCCAATCATGACAAGTGGCAAGCTCGTCGATGTCTCCAGCGTACCAAACTCGAGAAATATCACAAATAAATTAAATATTAATTAAATGTATATATTTGCATTAATAAATATTTTTGCGTCCCGACCAGGAATCGAACCCGGTTCCTCCGAGTCTAAATCCACGGACTTAACCGCTAGACCACGGAGGCAGATGCCTAATAATAAAGAAGCAATATATAATATATATATATATATATATATATATATGTGTGTGTGTGTATGTATGTATATATATGGAAAAACATGTTACTATTAGTTTAGTAGTAGATATATTCTTTTGTTTTAACATAATTATACCATATTATTATTACCATTGACAACGCCCTTTTAAAGCAGCATCTATTAGTGTAGGTAGTACTTATCTGGTAACGACGAGGGCTGTTCTTTGCTGTTATTCATTCGCTATCATAACATGATTAGTAAAATAATTAATTTGTAATCTGACGAAATCGAGTGTACCAAATGTATGAAATAGTCAATAAATAAATGAAATGAAAAAAAATGAATAAAAAACACTGGTTTTCTCTATATTCCTATATGGCGCTTTTTTAAATACACACTCGTACATACCGACAAAGCTTATTTCAATTTTATATTATTAGTATGGATTCCGGTCAAAGGAAAATTTCATTGATACCGCGCAAGGGGAAAAGGTCTTTCGATATACCCTACTGTAAATAAGAGTCATTTAATATTTGACTTTATGAATAGGTTATTCGGTAGTGCCGGCGGAAATTCGTTATTCAAAGAATGTTTTTACCAAGTTGGGAAATTGAAATGCGTTTTCAATGACATATTACTATACCTACAGTTTATCGGTAAATTATTTATTTCCGTACGTATGTGTACTCGTACTGAGTATTTCCATTCGTTTATTTTACTTTTGACATACTAAACATAACCTATTCGTAACCAAAGTCGGAATAAATGAAAAATGTTCTCACCTCTGGGATGGTTCCGCTAAGTACCTTACAGATGCTCTCAATGTCCTACAGAGGCGGGCTATTCGAATAGTGGACGATACTACAGTGTCTAAAACTCTCGAATCGCTGCTATGTGGCTTCGCCGAGATGTGGCCTCCCTGAGCGTGTTCTACAAGCTATACTACTGTGAATGTTCTGAAGAGCTCCACAACCTTATCCCTTCTTCTCTATTCCGCAACCGAACCACTCGCACAGGCCAAAATATGCATCCACATACCGTAGCCACTATCCCTACGCGTACATACAAATTTGGAGACTCTTACATCTGTCGCACGCTGAAGATGTGGAATGCTCTCCCAGCCAGTGTGTTTCCCCACTCCTATAACCTGGAGTCCTTCAAACGAAGTGTGAAAGAGCATCTTTATAGGCCGGCATAGTGGTAGGGACTGATGTCGGTCGTCTGAGGCTGGCATTCTTGGACCTCGCCTACCGCTTACCATCAGGTGGCCGCGGTGTCACAAGTCGTGCTCAGTATAAAAAAAAAAAAAACTTTGCGCCATTTTGCACGGATTGCAAGTTTTTGTTTTGTAAATTACTTTACTGTGTATATTTTTAGGTGAAAGTGGTGGTGTTTTGTTTAATAATGTGCTACAATGTGAATAATTATAGAAAACGATAAATCGGATACTATATTTTTGTGGATTTCCCGCCCTGTGAATTCCCATATACCGGACGTGTTTGGGTGACAATGCTGCAAGCTACTTAAAGGAAGGGCATCAATTTTTATAACATCTGGGATTTGACTGAGTTATACTTGTTTAATCCTAAGTTGATTCGCCTTTTTACAGCCACGAATTTATATTTATGGACATTAATATTATTGTTACTAGATTGTAAGCTGACATGGTATTTTTACAGCCACGAATTTATATTTATAGACATTAATATTATTATTACTAGATTGTAAGCTGACATGGTCTTTTTACAGCCACGAATTTATATTTATGGACATTAATATTATTATTACTAGATTGTAAGCTGGTATGGTTTACAGCCGAGAATAAAATATAGGCACCTAGTTGTAAGTAAAAACACAATCCTCGCTTATGGCAACAATGTCTTAGTTATATATATTGCTTTTAGATTCGGTTCAAAAATGGCTCCTGAGTATATTTTATGAAAACTTTTTTTTATTCTTTTTGTACCTATTGTATAAAACAAATATTATGTATTGAGTGTTGTGTAGATACTAACCATAACGAAATTATTCAATTTGATTTGACGTGACGATTCGTACCATTACTTGAATAGCTTTTCATATTTCATACCTTTTGAATAGACCCACGGTCGTTAAGGTAACAGGGAGACGATCTGGCTTCAAAATAAGATCGTAAAACGAAGAAAATTTTCATTACGATGCCGTGAAACCCGTATAATGATCGGACCGCTATTAAATGGCATTATCTGAGAAGCGAACAGCATAATCTGAAGCTCTGAATGCATAAAGAACTATAAAATGTCAGATATCATCTAATTGAAGTTGAAATAACGGCCTTTAGATTCTCGCAGCTTCCCATTAAAATGCCTACCAATGAGGTTGAAATTAGGAAGATGCATCATTAGCAGGCAAAATTATTACAAATATTTCCGTCCATATTATCTGACAATTGCTAAAGTAATTTAGATTTATATAGTACTGTATAATGGGTACTTTTGACAAAATGTATTATATATATATAATATATTTTTGGCTTACGTCTAAAACCACTGTTCCTATGTTAGTATGTCTAATATTGCTGTAAGTTTATAAAGCCAATGAAACAAATGATAAAGTCAGCATTATAGTGATGAGTAAAACCATGATCTTAGTTGAATAATGTAAGCATACTGTAAATTACATAAAATGTCAGTACCAACACTTTAAGGCCTATGTTCGAAACAAAGATTATTATTATCATTTAATGTGTTATATAATAATAATAATAAATCGTTTATTATCAGGCATCTGATAGCCCATAGATACCTTACAACCAACATACATATAAAAAGAAAATTAACTCTCAATAATAATAATAATTAATACTGTGACCACCTTCCGAGAAGTACGTAAAGCTTTAGTAGACGGTGCCGGCGTTCCTGCTGGGGGTGGTGCAGAAGGAGTAGGTGCTGCTCGGTGGTGTGTGGAGAAACATAGTTGATCCTGCTTGTAGCAAATCCAGGGGAATGTATTTGTGGTACACAACACCGAGCGGCTAGGATTTCTTCTTCAGGAATATTTTGAGGTGCTCTAAACAAATATGTTGTACATTCTAACATGCCCTAGAATACAGAGTCCTAGATCTCCACTGCTAGATGGGCCTTACAGAAAATAAATCTGCAGAATATGGCCCACGCTGGCCAGAGGCAGGTTGGCGGTGGTATAATGTAAATTTATTAACGATTCCCAAATTAGGTATTATTAGAACAGTAACAGACGGCTTTATGTAAAAAAGTGTATTTTACATTGGCATGTGACGGGGTTCGAACCGCTTTGGATTTTAAGGAAAACGTTCTTACAAGCGGATCACACCGGTCTTTGTTGTATACTTTGATTTAATTTTGTACTTAATGAGGTATCCTTAGTTAACAGATCTTTGGTTTTGCAGGTCGACATTAAAATGCCTACGGAAAGGTTACGATCGGAACGGAGATAGAGAAAGGTGTAAAATATTTAAATTTCGCTACAAATTACTGTTAAGAGTATCGATTTATAAATTAATAACCAATATAGGATAATTATATTATGAGCAGTCAAGCTGGC
The DNA here is from genome assembly GCA_910589645.1 of Tinea semifulvella. Taxonomy (NCBI): domain Eukaryota; kingdom Metazoa; phylum Arthropoda; class Insecta; order Lepidoptera; family Tineidae; genus Tinea; species Tinea semifulvella. Next base: position 3,407,703 of record OU342611.1, on the reverse strand, counting down.
ATATTATACATACTACGATGTATAATATCTCTGTCGCAAATGTACAATTACGCATACAGTGTGCATAAGACTTAAACAACGAAATATAGTAATTTATAGAGCGTGTTTTTAATAATAATAATAATAATAATAAATTCTTTATTGTACAAAACCAAAACAAGTGCAGGTACATAGGCGAGCTTAATGCCGTAAATGCATTTTCTACCAACTAACCTTTGTGACTGAGATATGTAATAAGCGGGTGCAGGATGTTACGAAGAAAATAGATAGTTGAAATTATTTATTACTATATACCTACTCGTAAAACACAAATTAATTACATACATATAAGAACTATACTTATACATAAATAAATAAATGTCATACGTAAACAAATAAATATATACCTATATATAAAATAGATATATTCATATATATAATAAGTGAGTTATGGCGAATTATTCTGTTTATGAAGTAAGTATTTGTATAACTTAACTTTAAATATTTTAAGAGATGATGCTTGTCTAATAATTAAAGGAAGTCTGTTCCACTGGCGAGCTACGGATACAGTAAAGGAATCTGAATATCTGCTTTAAATATTGTGATGTAGATTAAATCGAAAAACGGAAATCGGAATGACGAACTAACTTGAAAAATGAAACCAGAGTTTAATTAACATGGTTTTAAATTGATACGTTTCAAATTTGTGTCAAAATAAAAGCGTAGTTATATTATTTTACTCGTAAAAAACTGTTTTTGCATTTTTATTTATTTAAAATCTTATATTATTTGTGTTATATTTGTGTTTTACAACACTGCCGTTCCCGTGCCCTAGAGAGCACCGGAGTTCAGTATCCACTAAAATTAACATGTAAAATATTTTTTTTTAATTTTTTTTTTTTTTTTTTTTTAGTATTTCCAGACAGGTCACACAGCGCCATCTAGTATAGCATAGCTTCAGTCGACCCGTGACCACGGCCAATGCAACTTGGCTGAAACGTCGGGAGAAATATGTCTCTAAGGTAAATCGCGTAAAGACCCGTTACAATTATAAAAACTTGATTAAATTGTCATTAAAATTGACATCATATGCTCGTCATCTCGACTAGCGAGCAAGGGCGAGTGTAGGTCAAATTGTCCAGAAATATGTTCTTGAAATCCTATCTTCAGAAGGTCTAGGATCATGTGTTCTAAGTGCTCTAAGTACTGTGATCCTTTAATTAGCGACGACCTAAAGAATATTGCTGGCGGGGGTTGGATAAGGGTTACAAAAATATCACGTTCAATGACGAGAATTAGGAGAGGCCTTAATACATCAGTGAGAAATACATGACAATGATCATGATAATGCAGATTCAAATTAAGTAAAAGCTAAGATATTGTGGTGACTGTGCCAAAACATTAAAAAGATAATTGAATTTTTTATTATTTTGATCGATTGTCATACTCGTAAATGACATGTTATGATTTTTGTCAGAATAAAAATATTATTCAATTCAACAAGTTACGTTTTATTAATAAACATTATCTAGCGTCCTAAAATATCAACGGAGAATAGATCTCTCATCTCTTGATGACATAGTCCTAATAGCTAGCTCACTGGAGAATTTTAGCGGAATGCTGAACGGCTTAAATGTGGCATGGCAGTGGGTTGGTCTCGGTATGAATTTTGACAAGACCAAGGGGCCTGTTATACAGATACCAATGTGCGTGGGAAATTCCACTCTCAAAGTTGTGCAAAAATACGTCTGCCTTGGAGAGACCATCTAATTAGGCGTAGCCAACTTTAGCAGAGACCCGACAGGTGCATTCATCTAGCATGGGCAGAATTCGGGAAGTTACGTCACATCTTCCTATAATAAGACTATAATTTACAATCAGTGCGTTCTTCGAGTAATGTCGTATGGAGCAGAGACGTGGAGACTGATAGTGGGTCTGATGATCAGCGAGCCATGGAGAGAGTTACCGGATTTCTCTGATGCATAAAGTTCGAAACGTTGACATCCGACAGAGAACAGACATAGGTTTCAAAATTAGCAAGCTGAAGTGGCAATGGGCTAAACACGTCTGTCGCAGAAACGATGAACCATGAAGTAAACAGGTTCTGGAGTGCAGACCACGTTCTGGAAGACACAGAGTGAGACGATCCCCCCGCCAGATGGACGGATGACTTCAGAAAGGTCGCTGGTGGAGTCCTTGGGGGAGGGCCTATTTCCAGTGGAGAGACACAGGCTGATGATTATGAAAAGCTAATACGCTTTACGGGAAAAGTGATCGTTTATTTAGGATAATTTGGAAATCGCTATTCTTTGTAAGCGGACAACTATTGGTTTGTATCGGCGACCCGGGAGATCCCCTCGTAACGCGTCCGTCGTATAAACACAACGTTTCCTATCTCGGCCGTTCACAGAACAGAACAATAAACGATTACTATAAATAATATATTATTGGGATTGTTTGAGCTATTATTAAAGTCGTTATTTCACAAAATAAGTGTACAATGTTATATATTATTTATTCTAAAGTAATATTTACAAATTATAAATTAAAATTAATACTAATATTAGGGATAGGGCTATACTCGTAAGTCCCGTCCGCGTGAAATGGTGGCAAGAATGCTGGCTGCATTTCGCATAATAGTGTTCAAATGCCTACAAGGTATTTTCAAATATCTAACATTTGAAGGAGTGTCCTGCCCCATATTGTAAAATTATTTTAGTGTTTATATATTGTGATATAGCATAGCATAACTAATATATAATAATATAAAATAAGCAAAACTGTCTCCAATGTCAAGTTAAGGGGTTAAGTCCGTAGATTTGGACACGGAGGTACCAGGTTCGATTCCTCTAAAATAATTTATTAAATATATTTGTAATATTTCTCGAGTTTGGAACGCCAGAGATTTAGACAAGCTTACCACTTGTCATGATCGGGCTATAGTAAAGTTGGCTAACTATGGATCCGCTTATTTAAAGCGTGGTTTCTGACCACGCTGATAATACTTTAATACTACTGATACTTGAATGTGTAAATCAATTCGTCAAAAGACAAATATATGTACATGATAAAGCCCGCGGAGGTAAAAGTGCACGAACTCCGCCCACTAAATCTTTTTTTTTTATTACATGTTTCTACTCTTTTTTTCTATTCTGTCAAATCGTCAGAGAATCAATCACTGAGGTACTGTTGTAGGGATCATTTTCTTATTCTGTTTTTATGTTGTAGACTTTATCCTTTAACTTTATGAAGCTGTTGCCAGTGTTTTAGATTTTACATCTGGATTTATGTGCTACTAAGCTAATGTATTGGTTTGTTTGTTGTCTGGTCTATTACATGGATTTAAACTGTAATATTTGATTTAATAAAAGGCAATTTCAAGTCGTGCGCGGTGGTGGCTCGGTTGTAAGAACGCTTTTCTTAATATCAAACAAAGATCGGTTTAAACCACTCCGGCATGTACCAATGAGAAATACACTTTTCTTACGTACATTTGTCATTGATTTACAACACCACCGTTCCCGTGCCTTGGAGAGTACGTTAAACCGTCGGCGTCGGTCCCGGTTCCACTATTAACAACTTGTGTAATCGTTAATAAATTATCATAAAAATATATATAGGACAAATTCTCCATAATAAATAAATAAATAATAAATAATAAATATTTCCAGACAATCACACAGCGCCATCTAATTTCCGTGGTAAGCTGCGAGGCTTGTGTTACGGAAACTAGATGGTTGATAAACTACATATTATACTTTTTTTTTTTGTAAATATATACATATTATACATATAAACACCCAGACCGAGACAAATTATACAATGTACAACTTGCCCCCGGTGGGAATCGAACCCACGACCTCCCGAGTTTACGGCAACGTCTGTTACCACTAGACCACGGAGGCGGTCATAAGGCCCATCTCTAACTGTGGAGATCTAGAACGCTGTGTTCTAGGGGCTGTAATGAAATACAAAGGCGTGACATAATGTCGCTTGACATTCTCTGCCTGTCAGACCTTCGGGACAACGAGAACATTTATGTGAGGTAGGTGCAATATACATATCAATTAAAATTAAATATATTATATATATAAATATATACCACTGCTGGAGATGGGCCTTCCAGAACTATCTGGAGAATTTGGCCTACACTCGCCACGCTGGCCAGAAGGTTTGTATATTTATGTGCAATGTAGTTTTAAATAAATAAAAATAAAATTGGCCAATTTAGGAAACATACTTTATTACTGGTACTTAGGTGTCAAAGAAAAGGAGAAAAAACAGAATAAATACAACCAAAAGGTATAGAAATTCAATTTAACAAAAAACAATAAAACAAATAAAATTACAGATATCCAAAATTAAATAAAATTAAATTAAAAACTAAAGATTAAATTAAAAATTAAAGAGTTCTAAATTAAATAATTCTTGGCTGCCCTACCTACAGGAAAGTGTACCCTAATAAATAATAATATATAATAAAAAAATATACATGTACCTATGTATCTACGTTTAGATTAATACTAATATAATTCTCTTGATACATTGAAAGGTTCGTTTCGAAACTGATATATATATATGTTATGTGGGCGCCACAAATAATTCGGCGTTTTTAGCCGTTTGTATGGCGAGGCGGGTTCTGCAGCGATGCACCTGGTATTCTAGAGTAGGCTGATTGGTGACTTACCCCAGATTTACCCTCACTGAGCACTTGTTAAACACGCGACGTAGCGAGCGGGCGAGCGAGCGATTTTGTTGCGAGGCGACCGCAACAGGCGCTGTTAGTTTTCACTCTCTTTGGTTTGGAACGAAGAAGCGCCGGAGTGGCGAATTGAGCCCCCCTAACCCCCCGTCCCGTCACCATGCGTGTCTACCTAGATACAAGATGCATTCGACCGATTTGTCGGCCGAAACATCCCCGCCCCTTTGAAAGCGCTCGCATTTCAACGAGAAATATAAAAAAAAAAAAAAAATAAAAAAAAAAATAAGAAAAACAAAGGGACTAAACATATGAGGTAGACTAAAACAATAAAAGAAATAATAAATAAAAATAAAAAAACTTAAATTAAATTAAAATTAACTTAAAGTGTCCCGAGGTTTGTAAGACCTGGGGACGCGAGACACTATTGTGTTGGAAGGGAACATAAGCGTACAACAGGACGTTTGTAAACGCCTGTTGATAATTTTACGGACGCAACACGGACGATTCCGTCCGCGCCCGGATGAGTGGCGGTTATAATGCCGAGCGGCCAACTAACTGGTGGGACGTTATCGGTAATGACAACGACCACCGTTCCTACTGTGATAGGATGCGTAGCAGTATTCCACTTTGTTCGGCTTTGCAATAAATGAAGATATTCTAATCTCCATCTTTTCCAAAAACTTTGGACCATACTGTCTATTAAATTAAACCTATTTAATAAATTAACGGGTTCGTTGGATACGTCGTAGGCAGGCAAATGATTAAGCGGTGCGGTCATTAAAAAATGCGCGGGAGTCAGAGCTGAAGGTTCTGAAGGATCCTCGCTTAGTAAAGTGAGCGGACGCGAATTTATTATAGCCGCAATTTGGGTTAACAAAGTTGACAGTTCGTCTTTACATAGTAACTGATGGCCTATAACTCTAAACAAATGGGTTTTAAAACCTTTTACATAAATTTCATAATGCCCCCCGAAGTGAGGACTACGCGGCGGATTAAAACTTCCAATGAATGCGACATTTACTTAACTCTGCACACAAAGGTTCCTTAAAATCATTTTCTAAAAATTTATATAAATTAGACAAATATCCCTTCGCTCCGACAAAGTTAGTACCGTTATCGGAATACATGTGCTGAACTGCTCCACGCCTCGAAATAAAACGTTTGAAGGCGTTAAGAAAAGCGAAACAAGACAAATCTTCAGCTAGTTCGACATGCACTGCGCGCGTACTCAAACAAACAAAAATGCAAATATACGTCTTATGCCTTCTCTCTCCTCGCTGACGGCGAAGGGTTACATCGATTGGACCAGCGTAGTCCACCGCAGTGTGCTGGAACGCTCGCGACACCTGCACCCGGCCCGGGGGGAGGTCGGCCATAACCGGACTACTTGCTTTAGGCCTAGCTTTAAAGCAAGCGTTGCATTTATTTATACTACTGCGAATTAAACGCCTAGCAGACAGTATCCAATATTTCTGCCGTAACAATGACATCAGTTGATACGGCCCCGTATGGCAATGTAAGCGATGATAATGCGAAATAATTAAAGATACGACGTGATCTTTACGCGGTAAAATTAAAGGATGTGCTTCTGAAAACAATAAGTCGGCATTTCGTAGGCGGCCACCAACACGAAGAATGCCGTTATCCAAAAACGGATATAATTTGCGTATAGGTAAACTACAAGGTATATTATTTTGAATATTAAATATTTCCTTAGAAAAATAAAAATGTTGAACTACTTTAATTAATTTATTTTCAGCGAATTCTAAATCAGAAGCACTAATAATAGCGGAATAAGGTAAAACTTTCATAAAGCGATAAACATAAACTATTGTACGTAATAATTTAATCCAAGAGGATTTTCTAAGAGCGAGCGTATATAAAATGTGTGTTGGTTTGTTTTCCAAACACGATGAAAGCGATATAGTTCTAATTTCAGGAACAGACAAATCGACCGGCTGAACAAATGTGTTGATCGGCCAATTTATTTTAGGCGTAGAAAGCCAAGAAGGACCAGTGAACCACAGCGGGTGGTCCAACAAGCGGACAGGTGTCAATCCTCGCGACAAACAGTCGGCAGGATTCTCAACACCTGACACATGATAAAACTTATCATGAGATACAAGATCAATAATTTGTGAAACGCGGTTAGCAACAAAAGTTTGCAATAAATGCGGCGAAATATTAATCCAACATAGGGTTACTGTTGAGTCAGAAAAAATAACATGATCGTCTATAGGATGACGTAATTTATAGATGTCGAGTACTTGACGAGTTAACCTGGCTGCTAAAAGCGCAGCGCAGAGTTCCAAGCGGGCTAAAGTTACGATTTTAAGCGGCGCGACCTTCGATTTAGCGCAAACTAAGCGAACTGTAATAGAATTATCCAAATTAACAGAATGTAAATAAATGACACAACCATAACCTTTCTGGCTCGCATCGGCAAATGCGACCAGTGTAACCCTAGAACCATCGTGGACACCCACGTGGCGCGGTACTTGTATCTGAGATAATAAAGATATTTCATCTTGTAACTTTGACCAGGCCTCAATCACGTTTTGTGGCGGGGTCTGATCCCAGTCTATCCTAAGAGCCCATAAATGTTGAATCAATAATTTAGCATATAAAATAACAGGTTGAACAAAACCTAATATGTCAAAAAGACGAGCGACAACAGAAAGGACATTACGTTTTGTACACGTAACCTTTTCAAACGAGATGGTGTAACTAAATGAGTCAAAAACTGGCGACCATTGTACACCTAAAATCTTTAAACTATCTGAATCACTAAATTGTATAACATCAGGATGAATATGCGTGCTAGGTAAATCATTTAAAACAATTTGGGAATTACTTGACCATTTTAAAATATCAAAACAACCAGATTTGAATAAACCAATCAATTCATTTTTAATATTGATTGCGTCCTGGTTTGTGCGACACGAGTCTGCAATATCATCCATATAACACGACCTTAGCACGACCTCGCTGGCGCGCGGATAACGACTACCCTCATTATTCACTAATTTCTGTACAGTACGCATCGCGAGATACGGACTGGGGCGTAAACCAAAACAAACTGTTCTAAACTCAAAAACTTGAATGTGATCACACGGATCGAACCTATACAATATTCTTTGAAACTTGCGATGTGATTCATTAACTAAAATATTTAAATACATCTGCTTCAGATCGGCAGACAGAGCGACTTTAAATAAACGAAAATTCAACAATACAGCAAAAATATCCTTTTGTAAATTAGGTCCCGGGTGTAGGATGTCATTTAGCGAAACCCCACTGGTAGTTTTCGCGCTGGCATCGAGCACGACTCGCATCTTCGTTGTAACCTTGTCGGTGCGAACTACAGCGTGATGGGGAATGTAGTATCCCAACTCGGAAACCTCGGAAAGCGGAACTAAATATTTCTTATTACAATATTCGCGAATAACAGCATCGTAATCGGCATGCAGGGATGGCGAAGCGAGCAGTTTTCTTTCCAATGAAAGAAATCGTTTCTTGGCAGTCGAGTACGAGTTTCCTAAAAGCGATGGATCACGAGAGAAGGGAAGGGCAACCTTGTACCTACCTAGTTCGTCTCGAGTAACATTATTTGTAAAAATACTTTCACACTCCAGGTCGTCTGGGTTGGCCGGAACCTCACCAGGCACCTCCTCTAACTGCCAAAACTTCTGTAATAATATTTCAATTGGCTCGTTTACAGCAGAAAAATGTGTAAGCGGCGGAGAGATAGAAAGAAGTGAAACAGGCGTTCTTCCTATAATAATAAAACCAAAAATAGTTTCAAACGCGGTTGGCTTGCCTGGCGGCCCTGTAATGCGCCCAGGCAATAATATATCTGAAAACAATAAACCTCCTAACAAAAAGTCAATTTCACTCGGGACATCGAACGAGTGGTCCGCGAGTTGAACGTGAGTTAAGTAACAAAGCGATGAGCGACTAACGGTAACTGTGGGCAATTCGCCCGTGATGCGATCAATTACATAAGCGTCAATAGATAAACAAATGTTTTTATTAAAGCGAGAATATAAATTAAAAGAAACAATACCGCGTATAGGGTTAGAGGAGCCCCCTATACCCTTAACTATACCTACTGAAACCTCCTGTATAGCTAAGCCTAACTTGCGAGAGCATTCCAAAGTTATAAAATTACTTTGAGAACCGGGGTCCACCAGACCTCGGACACAGTGCTCCAATCCACTCTTATCAAAAGAAAGTACTTGCACAGTGCCTAATAAACATGTATCATGCGTTAAAGACATTTGCATATTGCAAAGCGCAGATGTGTGTGCCTGTTGTAACGATTCTGTGCTATTCTCACACATAGAAACGTTAGGCGCGAAACACATCTGTGAGGCCGACGACGCGGGAACGGGACCCTTAGATGTAGACGGCACGGCAGTGTGCGTGATAGCAGGTGCACGTGTGTGCGCTGGTGACGTCACTGGGATCGGCGCCGGACGGCTGCCGGGTGGCACCGGCGCGCCTCGACCGGTATCCCCAGTACGCGACCATCGCGGTTTGGTTTGTTTTGGTACATTCCTAAACTTACACAAAAGCGAATGATGTTTATGCTCACAGTGTTTGCATAAAAAAGTGGATTGACACGATGAAGAATTATGTTGAACACTTAGACAGTTTGTACAACAATTATTCTTAATTACAAAATTATATCTGTCTTGTACAGATAACTGCTGAAAAATATCACACTTGTATAACTGTACATGTGTGTTTTTATTACAATAAATACACATACGAGTATTAGCGTAGTTAGAAACAAAAGCGTGCGTGTGTTTAGAGCTTTGACTAATCTGTTTTCTATAAGTAGTTGAGGTGGAAGCGCGTTCTATAATTTTTGTGATTGGAGCGCGTTCCAAAATTTTTGATTGTTCCTGCAAAAACGTTATAAACTGGCCATAAGTGGGAGTAACAGAATTACGATTAGTCATTTCGAAAGCGCGTGTTGTTTCGGGATCCATTTTCTTTAAAGCGATATGAAGTAACATAAAATCTGATAAATCCGTTAAATTTAATAACTTTAAACTAGCGACGGCGGCGACAAAATTATCTAAAAATAAATCTATGTTTTTACATGATGCGGTTGTAAGCGATTTAAATTCTAAAATTTGTTCAAAATAAGCATTTGCTAAGCTACGTTTATCTTCAAATTTATTAACTAAGGTTTGCCAAACCAACTCATAGTTCTCGGCCGTCGGTGCTATGCCTGCACACGCAGACAAAGCACGGCCAGACAACTTGCCCATTAAATATTGAATACGTTCGCTGTCTTCGAGATCCTCATTTAAATGAATAGAATTTTTGAAACTTTCATAAAAAAGAGGCCACTGCATTGGATCTCCTGAAAATCCTAACAATTCAAGCTTAGGTAATTTTGCAAAAATATGTTTTTTACGTTCAGAAGTAGACCGACAAGCTGCAGGGGAATTTTTACTCGATATAGATTTATTAACGCGCTTTATATAACAATAAAGATCTTCAAATGCACCCCAACTTTGAAAATTTGGTGTTGCATTAGGCTTAGCGGTTAACTCGAGTTCATTGACCCTGTCTAAAATATCCATGAACTCTGAGCGAACAGTATCAATCGAATCAATACTAGATAAAAACAATTCTTCAGCGATACTATCATCAGAAACCCGTTTTGCACTATTGTAAATAGATTGCATGCGGTTGAAAATAGCATCTCTTTTTGCGTATAATAACTTTAAATTTCTTTCTACTACTGGATCCACGAATTCTTCGTACTTTTTACTAGAAGTCATTGTGTAAAAGTAAAAGATAAATTAAACAACAAAAAAAAAAAAATGATACAAAAAAAAAACAAATAAAAAAAAAGGTAAATATTTATACTTGTAGATTTTAAGTATAATATGCGTAAATATAAACGAAAACAAAATTAATGTGTAAGATTAAGACAAAAAGCGTATAATAAAAAAAAACAAATAAAAGTAAAAAAAAAATGAACAAAAAATATAAAGGCGGTGTTTAGCGTAAATTAAGTTTAGCGGAATAAATAAAAACTAAAAATGTTCTAAAACCGAACGATAGCGGAAATTTTACAAAAAAAAAGCGGTTTTTTTTTTTTTATATATATTTTGCGAAAACTAATATTTGTCCTAAAAACGAACTGATTAAATTAATATTAGTTATAGGTATAAAAGGCCTATAAAATATAGTGAATAAAACGTTAAAATAAAACAATAGAAAGCGATCACTTAGCAACTGCGGGTAGTTGTAAAGGAATGCGATGCGGCGAGCGAGTGGATATGACCTTTATCACGTAGGCATAAAACGTATCAATGCGAAGTTTAAATAATGTTTAGCGATGGTTTAGGTACCTAACATTATAGTGAGCGAAAAAATATAACATAAATGGAGATATGAAAACTAACAAAATAAACGTATCCAACGAAATTAATAAAAATAAATGTATGTGTTTTAACAAAAATTAACAAATTGCGAACAAAGTGGCGATACAAAACTACAGAAAAATTTTAAAAATATAGGGATTTTAATTAAAATTGGTTCTAATTGCCAAAAAAATGGCAACCATCCGGCTCGAAGGACCAAAAAATGTGGGCGCCACAAATAATTCGGCGTTTTTAGCCGTTTGTATGGCGAGGCGGGTTCTGCAGCGATGCACCTGGTATTCTAGAGTAGGCTGATTGGTGACTTACCCCAGATTTACCCTCACTGAGCACTTGTTAAACACGCGACGTAGCGAGCGGGCGAGCGAGCGATTTTGTTGCGAGGCGACCGCAACAGGCGCTGTTAGTTTTCACTCTCTTTGGTTTGGAACGAAGAAGCGCCGGAGTGGCTAATTGAGCCCCCCTAACCCCCCGTCCCGTCACCATGCGTGTCTACCTAGATACAAGATGCATTCGACCGATTTGTCGGCCGAAACATGTTATTCTATTGATAGAAAATTTTCAAAAATGGGATTTTCCATACAAAATGCCTGTTTTAAATTGATTTTTTTTGTCACTTCCGAGTTCTTGTACAGTTGTTTGTACATATGGTTCAATTGATTTTAAAAAAAGTAAAATATAATAATAAACTAAAAAAATACATTTTAAAACATAAATGACTATTAATAAAAATAAACCTAATTAATAAATAAAAATACAACTAAAAACTAAAATGAAGAAAAAACTTTTTATTTTTTTTATAAATAAAAAGTTTGCTCCAAATCGCTGCCAAAGGGCAAAGTGCCAAGGATACTGGCAGCATTGCCACGTTGAATGGCAATGCTGATCCTTTGGCCCAAATATAGCCCAGCCCTTTTGTCTCCCGAGGTGTTGACGAGCTGTTTTGACAACGCCTTGAAAATTTGTACATATTAAAATATATATAATTCGATCAAAGTCAATATATATATGTATATATATTTTGTTAAATTATAATTATTATTATGTTACCTGTATTGTTGTGCATGTATATTTTGTTGTAAATTGTATTTGTGTAAGGAATTCTTTAATTGATATTATTGAATTGTAATTATGATTGAATTTAATTTGTGTAATTTATTTTCTAATTTTAAAAATAATTATTATGATTTGCATGTTGTGTGTGCTGCTTGGATTCCAGTCTAGTCCATGTATAACTTAAATGAACTCAAACTTGCAACTGACTGGAATCTGTTTGCACACCTAATAATAAATAAATAAATATACATCTGAATCATAGCACATTAGTATACGTACATTGGTTATTACAATGTAGCCGAGAATGTACTAAGTCTAGCCTGAACGGTGCCGACTGCCGCCAACTGAATGGCCAAACTTTATTCGCAAATTGAGTTCACGTATTCGCTTTAGTTGCACTTTCTTTTAGCTGGCTTAGTCTTTGGTTATATTAAGAAATACGAAAACTAAGCAAACGGTGTTTTAAAGAGTTTGTGCACTTTGTTGTTTGTATTTAAATCTTTTGAATATTATCCGACTTGCTCTTTAGTTTGTGTTTATTTTTAAATAAAAATATTACTGAAAATCTACGGACTTATTTAGGATTTATGTTAAGAGGGTTTAACTGCATCTCTCACGCTCGCACAATCCAACAATATCTCAGCATCTCAGAGCCACATTATTTATATTAGGTATGTTGCGTTATAACTCCTTAGAAGTTAGACGCAATAAAGCATTAGTCTTATTATTAAATATTCTTAGAGGTAAAATATATTTACCTGCTATATATATTTATATTAAAATTAATTTCATTGTTTGTATGTTTGTTGCCTCCTTGGGACTATCTCGGATGGGACGTCTCTAGAGGACATTTTTTATTTATAGTTTAGTTTATTTTTAATTTTATTATTTAGGTAGCTTTAATATTTATATTTAATGTATATTAATGTACTTCGTGTAATAAATATTATTCTTTCTTAAATTGAATATGACGAGTTTATTTTTATTATAAAGATTCAGAGGTAAAACATTTTACAGCATCTAAATGTTGTTTGTCGAAGAAAGTTGAAGGTGATGTGAAGTTCGACCGTGAGTGTCGCCGTCTCCTACCCATACTGAGAACTTTCTACACGCACCCGACATAAATTCGTTACAACTGATTACAAAGTTTGTTCGAGTTGTCATCGCAACTCTTCCACCTCGCCTGCGGGCGGCGAATTTTTTCATTGTTCGCTATATCTTCTCCCAGTTAGGGATCAGAGTTCATGAGCCCAGCGCAGCGCTGCCGACTACGTGCCCCGAATAACACCGCACCTAATATTCATCGCTTTAAAGCACTCAGGATGAGTGCGACAGAGATGCAAGAAGAAGAAAGAAAAGGAAAGAAGCTTTCAGCGAGATTTCGTGACCTCTCAGCGGCTTCAGTTCGCAGAAATATGGACGGTAATAACATAAATCCCTTTGGCATATAAAACACTAAACGCTCTCTGAAGTGTCCCAACAGTCTCCTTGTTTTTATGACTTAAATACTCGCCGCGTAAAATATTGGTTCATTTATGAAAATTGTAAGTTATGTAGATGATAATTTGTTAACTGCTTGCGGGACCCATTTTCAGGGAAATGCGAACGGTTACACCCAAAAATAAGAAGAATCTACTACCCTACGACTGTAAAAAAAAACTGACATAAGAAATTAGAGAGAAAATAAAAATAACCCCGAGATAAGTTTATAAAAGTTAATTCGACTTATTTTTATAATGACCTGTCAATAAAAAATAATTACACAGCTACCCTCATTTAGGTACCAATTTTGTTCACTTATTAAGACAGTCACTGAAATATATTTTGTGTTGTATGTAGTTTTCGATATGGTTTTGTCAAGAAAATCCCGACTGATGTTTTGTTTATGTATTTCATTCAAAATCAAATTTCAAAGAAGCAAAGATGTTAGTAAGTTATGTATCTATATCTAATCTATATATAATATCTGGAACTCTCGAATCCCTGCAGCTTCGCCGAGATGTGGCTTCTCTGAGCGTGTTCTACCGGCTATACTATGGTGAGTGCTCTGAAGAACTCTATAACCCAATCCCTCCCTCTCCATTCCGCAACCGAACCACACGCACAGGTCAGAATATGCACCCACATACCGTAGTCACCATCCCTTCGCGTACGTATAAATTTGGGGACTCATACATCTGTCGTACGATAAAGATGTGGAATGCTCTTCCAGCCTCTGTGTTTCCACTTTCCTATAACCTGGAGTCCTTCAAGCGAAGTGTGAAAAAGCATCTAGTTAAGCCGGCAAAGTGTTAGGGACTGATGGCAGTTACGAGTATTTGACTTCAGTTGCTAACATTCATGTGCCTTGCGCGCCACTTACCATCAGGTGGGCCCAAGGTCACATGTCGTGCTAAAAAAAAAACTAATATTTATCTAGTAACTGCTCATGGTCTAGGTCTAGTGGTCTAGGTCTAGGTTAAGTGTAGGTTAAGTCCGTGGATTTTAGACTCGGAATACATTTGTCTGTGTTTTTAATAGTTTCTGACTTTCTAAGTCGCTATGTAATAAAATATTGAAAATTATATAAATGTTGTAGTTAAGCAGTTATCAAACTTTTTGGCGACGGAACCACTGAGCTTGTTATTTATCTGACTAGTTAATTATAATCTGCTCTAGAATTCAGCAATAAACTCATTATTGTTACATAATTGAAGTGACGAGTTATTATTGGCCTGAAGAGCTTATAAATAAGCAAATAAGTGACATTCATTAATATTCATGGTGTATTACAGAGGCGAACGCTGGCTCGGTTCATCCACGACTCGCATCATTTGGTATATAAAATAACCTACTCCTCAAATCTACTAGGTATCATTAGGTATATATAGACAGACATATAGTTATTTGTAAATATAGATATATAGATTATTTATTGCAATGAAAATAAAACATGTTACAGTACATAGGCAAGCTTAATGTCTAAAAAGATTGTCTAACAGCTAACCTTTAGGAGAAGTGAGCAGCGATTGTGGGTGCATGACCGCTAATGTTTGGCAATATTTTTTATTGAGAAAATTGCTTTTACATGCTACATACATAAATACTTTTACATGCTATAAATAAATATATATATATATATATATATATATATATATATATGTACAAATAATACAATCTATAGTACTTACATATAATAATATACTGACTCTGTCAAAGTTCTGTAGATTCGTCTTGGTTTTTGTGAAAGTGTTCTTTAAGCAAATTTTCATATATTTTATATATTATGATTGATGATGCTTTACGAATATAAAGAGGTAGTCGGTTCCACTGCGAGCTGCTGGGACTGTATACCAATCTGGACATTTGCTGTATTATTTAGTTATATTTATTTAGTTAGTTTTGGAGAAATGAACTGTGTAAATAATATAATTTATTTTTTTGGCATAATATCTAATAATCTATAATACTGTAAGTTTATATTCTAGTTATAAGCACATATAGACAAATCAGCTTGGATATGTTTTTGCGTTTGTAGTATACGGTTAGCAATTATTATTGCAAAATTAACATATAAATTTATTTAATATTATTTAGATAGTACATATTAAACGTATGTATTAATTATGATTTTTACATCCAACCTAATCTTATTATATTTAATATTGTTCTTTCTTGACTATTATTTTAAGTAATTTATTGATTATTGGTTTATTTATTATATATATATTTTTTATTATTTATTCTTATTTATTAAACATACAACCATTATAGTTACAGGAGGTTCTTAGGAGACCTTGCATAACTTTTTGAGATATCGGAACTGCATTCACAGAAAATATTTTTAAAAAACATCACCCCTTGTCTAATTGTCTGCTCTGGTGACAAGAGGGCTGGTTCTTTCCTCGCCCAGAGATTCAGCGTAGCGATTCAGCGAGGAAATGCGGCCAGCGTTCTTGCCACCATGCCGCGCGGATACGATTTATATTTAAATTAGGTTTTACGAAACCTAGGTTTTTTTTTGTTTTAGTTTATTTTTTATTTGTAATTTTACACAACATCTTTTTTTCATGCTGTTCAATCCTGTTTCTGTACGCACTTCAAGTAATTTTAATATCTAAATATTTTATTTATGTTTTTATAATGTTTTAATGTTTAAATAAATAATTATTATTATCACTAAACTAATTCTGGTACCTCAGTAGGTACTTTAACTTTAATAAATTATTTAGCAAAGCATTTGAACACATATCGATCTCAGCTTTAGACAAAATAACTTGTTTTAACCAAATTTCACTATGACTTAGTACCCAAATTGTTTGACCTTTAATTAGGTAAGTTTGTTTCAAGCCTTCCTAAAATCAATTTTAGAGGTAAAATCAAATGCCTAATTGATTTGGTCGAAGTAAAGTTTTCCCTAGCAAATATAGTATTGGAATACTCCAAACAACTAAGCTTTGTAAATGATATCCAAACCATCAATCTTAGACAAGTATTTTAGTTGTCCCGACTCTCTCTATTGTTTATTTATTTTGGTCACATCAAAAGATTATTTATTTATTAAAACTTCATTACACAATATATACAAGGGGCCGACTTAATGTCGCTAGACATTCTCTGACTGCCAACCTGACTATATGGAGTCAAACTTATCGTTTTTCATGATTATTCACATTGTAGCATATTATTAAACAGAATAACACCACGTTTTATTGTTAATATCCACAGTAACTAATTTACAAAATAAAAAATTTGAACTTGACATGTCCATTTTCCATATAAATGAATAAATGATTGATAAATAAATGATAATTGATTGATTGTCCGTGCAAAGTACGGGAAATCACTCGTCGTAATGAATAGTAAAAATGCTTACTCTTTTGTACACGTATAAAGCACACATTGGTACATACACATACACACACACATTGAATTTACAGCCCTTTATACAATTTACTACCGCTCATTCGTTTTTTTTTCAGAATTTTTGCACGATTACATGTCACGTGAGATACGGCAAAAGAGGCCGTTTAGTCACGGTTCAAACATAAAAAGTGTTATTCTTAGTTTAGGCGACAATACTACATGGACGGGATAGCGAAATATGTCACAAGTGGGCTGGTACTTGATAGGTATATCAATAATACTATGCTCGACTTTTAAATAATAATAATATTTTTTAAATAAAAAAACAGGAACTGTCGGTTATTTTTATTATTTAAAAAAAAAAACAAACTAATATTATAAATGTGAAAAAGCTTTGTCAGTGTGTCTGTATGTACATACATATGTCTATTGTCTCGCCTTCGCACCTATAAAACTAAATCGTGTTTTAAATAAATGAGTTAGATATGTTTCTTAAGACCTAGGCATGCACGGTCTATTCTATGACAGGGGTCGCACAGTGGGATGCAATTTTTCTTAATGTACGCATTTGGTGTGCTCAAGCCTTTATTGCCTTTTGCTGTATTGAATATTGAAATGAAAGATACGTAAACTATTAATTATATTTCTTTTGACATTGCTTGATATTGTTATTTACAAAAAAATAATAAATATATATATAGTAAAGTAAGGTATCACAATTCTTTCGGGGTGGTAATAAATAAATATTTCCAGACAGGTCACACAGCGCCATCTAGTTTCCGTGGTAAGCTACGAGGCTTGTGTTACGGAAACTAGATGGTTGATAAACTACATATTATACATATAAACACCCAGACCGAGACAAATTATACAATGTACAACTTGCCTCCAGTGGGAATCAAACCCACGACCTCCCGGGTTCACGGCAACGTTTGTTACCACTAGACCACGGAGGAGGTCGATATATAATAATAAAAAACAAAAACCATGTATTTTTCAAATGATAATTCCTGAGCCGCCATAAGCAAAAAAGCATAAGGAAGGTTTTAGTGGATGAACATGTTTATTTTTTACTTATTCAGAAAACATGAAAAGTGCCAAAGCTTTCCGAAGTGGATAATGTATATTCATTTGTCTTCGTTTCTGAGGCAATTCGCAAGGGTTCGGCTTAAGGGAGGTTACGTCGGAGAACAACGTTGGCCTACCTGAAGTTAGACTGTCTAATTTAAAAACACAGTAGCTTTGAAATAAAAAATAAAAAATGAGGATATTTATAGAACATATTTATGGAAAATGTAATATTATTATTATTCAAATTAAAATTCTAATTAAAAATTCTTTATTGTCAAGACTGTTTACATTGGTATAAAGAGGTGATGTACATTACTTAAATTTTAAACAATCTGCCCACAATAGGCGTACAATAATTCTATATTATAAATATAATTAACATTTCGTCAAACAAATACATTATCAATAAAAAATAATAAACTTTAAACAATAGCATTATTATTATTATTAAAACAAAAATTTAAAAAAAAAACATTTATCTACTAATTTATCTAAATTAAATACTATTTTATAATGAATGTCCAAAATTAATTAAAATTATAAATGTCAAAATATTAAAATTTAAATTAGTAAAAGAGACAACCTAATAATTTAAAGTTTATTATCATAAAAAAAATCTAAAATTGTGAAATAACATTTTTGCAACAAAAATTTGATAAGGATCTTTTTAAATAATATAGTCTCTAGTTCCTTAATGTAATTTGCTTGGAATTTTGTTGTAAATTTTTGGCGCCATGTGTAATATGCTTCGGTGTATCAATGCAGTATTTTGACGTGATTATTCTACAATAATTAACGACTCCACATATTCATATTGGTGGAAACGTAATGACGACGTGAATGCGCTATTTATTCACCACGCCCACGAATTCGTTTGTTTTCCTACAAAGCGAAGTGTGAGAAACGTGCGTAGCGTGTCCGTGCGCACCAATTAAATAGCCTCTTTACGTGCACTCCGCGGCACGGGAACCGTGGTGTTCTATGACAATTGTATGTAAGAAACGAGCATTTTTTATTGGTAAATGTTATAACGACCGTATCTTCTTCGTATCTTTCGTCCGTACTCTTCCGGGGTAGTCAGAAATCACGCTTTTCTATTCATTTCATTTAGCGGATTCACATTCAGCCAACTTTACTAATGGCTCATCACGACAAGTGGCAAGCTCGTCGATATCTCTAGCCTACTAAACTCGAGTAATATCACAAATAGAAGGAATGAAACCCATTATTTTATTGGTCTTCAATAAATAATATTTTTGTGTTTTTGACCAGGAATTGAAATTTAACATCCTACGGTCATAATCAAATAATTATTGATTTGCATTTGCCTATTAATCGTAAACTTTACGTTACAAGAAGACAAATTTCTAAACATTCCATGGATTCACCGTGCGGGTGCATAGTCCACCGTGTGAAGGAAAAGTGAAGAGAGTTGAGAATAATGGACTGACTATAGGCTGATTTACAAAGATGGCACATTTTAGTTATATCTGAATCTTTAATAATTCCTGTAGCGGGATTTGTAGCGCAAACGTAATATTGTTAAAAAGTGAATTATTTTTTTTACTGACTTTTTTAGCCGAGCATATCCGAATTTATGTCATAAGTACAAAAAAAATATACACGAATTTCAACTCTAACAACATCTTACAGTGTCCATTAGTTAAAGGAATGCAATATAACTATTACGTTTGTGCTTAAGTACGAGACGAGTTCGCAGAGCAATTTCACTATTTGTATGCTACCTGGGTTTTTATATTAAGCAGCCGAGTTGCTTAAGAGAAAAAAAAAACAATTTAGCTCCGAGCTGAGAGACTCAATTTCCGCATCTTGCTTGGAAACTTCGCCAGAAACAATCTACCTACAATTTAAATTTGATGTTTGTATAGATATAATTATTATTATTTTATAGACTCCAAGTAAGAAAATATAATAATAATAAAATTATTTATTGTTCACAAAATATACAAAATAAAAATATGTACATAGGCGAGCATAATACCATGAAGGTATTCTCTACCAGCTAACCTTTGGGAGAGTGATAGATTTATATGATAGGTGTATGAGATTATTGAAATAAATGTAAATATATTAGAATTAAATAATTAAGTACATAAAAATATAAATACTTTATTTAATATATATTACATAAATTCGGCCTACACAAATACTTATATACCTAAATACAATCCATATAATACTTATATAAATAAATATAATAAATACTAATATGTCAAGATGTCGAGATTAGGGTTCATTTTGATTTTTAAGGAATTATCAAATTATCATTTTTTATTATTATTTTTTATACTGAACACGACATGTGACATTATTATTATTATAAAATTACTTAAATTTTATTGTGAACAATAATATATGTGTATTTTTTACTAAATTCAATGTATTTTTTATTAATATTCGTCCAAAGATATTGTATTGTAGTATAGTACTTATATGTATCTATGTTGTATATGTAGTTTATATAGTAATTTATATATGTATATATATGTACGTCGTATATGTATTGTATATACCCACTTATATATGTAATTTAATACTTTAGTTGTAAGTATATTGTATTTATCTTTTCCTTAATATTTGTTGTTTATTTATCATAACCTTACCTTTTATGTTTCAATGTCCCGAAGGTTAATTGGAAGAAAGTGCCTATAGGCATTATATCCGCCTTTTGTTTATTTAACAATAAAGTTTTAAAATAAAAAATATATAAATATTAATATTTCCTGTTTTGTCACCAAAAACGTGATGTCATAAATCTTAAGTTAAATATTAACTAAGAAAAACTTAAGTGTTGCGAAATTTGGTCGTAAAACCCGATTTGACTTAAGAAAAACTTAGCTAGGAAATAATTAAGTAGAGCTTCGAGGAACTGGCTGATAGTCTACCAACTAGAGAATAAAACAACATTACGGACATTGTTGAGATATATTAATGCCTAATATATTAATTTGTTTTGGTAAAATGGAGGAAAATAGTTTTTTTTTTCTATTTTGCTCTGTCTCAAATTAGATATACGAAAGTGAAAATATGTCCAAAATGCCCGTAATTTTATTTCACAAAAAGTTGAATGACAGTTCTCAAAATACTTCAAAAATATTTGAATATGTTGGATTGTGCTACCGAGAGGGATGCAAAAGGGTTATACCGTCTCAAGTTTACTGATTTATGCCGTAAAAGGTAAATAAATAAAAATATAATTATATATAAATAAAGGTAACATATGGAATGGTTATAATATCTTTCATATACGATATAGTAAAATAAATGAAATAAGATACATGTAAGATAAATATAAACCAAATTTTTTTTTTAAAATGGTGTCATCGCATTATTTAAATGGTTCATAAGTTATGTAATAGTATCATATGTAGTATATGTATTATTAGTATTTAATATATCATAGTTATTAGCAAAACATTTTTTTTTAAAACAACTGCCTCCGTGGTCTAGCGGTTAAATCGGTGGATTTAGACTCGGAGGTACCGGATTCGATTCCTGGTCGGGACACAAAAATATTTATTAATGTAAATAAATGCATTTAATAATTATTTAATTTATTTGTGATATTTCTCAAGTTTGGTACGAGCTTGCCACTTGTCATGATTGGCCTGAGAAGTTGGCTAAATGTGAATCCGCTTATTTATAAGCGTGGTTTCTGACCACCCAGAAAGGGAAACGGTCGTGATGATACTTTACATAGTTATTAGTATGTATTTAGTAATATAATTGTATTTATAGGTATGTATATAGATTTATTTATTATTATTATATATAAATATTTGCACCTACCTTACATTTGAAATGGTCCACATTGTCCCTAAGGTTGGCTGTCAGATAATGTCTAGCGGCATTAAGTCCGCCCCTTGTATAGCATGCAATACAGTTTTAAATAAATAAATATTTCAAATAGATTAGATAGATAACTACTTTAACTAGTTATATAATTCTGCATTTGCGTGTACATATTTTTATTTCAAAACAAAATAAATCTATTTTACAACTATTGCCACTCAAAACTTGGTTCTGGAAGATGAAAGGTTATCAAAAGTCACTAAAAGTATTTTTATAAAACCTCGTAAAAATAACGAAGTCTGGAGAAGCGAAGAGACTCACTTAACTGAAGAATGTTTTCGAAAAAACTTAACCGAATTATGCTAAAATTTTCTTTATCAAAGATAGCAGGTGCCACGCAGAGGAAACATTAAATCAATATATAAGTGCTTCTTTACTGAAACATCAAACAGAATAAATTACACAACAGAAAAATAACAATTTAAAAATGATAATTTATTAAGCTATTGCATAGCTTTTATCGCGGGCTTTGAGCGCGAATCAAGAAATTCCGTAACGAAAATAAACCTAACACCCCCACCGACCGGCACAGCGGTGCGGCGTTTAAAGCCGTGCATCGTCTAACGTCATTTAGACGGCAGACTTCGGCACTGTGTTTGTGTGCGTGCGACTAGACGTATGCGTGTAGACTAGCTGCTAACTGCTCATAAATGATTCTATCTCTTTAAGACACAATGCTAGGTGAGACAGCGTGCTTTGTGACCGCGTCCACAAGTAATATAAAAAACTTGAATTGATATCAAAGAAAAAAAAACTGCATAAATAATTATAATTGCATAAGTTGATAAAAAATGCTATGCTTTACCGCGGCAGTCCCCGAGTACGACACGTATTTTTTTATTATTGTTATTATTACACCCCATAGAACACAGCGTCCTAGACCTCCACAGTTGAAGATGGGCCTTCCAAAACATATATCTAGAGAATTTGGCCTACACTCGCCACGCTGGTCAGACGGGTTGGCAAAGATTTAATGTCAATGTTTAATGACAATTCCACAAGTCGGTATTAGTGGAACCAAAACCGACTGCTTAACGTGCTCTCCGAGGCATATATACATAGGAAAAGTGTATTTCTCATTGGTACATGCCGGGGGAGTTTGACCTCCGTTTGACCGCCTCCGTGGTCTAGTGGTAACAAACGTTGCCGTGAACTCGGGAGGTCGTGGGGTCGATTCCCACAGGGGGCAAGTTGTACATTGTATAATTTGTCTCGGTCTGGGTGTTTATATGTACAATATGTATATATTTACATTTTAAAAAAGTATAATATGTAGTTTATCAACCATCTAGTTTCCGTAACACAAGCCTCGTAGCTTACCACGGAAATTAGATGGCGCTGTGTGACCTGCCTGGAAATATTATTATTATTATACCTTCGTAGGATTTTAAGGAAAGCGTTCTTACAACCGAGCCATCACCGCTATAATTCATATTTGCAACTAAAAATATCTAAAATTAATGCATTTTAATACTGACAAATAAAGATGTACCATTGTCTAGCCATTTTACGTAGAAATATCAATATATTTTGTATTTAGCAGGGTTATATACCTTAAAATTAGCAAGCTGAAGTGGCAATGGGCCGGACACATCTGCCGCAGAACCGACGATCGATGGGGCAAACGGGTTCTAGAGTGGAGACCACGTCACCCCCGCCAGATGGACAAATGACCTAAAGAAGGTCGCTGATGGGGGTTGGATGAGGGTAGCGAAAGATCGCGTTAAGTGGCGAGCCTTAGGAGAGGCCTACATCAAGCAGTGGAGAGATACAGGCTGATGATGATGATGATATACCTATGGTAGGTATCTATGGATCTTGATTATCTTGTTAACGCGTCTGCGATTCTTTATAAACAATTGTTATTTTCTAGTAAAAATTGTTCTGTTTTCTGTTCGTCTGTTGTTTTCTTTTTCGTAAAAAAACATGTTAATACAAGCAGTGCCTATATATTTTCTTCGATTATTTAAGATTCTTTACATTTTGTCTCAGGGCCCAACGAATGACGTATAAGTTAAATTTATGATATCATGAAATATTACCTGTTTTGTTTTTGCTAACATAGCGTAAGGCAATATACGAGAAGCAAGCTCATGTTTGTTTGTAAATGTGAAAACTCTGTCCTCAATATTTGACCGGTCTGTAGTCTGCCTTTGCTTCAGCTAATTATGCAGTGCGCCGGGTTCGATGATTTCCCAAAGGAAGCCGACTGTCCTATGCACAATTTTAATCATACACCAACTAGAAAGAGATTTTATCAGGACAAATACAACCGGGATTGCGAGAGATAATTTACTGGTCCTCTCTTGGCTGTATTTATTTATTTATTCAAGCTACAGTAAATATATGATTCATAATAATTGTCGAAATACGGAAAAGGGTTGGTATGAAGGAAAGCATAGGGACAAAAATAAGGAAAAGCATGCTACGATGGTTCGGGCATGTTGAAATGATGAGCGATGAAAGATTGACGAACCAGAATTATATAATGCGAAAGTTGTGGGTGAAAGAGGCCCTGGCAGACCGAGACTCACATATCACGATCAAATAAATAAAACACTGACTGAAGGTGCATTAAAAAGTCTTCGTAACCAAAGGGCATGTATGAACAGGTTAATGAATGTCGACGAAGCGAAAGAGGTATGTCGTGATCGTGTCAAATGGCGCTCAATTGTCTCTGCCTACCCCGCAAGGGATCTGGCGTGAAGATATGTATGTATGTATGTATAATAATTGCTGTACAGGGACTTTATTATTCCTAGTCTCTACAGTCTGCACCTGCCTGTCTGGTCACTATATCTGGTATATAACTCTTGAATCTCTGCAGCACGGCGAGATGTAGCTTCTCTGAGCGTGTTCTACCGACTATACTATGGCGAGTACTCCGAAGACCTCTATAAACTGATTCCTTCCTCCCTATTCCGCAACCGAACCACACGTACAGGTCAATATGCACCCACATACCGTAGTCACCATCCCTTCACGTGCGTATAAATCTGAGTTCTGAGGACTCATACATCTGTCGCACAATAAATATATGAAATGCTCTTCCAGCCTCTAAGTTTCCACTTTCCTATAACCTGGAGTCCTTCAAGCGAAGTGAGAAAAAGCATCTAGTCAAGCTGGTATAGTGTTAGGGACTGATTTCAAATTTTAGCCAACTTAACTATAGGCCAATCATGACAAGTGGCAAGCTCGTCGATGTCTCCAGCGTACCAAACTCGAGAAATATCACAAATAAATTAAATATAAATGAAATGTATTTATTTACAGAAATCAATATTTTTGAGTCCCAACCATGAATAATACCCTGTACCTCCTAGCCTAAATCCACGGACTTAATAGCTAGACTTCGGAGGCAGTTACAAGCGAAAGACATGCGGGCGTCAAATCCTTTTAAGAACCTATAGTTATTAGATCATTACAGCCCCTAGAACACAGCGACTTCCAGAACATATATCTGGAGAATTTGGCCAACACTAAACACGCTGGCCAGACTGGTTGGTGAATATCTAATGTCAATTTTTAATGACAATTTAAAAACGATTCCACAAGTTGATATTAGTGGAACCGGGACCGAGGGCTTAACGTGCTCTCTGATGCACGGGAACGGTTTTGTTGTAAATTTATGACATATGTAGGAAAAATGTATTTATTACATGCCGGGTTTTGAACCTTGTAGGATTTAAAAAAGGCGTTCTTATAACCGAGCCACCGCCACGCCTTAGATATAGATATACAAACAACAACTGCCAGTACTTAAACCATTAAATGAAATTAAAAAATGCACTAAAACAATATGTAATAGTGAGACATTGTCGTACATTGCGTCGTTAAAACGCGATATGACATTCCTGAACATGATTAGTGGATGCCAAAGGACGATAAAAACAAGCAATGTGTTTTCATTAATTTCAGTAAAGGTGGCGTGTAACAAATGTTAGTAACTTGTCACGACAAATGATTAAAAATAGCCTCTTTTCATAGACGTATTTTTTAAACTAAGGACAAGTCTATAAAAACAATAGGAAATTTGTATGTAACGTTTTTTTTTTGCATTATTATTTTTTTTATTATACTAGCACGACATGTGACCTTGCGCACACCTGATGGTAAGTGGCGAGCGATGTCCATGAATGTTAGCAACTGGAATCAGACAATCATGACTGACATCAGTCCCTAATACTATGCTGGCTTGACTAGACATGACGGTTATTCGAGCCTGATCCCGAAACGTGATAATACACTACAAATTTATTGCATTTTTTTTGCAGTTACAAAAGGCTGTTTATAAACTTTAATATTAGTTTAAAAATATTGTGACGTGATGGCGCACAAAACAAATAAATCAATCTCTCATACATTTATTTGTTATTTTAGTAATTTTACATTTTTTTTATGTAACTAATGATTACGTAAGGACGTAATGAGCGTTGGTGGCTCAGCTGTAGAAACACGTTCCTTAAAATCCTACAAAGGTCGGTTCAAACCCCCCCGGCATGTACCAACGAGAAATACACTTTTCTTATGTACATTTATTATAGATTTACAACACTCGTGCCTGAGAGAGCACGTTAAGCCATCGCTAACGCTCAATCAAGTGACAAGCTCGTCGATGCTTCTAGCGTATCAAACTCGATGAAAATGACAAATAAATTAAATTATTAATCACATTTATTTATTTAAATTAATAAATATTATTGGGACACCAAGATTCAACCTGTATTAATTAAATTATTTAATAAAAATGTTTTTTTACAATGAAACAAACAAGGGACGACTTAAGATTCAGACAAAAGAAGTATGTTAATTAGGAAATCACTAATGCGTTACCGTTTATTATACGATTTTTGTGACATTTATTAACTTCATTATTATTAATTTGACGCTGGTCCTAAGCTTGCATTTATAGTCACCGCGAGAAGGCGTAAAAAATATACTTTTTGGGCTAGTCCTTTATATTTATGTCTATGGTCTTTTTACAATGAAATTGCCATTAGGAAAGTGACATTTGGTTTGACTGCTCGCCTAACTGCATGATTAATGGCAGCGAGAGACAATTTTTTAATAGTAATGAAGCAATAACAAGCAATGACGCAATTTGTCACGCTTGTATGGTTAACAAAGATGTCATGTAATGTTTTCAATACACTCTTTTTCTTCAAATTTACTTAATCTTATCATTTTTTATTACGAAGTGATTAAACTTCAAGAGACACTGAGTGTACATTATTTGAGAAATGTAGAAATTACTTTTTAGGAAATAAAATGACGGACATTCAGACATTTTTTCAGTTTCATATACTTACCTAATATTAGACAGAGAAAGCAAGAATTTCTTATTACATACATAGATATCTTCACGCCAAATCCCTGGCGGGGTAGGCAGAGATAATTGAGCGCCACTTGTCACGATCACGACATACCTCTTTCGCTTCTTCAACATTCATCAACCTCTTCATACATGCCCCCTTGTTTCGATGGCTTTTTAATTCACCTTTAGCTAATGTTTTAGTTATTTGATTATGATAGGCAAGTCTTGGTCTGCCAGGGCCTCTTTTACCTACAACTTTCGTATTATATATCTGGTTCGTCAATCTCTCTTCGCTCTTCCTTTCAACATGCCCGAACCATCGGAGCATGCCTTACCTTATTTTTGTACCTATGCTTTCTTTTATAGATCCTTTTACGTATTTCGTTATTACGTATACGGTCCATCAAAGTTCCGCATATCCGACGTAAAGACCTCATTTCTACTGCATTAACTCTACTCTCATGCGTATTCTGACATATCCACGTCTCGCTTCCATGCATAAGGTACATACATCCTTTAGGTATTAGGCAAGCTCCGAATCGAGTCATCTTCAAAAATATGGTTTACAAACACTTTCTAACTAGATTGTCCCAAATTTATGTCTCTCTTTCATGTCCTCATTATCCTCAATTGCAGCAACATCATATTTCACTTCCCTCATCATGTAAGTAGTTTTATTTTTATATTATTGTTTATTTATGATGTAATTTATGTTTATATATATTTATATATTACGTATTTATGTATTTGTATATGTATTAGTATGTAATATTGTTATGTATGTATTAATACTGTTAAGAATAACTTAATTATTGATTGCACCTACTACCTATACTGTCTAAATGTCCTAAAGGTTTGGCTGTCAGAGAATGCCTAGCGGCATTAAGTCCGCCTTTGTACATAGTGCAATAAAGTTTTAAAATAAATAAATAAATCAGTGTTGGTACTAGCAAGGCATTGTGTATGGCGAGTCGAACTTTATCACTGACATTTCAACTGGCGATCAGTGACCCCAGGGCCCAATTAACACAAGAAATTCCTCTATTTTACCAATACAAATATATAAAGTAAAACACCATTACGAGTCAGAAACCACGTCCTTTTTTATTAACGAAGCGTGTTTACATTTAGTCAACTTTACTATAGGCCCAGGTGATACGACTCCAGCCTGAAGGGCCGCCGCGGGAGGTCGCATGCCTGAATCACCATGAGGCCTCCTACTCCTTAGCGCCTATGGGCTAAAACTCTATAAACAGTCTCTCTTTTACTGTGTCTTAAGTCTTAGTCTGAGTCGTGGCTACGACACTAAGTTTGTGGATTTAGATTCAGAGGTACTGGGTTCGATTCCTGGGCACAATCATATAATATGTGTAAGTGAATATCACAGAAACTGCCACATAATGTGTATTAGAGTATATAATAAAATTCCTAGAGAGATACGAGAGTTACCCATAAAATGTTTTACTATTGAGTTAAAGAAAATTCTTTTTGACAACTGTTTTTACTCAATAAAAGATTCAAACATGCACATTTTGACATTAACATTGTATTATAATAATTAATACTTACAATAAATTGACAAGAACAATATTAAACATTAGTAAATAAATATAAGCATATTGTATGCCCATAATATGTGCAGATTGCATCATCATGACATGTACATACAACTGTAATTACAATAAACAATCTATACAATATATAATTTTTAATTTGAATTTGGTAGCTAGAGACATCGACGAGCTTGCCATAGTTTCTGACCACACCGGATGGGAAATGGTCGTAATGATACTTTACTTTTTTACTTTTAATTAAAGGTAAAATTTTGTAAAATATTAAGTTAATATCGGTCGTCTTAGAACTCGGCTGTAGGGTGTAGCAGACGGGTCTGAAGCAAATCTCTTGTCGCAGACTCCGGCATATGGTTGGAATAAATCAGCCAGGAGCTAGTGCAATTTAACTGCTGGCATTTAGAACAAAGCTTCCCTATTAAACAGCGATTACTTCCACGTGATCTCGTAAGTGTCTCGCTGCATTTGTGCTGATTAATTTGCAGCTGAAATTTATGCATAGAGAGAGATAGATGTCGTGCGTTTATTAATAAAAAAGATGGAAACCTAAAATACTTAGAATATGCGTTTTAATTATGATTGAAATTATATTATATTATATTATATTATATTATATTATATTATATTATATTATATTATATTATATTATATTATATTATATTATATTATATTATATTATATTATATTATATTATATTATATTATATTATATTATATTATATTATATTATATTATATTATATTATATTATATTATATTATATTATATTATATTATATTATATTATATTATATTATATTATATTATATTATATTATATTATATTGTAATATATTATATTTTGAAGTCTATTTTGGATATACTAAAACCATAATGTGTTATTGATACTTATCATTATTGTTGTTTACTTATTTTTTCTTCTTTACTCATATTTTTCTTTTTTACTAATTGTTGTTTAACTTCACTATCTGACGTTACCTATTTATATAATCTGTGTTTTACGTTGTTGGTAACATACTTAACAATTTGTTTATTTAAATGTTATTATATATATATATAAACGTTGAAATTCGTCAGAGAACCAAAGTTACTGACATAGCATTCAAAATTAGCAAGCTGAAGTGGCAGTGGGCCGGACACATCTGCCGCAGAACCGACGACCGATGGGGCAAAAGGGTGCTGGAGGGGAGACCACGTACGGGACGACGCAGAGTGGGACGACCCTCCGCCAGATGGACGGATGACCTAAAGAGGGTCGCTGGTGGGGGTTGGATGAGGGTTGCAAAAGACCGCGTGCAGTGGCGAGCCTTGGGGGAGGCCTATATCCAGCAGTGGAGAGACACAGGCTGATGATGATAATAATGATATATATATATATATATATATATGTGTTTCTGTTTGTTAACCTAAATATATATATAAAAAAAAAGTAAAGTATCATCACGACCGTTTTCCTTCCGGGGTGGTCACAAAACACGCTTATAAAGAAGCGTTCACATTTAGCCAACTTTACTACAGGCCAATCATGACAAGTCGCAAGCTCATCGCTGTCTCTAGCGTACCAATCTCGATAAATATCACAAATAAATTAAATATCCATTTTATTTTATTTATTTAAATTAATAAATATTATTGAATCCCGAGCAGGAATCGAACCCGGTACCTCCGAGTGCAATCAACTTACCCGCTAGACCATGGATTATATTATATTTTAGTTTGATTTTTTATTAGCAGAGATGTACTCAATTTCTTAATAGGCAAACCTACGATGGTTTAACGGATACTGTCTGGGTTTTCTTAAAATCCAGTAAAGGTCGGTTCGAATTCCGACATGTCGTCATGATCATGATCACAGCCCCTAGAACAAAGACCTGCACTGTTGGAGATGATCCTTCCAGATTTTTCTGGAGAATTTGACACTTGCCACGCTGGCCAGACGGGTTGGCGAGGGACTGGTGTCAATTTTTAAAGACAATTTATTATAGGTCTAGGACTCTGTGTTCTAGGGATTGTGATGAAACGCATGGATGAAACTTATAAAATCTTGGCCGACAAAAATAGAGAAAAATAAAAACGGATATTATTCCGCCATTTTGCACGGCCAATATCTGAATAAAACTCATCAGAGACGGACGCCAGATAGATTAAATTTCTGACATTGATCGTGATCGAAAAGTAAACATATGAGTCTCTTATGAGGAAGCAGAAATTTTCCGACAGAAAAATAATATTAACTCGGCCTCCGAAAAGCTACATTCGTATAATTTAGATTCAAAACAAAATGGCGATAGACACTTAAAAGACAATGCATTTAATACAAAGGAATGTTAATAAGAAACGTATGTGCAAGACACAATTGTGGATTAGCTCGTTATACGAAATAATTATTATGTAGACGGCTTGAGACGAGATACAATATACAAAAGCTACGTTACAGTATCATGGATCTGTTTATTAAGGTCTTATGTTACAGTTACCATGATCGTTACATATAGAGATAAGATTATAGAGCTCTCCAGAACACTCATCGTAGTATTGCTTGTAGCACACGCTTGAAGAGGCCATATCTCGATTCGAGAGTATTAGCACTGTAGAATCGTCCACTATTCGAATCGCACGCTTCTGCAAGACACGAAGAGCATCTGTAAGGTATCGGAACCATCCCAGAGATAAAGCATAACTCTCAGTGAGGGCGGGAAAAAATATATCACTTTTAGTGTCTTCAGATTTTGGACGCTGTTTTGATGTTTAATAGCAATTGATGATAACAACGGCCTTAATCGTTAAACATATTATTCCGTTCCATCCGAGATAGTATCAAGGAGATTGGTAACATTTACCCTCTGTATAGCGAGCTAATATGTTGGCAGAAATAATTGACTGCCTGCCTGTCTCCAGACTTTTCCGTCACCGCTTTGACAACTCCTTGGCCAGGCGCCTTCCTGAAGGTCCCCATACGCCGATCATCTAGACCCCAATCGGGTCTCTTGTCATCGCTCTGCACAATCCCAGAGGGTTCTAAGATTGGGGGAACACAGTCCGAGCTCCAAGACGAAGGCACACCGCCATGGTTAGTGTATTTCGATCAAGGAGTGTGCCAACCGATGCTGAGGGAAAAGCCTGCAACCAAAGACCCGACTCTCTAGTGGAAACGGCCATGAGACGAGACCGCTCTTTCATGTTACTGGCAGATATCCTCGTCTCATAGTCGTTAGATTTTTAGTGAATTCGGACCGAAAGCATTTGGACATGCTACTGAACAGGTATCTCTAGCATCTGATAAGTACGACCGCTCAACGGAACCCAAAGATGGGTTAGTGATTCTCCCGTAGAGCTCGACAGTACTATGTACAGACGACAGCAGTGCTACACTAGACATTTTATATAAATTGTTTTTACAACAGGTATGTTATATTTATTATTTATTTATTTATTTAAAACTTTATTGCACTATGTACAAGGGGCGGGCTTAATGCCGCTAGGCATTCTCTAGCAGCCAACCTTTGGGACAATGCAGAAAATTTTGATTATGAGGTAGGTGCAAAGGGCTTAAAAAAGAAACTTATTAAAAATATTAAATAAACTTAATCTAAGATAAAACAATACATATTAATATACACACCAATACATACAAATATGTACGCAATAATACATATACTACACACTATATATATATATATATATATATACTACATACAATATATCTTACATACACTGTTGGGAGCTGTTTAAGTAATGTGAATATACAATCTTTTTAAAGAGTGCTCAATTGGGCGCTTGGCGAATTTCTACCGGCAAATTGTTCCACAGATTCGCGGCCACCACTGCGAAAGAGTTTGACTTGAAGCTAGAGTGATGAGATGGGATAGACAAAACATAATTGTGGGCCGAGCCAAGTGACCTGTTATGAAGTGACGAGAGATAGGCAAACTTGTCCTTGAGGTATTTCGGTGTCGCAGGCCATTAAGAATAGAGAAGAGCAAGCAGAGGATTGGAGATGACAAAACCATTATATAGCTGCAGTACTACATTATTATAACTTTAATTACATAAATGAGTTATTACATTTAGTTAAAGTTAAATAAAATAAATTATGATAGACTTCTATTACTTGTATAATGAAGTCATTATTAATGGTTTTTTGTTTTTTTTTTTTTTAGTTACGTGGCAATGCAAATGTTGATACGACATATAAAACACGATCCATAATACTGTCTCCTCGCGAATTACGTGCACTTAACGAGCGTAAATCTCATCATTTGGTGTAATGAGCCCTTAAACACAGACTTAGGTGGCAACAAAGAGATGGGCGTTGTCTCCATTACACAAGTCTATCTGAAGGTAACGACAGACGCATTCTCTAAGTCATATTCCGTTTAATAATCTGATACGTGGGACTGGTTCACAAATGACCATATTAATTTCTGTACCACTTGTATGTGATCTCTGCCTCCATGGTTTAGCGGTTAAGTCCGTGGAATTATACTCTATTATAAGGGACACAAAAATATTTATTAAATTAAATTAATAGATTTGATTATTATTTAATTAATTTGTATTATTTCTCCAGTTTGGTACACTGGAGACATCGACGAGTTTGCCACTTCTCATGATTGGCCTATAGTAAAGTTGGCTAAATGTGAATCCGTTTATTTATAAGCGTGGTTTCTGACCACCCCGAAAGGGAAACGGTCGTGATGATACTTTACTTTACTTTACCACTTGTATGTGATCTCTGCCTCCGTGGTTTAGCGGTTAAGTCCGTGGATTTATACTCGTAAGTACCGGGTTCGATTCCTGGTCGGGACACAAAAATATTTATTAAATTAAATTAATAAATTTGATTATTATTTAATTAATTTGTATTATTTCTCCAGTTTGGTACACTGGAGATATCTACGAGTTTGCCACTTGTCATGATTGGCCTATAGTAAAATTGCCTAAATGTGAATCCGCGTTTTATATTATTTTTTTTGTTTATAAGCGTGGTTTCTGACTACCTCGAAAGGGATACGGTCGTGATGATAATGATTTAAAAAATGTAAATAATAGTTTTGATAATTTTATTGATAATCACCATCACAGCGTCCTAGACAGTAGAAGTGTATTTTATCTTCACATAATCTTTTTTTTTTTAATACCTATACTAAACCATGTGACTTTTTTTCATCCCGCAGGTATCTAGTGTTGCTTACCTGAAACAATTAAAAATTAAATTAGTAAATACACAAAATTTTATATTTATTATTTAAATAAAAAATAAACTAAAACAAAAACAGAAAAAAACCTACGTACAAAACCTAATTTAAATATAAATCGTATCCGCGCGGCAAGGTGGCAAGAACTCGTTGAACTATAAGGGAAATATTATGTTTTAGGTAGTTATGGCATTTGGGGTCGCCACACTCTTAATAAAATGAAACCTTGCTCTTTTTCAAATTTGTGGGTATCAAGAGATAAACAGATATATATACCTCCATTGTTTCAACCCCAAATGCCACGAAGTTATAACTTTATTTAATGCTATTATATTTTATGTGCTTTCTAAATTCGGCTGTATGAGCAGCCGAACCGGCCTTTTTTGATGTAGAGGAAATGTGGCAAGCGGGAAAGGTATTATCGCACAGGTGGCATCGCCAACAAGACATCTTCCCTCAATACATGGTACCAGAATAATTAAATTAAACGTTGAATTGATTTATATATTTCTTTATTATTTTATCTACTGTCATCATTCAGATAGTGGAAGATACTATAGTGTCTAAAACTCTCGAACCAATGCAGCTTCGCCGAGATATGGCCTTCCCGAGCATGTTCTACAAGCAGTGAGTGTTCAGAAGAACTCCACAACCTTATTCCTGTTATTCTCTATTCCGCATGCACAATGCACATGTAAAAATTGCACACAATATCCCTACGCGTACATATACATTTAGAGACTTTTATGTCGTAGGTACGGTAAAGATGCTCTCTCCCAGCCAGTATGTTTCTCCATTTCTATAACCTGAAGTCCTTCAAGCGAATGGTGGCACTTATCGGCCGTCAGTGGCTGGCGTTAAATCCATTATTGGATCCAGAGTACCGCTTACATCAGCTGGGCGTAGTGTGCTGAGGACACCTAATGGGTTCCCCGTTGAACGGCGAGGCTGACCCTTTATCTACTCAAAGGGTCACCTGTCGCCAAGCGGAGTTTTTCCCCAAGCTCACGAGAATACGCCGGTATTTTATTTAATGTTATGTACTTAGTTTAGTTGATTGTTCTTAGTTTTTAGTATAGGTTTTTTAAAGGAACTATGTTAAGTTAAGATTTTAGCGAGCACCCATTCATCATAATTCTAGATAAATTGACAAGAAGTTGTCGAAACGGCTAACGAAAAAGTTTAGAGACAGGAAAGATGGCAATTATTTCTGCCAACGTATTAGCCTCGCTATACAGATGGGAAATGTTGCCAGTCTTCTGGGGACTATCCCTTAGGGGTCGTCTCTGGAGGCCTTTTTTTACTTTTAGTTTATTTTTTATTAGATTTAGTATATATATTATTTTTTTACTTTTAAGTAGTTTTAATCATTTCATTTAAATCATCATCATCATCAGCCTGTGTCTCTCCACTGCTGGATGTAGGCCTCCTCCAAGGCTCGCCACTTCACACGATCTTCTGCCACCCTCAATCCTTATCGATCCCCCACCAGCGACCTTCCTCAGGTCATCTGTTCATCTGGCGGGGGGTCCTCCCACTCTGCGTCTTCCAGTACGTGGTCTCCACTCCAAAATCCGTCTACTCCATCGTTCATCGGTTCTGCGGCATATGTGTCCAGCCCATTGCCACTTCAGCTTGCTAATTCACTTAAATAAATGACTTTAAAATAAAACAAAAAAAAACTTTTTATTATTGGCAACTTGTTATTAGCCATTAACTACCCATATTACTATATCTATATTTAATTTATCTAGCAGTAAGTAGTCCGTAAATATTAAATAAATATATATAAAAAGACAATTTCAGAGGAGTTTTATTTAATTTTGTTTTGTGTAATAATGTAGTACGTTTCTGCACTGTGCAATCTGTACACAGAACAGTAACGGTTTGTTTAATAGGACTGTTCTGTTGTCCTCAATATCCTGTGCCCGTAAATATATCGTGGTAATATCGAACGAATTTCGTTTCTTTTGCGAACTCCATGAGCTTATTTTTGTACTTCCTTATATGACGCCTGATTCTCATTTCTTTTTGGCAAATCTTACATTGTAAAATATACAATTGTCAAAAACACACGAGTTTAATTCATTTACTTAGTTTAGCGGTTAAGTCCGTGGATTTAGACTCGGAGGTATCAGGTTCGATTCCTGGTCGGGATACAAAAATATTTATTAATGTAAATAAAATAATAATTAATATTTAATTTATTTGTGATATTTCTCGAGTTTGGTACGCTGGAGACATCGACGAGCTTGCCACTTGTCATGATTGGCCTATAGTAAAGTTGGCTAAATGTGAATCCGCTTATTTATAAGCGTGGTTTCTGACCACCCCGAAAGGGAAACGGTCGTGATGATACTTTACTTTACTTTTATTTACAAGAAACTAGCTGACCCGTGGACGGAGTTCCGAACCAACAAATCCATCCTGGAGGAACTAGAGATAGGACAACGCCTTTTCTCAATCGTGCAATCACGCATTCTCACTTTCTTTGGACACGTGTCGCGGCGTGGAGATACATCCATTGAGCGCCTTGTAGTTCAGGGAAAAGTCGATGGCAAGAGAATGCGTGGTAGGTCTCCGATGAGAAGGCCTGACCAGGTCAAAGCAGCAATGGATCACCCCCTACATGAGTGCTCCAAAAAGGCTGCAGTTCGAGACGAGTGGCGACGGCTTGTTAAGCGTGCCACTGACACTCAAGTGACGACCACGACCACTCTGCCAAGAGTGTAGCGACTAAGAAGAAGCTGACCCGGCGAAGTCGTACCGCATGACAGTCAATGAGTACCCGTGTTACTTGTTAGCGAATATAAAATAAATATTATGTTAGATATAAAGATATCAGTTAATTGATTCGCAATGTTCCGTGGCCTAATTGTATTACATAAGGTCGTTTGACCTTGTTAATTATAAATTTAACTTTATAGTAAAATTAGAATTATTGTTATAAATTAATTATAGGTTTCTATATGCCTGAAATATAATATATTTAAATTTCATTTAATTGCGGCTCCGTTGGGAAAGATTAGATTTCCTTGGTCGCGGCATTATTAATAATAAAACAATTTTCAAAACGAATCACAGACAATTTTGCGACGTAAAAATTGATTTGACAATTGTTGTTTTTTTTTTAAATATATCATTTGTTTTCTATATTGAAGGAGCTTGATATAAATTTCTGAACGCATCCATATATATTTGACAACCAACATTGGTTGACAGGTACTAAACCCACGAACTTTTTGTATGGGAAAATGTTTGTAAAGTATTTTTCCAGGAATCCGTAAGTAAAGAAATATAAACAATTTAAAATACTTTTTAAAATTATTATTATTTTAAAATTAAAATATAAAAACTCCTCCAAATCGCTGTCCTGTGGCATGGTGCCCAATACACTAGCAGCATTTCTCTCTGAATTAAGATACTAAATGTTTGAGAAATAAAACTGCCAGCCCTATTATCACCAGAGAAGTCAATGAGCCTTGGAACAATTTATTTATAGAAAGCTTTTAGTTCTGATCCCCACGGGCCCATCGTTTCTACAGCAAACGTCGTAAGTAACTATTGGAAATCGCCTGTTCCGCTGCAGCACCAGCTCTAACAGAAGTGCCTTGAAGGTGGGAACGGGTTAGATAATACTAACAGGTTAAATCCCACACCAGAGATTGAACCAATCTTCAAGATACTAATGTCATTCCGTCTGGACGCTTGCCATCGTCTCGATTCAGAACGGTTGGTTCTAAAATGGATGGGATCGAGCGTCCTACGAATGAGATCATTAATAGCGCTATTACAGAAAAAGCGACCCGCACTTTTGGAACAGGACAGCCCGTGGTGACCAAGCTCATCTACATCTTTACCACATGGACAACGATGTGGTTCACACACGTTTATGTCCAGAACTAGGCAGACAGATATGCGTAAGTTGCTATTGTCTGTGAATTTAGTAGTGATTGATGATCACGTTTAATCATAGTTTATTTTATAAATATTCTTTAATAGTGTATTCATTTCAAAGATCTTAACATACCAATTATATGTATAAATTAACGTGTTTGTCGGTCGTCACCCAAAACGTATTCGCAGCAAAACACCACCGCAAACACGTCTTTTCTGCGTATAGATACGTTAGACCGAGCCGCGGTTACGCCTGGTTCTGACGTGCGGTGTTAAGGGCATTACAGCCAACCGCTTAGTAAATAATATATGATGTTTTGACACAAATACGGGTGTTGTAGTATCCTGTATAGATGAGAAGTACTGAAACACTTTATAAAAAAAAAAATGGAAATATTTCCCTGTTAACATAACAAACATCTATCAGATTTTCGTTCAAAAAGTCTAGCTACACCGTCTAAATAAGCCAACAATATTATAGAAGCGGTGGTGGCTCGGTTGTAAGAACGCTTTCTTTAACATCCTAAAGAGGTGGGTTTGAACCCCGGTATGTACAAATGAGAAAAACACTTAGTAAAGTATATTTATTGCGCCTATTTAATTTTAAATGGGTTATTTGTCATTTTTTAGTTGACACACTTTTAATATACCCTCCGTTTCCGCTTTCCGTTAGTGCACACCGCTCTTCACTATGCGTTTTGGTGTCTCTGCCGACGCGTGTCAACGCACCGCCGTTATATTTAAATTTCGTTATCAAACCGCAAAATACTTTGAGTGTGTACTTTTACCATCAGGACTATAATTCCTCGTGAAATTTGTGTTAGTGTTTATGGATCCACATCAGCCGAGAAGACGCCTGAAGTTTAGTGCATGCTTTCTTTTCCTGGAGACAGATCATTTCTCTAATTTCTCCGCACTGTCTCCATTTTCTCTTTTCCTACACCTTATTATTAGTGTGTCCCGCAGGTCCTTCGAGTTTTTTATATATTAAAAATTACCGCTAAATTAAATTCGCGTCAACCAAAATAGTTGCCGCACGCCACATGGGCTTGACCATTTTGGCCACCCCAATACTCATCATAGATCTAAACCACCGTTCCCATGCCTCGGAGAGCACGTTAGGTCCCGGTTCTACTAATATCAACTTGTAGAATCGGTAATAAATTATCAAAAAAAGACACAGACCCTCGCCAACATATCTGACTGGTGTGGCGAGTGTAGGCCAAATTCTCCAGATATATGTTCTGGAAGGCCCTCCTCGAACTAGGACGTAATGTAAATACTGTAATGACGATGATTGAATGTTAGAGAAGAAGACACATTTCTTAGCATTCTATTGATTCACCGTGAGGGTGCCGGGTTCATGGGAAAACTGCACGCAGTCTTTTCCAACCCTCATCCATCCCCATCCATATGGCGGGGGCTCGTCCAAAAATACAAAAAAAAGTAATGAAAAGCTGGATCAAGTTTAAAATGATATTAACATAGTAGTAATCATATATTGATCATAATTTCCTCGCCAAGCCGTCTGGCCAGCGTGGCGAGTGTAGGCCAAATTCTCCAGATATATGTTCTGGATGGCCCATCTCCAGCAGTGTAGGTCTAGGACGCTGTGTTCTAGGGTCTGTAATAAAGAATCATATATTAGCCAGCGAAGTGGACCAGCAATTAAGCCAGTGATAAGAGTAGTCTTGGTACTACCTCCGCTTATTATTAATGTGTCTACAAATGTTTTATATTCAATGTCTCTGATGTCGCGTCGCCTTAAAAGCTGTTATAAATATCCCGACAGGTGACCTTACGTCGCATAAAAGGTATTATTTAGTAATTTATAACACAATGGGTGTAGGGTAAGGTGTCACGATCGGATGTATGTCATTGCGAGATTTCATTTCCTTTGCGACAAGCTGACTGATGTTTTTGAGGGCACGTACGATCGCCAACACGTTTGAATAATATACAAATGTTGATTCATATTTTAAACCTTATTCCTCAAGGATTAAGGGCTTTTTCCCTTGTATGTTACAACAGTGTATGCTTGAAATGATAATACAGTGGGGAGCAATGAAAACGGGTCACAAACAGAATTTATTTTAAGGTTTATTTAATAGTCTTCCTTTAACATGTTGCGCCTTGCAACTTATCATGGTAACCTATGTTACCTTTTATCGTTAGGCGATTTTGTAACTTGCGTATATTAAAAAACTAATGTTAGTTTATCTAGCTCAATTTTTTGTACGTGTCCTATTTTCTTTGATTCAATGTGTATATGTATAGGTTGTAGACGGTGTGATACATCACTGTGCTATTGGCACAGTACCATGGACACAAAATAAAGAGACGGTCCCGCCTAATAGTATGCTTGTTTTTGACAAACTAATGATGACCAAGGAATTTACACAGTGATGTTGTAAAACAATATACGGCTCGAATTGCCGTCATGCCTAGTCAACTTGGCACAGTATTATAGACTGATGGCAGTCATTCCATTTGCTAACGTATAAATAATGCATTTAACAACATCACCGTTCCCGTGCCTTGAAGAGCATATTAAGCCGTCAGTCCAGGTTCAACTAATACCAACTGGTGGAATCGTTAACAAAATGTCATTATAAAATTGACATCAGAATCTCGCCAGCCCGTCTGGCTAGCGTGGCGAGTGTAGGGCAAATTCTTCAGAAATTTCTGTGAAAAGAAGAAGCTGTGATAATGAATGAATGCATACCCTGTTATCCTTAAATAAATAATCCCGCGTTACTATATATATGTCCATGTTTTGTGTAGTCGCCTCGGTGGTGGCCTACCGCGACAGTCGCTCGCTCGCATTTGCATGTAAATTGAATAACGGCGACGTGGCTCAAAGCTGGTCGTCCGTACTCATCAGATACGTCACCACTTTGTTATTACCTATTACATTTTATTATGTAGGCAACTCATTTTCAGATTATGTAAAGTAGAAATCCTTAATTCATATCGACGTCTAATGATACGGGTACTGCTGCACTTCAAGCAGCAGAGTAAAGTATCATCACGACCGTTTCCCTTTCGCGGTAGTCAGAAACCACGCTTAAAGAAGCGGATTCACATTTAGCCAACTTTACTATAGGCCAATCATGACAAGTGGCGAGCTCGTCGATGTCTCTAGCGTACCAAACTCGAGAAATATCGCAAATGAATTAAATTTAAATTTAATGTATTTATTTACATTAATAAATAGATTTGTGTCCCGACCAGGAATCGAACCCGGTACCTCAGAGTCTAAATCCACGGACTTAACCGCTAGACCACGGAGGCAGAACAGTGAAATTATAGCGTTATGAGAATATAAGCTACTAATCTGGGGGAACGGCAAGTCGAGCAAAAAAGCAGCACGGCTGTACCATTTTTTTTTTATATACTAGCACGAAATGTGACCTTACGCCCACCTGCTGGTAAGCCACCACCGCGCCATAATAAAAAGAATAGTTATGCCAAAAATAAAGTTAAAAATAAAATAACTATTACAGTCTGTCTTTCTATTTATTTATTTATTTAGTACACACAGCAGTACATATATTATCACACACATAACATAGTATAATTATAGCTTATCTAATATATGTACCAATTAGGTGTCACAGCATTCACCAATATAAAAAGAAGAAGAAATTAAAAACTTATTACTGTTAAAATAATAAAAAAAAAAAAACTATCAAATTTACAAAATAAAAATATGACTTCTAAAATAAAATTATACATTTTTCTCTTTTTTAATAGAATTAATTAGGAAACATAAAAATTGCACAAATTTGGTACCTTAAAAAAAACGAAAACAAAACACTTGTTAAATAAATTATAAGCTACTCAATAATTGATGGTTTGAAATGTTCGAGAACATTTTTTCTGAATACATTGTAACGGTCATGAAATATGTCTATATCATTATTGGCACTGCAGAGACTACTGTAGGTGTTGCACATTCGGGATGTTGACGAATGTGAACCTACATTAGTTCTTGAGGGAGGACAGCACAGGATCTTGGTTATAGGACACGTGGAATATTATAGGGTACTGTCAGGGAAATGTGTTGCAAGAGTTCGATACATCCTGTCTGGCCATTGACAATTTTATGTAATAGTAAAAGGTCATGTATGGATCTACGTGATTTGAGAGCAGTAATTTTGAAGAAATCTAAACGTTGGTTGTACGGACATCGATGTGAAATTGCTGGGGCTTTGTATGCTAAATACCTAGTAAAAGATCTCTGAATGCTTTCAACTCTTTGAGAATGTATTGCATATGAGGGATTCCATTATTCATCTATTAGCAGTTAATAACACATTTAATAGTTTTCGAATCGAAGTTAACTAGTTGTGTTCGACATGCACTTTCATTAACATGTAAATAGTATAAATTTTAACCGAAATCAGCAACTTTGTCATATATCAAATAATGGCCATTTTAATTCTAAACTTAGAAAAAATAAATTAAACAATAAGATTTAGAGACCCAATTTAGATTAATAGAATTAACTATCTAGTTAATTCACGTTTGCTAGCAATCTTGGCTAGTAGTATTTTAATTAGTGCTTACGTTCCTCTCTGGGTATCAAAGTTCACTGAAACAAATGAGCCATAGGATTAATGCCGAGACGCTCCATTAAATCTGGACGAAAAGCGTGGTTTGGTTTAAACGTTCCAATGCGACGGTTAACTCTAGAACGTGCCGAGAAAATTGAGAGGGATTATCCTCAAAGATAACTATATCGAACACAACAGAGAAGGAAAAAACCCTCTAACTATAAATACAAATAGAGAATAAGACAGTCGTAGACAAAATATTACGAGACAAACTTAATGTAAAGAAAAGTAAAAAAAAATCGTTTATTGAAGCATAAGTAAAATGAGTTACAAATTTTAGTACAGTAAAAAAAATCAAAACAAGTAAGCAAGACGAAAAAAAAAAAACAAAAGAGATACAAAACTCTGCAGTCTCCGCTACAATTTTAGTTGATACTCGTACCAAAACATTTAGTGCTATTAGTAGTGCAAAATATATCCTACATCACACTCGGTGGAGGAAAAACAACATTTACACCCCCTACCTCCAGAGAGTGAGGTATAGGTATCTAATTTAGGCATTAGTTCCTAGCCTTTACTTCTACAATACAACCTTACCAAATAACATAAATACTCACTCAGATTTGCCACAAAACGACACTGACATTGCCACAAAAAAAAAACTATAAAATTAAA
Source organism: Tinea semifulvella (assembly GCA_910589645.1). Classification (NCBI taxonomy): domain Eukaryota; kingdom Metazoa; phylum Arthropoda; class Insecta; order Lepidoptera; family Tineidae; genus Tinea; species Tinea semifulvella. The sequence continues at coordinate 3,364,560 of OU342611.1, read as the reverse complement.
ATTAAACCATACGATTACATAAAAGTATAAACAAGTAATTAAAACAAGAATAAACTAAAATAAAACTAAAATAGTCCAATATATTATTTATTTTAGTCGTCACACTCTTTAACAAGCAATATTATTATTCAATCAATCAATCAATCAATCAATTTTAAGGCGTTGTCAAACGTTCGTATAGTTGATAGATTGAAATTTTCATAAAATTTTCAGTGATTGCTGCTTATTGTTATCCTACATCATCGGTTATCATATAGTACGTGGTACCTAAATTTATGTTTATGTAGTATATAAATAGTATATTACGTAGTTTATATATGTATGTGTGTATGTATTCGTATGTAATTTTATTAATAAACATTTATTATAATCAATAAATAATATTCTATAGACTTATATTTTTAATATATTTAATTTGAATTGATATATTGCACCTACCTCACATAAATGTTCTCGTTGTCCCGAAGGTCTGACAGGCAGAGAATGTCAAGCGACATTATGTCACGCCTTTGTATATTTATGTGCAATAAAGTTTTAAATAAATAAATAGATTAGGTTAAGTACAGTCAGATTTGAAATCTCTTTGAAAATAATCTATTAGATAATAATCCAATGTCATACATGTGTGGTATTATGTTTCCTACGCTGGGGTTTTCTGTCTGGTTGAAGAATTGAAGCACAAATCTCACTTTATATGGTTTATTTTAATTAATTACAGTTGAGCACGTTTGCTCTGTTAACGTCCACGAAGAAGAGGCAGGCTGAAGGGGGCGCGGGGGAAACGTCAATTTAAAACCGTTCGGAAACTATTGTTTCTGAACAATACATATAGGTTGTTTCGTTTTCAAATAGCCAACATTTTATAATGTAAATCCCGCTTTCCTCTAAACTGTGATTTTTGTATGTTACGATATTATAGCACGAGAATGGCAGCTTTAGGGCCAGCGCATCATTAAGTTTTAATAATATAATTGGATTGTGATATATACGTCTAAGCTTTGTGTATTTGTTTCCTTTAGTGACAGTGAAGGCAGTTAATGTTGAACCATTGTCATAGCTCTGTGTCTCGTTGCTGGAGACAATGCACAATTCTCGCAGCAGACATTCCGACAATAAAAGGTTTGCTAATGGTGTGTAAAGTGATTTAATCTACCTTAAAGTCTGGGCGACTGTGCGACTGTGCACTGGAACCGATTTTCTTGGTTTTATTCGCTTCCGCTCCGTGGGCTTCGGAGACCGCTTTCATGAATAATCTAGAAACCTCACTCTGAACGTACGAAATACGAATCATCGTCATTATATATTATGATTAATCTAACTGGATTGAGGCTGATAAATTATTTAAGTTAATTCATATCTGTATGACGAGTAACTAATTTTTTAAAAACTTTTATTAATACAATTATTCGAAAAAAAAAATTACAAAATATAAAATAAAATTAATATTAATACTAAGTATCATCATAAGGATAGGGATACAAGTCCCGTCCGCGTGGAATGGTGGCAAGAACGCTGGCTTTCCCCGCTGAATTGCAATACTGATTCTTTGGGCGAAGAAAGAGCCAGCGGAGGTGAGGACAAGACGCGGTGTTATGTCTTTTAAAAACTTTTTAAAAGTAAAGTATAGTCAATTCAATTCAATTCGTTTATTTTTGCAAGTAGGCATAGGACAAAAAGATATGTATTCTGCACTTTTACACGTCAATTTTTACAATATTGATATAAAACGATATAATTTTATAATAAAAAGCCATCGAAACAAAGGGGCATGTATGAAGAGGTTGATGAATGTCGAAGAAGCGAAAGAGGTATGTCGAGATCGTGACAAATGGCGCTCAATTGTCTCTGCCTACCCCGCAAGGGACCTGGCGTGAAGATATGTATGTATGTATGTATGTAATTTTATAGTACATATTGGTGAATCTGGAGCAGTACATGAGAACCATCATTTGAAAAGAGAAACAATAAAATAACAAAATTATAAATACAGAATAACGCTTAACATTATAGCTGCTGTAGATAGGCATTGTCACACTATAAGCTAAGACAGACACAATTATAAGAATATAAATGTCAATGTCACTTAAGATAATAGCTGCTGTATATAGGCATTGTCATACTATAAGCTAAGACAGACACAATTATAAAAATATAAATATAAATGTAAATGTCAGTTAAGATAATAGCTGCTGTAAAGAGGCATTGTCATACTGTAAGCTAGAACAAACAATTATTACAAAAAAAAAAAAAAAAAGGTAACTTAAAATTATAGCTGCTGTATAAAGGCATTGTCATACTAAACTAGACTATAACTAAATACAAATTGTGTAATAAATGAATTATAATACTTATTAGCTGCCGTACATAGGCATTGTCAAACTACGAGACGTATTAAAATGCTATAATTTTATACCCAAGCTTTTTTATCGTTCATATAGTCATTAACAGTAAAAGTAAAGTATCATCACGACTGTTTCCCTTTCGGGGTGGTCAGAAACCACGCTTATAAATAAGCAGATTCACATTTAGCCAACTTTACTATAGGCCAATCATGACAAGCGGCAAGCTCGTAGATGTCTCCAGCGTACCAAACTCGAGAAATATCACAAATAAATTAAATATTAATTTTTGTCTCCCGACCAGGAATCGAACCCGGTACCTCCGAGTCTAAATCCACGGACTTAACAGCTAGACCACGGAGGCAGTCAGTAAAAACTTTTTACTTTTTAGTTATATAGGTTATATAGTCGTATGTATACCCTATAGGTGGAATGGTGTAAAACCGACTTAGTGGTAGCAAATAGTCGTCAATGCCAAATTAATAACAGTAATTTTTCAAATTTTTGTAACTTACGTACTGGTTAGCGAAGTGGGATTCGTAGAAATTTCAGAGTAAATACCCAGTAGGTGACTACTGCTACGCACGATGTTTCTTCCAACGTGGAAATGCTAATGTAATTTGAAGAACCCAACTGACTTGCCAGACTGATAGTCGTAAATATTATTATAAGCTCCATTATTCCAAAATGAACGAGTACATGAATTTTAAGTATCTGACAATTGCTCACCCAGAGAACTACAGTCACTCGTTTGTAGACTACAATTCTTCTTAGTTGCTTCAGCTTTCTTAGTGCACTCATGAAGGCGCGCAACTTCGTCCTATGGCATAATATACAGCAAAACGTATGTTGTTTACACGATATAGTACGACTAGGCATCAATCGGAACAGTAGTTTTATTTTCAGATCATTTGTTTGAAGTAGTTAGTGGCAATTAATTATTACAATTGTATTCAATGAATATGTACTAGAGTACTCAACTTTATGTCAATCTAGTTTACTTCAATTCCAATAAAACATTATATATAGTGTGTAGTATATGTATTATTGCGTACATATTTGTATGTATGGTGGTCTATCAGAGTTCTGACCTGGTCAGTCCGCCTCATAAAACCTACCACGTAGGTATCTTCTTGCCATCAACTTACTTTTTAAAAATTTAGTAGCTTTTTAAGTAAATAAACGTTTTTATTATTATTATTAATGAGCTGAGTGAATCTACCAAAACCAATACATGTCTATATTAGCAATAACACTAATAAATAAACAAATACTTATTTATTTATTTATTTATACACTTTTGTTGTCTCTCTTTCTTTTTTTGTTACTACCATGCGTTCGATAATTTTTTTTAATATTTCTATTATACTGCTTTTTATCAGAGACTAAAAGTAAAGTAATGGCTGAAGGTACATTAAGAAGCCATCGTAACAAAATAAGTATGTATGAAGAGGTTGATGAATGTCGACGTAGCGAAAGAGGTATGTCGTGATCGTGTCAAGTGTGCCTATCCGCAAGGGATCTGGCGTGAAGATATAATAATAATAATAATAATAATAAATTCTTTATTGTACAGAACCAAAAATAGTGTGGGTACAAAGGCGAGCTTAATGCTATAAATGCATTTTCTACCAACTAACCTTTGTGAATGGGGAGCCATTATAAGCGGGTGCAGAAATAATATTGTGATCAACAATTATGAAATATAAATACATACTAATTAAATATACATATCCTACATATTAAATAAATATATACATAAATAATAAATACATATCTAAGTACATTGTAGAAAGTTATGGTAAGTTTTTCTGTTTATGGTGTAAAAAATTGTATAACTTGTCTTTAAATATTTTGAGAGATGGAGCTTGTCTGATTACCAAAGATATGTTAAAGTAAATAGTATCATCACGACCGTATCCCTTTTGAGATGTTCAAAATCTAAGCTTTTAAAGAATCAGATTCACAACTTTACTGTACGCTTATAATTAAAAGTGGCAAGCTCATCGATGTCTCTATCGTACCAAAAGTAACGTATGCCAATTTAATAATTGTATCTCGACTAGTAATTGAACGCGGTACCTTCGACCACAGAGGCAGGTTCAGTTAGAGAGTAGGTACTATTATATAAATGTAAACTTAGTATTATAAATCATGATAACAACTGACCGTGGTCAATTTTATGATTAACCCTTTAATGCATAGTGTGCGAAAAATGCATCAACAACTTAATATTATTCTATCACCTTTTCTTTTATATATAACAATAATTTTAATCCTTGTCTAATTACAGAAATTCAATTAAGAAACGAACCTAATTTTAAAATGGTTGTAATAATGGCAAGCTATATGCTCAAACTTTGAGATAACACGGACGTCTATATCATTACCAAGTGTTTGTGTTTGATGTGATCTATTAAATAAAATAAAAATCAATTGAATTAAAATATATGAATTTAAGGGTTAATGTCAAACTTTTTTCAAATCCCACAAAGTTAAAACCTGATTAAATATTGTCAAAGCGGCTGAAAGAAAGGTCTGGAGACAGGACGGCTGGCAATTATTTCTGCCAACGTAGTAGCCTCGCTATAAAGAGGAGAGATGTTGCCAGTCTCCTTGGGACTATCTCGAATGGGACGTATCTAGAGGACACTTTTTTTATTTATTATTTAGGTAGCTTTTAATTTATATTTAATGTAAGTATATTAATTTACTTCGAATAATAATAATAATTAAATATATTGTCATCATCACGACCGTTTCCCTTTCGGGGTGGTCAAAAACCACGCTTATAAATAAGCAGATTCACATTTAGCCAACTTTACTATAGGCCAATCATCGATGTATGGAGAAATATTACAAATAAATTAAATATTAATTAAATTTATTTATTTACATTAATAAATATTTTTTTTTGTCCCGACCAGGAATCAAACCCGGTACCTGCGAGTCTAAATCCACGGACTTAACCGCTAGACCACGGAGGCAGCATATTTTATATCCTAAAATATCATTAGTATTTATTAACGTTGTATATTCGAGTCAAATTAATAATGACGATGAAAATTTATCAAAGTAACAGGAGCTAATGCATTTAACCGACAGTGGGCAATCACGTTAATAGCAATAATGGTATGGAGCGAAAAACAATCAAAGCTATTTTAAAAGCTTCTTCCTATATCGACAATATTATTTCGGATTTCACAAATCTACTTAATTTTCGCATATAATAGAAATATAGCGGCGACGGCTCTAGAGAACATTTTTAATTTATAGTTAATTTTTTATTAGGTTTAGTTTATATTTATTTTTACTTTTAAGTAGGTAGTTTTAATTGTTTATACTTTTTAGTCCAATAAAGTTTTAAATTATTTATTCGAAGTTAATAAAATTAAAAGTACATTAAATATACATTAAAAACTACCTAAATATTAAAATTAAAAATAAACTAACCTATAAATAAAAAATGTCCTCTAGAGATGTCCCATCCGAGATAGTCCCAAGGAGACTGGCAACATTTCCCCTCTGTATAGCGAGGCTAATACGTTGGCAAAAATAATTGCCAGCCTTCCTGTCTCCAGACCTTTCTGTCAGCCGCCTTGACAACTCCTTGGCCAAGCGCCTCGCTGACGGTCCCCATGGGCCCATCGTCTCGACCCCAAACGGCTCAAATTCGTAACCGATACCAAGGTTGGCGTATTTGCGCAATTTGAGGTTCTCCGCAGAAAACGCCGCTTTTCCCGCGCCTGACGAGGTCGCCTGGATGTGAGATGGAGCTAATGTGTCTACACACGTCGCATCCCACACCAGAGATTTGCCAAGTTTCCACGGCCCAACAGTCCTTCCGTCGGGTCTCTTGCCATCGCTCCGCACAATCCCAGATGGTTCTATGATTGCGGGTACACCAGCATAATCCTAATCTTATTCTATTTATTAATTAATATACAATTGATTTTTTTCTTGACTATGACTTATATTATTTATCATAATATTATTTATTTATTATATTCTAATTTGTATATGTAAACTGTACATTTAGTGCTCCTTCCGATTAAGTAAATGGTACTGTATATCTCTGCGACCCGTGACTCACCCAACATAAGGCATCAGCTGAAAATCAGCGCTGCAGCCTCGGCTGTAGCATATGCTGAGCTGACCACCTATTTATCGCCACACCTGTTTGTATGTTTCGGTATATAGAATAGGCTTACATTTAAATTTATTCCTTGCATGTTTTATTTTTTTTGTAACCATTCTAATTGTTGTGATAAATAAAGTATTTTCTTTCTTTCTTTCTTTCAGTGACAAGAGCCCTTGGGATGATGTCGTTCTAGCACAAGAAAGCCCGTGGTGTCCGAGATGATCGACTGGTTCTCCGCATAGACACTGGTGTGGGTGGACAGTTCGGGCTCCGAGACGAAGGCACACCGCCATGGTCAGTGTATTTCGATTAAGGAGTGTTCCAACCGATGATGAGGGAAAGGCCTGCAACCAAAGACCTGACTCTCTAGTGGAAACGGCCATGAGGCGAGCCCGCTCTTTCATATTACTGGCAGATAAAATATCTTCCTGTACCAGTTTGCAGAGCGGCTCGTCCCATAGTCGTTGGATTTTTGGTAAATTTGGAACCGAAACGTTTGGACATGCTACTGACCAGGCATCTCTGGCATCTGACAAGTACGACGGCGCAACGGAACCCAAAGATGGGTTAGTGATTCTCCCGTAGAGCTCGACAGTACAATGTACAGACGACAGAAAAGCTGGCAGTGCTACACTAGAAACTTTGCGGGTTCCCAGGCCTCCGAACCGAATTGGTAGTGAGGCCTGGGCCCAAGTACGGACATTCATGGGACAATTTAGAATTTCCATTAAAGAATTATAAATTTTAAAAATCATTCATTTTTTTATTTATTACTAGCTGACCCGACGAACTTCGTACCGCCCAACATCATCATTGAATAGTCAAGCTTAATATAAATTTCTGAATGTACCCATATACATATATTTGACAACCAACATTGTTTGACAGGTACGAAACCCACGAACTTTTTGTATGGGAAAATGTTTTTTCTTTTATTTATTTTTTTTCTTCAATTTTCAAATTTCATTCAACAAATCAAAAACCGTGAAAATCTGTCCAGCCTTTCTCGAGTTATAAGTGTTCTAACAAACCCGACTTTGTTTTATATATTAAGATTTACTTATTATGCAATCTAATATGTCAGAAACCTTCCCCGATGTTCACACAACATATTTCCAAAGTTTCATTCCGATCGGTCAAGTAGTTTTGCAATGCATAGGGAACACACACACAGACATTTACCTTTATATATATAGAAGATAGATGCGGTCGGTGGTGGCTCGGTTGTAAGAATGCGTACCTTAATTACTACAAATGTCAGTTCAAACCCACCCGGCATGTACCAATGAGAAATACACTCTTATTACGTATATTTGTCATAGACTTACAACACCACTGTTCCCGTGCCTCTGAGAGCACGTTAAGCTGTCAGTCCCGGTTCCACTAATGCCAACTTGTGGAAAAAACACGTTTCAGCGTCTTGTGTATTAAATATTTTTTACTATGTCGACTTTCTTTAAATACGAGTATGCGGTGCTTTATTGGGACTCGGTGTTTTTGGTTTTATATTTTATTTACTATTTTTAAACGACTTCAAAATACCTAGGAGGAGGAGCTCAATTCGACTTTGTTTTTTTTTTTGTATTATGTACGAGTATGATCGCGTAATCATAGCGTCAATTATGAATAGATTTTGCTGATTTTTCTTTTTTTTTTTTTTATAGATTTACGTAAATTTATATTTTAAATAAATTTTAGTTCTTAGATTATGTTATGTTTAGTTTATGGCTGACTTGATTATTGTTTAACTGTTGTGTTATAGCATGTGGTGGTCGCCTATAATAGGTGCAGCATCAGACTTTTGATTTAGCCTTAGATACAGAAGGTCATACTTCACAGGTGGTCCCATATAAATTTTATCAAAATTGATTCAGCGCTTTTTGAGAAAATCGACAAAAAGAAAAATTTATAAACAGATAGTTTTGATGTGTGGTGTCCTTTTACAAAAGTTTTTGATGAGGGCTTTTGAGGATTAGCAGCTATCATCCTAACTGACATTTACAATTATATTTTTATTTTTATAATTGTGTCTGTCTTAGCTTATAGTGTGACAATGCCTATCTACAGCAGCTATAATGTTATAGCTACAGAATAACAGCTATAATAGCTGTTATTCTGTATTTATAATTTTGTTATTTTATTATTTTATTGTTTCTCTTTCTAAATGATGGTTATCATGTACTGCTCCAGATTCACCAATATCTACTATAAAATGATATTGTTTTATATCAATATTGTAAAGTTGACGTGTGCAGAATACATCTCTTTTTGTCCTATGCCTACTTGCAAAATAAACGAATTGAATTAGATTTAGGAATATTTAGCGTATGTGAGGTGAAAGAATATCCAAATTACGTACCACGTAATATGGATAAGAATCCTTAATATTCTTAACTCGTGCCGACATTTGAAGGATAATTTAAAATCGTGTTCCAGTTTATGATCTATGATAATGTTAAAATTGGCTCAGCGCTATTTAAGGCGACCCACCGTGTCGGGATAACATCCAGGTCATTAATATCAAGCTGTCACGCTGAATGACACGTCACTGTTTACATTGGAGCGTTGTTAACAAATGTTTCAGACAGTTCCTTAACTCTTTAAGACAGAGGGAAGTGAGACGAATAAATTTTCTGGTTTTAAATTAATTTCGAAAGAAAGAAATATATTTATTTGTCGCCAAGCCATCACATAAAATAATACAAATTAAAAAGGTAAAACTAAACAAAAAAAGATAACACAAGGTGAAACTGTTTTTCCCGTAGCATTTCCGAGCGAAAATTCTAAAGTATCATCACGACCGTTTCCCTTTCTTTCTGGTGGTCAGAAACCACGCTTATAAATAAGCGGATTCACATTTAGCCAAGTTTACTATGGGCCAATCATGACAAGTGGCAAGCTCGTCGATGTCTCCAGCGTACCAAACTCGAGAAATATCACAAATAAATTAAATATTAATTAAATGTATTTATTTATATTAATAAATATTTTGTGTCCCGACCAGGAATCGAACCCGGTACCTCCGAGTCTAAATCCACGGATTTAACCGCTAGACCACGGAGGCAGTTTACATAATATTTAATTTATTTGTGATATTTCTCGAGTTTAGTACACTGGAGAGGCATCGACGAGCTTCGTTTCTTTCTGGTAGTCAGAAACCACGCTTATAAATAAGCGGATTCACATTTAGCCAACTTTACTATAGGCCAATCATGACAAGTGGCAAGCTCGTAAATTAAATATAATTAAATGTATTTATTTACATTAATAATAATTTTTTTGTCCCGACCAGGAATCGAACCCGGTACCTCCGAGTCTAAATCCACGGACTTAACCGCTAGAGCACGGAGGCAGTTTATTATTGTGGAAAATTCTAACACGTTATTTAAGGCTGGCAATTATTTCTGCCAACATATTAGTCTCGCTATACAGAAGGGAAATGTTGCCAGTCTCCTTGAGACTATCTCGGATAGGACGTTTCTAGAGGACATTTTTTATTTATGTTTATTTTTATTTTATTATTTAGGTATTTTTATTGATGTACTTCTAGATTTTTCTTTTATCCGTAAAACACATATTGAATTTTTAATTATTATTCCTAGATTCTGACGCTAATCGTGGGCAAGTCATTCTGGAGAGCACTTTGCTCAGCAGTGGAGAATTACGAGATAATAATAATAATAATAAATTAATCATTGTACAAAACCAAAACAAGTGCAGGTACATAGTCGAGCTTAATGCCCTAAATGCATTTTCTACCAACTAACCATTGTGACTGAGACATGTAATAAGCGGGTGCAGCAGGAGAAAAATGATAGTTGAAATTATTTATTACTATATAAAACACACATTAAATACAAACATATAGTACTTATATATAAATAAATGTCTTATATAAACAAATAAATATATAACTAAATATAAAATACATACAGATGATGACGAGATAAATTAATTTGTAGAGAATAAGATAATTATTTGAGTAGGGTAAAGCTCTAGTTAATTTGCACATGTTGAAATGAAAGTGGCAAACGTTAAAGAGGATTAATTAGATAGACTTAAAGCTACACTGTATGAGATTTCGAGTAACATTCTCGAAAACGATGCAAGTAACCGTTAAAACTTAAAGTAACAATGTTATGAAGCTTATTGTGAAGTTCACTTTAAGCTTACTCCTATATGAGGTCCTGACAAAATTCACAGAAATATTTGGCCAAGGTTGTTAGGTAAAAGTCTAGCGGTTAAGTCCGTGGACTTAAGATTCAAGGGCATCGGGTTCGATTTCTGGTCGAGACACAAAAATATTTATTATTGTAAATGTATTTATTTACATAATAAAGTAAAGTAAAGTATCGTCACGACCGTTTCCCTTTCGGGGCGGTCAGAAACCACGCTTATAAATAAGCGGATTCACATTTAGCCAACTTTACTATGGGCCAATCATGGCAAGTGGCAAGCTCGTCGATGTCTCCAGCGTACCAAACTCGAGAAATATCACAAATAAATTAAATATTAATTAAATGTATTTATTTACATTAATAAATATTTTGTGTCCCGACCAGGAATCGAACCCGGTACCTCCGAGTCTAAATCCACGGATTTAACCGCTAGACCACGGAGGCAGTTTACATAATATTTAATTTATTTGTGATATTTCTCGAGTTTGGTACGCTGGAGACATCGACGAGCTTGCCACTTGTCATGATTGGCTTATAGTAAAGTTGGCTAAATGTGAATCCGCTTATTTATAAGCGTGGTTTCTGACCACCCCGAAAGGGAAACGGTCGTGATGATACTTTACTTCACTTTTTCTAAAAAAATCTTTATTTCACAATAAATATCACTACATATTATAAAATCCTCCACCGCGTCTGTCGGTCTGTTCGCGTTGACCTCGAAATCTAGTGCATCAATTTTCATGCAGTTTTCATCAATAAATCAAGTGGTTCTTGAGGAAGGGTTTACTTTATAATTCATTAAGTTTGTGTACATATTAGCTATATATGTTGGAGGTATTGGAACAAAATAAGCTGTCTGGGAGATTTTAACGAAAACGCTGCCTAAACTCTTTGAGATATAACAAAATAATGTATGGTGGAATTGTGTATATTATATAGGTCTAGAGAAAAGTCTAAGAAGGCATATGTCTATCTCTTAGGAATAACATACTATATCCATTTTAATACTTTAAATATGGGCAAATATAAAGCGGTAATTGGAAAGCTTTTTACCATCCCAAAGGTTGTTGTCAGAGAATGCCTAACAGGCATTCAACTCGCCTATGTACCTAATTTTAAGTTTTGGTGCAATAAAAAAATTAAATTAAATAAAAAATAAAATGACTGGGCATGACGGCAATACGAGCCTGATCCCGAAACGTGTGGATACACTCTACTAGGTTTATAGGCACGAACGGTGGATACTTCCCCACCCCAGCAGACTGGGAAAATCCATCAACTATAGTAAAGTTGACTAAATGTGAATCCGCTTCTTTATTGATTTATATAGTAAATACAGCGGTACATATATTGCCACACACATAACATAATACAATTATAACTTTTTTTTTTAACTGCCTCCGTGGTCTAGCGGTTAAATCCGTGGATTTAGACTAGAGAGATTAGATTTACTCAGAGGTACCGGGTTCGATTCCTGGTCGGGACACAATATTTATTAATTTAAATTATTAATGATTTATTTATTTGTTCATGATAGGCAAGTCTTGGTCTGCCACGGCCTCTTTTACCCACAACTTTCACATTATATATCTGATTCGTCAATCTCTCTTCGCTCATCCTTTCAACATGCCCGAACCATCGGAGCAGCCTTTCTTTATTTTTGTACCTATGCTTTCTTTTATACGTAAACTTTTGCGTATTTCGTTATTACGTATACGGTCCATCAAAGTTACGCCGCATATCCGACGTAAAGACCTCATTTCTACTGCATTAACTCTACTCTCAGTGAATTACAAAGCCATCGAAACAAAAGGGCATGTATGAAGAGGTTGATGAATGCGAAAGAGGTATGTCGTGATCGTGACAAGTGGCGCCCAATTGTCTCTGCCTACCCCGCAAGGGATTTGGCATGAATATATGTATGTATGTAAATTATTAATATTAAATTCATTTGTGATATTTCTTGAGTTTGGTACACTGGAGAGGCATCGACGAGCTTGCCACTTGTCATGATTGGCATATAGTAAAGTTGGCTAAATGTGAATACGCTTATTTATAAGCGTGGTTTCTGACCACCCCGAAAGGGAAACGGTCGTGATGATACTATACTACTTTACTTTTTTTTTAATGCAACGTGGTTTCTGATCACCCCGGGAGGATACGGTCGTGATGAAACTTTTATTTTATAAATTTACAAGTTATTTTGAATTAGACTTTTTATTTCGGAATCTAATATAAATAAATACAAATTATCTTCATAACCCATTTCAAGTTACACTTCCTCCAAGATTCCGTCTTTCTCATAGCTTAGGCGTGAGTTTCGAATAATCGCGTTTGGAACAAATTACAAGTTAAAATGAGCTGGCGAAACAACGGAGAAACAACAGTCAAGTAGTTGGCAAGCTTTGGCACAGGTCAGGGGTTGACAGATCTAGGCATTGACGTATATAACTTATGACGAAGCAAACAATACAATCTTTGACCCTATTTTTTAAAAAGAATAATAACGCCTAGAACGTTCATACAAAAAACGGACAAAAATTTGGCAAAAAAATGCTATTGCATTGCATATAATGATATTGGAAAGATTTAAATTTATTTATTTGTTAGAATAAGCTATCTTAATTTATAGAATTTGTTCGCCTGTGTGGTGATATGGTCAGTAATAATCATGAGGTTCTCGATTTGGGAGATGTGGCAAATGACATTAAACACTATTTTTTACCGGATTTTTTTCGTTCTATATTTCCTGGTTTTTCGTAAAGTCAAAGTCAAAATATCTTTATTCACGTAAACATATTACAGGCATCTATGAAACGTCATTAATTTAAATCTTTTGAATGATTCTACTCCTGCTAATGAAAACTAAGCAGCAAAGTGGTCTAATAAGTAAGCTGTTAGCGGAAGACCAGCAGCTTAGCAGATTCCAGTGACCTGTTAATGTTTAATCTCACTGAGAAAGGAATACCTGGTGCAGCAGTAACCCACCAGCAAGTCAGAATTAAGATAGACTACATGCCCATGTATTTCTACATTCAGGTATTTCTACTACTATCTGTCGTATTTTGCGTAGCTTGATGTTCAAGTCATAATTGAATACACGTTTCCCTTTCGGGGTGGTCAGAAACCACGCTTATAAATAAGCGGATTGGCGTTTAGTAAAGTTGGCGGATTCACATTCAGCCAACTTTACTATAGGCCAATCATGACAAATTGGCAAGCTCGTCGATGTCTTCAGCGTACCAAACTCGAGAAATATCGCAAATAAATTTAATATTAATTAAATGTATTTATATGCATTAATAAATATTTTTGTATCCGACCAGGAATCGAACCCGGTACCTCTGAGTCTATCTCCACGGAGTTAACCGCTAGACCACGGAGGCAGTTTATTTGGCAATGCAACTTTTTATTGTAGGTTAATAATTTATACAAATATTGGAAAATTTGGAACAAATAATACATCAGCCAAGTAAAGCTGCTGCATAATCTACAGCACTAATTTTAAGGCAATCTCAGTGCAATTGATATATATATATATATATTTAATTATCCACGATATACGTCCATGTCTTAAGGCAAACGCGAGCACAACGAGATTCAAAGATGTTCTGTCCCGTAGACCTTTTAATTTTGTCGTCAAAACTCTCAAACTTGTCGGTTATCTGAATTCCCATTAAAACGACCATTCGCTTTGTTTTTAACCCAGTTAACTTTTGACAAATGGAAATAAATTTTATCTTATTACATAATTTAATACAATATTTAAAGAACCAGTACGTCCTTCAATGCTGCAATCAATTTATTATTTTTATTATATAAATGTTTTAAAGCAGCTCGAACTCACTCGTGGACGCGGCCAAGAAGCACGCTGTCTCACCTAGCATTGTGTCTAAAAGAAATAGAATCATTTATGAGCAGTTAGCAGCTAGTCTACACGCATACGTCTAGTCGCACGCACACAAATACTGTGCCGAAGTCTGCCGTACTGAAACGACGTTAGACGATGCACGACTTTCAACGCCGCACCGCTGTGCCGGTCGGAGTGGGGGGTGTTAGGTTTATTTTTGTTACAGAATTTCTTGATTGCTCAAAGCCTGCGATAAATGCTATGCAATAGCTTAAAAATATTAGATTTAGGATTTTTATTTTCACTAATTATTCAACATATATTTGAATTTGTCTGCATGTTTTATTATGCTCTCCTGGGAGCTAACGATTGCTGTCACACAGTGTCACACTGACATTGGCACAGCAACGTTATTTATAAGTTCTTGAAAGAAAAACTTAAATAAACAATTTGATTTAATTTTGAATTGATTTGAATTGTACGAGTAATTGTCAAAAGAGCATTTTTTTTTCTGTTTGGAGTGTCTTTGTTAGAATTTTTGAAATAAGAAGAGTATTTTTCTAAAAGATAAAAATCATTATCCGAAAAACAAAACACTACTGTATCACCATGTTTAACGTGGCATATAAAGCACGTCATAGCCCAATACTTATAAATACCCAAAGTAACAATCCTTGTAGTCCAGGGAAAAATCGAAGGCAAGAGGATGCGTGGTAGTTCCGATGAGATGGACTGACCAGGTTAAAGCAGCTATTGCTATCACGCCCTATTTTTTTTTATTTTATAAATATTTCCAGACAGGTCACACAGCGCCATCTAGTTTCCGTGGTAAGCTACTACGAGGCTTGTGTTACGGAAATTAGATGGTTGATAAACTACATATTATACTTTCTTTTTTTTTGTAATTATATACATATTATACATATAAACACCCAAACCGAGACAAATTATACAATGTACAACTTGCCCCCGGTGGGAATCGAACCCACGACCTCCCGAGTTCACGGCAATGTTTGTTACCACTAGACCACGGAGGCGCCATATATGAGTGTGCTAGAAATTCTATTCTTGTTAAGCATGCCACTGACACTCAAGTGACGACCAAGAGTGTGGCGTCTAAGATAACTATAGGCCCATCATGACAAGTGGCAAGCTCATCGATGTCTTTAGCCTACCAAAGTCGACAAATACGATCGGTGCCTTTGCGTCTACATTAAAGGCATTTTGTTGCTATACTATAGAGGCTAGTTAGGTGCATTAAATCGGAAAAAATAGTAAATATTTCTGTCAAAATAATTAGTAAAATATATTTTTTATTATTAAATTTTATGTATTTATTACCTTTATGCTACTCTCGAAGTTGTACAGGAATACGTCTACCCTGGACAGACTATTCAGCTAGGCGCTGCAAACTTCAGCAAAGAAGCCGACAGACGCATTCAGCTAGGATGGGCGGCATTCGGGAAACTTCGACATATCTTCTCATCGTCCATACCACAGTGTTTGAAGACAAAAGTCTTCAACCAGTGCGTCCTCCCCGTAATGTCGTACGGAGCAGAGACGTGGACACTGACAGTGGGTCTGGTTCACAAATTCAAGGTCGCTCAGCGAGCTATGGAGAGAGCTATGCTTGGTATTTCTCTGATGGATAGAATTCGAAACGTTGAAATTCGTCAGAGAACCAAAGTTACTGACATAGCATTCAAAATTAGCAAGCTGAAGTGGCAATGGGTCGGACACATCTGCCGCAGAACCGACGACCGATGGGGCAAACGGGTTCTGGAGTGGAGACCACGTACGGGACTACGCAGAGTGGGACGACCCCCCGCCAGATGGACGGATGACCAAAGGAGGGTCGCTGGTGGGGGTTGGATGAGGGTTGCAAAAGACCGCGTGCAGTGGCGAGCCTTGGGGGAGGCCTATATCCAGCAGTGGAGAGACACAGGCTGATGATGATGATTACCTTTATTAACTTAACTAACAAAGATATTCGTTTATTAACAGAATTGCACAGCGACATGTAGGTTCCTAAGATCTATTACAGGATATTTATTCGTAGTAGATACAAAAAAATTAACTAATGGCTTACAACCAGGGAGGGTACCTAAAACGCTCGCCACATTTCCTCGTTGAAGTTATATAAAATAAATTTACTTTTTTAAAAAAAGTTATAACATTTTAATCTGTTTTATTGGATCAATTTTAGTATTTCGAATGATATTTTATTTTTTTGCATTTTAAAGTCGAATCCGATAAACTAATTTATTTTTACACATTTTATTTCATTTGAAAGTGCTTGCGAGTAACAAAGTAAATTAATTACTTTTTTTTTTTTTGTTATTGGAAAACAAACAGTACTTAATAACTAATTACAAAATCAAGTATATATCTACAGACCATTAATATGTTTTCACATATAGGAAACTATGAAAGCAAGCAAAAATTTAGATATCTAATAAAGTAAGTAAATAGTAAGGAAATAAATTAAGTATGAATAACAGTTTAAGTAGTTTTAGTAGATACGTAGAATGCTAAAATAATAAACCCATATTTTGGACTACCCAATTTTCAAAAATACTTAACTGTAATTACTACTAAAAGTTATTCGTTTAGTTTGTTATTCGCAAGCACTTTAAATATAATCTGCCTCCGTGGTCTAGCGGTTAAGTCCATGGATTTAGACTGGGAGCTACCTAGTTTGATTGCTGGTAATGACACAAAAAAAATAAAAAAATTTGCGATATTTCTCGAGTTTGGTACACTAGAGATATCGACGAGCTTGCCACTTGTCAAATATTAAAGTTGGCTAAATGTGAAATAGGGTCCATTAAAAAATCCCCGGAAAAGTTCGTCCTTCAGAAACTGGCTGAAGACAAATTACTAAGCATTCCAAGGATTCACCGTGCGGGTGCTGGGTCCATCATGTGTGGTTAAAAAGAGAGATGGGAAGAATGTTGTCTCTTAGCTTAGGCTGATTTACAAACTGGTTAACTCTTTTTAAGTTCCGAGAAAACACTAAGATATATATATCTGCTACGTATGTATCGTCGTTACAATGATTTATGTTTAACCCAGAGTGAAATAGATATCTTTAACTGTACCTATTCAATGTTTAAACACCACGTACATAAACTAAACCAATAAATATGCTGATTTTATTGTTTGATTTAATGTTATTAAGAATACTTATTATTACTACTATATTATTATTGTTTTTGGGTTTATATAAATATATATAATTTTAGTTATATATAAGATATGTATGCCAAATTGTTATTTATATGTTTAAATTTAGATATTAATGTCTTTCTGTATTTATACTTAATATTGTTTACTGCATGCTGTGTACAAATATTAGGTTGGCAAACTTACTACTTATTTATATCACTGTATTTTGTCAAATGTTTTGTCTGTTAACTGTTTTTTGTACCTTAATAAATAAATAAATATATATTTGGGTATATATTTATAAACAAATAATCTAAGTGGGTGATCTTTAAGGTATTAGGTTGTATTTTATAAATATTGATTACTGTAATAATATGTTTTTAGGCCTAATATTGTTTTCTACTCCTTAAATAAATACATAAACATTATTTGTTATTATACATTTTTCCTTTTACCTCTGCATCCCACAATATCTTTTGTCGTTCTCCCAAAGGTTAGCTGTTAGAGAATACCTTTAAGGTACTAAGCTCGCCTATGTACTATACTTTATTTTAGATATTTATTGTGCAATAAAGATTTTTTTTTACTTTTACTTAACTTAAAAGGATGAGCAAAGAGAGATTGACGATCCAGATATATAATGCGAAAGTTGTGGGTAAAAGAGGCCCCGGCAGAGCAAGACGGTGAGTCTTATCACGATCACATAAATAAAACAATAGCTGAAGGTGCATTAAAGAGCCATCGAAACAAAAGGGCATGTATGAAGAGATTGATGAATTGTGAAGAAGCGAAAGAGGTATGTCGTGATCGTGACAAGTGGCGCTCAATTGTCTCTGCCTACCCCGCAAGGGATTTGGCGTGAAGATATGTATGCATGTATCCTGGCCTATAGGCTGATACAGCTAGTTCGTCTGGGATCCTATAATGATGTTCAAATGTATCCATGAGATTTTCCAGTCTGATGCGGCGCCAAGGATGCGCCATTCCCTTTCTGGCTTTTGCAATAACTTACTGTTTCACGGATAACACCAAGGACTTTGTCATGCCGGCGCGAGTAACGCCCTTTTCTAGAAGAGTAACGCACACTACAAGTGTGTGTCTAACAAAGATAAAACGTAAAATCAGTAATATAATTGAAATAAAAAAAAATAAGCAAAATTAATGAATGCAGATATCCAATGAGCGCCCAATGCATATCATTCATCCCGGTGTTGATTTTTCATCACAAGTATAAACAACTTTATGCAGGCTGTCACTGGTCCTCACCGCACGTCACTTTCATGAAGATGGATCGCCGAATGGAGTGCTC
This sequence comes from Tinea semifulvella, assembly GCA_910589645.1. Taxonomy (NCBI): domain Eukaryota; kingdom Metazoa; phylum Arthropoda; class Insecta; order Lepidoptera; family Tineidae; genus Tinea; species Tinea semifulvella. Next base: position 3,345,575 of record OU342611.1, on the reverse strand, counting down.
TGTACCAACAAAATATCCATTAATATGTACTGTCGTTAAAAAAGAATTGTTTATTTTTCACGGATACGATATGAGATAGGTAAAAAAGTTTGTACACAAAATTAAAAGATATATATAGGCGAGCATAATACCATGAAGGTATTCTCTACCAGCATATATATTTTTCTCTCTCAGGCTCTCGCCAAATAATCGAATCCAGCTACATCGCGTTTAAATGGCCTTAACCGCTACACCACGGAGACAATCAAGTCGGCATATTGTCCGTAAAACATGATAATAAATTGAAAAGTGCACATCGAACACGAGTAATAATTTTGGCACTATTGTCTTAGCTGTTATTTTAGGTACACAAACAGATCACAATCACAATCAGTTCACATTTTCCAGCAATTTCTAGATTGCAATCCAAAAGCAGTGTACACAGCATGCTAATTGTGACTTAGCCTTGACATTGTCATTTCAATTAAATTATTTAATTTCAGTGAAATATGTCAAAAGGAAAATAATAATAATAATAAAATTGGTGTGTCAAAGAATAAGGAATTCTAACACCATTCGGCTTTTTGCCCCATCGCTCGGCCAATACCACTGTTGGATCGGTGGCCAGCGCTCCGAGCGGCGCCCACGAGAGTGGAATCAATCCGCGCACCGAGCGGTCACACGTTTTCTCTCTCACAATTTTCATAGCCTTTTTACTCAAGTAATTAACTGGAATTTCTACTTCTGCAATAAACCATATACAGTCCGCTAAACACTCTTTAATTGAGCCATCGAAGACCCGCAGCAGTATCCCTACGTGGTGTCCCACAGAATAGGTACTGTCGCTTTTACAGTTGTCCATATTTTACTTTTTAAATTTATAAATGTCACAACAGTAAACTTAAAAACAGAATAATAATTATCACGAAATTTAATTAAATAAATATTATTCGAATTTAAAGACCAGCGTTAAAATTGAATACACTGATATACAAAATTTAATTTAATAAAATGACTGAATACTCGCGATTATATACGCATTCAATAATGACCGAGGCTCTGGAATTGAATTATTATTTATTTTGGTAGTTGTTTCTCATTATAAAAAAATATTAAAAGCACTGACTAATTAATGTTAATATTATTAATCCGTATGATCTCTCTCTCATTAATTTTATTCTCTACTTTTCAGATTTCAGAAATGAATCTCTCGTCTTCAAATTATATGAAAACGACACCAAACACAACCTAGTAGGTATACATCAGATATAAAGCGAAGACTAGGCTGCAGGAGACATGATGCATAAAGAACAAATGTACAAAGCGAAGTCATCTCATATCAAATTAACGTTTTATATGGAAAAAGTAATACGTATGTACCATAATTATATATGGGCTTATACGGCGTGAAAACAAATGAAGAACTAAATTCAAAACACAAATACACAAGCCTAAATTTGAAATAAATTTGAATTTGGAATTCCTAGCCAAACGCCAGATATTTGATAACAAAGTGACCGGTTTTACAAAACGTAAATTTCATATACCCGTACATTGATGTCCAATAGCATGGCGATATGACCCGTCGTGTGTGAGAAAAAGAGAGGAGAAGAATGGTATCTCAGACTTACACCCGACTATAAGGCAGTTTACAAAGGTGGCCTTCTTTTTTTTAATGGGCAAAAATACACTCACTATTCACCATTCTCCCTACCAAGCCAAATACTGTATGATTCCGTCTTAAAAGCTCGTTTTATACATCTATTGACACGAGAATTGCTAATTACTTGTCAATGGCCAAACATTTTATGTCGCTACAAATAACAATCTTATCAGCCTTATCGGGGCTCATGATTATACCTTTAAAACTAGATTTCAAGTTAAATTAATATTTAAGAAACCCTTTGTGACCTGAGCTGAATTTCCCTATACGTTGATGTAAGAGCACACGAATTACTTGGTGTCTTAGAACGGGGTGAAGGGTGGAGGCAATAATTCAATCACGGTTGCAGGGCCGGTGTATCGAGCGCGATGTCGTGTCTGGTTTACCGGTTCTTGACAATTGGCCACGTCTACGAAGCCCCACTCGCTCCATAGTAACAAATGGCCGTTGTCATGGCCGTATATATAACCAAAATTTCAAAATTACATTTATTCTCTTATTCGGTGGTTCTCAAAACAATATATATGATTCTTAAACTTACCGACGCTGCAACCAAAAATAAGTAAAGTATCTTCACGACCGTTTCCCTTTCGGAGTGGTTAGAAACCACGCTTATAAAGAAGCGGATTCACCTTACTATAGGCCAATCATGACAAGTGATTAAAGTTTAGTGATTTAAATATTAAATAAAATTAAAATAAAAAAATATGATTGTGCCCCGACCAGGAATCGAACCGTAAAGTTTAAAGTATCACCACAACCGTAATCCTTTTGGTGTGTTCTTTAAAGTGTGGTTTCTGACCACCCCGGTAAAGGTTCCGTCGTGATCCGTATATTTAAACAGCTAACTATAATATATGTAAAATTTTGGATATGGATAAACATACTAAGTTTATTAGCCGTGCTCTTTCTATCAGTCGTTGAACAATGTCGGTTAGACGTAAAGGCAGTATAGACTTCGCCCAACCGAAGCCAATCATCTAACCTTTATAGGCATCACTATGAAGTGATCATAGATTATTTAGAGAACCAACATCTCTTGTGGCACAGACACAATGGAGTGTATCACTAACTTTTTATCACAATAGATGGCGCATGATAGATGGTACCTAATAGAACTGTCAGTTGCATAGAAATCTTGTATTTTTATTACGAAATTTATTATTTTCTGGAAGTTAGCAGCCTTTAAGTGTACAAATTTCCAAGCGAAATCAAAGATATGGTGATCTCAAAATTGCCGTTCTACTAATAAAACCTTTTTTATTTTTAGTGCGCTTTTTAATTCGTCTCTTAAGGTAACGTTAATTTATAATACATTTTTTTGTTATAAACATATAAAACCACGAAAACATTTAAAAAATGATGCGATATAGGTGTAAAATAAGGTACCATTGCCGCTAGCGACATCTACAAAAAGCTTTGCCTGATACACCCCATTAGCTTTATACAAAACTGCAACTATATTTGTGTAAGACATAACACTGCTTGCGCGGCTTCGTAATTCTCGGATTTTTTGACCAACACATTGACAAGAAAAATAATAATCAAAAATTGTTTCTTTTTTATATGTCCATGGCAGTTCCCTTCTCCAGGTGGGGCACAAGATGCCACTGCGGGCACTTCGCGCTCAATATATTACAGGCCCGTTCATTTCCTCGGGAAAAAGGGGCGGTATAATTTAATACGATGCTACCCTACACCCTTGGAAGGATTGTATTTATTTGTCAAGTTAAGTAATTTTAATTGCGTGTTTTAAGATATTGCATTACTATTAAAATTATAATATTTTTGTGAAGTTGGAGTTTCTAGAGTGGAGACTACGTACAGATTAACTTTTTTTTTCTTTGTATATTTATACAAAACAATAATCTGTTGACACATTATCACTACACATTTTAAAACAAGTCCTCCGCCGCGTCTGTCTGTCTGTACGCGATTAACTCAAATATTGAATTAAGAAGTTGTCAAAGCGGCTGACAGAAAGGTCTGGAGACAGAAAGGCTGGTAATTATTTCTGCCAACGTATTAGCTTCGCTATAGGGAAAATGTTGCCAGTCTCCTTGGGACTATCTCGGATAGGACGTCGCTAAAGGACATTTTTTATTTATAGTTTTTTATTTTATTTTATTATTTAGGTAGCTTTTAATTTACATTTATTGTTTGTATAGAATTAATTAACTTATAAAATAGACTGATTTTTTTAAAATAACATCCCTAGTAATTATTTTTTTCAAAATAACACTTATTTCAAAATCTTTAACAATATTCGATTGTGAAAGCGAGAAGGATGTAAAAGTGTTAACCCCTTTTAAGGGCTTTAATCAGTAATTGATACTTTTGTTATATTAGGTATTAAAATAATGAAGAAAACATTAGAATGCGAATCTAACTTTAATAAAACTGTTCAGCAATTTGGTGGATTGGTAAAACGATTAGGATTCATTATACTTGTAAAGTTTTATCGTACTTGCCGGCGAGCGACGCTTTCTCACTTCTTAACTTGTTCGGAAAAGTAATAAAGCATTTTGCCAGATTTGAAGTGTGCTAGAGATTAAACGTGCATTATGTCAGCGGCGGGACCCTCTCATTGGTCGCCCCGGGGGCTTTACTCTGAACTTTTAGGGATATAATAACGATACAAAAGACTTTATAAACAATTACAATTTAAAAAAGTAAGTAAATTCCGTCAATACATTTATGGGACGAGCTTCCAAGACGGCATTAACGGAATCATACAGTATTTGGTTGGGTAGGGAGAGGAGTAGAATGGTGGATGGTGAGCGTATCATCGCGCAATAAAATTAAAAAGGGAGGCCTCCTTTTCTTGTCTATTGTCGGTCGCAAGCCCGAGACACCATTCTTCTCATCTCTTACCCACACACGATGGACCCGGCACCCGCACGGTGAATCCATGGAATTTGTCTTTTCCATCACGACCGTATCCCTTTCGTGGTGGTCAGAAACCACGATTTATTTAAAGAAGCGGATTCATTTAGCCAACTTTACTAAAGGCCTATCTGACAAGTGGCAAGCTCGTCGATGTCTCCAGCATGCCAAACTCGAGAAATAAATAAAATAAAAATTAAATTCATATGAATTAAAATAATAAATGCGCATTAAAGATTTATTATGATTTCTTGGAATGCTACCTGAATTTAGAAAGATGATCGCAGAAAACTATATGTTACGCTACAGAAGTAACCAAAAATATCAGTATTCTGTAATAAAAAAAAACAACTTAAAAATAAGTTAACTTACTTACTTAAGTTAATTACTATAAATATAAGTTAACTTACCGAAGTTACTACTAAATATAAGTTAACTTACTGAAGTTACTACTACACCAAACAAACAAAAACAAAAAACACAAAATATTTTATTTCTTTAAATACAAGTTTAAGTGTTTAATTATTTTCCTATTGTATAAAAATGTGTCATAATTAATATCAATACACAGTATAACGGATAGTTTGAATGTTATAAGGGTTAATTAGTTTTTTTTTTTTTTTGTATACCAATATTTTTTTTTACCAAGATATTTACCATTATTTGTTTATTTAGCAGTGTATTAAGAACATTGGTTACTTCAACTTCTGCTACGAAATTATCGTTTTCAGTACGTTCAGAGTAAACCCTCTAATCGTAACCCGTCTAGCGCCCAGGCGGGAATTTCAACAAAACCAATATAGCACCATGTGGAACGTTATTTTCTATTCTGTCCCGAACGTTTTGCTGCATGTAAACTAGATTACATTCTTCATTGTACACTTATCTTCAAGATATATCATTCAATACGTACGAAGACTTTAAATGTGGTGATCATATATCAATAATCCATTATAATATATTTAATAGGTGGGAGGCAGGTATTAATTTGCCTAGTGGAAGTATCCACCGTTCGTGCTGATAAACCCAGTGTATCTGCACGATATAAACAGGTGTTCTGCACGATAGCAAACTACTCTTTAAGCAACACATTGAGTTTATAACTGCGAAAGCCATGAAGGCACTGGGGTTTATTATTAGGAGTTCGATTGATTTTAAAAATGCTAAAACGCTTAAAATTTTGCTCGTACGTCCGCAGTAATTTAGAATATGCGTCACCAGTATGGAATCCTATGTATGCAGTCTACATTTCAAGCCTAGAAAGAATTCATAAGAAATTTTTACGTCACTTAAATTATAGATTTAATATTCCTAAGGAGGATTATGATTCTGCATGTAGACGCCATCATATTCTACCACTTTCCAACCGCCGCGAGATTGCCGAAATAGTGTTTCTTTTTAAGATAGCCAATAGTACCATTGATAGTCCGCAGTTGTTACAAAAGTTAGATATAGGAGTACCAGGAAGAACGTTGCGTCTCAACACTACATTCGGCTTACTACCACACGCCGATACGAGCTATCGTCGGAATTTATTTATCTGGAGGACCTGCAGTCGATTTGATAAGCTTTTGCGTGATTTCGATTTTGACCTATTTTGTACAAGCTATAAGGCGGCTAGGCGAGCACTCAGTACAAAGTACTTTAATATGTCGCTACCTTCCTTGACTTTCTTTTATTATCATTTTGCTGTAACTACATGACTGTGAATGATTGCTTTATTGTTCTGTTTATTGTTTTATAACATTTTTGAAAATGTGTTTCTATAGTATAGACTGTTTCTTAAAGAAAATACTTTAGTGCCGTGTCTGTTGTTTCTATCTGTGGAAACTTTTTAGTGGTTTAAGTGTTTATATTTATGTCTAATTAAAATTCTGTAAGCATAAGTTTTCCTAATAAAATAAAATAAATAAAATATCCATTCGGGATCAGGCTCGAATGCCGTCATGCCCACTCAAGCCGGCATAGTGTTAGTCATGAGTGTTTAGTTCCAGTTGCTAACATTCATGGACCTCGAGCGCCACTTACCATCACTTACATATAGTGATAGAATATGTAAAATAATATATTATAAAAAAACAATTATAAACAAAACTATTGGGTCGTGGGGACCAAGTGCACATGAAATTTTAAATTCGCTTTCAGTTAAAATGGCTCGATATCCGCTTTCGCTGGTCTGTCCATCTTCTCTCTTTACTTTATAACGTTCTCAATCACCCTAAAACACCTTCGTACCTTAAATCCCGCTTTGAATTTCTCTCTAACACGCACAACTGTGCTCTTCGCTTCTCTCACAACAATCAGCTAAAGATTCCTTCGCATTCCTCTAGCAGATATTCAGATTCCTTCACTGTTGCTGCCGCTCGTCAGTGGAATAAGCTACCCCTGGCCATAAGGCGTGCACCGTCCGTTAACGTATTTAAAAACCTTCTAACCACATTATTTCTTGAGAAACAGAATGTATGTCTCTCGAATTAGTTGTTTGACTTTTTATTTATATATATATCTATTTATTTATAGTGTATGTTTATGTATGTATGTATTATATAGTATGTATGTGTGTTGTTTTTTTTTATATTGTGTATGTATATTTAATAAATGCGTAATTATGTTTATTTACTAATTTAAGCTATTTTAATATTTTTCTTTATCCTGCCCTTCACCTTACATTATCCCCAAGGTTAGCTGGTGAAGAATGCCTTATGGCGTTATAGCTCGCCTATGTACTAGGTTTTTAAGTGCAATAAAGTATTTAAATAAATAAATAAATAAATTTTCAAGGCGTTGTCAAAACAGCTCGTTAACACCTCGGGGTGATAAAAGGGCTGGGTAATAATTGGGCCAAAGGATCAGCGTTGCTATTCAACGTGGCAATGGAGCCAGTACCCTTGGCACTTTTCCCATTGGCAGCGATTAGTTTTTTATTTATAATATTTGAATTACTAAATCTATATAATATTTTATATTTAACTTTCTTTTCAAACAAGCAGAACAATATATTTTTAATTTGAACATTTATTAAATGTAAATACTTATTAACATATAGAATATATATATATATATATTATATATCTATATATATCTTCTATATGTTAATAAGTATTTAGGTACTCTATGTATAAATACTATTTATGTAGTTTATTAAAATTTTAAATAAGGTTAAAATTTCACCCCACATATTATACTGTCTCACTCTCCCAAAGGTTGACTTGTAGAAAAAGCCGAACTATAAATAAAATTGGTAAATAGAAAAAAAAAAATCATTTTCACATACAAAAAGTTCGTGGGTTTCGTACCTGTCAAACAATGTCGGTTGTCAAATATATATGGGTGCGTTCAGAAATTTATATCAAGCTTGACCATTCAATGATTGTTAGGCGGTACAAAGTTCGCCGGCTCAGCTAGTAGCATTATAAATAAAACTTTAATAGTATTTAAGCAAAATGCATTAGAAAAGGCTTTGGGGAAATAATATATACCTACACATGTAGACACAAAGGACTCCACACCTGAAGCTCAGTCGGCGGAAAACCAATTAGAGTAAGACGCTCTAGCGGGGAGCACTAATCCTAAATGCGTAAATCATTTTAACCAACTTAAAACACACAACTTTCTTAAAAAGACATGCATTAAGATTGTATGATTATTTATAAAAACGGTAATTTCGCCAAAACTCATTTATTTTTTAATATTTTTGCACAAAATTTTAATCCCCTTCAAAGTATTCTCCCTTGACGACAATGCACCTCTGCAAACGATCCTTCTCAAAACATTTTTTAAATTCACTCATTGGAATACTCTTTAGGCCTTCCAGCGATTTTTGTTTTACCTCCTCCACAGTGGCAAAACGCATTCCTCTTATGTCCTTTTGCTTTGTTTCTGGGTCGTATCCATAGCACCACATAGTATCAGACATGATCTACACCAGAAACAGCAATAAATAATTTTAACAGCAATTTTAAAAACAGCTATTTAAAGTAGTGACATATTCACTTATATGTGTACGAATGTCTCTAAAGTTCAGACAGCAGAAAACCAATTAGAGCAAGACGCTGGAGCGACGAGAACTAATTCTGAATGCGTAAATCATCTCAGCGAACTTAAAACACACAAATAACAAGTTTGATACACAGCGCCCTCACAGTCGCAGCACCAACATGTAGTAACTTACGAGTAATTTACATACATTATCATTTCAGGTGGAAGTGTCAGAGCGCGCCTGAAACTGGTCGGCTGCACAATTTCAAAACGTATTATCTACAAGAACAAGATAATACTCCTCCCTAATTAGTACTCTACTGATAGGGATCGTGTGACTCCATCACAACTAATCCACCTGGTCCTCGGCGTTGTGGATAGCCTGGTGCACAAGATAGTCAGTCACCTGGCTGTTCCGGGTCAGTCACCTGGCTGTTCCGGGACTACGCGAACGTTCGCACCGTAGACAAAAAATACAAGTATGTGATATTTATTCTACCCTAAATTTACATACATCAAGTATCATACAGTATCATCACGACCGTATACCGTGCAGATTGGTCAGTATAAACGCTTTTATAACGATCAGAATAAATAGCCAACTTTTCTATAGGCCCATCACATGCTGGCATGTACCAATGAGAAATACACTTTTCTTAAATACGTTTGTCAAAGATTTACAATGCCACCGCTTCCATGGCACACGGAGCATGTTAAGCCGTCGGTCCCGGTTACTAATACTAACTTGTGGAATCGTTAATAAATTGTCATAAAAAATTGTTATCGGACCCACGCCAACACGTCTCGCCAGCTTTGCCATATTCCTCAGAACTTTCTGGAAGACCCATCTCTGACAGTGGAAGACTAGAACCCTTTGTTCTAGTATGATGATAATAATTTATTTATTTATTGAGAATAAGAATAAGCATAGTATGTAATTAGACTAAAATGAAATAAAATATTATTTATTTAAAACTTTATTGCACTATGTACATAGGGCAGGCTTAATGCCGCTAGGCATTCTCTAGCAGCCAACCTTTGGGACAATACAAAACATTACAGGCATGAGTAGGTGCAAACGATTGTAAGAAACGTTGCCAAATAAATTCATTTAACCTTACATACCTACAATAGATATTTAAAAAAATACACATACATACAAATATGTACAGAATAATAATACTACACACTATATTGGCTACTATATACTAGATACAATACATACTTATATACGTTGTGAGGAGCTCTTTTGGTAATGAATGTAAACCAGCTTTTTTAAACAGCGGTTTGCTGAGTTCTTGGCGAATTTCAACAGGTAAACTGTTCCAGAGATTTGCGGCCACTACTGCGAATGAGTTAGACTGAAAACTACTCTCTGAGAATGTATAGATAGAACAGAATTGTGTGACGAACGAAGAGATCTGTCATGAATTAAGGAGAGATAGGTAAATTTGTCATTGAGGTATTTCGGTTATTCATGTAAGAATTTGGGTCGTTCACAAGTTTGCAGTTGTGATTGCTACCGATTAGTACTACCAAACCCTATATGCAAAGGTGTTCACACATCACATTATTAACGCCAAGGAAGGATGATTAAAAACTTAACTTATTGCTAGTTAACTTGTCACTTTGGTTATTTCGGCCAATGACATGCCTCAAAGGCAAACGTTAAACATGTCAAAAGGTAATCAGTTGTTCTGCAACTGGCCGTTAATATAATGCAGTATTATTTATTTATTTAAATACTTTTTTTTTTTTTTTTTTTTTATTTAAAAACTAAATTGCACTATGTACAAAGGCGGACTTAATGCCGTTAGACATTCTCTGACAGCCAAACCTTTAGGACATTTAGACAGTATCAATGGTAAGTAGGTGCAATATTATTAAATGACAATTTGTAAGATATATGTAGGTATATGTAGACATAACAACAAATACATACTAATAATACTTAATAATTACATTCTAATACATAAACAAGTACATATATAAATTATTCATTATGGATTATATATATATATATATATATATATATATATATATATATATATATATATATATATATATAATATAATAACAGTACACAAAATAAAACCAGTCGTGTGAAGAAGTGGCTAAAGAAAAAGGTTACAAAGGAAGAAGACACCGCAGCTGCAAAGGTGTGGAATAAACGGAAGAGGTAAATAAAAGAAGAAAAAAATGTAAAGATAAATTTTAAGTTAAAAGATAGTATTTGTACTCTTGAATATTGCACGATTAGGAGCTTGTCTAATATCTTGGGGTAATTCATTCCACAAATTTGCAGCGACGACAGCAAACGATTTAGAGACGAAAGAGGTGTGGTGAGAGGGAATGGAAAGAACAGAGTTAGAAGAGGAACGAAGGGTTTTTACATGATGCGAGCTCAGATAATTAAATATTTTTTTAAGATACTCAGGAGTATCTGGTTCGTTAAGAAGACTGTATAACAAGCACAAAACCCTGCTATTTCTCCGTTTGCGAATAGGCAGCCATTTAAGCTGATCTCGTGAAGACGTAATGTGGTCATATTTCCGCAAACTAAAGATGAACCTAATACATGCGTTGTGTAATCTTTCTAATTTATTAAGATACTCCTGTGAAAGGTCGACACAACATACGTCGCCGTAGTCGAGTATCGGCTTACTTTATTGTACTTAAAAACCTAGTACATAGGTGAGCTATAAAGCTATAAGGCATTCTTCACCAGCTAACCTTAGGGATTACGAAAAGTGATGGTAAATGGGCGGGACAAAGAAAAATATGAAAAGTAAAGTAAAGTATCATTACGACCGTTTACCTTCCGAGATGTGGAGAAATCACGCTTATAAGAAAGCGGATTTACATTTAGCCAACTTTACTATAGGCCAATCATATATAGCGTACCAAACTCACAAATAAATTATTGTGTCCCGACCAGGAAACGAACCAGTTACCTCCGAGTTCAAATCCATTTATAGCACTCAAAAATACATATACGTGTACAATATAAAAAACAATACCGTATAATACATACATACATAAAATACACTGTAAATAAATAGTAATAAAAATTATATTAAATCAGAAGATTGATAATTCTGCTATTCAGCATTACCGTGATATGAGAAACACATACAACTCGGCCGTTTTTAATGAAAAGAAAGCGTATTATTCTCATTTTTTTAACGACAACAGTAAAAATAGTTCAGACATGTGGAGTAATGTGAATCGTATCATTAAGCCATTTGATAGAAAAAGTATTCCAGATCATTTGGCTGACCCCAATGCACTTAACGATTATTTTGTCAATAGCATACCCCATCAACCAGCTGACACATCACAGGTATCGAAATTACTAATAAATACACATTCTAATTCAACATTTAGTTTTAAAGAGGTCTCAGATACCGATATAATGCGTTTTATTACCGCATCTTCATCTTCAAATTCTATGGGAAGTGATGACATATCTATGTATATGATAAAGCTAACACTGCCTTATTCGATGCCAGCAATAAAAGCTATTGTTAATAAATCACTTGTATCTGGTGATTTTCCAGATTGCTGGAAATGTGCCACAATTATACCTATTCCTAAAAAAAACAAAGTGGAAGAAGTAGGTGATCTGAGACCTATCAGCATTTTACCGGCCCTGTCTAAGATTGTCGAAAAATCAGTACAAATGCAAATTATCCCATACTTAGAATTTAATTCAATTATACCATCGTTACAATCCGGTTTTAGAAAAAAATACAGCACCACTTCCGCACTTCTGCATATAACCGATGATATATTAAATGCTACAGCAGAAGGAAAAGGAACTTTGTTGGTGCTGCTAGACTTTACCCGTGCTTTTGATTGTGTCAATGTGCAACTTTTAATTGCTAAACTAAGATATTACGGTTTTACCAGTGCCGCGTGCAGCTGGTTCGAGTCTTACTTCCTCGGTCGGACACAGACGGTACAGTTGACAAATGGCGCGGGTATCCGGGTCAACTCCGGACCGCTCCCTGTGACTAGGGGCGTGGTCCAGGGTTCGATTCTTGGGCCCACGCTTTTTGAAATCTATACCGCTGACATGACAGTAGAAATTACACGGTCTAAGTATCATCTTTACGCAGATGATACTCAATTATATGTTCATACTGCTCCAAATACTAGTGACGTCCTAGACGCGACTAATAAACTTAACAGTGATCTCGATGCTATTTCTCAATGGTCCCACAAACACGGTCTTATTCTCAACCCCAAAAAAAGTGTTACTATAACTTGCGGCACTAAGCATCAAGTTGATAATATAAATATAATTAACCCTGCCATTAAAATTAACGATGCTTTAGTGCCCAGAGAGAAAACTGTGCGTAACTTGGGGCTCCTTATGGACGAAAATCTTAAATTTGAACATCACGTTCAGCAAAAAATTGGTAAGTGTTTTGGGTCACTAAAAACCCTGTATAGGATTCGCCCATTCTTAAATGCTAAGATTAGATACAGGCTGTGCAATAGTTTAGTTTTGTCTCACCTTCAGTATTGCGACATGGTTTTCGGACCATGTCTGTTTGTAAAGACAATTAAGGCGATTCAAAGAGTCCAGAATGCATGTTTACGTTTTTGTTACAGTATACCTAGAAGGGACCACATCACGCCGTATTTGGTTGAAAAACAAATCCTTAATATGGAAAATGTCAGAATATTAAAATACTCATGTTTCATCTACACTTTAATAAACACTCAATGTCCTGACTATTTGCATAGTAAGTTTGACTACAAGTCGTACAAACGATCTTTCAGACACAGAGGTCTTTTGTTTAACCTTCCCATGTACGGCCTGGTAGGCGCCCGGGGCTGCTTCAAGCCAAAATATGGAATGATCTTCCACCGCCCGTTCGGGACGCGATAGTTACAACGTTACCCACCTTTCGTAAAATGTGTGCAGCATGGCTGCTTGTGAAGCAGGCTGGGGCAGCTCCCGTCTAGGTTTCTGTTTTTTATTTATTTATTTATGTTCATGGTGTTTTTTTCTTTTTTATTTTAAGTTTTTTTTTTTTTAATTTTGTTTCATTATTGTTTTATAACTTTTATTTATATTACTGTTCCACTAAATTTAAATGTCGGCTATGGTATAATAACAGAGGTTGTTGGAACCTGCTTCCAACACCATTTTCTGAACCATAGACCCTTTTGTCATTATATCTTTGTTTTATTTTTTAACTATATTTTTTATTTTTATTAACTATTTTTGTGACAAATAAAAACTGATTTTATTTTATTTATTTATTTATTTAATAATGTCAAATAATTTAGTCGACAATCCACATAAATTAGTTTTTTGGACTTTGTTGATAAGGAGTTTTTAAATTGAACATCCGCGGGATATGATGTTCGCTGACTTCGCAACTGTGCTGTTAAAGTGCGCTATAAATATGGCGTCTTGTTACATGTGCTGAATTCATCCCATTCTCACAATCATTGAGATCAAACCATGCGTAAATTTACCTAAATTCAGCCATCTAATATTGTAAATGGGAATGATTAATATTTATGAAAATTGCTAATTGCAAAAACCTAGGCGCTGAAAATATAGACTACAATTTCTTGTTTTAATATTGACAAGAACTATTTGATTAATAATGAGGATTGTTCACTGCTTTTTTTAAAATTATTTACTATAAAAAATAATAAAATTGTGCAAATAAAATAATATTTTGTCAGAATTTCACCTTCACAGACTCCCTTATCTCTTTCAGCACGGCTAAAAATATTTTGGATCAATATCCATCATCATTATCATTAGGGTTTATTGATAACCATTAAAAGCTAAAATAACCCTTGCCCAAAGTCTACTCTTTCCTATACTCGACTATGGTGACGTGTGTGGTGTCGATCTCTCAGAGATGTTGCTCAACAAGATGGAGCGGTTACTAAATACATGTATCCGGTTCATCTTTTGCTTACGCAAATATGATCACATCTCTGAGTTTAGGAATAAGTTGAGGTGGCTACCAATTCGTTGTCGCAGGAACCTTAGAATCCTCTGCTTACTCTTTTCTATACTCAACGAGCCTGCGACACCGAAATACCTTAAGGACAAATTTGCCTATCTCTCGTCACTTCATGAAAGATCCCTCCGTTCGTCCCACAATTCTGTTCTATCTATTCCTTCTCAGGCTAACTCATTCGCAGTAGTGGCAGCAAATTTGTGGAACGACTTGCCAGTTGAAATTCGCCAAGCTCCCAACAAAACACTATTTAAAAAGATGGTTTACTCTCATTTCTTAAAGAGCTCCTTATAGCGTATGTAAGTAAATGTTGTATGTAGTGTATATCTATGTATGTATATAGTTCGTAGTATATGTATTTTTATTTAATATTTGAATGTATGTGTATTTGTAGTTATATATATATTGTATATATAAGAACGATTTAATTTATTATGTAAATGTTTCATATAGCCAGTTGCACCTACCTTTCAACGTTAATGCTCTGTATTGTCCCAAAGGTTGGCTGCTAGAGAATGCCTAGCGGCATTAAGCCCGCCTCTTGTACATAGTGCAATAAAGTTTTAAATAAATAAATAAATAAATAACTTTAAGTTCCTTGAGGTCTAAAATATCCTCCCCTAGGAAATTCTACAAAACCTCCTTCGCATATTCGTGCGTTGGGTAATACAATGGAAATATAAACCACTTTTGTATGTTTACTAGTCCTAACAATTTAATAGAGATAATTACTAATTGGCTAGAAGAGTGCACGAACTCCTCGTATCAAGGATGTTTCGGACCGGCCAAACAGAATTTGGCGACACGGCTAGATTTATTTTGTAATAACGCACGCTTGGCATAGTCCGTGCTGAAAGGGTTATTGCAGTAAGGCCGAGGTAAAGTAAAAATTAAGAAAGAAAGAAAGAAAATTATTGTATTTACCAAATAATAAAACAAATGTGTGATGACTCCTTGTTAGGAGTGTGTTGAGGTGTTAATAAATAAAAAATATAAATAGGTACAGTGTGGTGCACACATAAAATGTTAACCATAAATAAAATATACCTAAAACAAAATTGAGGTAAAATCTATAAAATATTTATATAGACCGCCTCCGTGGTCTAGTGGTAACAAACGTTGCCGTGAACTCTGGAGTTCGTGGGTTCGATTCCCACCGAGCGCAAGTTGTACATTGTATAATTTGTCTCGGTCTGGGTGTTTATATGTATAATATGTATATATTTACAAAAACAAAGTATAATATGTAGTTTATCAACCATCTAGTTTCCGTAACACAAGCCTTGTAGCTTACCACGGAAACTAGATGGCGCTGTGTGAACTGTCTGGAAATATTTATTTATTTATATATTACAGTATGTTGGTATGTCAGAAGAGAGATTCCATGGTTTCAAAATAATAATAATAAATTCCTCATTGTGTACATAACCAAAAGAAGTACAGGTATGGGTACATAGGCGAGCTTAATGCCCTAAATGCATTTTCTACCAACTAACCTTTGTGACTGTGATATGTAATCAGCGGACGCTAAGAAGTAAAATTATAGTTAAAATTATTTAATACTATATAAAACACACATTAATTACAAACATATAGTACTTATACATAAATAAATGTCACACATAAACAAATAAATATATAACTAAATATAAAACCCATACATATACGCATATTTATTTATTTAAAACTTTAATGCACTATGTACAAAAGGCGGGCCTAATGCCGCTAGGCATTCTCTAGCAGCCAACCTTTGGGACAATACAGAACATTACAGTCATGAGGCTAGGTGCAAACGATTGTAAGAAACGTTGCCAAATAAATTCATTTAATCTTACATATCATAGATATTAAAATAAATATTCATACATACATACAAATATGTACACAATAATACATATACTACACACTAAATTGGCTACTGTATACTACATACAATACTTACTTATATACGTTGTGAGGAGCTCTTTAGGTAATGAAAGTAAACCAGCTTTTTAAATTGCGGTTTTCTGGGTGCTTGTAGAATTTCAACAGGTAAACTGTTCCAGAGATTTGCGGCCACTACTGCGAATGAGTTAGACTGCAAGATATGAGAAGGCATATATAATAAGCAAGTTACTTTTTTTGTCTATACATATGCCGATGTGGCCAGGCCTTTAGGGTACAGCGGAAGGTGTACGAATATCCGAAATCAAACAATTATTTTACGTAAATTGCATTCCCTTTGCGCTAACAATTCTAAATTAAAGCCAAAGATACACGAACGGGTAGGGTAGGGGCGGGAAGGAAGCGAGCTCGCAATTTCCGCGAATCTCCAGATCAATTAATTAGGACGCCCTCTAAATTGAAGCGGCCATTTTTAAATTAAGAATGCGGCCGACTTTAGGGTGAGAATCGAATACTTTCTTAAACTAAGAAAGTGGAGTTTGTGTTAAAAATTACGCAGCTCTCACGATTAATCTGTAGTTTGGCTGCAAAGAAAAAGTGGTTCATTAAAAAGTTTAGCAATTACAATTTATGAAGACAAACTTCGCACCTTCTATAGGTACCTTGTAAGTTTTAAAATAAATATGACAACCAGATTTTTTGTTTACTCATTTTATTAAAAAAAAAAAACAAAGTCAAATAATTCAGATGCACAGCCCCTAAAACACCGCGTCCTAGACCTCCACTGTTGAAGATGAGCCCAGAATTTTTTGGAGAATTTGGCCAACACTTGCAACGCTAGACAGATGTGACAGGTCCATGCGGCGTATATACAGAATTTTCCATTGGCCTTCAATAATATAATACATATATATTATTATCTTTCATGGGTATTAAATGAAATGCATTTAATAAGAATCAAAATCACTATAATTTCTACCAAACATTACACAATATTAAATATAAATTACAAAATATGGCAGGTTTACACGAACATCTATATCGAGCACGGTCGCAGAATAGTTCCCACTTTTACCGACATGCGCTAGCGCCATTTAAAACCGGGGTGTTGCCTGCATACAAAAATAATACCTTATGTTTAAAACATTGTATAAAATAATGATATTATAGCGTGATTAACAATCTAGACATAGGTAATATTGAGTATTGTGTATTATTGTAGTATGCTAACAATATATATATATTTGACCGCCTCCGTGGTCTAGTGGTAACAAACGTTGCCGTGAACCCGGGAGGTCGTGGGTTCGATTCCCATCGGGGACAAGTTGTACATTGTATAATTTGTCTCGGTCTGGGTGTTTATATGTATAATATGTATATATTTACAAAATAAAAGTATAATATGTAGTTTATCAACCATCTTGTTTCCGTAACACAAGCCTCGTAGCTTACCACGGAAACTAGATGGCGCTGTGTGACCTGTCTGGAAATATTTATTTATATTTGAATTATTCTGAGGCCCTTTTAGGTAACACTAATATTACGTTAAATCTAACCGATATATGAAATAAGTTTTTTAAAGGATCTTTTCGAATTCATTATTTTCCCAAGAATAAATAAGTAAGAAGCAATTTAACGAAACGATAGAGTAGAAAAATAAATAATGTTTTAAAATACATGGAGTGCATCTTAGATTAAATGTATCTTAGAGCGTTATTTTAAGTTTTAATCTTTTATAAACCTTTCGTCGGAGAAAATCAAGTTAATGTTGCCTCAGACCGTAACCTTACCAGTCTGGGACTGAGATCAATAAAGCGGACTAACGCTTTACTTAAAAAAAATCAGTTCAATACATATATGTATGTTTATTTCTGTTGTAGTTATTATGTTGTATTGATGTAATGCTTATTCCTTCGTAATTCTTGCACTATTGTATTCATTCTTATTTTTAAATTATTTTTCATTGTTTTTTTTGCTTACATTTATTGTATCTGTCAGCGATTTCTTATTATTGGCTTTATCGTGTTACTATTTTCTGCTATATATGTATAAATTAGCTGTAAGAATTTCTAAATAAATAAATAAATATAACTTTTTGCAGCCCTCTTGCTCGCACAATAAAACGTTTTTAAAGATTATTCTAGTCTGAGTGTAAATTTGAGAAAGGTTATCGTAGTTAAAAGAGAAGCAATCCATGTCTACTTGAATAAATTAGGAAAGCCTTGAACATAGTTTGTTAGGCAACTCATTACCGTCGCTTTTATCAGTGTATTTTATTACATAAAAATGAATTTCATTTGTATCACCGATAAAGATAGCTCTTCTTCTATATAAGCTGGACTGCCTTCGTTGTCTAGCGGTTAAGTCCGTGGATTTAGACTCGGAGGTACCGGGTTTGATTCCTGGTCACAAAGATATCTATTATATTAAATTTATTTGTGATATTTCCCGAGTTTGGTACGCTAAAGACATCGCCGAACTTGCCACTTGTCATGATTGGCCTATAGTAAAGTGATAAAAGGCTAAATGTGAATCCGCTTTTTTATAAGCGTTGTTTCTGACCTTGTTGAGACTCTTGTATTAGTTTTTTCTTCTGATCTTGTACTATACCACTAAAACATTTTTTATAAAATTTCACAGATAATAACTAAACTTCATGTGGTCGTTATTTAATTTCACCACCATATTAGACAGGCACCGCCGCGCCGGGTTTAGACAGCTAGTAAATAAATAAAATATATATAGCAGTGAATATAATTATTTTAGATTTTTGCGCTTTATTAAGTGATAAATATAATTATGTATTATTATTTTTATATTCGTAATTTGTAAGTACGATCTATGGATTTGGGCCTGAGATTTCCTAAATCCTGTAACAGAGTAAGTTTTAGGGAATGCAAGCGGTCAATGGCGGTACCTAATAGGGATTTCGGTTTAACTATAACCATTACTTTTACTACGGGATCTGCAACTGTACTGTACATAAACTTGCTGTATTAAGGTCATTACTTATTAGAGCCACCCGGCTCCGCCTCGACGTTCGACGCCTACTCGTTGTTGGTACTCAACGCTATGTTTTCCACTAGTCGATCTCGCATGGTCAACCTGTGAACCTTGCGTGGTCAACCTGTAAACCTTGCGTGGTCAACCTGTGAACCTTGCGTGGTCAATGTAAGAAATTATATTATTAATAATTATTAGTGACGGCTCAAAATTGAATCACATTTTAGAGTATAAAACTCCTATTAAATAATATCTATGTATTTCAAATATAAATAACAAAACTAATTAAATACGTAAAAAATCATTCGTAACCTTAAAAAAAAAGGAATTATTGGCATCCCTCAATATTTCCCAAGCGAAAACAAATGCAATGTATGGAAGTGAATAGATCTTGACGAAGATGAAATCGAGATGTCGGAACTATTACTTATCTCTAAGGTAAGTATGAATAAGTAGACACATAAGTCGATTAAAAAAAAAATAATTAAAAATTATAGCATGCCTGCGGTATGAAGTTATCGGTGATTAATATGCCTAATGAAGTCTACTATTTATGGCAAAACATTCATTAAATCGTCTCACCTCGCCGAGTCGCAGCCGTTGTGGATTGAAGTTTGAACAAAAATAAATTTAGATGTTCGATCCAGCTTTACCCGTGTAATATTATCGGAAAAAACAACGAGTCCTATGTATAGATGTTGATGTTACATATTCAACTCTTGATATTTTATTGTAATAATAATAAAAAAGTTAAAGGCTAAAATATTTCAGGCTGATTCCTAAAATTTCCTATGTGATAAAATCATTTAAAATAAAATTTAATTTGCTGTGAGAACGTGACAATATTCTCCATGTTCCTTTGAATGTAACTGTCAAAGTCAAATGATGTTAAGGACAGACTTAACACTATGCCGGCTTAACTGGGCATGACGGCAATTCGAGCCTGATCCCGAAACGTGTAGTATTCACAGTTTATCGGCACGAACGGTGGATACTTCCCCGCCTCAGCAGACTGGGCAAATAAAAAAAAAGGTCAAAGTGTATCCACACATTTCGGGATCAGGCTCGAATTGCCGTCATGTCCAGTCAAGCCGGCATAGTGTTAGGTACTGATGTCAGTCATGAGTGTCTGATTCCAGTTGCTAACATTCATGAATATCGCTCCCTACTTACCATCAGGTGGGCGCAAGGTCACATATCGTGCTAGTATAAAAAAAAAAAAATTATATATATATAATTATTACTTTAATAAATAATTATACATGGGTACATGAAAAAAAAAGAACTAGGTTATTAGAAGCTATGATAAATCGCCATTTTGGTTTATCTGCTATTAAAAATATCTATAGGTATCACTTTCAAAATCAAACTAACCTAATTATGAATTTGACAGTCGTCTTACCCAACTCAAACATTTAATTGAAATCATTGAGGACGCCTGCAGTTCTTTGGCTGAATCTGACTTAACTGAAGCCTTAAGTCGAGCTGTCTTAGATAGGAGTCCAGATCTTGTCCTGATTATTCACAGGGTGGATTTTTGAGACAAGATTTAGATTACTGTAAATGACTTGTCTATATTAACGTTTTAGCTATACTGTTTTATACTTAGCTTTTACTGTTAATGACTATATGAACGATAAAAAAGCTTGGGTATAAAATTATAGCATTTTAATACGTCTCGTAGTTTGACAATGCCTCTGTACGGCAGCTAATAAGTATTATAATTCATTTATTACACAATTTGTATTTAGTTATAGTCTAGTTTAGTATGACAATGCATTTATACAGCAGCTATAATTTTAAGTTACCTTCTTTTTTTTTAATAATTGTTTGTTCTAGCTTATAGTATGACAATGCCTCTTTACAGCAGCTATTATCTTAACTGACATTTACATTTATATTTGTATTTTTATAATTGTGTCTGTCTTAGCTTATAGTATGACAATGCCTATATACAGCAGCTATTATCTTAACTGACATTGACATTTATATTCTTATAATTGTGTCTGTCTTAGCTTATAGTGTGACAATGCCTATCTACAGCACCTATAATGTTAAGCGTTATTCTGTATTTATAATTTTGTTATTTTATTGTTTCTCTTTTCAAATGATGGTTATCATGTACTGCTCCAGATTCACCAATATGTACTATAAAATTATATCGTTTTATATCAATATTGTAAAAATTGACGTGTAAAAGTGCAGAATACATATCTTTTTGTCCTATGCCTACTTGCAAAATAAACGAATTGAATTGAATTGATTTGAGCTATGTTCTACTCTGATACATCTAACTAATCACCGGAGGCAGTATCAAGACAACTCTTATCCCGGACTGACTTTGCAAATCCACTTCGCTTGCTAATATACGAATACTGCTATACTCGTATATATAGTATAATTTAGCTCCTGCCTCTCATTCATTCATTTTGTTTTAGGTAAATAATCATTAACCTATTGGTTTTCACTTTTTTTTCCTTTTACTTTTGACAATCACAGTTCAATTGCACTATTAATTTAAATCTAATTACTATATTTCTGTTTTAATTGTATTGTCTAAATAATATAAAATCTCTTTTGCTTGTGTTCCACTATTGCTAATTTGTTTATATGTTTAATATAATAAGCTGTAATTAAAAAAAAAATAGAGACAGTAAGTGCAGTTAACATAACTTTTTGAGATATTCTGAACTGCATTGTGAATTTTGGAAAATAAAATACTTTCAGTAATAAAATGATAATTTTACACACAAACTTTTTTTAATACTAAACGATTCTGTTTCTTTTAAGGATCAAATTTAAGTTGATGTTTTAACCGCTAGACTACGGATATAGTTTAAATAATACCTATTTTAAATAGATACTGGCACAGTTGATAATGTTATGTCTGCGAACTCCAGCAGGCACGAGAAACCTTGTAACAGAAAAACGAGACGTCGCGTCGCAGGAAAAGCTTTTCTTATTAAGTTACAGCAACGGTTCTCAACCTTCGACCTGCGAGAATTGAAAAATATTCGTTTTTTTATTCATTTATTTATTTACATACATACACTTTACATGGTATTACGGATGCTCCAATACACCATGCAATGAGGAGTCAGACGTTATTAATAATATAAAATAACACATTTTTTAAACTTATTAGATAATAGTTAATTAATTGAGCTTCGAGAGTAATTGTCTCCGCCAACAAACTGTGGTTACAGTTTGGCGGGCTATTTAATAAGTTATATGTATTGGAAAGTAAATAAATGATTGTTTTTTTTTTTTTTTTAAATACAAAGTCTAAGAAAAAAATAATAATAATAATAACAACAAAAGATAATACTCAAAAGCTAAATCAATTTTATTTACTCACAAAATTTCCAACATGCTTTACTGAGTTCGGACAGATCGTCAGCAAAGATGTTAAGATGTGGTGTTGACTCGAGCAAATTTCTAAGTGCATAAAGTGCACGAGGCAACGGAGAGTAGCGATGCGCCACCGTGCGGTAGGTAGCTGGGGCCAGCAATCTGTGAGCACGCGCGCGGAGATATTTGTCAGGTGCATACAATCGCACCAACTGTGACACCAGCTCGGGACTGTCCGACTCGCCGCGTAGGACACGGCAGGATTGCACCAAAGAGTTATAATCGCGCCTGGTTTCCAGAGAATTCCAAATCCGAGAATTCGGAATTTGAGGAATTTGGTCGGATACATAAAAGGATAATATCCGAATATTTTTTTGTATAAAAAACGAAGGAATGCTTTTTGCATCTTCTCTAAAAGCAAAATGTAACTGCTCCCGTGTGGAAAGCTTCCAGCAAAATCTTTGCATCACTTACTGAAAGAATTGGGCCTAAGCAGGTCTGCCGTCAATACATTCATGAAACGAGCTTCCATGACGGCATTAACGGAATCATACAGTATTTGGTTGGGTAGGGAGAGAAGTACAATAGGGGATGGTGAGCGTATTCTCGCGCAATAAAAAAAAGGGAGGCCTCCTTTTCTTAAACCAGCCTATTGTCGGTCGCAAGCCCGAGACACCATTCTTTTTTTTCATCTCTTACCCACACACGATGGACCGGGCACCCGCACGGTGAATCCATGGAATGCTTAGAAATTTGTCCCTTATCGAGCTTTTTATTGACTTAAATTATTCACACAAAATAAGTAATGAAACATTAACTAATTGATTACTATCAGCAGCTTAAGTGTCAGTGTAAAACGTTTTTACAAATATTTTCTGTGTTTTTATTGCAAACCAATATATTAAATATTATGAAATTTATTTTATTTTGTTTTTTCTTCATTTAAGTTTTTAGTTATATTTTTATTTATTAATAGTAATTTATGTTTTAAAATGTAAGTTTTTAGTTTAATTATTATTTTATTATGTTTTAAATCATTGTATTGTTTAAATTATTTCCTTCGGATAAATATTATAAAACTTATAAAAAAATGTTGTCTTATATTTTTATTTTGTTTTACATTATTTTATTAGTATTATCTCTGTCCACGTAGCCTAGCAATTACAGACCTATTTTTTTAATTAAAACGCATATTCGCCGAATTAGATTTCTAGTAGGAATTACTGTTGTGACATAACTTGAATATACATTAATTGTAATCAATTATAATTTTACTTTGCAGATCTTTTTGTACTACCCAAATGCCGAGTATGTACTACAGGCACTCGTTTGTATGACTGTTTAGTTTTAATTTTGTTTTTTTAAAAGTACTTTGTGTAACTTTAGTTTTTTTTTCAGTTTGGAGTTCAACGTTGGCCCCATGGGGACACTCACCCAAGCGTCTGGTCAAGGAGTTGTACAAACGGCTAACGGAAACGTCTGGAGACAGTAAAGCTGGCAATTATTTCTGCCAACGTATAAGCTTAGCTATACAGAAGGGAAATGTCGTCTCTAGAGGTCATTTTTAAATTATAGTTTATTTTTCGTTAGGTTTTAATTCAAATTAAATAAAATTTTTACTTTCAAGTAGTTTTAATCACTTTATGTTAATCTTTAGTTGTTAGTTATTCTATAATATTATATATATTAATTAAGCCCGCATCAAAATAATAAAGAAAAAAGTTTTAAACATATGTTGAATATCGCTGGATTAGATACGTCCGCGCAGCACGCCTGTCGTAGCAGTCCACTCGGGGCGTGTGTTCACTAAAATCCCTCAATATCACACATTCTTTGTGTAACACATACGAAATAGTTTTTCATTGTACCTCAATATGATACAGTGGACTTTAGTATCAAGTATATTTCTTTTGTAATCAATTTTACATGTATATAAGAGTACCTATGTCAATTCAATTTTTTTTTTATCTAAGATGTGGCCTCATATTGCACGTTCAATTTATTATATTATTATTATTATTAAATACTTTATTGCACTTTACTTAAAAGTATGTACAAAGGCGAACTTAAAGCCATTTCGGCTTTTTCTACCACCTACCTTTGGGAGAGTGAGACAGTATAAATATGTGGGGTGCAATTCTAACCAATAAACTACATAAATAGTAATTACAGATTTATTCGGAGTAAAGTCCAAAGATTAAAAAATAAAATAAATTAAGAACTTATATAAGAAATTATAAAAACTAAAAATTAATAAATAAAATTACGACTATTCGATGGGAGTAGTGTGCCGAGGACACTCGCTGCGTTCCCCCGCTGAACAGCGAGGCTGACCCTTTGAACAAGATATTCTCTACTCAAAGGGTCACCCGTCGCCAAGTGGAGTTTCTTAATAAATAGTATGTATACATAGACTATATAAATACTCATCAATATATAAGTATTATAGAAGATATACATATATGAAGATAATATATTATTAGGAAGTAGAAATTTGTGGAGTTAAAATATTGTTCTGCTTGTTTAAAAGAAAGTATTAAGTAGTTTTTTAAAGATGTGAATGGAAGGAGCTTGTCTGATGGTCAGTGGAAGTTTGTTCCACTGGCGAGAAGACGATACTGTAAATGAATCTGAATATCTGCTGGAAGTGTGGGGTGGGATTTTAAGTTGGTTGTTATGAGAAGAACGAAGTGATGATGAAGTAATATACGGGGTGACTTTGTAATAAAAGATAAAATTATTTCCCGATAAACATAACACTACTGGATGGTGAATAAGGCGGCGTCTGAAAATCGCGATATCCATCGTGATAAATACCTGAAGGTTCGGAAGTGTTATCATTAATTGATCCCACCCACAGCCAAGAGACGAAATAGAGAGAGAAAGAACTACGTAGAGAACGTTCGTGCGATCGTCGACCTCTTCCTACCTACTTGATTAGGATATGTATGAGTGGCGATATTTTTAGGAAAATTTCTTTGCACCGTAACTTAAGATTTTATTAATGAATAATTAAAATAAAAAATACGTCGTTCTTTATTTTTATTCTAGATCAGCTGACCCGGCAAACTTCGTACCGCATGACAGTCAATGAGTGTTACTTATTAGCTGTACTAAATTTATGATTTAATGGAAGTATTAAATACAATGAATATAAAATAATTATTAGTTTAAACTGCCTCCGTAGCCTAGCGGTCAAGTCCGTGGATTTAGACTCGGAGGTACCGGGTTCGATTCCTGGTCGGGACACAAAAATATTTATTAATGTAAATAAATACATTTAATTAATATTTAATTTACGAGCTTGCCATTTGTCATGATTGACCTATAGTAAAGTTGGCTAAATGTGAATCCGCTTATTTATAAGCGTGGTTTCTGACCACCCCGAAAGGGAAACGGTCGTGATGATACTTTACTACTTTTTTTTTTTAGGCGCAAGAATAGAACAAATAGAGCGGATGGTTTGCCGACACGTGAACATGCCAAGTACAACTGATCATGAGTAAAACATTGAGAAAGACATCAGTTAATTGATTAATCGCAATGTCCCGTGGCCTAATTGCATTACGGCTCCGTTGGGAAAAATTAGATCTCCTTGGTCGCGGCATTATTAATAATAATAATAATGCTCACACAAAACAATTTTCAAAACGAATCACAGACTATTTCGCGACGTAAAAGTGATACTAATTGATTTACAGTTGTTGTTTTTTTTAATATATCATTTGTTTTATATTTATGAAGCTTGATATAAATTTCTGATTGCACTTATATATATTTGACAACCAACATTGTTTGACAGGCATGAAACTCACAAACTTTTCGCATGGGAAAATGTTTTTTCTTTAATTTTATTTTTTTCTTTAATTTTCCAATTGTATTTATAGTTATTCTGCTATTCGGGACGGATACTAAATCCAACAAATCAAAAACCGTGAAAATCTGTCCAGCTGTTCTCGAGTTATAAGTGTTCTAACAAACCCGACTTTTTTTTACATATTAAGAAGATTTATTATGCAATCTACTATATCAGAAACCTTACAAAAAATTACATGGTTTACTATTTGTGATCTTAGTATTGTTTATCTTTTTTTAAATGTAATGGATTAGTAGAACACACATGTATAAAACATTTGCTCGCCAAAACTTGGCAAATGTACCTACTCTTAAGTTTACTTTAAGACCTGTAAATTTGTAAACATGACATTTATGCAAATAAATAAATTATTATTATTATTATTTGCCGATGTTAACACAACATATTCCCAAAGTTTCATTCCGATCGGTCAAATCGTTTTGAAATGCATATTTAGTAACGTATAGTCAACAATAATTAAACATAAGTTGATAGTCATACAATGGAATCTTGAAAGTTGAATTACGCGAAAGTTCCAACTTAAATTTCCCAACTACATCTTGCAAGCATAAAGTTATTCAAGACTATGTTATTGACAATTTAACAAAGCTCGCAAGGACGTATTTCACACCTTCACGAAAGCAGTTAGAGTCTGTCGAGACACTACGAATAAACACGACAACTTTTACTATTGTGCATTGTTAGATGGCAACGGTTTACTTCTATATATATAAAAAGAAACGTTCTGACTGACTGAAGCATTATATGTACATCTCGAGCACAAGCTGGTACGTTCTTTTAGTAATATCGTATCGAGCAGTGACGTGGACACTGAAAGTGGGTCTGATGCATAAGTATAAGGTCGCTCAGCGAAGAATAAAGTCAGAAACGTTGACATGCATCAAAGAATCAAACTTACCGACATAGCTTCAAAATTAGCAATTTGAAGTGGTAATGGGCTGGACATGTCTGTCGCAGAAGCGATGAGTGATGGAGTAAACGGGTCCTGCAGTGGATACCTCGTACTGAAGAACGACCCCCCGCCAGATGGACGGATGACACGAGGAAGGTCGCTGGTCGGGGATGGCTAAGGGTGGCGGAAGATCATGTATAATGGCGATCCTTGGGGGGGGGGGTATATCCAGTAGTGGAGACACAGGCTGATGAAGCTATATCTGTGTGTCTGTATGTATGTAATAACTGGCCTTCAGGCCTACATTACTGCTGAACTGACCCTAAGACGAACAAAGGCTATATGATGACAATATCTCGTCGCGACATGTGAGTCCAGTGCCATTGGAGCAATATTGGTAACACGGGAATTAAATAACATGTTGTGGATGCGGATAAATCTGTAAGGTAAGCTCGATTGGATAACAAGACGTAGTATGCCTTGATTGACGGTATAGCACACATTTTACCTATTGTTAACGTCCTGTTAATGATGCAGCCAGGTAGGCAAATTATGTTTATTACCCTACCCTACCGAACGTGAAGCGATCGAAATAAAGAAACACAAAAATTTCAATCGAGAGGTAGGTTATAAGCTAACTTCATTGTGGAATCCAGTAATTAATCCAGATACCACTGAGGATATTGTGTGTATTGCGATTTCCAAACACTTTTAATGTGACAAGTGGATTAGCTTACATTTACCGCCCATTATGGATGAAGACTGTGCCGCGCAACTCCAGTAGGCCTATGACCACCCACGGCCAGCTCGAACAAAACGACGAAAGAAATAAAAAAATGATAAAGTTAATTAGTCCGGATTTGGTCGGAATATTTTAATAAAACATATAACTGCCACAGGCAAAGCTGTAAAACGATAAGCTAGTCAGTCTATAAGTAAACTATGTTAAGAAACTTCTTAAAATGAAGTTTCAGATGAAACCGTAGTTTTGAGGTGTTCTGAGCACAATAGACTTTACTGTTTAAATAGTACGACAGAACAGTGACAGGATTCAAAATGTAGCCCAAATAGTAATCGCTGCAACTGTCGCAAATTGTAGTCTCCCAGAGCTTGTGATAACTTGTAGACTACGGTGAGTGTTTTAAAGAGCTCCACAACCTTATCCCTTCTTCTCTATTCCGCAACCGAACAACACGCAAAGGCCAAAATATGCACCCCTGTACCATACCGCCACTAACCCTACGCGTACATATAAATTTGGAGACTTTATTTACATTTATCGGACGCTGAAGATGTGGGATGCTCTGCTTGTGTTTCCCCAAAATGCAACTTGGTAAGCCGGCATAATGGTGTGTCTAGGGTCAGTTCCTCCTATTCTTCACTCCTCGAATACCGCTTATTTTTATTTATTTATTTATAAACTTAATTGCACTATGTACAAGGCAGACTTAATGCCTCTGGCAGACATTTAGACAGTATAGATATAATATATTGTGTT
Organism: Tinea semifulvella; assembly: GCA_910589645.1. Lineage (NCBI taxonomy): Eukaryota > Metazoa > Arthropoda > Insecta > Lepidoptera > Tineidae > Tinea > Tinea semifulvella. Next base: position 3,316,565 of record OU342611.1, on the reverse strand, counting down.
TTCTAATTGGAGTAATATACAAACAGTATAAAATAATTACAATATAAATTAAAACTACTTAAAAGTAAAAATTAAAATAAATATAAACTAAACCTAATAAAAAATAAACTATAAGTATATATAGGTAAGTATATATAAAGCGCGGTGGTGGCTCGGTTGTAAGAACGCGTTCCTTAAATCCTACAAAGGTTGGTTCAAACCCACCCGGCATGTACCTATGAGAAATACACTTTTCTTGCGTACATTTGTCATTAAGCCGTCGGTCCCGGTCCCACTAATACCAACTTGTGGAATCATTAATTAATTGTCGTAAAGTGGCGGTGTAGACCAAATTCTCTAGATATATGTCAAAGTCAAAGTCAAAATATCTTTATTCACGTAAACCTATTACAGCCATTTATGAAACGTCATTAATTTAATTATTTTGAATGATTCTACTCCTGCTAGTAGAAGACTAAGCAGCAAAGTGGTCCAATAAGTAAGCTGTTAGCAGAAGACCAGCAGCTTAGCAAATTCCAGTGACCTGTTAATGTTTAATCTGACTGAGAAAGGAATCTGCAAGGAAAACTCAGCTATATCAAATGTACAAAATAAAACATATACAGAACTGCACCACAACGATCAATTAATAACCTTTTAAATTTAGTTATCAGTACCTATGAGAATACAATACCTGGTACAGCAGTAACCCACCAGGCAAGTCAGAATTAAGGTAGACTACATGCCTATGTGCAACCCGAAAGTCGACAAAACGCAAAAACCTCTGTTAATTTAAGAACAATAAATTGAACGTGTTCGGCAGAGGTCCCAGGCCCCCACAGCAGCAACCGATCATGGACATAACGTGTATGTTCTGGAAGGCCCATCTCCAGCTGTGTTCTAGGGGCTGTAATGATAATATATGAGGTTCACGCAATGTCACATGTCGTGCTCAGTATTCATTAAATATTTTATTTAACCTTTCCGCAATCAGCCGTATGTATATTTTCAAAGTCTAACATCTCTCATATCGATATAATTAGAAGCTTTATGTTTTGACAGCCTCACATTTCGTATATATATTATGTTATTCTAATGTTTTGTTAAGATACTGCGAGCTAAATCTAAATTTTGTAACGCGTATTATTAATGCGGTTATAAAATTAGTGAGTCATTGATTTAAAATCTAAGGATATGGCATTTTGCACGTTTGTCAAAAATGGTCACGAAATTTTGATCAACACCCACTATCTTTTCATAATTGATGGCAAGAAATAGGTTGTAAATGTCAAATAGTGGCCGCGAATCTGTGAAACAATTTGCTGGTAGAAATTTGCCAAGCGCTTAATAGCTCTTATCATCAATTAATCATTAAGTAAATACGCATTGAATAAGAATACACATTGATCCTCCGTCAAACAATAATATACCATTATATTTCATTATCGATTTTTACATCTGGCATCGGCCATTCATTTCTGAGCCTCAAATGTACTTATGCTAAAGCTTAGTGCCTAAAAAATGGCATTTCATCATCATTAAAAACAATATTTATCATGTTTTATAGCAATAAGTCTAATAAATTCCCGGGGACGAAACCCTAATGTGTATATTTGAACTTCATAAGTAAAAAAACTTTAAAATTTAGACGTTAAATTATCTGGCTCGTAATGACATTGAGCTTTATTGAGCTGTGCATACAATAAATTAAATCAACTGTGCATTTGTTTTATCCAAACAAAACATTGTATAAAATACCATGTCTCTAAATTAAAATCTATGACGGCAGTCTTTCGAAGTTTGCGATGAAGTTGAACAACAAACATTATAAATTTGGAATACATTATTACGTCGGCGGTTGAAGCTGCGTTATCATTAGTCACCTCTCACCTTTATTTCTCGAATCGCGCAAGATATATGCGGTTGGAACGAGCAATTTTCCTCTACCTACGAGAAAATTTATGGAAGTTTAAAACTATACTTTCAAATTATCGTCCTGTTCTAACTCGTGCAATTTACGGGCGTCGGCAAGGGACGCAACTAACTGTTATAATTACAACATGTGAACGGGTAACTACAGGGCCCTGGAGGTTACGTAAATGCGAGCAGATCTTCGCGCCTCTACCACAGATCTTTTAAACGTGGATACAGCAATTTTATTCAAGTTATTTAACGAACTAAAGATACAAAGAGTAGGTATGAATGAATGTATATGTAAATTAATATAAGTAAGGAAAGGCATGCTCCGATGGTTTGGGCATGTCGAAAAGATGGGTGAAGAGAGATTGACGAATCAGATCTATAATGAGAAAGTCATCACGACCAACTAAAATAAATCACTAGCAGAAGGCGCAATAAATAGTCTACGATATAGAAGGGTATGTATTAAAAGGCTGATAAATAACGCGAAAGAGTTTTATGGTCATCGTGACGTGAAGATATGTATGTATGTTTCTACTTCGACGTGTTTTGGCTTAACTTCGAATTTTGGTTATTCCATAAAAAAGGTATAAAATGAACAAATTTGATAAAAAAATCCTTGGACGCATTCCAAATGTTGACTGTGAAGCTACCTTGGACCAAACCAAAGTTTATCGGTGGTACAAAATATTCTCAGATGGCCGAGAAGATGTGAAGGCGAAGTGCGTGCCGGAAGCCCGAACACGTCAACAACAATATTGTTGAAATAAAGAAACTGCAGAGGCTACAGGGTCGTACAGTCAATAAGGAATATTACCTACAAGTTATGTGCAATTTTCGCGAAGCAATCCGCCGGATATTTATGAAAGAACAATAATTGGCTTTTTCACCACGATAACGTGGCATCTAACGGTATATGTTTTCAAATTAAAACGCAAACAATATGAACTTATAAATGCACTTTTCACGCTCTGTACTGTGACATTGAATACCTATCATTGCGAACCATTTTTATCCGCAAATGTGAGATCTACAAATTTTCAAGATCATTGTCCTCGACTCGCTCTTAAAGGATAAGCTTACTTGGACTCAAGTGCCTGGCTGCTACGAAAGATTAATCCATAAACTTCGCTTATGTTTTCACTAAAATATACACCTACTTGCAATGATGAAACTAAGTACATCAATAAAGTTATTTTTTAGTGTGCGAGCGAGAGGGATAAAAAATAGTTAAACCCTCTTAACAATTAATAATAAAACTATATTATTATTGTTATTAAAAACTTTATTGCACTTTACTTAAAAGTATGTACAAAGGCGAACTTAAACCCACTTCGGCTTTTTCTACCAGCTAACCTTTGAGAGAGTGAGACAGTATAAATATGTGTTGTACAATTCTAAACAATAAACTACATAAATATTATGCATATATAAACTACATAAATACTCATCAATATATACGTATTATAGTAGATATAATATATATTTATATAGGAGTTAAAATATATTGTTCTGCTTGTTTAAAAAGAAAGTATAAAGTAGTTTTTTAAATATGTGAATGGAAGGAGCTTGTCTGATGGTCAGTGGAAGATTGTTCCACTGGTGAGCAGACGATACGGTAAATGAATGGTCATTAATAATAATAATAATAATAACGTTTATTGAGCTTTCTTATTGGTACCTATATACAAAGTTGAGTAAACAATATATAAAATATTCCCTGAATTTACATACATTTTTGATTGAATGCAAACCACAAGGATAGGCAATTTTAAGATGGTCCCTGACTCCTAACCAAGATAACTTGTGTCCTAGGATGTCAGTCAGTTCCATATTGACTTATAGCCTCAGATAGCCAGCTCTAAAGGTATCATAAAATAAAATAAACAACGTAAATCAAAGTACAAAAGAGGTTCCAACACAACACACCTGTAAAACGACACCAGCATAGATATTTTGTTATTATATATTATTACTATTGTCATCTTAAAGCCTTTCTGTTGTTGTAGGAAACCCATTTATAATTTATTAAATACTTTACCCACCACCAGGAAAAATGATAAATAAAAACAAGCAGTAGTTGCTTAAAATGTTTACAAGTAGTTAATTAAAATGTTTACTTATGAACTATGAAAGTATGATTACCAGTCGATCAGTTACTTAAATACTTATATATATGTATACTTAAACTGAAATAATAATAAACAACTATATTTTTACTTATTATAAATAAACAGATACTTGATAATAAATAATACATACCATATTTAATTTATGTCTGATTCACTAATTTACGCCATCCACAACACGTTTAAACACTGTCACAAGTAACAACGTAAGTCTCGCTAAATGTATTTATTATAGGTTTTACTTGTTAATTTATTATTATTTAAAACTTTTTACTTAACCAAAAGTAACTTGTTTCCCTAAAGTGTATTTGTTATTGTATTATACTTATGTACTGCTACCCACTTGTAATAAATTTGTACAGAAATTTCACAGTAAACAGAAAAAGTGCAGATACGTTCGTAAATATGAATTATATGTAAGCAATTTTTTTAATTTGTGTTTTGTATTTTATTTTATGATGTAAAGTAGTTTTTCTGTATCTTCATAACTTTGGGCAAGTAACCAATTAGTAATAGTAGTTTTAGTCTTATATTTATTAAGGTGAAAGAAATTTAATATCCGGTTTAAATTGTTATATAAGTATGTTGATAAAAACAAACTTTGGTGTGTTGCAAAGTTTGTTTTTATAGGTGGACAATTGCAGACGATGTCTGCCCTTCTTTTATTCTGAATCTTTAGTTTAGCGTTACTATAATCAATATTGTTATGTTTATTTAGGGTAATATAAAGTATAAATAGTTGTCTCACTGTCAACAACTTATTTACACTATACAACTCAAAAGTTGGGTGCCTATATTTTTTAAATAGCATTACTTTAATGAGCGATCTCTGAGCTCTTTCGAGCTGCATTAAAGCTGTTTTGTAAGCACCGCCCCAAATTGGAATGCAATAGATAATAATTGATTGTGCAATTGCAGTATACAGGTACTTAATAAGCTGAAGATCTGCGATATGCCTTAGGTTTTTAAATAGGTATATTAGTTTCCTTAGCCTTGTGGCGACATGATTAAGTTGCGTATTCCATTTCAGGTGGTTATCAATAAATATTCCCAAGTATTTTATCATATTTGTGTTTTCTAAGAATGGGCAGTCACAAGATAGTTTATTAGTATGATATTGACATGTATGAATTTTTATGAGAAAGTTATTTGGATCCGGAACCGTACGATTTGTTATAGAAAAGTTTATATATTTTGTTTTCTGTACATTTAGTGACATGAGATTATTGTTGAGCCAATCATTAATTGTTATTAATCCTGTTTCAGTGTTTTGTCGAGTTTGCTCCCAGGTACCTCCTCTAAAAACTATTGCCGTATCATCAGCAAACGATATTATTTTAGTGTTTTTTAGTTTTAGTTCGCATAAATCGTTCATGTACAATAAAAATAATGTAGGCCCTAATATACTACCTTGTGGCACACCAAACAGCACAGGTAATTCATCACTCAGGTTGTCACCTATTTTTACTGTTTGAGTTCTGTTCGAAAGGTAGTCGGCAAATAGTTCCAAGGTTATACCTCGAATACCAAAATTTTCCATTTTTGACAGCAAGATGGGGATAGAAACCGTGTCAAAGGCTTTCGCCAAGTCTAAGAACACACCTGTACACTTGTCTCCCTTGTCTAATGCGTTTACAATTTCTTCAGATAGTGTGGAAATTGCTGCCATGGTTGATTTTTTTGATCTAAAGCCAAATTGGTTTTTTGAGAGCATTTCCTTACTTTCAATATAATTAGTTAGTCTTATCTTTAGTATTTTCTCTAAGATTTTTGAAATGGCTGGTAAGATAGTTTTTAGTACGCTTTGTTTCAAGCGGTGTTATTTTAAGTATAAATATCACCATGGCAAACGTACAATATTAGTTCTCCTTGTGATAAAAAACCCTGGCATTGTATTTAATTGCAAATGGCAGTTTACTCACATTGAGCACAACAAATAGGTGGTAGGCAGACTGATGGTGGTAACTTTCCCAGTCTGTTGAGCGGGGAGGTATCCACCGTTCGAGTTGAAAAGCGTCGTCAAGTGGCTGTTTACAGTTTTTACACTTTTCGGGATCAGACTTGAATTGCCGGCATGCAGGGGGTGTCGACGTAGTGGTGTTGGGGCGAACAGTCGGTTTCTAAGCCTTTGTTTGAGAGAGAAGGGGTGACCCGTCGGTCAGGGAGACCCGGAGAAACGGTTGTCCCGCTGGCCGCCCGCGGTATAGTACAGGGGCCCACCGATGACAACCATCATCGGCTGGCTGCCCTATCATGCTGCGCATAATCCCGGGTGCGCTTGACGTGCCGGTTGGTGACCGGATTGTGGGGTCCCGGCAAGCGTTCCTGGGGGGGTTCGGGGGCCCTTCCGTGCGACGGATCAGCCAATGTCTCTCTTCAAACAGCCCAAGGCAAGGTGGCCTTCAGTTTGCTTCCATGCCTACTGCGTCGACACCGCCTCTCCACACTTCCCTTCTTTTTCTTCCTCTTTTTCTTCATAATTTTTGTTCTATCCCAAACCCACATGATGACGATAAAAAATAAAGGAAAACGTTTTGCAGCGGTGCACACCCCCACCGTTGAGTTTGGCGTTGACTTCACAAACATTCGAGGCCTAAACGCCAACCTCAACGCCGTCCACCACCATCTGGAGACGACTCACCCGGCAATGCTTTTTCTGACGGAGACACAGATACGGAAGCCCGCGGACACATCATACCTGCATTACCCTGGATACTCGCTGGAAGAGTCCTTCCTCGCGAAAGCTGGGGTTTGCTTATATGTCCGCGATGATGTCTGTTGTCGCCGCCTTCGTCACATGGAGGACTCTTCCTTTTCCGTCCTTTGGGTGCATGTGGATCTGGGGCATCAGTCTCGTATCTATGTGTGCCTCTACCGATCCCACCGGGGAGACTATGAGACAACTCAGCTTTTTGAATATCTGAGTCAAGCGACAGATGACGCGCAGGAGCGGTTCCCGACCGCGGAATTGGTGTTTTTGGGAGACTTTAATGCTCACCATGCTCAATGGCTGGGCTCTCCCAAAACTGACCATGCGGGAAAAACCGCTCACGACTTTGCCCTGACATACGGTCTGACTCAACTGGTGACTCAAAACACCAGAGTACCAGATGTAGCCGGACATGCACCTTCCTTGCTGGACCTACTGTTGACGAGCCATGCTACCGGGTATAAGATGTCAGTTTTAGCACCGCTTGGTGGTTCTGACCACTGCCTGGTGGCTACGACAGTGCCACGCGCTCTGCCTCCTCCTCGTAAGGCCGTCGAGCGTATTGTGTGGCACTACTCGTCAGCAGATTGGGATGGATTGCGCGAATACTATGCATCCATCCCATGGAAGCAACGCTGCTTTAAGGACCACGACCCATCCAGGTCTGCAGCTGCAGTTGCTGATGAGATACTACTGGGGATGGAATATTATATTTCATTCTCTGGGGTCATCAGTAACTGCAGAAGCAGACCCTGGTACAACAGCTACTGCGCCTCGGCAGTTGCATCAAAAAATGCAGCTTACCGAGCGTGGGTAAGGGGTCGATCTCGTTCCGATCCCAACACGAACTCCTTAAAGTCAGCCTATAACAAGGCTTCCAAGGTCTGCAGGAAGGTGTTTGCCAGGGCAGAGTCCCAGCGCATCTCTCAGATTGGCCGCGACTTAGCCGCGCGACCTGCTGGAGGTCGCAGTTTCTGGCAGCTGGCCAAATCTGTAGAGTCAAACTTCTGTCGCTCTTCTTTGCCACCTCTACGATATCCCAATGGATCATTGGCCCATACCGCTAAAGAGAAAGCCGACTACCTGGGCAAACTCTTTGCGGCCAACTCTCGACTCGACGACGGGAATGCGCAGCCCCCCACACTGCCAAATTGCGGCACTTCAATGCGCGAAATACGCATTAGACAGTGTGATGTGCGGGCAGTGCTCCGATCGCTTGATGTTCGTAAGGCTAATGGTCCTGACGGTATCCCAGCTGTCGTTCTCAAGAGGTGTGCTCCTGAGTTGACTCCAGTCCTCACGCGCTTATACCGTCTGTCGTACTCCTCTGGTGTTGTGCCGGACACTTGGAGGGTGGCTAACGTCCAGCCCATTCCGAAGAAGGGAGATCGTTCGGACCCTTCTAACTACCGCCCTATTGCCGTAACCTCAGTTCTGTGCAAAGTGCTAGAACGAATTATCAACGTCCAACTTGTTCGATATCTAGAGGATCACTCCATACTTCATGACCGCCAATATGGCTTCCGTCCTAAGCGGTCAACGGGTGATCTTCTAGCATTCGTCTACCACGTCTGGGGTGAGGCAATGGATAAGTATGGCGAATCTCTGGCGGTCAGTCTGGACATCTCCAAAGCCTTCGATAGGGTATGGCACAAGGCACTACTATCCAAGTTGCCGGCATATGGTCTGCCCCCGCAGCTGGTGGGCTGGATAACCGGCTTCTTACATGAGCGCAGCATTCGGGTCCTTGTGGATGGGAATGCGTCTGGGCTCATGTCAGTGAATGCCGGTGTGCCGCAGGGCTCTGTATTGTCCCCAACACTGTTTCTTCTGCATATCAATGACATGTTGACCCTTGGAAACATTCATTGCTATGCAGATGACAGCACGGTTCATGGGCGATACCTTAGTCCGCGAGCTGTGGGAGCCGCCAAAGTAGAGGAGTTGCGCCGTTCCCTGACGACGGAACTGGACGGCACCCTTCGCAAAATTTCTGCGTGGGGTGCCCAAAACCTAGTCCAGTTTAATGCCAGTAAGACTCAGGCATGCGCGTTGACGGTCAAGAAGTCTCCCTACTCTCCTATTCCTACTCTTCAGAACACCGTGCTGGAACTTCAACCCAGCTTTAACATACTCGGAGTCGAAATACGCTCAGATCTAAACCACAGAAACTACATTGAGAGCATTACCAAAACAGCGTCGAAAAAACTTGGGATACTGAACAAGGTGAAGCGGTTTTTCCCGCCTGCTCTAAGACTTATGCTGTATAAAGCTCAGATAAGGTCATGCATGGAATACTGTTCTCACCTCTGGGATGGCTCCGCTAAGTATCTTACAGATGCTCTCAATGTCCTGCAGAGGCGGGCAATTCGGATAGTGGACGACACCACAGTCTCTAAAACTCTCGAATCACTGCAGCTTCGCCGTGACGTTGCCTCTCTGAGCGTGTTCTACAAGCTATACCACGGCGAGTGTTCTGAGGAGCTCCATAACCTTATCCCTTCTTCTCTATTCCGCAACCGAACTACACGCACAGGCCAAAATATGCATCCACATACCTTACCCACTATCCCTACGCGTACTCATAAATTTGGAGACTCTTACATCTGTCGCACGCTGAAGATGTGGAATGCTCTCCCAGCCAGTGTATTTCCCCACTCTTATAACCTGGAGTCCTTCAAGCGAAGTGTGAAAAAGCATCTTGTTAGGCCGGCATAGTGGTAGAGACTGATGTCGGTCATAGTGACCGGCGTCAGTTGCTCCCATTCTTGGACCTCGCGTACTGCTTACCATCAGGTGGGCGCGATGTCACATGTCGAGTCCAGTATAAAAAAAAAAAAAAAAAAAAAAAAAAAAAAAGATCGATATGGGCCTATAGTTGCAAACATTATCTTTGGTTCCCCCTTTAAAAATAGGAGAAATAATAGACTTTTTTAAGTATGATGGGAATTTACCTGAATTTATGCTTAAATTACAAATATGTGTAATTGGGGAACTTAAGTAATATTTTGCCATTTTGATGATTTTATTGCCAATCCCATCCCAACCCGGAGCACTGTCATTTTTTAGGGAATTTATGATCTCAATAACTTCTAATTCATGCGTTGGTCTTAGTCCAAATGAATTTATAGGGGAGTTTAATTTAAAATTGGATAGTCTGGCTAAGTTTGATTCTGTATCTGATATTCTTTTTAATATATTTTGAGCTAGGTTTGATCCTATATTACAAAAGTAATCATTCACATAATTAACTGAGTCTTTTGCAGTACATTTAGTTTGAAGTAATTCATATGCAGGCGTATCTTTTGAATCTAGGTTACATATTTGTTTTATTGTTTTCCATGTTTGTTTTGTATTTCCTTTGCTTTTATTTATTTCATCTCTTTCATACTGTCTTTTTAATGATTTTAAAATATTGTTGCATGTGTTTCTATAGTTTTTATAATTTATTTTAAGTTTTTCGCATTCAGGGTCTTTTCTTAGTTTTTTATGTAAATAGTCTCTTTTTCTTATTGCTCGTATTAAACCGGGTGTAATCCATGGCTTGTAATTTTGTTTAGACCTTGGTATCTTTACAGTTGATGTGTATTTAATTTGTATGTCTATTAGTTTATTAATAAATTGCCGAGTTGCATCCTCTGCATCCGCTGTATTAAGAATGTTGGTCCAATCTGTTTTTTCTAACTCTTTAGTCATTTGATCATAATTTATTTTTACTATTTGTTTAGGTGTATGTAAAGATTTCATGTGCGTTTTTTTATTTATGGATAGTATGATTGGACTATGATCAGTAATACCCGTTTCGCATACTATTATTGTGACCAAATTATGCTTTGATTTAATCATCACATGATCAAGGCAGTTGTCTATTCTTGTAGGAAACAAATGACCAGGCAATAAACCATGACTAGCAAGAAGTGTAAGATACTCGTGCGATTTAAAATTATTATTAGTGTTTTTGATATCAATATTAATATCACCAACAACAAAGATATTCTTACACTGTTTTAAATCGGATAGGACCGTATCCAGGGATGTTATGAATCTATCGATATTTGAATAACAGGGCGGACGATAAATCGACACAATAGCAATATCATCTATTTTAGACACTAAACAATTAGCCTCCTCGAAATTTGGTTCATACGTTAGCACATCAATACTATCCTTAATATAAATCACAACTCCGTCATTTTGGTTTAGATTCCTAATTGTTCTAAATAAATTATAACCATTTAATGTAGGTATTGGTTTATTTTCATTCAGCCAGCACTCCGTCAGTACCAGCATGTCAGAATTAACGTTAGTCCTTTTCAAATAAACAGTAAAGTCATCAATATTTCTGTAAATGCTCCTTATGTTTATCGTGGTTATTGTTAACCACTTGTTATCCAATTGTATGTGATTTCCGCAGGCCTCAGGCTCCTGAACCAAATAGGACCTTGCTATATTGAAGTTATCAATATCCAAGGCAAGTTCGTTAATCATTATTCCTAAGTTATTAACAAAATAACAGAAGAAAAAAACAACAATAAAAATATAAAAATGTGTTCGCAAGTGAACACACTTTCCACTTGTTTATTTTTTCTATCTAGCTCAAAATCTAAGGAATGCGGAATTAGGTAAATTATGTATGTGTAACATGAAGGATTACTTACTACTTTCTGAATGGATTTAACCGTTACTAATCGGATAAAAGGAACTCGCTCAGTCTTAACATAATGTATGGGATGACCGTTTAATAATAGCTTTAGTGAATCGAGTTTATGTATTGTATTGAGTGTGATAAATATAAAAGTAAAAAATAAATAATAGTTAGTTAATAAATAAAGTAATGTGATACAATCTAATATATTATAATAAGATATAAAAACTTTGACCGACAGATAGTTATAGCAGATTAATAGTAGGATTAATGTATATAATAACCAAAAAACAATAAAGGAGGCTATAATAATTATTATATACTGCTCATATAGTCAGTAAGCAGTATAATTTTCAGTGAGTGACAATGTTTTAAGCTGATCGCTGTTTTTTATTAAAATAGCATTGGTTTCCTCGGATTTTTTGACAAAGACCCTACCATTACTAATCCAACAAAACTTGAAATTATTATTTTTTATGAACAAACGGCTATCATAAAATAACTTTTTAGCCTTAGGAGTTAGGTAATCTGAGACATAGATAATAGATTTAGGTCCTTTAATACCTGACACTTCCGAATTAAACCTTTCATCCTTGTGATTTACATTATAATCTTTTAAACACTTTAGCAGATTAATCTTGTCCTTTCTGTTGGCGAGTTCCACAATAATTGGCTTGTTTTCACTCCTATTTCTAGTTAGTCGGTATGTATCGCGAATTATATTATCTGGTAGTCCAATAGTATGTAGGACTTTTGTCACTATGCAATGTGTATCTTCATCTACATTCCAGGGTACATTTCTCATTTCCACAAAAGGTTCTCGTTGTCGTCTTTGTAAATCATCAAGTTGTTCTTCTAGATCTTCGATACGTGTAGTTTTCTTAGAATTTTCGACTTCCAGAGAAACAATTCTTTTTTTTAGATCTTGAAATGCAGCCTGGTTTTGTTCGTTCATCTCTTTAATGTCGTTGCAGATCTTATCTAATTTAGTATCCTGTTCCTTCTTCCATATAGTTAGCATCTCAAACATTTCTTTTTTGAAGTCGCTAAAACCATGATTATCAACTTTCTCACTTTCTTCTGGATCCGGTATTGGAACAAATTTTCTTTTCTTGCCAAGGCCTTTATTGTTCTTGTCAAGACGAGACAAATCCGGGTTTGATGCGAATTTTATTGGTGAACGTTGCATTATCACGAGTATCTACTTTATTTGGGTGTACTATAATAGCAACGGGCGGCTACGGCTACGTCCACTCCGGTCGGCGTCAACACGGAATCAATGCTTGCAAGCATGTGATGCTTGCCTATAATCGGCGGCATGTACCTTCTGATTTAGTTTTATGTACAAATATATTAATTATTGGGATGCTATCACTGTAATTATCTACTATTCTGATGAGCTCCACAACCTTATCCCTTCTTCTCCATCCTGCAACCGAACCACTCGCACAGGCCAAAATATGCATCCACATACCGTAGTCACTATCCCTACGCGTACATATAAATTTGGAGACTCTTACATCTGTCGCACGCTGAAGATGTGGAATGTTCTCCCAGCCAGTGTGTTTCCCCATTCCTATAACCTGGAGTCCTTCAAACGAAGTGTGAAAAACCATATTTATAAGCCGGAATAGTGGTAGGGACTGATATCGGTCGTCTGAGTCTGGCGTCAGTTGCCAGAGCTAGATGGAAGGCTTACCATCAGGTGGGCGCGGTGACACATGTCGTGCTCATTATAAAAATAAATAAAAAAAAACCATTACATCCCCTAGAATACAGTCCAGAATACATTTCTGCAGAATTTGGCCTACACTCGCCACGCTGGCCAGGTGGGTTGGCGAGGGTCTGATATAAACTTTAATGACAATTTATTAACAATTCCTGAAGTTGGTATTAATGGAAACGGGACTGACGAAGAAGAGTAATGCAAGAAAAGTATTACTGGATTTTAAAGTAAGCGTTCTAATATCCAAACTACTATCGCACCATTATCTACTACATTAATAAATAAACCATCCAACCCTTATTAACCTAATGAAGTTGTGTCAGTTAATGGGTTACGTAAGACATTATGCAAATTATTATTTGCAAACACAACCGATGTGGGCTATATTATAAGGTAGCGGCTTGCATGTTTAAGCTTATACAGATTTAAATTATTTTTATTTAAAAATATTTTAATGGTTGGATTTCTGTTCTTTTAAAAAGCAGAATTCATATATTTTTTAATTTTTCCAAAATAATATTTCATATAATAAATCCTTTGTAAACTAGCCTATTGTCGGTCGCAATCTCTCTATCCCACATAAGATTGTTTCGGCACCGGTTTTTTTTTTTTAATACTAGCACGACCTTAAGCCCACATGGTGGTAAGTGTAGCGCAAGGTCACACTATTGCCGACTAGATGCTTTTTCACACTTCATATAGTATGCATTATTAAATGGAATCCGTTATGGAATGGACCGCTGATCGAACCGGTACCTCCACGTCTGAATCCACGGACCGCAAGACTACAGACGCAGTCAGATTTTTGCATAATGTATACATAATATACAGAATGTTTTTTTAAAACCGGTCTAGGTTAGGTATATAGGTAGGTAGGTACCTAAGTAACTTAGTTTCTGTACCAAAACTTCAGTGTCTTTTGATGACAGTAAGAAATAGGATCGTTTCGTAACAAAGAATATTTCCAGTTGATTAATCATTTTTTTCGTAAAAAATGTACATTACATAAGTAAAATACATAAACAAAAAAACACAAGCCGTCTGGCCAGCGTGGCGAGTGTAGGCCAAATTCTCCAGATATATGTTCTGGAAGGCCCATCTCCAGCAGTGGAGGTCTAGGACGCTGTGTTCTTGGGGCTGTAACGAATGATAAAAAAAATGAAAAAAAAAATTACAACTTTCTTGCTTACTATTCTAATTTAGAATATTTCTAATTTAGAATATTTCTAATTTAGAATATTTCTAATTTAGAATATTTCTAATTTAGAATATTTCTAATTTAGAATATTTCTAATTTAGAATATTTCTAATTTAGAATATTTCTAATTTAGAATTTTTCTGAAAGTCTCCTAGGAACGTTTTTCTGTAACCATATTGGTTATGGTAACTGCTCTTATTGTCCCGTCTAAATATCCACCCTGTATCAGCTATCTATCGGTATTTTCACTATCTGCCTCCGTTGTGGGTACCGGGTTCAATTCCTAGTCGGCTCACAATAATATTAAATATATAAATTAATTATTCAAAGGAAGTATTTAAAAAAAAACAAATTATTAATTGAAATAAAAACTACAATTTTAAAACATAAATTAGTACAACTAGTTAAATACAACTAAAAAATAAAATATTTTTGTTTTTTTTTTAAAAATGCTCAAATCGCTCCCAATGGGCAAAGTGCCAAGGATACTGGCAGCATTTCTCAGTGGGAGCGATTTGCCCAAATATTGCCCAGCCCTCTTGTCCTCCGAGGTGATTAAATAAACATTAAATTTATTTGTGATATTCTCGACTTTGGAGCACTAGAGACATCGACTAGCTCGCCACTTGTAGTAAAGTTGGTCAAATGTGAATCCGCTTTAGAAGCGTGGTTTCTGATCACCCCGAAAGGGACACGGTCGATGATACTTTACTTTAATTTCATTATCTATTGCTTATAATTTTTTTTTTTTTTATATATTTCCAGACAGGTCACACAGCGCCATCTAGTTTCCGTGGTAAGCTAACGAGGCTTGTGTTACGGAAACTAGATGGTTGGTAAACTACATATTATACTTTTTTTTTGTAAATATATACATATTATACATATAAACACCCAGACCGAGACAAATCATACAATGTACAACTTGTCCCCGGTGGGAATCGAACCCACGACCTCCCGAGTTCACGGCAACGTTTGTTACCACTAGACCACGGAGGCGGTCATGTAATAAACTACACACTAGATTAGTACAAAATAACTAGTTAATTAGGAATGCTGATTTGGAAAGGGGGCAATTCTAAAAACTAATAGAAAGTCCATTGCGCAATAAACATAATTTTTAAATAAAAAAAAGCTTTCTATTCTAGCGTAAAGTAGTTTCAAACGTTATAAACCTACTACATTGAAGAAATGCCCCCCTTAATATATGAGGCAACCTACTGGGTGGAAACACAAGTAATATAGCGAGAAAATAAATAAAAATAAAAGAAACAGATGATGGAGACGGTGTGATTTGAGCGTGGATAAGGTCTATTAAGTACCTGATGGTGTAGTACGTCATGAACAGGCGAGAGTGCGACGCAGCTAGGCTTTCACACGCGTTGGAGCGAGATAGAAAGAAAACTCTGAAAGCGTCGTGTATTATCGTCTTTGAAACTTCTATCACGCGCTGTGCAAAACTTTTTACAAGCGTCCACAACTTTTATTTACTCATATAAGTCCAGTATTATTATACTTTATTCTTATTATTATTATATTAATACATAGAAAAAAATGGGGGTAATAATCTTGGGTGTTTTAAATGTTAATTTAATCGGCGTTCGGTCATTCGCAGCCGTGTCGTAACTAACGCGCGTCAACTCCGGCGAAGGCAGAACGGGCGCAAGCAACAGGCTAGGGCGGGGCTTGGGCGGACGCCTGCGCGGGGAGATCTCGTTGCCATAGCAACACCTCCCTCATGCTGCGACTCAATGTTTGTGATTACGTTCCATCAACATAGATGAGATTTTTTTGTATATTATTTTAGTTTTTTTTTTAATATGAAGGCTATGATAAATGTCACATTACCAGACGTTGACTGAGTAGCGTCAGCCGGTTGCATTTTAATACTCGTCACGTGATTGGTAGTTTTGTCATTTTTTTTATTTTAGACAATGTCGTGCATACGCAAAACTTGTCAAAAGATAATCAGCGTTTCTGAAACCGATCGTTAGCGGTTTTCTTCGATACATACATATCTTCCCGCTAAATCTCTTGCGGGGTAGGCAGAGAAAATTGAGCGCCACTTATCATGATTACGTCATACCTCTTTCCTTTCTTATATATGGCTGTGATGGTTTGAAATGTTACCTGATAATTATATATTTATAACGCTATTGAGGTGATATTTGGCATGTACACTGTCAACGTTAAGCGCTATTAAATTTGAGAATAGAAGCGAAGACAAATTTCTAATCATTCCATGGATTCAAAGTGCGGGTCCATCGTGTGTGGGTAAGAGATGAGAAGAATGGTGTCTCGGGCTTGCGGCCGACAATAGGCTGGTTTAAAAAAGGGAGCCCTTTTTTATATTATTGCGCGATAATAAGCTAACCTCAAGCACGCGGTCTTTTGCAACCCACATCCAACTCCTACCAGCGACCTTCTTTAGGTCATCTGTCCATCTGGCGGGGGTCATCCCATTCTGCGTCGTCCTGTACGTGGTCTCCATCGCCCCATCGGTCGTCGGTTCTGCGCTAGATGTGTCCGACCCATTGCCACTTCAGGTTGCTAATTATTTTTAGCATGTTTTTTTTATTAATGTTAGGTATATTTAAGTAGTTATTTGTCGAGTGGAGTGACGACGGCTTATTAAGTGTGCCACTGACACTTAAGTGACGACCACGACCATTCTGCCAAGAGTGTGGCGATTTTAAAAAATACATGAAGAAAAACACAAAACTTGATTACGTAAATTAGTTACCTATTGAAGAAGAAAGGTGCATATGTTTCCTGAAAATTCAGATCGTTGTTCAGAATGTATCCCACAATGGACCACAAGACCACAATAACCGGATGCAAGATATATAACTTGGCCAGATGCCGGAGATGAAACATGTAACCTTGTTTTAACATCGAAGGCCATAGACGTATATGAAATTTTTGGATATTTTCATACAAAATGTTACTTAAATTATTTTTATGCATTCTACTTTGTTCTTTTTATTTAGTTAAATCTTATTTTAGTTAGTGAAAACTCTTAGTGTAGAACTACGCATGTTTAATTTTAATTACTTATTTTTAATTTAATTATTTAGGTTAATTTATATTTAATGGGGTGTATCACTAACTTTTTATCACGATAGATGGCGCATGATAGATCGTACCTCATATAACTGTCAGTTGCATAGAAAATTTATATTTTAATTACAAAATTTATTATTTTCTGGATATTATGCCGAAGTGAGCAGCTTTTAAGTGTACAAATCGAGATTTCTAAGCGAAATCAAAGATATAGTGATCTTAAAATTGCCGTTCTAATAATAAAAGCTTTTTTCTTTTTAAAGACGGGGTGTGCGCTTTTTAATTCGTCTTGTAAGGTAGCTAACAATAATTTGAAATATATATTTCTTTTATAAACATATAAAACTACGAAAACATTTTGAAAATTATGCGATATAGGTGTAAAATAAGGTACCATTGCCGCTAGCGACATCTACAAAAAGATTTGCCTGATACACCCCATTAACTTCGAATAAACGCATAAGTATAAATTAAAAATAAAAATAATGAAAAAATGACCTACCATTTATTATATACCTCTATATTATATATACATTCAACAAGATGTTTATAGAGCAGCATGTCAGAGAATAAGCAATTGTTTTTCGTTCGGTCCTTTAAAACCCACGTCCACGGTCCAAGGCTGTGGTTTCGATGAATAACTGCCTAGATAATGAAACAGAATTGCAATCTATGTGTTAATGTTCATCTTAAGCAAATGAAACGGCATGGTGGTAAGGACTTATGTCAGTCGTTGATCGTGGGCTGCAGGTTTCCTGGTACCAACGAGGTCAAAAAAGGATAGAGCAGGCATGCTTTTAAAAATAATACTATTTTCGCCATCTAATGTCAACAAGCGTAATTTCTAAATTAAAAAAAAAAACAGTTTTTTTTTAATGCCTGCTGAGCAATGCATGGAGCTATAATGGCTTTGTTTTTAAGATTCAGTCAGTCAGTGGAGTCGTCCAGGCCGGGATGGCTAATGGGCCTGGGTTAGGGATGGGGACATTCCCCCGTTTTCCCCGACAGGATCTCAGCGGGTAATTCATGCACTTTCGGTGCTGGGCGCCGTTACTAGTGTAACAGCGCCCGTGTGGCTCACGAATCCAGGGGGTCTAGGTTCGACTACTTCAGTTCTCCTCCAGAAGCACTTCTCTAGAAAGCGGTCTCCCGTTGGGGGGCCGAGCGCAAGATGGAGCGATATTCTGGAGATGCTTGAAGTGTCCGTTGTCAGCCCGATAGAACATACGTCTAGTCAGGCCGACAACAAACTCCTCAATAGTAGGCATTTCCAGATCTTGAACTATGACGGATTTTAAGATTATAATTGTGTGCAACTATAATAGCGCCATCTATTATGAAGTAGCGAAACTATTTCTTAATGACAACTTCTACAATTTTCCGAGTATAATTAAAATTCTTAATAAATATAAGTAAAGCCAACAATTGGTTTATAGAATTAGATATGTAAAATAAAATCAAAAAACAAACTAGTTCATGCAAAAAAAGACTACTTAAATATAATAATAAATAATAATTATAAAAACAATACTCTGTTTTGTACAATACTCTGCCAGACGGTTTCAAGGACTTGCCTCTGCCATTATTTAAGTCAAAACTAATAATAATAATAACGTTTATTGAGCTTTCTTATTGGTACCTATATACAAAGTTGAGTAAACAATATATAAAATATTCCCTGAATTTACATACATTTTTGATTGAATGCAAACCACAAGGATAGGCAATTTTAAGATGGTCCCTGACTCCTAACCAAGATAACTTGTGTCCTAGGATGTCAGTCAGTTCCATATTGACTTATAGCCTCAGATAGCCAGCTCTAAAGGTATCATAAAACTAAAGAAAGCTTTACTGGGAAAATGTAATTATACAATAGACGATTTTCTGACTGACGATGATCTCACATTTGACATAGATTATAATATTTAAAATAGGACACTAATTATATATTTTTCTTTTGTGTTTGTATACCAAAATTTCTTTTTATTTTTATTTTATTTATATGCATTTATGACAATAATTTTGACTTTGGCATTTAAATAAATATATCTGTATGCCCTTAAGGGTAAAGTATAGCTGAACGAACAAACTACTGAATACCAATTGTAATATGTATGTACTATACTTAAGGATGAATAAAAAAAAATAAAAAAAAAAAAAATACGAAAGATACTAAACTATATACAAGTAAAAAGTTTTGGTTTTTTTATACTAGCATGACATGTGACCTTGCGCCCACCTGATCGTAAGTGGCACTTATGTCTGACATTAGTCCCTAACACTATGCCGGCTTGACGAGATGCCTTTTCACACTTCGCTTGAAGGACTCCAGGTTATAGGAAAGTGGAAACACAGAGGCTGGAAGAGCATTCCACATCTTTATTGTGCGACAGATGTATGAGTCACCAAATTTATGAGCACGCGAAGGGATGGTGACTACGGTATGTGGGTGCATATTCTGACCTGTGCGTGTGGTTCGGTTGCGGAATGGAGAGGAAGGAATTAGGTTGAGCACTCACCATATTATAAAAATGAAATAAATAAAAACTATTGACTTAACATTATAATTAAGGATAATATATATTATACTAAAAATGGATTTAAAGCAATGGAGGTAAAATCTATCGAGAACAAACATGCGTAACATAAATAATGAAATCAATTTATCATCACTTTACAAAAAATGCATCCATGGGTACAATAATCAACAAGCGGTAGAGAATTAAATAGTCTATATCAACGTTGTGTTATAGATTTTGTTGAAAACAAAACACAACCGTAAAACGAAGAACGAAAACTAGTTTTTACAAACGGTTCTCGTTGCAGCTGATTTTAAGACGGTACGGCGGTGGCAGTAAGAAAATAACGTAGATTCAAATTGAGCGCATACTGTATGTCTAGTGTGACAGTGAAATTTCGTAAACGCAACTATAGTAGTAGAGTTTTTTTACTGGATTTTCGATATTCATTGCCTGTTATTATAGCCAAACTTGCAATAACACGCAATGTAAAATAATAAAACGTAACTACAGCAGTTACGTTTTCCGAAACTTGCATGTTACACTAAGCACACTGATGGAAACGGACATAATATTTACGTTTATTTAAGAAAAAAATGATAATACTATTAACCTAATAGTTCGTTAAATTCAAATTTCATAGACTCTACTTTATTAACAAAATATTTTATGAAATAACAGAAGTTTGCAAACGAACCGCGAAAGAGTTGTGACAAGTACGAGTGAATATTTCTCGCAACGAAGATTGTTTTAGTCCTAATCTACAAAAAAGTACTATCGTCGCAGAACAAAAAACGGTTCTTAAAAAACTGTTTGCCTTTGCAACGCCCACCACAAATAGACAATAGAAAATGAAAAATTCAACATTAAAATAATGAACCGAAATTTAAACTGAAAAACAACTTTGGCTTCACAATAATAAATAACAAAAACTTGTAAGGCACTTCGTGAAAAGTATCGCCTTACATAAGGTTTTGATTACGGACAACAAAACTTATTTAGCTTACTAAGTTTCCTCTAATTAACAAGTAAAAGTTTCCAAGTTATAGCTCCATTGAATACAGTTTCTTGTAACTTTTTGAGAGAAGCTAGAGACAGTGAAAGTGGGAACATTGACTACGTGTAAACACCGCAATCTTTAAAACACTTACGATATATAGCCAACGAGGTCTATTCACTCTCAACTGTAGTTTCCCAACTTTAAGGGAAACCTTTATATCTGGCAACACTTTTAACTGTGTGTCAGTGCCATTATTTTTGGCAGTTGTCAATCTGAAGTCGTTGAAGAGAGTCACTGTAGACGTCCCCTCTGTATTGTGTCGTTTTATGCAAAACTGTAGCTCTTCAAGCCCCTATTGTAGCAAGTGTAAAGTGTGCTTCCTATTCCTGGTGTTGTGCAAAGTGTGTTCACATCAAGAAAGAAGAAGCGGCGCCGCTGTAGTCTTTGGGATAGGAAGTAAGAGGAGTCCGAGCCACCCTGCACGTGAGCCTTTCACCATCCTGTATTCCTTCCACCCCGCGTCCAGGCAACCAACTTAGGACCTGGATGCACCAAGGTCAAATATACGATAAGATACACTAGCAAAACTTTTAACTTTCATAGATAACAGATTGCATGGACCTTATAGCTAGTGATTTTAAGATTTCAATTTTGTAAAATAACGCCATCTATGATGGAATAGATGAACTTTTATATCTAATGGTCAACTGAAACGTATTTAGAGCCAATCTCAACCTTACGATTAGTATTTTAAAGGGTAAAATTGTGTGTAATAATAGTGCCATCTATGATCGAGTATTATTATCGGAACTACCTAATAATCACACTTTTTGAATGTTCAGTGTATTTTACTTGAAAATTAAAGAAATATTAGTTTAATCAACTTTTACTTATGAAAATAAACTGATACAAGTTTCTCTTGTCGAAGAAGAACGTGTTTCACACTTTGTACCTATATGAGTACTTAAGCGTTAATTGTTAAAGGGAATATTATTTATTTATTTATTTATTCGTGGGAAAATTTACAGCCTTTGCAATATTATGTATACAAAAAATATTTAATCTCAAAGCCTTACAAATTTTCACTGTTAGCTATAATGAAAAATAATAAAAATAAGAACCAACAAAATCAGTACAATAACAATGAGATATGAAATAACAATTGCATTTGTATACTGATCCCGTATACACCTTAAGAATTATACAATATAATAAAATTAATTAAGTGCAACAACAAGTATTAGTAACAATAAGTAGGTACTCAAACAACACTTTACAATTTTTTACAAGAAACATACATGAAACATAAGTAATAGAAAAATATATAAAATAAACTAAAACAAGGATCAAATAAATAATTTAAAATAATAATAATGTAATATTTCAACATTTTAATGGACATCTACTCAATATGCTCATCACAGTACTCTGTAGTCAATAAACGTCTGAGGGTGGAAGGAGATGTCTCAAACAGGTCGACATCCAAACGTTGTAACAAGTTATATTGGCATTCAATAGCCCCAACTGCTTCAGTAGTCTAGCAGTTAAGACCGTGGTTTTATTTTAAATTATATTTTTATTTTTTATTTAGTCGCAGAGGTACCGGTTTAGATTCCTGCAGCCGGAATCCCTGGAATGCCTGGAATCCGTTAACTATATATATATCACGCTATAAAAGTTGGTATTTGCACGGCCGCTGTCAAGGTCGATCGCTTATAGAGTTGAGAATTTAATAATATTTTGTAATTATGACGCAATCTCTGACGTAAATAACGAAATTAACTAATAACATTTGCGACTTAGTAACAGACTAGTGCTGCTGGTCGGGACACCATAATTTATTTGTAATATTTCTAGTCGCTAGAGACATCGACGAGCTTGCTACTTGACATTATGGGCCTATAGTTAAGTTGGCTAAATGTGAATCCAGAGAGTTGTTTCGGACCAACCCCTTTTTCAATAGTCCAGTTCCTTGCATATAGGTCAATGCAACAGACTGTATGAGATTACCTGCATCGGGCGAAGCCTTTTATCTTAATGAGGGCTGAGAGTTTAGAGCGATCATAAAGTTTGGGCTTGCTCAGTATACCATTCATCGTAATCCACAGAGAAATACTTTGTTGCAATCCAAATGGACGACCGATTTCATTTTATACCAGACTTGACTATACAGAATTAGCATGACTGTAATCCTTTGCAAGTCTTTAAAAGACCACGATCTTTATTTATTTATTAAAATATTTCTGTATAAACTACAGAGGTGAGTCTAATGCTGCTAGACATTACATTCTGGTCAAACCTTTGGGACAACTAAAGCAGTTACGACAAGTTAAGTTAAGGCTGATAAATTTGTATATTTCACCTATATAAACAATTGTTGTACTTAGATATTTTAACAAATTTTAAAATAATAACAATAATGCTTTTATTACTATGCATCGTAGAAAAAGGAGCATAAGGAACACAATACATCAGAAGGCATAAGACCACAAAAATATACAACTATTTTTTAGTCTCAGGTGTAAATAAATGTAATTTTCAACAGCAAACCTTGCCTTATATAGATTTCGTTTTTGTTTCTTAGGTACTTATTTATTTAAAACTTTATTGCACGAAGTACAAAGGCGGACTTAATGCCCGTAGACATTTTCTGACAGCCAAACCTTGGGGACAAATTTGAACTATTATAGGTGCAATGAAAGAAATATTAAAAAATTTGGAAGAAAAATTAACAGCTTAATTATACACTTACATATTATATTGTTATATATACTATAATATCAATATACTAAATACTAATACATACATAAACATACATATATACACATACTAATATTGTGAGGAGCTTTTCAGTTTGGCGCCTCCGTGGTCTAGTGGTAACAAACGTTGCCGTGAACTCGGGAGGTCGTGGGTTCGATTCCCACCGGGGGCAAGTTGTACATTGTATAATTTGTCTCGGTCTGGGTGTTTATATGTATAATATGTATATATTTACAAAAAAAAAGTATAATATGTAGTTTATCAACCATCTAGTTTCCGTAACACAAGCTTACCGCTTACCACGGAAATTTGATGGCGCTGTGTGACCTGTCTGAAATATTTATTTAATTTATTTATATACGAATTTTTTAAACAAAGATTTGGTAGTTGCTTGTCTTATGTTTACAGGAAGATCATTCCATAAATTTATGGCGACAACGACAAAAGAATTTGAACACTACTTAGTAAAACTTGAGATTTTTGGAAGCTCATTAGCTTTCGCATGAACCTCCTGTAAGCAACTATATACATACAGAGACGTGACTGTCATATTTTTGGCATCAACAAAATAATTTCGTACTGTGGTTCATACAGACCTCCACTGTTTGAGATCCAAAATTTTCTGAAGAATATAGCCTACACTCGCCACGCTGGCGATGGTGTGATGTTAATTTTTAATGACAACATATTAAGGATTTTACTATGTTGGTATTGTAACTGGAACCGATAGCTTAACGTGCTCTCCAAAGCACGGGAGCGGTGGTAGAAAAGTACATACATACATATCTTCACGCCAAATCCCTTGCGGGGAGGCAGAGACAATTGAGCGCCACTTGTCACGATCACGACATACCTCTTTCGCTTCTTCAACATTCATCAACTCATCATACCTTTTTGTTTCGATGGCTTTTTAATTCACCTTTCAGCTAATGTTTTATTTATTTGATCATGATAGGCAAGTCTTGGTCTGCCAGGGCCTCTTTTACCTACAACTTTCGCATTATATATCTGGTTCGTCAATCTC
Source organism: Tinea semifulvella (assembly GCA_910589645.1). Lineage (NCBI taxonomy): Eukaryota > Metazoa > Arthropoda > Insecta > Lepidoptera > Tineidae > Tinea > Tinea semifulvella. The sequence goes on along the minus strand of OU342611.1, from coordinate 3,291,892 downwards.
TCTTCGCTCATCCTTTCAACATGCCCGAACCTTTGGAGCACGCCTTCCCTTATTTTTGTACCTATGCTTTCTTTTATACCTACCCTGGTAGGAAAGTGTATTTTTAATGGTACATTTTTTTGATTTTACAACCGAGTCATCACCACGCTATAACATGTTTTACACATTAGTGAAACAACAAAATTAATTTGAAAGTACACGTCTAACACGACCATAAATGGCAACGCACTGTCATAAGCTAATTAATTTTTCAAATTCAAATTCAAATTCAAAAATTCTTTATTGCACTAAAAAATATTGTACATAGGCGGGCTTAATGACTAAGCATTTTCTAACAACCAACCTTTGGGAGTGTGGAGAGGTAACAACGAAGGGTGCAATTTATTATAATAGACTTACATACTAATATTACATATACTGAAAATGTATCTTATGCGCCCTGCATAAGGTGCCTGCATGTAAGCCCGGTCTTGTGACTTTTGTTTCTGTACCAAACTTCAGTTGGCCTCAAAGAACAATTTTGGAGTTTTTATCTAAAATTGTGGCGTGCATTAGAGTTTCTTGGAGTGTCCAGATATATCGGAGTTTATAACGCAACTTGCTATCTTAAACTAACATAGTAGCTAGTTGACTAACGTTTGCAGACCGGGCATTAAATACGCTATCAGGCGGAGTGTACATTCATCCGAAAACGATATCGTTTCAGATGGATTACGGCAATGACATCAGTGCACGTAAATTCATTGACATGAATATAATTAGCTGACATACTTTTGTCCTCAAGAACAGATTTCTGGGAACTAAGAGTTGGAAGATCTTGAAAGAAGACACAATAAAAAGTTAGCAAAGCATTAGCTATATCACGGCCCTCAGCGAATGTACCACACCGGGTTGGGTTCACCCGCCCGGAGTCCTTAAACCATTAAATAAGCTGCCAAAATCCACACATTCACGAGGTTTGATCCGCAAATTCCTTTCGAGTTGAGTAGTATGCAAATCGTAGGCCTTTGCCACCCATCTCTTATGATCGGCTCCTAACGTGCTGAACTAGAAGTAAACATTACAATCACCAGAGGCCGTTCATTTACGGTGAAGCTCGATTTACGCCGCAGATCACTAATTATATCAATACTTACTACTTACTTCCTACGACGCTTCATAGGAATACATGTGTTAAATATGTTATAAACAACATCGTAAAAGGCTTTGACTGCTGTATTCAACATCCTGACACTTGATAACAGGGTCCCAATCGGCATCACCCAGTAGAACATACAATCGCACAAAATCAGCCTTTGCAAAATTTCAGTCTGTTTGGGAGACTATATTATTTGGTGGTAAGACAGGTGGTAAGCATCAGAATGCCCGAACCGTAAATTAAGTCAAAGTAAGTGTTGAGCAGAAGTCGAATAGCAGACAAGCTTAGCAGCAATAGCCAACGTCTCCAGTAATGTTGGGAGTCAGGTAAGATTGCGGCAAACTTTTGCCCCATTCGGCGAACTTCTTATATGGCCGATAAATTGCCGAGTCACTTTTACAGCTCGCCCCAAACATACGAGCTAAGTTTAAAGTTTTCCGTAACGCCAGATACCCGATGAGAGCATTAAGTGGATAATCCCGGCAAAAGGCTGGGATTTACTCCTTTAATGGGACCCCCACAACTTAGAGTTTATATTGATTAAATCATGTCTCGGAGCGATAAAAATGACATATTTTGTGAGAGCTATTTTTTTTTTATAATGTGAAGGCGAAGTGCTAAAAAATTCATTTCATTTCATTACAGCGTCTGGAACACAGCGTCCTAGATCTCCACTGTTGGAGATGGGCCTTCCAGAACATATATCTGGAAAATTGGCACTCACCACGCTGGCCAGACGGGTTGGCGAGGATCTGATGTCAATTTTAAATGTCAATTTGTTAACGATTCCACAAACTCATATTAGTGGAACCGGGACCGACGGCTTAACGTGCTCTTCGAGGTACGGAAAAGGTGGTGTTGGAAATCTATGACAGATAGAGGATATTAAGAAAAGCGTTTATACAACCTAGCCACAATAATTTTGCACACCTAAATTTGTTAAAATAACGGGTTTTTTCAGCTTAAATTGTAGTCTTGTTAGAATCATTTATCTAAAAATGCATATACGATATTACTGTGAATACAATTTAGCCCAATAAATGATGTATTTTATTATTAATAAATTAAATTAAATATGAATTAGGTAATACTAATAGTTTTAAAAAAAACTTACCTATTAATATCTGCCAATTATAATGTTAAGTGCTGTATGGTTTACCTAATAATATAAAATAAAAAATAAAAAAATATCGCGATCGGTTCATTACGAGACCGCCACCGCACCGAACCACACAATAAAATCATAAATCCATATTATTGATATCTTTTCCTAACGGTGTTGACTCAAACTGTTCGTTCACTTACGTATTTGTGTTGCAGTTAATTTATGAATCAACTTCCTGGAAAACTAAAGACCAAAATAATACTATCAGGAATCTATCAATCTTTTGTTTGTTGACCCTTTATTCAAGGATTGATGTACTTTGCAACTTCTAAAGTATGCTTCTTATTTGTCTCTACACTCTTGGCAGAGTAGAGTAGAGGGTAGTCTATGGCAGATTTGACCTGGTCATTTCATCTCATAGAAGATTTATTTATTTAGTTATTTATTTAAAACTTTATTGCACGTTATACAAGGGGCGGACCTAATGCCGCTAGACATTATCTGACAGCCAACCTTAGGGACAATGTGGACCATTTCAAATGTAAGGTACCAACTTATGGTAAATATAATAATAATAATGAATATATATATATTCATATAAATACAATTATATTACTAAAATACATACTAATAATACATATACTACATATGATACCATTACATAACTTATGAACCATTTAAATAATGCGATTATACCATTTTTTTAAAAACATTTTTCGTTTGGATGCTTGTCGGATTTCTACTAGTAGTTCATTCCACTACCACGCATCCTCTTGCCATCGACTTCTCCCAAACAAGAGCTTGATTAATGTTTTCATGATGATTGTACAGTTCGTATGAACATGAACGTACCTATAATGCTACTAGATATAAGCCTTTAGCCACATGTTTTAATTATGTCTGATAATAGTTTTATTTTATTTTTTGTATGACAATGCCCTTTTACAGCAGCTATCATCTTAAGTTACATCTTTTTATGATTATCTCTATCTTAGCTTATATTGTGACTGCCTCTTTAAAGCAGCTATAATCTCTATTAATATTTTATTGTTATTATGGTGTCTGTCTTAGCTTATAATTTGTTAATGCCTCTTTACAGGAACTATAATCTGAAGTATTACTTTATTATTATAATTGTGCCTGTCTAGGCTCATAGTGTGATAATGCCTCTTTACAGCACCTATAATCTTAAGTGTCATTTTATTATTAGAATTGTGTTTTTCTTAGAATATAGTGTGTCAATGACTCGTTACAGGATCTATAATCTTAAGTGTTGCTTTATTATTATAATTATGTCTGTCTTAGCTCATAGTGTGACAATGCCTCTTTACAGCACCTATAATCTTAAGTGTCATTTTATTAATAGAATTGTGTTTTTCTTAGAATATAGTGTGTCAATGACTCGTTACAGGATCTATAATCTTAAGTGTTGCTTTATTATTATAATTATGTCTGTCTTAGCTCATAGTGTGACAATGCCTCTTTACAGCACCTATAATCTTAAGTGTCATTTTATTAATAGAATTGTGTTTTTCTTAGAATATAGTGTGTCAATGACTCGTTACAGGATCTATAATCTTAAGTGTTGCTTTATTATTATAATTATGTCTGTCTTAGCTCATAGTGTGACAATGCCTCTTTACAGCACCTATAATCTTAAGTGTCATTTTATTAATAGAATTGTGTTTTTCTTAGATTATAGTGTGACAATGCCTTTTAAAAGCCTATAATTTTATTTTGTTATTTAAATAATCTTGTTATTTTTCATTGGATACACCAATAATACTATAAAATATATTTAAAAAATAATGTATAAATGGAACTTCCAAAATAAATGATTGAATTGAACTTTTGTGTCTTGAATATTGTGGATGTTATGTCAAAATATTAAGCCATGTATAACGTTGGTTTTGTACCTGGTAATGGCAACAAAACACCTTAATGAACCGCTTTATTTGTCGTTAACTTCATAAATAACACGGCTCAAAGCAGCCTAACGATGCTCTAAATTATCCACACTCGCTCTTGAGTTCGCAGTTCCACGAATAACACGCGCCCTCTACAGGAGAGGTGTCATTTCGATCCACTGACAACTGGACCCACAGACCAAGAGTGGGTCCAAATTCAAATCATAAACACTCGCTGTTAAGTTCGCAGTTCCACGAATAATACGCGCCCTCGACGGGTATGGTGCCATTTGGACCCATTGAAAACTGGACCCACAGACGAAATTTTTTAAGTCCAAATTCAAAACATCAACACTTACTCTTGAGTTCGTAGTTCTACGAATAACACCTCAAACCCAAAATGAATAGATGCCAAATGGACTTGCTGCCAACTGATCCCACTAAATACTAGCGAAACTCATTGCAGTAATTAATAAATTTCTATAGCAAATCAAGTTTTTTAAACATTTTTGAATTATTTTGGCCGTGTAGTAAAAAATCAAACCAAAACCTGGTTCAAATAGCGATTTATTATTTCAGGTTCAGCAAATAAAAAGATTTTGAATTTTTCTGCGATTATTTTTTGTCGGTCCAAGAGTAACGGGCCCATTTGACATCTACCAAATTGTATTGTCGTCTAGTGAACCCATGGGCCCAGTTGGCAATGGGTCTAGTTACACCAAACCCTCCTCAACGCCATGTTTTCAGAACAAAATTCTGAATAACCAAACTGTATCGAATATTTCATTATAACGACAGCGAAACAAAATTGAATCTGTTTGCTTCTTACTGGAGAAACTATTATATATTTTTTTCTCATTTATCATCTATATATATATAGTTTTAAATATGATAGACAAATCGAAAGTAAAGAAATAATTCGTCATGTTCTCAGATAGACTACATAATTAAGTACATAACTCAGCTACCAGGTTGGCTGATAAAGAATGCCAATTGCCTCTGTATTTTTTTTTATACATACATATCTTCACGCCAGATCCCTTGCGGGGTAGGCAGAGACAATTGAGCGCCATTTGACACGATCACGACATACCTCTTTCGCTTCGTCGACATTCATTAACCTCTTCATACATGCCCTTTGGTTACGAAGACTTTTTAATGCACCTTCAGTCAGTGTTTTATTTATTTGATCGTGATATGTGAGTCTCGGTCTGCCAGGGCCTCTTTTACCCACAACTTTCGCATTATATATCTGGTTCGTCAATCTTTCATCGCTCATCCTTTCAACATGCCCGAACCATCGTAGCATGCTTTTCCTTATTTTTGTCCCTATGCTTTCCTTCATACCAACCCTTTTCCGTATTTCGACGTTACGTATGCGGTCCGCCAAAGTGACGCCACATATCCGCCGCAACGACCGCATTTCTACTGCATTAACCCTACTCTCATGCGTATTCTGACATATCCACGTTACGCTTCCATACATCAGTGTTGGTACCAACATGGCATTGTGTATGGCGAGCCGAGCTTTGTCACTGACATTTCGACTGCCGATCAGTGACCCCAGGGCACCGTTAACACTATTTCCCGCGTTCACTCTTCTTTCAACGTCCCTATCGTACTTCCCATCCGCAGTGAAAACACTGCCCAGATATATAATTTCATTTACTTGTTCTAGAGTTTCATCATCAATCTTTATCGTCACGGTTGTCATCCGTCTTCTTTCAAACACTAGTACCTTGGTTTTTCTCGCATTCAAACGGAGTCCTTTTTCTGCACATCCCTCCTTCATTCTTGTGACTAGTGATTGCAGTTGTTGTTCGGACGATGCCATAAGAACAGCATCATCTGCATAAAGCAGGCAGTTCACCACTAGATCACTCATCTTTATCCCACAGTCACTCTCTCTCACTCTTTTTAGGCATTTGTCAAGATATAGAGTGAATAATCTAGGAGAAAGCACACAACCCTGTTTGACGCCCATTTGGGATTCAAAGCAAGGCGACATACCCCCCTCCACCCGCACACAAGCTTTGCAGCCCTTGTACAGGGACTGTATAGCCTGTAGCAGTTTGTCATTCACTCCATACTCCGGCAATATGTCCCAAAGCTTCTTTCTTACAACTCTATCAAAAGCCTTTTCCAAATCCACAAAAGCACAGAAAACCTTCTGGTTTAAGGCCAAAAACTTCTCTGTGATATTGCGGAGCGAAAAGACTTGGTCAGTGCATCCTCTTCCAGGTCTAAAGCCTCCTTGTGCCTCCCATAAAAGACCTTCAGTCTTCTCTTGCAAGCGTTTCGTGAGAATCTTGCCATACATCTTGCTCGCCAAACTGATCAAACTAATCGCTCGGTAGTTGGCACAGTCCAATCTAGATCCCTTACCTTTGTATAAAGGAACGATGACTGATTGCCGCCAGTCCTCTGGTACTCTTCCCTCCTGCCTTTTTTTTAATAATTGAATATATAAAAATAGCTCCTAACAAAATTTGTAAGTTTTAAATGTATATTTATTTTTGTATATGTATTAGTATTTAGTATATTTATAAGTAGATTATAAATAAGTAAGTTTATTATATAAGTATTTATATCTAATTGATGTGTCACTTATACTTTCCTTGCACCTACAGTTGTTCTAATTAGTCCCAAAGGTTTGGCTGTCAGAGAATGTCTACGGGCATTAATCCGCCTTTTGTACTTTGTGCAATAAAGTTTTGAAATAAATAAATAAAATAAATAAAGTATCATCACGACCGTATAGCTTTACTGGTACAGGCTCGAGAAATGCCACAAATAATTTAATTTGATTATTATTTGATAATATTGAATCCTAATATAGTTTGTAGCTTTTCTTTAATATTTATGAAATAAACTATTTGAATTTGAATTTATGAATGTTTGTAAATAATATTAAGTGTTTCTGACTCCTCCTTGCATGGTGTATTGGACTATGTACTGTAATATAAAAGTGTATAAAATAAATAAATAAAATAATTTTTTTTATTACTTATGCTATTTTTCACAAATTGTAGATGATTAAAATAGGAATCTCAGTAGATATTCTGGTAGATGTTGAAATACTTCTTACATGCGCAAGTTGTAAGATGCATTTGTTTAATTTGTGTGAGCTTGACTTATAGGCAGATGGAAGAAAGCGCAGTAAAACTAGGTGCTAATTTTAACTGGCCCAGACAATTCCAAGATGCCATAGACCAGTATTATAAGGACCTGACAAACAACATAATTATACACTAATGTATTTTTATTTTATTATTTGTTTTTTTTCTACTTATATGGCTGTGAGACCGGGCTATTTGAAAAAGGCGAATAACTTTTTTACCCGCAATAGTTTTGTATTGTTATTTCAAGTAGCTGCCTCATTCCACGTCCCAAACCTTCAGTCGATCCAGCGACGCCGTCGCGGGCGCACTCTCTAGTGTTTCGGAGCTAACCCGGTGCGCAAGACCAGGCGGCGCGGCACATCGGCTACATAAGTCAAAGTTATTTTTTGTTTATAGGCCCTAATTGTAGTTGATTTTGTTATAATTTTATTAGTGTTGTATTATCCTGCGACAAGTCAATATTTAGTTAGTTCTATCAACTTACAAAAAGACTTTACGATGTCTGTTCGTATCGCGTATTTGGTATTTCTAAAAAAAGCGTTTATTTATTCATGAATATCTATTTTGTCAACTTTAAAGTAATTACCGTCAGATATAATACACTTATGCCGCGTTTTTTCCAATCCTCAAAGCACTAAAAAAATCCTCTTTCGATGCAGTCTTATTCTCCTTAATCATAGTGTAGCGTTTGTCCTTTTTACGTCGTAATCATAACCCATGATTCGTCACCAGTTATGACCCTCTGTAGCACATTTGGGTCGTCGTGGACTGAGTCCAACATCTCCTGAGCAATGTCTACGCACTTTTGGTTAAAATTGAGCAATTTTGGCACAAATCTATATGTTTAGGTCCTCAGCAACTTCTCTAATGGTGATTTAACGATTGGCCAATATTATTTTCTTCACTTCATTCATATTTTCGGCTGTTGTTGACGTGCTCGGGCGTCCGGCACGCTCTTCATCGATCACATCTTAACCCTTCTGAGAACATGTTGTTCCACCGATAAACGTTGCTTTTGGTTAACGTAGCTTTACCATATGACTGTGGCCTGAAAACAGCTACCAAAAATGAACTAAACATTAAAAATAGCCGACCTTATCAGCATAAGTAAGGCATATGAGTACCAACATCAACAAAAATAATCAAAAATCAAATACACATTTGTTTAAAATTCACATTTGTTTTTCACGAAAATTGTTTCAGGATGTCTTATGAAAGTGAAGCTTTCGTCTCAAAGCTTTTTTTAATGTTCCATGGCACGCAGTACCGACCAGTAAGCATACGTCTATGGGAGCTATGAGAGTTAGTATTCAAGAGCCACGGCGCTAGAATCCATCTCTTCCAATTACAACGATATGCAAACTGCTCACAATCACAAGAACGTAATTTAAATCTTGCGGCTGGCTCCAAGGCAACTTGTCTTCAGCCCTCGCGTAATAAGCCCGTAGTAAATGAGTTACTCGAGAGAAAATATTAAGTGTGTACTACTCACGTAGTCAGTGGAATATTACGGGACGCTATTGCATTTCAATTAGATACAGATGCCCTGGGAAATAGACGGAAAATTTCACGATAAAACTACTAACCAATTACTGAATTTGTTAGTTAGCAAAAATTATGGTGGACTACTTAAGGTTGATAGAAGATAATCGTCAGAGAACCAAAGTTACTGAAATAGCTATAAAATTTGCAAGCTGAAGTGACAATGAGCCGAACACATCTCGACCGATTGGGTGTAGAGAAGAAACCATCCGACGACCTCCTGACAGATTTTTTTTTTTTTTAATAATTAATAAATATTTCCAGACAGGTCACACAGCGCCATCTAATTTCCGTGATAAGCTATGAGGCTTGTGTTACGGAAACTAAATGGTTGATAAACTACATAAGTATTAAACTTTTTTTTATTTTTTTTTGTAAATATATACATATTATACATATAAACATCCAGACCGAGACAAATTATACAATGTACAACTTGCCCCCACGTTGCCGTGAACTCGGGAGGTCGTGGGTTCGATTCCCACCGGGGGCAAGTTGTACATTGTATAATTTGTCTCGGTCTGGGTGTTTATATGTATAATATGTATATATTTACAAAAAAAAAGTGTATAATATGTAGTTTATCAACCATCTAGTTTCCGTAACACAAGCCTCGTGGCTTACCACGGAAACTAGATGGCGCTGTGTGACCTGTCTGAAAATATTTATTTATTTATTTTATCTCACTCGCTTTCTTGTTCCTCTGATCCTTAAGCTTATAGCCCTTATTACAGAAAATTGTATTTTAATTTTTAGCCAGCCTGCAACTTGTGAGATTGCCTTTGGCCATTTTTTAGAAAGCCGTGCAGCGGTCTTTTACGAATGAATTAATTGCTTTTTTATAAGCGTGGTTTCTGACCACCCCGCAAGTCATACGGTCGTGATGATACTTTAATACTATAATAGTTAAGCATCTCTGACGACCGAGCCATGGCGGTATAATTAAATTTTCGTGGATTTGCTTCACGCAGCACCAACGATGTTCCTGGGCCCCGCGCAGCACCTACTCCCTCTGCACCACCCCCAGCAGGGACGCCGGCACCGTCCACTGAAGCTTCCAGTACTCCTCAGAAGGTGGTCACAGTACCTGATGGGTACTTCTATGACCACAAGAAGATGAAGATACGGAAGCTTTAGATTAATTAATTTTAATGTTATTTTTATATGTATTTTAGTTGTAAGGTATTTATCTATGGGCCATCTGTTGCCTGATAATAAACGAATTATTATTATTATAACCATAACCCTAATCGGGAAACCGGTTGGAAGAGCCTACAGAGAGCCTTGGGGTCAAAATAGGTCCTAAAAGTTCTGGTGCAGAAGGCAAGGGGAAACCACTGCACTACTATCCCAAGAAAGTCGTCATGAAAGTACAATGTAAGAATATTAAGTGGCCATGTGATCCGCTTAGCAACCGGCGCCGTACTGCGTATACGTAATGAGGTGTGAAATTGGTTAAGCAGCAATAGATCACCCCCTACATGAGTGCTCCAGGAAGGCTGCAGTTCGAGACGAGTGGCGACGGCTTGTTAAGCGTGCCACTGTCACTCAAGTGACGACCACGACCACTCTGCCAAGAGTGTAGCGACTAAGAAGAAGTTAAGCATACTCTTATCTCGAAATTATCAACGAACTGTTATTTTGTTATGTTTAAATACCAAAACATTTTAATGAAAAATACAGTTGCCTATACGGTTGGAGTTATGTTCAAATTGCTTTCTATTTTTCTTTTTTATACGCTAACGAACCACATTCAAACTCAAGCAGAAACTGACAGTCAATACCCGCAAGTATTCGAATATAAAAGTACTCGAATTCATTTAAATCAGCGAGTTATCAATATCATTCATAAAACTAATAACGTAACTGCGCCATGAATAATTCCGAGGTCGTCTGAAGATAATAAACAAGTTTACATTGAATCATATATAAGGCCTGGTCATTATTTATTTAAAACTCTTTGCAAAGGCTGACCTAATGCCGCTAGACATTCTTACATTCTTAGTGTAAGGTTCGCCTATTTTGGCATGAAAAACTACGTACAGAAAAAAACACACAATGCGAAAAAACCCCAGCAAAGCAGACATATTTTAAAATATAAAAAAAAAACTTCTGAAATTGCTGGAACCCTCTGGGATTGTGCGAAGGTCATCAAGAGATCCGACGGAATGACTGTTGGGTCGTGTAAATGAAAAATGAAAAATGATTTATTTATGTTTATACAAGCAGCCGAGGTTGACAATTTCACATTATACAATGTGTTATTTCAAAATGATGAAGAGGCTGTAGACGGTGACGTCCCGACCTCCGCTGTAGGCGAGCCAGTGTCACGGAGGCCGGGTTGTGGCGTTGTAGGTGCTCTTAATTGGGGTCGACTATAAATACATATATATATATCAATAAATAATAATAAATAATACCTATAGGTACCTATACAGAATAAAATAAATAAATAATATGGTCTAATTAGTATATTAATATAAATAAATAACTACTGTGGCGTATATTGATTAGAAACTTGGCAGGTTTTAAGGTAAGTCCTGTTTCAAGAGGTGTTATTTTCATATGAATATCATCATGGCAAGCTTATATAGCAATAGGTATTTTCAAAGCATTTGACATCATTACAAATGGCATATATTTTTAACGAGAACAACAAATAGGTAGTAAGCGGACTGATGGTGGTAATTTGCCCAGTCTGCCGTGCACGGACGGTGGATACTTCCCCGCCGATAAACTCAGTAAAGTGTGTCTGATTCCAGTTGCTATCGTTCATGCAAGGTCATATGTACAACTAGAATAATAATAATAAAAAAGGTCTCTGGTGTGGAATGCGACGCGTGTAGATACAAGATAGATCTGATAGATCATCGCATAACTGTGTTCTTTCTATTCCTTCCCATCATTCTAGCTTTATGTCCAACTCTTTTGCAGTTGTTGCCGCAAACTTGTGGAACAACCTGCCTGTAGATGTCCGACAAGCGCCAAACAGATCGTTATTTAAAAGAATGGTTTTTACACGTTTCCTAAATAGCTCCATTACATAGATATATAAGTATATGATATTGTATTATATAAATATATATATATATATATTATTATTTATATGTACCTATGTATTCTATTTATATACGAGTATAATGATAGTATGTAGTCTATTTAGTGTATACCTACTGATTAATATATAGTTTTGTATATAGTATATTAGATTTAGTATTTCAGTTTGATTTATTTTGTTTTTTTTTTCACAAATCTTAATGCTCCTATTATATTTTGCACCTGCCTCACATAACAAATGCTCTAAATTGTCCCTAAGGTTGACTAGTAAGAATGCCTAGCGGCATTAAGTCCGCCTGTGTACCTAGTGAATAAAGTTTTGAAATAAATAAATAAATAGATAGCTCCATCTGATATCCAGGCGCGGGAGGTGCGGCGGTTTCTGCTGAGAACCTCAATTTGCGCAAATACGCCAACAGGTTACGAATTTACGCCGTATGGGGTCGAGACGACGTGCTCCTGGGGACCATCAAAATATGGGAACTGTTTGGGCAGGCGCATCATAAACCTCTATTATTCGATTGCTAGTGATGCATGTAACAAAAAACACAGGAAATTTATTCTTATTTGTATAAGATTATTTGAATAAGAAACAGAATGAATTTTTCAAGTGGGCGTGAATGGCTACTGTCTTACCTACGAGGAATATCTAAATATGCTGAAAGGAGTCCAGCGTTACATATGACGTCAACATAGTATAAAAACTGCCTCCGTGGTCTAGCGGTTAAGTTCGTGAATTTAGACTCGGAGGTACCGGGTTCGATTCCTGGTCGGGACACAATAATGTCTATTAATTTTAAAAAAAATAACTTAAATAATATTTTATTTATTTGTGATATTTCTCGAAATTGGTACGCTAGAGACATCGACGAGCTTGCCACTTGTCATGATTGGTCTATAGTAAAGTTGGCTAAATGTGAATCCGCTTCCAATGGTATTTGACCACCCCGAAAGGGAAACGGTCTTGATGATACTATACTATACTTTTATGGTATAAAAGATTGATCAAAAAACGGGTAAAGCAGCTAGGCTATTGTATTAAATGTATGAGTATATATAAATGTATACATGTAGGTTTATATATGTATGTAAGTATCTATATTATGAATATCCTATATTACATGCTACTATTGCTGTAAGATATTTATTGTTTTACTCCATTTGTCCTCTTGATTTTGCTTTAAGTGTACAATTATATAATGCTATTTTTAATTTGAGATCGTAATTTGAGATATTTATTTGTTAAAGTTCTCTCTCACGACCGCCCTCTCCGTTCTTCTCAGAATAATCAACTCATTATCCCGTCTCATAGTTCCAGCAGATATTCATATTCGCTCGCCAATGGAACAGGCTCCCACTGACGATCAGACAGGCTCCCTCTGTTTATATTTTCAAACGTTTACTTACCACCTACTTTCTAAACAAGCAAAACAGTGTTTCTTAAATTAATATTACATTTTGTTTTTGTGTTAATTTATATATCATCATCATCATCAGCCTGTGTCTCTCCACTGCTGGATATAGGCCTCCCTCAAGGCTCGCCACTGCACGCGGTCTTTTGCAATCCTCATCCAACCCCCACCAGCGACCCTCCTCAGGTCATCCGTCCATCTGGCGGGGGGTCGTCCCACTCTGTGTCGTTCCGTACGTGGTCTCCACTCCAGAACCCGTTTGCCCTATCGGTCGTCGGTTCTGCGGCAGATGTGTCCGGCCCATTGCCACTTCAGCTTGCTAATTTTGAATGCTATGTCAGTAACTTTGGTTCTCTGACGAATTTCAATTTCAATTTTAATTTATATATATATTTTTTAAATTTATCATTTACTGTTTATTAGTGTGTAGGCTTATATTTAGCTTTTTATAGTTATATGTATGTATTCATGTATTTATTTATTCTTATATGTATTATTAGTATGTAGTTAATAATAAATTTGCACCCATGCATAGTTTCTCCACACTCCCAAAGGTTGGTTGTTAGAAAATGCCTGGCCATTAAGCCCGCCTATGTACAATTTTAGTGCAATAAAGTATTTAAAATAAAATAAAATAAAGTTTTACATACTAAATTTAAGTGGGTGATACTTAAGGTATTAAGTTGTAATAGCTATTGATCACTGTAATAATATGTTTTAGGCCTAATATTGTTTTTAAATAAATAAATAAATAGTAAACTTGTATAATTTAGCTATTTACGACTACTTGGATACTTACCTTTATCCTTTCGAAGCTAAATTAGGCATCTAATAACATCCTTCAATTTATCCTTTCCATATAATAATATATCCTCTTCAAAACATGATCCTCCTTTGCCGTATGTTATTTTGCCTAATTCTGTTGGCTTTATTGTAAATCTGAATAGTCGTGTATATTATGCCTAATTCTGTTGGCTTTATTGTAAATCTGAATAGTCGTGTATATTTACCAACAATAATTAGTATATTATATTACATACTCGTACATTAAGCTGTAGCCAAAGACATTGAAAATATATTTATTTTAATTCTTAAATTCACTTAAAAATAGTACAGAGGTGAGCCAGGCATGTTGGTGATCTTTACCAACTAACCTTGGGGATCGAGTAAGGTGATAGGCAGGATAATAATATTAATAAATATTTCCAGACAGGTCACACATTCCGTGTAAGCTACGAGGCTTGTGTTACGGAAACTAGATGGTTGATAAACTACATATTATACTTTTTTTTTTGTCAATATATACATATTATACATACAAACACCCAGACCGAGACACATTATACAATGTACAACTTGCCCCCGGTGGGAATCGAACCCACGACCTCCCGAGTTCACGGCAACGTTTGTTACCACTAGACCACGGAGGCGGTCATCATGAAGTAAGAAAATTTAATGATACAGTTAATAATTTACTTAACTAATTATAATATAGTACACATATAAACATACATAAACAAGTACATCATATACATTGTAAGTTAAATAAATATATAAAAAGACAGGGCATGAAACCAAACCGTATGAGACTCTTAGCTAAACCAATTGGTGTATAAAATGAATTAGTATATGACAATCATTGCCAGTTATAGTTGTGATCGGCGTGCAATTTTAAATTAATTATTTTAATGTTTCATGGACAATATTCCGACCAGCGTGCTACAAAATAAATGTTGATTAAACTCATATTTTTTTAATTTTTAATTAAATACACGGAAAATTCTAGAAGTTGTTATTAAAAAATAGTTCCACTAGTCGATTAGAGATGGCGCTGTTATAGACGCATATAATTATAGCCTTAAAACATTAATTATAAGGTTGAAATTGGCTCCATTTATTTTTAAGTTGTTTATTAGACAAAAAAGTTCCTCAAGTTAATCATAGTTGCACACATTTTTTTAACAAGACATTTTTTTTAAGACTATGTGATGTTATTATGTGACAATAGTTTTTTTCTTATTTTTTTATAAACTTACTATTCCATAAAAAACTTAATAGTTAATGTAGAAGCCAACTTTTTGTACAATCATCGTCATCATTATTAGCTTGTGTGTCTCCACTGCTGGATATAGGCCTGCCCCAAGGCTCGCCGTATTTTTTATAACCCCATCGACCGTTCATCGTCCTACTCTGCGTACGTTGTCTCCACTCTAGAACCCGTTTTTTTGCCCCATCGTTCATCGGTTCTGCGGCGGATGTATCCGGCGGATTGCCACTTCAGCTTGCTAGTTTTAATGCTATTTCAGTAACTTTAGTTCTCTGCATAACAACGTTTTGAATTCAATCTATCAGAAAAAATACCAAGCCTAACTCGATCAGCGAATGAATTCTTTTCAGCCATTATCTACTCATCCGGTGTGTCCATATCTTAAGATGGTGTCGCATATAAGTCTAATAAACAACGTTTAAGGTTTACGTAACTACTCAAATTTACTGCTTCAGTTAAGTACTTGATGTTGTATCACGTACATGCCGTAAAACCAGGTTTTAACGTGGAGCAACATAAAAAAGTTTTCTTACAGCATTGGTAGGTATAACCTAAGTTAGTACAACACCTTTATGCGTTGTTATGCTGGAGGGTAGCAAAGTCAGCAAGCGTCAAATTGTCAAAATAATGTATTCCTTTACAAATTGAATTCGTTATCAATATTTTAATTATCCGATAAAATTACAAAATATATAAATAAAAATTATTAAAGGATTACGTTTTGCACTGAAAAAACAGAATATGGATACATGCGTTAACAATTGAAAAATCACATTACTCTGTGCAAGAATTTTTAAATGACCCAAATTGACATCTAAATATTAATTTTAATTTGACCACAACCAGAATTAGATACAATTTGTTTTTACTGTGAATTAACATTTTATTTTATTTTTTTGTGTTGTGTAATAATATAGTTATATGTATCTTTACAATATACATATATATACAATAGTTGTACGCTTCATGGCAGAACACAGCTGCACTTTTATAAACTAGGTTAATATAATAACTAGATTACCTGTGTTGAAACAAATAAATGATTTGATTACCTACCTTTCTCGCCAACAAACCTTAATGGTTTTTTGAGATATAATGATGTAGAAATAGTATTAAATAAAAAGCATAAAACAAGAAAATATATATTATTATTAATTGTGTCTATTCAGTGAATTTTTGTTTAATCTTATGAAATAATTAAATAAATAGGTACTTGCCATAACTCGTTCCAATTTACTTCACTTCAAATAAATATTAGTTGACTTACCTGAAACAAATAAAGAGAGAATAAATATTTGTATGTATGAAAAAAATACAGCGATAATTCAATACCTTTATTTATATGTTTTTAAATACAGTTATCATAATAGCACGTGAAACAAAATGAAAGAGAGAAAAGAAAGAATAAAAAAAACATATAAAAAAAACAAATCACCATTAATTTTATGTTTTTTTTTAATATGGATATACCTATTACAATATCATTTTATACTGCATATTAGTAAATCTGGAGCTATTAATTGGGCAGAAAAACAATAAAATAACAAGAGGGTTCGTTCTTCGCCCAAAAAATCAGTATTGCAATTCAGCGGGGAAATGCAGCCAGCGTTCTTGCCACCATTCCACGCGGACGGGACGTATAATCCCTATCCGTAGTATTATTATTAATTTTAAAAATTTTGTTCGAAAAATAGAATATAAATATATAAAATAACAAAAAAAAAATACAAAATACAAAACAACGCTTATAATTATAGCATCTGAAAGCTACACTATAAGCTAAGACAGACACAATTATGATAGGAAAATAAAATGCCATTTGAGTTTAGATTAGGAGGGTTCGATTCGTGGCCGGAACACAATAATTTATTTAATCTATGACATAATCTATAACCTAGAGACATTGACGACCTTACTACTTATCACGACGGGCTAAATGCTATAGTAAAGTTGGCTAAATGTGAATCCACTTCTTTAAAAAGCATGGTTACTGATCTTGATAAGTGATAGTTTAGACCTAAAGGAGATGGCTGGGGGTTGGATGAGAGTGGCAGAAGATCGCGTGCAATAATAAGCCCTGGGAAAAGGCCTGTAGCCAGCAGTAGAGAGACCCATGATGACGGTCTCATTATAACATTAAAATAAAAATAAAATTAAAAAATAGTAAAAAAATGCAAATTTAAAATTGGACACAGTTACACAAAAAGGATCCAATCCACAATTTTTTAAATTTAATTATAAATGCCGATCAGGTTTTTAGAATGATATCTTTAATATTAAAAACGAACCAGATAAAAGTACCGTTTTTGACATATTTTATGGGCATATATATGGGCCGGAGACCACGTACGGGAAGACGGAGAGTGGGACGACCCCCGCCAGATGGACAGATGACCTAAAGAAGGTCGCTAGTGGCGGTTGGATGAGGGTAGCTAAAGGTCGCGTTAAGTGGCGAGGCTTGGAGATATAGGCTGATGATCATGATGATGATGATGACTTATTTTTGAAATGTTGGACTAATTTACGAATAGTTCCAAATTCAATGGCCTATAACTTAAAATTACTTTATGTGGATTGAATCCTTTCTGCGTTACTGCACGTCCAATTATCCAATTATTATAAAAACGTGTGGTGACAAAAAGGAAAACAACATTAACAAACATAATTGTTATGAAAAACTCAATAAATTACAGAATGGTTCCCAGACCCCTCAATAAGGTTGGGTCTGCTGCCGTCGAGTAGACTTCGCCTTGGGGTCTTCTTATGAGGCCTCACTGACGGTGATTCGGGCATGCAACCTCCCGCGGTGGCCCTTGGGGCCATAACGTCAGGCGATTTTGCCAGTTTCCGTCTAATGGAAAAAATTATAAAAAAACAGTATGGTTTTGCAGTCTGGTTAATTACGACAGTAAACCGACCAGTATTTGCGAGATTTGTGATGTCCGTAAATGCATGTGCAGTAGCATATTAAGGGATTAGTCGGCTACAATCCATGAGGCTTGCTCTGAACTTGTGAAATATGAATTTTGGGTCTACGAAGGCTCAAATCGATATAACGGTATTTTTTTTTACTAGTACGATATGGGATGTCGCCTGATGGTAAGTGGCGCTCGAGGTCCATAAATGTTAGCAACTGGAATCAGACACTCATGACTGACGTCAGTCCCTAACACTATGCTGGCTTTACTGGACATGACGGCAATGCGAGTCTGATCCCAAAACGTATGAAAACACTCTACAGGGTTTATCGGCACGAACGGTGGATACTTCCCGGCCCCGATAGACTGGACAAATTACCACCATCAGTCCGCCTCCCACCTATTTTGCGTTAAAAAACCACGATTATTTGATACTTTAAAAAGAAATAATTTATCTAATCCTTATGAAGGATAAACTTCTTCTTCAGGTCTTTAACCAGTGCGTCCTCCCGGTAATGTCGTACGGAGCAGAGACGTGGACACTAACAGTGGGTCTGGTCCATAAATTCAAGGTCGCTCAGCGAGCCATGGAGAGAGCTATGCTTGGTGTATCTCTGGTGGATAGAATTCGAAACGTTGATATTCGTCAGAGAACGAAAGTTACAGACATAGCTTTTAAAATTAGCAAGCTGAAGTGGCAATGGGCCGGACACATCTGCCGCAGAACCGACGATCGATGGGGCAAACGGGTTCTAGAGTGGAGACCACGTACGGGAAGACGCAGAGTGGGACGACCCCCCGCCAGATGGACAGATGACCTAAAGAAGGTCGCTGGTGGGGGTTGGATGAGGGTAGCGAAAGATCGCGTTAAGTGGCGAGCCTTAGGGGAGGCCTACATCCAGCAGTGGAGAGATACAGGCTGATGATGATGATGATGATGATGATGAACGTGTAAAATAGTGCTAGTATATATTTTTTTATTTTTTTGAATGTGTAAAAATAAACATGGGCAAACTGTAGTCGCACCTAATCTATTTTTTTTTATTGTAGGATTCAAGGGGCTCGGTGAAAATCAGCGCTGCAGCTGAAATGTTGCTATGTTGACCTGAGTGCCTGTTTGTCATAGCAGCTCATTTTATTTTCCTCTTTTTACCAAGTTTTATTTTTCAATTAGAAATTAGAATGTAAAGTGACACGGCCTCTTTACAGCCACGATCTTATTTAAGTAGTTTCTAAGTTAGTTAGTTTTACTTGCTTATAGCAATAATGTTGTGCATAACATACAAAATATGGCCTGTTTACCGTCCAACCATTATTACCACTTTGTTTAGTACATATGTTTTAATAATTGTATTGATTTTATTAGTTCTGACTGTATCCAAGTTGTTTTAAGCGAACCAATGGAAATAAACTATTTTGATTTGATTTCATTGTTTTACTGTTACTTATTTTACGCCTTTGGTAATTGTTATGTCTAAGCTGTTTTTGATAAATTAACGTTGTCTTTCTTTCTTTATTTTACATAATGAGCTTCTTTATTTTGACCTTAAATGCGGCGCGGCGTGGGAATTGCTAAAAATATATTTATGTATTTTTATTTCAAAGCTTTATGCACTAGGTACACAGGCGGACTTAATGCCGCCAGGCATTCTTACTAGTCGACCTTAGGGACAATTAAGAGCATTTAGGACTGTGAAAAAAAACAAAATAAATTAAACTTAAATACTAAATCTAATATACTATATACTAATCAGTAGGTATACACTAAATAGACTACATATATTATTATATCATTATAAGTATATAAATATAATACATACATATTTATATGATACAATATCATCATATACTTACATATCTACGTACACTATCGATACATTCGTCGTACAGATGCGCGTAGACCAGCCACTGTTCTTATAACACGGGCTGTAAGATAAGTCATAAATATTTGTGTTCCATAAACATTTGAGTGTTACAAAATTTAGGGTAAGCGGCCATATTTGTCGGTGTCTGAAATCGAAACAGTACCTCCTAATCTATGCTTTTAACCGCTAGACCAGAGAGGCAGTAAAGCAATATTAAATTTTAAATATCGAACACGCTTCTTCGTGGGCCGTCCGACATTCAATTTGGCGGGAAATCTCACCACCGAAAACTGCTATAAAGCCGAATATACACGTCAATAAAATAACCATTTAGAGCTTCGTAAGCATTGACTTAATATATTAAAAACATTGGCCTGGGATGCGATTTGGGTCAATACTTTAGCTGCAACACATATTGACTCTACGAGAATTTGTCCCGGCTCTGCCGCCGATAAGGCAGCAAAATTCAAACACAATAAATATTTTCATTTCATTTCATTTATTTATTCACCATTTCATACATTTGGTACACTCGGTTTCGTCAGATTACAAATTAATTATTTTACTAATCATGATAGCGAATGAATACCAACAAAGAACAGCCTTCGTCGATACCAGATAAGTACTACCTACACCAATAGATGCTGCTGTAAAAGGGCGTTGTCATGGTAATAATAATATGGTATAATTATGTCAAAACAAAATAATATTTTCTACTACTAAACTAACTTTAAAATTAAAATATTCCTTCATATTCTAGTCTTTCAAATAAATATATGTAAATTAATGGAATCTACAGTATTTGGTTGGGTAGGGTAGCAGAATGGTGAATGCTGATAAAACGATAATAAACGTAATAAAAAAACAAAAAAGATCTTTAGAGACGTCCCATCGAAAATAATCCCAAGTAGACTGGCAACATTTCCTCGCTATATATAACTACATTTTAGTGCAGATCAGCCTCTTACACAAACAGCCAGATTTAAAAGGGTAGGTTAATAAAAGAAAGCATAGGGACAAAAATAAAGTAAGGCATGCTCCGATGATTCGGGCAAGTTGAAAGCATGACTAAAATTAACGAACCAGATATATAATGCGAAAGTTGTGGGTAATAAAGGCCCTGGCAGACCAAGAATCACCTATCCCGATCAAATAAATAAAACAATGGCTGAAGAGCCATTAAAAAGCCATCAAAACAAAAGGGCATGTATGAAGTGGTTGATGAAAGTCGAAGAAGCGAAAGAGGTATGTCGAGATCGTAACAAATGGCGCTCAATTGACAGGCCTACCCCGCAAGGGACCTGGCTTGAAGATATGTATGTCTATGTATGTATAAATATTTCCTTTTTTGTCAACAAAAATAGAACGACGTCATAAATCTTGAGTAAAATATTAACAAAGAAAAACTTAAGGGTTGTTTCGTAAAACCCAATATGACTTAACAAAAACTTAAAGGTTTCGCTAGAAAATAATTAAGTAGAGCTTTGAGAAACCGGCTGTTAGTTAGCGAGAAAATATTTCGCGGAACCGGTTTATTTATACATAGTCAATGTTGTTGGATCTGCAGATTTAAAGCGATCGTATAGTAGCGGAGCGGGGCGGGACGGAGGCGGGGCGCGGCGCGGCGGGCTGTGATTACCGAGTTATCGTTAAAATTTATTGTTATTTATAGTAAACTATTGTTTAATATTATACTATTTTAGTATTAGAGTTTTAGAACCAGTCTTATTGATAAAATATCGCGCGTATATCTGATCAAATTTGACCCGGACTGTCCAAAAAAAACTAGTTTTTACCGAACTATTATACAAACAGTATAAAAGAATTACTATATTTATTAATTGAAAATAAAACCTATTTTTTTTTATTTATAATAATTTTTATTTTGTTTTTTCTTCATTTTAGTTTTTTAGTTATATTTTAATTTATTAATAAGGTTTATTTTTAATAATAGTAATTTATGTTTTAAGATGTATCTGCAACAAATAAAATGTGTTAGATGTGTTTCTTACTTGGTAAAATATATAAATTGAAGCTTAAAATATTTTTTGCCAAATATTTCGCCTCTCTTTGGAGCGGCGTCATCAGTGACAGTGACTGAAGGTCTTTGTCATAAATTTTGAAAAAAGTAATTTTATTTCTTTTAGCAATGGTAAAGGCAATGCACTATATAGTTTTGTATTTATTTTTTAGAAAAATATCATCATCACCTCGCGCATCATGGAAAACATTATCAGTATGTTATGTTCATTGTTGGTTCGATATTAATAAATTTACAAATATTTTAAGCTTCAATTTATATGTTTTAAGATGTAAGTTTTTAGTTTAATTAATATTTTATTATTTTTTTAAATCATTGTACCTTATTTCCTTCGAATAAAAAAACTTCCTAAGCCTAAAATTAAATAAACAAAAAAAATCTACACTACAACTAAAACTAAAAAATTATAACCTTCCGATAGGCGTATTGTGTTGAGGACGCCCGCTGCGTTCCCATTGAACGGTAAGGCTGACCATTTGAGCGAAATATTATCTGCTTAAAAAGGTCTT
Organism: Tinea semifulvella; assembly: GCA_910589645.1. NCBI lineage: Eukaryota > Metazoa > Arthropoda > Insecta > Lepidoptera > Tineidae > Tinea > Tinea semifulvella. Next base: position 3,269,229 of record OU342611.1, on the reverse strand, counting down.
ACCATCAGGTGGGCGCAAGGTTATATGACGTGCTAGTATTATCAGAAAAAAAAATTAAAAAAACGTGGTCATTTCCTGTAATGATGCGTGTGGTGAACGTAGGGAGCATCTCTTTTGCGACCTCTACACATCCAAGCCACAAATGTTAGTTGGTAAAAATAAAATTTAATACAAAAAAAAAATACAAATATATATTTTTAATAGTTTAATTATCTTTTATTTGTAAAACTTAATTTGAGGTAACTTAAAAAAAACATGTTATACGTGATTGTTTATATTGCTGTACTGTGTACACATGCTTTGAGTTTTTGTGTCTATTATTTTTCGAAATTGTAATGCTAAAATTTGTATTGTGTGCCAACTTAATAAACAAACGCCATTAATTTTTTGTACAATAAATAATTTATTATTATTATTATGTTAATCTCGGGGTTCCAAGGAACATTTTTCCCAAATTAAATTTAAATCTGTCAAATAGTTTAGGCATGAAGGCGAATCAATCTGCGTTCGTTTTTGTGACACGGCGTAAAGTTCTGATGTCGTGAGTGTAAGTTACCCGACACTGGCGTTTATGAACGGTTTGATGTTGCGAGACGTCAAACTATATTGTTGTCATATACTTACATTTATATACTGTTTTGTAAATTATTACTTATTTTATGTACCTTTAATAAATTATAACAATAATGGATAGTCAACAAAACAACACTAATAAACAATATATACGAATTATCACACACACTGAACCGTGGTAGTTTTTCCGTGACAGCGCCATTAACGACCTCATTCGTAGAACGCTTGCAGTTGTCTCGATCCCATCTATGTTAAAACCAACCGGTCTGAGTCGAGACGATGGCAAGCGTCCAGACGGAATGACATTAGTTCCTTAGAGATTGGGTCAATCCCTAGTATAGGATTTTACCTGTTGGGATTCCCTAGCCCCTTCCCACCTTCAAGAAACTTCTGTTAGAGCTGGTGTTGCAGCGGAACAAGCGCAGATCAGCAAGCGTCGAAAATATGAAACTATTTGCAATAGTTACTTTTGTTCGACGTTTGCTGTAGAAACGATGGGCCCGTGGGGATCGGAACTTAAAGCCTTTTATAAAGAAATCTAATAATTTTAGAAAGATCATTCAAAATAATTAAATTAATGACGTTTCATAAATGCCTGTAATAGGTTTACGTGAATAAAGATATTTTGACTTTGACTTTGACTTTTGACATGTAGCATTTCTGTACCTTGGTAAGGACAAAAGAGTAAACGAGATATACACAGACAAAGCTTCATTCACAATTAAAATATTAAAATAAACAATGTATTTCATTGGAATAGTGAAGTCCATCAGAAATTAATCCGTGATCCTTTGTAGAGGAGTTTTAATCTGTGCTTTTACCGCATGACAAATAAGTACTGCAAAATGTTCGGATGAAAAATCCATCAGGTAATTGAATAATCTCGGTGTCCGCTAGCCCGAAATAAGGCTTGTCGCACACTTGTTGTTTAATAGTATTTTTTTTTATTTAATATCTGTAGGTACAGACTTACATTTTGTAAACTGTATACTTTTTAAACTTTCGCGCACATTTATAATATATAGATTTATATAATTTTAACGGGTCTTTACGCGATTTACCTTAGAGACATATTTCTCCCGACGTTTCAGCCGACTCTGGGCCATCCCTTTATTTTCGGCTAATCCATTGTTAGGAGAGGTGTTAATGGATAATATATGCATATATATAGTGTGGTGTATGTATGTACGCATAAAAGGATAACCAATACATTAAATTAAAATAAAATATGTAAAACAAAATTATCGTAAAACACAAACTATAAAATATTAAGAAGGTATGCTGCTACAGTAGCTGTTGGTATGTCAAAAGATAGTTTTTATATTTATTTTTAAAAGCAACCGCCGACTGCACGTGCAGTGGTGGGGGTAGGTTCTTCCATATCTTAGTAGCAGCATACCTAAAACTCCCACGGAACGCTGAGGTCTTGTATCGGGGAAGACACAGTAGTTTGAGACTGGATCGTGTGCCATATCGTTTAGGATCTTGCGGCCGTGTCAGTTCATTGTATCATTTATTATCCAACGGGTAATTTTAACACAACAATAAAAAAATTGGGGTTTAAAAGAGGCCAGTGTGCGAGCAGCCTAAAATCTCGGTGGTGGCGCTACCGTCGCGGAATCAATCGATAGCAGCGTCGTTGCCATGCGACGATCATCTTACAAAATAAACAATCAGAATTGGGGGCAGGCTAAAGCAAATTTACTTTCTTATTTTATTACTTCAGCTAACATTTTAGATAGATATTATTGGATTATTTACAATACCCGCTCCCTGTAACATTGTTGAACATGTTTTTGTGAGCGGTTGTCATTATTTACTAGTTTTGTGATTGGGTTTATTTCGTGTTGTGTATTTTGTATATTTTACGTAACCACTATGGTTTTGATGCATCCTTGTGTACCTGATATGTGCGGGAAGGTATTTCGGCAATCGTTAAAGGTTCCAAGTCCAAATTACCCGTATGGGGATAAGGCTAGGAAACCACGTATAGTTCCAGCGTTTACCATACAATCATTGCAACGTAATACTAAAGTGTTACCCCCAGCAAAAAGCGGTGTATTCGATCCTTTGCCGGCAAAACCAACAATGTTCAGAAAATGTTATTTAAGAGGCGAATTCCCAGTCTCAATTGAATTTAACAATTTTGGAAAACGTCTGGCTTGGAAGGTAAGCGTATTAGATGAATAGTTTTATTGTGAAGTAAATTTTATTCCTGAATAGATATTTTAGGATAATTTACTTGGGTTTTTTTATCGTTTGAAACTTAAGCGAAAGAATTCATTGAAATGTTTAGGGACTTATAAATAGTTTTCTTTTTAAATATATGTTTGTTAGTGGTTGAAAATATAAACTGCCTCCGTGGTCTAGCGGTTAAGTCCGAGGATTTAGACTCGGAGGTACCGGGTTCGATTCCTGGTCGGGACACAAAAATATTTAATAATGTAAATTTATTTGTGATATTTCTCGAGTTTGGTACGCTGGAGACTTCGACGAGCTTGTCATGATTGGCCTATAGTAAAGTTGGCTAAATGTGAATCCGTTTATTTATAAGCGTGGTTTCTGACCACCCCGAAAGTGAAATTAAACTTTAGGGGCGGTTTAGATGTTAAGATCATGAAGTCTATTCCTGGCATTCCCCTGGTTTCAGGGAAAATATCGGGCTAAATCACATCATCCATTTTGGGCTATTTTTGTACTACTTGTGCTTCTAAAAAGATTTTAAAAAAATAATAGTAGGTTCGATACTCTCATTGATAAGACTAATGTTACTTGTATATTATTGTGCAATTAAGTTATTTTGTATATATAATAGTAGTTTTCGTATAAATCAAGTCGATTTATTATTATGCCCTAACCTATGTAACAACTAAATTGTGCTTATTAAACTTTTTAAACTTTCACGCACATTCATAATAGTGTTTATAATTTTAACGGGTCTTTAAGCGATTTACCTTACAGACATAATTCTTCGTAAATATCATAAAAGTCATATAAACTTCGGGAGAAATATGTCTCTAAGGTAAATCGCGTAAAGACCCGTTAAAATTATTAAATTGTGATGTAGGTATATTATTTTTTGTAACAAAGATATTTATTATTATTATCTAAAGTACAGTTGGATTTGATAAATTGTGCGATCCTATCGGATTGCAATAGCGTTACCCCCTCTTAAAGTCAAAAACAGTGCATTATGCGTATTCAATGGGCTTCCCGATAAACCATATGTGATCAACTCCGTCATATGGACCGACTAAGCCTGATCTCCTGTGTTTTATTCTAGGTTCCTATAGAAAAGCTGGACTTCCACCACTACCTGCCTATGTTCTTTGACGGCCTGGCCGAGGGAACTTACCCTTACAGCTTTATCGTAGAACATGGAATACACGACCTCGTAACTAAGGGATCTTACAAAATCCTGCCCGTCGTGCCACAACTCATTATACCAATCAAAAGTGAGTTTATAATGTATTATGATTATTTAAACTGTCTCCGTGGTCTAGCGGTTAAGTCCGTGTATTTAGACTAGGAGGTACAGGGTTCTTATAATTAAGACATCGACGAACTTGCCACTTGTCATGATTGGCCTATAGTAAACATGGCTAAATGTAAATCCGCTTATTTATAAGCTTGGTTTCTGACCACTTGGAAAGGGAAACGGTCGTGATGATACTTTACTTTACTATAATTATTTAACTACCAATCGGGTTCGATTCCTAGTCGAACAATAATAATAATAATATTATTTATTGCACACAAAATATAAAATATAAAAACATGTACATAGGCTAGCATAATACCATAAAGGTATTCTCTACTATCTAACCTTTGGGAGAGTGAGAGAAGAATATTATGGGTGCAGAGTAAGAAAAATTAAGCAAAAAGATCAAAATATTATAATAAGTAAAATCAATAAATATATATATCTAAGATGATAATAAATATATACTGTGTATAAATAATAAATAAAATACGTGCATATTTAAAATAAATAAATAAATAACAATACCTATATGTTAAAGAAAGGAGATTAAGATGCATTTTGTTTTTTAAATAAAATAAAAAACAATAAATAATAAATATTAATTAGTGATGTGAAAAAAGGTTAGCTGGTAGAAAATGTCACTAGACATTAAGTTCGCCTATTTACATTTAAATGTGTTTTTGTTTATTGTGCAATAAATAATTTATATATCTATGTTAGAGCTAGAGACATCGACGAACTTGCCACATGTCATGATGAGCCTGCGTTGAATTTATGAAAGAGCAAATATATTTATTTTATAATCTGAATAAAAATAAAGAATTACGTATTTTTTTATTTTAATTATTCAGTAATAAAATCTTTAGTTACGGTGAAGAGAAGTTGTCCTAAAAATATCGCAACTCATACTGAGCCTAATCAAGTAGGTAGCGAGAGGTCGACGACCGCGCGAACGTCGACTTACGTAACTCTTTCTCTCTTTCTCTATTTCGTCTCTCGGCTGTAAGCGAGATCAATTAATAATAACACTCCCCAGCCTTTAGGTATTTATCACGATGGATATCGCGATTTTCAGACGCAGACTTATTCACTATGCAGTAGTGTTTTGTTTTTCGGATAATGATTTTAACTTAAAAAAATATATACCTTGTTTTATTTCAAATAGAGATTCTACTAATAACATCTGAAGCCTAAAAAAATATATGACTTTCTGAGTGATGATGGGATGATAATACTTTATTTTGTATTTCTTTTAAAAATACTGCACTATGAAATAATGTCTAGACATTATCAAATTTTAAATTAATATCATTCTATCCTTTAGGATATGGAGACAGTAGAGATAGGGAGTAGATGAAAAAGTAGCAACTAGGTGAAAAAGAGAGCGATGGTGGCTTGGTTAATATTTGCTCAACATTTTCCATAACATCCTAAAAAGTTTCGACTGTGAAATACTCTTTTCTTACGTACATTTGTCATAGATTTACAACACCACCGTTCCCCTGCCTCAGGGAGCTTGTGGAATTGTTAACAAATTGATCAACTACTTGATTGATTCTCTCCAACTTATCTGGCCAGGTGGCGAGTGTAGGCCAAATTCTCTAAAAAAAAACTAGAAAGCCAATCTCGTGTTCTAAGGCCTGATTTGAGTAGTTGTATGTAGTGTAGTAATGTAGTAAAATATTTGGCTCTTTGATGTCGCTAGCGTACTAGACTTGACAAATATCACAATTATATTATTGCGTCTATATCCACGGACTTAACTGCTAGACCACGCAGACAATTCATTATTATTAAAAGTGTGTTATAGGGGCTGTGTTGATTATAAAACAAACCTTTGGATCAATCTCTCGACCAACATAAGGCAAGCTAATACCAGGTCGTCTTTTAAAAAACTAGTATATTCACATTTTATAAATAGCTCCAAACCACGGTTGTAAGTTTTATATATTATGTATGTTTATGTATAATATTGTGTAAATATTTGCATTTATTATTGTGTATTGATAATATTTTTAAATTATCTTATAATTATATTATTGTTACTGTCACTTTCATTGCACCTATATTTGTTCAAATTTGTCCCTAAGGTTTGGCTGTCAGAAAATGTCTACGGGCATTAAGTATGCCTTTGTACTTTGTGCAATAAAGCCTTCAAATAAATAAATAAATAAAACTTCAAATAAATCTATTTCAGATGCACTCAACACTAAGAGACCCACAGTTATTTGTCACGCCCTTAAATGCATCCAAATGTTGGTAACTGGATCAGATCGCGTCGGCGAAGCTCTTGTCCCCTATTACCGTCAAATCTTACCGATACTCAATTTATTTAAAGATAGAAACCGTAAGTATATAAGTTACATAATCCCGATGAAACTCAAAGTTCATAAACTCCCTTAGGTATCTCCGCGGAATAACTAAAACAAGAGGAAATGGCAAAGCGCGCTAAATGCATTTCTGAAGTAGAAATGATTTATTAATCGTAAGCGCGACAAACATCATCATCAGCCTGTGTCTCTCCACTGCTGGATATAGGCCTCCCCCAAGGCACCCCACTTCACACGATCTCCTGTCACCCTCATCCAAACCCCACCAGCGACCTTCCTTAGGTCGTCCGTCCATCTAGCAGGGGGTCGACCCACTCTGCCTCTTCCCGTATGTGGTCTCAACTCTAGAACCCGTCTTCTCCATCGTTCATCGGTTCTACGACAGACATGTCCAGCCCATTGCCACTTCAGCTTACTAATTTTGAAGACTATATCGGTAACTTTGGTTCTCCGACGGATTTCCTCGTTTCTGACTTTATCCATAAGAGAAATACCAAGCATAGCTCTCTTCATAGCCCGCTGAGCGACCTTAAATTTGTCGACGAGATCCACTGTCAGTGTCCACGTTTCTGCTCCGTACGACATCACTGGAAGAACGCACTGGTTGAAAACTCTCGTCTTCAAACACTGGGGTATGTTTGATAAGAAGATATGGCGCAGCTTCCTGAATGCGGCCCATCCTAGCTGAATGCGTCTGACGGCTTTTTTGCTAAAGCTGGCTACGCCTAATTAGTCATATTCACATAGTCATATCACATAGTCTGTTCAAGGTACTTCGTAGACGTACTTCGAAAATGGCATTACCCACGCAGATTGATCTCGGTACAACATGGTCGTTATACATGACTTTTGTCTTGTCCAAGTTCATACCGAGGCCAACCTGCTGGGACGCCACGTTTAAGCCCTTCAGCATTCCGCTAAGATCCTCCAGCGAACTAGCTATTATGACGTGACGATGATTATGCCGTGGATTTAGACTCGGAGGTACCGGGTTTGATTTCTGGTCGGCAAATAAATACATTTAATTAGTATTTAATTTATTTGTGATATTTATCGTGTTTGGTACGCTGGAGACATCGATGAGATTTTTTTCACTTGGCCTATAGTAAAGTTGGCTAAATGTGAATCTGCTTATTTATAAGCGTGGTTTCTGACCACCCCGAAGGGAAACGGTCGTGATGATACTTTACATTTTTTTTATAAAGCGGTTTTTGGAAAATACGGTATTAATTCTTATCATTTTATAAAATAAGTTGTTGCTGCAAGTGCTACGTGTGAGGATAGTCTATAACATTGTATAATAATGTCACAATAATAGTAGATCCATCAAATTTGTTGACAGTTGAACATTGTAGTGTTCTTGCGTCACGTTAGCATTATTATGAAGGCGATTTGTTACAATCGCGATAGCATCGGGAACTCTTGAACATTGTGCTGAGCTCATCAACTACCATCAATCACTCTCGCGCCACGCGTAGTTTGCGGCCTCAACGCCGAAAATAATTGACACATCGAGGAGTTCCACGGCTCACCGCGAGATATTGTTTTCCACGTAGACATATTATTACAGACAAGACCACATAATCGGAGTTGAGGAGCTCTTAAGAACACTCATCATAATAGCTTGTAGAACATGATCAGGGAGGCCACGTAGTTTCATCCACTATCCGTATCGCCGAAAATTAAATTGATATAGGAGTTGAGTAACATGTCCATCTTGTTGAATGTTAGGAACTGGAATCAGATACTCATGACTGACATCAGTCCCTAACAGTACGCCGTCTTGACTGGGCATGACGGCAATTCGAGCCTAATCCCGAAAAGTGTGGATATACACTATAGGGCTTATCTGCACGAACAGTGGATACTTCCCCGCCCCTGCATACTGGGCAAGTTACCAGCATTAATCCGCATAGCACCTATTTGTTATTCTCGTTGAAAGTATGCGCCATTTGCCATGATGTCAAATGCCAATTTTATAGACATTAGACTTTAACAATAGACTTAAATGAATGGTACCTGTAGGCGGACGGGGTGGTCGCGCGGGGGGAGAGTGGTTCGCGCCCGCGCATCTTTTTTATGTACCTACTATAAATATTTATTATTAAGCTTCGAGAGTAATTGTCTCCGCCAAAAAACAGTTTGGCGGGCTATTTAATAAGTTATATGTATTGGAAAGTAAATAAATGATTGTTTTTTTTATATTTTTTTTTATTTTTAAGGAGAACTAATATTGTAAGCTTTTATATAAAAATGTGTTAAGTACAAGTAATGAGGTGTATCAGGCGAGCTTTTTGTAAAAGTCGCTAGCGGCACTGGTACCTTGTTTACACTTATGACGGATCACATTTTACATGTTGTTGTAGTTTTTTTATTTTTATAACAGAAAAATAAATTTTAACTTAACGTTACCTACTTTAAAAGACTAATTAGGAAAGCGAAAACCGTCTTTAAAAACAAAAAAGGTTTAATTAATAGATCGGCAATTTTGAGATCACCATATCTTTGATTTCGCTTGGAAATCTCGATTTGTTGATTAAAAGCTGCTTACTTCCGCAATATATCCAGAAAATAATAAATTTCGTAATAAAAATACAAGTTTTCTATGCAACCGACAGTTCTATTAGGTACCATGTATCATGCGCCATCTAGTGTGATAAAAAGTTAGTGATACACCCCATTGAAGAGATATTATACATATATTTAGTTTGTAATATAGTATTTTATTATTATGATTTTAATCCCAATAATGATGGTTAAATGAACGTCTATGTTTCTCTAATAGAGTTGTCAGAAGAGGAGAGTAGATTAATTGCATGCGGTATCGCGGTGTGTAGTGACAAATTTCACGGGCGCTAGCCACGATCGTCGGCTGAAGGTTTCGACACCTACCCGCATTGTTGCCGAATTCTAAGCGCGACCCTTCGCACGGACTGCTTTAGTTTTTGCACTCATTCCGTAGCAATGAAATGTTAACGACCCATTTGGTGTTTAGAGAATACTTGTAGTTGCTTTTGCGGCCTAATTCGGTCTGTGAAATTGTTTTGGGTCTCTTAAATAGGTGCAGGTTTTTTGTATGTATAATTTTAGTTCGAAAGAAAGGTTGATGGGAAAGTACTATAGACGCGCGGGTTTAGTGGACTGTGTCTAGTGGCGCGGGATGGCGGTTAACTTCAAATTAGATATTATGATAAACGGTGTAATCAATAAACAAGTAAGGAAACTGGTAAAGGAACTCACCTGATGTCCTCGGCACCAGCACTTATTAATTGTTCTTTATCACAAATATAGCCGATTTTGCGAATGCGGGTTACAACAACGATCGCAGAAATTTCTTTAGAGTCTTGTATGACGACTGTAGGACAACGACTATTTTTCGATTCGACGACTTCTCCTAGCACACTCCGCGGTCGGTTATATAGTTTCTGCCTCTTTTCCGTGCGCAAACGCCGGCCTTTGGACTAGTGAGCGGAAGGGGTAATATAGAAAGGAAGCAGCGAGAAAGAGACAGGACATGGTATAGTGGTAACAAATTAGGACGTCTGTTTATGCCCCAACGAATCACAATAACGCCTAACCATCCGAAATCGGTCGAATTAAATAAAAATATAAAACTACATATATTTATTTTTTAATAATAAATAAAAAAAAAAATTTTTGATCGCTTATAATTCTATGTTTTTTTACCTTATAAGTAATCAATAGAGAGCGGTGATGACTTGGTTGTAAAAACGCTTTCCTTAAACAAAAAACCTAATTAGGTCGGTTCGAACCCCGGCATGTACCAATGAGAAATACACTTTTCATACATACATTTATCATTTACAAGACCAACGTTCCTGTGCCTCGGAGAGCACGTTAAGCCATCGGTTTCGGTTCCACTTATACTTGTGTAAAATGCCAGCGTGGCGAATGTAGGCCAAATTCTCTAGAATTTTCTGGAAAGCCCATCTTCGACAGTGTAGTTCTAATTAATTTGTATTCTTGGGGACGTTATGACGCTACACACAGTTACACAATCGATATGCATCAGGACCAATAAATTGAAATATTGTCCCGGTTAGTTTTATATGAGTCTATGAGAAATCATAATATTTCAAAGTTTGATGTGAAGTGGCGGGTTCGAAATAAGCACCTCAAGATTGTAATAGCAACAACTTTGCCAACACAGAGTTGGATAACAATTCTACACTTGGGAGCAAATAAAACGGGATCCCAAAAAACCGAAAATGTTAAAAACTAACTCGTATAACGAAATTTATTTGTGATATTTCTCGAGTATGGTACGTTAGAGACATGGACGGGCTTGCCACTTGTCATTATGGGCCTATAGTAAAGTTAAGGTATATTAAGTTAATATTATTATTCATTATCATCAATACAGCCCCTAGAACACAGCGTCCTAGACCTCCACTGCTGGAAATGGGCCTTCCACAACATATATCTGGAGAATCTGGCCTACACACGCCACGCTGGCCAGACGGCTTGGCGAGGACATGATGTCAAATTTTAATGACAATTTATTAACGACTCCACAAGTTGGTATTAGTGGAACCGGGAACGGTGGTGTTGCGAATGACAAATGTACGTAAGAAAAGTGTATTTCTCATTGGTACATGCCAGGTGGGTTTGAACTGACCTTTGTAGGATTTAATGAACGCGTTCTTACACCCGCGCCAATGATATTATTAATACGGATGGAGATATAATTTCCGTCTGCGTGGAATGGTCACGTCCTTGATCCCAGAGGACCAACAACATACCATCGGGTCTCTTTCTATCATCTCGCATAACTTCAGCAGGCTCCGGAAGAGTCGGAAACTTGATGTTAACTAGAGCCATTTTAATAGTATCTTTAAGGGAGCCGTGGAGGAAAGTCTGCCCGCACTTAAATAATAAATAATACTCCAGAACAATCTGGTATTATAGGCTTCATTTTGTGGTCCGTTAACTTTGTTCAGGAGTATAATAAGTTGGTGTTGCAGGAAACCTTGGTGCGGGGATTGATCATACATCGACTAAAGGAGAGAATGTAGCCGACTTAATTGAAGAAACTCTGCAGATTCTAGAACGCTACGGCGGAGTCGACGCCTTCATCAACATCAAGTATATGATCCCTACATACGAATCTTGTGTACTTAACTAGCTGGTTAAATTGAGCTAACATGGGCCATGATATGAGTGTTCTAATGTAATCGCTAACAAATCAAATTCAATTGTTTATTAATCAAATATAATCCTACCAAAGATAAAAGTAGGCACGTTTACAAAAAAAACAAACAAATGTGTCTCTCCTAGCTAAATTAAGTTTTTTAACAAATGTTAAATATAGCAATGTCACAGGTTTTCGTCGATTAAGCAAGGTTTGATCGCCTGTTCAAATGAACAAAATTCGCGAACAAGTTACCTGTTGCCTCTTCAATTAACTTACTTCTCAATCATAGTAGTATTTAGTTATATAAAAGCTTATACGCATAAAGTTCTTGTAATTATATTTGATTAGTTTTTGTTTATATTCATTATATTATATTAAAAATATACTCATGAAGTTCTTGTGATTATATTTCATTTGTTTTTGTTTATATTTGTTATATTGTATTTACAATGACTTGTTTGATATTAAATTTTAATATATTGATAGACAATATTTTTTTTCTTGTTTTTGGTTTATGTATCATTACGACTGTAACCTCTTCCATTACCATTGCCTCGTCAACCTCAGGCTAAGTTGGAAATAACGATTCAAGTTGATAATAGCATCGATTGTACCAGCCGAACGCTGACCTACAAAATAAAACTGGGACATTTATTGGTATTTTTAAACTTAATCTTAACATTTACAAAGGCATCATTTTTGTATCACTCAGCCTTGGAAATCTTAATTATATTTTTTTATTTGTCGTGTATAATTACTACGTATTATACATAGATATATACACACATACATACACGTACACACATGCATACTTACATGATATGTATTTCATTTACATTTATATTTTATCTCCATTCCTATGCAGGTTTTAAAGTAAGGCGGATTCTAGCATGCAGCCAGCATGCTCGCTGAGAAGCAATTTTTTTATATATTTTTTAAAAATTCTTTATTGCACCAAAACTGAAAATTAGGTACATAGGCGAGTTTAATGCCTGTTAGTCATTCTCTGACAACTAACCTTTAGGATGGTGAGAGATTATGGGCAGGGTGCAACAATCTAATTATATTAGTGTAATTTATAAATACACTACATACCAAGCAATTACATAAACTACATGCAAGTATTATGAACATATACATACATACACAAATTAACATACATAAGCATATTGCGTGCCAAATATTCAATATGTACTGGATGCAGTGTGCTCCTGCTTATCAAGAAACAAGTTGGTGACTAATTGTTTAAAAACATTGACAGATGGTGCCCGTCTAATGGGCAGTGGTAGTTTGTTCCACTGGCGGGCTGCAGACACAGTGAAGGAATCTGAATATCTGCTAGAAGAGTGGGATGGGATTTTGAGTTGATTGTTGCAAGCAGAACGAAGAGGGAGGTTGTGCGTATCGCACAAGACCTTAATGAGTAGTGATTGCATTTAATTTATAGCTATACTATAACCCACAACATCAGAGGCAAGCTGTTCGAATTATGGACAATACCACTATATCTGGAACTCTCGAATCCCTGCAGCTTCGCCAAGATACACTATTGTGAATGCTTGCAAAAGCTCTAAAACCTAATCCCTCCCTCTCCATTCCGCAACCGAACCACACGCACAGGTTTCGCGTACTTATAAATTTGGAGACTCATACATCTGTCGCACAATAAAGATGTGGAATGCTCTTCCAGCCTCTGTGTTTCCACTTTCCTATAACTTCCTTCAAGAGTCCTTCAAGCGAACTAACGTTAGGTACGGCGCGTATATAAAATTAATAAAGGTCTTTGCAAGTCTATATAATCTCTCACAGCAAGTGACAAGTTTATGTCTATTATATTATATTATTGCTATAGTATATTACTTGGGAATATTCCTAACATTTTTATGGGGTAAGTTTAGACGCATACGTACGGCTCTATTCCCTGGCATAATACAACTAGAGCTGTTGCCCGTATGTCAGCGATAAAACCTTCAGGTGGTTGTTGGGTCATATTTGATATTTAGATTTTAACGTCTATAAGACCCATATCCAAACCTAAATTTCAAGAATAATTTCTGCTAAATTAGGTTGAAGAGTGGGAGCAACTGACGTGAGCTAGTAACTTTGGGGTCCGCGTATTTCAGTGGAAACCAGCATCCCTTTTTTTATTTTTTTTAACTATAAATACCTGAGTTATACCCGTCTTTCTCTTACTCATTGTTTACTATAGAAAAATAAAGCTAAAAAACTAAATTACTAATATTTTTTTACTTTATTATAGGTATATTTGTTACTTTTCTGTTTTTATTTGACTTTACTCACACATATATATATATATTTTTTATTTATCCATTATATATTTCAATTTATTTATTTTGGTTTCATATTTCTTTATTATACTACTTTCTTTATTATAATACTGAGAGTTACACTTATTGAATTTTTATTTTATTTTTTATTTATTGGTTTTGTCAAAGGGCTCAGTGAAAATCAGCGCTGCAGCATCTACTGTTGCAGCCTTTGCTGACCTGAACACCTATTTGTCATAGCAGCTCATTTTCTTTTCTCTTTTTACCAAGTTTATATTATTATTATCATTTTTTACTATTACTTTTTTTTTCTCTTTTGTAATTGTTATGACCAAGTTTTATGATAAATAAATGTTTTCTTTCTTTCTATTCTGTTACTTACTCGCAAACGTTATTCATTTATATTTATTTATAAACTCTTTGTTACACAAAAAAAAAAAAGTTATGTACAAGGGCGAACTTAATGCATTTCGGCATTTTATAACAGCTAACCTTTGGGAGTGTGGTAGAGGGGTGCATTATTATAAAGTTACAATTTACAATAATCGTTACATACCACTACTTATATATATATATATATATATATATATATATATACGAGTAGGTACTAAGAAGAGCTATGTTGTTATTAGTGGATTTCGTTATTAATTAGAGATTGCGTCATTTTACAAATATTTATTTCTCAACTCTATAAGCGCTCGAACTTGACAGCGTCCGTGCGAATTTAAACTTTATTACTGTAATATATACAGTTAATGAATTTCATTAACAACGTTTGCGCTTAAGTAACAGAATTGGGCTGCAGTTACGCCTACAAGCTGGTTAAACTTACGACGCAGTTGAATAGGTGGTAGGGAGACTGTTGGTTGTAATTTATCCAGTCTGCTGGGGCGAGGAAGTAGCCACCGTCCGTGCGGATAAACCCAGTAAAGTGTTTCACACGTTTCGGGATCAGGCTCGAATTACTGTCATGCCCAGTCAAGCCGGCATAGTGGTGGGGGCTGTCAGTCATGAGTGTCCGATTCCAGTTGCTAATATTCATGGACCTCGGCGGCCACTTACCATCAGAACAAAAAAAACCGACTGACTTCAGTTTCCACCACTATGCTGCATTTTCAAACTTGAAGAACTAGGTGGGGAAAGACATTGGCTAGAAGAGAATTCTATTTTACATACATACATACATATGGGGTAGGCAGAGACAATTGAGCGCCATTTCACACGGTCACGACATACCTCTTTCCCTTTGTCGACATTCATTAACCTCTTCATACATGCCCTTTAGTTACGAAGACTTTTTAATGCACCTTCAGTTAGTGTTTTATTTATTTGATCGTGATATGTCAGTCTCGGTCTGCCAGGGCCTCTTTTACCCACAACTTTCGCATTATATACCTGGTTCGTCAATCTTTCTTTGCTCTTTTCAACATGCCCAAACCATCGTAGCATGCCTTTCCTTATTTTTGTCCCTATGCTTTCCTTCATACCCACCCTTTTCCGTATTTCGACGTTACGTACGGTCCGCCAAAGTGATAGCCGCATATCAGTCGCATATCCGCCGCATATCCGCCGCAACGACCGCATTTCTACTGCATACTACATGCGTACGTATAGGTATACAGAAGACGGAATAACGTTATGGAGCTTCTCAAAATACTTCCTCAGCTTAAATTAAATATAAAGAAACCTGTAATAATTTTACAGGCTTTAACCCTCATTATTGAAAAAGTTAAGTTTTTCTTAGGAACGTTTATTCCGGCCACTCATTCAACTAATGATGGGCGGCGCGTATTGACTTGTATGAAACGACCTAGTAAAAAAAATTCGATTTACTTTTCTACTACAACTATGCGTAAACATCACAAACGCGGCGTAGTATTAAGAACTGCAAATGTCATTATTTAGGGTGTGATTTAAGTTGCTAACTTCGCGCGCCATGTCGTCTATAAAAAAAAAGCTTGATGTTCAGCTGAAAACGCTGCACTCCCCGCGCTGGACGAGGTTGCCTGTATGTAAGATATATACTACATAAACAAATATATATCGACGTGGAAAGCCCGTGGAACATCTCGGAGACCATGGGGTTTCTTACGCTTGTAGTGCTGGCCGCATTCGTTGTCATGCTGCTCTCAAAGTCAACATTCGAAAGGCTTTCGTCACTGCTGGAGTACCCGCAATCCTAGAACCCTCTGGGATTGCGCGAAGCAATGGCAAATGACCTGACGGCATGACCGTTGGGCCGTGGAAACTTGGCAGGTCCCTAGTGTGTGATGCGATATGGTACACATTAGCCCCATCACACATCCAGGCGACCTTCGACCTTTCCATCAGTCTTTCGACCTTCTTTTAAGACGGGAAGTGCGGCAGTTTCTGCTGAGAACCTCAAGCTGCACAAATAAGCCAACTTCGGTACAGGTTACGAATTTGCGCAGTTTGGGGTCAGGACGATGGACCATGGGGACACTCAGCCAAGCGACTGGCCAAGGAGTAGTCCTTGTGACGGTTAACGGAAAAGACTGAAGATAGAAAAGCTGGCAATTATTTTTGCCAACGTATTATCCTCGCTATACAGAGTAATCTGAATCGGATAACAGATAGGTATACGTATCTTAAACTATTAAGTATATTGTTATCCCGGTCCCTAGTAATTTATATATTAAGCCCGGGCTGTATATAAAAGTCAATTAAGAACTGCTTAACTCCGAAATCGATAGATGTTTTTTCTCCAACGCTGACGTAATATTATTTCACCTTTTTAATAACCATTATTCTTCTTGATTAAAATTCATAATTCGTTCATGCAAGTTTTCTTATTGTACACAATGGATGTGACATGATGGTGTTGTTATTTAGTAAACTGCCGACCATGGCCTGACGTGTTAATTTCAAAATACCCTCAATTAAATAATTAAATAGTTTATTTAATGTTTTATATGTGTCATAAACCAGGCTCTCTTATATCTGCCTAAAACGAGTCCTTGAGTATTTTGGTCATATAGCCCGTAAAAGCTCTGGCAATCTGGAAATGGTAAACACGGGAAAAATTTAAAGCCAGATCAGATCTGCACCACACTTCACACCCAAGTCCACAAAGCCCTGCACGCCGCCATGCACAAAGTGATCCGAGGAGGGGGTCACGACCCTCAGCAAGCAAGGAAGAGGATGTCTCATACTCGTAAATGGCTTTGTTTGGATACAAGTTTAGTTGTTTATATAAGATAATGTAGACACACCTTCCACCGTCATTCTAGAACATACTTCTGAAGAATTTGGCCTACTCCCGCCACACTCTAGCCAGGCTGGTTAGCTAGGTTCAATTTTTAATGACAATTCATTAAAGTTTTCACCAACGGGACCGACAGCTTGACGTGGTACTAGACACATGTCATCATAACAAATGAACGTAATAAAAGTGTATCTTGTATTTTAAGGAAAGCGTTCTTACAAAGTCAAAGTCAAATATTGTTTTAGTCAAATTGGCTTTCCCGGGCTTTTTTATATTGTCACATAACGTAGTAATTATTACAATTGTTCAAATTATTATATAGAATACAATATGAATTGACCTAATTATAAACATACACCAACAATAAAAGGTGTCAAAAATATTATGAAATACATTTGCACATCTACCAGGCATTTGAGTCACTAATAAAATTATTTATCTTAAGGCCTTGCCTAGGTCGATCATTAACATGCAACATTGTGCTACCAATAAAACTGTGCGGTACTCTCTGAAAACAGTGAAGCAGTTTAGGTATCTGAGTCATCTCGTAACAGGACAAATAAGATATAAACATAAATTTATCCCTTTCAGCACGACAAAAAATATTTTGGATGAACTTTGAAATACTTCAGGTTTTAAATATCTCATAAAAATTGTAAAAAAAAATTCTCCGCTGGCAAATTCGACATAGACGCCGCATATTCGTGCGTTGTTGTTTTCTAATGTTCCTTCGTGAGTTGGGTAATATGGTGGAAATAGCAATCACTATTGTAGGTTTTTTCTAAAAAAAGGACTAAGGAATAGCCTAACATTTAGTAAAGTTAATCACTAAGTAGCAAAATGAGTGCACGATCTATCGAGGCTGTTTCAGAGCGGCAAAACAGAATTTTCCGACCGCTAGATATTTTTTTTGTAATTGGTATTGTCCGTGCTGAAAGGGTGGGTTATAAGACATAAACCGGAGACCTTTTGCAGTGAAGACCAAGAACTCGTTCTTATTTGTATTGTATTTTAGACTATTATATTATAACCATAAACAGGTTTTTGCTTAAAACTAGGTACCTACTTAAAATTAATTCGTGGCTGAAAAGAGGCCGTGTCAGCTTATAGACTAAAATAAATTACGCATGTCACATTTATAAATAATTCGTGGCTCTAAAGAGGCTGTGTCAGCTTACAATAAAAAAATACATAAAAATAGTATTTTAACTTCAATATTTAGGCCAATAAATATAAATTCGTTATACGGCTGTAAGGGGGCCGTGTCAGCTTACGATCTAAATAATAATAATTGTAATAATTCGTACGTCAACTTAATATATATTCGTGCCTGTAAAAGGGTCGTGTCAGCTTCAATCCCAAATAATAAAAATAACAATGTTGGACTAAGCTAAATTCGTGGCTGTAAAATGGCCTAATATCTATTAGTTATCTCTTTTCTATGTTATAATATTGTTTTAAATATGTATTTGTTTTAGTTTTAACAATAAGACGCGAGAAGTACGAGTATTGTCTTTAGTGCACTGATCAACTGTCACAGCAGCACTATATCATATGAACAGCTGATGTTGTTGAGTTTCAACACTTTACACGGGCAACGTTGGGTCAAAAAGCTAGTATAAATATTGTATAAATCGTGCTTTACTTTGTAATATTAAAATATTAAATGATTGTCCATTTTTCAAAAGACAACGTCTGTAAAATGATCGCAGTCTGCATCGTCTTCTTTTTTATGCACCGATTTTACTTACGGCATTGCCTTTGTTTTAATGAGGACATAATGATGAAAAATATAGCATTAGTGTCGGGCCCGGGGCGATATTAATCGGTGCAATTTTTCCGGCAGCGTTTATCGTTAAGGTGCAGTTACACGAGCAAACAATTCGGAAGTTACAATGAAATATAAGGGGTGTTTTTTTTAGCGACTTGTCTATAGTTTGACAGTTGATAATGTCAAACCGTGTTGTCATTTCTGTTCAGTAAGGTTTGGCATTCAATACATGAATTGTTTAACGCCAGAACAACGCTTCCAAATTGTGTAAATTTACTGTTAACAAAATAAATCTGTTCGCGAAGTTCATAGCACTTCGTCCAACATAATTGGTCAGCATTTATTGATCGACTTCGCACTAATCTCGATTAAAAAACCAAGACAAAAAAATTGGACTGATCGAATGGACTATGTAACCCGTAACCGCAGCAGACATATGCCGGAAATCATATTTCAAAAATAATAATAATTAATAATATTTCTGTCTTGTATTAGTATCATCACGACTGTTTTCCGGGGTGGTCAGAAACCATGCTTATAAAGAAGCGGATTACATTTAGCCAACTTTACTATAGGCCAATCATGACAAGTGGCAACCTCGTCGATTTCTCTAGCTTGCCAAACTTTAAAAAAAACATAGAGAACATTAATTGTTGTAACATTATAACACGGAAGAGCAAATATAACCCGCACTACAGGGCAACCTCGTGACATAAACATATCACCATATATTGTTTATCTCTTTTATATATTTTGTAACAATAAATTATTTTATTATTATTATTATTAAATCGATTTTTTAATTCGATAATACAATGTTAATCCCCTTTTTAACGTAGCAACACTAACAATGAACAAATCAATATCACTTAAATTTTCATAGTAATTTAGGCATTATCTTACGACAAAGGTGTTTTACAAGTATTTTGTTCCATCATACCTAATGCAGTTTGGATCTACTACAATTTATACATGTTTTCCAAACAACATAAGTCATTGTCACTCGACCATTGTTTACACAAAAATTTAAACATAATAAAAAATCACCAAAACAGCGTCAATAAAGCTCGGAATACTGAACAAGGTGAAGCGGTTTTTCCCGCCATCAGTCAGACTGTTGCTGTACAAAGCACAGATCAGATCATGCGTGGAATTCTGTTCACACCTTTGGGATGGTTCAGCCAAGTACCTCACAGATGCTCCCAATGTCCTACAGCAAGCTGTTCGAATTGTGGACGACACCACTATATCTGGAACTCTCGAATCCCCTGCAGCTTCGCCGAGATGTAGCTTCTCTGAGCGTGTTCTACCGGCTATATTATGGTGAGTGCTCTGAAGAGCTCTATAACCTAATTCCTTCCTCTCCATTCCGCAACCGAACCACACGCACAGGTCAGAATATGCACCCACATACCGTAGTCACTATCCCTTCGCGTACCTATTAATTTGGTGACTCATACATCTGTCGCACAATAAAGATGTGGAATGCTCTTCCAGCCTCTGATGTGTTTCCACTTTCCTATAACCTATAATTTCAAGCGAAGTGTGAAAAGGCATCTAGTCAAGCCGGCATAGTGTTAGGGACTGATGTCGGACATAAGGGTCTGATTCCAGTTGCTAACATTCATGGACCCTGCGCGCCACTTCAGCACCATCAGGTGGGCGCAGGGTCACATGTCGTGCTAGTATAAAAAAAATAATAAAAAAATTAAGTACATTGCATTATAAAAAATAATACCTGTTCAAAATGGTACAAAGCTACCCATTTTTTATTAATCTAAATGTTAGACTCTTTTTAGTTAGGGTAGGACTAAATATCACTTTAAATAAATAAATATATAATAATAGTTATTATAAAACATACTAGAAATAATTATACAACAGACTACACAAATTATTCATCTATATACCTATAGATTTATAACTTAATAATAATTATAAAATAAATATGGTGTAATATAATATGTATATAATATAATAATAATATAATGCATGGCATGATAAATTAAGTAAATAAATACTGGTTACGCAAAGCTACTCCACTCAGTTTTGTTGGAGAGAATTCGTTAACGTACGCATGTCGGCTCTAAAGTACGCGATCATATCGCTAGATGGCGCTATGGTCGACAAAGGGGCCATCTTGAACCCCACAGCGTTGATGGCCGGCATAGTGCTATCATTGTGTGTCGACGACCGCTCGCGAACGTCGTTGGCTCTTCCTAGCCTGTGTCCACCACGTGTGTCCGCGCCGCGCATAATCTTAATGGAAGAAATCCACATCATCATCAACCGCATCCACAACCGCTTATCATCATCACCGCGCACCTGAATCGTCACAGCTGACCAGAAGGCACATGAACGGCATTTAGAGTTCCACATCTTCGCTAGCTCAAGTAAATGAATTTTCTACTAATAATTCTGAGTTAGGAGCGGCTTTGTCTTCTTGTGACGCGTCCAGGTTTTCCCACTGCTGGAGCAATCGAAGGCCGCGAACCAGCATCCTATTTTCAAAAACCGCTAAACCGCTATACCAAATACTAAAAACAAAATTAATATTGAGGAATAACATTTACACTCGTGAATAATAAAATGTAACCAAGGATGAAACTGATCCTCAGCTTAACTCAGAAAACTCTAGTCTGGGGATCAGAGTTCCTTCAAAAGAATTATGTAAACAATTTTTGTGAACAAATAAATGTTTTTGTATCTTTGTAATTTATAAAGTATTTTATAATTATTAATTTAAGTATCTTTTAAATCATGTTTGCGTTATTACTCTATACTTGTTTTTTATTTTTATATCCATTTTGTTTCTTTTCCATAGTATTTGTGTTTAACTTCTATTATTTATAAAATATTTTTGGCTCTCAATGTCTTCTTATTGTTATTAATTTATTACACAGATGTTCAAACTTGTCACGTGCCGCCTTCAAAGGGGGCTCCTTAGTGGTTCATATTATTTATTAGTTTTCAATCTTGCAAGCCACAGTGGCAATTTTGTTTATCTGTGTTGACTGTTTGTTGCCTAAATAAATGAAAATAAAATTAAAATAAATCAACGTAAAAGCCCGTGTAACTGAGCCTTTAGACAAAAATGAAGCAGAGAAGGAGACCGTTAGTGCTTTATAGTGTTATTGTACGCTTGACTTCCCGATTCATTACTCCCCTCTTAGTTTTATTGTTCAGAAACTGGAAGCGAAATTACGTGGCCAAAAATTTCATAATAAAAAGTGACCATTTATGTAAAGTGTTACAGGGAAAGTGGTAAAAAAATAATCTACATAGTTTTTGATATTATACGTGTTCACACTTACCTAAATTACAATATACAATTCTAATTAATTTATTTATTTATTTAATTAGGATCACCAACAGAGTACACATTGAATCCAATTCTATGAATAGAAGCAAACAGTAAAAAAACATTAGTG
Organism: Tinea semifulvella; assembly: GCA_910589645.1. NCBI lineage: Eukaryota > Metazoa > Arthropoda > Insecta > Lepidoptera > Tineidae > Tinea > Tinea semifulvella. The sequence goes on along the minus strand of OU342611.1, from coordinate 3,246,971 downwards.
AATGGTACCCCAGTAACAGGTGACCACAACATGTCAAACTACATTCAATTATGATACATTATATGTTTAAGAAATTTAATTAATAATAGTAACAATATTTAAAAATTAAAAATAATGAGAACTATGACTAAAAGTAATACTTACAGTTACAGAGTTAAATGATAAAAGTATCTTATATACAAACTTCATTAAAAAGCAAAATAAACAACTAAGCAGAAGATTACGTAAAATATCCGAATAGAAAGGTATAAGTTATTTACAAATACACAATACAACTAACAAAAGCAACAACAAATGAAAATATTACAACTATAGCCCTCCAGCGCCACCTGTGAACGCAACAGAATGTCAGATTTGACAGATACTCGCAAGGGTTACCACACTGACTATAGATGATTAATTTTATAATATTTTTAATACGTGATGGCGGTTAAACAGCGGTGCCGGCAACAGCAGCGTGGAGTAGGGCGCGGCTATCTCCGGGGACGATCCGCCAATCAATGACGTGAATGACGTGAGCCAGTAAGTTGCTTCGGTCACAAACTCGTGCGCATATATTCAATACTTTGACCGAGACCGAATGAAACGTAGCATTTAAGTGAAGTGCAACACATTTGTCGATTGTTGTTTTTTTAACGCTACAAAAGGAGAACATAAATTTGTAGTCGATAAAGCGATGATGACCGACGGTCCCTAAATAAGAGGAACTGCGATTGGAATGTCTCCGACGCCCACCATACTCCCCAGACCTAGCTCCATTTTTTTCAACAATGGAATCAATAAACTACCTAAATGGTGAAAATGCATAGATAATAATGGTTTGATTAAATATATATATATAAGGACCTTATATTTAATATACTTCCTTGGTGGTGTAGCGGTTAAGTCCATGACTTTAGTCTCAATAACGGGTTTGATTCTCGGTTGTGACACAATAATTTATTTAATTCGTGATATTTCTCGTTTGCTACGGTAGAGACAACGACGAGATTGCCAATTGTCATAATGCGCCTAGTAAAGTCGAATTCGTTAGTCATAAAAGCGTGTTTACTGACCACCCTTTAAGGGATACGGTCGTGATGATACTTTACTATTTATAGCATAGTATTTTTTTTTATTATATAATAATGAACTTTATATGAAATATTGTCCCTAAGGTTAGCTATCAGATGATGTCTAGCGACATTATTTCGACCGCCTCCATTGTCTAGTTAGTGGTACCAAACGTTGCTGTGAACTCGGGAGTTCGTGGGTTCGATTCCCACCGGGGGCAAGTTGTACATTGTATAATTTGTCTCGGTCGGGTGTTTATATGTATATATTTAGAAAAAAAAAATATAATATGTAGTTTATCAACCATCTAGTTTCCGTAACACAAGCCTCGTAGCTTACCACGGAAATTAGATGGCGCTGTGTGACCTGTCTGGAAATATTTATTTATTTATTTATTAAGCCCGCCCCTTGTACGAGTATGCAGTGCAAATAGATTTTAAATTATTAAATATATCGGATTTATTAATACGGGCCTAGGGGTCTCAGTTGTAGGGGCTAAGATACAATGATGAAAGCCATGATACCTTTAAGCTTCTACATAAAGTCTAAAACTTACGAGAAACTGTTTCTCAGAATGCCCTGTCTCTAAAAAAATATAAGTCTGTGATAGGTCGCCAAGGTCGTCATTCGTTCTCCGCCGTATAATCCGTATTAGGAGCCCGCCTGGAGTAATGTCGCTGCTTTTGTCCTGTTTCTTTCTTATCTTAGTACAAAATTTGTCTAGGCTATGCTGTAAAGTGGTCTATCTAACCATGCATTATAGGCACTGTTCCACCCCCGACTAAGATAGACAATTTCCTCGCTTAAATCTTTGTAGGCTACAGGTTACGTAGTCGTCCTGAGACCGGCGATTTTTTGAACTATTATTCAAGATGAAATAAAACATGTTTATGAGTAGTTTTAGTAATAGTAATAATAAAATTCATTATTGCACACAAAATATAAAATATAAAAAAATGTACATAGGCGAGCATAATACGATGAAGGTCTTCTCTACCAGCCAACCTTTGGGAGACTGACAGAAGAATATTATGGGTAGAAGAATATTATATAAATACATATAATAAATAAAATTAATAAATATACCGGTACGTAGGTAAATATATGGTTTAAACATCTAAGATAAATAATAAATAAAATACATACTCGTACATATTTTTATAATGTAATATAAATAAATCAATAATAATTCCTATGTATAGGTATGTCAACAAAAGAAGATTAAGATGAATTTTGTGTTTTAAGAAAGTGATAAAATAAGATTTTTAAATATATTTAGAGACGGTTCCTGTCGGATAAATAAAGGCAGCCTTTTCCATTGACGGGCTGCAAAAACAGTTAGTGAATCTAAATGTTAATTATGAATTAATTTATTAAAAAGATACTTCGCATAATATATCCAAGTGTAATAGTGATAGCCGTAGTAATCCCAATTCCCATCGAGTAGCGTTGTAGTCTCCGATCAATTGAATTACCATTATCGATGCAATCGTAAATAATATTCTAACACTATAGAATTAGTTTTAGGCAAAACATGCTGCTGTGATTGATCATTGCAATGACTTGGATATATTCGTGATATCTCTAGACGACGCGGATGGATGGCTGCAATCTTACAAAAGAGAAAAAAAATATTTGTCAGTTATCATCAATATTATTCAATTATTTTTAGTTTTTATATTATTTTTGGAACGTAATTTTTTGTCGTGATTATCAACAAGCAATTAATAAGCATAATGAGCAGACCTGCGCGAGGACCTACGCTGATATTATAGATAATTGTGCTAAAAATTGTAGAAAATAATTTTAAAAAATTAGGACATAAATGAAGAACACAGAATCAGATGGTTTAAGAGTTAATGACCTTCTCATATGGAAAACAGGACTCACCCCAAAGCAATCCACGTATCCACGTGTGGTGATGCCCATCCACCTCGATTAAACCTTAGATTTCTTGTCCAATTTTATAGTCTATGCACCACAAGCTTTATTAGACACGTACATATAGTTTAGATCACTAATATTCACGAAAATCATTCGAATTCGTGATGTCAGTCGCAAAGGTTTTTACTGGGAATTGAACCTGCTACCATGCGAGGCCGCAACACAAAATATGCGTTACTGGTGAGGTGAAAACCATTGTGCTCTAAGAAATATCACTATATAATTTTTGCACCTACTCCTAGATTAAAATTGTTGATCTCTCTCTTGTCCCAAAGGTCGACTGTCAGAGAATGCCAGGCATTAAGCTTTTGTACTATTGTGCAATAAAGTTTTTAAATAAAATATTAAAAAAAACTTTAATCTTTTTTTTATTTGGTCTTGATAAATCTTTAACAATATTGTAGTGTACGAGCAGGAGAGATGAACGTAACAAACCTCTCATTAAGAATACTTTGGTCGAAACGCTCGCTTGAAGATTAGCACAACTCGCTTCTCTCTGAACGTCAGCTTTGGAACAAGTGCTTTATCTAGCAGAGGCGGCGCGCCCAACACGATTTATTCCATAGCACGAAACCTCGCTGCAGAGAAACAACGTTTACTTTATTGCATTGCTTGTTAAAACTACCTTCTGTACAGCAACGACGATGCAGCTTTTTTAACAAATTGCTCCGAGTATTTTTTGTCTTTCTTACAAAAAGATGAAACACGAAAATGATATACAAAAATCTAGACTTTACCCTTATGCGTTATGATCGAAACAGCTTCCCTTTTAAAAATCTACCTAGTAATAAATAGTAAAAAAATAAGCCCAATAATGTATATTATAATTCCAATTATCTACCTTATTATATATAGAGTAAAGTATCATCACGACCGTTTCCCTTTCGGGGTGGTCAGAAACCACGCTTATAAATAAGCGGATTCACATTTAGTCAACTTTACAGGTACCAATCATGACAAATGGCAAGCTCGTCGATCTCTCCAGCGTACCAAACTCGAGAAATATCACAAATAAATTAAATATTAATGTAATGTAATTATTTACATTAATAAATATTTTTGTGTCCCGACCAGGAATCAAACCCGGTACCTCCGAGTCTAAATCCACGGACTTAACCGCTAGAGGCAATAATATATCTATTTTAATGTGTGTTTATTCTAATTATTATGTAGATATATATTATTTATTTTAAATTCTTTATTGCACCAAAACTTAAAATTAGGTACATAGGCGAGTTTAATGCAGGCATTCTCTGACAACTAACCTTTGGGATGGTGAGAGATTATGGGCAGGGTGCAACAATCCAATAATATTAGTCTAATTTATAAATACACTACATACCAAGAAATTACATAAACTACATGCAACTATTATAAACATATATATACACATATACAAATAGACATACACAAACATATTGCGTGCCAAATATTTAATGTGTACTAGATGCAGTGTGCTCCTGCTTATCAAGAAACAAGTTAGTGACCAATTGTTTAAAAACATTGACAGATGGTGCCCGTCTAATGGCCAGTGGTAGTTTGTATATATGTATGTATGTATTATTTATTAGTAATACATGTCATTGTATTTGATATTAGGTTAAGTATTAGTCATAGCAAAAACTGTCTCTTTTCGCTCTTATTTTTGCACCGTCGTCTCTTTTCTTACACACATTTGTCATAGATTTACAACACCACAGTTCCCGTGCCTCGGAGAGCACGTTAAGCTGGTTCCACTAAATACCAAACTTATGGAATCGTGAATAAATTGTCAGTAAAAATTGACATCAGATCATCGCCAACCCGTCTGGCCTTCGCGTACTAGACTTCCAACAGTGGAGGTCTAGTACGCTGTGTTCCAGGGGCTGTAATGAAGTTTATGATAATGATAATGATATACTTTGTTAATACAGTACTTAGGCTATTTGTTAGTTGTACAAAGGGTGTATTAAAGTAGTATTTCTAACTCCACACCAAGCTACTTGTGTTATGGAAGTTAGTCTATTATTCTAGGTTATAAATTACAATTAAAAATATTAGTGTTTATAAATAATAATTAAATAAATAAAATAAATAAATAAAAATATATATTATATGTATAAATATTTTATGTACTTCTAGACTAAGTTATGATACCAACATAAAAAGTAGGTAAGGGTATGTATAGTTAGACGACCAGATCAAGATACTATAATACTATTCCATAACGGACAGAAGCATCTCAGTCTGGTCGTAGCTCAGATTTTGTAACCAGCTTGATATTTTCTTTTTAACCTCGTATTTATTTAATAGGTATATGGAGTTTATTTTATTGACTTCGTTGTACAACCTTGAACTTACAGACTCATACTGCCTGCGTGCAAATGCAGTTCTACATTTTATACCCGGACATATTAATGCACCAGAGCGTTGTTGAGCTACGTCTACGTTTATGTGTGTGTATGTGCGTTGGTGTGTATCGTATACAGAAAAAATATTTTATTTTTAGACATAATATTTAAAAAAACATTATTAGCTATATACCAGGCGGCAGATGGATAGGGGACTATTATTATTATTAATATAAATTGACTCGCTGTCTACTTCGGTCAAAGGCTTAAGGGTACATTTATCACGGAGAAGCAGAGGCCGCATTAAAGACACATTTTAAGGCCCAGCGTCCATAAACTATGGAATAAAAAGGTTTTTAACTGCCTCCGTGGTCTAGCGGTAAGTCCGTCGATTTAGACTCGGAGGTACCAGGTTCGATTCCTGGTTGGGACACAATAATATTTAATAAAGTCAAGTAAAAAGTAAAGTATCATCACGACCGTTCTTTTCGGGGTAGTCAGATACCACGCTTATAAATAAGCGGATTCACATTTAGCCAACTTTGCTATAGGCCAATCATGACATGTGGCAAGCTCGTCGATGTCTCCAGCGTAATATTTATTAATTTAAATAAATAAATTAAATTAATATTTAATTTATTTGTGCTATTTCCCGAGTTTGGTACTTTAGAGACAAATTAAATATGATCCGCTTCTTTATAAGCATGGTTTCTGACTACCACGAAAGGGAAACGGTCGAGATGATACTTTACTAAAAAGCTTGTACAAATTATTCTGCATGAATTTCCCAAGCTGTTAGTAGACGGCTCGGCATTTTTTAAAATATTTTTTTAATAATACTTAACTTTTTTATGATTTTTATAACATTTATTAATTAATATTTTAGGTTAGGTATTTAGTATCAAATGCATTTCATTTTAATTTAATATTTTTTTTATTATCATTATTTATTTGCAAGTTTTTTTCCTTATTTTGTGTCAAGTACTTAGTAGTCTAGTAGCTTGCTCACGTACCTATATTTTTTTAATATTATGTAAAATCGACTAGCTATATTTATTTATTTATATAGTAAGTACACGCGGTACATCCGTAAGTCTTGTTTCAAGGTGGTGTGTCTCATTAAAAGTAAAAATTGGCATTTGATTGGCATCATTGCAAATGGCACATTCTTTCAACGAGAACAACAATTAGGTGGTAGGCGGACTAAACCATTGCTGAGGCCGGTAAGTACCCACCGTTCGTGCCGATAAACCTAGTAAAGTTTATCCACACGAATCAGGATCAGGCTCGAATTGCCGTCATGCACAGTCAAACCAAGTGTTTGATTTCGGTTGCAATGATGTCAAATGCCAATTTTTACTTTTAAGGAGAACTAATATTGTAAGCTTGCCATGGTGATATTTATATAAAAATAACACCGCTTGAAACAAGACTTGCTACTGAAAGTGATGGTTTGAAATGTGCGAGAGCAATTTTTCAGAAAATATTATTATATTATTTCTTACAGTGGACGCTGAGCCTGAGTGGACCAAAATTTATAAAGCCAAGTCCCTTCTGTAGCGAATAATTTATCTTAAAAAGCAATCAAGGGGATATTTTTTCTAATGACTTAATTTTTTTACTATTACTTATAGGCGAGGTCTAGAATGTAAGTAGAAAATAATTATATTATTATAATTTAATATAAAATTATAACATTATTTCCACTAAACATATAGCTCGAACAGATTATAAATAATTTAAACTACTTATTTTTTCTTTTATTCTTTTATAAACTCTTTATTGCACAAAATAACTTAAAAAGTAGTGTACAATGGCGTACTTAATTCCTTCCGGCATTTTATAACAGCTAACATTTAGGAGTGTGGCAGAGGATTAAGCATTAAGATAAATACAATTACTTAAGAATAATTAAATACTATTACATAACTATTTACATGATATATAATTATAATAATATATATAATAAACATAAATATATATTATGTATGAATATCAAGGGACAATATTAAAAAAGTCTATGTACGCATCATTATGTTAAGTATCATATTATAAGTAACATATTATGGATAAAAACTTTTTTTTTAGTATTAGGATTACAAACACAATACCAGTGTCTTAAAGCCAGTTCTGTGACCCATTGGTAGGGAGAACCGCACCTCAGCACCTCGGGCGGATGTCAACAATTTGTGTTGCGGTGACGTCACACCGCGTGTGCTCAATTTTCGGTGCTGCGGCAGTGTCTACGCGAGTCTATTTATCGGTCGGAACTCTTACTTGGATTATTAGTTTTATGTGATATGACATTTATGTGAAAAGAGTTTTAGCATCACAAGAGTCTTCTTCTGGAACCCTGGGGTCGACTTCACTGAGACGTTGTCAGTTGCTGCTGGAAGAGGTTTTGCTTCTGCCCCTTTCTTTGGATTACACGGAGCTGGCTCGTCATCAAACCCGCCAAACCGTGGTCTAGTGGTAACAAACGTTGCCGAGAACTCGGGAGGTCGTGGGTTCGATTCCCAACGGGGGGGCAAGTTGTACATTGTATAATTTGTCTCGGTCTGGGTGTTTATATGTATAATATGTATATATTTACAAAAAAAAAAGTTTAATATGTAGTTTATCAACCATCTAGTTTCTGTAACACAAGCCTCGTAGCTTACCACGGAAACTAGATGGCGCTGTGTGACCTGTCTGGAAATATTTATTATTTATTTATTATTATATACAATCCACTCATCTACCACGGGTGAGGGAGTTGGAAATCTCCGTCCCAGTTAGAGTGATTCGCGTAGAAGTGTCCTGCGTAGTTAAGTGTGTAGTGTTTATAAATATGTAATCTATGACAAAATTATAAGAATAAAAAAAGTTCAGTGTATTTCAGAAGAAGCATTCTCTCCGCAATAAAAGCATCTACATCCAACTGCATAGGTGTTGGATAATCCTCGTGACCGCAAAGGCAGGTTGCAGTACCTACATGGTTGTACTACATACATGTGATTAATTATTTTGCCGACATACCAGAGTACTAATGGATCATGTTGGCAGTCTTGTTGAACAGAGCGGTCCACTAATTGGTGTCTCCAGGTCGGTTATACCTCTATCTAGGTAATTAATTAACGGGAAATTGCATTAATTACAGTATAATTAAATTATAATACCTATTATTTGTGATGATTCTATCTCTCTCTCTCTCTCTCTCTCTATTCTCTTTCTCTTACTCTTTATGAAATGTGTATTTTAGTTCTAAAAGCACACAGAATCAGTATTGAAAACTTTATGTTCCTACTTAAAATCAAAATATATTTATGTAATTCGTGGAATTTATTAAAGAGTAAATATTTGTACATTATAATCTATAATAAAAATAAAGAATTACCTATTTTTTATTTTAATTATTTAATTATAAAATCTTAAGTTACGGTGTAGAGAAGTTTTCCTAAAAATGTCGCAACTTATACACAGCCTAATCAAGTAGGTAACGAGAGGTCGACGATCGCGTGAACGTTGACTTACGTAATTCTTTCTCTCTTTTTTAAATAAAGGTAGATCCAAACGGACACCGTTTTAATCAAATTATTCGAATACCTACTGTTGATCGATTAATTATAATTATTATCGCTTATAGGCTTACTGACCCGTCTCAAAAATCCAATCTGTATATAAGTCAATGCTATACTTGTATATATGATGCTTCGAAGGGAATGTACTTGGAATTGTCCAATTTGTTGCAACAACGAGTCACGTATCAATATTGGAACCGTTTGGCTACAATAACAGACGTGACTCCACTTTTACTACAGCTAAAACGTAATATTGTATTTAAAAATACTATTTTCTGTAGTTACCTACGTCAAGTCTATGGAACCAAGGAATAAATAATACAACTGTACACAAACACGTGTGCTGGCACGTTTGCGATTTTCTATCAAAGGTATATTTTAGCGGATTGTGTTCGTAATAAATTGCATAAAAGTAAGTAAGTATAAGTCATTGTGCTGCATTGCAATATTAAAACGATACCCGATATAAAATTATAGTTAATCTTAACGGGTTTTTAAGCAATTTACCTTAGAGACATATTTCTCCCGACGTTTCAGCCAGCCGCCTCCGTGGTCTAGTGGTAACAAACGTTGCCGTGAACTCGGGTGGTCGTGGGTTCGATTTCCACCGGGGGCAAGTTGTACATTATATAATTTGTTTTGGTCTGGGTGTTACATGTATAATGTATATTTTACAAGAAATAAATAATATAAAATGTAGTTTCCGTAACACAAGCCTCGTAGCTTACCACGGAAATTAGATGGCGCGGTGTGACCTGTCTGGAAATATTTATATTTATATTTATTAGTTGCATTGGCCGTGGTCACGGGTCGACTGGAGCTATGCGGTGTAGTCTTGTACATACTGGGCGGTAGATGTAAACCTACCCACATATCATTTTAAAAGTTTTTAGAAATTACGACACACTTACTAACAAGTTTCGGTTCTTATAGACAGTGGCGCCTAGTAGACGGTAGGTACTAAATTTAATGTCTTTAATGTTTGAACATAGTGAGTTGTCATTTATTATTATTATTATTATTAAATTCTTTATTGCACAAAATAAGTGTACAAAGGCGAAGATTAATGCCTACAAAGCATTTTCTAACATCTAACCTTTGGGAGAGTGTGAGATTAAGGGTAGTGCTGATATCAAGTTTAACAATATAGAATATACTACACACATTACATACTAATAGATATTTATTCATTAATTCAATCAATTATATTATTTAAGTTCTGGTGGGACGCGGTGGGCTTGGTTGTAAGGAAGCTTTTCTTAAAATCCTACAAAGGTCGGTTCAAATCCTCCCGGCATGTACCAAAAAGAAATACACTTACGTACATTTCGGACCTCGACAACCTCGGAGAGCAAATATTAGCCGTCGGTCCCGGTTCCACTAGTACACATTAGATCCTCGCCGACCCGTCTGGCCAGCGTGACGAGTGTAGGCCAAATTCTCCAAATATATGTTCTGGAAGGCCCATCTCCAACAGTGAAGGTCTAGGACGCTGTATACTAGGGACTGTAATGAAATTTTAATTATCACGCGCATTGGCGGGATCAAAAATCGAATTTCGGATATAATATTATTCCTATATAGAAGCTACAAGTATACCTATAAATAGATATGTATGTATGGTACTAAGTATCGTGGTACCAGAAACGTGTTGTCAAATGGGCGGCGAGCGGCATCAGTAAAAATAATTAGCTGGCCGCAACTTGTAACAAGTCAAGAAACACTGGTTATTATTTATTTTACGTAGCCTACATTGGTTATTCGACGTTCGAATTGAGCATCCCAGATATTGAAACTCAATTTCAATGTTTAAGCTATCATCCTACACACACTCCCATATACATACATATATTGATAAGAACTCGTCCAACTAAACGTTGGTCCCAAAGTTCAAAAAAATATTTTCCATCGATGCTTTTGAGATGTGGTGTTGGAAAAAAATCTTGAGGATCTCGTGGACTGAGCATTGGACTAACGTGTCGAATTTAAAACATCTAGACATATCGACTACGCTATTCACCATATGACTTCGTCGGATACTCCAGTAGTTTAGACACATTTCCAGAAAAGGAGGAGATAACCTGGAGAAACTTTTTGTTACTAGCAAGATGGAAGGAAAGAGACCGGGATGTCAAAGTTCGCTGGTCCGACCAAACCTTGATGGATGATGAATGAGACGATTGGAAAGGCAAAGGGTCTAGCCCATACAGCCATGTCTGACGTATTATATATATTTATTTATCATCAAATTCCAGATGTTGCAGAATTTGATTCTTTTCTTGGAAACACATTATCGCCATAAACACGTCGGGTATAATATTCCCGATCACATCGCAGGAAATCCGCAAAAAGTAAACTGCAACTTGTGTTTTGTTTTCCATATATAAAGTTAAAGTTATCGTTATCCATAATTATTCACATTGTAGCACATTATTATACAAAACAACACCACTTTTGACCAATAATATCCACAGTAAATTAATTTACAAAAACTTCCACTTGCCATGTTCGTGCAAAATGATGCGATGAACTCTTCATAAGAATTCTTCTTCTGTAATGTCTGGTATCGTGACAGTTGCAAACCTCTCTTTAAAACACTAAAAATATTACCGCTACCGTGTACGTACATTAGAGATGTATGTCTTTTCGTACATTCTCACCCAGAACACTTTAGGAAGCGTAGTGAATGTGTGATATGACCAGACAAAAAAGAGCCAAGTTTTTAAATCTATTATACCAGACCCCCTGCTATAAAAAACATATGTAAAAAAATGTATTTAAAATGTGTATAATAATAAGCTTCCTGACGAAATAAAATTATTGCAGGGCCCTAAATTCAAATTACAACTGACGAAATGGCTACTGGACCATAGATTGTATAGTAGTTAATTAATATTGTTTTTTGTTTTAATGTAGTTGTGATTATGATATTAGTATGTAAGTGTCAAGATTATGTAAGTAGACCTGACTAAAGTTTTGTGACCACTGTACTGTATTTATTGCAAATAAACGATATTTCAATTCATTGGGTTTACTTTTAAAATAATTTGAAAACGTTATTTTGACGTGAGCTCGGCTATCGTCGGCAATATTTGGGCTAAAAGTGAAAAGGCATCGACTATTTTGACAATCCAAAGTGTTAAAGCCGGTTCTGTGTTGGTCCTCCGAGCCGGATTTTTGGCCCTTACGGAACCTTTGCGCTTAAGTAATGGAATGGAATCCATTTTCTTTGGATGTTGTTGTTGGCTCGTCCGTTTAAATTACGTTTATGTCTTTGAGTAAATAAACTGTAGGGCTTATGTGTGCCGGGAATTCCAATAAATGTTAGTATACTATGCCTGGCTGGACTGTAAAGGGGACAGATTAATTAAGGCTCAATACAATTCATTTCAAAGGCCCCCGGACGCCGGTAATGAAAAACGTAATGAGGAAGCCATCGGTGCATGCATTTAATAACGTGTATGAAAGCTTAATAATGCCTAATAGTTTTTAATTAAAATGCGTTCATATCATTTTTGATTTGTTTTGTCTTTTATTTGAAGGACGGGCATTCCATTTTGGCTTTTAGGCTTTTTTTTTACTAGCTTGAATTGTAACCTTGCGTCCACCTGATGGTAAGTGGTGCGCAAGGTACATGAGTGTTAGCAACTGGAATCAGACACACATGTTTGACATCAGTCCCTAACACTATGCCGGCTTAACTGGGCATGGCGGCAAGTCGAGCCTGATCCCGAAACGTGTGGATACACTCTACAGCTACAGGGTTTATCGGCATGAACGGTGGATACTGCCCGGCAGACTGGGCAAATTACCAACATCAGTCCGCCTACCATCTAGATGGGCCTTCCAGAACATATATCTGGAGAATTTGGCCTACACTCGCCACGCTGACCAGACGGCTTGGCGAGGATATTATGTAATTTTTTTATGACAATGTATTGACGATTCCACAAGTTGGTATTAATGGAACCTGGGCCGACGGCTTAACGTGCTCTTCGAGGCACGGGAACGGTGGTTTCGCAAATCAATGACAAATGTACGTAAGAAAAGTGTATTTCTCATTGGTACATGCCGGGTGGGTTTGAACCGACCTTTGTAGGATTTAAGGTACGCATTCTTACAACCGAGCCACCACCGCGCCAAGATAATAAAACATAACCTAATAGTTTGCGCAGTTTTTCATTTTCTAAGAACCCTCGTATTATGCTCGCCTATGTACACAATTTTATTTTGTGTGTGTGCAATAAATAAATTTATTATTATTATTGGTTTTGTATAAATACGTAAAAAAAATTGTAAAAATGTAAAATAGGTGGTAGGCGGACTAATGGTGGTAATTTGCCCAGTCTGCCGGGGCGGGGAAGTATCCACCGTTCGTTCCGATAAACCCAGTAAAATGTATCCACACGTTTCGGAATCAGGCTCGAATTGCCGTCATGCCGCGTCAAGCCGGGATAGTGTTAGGGACTGATGTCAGTCATGAGTGTCTGATTGCAGTTGCTAACATTCATGGACCTCACGCCCCAGTTACAATCAGGTGGGCGCAAGATCACATGTCGTGCAAGTATAAAAAACAGGCTATTACATTTGCTATTGGTAATATATGCATTTGCATAAGGTAAACTGTTATTTTACTAGTTAGTTTCCGCATCTCGTCTTTTATAATCTGTTGTTTGTCGGCGACAAGCCGTCAAGTGAGGTCTCGCCACACGTCGCTGCCAACAACTTCAGAGATTATTGTGGTGGAAATATTGCGTCGACATTTCTATACTTTCACACTAATACTCGCATTCGAGTAATTATATAAAATAAACAACTGTTCGAATTCGAGATAAAAACGATTACTATTAATTTTAATAACATTGGATGCAATAATCGCACTATAGTAAGCTTCTTCATGGGCTCTCCTGTTCCAAAAGTGCGGGCCGATTGATTTTCCCACCACGGCTCACTTAACGATACTATTAAAAGGGCTCTAGCCACCATCGAGGTTCCAGCTCTTCTAGAGCCTGTTAGAGTTATTGGAGATGATGGCAAGAGACCCGATGGTATGACGTTGGTCCCCTGGGAACGAGGACGTGCTCTGGTGTGGGACGCCACGTGCATCGACACCCTCACCGCGTCGCATCTCAGGGGACAGCGCATAAAGCGGGAGCCGCGGCGGAAAAGTAAGTATATTAAAAGATTACATATTTGTGCCGTTTGCTGTAGAAACTCTAGGCCCATGGAGTTCAAGCGCAAAAAAGTTTTTAAAAGACATAACACCGCGTCTTGTCGTCTCCTACGGTGAGAAGAGGGCTGGCTCTTTCTTCGCCCAAAGAATCAGTATTACAATTCAGCGGGGAAATGCAGCCAGCGTTCTTGCCACCATTCCACGCGGACGGGACTTACATCCCTATCCTTAGTATTAATATTTATTTTATTTTATATTTTGTAAATATTTTTTTCATTTAAATATTAATTGTTCATCTAGGCTTACAGAATAACACAAAAAACGTTACTCTGTAAAGTCTTTATCAGAATTTTAATTTGCATTTTAAATGTATTTGTAAGAAAAATAGTAATAGTAAAGTATCATCTCGACCGTATCCCTTGCGGGGTGGTCAGAAACCACGCTTATAAAGAAGCGGATTCACATTTAGCCAACTTTACTATAGGCCAATCATGACAAGTGGCAAGCTCGTCGATGTCTCTAGCGTACCAAACTCGAGAAATATCACAAATAAATACAATATGAATTAATTAAATTTATTAATCCGGGTCTAAATCCACGGACTTGACCGCTAGACCACGGAGGCAGTTTGTATTAATGTCATCCATTTATAAAACAATTAAACCCCATTATTAAAAGCCTAAAGGGATTTATAATATTGTAACCTATCTAATTAAGTATTATGTTGTTTTTTAAATTATATTGTAGGTATGTATAATGACATTGTTAATTGTATGGTAATGTGTCCGAAATACTAGAATCTACTATCCATCAAAAGCGCGGAAATGTTGGGTTCAGGAAAAAGTAAAAATTATTTAGATACACAATATTACAAAGGATAGTGACTTTAATGGGAAATTTATTTCACTTTTTTACGTACGTATTGTGACGGGCGTATCGTCGCATGTCGAGCGTAACTTACTTTTTGGACGACAAACAGAATTGGACAGTCCGACCTAGATACCTTTGTGTGACGTTCAATCTCTTCACAACCTACCTGTATCTATAATAAGAGCACAGAACAGAAAAAAGTAGTAGAAATATTATAGCAATTGCGACACTTCTGTGTGATGACCAATATGTTTAATCCTTAAGTGCACGAAACAGCGAAACAATTACCAAGAAATATAAGTAGAACTTGCATATCGTATTTCAATGATTATTCATTTATTAAAACATTTTTGCACAATATATACAAGGGGCGCACTTAGACATTCTCTGACAGCCAACCTTAGGAACACTGTAGAAAATTAAAGACGTAAGCAATTAGAGAAATATGATTACGTAATAAATATGCAATATTATCTAAACCATATACTACAATAATAAATACTAATATAATTATCTTAGTAAAGACTAAATTAACCTGCAATAACACCAATTAACCAGCGCATTTAGAATTTACGTGTTAAATGCTTTTATCTTTGCAAAAGGGATTACATAAGTTATCACAGTTTCTTTTGTTTCTTTTGATTTCTGTTGATTCTTCACGCCAAATCCCTTGCAGGTTAGGCAGAGACAATTGAGCGCCACTTGTCACAATCACGACATACCTCTTTCGCTTCTTCGACATTCATCAACCTCTTCATACATTCCCTATTTATTTCGATAGCTTTTTAATTCACCTTCAGCTAATGTTTAATTTATTTGATCGTGATAGGCAAGACTTGGTCTGCACACAATAATACATACAATACAATATATAAATTCATTAAGTGCTATTGCTGGAGTACAAGAGCTGGAGCTCTAACGAGATGTAAGGCTACGTTTTACGTTTGTGTGCGTTAAAGACCCATTTGAGAGCGTGTGTTGGACAGCAGCAAATATGGCTCGAGCGTAAAGCTACGAAGCTAAAAGTGCGTAAGACTACGCGGCCCCGCCCACTAGCGATTTCTGTTCTTTTTTCCTGTACTGTGCTTATATCTATAATATTATAACACGATGCATCCAATGACAGTAAAAAGCGTGTCAATTGGTCAACTATAATAACCAATGGAATGTCGGTCGAGGCGGGGCTTTGGTTATGGCATTTTGCCAGAAACTTGCCGACGGCTTGCAGAATGCAGCGGCATAGGCCTCCTGCCAACAAACCGCCTGGTTAGCCCCGATTTCTTCAACTCCTTTGCCAATACGAAGTCCTCTTTTTATACAATATACTTAATAATACCTACTTTATATAAACTGAAACAGCCTACTAGCTCAAACTACCTATTTTATTTGCTACCTATACCTACATATTTGTAATGATGCTATACTACAGTAATAATCAATATAACATGTAAATTACAGACGGACAGCAGAGTCATCCAGGCCCGGATGTTTAATTGACCTGGATTGGGTATAATCTCCCGTTTTCCCCGGCAGGATCTCGGCGGGTAACGAATCTTGTCTCCTAGAATGGTCTACTTTAGTTCTTCTCCATGAGCGCCTCCCTAGGCAGTGGCCTTGCAATGGCCTTGCTAAAGTAGGAGAAATATCCTGAAGATGCTTGTAGGATCCGTTGTCAGCCCTGTTAAATATACGTTTAGCTAGGCCGACAACAAATGCCTCGATAGTAGGCATCTCCAGATCTCTTGCAATTACAGAATTTCGCACGAATCACGGCGCTCCGGATACCACCCTGAGTGATATGTTCTGCTGACTCTGAATCTTGTCCCTGTAGGTTTTGGCCAGAGGATGATACCAAGCTGGCGCAGCATAAGTAAGTCGGGAACGGAACCCTTGAGTCTTAGAACTCCACTGTTGGATGATTGATACATGCCCGGTTTCAAACGACTATTTTAGGATTTAAGGAAAGTGTTCTTACAACCGAGACACCACCGTCTTAAGGCCCGCTTTGTAAGCGTTAACATGGAGAGGATACTGACGCATTCAGCTGGTATAAGTGGCATTCAGGAAACTTGGGGCCTCCTGTCATCGTCCATACCACAATGTTTGAAGACAATGGCGTTTAACCAGTCCGTCCTCCCCGTGGTTTCGTACGGAGCAGAGACGTGGGCATTGGCAGTGGGTCTAGTCCACCAATTCAAGGTCGCACAGCAAGCTACGAAGAGAGCTTTGTATTTCTCTGATGGAAAGAATTCTATCTCTCTTCTTTCCATGACAAATCTCTTCGCTCTTCTATAAAGGCTTAAAAGCAGATGTGCTTAATTATAACATAGGAGATCACAAGGTTATACAACTGGAATTAAATTATACAAATACGAGTAGACAGGTCATAAAAGATGTTGTCAATAAAAACTTTAAATTTAAGGGAAGAATTCTAACAAAATCAAATATATCATATTTCCATTACCTAGTATGTACTGACAAAAACTTTATAAACGATGTTATGACTATTCAGGACGCTAATGACAAAGCAATTTTTTTTTTATCAGGTCTGAAACATTACTATAATATTGCTTTTCCAAAAAAAAGTATACAATATACCAATAAAAGCAACTGGATAAATATGGAAATATTACAACAAAAAGAAGCCATTAAAGATATAGAAGTAATGCAAGAAATACAACCAACAGATGAAAGTAAAATAAAAATACGTAAATTAAAAAAACAATTAAGAAAACAAATGTTAATCGCAAAGAAAAATCACTACTCTAAAATAATCAATAAATCTACAAATAAAATAAAATCGTCATGGAAAATAATAAATAGTAACGTTAACAATAATAGAATAAAAAATGACATAGACTGTATAATAAGTGATCATGGTGATATTATACATAACCCTAAATTTATCTCTGAACTGTTTAATAATTATTTTTGTGGCGTAGCAACTAAATTAACAGAAAAACTAAATATTAACATGCACTCCAGTCTTAATTATTTATTGCAAATAAAACAACCGCTGGATAAATTTAATTTCTCAAAAATTTCTTTCAATACACTATCCTTAATAATTAAAAGAATTAATAACAAAAAATCTTGTGACATTTATGACATGGATTACAGAATACTAAAATTAATTATGACTAATGATAAATTATGCAATCTTTTATTGGACATTCTAAATAAGTGTATTAAACAGGGAGTTTTCCCCGACAGTTTTAAAATCGGCAAGGTAATACCATTGTTTAAGAAAGGTGAAAAGGACAAACTAAATAATTACAGACCAATATGTATATTACCTGTATTATCAAAGATATTGGAGACTCATATGAAGAATGATATTATTAATTACTTTGAACGACATGAACTATTCTCAAATAAACAGTTTGGTTTTAGGTCAGGAAAAACCACAGCAATGGCTGTAAGAAATGTAGCAGATTTTGTGTTGGGGTCCTTGGATGAGTCACGGAAATGCGCGAGCATATTCTGTGATTTATCCAAGGCTTTCGATTGTTTGCGCCATGACATTCTCATCAGTAAACTACAATACTATGGTTTTGATAACAATAATCTTGATTTAATGAAAACATACCTGAAAAATAGATGTCAAAAGGTGTTAGTGAATGAAGTTCTTTCAAGTGATGCTGTCAATATCGTTGGCATTCCACAGGGTTCAATTTTAGGTCCAGTATTATTTCTAATCTACATTAACGACCTGCCTAGTAATATACCTGAACCCGCAGTTGTCAGCTTATTTGCTGATGATACTCACGTGGGATTAAATGGTGCCAATGAAGTGGAGTTGAATAGCAATATAATAGATACAACAGCTGTTTTAGAAACATGGTTTGAGGCAAATGGCATACTACTTAATATAGAAAAAAATGTAATTGTTAAATATACTACCACAAATAGATATAATTTAAATAATATCGTTAAAAATACATTTCTAGGGTATACTATAGATAATACATTAAGTCATAAAGGTCATATAGAAAAAACCTGTAAAAAACTAGCATCTGCGAATTATGCCTTAAGTAAGCTAAAACATTTGGTTGATTTTGTCACCTTAAAAACAGCCTACTACGCCTTTGTTCATTCGATAATTGCTTACGTTATAACCATATGGGGTAACGCGGCAGATATTCGAAAAGTGTTCATACAACAAAAGAGATCAATTAGAATATTGTTTAATTTAAAAGCCAGAACCACAGTACGAAATTATTTTGTTGATGCCAAGATTATGACAGTCACGTCTCTGTATGTATATAGTTGCTTACAGGAGGTTCATGGGAAAGCTAATGAACTTCCAAAAATATCTAGTTTGACTAAGTATAACCTAAGAAACAAGAATGAAATCTATATAAGGCAAACCAGGTTAAGAAAAACGTTTAAACAAGGTTTGCAGTTGAAAATTACATTATACAATAAACTACCTGAGATTATAACTAGACTACAACCAAGTGAATTTAAAACAAAATTGAAAATCTTTTTCCAAAATAATGCTTTTTATAACCTGTCAGAATTTATTGACATGCCTTTGACGGAAAATTCTTTTAAATAGTTGTATAATTTTGTGGTCTTATGCCTTCTACTGTATTGTGTTCCTATGCTCCTTTGTCTACGATGCATGGTGTTAATAGCATTACTGTTATTATTTTAATATTTGTTAACTGACATACCAAAATATAACGATTGTTATATAGGTGAAATATACAAATATACAAAAAATATACAAAATATACACAACTCCCTTTTATCTGTCCCCTCTCATAACTCTTCATTTGTCTCTAACTCTTTTATAGTTGTTGCTACTAATTTGTGGAATAATCTACCTGTCAACATTTTGCAAGCAACTACAAGGATATTATTTAAAAAACTGGTGTATTCACACTTTCATTTAGGCTCCACACAGCGTAAGTAAGTAGTATATATATATATATATATATGTATAATAATGTGTATGTATTAGTATTTAGTTTATTGATATTATAATATTTTATATGATATAAGTATATATCAGTTTACTGTTTAATTTTCATTAATTATATTATTATTATCTTTATGATTGCATCTTTATATGGCTTATAAATTTGTCCCCAAGGTTTGGCTGTCAGAGAATGTCTTCGGGCATTAAGTCCGCCTTTGTACTTTGTGCAATAAAGTTTTTAAATAAGTAAAAAAAAATCATAACGTTGATATTTGTCAGAGAACCAAAGTTACTGACATAGCATTTAAAATTAGCAAGTGTGCAGGTTTTCAAATAGGTGGTAGGCACACTGATGGTGGTAATTTGCCTCGTCTGCTGGGGTGGGGAAGTATCTACCATTCGTGCTGATAAACCCTGTGAAGTGTATCCCCACGTTTCGCGATCCACTCGAATTGCAGTCATGCCCAGTCAAGCCGGTATAGTGTTAGGGACTGATGTCAGTCATGAGTGTGTGATTCCAGTTGCTAACATTCATGGACCAGGTGGACGCAAGGTCACATGACGTGTTAGTATAAAGAAAATAGGCCGGACACATCTGCCGCAAAACCGACGACCGGAACGACGCGGAGTGGGAAAGCCAGATGAGGTTTGATGAAAGTTGTCAAAGACAATTTCCTTTGAAGAGCGTTGAGGAAGACCTACATCCAGCAATAGATACACAGACATGATGGTGATAATAAACGTTATACGAAGACCAATATTCGTGCACTACAAACATATTGTGAAATCGATGCTTAGACCTAATGTTATGCAAAAAAAATATACATCTCACATTTTTTTTTAAATAATATGTCTGGGTCAAAAGCAATAAATAAAATAACATACCTAACTATTTCTGAATAATTTGATTTCTATAATAATGGTTTAAATTAAAATCTATGATAATTAGCCATCTTGGTATACAATGATTTAAATAGTTCCTTTGTCTTTTATGAAAAACTAAAATTAATAGATATTTGCCCTTTCTGCAAGTCATGAATAATCTATTATTCAATATTTTTTTTTTATTATTATTATTCAATATTAATTAAGTTTTATTTAATTGTTTTAACTTTACAACAAATTACAGATTAAAAATTACAAAACTTTGTAACGAATTCTACAATGAATAAATACTAGAGTTCAAATAAATTGTTTCCCAATTTCTTGCCCAGACTTCGTGGTCCAGCATAACAGCCGTAGAGGTACCCGGAACGGGTTCAATTCTTAGGCGAAAAACAGGTGATAATTTTTCGGGTCTGTTACGCTAGAGAAGACATCAACTCACTTGTCATGATAAATATTAAACTATGCAAAAAGTATTTAAATGGGAAAATATTTGAGATCCTTCCATTACCTTTCGGTCAACGAAAAAACGTTTATTAACTATAACCCAATACGAACTAGACGAATAATATAATGGAATTCATATTTTATTTTCAACAAAAGCATAAAAGTAAAAGTAAAGTATCATAATAATAATAATAATATGTTTAATTACCAATATACCTACAAAATACAATCTACACTTATTCCAAACAAATATTTATTGAATAGTAAGTATACTGCAACAAAATTTCAAATGTGATTAGTAGTGGACCCACACAAGGCACTGTCATGCCGGACCAACTATGGGACCATGCAGTCCAATTACCAAAAATAGTTTACTAAAAGGAAAATACAAATAAAAATAAAAAGTTAAAAATTAAAATCTAAGTAAAAAAGCATAAAAAAATATATAAAAAAAATAAAAATCGTCATGACTGTATCCGCTCCGAGGTGGTCAGAAACCACGCTTTAAGGAAGTGGATTCACATTACACCAACTGTTAAGGTCAACGCTATTTAGCCATATTATTGGAAATCATTACCTAATTTCACAAGTTCGTAGTGAACTCACTAGATAGCGCTTAACACAGTACGAGGGCGCTGCAGTCGGCCAGAATTAGACGTTTAAAATATTCTGTAATTTCTTAGCTAAGTTTCACTAATTTTAAAAATTGTACCTCGCAAATCTGTCTGGCGTCGTGGCGAGTGTAGGCCAAATTCTCCAGATATATGTTCTGGAAGACCCATCTCCAACAGTGCAGGTCTAGGACGCTGTGTTCTAGGGCTGTAATGAATGAATTAATGAAAAACATATTTAATGGAAAGGAGAAGTTGTCGTCATTATTTGAGACCCGCCTGTCTATTTGCTTAGCCTCAAAACGCAAACATCAACTATGCCATAGCTTTAGGATACAATTTATGAAAACAAGAATAATAAAAATGAAAAGTACTTAAAAGAATGTGTAAAATAAAGCTGGTTTTCACTGAACCCTTTATTAAACAATTACGATCGTGATGTTACTTTACTACCGAAATTTTCGTGGTTTTAATTGTAATAATTTGAACTGTGGATAAGATTGAAAGTGCTTTCTGTTTGAAGGTAGTTGTGGAATCCTTGTGAGCGACGCCGGCTGCGTCAGAACAAATTAAAGATCAAGTTTTGAGGAAGCCAACATCCAGTTTCTACTTAAGCTTGTATTTCAATTTGGTTTGTCTGTGACAAAGATGTGTATATAACAACTAACGACCAGCACAATTATATTATATAAATGTTGACGGTTTTGGGGCCAACGTATTATCACTAACCGGAAAATATTATATCATTTCTATTGTTACAGTCATATTATAGTCATGATTGGCCTATAGTAAAGTTGGCTAAATGTGAATCCGCCTTTTTATAAGCGTGGTTTATATATATAAGGGAAACGGTCGTGATGATACTTTGCTTTATTATTACAGCCTATGCAATTAAACGTAAATAGCCGTAGCACGATTTACATTGATATGACAAAAATTTTTTTATTCGTATTCACATACAAATATGTGACAATCGAGGTCTGAGTACTATTTTATAAAAGTAATTGTAATATACTATTTTTAATTATATATTTGTGGCCTTTGCCGTTGAAACCATGGGACCGTGGGGCCTCGAGGCAATAACTTTATTTAAAGAAATATAAAAAAAACTAGTCGACGTCTCTGGTAACCCACGGGCTGGCAGCGTCCTCGCTGAAAAGATTAGTATCAAAATTCAACGAGGAAATGCTGCCAGTGTTTTGGGCACCATGCCACTGGACAATGGCCTGGACAATTTTTTTTATATTGTAAGGTTAAGGTTGCTAAATTTTTTATTATATTTAATTTGTTATTTAGATTTAGTTTATTTTTTAGGTTAATTAATAATATTGTAATTCTTTTATATTGTTTGTATATTATTTTATAAATTGATTCTAACTTACACCTAATTACAAATTAAATAATTATTTCATTTAAATAGATATGATGACTTATCTCTTACCTACCCTGATTGTATATGATTACACAGAGGCTCTTTCTGATGAAAAAAAAACATTTTTTAATGGATTTCATAGTTTACAAAGATAGGGGAAAACACGCTGCCCAATGTACACTAATGTTTTTGGTAATCCCATTGTAACTTTTAACCTTTGCGTATTTGGGGCCAGCGGGTCAGTAAGACTAATTTAAACAGTCGCTATGTACTTGTCTATGTCCTGCTAACCGAAACTCAATACGCCTTGGTACAAGGACTTCCTTTAACTCAATTTTCTTTCTTTACTAGTACCTGTCCGGATTTTTCATGAAATATTGGCTTTTGAATTTTAAAAAGAAGTATTAAAAGTTAATTTAATATTCAATGGGCTTTGACGTTAAACCAGAGCTAAAGATGTGCTTAGCATTTGAAGGATTCACCGTGCTGTCGCAAGATATATTGCGAGTCAAAGAGTAGGTTCTCTTTCTATCCAATCAGAGTACCCGGTATAATTCTATTTATAATGCCTTTTAAATAGCTTGTTCCATAAATGTACTGACAGATGACATAATATTAGTACTTTACGATATTATACGAAGTTAAGTTATCACTATCTGAAGCCGTCGAATCGTATCGGAAGCTACTGCGATTTACTAGCATAAAAATACGGATTTTGGGTCAAAAAATATGTATACGCAATGGGGTGTATCACTGACTTCTTATCACGATAGATGGCGCATCATAGATGGTACCTAATAGAACTGTCAGTTGCATAGAAAACTTGTATTTTTATTAGGAAATTTATTATTTTCTGGATATATGGCCGAAGTGGGAAGCTTTTAAGGGTACAAATCGAAATTTCAAAGGGAAATCAAAAATATTCCTATCTAAAAATTGCCGTTCTATTAATTAAACCTTTTTTCATTTTAAAATACGGTGTTCGCTTTCTTAATTCGTCGTTTAAGGTGGGAACGTTAAGTTAAAATTCATTTTTCTGCTATAAAATTAAAAAACTAACAAAAATATTTAAAAAATGATCCGTCATAGGTGTAAACAAGGTACCAGTGCCGCTAGCGACATCTACAAAAAGCTTTGCCTAATACACCCCATTTAATATACTTCATATTCAAAATCTTTATTTGCTTAAAAATATGGTATAATGTAGTAGATGATATATAACATTAAGATCAGCATATTTTTACTGTCTCCAGCATGCAAATTTTTACAAATCTTTAAATTTTGAAATACTATTTTCTTATTGATGTAACATACCATTGTTTTTTGTTGTGTGTTCATAATAATCTCTGTGATCCTCTCGTTAGTTATAAAATGCCGAAAGGCATTAAGTTGGCTTTCTATTACTTTTAAGATTTTAGTGCAATGTAATAGTTTATAAATAAATAACATACAATATTGTATATATCACACAGTAGCCTTGTGGCTAAATTTACAGTCTGTAAGCAAATAGGGATGCATGGTTTGACAAAAGATATACGGGAATTAGAGCAAAGGTACGTCGTACACAATCTTGGCTCCGTGCCCAGTTTGCGGTCATGAAGCGTCGCTCTTACACGACAGGGACCACGCCGTTCTTTTACATAAACCCAAGGACATACATCGTTATAAACCGACCAGATAATGATTATAATAACAATAATATATCTGAGTTGCACTGGTCCTAAATTCAAGAACTAATACAAAAGGTACTAGAAAGTACTATAGGTTAACGATAGTATAGTACGATACTGATATGATTAACATTTACATTGGTTTAGAAAATTACGCCATATGTTATTTAATTATGAATTAGATAGGTATATAGATAAATTCACATAAAATACATTACAAATGAGCATGGGCGAGCTTAAATGTTTTGTCGTTTTTGACAGCTAACTGTTTGTAATATGATAACTGCCTCCGTGGTCTAGCGGTTAAGTCCGTGGATTTAGACTAGGAGGTACCGGGTTCGATTCCTGGTCGGGACACAAAAATATTTATTAATGTAAATAAATACATTTAAATAATATTTAATTTATTTGTCATATTTCTTGAGTTTGGTACGCTGGAGACATCGACGAGCTTGCCACTTGTCATGATTGGCCTATAGTAAAGTTGGCTAAATGTGAATCCGCTTATTTATAAGCGGGTTTCTGACCACTTTGAAAAGGAAACGGTCATGATGATACTTTACTTTTACAAAGTTTAAGCGTGCATTTAATATAACGGTTGGCATTGACGCATTTTAGGGCCAATCAAGTCATTGAATTTCATAAGTAAATTTGGGCCAGTCCTCATAAATTCATCTATGGTTTTATGTAAAAGAACGCCGTAATAAGAGCTGAGTGCAAATGCAACCCATTTATAAAGAAAAACTACCAGTTAAACCAGGGACTTCTATTTGCAATCCACATTTTTTTTCTTTGACAAACTGCATTGTGACACGACTAATTATTTACCTACCAAGGTTTTAATTTTAACTGAATTTAATAGAGCTCCTCTCAGATTTGATTCATTCCACTTCTGAGCAGTAAATATAAAAACATTTATTTTTTCACAAAAAATGATTACATAATTCTTTTGAAGGAACTCTGATCCCCAGACTAGAATTCTCTGGGTTAAGCTGAGGATCAGTTTCTTCCTTGGTTACATTTTATTATTTACGAATATAAATGTTATGCCTCAATATTAATTTAATCATCCATTGTAGGTAGAGAAGAAAGGTGGATGGTGAGAGTCTTGTTGCGCAATAAAATAAAAAGGAGGCCTTCTATGTAAACCAGCACCACGGTAAATCCATGAAAATGATTAGAAACTTGTCTTCTCTCTACAGAGTCCTTTAAAGATACTTAAAATAAAAATTAATATTTTGTTCAAGAGATGTTTTACAGCAAACAACTAAGAGAGTTTCATCTGATATGATATTAATGAAAAAATGCGATGATTGAACTAAAACGTTGTAAGAATGCGTACCATAAATCCTACAAAGGTTGGTTCAAACCCACCCGGCATGTACCAATAAGAAATACACTTTTTTTACGTACATTTGTCATAGATTTACAAAACCACCGTTTCCGTTCCTCGGAGAGCACGTTAAGCCGTCGGTCCCGGTTCCACTAATGCCAACTTGTGGAATCGTTAATAAATTGTCATTAAAAATTGACACCATATCCTCGCCAAGCCGTCTGGCCAGCGTGGCGAGTGTAGGCCAAATTCTCCATTTCTGGAAGGCCCATCTCCAACAGTGGAGATCTAGGACGCTGTGTTCTAGGGGCTGTAATGAATGAAAACTAAAATATCAAAACAGAAGCAAAGGACTTCAAACTAATATTCGGCGTATACTTTGTGACATTATTTACATGATGAAAGGATTAATTTGATATGAGTTCGTCCGAAACCCACGCATTGGGCGGCACAAAGGCTGCAGTACGATGAGGCTGGATATAATCCGTTTTAGGCTAGACGTACACTAGTACACGACATCACGTGTCGCAATAGAGCTTGCAGCGATCAAGAGCCGAGCTACTTTCACCCGATCCCTGTACGTCAAATGCGATAGTAAGACTGGCAAAGACATTACATACTGCAGTCATTTTGTAAGGTCGTTGCACTAAGATGTTATTCTATTGACAACTATTCCTAAGAAACCATATGTCAGGAATGACTAAACAAAATTCTTCTTCATACAAACTGTTAATTTTAAAATAGCTAATTTATATGGAGAATCCAAAAAAAAGTGTCTAACGTAAGACCATACACAATAGGCAGGTATTCCAAAAATATATTTTATGGAAGGTCCATCTCCACCACCAGCTTTGTCGTGGTCGTGTCTGTAGCTGCCCTAGTATGCGCTATGCCTTATGTGGATGTTCGAGCGTTGCGTGTGCCTTTATCAATGACCTTTTGTAAACAGGCCCAACGCTTCTGCAATAAACAACCTACCTCTCTATCAGCATTTAATTCGTAATATTGTCTATGTTTTTTTAGTAATATTAATTTGAATTTTAATATAACAATAGAAATGAGGTCGATACTTTGGATATGCGCGTCACTTTGGCTAACCGTATATGAAACGATGAAAAACGCCTATGAAAGAAATCATAGGGTAAAAAATACGGAAAGGCATGTTTCGATGGTTCGGGCATGCCAAACGGATGAGCGATAAATTCGACAGTGGCCAAGTGTGAACGTTTTTAGCTGCAAACGACATCCTTTGCCTGTCAACATTTTTACCAATATTTTTTTCTTGTTGTCCCGATGGGGCGATAGGGAAAGCAAAGGGCCTAGCCCATACAGCCATGTCTGACGTAATATATCTTTCTTTTTTATGAGTTAATAAGGTCATCATTAAATCATCATCACTCGCGGCATTATAGCTCAAATGCGTCGGGTAAAATATGGCAGTTCACAGCGCGGGGGAAACCGCAAAAAATAAACTGCAACTTGTGCCCCATATTTAAAGTCCAATTTATCGTTTTCCATAACTATTCACATTGTAGCACATTATTAAACAAAACAACACATTGATACGAAAACTAGATGTTTATTTTCCAAATTAGTTAATTGCACAAGTAACATTAGTCTTATGAGAAGGGTAACGTGATGATTTAATTTGACTTTCACTACAGACATTAATATTGTATGAATTTTCATGCACAAGTTCTACGAACAACTATACTTAATTATTTATTCAATTGAATAGCATTAGATGTATGAAATTTCGTCACATTGAAATAGTAATGAAATGGGAATGTGCGGTGTTATAATTTAATTAGTTAGCTAAACTAGACTTCTATATGACCTGGGCCTTCGGCTTTTTTATTCAATCCGGACTTGAGATGAGATATATTCTTAAAAAACTTGCTAGATCATCAACATCTCAACTTCTAAAACTAAATCGTGATGAAAATCCACGAGTGTAATTACGGTACACAACACCGAGCGAGTACAATTCCTTATTCAGCATGTTAGGTCGTTGGTCCCGGTTCCACTAATAATAATAATAAAAATGGTTTATTGCACAAAAACTAAAATAACTTAAAATTAATGTGTACAGGCGAGCTTTATGCCGTGAGGCATTATCCACCAGCTAACCTTTGGGAGCTTTGAAAACATGTGACAGGCAGAGTGCCAAGTAAATATTAAATAAACAATACATACTAATACTACATATACAATACGTGTCATACATATAATAATACATATCTATAATTTTTATGTTTCCTTATTAGTTCTGTTAAAAAAAAAGAAAAAAAATTGTTTTTATTAGAAGTCATATTTTTATTTGGTAAATTTGTTAGTTTTTGTTAATTTTTTTTTTTTTTTTTAACAGTAATATGTTTCTAATTTCTTCTTCTTCTTTTTATATTGATGAATGCTGTGACACCTAACTGGTACATATATTTTTCATTACAACACAGCGTCCTAGACCTCCACTGCTGGAGATGGGCCTTCCAGAACATATTTCTGGAGAATTTGGCCTACACTCGCCACGCCGGCCAGACGGCTTATATTAGATAAGTTATAATTATGCTATGTTATGTATGTGATAATATATGTACTATGTGTACTATATAAATAAATTAATAATACAATACAATACTAATACCAACCAATCAATCGTTTATAAGTTGTCATTAAAATTAATATCACATCCTAACCCTGGTCGCTAAGTCTGGTCAGCATGGCGAGTGTAGGCTAAAATTCCAGAAATATGTTTCGGAAGGCCAATTTCCAGCAGTGAAGGTCTAGGAATCCGTGTTGGGGCTGTAATGATAATTAATTATTCTGTATTAAGTACGAGTACGTTCTATTGAGCGGTGGTAACTCGGTTGTAAAAACGATTTCATTAAAAAAAAGCCTAAATTGGTCGGTTCGAACCCCGGCATGTACCAATGAGAAATAGTCTTTTCTTACGTACATTTGTCATTTATTTACAACACCACCGTTCCCGTGCCTCGGCGAACTTATACCAACTTGTGGAATCGTTAATAAACTGTCATTAGAAAAGTAACACCAGAACCTCGCCAGAATTTTCTGAAAGACCCATCTCCATCAGTCGAGTTCTAAAAGTTTTAAAATTTATTATTTATGTTTTCTCCGAGGCAAGGGAACGGTGATGTTATAAATAGATGACAAATGTACGTAATAAAAGTGTATTTCTCATTGGTACATGCCGGGGTTTAAACCGACCAAATTAGGCTTTTTTTTAATGAAAGTGTTTTTATAGATAAAGATGATTTTTTATTTTTTTAATGATACACCCGACTCCCTTAAAGGGGTCAAAAAACCTAATACTGTATTTTTATATTACAGACAAGGACAATATAAAAAAAAAACAAAATCTGATAAACATGGTACAGAAGCAATCATGGACAATTCCAAAGGTTCAGATATAAATAATGACGTAATAGAACTGGATGATGATGATGATTTGGGTGAGAAAAAGAGGAAACATAAGAATAAAAAAAGATCTAAAGAGTCTAGAGTTAGAACTAAAGTCAAAGGACATAAACAGAGTGGTTTGGATTTAAATTTATATGGTAAGTTCTTAAATCATGCACAACCGAGCCACCACCGCTCAATAGAACAAACTCGTACTTCATTCATTCATCATTACAGCCGTTAGAACACAATGTCCTAGACCTCCACTGCTGGAGATTGGCCTTCCGAAACATATTTCTGGAAATTTAGCCTACACTCGCCATGTTCACCAGACGGGATAGCGAGGATGTGATACTAATTTTAATGACAACTTATCAACGATTAATTAGTTGGTAGTAGTGGAACTCGGACGAACGACCTAAGGTCCTTCACGCCATTTTGCGTGGACATGTCAAGTGCAAGTTTTTGTTTTGTGAATTAATTTACTGTGGATATTATTGGCCAAAAGTGGTGTTGTTTTGTTTAATAATGTGTTGCAATGTGAATAATTATGGAAAACAATAAATTTGACTTTAAATATGGGGCACAAGTTGCAGTTTATTTTTTGCGGTTTTCCCGCGCTGTCATCTCCCATATTTTACCCGACGCGTTTGGGCTATAATGCCGCGAGTGACTCCAAGTAAAGCATCAAATTCTGCAACTCGGTTATGAACTCTGTTATGAACATATATTATGCAAATAAATTACGTGTTTAGGACTGATGTATTCTGTACAATGTCCTTTAAAAACAATTAAAAAAAAAAAAAAACAACGACCTAACTTGCATCTTAAATCGGCGTCACTATCGCTGTATTGCGCGGTACTTACATATTGTTCAATGTAGCTAGGGGTGTTATACGTCTATATATATTTATATCTAGTTACTAGTTACGGGGTGATCACGACTATTGTCAAGGCTTAATCATATCTCGGGTTGATTAATTATGCTCTCCGTATTTGATAATATACACGCATATATATATGTATAATACTCGTATATAATACAATTCGTCGTAACTGTTAATTCCTAAATTTTCAAGATAGGTATACGTACAATTAAAATTACGGTTATTGTTTTTTTTTTTTTAATAAAGTAAAAATATTTTTTACGGTTTATTTCTTTTTTTTTCTTGTGGTGCATAATTGGTCGAAAAACCGAGTGTTTAATCGAGGTGGATGGCCATCACACACGTGGATACGTGGATTGCTTTGGGTAAGTCCTGTTTTCCATATGAGAAGGTCATTAACTCTTAAACCATCTGATTCTGTGTTCTTCATTTATGTCCTAAATTTATTTTATCTTTTTTTTTTTACAATTTTTGCACAATTATCGATAGTATCAGCGTAGGCCCTCGCGCTGGTCTGATCATTAAGTGTAAAAAATAAAACAAATATAAACTAAACCCAATATATAAAAAAATCCTCCAGTGATAGTCCCAAGAAGACTGGCAACATTTCCCCTCTGTATAGCAAGACTAATATGTTGACAGAAATAATTGCAAGCTTTCCTATCTCCAGACTTTCCCGTTAGCCGTTTGGACAACTCCTTGGCCAGACGCTGGGCTGAGTCTACCCATGGGCCCATGATCTCGAACCCCAAACGGCGCAAACTCGTAACCTGTACCGAGGTTGGCATATTTGCGCAGCATTCAATGCATTATGATTTCATGATAGATGCCGTGTTAATGGATACAAACATATAAAAAATAATAAGACACACATTTGTTTCTTTACCACTAGACGTGTTTCTTGAAACCACTCGAGCAAAGGCATGAATAATTCAGTTACTAAATTCAGACAAACTAGTTTGCTGAACGCAAATTACGACAGTCGAAAGAGATTTTTCAGGCGCGATGTCTGCTCCGTTGCGGTGTACAGTGGCCCAAGTAAATAGTTTATCAACAACAGCCTGTGTCTCTCCACAGCTGGATATAGGCCTCACCCAAGGCTCGCGACTTCACACAATCTTCTGCCACCCTCATTCAGCCCCCAGCAGTGACCTTCTGTTATTCTCTGTCGGGTGTTAACCCGTGCGTAGTCTCCACTCCAAAAACCGTTTACGGTTCTGCGACGGACGTGTCCGGCCCCCGGCCCATTGCCACTTCAGCTTACTAATTTTGAAGGCTAAGCAGATCTGTAGTCGAGCTTTAAATACAGCATTATCGAAAATATACAGTACTTTGGTTGGATATGTAGGTAGATGAGAAGAAGCGAATTCACATTAAGCCAACTTTACTATAGGCCAAGTGGCAAGCTCGTCGATGTTTCTAAAACCAAAGTCTCGAGAAATATCACAAATAAATTAAATAATAATTAAATTTATTTATTTAAATAAATAAAATTATTGTGTCCTGTCCAGGAATCGAACCCGGTACCTTCGAGTCTAAATCCACCGCTAGACCACGGAGTCAATTTCAAAAGCGAGGTTTCTGACCACCCCGCAAGAGATACGGTCGTGATGATACTATGTAGATGAGCGGAATAGTGGAGAGCGCAATAAAAAGAGGACGAGATCTCCTTTTTAATCCAGCCCATATTCTGTCGTAAGTCCAAAATACCATTCTTCTCCTCTCTCTCACAACTCACGATAGACCAGTCATGCGCACGGTGAATCCATGGAATGCTAAGAACTTTATTTTCTCTTCTGTTGTCTTTAAAAATATAACAGAATAATATATATACTATCTAACTTTAGTTCTTTGGCGGATTTCCACGTTTCAGACTTTATACATCAGACAAATACAGAGCATAGCTCTTTCCATTGCCCGCTGAGCAATCTTCACCTTCTAAACCCTCTGTCAGTGTCTACTGCTCCGATAGACAGTGCTGGAAGAACGAACATACTGCAGACGAAATCCCATACTAGCTGAATGCGTCTGTCGGCTTCTTTGCTGAATTGCATAGTCTGTAAAAGGTAGACCTATTTTTACACATCTTTGGTAATGGCGTTACCCGCACGCAGATGGATCTCGGTACTGTAGGCAGAGATAATAAAGTATGGACCATGTGACATAGGTATTACTAATTATGTTTTATTAGTAAAAAAATATTATTTTCTAAATAGATATGTAGGCAGAGACAATAGAGTGTAAACTGTTATGGTTCAAACTCTATTATCTCTGCCTACATATGTATTTGGACAATAACATGTTTTTACTATTAAAACATATTTAGTAATATCTATGTCACTTAAATTCGTCGATTGTCTAAAATACGTCTTGTTTTTCTACCTCATGGCATTATTAGCTGGTATCATTTATCCAATCTCGATTCAATATCCAATATAAGACATATCAAGTTTGGAGTGTTCTCATTTTCCGACGAACTGTACGCGTTACGGTAACAACCTTGTTAACACGAGGGCATGACGTCACAGGCACCCTTAACTCAGTAGTGAGTGAACACTTCTCAAGCCCCTAACGATACACCCGCGCTAGTATTTAATCATCTTTTTTTTTATTTACATGACACTTCGCTATCTTCGCGATTTTGGTCTGTAAGTCATAAAAGTCTTCCAGAGTGTTTTCCCACTCCTATAAACTGGAGTCCTTCAAGCGAAGCCGGTATAGTGGTAGAGACTGATGCTGGTCGTTAGTAGAGACCACTTGCGGAACGACGTAGAGTGGGACGACTCCCCACCAGATAGACAGATGACCTGAAGAAGAAGGTCGCTGGCGGAGGTTGGATGAGAGTCCCAAAAGACCACGTGAAATGGCTACATCCAGCAGTAGAGAGATACAGGCTGATATCATGATGACAGTTTTAGTAACTATACCTAGATATAAATACAGAACAATTATTTATGAAAATATGTCCATAAACGTGCAAATAAAACTAGAATCTATTCTAAATAAAAGCGTACTCGTACAAACGATAGTCCATTACTCTATAGAATGGAACCGAATTTCAATAATGTCATTATTACATAAATTACGCGATAAAAGCATTCGCGTATAAAGTAAAGAATGATTTTGCATGAGCACGGATGTTATTGGACACGGTGAAGAATCCGAATATTTCATAGTCATACGATGTGGACCAAAAAGGATAAATTTATGTAATGGACATGAATCGTGAGAACACTTGTCTTCTCCATTTTTCTGTACGGTTCGGAGACATGGACCATAAAAGCCGCGGATAGAGCGAGGATTGATGCGTTTGAGATGTGGTGCTGGCGCCGTTTGCTCAGAATCCCTTGGACCGCACGACGTACTAACATTTCTGTGCTCGAAGAGCTTAAGCTGACCAGGGATCAAAGACTCTCTAACGTCTGATTTGCACGAATTCTGCAATACTTTGGCCACATTGCAAGAAGAGACGACGATAATCTAGAAAAGCTTCTAATCACGGGCAAGGTAGACGGTAAAAGAACAAGAAGCCCCAAGCGATGGTCCAGTCAGGTGACTGACCACCTAAACATCCCTGTACACCAGGCCATCCACTACGCCGAGGACCGAAACCGTTGGAGACGGCTGGTGGATGAGCTGCGACTGCGACGGAGTCACGAACCCCATCAGTGGGGTACCGACTAAGGAGGAGGAGGAGGACATGAATTAATCGGATCATTATATAAATACTATAACGGTTAAACAAAATATTATTACCTGATTGCGCGACGCAAAGAAGGAATTTTTTCATCTTGTGTTTATCAGCATACGTATGTATGTTTGCTCCTTTGTGGCACTCTGGAGAACAAACGCGTGGATCGATTTTGATGATTCTCACGTCAATCGATTTATCTTAATCGTGCGAGTGTAAATTTCAGTAAGGCGAACCTGACGCCATATTGTGGATAAGTTGTCGAACTATATTGAACGGGGTTTCATCAAATAGGTATTTAAAAAAATCGTTTTATATTTTTTCATTCGGGATCTATAACGATTTAGAGTTGGTTATTTTTATTTATTTTTCTCTTCCAATCGACACTCATTAAAAACCAAGACCGGGTCAAATCTTCTCAACAATAGATCTCGACTGTTAAAGTCGCTATTTTCCGCGTTAGAATTTATTATTTGTTTTATATGTGTATCAATCATAAAATTATTTTAATGTTCTCATCAGTTCTCAAACTTTTTGGGGACGTGCTTGTTTTTTCTTTTTAGTTTTTATTTAAAGTTATATTTTACTCAGTTTGGTTTAATTATTTATTTATTTCAAATACTTTATTGCACCAAAAGTGTACGTACATAGGCGGGCTTAATGGCCAGGCATTTTCTAACAACCAACCTTTGGGAGTGTGGAAAACTATGTAACTATGGATGCAAATTTATTATGATAAACTACATAAGAATAATACATAAACATATATATATACACAAATACATACATATAACTATAAAATACTAAAATACGCCTACACTACTACTAAACAGTATATAATAAATCATAAAAAAAAGATTTTTTATTTATTTATTTTCTGTTACATAGTGGTTGGCAATAAAAGCCTTCAGGCGGCTGTGGGATTACATCCCATTGATTCTAAGTTTATAAACTGTCAAAAGTTAATTGTCTTGGTCGAGTTGCGGACTCGCCCGAACCATTCCTATAACCTGGAGTCCTTCAAACGTAGTGTGAAAAAGCATCTTTATAGGCCGGCATAGTGGTAGGGACTGATGTCGGTCGTCTGAGGCTGGCGTCAGTTACTCCCATTCCTGGACCTCGCGTACCGCTTACTATCAAGTGGGCGTCACATGTCATGCTTAGTAATAAAAATAAAATATAAAAAATATATATTTTGCACGATATTGTCAGGTGGATGTTTTTGCTTTATTAATTAAAATTAAAATTGTCTTAAAAAATTAGCACTCGCCTGGCCAACGTGGAAAATGTAGGCCAAATTACAGATATTTCTGAAAGACCCATCTCCAAGTACAGATTTCTAGGGGCTATGATAGTATGATTTAATGCCGCGTAGGCAGAGACACTAAATATATAATTTATATATTATATAGCATTAATATAGTATAATATAAGTATAGTATAGTATACCTATATAGCACGACATGTGACCTTGAGCGCACCTAATGGTAAGTGGTGCACGATGTCCTTTAATGTTAGCAACTGCAATCCGACACTCATGACATGACTGGGCATGACGGCAATTCGAGCCTGATCCCGAAACGTGTGGATACACTTTACTGAGTCTATCGGCATGAACGGTGGATACTTCCCAGCCCCGGCAGACTGGGGAAATTACCACCATCAGTCCGCCTACCACTTACTTATTGTTTGAATGTATCTGCCATTTGCAATAATGTTAAATGCTAATTTTCAAGGAGAACTAATATTGTAAGCTTGCCATGGTGATATTTATAAAATAACACAATAATAAAATTAAATAGGTAACCCTTTTTAGTATAGCTTTGATATACGACTATACTATAGCCGGTAAGTGATATGTTTAATGAATTATCCCTTTATTTGAAAGTGCCATTGATATGCTTGTTTACCTACCTTCCTAATGAAGGTAACTGGATTCTGGCGCCAAAGGCTATACTCTGAACGAGATAAAATCTCTTGTTTCCTTTACTTTGGTCAAAATAGCTATTGTTATATTTGACGTGATCTGATATTTCCGTCACAATAATTTGACCCAAAAATATGCTGTATTCTTTATTTATTTAAGGTACAATAACAGGTTACAATTAATACAAATAATAAATTTATTTATTTATTCATTTATTTCCACAGCACATTACAGAATATAAAGGCCAAATTAG
Source organism: Tinea semifulvella (assembly GCA_910589645.1). NCBI lineage: Eukaryota > Metazoa > Arthropoda > Insecta > Lepidoptera > Tineidae > Tinea > Tinea semifulvella. Next base: position 3,210,618 of record OU342611.1, on the reverse strand, counting down.
GAAACATACTTTATTACTGATACTTAGGTGTCAAAGAAAAGGAGAAAAAACAGAAGAAATACAACCAAAAGATATAGAAATTCAATTTAACAAAAAACCGTGGTCTAGCGGTTAAGTCCGTGGATTAAGACTCAGAGGTACCGGGTTCGATTCCTGGTCGGGACACAAAAATATTTATTAATGTAAATAAATACATTTAATTAATATTAAATTTATTTGTGTTATTTCTCGAGTTTGGTACGCTGGAGACATCGACGAGCTTGCCACTTGTCATGATTGGCCTATAGTAAAGTTGGCTAAATGTGAATCCGCTTATATGCGTGGTTTCTGACCACCCCGAAAGGGAAACGGTCGTGATGATACTTTTACAATAACATAAATAAAATTAGAGATATCCAATATTGAATGAAATTAAATTAAAAATTTTAAAAAACTAAAGATCAAATATATAATTAAATTAAAAGAGTTTTAAATTAAATAATTCTTGGCTGCCCTAACTACAGGAAAGTGTACCCTAACAGCGAGTGAGATGTGATGTAGCCCTGTAGAATTGACAGCAGCACCGCGGACAGCATCAGCAACCGGGATCTGCATCCGAAGTACAAATTAATACTAATACTTTTATATATTTGTCTATTTACTTTATTCAGGAGACATACAGATCCCATCCCGAACGTCTGCATGTTTTAATTATTATTATTATTGTACAAAAAACTGTACAAAGTACTTAGTTTTTATGTTTTAGTAAATTATGTTACCTACCTTTTGAATGCAATGCTAGTCTGTAAGTAACATGTTTACTAAACTATTAAGATACCTTCTAGATTGTATATTATATAAGATTTTGTAAACATGTTGTTGACTTGCTTAAATAAATAAATAAATACATATAAAGCACTTATTTGCAACCCATACTACACATAGCTACCTGAATGGTTAGAACTGTGTTTATCAGATTTTAGGTTTCATCCATTCTCATCATTATTGTTGTGGAACAAGTAGATGAATCACCATACTTTATTTTCAAATCTTAGTATGGTATATTAGAATACATAATAGAGCAAATATATCTAATATTTTTATATTATAATCTAGAATAAAAATAAAGAAATATGTATTTTTTATTTGAATTATTCAGTAATAAAATCTTAAGTTACGGTGCAGAGAAGTATTCCTAAAAATATCGCAACTCATACTGAGCCTAATCAATTAGGTAGCGAAAGGTCAACGATCGCGCGAACGTCGACTTATATTTATTTATTTGTTTAAATACTTTATTGCACTTAAAAACCTAGTACATAGGCGAGCTATAACGCCATAAGGCATTCTTCACCAGCTAACCTTGGGGATCATGTAAGGTGATGGGCAGGATGAAGAAAAATATTAAAATAGCTTAAATTAGTAAATAAACATAATTACGCATTTATAGCACTTAAATATAAATATACATACACAATATAAAAAAAAAACTATACACTTACATACTATATAATACATACATAAACATAAACTATAAATAAATAGATATATATATATATAAATAAAGTATCAAACAACTACGTTAATTCGAGAGATTCAGAGATTCGAGACATTCTGTTTCTCAAGAAATAATGTGGTTAGAAGGTTTTTAAATACGTTGACGGACGGTGCACGCCTTATAGCCAGAGGTAGCTTGTTCCACTGAAGACCGGCAGCACTTATATCATTGTTTCTCCCTCTATTTTGTCTCTCGGATGTGAGCGAGATCAATCAATACTCGTAATAACACTTGTTTTTTGGATAATATTTTTTATATAAAAAAAACATACCTTTTTATTTCAAAAAGGGATTCCACCAATGACACCTGAAGCCTAATAAAAAAAAATTTGCTCTTTTGACAATTGCACGCGGAATTAAGTAAGGAATTATATTTACTATACCAAATAAAACCTTTTCTAGTTTGAAGTATGCGATGTTAATAATCTGAAAATAAACTTTTATTTCATTTCAAAGCTCACTACGACGAATGTAATTTCAAAGCAATTTATTGCAAACTCGCATGGTTTTTGCTTTAATATCATTCGGTTTTTTGAAGTTAACGCATCGTTAAACTGTCCTTTATGTCCAACGATAACTTTTACGTTCCAGTTATTAATGTTTTAGCTTTTTCACTCAACCGTTTCCTCATTTTTAGATGCTTATGTAATCTGTTTCTTTTGCTAGTGTGTATACATACTATTACATATATGTATTCCACCTACATAATAATAGCAACATTATTTTTTACAAATGCACTATACCCCATGTATAACTATCACTACATTTTATAAAACAAAATCCTACGCCATGTCTGTCTGTCTGTCTGTTCGCGATAAACTCAAAACTGCTCCGATTTTCATGCCATTTTCAAAAAAATCATCATCATCATCACGACCGTTTCCCTTTCAGGGTGGTTAGAAACCACGCTTATAAAGAAGCAGATTCACATTTAGCCAACTTTTACTATAGGCCAATCATGACAAGTCGCAAGCTCGTCGATGTCTCCAGCGTACCAAACTCGAGAATAAATTGAATATTTTATTAAATGTGTTTATTTATATTAATAAATATTTTTGTGTCCCAAACAGGAATCGAACCCGGTACCTCCAAGTCTGATTCCACGGACTTAACCGCTAGACCACGGAGGCAGAAATTAAAAACACCTCACAAAAAAACAATATCTAAGCTAGAGATAAACTAAGCGATGTTTGTCCCTATATGTCAGCCTGACAAGAAGCTTTGCATTGATTATTTCATACAGATTAGAGTAAAGATTAGATTATTCACTAAACCGATATCATCAATATTTATTTGTCGAGTATTAAAGGAGCACTTAATTTATCTGAGACACTTAAAAGTTATTCGCCGTCAAGTGCTCGCTGGGAGAGCGGAGAAAAGTTTGTCAATATTTGAAGGGAGTGTACTTTCGCCAAATATCTCATTAACCTTCGAGCAGGCGCGCGGTCATTTGAAACGAAAGCGGTCGCGCGTAACCGAGAGGACCTATTGGAGATTTTATTTATTCATTAATTAATTTTAGAAGACCGACAACAATTGGCAATTATTTTAAAAAACAGATATTAATCAGTAAATAAAATAATACTCCCGAACCGTGGCACCAAATGCACAGAAAAGTTTTTAAGACGTTATCCAAACAGCTCGGGAGACATAGGTGCTGATATTTTCGCCAAAGGGTCAGCATTATTATTCAACGTAGCAATAAAGGTTAGTTGGTAGAAAATGCATTTACGGCATTAAGCTCGCCTATGTACCTTGGTTCTGAACAATAAAGAATTTATTATTATTAATGCAGCCAGAACCCTTGGCAAAGCCCATTGGGAGCAAGTTTTTTTTTAAATTATGTTTTTTTTTTTAAATTAATTTTATATTATTAAGAAGTTTGTAAGTAAGTAATGGCTAAAGGAAAAAAAACATCGTTACATAATACAACACAACATTTCAATCATATTGATGTCTGATACCGATTCGTGATACCGAAGAGTCAACTGGCGTCTTATGCTCGCAGCCTTGGATATGAACAGAGCTGTGACAGCAGTTAAGAGACTCTTAATAAATAACTGTTCTGCCAATACTATTTTATTTATAAATATTTTAGAACTACTTATGAGTCCCGAAAGTACGAAGTAAGAAGATATGAACTTGTTTTTCTTGTATTTTTTTTTATACTAGCACGATATGTGACCTTGCGCCATCCTGACGATAAATGGCTCATGACCGACATCAGTCTCCAACACTAACGGCTGGATTGATTAGTCAGTATGAATAGCAGGCTCAAAAATATCCCAAACCTTTATTATACTGCAGCCCCATTCTGTTACCTAGGTAAATATAATGGAATCCGTTAACTATATATATATTACACTATTAAAGTTGATATTTGCACGGCCGCTGTCAAGGTCGAGAATTGAATAATATTTTGTAATTATGACGCAAACTCTGGCGTAAATAACGTAACCAACTAATAATGTTTGCGACTAAGTAACATAATACTGGACTAGTAATGCCTATAGTCACTCATATCAATCAACCTTAGGGATATTAAAACATAAGAGGTGTGGTTAGCAATAATAAACAACAAATATTAAATGAAAAATGTTATGCAAGGCTCTTAGAAATGGGAACGATGGCGACGTGTAAAGTTAATTATTATTTTATTAACAAACATGTGTATAGTGTTGTCGATTCGACGCCGCGCGACAGCTTGAAGGTTAACTCGAGTATCAGGTCCATAGAGAAGTTAGATTGGGGCGCACCGGCTTGATTACTGCGCGCTTTTGATAAGCAATTTCCTGAGCTTTGTAGCGGGTTCCTGTCTCTTTGGTGTGTTCCCAGGCGTTGTGCGTAACTGCCGACGAATCGCGAACATTTTCCAATTGCTTCTACTATTTCTGTAGGACAGCCAACTTTGAAATTTCCTCCTGCTCCTGACGGGATATTTAATGATATTCTTTCGAACCTAAGAAGCTCAAAGCAAAGGCAATAACTACCTCCTTTGTAAGAACAAAAAGTAGAATATTACGAAGGTAAATATGCAAACAAATTTATGAGATTTCCCTCCTTTATATTGAAATGTGAAAAGAAATTCGCGACGAGACAAAATTCTCGGAAAACGTCTCATCTATACTATTATAGTACTATAAATGTGAAATATGGTCTGTCTGTGTGTATGTATGTCTGTTTGTTGCCTCATGCCTTTATCAGTACAGCCTCTAGAACACAGCGTCCTAGACCTCCACTGTTGGAGATGGGCCTTACAGAACATATATCTGGAGAATTTGGCCAGACGGCTTGGCGAGGATATTATGTCAATGTTTAATCACAATTTATTAACGATTCTATAAGTTGGTATTAATGAAACCGACGGCTTAACGTGCTCTCCGAGGCACGGGAATGTTGTAAATCTATGACAAATGTAAGTAAGAAAAGTGTATTTCTCATTGGTACACGCCGGGGGGGTTTGAACCGACCTTTGTAGGATTTAAGGAACGCGTTCTTACAACCGAGCCACCACCATGCCTTTATACTGTACCGTTTTTAAGCTAATTTGACAAAGATAGTTCTTGGACTCGCTTTTAAATTTTATTTAACATTGACATCATCATTTATCATCATCATCATTACAGCCCCTAGAACACAGCGTCCTAGACCTCCACTGCTGGAGCTGGAGATGGGCCTTCCAGAACATATGTCTGGAGAATTTGGCCTACACTCGCCACGCTGGCCAGACGGCTTGGCGAGGAAATGATGTCAATTTTTAATGACAATTTATTAACGATTCCACAAGTTGGTATTAGTGGAAATGGGACCGACGGCTTAACGTGCTATCCGAGGCACGGGAACGGTGGTGTTATTAATCTATGACAAATGTACGAAAGAAAAGTGCATTTCTCATTGGTACATGCCGGGTGGGTTTGAACCGACCTTTGTAGGATTCAAGGAACGCGTTCATACAACCGAGCCACCACCGCGCCTGACATCAGTCCCAAGCCAATCCGGCCAGCGTGGCGAGTGTAGGCAAAATTCTCCAGAAGTATGTTCTAGAAAGCCTATCTCCAGCAGTGGACTAGGACTCTTGTGTGTAATGAGTTGTAATGAAACTTATAATGATGATTCCAGGGAGCGTACATATGCTATAATATGACCACGATAGAGCCACATATTCACGCCTACATTATTGATTAAATTTTATGAAATTTAGCATTTAAATTTGGAAGCCAGGGTATATGTCGTTACCACCTAAGCCCGACATAAGGCCATACGGCTAAAGATATAGTGCATAATGTATTTCCATCAGTGAAACTCGGGTCTCAATCGGAAGACGAAGGCACCCGAAGTTTTAATCATTTATTGTATTAAATGAGTAACATTTTTATATCCATTAATATGGAACTTTATTATTTAGTGTCAAATGTCAATATTTTTTTTTTATTGTAACCTATAGAAATGTTACAACCACCCTAAGAAAGATAATTAATAAGAGCGTGATAATTACAAACTTATCCATAAAATATGACAAAAAAACCATTGTGCACAAAATCTGTATGTAAGGATTTTATTTTCTAAAACTTCAATACACGGGCAGAGCCGGGTTAAACAGCGTAGTGTAGTATCTAAAAGGTTTTGTGCTGGTTATAGGGTACCATAATCTGGTGCGGTAAATGTGAAAGTTGTGTTAAAAGATAGATAGGTGTACCGGCGTGGGTACAGCGGGACCGCGACAGAGTGCGATCATTTATTACCCCAAGATGACACTCTATTACCTCAAGCTCGGCGCAAAGGTAAAACTCCATGCAAATGTACTATCCAAACTTCTAAAACAGTAAACACTGCAAATATTCTCATTTACATAAAGCAAAATGGTGTCTGTGTTGAGATTTCGGATTTTATACTCCAAGTCGACGAGATTATTTTGCGTTGGATTTACGAGCTGCTTTACGCTAATTCGTTACGGCTTTTAAACTGTTGGCTATACAACATGATGACACGGCGGCCAGCTGATAGCAAGCGGTATGCGAGATTCGAGAAGAGCACCTGACGCCAGCCACTAATGACCTACAAAGCACAGATAAGGTCATGCATAGTGTTGCCCAATGTTATGTTATCAACACAAGAGTCTCAACAACTCAACTCATATAGGACTTGGATCACAAACCATTTAAAGCGGTCGCAATGAGCGACGGCAAAGTGACTCTGATTTTGATGCTGCGGCATTAAAACATGGCCCAAACATCTGGTTTGCGGTGTCGGTTATAGTTCAGTTTACTGTTTAAAACACATTATTTACAATCCCTAGTAGAGATAATATTAGCGGACCCTTACAAAATCCAGATTAGCGCTTTAAATCCTAATGGATGTTGAAAGGGCTGGCAAGGGTAACATTTTACTATACCTACTAATAAATGAAAAATATAATGCTTAAACTCAGAAAAGTAAAGTCGGGTTTAACACTAACACTAATAATAACAACGACATGTTACCGCAAAATCATATATCTGTCTACCTGTTTGATTCGCTTTCGTTTTATTTATAATGTTATCTACCCAGACCCACCCAGTAATTTAAGCATGTTACTTATATAACTCTAATTCTCATTACAAGATAAGGCATTAAATAAAATTAAAATTAAAAAGTCATATTAAATACATTAGATAAATAGTTTTTATTCGAAGGAAATAAGGTACAATGATTAAAAAAAAAAACTTACCTTTTAAAACATAAATGACTATTAATAAAAATAAACCTAATTAATAAATAAAAATACAACTAAAAACTAAAATGAAGAAAAAACAAAATAAAAATTATTATAAATAAAAAAATTGCTCCAAATTGCCACGTTCAATGGCAATGCTGATCCTTTGGCCCAAATATTGCCCAGCCCTTTTGTCTCCCGAGGTGTTGACGAGCTGTTTTGACAACGCTTTGAAAATTTCATGTGCACTTGGTCCCCACGGCCCGAGAGATAAATAGTATATTGAGAAAATTTTTCGAAGTGGGTTAAAAAGTTATTCGAATACATTTCTTTAAAGTATATTTAGACTTAAATAATATTAAAAAATGCTGTATTGTGCGAGCGAGATGGAAGCACAAACGTTAAAAGTTTAAGAATCGCTCCTTCGTAAGTTATCAGAATTCTAATAAAAAAACAAAACTTGATAAATTCTCTAGAGTCAGACGGGTGTAGTAAAATTGGACTTGTAGATTATAAGGTTTCATTATTTACTTGAGATTTGTCGGTCTTTTCATTGGATTCCTCGACAGACTTTCCGTCGAGTTTTTTTATATCACCCCTTCTTAGCTTACCTGAAACAAAAGATAATAATATTAAATAAAAATATGATCTTTTTCTTTAGGTCTTCCAGAAATTTCTGGGGAATTTACACACGCCACGCTGGCAAGAAGTGTCTGATGTCAAATTTTAATGACAATTTATTAACGTTGTTTTTGTTTTCTTCTCCCGATGGATGATAAATAGGGTAGGCAAAGGATCCAGCCCATACAGCCAAGTCTGACGTAATATATATTTCTTTATTATGTGTTATTGAGGTCATCATCAAATTCCAGATGTTGCAGAATTTGATGCTTTTCTTGGAGTTACTTGCGGCATTTTAGCCCAAACACGTTGGGTATAATATGGGAGTACACAGAGCGGGAAAATCGCAAATTATAAAATGTCATAAGTATTCACATTGTAGCACATTATTAAAGAAAACAACACCACTTTTGACTAATAATATCCACAGTAAATTAATTTACAAAACAAAATCATGCACTTGACATGTCCGTGAAAAATGGCGCGATCTCCCAATTTATTAACGATTCTACAAGTTGGTTGTTTGATTGTTGTTTTTATTTATTTATTATCTGTAGCCACAGACTCACACTGTGCTGCCAATTATTTGTCAAACTGAATACTTTTTACTGGCAACTCCTCTGCCTCTAATACCCACCGCACTATTGCTTCGAACACGTGACGTCCAATTTACACTAGGAGATTCCTGTTTGAGACTCAATAATTTATTTAATTTATTTGTGGTATTTCCCGGGTTTTGATGCGCTAGTTACATCAACGAGCTTCCCATTTGTCTAATGGGCTTATAGTAAAGTAGACTAAATGTTAATCCGCTTCTTTAATAGCGTGTATCTGACCACCCCGAAAGGAATACGGTCGTATCGAGTGCTCAATTATTTTAGCAAATAAAAAACCGGAAAAATGTATTTATTGTATTTTTAAATACACTTTCAGATAGAATAAAAATCGATATACAATGCAAATAATCGAATACAAAGACAAATAAATACCTTTAAGTGCCTGAAACCAGGCACTCACTTCACAAATTCAATAAAGTATCATTACGACCGTAATCCCGTGCGGGATGGTTGGAAACTACTGTTTTTTATGAGCTCTCTGTCCTTTTGGAGCGAACGTGAGATTGTCAAAATAGTTGATTCTGTTGTCTGTTCCCAAGCCCAATTCTACAAATTTTGTGTCGATTAAACTTAGGTTATGTTATTTTCGGATCCCACATTACTTAGTATCCCCATATTATATTCTAAAGTGGTACTAAAGTTGCATCGAAAACAAATTGAATGGAATAATTGTGGAAAAAATATTTTATGAGGCCCAAACAATCTGCCATATGTTACAAATTATTTTAAAGCCTAAACCATTTTTAAAACAGCAAATATACTTATAACTGTTTATATAATAATAAATCTAATTAAATAGTAACTAAAAAATAAAATAAATCTATAATTAATATCATTACAATAACAAAAAATAATAACTAATCTGTAGCTTGTTATAGTAGAATACAGATTTGTCAAAAATTCTATATTATTTCCACTTATGTAAATTGAATCGGTAGGTGAATACCAAAACATGTTTTGACAGCATTTAATGTTAAATAAAATAGTATGGAAATAATACTATTAGTAGAATCGGGCTGCAGCTGTCTTCCTAATAATGGGTCCGAACTGTTAAGTCGCTATGTTCCGCATTAGAATGTATCTTTGTTTGATGTGTGTATCAATCATAATTTTATTTCAATGGTGTAGTAGAGCGGGTCTTAAACTTTTTGGCGAATTATACCTACGAATATTAACTCTTAATAGAATGACAGTGTTCACGCGAATATCAACTTTAATATCTTTTGACAGTTATCGTTACATAAAAACGTTTGAAGTCAAGGAAATGGATATAGGCATATCTATGAAAAGCGTATTTATTATTCGTACATTCTAAGGACGGTGAGACATGAGCTTAACAACTTATTCTTTAATTTATAAGACATTAATATTGTATCGTATCTTCAGTCTATTCTGTCATGTATGTATTGTTTATGCTGTTATTATGTATGTGTATGTAAGTGCTTTATTATCTTAGGTTAAAATATTACTTGTTGTTTTTATAGGTATATTGTTACTATTAGTGAGAACTTTTTAATGACACTCTGTTTCTAATTCTTTTTAACATATTTTTTTTATTGTATTGTCGATAGTTCTCCATAGAAAAAATAAATAAAATAAATAAAATTCTAGGATTTCTCGAGTTTAGTACACTAGCTTACCACTTGACATGATGGGCGTACGGTATAGTTGGCTAAATGGAAATCCGCTTCTCTGAGAACGTGGTTCCTGGCTAACCCGAAAGGGGTACAGTCGTGATGATACTTTACTCTTTATGCTAGTTTTCGAACCGATAGATTAAGGATCAACGTTCTAACACGACTACTACTGCTACAATATCACAAATAAATGAAATCCTACATCCTCAGAATCGATGGCGATCCAAGTCTAAATCAGTATTAACTGCTAGACCACGATACACAAATTGAATAGAACCAATCAAAACTGAAAAGCTCGCCAAAGAATTGAGGTTACTCCCGTGTTATTCATTATTTCGATATTGAGAAGACCGTAGCTGGCTTTCATAAAGGCTTTACAACCGTTGGGGGGGGGGGGGGGGGGGGGGGGGGGTTGCTATAGAAACTTGCGAGGGCTCAGCGTTGCCATAGCGTCTCTGCCTACGCTCCAGGGTTCTGCGGAGTGGATAGAAATAGGCGCCTTCATTACAGCAGGAGTGGAACGTCTATAGACTTTAGGAAGATACTAGAAGTGTCAACCAAGCTTTAACATTTTTTTATCTATTTATAGTATTGTACATCATACATTGAGGTTCCAGCTATTCTGGATTAGTCCCCGATGATGGCAAGAGACCTGATGGTATGACGCTGATCCCCTGGGAGCGGGGACGGGCCTTAGTGTAGGATGCCACTGTAGGATGTCACACCTTAGGGGAACAGCGCTAAAATCGGGATCCGCATCTGAAAGCGCAGAGTCTGGCAAGTGGCGCAAATACGTATCTATAATTAAAGACTACGTGTTTGTGCCGTTTGCTGTACAGACTTTAGGCCCGTGGGGTTTGGACGCTAAAACATTTTTAAAAAACATCACATCTCGCCTAATTGTCTGCCCTGGTGATAAGAGGGCTGGTTCTTTCCTCGCCCAGAAAATTAGCATAGCGATTCAGCGAGGAAATGCGGCCAGCGTTCTTGCCACCATGCCGCGAAGATACGATTTATATTTAAATTAGGTTATGTAAGTAGGTTTTTTTTTTTTTCTTTTTGTTTATTTTTTATGGTAATTTGTTTCAAATAAAAATATACATATTATTTGTATATATATGTATATTCCTCCCTCGCCAACCAGATATATCTTCTAAATGAGCCATCCCCAACAGTAGAGGTCTAGTAGGTACTCTGGTTCTAGAGGCTGTAACGATGATATATAATCCATAATATATATGAGTAACTGGTGGCTGAGATTCAGATTAACTACAGCATTTTCTAAAAAGTTTTTAAGTAAATAAAATATTTTTATTATTATTTATGTTTATGTCACTTCTAGTCTATTTTAAGATCTATGTGAAGCCGGACAAATAAACAAGCAAAAGTTCGTTTATTGAGCATTATTTATTGAGCACGATTGCTTTCGTTACGAGAACGGGTTGCCGCGTTTTTCTAAGAGACATAGCATATTTTTGTTCGCTTATTTGGTCCGAGAAGACCTTTAATATCAAGACTTTTACTCCCAATGTTTTGTGTACGAACAATAAATAAAATTTAATTAATAAATTTTATATGTAATTTCACAGCTTTATTTTATTATTAACTCGCGTATTATTTTCATAAAACCCGTATTTATTATTATTTAATTTCAATTCAAATCAAATAATAAGGTGGTAGGCAGACTGATAGTGGTAATTTGTCTCCAGTCTGCCGGGGCGGGGAAGTATCCACCGTTCGTGCCGATAAACCCAGTTAAGTGTATCCACACATTTTGGGATCAGGCTCGAATGTCATGTCCAGTCAAGCCGGCATAGTGTTAGGGACTGATGTCAGTCATGAGGGTGTGATTACAGTTGCTAACATTCATGGATCGCGCTCCCCACTTACCATCAGGCGCAAGGTCACATGTCGTGCTAGTATTAAAAAATATATATATAAAAATAATAATATTTTTTTCAGTAAATAGATAATATTTTAGCACATTTACACGCCATATCAGTTTTATTACATTTTACATAATAATAAATAATGTGTATTTATCTAATAGCGGTGGTGGCTCGGTTGTAAGAAAGCTTTCCATAAATCCTACAAAGGCATGTACCAATGAGAAATACACTTTTCTTACGTACATACGTCATATATTTACAACACCACCGTTTCCGTGCTTTGGAGAGCAAGTTAAGCAGTTCTGTCCCAACCCACTAATACCAACTTGTGGAATCGTTAATAAATTGTCATTTAAAATTTGACATGAGATCCTCGCCAACCAGCCAGCGTGGCAAGTGTAGGACAAATTCTCCAGAATTTTCTGAAGGGCCTTCCTACAGCGAAGGTCTAGGACGCTGTTTTTCTAGGGGCTGTAATCAATTAATCAAATTATCTGTATTTACGAATTGATCTCAAGATACAATTCATGTAAATATAATAATTATTGCAACCTTCTCGCTCGCACTTTCTAGACGGACATTTTAGACTTATATTTAAACAGCCAAAAAGGGACTACAAATAATATCTAATTTAAAAAAGGCAGGGTGGAAGATAGCACTGTTAGTTCCCAATATCCAACCAACAAGTTAGGTATATGGAAGTGAAAATGTCTGTGTAATTTTATTTACTTACCAAAGGTCACAGCTCGCATAGGCGCAAGGTCACAACTCGTGCCAGTAATAAAAAAAATCTTTTAGCGGTCTTCATTTTTATACTTGTTCGAATGAGCGTAAAGTTGCGCGTCTCTTGATTTACTATTGTCTTGTAAAAAATAGGCTTTATAATGTGAAAGAAAGAAAGAAAGAAAAATATTTTATGTGTCACAAAAAATAGATTTAAAATTAAAAGTGTGTAAACAAGTAGGGAATCAGCTCAGCATTGAGCTGCGACGCTTTAAGAGTCGCAGCGCTGATTTTCAGCTAATCCCTTAATATCGAGTAAATATAAATAATAAATGTGGAAATAATAAAGAAAGACGAGACGTAACAAATAATTTAATATCATCGCTAAGGGTTCTTATAGCTACATTGATTTACAAGATGTCATCGAAGGCTAAATTATGTCATATTAAGGTTCTTATTGGTTTTCTTTGAACATAGGTATATATTTATTCGAAGGTCAGTCAGTCAGTGGAGTCGTCCAGGCCCGGATGGCTAATGGCCTGGGTTGGGGATGGGGGGATTACCCGCTGGTAATTCATGCACTTTTGGTGCTGGGCGCCGTTACTGGTGTAACAGCGACCGTATGCCTCACGAACCCAGAGGGTCTATTTGACTACTTCAGGTCTCCTCCAGGAGCAAGACGGAGCGATATTCTGGAGATGCTTAAAGTGTCCGTTTTCGGCCCGATAGAACATACGTCTAGACAGGCCGACGACAAACTCCTCAATAGTAGGCATCTCCAGATCTCGAGCTATGACGGAATTACGCACGATCCACGGCGGTCAGGAAGAGCACTTTTAGTGAAATGTTTGACTTTGAATTTAATGACTTTGGATCTTGTCCCTATTGGTCTTGGCCAGAAGCTGGCGCAGCATAGGTGAGTCGGGAACATCTTGTAGATCCGGACCTTCAAACTGAGCGGCAAGCTGGAATTCATAACAGGACGTAACATAGCTTGGGCCGCCTTTGCCTGATTGATGACGTGGCAGGCCATTTCACCCATTGTCAACGTCCTGTTAATGATAGTAATTAAAAATGTATGTTATTTTTCTAGACAGCGCCATCTGTTGGTAGATTTATGAACTAACGAAGCTTCGCGCAAGCTTTCGCGAATTGATGCCACGACCCGTTGACAGATGTCGCTTTTAACAGTTCGCTAAATTTGGAGATAAAACCGTTTCAGGTAAATATTACATTATTTACGAGATGGCGCAGTCGTCAATTTAAAAAAAAGTTAAAAAAGATATTATTAGGTTATTTCCAACCACAATCTATACCTACACAATACCAGTGATTTTATATTATAGTACAGGATAGGTAAGTAGAAGACCTTTTGACCTTTACCGATCTGTTATCTGAATGAAATATCACCTTTTATATACCTAATAAGATACGCTAACAAAAGCAATGGTTTGCGTCACGAAATATGGTCAAGCTTTCCTTTATATTTCAAAAAAGGTCGTTTTAAACCCCGGCATCTTTTTTTACCGATACAAATTAGCTGTTTATAAATAAATCAATAAATAAAAACACGAACTGACTTCAAAACCATATATGTAAAATTCTTATAAATATATGTATACTTAAACTAAAAAGTACTTAACAAATAATATTTTAATTACTTCAAAGCAAGAGCCTTAAATGACAATCAACATAATTATTGAAATTTATGTATTTATTTAATATTTATAAACAGTTATTTTTGCGGTCGGCTGGCACCCAGCCAAGAAGAACAGTTTAATCGTGCCCAATGCAAAATCTGAAATATGACCTACCTACCAAACAAAAAAAGAATCATCAAAATCAATTTATAATTGGCGGAGAAATCGAAAAAAAAAGGTCCTTAGCGCCATTTTGCGTGTACATGTCAAGTGCAAGTTTTTGATTTGTAAATTAATTTACTGGATATTGTTAAAAGTTAAAGTTAAAAGTGTTGTTTTGTTTAATAATGCACCCTTTAGGCTAGGGGCGTACCGTCAGGCGATTTTACTGCCTTCGTCTTTAAAATATGATACTTTCCTTGTATTAAAAAACGCATTAAACGGTTATAATTTTAGTTTTATTTGTAGTGTAGTTATTTTTTGTTTATTTAATGATAGGTTTTGTTTTTAATCTATAATTTGTGAACCCATTCATGGCCTTATTTATTGTGTAAAATTTGATAATATTGTTTTTTTGGTTATGCTATTGGAGTTCCAGATAAATAAATAAATAAATCATTTAATATTGTTATTCTTTTATACTTTTTGTATATTACCTCGAACACTTTCCTACGCGTCCCACTTTTACGCGATTGACTTTAACCGAAATTATTATTTTAATCCTAATGTTTATGATGATGTTTATGACCGTCTCCGTGGTAACAAACGTTGCCGTGAACTCGGGAGGTCGTGGGTTCGATTCCCACCGGGGTCAAGTTGTACATTGTATAATTTGTTTCGGTCTGGGTGTTTATATGTATAATATGTATACATTATTATTTGTATACATTTAAAAAAAAAAAAAAGTATAATATGTAGTTTATCAACCCATCTAGTTTCCGTAACGCAAGCCTCGTAGCTTACCACGGAAATTAGATGGCGCTGTGTGACCTGTCTGGAAATATTTATTATTATTTATTATTTATATAACAATAAATAATGTCGACCTCTCGGCCCGAGCTCCGGATGCTCTCTTTTTTTCTCCAGCGGACCAAACTCGAGAAATATCACAAATGAATTAAATATTAATTAAATGTATTTATTTACATTATTTTTTTTGTCCCGACCAGGAACCGAACCCGGTACCTCCTTTATAATAAAGAGTAGAGTATCATCACGACCGTTTCCCTTTCGGGGAAACCACGCTTATAAATAAGCGGATTCACATTTAGCCAACTTTACTAGAGGCCAACCATGACAAATGGCAAGCTCGTCGATGTCTCCAGCGTACCAAACTCGAGAAATATCACATATAAAATAAATATTAATTAAATGTATTTATTATTATTTTTTTGTGTTTCGACCAGGAATCGAACCCGGTACCTCCAAGTCTAAATCCACGGACTTAACCGCTAGACCATGGAGGCAGTGTATGTATTATATAGGTTGTATTATTTGTACATATGTATGTCTTTGTTTATTATAAAGTATGTAGTAAGTATATTTATGTATATATCGGTAAATAAGTACAATAACTTTATTATTATTATTTTCTTTTAGTCATAAATAGTTTTCTCAATAAAATTCATTGTCAAACATTAGTGGTTATGCACCCACAATCCCTGCTCACTTCTAAAGGTTAGCTGTTTGATAATGTTTTTAAGCATTAAGCTCGCCTATGTACTGTAAAATGTTTTATTTTCTGTGCAATAAAGAATCTATCTATCTATCTATCTAACCAACATGTACCCTTTACAGTACCTAACAAAGTTAAAACGCTATTGGATGTTCAAAAATAAAATTATTTTAAATATTAAATAAGATTACGGTCATGGCGAAGATAGGGATTAATTTTGTCCTTAATAAAGCGCAAACTACGTTAATATTTACCTACGTGTTTTCGACAAAATGAATTAAGAAAGTTTGGTTGTTTGCAATGCATCCATGATATTACCTTCCCCCGTAATTTGTAAAGTTGGCCAACATTATCTGCCCGACGCGTCTAGCAAGCGTGCAACATTGCCGCTAGCGACAACTACCATATAGCCAAATATTTCAAATACAAAATGAAGCGAGCATTTGTTTGTCATTTTCAAGCTTATTTTTTCTTCCTTTGTCGAAGAACAACGTGTTTTACACTTCCGTAGCTTGCAGCAGTCCTACTTAAGCTGATAGTGATGCCAAACGCACGACGAACACTATAGGTCCGAATTAATAGTCGTATCTAAGAACGAGCTCAAGCCCTTGCTTACGTTAGTCCGCCTTCACCGTTGCTTAGATCGAGTCGCGGTTGGCACTAGAATAGACAGATCTTACGCCAAGCAAGAGCTCAAGCAACCTCAAAATTAGTTGCATTCAAATCATTTCGTAAGGTATTGTTACATACATACATACATATCTTCACGCCAAATCCCTTGCGGGGTAGGCAGAGACAATTGAGCGCCACTTGTCACGGTCACGACATACCTCTTTCGCTTCTTCGACATTCATCAACCTCTTCATACATGCCCTCTTGTTTCGATGGCTTTTTAATTCACCTTCAGCTAATGTTTTATTTATTTTATCATGATAGGCAAGTCTTGGTCTGCCAGGGCCTCTTTTACCCACAACTTTCGCATTATATATCTGGTTCGTCAATCTCTCTTCACTCATCCTTTCGACATGCCCGAACCATCGGAGCATGCCTTTCTTTATTGTTGTACCTATGCTTTCTTTTATACCTACCCTTTTGCGTATTTCGTTATTACTTATACGCATATCCGACGTAAAGACCTCATTTCTACTGCATTAACTCTACTCTCATGCGTATTCTGACATATCCACGTCTCGCTTCCATGCATAAGTTTTGGTATTGTGTATGGCGAGTCGAGCTTTATCACTGACATTTCGACTGGCGATCAGTGACCCTAGGGCCCCATTAACACTATTTCCCGCGTTCACTCTTCTTTCAACATCCCTATCATACTTCCCATCCGCAGTGAAAACACTGCCCAGATATATATTTTCATTTACCTGTTCTAGCGTTTCATCATCAATCTTTATCGTCAAGGTTGTCATCCTTCTTCTTTCAAACACTAATGTTAATGTTAATGTATTTAAACGCATTTATGCTTTAACCAAGCATATAAAAATATACAGTAGGTTATTTTGTCGGTTGTTTCCCTAAAGTAATGTTTTTTCTTTACATCTGACACTTTTGACGTTTGAGTTCTAAGACACGAACTAAGACGAAGTCTTGCTTACTATTTTTTTTCTATAATAGTCCGATCTTTGCCCTCTGACTCTTGGTCTGGCAAAAGTATAGTTGGTCCTGGTCTTGCACTACTAATCTTGGTCTTGGTCTTGCGCAAGAGTCTCGCAAGACTCCTGCTCTGACTAAATATATATATATATATATATATTTCCAATTGTACTAAGGAAACCTTGTAAGTATCTGTCCGCAAACTACTATGTCGACAACTACTGGTCTGATACTGCGGACTTAACCACTAGACCACCGACGATTTGGACTCGGAAGTACCAGGTTCGATTATTGGTCAGGACACAAAAATATTTATTAATGTAAATAAATACACTTAATTAATATTAAATTTATTTGTGATATTTCTCGAGTTTGGTACGCGCTGGAGATATCGACGAGCTTACCACTTTAAATGATTGGCCTATAGGAAAGTTGGCTAAATATGAATCTTTGGCTTTGAATGGCATTCTCTGACAGCCAAACTAGGACATTTAGACAGTATAGATGGTAGGTGCAATATTAAATAAGTCAATATATACTTACTATATAAAAGTATACTATATACATATACACATACCAAATATACAAATAAACACTTACACGATGATGGGATTAATATATAAATAATGATGTTGCTGCAAATGAAAGAGGATATATACATTCTTCTTTTGTCTCAAAGTCCTTTGCAGTTGTAGCCGTAAACCTCTGGAATCAGTTGCCTATAAACATCCGGCAGGCCCAGAGCAGGGCTATCTTTAAAAAACTTGTATATGCACACTACATGAAGTCATAATAAACTTAGTTTAGTTCTGGCGTTGCTGATAATTATACTTGTATTTGATATGGTTATAGATAGTATTACATTTAATTTGATATGTATGTATATTATTATTGTTTATATGTGTAGTTTATATGTATGTATTTGCATGTAGTATTAGTATGTAGATATGAAAATATTATTTATTTGTATGTCTATGTGTATGTAAGTATGTATTAATTTATATATGTCATTATATTGTCTAATTAAGCCTGTAATTGCACCTACCTTTCATTGTTTAATTGCTCTTGTTGTCCCGAAGGTTTGACTGTCATAGAATGCCTAGCGGCATTAAGTCCGCCTTTGTACTTTGTGCAATAAAGATTTAAATAAATAAATAAATATATATATATATAAAGATGTAATATAATTATTATTACCTTTTTTAATTCAAACTGCTCATTCGTATATACATACATACATTTTTTCTCTGCTAATCAATTAAAAAATCCTGCTGACAGTACCTAATTGTTTTTCATCAATATTAAGATTTTTGACAAATTTTGCAGCACAAGGGTTGCCAGCCTGTTTTTTATTTATTGCCAGCCTGATTTTGGCGAACTATTTAATTATTAGAATAAGGTCACGGAATACAATGGGGTGTATCAGGCAAAGCTTTTTGTAGATGTCGCTAGCGGCAATGGTACCTTGTTTACACCTATGACTGATCATTTTTTAAATTTATTTGTAGTTTTACATTTTTATAACAGAAAAATGTATTTCAACTTAACGTTACCTACCTTAAAAGACGAATTAAGTAAGCGAACACCGTCTTTAAAATAAAAAAAGGTTGAATTAATAGAACGGATATTTTGAAATCACCATATATTTGCTTTCGCTTGAAAATCTCGATTTGTACACTTAAAAGCTGCTCACTTCTGCATAATATCCAGAAAATAAAAAAAATCGAGATAAAAATACAAGTTTTCTATGCCTGACAGTTATATTAGGTACCATCTATCATGCGCCATCTATCGTGATAAAAACTTAGTGACACGCCCCATTAGTTAGAAAGGACTGCCTCCGTATTCTAGCGGTTAAGTCCGTGGATTTAGACGCTGAGGTACCGGGTTTTATTCCTGGTCGGGACACAATAATATAAAAATATTTGTGATATATCTTGAATTTGGTACGCTAGAGATATTGACGAGCTTTCCACGTATCATGATGAGCCTATAGTGAAGTTGGCTAGATTTGAATCCGGTTCTTTAATAGCGTTGTTTCTGACCACCCCGCAAGGTATTATACGGTCGCCATGATACTTTACTTTTAATATTAAGGTAGTTAACAGGACAAAAGTTGCCAACCTTATTTTTATTTATTGCAAACTAAATCTTTAGGCTAACCGTATTAAATTTGGATTTAGGTCACAGAAAATCAATCAGACTGCAAATGTATTTAAAATAGCTGTTAATTAATAGCAATATCATCACGACCGTAAGGATTTGTGTGATAGTTAGAAAAACATTACCATTGTGCTTTTTGATTAGGTTGCTTCCCATAACCGCATTTTTTATTATTTGTTAGGTACCTACTAAGATGTCAATTATAAATGAAAATTGTATATTAATGGTAACCTACCTACATATTAAAAAAAGCTGAGGGTTAACTAAATTTCATAGTAGTGTTCTTATAATAAAAATATTCATCCCAAGAAAGAGACAGACTTATAGTGCTAGAGCGAGTAGTAATTCCCATATTTATCTGACACGTTTGGTATCGGAACTCAAATCATTCTACGAGTAAATTGCGTTTCAAAATTATTAATACTTTCTTACAGATTTATGGTAAGAAAGAGAGAGACTCATGGCTGTCAAATGTGCGACACAGAGAGAGTAGTAGGTATTTCTGACAGGATGACTATATATTGAAACGCATTTTATAGGTAGGTTGTTTAATACCGGGGGTTGGTGAGGAATGGGAGGTGCGGCATCCATCCATGCGCAGTTTTCCCGCGCATTTATCTCAAAATAGTGCTGAACGTTACATCGCCGGATGTGCACATCCCTATCAAATACAGGATCAAAAAATAATATTTTTTTTCAAGAAAGATTATTCGAACAACAATGGTAAGTATTGCTGTCCAAAATGCTTGCTCCATGCACACGCTCTCAAGTCGGCCCATGTGTAACATACATAAGCTGTTTTATTGCACTCATACGTAAAAAAATATTTAATGTACAGCCACGCATTCTAACGTTGACAGATTGATCCTATTTCTATTCATTTTAACAACACCAACCAGATAGTGTTATTGTGTTTTTACTATACATTGCCTGTTATTGTTAAACTTAACACACCTGTGGTACAAAATACGCGTAATGTACAAGGAAAATATAAAACCTCGGTTTAAAATCCTTAGTAGAAAAACGGCTACCTACGACTTGGCACTTGTATTTTTATTTGATCATATTTCAGACTATTCTTAAATTTCAATTTGTTTTGAATTATAATATACATTGCTTCTTATTGTTAAACCAAACTCATCCTTAGTACAAGTTAACACGCAATGTGCATAAAAATATGATAAAATATTGACGGTTAATGAATATTACATTGCGTCTTGCGCAACAGATGGTCATTATTACTAACTTTGTAGGGCGCAATGTATCGGTTGGATCATTGAATTCTATTGTAATACTATTATTTTTCTCTTCGCCCATTCTTATCCTTGTCGATTGTCAACGTGCATTTCATTTTTCATTAATAAAAAGTTTTTAAAATGTCTCCAAAATGAAATAGGCACCTGGGTAGGTAGTTAATAAACCATGTTTTAAAACTGATTTTTTATTTACTTTATTACTTAACTCATTAAATTACCTAGCTTTAAGTAAAAAAATACTACTATTTTTTTAAGTTACGCGATCTTTTCATTTTTTCTGTACTATCGCTGCACATTGCGTGTTTTTTTAAAACAAGCTCGTGTTTGGTTTAATAAAAAAATGCAATGTATAACGAATAATAAACTAAGTCGCGCGGACATGTCAAAACTTGCTATTTTACGCGCCAATATTTGAATCGCCTCGCGTGCAAATAGATATCTACGTAAGGGAAACTGAGCGCGAAGTTTGAATGTGAAGGAATGGTCACGTGATATTCACGGACGCCATCTTGAGTATTTCTATTGGGTGCATTTTTTTTCAATCGCATTTCGTGCGTCATCGTGTCAAGGTGTTTTTTTTTTGTGAGCTCCCGAAATATATTTTCGCATTTTTTGTTTTTTTTTTTGTTACAATTACTTTGGTGAAACAAGGAATCGTGATTTAATGCCTGGGTAAGTTACGCACTTGTTTTTATAATTATGTTCAACTATTTGTGTAGGTACATAGGTAGGTACTTATTTGAATTACCTTGAAGTCAACTTACCTACCTATAAGGCGTTACATGCGTCTGTTTTTGTTACTCCCTCAAAATAAAATATCGTAGACAAAGACTTCTATGTACTAGTAGTACATAGAAGTCTTTGATCGTAGATAAACATAATTTTACTGAAATTTTAAAAGCAACGGTTTTTTACGAAAGGTTTAAGTGTTCGTAAGTTTTATCTTTATTTAAAAAAAAAATAGGTAGGTGAATAGAGAGCTGAAATAGTCAAACTTTGACCCCGTAGGTTTATGAGCCACACTAAGAGTGCATAATTTATCTGATGTGATCCTCCAGGAGAAAACTGAGGTGAGTGTGAGGAAGACCCATACCTATTTATGATCCTAGCCACTGACTGACTGAGCCAAATGAGTTTTGTACAAAAAAATGTCTATAATATAGAGCCAGGAATGGTTGTTTTCATCAAACATTAAATATATATACGCCATTTTGTTCTTCCCTTGTCTAAGAAGTAAAAAGAAAAAAAATAGGTTATCATCATCACTCTTCCGTGATGGTCAGAAACCACGCGAAGTAGTGGAATCACATTTATCTAACTTTACTATAGGCCCATTAATTTAAGTGGCAAGCTCATCGGTGTCTATACGGTATCAGAATCGAGAAATATCACAAATAAATTTATTAAATTATTGTATCCCAACCAGGACTCGAACTCGTTACCTACAGTCGTCACATCCAAAACTTTTTTTTTTTTTTTTATACTAGCACGACATGTGACCCTGCGCCCACCTGATGGTAAGTGGCGCGCAGGGTCCATGAATGTTAGCAACTGAAATCAGACCCTTATATCCGACATCAGTCCCTAACACTATGCCGGCTTGACTAGATGCCTTTTCACACTTCGCTTGAAGGACTCCAGGTTATAGGAAAGTGGAAACACAGAGGCTGGAAGAGCATTCCACATCTTTATTGTGCGACAGATGTATGAGTCACCAAATTTATAGGTACGCGAAGGGATAGTGACTACGGTATGTGGGTGCATATTCTGACCTGTGCGTGTGGTTCGATTGCGGAATGGGGAGGAAGGAATTAGGTTATAGAGCTCTTCAGAGCACTCACCATAGTATAGCCGGTAGAACACGCTCAGAGAAGCTACATCTCGGCGAAGCTGCAGGGATTCGAGAGTTCCAGATATTCGATATATAACTCGAAGGCAGTAAGGGAATAATACAAAATAACATAGCGTAGGTATTGTTAATTTTAACTTTGCTATGTAACTGCCTCCGTGGTCTAGCGGTTAAGCCGTGGGTTAGACTCGGAGGTACCTACCGGGTTTGATTCCTGGTCGGGGCACAATAATAATTTATTAATATAAATAAATCAATTTAATAAATATTTAATTTATTTGTGATATTACTCGAGTTTGGTACGCTAGAGACATCGACGAGCTTGCCACTTGTCATGATTGGCTTATTATAAAGGTGGCTAAATGTGAAGCCGCTTCTTTCTTCTTTCTTCGCTGCGGATGCGGTCGTGATGATACTTTACTTTACTTTTTACTTACTATGAGGTGTAAATGGTTATAAAAAAAATAATATAAAAAATACCGAGTCCCTATTTTTAGCGAACTATAAATGACTGTACGTACACCTTGATGACGTCATCGTTATTGCGCTTACGCTACAAATTCTTACGCTTCTAAAATATGTTGATCAAATAATATAACACTTGATTTGTAAGGTATAGAAACATAATTCTGGTTAATTCGGCCTACTTTTGGCCCTCGCGCTCTCCAGACGGGCGGCGCGGGCGCTGACGAATGTTTGATGTCAATTTATTATTGATCCTTCCATAGGTAGTATATGTATAGGCAGATAAAAATAACCATAGCTTAAAAATGCACAAAAAATATTTTTTATAAAGCACAATCAAGTATAAAAAAATAATTTAGCATTTGTTATCTTGGTTTTTGGTTTAGGTTTTGACTCCTTTTCGTTTTTGTTTCGACATGAATTTATGAAAAAAAAAGATATTATCACTTCTGCGGTGGTCAGAAACCACGCTTATAAAGAACCAACTTTACTATAGGCCAATCATGAGAAGTGGCAAGCCACACTGGCCAGACGTGTTGGCAAGGTTCTTGTCATTTTTTAATGACAATTTATATTAGTGGAACTGGGACCGTCGGCTTAACGTGCTCTCCAAAGCACGGGACGATGGTGTTGTAAACCTTTCAACCTACCTCTGTAGGATTCTAACGAAAGCATTCTTACAACCGAGCCACAACAAGCCATTCACAAATGGTAAATCATAGGTATGACATTTTACTCACCAGAAGAGATTCAAAAATACAAACTTTGTTACAAACAAAAATGTCAGCTGGCTGCTATCACTGAAAACTGTATCTATAACATTCGATAACTTTGCGTGCTGTCAAATATCGTCGCTAAATAGTTTGCGAAAATCGCAAATTTAAAAGATAAAGCTCGTCAATGTCTTTTGCGTACCAAACGTAAGAATATAACAAATAAATTAATATGAATTAAATTTATGTATTTAAATTAATACTTAAATATTATTGTGTCCCTATCGGGAATCGAACCCGATACCCCCGAGTCTAAATCCAAAGTCAAAGATAATAAAAAAAAAAAACTTTTTTTTAGAAGAAAATAAGATTGCAGTGTTGTAAAATGACAAAGGGTATTTCTCATATACATGTCTTGCGACATTCTATGAACTTGGCCACTATATTTTCAGAATAATTCTCACACTACTACGAGTGCTACTGGCGGTAGAATAATTGTAGAGAGTTTAAGAAATTGTATGAACAACCAGTTACCAATAGACAAGATCGAGATTGAAATATTGGAAATGTCCACCGAAAATGATGACATATCCAACAACAATGTCCAGACACATGTTAACAATGCAATCACAAAATATTTTAAAAAAGAAAACAAAAAAAATGAGATAGCTTCATTTATTATTGAAACAAATAATGGTACACCAAAGAGTAAATTATTACCGAATCCATTTTCGACACCACATTTAACTGTGACACCTTTAATCAGAGCCAAAGAAGAGGAACTTTCTAAACTACGTATACTATTGACGCTAACAGATGACATGTACGTGATTGAAGCTCCATCTATGATTTTACCATACGTTTATGCGAAACCTGCAAAAAATTCTTTAAAACAAGTTGTTGACAACTTGGGAACGCAATTGAAAATTAAGGAATATCTAAAAGCTGAACATAATGCGGAAAATTTGGAAGAAGACGAGTCCAAGATGGATGTCGATGAAGGCGTAGGTGAAAATGTCAGTGATAAAATAGGTACGTAAAGTTGGTGGTCTTTAGAACGACCATCATCATCAATAGGGCTCCTAAACACAGTATTTAGTACTGTTGGAGATGAATTTGGCCTTTACTCGCCAAACCAGCACCAGAATGTTAAATTAGGGCTCTATTCAGGAACATTGTTCTAAACCTTCAATAAATAAATAATTAATAAAGACGCGTCTTTAAACCAGCCAAAGTCGATCACAAGGCCTAAACGCTATTTATTTCCTCTCCCGGCCACAAACAGTGAGGCCATGGATTACTTAGATCAGTTCCCTTTTTCTAGAGCCGTTTTTTGGGATCCAGTCATTTGGTCCATTATTTATTACTTGAACTTAACAGTTGTCCTGACGCTATAGCTGACGGAAAAATCTGGAGACACAAAGGTTGGCAAATATTTCTGCCATCGTATAGGCTTCGCATACAGATCGATAATGTTTTTATTTAATATTTAAGTAGTTTTTTATCTGATTATGAATTATTTCAAAAATTTATTACTGAAAATATTGTGTTTATTTTAACTTTAGATAATAATCAGAATGGAGATATTAAGATGCAAATCGATGAACAAGAAACGGAAAATCAATACAACAAAGACACACAAACTGACCAAATATATGAAAATTTCAATGTCTATTCGCCTTTAACGAAGTTTTTCACGGACATTGGTACTAATTTAGTCACCGACTATATGAAAAATGAAGTTGTTGAAGTAAGGAATAATGGATATAAAAAGAAAGTTGTTGCTAATAAAATGTCTAACAATTTGAAGCAATGTTTGATGTGTGATTTTAAAACGGATTCCTTAATGGTTTTGGCGCATCATATTAATATGCCTCATGGCAGAGATTTCTTGCAAAAAAACAACTTTTGCACAGCTGTTGGTGACAATGTGACTGTAGCTTCTACAGCGTTTTACATAGATATGTGTGAAAAAAAGAATTTCACCAGATATCTCTGTTCCTATTGTCCTTTTGAAAATAACCAGAAAAACAAAACCCATGTTCATGTAAAAAATTGTTTGAATAAATTCGACTTAAATCTGAACTTGGGTCCACCAGAAACTTGGGATCCACCAGCTAAACTGATTAAGGTATGTGCTTACCTTTTTTACTATTTCAATTGTAAATTTTATTTCATCATCATAGCCCTTAGAGCACAAGAGTCCCAGACCTCCACTGTTGGACATGGGCCTTCCAAAACATATTTCTGGAGAATTTGGACTACAGGCTTATATGTAGTGCAGTATAATTTTAAGTCTTGTAATATATTTATTTGCACCCTGTCAAAGTATTCTCATTTTTCCAAAGGTTATATGTAGTTACACTAATTTGAGTTTTTGTGCTTGTTTTTTGTTTTATGTATTTACTTAAATAAATAATTTGATGACAATTTAAATTACAATTTAATAACAATTCCAGAAGTTTATGTAAACAAATATAAGATAGAGCAGGCATTGATACAACATATTTGTTCTTGTCTACGCCATCTACTTTGTTCATCTTCTCTTGTCGAAGTTGGGTTTAACACTTTCGAGGCGATTTTTAAATGTCACCGATGAGTTTGATATCACCAGTGAGAAGAATATCACTGGTGACTAGGAAATCATTTTGGTTTAGTCATATTCGTATGTGCAGTACCAACTTACAAATAACTTCTCATACAGCCGGTTTCTCGAAGCTCTACTTAATTATTTTCTAGCTAAGAAATCATTATCATGTTTCACGAATAAATTTATTTAATTATTTGTTATTGCCTTGTGAAACTCTAAATTGACAACTTCCCACACATTTGTGTAAATCATAGTTCTCTTCTTAATTATTTCTTAGGATATGTTTGTGAAACGCATTTCTTGCAAAACCTGATTTTTAATTAAGTAATAATTAAGTACCAAAAATACGTTCGAGAAACTGGCTGATAGCCTTTGTATGTCGCTCAACGATGGACGTAGGACTCAAACTAGGCTGAGGTTCATCTGCAGCTGCACCAATGTCTTCAACAGTTTCGTCATCGCTTTCTGAAGAAATAATATTCATGGGAATATATCCCTTCCCGTTTGGATTCTTGTCTTGTTATATATATGTATATTATACCGCGTAATTGTTAAAAGAGCAAATATTTCTTCTAGGCTTTAGGTGTCGTTGGTAGAACCCCTTTTTGAAATAAGTTATTTATTTAAAAAGTAATAATCATTATCCGAAAAACAAAACATTATTAATTGATCTCGCTCACAGCTGAAAGACGAAATAGAGAGAAAAACAATTACGTAAGTCAACTTTTGCGCGATCGTCGACCTCTCGCCTACTTGTTAAGGGTGGGTATGAGTAGCGATATTTTTGGGAAAACTTCTCTGCGCCGTAACTTAAGATTTTATTACCGAATAATTTATTTTTATTGAGTATTTTCTAGATTATAACATAAAAATATTTGCCCTTTAACAAGTTTCACGTAGTAAATGTATTTGACTATAATATACTGAATAAATTTTAAATTATAGATGGCATCGGAGTCACGAAAAAGGCCTCCAAATCAAAATAGTCGTAGGCGAGGTTTGCTTAAACAAACCCTTCAGTATAAACAGGTTATTTTTTAGAACATTTAGTGCTTGTATTGGCTAAAACTAGCTTTTGGTGAACTTAGAAGAGTTTTCTGCTTTTGCATCTCTCTCTCGCACAAACCAATGTTTTCGAAGACTTTTCAACTCTTGAGTGTATGAGAATTGTATCCTTGGCGCCGCATCAGACTAGTTTTATTTCATGGATACATGGATAAATTACTGTCAATAGTAAAATAGGAATGCGATAATAACAAAGTATGTAAAGTTTACACACCCTCTTACACACACTCACACACTTACATCATACACAAAAAGAGGATCTCAACCACACAATTTTTTTTTTTTGTGTACAAAAAAATGTTTCTTTTTTTTATTATTTTGTTTTAAAAAATAATAATATATTTAAAAGGGTGTCTGGGCGTTGACTGTCGACGGACAGACCTATACATATAGGCTTAGTTCGGCTGCAAATGTCTGTTTTTCTGTACCAAAATGCATAATGAAATATGTTATTGTTTTCATATTTTATTTAAACATCATTGTATCCTTGATGAACTAGTTGTATCAGCCTATAGGCCAGACATCTTAGAGTTTTCTCTTGCGCCCACCTGATGACAAGTGGCACACACGGCAATTCGAGCTTGATCCCGAAACGTGTGTGCATGCACTTTACTGGGTTTATCGGCACAAGCGGTGGATATTTCCCACATCAGTACGCCTATTTGTTGTTCTCGTTGTAACTATTTGCCATTTGCAATGATGTCACATACAATTTTTTACTTTCAAGGAGAACTAATATTGTAAGCTTGCCATGGTTATATTTATTATATAAAAAACACCGCTTAAAATAAGACTTACTAAGACGTTCTTCATCTTTGAAAATGCTGGATTGTGCGAGACAGCTTAAGGTCTTTTTAAAGTTACGCGGATTTGCGCCCGTACGTGTATGGCGGCCACACTATCGTTTCATACTAGCTTTTTCTATCACACGCGTGCGGGGCAGTACCGTGTTGAATTCTGCATGTGGGTATAAATCCGCGTGACTACGAAAATGCCTTTATTGGACTAGTGCATGTTGTTTTTTTCGCTTATTTGCTTTATATTTATAATAAACTGCCTTTGTGGTCTAGCGGTTAAATCCGTGGATTTACACTCGAAGGTACCGGGTTCGATTCCTGGTCGGGACACAAAAAAAAATATTAATGTAAATAAATTGTACATTTAATTAATATTTAATTTATTTGTGATATTTCTCGAGTTTGGTACGCTGGAGACATCGACGAGCTTGCCACTTGTCATGATTGGCCTATAGTAAAGTTGGCTAAATGTGAATCCGCTTATTTATAAGCGTGGTTTCTGACCACCCCGAAAGGGAAACGGTCGTGATGATACTTATTTATAATTTGCAGAATAATCAGAAATAAATTACGTTTCGATGGTAGGGTCAGATGGGCCTGGATAATCAGAAATTAATTAGATTAAGATGGTAGGGTCATGTGTCAGATGATAACGTTTAACATGTTTTAGAAATATTATAAAAAAAACTGTCCATTAGTCTATACTAATAAGGCAAATCAAACAGACAGACACATAAATGACTTATTTATGTGTGAGTAATATCATACGAAGTTCATTCGATTGTTGCTTAAGTCAACACGTTTTATCTATTTTTATTTATCATCTTTTTTTTCATCAAATAAGTAAAATGTATAAAATATAGTAAATGAGCAAAGTATACCAAATGAACACAATGAATTAAATAATAAAATAATAATGATAAAATAATTGATAGAAAAACAAAAAATGAATGAAAGGAATGGAATGGTTTTTTTAAAATGATTATATTTAATAAAAACATACAATCAAAGCTTTTTTTAAAAAAAAAAACTTTTATTAATTATGTCATCATCTGAACACGACAGAAAAACTATCGAATTCTTTTACGAGCGAAGACGGGTTAAACAGCTAGTTAATAATTTTGCAGGCTAATGTTCAGACTTTTATTTGCGAGTTGTGTGATGAGTTTTTGGCCGATCCCGTTCAGTTGCGGCGTCACATGTTATACAAACATAATGTACGGGTCAGTGGCAAAGGGAACGATATCCGGCCACCATTGCAATGCCAATATTGCAAAAAAAGGTAAGAATACTTTAAAATAATAAAAAAAACTTATTTTATTGATAACACTAATGTTTTTTTTTTACTATATATTACTGTGCAATTAAGTTATTTGGAAAATAAAATATGCTGTTTTCGGACCAAACAAGTCCTTTAGTACTAGAGCTGTAATTTTTTCCAACTTTTTTTTTTTTTTTTAAAGGAATTGTATGTTTATTATATATATATATTGTTTCAGCTTTAGTTCTTTGAATAATATTTAGTTTTTGTATACTTATTGAAAATTTTATAATATTTGTTATTTTTATAGACAATAAAGGCTACTGTGGTAATGTGGTGGTCGCCTATAATAGGTGCAACATCTAACTTCTGATTTAGTATTGAGTACAAATAAGTGTGTGATGTTAGCACTGTTGGCTACCCTATTATAAATAAATAATTATCCCAAATCACCATACAAGATGGAAGGTGTCCTTTCTTAGCATTCTATGGAATCACCGTGCGGTTGCCGGGTCCATCGTGTGTAGGAAAAAGTCAGAGTTAAAGTCAGTAAAAAATTACGTCACTAAACAGCAAACTTAAAATTAATTAAGGCTGAGTTTGCATCAAAATCAATTTTCTGTAATTGTCACGATTAAATTTAAAAATGGCGCTGTGCTGTTAAATACCAAAATAAGATTCGAAGTAAATTAATATACATTTAATGTAAATTAAAAGCTACCTAAATATAAAAATTCGAAGATACAATAATATTGAAATAAAACAGATTAAAAAACTAATTATAAATAAAACTAAACTAAAAATACATATGAAATTAAAACTATTCTACAAAATAAACTAAGGACTTACCACCAGGGAGGGTACCTAAAACGCTCGCCGCATGCATTTATGGCATTTTGGGTCGCCACACTCTTGAAAAAATCGTTTACCTAGCTCTTTTACGAATTTGTGGGTATCAAGAGAATATACCCCCATTGTTTCAACCCCAAATGCCACAAAGTTATAACTTTTAATGCTATTATATTTTATGTGCTTTTGAATTCGGCTGTATGAGCAGCTGAACCGGCTTTTTTTGATGAAGAGGAAATGTGGCAAGCGGCACAGGTATCCACACAGGTGGCATCTCAAATTGATTTTCACTCACTAATATCATAATAATCCTATGCTATAATAGCTATTTGTAAATATTTTAATTTTATTATAATTTTTAATATTTTTAATATTTAATTTGTATTTTTTTTTTAGTAATTAACCCACTGTTTTGGAGGAATGAACTGTACAAATAATATAAAATCTTTTTGGCTTAAGATCTAATAATTTATAATATTGTAATTTTTATATCCTAGTTAGCTGTGATTTTTTTTTAAATAAATAAAATAAGAATAATATACTAAAATAATATAAGTATATTTTTTTGGATATTTTAAGATTTTTCTGCGGATTTGGACTAGAATTACATTTGCTTGGAGCACACGCGTTTGTGACAAGCAACTTACGCGAAGCCGCCAACACTCAAAAAGACAAGGGAAAGTGTCCGATTTGTGGAGTTGTAAGTATTTTGCTCATTTATTGATTTAATAAAGGTATTTATCTACTCTCGTATCGTAAAATGCGAATTACAAACTTCAAAACGAATTTATATTGACATACTTTATAAACATACTGCTGAAATTTAAAAATAATAAATAACACTTTTTCTCTAACAAAATAATGTTATATTTCATTTTAAAAATAGAATCATACATATTATATAACACTTATTTTTTTTTAAGGCAAAGGTTCCATTACAAAAAAGTTTTGATTCCAATTTTTTACTTGTCTATGGCAGCGCCCGCCATAGCGCGTGCGCGGTCATAAGCTAGGTTTTGGCGCCATTTCATTGTTTAGGACTTATGTATACCAAAGTCATTTAAAAAAAAATAAAAAAAAATTGGCGCCATTCAATACGTTTTGTTGTAAAGCTGTTCGTGTGTTTTTTTTATTCTTGCTTAAAATTCTTACTCTTTTAACTTGTATCTTTTATTTAGTAGGTTCAATCCCAATATATGAGAGTAGATAAATTAGTGTATGAAACTGCACATAACTAGGTATTAAAACACTCGTGTGATACTATAGTATAATAAATATAGTATAGTAAATGGGTATATTATGTAAATATTTATGTATGTTTATAAATATATATTTACTGTATGTAAATTTATATATCTATTTATTTTCATTATTGTTTAATATGACATATGATATACCCAGTGAAAGGTATAGCAACCTTTGCATTTAGTTTTATATTTATTCTCTCCTTCTAACTCTGCACCACACAATGTCTTATGTCGTTCTCTCAAAGGTTAGCTGTTAAAGAATACCTACAAGGTTAAATTAAGTTCGCCTATGTACTGTGCGCGGTGGTGGCTTGGTTGTAAGAACGCGTACCTTAAATCCTACAAAGGTCGGTTCAAACCCCTCCGGCATGTACCAATGAGAAATGCACTTTTCTTACGTACATTTGTCATAGATTTACAACACCACCGTTCCCGTGCCTCGGAGAGCACGTTAAGTCGTCGGTCCCGGTTCCACTAATACCAACTTGTGGAATCGTTAATAAATTGTCATAAAAAATTGTCATCATATCCTCGCCAAGCCGTTTGGCCAGCGTGACGAGTGTAGGCCAAATTCTCCAGATATATGATCTGGAAGGCCCATCTCCAGCAGTGGAGGTCTAGGACGCTGTGTTCTAGGGGCTGTAATGAATGAATGAAAAATGTACTTTATTTTGTTTTGTATATTTTAATGTTATTTATTATTATTATTAACAATATTGCACAAAGGACAAATGTCGCTAGACATTCTATACTGGTCTAACCTTTGAGATAATTAAAAAGTGTAAATTTAATACAAGATACCCTAGTAGAATAGTTCCGCCTCATACCATTGGCATAGCATATATATTTGGCTATTAAAATAAAATTTATTTATTTAAACTTAAAATTTATTTAAATTAAGAATTAAAAAAAAATCTTGAGTATAAAATGTTTTTACAGTTTAAAATAATATTTAGAATCAAAAAGTATTGAATAAGAAGGTAATAATAATAAATGTTATACTAATATAAATGTATATATATATATATATTAATAATAATAATTATTAGTATAACATTTATTATTATTACCTTCTTATACGATACTTTTTGGTTCTAAATATTCTTTTAAACTGTAAAAACATTTTATAATCAAGTTTTTTTTTAAATTCTTAATTTAAATAAATTTGTAGGTAGTTCCCTATATATATATATTATATATATATATAATATATATATATATATTATATATATATATATATATATAATGTTTTGTATATATAATGTAAGTCTGACCAATAAATTTGCATGCTGTATCCATGGCTAATTTGATTTTGATTTGATTATAAGGCAGGTGCGGTCAAGACGTAAATATACTGTAATAATATTAATTTGTATTATAATCTATTTATCTGTATTTTTTTTTTATATTATTCTTTAGTTAGAAATGCGTTAAAACCTCTTAAAGAAATATAAACTGTCTAAAATATATGTTTTGTTGTCCTAATAGATGCAGAACCGACTTCTCACGCACATGTCGTCTGGGCACAATTTTACGCTGAAAAACGTCTTTTTAGCCTACAAATGTGCCCGTTGTCAAGTCACCTTTGACAGATACACCGATTTCGAAACACATGTATTTATAGTACATGCTCCGAAGAGTATTTAAAAAAAATATTTTCCTATTTCGGAATTACGGATTGCAATCCCGCAAAACGAAATCCCGCTCCACTTATTGGTCTGCGAGATCCCGCGGATCTATCAATTAAGAAAAATAGCGCTAATCTTTTTTCAAAGTTGCAAACTTAGATTAGATAGATAGATATGATCATAGCGAAAAGTGATACAGATGCAGTGCATAATGGTTTTCCAACGTATTTTATCGGAAATGTTCGTATTTATTGTGCTCTCTAACTTTGCTTCAGTACAATATAATTTATCATTTTGACATTTGACACTAAATAATAAAGGAAATGATTATGACACTTATTTAATACAATAATTGATTAACACTTCGGGTGGCGTCGTATTCGGATTGAGACCCGAATTTTCCCGATGGAAGTACATTGTGCACTATATCTGTAAAACATATGTGTTGATTTAGTAATTATAAGATTGGAAGAAACAATTAATAATATATATATTATTGAGCTGCATGACCCAAAGATACTTTCCACCGATCGTCACTATTACCCTAGAATAGTACGTGAAGCTATCGAAATAAAGAAACACAAAAATTTCAATCGAGAGGGGGGTTATAAGCTATTTTCATCGTAGAATCCAGTAATCAATAGGTTTCGACGCCGGGAAAAATTGCCCGGTGTCGCCAAGGATATTGTAAGTGTCATGTGTCGTGATTTCTAAAAACTTTATAAGTGATAAGTGGGTAGGTTTACATCTACCGCCCAGTATGTACGAGACTACACCGCATAGCTTCAGTCGACCCGTGACCACGGCCAATGCAACTTGGCTGAAACGTCGCGTCGGGAGAAATATGTCTCTAAGGTAAATCGCGTAAAGACCCGTTAAAATTATAAAAAAACTATTATGAATATGCGCGAAAGTTTAAAAAGATTAAATATATATATTATTTAATGAGTACAATATCTTTATTCTAGCAACCCTATTTGCAGGCGATGGTGACACGTTATTATTTAAATTATTTTTAATGATTCTACTCCTGTTAGTGGAAGACTGAGCAGAGAAGTGGTCGAGTAAGCTGTTAGAAAAACTAGCAGCTTATAATAGCTTACATCCCTATTCTAACTCTTTCAGCACGGACAGTATTAAGCGTGCGTTATTACAACAAAAAAATCTAGCGGTCTCCAAATTCTGTTTAGTCGCTCCGAAACGCCCTCGATAGCACTTAGTTATTATCTTTATTACATTGTTAGGACTAGTAATGAAAAAAAAAACCCTTTAAACATTAAAACATTAGAAAACGAGTATGCAATTTATATTTTGGATTTTTTTCACTATTTTTACGAGACATTTTAGACCTTAATGACCTCAAAGTTATGAATAAAACTTTTAATATTAAAAGTATTTTTGTCGTGCTAAAGGGCTAAGACGTTTCATTAACGGCTCCTCCACTCGAACATTTCCTTTCTGCTGTCAAACGAAAATGAAGTGTCTGTAATAGTTACGTTTATTGTTAAAAATAGATCCAATCCTATAAGTTTTATTTTGAAGGGCAGCCGTAAGCTGGTACATTAGACGTCATTTTGAATTTGAATCGTCTCAATTACAGATACTTAATTTTCGTTTGACGCGTGTATGAGTAGTTTTAAACACACAGTCACAATAACTACTGGACAAAATAAATATAATAAATGTTGCTTTTTTGAACACAAAACTTGTTTTACTATGATTATGTATTTAGTTGAAGATTGCGGGATTGACACTCTAACACACTAATCCCGCAAATAAAATGCGGGATTGAAATATCTTTTTGGGAAATATTAATAAGAAGATTAATTAATATATATATAATTAAGATCATAAAGCAAGCGTCGAAAATATAAAACGATTTGCAAGTTACATATTTTCGACGTTTGCTGTAGAAACGATTGGCGCGTTTTTACTGTCAAAAATTAAGTATTTGCATTCAGAGGGGAAATGTTGCCAGTGTATTGGGCACCATGCGGCAAGGACTTGTCAGATTTGGCTGAACTAAATTTTTTTGTAAGTTTTTTTTTTTCTATGTTAAGTATATTAAGTTTTTATTGTAATATAGTTAATTTAATTTAGGGTTTTTTCTTATTATAATAGTATAGAAGGTAAATTTATGTTAATTGATAAATAATATATATTAACTGCTTCCGTGGTCTAGCTTAAGTCTGTGAATTTAGACTCCAGAGGTAACGGGTTCGATTCCTGGTCGGGACACAAAAATATTTATTAATGAAAAAAAATACATTTAAATAATATTTAATTTATTTGTGATATTTCTCGAGTTTGGTACGCTGGAGACATCGATAAGCTTGCCACTTGTCAAGATTGGCCTATAGTAAAGGTGCCAAATTTGAATCCGCTTATAAACGTGGTTTCTGACCACTCCGAGAGGAAAACGGTCGTGATGATACTTTTTTTTTTTCATTGATTTTATTTTTGATGTCTTTCAATTGTTCTTTTTTTTAAATAGTTTTCCATTACCTTCATTACAGCCCCTAGAACACAGCGTCCTAGACCTCTACTGTTGGAGATATAAAATATATCTGGCGAATTTGGCCTACACTCGCCACGCTGTCCACACGGGTTGGCGAGGTATCGTTGTAAATTTTTAATGACAATTTATTAACGATTCCACAAGTTGGTATTTGGTGGAACCGGGACCGACGGCTTAACGTGCTCTCCGAGGCACGGGAACGGTGGTGTTGTAAATCTATGACAATGTAAGAAATTTTGATTTTTTATTGCTACATGCCAGGGCCAGGCTGAACTGACATTGTAGGATTTAAGGTAATAAAAAAAAGTTGAACTATCTTTTATTTGTAACATTTATTTACTTGTCATAAAAAAAAAACACGTGATTGTTTATAAAACATGGCTGATATTGTGTTCACATGCATTGAGTTTTAGCAATGTCTATACACTATATCCATTACTTTTCGACACTGTAATGCTAAAATTCGTTTGGTGAGCCTACTTAATAAAATAATATACTAATTTGCTATTATAAAATTAACGGTTTGTATGGAGAAGCAGTTTGTGCGTTGGTGGTATTTTTTTGTGTCCCGATCCGATTGTGTCCAGGAATCGGAAGTCCGCACACTTTACCACTAGACCACGGAGACATTCTACAGACATAATCCTAGTATATCTCATATAAGAAATAATGTTATATACATATAATCTACTCGTACAAAAACTGCATTATAATTGGACGCAGTTACGGTAAAAAAGGATTCAATCGTCAATTTTTCAGTTATTTAATTATGAATTTTAATCAGGTCCTTAAAATAGGTCCTACGGTTTTAACCTTTTTATAACTATGAAAACTAATAATAATGCGTCTTATTGCTTCTGGATATAATGTTGCTGTTACAGCGTTTGTTTCCCTACTATTTAAAAAAAATAATAATAATAATAAAATTCTTTATTGCACACAAAATATACAATATAAAGTGTTGTACATAGGCGAGCATAATACCATGAAGGTATTATCTACCAGCTAACCTTTGGGAGAGTGAGAGATTAATATTATGGGTGCAGAGTGTGAAAATGGAAATAATATAGTAAAAACCACAATAATACGCCCACAACTACAACGTCCAGAGGGAAATAATTGTGAAATCATTGCATTGAACAATAAAAAAAAAGGTGGTAAAGTAGGTAGCGGGAAAAGATGTGAAAAGAGTGGCAAGAGGGGACAGTGAGAAGAGTCAGCCATATCATAAAATATAATTTAAAGTATTGCAGTCTACGAAATAGTAAATAATATATTTGTAAGTCATCTTAGTTTATTTATTATTGAGAATTAAATAACGTGATCACTCGTGAACTCGTTATATTTATTTATTTATGATGATTTAAGCTAAAATAACCCTAGCTCAAAGCCTTCTCCTTCCGCTTCCTCACATAACTCTCTTCTTTCAATTCCCTCGCATCATTCTTCCTTTGTGTCAAACTCTTTTGCAGTTGTTGCTGCGAATTTGTGGAACAACTTGCCCATAAATATAAGACAAGCATCAAATCGAGCTCAATTTAAAAAAGATGGTCTATTTGCATTTCTTAAATGGCTCCTAACAAGAGACCTACTTAGTGTATGTATGTATGTGTTTATGTGTGTATATAATTAACATATTGTTTATTGCTTACAATGTGATCGTTTAGTTATAATATATTGAATTTTTACTTGCACCTACCGTTCACTTTAAATGCTTTATCTGTCCCTAAGGTTGGCTGTCAGAGAATGTCTAGCGGCATTAAGCCTGCCCCTTGTACATAGTGCAATAAAGTTTTAAATAAATAAATGATGTATATTATATCAAAAACTTTCCAAAATACCGTTTTTGGCATATTATAAATGTATTAAATGTTGGACTAATCCAAATTATTGAATAAATAAAAAAAAAAATAAAAAAAAAAGTTAATGTGGATTGGATCCTTTCTACGTAACTACGTCCAATTGTTATTATTTTAAATATTCAATAAATATATCGTGAATTGTGGTAAAAATAACTATTTAAAACTCCGATTAAACTATACTTTAATAAATAAAAATATCTTTTTAATTATTAATAAGAAATATACTTTAAAAAGTAAAGTATATCATCACGACCGTATCCCTTTAAAGGTGGTCAGAAACCACGCTTCTAAAGAAGCGGATTTAAGTGACTAAAGCGTTAGTAATGATAGTACATCTTATTCAGCATATCATGACTTTTGGTTCGGTCTTGAAGTATGGACTCATCGTATGGGGTAACTCAACAAAGAAGTGTGTTCAGGCTGTGTAGATTTGGACCATTTGTCCCTTTAAACCCTTATTTAAACAGCTAAAATTATTAACTATGGCTTTAATGAATTCTTGAAATAGGAATATTTGTCAATAAAAATAATAGATACAGATATTAAAACACTCAATGTCACTTCGTCAGTTAATTTATCTCCTCTGCCGTCTGGCCCAACTCATCATCTAGCTACAACATCTACTCTCCTCGACCTCATATTTACATCACGTCCTGATGTTGTTGCCAGCCACGGTCAACTCCTTGCTCCCTTCTCCCACCACGATCTCGTCTTCGCCTCGTACAAAGTGAGACCACCTAGGTATCGCCCGCCGACAGTAGTGATGCGTCATTATTCTCGAATGAACATGACTAAACTGCGGGAAGACGCAGCTCGTATTGATTGGGATTCCTTACTTACTGCCAATAAAATTGAAGATATGGTAGACATATTTAATCGCGAGCTGCTCAAGCTGTATGATGCTCATGCTCCACTTCGACCCACAAAATTAAAGCGGGCACCTGCTCCATGGATGACGGAGGATGTACGAATGGCAATGAAGAGACGAGACCGTGCTTACCGAAAGTATAGACGGAACCGCTGTGATGATAATCTGTCTGCGTATAGGGTTGCGAGGAACCGCTGCAATCAGGTATGCAGAATTGCCAAACGTCACTACTTCTTTGAAAACATAACCAACAAATCTTCTTCAAAAATATGGCAATTCTTCAATTCACTAGGGCTGGGGCGCTGTCGCGGTCAAGTCAATCTGGGTTCTGTGACACCTGATCAACTTAACGCTCATTTTTCTGCTGCTCCAGTGCTGGACAGTGTTGTAAAAACTAGTACCTTGGCCGAGATTGCTGAGATGTGCATGCCTGATGATGTTAAACCATTTTACCTGACAGAGGTTTCTAGTGATGTTGTTCTTAAGACGATAACCTCAATAACTTCCAAAGCAGTAGGATGTGATTCCATAAGTCGTGTTATGATCATTACCATAATTGACCTCCTTTTACCTATTTTATGTCATATTATTAATTTTTCCCTTACTTCTGGTCAATTTCCCTCTCAATGGCGCAAAGCTTATATTATCCCACTTCCGAAAATTTCTTCACCTACACTTCCTACCCATTTTAGACCAATATCAATTTTACCTTTCTTATCTAAAGTCCTTGAGTCTGTTGTCCATAAACAGCTGTCCCAATTCCTAGGTGTTAATGATCTTTTAAACCCCTACCAGTCTGGTTTCCGTTCTGGTCATAGCACAACTTCAGCTTTACTTAAAGTAACTGAAGACATCAGAATAGGCATGGATGAAACTAAAGTAACTGTACTTGTACTCATTGATTTCACAAATGCCTTTAATACAGTGGATCCTGATTTGCTTATCTCTATATTGTCTCGTCTTAGAATCTCACCGGATGCTCTGTCATGGTTTTCTCAATATCTTCATGGTCGTCAGCAACAGGTACAGGTTGATCAGGTGTCATCGGAGTGGTGCGACTTGGACACGGGCGTACCTCAAGGTGGCATTCTTTCCCCACTGCTGTTTTCTTTATTCATTAATGCCATTACGTCACTTATTCATTGCCACTACCACCTGTATGCGGATGACTTACAGCTCTATGTGCAGACAGATGTCGACACCCTTAATAGTGCAATAGCTTGGCTTAACTCAGATCTATTTAATATCAGCTCATGGTCGAAACGCTTTGGAGTAGTTGTCAATCCGACCAAGTGTCAAGCAATAGTAATAGGGAGTTCCCGACAGCTATGCAAAGTTGATCTTAGTTCTGTCGACCCGGTACGGTTTGACAACGTTCCAATTCCGTTTAGTAGCGAAGTAAAGAATCTAGGTATTTACCTAGATTCCAACCTAAGCTGGACAACTCAGGTGAAAAACACGAGTCGTAAAATTTTTTCTTCACTGCACTTTCTCAATAAACTTAAAAACTTTCTGCCGATAAAAGCTAAAATAACCCTAGCCCAAAGCCTTCTCCTTCCTCTTCTCGACTATGGTGACGTGTGCAGCGTTGATATCTCAGAGGTATTGCTTAACAAGATGGATCGGTTACTTAACGCATGTATCCGGTTCATCTATTGTTTACGTAAATATGATCATATATCTGAGTATCGCGCTAGGTTGAAGTGGCTGCCAATTCGGTGTCGCAGGAATCTTAGAGTACTTTGCTTACTATTTTCTGTTCTGAATGAACCTGCGACACCGAAATACCTCAAGAACAGCTTTGCCTATCTCTCTTCGTTCCATGATAAATCTCTTCGATCCTCTCACAACTCTCTTCTTTCGATCCCTTTGCATAACTCTAGTTTCATTTCAAACTCATTTGTCGTTGTAGCGACAAATTTGTGGAACAATTTGCCTCCTAACATCAGGCAAGTAACCACCAGATCGCTATTTAAAAAAATGGTCTATTCGCATTTCATTTCCCAACAAAATTTGTAAGTATATTATTATGTATGTATGTATGTATGTGTAGGTTTATGTATTAGTATTTAGTTTATTATATGTATATTTGTATGTATGTATGTATATGAAGTTGTATGTATGTGGCTAGTTATTAAATAATACTTTTGATATTTATATTTAATATTTCAGCACCTACTTTCCAGTAAATAGTTTAAAGTTTTCCCAATGGTTGGCTATGATAAAATGTCTTGCGGCATTAAAGCCCGCCTTTGTCTTTGTACAATAAAGTATTAAATAAATAAATAAATATTATTCATAAACGTTTTGCTAAGCCAGAGCTAGTTTAGTCACTCACCAATTTAATTTCTAATTTAGGAGTTTTAGGACTAAGGAAGTTTATAGCCAAACATTTACGATTAAAGTAATAGAGAATGGAAGTACAACTTTGTTTACCCCACAAAAGTTGCGACAAAGAAAAATGGGGTATTAATTTCAATAACCATAATTTTTAGGGATAATATGACAGGCCCTTTGGAAGGCGTGCGTGCTCCGCCCCAAGACATTTGGGACAAAAGATATCGTTTCCGCCAATGATCTTGAAATTTATTAGATACAACATTGGCGGGAAATACAGTGCCTAAATCTACAATAAACATGGTATGTTCCGATCGATAAAAACACTTGATCGAAATTTAATGTGCTAAGCTGCTGGTCTTCAGCTAACAGCTTACTCTTCGGGCCACTTTACTACTTAGTCTTTCATTAGCAGGAGTCATCATTTAAAGATAACCACCAGCGATTGTATTGTAACTCAATTTACTTTTGCTTCAATAAATGATTTTTACTTTTTGCTTTACTCATCCAACCCCCATCAGCGACCTTCTTCAGGTCATCTGTCCATCTGGTGTGGGGTCGTCTTACTTTGCGTCTTCCCGTACGTGGTCTTCACTCTAAAACCCGTTTGCCCCATCGTTCGTCAGTTCTGCGGCAGATGTGTCCGGCCCATTGCCATTTCAGCGTGCTAATTTTAAAAGCTATGTCAGTCATTCGCTGACGAATAACAACGTGTATAATTCTATCCATTAGAGAAATACCAAGCATGGCTCTTTCCATGGCTCGCTGAGCGACCTGGAATTATGGACCATACCCACTGTTATCCACGTCTCTGCTTCGTACGACACTATTGGGAGGATGCACTGTTAAAGACCTTCGTCTTTAAACATTGTGGTATGGACGATGAAAGGATGTGCCGGAGTTTCCCGAATGTCGCCCATCCTAGCTGAATGCGTCTGTCGGCTTCCTTGCTGAAGTTGGATGCTCCTAATTGGATAGTCTGCCTGAGGTAGACGTAATTTTGCACAACTTCGAGAGTAGCGTTTCTCACTCAGATTGGCCTCGGCTTGACATGATTATTGAACATGACTTTCGTCTTGTCCAAGTTCATTCCGAGACCAACCCGCTGGGAGCCACGTTTAAGCCGTTTAACATTCAAATCGGATGTTTAATAAACGGGCCTCGAGGTTTAAATGATTTAACCCAGTCCCGATTATTTATGATAAAAATGAATAGTCCTTGTATAAGATGCGGGATCTAAAGTATTACGATCTATGTGTTTTTCCGCCAATATTTTCTCCTTCCGGCCCATTTACACCTGAAAGTGGATTAATAGCACCACTTTACTGGATTCTGATATCATTTTGAGAGCCCTTTGTGCTGATTATTGCGTAGATAGCCGCTTTTTTATATTACTCAATCGAGGTTTACGACGAAGATTCCTTATGGATACGACAATGAGCGGTGAGCGAGGTATATCTACCAACTACTTAGCTGTTTGAGTTGGGTACGCCTGTGTAGTATAGTCACATGTGTTCAAATTATGAAATCATAATTCGAATGCTTTTGGTAAATATTAGTGATCTAAACTATATGTGCGTGTCTAATAAAGCTTGTAGTGCATAGACTATAAAATTGGACAAGAAATCTAGTGTTTAATCGATGTGGATGGCCATCACACACGTGGATACGAGGATTGCTTTGGGGTGAGTCCTGTTTTCCATATGAGAAGATCATTAACTCTTAAACCATCTGATTCTGTGTTCTTCATTTATTTCCTAAATTTATTTTATAATTTTTCTACAAATTTTAGCACAATTATCGATAATATCAGCGTAGGCCCTCGCGCAGGTCTGTTCAAACATGGTACATTCAATTTTATTATTATTATGTGTTGTGTATAAAACTAGTCTGTAGGAGGGTAGTTTAAAAAAGCGCTAAAAATAGATGAACCAAACCGAAGACATAAGCTAATACATGCAATTATCTAGACTTTTTAGTTAATTATTGTATTGCTGTTAGGTTCGGTTCAGCCATGGCTGCATAATATTTAGTGCAATAGACTATTTAGTGCAGACATAATATGATTACGTAATAAATAAATATGCAATATTATCTAAACCATATACTACAATAATAAACTAAATACTAATAATACATACACAACGTTTTATTAATACATTAAGTACATACATTACATAACAATAATACATATAATAATATACTAAATAAACTAAATGAGTTGTTAAGAGCTATTTTAATAATATGAATATACATTTTTTGGAAAATTATTCGGTTTTTTTTTGTATTGTATAAAACTAATAGATATGTATGTATTGGCAATGTACGTTATGTACTAACCTAACGGAAATAAATAATTTTAATTCATTTTATAGCAAGCTAACTGGTAACTAAAACTCACTCGATAGGAGGGTAGTTTGAAAAAGCGCTAAAAATAGATGAACCAAACCGAAAACATGAGCTAATAAATGCAGTTGTCTAGACTTGATTTGAATACGGCATCCTAAAAAGAAGGTAGGCACAGTTGTTTGGGCGTCTTTCCTTTGTTTTATCATAGACATATACGCAGTGTTTTTGTATCCGAGGAAGTCAGAAACCAAGTTTTTAAGGAGCTAGTTCACATTTAGGGTACTTTAATAGCTTTATAACGCATAGTCCTAGAACTCCATTGTTGAAGATGGGCCTTCCAGAAAATTCTGAAGATTTTGGTCCGACTTTGTTTTATATATTAACATTTATGTTTTGCTTATGTGCTGTTTTTTGCTACTATTATTTTCGTCTTCTATTGTCATACATTGTTATCTCAATCAAAGGCTATCCATTGCACTGCGGATTGGCTGATCCCTGTGATTATCCCTAATTTGGATAACTCGGGCGCGAAATTTTTGGTAGTGGGGACTGCGTACGCGCCCCCTTACAAAAAATATAAATAATAATAATAAAAAAATAAGAACACTTGTCTTCTGGAACACACTCTGTTTAATCAGACTAGTTCAGGGTACAGAGCACATTCATACATAGAAATCAGATATTTATTTTTAATAAAGATTATTATTATTATAATATTAGTCTATGACATTGTATTGTCGGTTATGGACGTGTCGACGTGTATTTTTAAATTGTTTTTAAGTTGTTTCACGGATAATATGCAGACCTAATAGATAAAACACCTTGATAATTAGAAAACTGCCTCCGTGGTCTAGCGGTTAATGGATTTAGACTTGGAGGTACAAGCCGGCATAGTGTTAGGGACTGTTGTCAGTCATGAGTGTCTACCAGCTGCTAACATTCATGGACCATGCGCGCCATTTACCATCAGGTGGGCTCAAGAAAACATGTGCTAGTATAA
The DNA here is from genome assembly GCA_910589645.1 of Tinea semifulvella. Taxonomy (NCBI): domain Eukaryota; kingdom Metazoa; phylum Arthropoda; class Insecta; order Lepidoptera; family Tineidae; genus Tinea; species Tinea semifulvella. The sequence goes on along the minus strand of OU342611.1, from coordinate 3,166,166 downwards.
AAATATCTGATTAAACGCATTAACTTTTTAAGAAATAGGTAATTTAATCATATTTTTTTTTTTTTTAATATTTTTTTTATATAAAAATATTGCAGCCCTAATCTGTTACTAAAGCGTAAAGGTTATATAATGGAATCCATTTATTATATATACATATATATCACGCCATTAAAGTTGATATTCGCACGTCCGCTGTCAAGGTCGAGCGCTTATAGAGTTGAGAATTGAATAATATTTTGTAATTATGACGCAACATCTGACGTAAATAACGAAATCCACTAATAGCGTTTGCGACTAAGTAACAGAGGCGAGCTGTTCGAATTGTGGACGATGCCACTATATCTGGAACTCTCGAATCCCTGCAGCTTCGCCGAGATGTAGCTTCTCTGAGCGTGTTCTACCGGTGAGTGCTCTGAAGAGCTCTATTAATTCCTTCCTCTCCATTTCGCAACCGAACCACACGCACAGGTCAGAATATGCACCCACATACCGTAGTCACTATCCCTTCGCGTACCTATAAATTTGGTGACTCATACATCTGTCGCACAATAAAGATGTGAAATGCTCTTCCAGCCTGTGTTTCCAATTTCCTATAACCTGTAGTCCTTTAAGCGAAGTGTGAAAAGGCATCTAGTCAAGGCGGCATAGTGTTAGGGACTGATATCGGACATAAGTGTCTGATTCCAGTTGCTAACATTCATGGACTATGCGCGCCACTTACCATCAGGTGGGCGCAAGGTCACATGTCATGCTAGTATAAAAAAAAAGAAAAAAAAGGCTATCGATTATTTAAATTTTAGCTAAATGTCATGAATAATTAATGTAATAACTTTGTCGTACATCAGATATATAAATAATAATAATAAATAAATATTTCCAGACAGGTCACACAGCGCCATCTAGTTTCCGTGGTAAGCTACGAGGCTTGTGTTACGTAAACAAGGTGGTTTATAAACTACATATTATACTTTTTTTTTGTAAATATATACATATTATACATAATTATAAACACGCAGACTGAGACAAATTATACAATGTACAACTTGCCCCCGGTGGGAATCGAACCCACGACCTCCCGAGTTCACGGTAACGTTTGTTACCACTAGACCACGGAGGCGGGCATATGAAAAATGTGATAAATAATTTAGGTATAGACAACGAGGGTTTTATTGGACTGTCCGTTAAATATGTCTATGTGTATAGTAGCCGTACTTTGGGCACAGATTTATGTCACAAAACAATGTGAAGAATTTCGGTCGGCGAACGGACACCAATGAAAAACCCGCCAGAATGCGATAAGGTACATGTGGCCCATACTAACACGCTTACCTCGGCCTACCTTATCTAACTAGCCTAATTTATTAATAATATACCTATAGTCCATTTGCGTTAAGAATATGCATCGTTTTTTTTTTTCTCTTCTCCCAATGGTTGATGAATGAGATGGCATTTTTTATTTATTGCAAAACTTTATTGTTTTAATAACAAATAACACTATGGTATAGTGAAAATCCAAATACAGACACGGCCTCTTTACAGCCACGAATTAAAATTAATTTACTGTTATTTGACATTGTAACCTTCTCACCACACTTCCTACGTTTCGAACTCATTTGCTGTTGTCGTTGCGAATCTTTGGAATAACTTACCATTCGATATCAGAGAAGCCCCCAATCGTGCAATATTTAAAAACCAGGTATACAAACACTTTTTAACTAACTAACCTAACCTAAACCTTTCTTTTCAATCTTTTTTTTTTCTCTTATATTAATTTCCTTAATATCAGCATAATAGCAGCAGCATCATCACATTGTTAATTTTGTCACACTCTCCTCATCATGTAAGTAGTTTTATTTATGTTATATTAGTATATCTATAGTATGACTTATTTATGTATTAGTATGTAAATTGTATGTAGATATTAGTATGTATATATTTATATTATAATTCTATTTGTTTTATTTAAATTTCACCTAATTTTTAATTGCACCTACCACCTATCCTGTCTAAATGTCCTAAAGGTTTGGCTGTCAGAGAATGCCTAGCGGCATTAAGTCCGCCTTTGTACATAGTGCAATAAAGTTTTAAAATAAAAATAATTTAGGGAATAAGTTGACACGGCCCTTTAACAGCCACGAATTTAATTTATTTATACATTCTCAGGTTAAGATATAAGTAATTGTTTATTATTGGGGTGGTCAGAAACCACGCTTATAAAGAAGCGGTTATAGGCCAATCATGACAAGTGGCAAGCTCGTCGATGTCTTCAGCGTACCAAACTCGAGAAATATCACAAATAGTAAAGTGAATCAGTGTGTCTCGACCAGGAATCGAACCCGGTACCTCCGAATCTAAATCCACGAACTTAACCGCTAGACCACGGAGGCAGTCATAGGTACTCAGCTAAATGAGAATGCTATTTTTCTTAAAGGAATGGGCCCAATAAAATTTTCTCGTGACATAATCATTTATTTTTTATTTGGTAGTTAATATATTGTGTTTTCATACTCTGAAATTAATTTTATTTATTTTACCCTAGGATAACGACAATTGACAAAAACTTTTTTGTACGTTAATAATTACATAGTTTCCATCCCGTGCCGATTTGAAATCCAATGGTTTTATCTATAATAAAGTACCTGGTCATAATAAAGAACCTAATCGTATAAATAGTGCTTTATAACTATTTCATACGTCAATTTTAACCAATTGACTATTTAATTAAATTATATTTTACAGCATTAAAATGGGTAAAAGAGATGTAATAAAATTTAAAAAAAAAAAACAATGGGGTATATCAGGCAAACCTTTTTGTAGATGTCGCTAGCGGCGATGGTACCTTGTTCTACACCTATGTCGCATAATTTTTTAAATGTTTTTGTAGTTTTTTAGTTTTATAGCAGAAAAATGTATTTTAAATTAACGTTACCTACTTTAAAATACGAATTAAGAAAGCGTACACCGTCTTTAAAAAGAAAAAAGGCAATTTTGAGATCGCCATATCTTTGATTTCGCTTAGAAATATCGATTTGTACACTAAAAAGTTGCTCACTTCGGCATAATATTCAGAAAATAATAAATTTCCTAATAAAATACAAGTTTTCTATGCAACTGACAGTTACACTAGGTACCATCTATCGTGATAAAAAGTTAGTAATACACCCCATTAATTGTTATGATTATTGAATTATATTTAGTTGAGGCATGCTGCAAAAAAGTTGAAAAAGTTGTTAAAACGTTATGTGTATGTATTATTAGTATTTAGTTTATTATAGTATTTACTTATTATTGTAGTTTAGACAATATTGCATATTTATTACGTAATTTTTCTAATTGCACCTACTTTACGTCTTTAATGTTCTACAATGTCCCTAAGGTTGGCTGTCAGAGAATGTCTAGCGACTTTAAGTCCGCCCCTTATATATATTGTGCAATAAAGTTTTAATAAATAAAAAATAAATATGAGAATCCAATGAATTCATAAATAACAATGGAATTCGAAAAATGAAATGAAGAGATTTATCATTTCCGGTTGGACGCTTGGGTTCAATTAAAAATCCATAACTAATCACTTTATTGAAGTGGTCCGAAGCCGCGGCAGGTGGGAGCAATAAACGGAATGATTCGATTGGTTGGCCACGTTGAATAATGAACATGCCGACCGCACCAAATCAAGCACTCCACATCAGCAAATCCTCTGCGGTCGTGTTTGGAACTAGGTACAGTCATTAAAAGGCCATATTCCATTATTTAAGCACAAACATTATATAATGGTGCATTATATGCGGTGGTGGCTCAGTTGTAATAACGCGTACCTTTAATCCTACAAAGGTCGGTTCAAACCCACCCGGCATGTACCAATGAGAAATACACTTTTCTTACGTACATTTGTCACAGATTTACAACACCACCGATCCCCTGCCTCGGAGAGCACGTTAAGCCGTCGGTCCTGTGCCGGCAGACTCGACAGATCGCTATCTTAGCGATTTCGGTCGGTAAGTCATAAATAAATGTTGCCACTTACACAATCAAAAAGCTGATTTGGTCAATATCATTAGTTCCAAAGGACGGTAATAATTTAATATGAGAACTTATGTCATTAAAAACTCTGGCAGCTCCATATTAACTAATTTTATGGCCTAATACTTGTATTATATCAATGAACAATAATATTTATTCCTTTGCAACACTAGAAGCAAATGCCAAAATGTCAGCTGGCTGCTGTCACACGTTAAAACTGTATCGATTATATTCGATAACTTTGCTGACTGTCAAATTTCGTCGCTAAATAGTTTGCGAAAATCGCTAATTTGACAGATAAATTCGAAATGATTCCGACATTTTTATGACTAAACTTTTTATAACTCACAATACATCTAAACGGACACCGTTTTAATCAATCTATTCGAAACGTACGTCCAATTATTTAGTAGACTGTTGATCGATTATCGTATTCAGCGTTCGCGATCATTTTCAACAATATTGCGGTGGCGCAACGCAAAATAAACTGAATGGACTTAGACGGTAATCCAAGGCTGTGACGTCGTTTAAAAAAAAACAATATGCGTTTTCGACAATGGTAAACAAATTTTGAATCGCGAATCGCTAAGTTAGCGATCGTTATGAAATGTCTAGACTGCTGCCCCTGGTTCCACTAATGCCAACTTGTGGAATCGTTAACAAATTGTCATAAAAAATTACATTATATCCTCGCCAAGCCGTCTGGCCAGCGTGGCGAGTGTAGGCCAAATTCTCCAGTTCTGGAAGGCCAATCTCCAGCAGTGGAGGTCTAGGATGCTGTGTTCTAGAGGCTGTAATGAATGAAAAAAAAATCCATAGGGGTTAGGTTAGGTTAGGTTAGGTTAGTTTGTGGCTGTTAAGGTGCCTCGTCGGGTAATAATGTCAATAAACTATAACTAAAAATAAATATATATATATATAAAAAATGTCAATAGAATTAATATATAAGATGTCACAAATTCCTAAAAAAGCTATAAAATAAATCCGCTGTAAAATGCGGGAAATAATGCTAACGGTGCCCAGCGATCACTGATGGCCAGTCAAAATATCAATATAGTTTATTTAACTTAAAGTTTTCGTTTTAAAATAACAAATTGTATCGCGTTATATTACAATGTAACTGCCATTAAATAAAGTTTTTGTTATCGTAGCTATTATTAGAAAATGCAATATATACCTACACCGTTCTCGGAACTCGAGCCGCGACCTTACACGCTAATTCTGATTAAAACCTAGTCATAAGCACCTATTTATTCTGGGAAAGGCCAGGACGACACTGACGGGACGACGAAGGAATTTGAAATGACTAATCTAAACTGTTTTTTCTATTAAGCTGTTACAGTTTTATTTATTTATTTAAAAACTTTATTGCACAAAGTATAAAGGCGGACTTAATGCCCGTATACATTCTCTGACAGCCAAACCTTAGGGACAAATTTGAACAAATATAGGTGCAATGAAAGTGAAAGTAACAATAATATAATTATAGGATAATTTAAAAATATTATATACTTAACATACTTATATACTTACATTTATATATATTATAATATCAATACACAATAATAAATGCAAATATTTACACAATATTATACATAAACATACATATATAAAACTTACTACCGTGGTTTGGAGCTATCTATAAAATGCGAATACACTAGTTTTTTAAAAGACGACCTGGTATTAGATTGCCTTATGTTGGTCGGGAGATTGTTCCAAAGGTTTGTTGCAGCGACTACGAAGGCACTGGAAACAAATCCAGTATGGTGTGAGGGGACAGAAAGAAGCGAGTTGTGAGAGGAGCAAAGAAATTTGTTGTGGAAGGAAGAGAGATAGGCAAAGTTGTCCTTGAGGTATTTCGGTGTCGCAGGCTCATTCAGCACAGAAAATAGGAGATAAAATGCTCTGAGATTTCTGCGACAAGGAATAGGCAGCCACTTCAACTTAGCACGATAGTCAGAGATGTGGTCGTATTTGCGCAGACAAAATATGAACCGGATACATGTATTAAGTAAACGGTCCATTTTATCGAGCAACATCTTTAGTATAATCAACATTTTAAGTATAATTATGTCTTTCAATTTTGTATTCAATTAAAGTGGCTAAATATCCGTTTTAGTAGAAATCTGCACTTTCTTTAGTTCCTGTATAGCGTTCTTAATAACCCTATAATTCCTCCCGACCTGAAATATCGTGTTTAACTTCTATGCGATTTGCAGTCGTTTCCTTCGCTCTTCTCAAAACAATCAACTATCCATTCCTGTACACACTTCCAGCAGATATTCTCTCACTGTCTCGGCTGCTCGCCAGTGGAATAAACTTCCACTGGTGATCAGGCAAGTTTCTTCTATCACCATCTTTTAAAACTTGGTCTTCAGTCACTTTTTTAAAAGCAAAATGTCTCAATCACGCTCCGACTACTAAATATTTTTTTTATATATGTATCTATATTATAAATGCTATTGATATATATTGAATATGTATTTATTTACATTTGTGATTTTTTGTTGTATCTATTTTGTATTTTTTATCTGTCTTATCGCCATCACAAAGGTTAGCTGTTAGAAAATGCCTACGGCATTAATCTCGCCTTTGTATAAATAATTTTATTATTATATACCTATATTTTTTTAAATTAAAATTTTACTATTGAAGTAATTATTATTTATTTAATTTTAGCTTTTCTATTTAAATGGGTAATAAAATTAGCATCACGACCGTATCTCCTTCCGGGGTAGTCAGAAGCCATGGTTTATTCTTTGTTTGTTTAATTAAGTGGATACACAATTAGCCAACTTTACTATAGGCACATCATGTCAAGTGGCAAGCTCGTCGATATCTCTAGGTTAATATATAACTTAATCAATAACTTATTTAAAATCATAAAGTAGGTACTGTAACGGGTACATGTAGGTTACAGAGTTTTATTTGCATTTTGAGAAAGAATAGTATTGTCAATATACGACAATGACAGGGTTGATGGGTTTTTGTTTTAAAAAGAAGAAAAAGAAAGAAAAAAAAGGAAGATCGGGGAGCTCGGACCGAGATGTCGACAGAGCGAGTATTTTTATGAAGTTTAGGATTAAAATAATAATTAGTTAAAGTCTACCGCGTAATAGTGTCGCTCGTAGATAAGTGTTTAGTTTTTCTACATATGTAATTATTTATAAAATATAAAGTATAAAAAAGTTTTATGCATTTTTTAATAAAAAAAAGGAGTTCCGTAGAATCCTCTCCGTAACAATTAAAAGCAACTACATCCAACCGCAGGCGTTGGATAATGATGTAACTGCAAAGGGCAGGTTACAGTACCTAGTTACCCATAAATCACTGCTAAAAAGTACTTCAAACATCAAAAAGCTTTACATACCAAACAACCTAACAAATTCTAGACGCCTCTAATAACCACATAGGAATGGGTTGGTAAGAGTGATTTTTTAAGCAAGCAATTTTTCGAATAGTGAATGTCGAAGGTGCAACCAATTCGCGCTTACATAGCACTGGAGTGCCAAAAGCTAGGCGAAAATGCCAGACACTGTAGGTGTGGGCCATAGGCATATATAATACAGACTGACCTAGCAATATAAAAGTATTTCGTGGCCCTAAAAATGATTTAAAACTGTGCTTTAATAATAATAATAATAAATATATATATAAAGATGCCTACTGGCATTATAGCTCGCCTTTGTACGATTTTAAAGTGCATTAAAGAATTTAAATAAATTATTTATTTTATTTTAAATACTTTAATGCACTAAAATTGTACATAGGCGGGCTTAGATAAGTAACTTAAAACTAAGCGCACATGCCAGCTTTAAGCCTTCAGGTATCCTTCACATTTAGTGAGATATAAGTGATTTAACCAATTAATATAATACCAAAATAATTTTACATACAAGTTAGTATTAGTGAAATAACAATATAAGAATGAAAATTATAGTACAATATTTTTAAAATAAGTTTATATTATGTGGCATGAGTCGTGGCTCAGCTTCAGTTACATAATGTGGTGCAATAACTGACGCTGTTTTATACCAAAACCCTAGTTCACGTACAGGTTTAACTAAAATATCAATAAAACGACGAAAAAGACATATTTATAAAATTTTGTATATACATACTACTCTAAAATATACTATTAAAGATAATAATTATATGATAAAATAATAACATAATATTAAGTATCATACAATAAATACAACCGGGTCCGACGTCATGCTCTCTGGGGTACGGGAACGGTGATGTTGTAAATATTACAAATGTACGTTAGAAAAGTGTATTTCTTAGTGGAACTTTGGATTTTTGGATTTTAAGGAAAGCGACAACTGAGCCACCACTGCTTATGTATTTATTATTATTATTATTTAAAAAATATCCGTGTTCTATTCGTGTTATTGGCTCGTCCTTATTTACACTTCCACGTATCGAAGCAAACATTTGTCCGCGTTCTCAACGCTCCTTTGTTATTCCCCATTGTTACGCGGGTGGCTACGGGCTGACTGGGCAATTTCCTTTATTCAATCATCGCCTGAACCTCCGAGGTGCTAACATTTGAAGCACCAAACGCTTGTTGTTTAATTTCATAATTAATTTGCAATGAGTAGATGTAAAAAACAAGAGGTGTTAGCGCGGCGTAATTTTTGTTCGTAAATGTGAAAGGTTACAATTTAATACCATTATACCTTACCATTATACCACAGTGTTTAAAGACAAAAGTTTTCAACCAGTGTGTTCTTCCAGTAATGTCGTATGGAGCAGAGACGTGGACGCTGACGGTGGGTCTGATACATAAATTCAAGGTCGCTCAGCGAGCTATGGAGAGAGCTATGCTCGGGATTTCTCTGAAGGATAAAGTCAGAAACGTTGACATCCGTCAAAGAACCAAAGTTACCGACATAGCTTTCAAAATTAGCAAGCTGAAGTGGCAATGGGCTGGACACGTCTGTCGCAGAAGCGATGGAGTAAACGGGTCCTGCAGTGGAGACCACGTACTGGAAGACGCAGTGTGGGACGACCCCCCAAAGATGGACAGATGACCTGAGAAAGGTCGCTGGTGGGGGATGGATGAGGGTGGCAGAAGATCGTCTAAAATGGCGAGCCTTGGGGGAGGCCTATATCCAGCAGTGGAGAGACACATGATGATGATGATACCTTTGCAATATATAAATAAAACAAATGATTTATTTTCCATTTACACATATTCTGTTAAGAGGTTATAACGCTTTTGTATCCATCTCGCTCGCGCAATCCAATATTTCTATTTTTTTCTCAAGATTGAGGGTACTTTTAATAAATGTAGTCTATTAACTTTATAGGTTATAAAATTACAGCCATTTTAGATATTCGTATAGATAAAAAAGTAAAGTATCATCACGACTGTATTACTGGGGTAGTCAGAACCATTTTTTTTTTAATGAAGCCGGTTCACATTTAGTCAACTTTACTAGGCCCATCATGACAAGTGGCAAGCTCATCCATGTCTCTAGCGTACCAAACTTGAGAAATATCACAAATAAATTAAATAATTTAACGTGTCCCGACAAGGAATCGAACCAGGTATCTCCGAGAGGCAGTATATATACGAGTATACTGCATGGAACTTATTAAAGTGCAAATATTTTCATATCATAATCTAGAAAATAATAAAGTTTTTATTAAAATTGTTTATTTTAATGACTAAGAAAGAAAGAAACAAAATACTAAATAAAAAAAATATGCAAAGATTAAATCTAAATGTATAAATGTAAGCCTATTCTATATACCGAAACATACATGTGGCGATATATAGGTGGTCAGCTCAGCATATGCAGCATACCTCAAAATATTCCTGAAGAAGGAATTCTGGCCGCTCGGTGTTGTGTACCGCAAATACATTAGTGGATTTGCTTCACGCAGCACCAACGATGTTCCTGGGCCCCGCGCAGCACCTACTCCCTCTGCACCACCCCCAGCAGGGACGCCGGCACCGTCCACTGAAGCTTCTAGTACTCCTCAGAAGGTGGTCACAGTACCTGATGGGTACTTCTATGACCACAAGAAGATGAAGATACGGAAGCTTTAGATTAATTAATTTTAATGTTATTTTTATATGTATTTTAGTTGTAAGGTATTTATCTATGGGCCATCTGTTGCCTGATAATAAACGAATTCTTTTTATTATATTATATGCTACAGCCGAGGCTGCAGCGCTAATTTTCAGCTGATGCCTAATGTTGGGTGAGTCACGGGTATACTTCATACTGAGCCTAATTAAGTAGGTAGCGGGAGGTCGATGATCTCGCGAACGTTGACTTACGCAATTCTTTCTTTCTCTATTCTCTCGGCTGTAGATGATATCAATTAATAATAACATTCCCCAGTCTTTAGATATTTATAACGATGGATATCGCGATTTTCAGATACAGCCTTATTCATCATTTAAAAAAAAAATGCTAATTTTTTTTAAATGTTATAATTTCTATAATTCTTGTTATAATTGCGAGCTGAGCTGACCTTTTATAGGCAACTTTCTATGTAGCTACCCACGAGTTATAAATTGAAAGAATTCAAAAAGAAAATCACTACTTCCTTCCCGATGCAAAATCTTGCCTAATATCGTAAAATGTCAGACTGACGTTTTGTATTTAATTAGAAGCTGAGGCGTTGGGGATGACGTCCCTAAGTCCTATGTAGCGCCACAGTTTTTGAGGCGTTACAGTAGTATTACGTTTTTTGGAATATAATCAATATGAATATAATCATCTGTTACCATTATGTAAGCGTCGTGAGGTTGCTGACTTGGTATTCCTGGTCAAACTGATCAGGGGAGCAGTAGACTGCCCTTCGTTGCTATCCCGGCTGGACATAAAAACACCAGTGCGGACCAATCGGTACAAGCCCACTTTTCGCATACCAATGGCGAGCACTAACTACAGACAAAATACATTTTTAATTAGAGCTTGTAATACTCTTAATGCATTCATTGATGAAACTGATGTTGATGTCTTTCAAGGTGATGGCAGTGAGAAAGCGTTTAACTTAATGTTCTTTAAACGATAATAGTTTTTGTTATTGTACAGTTAATAGTTTATTGCATGAAGTGATAGTTTGTAGATGCTTTCATCGTTCATAATATGTATTATTCTAACACTACTAGTGAAAACTTGTAAATGACTTTTTGTTTCTATTTTTGTATCTATATTATTGAATTAAATGTCAATAGTTTTTCTTAATAAATAAATAATTTTTATCTGTATAAAAAAGTGACTTTTTAAATTTCAAATAAAGGACTAATGACACCTGAAGGCTAAAAAAAAACATTTACTCTTTTGACAATTACACGCGGTATATATTTCCCTTTCGCTCGCACAATCTCATATTTTTTAAATGAGAGTGTACTTTAAATTACTAGGAAATGAAATTACTGAAGTTTTGCTCATATTTTCACTTCAAGTCGGACCGTATCTCCGGTCGTGATTAAATCTACTTTATACACTTATGGGTAACCATACTTTACCTACACGTTCTTTATTACAGCTAAACCAGCGTGTAAGAGAACCGTTCCCGTCGTGTTTCGCTACAATAGACTACGTCAAAAGCACGTAATTTTCGTTTTAGAAGCTAAAGGGAAGTGAAGAAAAACAGCACCGGTGAGCGCAAAACGTCCACGACGACAAAACACGCCAAGGATCGTCTCCGGTCTCGCCGATCTTTGTAGATATGCAAAGCGCCACTAACAGAAAACTCTATATATAAAAGACGGTCCAAAAAAAAAATTGGATTTAACTGTAGTTTAGGGCCAAAATTAAAACAGCAATCCGTTTTTAAACTTTTCTGAAAGCTCAAAACAATAATTTAATCATCATTACAGTCCTAGACCAGAGGTCGGCAACCTTCACTATCAAAAATTAGAATTTAAATATTTTTAAAAGTATTTAAAGAGCCACAATAAATTCGACAGTGACGACGTTGTGTTACGGGGGAAGGCGAAGGAAGCGAGCACAAGTGGCTGAGAGAAAAAATTGTGTATATATATTTTTTTAAAATTAAAATTATATAAGTAAAAGTAATACTAAGCAAAGAGTAAGTCATTGGGATCCGAAAGCATATCATTTGCTGTCTGAGCGTGCTATTTTAAATTTTAGGAATATATGAACTGTGTTTGACAAATGCATAAAGTTAGCGGTCGAGACGATGGGTTCATGAGGACCTTCAGCAAGGCGCCTGGCCAAGGAGTTGCCAAAGCGGCGGCAGACGGAAAGGTTTAGAGACATGAATCCTGGCAATTATTTCTGCTAGCGTATTAGTAATGTTTCCAGTCTTCTTGGGACTATCTCGGATGCGACGTCTCTAGAGGACATTTTTTATTTATAGTTTAGTTTATTTTTATATTATTATTTAGGTAGCTTTTAATTTATAATAAATGTATATTAATTTGAATCGAGTAAAGCTATAAGAAAATTATTATAGCATAAATATTATGTATAAAATAATGAATATTATGTAAGTAAATAATATATATATAAGTTTATTTAAACAATATTTTTATAAGCGTTCTGACAACCGAGCTACTATCGCTATTATAGCTCAATAATAAGTAAAAAATAATGTGGTGACTCGGTTGTAAGAACGCTTTCCATAAAATCCTACAAATGTCGATTAAAACCCCGGCATGTACCAATGAGAAAAACAATTTTCTTATGTACATTTGTCATAGATTTACAACAACACAGTTCCCGTGCCTCGGAGAGCACGTTAAGTCGTCGTTCCTGGTCCGCTATTACTAACTTGTGGAATTGTTAATATTTTTTTATAAAAAATTTACTCGAGACCCTCGACAATCCGTCTAGCCAGCTTGGCTAGTGTAGGCCAAATTATCCGGAAGTTTTCATGGAAGCCTAGAACATTGTGTTCTGTAAAGAAGTAACAAGATGTAACTAAAACGACGACAAATTCTTCGATAAAAAAAAAATAGGGCCACGTTATGTTGTGGACTTATCCTTGAACATATGTCTGTGACAACCTTTCCCCTGGCGTCTCTCCTTTTTGTAACGTGATCTTATTGTGTTCCTACAATCCTTGTCTTACCATGAATACGAAAGAACTTATGTCGATTTAGGAATTTATTAGAAGCGCCTCGGATCGCTTACGGTATTTTTATGCAAACCACGACATGCTAGAGTTTCGCATGGGCCGCTTTTTCGCGAATTTGTTACATTCTGTCGAATGCAATGCTTTTTAGTGCGGTTACGTGGTGTGCAACTTTAAGGAATTCAATACATTTAACCGACAGCCTCCTTGGTCTAGCGGTTAAGACGCGGAGGTACCGTGTTTGTTTCTTGGTCGGGACAGGATACCATAATGAAATAAATTTATTTCTGATATTTCTCGAGTTTGGTACGTCAGAGACATCGATGAGCTTGCCACTTGTCATTACGTGCCTATAGTAAAGTTGGCTAAATGTGATTCTGTTATGAATTCCATTTTGCCACAAGATGTTCATCCGTTCACGTTTGATCATGCTGCGCCAGCCTGGAACAATCTTCGGACCAAGACCAATAGGGACAGGATCCAAAGTCAGCAGAACATTTAGTGGTTCAAAGTGGTCCTCCGAGCGCCATAGTTTGTGCTTAATTCCGACATAGCTCGAGATCTGGATATGCCAACTATTAAGGAGTTTGTCCTCGGCCTGACTAGACATATGTTCTATTGGGCTGATAACTGATACTTCAAATATCTCCAGATTATCGCTCCGTCTTGCGCTCGGCCCCCAAACGGGAGACCACTTCCTAAAGAACCTAAAGTAGACGATGACGATGCCCAGTGCATGAATTAGCGGGTGCTAATATAAAGCGTCGTTTTTGACCATCCTGCAAATACATTCATACATACATATCTTCACGCCAGATCCCTTGCGGGGTAAGCAAAGACAATTGAGCGCCACTTGACACGATCACAAAATACCTCTTTCGCTTCGTCGACATACATCAACCTCTTCATACATGCCCTTTTGTTACGAAGGCTTTTTAATGCACCTTTAGCCAGTGTTTTATTTATTTGATCGTGATATGTAAGTCTTTTACCCACAACATTCGCATTAAATACCTGGTTCGTCAATCTTTCTTTGGTTATCCTTTCAACATGCCCGAACCATCGCAGCATGCCTTTCCTTATTTTTGTCCCTATGCTTTCTTTTATACCTACTAATCCTGCAAATGATAAAACGATATCATGACAGGTTACAAAAAAAACGTATTATAGTATAGGTAGGTACACATGGTGATGTCATGCCACCCCCTGTTTCGTAATGATCACTTTGTTTTCAATTATATGTAATTGGACCCACCCCGTAATAACAGACCGCCCGTGCGGACAATTTCTCCCAACTACACTAGGTAATTGATGTTGGTTTTCTACTCTGTACACAATTTTGGGACGTCGCTATTTTAATAAAATAAAAAGATTTGGTAGTCGAGTTTAATTAGAATGCTCTCGCAGGTTCGATCCTCTATGTATGTAACTCTTAATTTCTCACCTTCTTAAAAAAGAAACATACATACATATCTTCACACCAAATCCCTTGCGGGGTAGGCAGAGACAATTGAGCGCCACTTGACACGATCACGACATACCTCTTTCGCTTCTTCGACATTCATCAACCTCTTCATACATGCCCTTTCATTTTGGTGGCTTTTTAATGCACCTTCAGCTATTGTTTTATTTATTTGATCGTGATAGGTAAGTCTTGGTCTGCCAGGGCCTCTTTTACCCACAACTTTCGCATTATATATCTGGTTCGTCAATCTCTCTTCACTCATTCTTTCAACATGTCCGAACCATCGGAGCATACCTTTCCTTATTTTTGTCCCTATGCTTTCTTTAATACCTACCCTTTTGCGTATTTCGTCATTACGTATGCGGTCCATCAAAGTGACGCCGCATATCCGACGCAAAGACAAAGAAAAGACAAAGAAAATTCATCTTAATCTCCTTTCTTTGACATATAAGTATTATTTATTAATTTTAAATATGCATGTATTTTATTTATTATTTATACACAGTATATATTTATTATCATCTTAGATATATATATTTATTGATTTTACTTATTATAATATTTTTATCTTTTTGTGTTATTTTTTCCTACTCTGCACCCATAATATTCTTCTCTCACTCTCCCAAAGGTTAGCTGGTGGAGAATACCTTTATGGTATTATGTACATGTTTTTATATTTTGTGAGCAATAAATTATTTTATTATTATTATTATTACTTGTAGTTTTTCTTCTATCATGTGTAAACGTACTGTATTTCTAGTCAATAAAAAATAGAGATAGTATTAACAATATGCTAAAGGTCATATCGAATAGAGTGGACTATCCAATACAGTGTCACTTTAAAAGCTGAAGACATAATAATAATAATAATAAAAATATATTCAATTTAATAGATAATTACAATCCATTTTTGTTAGTATACCTATCACTATGTTAGTAACAATGGCTTACATTAAAGTTAGTAAACTAAAATTTAATGTTAGTTCCTTATTTATACTTATTCGTACACGTGTTAATTTGTCGGTTATAGTGAATCTTAATTAAGTGACACAGCATTGGACAGTCCACTTTATAGTGGAAACAAATAGAATCTTTATTGGACAAAAACAATGCATTCGTGCTATTTGTATCACACCTATGACTTCCTGTCGTCCTTTATTTATAAAACTAAAATTACTGACTGTTCCTTCTATCTATATACTTGAATGCTGTTTATTTGTAAAAAGCCTCCCGGAACTTTTAAAAACTATTGGGGATAATTGCAATTTTAAAACGCGTTATCCTAGTAGAACAATTATTCCAGCTCATAAAAGTACTCAATATAGCCGAAATTGTTATGCAATGGCAACAAAGATATTTAATAAGCTTCCAGTTACTATAGGGAGCTGCCACTAAAACTGTTCAAATTAAGAGTCAAACAAATGCTGGTTAATAAATGTTTTTATTCGACAAAAGAATACCTAGACACTAAGCTCGACAAAGTCATGTGACTAAATAAATATTTGTATGCTAGAAATAGCGAAGCATGTGATATAATTACATATAATAATTTACATCGCTGTACCTACCATGTTTCTGACAAATAAATTATTTCATTTCCGATATAACATTACGAAATACCAGCATAATTAAATTAAACTGAAATAAAATTCGTGGCTACATTTTAACAAAGGGCTATTCTTTTAGCTTGTAAGCACATTACAATAATAAAACGATTTTGGTCCGCCACGGGTGCAGATTGAGTCGTTACAATGGTTATTATGCTAAACAGGAGTGAAATTTAAAAAGATTTTTATAAATTACCATTTAAGCCTTTTTTTCATTTAATTTAGTGGGGGTAAATAATACTATAACACATTTGTTAATTCGTTTACTCAACACATAAAAAAGTACGTATAATAGATAGTTAAAACAATTGAAAAGAATATTGACCGGCTGAGGCGAGGTTACATACGTTCGCGAACGCGGTTCGGGCTCGACTGCCTCGGCACGCTTCTGTCGGAGATAGTCCGCCCGAAACGCGTTGCTATTGGTATCGCAACGGACGTATGCCACGACTAATTCGGGGAGGTAGTCCACTATACTTCGCTATACCTACTAGTAATAAATATATCTATTTTAATGTGTGTTTTAGTTTATTCTAATTATTATGTAGTTATATGTATATACATATACATCATCACGACCGTTTCCCTTTCGGGGTGGTCAGAAACCGCGCTTATAAATAAGCGGATTCACATTTAGCCAACTTTACTATAGGCCAATCATGACAAGTGGCAAGCTCGTCGATTATATGTAGGTTTATATATGATGTATATTAAGTAGTATATGTATTTGATATTAGTTATAGCAAAAACTGTCTCTTTTGACTCTTATTTTTGCACCGTCTCATATTCCTATTTAATATCTCCTTTGGCATTAAGCTTCGCCTTTTGTACATTGTGCAATAAAGTTTTTAAATAAAATAAATAAATAATGTGTCGTTATGGGTTTTTTAAATATCACAAACGTAACCGCTTACCGTATAAAAACAACGTTGTGAAAACTATCTACTTTTGATAACTAAGTACGTCGCGTAGATAGTTAAGGTTAGCTTCTTCGTTTACAACATTAAAAGCTATTCACACTTGCGGTACCTACTTTATTAATTAATTAAGGCAAGCGTATCTATAATTAAAGAATACGTGTGCCGATTGCTGTAGAGATTTTAGACCCGTGGGGTTCAAGCTCTAAAACGTTTTTAAGGAACATCACCTCTCGGCTAATTGTCTGCAGAGAATCAGCATAGCGATTCAGCGAGGAAATGCGGCCTATTGTCGCAACCATGCCGCGCGGACACGATTTATATTTTAATTAGGTTTTGGAGGTAGATTTATTGTTTTAGTTTATTTAAATATTATTTTTTATTTGTAGTAATAATTTAGTATTTAGAAATTGAACTATGTACCTATATTTATTTTATTTAAATTAAATAATTGTTCATATGATTTCTTTAGGCGTACGTTAAATTTCATTATATATATGTATTTTATTTTATATAAGTACAGTATATATAAAAAGGGACAAAAATAAGGAAAGGCATGCATGGTTTGGACATGTTAAAAGAATGAGTGAAGAGAGATTGATGAACCAGATATATAATGCGAAAGTTGTGGGTAAAAGAGGCCCTGGCAGGCCAAGACTTACCTATCACGATCAAATAAATAAAACAATAGCTGTAGGTGCATTAAAAAGCAATCAAAAGGGCATGTATGAAGAGGTTGATGAATGTCGAAGAAGCGAAGAGGTATGTCGTGATCGTGTCAAGTGGCGCTCAATTGTCTCTGCCTACCCCGCAAGGGATTTAGCGTGAAGATATGTATACAATTGCATTCCATAGTACCTAATATTAGTCACAAAATAAATGGGACACTTGCATTCTTGTATGTGTCAAGGTTCAAAACAAATATTCTGTTTTAATTCGTTATATGATTATTTTTTAAAACTAAACGCCAAGGTCACTACCGTGTATCTTTCTCACTCGCACTCGGGGGATGTGCAATGCCCTAACCTAGTTATTTCATTCGTACCTACGCAACGCAACCCATTGCATCCCAGTCTGTGCGTTGCGAGTTCGCTACCAATCGCTACAAAGCTATTTCAAGTAGAGTGTTATAAAAGTAGATAGTTTTATTTTGCTAGAAAAAGAGAGACCGTTGTAAAACTCATTAGACAGTTTAGTAACTATCTACGTTACATAGCGTCTGTCTCTATTATTTATTTATTTATTTAAATAACTTTATTGCACAAAGTATAAAGGCGGACTTAATGCCCGAAGACATTCTCTGACAGCCAAACCTTAGGGACAAATTTGAACAATTATATTTATTTATTTAAAACTTTATTGCACATAAATTACAAAGGCGTGACAAAATGTCGCTTGACATTCTCTGCCTGTCAGACCTTCGGGACAACGAGAACATTTATGTGAGGTAGCTGCAATATATCAATTAAAATTAAATATATTAAAAATATACGTCTATAAAATATTATTTATTGCTTATAATAAATATTTATTAATAAAATTACATACGAATTCATACACACATACATATATAATAATAGCAAGAAATTATAGGCAGTGTATCTGTCTATATGTACACGTCCGGATATCTCTTTTGCTGTCAGTTTTCTAAGTCAATTTAACTCATGTTGGACTAATGAGCATATGGCTGCAGTAAAAAGCTTATTGAGGTATTTAAAAGGGAATTGTAATTATTCTTTGTGTTTCAAGAGGACTTGTCAGTCTGTTATGCAGATGGGTTGACTAAATCTGTTGCAAAACCTAAGCATGTATTTTGTATCAATGGTTTAGGAATGCGGTTAGATTAAGGGAGGGTGTTAAAACTTAATCTATCTAGCATTATGTTTTGTAATAAAAAGTCAATGTTCTGTCAGAGATGTCTAATATGTCAATATGTAACAAAGCTAGAAAAGTATTACCGATATTCTTTATTATTTAATGCAGTGAATAATCTACAATGGCTATGCAGTTTTTAATAATATCAATATACTAGGTACATACTAATAATACACAGTATTATACATAAACATACATATATACTACTTACTAACGCTGTCAGGAGCAATTTAAGAAGTGTTAATACACCAGTTTTTTAAAGATGACCTGGTAGTTGCTTGCCGTATGATGACAGGAAGATCGTTCTATAAATTACCTATTCATGTTAGTATGTGGGATAGGTATTTTATTATATACAGGCTATATTATGGCCTGGTTGAAAATAAATGTAATATTTACCTACATTTTGGTCCATATTTTTAAAGTAATTACTTTACGATGCGCGGTGCTATCGATTAATTGTGTAGTTTTTTACGACTTTTGTCCCGTTAGCTAAACCTGGGCAAGTAAATCCAGCTAAGACATACTTCATGGTCGGTCTATTGGTATAAGTTACTGACATTATTGCTGGCCCTAAAATAGGTAAATAAAAACTTCAACAATGCTTGGCTGGAATCAAATATATATCCAAAATAATTTATTGATGTTGTCAGACAGACACAGACAGGGTCATTCAGGCCTGAGTTGAGAATGAGGACATTCCTCCGTTTCCCTAGTATGGCAGTATGGTATGACAGTAATACCTAATAAAAATAGGTAAAAAGCGGATGTTATTTTAGACTTTCTGTAATACATATTCTAATTAATTATTATTATTAAAATGCTATATTGCACTTTACTTAAAAGTATGTACAAAGGCGAACATAACCTATTTTTGGTAAACCGCATAACTGCCATAGCAGTACTTTTGAATTAGATTTTTACGATTGGCCCTAAACTATGTTTTATCGTATTAATATTATGTGCTTGTCAGCATATATTACGTCTATAAAGTATTTGCTAGTTGATGAGATCGTTAAGTGAATATTGATGGAGGCTTCTGGCAGGCGTCCTCTGGATTACCAGCCGACAAATTGGCCAATCAGAGCTCAGGTAATTGATTCCTAGCACCCAACCCACCTGCTTTGTTGCATTAGCTTATCTCGACTGATAGGAAAAGGCGATACACTGGCTTAATAAAGGTTTTTGACTTTACTATGTTATTTTTTCATACTATATCGTTTCTGCTCTATTTCTCTCTATCGGTTAAGTCCGTGGATTTAGACGCAAAGGTCATTATCGTCATCATCAGCCTATGTCTCTCCACTGCTGGATGTAGGCCTCCCCCAAGCCTCGCCATTTCATGCGATCTTTTGTCACCCTCATCCAGCTCATCCATCTAGCGAAGGGTCTTTCCACTCTGCGTTTTCCTGTACGTGATCTTCAACCCAGAACCCGTCTACTCCATCGGTCATCTGTTCTGCGACAGACGTGTCCAGCCCATTGCCACTTCAACTTACTAATTTTGAAGGCTATGTCTGTGACTTTGGTTTTCTGACGGATGTCTATATTTCGAACTCTATCCAGCAGAGAAATACCGAGCTAGCTCTCTCCATAGCTCGCTCCTTAAACTGGTGTACCAGACCCACTGTCAGTGTCCACGTTTTATTCACGGCTGACAACACTCCCTAACACTATGCCAGTTTGACTGGGCATGATGGCGATTTGATTCTGATCCCGAAACCTATGGATCCACTTTACTGGGTTTATCGGCACTGGGAAAATTACCACCACCAGTCCTCTACCACCTATTAATAATTACATTACTATCTGAGAACGACATGTAACCAATATATTTGTCGACTACTTTGTTAGATTATTGTGCTTAAATAAACAGACTTTGGCCAATGACAAATAAATTTCTTTGTACCTACTTGAAAATTACCTTCACGTATATTAGAGTCGCAAAAGCAGTCCCAAAGCCGGTATCAAGCTATAAAACTGTTTCTCCGATTTTCTCAACGCAAACGATCGTTTGATATGAGACGCAAGCAGTCGTGCGAAGCGGGACCGACAGACAAATTTTACAACAATAGAAAAATTGAAACAAGTATTATGATGACCGTATCCCTTTCGGGGTAGTCAGAACCCAAGCTCTTAAACTTTGCTATAGGCCCATCATGATATTAATATGTGGTAGGCGGACTGATGGTGGTAATTTGTCCAGTCTGCCGGGGCGGGGAATTATCCACCGTTCGTGCCTATAAACCCAGTAAAGTGTATCCACACGTTTCATTGCCGTCATGCCTAGTCAAGTCGGCATAGTGTTAGAGACTGATGTCAGTCATGAGTGTCTGATTCCAGTTACTAACATTCATGGATCTCGCGTGCCACTTACCATTAGCCCACCAATGTCACATGTCGTGCTAGTATAAAAAAGTGGCAAGATATTATTAGCGTAACTCGAGAAATATCATAACTAAATTATATAAATTCCCGATCAGGAATCGAACCCGTTACCTCCGCGTCTAAACTTTACACAAAGGCTTTAGTTAAAAACACCTATTTTTAATTGTATATTATAAAAGTATCATTGCGTGACATAAAATAAAACAAAGAAGGCTGGCAATTATTTCTGCTTCACTATAGTGTAACGAAGGGAAAATTTTGCCAGTATTCTTGAGACTAAATTTTACTTTTATTGAAATGAAATTTTGAAATGAAATGAAATATTTATTTAGGCAGATAAAAAACAATTAACAATAATGACATTTGTTGGCCCCCACACTAGTGTTTTGTCCTGCAGGGGCCCTGAAGGTAATTCCAGATAGTTTCTACCACTAGACAAAGTTAGTAGGTTTATTATAAAAGTAAAGGTAAACTACAACTAATCTTAAAACTACTGTGTGTGTAATATATATAATACAATATAACATTAATATAATATAATATAATATAATACAATACAATACAATACAATACAATACAATACAATACAATACAATACAATACAATATAATATAATATAATATAATATAATATAATATAATATAATATAATACAATATAAAATACAATGAGTCATTGATTAAATAATTTATTTATTTAGTGGCCAGTAACATCCTTTCAGTTTCGTCGTAGTCTAGTTTTAATAAATATTGCCTAATAATACGTTTTGCCTCACGAGCCGCAGCATTAGCTAGGTCCTTGTTAAAAACATCTAGTAGCTTATTGTAGATAAAAGGAAAAGCAAAATTGTTAAATCGTGTTGCGAATGCGGTTCTACACACAGACACAGGCATCCACACTTTGCGCTTCATGATTAGACTAGAGAATTTGGGAGATTTTATGAATGACTTGTGAGCAGACACCGCTGCCTTAAATATATATAGTTGGCGCACTGATAGAACCTCGCGCTCTTTATACAGATCATAAGTTGGATATCGATAGGGTTTCCTAGTCATTACTTTTAACACAGATCTTTGAGCTCTCTCAATTTGGATCATGTGAGTTTTGGCTGCACTTCCCCAGGCTGTGATGCAGTACGTAAGTAAAGATTCTGCTAACGCGAGGTAAACAGATTTTAGCAGCCCAATGTCAGCTAAATGTCGAAGTATCCTCATGATGTTTATAATTTTTCTAACCCGTCCAGAAAGTGCCGTGATATGCTCCCTGAATACAAGTTTTTCATGTACTACTAGCCCTAGGTATTTAATAGATGCCGTGCGTTCTATTGTGGCACAGGAACAGGGTTCCACGAACTCAAGAGAATCAGAACATCTGTGTATTTTAACAGTATGGTTTAAACTGGGTGCTTTGATTTTTGAGATGTGAAACGCTATAAATTTGGTCTTGTCCGTATTCAAGGTTAACAGATTTTCATCTAGCCATTTGGTATTATATAAGTAGTTATTGCCTTAATATGATAAATAATAAAAATTAAACTAAAAGAAAATTAAGACGTTGCATCTCCCTCGTACAATCTAATTTTAGACATATAAATACAACAAACAAATCGTCCATCGTGTGTGGATAGGAGATAAGAAGAATGGTGTCTCGGGCTTGCGACCGACAATAGGCTGGTTTAAGAAAAGGTTTATTTTATTGCGCGATAATACGCAACACCATCCACCATTCTACTTCTCTGCCTACCCATCCAAATACTGTATGATTCCGTTAATGCCGTCTTGGAAGCTCGTTCCATAAATGTATTGACAAATTTCTAAGCATTTCATGGATTCACCATGCGGGTGCCGGGGTCCATCGTGTGTTGGTAAGAAATGAAAAGAATGGCGTCTCGGGCTTGCGACCGATAATAGCCTGGTTCACAAAGAAGGCATCCTTTTTTTTTTTTAAATTTTAAATTTTTTCAATAAGACGTTCACCATTCACTATTCTACTCCTCTCCCTACCCAACCAAATACTATATCATTCCGTTAATGTCTATTTATTTATTTAAGGAGTAGAAAACAATATTAGGCCTAAAACATATTATTACAGTGATCAATATTTATAAAATAAAACCTAATACCTTAAGGATCGCCCACTTAGATTTAGTAAGTAAGACTTTAACAAATAATGTTGGTTACATGTCTTGGAAACACTTTCCATATTTTTTTTGACGACAGACCTGCTTAGGCCCAATTCTTTCAGTAAGATGTTGCTGGAATTACATCAATTTACATCTCCAAAAAAGTCCGCAATTTTATTTCGTATTTTTTTAAAATTTATTATTTTACTATCAAATCGAAGAAAAAAGTGAATTGAATGCAAGCACAATGAACTGCACAGAACTAGAAATAAAACGAGGATTTTTCAAATTTTCAATTCCACTCGCAAGTTTTATGAAACGTTGGAGAAATGAAGAAAGAATAGACACGCCGCGACGGCAGAGCGTCAATTTCACGGGAGATTTCGCATACAATTCCGAGAGCTACTATATCTATGCTATTTTATATCTACATTTGAGTCCTACACTCAACAGCGACCATTTAGCCATGAGCAGAAAATGCTTTTATTCCTTCTAAGAAAAATGCTGAGAATCCGGTGAAATATAGTTCAGCCGTGCAATTTATAAACCTAGTATTAAAAAATATAGTATTATTTACAATTGTTATTTATGTCATTTGAATGAGACAAACTGTGCAGCAATACTTTCAGTTTTCAGAATGCTGCTGTGACTACTTCTCGAGCGCAGCAGCAATTAAGCTGTCATTTTGCGATGGGTGGCATATAAATCATCTGTTCCCTACCTTAGCGGACATATTTGACGCACTACGCTCCAGTAATAATTGAGTATTTTTATTTTTCACCACTGATAAATACACATTTCTAACGCATTTAAGTCATAGATTTACAACACCTTTGTGTACTTTGGAGAGCATGTAAAGTGATAATATCAATTTGTGGAATCATTTAGAAATCGTTAAAAACACAATCCGTCTGACCAGCATGGCAAAAGAAGGCCAAGCTCTCCAAAAATGGAGGTTTAAAACTTTGATGTGATGTGTGATGATCAAAGCCATAATCAAGAAGCTGCTATTTTCAGCAGTTTGCTTCTGAGTTCACCTAACAGTTTTAATGCATTGTTTTAATGCATTGTTTTCTTATATACCTGACCAAGGTATTATTTTACGAAATTTTGTATCGCACAAAGGGTGTGTTCACAGCGAGAAATATTCTGTTGGCGAGTATAATTTTAATTGCTTCTTCTTTTCTTCTTAGTCGCTACACTTTTGGCAGAGTGGTCGTGGTCGTCACTTGAGTGTCGTCACTACTCTCGAACTGCAGCCTTCCTAACGCACTCATTTTTTTTTTTTAACTTTTTTATACATATATATACAAAGGAGTGACATAATGTCGCTTGACATTCTCTGCCTGTCAGACCTTCGGGACAACGAGCACATTTATGAGAGGTATATACTCATTTAGGGGGTGATCTATTGCTGCTTTAACCTGGTCAGTCCATCTCATCGGAGACCTACCACGGATCCTCTTGCTATCGCCTTTTTCCTGAACTACAAATTGCTTCTACTCTATTGCTTTATTTATGTTCCCATGTTGCAAAAATGATGATGGTTGCTAGGTTTTTAAATTGGACAGCCGAGCTATCATAATAGTATTTACCGGAGACCGCACTAATTTTACGACACTTGGAATTCTGCAGACAACTTTGTCTTTTTATATCTTGTTTTCTTGGAGGACACGAGTTTCTCAACTCCTTTTTACATTATTACTAACAAACCTTCCAATTAGATAAATCTTATAGTAAATAAATAATAAATAAATATTTACAGACAGGTCACACAGCGCCATCTAGTTTCCGTGGTAAGCTACGAGGCTTGTGTTACGGAAACTAGATGGTTGATAAACTACATAATATACTTTTTTTTTTGTAAATATATACATATTATACATATAAACACCCAGACCGAGACAAATTATACAATGTACAACTTGCCCCCGGTGGGAATCGAACCCACGACCTCTCGAGTTCACGGCAACGTTTGTTACCACTAGACCACGGAGGCGGTCATTATACTATTATTATATAATATACATAATATAATACTGACACTAAAATTCAACACGATTTTAATCTTTAATTAATACAATTACGAAGACTTTAAATAATTAGACTTTTTGCAACTGGCTGTATACCTACAATATAAATGTTATCCACAGAAAAAATATATCTAGTGACAGGAAATCTGGCAAATATTTCTGTCAACGTATTAGCCTCGCTATACAAAGGGGAAATATTGCCAGTCTTTTTGGGACTTCGTCTCTAGATGACATATTTAATTATAGTTTATTTGTTATTAGGTTTAGTTTATATTTTTTTTATTATGTGTAGTATATTAGAATTAGTTAGGTAACTTATTAACTGTATCATTAAAATTTCTTATTTTTTTCATACTACCTATCACCTTACTCGATCCCCAAGGTTAGCTGGTAAAGAATGCCTACTGGCATTATAGCTCGCCTCTGTACTATTTTTAAGTACATTCAAGAATTTAAATAAATAAATATTATTGATTAATATTAATTTTTAAGTAGTTTTTAATTATAGAAAAATAAATTCTATTTAAATACATTAATGTTAATATGAACCGAAAATATAATAAATACGGATTAAGGAGGTTTTAAGTAACGTCGCGATGTACCTTAAGTTTGACAGTTCTATTTCTCGAGCGTAGTGACGTCTCCGTTTGACAGCTGAAAGTAATAATCAAGTGGAGGTTGACGAAACTTCTAAAAATGCCACCCGTATTATTTTAGTGTACATAAATATCAAAATCCATCACTGCAGTTTCGGAGACAGAACATCAAGTGGACTCCGACCGTCAAATACCTGGGATGCATCATTAACAGGGCGTTGACAATGGGTGAAATGGCTTGCCACGTCGTCAATCAAGCGAAGGCGGCCCGAGCCATGTTACGTCTAGCTGGGTGAGGCGGAGTGCATATAGTCCCAAAACGAATCGTTTAAGATCGATTACGTCTGTCAAAAATATCAAAAGCTTGAGCATTCCGCCTAGCTTTTGGCATTTCTGACAGATCTTAAACGACACCCCGCTGTTATGAATTCTAGCTTGCTGCTCTCAGGTTGAAGGTCCAGATATGTTCATCTCATCTCGTCTCACCTATGCTGCGCCAGACTGATGTCAACTTCTGGCCAAGACCAACAGGGACAAGATCCAAAGTCAGCAGGACATCAGAGTGGTCTCCCAGGCGCTGTTGTTCGTGCGTAATTCCGACATAGCTCGAGAATTGGAGATGCCTACTATTGAAGTATTTGTCGTTGGCGTGACTAGACGTATGTTCTAGAATATCGCTCCGTCTTGCGCACGGCACTCCAACGGGAGACCACTTCCTGGAGAAGTGCTCATGTTGGAGAGCTGAAGCAGTAGAACCTAGCCCCCTGAGTTTGTGAACCACCCGAGCGCTGTTATACTAATAACGGCGGCCAGCACTAAACTCACTGTTTAAAACATACTGTCAATAAAAATAAATATGGTGGAATATAATATAATGTAGTATAATATAATATGTATATTATATAATAATAGTATAATGCATGGCATGATAAATTTATTTAATAATTAATAAAATAAAAATAATATTGAGGCATAAAATTTATACTCTTAAATAATAAAATGTAACCAAGGAAGAAACTGATCCTCAGCTTAACCCAGAAAATTCTAGTCTGGGGATCAGAGTTCCTCCAAAAAATCATGTAAACAATTTTTGGGAACAAATAAACGTTTTTGTATTTGTATAATGTATGTACACTTTCAAGTTAAAGTGGCTCAATATCCGCTTTCGTAGGTCTGTCCATGTTCTCACCTTACTTTATAATATTCTTAATAATCCCAATACTCCCGCATATCTTAAATCCCGCTTCGAATTTCTTTGTAATACGCACAACTGTGCCCTTCGCTCCTCTTACAACAACCAACTTAAGATTCCTTCTCATTCCTCAACCAGATACACTGATTCCTTTACAGTATCTGCGGCTCGCCAGTGGAATAAGCTGCCCTTGGCTATTAGACGTGCACCGTCTGTCAGCGTCTTTAAACGTTTAATAACCACATCGTTCCTGGAGAAACAGAATAAAACACTATTTAAATAACCGTGTATTTATTTAAGTTATAATGTACTTGTATGTATAATTGTATGTATGGTTTATGTATGTTTATGTATTTAGGTATAATGTGTAGTATATTAAAATTAGTTAAGAAACTTATTAACTGTATCATTAAAATTTCTTATTTTTTTCATACTGCCTATCACCTTACTCGATCCCCAAGGTTAGCTGGTAAAGAATGCCTACTGGCATTATAGCTCGCCTCTGTACTATTTTTAAGTGCATTAAAGAATTTAAATAAATAAATAAATAAATACACTTGTTAACTATGGGTCAGCTACCATAGGCAATCATACAGTGCCATGAGGGTACAGTACAATGATGCGAATCATCATGCGCTGACCGAGGTACTGCAGTGCATCGAGCATGTTCGCTGAGGCGAGGGTACCAGACTTCTTCGCGGTGCTCCGAAACCGTGTCACGTCTTTCTGGAAGCGGCTACGCTCTTCAACAAATCGCATTCTGAGAGCGGTTTGCGTCTGGATCCTCAGTAAAATATACTCACATTGGCTGTCTGTTCAGCAGAGCCCAAACCGAGTCGATGTTTGGCAAATATATATATATATATATTTCTGTATTTTTATATTTTATAATTGTAATATAGTTTCATTGTAAATTTTATTTGATATGGGTGCATATCTGAAATAAAACTTCATTTATTATTCTTATTTACTTTTTTTATTTAAAAGAGTATGAATTACCGCCGGATGGTTACTAGCTGAAATTCTGGAGGGGATAACGAGGGAATCCCCTCACCCAGGTCTATCTGCAAGTATCAAAAAGTTTTCCAAATTATACAAGCAATAAACAGTATAGCAATCTGTGGGTGAGACCAAGAAATACGTTTCTCTGCTCAGACCATGACGACTGTAATAAGGTACTTCTAAGGTATGCGTTATGATGGCCGAACATTGTACATTTTATTGTTATATGGCAGAAAAAGCATCGGTTTTTTATTTTATTTTAAATTTTTCACACATTCATAATAAAATGAAATTTATTCATTTCCTCATTTAGCAGAACAAATTATGCAAAAAACATCTTTTTAAGACGAGCAGTAATACTATATAATGATTGCTTGGTTGATGTGGACATATTTGCTTGCTCTAAGTCAGTGTATGTATGTATGTCAGTGCAGAGTCCGTGAGATTAATAGAGTTAAGTATTCGATAGAATAGACTTAAATGTGATTTTTACGGTTTAATTGTATTTTGAAAATGTAATAAGTATAGTTATCTTTCACAGTTTTGGTACTCCAGGTCTAATTATATGTATATTGTTTGTTATATAAATTGTATTGTGACTGTTTGTTACCATAATAAAATAAAATATATTTTTTTATTACCAAAATAAAAAAAACCGAGCGGTGGTGATTCAGTTGTAAGCACGCTTTAGGGACTCGGTTGTAAGAAAAGAAATGCTCCGATGGTTCGGGCATGTTGAAAGGATGAATGAAGAGAGATTAACAAACCAGATAATGCAAAAGTTTTGAGTAAAAGACACCCTGGCAGACCAGGACTCCCATATTATAAAACAATAGCTGAAGGTGCAATAAAAAGCCATTAAAACAAAATATAAATGGGGTTGAAGAAGCGAAAGAAGTATGTTGTGACCGTGACAAGTGACGCTCAATTGTATCTGCCTACCCCGCAAGGGATTTGGCGTGAAAATATACATATATGTATCAATGAGTTTTAAAATATATATATTTAGATATGGTGCTTGTCGAATAATTAATGATTGAAAGTTGGTTGTTGTGTATAAATAATCATCTAAAAAATATCTTAAGGTTTAGAAAATGATCTATCCAAGACAACGCACACGTAGAAATAAGGTACGAAACAAAGGAGCGTCGCTGAGATTGGAATATTTTTATTCTAGAAAGAAAGCGACATTGTATGATGGCTCCTAAGAGTTGAATAATGTCTTTTATGGCTCATTGACAATTGTATTTGCGAGACAAATCGGCAGCGCACGGGCGTCCGAACGCAGCCAAATTACTTCGATCAATCTCGAAGCCACTGAGATTTGCACGCGAACGATGCAATCTTCCACTTGTCAATGTCTGGCTGTCACAGTTGCCGATATGTCTGTAACTGCGTGTTACAGTAAAGGCACGTACACAGTAGACATTAATGCTTAAAAAAACAGAGATTGAAGGTACTTGTATATTTTTTTCTTTCATCATCATCATCATCAGCCTGTATTTCTCCACTGCTGGATGTAGGCCTCCCCTAAGGCGAGCCACTTTACGCGATCTTTCGCTACCCTCATCCAACCCCCACCAGCGACCTTCTTTAGGTCATCTGTCCATCTGGCGGGGGGTCGTCCCACTCTGCGTCTTCCCGTACGTGGTCTCCACTCTAGAACCCGTTTGCCCCATCGATCGTCGGTTCTGCGGCGAGATGTGTCCGGCCCATTGCCACTTCATTGCTAATTTTAAAAGCTATGTCAGTAACTTTCGTTCTCTGACGAATATCAACGTTTCGAATTCTATCCATTAGAGATATACCAAGCATAGCTCTTTCCATGGCTCGCTGAGCGACCTTGAATTTATGGACCAGACCCAGTGTTAGTGTCCACGTCTCTGCTCCGTACGACATTACCGGGAGGACGCACTGGTTAAAGACCTTAGTCTTTAAACATTGTGGTATAGACGATGAGAGGATGTGCCAGATGTTTTTCTTTAGAGAACCACAAACTAAAACATTATGTCTATATTTGCTTTTGTTGATTTTCTCAAAAATCGCTGAATTGATTTTGATCAAATCTGAACTATGACCTATCAAACAAAAAAAAAACATTAAAAACAATTTATAATTGGCGGAGAAATCTCGTTACATACATACAAAAAACAATTAAGCATCCTATCCATTTTGAAATTTTAATCATACAGTTAATGAGTTACCTACTTTAATAATAATAATAAAACTCAAAACCCTATTTCAACTAGTTGTTAATTCTGGCTGACATTTTTTTTATTAATCGTGCGTTATGTCGGCAAATTGTTTGTCCGCTTCAGGACTAAGTGCACGTCGAGGTAGATTTAATTAAAAAATTTCTCCTTCTGTCTGGAGAGAAGTATAGAGAGACCGTTGTGTTGGTATATGAGAATAAAGATATATAAGCATATAAGTACAGTATCATCACGATCGTAATCAGAAACAACACTTTAGCTTTTTTTAAACTTTAAGCTGACTTAACTAATCCCATCCTGACAAGTGAATAATATCACAAATAAATGAAATATGTGTCCTCGACCAGGAATCAAACCCAGCACCTCCGCGTTTAAATCTCCAGCCTTGTTCTCGACCATGAAGGCAGTCGTATTTGTGTTGAAGATATACTCTTTTCTAAGCAGCTTATTTATATCTTAAGGTGAGTTTAGACCAAATGAACAAATAGCTAAAATCAGAACACGAGCGTCGTCAGTTGTTTTTTTTTTGGTGTAAAAACCAACTCATTTTTATCATTACCCAGGCTCGAATGGCTAATGGGCATGGGTAGGTGAAGAAACATTCCCCCGTCTTTTTAACCGCGTGGCTCACGAACCCAGTTGTCTAGTTTTGACTACATCAGCTCTCCTCCAGGAGCACTTCTTCGTCTTCTGTTGGAGGCCATGCGCATATCAGCTGACGATAAACTCCTCAATTGGCAATTCAAGATCTTGAGCTATGACGGCGTTGAGACCACTCTGAGCGACATGTTCTGCTGACTTTGGATCTTAAATAAGGAACAACAAGAACTTCATACTTATTCGTCAACTAGAATCCTACATCGCTCTGAAGTAATTCAGCGGTTGCTACGAGAAAATCGACGTTCAAATTATGTAAGAACGAACGTTCGACGCAACTGTTCGCGTGCTTGTGCACCGTTTACATGAAAGATAAGTAAATTTTTTGAGCTTTATAGTTGCAGGCTTAAAGATTTAAAGACTGTGATTGCTCATTAGGTACTGAGTACGCGGCGTTTGTCAAAAAGACCGCTTCACGGCTTTCTGAAAAATGGCAGAAGCCATTCTCACAAGTTGCAGGCTGGCTAAAAACAAAAATACAAATTTCTGTAATAAGGGCTATAAGCTTAAGGATCAGAGGAACCAGAAAGCGAGTGAGATGGATAGGATGTGAGGATGGAGCAGGTATGTTTGAAGGAACGAATGAATGATTGAATGTGAATGAATGTTAGATGATTTTATATATTTAGTTTTATGTTTTTTTTAGTTATTATTGTTATTTTGTTATCGAATTATTATTTTGTTTTAAAGACTGTATCAAAAGTACAGTTGCTATTTACTTCCCAAATACGATTTGAAATGATTTTCAACTAATTTCATCAGCCAGTCCGTCTGCGTAGGTCTGCGAGAAACGATTAAACCCTTAGCTTGTTCGCCGGTAAAAGTTTGTTGAGAACAATTCTCTTTCGTAAGTAAAGTAGAGACGACAGCACTTCAGGTGGCTAAATACCTTCCTCTACGCTTGAGCCCTCTTCCATTGACGTCAAATTATTCCATTGCCAACTTACGAGTATATTATAGGCAAATGAAATACTTACTACTACTAATTTTAAGTGTTAAGTAAAAATAAGTGCTTACAATTAAAACCTTATGTATCTTGTGAACGAAGTACATAGATAAAAATAAACAAACACAGAAGGATTTTTCTTGTATTTGGCTAAATATAAGTAAAAAAAACCCTTTATTTTATATAGAATTTAGGTGTGCAAAATGTTTAAAAAAACTTCATGAGAGCTCTAGTACTAAAGAACTTAATTGATACCAAAACTGCATATTTCATTTTCCAAATAACCTAATTGCACAGTACTATACACGTATATAAATAATAACAGAAATACATTTTGATAACGTACATTTGTCATAGATTTATAAAACCATCGTTCCCGTGCCTCGGAGAGCACGTTAAGCCGTTGGACCCGGTTCCACTAATACTAACTTGTGGAATCGTTAATAAATTGTCATACAATAATAGCCCAAATTGGATGATGCTATTTAACTATATACCAGTATGTTTTGTAAATTGTATGTAGCTGGATCATTAAGACCTCGCGTTAAGCTTCGTCGAGAGGACGTACTCATCTCAATGACAGGCAGAGCGGAGAAGCTTGTTAACCGTTTTTTTTTATGTTTTCGTTTTTCCTCAACTAAAATGTACAACAATTTTCTACGAAAGAAATTTCTTTTACGCATACCACAAACATTTTTTCCGATTTATAAACACAGTTAAAAAAATGTATTTAGAAAAATATGACATACATAATTAAAATAATACGTTTGATAATTTTGATAAATGCCAAGTGATTGATAGTTAGCTTATCAGTTTGTCAATCACGAAAAAAAATCTGAAACTATTTGTAAAATTAGATTTGGTCAGTTAAACATACAACGTTGGTCGCAGTCTTTTAACCCCTATCCTGAGTTTTATTATTCCTTTTATTACCCATATTGTTAACTTTTCTCTTTCCTCTGGCAGTTTTCCACAATTGTTGGAAAAAACTCATAACCCTGAAAACCTATTTCTACTCTTTTCAGCGATCATCGCCCTATATCAATTCTTCCCTTTCTCTTTAAAGTTCTAGAACGAGTGGTTCATCGTCAACTTGCCGCTTTCCTTAACAAGAACAATCACTTAAACATCTTTCAGTCTGGTTTCCGTCCATCACACAGCACCAGCACTGTTCTTACTCAAATCACATATATTACGGTTTGCTGTGGATAACAGAAAACTTACCCTCCTTGATTTTAGTAACGCATTTAATAGCGTAGATCATGATGTCCTTCTAGCTATCTTACATTCTTTAAATATTTAATTGACTGTGGAACAATGAATTTGATTCTTATCTTTGCGGGCGTCAGAAGCGCATACGTTTGGACATTGTATTCTCTGACTGGTGCCCCGTGATTGCTGGTGTCCCGCAAGGTGATGTATTATCTCCTTTACTTTTTACATATATGTATTATATGAGTATCATGTTTTATGTATGTACTCAATGACTATTGCCTGACCAACAAAACCTACCTAGCTTATGACAAATGCCAGCAAATCACATTTACTAAAAAACAAAATATAATTTCGCACACATATCATATAGGTGATGGTAACAATCTAAAACTGGTAAGTGTGGTTCGTGATCTGGGCGTTTACTTTGACAGCAAGGTATTGTTTGACTCACACGTGGAGCATATTTGTACGAAGGCTTATCAGATGTCCGGTTTTGTATTTCGCACGTCAAAAGCTTTTAAAAAAACATCCACATGTAGGATCCTCTATTGTGCACTCGTCAGGTCTCAGCTGGAGTATGCATCCTCTGTGTGGAGCCCATACTTCAATGTGTACAAAGAAAAAATTGAGATGGTGCAAAAGAAATTCTTAAGAGGACTTAATCGCAGATACGGAACCGGATATCTGTCCTACGACAAACTATGTACACATTACAGACTGACGACACTCTCAGACCGTAGACTTACAACTGACATGACACTATTGTATAATATTTGTCGAGGCCTACTCAGTTGTCCAAACCTGACAGAAGGTATTTATTATAATGCCCCCTCGAGACAGACTCGCTCCTGCGACCTCTTCCATGTCTGCCGCGTACGTACAATATCTGGCATGCGCGCACCTGTACGTCGGATGTGCGACACGTACAACAGGCGTGTATCGGACGTGGATATATTTAGTAACTCCCGCGCCGCCTTCAAAGCCAAAATCAAGAAGCTGCTACTTACGGTTTAGATCGCAAAGTGTGGGCAGTTTGCTTCGGAGTTCGCCTAACAGTTTTAATGCATTCAAACACAATGCAGTTGTTTTCTTTATACCTGGCCAAGGTGATATTTTCCGAATTTTGTATCGCACAAAGAGTGCACTATTGTTCACAGTGAGAAATATTCTGGTGGCGGGTATAATTTTAATTGCTTCTACTCTGTTGCTATCTTTTATGTTCTTATGTTGCCTGTCTCTGTCCTTTCTCTTCGAATAAATAAATAAATAAATAAATATCAGCTTATCTGTTTATCTATTATTTATAAACTAAATGTTACCACATTTTAATTTTGATATCTTTAGTAAGGATAGACTAATCATGCTTAAGTTCAGCACAGGGTCACCTTGCGAAGTTATCGTTAAGAATTATTCAGTTAGTTATAAAAAAAACTTATATTACAATATATATATATTTGTTTTGAATTGATATAAGTAGTTGAAAAATATTTAGTATTTTATGTGAGCGACATTTATAGAAGCCCCAAAAAAAAATACAGTATGAGGGTAAGTTTAAAGCTTAAATATGAAAGTTTTGTACGTCATAAATAACATCAAATACTTTTGTTTGTAATAAAAAAGTTATTACAAAGAATTTAACGTAGAACTTTTTATACGGACCTAACCACCAATAAAAAAATTGTGGAACTTTGTGGTTCGGTTGCGGAATAGAGAAAAAGGAAATAGCTGTAGAGCTCTTCAGAATACTCACTGTAGTATAGCTTGGAGAACACGCTCAGGAAGGACACACGATAGGAGAGTTTGAGACACCGGGGACGCATGTGCAAAACATTGGAAGCATGTGTACTTCTTGTGTAAACCAGAAACATCCCAGAGGAGAGAACAGTATTCCACGAATGTATATTAATACATACAAGAATAGAAGAAAATATATACAAGAATGCCTTCGTGGTTTATTTTGACTTTAGTGTGTGTTTATTTATTTGTGTTACGTGTTAAATACCCTCTTCAGGTAAGGTTTTCTCTGTGGCAACTACATTAGCAACGATTTGACATAAGTACACAATTGCCCAATAGCATGCTTGCATTTCGTGGCACGGTTGTAAATCAAATCAAATCAAATTATTTATTCATCCTTAAGTATAGGTACATACATATTACAATTGGTATTCAGTAGTTTGTTCGTTCAGCTATACTTTACCCTTAAGGGCATACAGATATATTTATTTAAATGCCAAAGTCAAAATTATTGTCATAAATGCATATAAATAAACAAAAAAAAAAAAAAAAAAATGGTATACAAACACAAAAAAAATATATATAAAAAGTGCCCTATTTTGTAAGAACGCTTTCCCTAAAAAAAAATCCTAAAAAGGTCGTTTCGAACCCTGGCATACCAATGAGAAATACACTTTTTACGTACATTTGTTATTTATTTACAACACCACGTGCCGGTTCCACTAATCTTCCACTTGTGAAAACGTAAATAAATTGTCATAAAAAAATGACATCAGAACCTTGCCAACCCGTCTGGCCAGCGAGGCGAGTGTAGGCTTAATTC
The DNA here is from genome assembly GCA_910589645.1 of Tinea semifulvella. Lineage (NCBI taxonomy): Eukaryota > Metazoa > Arthropoda > Insecta > Lepidoptera > Tineidae > Tinea > Tinea semifulvella. The sequence continues at coordinate 3,130,290 of OU342611.1, read as the reverse complement.
TCCAGAATTTTTTGAAAGACCCATCTCCAACAGCGAGTGTCTAGGCCTCTGTGTTCTATGGGCTGTGGTGATGATGATGATACTTACGTGATAGCAATCATAATGTCTATCTGTAGCTTAAAAGTATAAAATCTTGTAAAATAATTCCTTTATATGTCTATGATTTTAGCTTTAAAATATCAATATCTAAAAAAGTAAGCACGTCGACGAACGATCCGAGACAAGTGCCATAAATTTCTTGCCTTCAGAGAGCGTTTCTTCAAATTATATTCTTTGTTGTGAAAGTGACTTTTCTTGGGCAGTGAACTCTGAAAGTCATGCGGCAAGGCTGCGAAAACTAGTCGGTGTGCATTGTCATGGTGCGACCATTCTCAAATTTAATGCGATTGAAATTATGTGATCTTGTTAGACTAACTTATGTAAGAAGCTATTTCAAAACTTTGCTGTAGTTATAGTATGTATATCGACAATTGAGTGCCACTTGAAATGATCACGACATACCTCTTTCGTCGACATTCATCAACCTCTTCAGTAAGGGGAGTCAGTAAGGGCATGTAGCCCTTTTTGAATACTCTTTTTAATGCATGCAGCCATTGATTTATTTATTTGATCGTGATAGGTGAGTCTCGGTCTGCCCAGGCCTCTTCAACCCACAATTTTTGTATTATATATTTTCATTTTATATAATATATATTACAGCCCCTGGACCTCCACTGTTGGAGATGGGCCTTCCAGAACATATGTCTGGAGAATTTGGCCTACACTCGCCACGCTGCCGCGCTGGTCAGACGGGTTTTTTTTTATTGATCCCACTATGGCGTAACAATTAAATTCTTAACCATATTACGAGTATAATATGGTCAGTCCATTAAAACGAACACTCTGCGGGACCTTGCCCGATGTGTTGACGTCGGGTTTAAGCTCGTTTTTGCGAGCTTAATGCAGTCTGGCCGGCACAATGACGAGGCGATTTCACATCGTTACATCTATTAAACTAAAAGGTTTTTTTTATAACTAACTGTTTGACTTGGCTTTGCCTGTATAATATAGTAGTCAGCAAATATAATATAAATCCTACCAAGGTCGTTTCAACCCCCCCTAATACACTTTTGTTTCATACATTTGTAAACAAAGTAATTTTAAATATTTTAAGATGTTGATGTTCCAAATGAGATAATTGTAAAAGAAAAAATATAAAAGGTATTACAACTAATTAGTTGTGTTGAGAAATTAGTAATAAAATGAGGTGTGTAACAAATGACAGCGGTTATTTGATATGACAAAGCTGTTTGTCATAATTTGTCTCTAAGCGCTTAGCCAGGTTTATAATGAAGGGATTTAACAAGAACTACACTTTGTAGGTATAAATCAACGTCAGGGCGCGCGTCTGCGAACACTTAAACTTTGGCTAAAGTAACTCTGAAGCACTGGCTCTCAACATTTTTTAAATATAGAGTAGATAGAACGATTTTACTATAGAATGATTCATTACTGAAACATCTCGGTAATCAAGAAAAAAAGAAAATACTTTATTTGTCGCAACAATTACAATGGTTACAAAAAAATAAATATGCAATGAATATATCTAAATGTATAAATGTAAGCATTTATTACAACATTATTATCACAACAATTATAAATAATAATAAATAAATATTTCCAGACAGATCACACAGCGCCATCTAATTTTCGTGGTAAGCTACGAGGCTTGTGTTACGGAAACTAGATGGTTGATAAACTACACATTATACTTTTTTTTTTGTAAATATATACATATTATACATATAAACACCAAGATCGAGACAAATTATATAATATAATATAATAATAACAATGTACAACTTGCCCCCGGTTACAAGAAAAATAATATGCAAGGAAAAAATCTAAATGTATAAATGTAAGCCTATTCTATATACCGAAACATACATACAGGTGTGGCGATAAATAGGTGGTCAGCTCAGCATATGCTACAGCCGAGGCTGCAGCGCTTAATCACGTGTTTTGATTTAAGTATGCAGAATAGTGGTGAATTATTTAATCTTTCTAAATCACTAACGGAACAACACAAATTTTGGTCTAGTTAAAAGGTTACGACATATTATTATGTTATTATTTTACCTATTATTCTTGTATCACTAAAATACACTAAAATGCAATAAACTCTTGCTTTAAGCGGTGTTATTTCTATAATATATGAATCACCATGGCAAGCTTACAATATTAGTGCTACTTGAATGTAAAAATTGGCATTTGATATCATATATTTGATTTTAAATAGCACATACTTTCTACGAGAACAACAAATAGGTGGTAGGCGAACTGATGGTGGTAATTTTTCCAGTCTGCCGGGCGGTGAAGTAACCACCGTTCGTGCCGATAAACCCAGTAAAGTGTATCCACACGTTTCGGGATCAGGCTCGAATTGCCGTCATGTCCAGTCAAGCCGGCATAGTGTTAGGGAATGATATCAGTCATGAGTGTCTGATTCCAGTTGCTAACAATCATGGAGCTCGCACGCCACTTACAATACAATCATTCCATAGGTTTGCGGCAATTACAGCAAAAAAGTGAGACATAAATTCAGTGTACTGAGAAGGAATAGATAATACAGAGCTGTGAGAAGAGCGGATATCAATTGAATCAAACTGATAATAATTTAATACAAATTAAATAACGCATTACAGCCTGTCCTCAAATAATATTTTTAAAATAAAACAATTATATATTTTTAAATAAATATCTCAAAAATCAAGTCCATCTGTGTACTAGGGTTTTATATTTGTTTCATAGAATACAAAAATAGAAATAAACAGCAGTTATTTTACAGTACATCATCATAAGACCTGTAATTTTAAATAAACTCACCCCTAATTTAAATATATTAAATTAATTTGATTTTATTTCATACGATACTTACTTACTGTTCGAGTACCATCTATGAAGATATAGTATAATGAGGATAATAATCACTAGCTGCTTAAAAAAATTGGACAATATAAAATTTCCGAAAGCCAAGATTTTCCTGTACTTGTATCTACAAATGTTTATAATAAAACAAAAAAAAAAGATTATTGTGTAGGTAGTTATGTTCGTAGAACCAGTCTAATTTTGATAATTAAACTTTTTTCGCTTAATTTTAGTCTCGTGTACACATTGAGAGCCACTGGTGTAGAGGATGTCGAGCGCGGCCCGTGTATTCATTAATTTAACGCGGAACAGCGCAAAAACTATCATGTACAAAATGCACGTTATAAATCGATACGATATAACGGAGTAACAGCTCCTAATATCGTCCCCCTGTAATAATACCTATTTCTTATTTTATTATAAATATTTATTCGAAAAAAATATTTACCAAATATAAAATAAAATTAATATTAATACTAAGGATAGGGATATAAGTCTCATCCGCGTGGAATGGTGGCAAGAACGCTGGCTGCATTTCCCCGCTGAATTGCAATACTGATTCTTTGGGCGAAGAAAGAGCCAGCCTTCTTTGCACCGGAGGAGACGACAAGACGCGGGTTACGTCTTTTAAAAACGCGCAACATTTGATTTTCTTTAAACATAACTTATACTATATAATTCTTCTATGATATGATGATGTACTGTAAAATAACTGCTGTATCTTTCTATTTTTGTATTCGATTAAACAAATACTACACCTAGTACACAGATGTACTTGTTTTTCAGGATATTTATTTAAAAATATATAATTGGTTTATTTTTAAAATATTATTTAAGGTCAGGCTGTAATGCGTTATTTAATATGTATTTAATTATTATCAGTTCAATTCGATTGATATCTGCTCTTCTCACAGCTCTGTATTATCTATTCCTTCTCAGTACACTGAATTTACCACCCACTCTTTTGCTGTCATTGCCGCAAACCTATGGAATGATTGTAAGTGGCCTGCGAGGTCCATGAATGTTAACAACTGGAATCAGTCACTCATAACTTATACTATAGCCGACCTCCGATAGAAGATGGCACCTTAAGAAGAAGAAAAAGATCAGTAAAAAATTCAATTTAAGAACGTCACACAAATTTACTCTTAAAACTATATATTTGCACGCCTAATAGGGCAGTCATGTAGAACGTTGTCTACTAATATAGATTTAAGAAGACCATTGTTACTGACCCATAAATATTTTGAGTTTGAGGCTAGTGGCCATGTGTACCTAGCACGGGAGCATAAAGACGCTCCAAGATAATTTACACCTGTACTGTGAAGCAGAGCCCGCGTTTCTCCTGTCTATAATATAATTGCTCAAATTTGTCACTAAGGTTTGGCTGTGAGAGAATGTCTACGGGCATTAAGTGTGCCTTTGTACAGGAACAATAAGGTTTTTTTAAAAAAAAAAAAAATGCTTGCAATGAATGAGTCCATAATAGGTGCTGTTACCTTACAAAACGTTGTTGAGGGTTCGCTTTGCCAACAAAGATGAATGAGACATCAATTTTTCTTTGCATACAGCGGCGCTACTGGACCATTTTTGTGCATAGCTGATAGGACAAGATCTCTAGAACAGCTATATTAGCCCATCGGTCAACAGAATTAAATTACATTTTTATATAATAAAATATGCTTATAAAAGCGGTGATGATGGGTTCAAAGTCAAAGTCAAAGTCAAAATATCTTTATTCACGTAAACCTATTACGGGCATTTATGAAACGTCATTAATTTAATTATTTTGAATGATTCTACTCCTGCTAGTAGAAGACTAAGCAGCAAAGTGGTCCAATAAGTAAGCTGTTAGCAGAAGACCAGCAGCTTAGCAAATTCCAGTGACCTGTTAATGTTTAATCTGACTGAGAAAGGAATCTGCAAGGAAAACTCAGCTATATCAGATTTACAAAATAAAACATATACAGAACTGCACCACAACGATCAATTAATATCCTTTTAAATTTAGTTATCAGTACCTATGAAAATACAATACCTGGTACAGCAGTAACCCACCTGGCAAGTCAGAATTTAGGTAGACTACATGCATATGTGCAACCCGAAAGTCGACAAAACGCAAAAACCTCTGTTAATTTAAGAACAATAAATTGAACGTGTTCGGCAGAGGTCCCAGGCCCCCACAGCAGCACCTGATCACGGACATAACGCATGTGCCAGCCATCCCCCCGCTTAACCTGGCCCTTAGGGTGCGGACCGGGACCCGACACACGTGCCACCACTGCAATGACCTTCTAAGGAAGGGGCGACCACCGGACACGCCACACCATGAGAACCTGAACACTAAGAATGACTTTCGAGACACACACAAGCATAAACATAACAATTACTTCCTAAGTACCCAAATGTTGCCGTGCAATTCCGTTAACAAACTTATATATTAGTTAGGTTGCTTAACGATATATGTTCAATGTTATTCAAGTTATATAAAAGTACTACAAAAAATATTCAACATGCTGAAAATAGTCTCTGATCCAATTAAAATTAATAAAAAAAAAAAATTAGTCTATTTTTATATTTTATTCTTTACGCTATAATATCAACAATTTGAGCGTTTTTTTCTGAAGTTCTTTACATATCGGGGTAGTCAGAAACCGATTCTTGTCGATGCCTCTAGTGTACCAATCTCGAGAAGTATCACAATTAAATTAAATTAATTATTGTGCCATGACCAGGAATCGAACCCGGTACCTCCCAGTCTAATATATTTTTTAAATTGTATATATTAGCACGACAAGTGACTTTGCGCCCACCTGATGGTAAGTGGCGCGCAAGATTCATGAATGCAAGTGGAATTAGACACTCATGACTGACATCAGTCACTAACACTATGCCGGCTTGACTGGGCATGACGGCAATTCGAGCCTGATCCCGAAACGTGTGGATACACTTTACTGGGTTTATCGGCACGAACAGTGGATACTTCCCCGCCCCAGCAGACTGAGCAAATTACCACCATCAGTCCGCCTATCACCTATTAAATCCACGGACTTTACCGCTAGACCACGGAGGCAGTCTAAAAAGTTTTTTTTAATAGTTGAGATACGACTATTTGCCAGTTTACACCATTATAGGTATTTTATATAAATAATACTAAAAAAAAAATGTTCAAAAAAGCCTGCTTTAAAAAACAGATTAAGTAATCGTAAGATATATATACCTATAGAGTTAAATTACCCGTAAATTAAAAGTTGTCAGGTCAAAGTCAAAAGGAGGCCAAAGAACATAATGAAATGACATCCTCTGGCCGTCTTCCGGTTTAAAAGCAATGTCTCACTACCGACGATGAAGCGATTAGCGATAAAATACATATTTTCTAGATTCCTAGTCGGGACACAATAACTGATTTCATTTTATTGTGATATTTCTCGAGTTTCGTACGATAGATTTGTCATCATGGGCTTATAGTAAAGTTGGCTAAATGTGAAAGAGTGGTTTGTCGACCCCTAAATGGATACGGTCCTATCAACACCTCTCAACTTACACAATAGCATATTCCAGGCGGAACGTGTAGGCTTTTTACAAGCAGCGCAAGCTATACTAAGAAGAGATGTCAAGAACTTCAATAATCGCATACTCTCAGACAGTCTAGTCGTCCTTCTAGCCCTAAAAAGCAACTACATCAGCTGTGCTTCTCAACTGCCACCTAGCCCCGGAAGCAGTGTGCAGAGAAAATAGAAACAACATTAACATTTGGACATACATATATACACTTTAAATATTATAGATAGCCCACTGTGTAGAGGATGCATGGCTGTTCTTAGACTGAAGTTCCTCCCCACTGCAGGGACTCTTCCAGAGGTCTGTAGGAACGTGACGGGTCTCCGTACCTACCTGAATGAAATCGGATGACTTCGCTAACTTAGCGTAGGTCACGCACAATGGTCTACTAAAGAGTAAGCCACGGTCATCACAATCACATACGGTCGTAATGATATTTTACTTCTCAAAAAATGGAGCCTTTTAACGTGAGAAGACTGCCCGTAAAAATCCGATAAATAAATGCGGCAGATTTACTTCCTCAGAAGTTGGTTACCTACTAATAGATTGCAACGCGTATGATGATGAAAGTTTTCGCTTAAATTTACCTCCAACACTAAAAAATGTGCCTCAGTGATTAACATTATGAGATAAAAAATATTTAAACCCACTGTAGTATCCATGTAGTATCCGCCTCCGTGGTCTAGTGGTAACAAACGTTGCCGTGAACTCGGGAGGTCGTGGGTTCGATTCCCAGCGGGGGCAAGTTGTACATTGTATAATTTGTCTCGGTCTGGGTGTTTATATGTATAATATGTATATATTTACAAAAAAAAAAAAAAAAAGTATAATATGTAGTTTATCAACCATCTAGTTTCCGTAACACAAGCTTACCGCTTACCACGGAAATTAGATGGCGCTGTGTGACCTGTCTGAATTATTTATTTATTATTTATGTGTTATTAGACGGTCGCTTATGACCATGTTGTTAATAGCGAATATATTTATATATACACACATCAAAAGTGTCTAGGGATCAACATATATTTTTGCAATAACTTTTCTCCTGATTGATATTCATTAAAATTTTCTTTAAGGATTGATCAAATAAAATGTTTTCGTTTGTCTACAGTAACGATAAACCAAGTCACCTTTGCATTAGTAAAAAAAATTGCCATTTTCCTAATAAAGGGATTTTTGACATTTGAACCACTAACATTAAAGTTCGAAAAAAAGACTGAAATAACAGTTTTTTTTTTAATTTTATTGGGTAACTTAAACAATTAATAATCCGTGTTTCTACCGCGAACACTAACAACACAAGAACATCGGTTTGGCATACTCAAAATGAGTTCATCCAAATCACGCTGTGGAATGGCCGCCCATGTTCGTTGCAACAACAAAAAAAGGTCTTCTTGCGACTGGATACCCTCCATATTCGGCAGAGCTCTTCTCTGAAGAATATCCCATGCATGCTCAATCGGGTTCAAGTCTGGCGACTGAGCAGGCCAGGGCAGGACATTGATGTTAGCTGCGGCGAGAGTCTGTCTTACAACTCTTGCGGTGTGCGGTCGTGCATTATCATGCATTAACTGAAATAAGGGACCGATATGCACTTGTAGAGGAACGATGACGTCTGATACAACCGTCTCTGCATAAATTTGAGCGTTGAGGTTGCCTCTGATCCAAATCAACTCAGTTCTTCCGCCGATCGAAATACCCGCCCATACCATGATGGTTCCACCACTATAAGGATGGACTTCCTGGCAGGATTTTAATCGCTGTTGGCGTCCAGGGGTTCTCCAGTGTCGTATACGTCTTGTATCCGGCCTCATACCAAAACGAGACTCATCAGAAAAGCACACGAAACGCCATTGTTCTTCTGTCCAATTTCTGTGTTCAAGAGCCCATTGATATCGAGTCCTACGATTGTGCATTGCTATAGGTGGTACCCGTAGCGGTCTTCGGGAATGAAGGTTCACTTCATGCAAGCGGTTTCTGACTGTTTGGTCGCTAATTAAGTTCCCTGAAGAGCGATGAAGGCTCACGGCTAACATCATGGCGGTTATTGTTGGAGTTCTTCGAGCTGTGATTTGAATGTATCGGTCTTGTCTCCGTGTGGTGCAGCGATACCGTCCTCCATGGCGCTCAGCCACGGTACCAGTGGTTCGGTAACGTGTCCAAAGTCGACTGATAACACTCTGACTTGTATTCAGAGCTAAAGCCACAGTACGTTGCCGGGAACCAGCTTCTATCATTCCCACGGCTCTGATCATTTCTTCCCTGCTTAAATGACGTCGCCGCTCCATAATAACGTTGGTTTTAATCAGTAGTAGGGAAACAGTAGCACTAATAATGTCTTCAATGCGTCTTATGTTTTTATAGGGAAAATATTGACAGCTGATTTTCATCTTTTACTCGAATTTGATTGACAGTTCCTGTTTTAAATTATGAAATGCACCAAAAAGGATCCATATAAATTTATAAAATCATAAATTTATTACAAAGCCACATCTCAATCACAAGAAATCCGCATAAACATGCTTGATCCCTAGTCTTTTTTGATGTGTGTATATAAAAAATAAAACGATGCAAAATAAAACTTTCCTGCTGTAATAATTATCAATGTCAATATTATAAAAAAATCTTGCCATTTTCTTACTATATAGTTTCTAGCTGCTCGATAATCGCCGGCGTTGAGACTAATACTTTAAAACGGGCCTTTGTCACAAATATATGTTAATTTACTCAGAAGAGGACCAACTTAGAATAAGATATTCAGAAGGGACAATGTTGCTGAGAATATTCAGCAATACGACATCTTGGCTGGCAACTCCGAAACTTGATTATTGCAAGGCAGCGAACGGTCAAAATGCAAAACATGACAATGATAACCGCCTATCGCTGAATTTTGAAACATGATCCACTATATAAGTCTAATTAATAATAATAATAAATGCGTTTATTGAGGAATAAGGTACACTGGTATGGAAGTAGAAAATTGGGATACAATATGTCTAAGGGTCGACTCGCCAACCGTCAAGCAGAGGCGCTCTACACAAACCCGCATTAATAACTGAGAGAATAATGATTATGTTCTCCATTCGGGCTAACTGTGCTACTCCACCCCACGATTGGAAAGTCAACCCCAAGAAGAATTTGGGTAGGTTGCATTTTTCAGCATAAACGCCTGCTAGATGGAATTCAATGCTGACGTTTCATGATATTAGACATAAAGCCTTTTTAATCCCCTAATGTTGCTATGTCCGTTATACACACAGTGTACCAACAAAACTTGTACAATTATTTAATTAATTTGGAAAAACACACAAATGTATATTATTATTATTATTAAAATACTTTATTGCACTTAACTTAAAAGTATGTACAAAGGCGAACTTAACACCATTTCGGCTTTTTCTACCAGCTAACCTTTGAAAGAGTGAGATGGTATAATATGTGGGGTGCAATTTAACCTTATTTTAAATTTGAATAAGCTACATAAATAGTATGTATACATATATTACCTACTTAAATACTTATTAACATATAGTAGATATATATGAAGATTATATACTGCTGTACCAGGTATTGTATTCTCATAGGTACTGATAACTAAATTTAAAAGGTTATTAATTGATCGTTATGGTGCAGTTCTGTATATGTTTTATTTTGTAAATCTGATATTGTGAATGACAGATTCCTTTCTCAGTCAGATTAAACATTAACAGGTCACTGGAATTTGCTAAGCTGCTGGTCTTCTGCTAACAGCTTACTTATTGGACCACTTTGCTGCTTAGTCTTCTACTAGCAGGAGTAGAATCATTCAAAATAATTAAATTAATGACGTTTCATAATAAATTAAAAATATAAAAAGCAAATAATAATAAATAAATAAACTGCTTTTTCTGTAAAATATTCACTCCGATCTATTAATTAATATTTATCTTCTGAAGATAACTGATTGAATTAGCATTTCTAATTTATTTCATGAATATTCAGTGTTTATTTCATAAAATATTAATATTATTGTACCAGCATCTACGAGTACATTCTGTTTTCTTTAAGCGTAATCATTATATAACGGAATTAGTTAACTAACGGATACTTGCGATGTCAACCGCTAACGTTACAGTAGGTACTTGTACGTGGTTGCGTTCTTCGTGTAGATGTAAAGTTTTTTTGGAAAATTGAAATGGATAAAAACATATTTATTTTAAAATGTTTTTTTTTTTTTTTTTTAATTTTATTGTTGAACTATAGAGATTTGTTTGTTCTCTTCTCCCGATGGTGGATGATGAATGAGGTGATAGGGAAGGCAAAGGGTCTAGCCCATACAGCCAAGTCTGATGTAATATATATTTATTTTCTATGAGTTAATGAGGTCGTCATCAAATTCCAGATGCTGCAGAATTTTATGCTTTTCTTGAAGTCACTCGCGGCATTATAGCTCAAACACGTCGGGTAAAATATGAGAGTTGACAGCGCGGGAAAACCGCATAAAATAAACTTTTTTATCGTTTTCCATAATTATGCACATTGTAGCATATTATTAAACAAAACAACACCACTTTAGATCAATAATATCCACAGTAAATTAATTTACAAAACAAAAACTTGCACTTGACATGTCGACGCAAAATGGCGCGAAAAACCCCCTTTGAACCATAGAGAGCCCTTAAATGTTAGTTTATTTTTAAAGTGAGAACTTTATTGAGCACGCTTGGTTGTGGACCTATTTCGTTGAACGTACGTCCGTACGTCAGATGTATATTTATTTGTTATATTGTAATAATATTTTGCATTTATACAAATTAAATAATAACTTTACATTTATACAATTTTAAAATCTTCCGTGCTGCATTGACTGCTTCCGTGGTCTAGCGGTTAAGTCCGTGGATTTAGATTCGGAGGTACAGGGTTCGTTCGATTCCTGGTCGGGACACAAAAATATTTATTAATATATTTAAATAATATTTAATTTATTTGTGACATTTCTCAGGTTTGGTACGCTGGAGACATCGACGAGCTTGCCACTTGTCATTATTGGCCTATAGTAAAGTTGGCTAAATGTGAATCCGCTTATTTATAAGCGCGGTTTCTGACCACCTCAAAAAGGAAACGGTCGTGATGATACTTAAGATCATTTACATTTATCATACCATGCATTCATTTAATCTTCATATTCCTACCAACTACGAAATCAATAACCTGCAAGTTTAGTTCTTACTTTTGCGGTACGTCCCGCGACGCACCCGTTTATTGTTCTCAGATTAGTTTTTTTTTTTTAATATTAGTAAGGCATGATTTTGCGCCCACCTGATGGTAAGTAGCGCACGTGTTCCATGAATGTTACCAACTGGAATTAAATTAAAGTTATCCAGTAAATTCTGGAAAGCCCATCTACAACAGTGAATGTCTAGAACTCTGTTTTTAGAGGCTATAATAAATAATAATAATAAATATTTCCAGACAGGTCACACAGCGCCATCTAGTTTCCGTGGTAAGCTACGAGGCTTGTGTTACGGAAACTAGATGGTTGATAAACTACATATTATACTTTTTTTTTGTAAATATATACATATTATACATATAAACACCCAGACCGAGACAAATTATACAATGTACAACTTGCCCCCGGTGGGAATCGAACCCATGACCTCCCGAGTTCGAGGGAGTGTGGGTTTATTATTATAAATATACAACTATATACACTACATAATAATCGTTACATAATATTACTTAAATAATATATATACATACAAAAATTGGTAACTATTGAACTATTTACACACATTAAAAATAGTATAATAGATGTAGGTACTCAGAAGAGCTAAGTTGTTTGTTGAGAAAGTAAGCAATTAGGAGATTTTTAAATATATTAATAGACGGCGCCCGTCTGATAACCAGAGGTAGTTTTTTCCACTCACGAGCAGCGGGCACTGTCAAATGTATGTATGTAGATACTTTAGGATGAATAAATGATTGGATTTGTAAGTTTCTTTCATTTACGTGGAGTCACATGTCGGGTTTTGTATAAAATAAAGCACTTTATTGTTAAAATGAAAATGAAAATTAAATGGGTTGAATGTACACAGAAGAAAGGCTGTTGACATATTGCTCACGCTATAGTGGCGAGATCATAGACTTAAAATCTACGAACAAGGCATTACATACCATATTTTTGGCTTAAACATGTGGGCTTTAATTTGACATTTGATGTTTTTTAATGTTTATTTAAGTTCACTCTTAACTGTAGTTTTCCCAATTTTAAGGGTAAACCGTTTAACCTGGTAACACTTACTGTGTGCCAGCTTTACTATTGGTTGTTGGCAGCTGTCAAAAATTTAGTTCAATGCTGAATGCTGTACTCTGTGAGTGTTAATGTAGTAAACGTTCGCTTGGAAGATTCTACTCTCAAAGTTGTGCAGGAATAGGTACACCTATCTTGGACAGACTATTTATCTAGCTGCTAAATTCAACAAAGAAGACGACAGATGCATTCAGATAGGATGGGCGGTATTCGGGAAACTTCTGTGTCTGACGACGAGAGTCTTTAACCATTGCCATATGTATATCTACTATAATAAGTATATATTGATGAGTATTTATGTAGTCTATGTATACATACTATTTATGTAGTTTTTTGGTTAGAATTTCATCTCACATATTTATACTGTCTCACTCTCCCAAAGGTTAGCTGGTAGAAAAAGCCGAAATGGCTTTAAGTTCGCTTTTGTACATACTTTTAAGTAAAGTGCAATAAAGTATTTAATAATAATAATAGCTTCCTCCCGTAAAGTCGTACGGAGAAGAGACGGGACACTGACAGTGGGTCTGGTCCACAAATTCAAGGTCGCTCAGCGAGTTATGGCTCTCCATGCTTGGCATTTCTCTGATGGATAGAATTCGAAGCGTTGATAATCGTCAAAGAACCAAAGTATTTTTTTATTTTTATTAACATATTTGGTTAGCACGAAAAAATGGCTGAATAATTATTTGGTCAGTAAATAAAAATTTGGCTTACAATAAAAAAAATCAACCTGGCAAAATAATTAATTGATCAGCAGGATTCAACAATTGGTTAGTAGAGAATGAATAATGATAAGTAGTACGCAGTTTTCTTGTAACATTTGTTTGTTGTTTTACCTATATTTTGGTACCAAAGTATTGTATGGAGTGCCTCATCCGTTAGTTATAAGTCAATGTTCGACCAACGGGCAGCTTTTACTAATGAATGCAAATTTCATTAAGCTCTTTGGCTGTATAAAACACACGCTTTTTTAATATAATAAAAAGGCTAAATTACATTTTTTTAACAAATAATTTTATATTATTTTTATACGTAGAAGACGTGTCAAAAATATTGCAAATTAGTTGTTTGACACGGCTTTGCTTCTGTAGTAAAATTATTTTCGAAATATATGCCAATGTATATAGTGACAATGCTCTTTACAGCTGGATCCATTCTGATTAGGTTTTAGTATTTTTCAAAAGGTTTTTTTAGGTACCTACAGTAGCAGACTGGTCCATCCTAATAGCTAACTATCCAGACATACATAGTATAAAATAAAGATAAATAATATTAATAAATGTAAATTATGACAAATTCAAGTGTCTATAGGATCTTAAGAATGACTAATTAACAATGAACAATAAGCGATAAAAGATAAACAATGAACAATAAACTATAAACGATAAAAAATTAACCATAAACGATAAACAATGAACGATGAAATATAAATGATAAACTATATTTTTGTGAAAATAATCTATTCGTATTTGCATTTGTACCTATGTAAACAAAACATAAATGTAAGTATATAACTAGGCACTGAACCAAGTTTCTAACATTAAAGTTACCTAACCCATTAATCACGGGCGTGGAGAATAAGCAAGATTGAAAAGTCGATGCTATAATCTATATAATCGTTAATCGATTATCGTTTATTGATATACGTTCGATATCAATAAACGATAATCAATTAACGATTAACGATAAACGATGAACATTGAACGATAAACAATGGACAATGAACGATGAAATATTAACGATAAACAATGAACTATTCCTGTGTGTAAATAAACTATTCTTATCTTCATTTGTACCTACGTAAACAAAACGTACGAGTATGTAAGTATATAACTAGACACTGAACCAAGTTCCCGATATTAATATAACTAATCAAGTTAGCTGACCTATCAATCACGAGCGAGGAGAATATGCAAGATTGAAAAGTCGATGCTTTATCAAACGATCGTTCCAAAGGAAACAATGAGGCGTGATTTTGGTGATGGCATAAAAATAATTTAATGTGAAATCGATGGCAGATGCTGTAGACCTATACATTTATAAACCGCTCAAACAATAAATAAGTTAAATTGGCTTATAAAATAAATTTATTGAACGATTTAATAAATACACATATCTTCACTGCGGGGAAGGCAGAGACAATTGAGCGCCTTGTCACGATCACGACATACCTCTTTCGCTTCTTTCACATTCATCAACCTCTTCATACATTATATATCTGGTCAATCCATCCTTTCAACATTACCATCAGATCATGCCTTTCCTTATTTTTGTCTTCATGATTTCTTTCATACCTACCCTTTATTTCGTCATATATTTATTTTTATTTATTCAGGAAACATACAGATCTTAAATCATAATTACAAGAATTCTAAAAGTTACACAATCCAGCAAAGTTTCCACTTAAATATTAAACATAGATTTTGCAAAAAAAAATAATAATAATATGGATAAGCTTATAAACAATACCTATATAACAAATACAAATAAATAATATACATATATATATATAGTAAAATAATGGAAAATGAAATAAAAAATAGCAATCAAAAAGAAATAAATTAAAAGTTCTCCAAGCATTCCAATTATGATTCATTTAGATAATTTTATATTAATTTATTTTTTTAACCAAGCAACACTAACACTGAACAAATCAATATCACCGAATTTTTTATTGTAATTTAGGCATGATCTTAGCACAAAGGAGGTTTTCAAGTATTTTTGTTCCAGCAAATCTGATAGCAAATAACAGTTTGGATCTACCATACGATACAGTAAGTAAATAAAATCAACCATATTATACTGAAAAGTTACTTTAAAATTTAAAAAATAGCTTCATGTGGAGGCTTCAAAAGGCTTTGTTGACGAATGTCGGAGACAGGAAGATCGTTCCAGAGAGATGATGCTATAACGACAAAAGACTTGGATACAAAATTTGGGTCATGAGACGGGATTGCAAGGACTGAGTTATCGGACCGGTAAAGTTATATCAGTGTATGGTAAACCCGACAAATAGGCCGCTGGGTTTTGGCCAGGGCTCACTATGCTGGCCTGACGTAATCCCCCACTGACAGCCCCGTGACGGATGATCTGCCCACGCGCTGTCACTCGCCGCCCAAAATTACGAATACATTGACTCAATACGAATTGGGCATTCAAAAGGGCAAAATATGCGTAGTAGACATGTTGAATAGACAAAACTTTAAATGCCCATTATATTGCGCAATTACGCCAACCTCGGTACAGGTTATGAGTTTGCACCGTTTGGGGTCGAGACGATGGGACCATGGGGACCCTCAGCCAAGCGTCTGGCCAAGGAGTTATCGAAGCAGCTGACGGAGAAATTTGGAGAAATATTTTTGCCAACGTATTAGCCTCGCTATTCAGAGGGGAAATGTTGCCAGTCTCCTTGGGACTATCTCTGATGGGAAGTCTCCTGAGGACATTTTTTATTTATAGGTTTTTTTTTATTAGGTTAAGATTATTGTTATTTAATTTGATTATTTTTATTTATTAAATAGTTTGTAATTATTATTTTATATTTTGTAAATATTCTTGGATAAATTACACTAGATACCTGGTCATTAATGTTAAGTCAATGATTGGTTCAGTTGTTAGGATTGTGCGAATGAATGTACGTGGTTTACACAACTGTCGAAATACCGCCTGCAATTTGATGCAATAAATAAATTGCTGGTTGTATCATGTTATGTAATGGAGTTTTTTTTTTAAATTTAATTGTACGTAAGTCAATTTCCTAGAAACAGATAAATAGTAAGTCATGTTTCAAGAGGTTTTTATTTATATAAATATCACCATGACAAGCTTATTAGTTCTCCTTTAAAGTAAAAATTTGCATTTGACATCATTCCAAATAGCACATAATTACTTTCAACGAGAACAACAAATAGGTGGTAGGCGGACTGGTGGTGGTGATTAGCCCAGTCTGCCGGGGCGGGTAAGTATCCACAGTTCGTGCTGATAAACCCAGTAAAGTGTATCCATACGTTTCGGGATCAGGCTCGAATTGCCGCCATGCCAAGTCAAGCCGGCATAGTGTTAGGGACTAATGTCAATCACGAGTGTCTGATTCCAGATGCTAATATTCATGGACCTTGCGCGCCACTTACCATCATGTGGGCGCAAGGTCACACATGTCGTGCCAGTAAATAAAAACAAAGATTACATTTCTCACAACTACACTAGGACAACTGCCTCCGTGGTCTAGCGGTTACTTCCGTAGATTTAGACTCGAGGGTACCGGGTTCGATTCCTGGTCAGGACATAAAATTATTTAAAAAGTAAAAAGTATCATCACAACTGTTCCCTTTCAGTGTGGTCAGAAACCACGCTTCTAAATAAGCGGATTCACATTTAGCCAACTTTACTATAGGCCAATCATAACAAGTGGCAAGCTCGTAGATGTCTCCAGCGTACCAAACTCGAGAAATATCATTGGTTTAGTAACTAATCAATTACGATATAATCAGTCTCATAAAGTAAAAAAAAAAAAAAAAACTCGAATTTACCGAACAAAAGCGGTCATCTTTCATGAGTGTTGATTGACGACTGAGTTCGTTCGGAAACACAAACATTAGTGCGTCGTCGCGTTTTGGTTAAAAAATGCGGCGATATCTGTATTGGAAATCTCCGAGGAGCGAATTGTCTTTCTAGCTTCTGTTTTTCTCATTCTTTGGTCTTACCGTATAAAACATTTTCGGTACCTACATTTACAGCCACGAATCTATATTTACGGACATAAATATTATTATTACTAGATTGTAAGCAGACACGGCCATTTTACAGCCACGAATTTATATTTAAGGACATAAATGTTATTAGATCATAAGCTGACTCGGCCTTTTTACAGCCACGAATTAAATTTTAAGTATCTAGTTATAAATAAGTACAAAATCCCCGCTTACAGCCAAAATATTTTATTTATTATAAATTGTATTGCTGTTAGATTCGGTTCAGCCAAGCTTATACTGTATTAAAATATATGTATTGACAATATCCAAGTGTTGTGTACTAACCTAAGGTAATAAATGATTTGATTTGATTTGATTTATTTTGAGCAATAAATTAAAAATTATTTAAAAATAGTAGCATAAGGGAATCGACAACTTGGGATAAACTTGGGTACAGTACCAGTGTAAATAAATTGGTTTAAAAATCAGCAAACAAGAGCTCGTTTGAAATGTTAATAATTCAATCCATTATTTATTTGTTGGGTAACTTATGGCCGGTGTCTAGACTCGCGAGCTCGACACATTAAAACAACATCGGTTGTGCTGGCTTTCTCACTAAACATAGACTTATATATAGAGACCTGGGCCATTATATGTAATAAAAAATAGCAGTTTAATAGTTCCTTTGAAAAAAAAATAATTGCAAAACCACTGTTTATTGATATATAAATTACAATTTAGAGTAGAAAAAGTTAAGTATCATCACGTTAAAAGTTAAGTTTCCCTTTCGGGGTGGTCAGAAACCACGCTTATATAGAAGCGGATTCACATTTAGCCAACTTTACTGTAGGCCAATCATGACAAGTGGCAAACTCGTCGATGTCTCTAGCGTACCAAACTCGAGAAATATCACAAATCAATTAAATAATAATTAAATGTATTTATATACATTAATAAATGTTTATGTGTCCCGACCAGAAATCGAACCCGGTAGCTTCGAGTATAAATCAACGGACTTAACCGCTTGACCACGGAGGCAGTTTTACAGTTAAATTACAATTTAAACTAAAGAAAATAGTTATTTAGGTACAGAGAGTCAGATAGATAGATAAAATATTTATACTATAATAACGTAAGAAAAATATTTTTCTCATTGGTACGTGCCAGGGGTTTAAACAAACCAATTAAGGACTTACAACCGTTCTTACAACCGAGTTTCTTAAAGCGTTCTTACAACCGAGTCACCACCGCTAAACTCTGGACACTCTTTAGTGTCCAGTTAATGTCTTATCTCTCCTCGGCGAGTAAAGAGCAGCTAACATGTCATTTTTATCATGTGATGTGCTATCATCTTTCTGTTTTAATAGAAATAATATTATCCTTTCGGGGTAGTCAGAAACCACGCTTATATAGAAGCGGATTCACATTTAGCCAACTTTACTATAGGCCAATCATGACAAGTGGCAAGCTCGTCGATGTCTCTAGCGTACCAAACTCGAGAAATATCACAAATGAATTAAATATTAATTAACTTTTAATAATTTAAATTAATAAATATTATTGTGTCCCGACCAGGAATCGAACCCTTTCAGTAATAATATTTTACCGAAAATCATTTTGACATATCTTTGACTAATTCGCAGCGCTTTTACTATTTCGTTACGTAGGTACACTCATTTTGAGCTTTACTCATGTGTTGTTTACTTTTATGGACAGAAAAAAACTTAATTTGACCGGTAATTTAAATATAGGTCCAATATCAGTTGCTTTCTTGGTTGTGATTTATCTATAGCAATATTAAATTGAAATTCCACCCCAATATCAGCTATGGGTGAAGCATACAGGAAGCCTGGCCTCCGGTTACGTTTAAATCTTGGCTTCGATTTCAGTTCCTTACTTATAGGTACCTGTATGTTTTCGTAATTGCATAAATACTATAAATAACTATACCCTGATATATATTTAACAACAACATTTCATAAATTTATTTATTCAGCAATAAATATATATATATATATATATATACGCTTTCTTGCCACATTTTAGTTTATATATATATAAACTAAAATGTGGCAAGAAAGCGTTCTAGCCGCATTTTCTCACTGCATCGCTACGCTGATTCTCTGAGCCAGGAAAGAACCAGCCCTCTTCTTTTCGAGAGAGGTTATGATATAATCTACTATTATTTGTTTGTGATGTTGTTATTTATATATATATATATATAATTATTATGAATCAACTTGAGAAATAATACTGCAAAAACAAATATATAGTAACATCAAAACAAATAATAGTAGTAGTAATAATATATATATATATATAAAATAGTAAATTATATCATAATCTCTCTCGCCAACCCGTCTGACCAGCATAGCAACTGTAGGCTAAATTCTCCAGATAGTAGCCATCGTGAATTTTAAATAGGTACAATTAATTTAAATAAAGTTTTCTAAAATAATCCTTTACTTACGTGTATAAATTAAATATTACGACGAGTTTTAAGTTTATTTTCTGCAAATAGTATTAGTCAAAATATAGTATTTTTATCTGCATAGATTTCTTACATAATAGCACCGCGACTGCAGCGGAAACAATACGTGTCTGCAACGTATTCAAAGTTAAATCCGAATCGCAAGCTGGCTCTGCGCTTGTAAGCTGCAAGAAGCTTTTGTGTTCCTCTCGGGCCGTCTTCAAGGGTAAGCCGAGCTTCACACGTACCCGGTATAACCGTCCGGCATCGGCCCGACGACGGGTGGCGTATCGCCTGCATTTATTTTTTTCGTTTAGTAAGCTGTAATCACAAAGCCAAGTAAGTCTACGTATGGAAACAAACGTTGCCATGAACTCGGGAGGTCGTGAGTTCGATTCCCAACGGGGGCAAGTTGTATATTGTATAATTTGTCTCAGTCTGGGTGTTTATATGTATAATATGTATATATTTACAAAAAAAAGAAGTATAATATGTAGTTTATCAACCATGTAGTTTCCGTAACACAAGCCTCGTAGCTTAACACGGAAACTAGATGGCGCTGTGTGACCTGTCTGGAAATATTTATTATTATTATTATTATTGCGAGAAGGGTATTACTAAAATTGACTAGCTTTTTCTTTTTCTTGTTCTATCAAATCAAATTAAATATCCTTTCTCATCCGGTCTTACACTTTTGCAGTAGTGGCCGTAAATCTGTGGAACAGTTTATCGGAGAAAATTCGTGCACAACAGATCACTTTTAAAAAATAACTACCTCACAACACAAATAGTTTCATTGTCTCAAAGGTTGCTAGAGAATGCCTAGCGGACTCTTGTACATAGTGCAATAACGTTTTAAAATAAATATAAGTAACTACAATAGTTATTAAAAACAATCTCTCGTTTTTATGACAACATCACTATGTAAGTGGTCGTCAGTTTCCCCATTTTTTACATTTTGAATATTTTTTGATGCATTTGATGCGGGATTTGTGACATCATATTACAGTATTTGCTACTGAATTATAATGAGCCTCGCGTTGGCTGCAAGTTTTTCATAGACTGGCGGACATTTAGTCCCTTATCTAAATCCACTTGATTATAAATGATGGTGTATTTTAGAGAGTATGGCATGCTCTAAACGCCACGATTGTTTGGAGTTTCTGAAACATTCCATAAGATTGACAATGACGTTTTTTCCAATGGAGAACGTCCGTGCTTTAATTGATGACTGACCATAACGTTTAAAGGAGTGTATTGAGGCTAATGGAGATAGATAATAATGTATATACTAACGTACACTTTTTTAATAATTAAAAATCGTCATTTTGAAAGAATTGGGCCTAAGCAGGTCTGCCGTCAATTTATTTATAAAACGAGCTTTCAAGATAGCAGTAACATTACCGGAATCATATAGTATTTGGTTGGGTAGATAGAGGATCAGAATGGTGAATGGTGAACATCTTGCTGTGCAATAATATATGAACCTGACTATTTCAACTTCTCTATTTTTTAAATATATTTTTTCCTTTTTCATTTGCAACAACAACATCATTATTTCTATATTACTTTCCTCATCATTTAAGTGGTTTATTTGTATATTTATTATATGTATATATAATATTTATTTATGTACGTGTTATGTAATAGTAAGTAAATATTGATATATATGGACTTAATATTGCACCTACCATCTATACTGTTTAAATGTCCTAAAGGTTTGGCTGTCAGAGAATGCCTAGCGGCATTAAGTCCGCCTTTGTACATAGTGCAATAAAGTTAAAATATATATAAATATATATATATATGAAGGAGGCGTCCTGTATGGACTCTCAGTAGTAGGCTTCGCTCAGCAAATCCATGGAATGGGTATAAATGCATAGCCATGTGACTAGGTTATAAGTATTGTGTTTCCTAAAAAAACAATTAGGTCGAAGCCGGACGGTTTTGCCCGGCAAGTGTAAAACTGCGCTAAGTCGTCGCTTAGTGCATCTAGTCGCTCCTTAGAGAAGATAAACTTTCTCTAATTAACACATTGCGAATAAGTTTAACTGTTCGTCACGTACACACCTGCTTTCGACGTGTTTTATTGGTTTGGCGACATGGACACATATATTTAAAGCTAGTATTTAACCCGAATCTGATAATTGTTTAGTGCGGATTTCTTACACTGTTGAAGATGGGCCTTCCAGAAAATATATCTGGAGAATTTGGCCTACACTCGCCACCCTGGCCAGACGGGTTGGCGAGGGTCTGATGTTTTTTTTTTTATGACAATTTATTAACGATTCCACAATTTGGTCGTAGTGGAACCGGGACCGACTCTCCGAGGCACGGGAACGGTGGTGTTGTAAATCTATGACAAATGTACGTTAAAAAAAAGTGTATTTCTCATTGGTAAATGCTTACTTATTGGACCACTTTGCTGCTTAGTCTTCTACTAGCAGGAGTAGAATCATTCAAAAGAATTACATTATTGACGTTTCATAAATGCCTGTAATAGGTTTACTTGAATAAAAATAGTTTAACTTTGACTTTGACTCTTGACTTTGACTTTTGACTTTGACATGGTGTGGCTCGAACTGCTAACCTTTTTTTTTTGTTCGATTGGAAAGCGATCTCACAAGTAAATTGGGCAAATGTAACCCGCTATTTGAAAAACCAGCTGTACTCGAACATTTTAATTCGTTTTTAATGGTTTCTTATATTTTTTGTGCTTCCTACATTTTTGGGCAAACTTGTGCGTTTAACATCCTGTTAATGTTCGGTTTATGTAAATGTTATGAGAGTTTAACTATTCAGTTATTCACTTAGCGTCAGTTTTGTTTGGACGTCTTTTTGTATCGGCTCAAGGAAGGCAAATAGACACGGTAGTAACAGGGGCGGTTCTAGCAAGTCTTTTTTGGTGTAATTCGCATTATTGCACTGAATTGTACAACGTGTAGCTTCGGTGTCCAGTGTGATACAGGCTGATCAGAAACCACGTTATTTTAAGGAGTGAGTTAACATTTAGCCAACTTTACTATTGGTCCGTCATGACAAGTGGCAAGCTTGTCAATGTCTTAGCTTACCAGATTCGAGAAATATTTTTGTGTACTCATGCAAAAGTCGAACCCAGCACCCTCTCCTATAAATCGATGGCCTTAACCGGAAGTGCTTGGACATTGTCTACTGTTTGTTTTTGATGGACAGGATAAACAACAATATGAAAATTACTAAAATATACATAACTACTTATTCATTACAGTCAAATATTTATTTATATATTATGTTTGGAAAACTTACAGCTATTTTACACTAATAAACTTAAGATTAGATACATAAAGCCAATTAACAGTTTCCACTTATAGTTACACTTGTCAGAAATATATATATATAATTATATAGGTAAGGCCATTTTTTACAGCTGTATAATTTAGTTTTATTGCAAATATTAATGTTTTTTTTGTTTTTATTTATCTTTTGTTTAATTTCCTTTGACACTGCTTTAACCTGCAGTTCTGTTCCTTGCCTTATAGCACTCTCCAGGCAGGACAAATATGTTGTACTTGTGTTTGTAACCTTAGACTTAGCCGAATTCCGGTGGGAATGTATGGCGGTACGTAAAGAATTACCTGTGTTGATTTGATTTATTAGGCCCTGAAGCCGCCCGTGTGCATTTCCCGTTCCTTTCTGAGTTAAATTGTTTTTTGTCGTGCGCAGTGCCGTTCAAAGTTTCTAAGTCGATTATAAAAGCACTAAAAACATTCATTCACAAACTCACCCAAACTACTTTTGAATAAGAGAACTTGAAATCTATTTATTTGGCGTTCTTTTGTTCCCCTCTCTGGCTTGTTTTATTCAAATTAATAGTGAGTTTATTCACGTCTCAGTTAATTTTCAGTAAATCTTGTTTCAAGCGGTGTTATTTTTATACTAATAACACCATGGCAAGCTTACGATTCATTCATTACAGCCCCTAGAACACAATTGCCATTTGACATCGTTATTCACCGTTCGTGCTGTTAATAAACCCAGTAAAATGTATCCACACGTTTGGAAAGATCAGGCTCGATTTGCCGTCATGCCCAGCCAAGCCGGCATAGTGTTAGGGACTGATTAGGAATCCCGAAACATGTAGGTACACTTTACTGGGTTTATCGGCACGAACGGTGGATACTTCCCCGCCTCGGCAGACTGGGCAAATAATCACCATCAGTCCGCCTACCACCTATTTAAACTTGAGTGGATTTCGGATCTTGAGATCGATTATGACAATTGATGATAGTGTAAGATAAAGCATGGACAACCAAGATTCATTATGATAGTTTTAAATAGACTTGTGTTTTGCGAGAAAACCTATTTAGATATATAATGCAATTAGTAGAATTTCGTTGAAGCGAGCGTTACACAAGGTGGACGCAGCCTCGAACGTGCTTTGCCTTCTGAGATTCTGCAGTTACCATCGACGTATACGTGGTTTTAAGTTAGAGTTTTTTTTTTTTAATTGTAATTATTTATTAATTTTATAAAATCACAGCAAATTTTGTAATCTATTAATATACTAAGCTAGGTAATTAAATTATTTGTCCATACATTTGTTTTGCAACAAAAATCAACTTTTAAATTATTTGGACAACAAACTAATATTTGACTTGCAATTTATAAAGAAAACAATATAATTACATAGTGACATAGTAATTTTACTAATCATAATTTAATAATTAAGCTCTTACATTTACAATTGTAAATTAAGAATGATTAAATTTGATAGTATGCTTACACCAATACAAAAATAAAATTATAAACGATCTATAAATAGCTCTGTAGATAAGCCTTTCTTTTTTTTTTATACTAGCACGAAATGTGACCTTGGGCCCACCTGATGGTAAGTGGCGCGCAAGGTCCATGAATGTTAGCAACTGAAGTCAGATACTCGTAACTGCCATCAGTCCCTAACACTATGCCGGCTTGACTAGATGCTAAATATCCTATTCAATATAAAACGCAGTCACGTCCTGCTTGCTCACATTATACAGTACGAATGGACCAATTGTGTGAAGGCACGGTACAAATAGACCTAGCATACCTCTATATATCTGCAATATTTTTTTACTTTTCGTAGTAGTCTTATTCTATTAAAGTATATTATACGATTGCCATAATAATATTATTAATTATATTATTATTATTATTACAAAGCCTTTATACAGCTGCATATTCTCTAATCATTATTAATGTAATACATAACATATAAATTATTAGACATTTAATATTTAGCTTTATTTTAGTGTAGGTAATATATTAGATAATGCCCCTTTACAGCTGCTATCCACTATTACAATTAAGCTTGTTATTCTCAAGCACTATGCCCTTATTAGCAGACTTTTCCTTGCTAACAACAGCCAGCTATTTCAGCCATATATTATTTTATATTGATTTATTGTTAATTGATATCAAATAAGAAAAAAATGACGAATCCAAGTGTTCCTATAGGCGCTTAAGGATAATAAATAAACAATCTACAATCGCGCGCGCGATATACAGGCGCAGTGGTGGCTCGGTTGTAAGACTGCGTTCCTTAAATCCTACAAAGGTCGGTTCAAACCCCCCCGGCATGTACCAATGAGAAATACACTTTCCTTACGTACATTTGTAATAGATCTACAACACCGCCGTTCCCGTGCCTCGGAGAGCACGTTAAGCCGTCAGTCCCGGTTCCACTAATACCAACTTGTGGAATCGTTAATAAATTGTCATTAACAATTGACATCATATCCTCGCCAAGCCGTCTGGCCAGCGTGGTGAGTGTAGGCCAAATTCTCCAGTTTCAGTTCTGGAAGGCCCAACAACAACAGTGGAGGTCTAAGACTCTGTGTTCTAGGGGCTGTGAAAAAATACAATCAGGTGCGACTACAAACCAATAGACTTATACGATTCGGAACAGGAAAACAGTCCGTTTTAAATATATGTCTAAGGCAGTTGCATATTGAGACAAAACTACTAGACATGAGATTACACTCAGGTAGTCTGGCTTAATTTACACGAAGAATGAACAACTCCAACCGAATTGTGTATGTATTACGGCCAGCGAGAAATGCAAATTTCAGTATGATACTCTTGCAATATAATATTTGGATTTTCATGAAATACCAACCAATGTATGTTTATAGACGGATTAACTACCAAGTGGTTAAAATTGCATTACCTATAGAAGCAGTTTACGAATAGCCGGAATGGTTTAAAGGCCTGTATTGTCATTTAATTTACTAATTATTAATCTAGTCTTTATTAAATGATGATTTCTCAAACAGCCTAGTAACTTCACGTAATATTGTTCCGGCTGAAAAAATCCGGCGTATTCCACTAGTTGTCATTTTTTTTATTGACGCATTTTAACCTTAATGTTTAATTTGTAAATAAAAATATTAAAAGTGAGTTCGTTGTAAATAAAAGAGCTACCAGCAAAAATAATTTCTCAAACAGCCTAACTTGATCGCAGCCAGTAACTTTACGTAATATTGTTCCGGCTGAAAAGTTCAGGCTTATTCCACGAGTTGTCAAATTTTTAATTTACTCAACTTAACCTTAATGTTTAATTTGTCAATAAAAGGTATTTTTGAAAGAGAGCTCGTAGAACTAGTAAAAAATATTTCTCAAACAGACTAACTTAATCGCAGCCTGTATCTTCACGTAACATTCTTCAGGCTGTTTATTATCTAAAAAATACGGGTTATTCCATGAGTTGACATATTTTTAATTGCGCATCATATCTTTATTGCTTAATTTGTCAATAACAGATATAACTATAAGAGAGTTCATGGAAAAATCTGTAAAAACTATTTCTCAAACGGCCTAACTTTATCGCAGCCTGTGACTTCACGTGACATTGTTATAGCTGTTAATAATCAGAAATTAAAAGGCATACTCCACGAGTTGTCACCTTAATGTTTTTATTTAACAATAAAATATACAAAGAGAGTTTATTTAAAAGAGAGAGAAACAGAGACAGGCAATTAGAGTAGAAACAATTAAAATTATACCCGCCACCAGAATATTTCTTACAGTTGGCAATAATTTACATTACCCTTTGAGCTATACAAAATTTGGTAAAATATCACCTTAGCTACATATATAAGAAAACAACTGCCGTGTATGTCTTTGAATGCATTAAAGCTAAACTCCGAAGCAAACTGCCCACACTCACAGAGCAATCAGCAAAAATCATTTCTCAAACAGCCTAACTTGATCGCAGCCGGTGACTTCACGTAACATTGTTCCGGCTGTAAATAATCTCGAAAATACAGGCTATTCCATGAGAGGCGATGCAGAGGGACGGTTTTGCTCATAAATAGATTAGCGAGTTGTCAGCGCGGTGCAGCTCGGCGAATCTATTAAGCGCGTTATTTCCGTTGGCGCAGGCCTTTTGCTGGCTATTCCGCCTAAAGCTTCCAAAGCAATCGATTTCCGGTCATAGACGTGTATATAAAGACCAATAGTTCGGCTATCTAATTAAAAATCAAACAACTGGCGTAGGTAAATATAAAATGTTATTTGACAAACTTATCACAAGAATATAAACACATAATTTTTAAATGTAAAAAAAATGGTTTACCACCCACTTTTTTAAGCGGGATTATAAGTAATGGATTGGTTTTGCTGATTTACCTAATCAGTCGGAGCCGGGGATTAATCGCGTATTTTTGGACTCAAGTTCTCTCTCATCTATTCAATTTTATGATTCCATTCATTTTTTTTAAGTCCAAAAGAAAAAAAGTTTTTAAAAGACATAACACCGTCGTCGTCTCCTTCGGTGACAGGAGGGCTGGGCTGGCTCTTTTTTAGGCCCAAAGGGTTCAGCGGGGAAATGCAACCAGCGTTCTTGCCACCATTCCACGCGGACGGGACTTACTCGTATATCCCTATCCATTCTATTAATATTAATATATATATATATATATTTTTTTCAAATAAAAGAATAATATTATTTTAAAAAATGAAGGTTAATTTCAAGTTAAATAATTTGAACGTCTGTTTTCTGCTGGTACTCTTTATAATTCTACGGTATGGCTTTTTATAATACTACATATTCCTCACAACTCACTTCTTTCTGTTCCCTTGCATTATTCTGGATTTGTTTCAAATTCTTTTACAGTTGTTGCCACAAATTTATGGAACAATCTCCCTGTAAACATAAAGCAAGCGTCTACCAGATTTTCGTTCAAAAAACTCGTCTATCTACACTTTCTAAATAGCTCCCAACAATGTTAATAAGTGTATATATGTATATTTATGTATATTTTTGCGTATGTATTAGTATTTAGTATATTGATATTACAGTATATGTTAAAGTATATTATGTAAGTATATATAATTATGTTGAATTTATCCTACTATTAATATTTATTTCATTGCACCTATAAATGTTCTAATTTGTCCCTAAGGTTTGGCTGTCAGAAAATGTCTATGGGCATTAAGTCCGCCTTTGTACTTTGTGCAATAAAGTTTTTAATAAATAAATAAAATAAATAAATACAGTGAATAGATTTCAAATTGTACTACTACTAGTCATCTCAGACCCCCCCCCCCCTTCCGGGGGAAGACGGGAATTTGTAACGAGGTGTTGGCCTCTTAACAAAAATAGCATTCGCTGCACGTAACTACGGACAGGGCGTGGGAACCTTTATTATAGGTTAAATTTAATACGAGCGGGCGCGGCGGAGGCCGCGGAATGTCACCGTGATCAGGCTATCAAATCGCGCGCCATGCGCCGTGGAACCTCGGGAGGTCTAGCGTGCAGAGGGGCCAGATCTCTCCTATCGGACGGACACTTTATATACGTCTATGTATCCGGCCTATTCGACTTTAAACGACGAATCAATCCTCTCGATATCCGTTGGATTTAGTTGTGGACTCGATAGTTGCCAATGAATACCAGCAATTGTAGAGCCACGGTGTTTAACTGTTTCATCGG
The DNA here is from genome assembly GCA_910589645.1 of Tinea semifulvella. Taxonomy (NCBI): domain Eukaryota; kingdom Metazoa; phylum Arthropoda; class Insecta; order Lepidoptera; family Tineidae; genus Tinea; species Tinea semifulvella. Next base: position 3,101,416 of record OU342611.1, on the reverse strand, counting down.
AAATTAATTCGGTTACTCGTAACTATGCTACGTAATACAGATGGCTGGAACTTAATTTACTAAGCAATCATTGTCTATTGTCAAGTGTTGATTTTCCAAAACAATATATAATAAAATAGAAAAAAGTATCATCACGACAGTTTCCCTTTCGAGGTGGTCAGAAACCACGCTTCATAATAAAACATAAGCGGATTCACATTTAGCCAACTTTACTATAGGCCAATCATGACAAGTGGCAAGCTCGTCGATGTCTCCAGCGTACCAAACTCGAGAAATATCACAAATAATTTAAATAATAATTACATGTATTTATTTACATTAATAAATATTTCCCGACCAGGAATCGAACCCGGTACCTCGGAGTCTAAAGCCACGGACTTAAGGACGGAGGCAGTATAATAAAATAAAAATAAATGTATTCTTATTATTTTATCGCATCTATTGCTTTTTCTATTGTTGTATATTTGTAAATATATATAGATAGATAGAGATAGAGGTATTATCGACTGTCCTGCAACCCTATTTTATTATTTAAGCACAAACGTTATATAATGGAATCTTGAAAATAACTAAAACTGTCAGCTATAAAACGCTATTAAAATTAATACATACATAAATCTTCACGCTAAATCGCTTGCGGGGTAGGCGGAGACAATTGAGCGCCACTTGTCACGGTCACGACATACCTAACTCTTTCGCTTCTTCGACATGCCCTTTTGTTTCGATGGCTTTTTAATGCACCTTCAGCTATTGTTTTATATATTTGATCGTAATACGTCGAGTCCTGGTCTGCCAGGGGCCTACTTTGAAGCAGGCTAGATTAGCTCCCGTCTAGGGTTCCAGATTTTTGTTTTTTAATATGTTTTTATTTATTTATTTATTCATTACCTGTAATAACTAACGACTAATAAACATATAAAAAAAAATGAAAACATAAAAGGTCAATTAAAAGTTACCACAAATGGACTACAAAAAATATAGAACCAAAGTTCAATAAAGTATTTTTTAAAAATAAACAATTTTTTAAACAAACTAAACAGGTTATAAAAAAGAGTGCCTGCAAACACATACAATGCTAAGGCATATGGTCAGTACAGAAAGATCTGGTCAAGTAGCTACGAGCAATCGATGGCTTCAGGGTAAATAAATCAAGCTCTTACAAGTACATGACCTCCAAAATAATTAACTATGTGTTAAATCGTCAGTCCCTATTCTGTGCTGCCACGTAGGGATACTGTTGCGGGTCTTCGAAGGCTCAATTAAAGAGTGTTTAGTGGACTGTATATAGTTTTTGCAGAAGTAGAAATTCAAGTTAATCACTTGAGTAAAAAGGCTATGAAAATTGTGAGAGAGGAAACGCGTGACCGCTCGGTGCGCGGATTGATTCCACTCTCGTGGGCGCCGCTCGGAGCGCTGGCCAACGATCCAATCGTATTGGCCGAGCGGCAATAATGTCGCTGTGATCGCGACTACTTTGTCTGTAGTTGGTAAAGCACATAAAGACATACAAATATTTATAAAATATTTTATTACATAGCAACTTTAACAGTCGAGATCCATTGTTAGGAAAAGATTTGAGCCGGTCTCAGTTTTTAATCGTCTGGTTATCGCCTTAGTGAAATTTGATTATAAAAATCTACATAATCGATTGACGAGAGAATCATCAAAATCGGACCACGCGTTTTGTCTGCAGTGTATCACAAAGGAACAAACATACATACATACATAAGCTGATAAACACATAACCCATTTATTAGACGCGCAGTCGGGTAAAAAATATAATCAATGGTACACTCTTATTATGTAGATTTTTCATAGATTTACAACATCAGCGTTCCAGAGCCTCAAAGAGAACTTAATTGTCACTTTTTTTTATACTAGCAAAATTCTCAAAATTTATATTAAACCCTTGTCACGTTATGCGGGACATAAAAATGAAACAAAGGAATTTAAGCAAAGGAAGTTAATATATTAAGTAAGGTGAAGTTAACAAGACAAGAGATTCTACTATTAAACGAAGGGAGGGTCGTAAGCCAAAACTTAGCCCTATCACTCTTTATGCATCCGTTGACCGAACGTGACGTCACGGGGATCCTGGGCCCCAGCTCTATAGTCCTACTGGAAAAACCCTGGAACGCACGGGGAGCACACGTTACGTTCCATCTCTAGATCCACCACCACTCCAGTCCTCACCAAGACTAGATACCATGTAGTTGGTGAGAAAGCAGCGGTGGTGCACAAATAAAAATAACTTTACTGCACGTGGTCATGAAGTGACCCGTACTATTTTTAATTCAATACTTACCCAAGCTACGGAGGCGATAGTATTCAGTAGGTTTATTAAGGTATTTAATTATTACGTTTTAAATGTATACTACAAGAAAAAAAACTATTAATTAATTAAATTTGCAGCGCATTGCTCGCAGTCTGATTTTTTAAAAGTGAAGTGTCAAAACCCACACTGACAGGTGACGTCTTAAATATGTGCAAGGCAAAGGATGTCGATTGCAGCCAACAATATTTATTCCTTGGCCGCATGTAATACGATCGTTACACCCTCGCTAAATTATCTCCAGTAAATAAGTTCTGGTAAATTTAGAATGTTTAAAGTGCTGTTATAGTAAAATTACAATATATTTACATTAACCAGACATCAACGAAAAGATCTAATACAAGCCCTAACTCGTTGAGTAAGAGCATACAAGAAAAAGCATTCCCGTGAGTAATAAAGGGAACCAATCGAAGCCATAAAAGTCAATCGATCTCCTACATATCCAAAGGGTAATGAGGGGGTGTTCCATAGAACTAACAATACTCTAGAAGTAGCAAAACACAAGGACAGACTACATTTTAATACCCCGCAAGGGATCTGGCGTAAACGTATGTGTGTATGTATTGATGTATGTAATATTAGATATATTTTTTTAATGGATCTTTTATTATTTTGCATCTACCTTATGATTAAAATGTTCTGGATCGGAATGCCTTTGTACATAATGCAATAAAGTATTAAATAAATAAAAAGAAAATTTAATTTCAGGGTGGTCAGAAATTATTTATTTATTTTAAAACTTTATTGCACTATGTACAAAGTCGGACTTAATGCTGCTAGGCATTCTCTGACAGCCAAACCTTTAGGACATTTAGACAGGATAGGTGGTAGGTGCAATTAAAAGTTAGGTAAAATTAAATAAAACAGAAATATAATTATAATATAAATATATACATACCAATATGTACATATTAATACATAAATAAATCATACTATAGATACACTAATATAACATAAATAAAACTACTTACATGATGAGGAGAGTGTGATCAAATTAACAATGTGATTATGCTGCTGCTATTATGCTGATATGAAGGAAATTAATATAAGAGAAAAAAGAGATTGAAAAGGAAGGTTTAGGTTAGGTATTCAAATAGTTAAAAAGTGTTTGGTTTCTAAATATTGCACGAAATTACACTTTTTTAACGAGCTGGTTTATATTTTAGCCAACCTTACTACGACAAATCACAAATAATTAAATATATATTTTTTGTTTTCCCAATCCGATGCTTCTTTACTATAGTCCTTCGCTTTAAGGCATTTCTAGTAATTTTCTAAGTTCTGTGGGGTGTCCATTCTTCAGGCAACGTGTTCTCTCGTTATTGCCTACGGTCGATGAAAGGGGCCCAACCACTTAGATAAACGAAATAAGTCCAGGCTTTATTGACGGTTCGATAAAAGCTTTGACCCAAAATTTAGACCCGGGCTATTAAATAAATACAAGCCAAGAGTTCTGATGTTTAAATTTAACTCATAATAATTTCATCATTCATTATCATTACAGCCCCTAGAACACAGCGTCCTAGACCTCCACTGCTGGAAATAGGCCTTCCAGAACATATATCTGGAGAATTTGGCCTACACTCGCCACGCTGACCAGATGGCTAGGCGAGGATATGATGTCAATTTTTTATGACAATTTATTAACGATTCCACAAGTTAGTATTAGTGGAACCGGGACCGACGGCTTAACGTGCTCTTCGAGGCACGGGAACGGTGGTTTTGTAAATCTATGACAAATGTACGTAAGAAAAGTGTATTTCTCATTGGTACATGCCGGGGGGGGGGGGTTTGAATCGACCTTTGTAGGATTTAAGGAACGCGTTCTTACAACCGAGCCACCACCGCGCACAATAATTTATTTGTAACAAATAAAATTGTTATAGGAACAATATTGTATATTTCTTCCTGTACATAATGCTTTATAGTTGTCAACAACCGATGCTGACATGTTGTCAAATAATTTCTGATGTTAGTGACACTGCCTGTCAGCACGACATCAGCGGGGTGAGGCGGAGTTCACAATCGTATTGAAACGTATCATTTAAGATCAATTACGTCTGTCAGAAATATTAAAAGTTAGGTGGAATGCCCAAGCACGTTTTTAATACGTTTTCGGACGATTGTACACTCCGCCTCACCCCGGTGTTAAAACTAGGACATAAGCCCAATTCTTCTATTAGTTTTATTTCTGTTCTATTTTATTTTGACGTTAAATCGGTAGGTGAATACCAAAACATTTTTAATCAGAAAAATACCGATTCAATTTCCATAAGTGGAAATAAAATAGAACTTTTGACAAATCCGTATTTTACTATTCGCTGCAGTTTAGTTATTATTTCAAAACCGTATTTTTTTTTATTTAAACGAGGTATTTATTTATGTATTTAGGTACAATGAATAAAAAAAAACTAAACTATTTATTAAGCTAATTTTTTAAAACAAAAATTAATAATAATAATAATAAACTACTTAATATTTAAAAATATAACTAAAAACTAAAATAATAAAAAAACATAATAAAATTATTATAACCTAACTTAAATTAAAACTGTATATTTGTAATAGTTTTAAAATAAAACTAGTGGAAGTACTAAGACCACGATACTTATTTTTACAATCACTTTTAGTACTAAACATAAACAATTTTAAGCAAACTTTATTTGTTTTTTTTTAAATGTAAATTTTAATTGGATATTTGCATTAGATTTATTGTTATAGACCAGTTATAAGTATATTTGCTGATTTGAAAATAGTTGAGGCTTTTAACATATGGGGTATTGTCTGATTCATCATGTCATATATTGTCATAAAATATTTTTCCACAATTCAATTCCATTGAATTTGTTTAGCTATGCAACTATAGATCCACTTTGTCGGAGACAATAACTAATGTGGGATCGGAAAAGAACGTTTAATACTTAAGTTTAATTGACACGAAATTAGTAGAATTGGGATGCAGGTCGTATTATAAGAATTCCCTAACTTTTGAATATTTAGTTTTTGTTTTTATTATTAGTCTATCTTTTTGTGCAGGATACTGCAAATATTAACTTATTTTTAATTTTGTTTAGTAAGGTACGGTAGTTTAAGATATAAATAACAATTTTAATAAATAATAAACTAAAGTAAAAAAAATAAAATAAAAAAAAAAACCTTCTTACAAAACCCTATTTAAATATAAATTGCGGCATGGTGGCAAGAATGCTGCATTTTTTCGCTGAATCGTTATGCTGATTCTCTGGGCGAGGAAAGAATCAGCCCTCTTGTCACCACCAGACAATTAGACGAGGGGTGATGTTTTTTAAAAATGTTTTAGCGCTTGGATCCCACAGGCCTAAAGTCTCTACAGCAAACGGCACAAACACATAGTCTTTGATTATATATAGGTATTTGCGGCGCTTGCCAGACTCTACGCTTTCAGCTGCGGCTCATTATAATGTATAATAATAATAATATTTATTGCACAAAATTACATAAGTAGTGTACAAGGGCGAACTTAATGCCGTAGGCATTCTCTTACAGCTAACCTTTGTAATAGTGACAAGTGAGGTTATAGGGTGCTTATAAACGATAAGTCAATAGAATTACACGTGAATATCGATACTTAACAATAACAATAAATAGCTAAAATATATACATGAAAGCAAACAATAAATATTATAACATCCATATACATATACACAAATAAATATATACATATATTTACCATATCAGAGCGGGATGGAGACATTTTGCATTTTTAATAAGTGAATATAAACCATTTTTTTTAAATGCTGACTGACGGTGCTTGCCTGATCACCAATGGAATGTATATATATAGTTTTACGGCATTGTATAAACAATAAAAGCCACCGGGTGGCTAATAGTTGAGCATCAAATGCCCAGTAATATGGAAGTCTATGTATAAAGGTAAATTCCATACATTGAAGCCGTAGGCATCACCTTTGTTGGAATTTGGGGCATAGAATTTACATCTATTCTGGCTATAATTAAATGGCAAAATATCTACAAATTATAGTAAATATCTTGTGGATAATAGAAATATGACTTGAACCCGGAGCTTAATGTATAATACAACAAATCGTGTCTTATAGGTAAGCTGTGAATAAAAAGTGAAGTAACATCATGACCGTATATCCCAAGCGCGTTGGTCAGAAATCATGCATTTGTCAGGACCTAGTTAACATGCCAACTTTACTATAGGCCCATCATGACAAGTGGCATAAAGTCAAAGTCAAGTCAAAGTCAAATAATTTATTACAATTTGGCCTTCTCGGGCTCTTTTGTATTGTCACATTACATTGTTATAATTATTTAAATAAATTATATTAAATTTATTACAATACAATTGCATTGACCTAAATATAAACATACACCAACAGTAAAAGGTGTCCAAAATATATTAATAATATACATTTGCACATCTACCAGGCATTTTTGTCACTAATAAAATCATTTATCTTATAATAGGCCTTGCCTATAAGTCGACGTTTGACATGAATTTTTAGTTTATCTAAACACAAGCTAGTTAGTTCCTTTGGGAGTGTGTTATAAAAACGAACACCAAGTCCCAAAAAAGACTTACTAGTTTTACTGAGGCGTAGGTGAGGCAAAGCTAATTTGTGATTATTGCGTGTGTTGCGAGAATGCAAGTCACAATTCCTTTTAAATTGTTTTATATTCTTGTGGACATACATAATATTCTCTAGAATATACTGAGATGCCACTGTAAGAATATCATACTCCTTAAACTTATCTCTTAGCGAAGTGCGAGCGGTCAAATTATAAATATATCGAATAGCCCGCATACATACATACATATCTTTGCGCCAGATCCCTTGCGAGGTAGGCAGGGACAATTGAGCACCACTTGAAACATGTCGACATTTATCAACCTCTTTATACATGCCCTTTTGTTACGAAGGCTTTTTAATGCACATTCAGCCAGTGTTTTATTTATTTGATCGTGGTATGTGAGTCTCGGTCTGCCAGGGCTTCTTTAACACAACTTTCGCATTATATATCTGGTTCGTCAATCTTTGCTCATCCGAACTATCGTAGCATGCCTTTCCCTATTTTTGTCCCTATGCTTTATTTTATACCCATTTCGACGTTACGTATATACGGTCCGCCAAAGTGACGCCGCATATCCGACTTAACGATCTCATTTCTACTCTCATGCGTATTCTGACATATCCACGTCTCGCTTCCTTACATCAGTGTTGGTACCAACATAGCATTGTGTATAGCGAGCCGAGCTTTGTCACTGACATTTCAACTGGTGATCAGTGACCCCAGGGCACCGTTAACACTATTTCTTGCGTTCACTCTTTTTTCAACATCCCTATGATACTTCTCATCTGCAGTGAAAACACTGCCTTTATGTGTAATTTTATTTCATCTAGAGTTTCATCATCAATCTTTATCGTTACGATTGTCATCCTTCTTCTTTCAAACACTAGTACCTTGATTTTTCTTGCATTTAAACGGAGTCATTGTTCTGCACATCCTTCTTTAATTTCTGTGACTAGTGATGACAAGTGGCAACCATGTTGGTATAATAATAAATTAAATTAATTATTGTGAACATATGATAGAGCCCGGTACCTCCACGTCTAACTCTACGTTCCTAACCGCTACAAGTGCAGTAATTTCGACTTTACCTACCAATGTGAAAATTGTCGTAATTAGGAAATTGAATAAAGGTGAAGAAGTCGTTTCTCGCAATCACCCGCTATTGAATTTATGTAAATTACTTTACTTTTGTAGAAAAACCATTAACTGTGTGTTAGAGTTGAAATTGAATTTCTTTGAATGAATTAAGCTGTGATTGTGGGTAGTTTTATTTTTTTAGAGTTGTGGGTTTTCTTGTTAAACATTGCATAATAAAACACCCTTTTGACTAATTACTTGTGAAATTAATTTTTTTTGGAAAATTTGAGTTTTTTTTATTATCATTTTATTCTCTTGGGATGGTGAACTGGACATGACGAATTTCGCATCGACCTCGTCTATCATCAAATATGTAGTACATCCGAAATTATATATTACAGTTTTGTGGTGATATTTATTGAAATATAACAAAAAAACATACTAAAAGCCAGTTTCAGAAAGGCTGATTAAAATAATCTATGATCTATATTTTGATTTACGCCACGTTATTGAAAGTTAGCTTGTCATTTTGATTATTATACTACGTGGAATTTATTAAAGAGCAAATATTTTAATATTACAATCTAGAATAAAAATACAGAACTACGTATTTTTTATTTAAATTATTATTTAATAATATCTTAAGATACGGTGCAGAGAAGTTATCCTAAAAATATCGGCAATCATACTGAGCCTAATCAAGTAGGTAGTGGTAGTAGTAGAGATATATTATTATTATAAAATATTTGTTTATGTAGTTACTTTGTATACATAGATTCAAAATCGCTCCAGTGACTCCTGTCAGCATTGTTTGATATTCCTCGTAATTCAGACTGTAACATTTTATCATATAAAAGGTATAATTTAAGTATGGCTCTAAAGGTCTTCTTTTATGTTTTTTTTAAATTATATAACTTCATATGTAATGACTGTTTGTGCCATAATAAAATAAATAAATAAATAAAAATCCGTTCCCACTCTTCTAGCACATATTCAGATTCCTTCATTGTGTCTGCATCCCGCTAGTGGGACACGCTACCGCTGGCTATTAGACAAGCACCATCTGTTAATGTTTTTAAACGTCTAGTTACTACATTCTTTTTCAATAAACAGGAGTTAACCACATCAAGATGAAAATTATAGATATTGAGTATAATATATATTTGTGTATGTAGTATATTATAAGTTATTTTATAGTGTGTAGTACGAGTATATGCTGTTGGCTCATATGTAGTATATGTATTAGTTTAAGAATCTTGTAATAAAGCTTGTAAGTATATTATTATGAATGTTGTAGGTTTATATGAGTATAGATAGATATAGATATAGATATTTCCAGACAGGTCACACCGCGCCATCTAGTTTCCGTGGTAAGCTACGAGGCTTGTGTTACGGAAACTAGATGGTTGATAAACTACATATTATATTTTTTTTTTGTAAATATATACATATTATACATATAAACACCCAGACCGAGACAAACTATACAATGTACAACTTGCCCCCGGTGGGAATCGAACCCACGACCTCCCGAGTTCACGGCAACGTTTGTTACCACTAGACCACGGAGGCGGTATATAAGTATGTATAGTATAATATATATTTATACATCTAGTTAGTTATTAAATATTATTTTTTTATTTCCTTTATTTTTGCACCTACTTTTCAGTAAAGTGTATAAAGTTATCCCAATGGTTGGCTATGATAAAATGTCTTGCGGCATTAAATCCCGCCTTCGTCTTTATGCAATAACGTATTAAACAAATAAATAATATATTTATTTGCACCCTGCCCATGATTTCTCAATTTCTCAAAGGTCAGTTGTTAAAAAATGCCTAACCGGAAATAAACTCGCCTATGTACACTAATTTAAGTTTTTGTGCAATAAATAATTTAAATTAATATTCATTAGGATAATCGATCCGTGAAGCTCGCTCTTCTTCGTATCTTGTGCGAAAAAATAAAAACTATTTATTTAACTCAGTCTTGAAAATTAGACGTAAAAGTTCTAATGCTAAAATATTTGTCATGAAAATTTTCCATCGGAAATATATAATCAATCAGGATGGGCTAGTAAAGTTTAGTTCCGTTGTTATGGCACAACATCCCCTCGGCTTATCTCTGGACCTCGGTAATACGGTTCGGCGACTCCCACCCGTACGGCCAACTTTCCAGCTACAAAACATCTCTTTACCAAGTCCCAGTTAAAGTACGGATATGTCAAAAAAGTAAAAATTTTCATTTTACTATTTTTTTTTGTTTGAAATTAGGTCGTATCGAGCGCCTGGTAGTCCAGGGGAAAGTTGATGGAAAGGCATGCTAGTAAAGTCTCCGATGAGATGGACTGAACCTGGTGAAGGCTGCAGTGGATTATGTATTCCCTACATACGTTTTCCAGGAAAGCTGTGGCCAGAGAGGAGTTAAGAGTACCACTAGCACACGAATGGCGACCACGACTACTCTGCAAAAAAGTTCTCTCTCACACTTTCTTGCACGTATTTACTTTACACATCGATGTATATAGATAGGCTCTCACTGATATAAAAACGTTCCCGTAAAACCAATCGAAGTCATGTAGCTGCACCAACAGTCGCGAGATAGCAAGCGTCAAGAGCGCCTAATATTAATATTTATATCGAGTAAAACTAGTTTCTTTGTATGCATTGTGATATAATTTCCGATGAATAAAGCATGTGGCATTATCCTTGCTTAAGAATTGCCCCCCAAAGTAGTAGCACAAAGCAAGCGGCACGTTTTTAAGAGGGCGTATTGTATTGAATAGGCTTATCTATATACATCGATGACTTTACAGCTTGACAGGGATTTTGGACCGTACGACGGGTTTAACATTTCTAGAAAAGCTTAAGCTTACCAGAGAACAGAGACTCTCTACCGTCTGCTTTGCAATACTTTGGCCACATTGTAAGAAAAGGTGACGATAATCTAGAAAAACTAGAGGGCCCAAGCGATATTCCAGTCAGGTGACACTATCTGAACACCCCTGTGCACCAGGCCATCCACTACGCCGAGGTCCAAAATCATTGGAGACGGCTGGTGGATGATTTGCGACTGCGACGGAGTCATGATCTCCATCAGTGGGGTACCGACTAAGGAGAAGAGTAGTTATGTGTTTATTTAATTAATGAATGACAATTAATATTTGTGGATCTGGTCCACAAGTTTAAGGTCGCTCAGCAAGCTTTGGAGACAGCTATGCTCGGTATTTTTTCAATGGATAAAGTCTGAAACGTGGACATCCGTCAGAGAACAAAACATTTATCGAAGGCACCCGTCTGATTGCAAGCAGAAGTGTTCTATTGACGAGCAGCGTGAACAATTTTTTATTTATTTTAATTTGAAAATTTAAACTATTGGACTTGTTTTCATTTACTCTCGGGCAGGATAATACAAACAAGGATCCACCTTCTCGTAACGCGTAACCCTCCAAGTGTATTAATGAGGGCCATTGTAGCACCACTAATGACGTCATGTTTCGTTTTTGTAGCTTCATTATTACAAAAGAAAATATCTTGAAAGAGGGGTTCATGTGAAGGGATTAACAATTTTGTTAAGAGTTGGCTTAATATTGAAAATCTTTTAGAGATTAAGAATTAGATTTTATTGCATAAGCCATGTGCATGGCCTTATTAAATTTCTACAACAGACTAAATTTATTTAAAAAGTATAAAAAAATATAATAAAAAAAACCATCACGACATGTGACCTTGCTCCTGTGACCTAATGGTAAGCAACTGGAATCAGATACTAATGACTGACATTAGTCCCTAACACTATGCTGGCTTGACAGAGCATGACGGCAATTCGAGCCTGATCCTGATACACTTTACTGGGATAATCGGCTTACCATCAGGTGAGCGGGATGTCACATGTCGTGCTCGGTATAAAAAAAAGATTTTGATCAATTATGATATATATATATATATATATAAATAAATGTCTGTGTGTATGTATGTTCGCTATGTATTTCAAAACTATGAATTGACCGATCGGGATGAAACTTTGGGAATATGTTGTGTGAACATCAGCGAAGGTTTCTGACATAGTACTACTGTTGTCCGATAGGTGGCGCGCATCAGCGCTGATTTGAGGGTACCGAGCGGGAGCCTAAAACTCCCTAGCGTTCTTATTATATATATACGTGTAGTTACTCAGTCGTTGATCATAAAGTTGATTTTTGTACCTTTTTTTGTCTTAATAAAGTACTGAATATAATTATTTTATATTCATTGTATTACTTCCATAGAATCATAAATTTAGTTCAGCTATTAAGTAACATTCATTGGCTGTGATAAACAACAACGCACAAAATTCGCAAGACACTTTGAACAGACCTTGTACGAATTTGACATATTTAGGTCCAAATTTAAACATTAAAGGCAATATAAAAAGATTAGGACTGCCTCTGTGGTCTAGCGGTTAAATCCGTGTTTTTAGACTTGGAGGTATCGGGTGCGATTCCTGGTCGGGACACAAAAATATTGATTAATGTAAATAAACACATTTATTTGTGATATTTCTCGAGTTTGGTATGCTCGAAACATCGACGAGCTTGCCACTTGTCATGATTGGCCTATAGTTGACCGCCTCCGTGGTCTAGTGGTAACAAACGTTTCCGTGAACTCGGGAGGTCGTGGGTTCGATTCCCACCGGGGGCAAGTTGTACATTGTATAATTTGTCTCGGTCTGATACCATGTATATATTTACAAAAAAAAAAGTATAATATGTAGTTTATCAACCATCTAGTTTCCGTAACACAAGCCTCGTAGCTTACCACGGAAATTAGATAGCGCTGTGTGACCTGTCTGGAAATATTTATTATTATTATTATAGTGAAGTTGGCTAAATGTAAATCCGCTTATTTATAAGCGTGGTTTCTGACTACCCCGTGAAACGGTCGTGATGATACTAATAAAAAGATAAAACGCAAGTAAATGTAGATAATACGCAAAGGAGTATAGTATGCGGAGTTCCTTAGAAAGCCGATAGCGGCCCACAATTACCGTTAAAAGAAACGACTGCCAAACTCCCTTAAACAAGTCCATAACCGATTATAGGAGCCGAGTTTACTTTTAGTAATACTCCTTTAAGCAGAAAACTTATATATTTCTTTGTACTTTTATTGGACGTTCGAGCGTGATCTGTATTAGGATTGGGGATAAAGAAATATATTTTCCAAATTGTATTATGTTTATGGTTCTTTTTATATTTTTATATATTAATGCTCTTTTCAACAAAGAAAAATCGCTAATCATAATAATAATAATATAATTAAACAACCTAACCTACCCACAGACTTATGTAGACTCTGCAATAGTGCTTCCGAAACAATCCAACACATAACGGGAGCTTGCAAATCTTTGGTGCAATCAGATTATAAACATAGACACGACCAAGTAGCTGCAATGGTACACCAAATATTAGCAAGCAAATATAAATTAGTAAATTAAATTGTTCCATACTACAAATACAAGCCAAGCACCGTTCTGCAAAATTACAATATTCGACTATACTGGGACAGAACGATTATAACTGACAAAACAGTACACTACAACCGACCTGACATTACTTTGATAAACAAAGAAAATAAAACAGCATATTTAATAGACATAGCCGTACCTAACATTCATAATCTAATAACTACACATACAGAAAAAAATACTAAATACAGAGACCTTGCAATAGAGCTTAAATCCCAGCACAAATTAGAAAAAGTAACAACTGTACCCATATTAGTATTTACGACCGGAGTAATACCCAAAACATTACATGACAGCCTCAAAACTATTAACGTAGCACACATACAGACAATTGCAAAAAGCTACAATCCTTAATACTTGCCGTATAGTCAGAAAGTTTGGAGTTAAAGAAGCATGATGCCCAAGTGGCCGAGGCCCGTGAACGTCATTAGGTTAACCGGTTAAATACCGATATTCTTTAAGAATACACATTACATAATAATAATAAACTTTTATTTCGGACTTTACATTCAAAAATTGTTAGTAACAATTTTACTTAATCTATATTTGGTATAACTAATAATTTATTTTAAACTTTCCGCTACTGGAGGGTGTGTACTTGACTGTATGCAGCTGTATCCAGTGCTCCAGCAGCGGAGAGTCCCATCGATCTGCCAATACGTTTAGGACCCTGTTGATACTAGTTCTCATTCGGCACAGCATAGACGCAGATCTTTTGCGCATAATTGTTTAAAAACTGTCAGTCCTCGAATCAGCAAACATACCCGAGGCACTGCAGAACCTCGGCAGCCCCATCAGGATCCTAAACGCATTATTATACTGGACGCGCAGGTCGCTGTACGCTCTCCGAGTATAGTCTACCCATAGGCTGCACGTGTAAAAGGACTGGCAGTTTCTCTAAGATAAAATCCCGCTAGACATTATATCTTAGTCAATTATTGGGACAACTTTGAGCACTTAATTGAAACAAAACAAACTAAAAACTAAATTATTACTACAAAAAAAAAAACTACTTTCAACAACCTAATTTAAATTTAAATCGTATCCGCGCAGCATGGTGGCAAGAACGCTGGCCGCATTTCCTCGCTGAATAGCTATGCTGATTCTCTGGATGAGGATAGAACCAGCCCTCTTGTCACCAGAGCAGACAATTAGACGATGGGTGAAGTTTTTTAAAAAACATTACAGCTTAGACCCCATGGGTATAGTCTCTACAGCAAACGGCACAAACCCGTAGTCGTCGATTATATACTCGTATATATAGACGCAAAATATTAAATATTATTAGACATACTAATATCTATATACTAATATAACAATAATAAAGTATCATCATGACCATGGTTTGCGACAGACGTGTCGAGCCCAGTGCCACTTCAGCTTGCTAATTTTGAAAGCTATGTCGTTCGGTAACTTTGGTTTTCTGTCAGATGCTAACGTTTCTGACTTGATCCTTTAGAGATTTTTTTATTTTGATTTGTTTATACTAGCACGACATGTGTCATTGCGCCCACCTGATGGTCAGGGGCGCACGAGGTCCATGAATGTTAGCAACTGGAATCGTGACTGACATCAGTCCCTAACACTATGACGACTTGAATGGGAATGACGGCAATTCTCTTCTCGGTCTGATTACACTTTACTGGGTTTATCGCAACGAAGGTTTCCCTTCCCGGCAACTGGGAAAAAAAGAAAAAAAGTATATATTTTTTTAGTATAATTGAAAACTAAACTACTATTCATTTTATTAATTTTACCCTAGCATAACGACAATTGATAAAAACCTTTTTTCACGTTAATAATCCCGCCGATTTGAAATCCTGTGTTTTATCTATAATAAAGTACCTGGTCATAATAAAGAACCTAATCGTATAAATAGTGCTTTGTAACTATTTCATACATAAATTTAACCAATTGACTATTTATTTAAATAATATTTTAATGCTGGGGTAAAAGAGATGTTGTAATTAAATTTAAAAAAACACAATTAATTGTTATGATTATTGCTGCAAAAAAGTTGGGGCCTGGTTTAGGGCAATCTCTTTTCTTTCTTTTACTTGATGTTAGTTTTATATACTACTGTCTCTTAAGTTAACATACATACACATCTTCTCGCCAGATCCCTTGCGGGGTAGGCAGAGACAATTAAGTGCCATTTGACACGATCACGACATACCTCTTTCGCTTCGTCGACGTTCATTAACATCTTCTTACATGCCCTTTGGTTACGAAGGCTTTTGAATGCACCTTCAGTCAGTGTTTTATTTATTTGATCGTGATATGTGAGTCTCGGTCTGCCAGGGCCTCTTTCACCTTCAACTTAATTAATTATTCATAAGTTAAAATATTTGGATTTATTTATTATTGTTATTTTTGTATTAATTTATTATGATGTAGAATTGATTGATTTATTTATATACCTACTTACTCACTTTTTATTCTAATTTTATTGTCTTGTATTAACTTTATTATTATTTCATTGATTTTATTAGTGTTGAATTTTGATTTATTTTATTATTATTATTTATTTGTCTTTTCTTTCTTTTTATATTAATTTTATATCTTTTTATATTAATTAATATAACTATTGTTAATTTTAAAGCTTCATTAATATTAATATTTGTATATTAAATTTAAAAGATTATAGGTATATTGACAATCCATTTTTATTTAAAATCTATGTATTAATTATAAGAATGACTGCATGGTAAATTGGGCTTTACTGTTAAGCCATGTAATGTTGTATTAATAAATAAATAAATTAACTTTCGCATTAAGCTTATCAATTTAATCTTCTTTAAATTTGTCCTATGTATTATTATTTATTATTATTATTAAATCTATTTTTCTCAGTTAAGTGAAAAGACCACAGGCTGATGATGTAGATAAAAGCTAGATTGATTTAGTCTGTAGGCGTATTTGGCGTGTCCAGTTCCGGTGTTTCCGGACTCGGGCAGCGCAGTTGTGTTTTGTCGTGTGAAATACTAACAAAGGCTTCCGGACTGCATGTAGCGTCCGGGGTTATGTTTATTGTCTTGTTACAAAACTTTATTGTGATCCTTGACTTAATTATAACTGGGCGTCAAAGTGTGGGCAGTTTGCTTCAGAGTTCAGTTTTAAAGTTGTTTTTTCGCAGTTGTTTTAAAAAGTAAAGTTAAGTATCATCACGACCGTTTCCCTTTCGGGGTGGTCAGAAACCGCGCTTATAAATAACCGATTCACATTTAGCCAACTTTACTATAGGCCAATCATGACAAGTGGCAAGCTCGTCGATGTCTCCAGCGTACCAAACTCGAGAAATATCACAAATAAATTAAATATTAATTAAATGTATTTATTTACATTAATAAATATTTTTGTGTCCTGACCAGGAATCGAACCCATTGTTATATATATATTTCTTTTTATTCACTTCTAAATGATGATTGCATAAAAAAAATGTGGATAATGTGGTCGGATATTGTTGCTTACCTTAATTAGTTAATATTTAGTTAGTAATATATACTGTATATATGTTTTTAATCCTAAAAAAAATATTAGGTAGTTATGGCATTTGGGGTCGCCACACTCTTGATAAAATCGTTTACCGAGCTCAACCCCAAATGCCACAAAGTAGTTAGTTGTTTTATTATTCAAATTCAAATCATTCATTTGTTTAGACACAGGTTAATAGTATAAACAACAGATTTAGGTTATAAAGGTGCACCAGGTAGCACGCGTGCTATAGGGCGTAGAAATATTAGTAATGGGGTGTATCACTAACTTTTTATCACGATAGATGGCGCATGATAGAGGTACCTAATGTAACTGTCAGTTGCATAGAAAACTTGTATTTTTATCACGAAATTTATTATTTTCTGAATATTATGCCGAAGTGAGCAGCTTTTTAGTGTACAAATCGAGATTTCTAAGCGAAATCAAAGATATGTCCGATCTCAAAATTGCCGTTGTAATAAAACCGTTATTCTTTTTAAAGACGGTGTGCGCTTTCTTAATTCGTATTTTAAAGTAGGTAACGTTAATTTAAAATACATTTTTCTGTTATAAAACTACAAAAACATTTAAATGATGCGACATAGGTGTAGAACAAGGTACCATCGCTAATATATATATATATAATATATAAGCTTTTCGTTATATTGATTAATTTTTTTGACATGTAAAAGCGCAGAATACATTATATTTATTGTCCTATGCCTACTTACAAAATACTTAAAATAAAATAAAAATACACACTATAATAATAATAATAATAATAAAACTTTATTTCAGAATAAATTCCATATGTGTTAGTAACAATTTTTAAAGAAATCTTATAATATCTAGTGTTAGTAAAAAAAAAAAAAATTATAATACAAGTTTTTTTTTATTTTTTTTCTTCCTTTCTGGGGCCCAGGTCACCTGCTGACATGCAGGCGTATCCAGTGCCCCAAGAACGGATAGTCCCACCTATCAGCCCACACTATACCTATATGTATATACTACATACAATATATCTTACATACGCTGTTGAGAGCTGTTTAAGTAATGTGAATATACAATTTTCTTAAAGAATGATATATTGGGCGCTTGGCGAATTTCCACCAGTAAATTTGTCCACAGTTTTTTTTTTTAATTGTCGGTTCGAAATATTCAAGTAAAAAGTGACAGATCTCCATAGAAAACTATCAGGGTCATACGAACTAATCGAATCGACACGCATGTCGAAAGCGCGAGAATCGGGGTCCAGGAATAAAATACAAGTCAAAGATTGTGACCCACATCATTCTACTCCTGAACTCGGCGGGCATTGTCCGTAGTTACACTATACAGAAATATTACGAAAGTTTCGCGGGCAATATAACAGTATCGCTTAATTTTATTGCACAATACAAAAGTTAAGTTGACTACCGCACGTGCTAAATAGTTGAGTTAGATCGATTTTTTAACATATCTTTACGCAAGCTGCCTCCATGGTCTAGCGGTTAAGTCTGTGGATTTAGACTCGGAGGTACCGGGTTCGATTCCTCGTCGGGACACACAAACTATTTATTAATGTAAATAAATACATTTAATTAATATTTAATTTATTTGTGATATTTCTCGAGTTTGGTACGCTGGAGACATCGACGAGCTTGCCACTTGTCATGATTGGCCTATAGTAAAGTTGGCTAAATGTAATTTCGCTTATTTATAAGCGTGGTTTCTGACCACCCCGAAAGGGAAACGGTCGTGATGATACTTTTTTTTTTTACTTTTTACGCAAGCTCCCTTGTGGGGTAGGATAATTGATTTGTCTATAATATACAGTTTAACCGTTATAGTAACAGGAAAATGTTCCTAGGAGACCATCCATAACTCTTAGATATATTCTGAACTCAACATCCCGAATGTGCAACACCCTACAGTAGTCTCTGCGGTGCCAATAATGATATAGACATATTTCATGACCGTTACAATGTATTCAGAAAAAATGTTCTCGAACATTTCAAACCATCAATATTCGAGTAGCTTCTAATTTATTTAACAAGTGTTTTGTTTTCGTTTTTTTTAAAGGTACCAAATTTGTGCAATTTTTATGTTTCCTAATTAATTCTATTAAAAAAGAGAAATATGTATAATTTTATTTGAGAAGTCATATTTTTATTTTGTAAATTTGATAGTTTTTGTTAAATTTATTTTTATTGTTTTAACAGTAGTAAGTTTTTAATTGTTTTAACAGTAATAAGTTTTTAATTGTTTTAACAGTAGTAAGTTTTTAATTGTTTTAACAGTAATAAGTTTTTAATTTTTTCTTCTTTTTATATTGGTGAATGCTGTGACACCTAATTGGTACATATATTAGATAAGCTATAATTATACTATGTTATGTGTGTGATAATATATGTACTGCTGTGTGTACTAAATAAATAAATAAACTGCATACACAGAAAGAAAAAAAAAAGAAAAAAAAAGAAAATGGTCCTTCGCGCCATTTTTCACGGACATGTCAAGTGCAAGTCTAAGTTTTGTAAATTACTTTTCTATGAATATTGTTAGTCAAACGTGGTGTTGTTTTGTTTAATAATGCAAGCGCAGATCAGCAAGCGTCGAAAATATGAAACAATTTGCAATAGTTACTTTTTTTCGACGTTTGCTGTAGAAACGATGGGCCCGTGGGGATCGGGACTTAAAGAAATTGTTCCAAGGCTCATTGACGTCTCTGGTGACAATAGGGCTGGCAGTTTTTCCTCCCAAAAATTAGGTATCCTAATTCAAAGGGGAAATGCTGCTAGTGTATTGGGCACCATGCCACAAGACAGCGATTTGGAGGAGCTATTTTTATTTTCTATGTATAATTATTATTATTACTTTTTTATGTTAAATTTAGATTTTGTTGTAATATAGTTTATTTAATATTGTAATTCTTTTATATTGTTTGTATATTACTTCGAATAAAAATTTAATAATGTGCTACAATGTGAATAATTATGGTAAACGATAAATTGGACGTTAGATATGGGCACAAGTTGCAGTTTATTTTTTGCGGTTTTGTTCTCAGTTCTCTTTTTAAGACTATACTACAATTATGATAAAACAATAAACAATAATAAAACCCCTCTTATTGGTCAGGTTGAGAATAAAACACGTTCGACGCCGTTAACATATTTCCTGGCATCGACACACGTAACTGCTTTAACAAGGGAAAACAGCGAAAAATAAAACGAATGAGGCTTTCTCTTCGTTACGCGATATCCGACAGTTTGCA
This sequence comes from Tinea semifulvella, assembly GCA_910589645.1. Lineage (NCBI taxonomy): Eukaryota > Metazoa > Arthropoda > Insecta > Lepidoptera > Tineidae > Tinea > Tinea semifulvella. The sequence goes on along the minus strand of OU342611.1, from coordinate 3,081,203 downwards.
CGTGTGCCCATTGAATTAATGAAGAAGACAATGCGATCAGTTTATGTAGTACATGTTATGTTTATTCTTTTTTTAATCAATGAGCTGTTGATGTTTTTGCCGCCATTGTAAAATACATACACAATATTTGTAGCATTTTTTATGAGTCAATTACAATTTACAAAATAAAAAAGTAAAGTATCATCACGAGGTGGTCAGAAATCATGACAAGTGGCAAGCTCGTCGATGTATCCAGCATACCAAACTCGAGAAATATCACAAATAAATTAAATAATAACTAAATGTATTTATTTATATTAATAAATATTTTTGTGTCCCAAACAGGAATCGAGTCTAAATCCTCCGAGTATAAATCCACGGACTTAACCGCTAGACCACGGAGGCACTTTTTATAAGTCAAAAGATAACTTAAATAAATATACTTTCGTTACGTAAATAATGTCTGTTCTTCATCATCATCATCATTATCAGTATCTCCACTGCTGGATGTAGACCTCTCCCAGGGTTCGTCATTTCCAACTGTCTTTTGCCACCTTCATCCAACCCCCACCAGCGACCGTTTTCAGGTCATCTCCCCTACGTGGTCTATACTCCAAGACCTGACTCATCCGGCCCACTTCAGTATCAGCTTACTAGTTTTGAAGGTTACGTCGGTCATTTTGGTTAACAGACGCATGTCCTCATTTTGGACTTTATCCATCAAAGAAATACTAAATATAACAGACCCACTAAGGTCTCATCATCAGCCTGTATCTTTTGACTGTTGGATGTAGGCCAAGCCTCGCCACTACACACGGTCTTTTGCAAAACTCATCCAACCCCCACCAGCTTTAGATCATCCGTTTATCTGCCAGGGGAATGTCCCACTCTGCGTCGTCCCATATGTCGTCTCCACTCTAGAACCCGTTGATTCTGTGACGAATATCAACGTTCAAATTCAATCCATCAGCATAGCTCTCTCCATAGCCTTCAAAGCGACCTTGAATTTTACCCACTATCAGTGTCCACGTATCTGCTCCGTGCGACATAACGGGGACGACGCACTGGTTGAATACGTTTGTCTTTATATTTTTCAGCTGTCTTAGTATTTGAGATCAAAGTGGCCAGTTCGACAAAACGTCAATTTTATATGGACCTAATACTAGGCTAATATAGCAGTATTCAATGGACATTAATCTGGGCCAGCGGTCGGCGTTGTCATCGGCGCATCACAACTGCCACGGCCTTAATGCATAGCGCGTCACATGCCGCCACAAGCTCGGCCGTCGAAGGCACGTTTCCGATACCAGCGACAAGTGACAAGCGCAAACTCTACCTAACTGTCACGGAGACTTTGTAAGCGGAATTCATCGAGTTAAGCGGAAACTAAAAACGTCAAATATGTATGAATTCATGTTCATTTCCTTGTATATACAATATTAATATTTTATTGATACACACAGTCGTCCACTCAATTCTCCGTCTTCTCATAATAATCAACTATTTATCTGTCATCACTATTTTAGTACATATACAGATTCACTTTCTTAAAGTTAAAAATGTCTCCACGCCGCTTTATTTAATTTTATTTATATATATATATATTATTTGTGTATGTATGTACAGTTAGACCGCCTCCGTGGTCTAGTGGTAACAAACGTTGCCGTGAACTCGGGAGGTCGTGGGTTCGATTCCCACCGGGGGCAAGTTGTACATTGTATAATTTGTCTCGGTCTGGGTGTTTATATGTATAATATGTATATATTTACAAAAAAAAAGTATTAATATGTAGTTTAACAACCATCTAGTTTCCGTAACACAAGCCTCGTAGCTTACCACGGAAATTAGATGGCGCTATGTGACCTGTCTGGAAATATTTACTAAAATTTACTTATTTACATTTATTTTTCGATTTCCACCCTAAATCCTCTCGTGGACTGTATTAGAAAAGCGAAATTAAGTTTGCCATTGACGAACCTTCCAACAAAAGAATCACGTGGTCTCTTTCCAAAATTTGTTCATTATTGTTATTAAAACGTTTTAGTTTTTTAAACGACGTCACAGCCTTGGCTTACGTCTACTACTGCCTGTCTTACTACTATTGTCTGTCTGCGAAATAACTTTAACCCTTAATAAGGCACGAGATATTAGGGTTATAAATGCAGGAGTTGAAGTGGTTTTAGGGTAAATCACTACCGTAGATTTAAAAAAAAAATCCTGCTTTTGTTTTCAGTTGATTCACTATGGTCATTAGTAGATATACTATTGTGTATATATTATATGGTATTGTTAATATTTTATTTAGGTATGTAGTTTATGATTACTTTTTTTAAATTTAGTGTGTGAAAGTATAGGTAGGTATTGTTACGTGTACATGTAAGTTACGAAGTTTTATTTGAATTTTAATAAAGAATAGTATTGACATTAATACGGACTTAGTTGTTGGATTTTGTTTTGTAAAGGACCGAGAGGTCGACAGTTAGGGTATTTTTATAAATATTAGGATTAAAGTAATATTCCTGTTAAAATCAATCGCGTAGGAAAGTGTATAGTTTTTGTACATTTGTAATTATATTGATAATATAAAAAAGTTATATGCATTTTTAATGAAAAAGGAGTTCTGTAAAATCCTTTCCGTGCCTAATAAAAGCAACTACATTCAACCGCAGGCGTTGGATAATTCTGTGACCGCAAAGGCAGGTTACAGTACTAATTGACGTTACGTAGTAGACGCAGCGGGTCATGATATTTTCAGGATTTTATAAATTTGTAAAATCATAACATCTTGGTCTTTTATTAATAAAATAAAAACCAGTGTACCTCTATTTGTTTACGTACAAGCTCTTCTTTGTTTCAGTGCTGTATTAACATTCTCAATTGTTACCTGCATTAAACTATTCAAGTTAATTTTGTATTCAATCAATCAATCAATCAAATTATTTATTTCCTTAGGTTATCTTGTAACAACTTGGATATTGTCGGAACTAAAACAATATAAAACAATAATATAAACAAACATAAGTCCATGATTATCTAATCATGGTTGGACCGTAACAGGTAATAATCCAGATTTATGTGTGTTATAATAGCATTACTGTCATAAGCAAGGTAATTGTAACTTAATAAGTAGGTACTTAATATAAGATCGTGGCTGTAAATAGGCCGTGTCAACTAAATATACATATGTGGCTGTAAAAGGGCCGAGTCAGCTTACAATCTAACAATAATAATAAATATCAAATCTTATAACTAGTTCGTGGCTGTATACGGGCCGTGTCACCTTACAATGTAAATAATAATAATATGTCAATTAAACATATATTCGTAGCTGTAAAAGGCTTTACCTATCGTTGAATTTTTCTACATATCTTGTACTATATCTCGCGACGCATATTGTCGTGCCGCCAGCTTATTGTCGCTGACTTTCGATGTGCGTGTCATCTGCTCGGCTATGCGATGCAGAACCGCTTAGCCGAGCGTCGCTAAGACGAGATTTATTACCGTCGCCATCTCTGCTTGCGGTTGTACGTGGGGTACATGCGTTCCCAGCTAGATGCGGGGAACGTGATGAGAACCCTCTCCGGGGAACTAAAAATGACTGAATAATTAAAATAGTAATGCTTTTAAGCACGGCATAAACGGTTCATTAAATTTGCAGCGTAATGATGGAGGATTTTAACTAGGTTGGTTACGAGTGCTGTTCTGCAGAATACGAAATATTCATTCGTCAATTTCGGGTTTTAGGTACTTTTTTATTTGCCATTATATGCGGTATAATCTACGGTTTAGCTTTGGAATATTAGCAACTGAAATCAGACACTCACAACTGACATCAGCCCCTAAATCTTTGCCAGCTTGACTGGGCATGGAGCCTGATCACGAAACGTGTGGATACACTTTTCGAATCACCCAGTATGGATACTTCCCCGCCCCAGAAGACTGGGCAATTACCACCATCAGTCCACCTACCACCTATTTGTTGTTCTCGTTGAAAGTATGTGCCGTTTGCAATGATGTCAAATGCCAATTTTTACGTTTAAAATGAACTAATATAGTAAGCTTGCCATTGTGATATTTATATAAAAATAACACCGCTTGAAACAAGACTTACTATAATATGATTTACTTTTTTTGAATTAAACAGAAAATAAGGTAACATATACGAGGGGCGTTCAAAATATTCTCGGTATGTGGATAAAAACAAACAAGTACGAAAAGTTTGATATTTTTATTTTTCAATATACTCCCCCCCTATGTTCATACACTTATAAGATCGATCAATTATTTTTTTTAATCCCTCATAAAAATATTTTTTATCTTTGGTGTAAAAATGCTCCTCCACGGCCGTCTTCAACGCTTCATCGTCAGAAAATTTATTTCCACGGAGATCCTTTTTAAGATTGGGAAACAAAAAGAAGTCGCTTGGGGCTAAGTCCGGACTATAGGGTGGATGAGTAACAGTTTCAAACCCACATTCAACAATAGCTGCCTTGGCAATATGAGCAGTATGGACAGGGGCGTTGTCATGCAGAAGCAGAACACCGTTGGTTAACTTTCCTCGCCTCTTTTCTTTGATCGCATCTCTTAATTGACGTATAACGTTAGCGTAGTACTGCCCTGTGATATTTACACCTTTTTCTTTATAATCGATAAGCAAAACTCCTTCACAATCCCAAAATATTGTGGCCATGACCTTGCCAGCTGACGGGATTACCTTGAACTTCTTGGGATGAGCTGAACCCTTAATGTGCCACTGCATGGACTCCTGTTTGCTCTCTGGGTCATAATGATGAACCCAGGTTTCATCTCCAGTAACTATTTTTTGCAGCACCTCATCGGGATTTTCACCACACAGGTCGATAAAATCTGAACAGCAAGCCACACGCATATCCTTTTGAAGAAGCGTCAGCATTCGCGGAACCCATCTTGCACTTACTTTTGACATATTAAGATGGTCATGTATAATGTCATGTACGGTACCAATAGAGAGATTGGTTACTTGAGCTATAGATTTTACCTTCACTCGGCCGTCTTCCAATATAAGTTTTTCCACTTTATCAATATTTTCTTGTGAGGTAGCCACTACAGGCCGGCCAGGTCTAGGGTCATCTTCAATACTCTCCCTTCCACGCTTAAATTCGCTTGACCATTTTTGAATAGTAGATAAAGAAGGAGCAGACTCACGGTAAACACAATCCATTTCCTCTTTTATGGTTTTTTGATTTTTACCCTGTTTTGTCAAGAATTTTATGACGGATCGGTGCTCTAATTTCGTTAAAATTGTTAATTCGCTCATGGTGTTCATGTTTGTTCGGCAATTGCAGAAAAACAAAAGAACATCTCGGTTCCAATTTTACTTTTTTTTAATGTCAATGGATGAATCTTAGCGGCCAGTAACAAATATATATATAAAAGAGGTTGTAACGTATCAATACCGAGAATATTTTGAACGCCCCTCGTATGTGTATACATGATTGACAAATTTAACTAACTACTTCAAAAATGTTATTTGACAATTACTTTTTAATAAAATTTGTAAGTATAGTTAAAGTCAAAATGAAGAAGACAAATTTCTAAGCATTCCATGGATTCACCGGCCGGGTCCATCGTGTGTGGGTAAGAGATGAGAAGAATGGTGTCTCGGGCTTGCGAATATCTTATCTAAATTCACGTAAATCTATTATTAAATAATAGCGCGCGAAAATTTTTGTTTATTGTGTATTTTTTTAATAGTTTACCTTACGATACATAGGTAGGTACTTGTGACTACCGATATCTACAGTTGGGGATAGACAATAGGGTGATCTTCAATGAAAATGCACAATCATGACTTTTTCTTCCTTGTATTTTTCAGACCATGTCATATAAAATTCAAAATAATATCAAAATTAAAAGGAACAGAAACGTGTGGCAAAGGATGCCAAATCGTCGGCCACACTACTAAAAGTAACACAATACATTTAAATTTCATTATTTTACTAAAGTTATATAGTTCGCATGATGACTACAATAATAATATTAATATATTATTTCAGAATAAATTCCATATGTGTTAGTAACAATTTTTAAAGAATCTTATAATATCTAGTGTTAGTAAAAACACAAAATATTTCCTTTTCTGGTGCTCAGGTCACCTGCTGACATGCAGGCGTATCCAGTGCCCCAAGACAATGGTCGACATGTTAAATAAATTGAACAATTCAAAGAATTTAATGAACGAATTGATTGAATTAATGAATGAATGAGTGAACATTCAATTTAGTACCGTCTACTGGGCGGGCGCCACTTCAAAGTCAAAGTCAAGTCAAAATATCTTTATTCACGTAAACCTATTACAGACATTTATGAATCGTCATAAATTTAATTATTTTGAATAGTTCTACTCCTGCTAGTAGAAGACTAAGCAGCAAAGTGGTCCACTAAGTAAGCTGTTAGTAGAAGACCAGCAGCTTATCAGATTCCAGTGACCTGTTAATGTTTAATCTGACTGAGAAAGGAATCTGCAAGGAAAATCAGCTTTATTAGATTTACAAAATAAAACATATACCGAACTACTCCACAATGAAAGTAAAAAAGGCATAAAAAGTCGGTGCAGTGGTTTTTGAGTTTATCCCGAACAGACAGACAGACGTGGCGTAGGACTTTGTTTTATAATATTTTTTTTTTATTTTTTTATTATGGTAACAAACAGTCATAATACAATTTATATAACAAACAATATACATATAATTAGACCTGGAGTACCAAAACTGTAAAAGAGAACTACTTATTACATTTTCAAAATACAATTAAACCATAAAAGAAAGTAAAAATCACATTTAAGTCTATTCTATCGAATACTTAACTCTAATTATCTCACGGACTCTGCTCCTATACACTGACTTAGAGCAAGCAAATGTGTCCACGTCAACCAAGCAATCATTATATAGTTTTACTGCACGTCTTAAAAAGGTTTTTTTTGCATAATTTGTTCTGCTAAAGGAGGAAATGAACAAGTCTTTAGAACGTGAGGTAAGTCGAGGCACTCTAAACGTGACATTATCTAAAAGAGTAGGAGAGTCTATGTGATTATTCACTATTTTGTACAGAAACATGGAATCGTTTAAAAAACGGCGAATTTGCAAAGAATTAACTTTATGGCGTTCAGACGCAGCCTTGTAACTTAAGAACTCGTTCCCAACGCGGTATTCTAATGCTTTCAGGATTTTATTTTGTAGTTTTTTCAATCGGGATATGTGCACTGCGTACTGAGGGCTCCACACTATGCTGCCGAACTCCAAAACACTTCGAACGTAAGCGTAGTAAAGTGTTTTGTACGTAGATCCTTTCTTAGATGGTTTGCCTAGTCTCAGGATCATACCCAATCTTTTATAAGCTTTATCGATAATATTATCTATATGTAAATTAAAATTAAGTTTGGAGTCCAATACAACCCCAAGATCTCTGTTGCTATTTACCCTGTCCAAAGACTCTGTGCCAAGCGTGTATTTAAAGTTAATTGGGTTATGTTTTCGGGTATAAGTTATTAGGTGGCATTTGCTTGTAGTAATAATATATAGTGATAATGATTTTTTTGTATTAAAAAAGACGTTAATAACGGAACGGTGCTTGTCTGATGACCAGTGGTGTAAAGCCATTGTACTCGTAAAGGCCGTTAGAAATAGTGGACACCGCAATTGGCCTACTTGTTAAATCCGCCCATGGGCTTCAGAATTAGTCGTAACTACTATCTAGTGGCGACAGCCGGGACAGAAAGGGCTTATTGTATCACAAAGGGTTACGGAATGCTTCTATACCTTGACATTAGATGCCTTGTAAAACTTTAGTGCCTTATTTAACCCAAAATTCATCTACTTATTTAAACCACATGTCTGAGTCAGTTTATTATTTGACCAGGGGGTGAAAACTTAAAACAAGCAATTGACAAAATTCGGGTCACATAGAAAGTTTAACTAACTGCCTCCGTGGTCTAACGGTTAAGTCCGCGGATTTAGACTCGGAGGTACTGGGTTCGATTCCTAGTCGGGACACAAAAATATTTATTAATAAAAATAAATACATTTAATTATTATTTAATTTATTTGTGATTTTTCTCGAGTTTGGTACGCTGGAGACAACGACGAGCTTGCCACTTGTCATGATTGGCCTATAGTAAAGTTGGCTAAGTGTGAATCCGCTTATTTATAAGCATGGTTTCTGACCACTCCGAAAGGGAAACGGTAATTGTTAATGTAGTAAGTCGCAATTGTGAAATTTCATTGGACCCTATTGCCTATCTCCAACTATAGGTATCGGTCACAATTGTACAACAAAGCATTAATTTAGACAGGTTATCTGGAAGGCAATTGAGACACTTAATAAACGAGACAACTTATATTAATAGGATCGGGTTGAAATGCCTTAATTGCGACATAGGGGTTGAGTAGCGGTCAAGAAGGACTTTAACAAGGGGTGTCACATTCAACTTTTCCTTAAAAATCCAACAACGGCCCGTAGAACACAGAACCTAGACCGCCACTGTGATGAACTTACCAGAAATTTGTGGAGAATTAGGCCTATACTCGCCACGCTGGCTAGATGGAATGGCGAGGGTCTAATATTAATTTTTAAAGTAAAGCATCATCACGACCGTTTGGGTGGTCGGAAACCACGCTTATAAAGAAGCGGATTCACATTTAGCCAACTTTACTATAGGCCAATCATGACAAGTGGCAAGCTCGTCGATGTCTCCAGCGTACCAAACTCGAGAAAAATCACAAATAAATGTAATATTAATTAAATGTATTTATTTATATTAATAAATATTTTTGTGTCCCAACCAGGAATCGAATACCTCCGAGTATAAATCCACGGACTTAACCGCTAAACCACGGAGGCAGAGAGAGAGTAATAACACATTACGAAATGTTTTGCAAAATTAGGAAAAACAAGTCTGAGCAGTGTTTCTGTCTGAGTATGTCTTGGTTACACAGTATCTCATTTATAACAAATATTTAAACAATTTGTCATTTAGGCTGTTCTTCCTGTGTAATTTAATATTAGGGGTTGGCAGCCCTGATAGTTACAGCTGTGCATCGGGAACAGCCGGGACATTGAATAATTTATGGTGAATGCAAGTGTCTGGGCGTGTGATTCAGCTCAGCCAATGCATTTCACATGCGTGCGTGCCTGCTTGAGGCATGCATCTGATTTTACTTCGTCAAGTGACACAATTGATGGGGCTATATATGCATTCAGGGGGAGGAAATTAAGCGTCGGATATCAGTGTCAAGATCCACTATGGACAAGCTAGAGAGAATATAGAAGAACCGAAACATTACGAAAACTGCTAAAATTCGTCAGGTCAGAGCTCTTGTGTTCCCTATTTTCCTGTATGCTGCAGAGACGTGGACCCTACGCAAAACAGAAATAAAACGGATTAATGCTCCAGATCATGGACAGAGTTTAGAATAACCAAATCCATCCATAAGGACTAATGAAACTGGGAATCTCACCTTTTTCGGACACGTGTGGCGGCGTGGAAATACATCCATTGAGAGCGCCTGGTAGTCAAAGTCAAAGTCTAAATATATTTATTCACGTAAACCTATTACATGCATTTATAATAATATAAATAAAATCCTATGTACATGTTTTTCTATTGGAGACCCACACTAGGAAGGCCGGTATTGTGGGGTCTCAATTATACTAAATCTAAAATTTACATAAATTAAATAATTCCAAAATAAAACACATTGAGGAAATTTAAGAAATTAATCAAAGGTTAATAAATACACTATATATATAATATAAAGAATAACTTTAGTAAATAAATAAATAATTAGTCCTATAAATAAAATCCCAAGAATGTAAATTATGAAAGGCGGTAGGTATACATTTATGAAACCTCATTAATTTAATTCTTTAGAATGATTCTACTCCTGCTAGTAGAAGGAAGTTCAGGGAAAAATCGATGGCAAGAGGATGCGTAGGTGAGGATGAGGTGGACTAACCAGGTGAAAGCAGCAATGAATCACTCCCACAAGACAGGCCACGCCTTGGTCTTGGTATTGTTTTGGGCAACATTATGCAGCATCATTGTAACGGAACTATTGGCAGCTCGGATGTTTAAATATTAACAGTCTAGCTTAGGCTATAGCTACTCAAGATGAACAAATTTATTAACGTATTTTGATATTTATACCTGTATATAGATTTATTACTATTATTATTACCTACCAAGTTATTTTATTGTATATTATTATTTCGAATTTAATTTCCAAACAGTATAAATAATTTAAATAAATATAAACTAAAACTAATAAAAAATAAAATATAAGACTACCCTTCAGTGATAGTTCCAAGAAGACTGGCAACATTTCCCCTCTGTATAGCTAAGCTAATACGTTGGCAGAAATAATTGCCAGCTTTCCTGTCTCCAGACTTTTCCGTTAGCCGTTTGGACAACTCCTTGGCCAGACACCAATAAATTAAAATTAAAATCCTGTATATAGGTAGGATATATATGCCACTTACCAATACAGCCGCCAGTGCTATAAGATTTAATTGTAATGCTTACCTGAAAAAAAAATTAAAAACTATTAGAAATAAATAAATTACTTCAGGCTATCAGGTTCTAGAATGAAGACCACGTACAGACGGATGACCTCAAGATGGTCGCTGGTGGGGGATGGATGAGGCTTGCAAAAGACCGCGTGCAGCGTAGGTTGATGATGGTGATGATAATGATTATTAATTTATTTAAATCTTTATTGCACAAAGACAAAAGCGGGCTTATAATGCCGCTAGTCATTCTATCCTAGCCAACCATTGGGACAACTTAAGCATTATATTGAAAGGTAGGTGCAAAATTGTATTAAATTCTACGGTTTAACTATATTATTATACACTACAACATATATATATATGTAGTAGTGTACATATACTACATATTATTACATACACTAAATCTTATATATCAATGACAACAATATACTAAATTCTAAAAAATAGGTTATAATAACTACATACACATCATCATTACAGCCCCTAGAACACAGCGTCCTAGACCTGCACTGTTGGAGATGGGCCTTCCAGAACATATATCTGGAGAATTTGGCCCACACTCGCCACGCTGGCCAGACGGCTTTCGCCACATACACATACATAGATAATATATTAACTTTTGTTGATTACGCAACAATAGAGAAATATCTCACTTTAGTTTAATTAAAAGTTTCATAATATAAACCTGTATTTTTAAAAGCGAATCATTCAGCGTCAAAAATAAATATTGCAGTTGTAAAGATATATTTTATGCTATTTGTATGTACCCACATTTAAAATGATGAATGTTCCACGCGTGGGTCTGACGTTCGCAATGCAACAAAAAGTTTGAAGCCCGATGACCTAATTACTAAGTGCCTTTTAATAACATATTGCCGGCTTCATTTGCCAAAACTGAATTGATTTATTCGTTGACGTTTTTGTGATATACAAGCCTATAGTAAATATATGTACGATTGATAAAATTAATGATGAAACCATAACAATGACAGTAATTTTCTCTAGATTGGAAGGGAATGAAATGAATTATTGATTTTTTTTTAAATTAAAAACTTGTTATGGAACTAACATTAAAAAACGTTTCGCCAGTGGTTCTCATCAATAGTATTATATTTACATATATTGTAGATTTGTCGTTTGGTTTATTTCAATTTTTTTTTTTTGTTTTTTTTTTCTTTGTTATATAGTTTATTGTTCTTAGTTTTAAGTTTAGGTTAATTTTACTTTAGGTTTTTGTGTTGTTATTTCAGTGAGCACCACCTTATTATGTAATTTTAGCTATCGGTGGCAACTTGTCAATAGATACTGTAAATATATTTAATGTATTTAGCTGTGAGTTGACCTTAAAAAATTACAAAAAAAAAAACGAAATAAATATATTACGAGCTAAAAATTATAAATCAATTAAGTAAAATAACAAATAAACGATTTGCTATATTTTTTATCAGAAGGGCCCAGAAGAAATGCAAAGGGTTACACTTTTTGGGGGCGTTTGTGTGCTGAATGCGTCTATCGGCTTCTTTGCTAAAGTTGGCTACGCCTAATTGTATAGTCAGTCCAATAATGAGATTTTATAATTTATTTTACACAAAACATTAAAAACCTTTGCTAACAATGCTGTCGCTCAAAATTCATGCCGGATTAAGCTCGAGTTATAAAATGAAAATTTTCGTGGCACTTTATAGCCACTTTAACACTACCAAATTTATTCATCATGATTCATACAGGAATGAAATGTGAAGTTAATTTCCAGAAATTGTAGATTAATTTTCTACTAATATGTAATAATGTTGGTAACACTATATTTGTCCTACACCTGCTGGTAAAGACCGGGGCCTTATGTATTTTTTTTTTGGCACGTTATATCACTCTATCTTGCAGTCTAACTGATTCGCAGTAGTGGCTGCAAATCTCTGGAACAGTTTACCTGTTGAAATTCGCTAATCACAATTATTTAAAAAGCTGGTGTACTCTCAATACCTAAACAGTTCCTCACAACGTATATAAGTACATATTGTATGTAGTATATAGTAGCCAATATAGTGTGTAGTATATATATTATTTTATACATATTTTTATGTATGTGTATTTTTTTAAATATGTATTGATTGTAAGATGAAATAAATTTATTTGGCAACGTTTTTTACAATTGTTTCCACCTAGCCTCATGACTGTAATGTTCTGTATTGTGCCAAAGGTTGGCTGCTAGAGAATACCTACCTCGGGCAGACTATCCTACGCTTTCAGCTAGGCATTCGGTAAACTCCGGCTCATCCTCTCATCGTCCATACAACAATCTTTAAAGTCGAAGGTCTTTGACCAGTGTGTCCTCCCGTTAATTTCGTACGAAGCAGAGATGGTGCCACTAACATTGGGTCTGATCCATAAATTCAAGGTCGCTCAGCGAGCCATGGTAAGAGGTATGCTTGGTATAGCTCTAATGGATAGAATTCTAAACGTTGATATTCGTCAAAGACCGCCTCCGTGGTCTAGTGGTAACAAACGTTGCCGTGAACTCGGGAGGTCGTGGGTTCGATTCCCACCGGGGGCTAGTTGTACGTTGTATAATTTGTCTCGGTATGGGTGTTTATATGTATAATATGTATATATTTACAAAAAAAAAAAAGTATAATATTTAGTTTATCAACCATCTAGTTTCCGTAAGACAAGCCTACCACGTAAACTAGATGGCGCTATGTGACCTGTCTGGAAATATGATGATGAATATGAAAGAACGAAAGTTACTGACATATCGTTCGAAATTAGCAAGCTGACGTGGCAATGAGCCGAAAATATCTGCCGCATAACCGACGAACGATGGGGCAAAAGGGTTCTAGAGTGGAGACCACATACGAGAAGACGCAGAGTGGGACGATCCCCCTTGCTTGCCATTTGTCATGATGGGCCTATAGTAAAGTTAACTAAACAAGAATCCGCAAGGGATACGATCTTGATGATACATATAAATCAATATATGCTTAACAAATTGTGTTTTTAGACCGGTCATAAAAATAGAACATAAGTCTATTTAACAAGTATTTGGATAATACGTTTGTTCGCGTGAGCAAGCGTTGATTGAACCGAATTACGATTTGAGGAATGGTAGAGTTGCATTAGTTAATGGGCCGATAACCGTGAAAAACGGCATCGCTGCATTAGTTGGCGAGCCGAATAATGTTCGGTTTCGGCCGCCGAAAACCGAATTTACTGTAATTGTGATTTAGTGCAACAGATTTTGTGGCGCGATAAAGTTATCGCTACCGGCAAATGCATTGAGTTCGCAACTTAAATTTCTTTGGGAATTACCTCTTTCTATTTATGGAAATAATCAACTGACTAGACTAGCATTGTCTGTCTATTTGTCTCGCCTAAACTACTGAACCAATTTTGATGAAATTTGGTAGTTTGAAACACGCAACTGATTTTTGTATTGATCTTGACCCTTGATCACAATGTCCCACTGTTGGAGATGGGCCTTCCATATATCTGAATAATTTGGCCTTTACTCGCCACACTGGCCAGATGGGTTAACGAGGATCTGATGCCAATTTTTATTGACAGTTTTTTTAATGATTCCACAAGTTTGTATTATTGGAACCGCGTCTGACCGCTTAAAACGTGCTCTCCGAGGCACGGGAATCGTGGTATTGTATATGTACAAAAAAAAAAGTGTATTTCTCATTGGTACATGCCGGGTGGGTTTGAACCGACCTTTGTAGGATTTTAAGGAAAGCCTTCTCACAACTGAGATACCACTGCGTCTCAATGTATATACATATAACAAAATATCTCTGGTGAGAATTGGGCTGGCAGTATTTTCTCTCAACAATTAAGTATTTTAATTCAGAGCGGAAATGCTGCCAGTATATTGGGAACCATGCCACTGGACAGCGATTTGGAGGAGCTATGTTTTTGTAAGTATTTCATTTTTTTTATATATCTTTTTCTAGTTTCAATCTAGATTTCTTGTGTAAGAAGTGCCAGCCGCATTCCTCGTCACTGCTGGAGAATACCTGCCTATCTAGAACCCTTTGGGATTGAGCGGAGTGATAGCAATAGGCCCGATAGAATGGCTGTTGGGCCGTAGAAACATGGCAGGTCTCTGGTTTGGGATACGATGCGTGTAGACATATTAGCTACATCTCTCATCCAGGCGACCTCGTCAGGGGCGAGAAGTGTGGCACAGATACGCCAATCTCAGTACAGGTTACGATATTACGATGTACTTTGAGTTTGATAGTTCTATTCCTTGAGCGCAGTGACATGCCGACGCATCCCTTAGTTTTACAGCTGGAAGGAATAAATAAATAAATATTTCCAGACAGGTCACACAGCGCCATCTAATTTCTGTGGTAAGCTACAAGGCTTGTGTTACGGAAACTAGATGGTTGATAAACTACATATTATACTTTTTTTTTTGTAAATATATACATATTATGCATATAAACACCCAGACCGAGAGAAATTATACAATGTACAACTTGCCCCCCGGTGGGAATCGAACCCACGACCTCCCGAGTTCACGGCAACGATTGTTACCACTAGATCACGGAGGCGGTCGCCTATATATAAATAAAGTATAATTAAAGTGACATTTCCTCCGTTTACAAAACGTCTAGAAATACAGGCAATAGTAACAGTAAAAAAAACTAGGGAAAAAGCTGGTGTTGACATTATAGAACAAAAGTTAAATTACTAAAAAATTATATATCTCTATTGGAATTCGAATCCGATTTCGAGTTGTAATATTACTATGCACGCATATGTTTAAACCGCAATATATTTAACGTTAACGATGTGGTTATTTTAAAGAGTATTTTGTGGTTAATTTGTCACTTTTGGATAATGTTATAATGATTTTATGATGACATGTTACAACAAAAGTGTTGTTTAATTACAATTTGTTATATATTCAACCAGTGCGTCCTCCCCGTAATGTCGTACGGCGCAGAGACGTGAACACTAACAGTGGGTCTGCGGGGTGCGGTGGAGTGCATAATCGTCCGAAAACGAATCGTCTAAGATCGATCACGTCTGTCAGAAATGTGAAAAGCTAATGGCGGAATGCCCAAGACTTATTAAGATACTTATCATTAAAATAAGTCTCTAACACTATTCCTTGACTGGGCATGACGGCAATTCGAGCCTGATCCCGAAACGTGTGGATACACTTTACTGGGATTATCGGCACGAACGGTGGATACTTCCTCGCCTCGGCAGACTGGGCAAATAACCACCATCAGTCCGCCTACCACCTATTGTTAGAAAGTGGAATTCTGGGGCTGTGAAGATGATGATTAGTCTAAAGTTAAAAATTACCAATTAGGACGAATTGCCAGTTCACAAACAATATATTCCGCTGAATTAAAATAGGGCAAGGAGAATAAATAGTAAATAAGAATATATCACAAGATTTCATCAAGAATGCTCAGGTAACTAGATACAGTTAAAAAGGAATTTTAAAATTGGCGGTAAAATTAATCCAATGAATTATGGGTTCGCTTACGCCAGCCCGCTCAATGGTAATTGCTTTCGTGAGTAAGAATCAATGAATAGTGGACATTGACTTAAAACTTTTATAGGGTATTAAAATCGCAGAAATAATTCCATTATCTCCAGTAGCATAAATAATATTTAATGAAAGCTTTACGATGAGAAAGCGGCAAAAAATAATATCGTCCAGCTGGGAGAGAGTCAGGAGATAATGAATTGGGCTTGTTTTTTTTTCTTTTATCTCTGAAAGATAGTTCTCACACCTACATATAAAACTAGAAAACCACGCATATTACGCGTGCCCGCAGCCTAGAGCAACTACAGACAAAACACGTATATCTGCAGAGAATGCAACGGACTAAAGGAGCTCACATCTTGCTCCAAACAATAGTTAGATCTATTCTGCACTTCGCCAAGCGCGCTGAGGCCTAATGACAACACAATATTGCGATTAACATCAGGGTAACATTTGAAACAATTTGTGTAATTACTGATTGGAACGGACGCCAGTAAATTTATTTAAATTAGGTTAAGTTACTTTGTGATTGCTATAAGTGGAAAATTAATTTTTGGAATTATATATGAAATAAATATTTATATTTTCGTTATTTTAGGTTTTGTGAAATAAAACATTATATTATATTATCCAGTTATTCACGTGATCACATTGTTAAGTTGTCAAATGTAAGAACATACTCGTAGTCGTAGGGCAAGAATACCATATGAGTTCTCAGCATGAGACTATATATTAAAGCCCGGGTCGACATATATAAGTCATCGAATATTGTATTTTTCCGATCGCTTCGAATAAATCAACTAGACGGTGACTCTCCAATAAGTTTCGCACATTGTTTTAAACGATATTGCTATTTTATTCCATGCATCTGCTCCAAAGGCTTTTGGTTTCAAAACAACAGGAATAAGCACGGTTTAATGCGTTAGTTTTGCAATAATCATCTTCAGCCCAACGCTCCGGAAGCCGAGCGTCACTTGTTTAAGCTCACAAGATGAGTATTAGCTAGATTACCTACACTCTTAAATGTATTTTATTTATTTTATAACTTTATTGCACTATGTACAAGAGGCGGGCTTAACCTTCGGGACAATGAAACGATTTGTGCAATCATTAAATAGATTAATAGGTAATTCAAATTAAATCTAAATATTATATCTATATAGACAAATACATACTAATAAGTACACAATACTATATATATATATTATATACACTACATATAATACCTACTTACACTGTGAGGAACTGTTTAAATAATGTGAGTATACCATCTTTTTGAAAAGTGTATGGAAGTGTCTCACAGACAGCGGAGTCACCCGGGCCCGGATGTTTAATAGGTCGAAGTTGGGGATGGGATAATCTCCCGTTTTCCCCGGCAGCCGGTGGTACAACGCACCATTGGTCACGCACCAAACCGCCCATGTGGCTCATGATTCTAGTCTCAACTGCATATACAATAAATCTACGACTCGTAACTTGTAATTTTATTTATCGAGTATTACAAAATTATAAAATAAATATTATAAAATAAAATAAATAAAAATATAAATAAAATTACAATAATAACGTAAAAAAACTTACTGGGGTAAATATATTTTTATGTTTATTTTATTATTATTCTAGCACGACATGAAACCATGCGCGCACACCTGATGGTAAGACATTAGGCCCCAACACTATGCCGGCTTGACTAGGCATAATGGCAATTCGAGCCTGATCTCGAAACGTGTGGATATACTTTACTGGGTTTATCGGTACGAACGGTGGATACTTCCCCCTTCCCAGTAGACTAGGCAAATTACTATCATCAGTTAGCTTATTACTGCAGGCAGTCTATTTCAAACCTCATCCAATCTGTGCATCTGGTGAAGGGTGGTCCCGTAAGTGTTCTTTATTTACTTTTAGATATCTACTACATTATCGTATACCTACCGTGTATATATGTTATTCTATTGATAGAACAAATAACTTTTCCTAAGAAACTATACGTATGTCGGAAATGACATTTATTTCAAAATTAACAGTTTGTATCAAGAAGCTATTTTTTTTGTCATTTGCAAAATCATGGCCATACAAAGTCACCGCTTATATATATTTTCATCCTTTAACTGCATCCGTGGTCTAGCGGTTAAGTCCGTGGATTTAGACTCGAAGGTACGGGGTTCGATTCCTGGTCGAGACACAAAAATATTAATTTAAAAAAAAAAATGCATTACTTAAATATTTAATTTATTTGTGATATTTCTCGAGTTTGGTACGCCGGAGACATCGACGAGCTTGCCACTTGTGATGATTGGTCTATAGTAAAGTTGGCTAAATGTGAATCATTATATATATATATATATATATATATATATATATATTAAAATGTCCCTCCATATACACATATACGCACACATACACACACACATATATATATGTATATATATATATATATATGTGTGTGTGTATGTGTGTATATATGGAGGTACATTTTAATTTTAGTTTAGTAATAGAAAATATTTTTTGTTTTGACATAATTATACCATATTATTATTACCATGACAACGCCCTTTTTACAGCAGCATCTATTAGTGTAGGTAGTACTTATCTGGTAACGACGAGGGCTGTTCTTTGCTGTTATTCATTCGCTATCATGATTAGTAAAATAATTAATTTGTTATCTGACAAAACCGAGTGTACCAAATGTATGAAATGGTGAATAAATAAATGAAATGAAATGAAAACAGCTTAGTTATAAGCGTGGTTTTTGACCACCCGTGGAAACGGCCGTGATGATACTTTATTATACTTTACTTCATCCTATAAATGAAATCCTCGTCAAAGAATTTATCTGTCAGTATTTGACAAAAACAAACTACAATCACGCTGTTGATTACTAAATGGTCCCCAGTTTAATTAGACTGAATTCCCGACCGAAAATGTAATTTACGATTTGTCCAGTTTCAAATTATAGATACGTAAATTATGGTAGGTTATAATGAATATTTCAGCTTTTCTGCGGTTAGCGGTTTTTAGCCATATTATTGAGTTTAACCCTAAACAGCTTACCTTGGTCGATTTGACGTATACCCAATTGCAAATAGACAATTTGATGTCATGGTTTGCTAAAATATATCCACAAACTCTACTCATCATCATCAGTCTGGCATCATGTAAGCCTCATGTAGGATAATGTCAAATTACTTATATATATATATATATATATATATATATAAACTTATAATACTATACGGTCTACACAACTAACTTATATGTACAACAATGTAATTTTTATTTTTTTTGTTCAATATGTATATTTTATCTTGTGTCAATAAACTATTATTATTATTATAGAGCGTGCAAATTAGTCGCCAAATGTTTATAACATTTTTTTTAGAATACAATTTGAAACATTAACAATATTAGTTTAGATTACATAAAACTTATATATATATATTTATTTATAATTTATTTATTGCACTTAAAAACAGTTGAGTACAATGGCGAACTTAATGCCTCTCGGCATTTAGTACCAGCTTATGGGAGTGTGGTAGACGATAGCGGGTGCATTAGAAATAAAAACAAATACTTAAACATACATAATAATAATTTACATACTACTGCACAAAGACCAATAAAAAAGAAATATATAATATATATATACATTTAACTATATTTATGTACGAATACATATCAAATACAAAAATAAAGAAAATAAAATAAAAAATACATACAATTTACAGAACAAATAAAAAGAGGCACACATAGATATTAGGAAGACGGATTATTTTGTTTATTTAAGAAATGGGCAATGAGGAGGTTTTAACTATATTTATTGTCGGCGCTTGTCTGATGACCAGAGGAAGTTTGTTCCACTCATGAGACGAGCGGAGACTAAAATAATTTTAATATTTGCTGGAAGAGCTAGGAGGGATCTTAAGCTCATTGTTTATAGTATAGTACAGCCACTTGTCATGATGGGCCTATAGTAAATTTGGCTAAATGGATTCCAATGCATCAAAAAATAAAATAAAAATGCGTGGTTTCGGACTACCCGGAAGGGATACGGTCGTAATGATACTGTTTATTAAAATGTTTTTAAACGACAGAACATTCTTTGCTTTGGTACAGTGATAAGTCAAAGATATTATAGTTGCACATATTTTTATAGTGGACGTCAGGTGGCGTAAAATATATTGTAACAAATATTTTGTCTAAAAATGTAATGATGCCTACACTATTATATTACATATAATAGTTAGCTGCAGTATTTTTTTTAATAAAAAATAATAATTTAGTATTTTAGTTTAAACGTAAGCTGTTTAGGGTTAAATTTGACGTTACTGATGGGGCTTGTCGTGGTCGTTCCCTCTACGGTACCCGACAAAATCCAAATTACAGTGATGAATTGCGGTGAATCCGGATTATTACCTTGTTAAATTAGGATCGCTAAGGGCGGTCAAATGACCACCGCAAATTGTATTACAGAAATTATTATATTACGCTTATTCGTAGTTATTAAAAAAATCAAGTCAAATCATTTATTGCAATTGCTCTTTTGTATCGTAATGATTAACATTATTTATTTATTTATACAATTTCACAGCATTATTACTCTTTTTTATATAAGCAGTTAAATTAGAAAATTTATTTATTCGAAGGAAATAAGGTACAATGATTTAAAAAAAATGAAAATAATTCGATTACAAATTTCTTTTTTTTTTGTGAACCAGATTATAAATTTTATGAAATGAAATGAAAACATTTATTTGTATGAAATATGGTATGAAAACACTGGTGGTTGGTAAGTTTTGGCTCGACACATTTCGCCATTTCTGGCATACAAAATTTTATTTTAAAAACTGAACTTATATCTAACATAAATATAACACAAAAAATAATAATGAAGAAATAAGACACAAAAACAATAATAAAGAACATAAAATAACCCAAATAATATTAAATAAAAAATACCAAGTCTATTTTGCTCTTATATGAGCTTGTCGCAGTTCAGGTAGTCCTTGTTTACGGTTTGGCATGTTAATTGTATTGCTTTGTTAAACGAATTGTTGTTTTCTTAATAAATAAATAAAAATAAAATAAAATCTGAGTAGAACATAGAAAACTGAAACACGGTGTCTATTTATATTATTATATGTGAAATAGGGTTGGACTACTCGTCACCAAGTCACTGCGACCAGTAGTGATCTATTGTGACCTCCCTAGACTATAGTTCGTTCGCTAGACCTACGGCTTCTAAGAACCTTAGTATGGGCTTAGGAGCGAGGCGTCGCACCTCCTCGGGGCTTAAATTGTGAGCACCCAAGATGGTGCTTCGCTTGTGAGTCAGTCAGTCAGTGGAGTCGTCCAGGCTCGGATGGCTAATGGGTTGGGGATGGGGACATTCCCCCGTTTTCCCCGAAAGGATCTCAGCGGGTAACCACCTGCTGGTAATTCATGCACTTTCGGTGCTGGGCGCCGTTACTAGTGTAACAGCGCCCGTGTGGCTCACGAACCCAGGGGGTCTAGGTTCGACTACTTCAGCTCTCCTCCAGAAGCACTTCTCTAGGAAGCGGTCTCCCGTTGGGGGGCCGAGCGCAAGATGGAGCGATATTCTGGAGATGCTTGAAGTGTCCGTTGTCAGCCCGATAGAACATACGTCTAGTCAGGCCGACAACAAACTCCTCAATAGTAGGCATTTCCAGATCTCGAGCTATGACGGAATTACGCACGAACCACGGCGCTGCGATGCAGGGCATAACAGTCGCAAAGGAGATGGACTGGTGTCTCAGACACCTCGCGACAGAATCTGCACTTATCTGTTTCTACCAAGCCCATGGTAAACATGTGCTTGTTTAACTTACAGTGACCAGTTAGAGCTCTAGTGAGAGCACACGGTGTCTAAGATACCACGTCAACTGCAGAGGGTTAAAAAAGTAATAAATAAATAAATTTATAATATGAGCAGTCAGGAGACGCATTTGGATCGTCGCGTCGGGGGACGTTCTACCCCCGTTCATAATGTATTTATATTCACTCAATGCTACCCCTTATTTTGAAAGTTTAGTGAAAATTCCCCAAAACTTTGCCTAAGGTACTCAAACATCCCGTTTCGGAAGGTCGACGTTGTTTCTTGAGAAAGAAAAATTTGGGTTTAAAAGTCACATTGAATAATATACACACATCAAAAAAGTCTAGGGATCAAGCATGTTTATGCGGATTTCTTGTGATTGAGATGTGGCTTTGTAATAAATTTATGATTTTATAAATTTATATGGTTCCTTTTTGGTGCATTTCATAATTTAAAACAGGAACTGTCAATCAAATTCGAGTAAAAGATGAAAATCAGCTGTCAATATTTTCCCTATAAAAACATAAGACGCATTGAAGACATTATTAGTGCTACTGTTTCCCTACTACTGATTAAAACCAACGTTATTATGGAGCGGCGACGTCATTTAAGCAGGGAAGAAATGATCAGAGCCGTGGGAATGATAGAAGCTGGTTCCCGGCAACGTACTGTGGCTTTAGCTCTGAATACAAGTCAGAGTGTTATCAGTCGACTTTGGACACGTTACCGAACCACTGGTACCGTGGCTGAGCGCCATGGAGGACGGTATCGCTGCACCACACGGAGACAAGACCGATACATTCAAATCACAGCTCGAAGAACTCCAACAATAACCGCCATTATGTTAGCCGTGAGCCTTCATCGCTCTTCAGGGAACTTAATTAGCGACCAAACAGTCAGAAACCGCTTGCATGAAGTGAACCTTCATTCCCGAAGACCGCTACGGGTACCACCTATAGCAATGCACAATCGTAGGACTCGATATCAATGGGCTCTTGAACACAGAAATTGGACAGAAGAACAATGGCGTTTCGTGTGCTTTTCTGATGAGTCTCGTTTTGGTATGAGGCCGGATACAAGACGTATACGACACTGGAGAACCCCTGGACGCCAACAGCGATTAAAATCCTGCCAGGAAGTCCATCCTTATAGTGGTGGAACCATCATGGTATGGGCGGGTATTTCGATCGGCGGAAGAACTGAGTTGATTTGGATCAGAGGCAACCTCAACGCTCAAATTTATGCTGAGACGGTTGTATCAGACGTCATCGTTCCTCTACAAGTGCATATCGGTCCCTTATTTCAGTTAATGCATGATAATGCACGACCGCACACCGCAAGAGTTGTAAGACAGACTCTCGCCGCAGCTAACATCAATGTCCTGCCCTGGCCTGCTCAGTCGCCAGACTTGAACCCGATTGAGCATGCATGGGATATTCTTCAGAGAAGAGCTCTGCCGAATATGGAGGGTATCCAGTCGCAAGAAGACCTTTTTTTGTTGTTGCAACGAACATGGGCGGCCATTCCACAGCGTGATTTGGATGAACTCATTTTGAGTATGCCAAACCGATGTTCTTGTGTTGTTAGTGTTCGCGGTAGAAACACGGATTATTAATTGTTTAAGTTACCCAATAAAATTAAAAAAAAAACTGTTATTTCAGTCTTTTTTTCGAACTTTAATGTTAGTGGTTCAAATGTCAAAAATCCCTTTATTAGGAAAATGGCAATTTTTTTTACTAATGCAAAGGTGACTTGGTTTATCGTTACTGTAGACAAACGAAAACATTTTATTTGATCAATCCTTAAAGAAAATTTTAATGAATATCAATCAGGAGAAAAGTTATTGCAAAAATATATGTTGATCCCTAGACACTTTTGATGTGTGTATAATGCTGGATGATTAAATTAATAAAAAATAATATACAGGGGTGTTCCATAAGTCAACACCAAACCAGGAATGAGCTATGAAGGCCAGGTAATAATAGTTATAATAGAAAAGTAAAGTATCATCACTACCATTTCCCTTTCAGGGTGGTCAGAAACCACGCCTATAAATAAGCGGATTCACATTTAGCCAACTTTACTATAGGCCAATCATGACAAGTGGCAAGCTCGTCGATGTCTCCAGCGTACCAAACTCGAGAAATATCACAAATAAATTAAATATTAATCAAGTTTTTAAATTAATAAATTTTATTGTGTCCCGACCAGGAATCAAACCCTTTAACTCCGAGTCTAAAAATCCACGGACTTAACCGCTAGACCACGCAGGCAGTCTTATAATTTTATAAATAAGGAAAAAATATATACACTGATCATCTTTCATGAACTGAGAATTCATGCGATCATAAGCCACAAACTATAAACGGTAATGAAAATTTGAAATGTTCGTGCCCCTCAAGAACTAAGCAGTGCGGAGTTTCTCAGCGTCCTATTTCTAATACTAAAATATTCATAACCTTGAAGGCCTCGCTTAGTGCGGCCCGAGCGCGGCCGGACGGAGTGCGAAACAGCCCCTTGTTAGGCCAAATGCCGTCGTTTCTTATAGTTAAGCGACCTAAACACGTTCATGGTTAAATGGATATATGTATATAGTCAAAGTCAAAATATCTTTAAACCTATTACAGGCATTTGTCACACGACATAATTTAAATTATTTTGAATTATTCTACTCCTGTTATTTATTTATTAAATACTTTATTGCACTTTACTTAAAAGTATGTACAAAGGCGAACTTAAAGCTATTTCGGATTTTTCTACCAGCTAACCTTTGGGAGAGTGAGACAGTATAAATATGTGGGGTGCAATTCTAACCAATAAACTACATAAATAGTATGTATACATAGACTACATAAATACTCATCAATATATACGTATTATAGAAGATATACATATATGAAGATAATATATTATTAGGAAGTAGAAATTTGTGGAGTTAAAATATATTGTTCTGCTTGTTTAAAAAGAAAGTATTAAGTAGTTTTTTAAAGATGTGAATGGAAGGAGCTTGTCTGATGGTCAGTGGAAGTTTGTTCCACTGGCGAGCAGACGATGCGGTAAATGAATCTGAATATCTGCTTATTAATATGGTTGTTATGAGAAGAACGCAGAAATTCAAAGTGTGTTTTAAGATAAGAGGGAGCTGTAGGGTGGAAGACTAAGCAGCGAAGTGGTTCAAAGAGTAAGCTGTTGGCAGAAGACTAGCAGCTTAGCAAATTCCGGTGACTTGTAAATGTCACACTGGCAATCTATAGTAATTAGTGCCCAGCAAACATTGCTGAATAAAATGATCTATAGTAATATACAAGATATCCTATAAGTTAACGTCAAACCGGGAATGGGTGGAACAGGTAAGTAAGAAATATAGTCTGAATTAAATTATGTTAAATATATTATAACAACGTATACAAACTTGATAGGTATTAGGACTTTTTTTCAGAAGCTTGAATTAATAGGCTCTCTATGACCACCACTCGTATGTACCATAGGGACATCTACTTGTTTCACAACACAGTTGTAAACACTTAGTCATGTATACATTTTGTGACTCTTACATCTGTTGCACACTAGAGATGCGCCAGTGTGTTTCCCTACTCCTATAACCTTTAGTCATTCAAGCAAAGTATGAAGAAGCAATATGTTAGGCCGGTATAGTGGTAGAGACTGATGTTGATTACTGGCGTCAGTTGGAACTCGCGTACCTCTTAACACTGGGTGAGCGCGATGTCACATATCGTGTTAAGTATAAATAAAATAATAATAAAAAATAAAAAAACAGATATGTCAACTATAATAAAACAAAGCGTGTGTAGTCGTCTTTATTGGTTCGTATTTGTCGGCTATTGCCATATCAATAAGGCGAAGGTGAGGAGATTATCTCGTCGTTGTAAACCACTTAACATACAATATTCAACACCTGACGTAACAATGGTTTCCCTTTTATTTGTTTATTGATGCAGCTACGTGCTCAATCCAATCTTCTTTCTTTCTTGAATTCTATTCAATCTTCTTTGCGTTTGCAGAAGAGCTGCAGCCGTATTGCATTACTAAGCGCAAAAGATTGTCAAAATAGTGGATTATGTTATTTATTTATTTTATTTAAAAACTTTATTGTAAATCTATACAAAAGGCGAACGTAATGCCGCAAGACATTCTCTTCCCGTTAACCTTTGAGACATTGGGACATTAAAATATGGCCACGGTGCAAATAGAGAAATAAAATATTAAAATTAAATAATAATAATAATAATAAAAATTCTTTATTGCACAAAGTTAAATAACTTAAAACTAAGCGCATAGGCGAGCTTTATTCCTTAAGACATCTTCTACCAGCTAACCTTTGTGAAAAGTAACCAATTACAGGCAGAGTGCCATAAAATATATATATGATAGATAATGAGAGATACTATAAAATATTAATTTATACTAATACTTACAAATATTATTATAATACTGGTATATAATAATATTTGTAAGTATTAGTATATATAATTATAATAAAACATAAATAATATTAAAAATTAACATACATAGACAACTATTATATATCTAAATCCACGGACTTAACCGCAAGACCACAGAGGCAGTTAAATATATAATTTATTTTATTTATTATAAACTTTATTGCACAAAGTACAAAGGCGGACCTAATGCCGCTAGACATTCTATACTGGTCAAACCTTTGGGACAACTAAAGCAGTTACGACGAGATAAGGCAGGTGCTATCAAAACTAATAGAAAAATATTAGACTTCAATATATACTAGTGAATAAATAAATACTTATTTACATACTAAAACATACACAAATACATACAAATAAAACTACATACATTACGTTCTATGAATATACATAAATATAATATACCTAATATATGATGACTATAATGAGAGAAATAAATATAGCAGAGAGTGTATTAAGCTTATGGCAAATTTATATAGAGCGCATAGACCAGTTTCTTAAATAGTGTTCTATTTGGAGCTTGACGGATGTCCACCGGTAACTGGTTCCAAAGATGCATAGCCACCACCGCAAACGACTTGGAAACGAATGCGGTGTGATGTGTGGGGAAGGAGAGCGTGGAGTTAGAAGAAGAACGTAAAGTTCTGTCATGAGTGGCACCAAGGAAATTAAATTTCTCTTTTAAATATTTCGGTGTATTAGGCTCATATAATACTGAGTACAACATGCAAAGAATCCTACTATGAATAATATCTATGTTAATATCCTAATATGAAGAATAATATCTATGTTATCATATGTTCGTCTCAGTCTACCAACTTCTTTATTCAATTAGGGGCTGCTAAAATTACTCTAGGACTCATGAATCACCCCTAACTGCTCGTTGTATTATTTATTTATGCTAAATACGTTTAAGTACGTTCGGTCTCACCCATTTTATGTAGTAAGTTTTACTTCTGCTTTTATGAATATTGTCTTTTTGTTTATTTATGCCACATTTATCTATACAAATCGACAAGCCCACTATCAATCACAGAAACAAGACAAATTTCTAAGAATTTCATGGATTCACCGTGCGGGTGCTGGGTCCACGTGGGTAAGAGATGAGAAGAATGGTGTCTCGGGCTTGCGACCGACAATTGACTGGTCTTTTCAGATCCATTCCGAAATTTCTCCGTCCTCTGAAAAATGTTGAGGAGTTTCTTATGACGTCCGCGTCCAGGCTTGAGAGTAGGATTTTGTTGAAATCATATACCAGGAAAGGCCATGTGAGACGAGATGCTAAGTAGTTCGCTACTCTCCGTTGCCTTGTGCACTTCATGCACTTAGAAATTTGCTCGAGTCAACACCACATCTCGACATCTTTGCTGACGATCTGTCCAAACTCAGTAAAGCATGTTGGAAATTTTGTGAGTAAATGAAATTGATTAAGATTTTAAGTATTATCTTTTGTTATTATTATTATTATTATTTTTCTTGGACTTAGTATTAATTAACTATTATCTAATAAGTTTAAAAAATGTGTTATTTTTATATTATTAATAACGTCTGACTCCTCCTTGTATGGTGTATTGGAGTATCTGTAATACCATGTAAAGTGTATGTATGTAAATAAATAAATAAATAAATAGTTGTCATACTCGTATATCCAAGCTTTTTTGACATTGCTAATAGGCTGTTGAGTAACCCTATTCATGTCGTCAGTAAATTTGGTTACAACTACTTCTAGGATGGTGTTTTTTTCCTGAAAATGTATCCTTCTGCCAAGAAATTTAACGAACAAGAAACAAAAAGATAATAGAAAGAAATATTGAGTATGTATACTGGTAGCGGCTGAGGTACCAAGAAAGAAAATTTATTTTTTCGCCTATCATAGCATCATGAACAAAAAATGGTATATGTAAAGATTCATTTATTAATTTAAAATCCAGGGACGTATTTTTCAATTAACGGAAAAGCGCTCATTACCGAAGTTGATGGATCAAGATACTTTGTTCTCTGACGTCACTTGATTAAAGATGAAAATTACCTTTATGAATTCTCTGCTCGTCGGTAAAGTTGCTCTTTGGTTCTCAAAGTTTCCGACTTTCTAATGCGGTTTGTTCCTAATGATCGCGTTACCGGAGTTACAGCTAGTTCACACTGCACATAGCCGTTTTTTACTCGCGTTTTTTGTACCCAGATCGATATATATCATTCTATTTTAATAAGTATCTACTAAAAGCTACCCAAGTAATATTTTTTTTATAAAAAAATAATATAAAATGTCCTCTAGAGACATCCCATTCGAGATAGTCCCAGGGAGACTGGCAACATTTCACCCTCTGTAAAGCGAGGCTATATAAAAAAGGCTAATAATACGTTGCCAGAAATAGTTGCCAACAATATCCATCTATATTTTGAAAATTATTTAATCGAAGTAGATACAATATCTTTAGTATGTGTTTTATTTTATTTATTTATTTCATGAATCCTGTATATATTTAATTATATGTATTGTATTATAGATATGTATTATTATATGTATAACATGTATTGTATATGTAGTATTAGTATGTATTGTTTATTTAATATTTACTTGGCACTCTGCCTGTCACATGTTTTGAAAACTCCCAAAGGTTAGCTGATGGATAATGCCTCACGGCATAAAGCTCGCCTGTGCACATTAATTTTAAGTTATTTTAGTTTTTGTGCAATAAAGCTATTTTTATTTATTTATTTATTATACAAAAATATTAAAATAAAATAGATTAAAAAACTAATTATAAATAAAACTAAACTAAAAATACGTATGAAATTAAAACTATTCTACAAAATAAACTAACGACAAAAATATTAAAATAAAATTGATTAAAAAACTAATTATAAATAAAACTAAACTAAAAATACGTATGAAATTAAAACTATTCTACAAAATAAACTAAAGACAAAAATATTAAAATAAAATTGATTAAAAAACTAATTATAAATAAAACTAAACTAAAAATACGTATGAAATTAAAACTATTCTACAAAATAAACTAACGACAAAAATATTAAAATAAAATTGATTAAAAAACTAATTATAAATAAAACTAAACTAAAAATACGTATGAAATTAAAACTATTCTACAAAATAAACTAAAGACAAAAATATTAAAATAAAATTGATTAAAAAACTAATTATAAATAAAACTAAACTAAAAATACGTATGAAATTAAAACTATTCTACAAAATAAACTAAAGACAAAAATATTAAAATAAAATTGATTAAAAAACTAATTATAAATAAAACTAAACTAAAAATACCTATGAAATTAAAGCTATTCTACAAAATAAACTAAGGGCTTACCACCAGGGAGGGTACCTAAAACGCTCGCCGCATTTTCTCGTTGAATTATTATGGAAATATTCTCTTTTAGGTAGTTATGGCATTTTTCTATATTTTTATTTAATTGCAGTTTATCTTAGGATTTAGGCGCGGAGGTACCCCTTTCCACTTATAGCCGCGATGCAAAAAAAAAACCTATATTTTTATTTTATTATATTTCGCCATCAATTCTGACAGCTCTTCGCCATAATAATAATAATAAGGCTTTATTGCACAAAAACTAAAATAACTTAAAATTAATTCCGACCTTTGTAGGATTTAAGGAACTCGTTCTTACAACCGAGCCACCACCGCGCCTATATTTACATATAGGTATTGTTTTTATGTTTGTGGATGTTATTTTTTAAAATGCTGGACTGGAATTACTGCGGCATAAATGTCAATGGAGAATACATCTCACACCTCCGATTCGCGGATGACATAGTCATCATGGGTAGATCGTTTTATATGTAGTATATGTATGTACCAAATTAAGTAAGTATTGTGTATTATATTTATTTGCACCCTGCCCATGATTTCTCACTTTCCCAAAGGTCAGTTGTTAGAAAATGCCTAACCGGCATTAAACTCGCCTATGTACACTAATTTTAAGTTTTGTGCAATAAAGTATTTAAATAAATAAATAAAATGGCCAGCTCGCTCAAGGATCTTAGCAGAATGTTAAACGGCTTAAACGTGGCTTCTCAGCAGGTTGGCCTCGGAATGAACCTGGATAAGACTAAGGTTATGTTCAATGACCATGTCAAGCCGAGGCCAATCTGTGTGGGAAATGCTACTCTCGAAGTTGTGCAAGAATACGTCTACCTTGGACAGACTATTCAGCTAGGCGCTGCTAACTTCAGCAAAAAAGCCGGCAGACGCATTCAGCTAGGATGGGCGGCATTCGGGAAACTTCGACATATCTTCTCATCGTCCATACCACAGTGTTTGAAGACAAAAGTCTTCAACCAGTGCGTCCTCCCCGTAATGTCGTACGGAGCAGAGACGTGGACACTGACAGTGGGTCTGGTTCACAAATTCAAGGTCGCTCAGCGAGCTATGGAGAGAGCTATGCTTGGTATTTCTCTGATGGATAGAATTCGAAACGTTGAAATTCGTCAGAGAACCAAAGTTACTGACATAGCATTCAAAATTAGCAAGCTGAAGTGGCAGTGGGCCGGACACATCTGCCGCAGAACCGACGACCGATGGGGCAAACGAGTTCTGGAGTGGAGACCACGTACGGGACGACGCAGAGTGGGACGACCCCCCGCCAGATGGACGGATGACCTGAGGAGGGTCGCTGGTGGGGGTTGGATGAGGGTTGCAAAAGACCGCGTGCAGTGGCGAGCCTTGGGGGAGGCCTATATCCAGCAATGGAGAGACACAGGCTGATGATGGTGATGATGATTGTTTTTATGTTAGTATTTGTTTTTTTTTTTAATAAAATATTAATTATGTATTTAATGCTGTTGATTTTCTGAATAAATAAATTGCAAATAGTGTTTTTGGCGCATGGACGACGATATGTACAAGTAGGTGTGAACTCACTTCGAGTGCATTCTCCACCATAATTTGGAACTTATACGGTTAAACCGTCCTTGACCGCGTGACAGTATGAATGAGCTGTACTGCATCTGAAGCTCACCTCGCGTGATGGCCAACTCCAAGTAAACAAACTCACTGGAAAACTTAAAACTAACTTTCATTTTGCTAACTTCCATTTTGTAAGCATCTTAAAACATTAGCTGAAAACATAAAGGTGCTGTGAAGAGTCTACGAAACGAGAAGACGAATAACATTATTCATTTTGGGCTATTTTTGTAATACTTGTGCTTGTGCCGGGTTCGATTTCTGGTCGGGACACAAAAATATTTATTAATGTAAAAAAATACATTTAGTTATTATTTAATTTATTTGTGATATTATTAGTATATTTATATTAGCATAAATAAATAATACAACAAGCAGTTAGGGGTGATTTATGAGTCGTAGAGTAATTTTAGCAGCCCCTAATTGAATAAAGAAGTTGGTAGACTGAGACGAACATATGTAATAACATATATATTATTTATTTAACTGCCTCCGTGGTCTAGCGGTTAAGTCCGTGGATTTAAACTCGGAGGCACCGTGTTCGATTCCTGGTCGGAACGCAAAAATATTTATTAATGTAAATAAAAACATTGTATGAATATTTAATTTATTTGTGATATATTTCGAGTTTGGTTCGCTCTGGAGACATCGACGAGCTTGCCACTTGTCATGATTGGCCTATAGTAAAGTTGGCTAAATGTGAATCCGCTTATTTATAAGCGTGGTTTCTGACCACCCCAAAACGGAAACGGTCGTGATGATACTTTACTTTACCTTTTTTTAAAAAAATATTTTAAAATGCATAATTATATAACTGTAATAATTATATGATGTCCTTTAAATTTATAATAACGTTGTATATATAAAAAATGGCTAATCATGACGACATAATAATTGTGCAGTATAAAAGAAGTATAACACTTACACATAAAAAGGCATTCGTGGTTTAAGCACGTTTTCGTGCGTTATTGTAGCGAGTATTTAAATTTAAATAGGTGGTAGGCGAACTGATTGTGGTGGTAATTTTCCCAGTCTGCTGAGGCGGGAAGTATCCACGGCAAGACGACATAGTGTAAGGGACTATTGGCAGTTATGAGTGTCTGATTTCAGTTGCGGACATTCATGGACCTCACGCGCCACTTACAACCAGGTAGGCGCAAGTAAATATTGTGTAGTATAATATATATTATGGACTAATACTTTTGTGCTTTTGACAGGCACAAACTTTTATCCAAACTGCACACTAGCGCTATAATAATGCACGAAAAACTGTAAATCCTTTTAAAAGAAAAATATCTGTCGTTAATGAGTAGTAGCGCGCATAATGCGATATTTTTCAAAATATATTGTTAGGTGTTTTTCAAAAATATTCAACATATTTTAGTTACAATAACGCACAAATAAAAAGAAAAAAAAGAAGCGCATAATGTAATAAATACTTATTTTTCGATGCAAAAGTTTTATTCAAATTCTAAAGTAAGTCGAAACATTTGCGCTACAATAACGCACTAAGCTGTGCTCTCTGAAAGAAAATGACCAGTTAACACGTGACCAGAGCATTTTCTTATCACCACTAAACATTAACACGCGTTTCTTCTGTTAAGTTTCGTGACGCGCCAAAGGTCATGTACGCTCAATGCCTTCAACCTTTAAAAAAAATAGTATTAAGTAAAAAGCGAGGGACGTCTCTAGAGGACATTTTTTATTTATAGTTAAGTTTATTTGTAATTTTATTATTTAGGTATTTAATTCACATTATTAAATTATTTATTATTTTATTTTAATTTGCATTTAAATTTAATTTATATTTAATGTTTATTAATTTACATCAAATTTAATATTCACTCAAAAAAAAAAGTAAAAACTTGTCTACATGAACACAGTGTTTTTAGTTTAAAAAAAATAGTATTGCTGATATATGCTATGTTCGACTTAAAAGCAACACAAGTCAAAGGTCCATCCATATGTGCCGCTGTAAAATATGAAAAAATATAGTCTTGACAATATCCAAGTGTTGTGCTTAAAGGCTATAAAAAATAAATAATTTGATTTTATTATAAATATTTTTAGAGATACGAGTACATCTGATATTTATTATTATTTCAATAAATAAAACACTTATAATTTGACAAGTCGGTTTCGACAGTTACTGACCAGTAACTTATAAATCCATTACCAGCTGTTATTATGTTTCTGATTTGATCATAGTAAATATTATGTAAATTATAAATATAAAAGGAAATATATAAAAAAATAATAAAAAAACGAATATAGTATTTTTATAACCTAATAATAAACCATATAATATAATAATACTTAATAAACTTTAAGTACAATCAACTTTGCTTATGAAAAAATTAAGACTGGACTTGTAAAAAATCCCAAAAGAAGGAACCCAATATCAATCACCATGTAATATTGGACGCGGTTGTTCGGACGACATCACGCCCCCTCGTGTCCAATTTGGATGGCGAAGTCCCAGCTGGACGCTTAGATCGACCTCTATCCCCATAGACATAGTATTAAAGAAACATCCTAACAATACAATTTAATTTCACCACATGGATATGTTGCGTCAAATATAAGGTTCGGCATATTATTGTGGGGTAATGCAGTGGAAATAAAAATAATCTTTCGAAAAGAATTCGTGCTATTTGTAACACACCTCCTATGACTTCCTGTCGTTCTTTATTTATAAAACTAAAATTACTGACTGTTCCTTCTATCTATATGTTATATCTACTTGACCTATTGTCCTAACTTATCCTTTCCTTCAATAGTTTGATTGCCCCTAAAAATAAATAAAGAAAATTGAATGTAAGTACTTCTTTAGAAATGTAATAATATGAGCTTACCTTAATTATTAATTTTTAATTATGTTAATTTTCATGCTTAAATTCTATGTATACTCGTATTATTTGTTTAATAAATTTTGTTATATTGGGAAGACCCTGAATCCCGTAACGTAGGTGTTTTTTTATAAAACATCTTACTCGGGATTCAGAGCGCCATAAAATGCATGTTATGTTCTTTTTTACTTCGAATAAATTTATTTATTATAATTATTATTATTACTCTCCCCATTTGAACTCAATGATATTAATACCTTCAACCTAAAACTTAGTAGTTTCAACGTGTTTATATTGATTGGCCAGTCCACATAAATGTACTGCTACGGCTACATCCTACAGTCGAATCGAATACCGCAAAGTGCATCGCCTGACACTAAATTCTTCGTCGTTTTTGTGCTGTCTGCTTAAAAGGAACAAGTGTTGCGGCTGTCCTAACACGCCCGGGATTTGAATCACGAATTAGAGATTACGTCGATCGAAGTAAAACGGATCCAACGACTGTGTGTGTTTAGGTTTGGGCTTTGTAATTGTTTCATTTTATTTGGAGTCTTATTTTAGTCAAAACCTCTACAAACAGCTGAAACCAGATTGATTGGTTTGTTGTTGTATGAGAGAACGTGTCCTGATTAAAGGATTAAGCAAAGTGAAATGACAGCGTGGGGTTGGTTAAGCTTTGTATTCTGTATTTGTTGTTGACTGACGCTGTAGTCTAGCGGTTTCGGACCTACTGCGTCTGCGACTATATATATTTCATATATGATAATTATACTTGTATTTGATATGGTTATAGATAGTATTACATTTTATTTTATGTATATTATTATAGTTTATATGTGTACTTTATATGTATGTGTTTGCATGTAGTATTAGTCCAGTACAATAACGCGTTCAGGGTGCTGATGGGGCTGCTCCGTCGTTGCAGTGCCTCTGGGATGCTAGCAGAGGCGCGGGTGGATGAATTCCATGCTATTATGAGGAAGCGCTGTGCCTCAATCCTCGCCCGCGTGAGGGGCAGCCCCAGCAGTATCCAGGCCGTGTAGGCTGATAGGTGGGACTCTCCGTTCTTGGGGCACTGGATACGCCTGCATGTCAGCAGGTGACCTGGACCCCAGAAAAAAAAAAAAAAAATGTTTTGTATTATAATTTTGTATTTTTACTAACACTAGATATTATAAGATTTCTTTAAAAATTGTTACTAACACATAAATATTATTTATTTAGGTATCTATGTATGTATTAATTTATATATGTCATTATATTGTCTAATTAAGCCTGTAATTGCGCCTACCTTTCATTGTTTAATTGCTCTTGTTGTCCCGAAGGTTTGACTGTCATAGAATGCCTAGCGGCATTAAGTCCGCCTTTGTACTTTGTGCAATAAAGATTTAAATATATAAATAAATATATCTACTTCATAATATACTATCATTACAGCCCCTAGGACATAGCGACCTAAACCTCCACTGTTGAAGATGGGCCTTCCAGAACTGAATCGAGAGAACTTGGCCTTCACTCGCCACGCTGGTCAGACGGCTTGGCGAGGATATGATGTAGGATTAACGTGCTCTCCAAGACACGGGAACGGTGGTGCTGTAAATCTTTGACAAATGTACGTAAGAAAAATGTATTTCTCATTGCTACATGCCGGGTGGGTTTGAATCGACCTTTGTAGGATTTAAGGAACGCGTTCTTACAACCAAGCCACCACCGCTAATACGAGTATACTATACTAAGTATATATTGATGAATATTTATGTAGTCTACGAGTATGTTACATACTCGTACTATGATTAATTTATTGGTTAGAATTGCACCGCACATATGTACTGTCTCACTCTACCAAAGGTTAGCTGGTAGAAAAGGCCGAAATTGCTTTAAATTCGCCATTGTATATTTAAGTTGCTATACCAAAGTGCAATTAGGAATTTTAATAATAATAATAACTTGCCTATTGATGTGATGGATCTAGTACAGTTCGCTAAATATGAACCCATTATGTTTTTAGGCTTCAAGTGAGTTCGTAAATATATTTTTTTTCTATTGCATTAACCAAAATAGAGCATAAAATTCTAATTCATAAAAGTTGAACAATGTGACATATCAATATTTCAAATCCAACCCTCGTTCGTGTAGAATTTCTGTTCGAAAAGCGTAAAAGGAAATATTCAAAGCATAGTAAGTTAATAAGTTTAACCAACCCCTGAGATAAATCAAATATATGCGCTCCCATCTCCTTTCTTTTCTTGGCAATGTTCGTTAGGTTCAGTGGAAAGAGGCTCATTTCTTGAAAACCAATATACGATTGCAATATCAATAATCAATTCGTACATTCTTGGCAGGGGTTCAAGTCTATTACGTCTACGATATAAGCGATGCACATTCAAATGGATTGCAGAGAGCACGGCTCCTTTTGTTCGGTTTTGGCGAGATCTCAGCACTGCATCTGGCCCGCCCGAGTTTACTCACTTCACTTCTAAAGGTTCTACTTCCATAGACATACAATGACTGGTTTAACAATACAATCTATTCTTATCATTAAGGGCTAACATTAGTTACTGTGCGTAACTATCATCATCAGCCGGCGTCACTCCACTGCTCGATACAGGCCTCCTTCTACGCTTGTTACTTCCAGGTTCTTCTTCTCATTTCGTCCATTTAGGGATCCATCTCATTCTGCATCTTCCTGTATACGATATACACTTCAGCACACTCTATCGTTTATCGCTTCTGTGACAGACGTGTCCGACATAACTTTAATTGCAGACTAATATATTCTTGATGCTTAAAATTCCTGTCGTACTCCGAGGTCATTCCAAATCTCTTGTTTTTGACAAACTTTCACGAAGGACATAAAAGTCGGTATATTTTAGGTCTATATGTTTTTATTATTTTAAGTTCTTCATACATGCCAAGCTGCTAGTCTTCTGCTAACATATTACTTATTGCAACTCAAAAATACCCATTTTTACGAGTAGTATTCGTAATTTAAATAATCATGTGTCACTAAAGCCTCTAATTATATTTGAATACAGATATTTTGAGTTGGACGCTGATAATGATTGTGATGTGCATTACAGGGATTAGAATCAAATTCAAATCAAAATCAAAATATTTATTTTCATAGGTTATCTTGTAACAACTTGGATATTGTCAACACTAAAATAATAATAAAACGAAAACATACAAAATATATAAACAAACATAAGGTAGGTAAACATGGTTGGAGCGTAACGGGTAAACAATCCAGATTTATGTGTGTTACTCGTATAATAGCATTATAGCATCATAAGCAGGGTAATTGTAACTTAATAACTACTTAATATAAGATCGTGGCTGTAAATAGCCCGTGTCAACTAAATATAAATTCGTGGCTGTAAAAGGGCCGAGTCAGCTTACAATCTAACAATAATAATAAATATCAAATCTTAATACTAGTTCGTGGATGTATAAAACATACCATGTCATCTTTGTGCATAGCATCTGTGTATGTATTCTTGTTCCTTGGGGCCAGTCAATATTATGCCTCTAAATTGTATTGTTCAGCTGGAACTTTTATGTATACCTCTGTCTAGTAGTCATTCTTTTCTGTCGAAATATTGTGCCGATGTTTTGTTTACGACGCGATATTTGTAACGGGTTCGTTCGGTACAGTGGAGGCGCAACATTTCGATTGTATGTTACGAGCTTGTATTTCAGTTTGTATCGTTCTCTGGAATGGTTTGCATTCTGTTACATGCAGTACACTGTATACTATACTCGTACAGAAATATGTATACACATTCCTTTTACAGTATTAGGGGCATCAACTTCACTTACAATTGTCATTACCAAGAGACCATTCTCGTCAATAAATACTAATTGCTTCATATTTTAAGTTTAATAAATATTCCGAATAAAAGTATCATCACGACCGTTTCTCTTTCGGGGTGGTAAGAAACCACGCTTATAAATAAACGGATTCACATTTAGCCAACTTTACTATAAGCCAATCATGACAAGTGGCAAGCTCATCGATGTTTTTTTTTTTTTTTTTTAAGGTACCAAATTTGTGCAATTTTTATGTTTCCTAATTAATTCTATTAAAAAAGAGAAAAATGTATAATTTTATTTTAGAAGTCATATTTTTATTTTGTAAATTTGATAGTTTTTGTAATTTTTATTTTTTTATTTTTGCAATTTTTTTTTTGTTTTAACAGTAGTAAGTTTTTAATTGTTTTAACAGTAATAAGTTTTTAATTTCTTCTTCTTTTTATATTGGTGAATGCTGTGACACCTAATTGGTACATATATTAGATAAGCTATAATTATACTATGTTATGTGTGTGATAATATATGTACTGCTGTGTGTACTAAATAAATAAATAAATAAATGTCTCCAGTGTACCAAACTCGAGAAATATCACAAATAAATTAAATATTATGTAAATAAATACATTTACATTGATAAATATTTTTGTGTCTCGACCAGGAATCGAACCCGGTACCTCCGAGTCTAAATTCACGGACTTAACCGCTAGAACGGAGGCAGTTTATATGTATTCCAAATAAGCTTTGTAAATTACAAGTTAGACCTTAATATCTAATCTAATTGGGTTTCAAAGTTAATTGGCTAGTGTATGTGTGATTTTATTTTATACAATTAAGAAAACTTAGAGCTAAACAATACATAAATATATAGAATAAAGTGATTCTCAGTTTTCCCTGAGACAAGATGTCTGACATGTTTGAGAAGAGCGTTCGCGATTTACTTTAATATCTTTTTATCTCAAGATGAAATGAGACAAATCCTGTGCTAAAACATTATCTTTTATGACACTTTTTAATTAATTAGTATAAGCGTACGTGGATATGTCAGAATACGCATGAGAGTGGAGTTAATGCAGTAGAAATGAGGTCGTTGCATCAGATATGCGGCGTCACTTTGACGGACCGCATACGTAATGACGAAATACGCAAAAGGGTAGGTATTAAAGAAAGCATAGTGACAAAAATAAGGAAAGGCATTCCATGTTGAAGGAATGAGTGAAGAGAGATTGACGAATCAGATATATAATGCGAAAGTTGTGGGCAAAAGAGCCTGGCAGACCAAGACTTACCTATCACGATCAAATAAATAAAACAGTAGCTAAAGGTGCATTTAAAAGCATTCAAAATAAAAGGGAATGTATGAAGAGGTTGATGAATGTCGAAGAAGCGAAAGAGGTATGTCGTGATCGTGTTAAGTGGCGCTCAATTGTCTCTACCTACCCCGCAAGGCGTGAAGAAATGTATGTATGTAGTATAAACCCAATAGGGCTACCTAGTTTATCAATTTATCTTCAGCGTCACTTCACTAGTGATCTGCGGTGTCTGCTGCTCGACCTGAGTCCTAATTCTGGCATTTTCTACTTACGTGTTCATCACAGCCCCGAAAATTATAGGTAGGTAGTAGGTAGTTAAAGGTCCACTGTTGGAGATGGGTCTTCCAGAACTTTCTGGAGAATTCGGCCTACACTCGCCATGCTGGCCTTGTTGAGTTGGCGAGGATCTATGTATTTTTTTGGACAAATATTTAACGATTTCACAAGCTGGTATTATGGGAACAAGGACCGACGGCTTAACGTGCTCTCCAAAGCACGGGAACGGTGGTATTGTAATTCTATGACAAATGTACTTAAGAAAAGTGTATTTCTCATTGGTATATATATACCGGGAGATTAAACCGACCCTTTTAGGATGTTGAGGAAAGCGTTCTTACAACCGACCGCGATCGCTCTATACGTGTTAGTTCGATATATTTGAGTGAAAAGTGATGGAATACTGTGTGGATAGAAAACTGGCGAAAGCGCATGAAATCGGGGCCCTGTAGTTTCAGGCGAGTGTCGAACTTGTACCTTTATGCTTGTTATTATCTCATATTCCTAGAATTAGGCTTACAGTAAGCAAAAAGATTGTATGTTATTATTTAAATTGACTCTCGATATACATACGTTACCCATTAATATTTACTAGGGCAGGGCGTTGAATTATGATACTACCCTCTTTTAAAATTCAAAGCTCAATTTTAAAAATCGCTGTTAAAACTTAATCATGATAAAATGTTTGGATGCTAAACGTTATCGACTCGAGGGAAGAGCAGGTACGCCATATATTTTCACATGAATGGGCAAAGTGGGCTCAGCCTTGCGGGTGGCGATCGTCTGACTATTGGCGTTCGCTTATGCAAATTTTCTAGCCTCTCTCGCTACGACAAGTCGCGCCGATGCACCTTTTAAGGGTTTGGCAAATATTGGCAACAATGTAACGTGGAAAATAATGGAATTTTTAAGCTTTAAGCTATGGTCCATTTCTTTACGCTTTAACCATACGATGATTGCCACCTTAAGCAGTTCCTGGCACCATGAGTTAGATATATTCATTGGCATTGCTATTGCACTATTATGGCTAACGTTTAAAATGTAAAATTCCAATGTTATTTTTTTTAAATATATATGTGTAAAAAAGTAAAGTAAAGTATCATCACGACCGTTTCCCTTTCGGGGTGGTCAGAAACCACGCTTATAAATAAGCGGATTCACATTTAGCCAACTTTACTAAGGTCAATCATAACAAGTGGCAAGCTCGTCGATGTCTCCAGCTTACCAAACTCGAGAAATATCACAAATAAATTAAATATTACGGATATATTATATTATTATATTATATTATATATAGACCACGGTGGCAGTACTAATAATAATAATAAATAATTACAGTCCTTCAACCAATTTACTTATTGGTATTTTTAAATTTATTATCATTATTTATGTTTTTAATACAGTTTACGATAGATAGCTTTGGTGTCTGTGGCTGATGGGTAGGAATAAATACATATTTTCTTCCGTCTTGTTGTATGTTATTGTTTTCTTTGCGTTTTTGTTGTATTTTGTAAATTTCCTTAATTTTATGCACTATTTGTTTTTGTTGATTTCTTAATCTGTCTTCACAGTGGATTTATATTTTTGTGTATAAATTGTGAACCCATTCATGGCCTTAGTTATTGTGTAAAATTTGATAATATTGTATTTTTGGTTATGCTGTTGGAGTTCCAGATAAATAAATAATTTATTTGCTCGTGAGCAACCCGAAAGCCGACAAAATCTAAATCATTATTTGATCTGTGCTTTTCTGCTAGAAATGCTATGCTATCTTGACAAAAGCTTAGGCGTACGATATGCGCTGGAATTAGAACGCACATTCCTAACATTTCTTCGTAACTCTCCCGACAGCTATATTAATATTTTTATGAGCTCCCACGATATTAAATAATTGTCGGGATTCAAGAAACGCAAGGAATTACATTATTGTTTTCATAATTTTCTTTATTTATTTATCCATATCTGTTATTTAACCACCATTTCATTCCATTTGCAGCTGAAGCGATGGCCTCGTGGTCCGAGGACGCTCTTGTGTTCTCCCGCGAGCTTGGTAAGAAACTCCACTTGGCGACGGGTGACCCTTTGAGTAGAGAACATCTTGTTCAAAGGGTCAGCCTCGCTGTTTAGCGGGGAAACGCAGCGAGTGTCCTCGGCACACTACGCCCATCGAATAGTCGTAATTTTATTTATTAATTTTTAGTTTTAATAATTTAGTTCTTAATTTATTTTATTGTTATCACCTACTTTCTAAATAAGCAAAACAGTGTTTTTTAAATCTCTAAAGGGTCGTCTCTAGAGGACATTTTTTACTTATAGTTTATTTTTTATTAGGTTTAGTTTATATTTATTTTAATTTTTACTTTTAAGTAGTTTTAATTTATATTGTAATTATTTTATACTGTTTGTATATTACTTCAATAAAGTATATAATAATTAAAAAAAAAAAAAAAAACATTTTATTTTTGTGTTGATTTTTTTAAGATTTGTAATTTACTTTTTATTAGTGTGTAGGCTTTTTTTAGAAATAATAAAATATTAAGCCATCTCCATAGCAGTTTGGTCTTTCAGAATATATATCTAGAGATTTTTGCCTACACTCACCAGGAATCGAACACGGACTTAACCTTTAGACCACGGAGGCAGTTTTAAATAA
The DNA here is from genome assembly GCA_910589645.1 of Tinea semifulvella. Classification (NCBI taxonomy): domain Eukaryota; kingdom Metazoa; phylum Arthropoda; class Insecta; order Lepidoptera; family Tineidae; genus Tinea; species Tinea semifulvella. The sequence goes on along the minus strand of OU342611.1, from coordinate 3,039,033 downwards.
ATAAAGTACCACACGCCCATCACCTTTCGTGATCCCCAAGGTTAGCTGGTGAAGAATGCCTTATGGCGTTATAGCTTGCCTATATACTAGATTTTTAAGTGCAATAAAGTATTTAAATAAATAAACGTATACTGAATTCTTGCCAAGCTATCTGGCCAGCGTGGCGAGTGTAGGCCAAATTCTCCAGATATATGTTCTGGGGGCTGTACTGATACTGACTCCTGCAAACCGCTATTTAAACGCCTAAATGCTATATGACTTATGTTATATATTAAATGTTATAGAAATGTATATATACGAAGTACTCACATTTATTAGGATGCATTTTTGTATAATATAATTACTTTTGTACATCGATGTATATAGATAGGCCCTCACTGATATAAAAACGTTCCCGTAAAACCAATCGAAGTCATGTAGCTGCACCAACAGTCGCGAGATAGCAAGCGTCGAGAGCGCCTAATATTAATATTTATATCGAGTAAAACTAGTCTTTTTGTATGCATTGTGATATAATTTCCGATGAATAAAGCATGTGGCATTATCCTTGCTTGAGAATTGCCCCCCAAAGTTTGTAGGTACACAAAGCAAGCGGCACGTTTTTAAGAGTGCGTTTTGTATTGAGTAGACTTATCTATATACATCGATGCTTTTGTATAATATTTGTGTTCCAGAAATAGCGGAGTATGTGAGCCATAATAAAGCTATGTAAACCTACCTATTTATATATTCCATACAAATAATTTTCATTTCATTTCATAAATGTGCCGGTCTACAAATACATAGTACAAGAGCCAGAGCTAACTCCTGCAGTTCCATGATAATACGCTATAGCCGCATTCCCTAAGGATATAACTTCATAAAATGGGAGTGTTTTAATAACATCGCCAGTATGTAGGCTAGGCCACTTTTAGGAAATTATAAATATTTAGTCGTTCGTATACATCCATTAAATATACATATATATATATATATATATATTTTTACTTTGTACAATAAAGTTTATTAACAACTCACAATGATTTTAAAAAATGACGTCGAGCCCTTGTGTCTGTGGGTTCGCCAGGCATATTAGAACCCAATGGCATGGCCCGCCTCCGTGGTCTAGCGGTTAAATCCGTGGATTTAGACTCGGAGGTACCGGGTTCGATTCCTGGTCGGGACACAAAAATAGTTATTAATGTAAATAAATACATTTAATTAATATTTAATTTATTTGTGATATTTCCCGAGTTTGGTGCGCTGGGGACATCGACGAGCTTGCCACTTGCCATGATTGGCCTATAGTAAAGTTGGCTAAATGTGAATCCGCTTATTAATAAGCGTGGTTTCTGGCCACCCCGAAAGGCAAACGGTCGGGATGATACTTCTTCTTCTACTTCTGGCATGGCCCGCGACGATGGCAAGCGGCCCGATGGAATGACGCTGGTTCCATGGAGGATAGATTTGTCATTAGTGTGGGATGCCACCTGTGTGGACACCCTGGCGCCTTACCACTTGTCCTTGACCTCTAAGGAGTACCTCAACCTCAAGCGGCGGAAATACACATAGCTTATAGGGAGATGTGTTTTTGCGCCGTTTGGAGTTGAAACTCTCGGGCCGTGGGGACTAAGTGCACATGAAATGCACAACACCTCGGGAGATAAGAGGGCTGGGCTATATTTGGGCCAAAGGATCAGCGTGCAATTGAACGTGGCAATGCTGCCAGTATCATTAGCACTTTTCCCATTGGCAGTGATTTGGGGCAATTTTTTTTATTTATAATAATTTTATTTAGTTTTTTCTTCATTTTCGTTTTTAGTTGTATCTTTAACTATTAAGTAGTTTAATTTTTATGTTTATTATTAGTAATTTATGTTTTAAAATGGGCGGCATTCGGGAAGCTGCGCCACATCTTCCTATCAAACATACCCCAGTCTTTGAAGACGAGAGTTTTCAACCAGTGCGTTCTTCCAGTGCTGTCGTACAGAGCAGAAACGTGGACACTAACAGTGGGTCTGGTCCACAAATTTAAGGTCACTCAGCGGGCTATGGAGAGAGCTATGCTCGGTATTTCTCTGATGGATAAAGTCTGAAATGAGGAAATCCGTCAGAGAACTAAAGTTACTGATATAGCTATCAAAATTTGTAAGCTAAAGTGGCAATGGGCTGGACATGTCTGTCGTAGAACCGATGAACGATGGAGTAGACGAGTTCTAGAGTGGAGACCACGTACGGGAAGACGCAGAGTGGGTCGACCCCCCGCTAGATGGACGGATGACCTGAGGAAGGTCGCTGGTGGTGGTTGGATGAGGGTAGCAGGAGATCGTGTGAAGTGGCGAGCCTTGGGGGAGGACTATATCCAGCTGATGATGATGATGATGTTTTAAAATGTTAGTTTTTAGTTTAATTATTATTTTATATATTTAAATTCGTATTCATATTCATCGCGGTAGTATCTTGGCGCGGTAGTGGCTCGGTTGTAGCGCTTTCCTTAACATCCTACAAAGGTCGGTTTAAACCCTTCAGGCATGTACTAATGAGAATACATTTTTCTTACGTACATTTGTTATAGATTTACAACACCACCGTTCCCGTGCCTCGGAGAGCACGTTAATAATAATAATCTTTACTTCAGGCATCTAAATACAAAAGGCACATAGATATATAAACTATACACTACTTTCGCATCTTCATCTTATTGTGGTCAAAGTTATATCCATTGGTACTCTGATGAAGGGTGACTGCTGCAGTAGGGATCGGCGCCTGGGTCCTCTTACATGGTTTACAAGGGTTTGGTGCTGCGGTAGGGCTCATCGCTTCTTCCGTGATGCATTTCGAAGGCCCAAATGAACACAACACCCTGCGGCCAGAAATCTGCTTTCAAGGACATTTTTAACCAGACCAGTTTAGTTATTTTCTTGACCGGTTCGGCCGTTATTAAACTGACGGTCCCGGTTCCACTAATACCAATCGCTAATAAATTGTTAAGTTGTCGTTGCCAACCTGCCAGCGTGGCGAGTGTAGGCCAAATTCCCTAGATATATATTCTGGAAGGCCCATCTCCAACAGTGGAGGTCTGTGACGCTGTAATAATAAAAATAATTCATCTTGGACACCACAGGGTTTGTTGTGCTAGAAGTGCCGGCCGCATTCCTCTTCACGCGGCTATCAACGACAGCATCTGAATGGCTCTTGTCACTGCTGTGAATTGTTGGCGTATTTGCGCAGGTTAAAGTTGTCAGAAGAAACCGCCGCACGTTCCGCGCTTAACGAGGTTGCCTGAATGTGAGATGGGCTAATGTGACCACCCCGGTAATCGAGAGATATATATCTTCAAGGCAAATTGCGTAAATATCCGTGGAATAATACAAATATAACTATAATATATAGTTATATTTTTTTAGTAATGCGGCTTTTAAGGTAAAGTTTGTCAAACCAGTCGCTATGAAATCATGAAAGGATCCTTTGACAGGCTCTTCAGACAGGTTTTTTGTTGTAGAAAAACTTTGCGAAAGTTTTCCGGGAACTAAGAATTTTTGAGAGTAACAAATCGTATAAAACTATAACTTCTAAGTTCTTATATTTGTAACTACGAATATAACTTATTTTTTCAGATGGTTTAGACACTTTGCTTTTAAACATTTATCAATCTAAGTGGTTTTTTTAATGTCATGACTACATTTACTACGAAATAATATTGCGGACAAGTTAGAGATATATTACGTCAATACATTTATGGAAAGAGCTTCTAAGACGGCAATAAATGCTTGTAGAACTTTTTTTTTAATTACTACTTGATATATACAGGGGATAAAAGTTTGTGTCTTTAAAAAAAAGTACAATACTTTAAGAAAAAAAAACAGTAGTCGTTATTTTTAGTGTATCCGGAGCAAAGATAAAAATTCGCGTTTTGAGAAATTTTACTAAGACCAATTTTTTTGAAGCTGTCAATTAGAGTGGAAAGGTCATCTAAAACAGTACGGATGTCTCCTTCCAGAGCCCCGTCGTCAAGGTACCAGACATTAAATTTAGACTTTAATTTTTGAATAATGGAATGGATCGCTAATCTGAACATCGCTGGACCGAGAGGGTCACCCTGTTGACAGCCAACTGAAGAAGAGAGTAATATATTTTTTATACATTTATCATTACTACTTTTTTTTTGTATATTTTTATTATATATATATATATATATATATATATATATATGTGTGTGTATATAGGAATATACAAAAAAATAGTAGTAGTAAAATAGTTTTTTTTTTTTTTTATATATATTATTTAGTTAAATTTGTTATATAGGTACCTATTGTTTTTAAGTTTATCCCTATTATATTTTTTTTGCAATATCTATGTTTAATATTTAAGTGGAAACTTTGCTAGATTGTGTAACTTTTAGAATTATTGTAATTATGTTTTAAGATCTGTATGTTTCCTAAATAAATAAAATTAACGGAATCATACAGTATTTGATTGGATAGAAGAAGAGTAGAATGATGGATGGTGAGCGTACTATCGCGGAATAAAATAATATTGTCGGTCGCAAGTCCGAGACACCATTCTTCTCATCTCTTACCCACCCACGATGGACCCGGCACCCGCACGTTGAATCCATGGAATGCATAGAAATTTGTCTTTTCTGAAAAAAGTATTTCTAATTGAACTTACCGTTCCGTTAGAATCAAATATTTCCGAAAGACCACAACATAAAGTCGAACAAATGTTATGACCTAAGAGCAGAAACGAGAGAAATTCCGAAGATTTTGTACCAATTATTGAAAGAATTGGGTCTAATCATGTCTACCATCAATGCATTTATGGAACGAGCTTTCATTTGTTTCACGATAAAGCTCTTTTACCTTATGTGTTTCCACTTTCCTATAACCTGGAGTTCTTTAAGCGAAGTGTGAAAAAGCATCTAGTCAAGCCGGCATAATGTGGATGTCAGTCATAAATGTCCATGTTCCAGTTGCTAACATTTTTGGACTTGCACAATATTTACCTAATATCGTGCTAATATAAAAAAGGGACAAATATAGTAATAATATAATATAATTCTTTATTGCAAAAAATATTAAATAAATAAAAAATAAAATAAATAAATATTTCCAGACAGGTCAAACAGCGCCATCTAGTTTCCGTGGTAAGCTACGAGGCTTGTGTTACGGAAACTAGATGGTTGATAAATAACATATTATACTTTTTTTTTTTGTAAATATATACATATTATACATATAAACACCCAGACCGAGACAAATTATACAATGTAAAACTTGCCCCCGGTGGGAAACGAACCCACGACCTCCCGAGTTCACGGCAACGTTTGTTACCACTAGACCACGGAGGCGGTCTAAATAATGTACATAGGCGAGCATAATACCGTATGGTATTCTCGACCAGCTAGCCTTTGGGAGAATGAGAAATTATTATAATGGGTGCAGATTACGAAATAAGAATAATAATAATAGTTAAAATCAATCATAGTAAGTATAAATAACATACCAATATATAAATATGTCATACGATATAATAAATACTTAAATTAAATAAATACCTACTAATATAGTAATTATCTATGTCAAGATGTGGAAATTTGATGTCATTTTGTTTTTTGAGAAAGTATGTAATTAATAAATATAGACTATATGACGTCCCCATATAGACTATATGTGTCTGCGATTTTAATTCTCCTTCATGCCTAAACTACCTACTTGACTAAATTTATATAAACGATGGCAAATGTTATCCTTGAATAACAGAACATTACACGGGCAACGTCAGGTAAAACAGCTAGTTCTGGAATATAGGATTAATTCACCGTGCTAGGTGTAGAAAAATATTTATTTTTTACCCGCATTATACCTGCAGATGGTGGTATAAAATATTTGAGAAGAGCTCGCGTTACTTGCGAGTCGCTCGCTGTGAATTATTTGGTCGGCTAAGACATATCTATGCGGACCGACCGGGGAGGTCATCATACATATACAATGTGTCCAGCAGCTGTAGTCCATTACTTAATCACAAACGTTAGATTTACAAAATAGTGGATATTGTTATTTTTTTTCTATTCTCTTCTTCCGATGGATGATGAATGAGATGATAAGGAAGGCAAAGCGTCCAGCCCATACGGCCAAGTCTGACGTAATATATATTTCTTTGAATGAGTTAATGAGGTTATCATTAAATTCAGATGTTAATGAATTTGATGGTTTTTTTTGGAGTTACTCGCGTCATTCTAGTCCAAACACATATCGTATGCGAGTTCACAGCGCGAGAAAACCGCCAAATACAAATTTCAACTTGTGCCCAAATTTATCGTTTTCTATAATTATTTATATTGTAGCTCATTATTAAACAAAACAACACCACCTTTTACCACCAATATCCACAGCAAATTAATTTACAAAACAAAAACTTGCACTTGACATGTCCGCGAAAACTGGCGCTAAATAAATAATTAAGAATTTTTAAAAATAATATATCTACTGAGCCATAGATGTAAAAATAAACAACAAAATTATTAGTTAAAAAGTGTGCGTCAAAACATTAAAAACAGCTGAACGTCATGGAACGTCATCAACGCGAAGTGCGCCGGCGCACAAAGGCGTAACCGCGAATATTCAAATCAAACGACTCAATTAACGAAATATCGAACAACAGCATCATAAGCCATATTTCTAGCTTTGATTAATATACCGTTTGGCTTCTTGCCCTTGGCCCTTCTTGTATATGTTTAATATTTGATTGGTCTGGTCTTTTTATATTCACTCGTTTATATGTCCACGTCCGTCTCTTTGCGACCTCGGGCGCGACTTTTGTTCCCGAGGACTGCCCGACATCCTTTGTCGATGGGCACAATAAAATTTTATCCCGGATACCTATTCGCCGTTACCTTTTATTATAATGTTGCAGGCATTGACAAAATTGTCAAGACCGGGGACAAATTTTCTAATTCATACCTATATGTCATTTATCGGGCCCTGAGACAAAATGTAAACAAAGAAACTAGTAGTTCCTAAACTTAAACAAACAAAGACAATGTACAGCAGTAGCTTTATCGCTCTTTTTTTTTTAAAAAAAAGTCAAAGACAATAAATATAAGACAATAAACAAACATTGTCAGCACAAATAAATCATAACAATTTTAACAAGGAAATAACAAGAAATTACCAAAATTGATCATAGAGAATCGCAATATACATAATCTATTTTGTTTTGTCGACTTTCGAGTTTTACATAGGCATGTAGTCTACCTTAATTCTGACTTGCCTGGTGGGTTACTGCTGTACCAGGTATTGTATTCTCATAGGTACTGATAACTAAATTTAAAAGGATATTAATTGATCGTTGTGGTGCAGTTCTGTATATGTTTTATTTTGTAAATCTGATATAGCTGAGTTTTCCTTGCAGATTCCTTTCTCAGTCAGATTAAACATTAACAGGTCACTGGAATTTGCTAAGCTGCTGGTCTTCTGCTAACAGCTTACTTATTGGACCACTTTGCTGCTTAGTCTTCTACTAGCAGGAGTAGAATCATTCAAAATAATTAAATTAATGACGTTTCATAAATGCCTGTAATAGGTTTACGTGAATAAAGATATTTTTTGACATTGATCTACGTTAAATGGTTACAAAGCGGTATAAATTTTTGTCAATATCAAAATGTTTTTAAAAATTTTGAATTTTTAACTATAGTCATTTTAGGTCTTAATTTAGTTGCCGACATTAATTGAAAATCAATTTAATCAATAATATCATTACTTGTAAAAAATAAAATTTAATATATTATATAAATAATATAACTCTTGCTTTTACGGTTTTATTTACAATAAATAAAAATGGATTCCTTTTTAAACCAGCCTATTCTCGGTCGCAAGCCCGAGACACCTTTCTTCTCATCTCTTACCCACACACGACACCCTCATGCTGAATCCATGGAATGGTTAGAAATTTATTTATTTAAAGTCTTCTGCATATTGCTGCTGTCATAATAAATGAGACTTTTTAAAATACTTTTTTAGTGGTTTGTTTACATTTTGTATCAGGGCTCGATGAATGCCGTATAGAACGTAGGCCGCCCCGTATTTATCTGATAGACATAATTTATAACGTGGACATTGCTTCCAAAATAAATAAACTGAAGTCGCAATGAGCTGGACATACTTACATATTTAAGATTTATATTACTGTTATTGGTGGTGGTTCGGTTGTAAGAACGCGATCCTTAAATCCTACAAAGGTCGGTTCAAACCCACCCGGCATGTACAAATGAGAAATACACTTTTCTTACGTACATTTATCATAGATTTACAACACCACTGTTCCCGTGACTCGGTTTTTTTTATTATATTATAAAAAAAAGTGGAAAATAAAATAATAACGATATTAAAATAAAAATAAACAAGTTTAATTTACTTTCATTGACCTTCCATTGATGAGATTGACCTTCCAAAACATACATCTGGAGAATTTGGCCTACACTCGCTACGCTGGCCAGACGGCTTGGCGAGGATATGATGTCATTCTTTATCACAATTTATTAACGATTCCACAAGTTGGTATTAGTGGAACCGGGACCGAAGGCTTAACGTGCTTTCCGAGGCACGGGAACAGTGATGTTGTAAATCTACGACAAATGTACGTAAGAAAAGTGTATTTCTCATTGGTACATGCCGGGTGGGTTTGAACCGACCTTTGTAGGATTTAAAGATCGCGTTCTTACAACCGAGCCACCAGCGCGCACTAATTTACTTTACGTTACTTAAATGCCCAAGTACTTAGATGTAATTCAACGGTTGCAGCTGGTTTCCAGATATTTTTCAGTCGTTGCTAAAGCCGCCTTTGTTGGTGAACCTTTTATTCCGCTTTCAGGTTTCCTAAGCATTCGATATTGTGGAGTGATGCTTATGAAAATTTATTGTTAAGACTTGGCGTTTATTATGAAATATTTATCAAAAAAGTTTTGGTCCAATTTTACATGAGAAATTACTTTTGGACTGAAATGTGAGTTTATAGTGAAACTCATATAATTATTTATTCATTTACTTTAACTCCATAGCTGCCACTTAGTAATTATAATATACATATAGGATAACTTAACAAATATTATATACCTACTTATATATGTATATATAACGGCTGAAGGAGAAATCAGGAGACAGGAAGGCTAGAATTATTTCTGCTAACATATTAGCCTCGCTATGCAGAGATGAAATGTTTCCAGTCTTATTTATTTATTTATTTATTACAGGAAAACTTACAGCTATTTATTCGAAGTAATATACAACCAGTATAAAAGAATATCAATATAAAAGCTACCTAAATAATAAAATTAAAAATAAACTAAACTATAAATAAAAAATGTCCTCTAGAGACGTCCCATCCGAGATAGTACCAAGGAGAATGGCAACATTTCCCCTCTGTATAGCGAGGCTAATACGTTGGCAGAAATAATTGCCAGCCTTCCTGTCTCCTAGCTGTCTTACAGCTAGATAACAATATAAATGAAAAGATATAATAAAAAATGAGCCAATTAAAAGTTTTCGCCTATAGTAACAAAATACATTAATACACTGACAAAAATATAAAAACAACAAAAGAAACAAAAAGAACAAATCCTAAAAATATATAGTTAAAGAATTGAGAAGAAAGTAGACGCCTTACTGTTGAAGGCTTCATAGTAAAAATATCAATGTCAATATTGTCATCACCAATCATCTCATTGATACAACAACTAGTTCTAATAATAAAAGTATTTTGTCTGTAGTTACTGTGCACTGTACGTATTTTTAGTAACGGCCCAAGCCGTCTCTGAGGTCGATGGGGTGTCTGCAAACCAATTTTACTAAGCAACTCGGGACAATCAATCGAGCCATTAAGCAGGTTCATCATATACATCACATCAGCGATTCTACATCTGGATTTAACGGGAGTATATGATGTCTTTTACAGCGCTCAACGTAGGTGTCGTCAAGCACCCTGTTTTATATTGCAAATACCTTAGAAATCTCTTCTGAATAGTCTCGATGCGATCAATATAAATGTTATAAGCTCGGATGATTCCATGCTTGAGACGCATACTTACTTCTTGGGACTATCCCTTATGGGACGTCTCTTGAGGTCATTTTTTTATTTATAGTATTTTTTATAATTATGTATAGTTAAAATATCATTACAGCCAGAACACAGCGTCCTAGACCTCCACTGCTGACGAACATATATCTGGAGGATTTGGCCTACACTCGCCACGCTGGCCAGACGGCTTGGCGAGGATGTTACTACTTATTTTATTGTATTTAAGTAGTTCGTAAATATAATTTTATATTTTAATTTCGAATACCTAAGTGTATTAATTAGTAGAAAAAATATAAAATTAAAATAAATAATGTGGCACTTTCCGCCATAGGTCCCAATTTATACTCTGTCCCCCTGAGATGCGACTTATTTTTATTCGTATAATTTATTCGAAAAAAATATGATATAAATTAAATTGTAAATAACATCTATATAAAACTTCAGCCATCAGTTGATTTCAAGATTTACTTTGGCTACACCAGAACAAGAAAATAATACATACTAGATCATCAGAATTATAATCTACGGATAGTTACAGGTTTTTTTTGCTCAGCTCAGCGATCAACCTGTTTGGCTACACCAGAAGCACAATTCAAGATAATAAAAACATATTGAAACGAAATAATAAATTGATTCACTTTTCCAAACCTTTTCCCTTTGTTATTATTTATCGTCTGTCTATATTTGACTCATGTCACGCCTACCTCTTCTTGACATTCTACTTTTGTAACACTACCCCCCTCTCAATACCTGTTCGTCCCGAACAGCATCAGTCTGAGTACCAGTATGAGGTCGACTGGCGTGAAACGTACGCGAAGTTGTACCGCGATAGGGCGCCAACCGGTTCATGTGTACAATTTTTCCTTTATGTTGTGGTTCTTTCCTAATTTTATAAATTACATCATTAATTTGTTTTACAATAGTGTATGGACCATCCCATTTTGGTGTCAGTTTAGCACAAACACCTAAATGTCTAACCGGATTATATAACCAAACTAATTGATTTCTTTCAAATTTTACGTTATTTAAATTTATGTTATATTGATTCTTAACCCTTTCGCTCGATCTCCATGTATTCTCTCTCGCAAAATTATGTATTTTCTCTAACCTTTCTCGCAATTTATGACTATATTCATTAGCTGTGTCCGAGTCCATTGTGGCTAAAGGGGGCCTAGGCCTAATTAAATCAATAGGAAGTTTTAACTGCCTTCCGAACATCATAGCTGCTGGTGTCTCACCCGTTGTCTCATGAACACAACTTCTATAGGATAATAGGAATAAAGGTGTAAGGTCATCCCAATCCCTTTGGTGCGTAGATACAAATTTCGAAAGATATTGCACAATCGTACGATTTAGTCGCTCGACCATTCCGTCTGACTGAGGATGTAGGGGTGTAGTTCTCGTCTTTCTTATACCCAACTTGAACATTAAACTTTTGAAAACGGCTGATTCAAAGTTTCTACCTTGATCTGAGTGCAACTCTAACGGTACTCCATGTCTACTGACAACTTCCTTCAATAAAGCTTCCGCAACTGTGACAGCCTCTTGATTTGGTATCGGAATGGCTTCTGGCCACTTTGTAAAATAATCCACTACTACTAGTAAATATTTGTTACCATTTGATGTTTCTGGCAATGGTCCCAATACATCAATAGCAATTCTTTCGAACGGTGCCCCTACCACATACTGTTGCAAAGGTCCTTTACATTTTCGTTGGGGCCCCTTCCGTGCCGCACAAACATCACATTGAGTACACCACCTTTCTACGTCTGATCGACAACCAATCCAATAAAAACGTTGTCGTACTTTTTCATAGGTTCTCGCTATGCCATAATGACCTCCCGTTTTATTATCATGTAGTTCTCGTATAATATTAGAACCAAGATTTCGAGGTATTACAATCTGTCTAACTATACTATCATCTGGTCTTTCGTAATGTCTATATAAAACAGAATCTTCAACGACCAACGAGTTCCACTGTACCCAATAACCTTTTACTGTAGTATTATTACTTGCAATAGTTTGCCATTCTGGTCTTTCGCCCGTATTTAACCATTCTAACACTATACTAATATCCTGATCCTGTCTTTGTAAATTTCGCCAATCAAGTCTGTTAATATTCCCATCGTTGCTCTCTCCATTATTTATAGCTTCAACAGTTGTTATAGCAACAATTTCCTGTGACATTTCAGTTCTTGTACAAAATTTGCATTTCATTTCCAAACACGGTCTTCTGGAAAGAGCGTCTGCGTTGTTATGCAATCTTCCAGCGCGGTGCTCGATAGTGAAGTCATATTGCTGTAATCTCTCGATCCACCTAGCTAATTGCCCTTCTGGTTCCTTAAAACTCATTAACCAAGTTAACGCAGCGTGATCAGTTCTAAGTTTAAATTTTCGCCCATATAAATAATGATGGAAATGTTGAATAGATTTCACAATGGCCAAAAGTTCTCGACGCGTTACGCAATAATTTCGTTCGCATTTACTTAAAGTTTTACTAAAATATGCAATAACGTGTTCGATTCCATTACGATTTTGAGCTAAGACTGCTCCCATACCAGTTTGAGACGCGTCAGTGTCTAATACGAATTCATTGATAGAGTCAGGATGTGATAGTATTGGTGTCATAGTCAGTCTTTCTTTTAACTCTTCGAACGACTGTCTTGTACTTTCTGTCCAAATAAAGGGCTTCTTATTTTCAGTTAATCTAAACAAAGGTTTCGCTATTGTAGAAAATCCTTTGACAAACCTTCGATAATAAGAACACAATCCCAGGAAGCTACGTAGTTCATGTAACGTTTTCGGTTCTGGCCACTGACGGACACAATCTGCCTTTGCCGGATCTGTCTTAATCCCATCACACGATACAACATGACCTAAGTACGTAACTTCTTTCTGAAATAAATTACATTTTTTCGGACTAAGTTTAAGATTTGCCTCACGCAGCCTATTAAAAACCTTATTTAAATTTTGAATATGTTCATTAAAATTTTTAGAGTGAATAATAACGTCATCCAAATAGACAAGGCAAGTTTGCCACGGTAAACCTTTAAGTACTAACTCCATAAGACGTTCGAAAGTAGCGGGTGCATTCGTCAAGCCAAAGGGCATGACATTAAACTGCCACAACCCGCCAGGGGTAACAAACGCTGTCTTCTCCTTATCTTCTGGCTTTATGGGTACTTGCCAATATCCACTCTGCAGATCTAATGTGGAGTACCACTGTGAACCAGCCACAGCGTCTAACGTGTCATCGATTCGTGGTAATGGGTAGGAATCCTTTTTAGTTACCTGATTTAATTTGCGATAATCCACGCAAAACCTAGTACTCCCATCCTTCTTAGTCACTAATACTATGGGGGAAGACCATGGACTATTAGACGGTTCAATGACCTTCTGTTCTACCATTGTCTTTACTAACTCTTCTACTTCTTGTTTCTTTGTTATAGGCATTCTGCGAGCTGCTTGTTTGATTGGAGTCGCATCGCCGACATCTATAGTGTGCTCGGTTAACTCACACCTTCCGTTATCATTCTTGTCCTTTGAAAATAAGTCTGTAAAACTACATAATAATTTCATAAGGTTAGCTTTTTCTAAATAATTTAGATTTTTACAAGAACGATTATACAAATCTTTTAAATGGGGTTGAAGTGATTCATTCTTATCGACATTGCCTACCATATTTACATTATCATACAGTCTTCTAGCAGATACTATAGGCAAGCATTCTCCTACAATTTCTCCCTTTTTAATTAACCTACGACACTCACACACATTCATCACTCGAATAGGTATACAGGGATTACTTACATTAATAATAGCGCGCGCACACAGGACTCTGTCATATCTATCCTCCTCATACATAGGTGACACCATGACGTTGCTACAAGTAGGTGCCTCTGGTATTTCACATAATACAATTTTCTCAGTCATACCTGGAATCACCGTATCTTCTGCACATAAAAGTTTACAATTTTCCCACAATTTATTACCCCTATCATTGAGAAATATGTCTTCGTTATTTACAGTTAAAGTTTTATTACCTATATTTACAATGCAGTTATATTTATTTAGAAAGTCTAATCCCAAAATTACTTCATCGTGGATCTCTACTATCAAAACTCTATGCGTGAACCTTTGGTGCCCTATTTGAATAACAACGTCTCGCTGTTCTATGACAGGAGCGATCTTACCTGTCACAGTTCTAACCATGAAGTTGCTGCTTCGACCACCAGGGCATGAGAGGAGTGTAGCCGTTTGAATTATCCTAGGGTGTATTAACGTAACACTAGCTCCCGTATCTACCACAATATCACAACAAACATCCTCTATTAGTCCAGGAACAACTAGCGCATGTGCACCACCGGATAGTGCATTTACAAGAACTGAAGAAGCGCCGGGACAGTTATCGGCCGAACTATGCCTCTCTAGCTCGGCCTCTGGTCGTTTCCCTGTTCATAGCTGCCATTACAACACTGCGCCTGCACATGTCCGAGGCCGCCACAGTTCCAACATCGAATAGGTCTGTTGTTCCAGGGTCGCCTAGCCCCAGTATGAGCGCTCCATTGTCGAAAGTTCTCATCCATTCTTGCTGTCAATCTTCCGACAATTTCCTCAACAGCCAAATATTGATTGGGGACTGTTTGTGGGCATTGCTGTGTTAGTGATGGCGATCTAAGTGCCTGTATTTCTAACGCTTTCTTTATTGCGACATTAATAGTAGTAGGTCCTTGCATAATCAACTGTTCTCGGACGTCACTGTCATAAATAGCCTGTATGAACTGTTGAGTTGCAATCCGTTCCTGTGTCTCCAAAGAACAATCAGTAAATGCTAAATGGGCTAGACGGCGCACGTCGTTACCGAGACTGGCATAATCTTCATTAACCCGTTGCCTTCGATTATGAAATTGTGCGTAATGTAGTTTGTCTGTCCTTGTGGACCCAAAACGTAGCTTCAGGTTGTCCTTAAGCAGGTGAAGGTCGGCACGATGTTCCGTGGGTAAGCTCGCCAGTACACTCAAAGCAGGACCTCTTAACGCAGCAGCCAATTGACACCCTTGTTCTGTGGTAGTCCAGCGGTTGTTACTCGCGATTATGTAAAATTGTGCCATATAGTCTTCGAACGGCGTCACGCCATCGTATAACGTCGTTTTGATGTTTTTCTCAGTCGTCGAGGGCATCAGGGGAGCTTGTCTGCCCTCAACCCGGTGTACGCTATTTCTACTTACATCATCTTCCAGAGTGCTATTATTTACAAATAAATGCTGCATCACCATATCCAGTCTAGAATTGACGGCGGAAACCTCGCGGACCAGCTGCATGACTGAGTTTTGAACATAGTCGGAATCGCCGGCTGTCAGTCCCTCCGTGGACTCTTCTCGTGGTCTGGATAGCAAGGCGGCGGCAGCCGCGGTTTGCGATCTCGTTCCTCTGTCCATTATAATCCCACTTCTGACACCAGTGAAACGAAATAATAAATTGATTCACTTTTCCAAACCTTTTCCCTTTGTTATTATTTATCGTCTGTCTATATTTGACTCATGTCACGCCTACCTCTTCTTGACATTCTACTTTTGTAACAATATGCTTCGGAGATAGCACGGAATTACGAACAACGATTGCCGGAAATAAGTTTGTAGCTAAATTTAGCACGGGATTAGGGGCATACACGAGGTTTCGAAAACGATAAATTCTATAAATTAAAAGGTTACGACGCAAATTAATATTCTAAATCCATCTTATAATAACAGTATAAAGAAATCACAAAATTGAAAACGTCATATTATGCCGTAAAATGGTACATTTACCTTAGTTTTAGTTATATATATTTTATAGTTTATATAAGTTTATATTTCTCTTTCAGTTTTTTAAGTATGTTTAGTAAGCTCGAGCGGGACATCTTTTCTTATCTATGATATGAACTTTTCATATGAATTATGTCATCCAGTGTTAATACATGTACATGTGGAAATAAATACAATAACAATGATCACATCATCATTTGCGATATCTGTCAGAAATGGTTTCATGGAAAGTGTGTTGACATATCTTTGGATCAGCTTGGCCAGTTTCAAACATCAAATACAGCTTGGTTTTGTAACTTTTGTTCATCTCTAAGTATAACATGTCAATCCCAAGATCAACCACAACTCTCTAACGACTCTTTGTGCAACATCCGTCAATGCCATGAATGTTTTATCTGCTCAAGGGTTTTTTCGAGCTCCAAAGGTCTTAAAATTCATAATACAAGAGTCCACAAGGACCGATTATTGTTCTCTCCCAACCAATCTCCTGTCGCCTCTCAAAATACATCTGCTAATTGTTTTGAAACATCGTTAGCAAACTTTAAAAAAAATATTAAAATTTATAAAAGGATTCCACGCGGTGCCAGAATTGCCGTAGCAGACTCTTTGGCATCACTAATTAGAGCGTGTGTAAATAAAAATGATTTGATTTCATGGGAAAAATTGCTTACCTTTGCCTACAGAGTTTTAAATATTCCGTCTGAAAAGCGTTGTTCGGTGGTAAGTAATATTAAAACAAATCTTTCTTTAATTGAAAGCCAAACTTCGGATGAATGCACGTCTAATTATAACCCTAGCACCTTTTCTGTAAATAAATTGATCGAATCTAAAATTGCAGATGGAGATATTAAGGGCGCGGTTAGAATTTTATGTTCTGATGATGTTTACGCTTCTCCGGACTCTGAAACCTTAAAGGAGCTTTCCGAAAAACATCCCGCCGCCAATTCAGACAAAATTTTACCACCTCTTCCTTCCAATATTGTTTCAAATTATCAGACAAACAATGATGAGGTAATAAAAGCAATTTTCAGTTTTCCTTCAGGTTCTGCTGGAGGTCCTGACGGACTTAGACCACAACATTTTAAAGACCTTTTAACCCGAAATACGGGGGCATCAGGAGCACGTTTTATTAATGCACTTACAGACTTAATTAACCTCATGATGTCAGGTTCAGTTCCTGACGAAGTATGTAGAATACTTTATGGGGCTTCCCTTTGTGCTCTTAAAAAAAAACAAGGAGGCATTAGACCTATAGCTGTCGGAAATTCCATTAGACGCATTACAGCCAAAATCGCTTGTTCATCGGTTAAATCCGACCTTAAAGAATATTTCGTCCCCTTTCAAATGGGTTTTGGTGTTAAAGGAGGTTGCGAAGCTTTGGTTCATGCCACCAGACAATTCTTAATTAACCCACATTTAGAAAAGAAAGCTATCCTTAAGCTAGATTTCCGAAATGCTTTTAATGCCATTGAGCGATCCGAAATGTTAAAACAAGCATACTTGAAAATCCCATCTATATCCCGTTTCATTTCACAATGTTACACCAATGCGTCATGCCTTCTTTATAATGGCGACATTTTATTATCAGCTTGTGGTTGTCAGCAAGGGGATCCACTAGGTCCTGCTCTTTTTAGCCTCACCATTCAACCTATGATTAATGAATTAATTTCCGATTTTAATTGTTGGTATCTCGATGATGGTACTATCGCAGGCTCCATAGAAAATCTACTCAGTGATTTATCTAAAATTATATCCTTATCAAACAATTTAGGCCTTAAATTAAATCCTTCAAAATGCGAAGTCTTTTTTCTAGATGAGGCCAGTGAAAATGATTATCAACGTTTTAACAATCTTGCCAACGGTATCATCCTTCTCAACAAAAATAAATTCAATTTACTTGGTGCTCCTGTTACAACCGAAGCCATTTTTAATACATTAGATTTAAAATTAGAAACATATAACCGGGCTTTGAATAAATGTGAATCCTTGCAACCACACGTAGCATTATTTTTAATTAAAAATTGTTTGGCTGCTCCTAAACTAATTTACTTATTGAGATGCTGTCCATCTTGGCTCGCTCTTGACAAACTTCATAATTTTGACATCATCCTGAAGTCCACAATTGAAAAAGTATTAAATATCAACTTGTCAAATACATCATGGTCTCAGGCATGTTTACCCATCAGATTAGGTGGACTTGGTCTCCGTCGTTTAACCGATCTTTCCATTCCAGCTTACCTGGCTTCTGCCCACAGCTCTAGAGTCTTGGTCGATTTAATCCTTAAATCAAACGTCGACTTGGATCTACACTGTGTGGTAGACGCCAGAAAGCTTTGGACAGATTCACTTCCTGACGTTAGCGAACCCGATAATAAATGTTCCCAGGCCGCTTGGGACATCCCTTTAATAAATAAATCATACCAATCAATAGTAGACATTTCAAACAATACTTATGACTGTGCCCGTCTGTTAGCATCTACCCAGAAGGAAGCTGGTGCATGGCTTCACGCCGTCCCATCAGCTCCTCTTGGTACACTCCTGGATAAGGACAGTTTAAGAATAGCAGTTTCTTTACGCCTTGGTTCAAAAATATGTCAACCTCACATATGCAAGTGTGGTTCTCAAGTTGATGAAATGGGTCTACACGGGCTTAGTTGTCAAAAGAGTGCAGGCAGATTCTCCAGACACCAAGCCTTAAATGAGTTAATAAAGAGAAGTTTATGGTCTGCTAAAATCCCGTCCGTCCTTGAACCATCAGGACTTTCACGTAGTGATGGTAAAAGGCCGGATGGTATGTCTCTTGTACCATGGAGTGAGGGAAGATGTCTTGTTTGGGATGCCACCTGTGTGGATACCTTTGCCGCTTGCCACATTTCCTCTACATCAAAAAAGGCCGGTTCGGCTGCTCATACAGCCGAATTTAGAAAGCACATCAAATACAATAGCATTAAACAAAATTATAACTTTGTGGCATTTGGGGTTGAAACAATGGGGGTATATTCTCTTGATACCCACAAATTCATAAAAGAGCTGGGTAAACGAATTTTCCAAGAGTGTGGCGATCCCAAATGCCATAACTACCTAAAACAGAATATTTCAATTATAATTCAACGAGGAAATGCGGCGAGCGTTTTAGGTACCCTCCCTGGTGGTAAGCCCTTAGTTTATTTTGTAGAATAGTTTTAATTTCATAGGTATTTTTAGTTTAGTATTATTTATAATTAGTTTTTTAATCTATTTTATTTTAATATCTACTTCGAATAAATAAAGTGATTATAAAAAAAAAAAAAAAAAAAAAAAAAAAAAAAAAAAAAAAAAAAAAATATTAAAATAAATATACATATGAAATAAACTAAATACTAGTAGATAAACAATACACAAATACAACTTACTAACGTGATATATTATATTTCTAGTTAATTTTATAATTATATACTATTAAAGTTAATCATAAACACCTAGCCAATTACGGAATTGAAAAAAACTACATATTATCATAATTCAAATTTAAAATCGTATATTTGCTTTAAATGTGACATACAGTAATATGGTTAGTAAGTTGACTCTGCACATTTAGCCATTGTTGTGGCATGCAAAAATTGTTTTTATTTAAATATATTCTTATCTAGTAAGTCTAGTCATCATTATATAATTAAATTTAGGTCAATACATTTTATTATTAACAGACAAAAATATATATAAAAAAATTGTCAAACAAATTCTTTTTCAAACGAATTCAAAAGAATTTCTCTTTCAAATATACCACAATTCAATTTAAAAAGTGCATTAGTTTTAATAGTAATAGTAAAATTAATTCTATACGTCTCAGAATAGGCATCCAGTAATTAAACGCGGTACAACATTCTACGCATCGATATCAAAGACCGAGGAATTCCTTTCATAGTTGCTGGCACAAATAACATGAAAACTGTGAAACATTTTTATCACCAACGAAAATTTAACAAGCATATTTTTTCAATTTTTACATTGACGTGCATGACTCCGTTTGAATACGAGAAAAAAACAAAGAAGAAATGAAAGAAGTAGGTTAACAAACGTGACGATAAAGATTAATGATGAAACTCTAGAACAAGTAAATTAAATTATATATCTGTGCTGTGGGTTTACTGCAGATGGGAAGTATGATAGGGATGTTGAAAGAAGAGTGAACGAGCACGAGCCATTGCTCAGAAATATCAAAATGACAGATTTTCTTTGTGAGTCCTGAGCAATAGCTCGTGATAAGCACTGGTGGTGCAACGACTATCAATCCGGGCTTTAGTGTTATTTAAAGATACCAATCATTATCCAAAAAACAAAACATATGGCTAATAAGGCCGCGTCTGCAAATAGCGATATCCATCGTAAGAAATAGCTAAAGGCGGTGAAGTGTTATTATTTATTGATATTGCCCACATCGGAGAGACGAAATAGAGAGAGAAAGAATTAAGTAAGTCAACGTTTGCGCGATCGTCGACGTCTCGCTACCTACTCGATTAGGCTCGGTATTAGTGGCGATATTTTTAGGATATCTTCTCTGCACCGTAAATTAAGAATTTATTACTGATTAATGAAAATTAAAAAACATGTAGTTCTTAATTTTTATTCTACATTGTAATTGAAAAATATTTGTTCAGTAATAAATTCCACGTAGTATAAAAAAATAAAAAGAAAAATACTGAAAATAATATTTCATTATTTACTTACATGTGGGTACACAAAATACAAGATAAATAATAAAGTTAGGAAAAAGGCTACCTATGTGAAACGGCGAGTAGGACGTATCAATCCATTACCGGGACTGACACCTCTCAAGAATGTTGTAGATAAGGCTAAAACATAGACCTATATAATCGAAAGACATGGCAATTTAGCGTGGCGAATAAGTGCCTTCACTTATAGCCACAACAGGCTTGGTCTTTATTTACTTCTGTGTTATATTTATTCAATAATTTAAATAAATAACCTAAATATATTTAAATACCTATATATATTTGAACTTCTTTATTTATAATATATATTTTTCACAAATAAAACAATGTGAAATGTCGTATGAAGCAGAGACGTGGACACTGATGCACAAGTTCAAGGTCGCTCAGCGAAGTATGGAGAGAGCTATGCTCGGGATTTCTCTAAAGGATAAATTTAGAAATGTTGACATAGCTTTCAAAATTAGCAAGCTGAAGTGGCAATGGGCTGGACACGTCTGTCGCAGAACCGATGAACGATGGAGTAAACGGGTTCTCGAGTGGATACCACTTACTGGAAAACGCAGAGTGGGACGACCCCCGCCAGATGGACGGATGACCTGAGGAAGTTCGCTGGTGGGAATGGATGAGGGTGGCAGAAGATCGTGTAAAGTGGTGAACCTTGAGAGGGTCTATATCCAGCACTAGAAAGACACAGGCAAACCAATAAGTCTTCTATATTAGAGGGTCTCCTCTGCATCTGTATCACTATCGTATACGAGTAAAGTTATAATTGTGTGACGTACTTACTATTTCGTTTGAATATTTGGTGATAAATACTTTTTCGTAACGTATTTGTTTTTAGCTTATAGTCTTACATCTTACTTTCACCCTAATACTTTTTTTTGAAACCTAAATATCTAATTTGGAGGCTACCTACCCAATGATGCGGTACGCGAATATGTCAAGAATGATAGACATCAGTCGCTAAAACTATCCGGCTTACCAATATTCTTTTTCTTACTTTCTTAGTAGGATTCGGTATGTGGGTGCCTATTCTGACCTGTGCGTGTGGTTCGGTTGCGGAATGGAGAGGGAGGGATTAGGTTATAGAGTTATTCGGAGCACTCACCATAGAACACGCTCAGAGAAGCCATATTTTGGATATCTCGGCGAAGCTGCAGGGGTTCAAGAGTTCCAGATATAGTGGCATCGTCCACAATTCGAACAGCTCGCCTCTGTAGGACATTGATAGCATCTGTGAGGTACTTGGTGGAACCATCCCAACGGTGAGAACAGTATTCTATACATGATCTGATTTGTGCTTTGTACAGCAACAGTGGGTAGATTAAGTGGGTATCATAGAATAGGTATTTGAAAACCAATGTTAAGTTTTCTCTTATTATTTTTTAACATTTAGTTTGAGAACTGCTAAACTTCTTTTGTCGAAGAAAATAGTTTGAGCTGACTTTTTTTTAGTTCAAATTTGCCATATTTTTTTAGTAGGATTCAATAAATGGAAAATGAAAAAGAATGGAGAAATACTCTTTTTGAAGAGCATAATAATAATTAAAATATTAAAAAAAAAACACCAAAGTACATAGTTTAGTTCTGGCTCCTAAAAACTGTGAGCCAGTTCCTTCATTAAATTAGATTTAGTGTTTAGCCGAAAAAAAAACTTTTGTATAATATATAAGAAAGTAAGCAACTTCAGCGTTCCTGTATTTATATGTACCTACGCGTAAGGATAGTAGCTAATGTACAAGTACGCATATTTTGGCATGTACAGATTGTATAAAATGCCATGTCTATAGTATTATTTAGTCTATGGGCAAGGTACTACACAAGATCTATTGCTGGCGGACCCTAATCAATATCCTCATGTTATTTGCCAACATGACGTTTTTATTAAATAAAAACTCTACGCATTCAGCCATCCCTTATCGGTACAAGCTACCTCACTTACACGCTTTGGGCTGTATTTTGCATAATCTTGAAAGTATAATTTGAAGAGGGTAAAAAATAGCTCAATGAAAAAAATATGTAACGGACTTTATTACTGATATTGTAAATAATAATTTATTATAACAATACAAAATATAAAATTATAATTACAAACTACCTACCTAAATAAAAATAAATAATAATAAACTAAACCTAGTAAAGTATCATCACGACCGTTTCCCTTTCGGTGTGGTCAGAAACCATGCTTATAAAGAAGCGGATTCACATTTAGCCAACTTTACTATAGACCAATAATGGCAAGTGGCAATCTCGTCGATGTCTCCAGCGTACTAAACTCGAGAAATATCACAAATAAATTAAATATTATTTATTTAAGTTAATAATAATTTATTTATTTAAAATATTAAGATATTTATTTATTTATTGTTGTTGTGTAATTCTGTATTTATTTCTTTTGTAAATCTGCTATAGCTAAGTTTTCCTTGCAGTTTCCTTTCTCAGTCAGATTAAACATTAACAGGTCACTGGAATTTGCTAAGCTGTTAGTCTTCTGCTATCAGCTTACTCCTTGGACCACTTAGCTGCTTAGTCATACATACATACATATCTTCACGCCAGATCCCTTGCGGGGTAGGCAGAGACAATTGAGCGCCACTTGACACGATCACGACATACTTCTTTTGCTTCGTCGACATTCATTAACCTCTTTGGTTACGAAGACTTTTTAATGCACCTTCAGTCTTAGTTCTTTAGTCTTAGTCTTAGCTTAGTCTTCCACTAATAATAACTAATAACAACTAAACTAAATAATAACTAAACTAATAATAACTTAGTCCTCCATTCTAATTAATTTAAATTATGAAGTGACTTATCATTTGCAAGATGGGGTATATGTTGTGGAACAAGTAGATAGATTCGTAATATGTATATTATATTAATATTATTGAAGTAGATACAATAAAGTAGAAAAACTAATTATAAATTAATATATAAAATCGCATTATATATCTGGTTCGTCAATTTCTCTTCGCTTATCCTTTCAACATGCCCGAACCATCGGAGCATGCCTTTCCTTATTTTTGTCCCTATGCATTCTTTCATACCTACCTTTTTACGTATTTCACCATCAAAGTTTAATATTCCAAAAGACCACAACATGAAGTTGAATAAATATTATGATCTCACAGAAGAAATGATCAGGAACGGGTTCAAGACTCAGCTTTACGCAGTGGAAGTTGGTGCAAGAGGAGTTCCATCAAAATCTTTGCATCACTTACTGAAAGAATTGGGCCTAAGCAGGTCTGCCGTCAATACATTTATGGAACGAGCTTCCAAGACGGCATTAACGGAATCATACAGTATTTGGTTGGGTAGGGAGAGAAGTAGAATGGTGGATGGTGAGCGTATTATCGCGCAATAGAAAAAAAAGGAGGCCTCCTTTTCTTAAACCAGCCTATTGTCGGTCGCAAGCCCGAGACACCATTCTTCTCAACTCTTACCCACACACGATGGACCCGGCACCCGCACGGTGAATCCATGGAATGCTTAGAAATTTGTCTTCAAAGTCTATATTTTATTTACTACAGTTTTTAGTATTTATTTTAGTCTTCAATTCTTCCGTACTTAAAATTCTATCTAGAGTACCTAAACTTCCTATGTAGCTTGAAATTTTATTATAGTTGCACAAGAGGCGGTAGTATAAAAGCACGGCAATATAGACGAATGGGAACATATAATAGAAACGATTCGGGCTATTTTTAGTGTTATACTAACAGGGAGCATGCTAATGCATGGCCGTTGTTCGATTCGTGGCCGAAACATGCACCGATGAAAAGTAACTGGGCATTTATTAGGAACTATTTATTCCTGTTTGTTTATAGAATTCAGACAGACACAGATAGCGGAGTCATCCAGACCCAGATGTTCAATAGGTCTGGGTTGGGGATGAAATAATCGCCGGTGTTTCAACGCACCTTTTATTTCAATTAATAAATAATATTGTGTCCCGAACAGGAATTGAACCCTATTCCTCCAGGTTTAAATCCACAGACTTAACCGCTAGACCACGGAAGCAGTAAAACAAAGGAACCACAAAATAAAAATATTATTCTAAATCGCTGTGAATGCCAAAATGTGCCAAGGATACTGGCAGCATTGAATGGCAATGCTGATCCTTTATTTATTATTTACGAGTAAGATACGTAAAATAGATCAGGGACCTAATTCTGGCGCTTTCGAATTGCGTGTCGGTTCCAAATATTCGAATAAAAAGCGACAGATCTCTATACAAAACTGTCAGTTTTATTCGAACAAATCGGACGGACATGCACGTTGAAGGTGCGAGAATCGGTGCCCTGAACTTTGTACATAAGTGTATGGGCCGAACGGATTATTTACGATCGTACTCGCGAGTTTGTGTTTAAAATAGATATGCGTTGAGCTAGCATGGTGCGGTCGACCGCCGTCCTGTTATCAGCATATAGATAACAAAACCAAATTTACCTATTGATTAATACAACATTTATTGCCTTATAAGTGCCTATCTAAGTGGGTTTAACGCATATGCATCTTTCCCGCTCACCCAACACAAATTTTTCATTTTTTTTTTTTATATTTCCAGACAGGTCACACAGCGCCATCTAGTTTCCGTGGTAAGCTACGAGGCTTGTGTTACAGAAACTAGATGGTCGATAAACTACATATTATACTTTTTTTTTTGTAAATGTATACATATTATACATATAAACACCCAGACCGAGACAAATTATACAATGTACAACTTGCCCCCGGTGGGAATCGAACCCACGAACGTTTGTTACCACTAGACCACGGAGGCGGTCAAAATAGTATTGTTGTTAGAATAATTTATCTAAAAATGCATATATTAATGTCAATACAATTTAGCTCAAAACATATAATAATAATATATAATTTATACAATTTATTATTATTATATCTTTGATATTCGAGGTAAAAGAACATAACATGCATTTTATGGCGCTCTGAATCCCGAGTAAGATGTTTTATAAAAAAACATCTACGTTACGGGATTCAGGGTCTTCCAGAGGTCCAATATAACAAAATTTATTAAACAAATAATATAAATAGAATATATATGAATGATGTCCTTTTATCTATTGTAAATTATTATATAAATAATGTACGTAAATACATTTAATTAATATTTAACTTATTTGTGATATTTCTCGCATTTGGTACTCTGGAGACATCGACGAGCTTGCCACTTGTCATGATTGGCCTATAGTAAAGTTGGCTAAATGTGAATCCACTTATTTATAAGCGTGGTTTCTGACCACCCCGAAAGGGAAACGGTCGTGATGATACTTTACCTTTTAAATTATTATTGATTTCGGGTTACACTCGTATGTACACGTATATGGGAAGCCACGTGCATAACGCGTGCCTATTTATGACTTCTGAAGTAGAGGCATGTATAAGCAAATTTCAGTTGATGTTGATGGATCAACTGCCTGAATCTAGAGCAGGGTTTGTACTCTGAAATTACAAACATTCGAAATTTTAAAGCTGAAATCTATGAAATATGCGTCGACTTTGTCTAGCATATGCTAAAGTAATTATTTTAACAGAACATTATGTAATTTATTCCTTTGAATAATAAGGCTAATAACTATAGTTTCTTACAAAAAAAAACTGTTAGATTCTTTGTAATATTAGGTTTGATCTTTTATTTTTCCGATGCGATAACGGAGGATGCATGCAAGATTTATTTTCCTCAAAATAAACTCGTACGATTAAAGACGTGATTCAATGGATTCAACGTGCGGGTGCCGGGTCCATCGTGTGTGGGTAAGAGATGAGAAGAATGGTGGCTCAGGTTTGCGAACAAGAATAGTCTGGTTGGTAAAAGGAGGCCTCCCTTTTTAATATATTGCGCGATAATACGCTCACCATCCACCATTGTACTGCTTTCCCTACCCAACCAAATAACGGAATCATACAGTTCCGTTAATGACGTATTGGAAGCTTTTTTCAACAAGGTTAGTTAGTATATTACGTATATATATATATATAAATATTAACTTAAATCAGTATAAATACACTTGTCTCAAATATTTCGTACATTCAGAGTAGCCCTCCAGGATGCGTGGTTAATTTCTATCCTCAAGTACTAAAATGTTTAATGTCTGCATCCTAAATTAATTTGTAGGTAATTAATTAAATTATTTCTAATTGATATTATCTGGAGACAAGAAAGCTGGCAATTATTTCTGCCAACGTATTAGCCTCGCTGTACAGAGGGGAAATAGTTTTTATTTATTTTTAATTTTTCCTTTTAAGTAGTTTTAATTATTTAGAATTAAAAATAAAAGTTAAAAAATAAATAAATTTATAGTATACCAAAACGAAAAAGAAAAAAAAAACGTGTTATTTCTCGAGTCTAGCTAGAGACATCCACATGCCGCTTGTCATGATGGGCCTATAGTAAAGTTGGCTAAATGTGAATCCGCTTCTTTATAAGTTTTTTTCTGATCACAAAATAGAAAAGATATTATTGTTTTAAAAGTTATATAAAACAACAATAACAAAACCGTTGTTATTGTTCTTAGAGCAACATTGTAAGATGAATGCCGTGGCATTGTTTGCAGAATAACAACGTGTAGAATGATTCAGTGTGCCTACTTCTATGACGTTGGCGGTTAGTTCTAATTGTTATTGAGACTTTCGGATCAAATAACCACTCACACACATTGAATTATATTAGAATTGGTCGTTTCATACAGGATAATGTACTATTTAAGATTCAATGGCTCAATACTTTGGTATGACTAAAGTAAGACTGCCTCCATGGTCTAGAAGTTAAGGCCGAAGATTTTAAACGCGGAGGTGCTAATTTAATTCCTAGTCGAGAACATAAAAATCGGGATTCTATTTGTTTAAACACTGGAAAAGTAAACCTGGAGGGATTGCACAAAGGATTGGAAACAAAATTTAACTTAATCTTCTCACCTTGGCATTTATTATTTTATTTAGTATTATATAATATGTATTTTATTATATCTATTATTCGTATTTATTACATAAGTATATAATGATCCTATTTATATTTTATCTATTTATCTAATCCTATAGCTCGCCAGTGGAATAAGCTGCCCTTGGCTATTAGACGTGCACCGTCTGTCAGCGTCTTTAAACGTTTAATAACCACATCGTTCCTGGAGAAACAGAATAAAACACTATTTAAATAACCGTGTATTTATTTAAGTTATAATGTAAATGATGTACTTGTATGTATAATTGTATGTATGGTTTATGTGTTTAGGTATAATGTGTAGTATATTAGAATTAGTTAAGTAACTTAAGAACTGTATCATTAAAATTTCTTATTTTTTTCATACTGCCTATCACCTTACTCGATCCCCAAGGTTAGCTGGTAAAGAATGCCTACTGGCATTATAGCTCGCCTCTGTACTATTTTTAAGTGCATTAAAGAATTTAAATAAATAAATAAATAAATATAGTTTTTTTTATTTTTTTATTTCTCTTTTTTTTTTAAATAAAATTTTATTTTTCTGACATAATATTCATTCTGTCACTATCACAAAGGTTAGCTGGTAGAAAATACCTTTATAGTATTATGCTCGCCTAAGTACATCTTTTTATATCTTATATTTTGTGCGCAATAAAGGATTTTATTATTATTATAGTCAGAAATCATGCATTTTTAAATTTGCACACACATCATGGCAAGCTTGTAAGCAACTGAAGCCAGTACGTGTTAGCAAACATTAGAGTTATGAACATTTAGGCGATATATTGAAATAAATTTCCTGGCCTGCATGGCGAGTGTAGGCCAAATTTTCCAGATACATGTTCTGGAAGGCCCATCTCCAGCAAGGGAGGTCTAGGATGCTGTGTTCTAGGGGCTGTAATGAATTAATGAATCAAAATAAATTTATTTAAGTAGAGGGAAATCGTTATAAATTATTTGCAATTCTTCTCTGTCTAAAATTAGGTATATGAAAGTGAAAATATGTCTAACTTATTTCCTAGATCTATCAACTGACTACATTTCTTAAAAATCCACTCACACTAAAAAAATCTTTAGAAAAAACTATCAATCATATCAGAAGGCGTTCTTACAACCGAGCCACTAAACATAGTTCAATGCTTTCTCTACTAATTGTTCCTGCTAATAGAAGTACCTCTTTTCAACTTAAATTACTCCGCGTTATGTTAGGCAACATAAAATTCCATCGACCATCGACTGATTCATTATTTATTTATTTATAAACTCTTTATTGCATAGTAGTAGTTTATGAAACTGTTGCATAATAAGGGGTATTATACACGAGTGTTTTAATACCTAGTTATGTGCACTAGTTCATACACTAATTTATCTACTCTCATACATTGGGATTGAACCTACTAAGTAAAAGATAAAAGTTAAAAGAGTAAGAATTTTAAGCAAGAATAAAAAAATCTGACGAAGTGCTATACAACAAAAGGTATTGAATGGCGCCAATTTTTATTTTTTTAAAATGACATACATAAGTCCTAAACAATGAAATGGCGCCAAAACCTAGCTTATTACCGCGCACGCGCTATGGCGGGCGCTGCCATAGACAAGTAAAAATTGGAATCAAACTTTTTTGTAATGGAACCTATTAATTTTTTTTTTGCGTTTTAAAATTGCAATTATCCCCATAAGTTCTAAGAAGTTGTAAATCTTTATTTGTTTATGTAGGACATTTATTTATGTATATGTACTATATGTTTAATATAAAAAAAAACTATCAATGTTCTTCTGCTGCACCCGCTTATTACATATCTCAATCACAAAGATTTGTTGGTAGAAAATGCATTTACGGCATTAAGCTCGCCTATGAACCTGCACTTGTTTTGATTTGTACAATAAATAATTTATTATAATAATTACTTTTATAGATAAACAGCATTCAATAATGTAGATAAAACAAAAATTTGTAAAAAAAACTAATAAATACTTAGTGTATAAAAAATATGAAAGACAACTAACTAATTTGTCACGGCAAAGCCAAACTATTTAGCGTCTAACAATTTGGGATGTTAAATGTGTTGTTTGTAAACATAGATAATCCTATAACGGCCGTAATTTGTCAAGATGTCACAGCCAAACTTCCGAGTTGACGAAACTGAAGTGTGCGATCGACACGTGGTGACAACGACGATGACTTATATACGATTATAAGGACCAGTGAGAGTAAATTGACAAAATAGTAGATTCCTTAATTGACTATACATTTGGAACAGTTCATTTGATAAGATAAGTTTATTCTTGTATCCTCCTCCGGTACCCCACTGATGGAGATCGGGACTACGTTGTAGGACCGCAGGTCATCCACCAGCCGTCTCTTACGATTTCGGTCCTCGGCGTAGTGGAAAGCCTGGTGTACAGGGATGTTCAGGTGGCCAGTCACCTGACTGGACCATCGCTTGGGGCTTCTTTCTCTTGTTCTTTTACTGTCCACCTTGACTGTAATTAGTAGTTTTTCTAGATTATCATCTTATCTTCTTGCAATGTGGCCAAAGTATTGCAGAATTCGGGCAAAGCAGACGGTAGAGAGTCTTTGCTTAAGTAAGTCTCAGCTTAAGCTTTTCGAGCATAGAAATGTTAGTACGTTGTGTGGTCCTAGGATTCTGAGCAAACGCTTATTCTTGTATATATAGTATTATTATTTATTTATTATTTAAGGTACACTAACAGGTTACAATTAATACATATCAAACACAAATTTACAATAATTCATAAGGTCTGAATTGCAACCCAAGGGCAGTGTACACGGCATGCTACACATAGCTACTTGGATGATTAGAGTCAACTGTGTTTTTCAGTTTTAAAATTATATTGATAATAATGAAAATGGATGAAACCTAAAATTTTAAAATCTGTAAAACACTGTTGACTCTAATCATCCAAGTAGCTATGTGTAGCATGCCGTGTACACTGCCCTCGGGTTGCAATTCCATTCAAGTAAGTAAAAGTAATAGCGCGCGATGGTGGCTCGGTTGTAAGAACGCGTTTCTTAAATCCTACAAAGGTCGGTTCAAACCCACCCGACATGTACCAATGAGAAATGCACTTTTCTTACGTGCATTTGTCATAGATTTACAACACCACCGTTCCCGTGCCTCGGAGAGCAGTCCCTGTTCCACTAACACCAACTTGTGGAATCGTTAATAAATTGTCATTTAAAATTGACATCATATTCTCGCCAAGCTGTCTGGCTAGCGCGTGGCGAGAGTAGGCGAAAATCTCCAGATATATGTTCTGGAAGGCCCATCTCCAGGAGTATAGGTCTAGGATGCTGTGTTCTAGGGGCTGTAATGAGACCAATAATAAAAGGTCTTCAAAATATGATCAAATACATTTGCACATCTATTAAGCATTTTTGTAGGTAACTAATTAAATGATTTATCTTATAATAGGACTTGCCTGCCTTACGCTGCACACATCGACGAGCTTGCCACTTGTCATGATTGGCCTATAGTAAAGTTGGTTAAATGTGAATCCGCTTATTTATTAGCGTGGTTTCTGACCACCCCGAAAGGGAAACGGTCGTGATGATGATACTCTAGCCTATAAGACGGCGTACAATTTTTTTTTTGTTTACTATAGTACACACAAGTTAATTAGTTACCAGTTTTACTGAGGCAATTGTGAGGCAAAGCTATAGAAAATGTTTAATACGCAAATTGGAACATTTTTGGAAACTTCATGGGGACTTTTTAAAATAGATTTTAGAACACTGTTAAGTCTATAGAACTATGCACTTTTTTCTAAAAACGTTTAGGTAATAAATAACTTCAGAACTATCGTTTTAAATCAAATCGTTTATTGACATTTAAAGGTTATACAAGTATATCTAAACATATAAATAGTTTTTTTTTTAACTATTTTTTTTTATAATACACAACTGTCACGCAGCTTGCTCGGGTTTTGCTCACTTTATACCGTGGACTTCGGCGACAAATAATCGTCACAAAGACCAGTAATAGTAATATTAGTCAGTAACGTAACTTAATAATATATCCATGACTAAAACATACCAAATCATCGTAGTAATTTGCGATTTGCGAGTACAATAGGGCGTCGTAATCCATTATCATAGCTTTTTCGTCTCTTCTGATATACACTTCACTAAATCACAAAAAAATCACTGAACACTGTAATTTTTAATCGAATTTTAAAACTTTTTGTGTTGTAATTTTACTTTTGGTTCAAGTAGCCGTCGATTTAAGACGCATTGGCCGAGTAACGCCTGACGTGTACTGGCGTCTGAAAGCTAAAATAAGACCAAATTTTAAACACAAATCGTAGGTGCTGCTTAGAAAGTATATAGAGCGGTTACAACTCTCTGACGTCATCGTGCTCCATATAAGATATCCTGATTTATTTTCGATGTGGAATCTTTATGTTTGCTTCAAATAACTGTGTAAATAGTAGTATCTAATACAATTTTATTCCAAAGATTTTTATACAGGTAGGTTATTATTAATACGCAAAACATATATTTAGGTACGTTTATGCTGGTAAAACATTTTTTTTTAAATATTTCCAGACAGGTCACACAGCGCCATCTAGTTTCCGTGGTAAGCTACGAGGTTTGTGTTACGGAAACTAGATGGTTGATAAACTACATATTATACTTTTTTTTTTTTTGTAAATATATACATATTATACATATAAACACCCAGACCGAGACAAATTATACAATGTACAACTTGCCCCCGGTGGTTACATGCACTTTTGGTGTGGCTCACAAACCCAGGGGAGACTATTTCAGTCTCCTCCAAGAGCTCTTCTCTAGGAAGTGGTCTCCTGTTGGGGGGCCGAGCGCAAGACGGAGCGATATTCTAATGATGCTTGAAGTGTCCGTTGTCGGCCTGATAGAACATATGTCTAGTCAGGCTGACGACAAATTCCTCAATAGTATAGGAATCTTCAGATCTTGAGCCGTGACGAAATTACGCATGAGCCTAGGAGTTTAGAAGACCATTCTGAGCGATATGTTCTGCTGACTTTCGATCTTGTCCCTATTGGTCTTAGCCAGAAGGTGGTGCCAGGCTGGCGCAGCATAGGTGAGTCGGAAACAGATGAAGATCTGGTAGTAAACAGTTTTATTGGCCGCTCCCTTATGTAACTGGAAGCTCATTAAATATCTTTGTCGACATTTCATAACAATTTCGGCTATATTGGGTACTTTTATGCGCTGGAATGATTATTCTACTAGGATAACGCGTTTTATAATTGCAATTATCCCCAAGAGTTTTAAAAAATCCCGTTGGCTTTTTACAAATATTGTGCGTATGTATAATGGCGCCATCTATGATCGAGTATTGGAACTATTTTCTAGAATGTTACATATAAATTGATACGTGTTTTACACTTCCGTAGCACAATAATAGATTTTAAAGTTCATGTCGAACTCGACCATAACCTCCTAGTTTATATTCTCATAACGTTTGGTTCATTGTTCTCTGATTAAAACACTACATTATTGTGGCAAACTCAAAACTGGAAATATCAGCGAGTGTAGGAAACGCATCTGCTCCGAAGTAAAACAAAATATAATAAAACTGTCACACCCACGGCGCTCCTGATATATACCGCGTTGTACCGAGAAAGCGAGTTATGGAGCTGGACTCATGAGTTCTAAGCATTTCTGTTTGTTTTATTTATAATTTCACAGAAACAATTTTTACTATTTAAAGCCCAAATTCTAGTTAGTAGTTGCCTTAGACAAAAATGGTTAAAGTGTTACTAGATGTATAAAGTAGTCGGCCATTTTATTTTTTACATAACTAGTTGTAATATTATTCAAATTCAAATTCAAAATTCTTTATTGTCAAGATTGTTTACATTGGTATAAAGAGGTGATGTACATTACTTAAATTTTAAGCAATCTGCCCACA
The DNA here is from genome assembly GCA_910589645.1 of Tinea semifulvella. Classification (NCBI taxonomy): domain Eukaryota; kingdom Metazoa; phylum Arthropoda; class Insecta; order Lepidoptera; family Tineidae; genus Tinea; species Tinea semifulvella. Next base: position 3,005,585 of record OU342611.1, on the reverse strand, counting down.
ATAGGCATACAATAATTCTATATTATAAATATAATTAACATTTCGTCATACAAATACAATATAAATAAAAAATAAACAAACTTTAAACAACAGTATTATCATTATTATTAAAACAAAAATAAATAAATAAAAAAAAACATTTATCTACTAATTTATCTAAATTAAGATTGAGATATTACACACCGGGTTGTTTATTTTAAGCATATACTTTATTTTAATAAATAATAATACATATACAAATAATCTAACCCTACAAAGATAAATACGATAATATACGAGCATAACATAGTTTTAAAATGATAAACAGGCGCTGAATAGTTTTTATTTTTTATTTTATTTATTTATTTATTTAGTACACACAGCAGTACATATATTATCACACACATAACATAGTATAATTATAATTATAGCTTATCTAATATATGTACCAATTAGGTGTCACAGCATTCACCAATATAAAAAGAAGAAGAAATTGAAAACTTATTACTTATTTATTTGGAATAACAAACAAATATATATATATATATATATATATATATTTGGGCCAAAAGATTCATTCAAAAGGGCATTCAACGTAGCGATGCTGCGAGTATCCTTGGCACTTTGCCCATTGGCAGCGATTTGGAGCAATTTTTTTATTTATAATAATTTTTATTTTGTTTTTTCTTCATTTTAGTTTTCAGTTATATTTTTATTTATTAATTAGGTTTATTTTTACTAATAGTAATTTATGTTTTAAGATGTAGGTTTTTAGTTTAATTAATATTTTTTTTTTAAATCATTGTACCTTATTTCCTTCGAATAAAGATTAAATATAAAAAACATAAGTTAGGTAATCATGGTTGGACCCGTAACAGGTAATAATCCAGATTTATGTGTGTTATAATAAAAATGGAATTAATATATATATTTTATAGAAAGATAACTATTAATATTCCATTATACGAAAAAAAAAAAAACCAAACTAAACATTATGAAAAAAAAAAAAAGTGTAAAAATAATAATAATAATAATAATAATAATAATTAGAATAAAGAATAAGAATAAAAACGTTAACGACTTCAACGTATGTAAATATCAAATAGAAACCTATTCAAAACTAAAATTACATAATACCTACAATACACACACTTGGGCCGAATAATGTCAGTTTTGCCAAATTTATCGCTTAGGCCGTTGTTCACTGCCTCAAATGCGAACAAGAAAACTATTTACCAGCCATAACAAAGTGGGTAGACGAACATAAAGTTGAGAAAACCGCACCGGAAACAAATGAAATCCTTTATTTTGCCAAACAAGAAAGCACCCAGATAAAATCGGCAGTCCAATTTAAAAACCTAGTAGGACTATTTATAAACATTTTGCAATCGTTAAATTGACTAAACACTAGATTGCTTTGGTTCTCTAAGACATACGGGCGCTGTTATACCAGTAAGTACTATACTAAATGTGATGAATAACCAGCGGGAAGTTACCTGCTGAGATCCTGCCGCGGAAAACGGTGGAATGTCCCAATCCCCAATAAAATCCAATGGGCCATCCGGGTCTGGACGACCGCACGGTCTGTCTGTTTCTTTCTTTCTGTCAGTTTTATCCTTCCTCATTTATTTATTTATTTAAAGAGAAAGAACAAAGACAGGCAGTATAAGAACAAGGAGCGGTGGTGGCTTGGTTGTAATGTGGGAGTACCAATGAGAAATACATTTTTCATATATACAACATAATGGTTTGGGGAGCAGAGTTATGTATCTCTTGCTTACTTGCATGTTTTATTTTTACCAATTTTTAAACTCAATTTTTTATAAAAAACAGACATCAGACACTCGCCAACCCGTCTGGACATCAGCGTGGCGAGTGTACGCCAAAATATCCAGAAATTTCTAGGAGGCTCATCTCTAACAGTGGAGGTCTAGGACTGTGTGTTTTAGGGGTTGTCATAAGGATTTTTTTTTTCATTTAATATACTTTATTGCACTAAAAATGTACATAGGCGGGCTTAATAACATGATAGGAAAAGAAAATAATACAATAGAAGTAACTAGAATTATATCCGCCACCAATATATTTTCCGCTTGAAATAGTAATTTTATTCACCGCCTCCGTGGTCTAGTGGTAACAAACGTTGCCGTGAACTCGGGAGGTCGTGAGTTCGATTCTCACCGGGGGCAAGTTGTACATTGTATAATTTGTCTCGGTCTGGGTGTTTATATGTATAATATGTATATATTTACAAAAAGAAAAAAGTATAATATGTAGTTTATCAACCATCTAGTTTCCGTAACACAAGCCTCGTAGCTTACCACGGAAATTAGATGGCGCTGTGTGACCTGTCTGGAAATATTTATTTATTTATAAATACGTCAGTACTATGAATACGTTGGCCAGGTATGTTCTTGCGTCGTGTTTCCACATTTATGAGGTTCCGACATAAATTAGTGTAATGATAGCACGCCACTCGTTTCTATTTTTAGCGGCATGCACAACATCGTGGTCGATAGTGTTAGTAGTGAATCGGATTGGTAGGACCAACGCGCTGGGCTTTGTAATTAAGACACAACACGGATAGCTTAGTCGATTTGTCTATACTTTGAGAAGAACTAAATAAGACATCTCTACAGGATGTTTTTTATTAATAAATAGTTTTTTTTATAGTTATATTTTTTACTATAAAGTAGAAACAAAGGGAAAATATAAAAGCATGTATATTAGCAAATTGACTTACTTTTAAAATAATATTTAACAGCTGTCATATGAACGTTCTTAGAAAATTAAAACTAGGGTTGTTTATAAATCGGCACGTTGCGTTAGTACGATGCTTAGTCGACGAGACTACAAACATTATCCTCCAAGATCACATCTTTGTTTAAATTACTTCATTTTCTTATAAGTATTTTGTCTTCCTTTTTTCTATCTATTAATTATTATTTTTTTAAATATATGTGAAATATTTTTTTTGTTAAAGTGTGTGTTTATTAGGTTTTAAAATTGCACAGCCGAAATGTTGTCCTGCTAAGCGGAACCATGAGCAAAACCGCAACAATTTATTGCGAGATGATTGCAAATTACGGTCTGGCACGCAGCTGCATGTGGTACACGCACGACCTGTTGAGAAGGCCCAAGCTGGAGCTGTTCCAGTGCTTTACCAGTGGACAAAATTATAAGGACTGGCCAACAATTTGATCGACAAAAAAAACATTATACCAGCCACTAAAACATTTCTCATTGTGCATAACTTTAATGATACATATAAAATATGTTGCTCGTTATCAACATAGTGCGGAAATTAAATAAAAGAGGGTAAATAAAAATGTTTTATTTTTGTTATTTTAAAACAAAATCTTGACTATTACTAAACTAAAACTAATCGACTTATTTATTTTTCTTTACTAAGTAAGTCTCCTCCGTGGTCTTGCGTTTAAGAAATGATTTAGACTCAGAGGTACCGGGTTCAATTCCTGGTCGGGACAAAATAATATGTAATAATTTAACCGAATAATTTTAATTATTATTTAATTTATTTGTGATTTTCTCGCTAGAGACATCGACGACCTTGTCACTTGTCATGATTGGCCTATAGTAAAGCTGGCTAAATGTGAATTCGCTTCTTGATAAGCATGGTCTCTGACCATCTCGTAAGGGAAACGGTCGTGAAGATACTTAACTATTTATATAATAAATAATGTAATAAAAAAAGTATGCATTTTCGAAAAAACATTTTTCACAAAAACCATGTGATAAAACAAAATTAATCATTTAAAATATAAATTAAAGTTATGTAGTGATACGAGTATATTGCGTGTCAGATTTTTAGGACCAACAGATGAGACCAAAAATAATTGTAATATTCAACTGAACCTAAAACATACGTCTACGCCGTAAGTGAAATATACTCAAATAATAAACGAGTGTTGCCAGCATTATACTCTCTGTATGGAGCTTATCATTTACATTTTTCAATTTGCAGACCGTTTCGTGCCAAGAATGCGTGTTACACCCGTTTGCGGTCGCGCCGAATCCAAAACGTTTTTCATTGTGTTAGTTTCTATTACCATAGACATTCATTGATTATAAGACATGACACTGCATAAAACGTATTTAATTTTTAAATGTGTTTATTTTATATAAATTTAATTTTAATTAAAAGAATTACAATATTAAATAAACTATATTAAAACAAAATCTAAATTTAACCTAAAAAAATATAATAATACATAGAAAATAAAAATACATACTTACAAAAAAAATAGCTCCTCCAAATCGCTGTCTTGTGGCATGGTGCCCAATACACTAGCAGCATTTCCCCTTTGAATTAGGATACCTAATTTTTGGGAGATATAACTGCCAGCCCGATTGTCACCAGAGACGTCAATGAGCTTTGGAACAATTTCTTTATAAATTTTATTTTAATTTGTGGAAAATATGGTCACCAACAATTAAGGTGTTACAGTTTTTTTATAACTCAAAAAAGGGTTAATAAGGGTCCTTGCCTGAAACATTGATTCCATTTTTTTATGCAACACACAGTTGTTCTCTTTGCTCCTCTTCCAAAAACCAATTTCAAAACATTCCAGTATTTGTTCAGATTTTTTAAAAGTATTAAGTAGCAGATCGGCAGTGGAACCAGCTTCCACTTAACGTTTGTAAAACACCCTCACTGAAAAATACGTATACATCTTTACAAAAAGCAAGACGAGTCCATATAACCTCTTTAAATAGATATAATTTTGTATGTATTTTTATTTATTTATTATATATTATAAATAATAAATAATAATAAATATTTCCAGACAGGTCACACAGCGCCATCTAGTTTCCGTGGTAAGCTACGAGGCTTGTGTTACGGAAACTAGATGGTTGATAAACTACATATTATACTTTTTTTTTGTAAATATATACATATTATACATATAAACACCCAGACCGAGACAAATTATACAATGTACAACTTGCCCCCGGTGGGAATCGAACCCACGACCTCCCGAGTTCACGGCAACGTTTGTTACCACTAGACCACTATTATGTAGTACTTTAGCTTTAGTTGTTACAAATACATTACTTTTAAAGATGTTTTGCAATTCCTGCTCACTATCCCAAAGGTTAGCTATTAAAAAATGTCATTAGACAACTGTCTTAGTGGTCTAGCAGTCTAGCTAGTCCGAGAGACATTAACATTTATTAATTTAAACAAATACAATTAAATTAAATTATTTGTGATACTTATGCTAAGCTAGAGAAATCGACGAGCTTGCCTCTTGCCATGATGGGCCTTTAGTTCATTAGTTCATCTATTACAGCCCCTAGAACATAGCGTCCTAGACTTCCACTGTTGGAGATGGGCCTGGAGAATTTGGCCTACACTCGCCACGCTTGTCGGGTTGCCGAGGATCTAATGTCAATTTTTAATGTTAAATTTATTAACGTTTCCGCAACTTGGTATTAGTGGAACCGGAACCGACGGCTTAACGGCACGGGAACGGTTGTGTTGTAAATCTATGACAAATGTACTATGGGTTTGAACCGACCTTTGTAGGATTTTAAGAAAATCGTTCTTACAACCGAGCCGCCACTTCGCCTATAGTAAAGTTGGATACATGTGAATCCGCTTCTTTATAAGCGTGGTCAATGACCATTTTTTTAAATATTACTTTGTCATGCAAAGTTAGCTATCCACTTTATTAACAGTCACTTCTATATCTTTAAGTAATTAAACTTCATCTGCGTCCTCCCGGTAATTTCATACGTAGCAGAGATGTGGACACTGACTGACAGTGGGTTTAATCCATAAATTCAAGGTCGCTCAGTGTATATAAAAAATAGTAATCTCTAAAATTTGAGTCTTTTAAAACCAGTATAGGATATGTACATAAATAAATATGTACCCCCATACCGTAGCCACTATCCCTACGCGTACATATTAATTTGGAGACTCTTACATCTCTCGTACGCTGAATCCCCCATTTCTATTTTTTATTCTTTATTTTGTCACTGTACATTCCCACCGGAATTTGGTTAAATCTATGATTAAGTACATAATTTTATTCGGTACAAGTGTTATGTTATATAATTTACTTAACACATATATCTATCGTGCGTGGAAAGTGTTATATTCGAGCAAAGAACAGAACTGACAGTAGGTACCTTATGATGAAGACACTTAAAATAACTAAAATGCGGCTGTAAATAACTCCGCCTTCATGAAAAGTGTAAATAAGCTTCATGATGGGCTAGCATAATGATAATAATAATTAATTAAAAAATATTGTAGGAATACATTTTCTGGAGAATATTTTGGAACTAAAAAGTAAAGTGGCATATCCTTTGTTATATGTCTATGGCAATTACAGCGCTTGCTAAAGTTTCAATGGTTTAAAAAGCTATGTTAACAACCGTTTTTTATTATTGTTGGTTTCAGACACGTGTCTTTGTGGCCTTTTTGTGTTAAAGAAAACTTTTGAAGTAATGCGATAGAAGTGATTTTAATTTTTTTTATTCGAAGAAAATAAGGTACAATGATTTAAAAAAATAATAAAATATTAATTAAACTAAAAACTTACATCTTAAAACATAAATTACTATTCATAAAAATAAACCTAATTAATAAATAAAAATATAACTAAAAACTAAAATGAAGAAAAAACAAAATAAAAATTATTATAAATAATAAATTTGCTCCAAATCGCTGCCAATGGGCAAGGTGCCAAGGATACTGGCAGCATTGCCACGTTGAATGGCAATACTGATCCTTTGGCCCAAATATTGCCCAGCCCTTTTGTCTCCCGAGGTGTTGACGAGCTGTTTTGACAACGCCTTGAAAATTTCGTGTGCACTTGGTCCCCAATTTTAAATTAAATATTTCAGTTTATTTGTTTTGCCAAATATTGTCGTTTATAAATTGGAATATTATTTGCCTTTTTACTTATTAAAAAATCCTAAGGAAAAAAAGTAATTACTTTGGCCAATAGTCCTATTCTGTTTATTTAAGCTCAAAGGAATCATTTTGTTGTGGAATAAGGAGATGACAAATATGGTTTGGTATGGTTTCGTTTGATTTGGTTTGGTTGGGTTGGGTTTGGTTTGGTTTGGTTTAGTTTTTGGTTTTCGTAGTCCTATTCTGTTTATTTAAGCTTAAAGGAATCATTTTGTTGTGGAATAAGGAGATGACAAATATGGTTTGGTATGGTTTCGTTTGGTTTGGTTGGGTTGGGTTGGGTTGGGTTTGGTTTGGTTTGGTTTGGTTTGGTTTAGTTTTTGGTTTTCGTAGTCCTTTTCTGTTTATTTAAGCTTAAAGGAATCATTTTGTTGTGGAATAAGGAGATGACAAATATTGTTTGGTATGGTTTCGTTTGGTTTGGTTTGGTTGGGTTGGGTTGGGTTGGGTTGGGTTTGGTTTGGTTTGGTTTAGTTTTTGGTTTTCGTAGTCCTTTTCTGTTTATTTAAGCTCAAAGCAATCATTTTGTTGTGGAATAAGGAGATAACAAATATGGTTTGAAATGGTTTCGTTTCGTTTGGTTTGGTTTGGTTTGGTTGGGTTTGGTTTGGTTTTTGGTTTTGGTAGTCCTATTCTGTTTATTTAAGCTCAAAGGAATCATTTTGTTGTAGAATAAGGAGATGACAAATATGGTTTGGTTTAGTTTGGTTTTTGGTTTTGGTAGTCCTATTCTGTTTATTTAAGCTCAAAGGAATCATTTTGTTGTGGAATAAGGAGATGACAAATATGGTTTGGTTTAGTTTGGTTTGGTTCTATTTAGTGTTCTTTAGCATTTATTTCTTCATATCTTTCTTCTTCTTTTTACGGTGCCATCTCCTATCGGAGGTCGGCTATCATTAAGGCGATTTTGATTTTGTTGGCCGCTGTCCAGAACAAGGATCTGGTGCTCATCCCGAACCACTCCCTGAGGTTCTTGAGCCAGGAAGTGCGTCTTCTTCCCGGTCTTCTGGAGCCTTGTATCTTGCCTTTCATGACGAGCTGCACCTTTTTATATATTTAACGACTAAATCCGTCAATGAATCCGCTATGAATATAACCGCTATAAAAGTTGATATTTTTATAATATTTTGGATGAAAGCTCCGTTAAAAGGATATAACCCTTTTACATCTTTAGCGCTCGCATAATTCAACAATATAAAGATTTTTCCAATTTGATTGTACATTATGTAAAATGTAGTCTATAAACGTTCTAGGAAATAAAATTACTAACATTGTAGATATTTTAAAAAGATGGTATAACCTCATTTCTTAAATAGCTCCTCATAGCGTATGTAAGTAAATATTGTAAGTAAAAAGTTAAGTATCATCACGACTGTATCGCTTACGGGGTGGTCAGAAACCACGCTTTTATAAGAAGCGAGTTCACATTTAGCCAACTTCACTGCCGGCCAATCATGACAAGTGGCAAGTACGTCGATGTCTCTAGCATACCAAAATCTAGAAATACGAGTATCTCAATTATTGTGTACAAGGAATCCTCCGAGTCTAAATCGACAATATTAACAACTAGACCACGGAATTAGTTTATATTGTATGTAGTGTATATAATATGTATTTTTATGTACATATTTCTACTTATATGTATTATTATTATTAATTATTAAATTCTTTATTGCACAAAATAAGTGTACAAAGGCGAAGATTAATGCCTACAAGGCATTTTGTAACATCTTACGTTTGGGAGAGTGTGAGATTAAGGGTAGTGCCGATATCAAGTTTAACAATATAGAATATACTACACACACTACATACTAATAAATACTTACACTGTTACATAAATTACACATATACCTATAAATAAACGTATATACACATATATATTATGCCAAATATATGTTTTTAGCCTGATGACGACTCCTGTTTGTCTAGAAATAAAGCAGTGACCAAGCGCTTAAAAACGTGGACAGACGGCGCGTGTCTAATAGCGAGTGGTAGCTTGTTCCACTGGCGGGCTGCAGACACAGTATACGAATCTGAATATCTGCTAGAGGAGTGGGATGGGATTTTAAGTTGGTTGTTATGTGAAGAACGAAGTGGAAGGTTGTGAGTATCACACATGTATTGAAAACGGGATTTAAGATATGCAGGCGCATGAGGGTTGTCGGATACCATACAGAGACACGAGGAGATGGGTAGATCTTCGAAAGCGGATATTGAGCCATTTCAACTGATTACGAAAATGAGAGATATGATCATATTTACGCAAGCCGTATTGTATGTATTGTTGTATATAAGAATAATTTAATTTATATTTTCTATGTTTCATATATATAGCCAGTTGCATCTACGTTATGACTTAAATGCTCCGTATTGTCCAAAAGGTTAGCTGCTAAAGGTCGTGTTTATTTCTTAATGATGAACAATAAACGTTCAATTGCAAGTTACTAGGTAAGGTCTCGAATAACAAGATACAAGGTAAGCATTGCACACGTTTGCTTACAAAACACGTATTTGTTATGATTTTTCAAAGATCACGTCCCGAATAACATATGTACGCGCGTTACGGCCCCAGAGCAATTCCTGGGAGAATCGAGGCCGCAAAATATCTTAGCCAAATTTTCGTATGAAAATATTATAACATGTTGCGATATTCAGCAGCCTGGGTTGAATATTACCGCCAGTAATGAAATAAGATATAAAATTAATTTTGTTTCATAAATTTTAGATATTTTTATTCTGAGCTCTATGTTAGACTCAAAATTGGATCAACTGCAGAAACATTAGCTGCTTTGCGAGAATATTAACGGAAATAAAAATGATTGATTTTAGAGTATAATGATTTTAAGTTACTGAAAAATAATGTTTTACTGCATACATAATAAGTTCATTTATTAATTAATTATTGGAATGTCTAAGATTTGTGAACATTTGGCATTCATTTCATCATTCATTCATTCATTACAGCCCCTAGAACACAGTGTCCTAGACCTCCACTGCTGGAGATGGGCCTGCCAGAACTGGAAAATTTGGCCTACACTCGCCACGCTGGCCGGACGGCTTGGCGAGGATATAATGTCAGTTTTTAATGACAATTTATTAACGATTCCACAAGTTGGCATTAGTGGAACCGCGACCGACGGCTTAACGTGCTCTCCAAAGCACGGGAACGGTGGTGTTGTAAATCTATGACAAATGTACGTAAGAAAAGTGTATTTCTCATTGGTACATGCCGGGTGAGTTTTAACCTTTGTAAGATTTGAGGTCGCGTACCTTGTCGTCACCTGTCAAAATATATAGTCTTAAATAAACGCAAGGCAAAGGATGTCGATTGCAGCCAACAATATTTATTCCTTGGCCGCATGTAATACAATCGTCATGGTCTGCTAAAATCCCGTCCGTCCTTGAACCATCAGGACTTTCACGTAGTGATGGTAAAAGGCCGGATGGTATGTCTCTTGTACCATGGAGTGAGGGAAGATGTCTTGTTTGGGATGCCACCTGTGTGGATACCTTTGCCGCTTGCCACATTTCCTCTACATCAAAAAAGGCCGGTTCGGCTGCTCATACAGCCGAATTTAGAAAGCACATCAAATACAATAGCATTTAACAAAATTATAACTTTGTGGCATTTGGGGTTGAAACAATGGGGGTATATTCTTTTGATACCCACAAATTCATAAAAGAGCTGGGTAAACGAATTTTCCAAGAGTGTGGCGATCCCAAATGCCATAACTACCTAAAACAGAATATGTCCATAATAATTCAACGAGGAAATGCGGCGAGCGTTTTAGGTACCCTCCCTGGTGGTAAGCCCTTAGTTTATTTTGTAGAATAGCTTTAATTTCATAGGTATTTTTTGTTTTAGTTTTCTTTATAATTAGTTTTTTAGTCAATTTTATTTTAATATTTTTGTATCTAATTACCTACTTCGAATAAATATTTATACAATCGTTACAATCTATACACGAATATAGTAGTAGATATTTTCAAATTTAAAATGAATTGTTTTGATTGTTTAAAAACATAAAAGTTAATTTAAGTCAAACTACGCAGTTACCTATTTGATAGTCCGTTTTAATTTAATCTATTTGTCCGACGAATAATTTAAATTTAATTATCTAATTCGTGAAAGGTGAGTTTGTTTTATCAAATTATATTTTTGGCCAGCAATTAAAATAACATTTACATTACGTAATTCTCCTGCCTCCGTGGTCTAGCGGTTAAGTGCGTGGATTTTGACTTGGAGGTACCGGTTTCGATTCCTGGTCGGAACACAAAAATATCTCATTAATTTTAATAAGTAAAGTAAAGTATCATCAGGACCGTTTCCCTTTCGGGGTGGTCAAAAACCACGCATATATTTAAGCGGATTCACATTTAGTATTATACATTTAATATTAATTAAATGTATTTTTATTTACATTAATAAATATTTTTGTGTCCCGACCAAGTCTAAATCCACGGACTTAACCGCTAGACCATGGCGTTATGTAAATAAATACATTTAATTAATATTTAATTTATTTGTGATATTTCTTGATTTTGGTACGCTGGAGACATTGACGAGCTTGCCACTCCAATCATGGCCTATATAGTAAAGTTGTCTAAATGTGAATCCGCTTTTTTTTATAAGCGTGGTTTCTTACCACCCCGAAGGGGAAATGGTCGTGATGATACCTTACTTCTATTAGGTAATTATAATATCACACGCCTACGAAATTTTTTACACCTTCACCAGTGTAGGTGTAAAAAATGTTTAAAATTTCATTAATTTTGTCCTAGATTTTACGGCTGTAATTATATTAAAAATATTTTTTTTTTTTCACTTCCGAGCTGTAAATTTAAGATATATCTGAGCTGCTTATTTGTAGTACAATATCCTTCACCGATCGGTTATCCGAATGAAATTGGTTTTCATTCTTATATAATGAAATCAAAATTTTATATAATCAAATACTCTAACAAAAGCAATGGCGGTTGCCTATATGTTCAAGACAATACGAGAAGAAAACAAATTTCTAAGCAAATCAAATCAAATCAAATCATTTATTTCCTTAGGTTAGTACACAACACTTGGATATTGTCAATACATATATTTTAATACAATATAAGCTTGGCTGGACCGAATCTAACAGCAATACTATTATACAAGTAATAAATAAAACATTGTTGCCATAAGCGAGGATTTTGTACTTATTTATAACAAATACTTAAAATTTAATTCGTGGCTGTAAAAAGGCCGTGTCAGCTTATGATCTAATAACATTTATGTCCTTAAATATAAATTCGTGGCTGTAAAATGGCCGTGTCTGCTTACAATCTAGTAATAATAATATTTATGTCCGTGAATATAGATTCGTGGCTGTAAAATGGCCGTGTCAGCTTACAATCTAGTAATAACAATATTTATGTCAATAAATAACAAATCGTGGCTGTAAAGGGGCCGTGTCAGCTTATAATCTAAATCAAACAATTACAATTATTAATAATGTCAATAAAACCCAATTCGTGGCTGTAAAAAGGCCGTGTCCAACTTAAGATCTAATATTACTAATATATGAAAATATATGAAACAAATTTCTATGCAATGGTATCTTTAAGTGCGTCCTTAAGATCATAGTAACTTTAACATTATATTATATTGTAACATTCCATGGATTCACCGTGCGGGTGCCGAGTAGAATTGTGTCTCGGGCTTGCAACCGACAATAGGCTGGTTTACGTTTCATGAATTTATATATCCTATTCACTCTCACTTTTTATGCCATAAAACCCAAGTGCCTTTTGGAAAATGAAGTACCTAATAATAACAATAATAACTTTAAAATAGTTGTGATTTATCAGCGTGTTTCATCATTACAGGCCCTAGAACACAGAGTCCTAGACCTCCACTGTTGGAGATGGGCCTTCCAGAAAATATATCTGGAGAATTTGGCCTACACTAGCCACGCTGTCGATCCCGTTTCCACTAAATACCAACTTGTGAAATGGTTAATAAATTGTCATTATAAATTGACTACAGATCCTTGCTAACCCGTCTGGCCAGCGGACGGCTTATCGTGCTCTCCTCACACGGGAACGGTGGTGTTGTAAATCTATGACAAATTTATTTATTTTATTTATTTATTATTTAAGGTACACTAACAGGTTACAATTAATACATATCAAGCACAAAACAATAATTCATAAGGTCGGAATTGCAACCCAAGGGCAGTGTACACGGCATGCTACACATAGCTACTTGGATGATTAGAGTCAACAGTGTTTTTCAGTTTTAAAATTTTAGGTTTCATCCATTTCATCATTATCAATATATTAATACTATATCGAGAATAAATATGTTATTATTAATGTCAATTTATGTTAAAATCATAGGTTATATATTAGTATAAGTCAATATAAGAATAGTAAAAAGTCACTTTAAGTTAGTTTACAATCAATAACACTTGTCTCTTAAATATACCAACATTTGGGTTGAAAATGTCTAGATTCACAGTATCGCTGGAAAGGTCATTAAATAGTCGACACATACGGATAATAGGGTTATTATAAGAGCTGTTGATTTTATGGGTACCAATAATAAATGTTCGGTTCTTTTGTCGGGGATTACGCCAAGTACTAAATCTGAGAGAAGACAGCAAAGTAAAGGATTGAAGCAATGAGTGTGTAATTTTGTGCAGGTAAATGAGATCTTGTTGACTGCGACGAATAAACAGCGGGGTGACCTCAAAAGCAGCAAATGTACGTAAGAAAAGTGTATTTCTCATTGGTACATGCCGGAGGGGTTTGAACCGACCTTGTAGGATTTAAGTAACGTTTTCTTACAACTGAGCCACCGTATTGTACACGCAGTATACGAGTATTATCTGCTTAATAAATATTTTATTTGATATAGCATAAAAGCAGGTGTAGGTTTAGCAGCGGAGTATGTGCGTACTAACTAGTGATTGCGCTCGTGTAGATACCAAACTTTTTATCACTTTTTATATGTTGCGTAAAGTTGGGTTTATTGTATCATGCAGAATTGTGTGGAACAGGCAAGAGTTTTTATGTAAAGAGTGTAAACATTTTCATAGGTAAGCCGTACGAGACGATATCTCCCCGCTCGCTCTGTGACGACATAAATTTCTCATTCTTTCTAAAATGTTATGCATCTTTGTCACCAGTAAAATTTTATCACCATGATTTATATTGCGCCTGTAACTTTGTATAGGATATCCCATGTTTATACAGTACTAGTATCGTCACTACCATAATTACGATCAGAAATTACGATGTTTTTACCCAACTGCGCGATGCAAAGAGTTATGTGTTTATCAGCCTATGTTATGTATGTATGTTTGTATGTTCTTTTGTGGAACTCTGGAGACAAAACGCGTTGGCCGATTTTGGTGATTCTCACGTCAATCGATTCGTCTTCATCACGCAAATGTCACTAAAGATATGACACACATGAACCACACGCACAGGTCAGAATATGCACCCACATACTGTAGTCACTATCCCTTCGCGTACCTATAAATTTGGTGACTCATACATCTGTCGCACAATAATGATGTGGAATGCTCTTCCAGCCTCTGTGTTTCCACTTTCCTATAACCTGGAGTCCTTCAAGTGTGAAAAGGCATAGTGTTAGGGACTGATGTCGGACATAAGGGTCTGATTCCAGTTGCTAACATTCATGGACCCTGCACGCCACTTACCATCAGGTGGTCGCAGGGTCACATGTCGTGCAACTATAAAAATAAAAAAAAAATAAAAATAAAAAAAAGGTGGTAGGCTGATGGTGGTAATTTCCTCAGTCTGCCGGGGCGGAGAAGTATCCACCGTTCTTGCCGATAAACCCAGTATAGTGTATCCACACGTTTCGAGATCAGGCTCGAATTGCCGTCATGCCCAGTCAAGCCGACATAGTGTTAGGGACTGATGCCAGTCATGAGTCTCTGATTCTATTTGCTAACATTCATGGACCTCGCACGCCACTTACCATCAGGTGGGCGCAAGGACACATGTCGTGCTAGTAATAAAAAAAATTAAAAAAAAATGGTTGAGCCGACAACCAGACGCCATTTTCTGAAAAAAAAAAAATTAATGTCGACGAACTAGACAGTGGAGGTCTAGGACTCTTGTGTTCTAGGGGCTGTGCTGATGAAATAAATCATTGTGTACCGAACAGGAATCGAACCTCTACCGCTCAAAATTAATTTAATTTGATATCTTCATCGAGTTTGGAACGCTAGAGACATTGAATAAGACAGTTGTGTTAATGCTAAAGATTAGGTAAGTCTTGTTTCAAGCGGTGATATTTAAATATAAATATCACCATGGCAAGATTATAATATTAGTTCTTCTTGAAAGTAAAAGTTGGCATTTGACATCATTGCAAATGGCACAATACTTTCAACGAGAACAACACTTAGGTGGTAAGCGAACTAATAGTGGTTTGGGTACTAGCGGAAGAACAGCGTCGCGGATCCAACTATGTAATTCGCGACACATGCTGAGCTTAGGGCCCGTTCATCGCTGCAGGAATTACGGTGTGAATTGTAGCGCAGCGCTCCTCGATGGCTACCTGGTGGTGCTCGGGATATGGCAGTGGGTGTGGGGGCGGCCAATTCCATATTTTAATATCAATCCATGGTCCGTGCCACCCCATATCCTATGCACGGCTATATCCTGGAGTACTTGGGTGCCTGTCGGGGCGCGTTGTGCTGCATATCTTAATATCTTAATTGTGTAAGTTCTATCTGTTTTGCGATGAATAAACGTATTTCTTTCTTTCTTCTTTCTTTCTAATTTGTCCAGTCTGCCGGGACGGTATCCACCGTTCGTGTCGATAAACCCAGTTAAGTGTATTCACACGTTTCGGGATCAGTCTCGATTTGCTGTTATGCCCAGTCAAGCTGGCATAGTGTTAGGGACTGATGTCAGTCTGATTCGAGTTGCTGACATTCATGGCCGTCGTGCGCCACTTACAATTAGGTGGGCGCAAGGTCTCATTCATCATTGCATATTTCAGTTGGCTAGATAATATTATCCTACTTCAATCTCATTGTTGATAAATAATAAAATCACTTATTTCTAATTCAAGCTTATACAAAAATTACTGTTGATGGTTGGTAGTTTGTTGTATCCGTAATTAGTATTATAAGTATGTATTTATAAATTATTAATATAGCATCTGTTAATTTAAGTATCTTTTATATCATGTTTGCGTTATTACTCTATCCTTGTTTTTATTTTTATTTCCAGTTTTTTTTTTCTTTCCATATTATTTGTGTTTAACTTCTATTATGTATAAAAATATTTTTGGCTCTAAATGTATTCTTATTGTTATTAATTTATTACACAGATGTTCAAACTTGTCACGTGCCGGCAAAGCCTTCAAATGGGGGCCCCTTAGTAGTTCATATTATTTATTAGTTTCCAATTTTAGTATCTTGCAAGCCACAGTGGCAATTTTGTTTATCTGTGATATTGTTTGTGTATGTTGACTGTTTGTTGCCTAAATAAATGAAAATAAAATAAAATAAAAATGTCGTGCTAGTATTAAAACATATTAATAATAATAAATAAATAAATAAATGTCGCCAGTATTTTTTTATCACGTAGGTATATTTATATTCCGCCTATAAGTTTGTATAGGATATCCTGTGTTTATAAGAGAGAAAAAACACATAAAACACGGTTCGCGAAATGTTGAAATTTTGTGGCATCACACGCTCGCTCGATGTGTTAACCTTATTATTTATGAATGCCGTTATGGGCTCAAAATTTCTTACGGTTGAATTATTTAATCTGCTTTTCCATTAGGGTTTTTGCAAAATGACACAATTTATATTCAGGGCGCATGTCGAGTACTCGCAAGTTTCACTCATAGCGAGATTAGGCTCAGATCAAAAAATGGTTAAGTCGTCAACTGGTCACACAAAACTGGACACACTTGGTTTTAATTCACAAAATTCATCTTTCGTGGTACATTACGTAGGTTTTAAAAAATACAATAGTAGTTTATGTAGATTATAAAACATATTTGTATCTGATTGTTTTGTAAATTTTAAAAACAATAAGTATGTGTAGATACGGTACAAATACATTACATATTTTTTATTAATCACTTATCGGAACACTTGGTGACATCTTAATTCACATGTAGTACAAAAATAATATATAAAAATAAATAATTCAATAAAACAATATAATATTTATTTTAAACTTTATAAAAATGTCAAGTTGTAATATTTTTATAGCAAACCACTTCAAACTGACGCAGAAATCAAAGGTAAGCTAGCTAGCGAGCCGTTCGCTCGTGCCTTCCATGGGTGCTGTCTCGCTCCCGTCCCACTGTCACATTTATTTCTATCTCATTCGCGGTGGTACAACTATGGATGTAATATTGTGTTGTGTGTGGCTTTTCGTGTTGTCTATCAGTTTAGCATCAAAGGTTTAATCTGAATAAATGTCCAGTTGACGACAAAAAAAAAAAAAAAAAAAACCTAATAGATCACACGTGTGTCCAACTGCGTATGTCCAATTGACGACGTGGCCAAAAATTTGAATACGCTACATTTTATGAAGGTACAACAGCTATAGCGTTTACGAGGATAAAGTCATTATTATAGGAATCGTTTTATTAGCTAAGATATTTTAGAAGATTGCGGGCGGAATAAGGTTCGCTGTGTTATATTTTATGATTAGATGGCAAGAAGATTGCGTAGGTCCCAGATGAAATGAAATTACTAGGTGATTGACTAGGTGATGTTGAGCTTTCCATTTGCAGTCATATGACGACCACATAAAAAAGCGACTTTTATTACAGTCCTCACAGCGTCCTAGATCTCCACTGTTGGAGATGGGTCTTCCAGAACATTAATCAGGAAAATTTGGCCTTCACTCGCAACGCTGACCAGACTGATTAGCGAGAAGAGGGTTCTGATGCTAATTTTAATGACCTTTTAACGCTTCCATAAGTTGGTATTAGCGAAACCGGGACCTCCGGGGCACGGGAACTGTAGTGTTGCTATTCTATGACAAATTTACGTAAGAAAAAAATAATTCGTTATAATATTGGTATATCGACGACCTTGCCACGTGTTATGATTGGCCAATAGTAAAGTTGGCTAAATGTGTATCCGCTTCTGTAAAAGTGTGGTTTCTGCCAACCGCGAAAGGGATACGATCGTGATGATACTTTACTTTATCGCTATATCAATAATCGTCAGAAATAGTTATAAAGACTGACTGACGTTATATACTCGTATATACCGCGTGTAATTGTCAAAAGGGTATATTTTTTTTAGGCTTATTTGAAATAAAAAGGTAACTTTTTTTAAAGATAAAAATCATTATCCGAAAAACAAAACACTACTGCACGATGAATAAGGTCGCATCTGAAAGTGGCGATATCCATTGTGATAAATACCTATTTATCTAAGGTCTCGGGAGTGTTATGATTATTGATCTCGCCCACAGCCGAGAAACGAAATAGAGAGAGAAAGAATTACGTTAGTCAACGTTCGCGCGATTGTCGACCTTGATTAGGCTCAGTATGAGCGGCGATATTTTTCGGAAAACTTCTTTGCGCCGTAACTTAAGATTTAATTACTCAATAATTAAAATACAAAATACGTATTTCTTTATTTTTATTCTAGATTATAATATGAACATTTTTGCTCTTAAATAAATTTCACTCAGTATATAAATATATATAGGTATTAATAATAATAAGTATATAGAGTTGGCAAACCGTTACCATTTTGTGTCATTTGCCGTAGAGACGATGGGCCCTTGGTCTGAGGACGCTAAATCTTTAATACGCGACATAAGCGTTGCCATCCGAGCGTCAACAGGTGATCCTTTGAGTAGGGAATATCTTATTCAGAGGATCAGTGTTGCCATCCAACGAGGCAACGTCGCCGGAGTCCTCGGAACATTGGGTTCATCTTCTCCTGGATTCGATGACACGTAGATTATAATCAAGATATTTGTAAGTATTTAGTTTATTTAATTTAAGGTTTTGTTTAGTTTATTTTTAATTTTATTATCTAGGTTTAGTTTATAGGTATTTAATTAACAAACTTTAGGTTAGGGTTTTATAAAAAACGGTATAACATTAAACAATAACCTAAAATAATAAATGCTATTATACAATATGACTTCCACTAACCTAATACGTCTGTTTGCACCTCACACGACATCCGTAGAGGGGACTTCATAATTCTACACAAAGCCACTGAATAAATTATATTTAATTAATACTAGTACCTTAGGTTAATTGCGGTAAAGCTATTCTTTTTAATTACTGTGGTGCGAGCACAGTTTGATACGTTATTTGAACTGAAAAAACTTTTTTAGTGAATTTTATAGGTTGACCTAATGGGGTGTATCACTAATTTTTATCGCGATAGACGACGCATAATAGATGGTACCTAATATAACTGTCAGTTGCATAGGAAACTTGTATTTTTGTGACGAAATTTATTATTTTTTGGATATTATGCCGAAGTGAGCAGCTTTCAAGTGTACAAATCGAGATTTCTAAGCAAAATCAATGATATGGTGATCTCAAAATAGTCGTTCCATTTTTTTTTTTTTTTTTTTAATATTGTGTGCGCTTTTTTAATTAGTCGTTTAAGGTAAGTAACGTTAATTTAAAATACATTTTTCTTTTGTAAAAATAAAAAACTACAAAAACATTTGAAAAATGATGCGATATAGGTGTAAAACAAGGTACCATTGCCGCTAGCGACATCTACAAAAAGCATTGCCTGATACACCACAAAGTTATAGCACATTTTATTGTGAACTATGCCAATATGCAATAATGTCTAGTTTATTAATTTCATAATATTATGAATAAACATAAACTATTTAAATAATTAATAATATAAAGTATAAAAATACAGAATTTTTAATAGTGTTTAGTATTAAATAGTTTAATTATTAATCATATTTAATACTGTAAAAGTTAACATTAATTATTATTTAAGAACCATCCGTTGATTTTAAGAACACAATAATTTGTTAAATTTATGTATATAATTTATATTTCCTTTTTGTAAACTTTTTTTGGTTTGACTGCACCGGTCCCATATTTGGTCAGGCATGAAAGTGCCTAGTGTGGGTCTATTACTAATCACCTTCGATATTTACTTACTTATATATACTTACTGTTCGATAAATATTTAAGTGTGGATTGTATTTTGTAGTTATATTGGTAAATAAATATATTATTATTATTAAGTACATTAAAAAACAATTGCACTTACCCCAGGTAGAGTCCGTTTTTCATGAAGCGCCGTCTGCGCGTTCGACGCACTCTCTGGATTGAAATAGGTGAGGAAGGCGCATCCTAAAACAAAAATAATATACATTAGTTAAAGGAGCAGGTTTTATGCGCCGTTTGGGGACGAGACGATGGGAGCATGGGTACCTTCAGCCAAGCGTCCGGCCAAAGAGTTGTTTCTTAAGTAGACAGGTGGATGGTGAGTGTATTGTTAGCAATTAAAGTAGGAGTCCTTGTTTGTATAGCCTATAGTCGGTCGCAAGCCCGAGACACTATACTTCTCATCCTTCTTTTCCACATACGATGGACCCAGCACCCACACGGATCGGACAGACGATTCCATGGATTGCTATGATTTTTTTCTGAATTTGCTAAATTCTTCAGAAACATGTTCTATTAGGCACATCTCCAGCAGTGGAGGTCTAGGACTCTATATAGGATGATGAGTTAGAGATGACTAATCTTTAAAGGCTGATGATCACGGACAAAATTGAAGGCAAGAGACCCCGTGGTCGAAGCCCGATACAGTTCACAATGCACTGCATGCCGCCGTGTGCAGATCTGGATGGCGCAGGCGTATCCGGGACAAAGTGATCCATGGACGGTCGACAGCAAGGAGGGATATGATGATAAAGATTATTGCGGCCTAGCACATCCCTAGTTCTTAAATCGCCTGATACCACGTTCTCTTCCTATATTTATCCAAGCAACCAATCGTTTGCGTCGACCCTTTACAAACGCCAAATGTCATTGTGACGCGTAGAGTCGGAAAAATCGTAGAAGTTGAATATAAAAGCCGGTTTTAAATCTCTACGTTCTTCTACCCAAACACGGACCAAGACACATCAAGCAGCAAGTTTAGTGACCTACAAAGTAAAACTCAGTGTAATCGTTAACCGGCGATTTGTACCTATGTTAGGCTAAAACATCAATGGGGTGTATCAGGCAAAGCTTTTTGTAGATGTCGCTAGCGGCAATGGTACCTTGTTTTACACCTATATCGCATAATTTGTAAATCTTTTTGTAGTTTATTATTTTTATAACAGAAAAATGAATTTTAAATTAACGTTACCTACCTTAAAATACGAATTAAAAAAGCATACCGTCTTTAAAAAGAAAAAAAAGTTTTATTAATAGAACGGCAATTTTGAGATGAGATGTTTTTGATTTCGCTTAGAAACCTCGATTTGCATAAAATCCAGAAAATAATAAATTTCGTACTGAAAATACAAGTTTTTTATGCTACTGACCATTACATTCGGTACCATCTATCATGCGCCATCTATCGTGATAAAAAGTTAGTGATACACCCCATTACTGGAGAATCAGCGGGCTCTTGCATTCCAGAACTATTCTGATGCCCGGCCTGAGGACGGAGTGGATGGAGTAGAACCAAAATAATTGCTCAGAAACATCCAACATAGGTATATTAATTAAAGATCTTAATTAATTACGAAACATAGAAAATCTAAACAATAAAGATAATCCTTAATGGTATTAATAATAAATTCATAGTTTTAATTAAAATCTCAGTTCGATGGAAGCGGTGCTATGTAAGTATTATTTGTATGGAACACAACGCCCTGTTTGCGTAGACCGAATATAGGAACTTGGCTTTTCGTTAATTTTATTGGTGAAAAAAATTGGTGGCTACTAAACGGGTTTTTAAAAAAAAAAAACCTATTTTATTTTTTTAGTTCAGATCGATGTGCATTTTTTTAATATGGCTACACTCTTTAACAAATTTTGTTTTTGATTAACAGCTAAAGGCATTTACCAATTTTGTTAAACATTTATACGGATTGACGGTCATTAAATGTATCTTGTCTTCGATATTTTTTTATTTTTTTATTTTATTTAGGATAAAAAACAGACATACTCGTACAGTAAAGATTACTACTAACTAAATATTAACTAATTAAGGTAAGCAACGGTATATCCAACGACATTATCCACAATTTTTTGTGCAATCAACATTTATAAGCTATCAAAAAGAAATATATATATATATATATATATTAAGCAAAAAGTAAGTAAAATTAAACTTATGTATATAAAAAAAAAGTTTGCATATGTGCATTTAATTGCCCTTACTGTGTCAGATCTAAAGTGTTAAGAAGATCAGATATGTGTCTCTTATAGGAACCTGCAGATAGCGCTTTAAGGTGGTTTCTTATTGTTTTTTTTTGTATGTTTAGTCATTACAAGCTTTCACATTTTTTTCCTAATCAAATCCTAGAAATACTCAATTACAGTAAAAAAAAATAAGGAAAACAAATTGGGGTGTCATAAATGTCTGAGGATAGATGGAAAAGTTTATTAATGTCAATATGAAAGCGAATGTAGTGACCATGTCAAATGGCGCTTATTTGTCTCTGCCTGTCCTGCAACGAAACCAAGACATGATGATATACATATATGTATGTAAGTATTATTTTGCGTGGAATTTATTAAAGAGCAAATATTTTTATATTATAATCTAGAATACCGTGGATTTAGACTCAGAGGTACCGGGGTTCGATTCCTGGTCGGGACACAAAAATATTTATTAATGTAAATAAATACATTTAATTATTATTTAATTTATTTGTGATATTTCTCGAGTTTGGTACGAGCTTGCCACTTGTCATGATCGGCCTATAGTAAAGTTGACTAAATGTGAATCCGCTTATTTATAAGCGTGGTTTCTGACCACCTCGAAAGGGAAACGGTCGTGATGATACTTTTTATAATGTAGAATAAATAGTCTTTAGAACTACGTAAAGTTTATTTTTATTATTTAGTAGTTAAATCTAAAGTTACGGTGCAGATAAGTTGTCCTAAAAATATCGCCACTCATACTGATCCTAATCAAGTAGGTAGCGAAAGGTCGACGATCGCGCGAACGTTGACTTACGTAATTCTTTCTTTTCTATTTCGTCTGTGGGCAAGATCAATTCATAATAACACTTACGGCCGTTTGCAGACAGCATGATTAATCTATGATGAATATTTTGATATATTCCGCGTAATTGGTAGTTAGTTTGTCACTTTGGATATTTAAGGTAATGATGAGCTTTTTTAAAAAAATTTACGGGACTTTACGCGATTTACCTTAGAGACATATTTCTCCCGACACTACTACACCGCATAGCTTCAGTCGACCCGTGACCACGGCCAATGCAACTTGACTGAAACGTCGGGAGAAATATGTCTCTAAGGTAAATCGCGTAAACACCCGTTAAAATTATAAAAAAACTATTATGAATGTGCGCGAAAGTTTAAGAAGTTTAATGAAGCACTCATAGGCATACAATAAACATTTCAGCAACCGGCCAGTACTATTTATCACGATGGATATCGTGATTTTCAGACGCAGCCTTATTTACTGTATAGTAGTGTTTTGTTTTTCGGATATTGTTTTTTATTTTAAAAAATAACTTATCTATTTATTTCAAAAAGGGGTTCTCCCAATGACATGTGAAGCCTAAAAAAATATTTTCTCTTTTGACAATTACACGCGGTATTTGTATCGCGTTTAATTATTATGTAAAAAAATGTCTAGAAAAAGTCCTACAGGATTTTTGGGCCAACTTTGGCCCACCAAAGATAACCAGGCCAAGTCCATTTTATGTCTATGCTTTATCGGATTACACGCAGACGCGGTTTTATTTGTTGAGCCGGTGGACGGTAATCGAATGCGAATGAACTAACGATCATATTACTTTAGCTTCAGTGCCTTTTTAAATGTTAACTAAAACCCGGATTAAGGTCTTCATTTTAATTATTTCCTTCATGATCAGCCTGTATCTAACACTGCTGTAATAATCTACATAGTTACTACCCGTCAAGATTAAAACAGTCACCTTTTAGAGCCCTGTGTTCACGTATCTAATTAAGTCCCAATAGATAAATCTGTTTGTATGTGTGTAGATTATATCTCATCCCTCATTGTTGTTTATATTTTATTCCAAACATTATGTAGTTACAAAATATAAAATAAAATAAAAAAACACGTTAAAATTCGCCAAGCACCCAGCAAACCGCTGTTTAAAAAGCTGGTTTACTTTCATTACCTAAAGAGCTCCTCACAACGTATATAAGTATGTATTGTATGTAGTATATAGTAGCCAATATAGTGTGTAGTATATGTATTATTGTGTACCTATTTGTATGTATGTGTATTTATTTTAATATCTAGTGTATGTAAGATTAAATGAATTTATTTGGCAACGTTTCTTACAATCGTTTGCACCTAGCCTCATGACTGTAATGTTCTGTATTGTCCCGAAGGTTGGCTGCTAGAGAATGCCTAGCGGCATTAAGGCCGCCCTTTGTACATAGTGCAATAAAGTTTAAAAAAAAAAAAAAAAAAAAGTATCATCACGACCGTTGCCTTTTCGGGGTGGTCAGTAACCACGCTTATAAATAAGCGTATTCACATTAGGCTAACTTTACTATAGGCCAATCATGACAAGTGGCAAGCTCGTCGATGTCTCCAGCGTACCAAACTCGAGAATTATCACAAATAAATTAAATATTATGTAAATAAATCCCGACCAGGAATCGAACCCGGTACCTCCGTGTCTTAAATCCACGGACTTAACCGCTAGACACACAGGCAGTATAAAATAAAATTAATATTAATTTACAGTTAACGATATAAGTTCCGTCCGCGTGGAATGCTAATGATGGAATAAATGGTTAGGTAAGTCTTGTTTCAAGCGGTGTTATTTTTTTATAAATATCACCACGGCAAGGACAGACAAACAGTGGGGTCGCCCAGGCCCGGATGGCTAATGGGCCTGGGTTGGGGATGGGGACATTATCCCGTTTTTCCTGACAGAATCTCAGCGAGTAACCACTTGCTGGTAATTTAATGCTGGGCGCCATTACTGGTGTAACATCTTACGCACCCAGGGGGTCTATGTTTGACAACTTCAGCTCTCCTCCAGGAGAACCTCTTTAGGAAGTAGTCATCAGAGCATCACCAAAACAGCGTTCAAAAAACTTGGGATACACAAGGTGAAGCGGTTTTTCCCGCCTGCACTAAGACTTATGCTGTATAAAGCACAGATAAGGTCATGTGTGGAATACTGTCTCACCTTTGGGATGGCTCCGCTAAGTATCTTACAGATGCTCTCAATGTCCTGCAGAGGCGGGCAATCAATTATCACGATCAAATAAATAAAACAATAGCTTACGGTGCAATAAAAAGCCATCTAAACAAAAGTGCATGTATGAAGAGGTTGATGAATGTCGAAGAAGCGAAAGAGGTATGTCGAGATCGTGACAAATGGCGCTCAATTGTCTCTGCCTACCCCGCAAGGGACCTGGCGTGAAGATATGTATGTATACCACAGCGAGTGTTCTGAGGAGCTCCATAACCTTATCCCTTCTTCTCTATTCCGCAACCGAACCACACGCACAGGCCAAAGTATGCATCCACATACCTTACCCACTATCCCTACGAATATTCATAAATTTGGAGACTTACATCTGTCGCACGCTGAAGATGTGGAATGCTCTCCCAGCCAGTGTGTTTCCCCACTCTTATAATCTAAAGTCCTTCAAGCGAAGTGTGAAAAAAGCATCTTGTTAGGCCGGCATAGTGGTAGACACTGATGTCGGTCGTGGTGACCTCGCTGATGATTCATGGACCTCGCGTACTGCTTACCGGTGGGTGCGATGTCACTGTCGTGTTCAGTATAAAAAAAAGTCGTCTTGCGGTCGGCCCCAGAACGGGAGACGAAGTGGTTACAATATTAGTTCTCCTTGAAAGTAAAAAATGCCATTTAACATCGTGGCACAAACTTTTAACGAGAACAACAAATAGGTGGTAAGCGGACTGATTGTTGCAATTTGTCTGCTAGGGCGGGGAAGTATCCACCGTTCGTGCCGATAAACTCAGTAAAGTGTATTTTTGATCAAGCTTGAATTGCCGTCATGCCCAGTCAAGCCGGCATAGTGTTAGGGACTGATGTGACTCATAAGTGTCTGAATCCAGTTGCTTACATTCATGGACCTTGCGCGCCACTTACCATCAGGTGGACTTACCACAAAAAAAAAAGGTTGGCGAGGGTCTAATTTATAATAACAATTTATTAACGATTTCACTAGTTGGTATTAGTGGAACCGGGACCATCATATTAACGTGCTCTCCCAGGCAAAAGAACGGTGGTGTTGCAAATCTATGACAAATGTTATTATTAGTTCTATTAAAAAAGAGAAAAATGTATAATTTTATTTTGTAAATTTGATAGTTTTTGTTATTTTTTTTGTTTTTTTTTGTTTTAACAGTAATAAGTTTTTAATTTCTTCTTCTTTTTATATTGGTGAATGCTGTGATACCTAATTGGTACATATATTAGATAAGTTATAATTATACTATGTTATGTGTGTGATAATATATGTACCTACTGCTGTGTGTACTAAATAAATAAATAAATGTACGTAAGAAAAGTGTAGGAATTTTTATTTGGTACATGCCGTGGTTCGTAATCACCTTTTTAGGGTGTAAAGGGGTTCTTATATTATACTATA
This sequence comes from Tinea semifulvella, assembly GCA_910589645.1. NCBI lineage: Eukaryota > Metazoa > Arthropoda > Insecta > Lepidoptera > Tineidae > Tinea > Tinea semifulvella. The sequence continues at coordinate 2,978,850 of OU342611.1, read as the reverse complement.
TTATTCGCTTACAAATAAAAAATAGCTGGTTTTATTATGATTAAAATTTTAATAGAAGTAAAGGATTCCGGTGTGCCCAAACCTTTATATCTGAAAAATGAACGACTTTAATCAATCCGACCCACCAAACCAAATGTATTTCGAACAGAATGAATAAAATTGAAATCTTGCCATTTTTGCCTGCTCGTTGAAACGAAAGTAATGAAATGAATTTGAGAATCGCTCGTCTGACGGCGACGTACATTGTATTGTGTGAGTGTTGCGGCCCGCTGGATACGGAGAGTAATCCGGGAATACATGAGACAAGCGAAGCGTCAAGCGGAGCGGACACAAGTCGTCTCTTATTGCCATTTATTTAAAAAATATTGATTAATAATAAATAATACAAATATTTATAATCAGAAAGAATTTCTTTAAATACTCTACCAACAAAAAAAAATGGATTAAAAGTTTTAAGTACATATATTTATATATTTTTATTTATATTCCTTTTAATTTGATAAAGTCCATTTACAGACGCTATAACTTCGACATACCCTTATGAGAAAATTAAATTTATTAATTAATAAAACTACACAAAAATAAAAATTAAAATAAATATAAACTTTAGTATATACTTATAGTTTATTTTTTATTAGCTTTACAAGTTACAAGAGACATCCTAATAGTACCCCGCACGCATCTCAATACCTATTGATCTCTATAATATTTATTTGATTTGTTATTAGTCAATAAGTTGACACGGCCTCTTAACAGCCTTGATCTAAATTATATATATTATATATTAACATAGTAATATGGATTGTTTCTGACCTTTGGCAAGGAGTATATTGCTGTGGACGGCGAGCAAACCAAATTAATATTTATGAACTACTCACTGTGGGTAGTGTATTGTTATTTTTATTTTTAAATATATGTAAATGTTTCATAATTGCATGCTGTGTGCACATGTTTTTGGAGCTAGTACTGGAACTGCATTGTAAAGATTTTAAATTTAAAAATGTTTTGTACTCATTTCTGTTGTGTGTACCTAATAATAATAAATAAATACCAAATAATAATAATAGTTGTCGAGTCTGCTACTCTAGAGACATAGTTAAGTTAGATTGAATCGGTTTCTTTAAAAATTGTTTTCTGATCACTCCGGAAGGGATACGGACGTGATGATGAAGATATGTCATCTTACGAGTCACTTTTTTTGTATTATTGACTATATTATTATGTTGTGTACTCGCATTATTATTATTAATATTATGAATATTGGCTTATGTATAGTTTGTATTCTTTGCTTAGTTTAGTTAGACTTCTAGTTTTAGTTTAGTTTCATTTCCACCAATATGTAATATATATATATATATATAAAGTAAAGCCATATATGTCCAATGTCTTACTTATAAGGTATACCTATGTATTTATTTCTGTAATGAGCTGTGGTTTTTGTAATAAATAAATAAATTAAAAAAAAACTAAAATTTTTCATTGTTATAAGAACTTCTCGCTGATCTCATGGGATGTCATCATTTCTCGTATAGGGCATTCATCTGGTCGGTGGTCCAGCTGCAGTTGGAATAAATCGCCGCCGTCGCTTCCGGTAGGCGGCCATCTTGAAATGCGCTAACGGGTTCATTTCCTGCGCCTATACATTTCCGGTCTATTCCATGCCAACTCATATTTGCACCCGAAAAAATGTACTGATTGTTTACACGTACAATCCAAATACACTCCGATGCAATGAAAACCGGTCAATTTATAAAACATGTGTTTTTCACGTCAATTTAATAAGACAACAGTGTTAAGCGTCTACCCATGCACCCATTCGTCTTTAACCCTCTTGCTCAAACAATAAAATATTATTAAGACATAACACCGAGTCTTGTCGTCTCCTCTGGTGACAAGAGGGCTGGTTCTTTCTTCGCCCAAAGAATCAGTATTGCAATTCAGCAGAGAAAAAACCCAGCGTTCTTGCCACCATTCCACGCGGACGGGACTTACTCGTAAATCTAATAGTATTAATATTTACTTTATTTTATATTTTGTATATTTTTTTTCGTTTAAATATTAAATGTGATAAAATATTTGTAAGTAAATAGAATAGTACGCACATTTATCAAAGATATACACTATGAACCGTGCCACTAATACCAACTAAGGGCCTGGTTGAGCGGGTGGATGGCTGGCACATGCGTTATGTCCGTGATCGGGTGCTGCTGTGGGGGCCTGGGACCTCTGCCGAACACGTTCAATTTATTGTTCTAAATTAACAGAGGTTTTGTCGACTTTCGGGTTGCACATAGGAATGTAATCTACCTTAATTCTGACTTGCCTGGTGGGTTACTGCTGTACCAGGTATTGTATTCTCATAGGTACTGATAACTAAATTTAAAAGGTTATTAATTGATCGTTGTGGTGCAGTTCTGTATATGTTTTATTTTGTAAATCTGATATAGCTGAGTTTTCCTTGCAGATTCCTTTCTCAGTCAGATTAAACATTAACAGGTCACTGGAATTTGATAAGCTGCTGGTCTTCTGCTAACAGCTTACTTATTGGACCACTTTGCTGCTTAGTCTTCTACTAGCAGGAGTAGAATCATTCAAAATAATAAAATTAATGACGTTTCATAAATGCCTGTAATAGGTTTACGTGAATAAAGATATTTTGACTTTGACTTTGACAACTTGTGGAATCGTTAATAAATTGTCATACAATAAATTACATTAGACCCTCGCCAATCCGTTGCGAGTGTAGCAATTTCCAGAAATTTCTGGAAAGCCCATCTCCAACAATAGACTTTGTGTTTTTTATTCTTTGTATATTATCGTACATTCCCAATGGAATTTGGTTAAGTCAATAATTCACATAAAATTGTACACAAAATTAATTTACAATTATGATTACTGAATATAACTTGAGGGTAGTATAGTGACATAGAAGCATCAACACAATAACAAAAAATATAGGTACTTATATAAAAATGTATTATAATGTATGTATATATATATTATTTCAAGCCTAGGAGACTGGCAACATTCCCCTCTCTATAGCGAGGCTAATATGTTGGCAGAAATAATTGCCTGCTTTCCTGTCTCCAGACTTTTCCGTTTGGACAACTCTTTGGCCAGACGCTTGGCTGAGTGTCCCCATGGGCCTATCGTCTAGACCCCAAAAAACTTAAATTAAATATGTTATAGGAGCTGTGATAATAATTATTGTATTGACAACTAAAAGACGTCTGTTACTAAATAAAGTAAGTCTCGATTAAGTTTTATATTATTATTGATTGATTATTATACATACCTGCTTATATATAGAAGAAGATCTACTATCTTAAATTATATACACGGAGGCGTGGTCTAGTGGTATCAAACGTTGCCGTGAACTCGGGAGGTCGTGGGTTTGATTCCCACCAGGGGCAAGTTGTACATTGTATAATTTGTCTCGGTCTGGGTGTTTATATGTATATATAAAAAAAAAAAGTATAATATGTAGTCTTCTAGTTTTCGTAACACAAGTAGCTTACCACGGAAATTAGATGGCGCTGTGTGACCTGTCTGGAAATATTTATTTATTTTATTTATTATTTATATTAATGATGATATGATTATTCTGACAAGCTAACATTTGCGCTTAAAATATAGACTATCACCGCATACTTTGTTGAATGAGCTTTTAAAAGCTAAAAGGGTTTTGTGACTGGTTTTTATTGCTTTATAGTGTAATTTGTAGGCTGCAGCTTGCAGTGGTTACGGACACAGCACGGCTTAAAGGTCAGACAAAGCTGAGGGGGCGTTGCAGAGGCAGTAGGCCTACTCTGAACAAAGAAAAAAACATTTTTTATATTCGGAACTTAGATTTTTTGGTGGTGTTAGGATTTTAGTCCACAGTCCATTGCAGCCCGATTAGCATTGGTTTTCATGAATCCTACCTTGACGGATTCTGGAATCTAGTATCATATTTCACAGGCATATGCCTGTGGTTCGGTTGCGGAATGAACAAGAGGGGATAAGTTACAACCTCAGAGAGGCAACGCGTCGTGACGAAGCTGCAGATTCAAGAGTTTAATTAATATTATTTTATGAAATGAAAATATTTATTTGTATGAAATATGGTATAAAAATACAGGTGGTTGGTAAGTTTTGGCTCGACACATTTCGCCATTCTGGCATATATATTTTTTGTTTAAAAACTACACTTAATCTAACATAAATATTACACAAAAAATAATAATAAAGAAATAAGACACGAGAAATAATAATAAAGAAATAGAACACAAAATAGTATTAAACAACAAAAAGCCTATTTTGCTCTTATATGAGCTTGTCGCAGTTTAGGTAGTCCTTGGATGCGTAAAAACATTTCTGGACCAGTAAATAAAAAAAATAGAATAAAAATAAAATTCTTTATTGCACATTAAAATATACGAAATAAAATGAAGTACATAGGCGAGCTTAATACCTTGTAACATTAACATTTTATTCTTTAACAGCTAACCTTTGGGAGAACGACATAAGAAATTGTGTGGTGCACAGTTAGAAGGAGAGAATAAATATAAAACTAAATGCAAAGGTTGCTATACCTTTCACTGGGTATATCATATGTCATATTAAACAATAATGAAAATAAATAGATATATAAATTAACATACCAGTTACATACACAAAATATACATTACAGACCGCCTCCGTGGTCTAGTGTTAACAAACGTTGCCGTGAACTCGGGAGGTCGTGGGTTCGATTCCCACCGGGGGCAAGTTGTGCATTGTATAATTTGTCTCGGTCTGGGTGTTTATATGTATAATATGTATATATTTACCAAAAAAAATAGTATAATATGTGGTTTATCAACCATCTAGCTTCCGTAACACAAGCCTCGTAGCTTACCACGAAAATTAGATGGCGCTATGTGACCTGTCTGGAAATATTCATTTATTTATTTATAAACATACATAAATATTTAAATAAATAAATACAAATACATACACTAATAATAATAATCCATGTCATGTATATAAATTAAATATCATTTTGCTTTTTAAGAAAGTATATTAGAAGATGTTTAAATATGTTTAAAGTAGGTGCCTGTCTGATATACAATAGAATAAATATATACAAAATAAAAACAACAATATCTTGGTGATTTCGTAGTAGACAACAAGATTACAGTAGCTCCGATAACAGTGGGCGCGGCACGGCAGCCGACGCGGAAATAAAACCCGGGTAACTGCTAATTAGTGACCGCACCATCGCGGCCGTCGGCTAGTCCAATGTAAATTCGCCTATTTTGCTTAAATTAGCCCCAAAGCATTTAAAACTAATTTTCAGCTTTTTGACTCTGCATTGCAATTACATTGTTACTGTAATTAGAGATGTGTGTAAAACATTAAATATACACAAACAAGCTGCGGCAAGATACCGAACGTTGAACGTGTTCGATCTGCATGCTACGCAAGTATTTATAAAACACGTTTTTCGATAAGTAGATTTATTTTATTTTTATTTTATTTATTTGAAGAGACAGGCAACATAAGAACATAGAAGATAGCAAAAGAGTAGAAGCAATTAAAATTATACCCGCCACCAGAATATTTCTTACTGTGAACAATAGTACTACAAAATTCGTAAAATATCACCTTGGCCAGATATAAAAGAAAACAACTGCATTGTATGTATTTGAATGCATTAAAACTGTTAATTTAATATACTAGGTGGTAATACTGATGGTTGTAATTTGCCCAGTCTGCCGGGGTGGAGAAGTGTCCACCGTTCGTGCCGATAAACCCAGTAAAGTGTATCCACACGTTTTGGGATCAGGCTCAAATTGCTTCGCGCCGACTGGGCTTGACCAATCCGGCATAGTGTTAGGGACTGATGTCAGTCATGAGTGTCTGATTCCAGTTGCTAACATTTATCGAACTTGTGCGTCATATACCATCAGGTAAGGTCACAAATAGTGCTTGTATTTTTTTAAAAAACGGAGGAGATTTTTGAATGAAAATAACAACTAATATTTACAGAAAAAGTATAATAACTACCGTATTTCTTTCGGGCTGGTCAGAAAAACACTTTTAAAGAAGCAGACATTTAACCAACTTTACTATAGGCCCATCATGACAAGTGGCAAGGTTTTCGATATTTCTAGCGCACCATAGTCGAGAAGTATCAGAAATAAATTATTGTGTCCTGACCAGGAATCGATCCCGGTACTTATGTGTCTTAACCGCTAGCAGTAACTAATATTTATTTTTTTATTAAAAAATAATTTATTTTATATTGCGCCTTTCATCAGTTAAGCATTCTTAGAATTTATCTGCAAGATATACTTGTAGTAGATACTCCTAAGTTAGAACTCCAAAACCTGTTGATTTAGGTTTTAAATTCCATTCCCAAGGCCAAAGATTTAAGGTTTTTTTTTAAGTATAATAATTATTTATGTAATCGAAAAAAAACAATTACAAAATTTAAAATAAAAAAGTTAAGTATCATCAAACGGAAACCCTTTAGGATCGGAAACCACGCTTATCAGTGGATTTACATTTAGCCAACTTTTCTATAGGCCAATCGTGACAAGTGGCAAGCTTTTCGATGTCTCCAGCGTACCAAACTCGAGAAATATCACAAATATAATATTTAATAATAATTAAATGTATTTATTTACATTATTAAATATTTTTGTGTCCCGACCAGGAATCAAACCCGGTACCTCCGAGTCTAAATTCACGGACTTAACCGCTAGACCACGGTTAATAAATAAAACTAAACTAAAAATTTCAACCTATTAAATTATTACTAGGCATTTGGGGCATAATTAGTTTTTTAATCTATTTTATTTTTCTATCGAATAAATATAATAATAGTATAAAGAATAAGTAATAATCTCATTAAAACTTTAAACATTTTAAATAAATTTAAATCACTAATGAGGAAAAATGCCAGTAAGAGGTGAATTAAGTCTATAGGCGGAAAAGTTTTCGTTCGCGACCAAGGATCTTAAAATTATATAGATGTCGCATCAGCGCGGCGGGAGAAAAGTATTACATCAAGTAATTTAGTAATGCAGCATTCCAAAATACAATACGGACATGTTGAAACGATGAGTGAAGAAAGATTGACAAACCAGGTATATAATACGATAGTTGTGAATAAAAGAGGCCCTCACAAATCACGATCAAATAATAAAACACTAGCAGAAGGTGTAATAAACAGCATTCTTAACAAAAAACATATATGAAGAAGTTGATGAATGTCGACGAAGCGAAAGAGGTATGTCGTGTCAAGTGGCGCTTAATTGTCTCTGCTTACCCCGCAAGAGATATGGCGTGAAGATATGTATGTATGCCAAAATACAATTACGTGTGATCATGAAGATGCTTTCAAATTTGTATATGCTGTTTTAAAGGCATACCAATGTTTTTTATTTATTTTCTGTAACACTATGGCGGCTTGATTAAGCATGACAGCAATTCGAGTCTGATCCCGAAGCGTGTGGATAAACTATACTGGGTTTATCGTCACGAACGGTGGTTACTTCCCCGACCCAGCATACTTGGCAAATTACCACCATCAGTCCGCCTACCACCTGATGATTTTAAAATTGCTATATTTTCGACAAAATAAAAATTTAGAACAGAATTTATCTTTCCAGAATTGTTTCAATGGGAATACCGATAAACGGTGATGTTGTAAACAAATGCACGTAAGAAAAGTGTTTCTCATTTTTACATACCGGGGCTCGAACCGCTAACCTTTTTTTTTTTCGATCTTACAACCGAGCCACCACCGCTCTGTTATGCTGCGTGGAATTTATTAAACAGCAAATATTTTTATATTATAATCCAGAATATAAATAAATAAATACGTTTTTTTTTTTATTTACACTAATAAAATCTTAAGTTACGGTGCAGAGAAGTTTTCCTAAAAATATCGCCACTCATCAAGTAGGTAACGAGAGGTCGACGATCGTGCGAACGTTGAATTCTTTTTGTCTCTGGGATGTAGGCGAAATCAATTAATAATAACACTCCCTAGCCTTTAGATATATAACACGATCGATATCGCGATTTTCATAGGTGGCCTTAACCACCATGCAGTAGTGTTTTGTTTTATTACACGCGGTATATGCATTTGTAGAATCTAGCGATTAAAATTTTACATATTGAGTATATCTTGAGTTACAAGGAAGAGGAACTGAATTTTGGTACAATATTGTACTTATGCGTTATCCATGGTTCAAAGATCAAACTTCGCGAGACTGTAGAAAAGATGCACCGTTGCACTGAGGAAATACGGACAAAAGGATATATAAAGTATCTTCTGAACTTAATTCTGTTACTTATCTACATTGTTATAAAGAGGAGAATTGCTTGCGAGTTTGATTCGTTATGTCATTTTTGAGTTTGGTTAAAAACTTCCCTTTCAGCTTTACATTGTTGGTAGCCGTTCTTTTTCTCGAGGTTTTGAACCTGGGTTGTATAATTTCATTGTTCATTGCGTGTTCTTCTGTACCAACCATGTTTATAGTTTAAGGATAACAGGCAATGTACATTAAAAACTCAAAACTCGGGGTTGATTAAGAACGCGGGGTTGGGTGAAATTAGTTTGAGTCAGATGTCAGCCGGAAGATATATAGGGCTCAATTCCAATAGTTGGGATTCAGCCCACTGACAAAGTTAGCTAATTATTGTTAACCCTGGCTTTATGTTCAGGTATCATCACTACCGTAAAGTAAAGTAAAGGTAAAAAATATTTATTTGCACATTAAAATATCACTACTACATATTATAAAACATAGATCTCCACCGCGTCTGTCTGTCTGTTTACGATAAACTTAAAAACTTTTAATGTTCATGCAGTTGTCACCAATAGATAGACTGGTTCTCGGTTTAATTGTTAAAATTAAAAAAAAACAAAAAAAAACCTTTAATTAAATAAACTAAAAGATAAACCTAATTAATATAAAAACTAAATACTTACAAATATCTTGATTATAATCTACATGTCATCGAATCCAGGAGAAGATGAACCCAATGTTCCGAGGACTCCGGCGACGTTGCCTCGTTGAATGGCAACACTGATCCTCTGAATAAGATATTCCCTACTCAGAGGATCACCTGTTGACGCTCGGATGGCAACGCTTATGTCGCGTATTAAAGATTTAGCGTCCTCAGACCAAGGGCCCATCGTCTCTACGGCAAATGGCACAAAATGGTACCGGTTTGCCAACTCTATGTACTTATTACGTTTACCATATATAATTTGTTAAGTATTTTTATGCATTAATGATATTTGTTGAATATATCGTCAAAAAATAAGCTGTCTGGGAGCAACGAAAACGCTGCCTAAACCCTTTGAGATATAACAAAATAATGTATGGTGGGATTGTGTATCTTATATAGGTATACAGAAAAGTCTACGCAGGCATATGTATATGTGTCTTAAGGATAACATACTATATCCATTTTAATACTTTAAAAAATATCAATTATAAAGCGGTAATTGGAAAGCTATTTACACAAAAATGGTGATAATCCTATCATTTTAAATACGTTCGTTAGCTTGGGCATTTCAAAAAGATAATTTTTGCCCTTTATCATGCAAAATTAAAATTAAATTATTAAAATTATTTTCGTGTCGCCGCTTACACGGGCAAAGCCGGGCCAAACAGCAAATAGACAGCAGCCTTCCTCGAAAACCACTCTATCCATTGGCGAGAACAGCATACAAATCTGTGCAGTAGTTTTGAGTTTATTGCGAACAGACAGAGAGACACGGCGGAGGACTTTGTTTCATAATATGTAGTGATAGTGATGATGTGATAGTGACGATGATAGTGATTATAAAGGATCACAAAATAAAATTAAATATTTTGACAGCTTAAATTGCGCCAAATATTACAATACTGCTGCGTTCAAAAATATGACAATACTGTTGCGTTCCAAAATATTACAATACTGCTGCGTTCAAAAATATTACAATACCGCTGCGTTCAAAAATATTACAATACTGCTGCGTTCAAAAATATTACAATACTGCTGCGTTCAAAAATATTACAATACTGCAGCGTTCAAAAATATTAACTGATATCTATACTAAAATATGATTTCTTAAAAATAAACAGATACTTTAATAAATATAAAATAATACTTATTTTAAAATTGGCACGTTGATCGCATACAGACAACCGGCCTAATTTTATCAAGCCCAAATCACCAACATTCTGATCTCTCTTTCCTACACATGATGGAACCGGCACGCGCACAGTGAATCCATTGAATGCTTAGAAATTTGTCTTCTCTGGTATAATGTCGAGGTTCAAACCCCGACCTTCTTGGATTTTAAAGAAAGCGTTACCCCATAAGTCTATAATAAATATAATATAATATCTTAAATCCCGTTTTGAATACGTGTGTGATACTCACAACCTTCCACTTCGTTCTTCACATAACAACCAACTTAAAATCCCATCCCACTCCTCTAGCAGATATCCAGATTCGTATACTGTGTCTGCAGCCCGCCAGTGGAACAAGTTACCACTCGCTATTAGACACGCACCGTCTGTCCACGTTTTTAAGGGCTTGGTCACTGCTTTATTTCTAAACAAACAGGAGTATATATACGTTTATTTATGACTATATGTGTAATTTATGTAACAGTGTAAGTATCTATTAGTATGTAGTGTGTGTAGTATATTAGATATTGTTAAACTTGATATCGGCACTACCCTTAATCTCACACTCTTCCAAAGGTTAGATGTTAGAAAATGCCTTGTAGGCATTAATCTTCGCCTTTATACACTTATTTTGTGCAATGAAGAATTTAATAATAATAATAAGTTATTAAATTATTAGAAGCACTGTATTTTCGTAAAGTATTCACTCTATCTGCAGAAAGATGCTTGCTAATTTGTCAAATGAAACTCTCATTATTAATGCTTTGCCGAGTTTCTTGGCAGATATTTTCTGTGGACGAATCTGACTTTTATAAGGCTTTGTGAAATTTCGCATTGAATAAAACATCGTTATCTTAACTTGGAAAGTAAGACAATTTAAACAATACAGATGACTTAGTATTAAAGTGCGAGCCACTTTATCTACTCCAGAGACATAAATATATAGCAAGACACCAACATTTATATTTAAAAAAATATATACCAGCACGACATGTAACCTTGCGCCCACCTGATGTTGTAGTGACTGTGCCACACACTTTAAAAATATAATTGTATCAAAGGAAAGATTAAAACCGACATATACTGATGTAGATTACCAGCCAAAACTTACGAATAAAGTCCGTTTGATAGTTTTACTGGGAGGGGAGTAGTGTGGTGACTGTGCCACGCGCTTTAAAAATATATTTATATTTTTTTTTTGAGCGGTTGTCATTAATGACATGTGATGATTTTTGTCAGAATATTTTTTTTATTCAATTCAACAAGTTACGTTTTATTAATAAACATTATCTAGCGTCCTAAAATGGTAAGTTGCGCGCGATATCCATGAATCCAGTTGCTCAGTCAGACACTATTATTATAATTATTAAATTCTTTATTACACAAAATTTGTGTACAATGACGAAGATTAATAAATAAATAAATAAAATAAAATGCGTTTATTTCGGAATAGTATCCATAGGGGTTAGTAACATAGTGTTTGCTTATTCTATATTAGTAAAAAGAGGACATTTACTTTTTATATTTGCCTTGCCCTCCTGAGGCACTGGGCACATACATGTGAGTATGTACCCAGTGCCCCATGATAGGGCAATCTGGCTTCTCACTAACTGCCCTCAAGATGATGTTGCCGCTCCCTCTTACTCTGTGCATCAACGACGCGACTCGTTTTCGCAATATTGAGTAGAAATCATCTGTGTGCGCGCACGCAAACATCGCTGATGCACTGCACCAACGAGGGAGCCCCAGCATCATCCTGAAGGCGTTATTATATTGTACTCGAAGAGCGTTGTAGGTCCTCTGCGTATAATTGACCCACAGGCTGCATGTGTAAAGATTTTGACAGAATGCCTTAAACAGGGTCACCTTGACATCTGCCTACAAGGCATTTTCTAACATCTAACCTTTGGGAGAGTGTGAGATTAAGGGTAGTGCCGACATGAAGTTTAACAATACACTACATACTAATAGAATCTTACACTTTTATATAGATAACACATCATTATGTTTGTCTAGAAATAGAGCAGTGGCCAAGCGCTTAAAAATGTGGACAGTTGTCATGACTGACATTAGTCCCTAACACAATGCAATCTTGACTGAGCATGACGGCAATTTGAGCCTGGTCACGAAAGGTGTGGATACACTTTACTGGCTTTATCGGCACGAACGGTAGATACTTCCCCGCCCCAGCAGACTGGGCAGATTACCACCATCAGTCCGCCTACCACCTATTTGCTTCGTAGAAAGTATGTGCCATTTGCAATGATGTTAAATGCCAATTTTTACTGTTAAGGAGAACTAATTTTGTAAGCTTGCCATGGTGATATTTATATAAAAATAACAGCGCTTGAAACAAAATAAAAATGTATAACAAATAAAACAAACGGTATAAGAATCAAACCCGCCACGCCGTCTGGCCAGCGTGGCAAGTGTAGGCCAAATTCTCCAGATAATGGGACGCTATATTCTAGGGGCTGTAATGATGATAAGAATCAAGGCTAGACCAACATTGCTTCTTAGCATCAGGCAGGTAACCACCAGATCGCTATTTAAAAAAATGGTCTATTCGCATTTCCTATCCCAATAAAGCTAGTATATTATTATGTATGTATGTAGGTTTATACGGGTATATAAGTATGTATTAGTACGTAGTATATTATATATTTATACATCTAGTTATTAAATATTATTATTTATTATCCTTTATTTTTGCACCTACTTTTCAGTAAAGTGTTTAAAGTTATCCCAATGGTTGGCTTGTGGCATTAAAGCCCGCCTTTGTCTTTGTGCAATAAAGTATTAAATAAAATAAAATAAATAAATAAAATAGTTAAAGAATGAATTTGTGTATGACAGTCATTGCCAGTTATGGTAGTGTTCGACGTGTACTTTCAAATTGATCAGTTTGTTGTTTCACGGAAAATATGTTGACCTTTGAAATATAAAACACGTTCCTCGTTGACAAGAAAACCTCGTGTCAATTTATTTTCGTAAGTAAATGTTGATTAAACTAATATTTTAAAAATAATCTTCTGAACATTCTAGTTTTTGTTTTACATAATTGTCATTCTGTGACCCATCGGAGGGTACCAGTCGCACCTCACCCTCGGTCATCAGCATACACAATTTTGTGCTTATTTTCCGGTGCTGCAGCAGTGTCTGCTGCGTAGCCACGCGCGTGTATCTATTAATCGGAACTGTTGCTTAGATTATTAGTTTTGTGTGAGTATTTAAGCAACAGAAAAGCTGGTCTTCTTCTAGGACCCTGTGGTTCAGTTGTGGAATAGAGAAGAAATATTAAGGTTGACGTTGGCGAAAGCCATATTGACGGTTGTGAATTACGGAGTGATCCTTTTAATACGTAACAAGTTTGGCGTTGATGTTTCGTTCCATCACTTTGCACAATACTGAGGTTACGGCAATGGGACGGTAGTTGGTAGTGTAGTCCCTTATTTAGGACGGGCTGTACGTTGGTCACGTTCTAGGATTGCCAACTAAGGATTCAGTTCCCGTCCTAAGTATTATTTCATAATAATTTATGAATTAAGCTATTTGAATAAATAAATTAGAATTTTTAAAATAAGCTGAATATTTTCCTTGCATAATTCTCGTAGATAAGCAGACTAACGAATGAAATTTAACACCTTAGTAGTTTGTTTTGGTAAGCGGAATGCACTGTATGCATGCCGTCGCAGTCTCTCATTACTTTAGAAATAGTGCTGTCGTCGTCACCTCAAAGTTTCTTTAGGGAAAATTCCATTTTGAGCTGCTGAACATCTGAATTCTATAGACATAATATTTACGGACGCACCAATTTTATTGTAAAACTACATGACTCGGCAACTTAGTACCGATTAAAATCATTTTGATTTTAACATACTAGAAACACCGTAACTAGGGTAAAGCAGCTGATGATCTCAGAGATTCTTCCGCGCCGTTGGTAATCTCGTGTGATGGCTCATTAGGTACTGAATACGTTGCTTTTCTAAAAACAAGTTGTGGGCTGACTAAAAGTTCTAATTTTATAATAAGGGCTGTATGTTTAAAGATTAGAGGAACGAGAAAGCGATTAGATGGATAGAACGTGAGGAAGCAGGTATGTTTGAAGAAACGAATGAATGATTTCAAGAACAAATGTACTTTCACATTTATCAATATCCAGAATGTGCAACGCAACGCCTACAATAGCCTCTGCAGTGCCAATAATGATAAAGACATATTTCTTGACCGTTACAATATATTAAAATCAATAATCAAATAAACAAAAACTTAGGTTAAGAGGTTTTTTTTTCAATTTTGTTATTAGTCGTTAGTAATTCTTTATTAAATAAATAAGTTTTTTTGTTACTAACACAATAAATCTAGTTATTTATTGTTTTTTTTTGTTATTATTTTTAAAACTATAATACACATATTATAGATATTTTTTCTGTTTCAGAAATATTATTTTATTAAAAAATAAACTATAAAAATATATAATTGGAAATAACCAGCCCTCTTGTCTCCAGAGCATTCTATTTTATTATTAAAAATATTTATGTCAGATTAAAAACTTAAAAATCAATACACACTAAAAAATCTTGATTAAATGAACCAAGAACACTGTCTGTTTCCCCACGTTCGACTGCTATACCTTTTTTTTGTTTTAAATATTTTATGTCCGACTGTCTCCAAAAACTACTACCATTTTTTTACTAGTATTTGGTTTTCGGCTGCAGAGCCTGGACAAAAGCTCGTAGAGTCAATATTTAGACTTGACTATATATACGTCTTTGTTCCCAGCTCTTTTGCTAACATGCTCGAAGCTCAGGCTTGCTGTTCGAGGAAGTCTAGTGATTAATTAAGGGTGGGTGATAACAAAATTTTGCGCTCTCGGCAAAGTGGCGACGCCTTAACATCTTCGAGACAAAATCCTTTTTGAATGTGTCGAGCAACTCCGGGTTTAATCCCCTTTTCGTGGAGTTGTTTAGCTCAGAACTCTGACGATGAACTGAATATATTTTTATAAGGAATTTAAAACTGACATATAGCTAACATACACGGTTTTTGCCGGATGAAATGAAACCCAGTAAAGTGTATCCACACGTTTCGGGATCAGGCTCGAATTGCCGTCATGCCCAGTCAAGCCGGCATAGTGTTAGGAACTGATGTCAGTCATGAGTGTCTGATTCCAGTTGCTAACATTCATGGACCTCGCTCGCCACTAACAGTACTTAATAATACATCATCATCATCATCATCAGCCTGTATCTCTCCACTGCTGGATGTAGGCCTCCCATAAGGCTCACCACTTAACGCGATCTTTCGCTACCCTCATCCAACCCCCACCAGCGACCTTCTTTAGGTCATCTGTCCATCTGGCGGGAGGTCGTCCCACTCTGCGTCTTCCCGTACGTGGTTTCCACTCTAGAACCCGTTTGCCCCATCGATCGTCGGTTCTGCGGCAGATGTGTCCGGACCATTGCCACTTCAGCTTGCTAATTTTAAAAGCTATGTCAGTAACTTTCGTTCTTTGACGAATATCAACGTTTCGAATTCTATCCATCAGAGATACACCAAGCATAGCTCTCTCCATGGCTCGCTAAGCGACCTTGAATTTATGGACCAGACCCACTGTTAGTGTCCACGTCTCTGCTCCGTACGACATTACCGGAAGGACGCACTGGTTAAAGACCTTAGTCTTTAAACATTGTGGTATAGACGATGAGAGGATGTGCCGGAGTTTCCCGAATGCCGCCCATCCTAGCTATTCAGCTAGCGTCTGTCGGCTTCTTTGCTGAAGTTGGCTTATAAAATAATACAACAAGAATTTACTGCACATTACTTGCAGTTTTTTTTTTTAAATTGGATAATATCAAAATTAACATTGACTGGTGACATCTTAAATAAGTGCAAAAAAAAGAATGACTGCTTCTATCGTCTAGCAGGTAAGTCCGTGGATTTAGACTCGGAGGTACCAGGTTCGATTCCTAGTCGGGACACAAAACTATTTATTAACGTAAATAAATACTTTTATTGTATTTGTGATATTTCTCGAGTTTGGAACGCTGGAGACATCGACGAGGTTGCCATTTGTCATGATTGGCCTATAGTAAAGTTAGCTAATTGTGAATCTGCTTATTTATAACCGAAAGGTAAACGGTTGTGAAATACTTTACAAAGGATATCTCATGCAGCCAATAAATATTTATTTCATGGCCGCATCTGATAAAATCGTTACAAAGTCATTCTGTATAATAATAACGTTTAAGAATTGCTGCCGATGCTGAGCCGACACCACGAATAAAAAACCAGCAAAAGCGAGTGTCCATTTTAACGACCTATTTGAGAGGAAAAGTAGTTTGAAGCCATGAAACGAATGTAAATTGGTGTACACGCGCGGGTTGTAAACTCCGGCCATTTGGTTAAGTTAGTTCGAAACTACGATGGAGCAATAAACTTGCGGATTTGGGGGTTTATTAAATAAAAACATTGTAATAACTTATTCATACATGCAACTCGGCTTACCCAAACTTTCAAAGGCCATGATATTGTGCAAATTAAACTCAGTATTCAGTACTAAATTCTATTCACCGAGCCTTAAGACAAAATGTATACAGACCAACAATTTATAAATAAAAAATCCTGACTGCGTAAAAAAATAACTTTAATTAAAAACTAAAATGGAATGAATAAAAATAACCGTAAGTGTAAGGTATAGAAATAAAATCAATTTTATTTATATTAAATAGTTTTTAATTATTTGTTTATTATTTTCTTAGCTCCTTTTAATAATAATAATAATCGTTTATATCCAATAAAATCCTATGTACATGTTTTTCTATTCATTCAACACACTAGGATTTGTCGGCGGTATTATAGGGTCTCAATTACACTAAATCCAAAATTTACGTAAATTCAAATAAAAATATAAATTAAATCCATCGGGCTTTGGTTACTGCCGGAATCCCATCGGTCTCTGCCGGAATCTCTCGCAGTGACGGTAAAAGACCCGATGGATTGACCTTGGTGCCTTGGTCGATGGGACGAGCATTGGTGTTGGACGCTACTTGCGTCGACACCCTTGGTAGGTCTCATCTCCAGGGCACATCTGCCAGGGCCGGGGCTGCAGCGGACTTGGCTGAAAAGGCCAAAAGTCGCAAATACGAGTCGATTAGCAACGACTACGTGTTTGTGCCTTTTGGTCTTGACAATGGGACCGTGGGGGCCAAGTGCAAAGAGTTGTCTAAGCGCCTGGTTAATGCTGTATGTGACAAGAGGGCTGGCAGTTTTCTCGCGCAGCAAATCAGCATTGCTGTGCAGCGGGGGAACGCTGCAAGTGTTCTTGGCACACTGTCACAGGAACAAATCATGGGTTAGTATTTTTATTTATAATTAGTTTTCTAATTTAGTTTAAAAAAAATTATCATAATTATTTCATAACCTTTATATAAAAAAAAAAAATGATGAAATTTAAGAGATTAATCAAAGGTTAATAAATACACTATATATATAATATAAATATAAAGAATAACTATAGTAAATAAATTAATAATACATTTTTAGGGTCATCCTATTTTTCATTTTGAACATAGGGCGTGGTTTTACGAACACTTTACTTAAAATTCTAAAAAGGTCGGTTCGAACCCCAGCATGTACCAATGAGATTTACGTTATGTACTTTGTGCACTAAATCTTCGAAATAAATAAATAAATTATACTGTTTAAGTAAAAAAGTATCATGACGACCTTCCGGAGTGGTCTGAAACTGCGCTTTTAATTTTAAAATTTTTACTTTAATGATATTTAGCCAAATTTACTATAGTCGTATCATGATATGATACGACTATAGTAAATTTGGCTAAATATCATTAAAGTAAAAATGTGAAGTGGCAAGCTCGTCGATGTCTCTAGCGTACCAAACTCGAGAAATATCACAAATAAATTAAATACCACTAATCGAACCGCGGCTGAATTAACGTACTTAACCGCTATACCACAAAATCAGTTTTGAAATAAATAAATTAATTAATTTGTTTCTTTTAAAAATCAACGTTTCAAATTTTATGCATCAGAGAAACTAAAACCCGTTTGCCCCATCGGTAGTCGGTTCTGCGATAGATGGGTCCGGCTCACTTTTTTTTATTTTTTATTATATACTAGCATGACATGTGACCTTGGGCCCACCTGATGGTAAGTGGCGCGCAAGGTCCATTAATGTTAGCAACTGAAGTCAGACTCTCATGACTGACATCAGTCCCCAATACAATGCCGGCTTGACTAGATGCTTTTTCACACTTCGCTTGAAGGACTCTTATTCAAAATTAGATAGAGTTCTTATTCAAAATTAGCAAGCTAAAGTGTCAGTGTGGCTTCCAGCCTCTGTGTTTCCACTTTTCTATAACTTGGAGTCCTTCAAGCGAAGTGTGAAAAAGCATCTAGTCAAGCCGGCATAGTGTAAGGGACTGATGGCAGTTATGAGTGTCTGCCTTCAGTTGCTAACATTCATGAACCTTGCGCGCCACTTACCATCAGGTGGGCCCAATGTCACATGTCGTGCTAGTAAAAAAAAAAAAAACTTTGTCAGTAACTTTGGTTCTCTGGCAAATATCAACGTTTAGACCTTTATCCATCGGAGAAATACCAAGCATATGGAGAGCCATAGCTCCCTGAGCGACCTTAAACTTCTAGACCAGACTCACTGTTCGTGTCCACGTCTCTGCTCTGTACTACATTAC
Source organism: Tinea semifulvella (assembly GCA_910589645.1). NCBI lineage: Eukaryota > Metazoa > Arthropoda > Insecta > Lepidoptera > Tineidae > Tinea > Tinea semifulvella. The sequence goes on along the minus strand of OU342611.1, from coordinate 2,959,970 downwards.
GATCAGGACTGGAAAATACCTTGGAAGTCGAATAAATATTATGATCTCACAGAAGAAATGATCAGGAACGGGTTTAAGACTCAGCTTTACGCAGTGGAAGTTGGTGCGAGAGGAGTTCCAGCAGGTAAATGTATTGACGGCAGACATTTATGGAACGAGATTCCAAGATGGCGTTAACGGAATCATACAGTAGGTAGGGAGAATGGTTGATGGTGAGCGTATTATCGCGCAATAAAATAAAAAAGGGAGGCCTCCTTTTCTTAAACCAGCCTATTGTCGGTCGCAAGCCCGAGACACCATTCTTCACCATGGATCCGGCACCCGCACGGTGAATCCATAGAATGCTTAGATATTTGTCTTCTCTCTTTAAATTAGTAATATTTTTCCTTTTAAAATCCTTGTTCCCATGCGACAATTATTGTGGGATTAGATGGTAGACTCATAACTGCGCCCTGGGCCAGGAAATCCCTCTAAATCGGTTTAATCTGCAGCATAAGGATTAAACGCACAATCTCGCATTACGTCTTAATGGTGTGTAGGTATGCGGCAGGGTATTAAGGACTGGGGCACAGCGGATGTGACAAAAAAGTAATTATATTATTGAATAAAACAAATAAAGTCCATATGTGTGTGTGGACTTATACATTACACATATCCACACACGCGATACACACTCACACATGTAATAGATAATTATTATATTATTAGTTTAGATTTTTATCTTATTTTATTATTATGTAATTTATATTATTAGGCACAATGCCGCAGGACATGATGTTGAAGAACATTATTTTTGTAAGTATTCTATTTTTTATTTACGAATATATTTTTTTAAGGTTAAATTAAGTTTTTAAAGTAGTATAGTTTATTTAAATTTAATTATTTCTAATTTATTTTAAATGTTTTTTGTTTTAAGTAACGTTTTGTTCCTGCGAAATTTAATAATCATATACATTTAATGATCTCATAGTCCAATGTCTAAAGACAAACTCTTTAACCAGTGCGTCCCACCGTAATGTCGTACGGAGCAGAGACGTGAACACTGACTGTGGGTCTGGTCCACAAGTTTAAGGTCGCTTAGAGAGCTATGGAGAGAGCTATGCTTGGTATTTCTTTGATGGATAAAAGGTTGATATAGTGGAGACCACGTACGGGACCAGACGCCCCGCTAGATGGACGGATGACCCAAGTAAAGGTCGCTGGTGGGGGAAGGGTGAGCAGTGGAAAGACGTAGGCGGATGATAATGATGATAAATCATAATTTAATTTTGGAATAGATCTGGTGTGTCCAATTCCTTAAAGGGTTCATTGCCTAAAGCCTGTTTATTTTAATAGGAAATTACAAGCCTACTTGATTAAACAGAATCTTGTTGGAATACAATTTAACCTACAATCTCATATGATCATAATATTATTTTAATAATATTGGATACTACATTTTGTAAATTAATACGTAGGTAATTAGGCTGTGAGTCTTTGTTTGCTCTCTTACTTTGTGAGCTCTATCACTATTTATGCATCGCTTGAGCTAAGTTTTGGCTTTTGCCTATCTTTGTTATCAGCTTCATTTTGCTCATTATTGTAAATATTCACCTTTTTTATTACAAATTCTATAATATTTATTTAAAGAAAGTAAGGTACAATGTTTTATAAGCATTTTATAGTCAGCGACGAGCTTGCCACTTGTGTGGCCTATAGTAAAGCTGGCTAAATGTGAATCCGCTTATAAATAAAGGTAAACGGTCGTGATGATACTTTACTTTTTTACAATGTTTTATAAAAATAAAAATAAATATTGATTAAAATAAAAACTAAAATTTAAAAAAATATTTACCGAATTTTCTGTAGTTTTATATTTTCACGCCTATAGACTTGCAAGTATCACGCGCGACGCTCATGTCGTATTTTTTTTTTTTAAGCAATTTATTGTAAATTTTGGTGTTCTAATTCCGAAAAATATAAACGTTTCCAGAAACTTCTGTTACAGAACTACTTTGATTGATTATTAATATTGTACGTAACGGCCTTTGATTTTAGATTAAACGATTGTTATTTAAAGATTTTTGAGTACATCCAAAAGTCGTTTGAAGTAAAACGCTTGGAGGAAAAACTTTAAGCTCTTAATTATGTAAATACACAGAAATAAACACTATGTATAAAAAGTGTGTTATGTGTATTATGTATTCTTATTGTAGACTACGGCCTCATTTTTTACATCCATCGTGTATTATACCGTGTAAAGAAGCATGCAGGTCTAGCGGCTCGAGCATATCAGAGTAACCTGCGCCTGTAACTTTCTCCAGCACCATGCACCTTGTACAAGCACCCTATTTTTTGTTTTAAATCTGCAAGTAGGCATAGGACAATAAATCTATTGTATTTTGTGCTTTTACATGTCAAAAAATAATTGAAATTGTGTAAAGCTTATTTATATTGTTATTTTTTAATAATTTGACATTAAATTATAATTATTTAGATTGTAAGTTGACACGGCTATGATGCCTCGAATTTAGGTTAAGCTACAGTACTTGCTTATGGCAGCAATGTCACTTACTTATTTCGGTCTATCCATAATCTAATTTAATCTTTTTATTTATTATTTTATTAATATTGTAAAAAATTGTCAATATCCGAGTGTTACATGAGAACCATATGAAAATAAATATTTTGAATTTGAATATGGGAAAAAGCTTGTATTTGGAGTAGCACATTACAACCAAAACAAGCCTACAACAATATTAATCTTAAAAATATAGCTTCTGTAAATAGATACTGTTATATTATAAGCTAAAACATTTATTAAGATGTAACTCAAATTATAGCTGCCGTAACGTGGCATTGTCATACTATAAGCTAAAACAAAAACAATTTAGGATGTCATTATAGCTTTATTTATTTGAAGTAGCAATCTGAGTGCAAAATTATTAGATGCCCGATAAGAAAGTTATCAGAATTTAATAAACAATAACAGTTAATTGTGGAAGCAATCAATGGCAGTCGTGATTATCATCAATAATTATGACAAATAGCTTTTCCACCCCGATCGTAGACGTAGATTTAGGCCAATACGGAGCTTTGGGGCCAACGAAGTCACAAAGTTAAAGTATCATTTTTTTTTAACGTCATTACCAATTACAAAGAAAAAAAAGACCTAGTGCAGGTTACAAATGAGAATGCCCACTTTTCTTAGAGAACTGGGCCTAATAAAATGTTCTCGTGCCATAATCATTTCTTTTTTATTTGATAGTTAATATATTGTGTTTTCATAATCTGTAATTAATTTTATTTATTTTCAAATTGCCAAAATTTTTTTTTTACTTTATGATTACATATTTTCGATCCGCGCCGATATGAAATCCAGTGGTATATCTGTAATATACCAGGACCAGGTACTCTGGTCATAATAAAGAACCTAATCGTAGTAATAGAACTTAATAAATAGTGTTTTGTAACTATTTCATACATAAATTTTAACCAATTGACTATTTAATTAAATTATATTTCAATACTGGGGTAAAAGATATGTTGTAATGAAATTTAAGAAAAACACAATTAATTGTTATGATTATTGAATTGTATTTAGTTGAGGCACGCTGCAAAAAAGTTGGGGACTGGTTTTGGGCAATCTCTCTTTTACGCCGTCGAGACAAGGAGTTGACCTTGTTGAGTCTGGAGACATGAAAGTGGCAATGAAAATCAAAAGTAAAAAAAAGGACTTTTTAGCAGACTTATTATTATTAATTTGGATAAGAAATTTAGTTTTATATTGTATGTATATTATTTTTAAATAACAAAATGGTATATTATGCTCCTATTTACTTAAACTTATAGTTAATTTTTTCTCTTATTTTTATTTTAAAATATTTTATTTATTTTCACCCATAATATTCATTCTGTCCCATAGGTTAGGTAGATAATACCTCCATAGCATTTTTATTGTTATATACTTTAATATTATTATATACGTCTTTGTTCTCAATCCTATAATTATGTACACTTTACTTTTTTTCAAACTCAGATGTGGGTAGTAATAAAAATGCTATTAAGATAGTAAATACGTCGAAAGGTGGTGACGAAACATTCGTAACGACAACTATAGCTAACACGTCGTCCACAGAATTAACCTCAAACCACCCCCAGTCACGCTACGTTAATTAAGAAAAAAAGTTGAGTATCATCACGACCGTAGTTGTAATTGACCCAACCTTTGCTGAGCGGTGGTGGCTCGGTTGTAAGAACGCTACATTATTAAAACCCCCCGGCATTTACTAATGAGAAATACACTTTTCTTAAGTAATTTGTCATAGATTTACAATACCACTGTTCTCGTGTCTCGGAGAGCACGTCAAGCCATCGGTCCCGGTTCCACTAATAGCAACTTGCAATCATTAATAAATTGTCATTAAAGTCTCGCCAACCCGTCTGGCCAGCGTGGCGAGTGTAGGCCAAATTCTCCAGATATACTCGTATGTCTGGAAGGCTCATCTTCAACTGTGGTGGTCTAGCACGCTGTGTTCTAGGGGCTGTAATGAACTGCTACTACTAATAATTGTATGACATTTATTTAATTTAAAACTGTAATTATCTAAGAGTAGGTATGTGTCATTTTGTATATATAAAATACTATATTTATTCGAAGTAGATACAAAAATATTAAAATAAAATAGATTAAAAAACTAATTATAAATAAAACTAAACTAAAAATACCTATGAAATTAAAACTATTCTACAAAATAAACTAAGGGCTTATATATAAAATTATAATTTGACTGTATCTTTAGTCTAGCGGTTAAGTCCGTGGATTTACACGCGGAGGTACCGGTTCGATTTCTGGTCAGGACTTTAAGCTATTTAATGTATTTGTAATATTTCTCGAGTTTTGTACTATGGAGACATCGATCGAGCTTGCATGTCATGATTGGTTTCCTAATTGTAATTAAATTGCTTTTACAAAAAACGCATGAAGCGTGGTTTCTGACTACCACGGACAGTGTATCCCTCGTGATGAAAGAATACTAATTTCTAAACATTCCATGGATTCATCGTGCGAGTGCTGAGTCTTTCGTGTGTGGGTAAGATATGAGAATGGTATCTCAGGCTTGCGAAGGGCTCTACTAAAATTAAAATTCCGTACTTAGTACCGCGTGTAGAACTGCCTCCGTGGTCTAGCGGTTAAGTCCGTGGATTAAGACTGGTCGGGACACAAAAATATTTATTAATGTAAATAAATACATTTGATTGATATTTAATTAATTTGTGATATTTCTCGAGTTTGGTACACTGGAGACATCGACGAGCTTGCCACTTGTCATGATTGGCGTATAGTAAAGTTGGCTAAATGTAAATCCGCTCATCAGCGTGGTTTCTGACCACCCCGAAAGGGAAACGGACGAGATGATACTCTACTTTTACTTTATATAGAATCGTTTAATTTAAAAATTAATCAAAATTTAATGTAATGTTCTTAAAATCGAATCCGCTTCGGAGCTAAATCTACGATTATAACCGCTAGACCAACGAAGCAGTCGTTAATTAAGGTTTTATGAAAACCGAGGTTTTACCAACTCAAACACATTTTGATGAGTTGCAAAGAAAATCTCGGATTTGTATGCGACAAAAAAAGAAAATTGTGTTTTCCAAGTCAAAGTAAATCTCGGCTTTAGACTTTGCCAACCTAATTAAAGGGCTTAAGAGTTTAAGGGCTGTTCTTAGGGGATGCAGGTATCATAAGGCGTTTTTTAGTAAAATTAATGTCAGGTAATTTCAGGTAAAGGAATTCGACCCCACCTAATGGTAGGTGGCGCGCGAGATCCATAAATGTTATCAACTGCAATCAGATACTCATGACTGACATCAGTGCCCAACAGCCGGTCGGCTTGACTGGTCATAACGGCAATTCGAGCCTAATCCCGAAAAGTGTTGACACTTTACTAGGTTTATCAGCACGAACGGTGAACACTTTCCCCCCGCCAGACCGAGACTGGGCAAATTACCAGCGTCAGTACGCCTACCACCTATGAAGATATATGTACCTCCGAGTCTAAATCCACGGACTTAACCGCTAGACCACGGAGGCTATAATAGTAATTTATAAATACATACTTATAATACTAATTACGGATACAACAAACTACCAACCATCAACAATAATACTTTACTTGTGACTGTCTCCAAAGAACGTGGAAGTAAGTCTTAAGATATAACGGAATTTTAGGATTGTAGAGAATGCCATAAATAGAAGTGTGAAGATGTACAGATCTGCGGAAACAAATACTAAGCCACTTTAATTGAATACGTTATTGGGATACTTACGGAAGCCGAACACGCAATGTATTCTACCGACGTGGTTTGTCTGAACATTTACCCTTTGTTCCGAGACGCGATAATAGTAACCTAAGCGCGCTTAAAGGTGTTCCGATACGCGCTTAAACTGTTTTGCCAAAGCTATGTGACGTCACAAATGAGATCATTCCTCGCGCTTAGACTGCCCACGATATCGAGGTAGATCGCTCTGAGCGCTGTCACTTGTTTGTCATAATGTCCCGCGCCATTTTCAAGTTAATTTAATATTAGGTTTTCTTTTAAATTATTTAATATTGTAATACGTTTATAATGTATGTATATTACTTCTAAAACAAATCTATAATTAATATTTAAGTAGGAAGTGAAAAAAAAATGTCTGTAACACGGTAAGTTATTTTAAAAGACCAAAATAATTTATTAACATTAAATTTTACACATAAAAAGATGAATAAACCGAGAGATGTATGTTTGTTATTTTTCATACTCAAAGATGTGGAATCCGCAATTTATCTTCCATACATTTAAAAAAATATATATATTTTATGAATGAAAATGTGATTTAGACCGTTCCGAATTGATACCACGCTCTGAGCATCCAAATCGCGATATTTGATTCAGAACGACGTTCAGTGTCATATTCGTTCTAAGCGCTCTGAGCGCGATTCGGAATTAGGGGTTAGTATAAGTGATTGTGTGCCAAAGTTAAAAAAAAAACCTAATAATACTTAACTTTATTTCTGTGTGGTTACTTTTGTAAAATATAATCCACAATCGTTGGCGAGATCGGCTCCCGGCCGTATACTTAAGTGTTTATTACACTGCAGTGGCCAGTCCACCTCTAGCTACTTTTGTTCCTTCTTGCCCAATACCCCGAGTTTCTTTTTCGACTGGCCAATTTGCACTTTGCAACCAGACGTTTCCAGTGTTTCCCATTTCCGGCAAAGAATGCCCACTCTTAACGTAAATACGAAACTATAATGTAAAGTATTATCGCGATCGTATCCTCTCTGATGTGGTCAAAACTACGCTATAATGAAGCAAATTCACATTTAGCTATACTAAACGCAAGAAATATCACAAATAAATAATTGTGGTCCGACCAGAAGTCGAACCCGGTCCACGGGGATAGTACTCTTACTGAAATATGAAATGAAATAATTTATTTGTCAGAAACATGGTAGGTACGGGGATGTAAATTATTATATGTAATTATATCACATGCTTCGCTATTTCTAGCATACAAATATTTGTTTAGTCACTTGACTTTGTCGAGCTTAGTGTCTAGGTATTCTTTTGGCGAATAAAAACATTTATTAACCAGCATTTGTTTGACTCTTAATTTGAACAGTTTTAGTGTCAGCTCCCTAGTAACTGGAAGCTTATTAAAAATCTATACCTAATACTATCTGAAATACGTTTAATAGATATATTATTACTATTTAAATTTGTACATAACTCTTCCCTATGTTAAGTCCATATTTATAAGAAAAAAATAAGTAATTGTTTTAATAAACATTATTATTATTCTGCGGAGAACCTCAAATTGCGCAAATACGCCAACCTTTGTATCGGTTACGAATTTGCGCCGTTTGGGCTCGAGACGATGGGCCCATGGAAACCGTCAGCGAGGCACTTGTCCAAGGCGTTGTCAAAGCGGCTGACAGAAAGGTCTGGAGACAGGAAGGCTGGCAATTATTTCTGCCAACGTATTAGCCTCGCTATTCATAGGGAAATGTTGCCAGTCTCCTTGGGACTATCTCGGATGGGACATCTCTAGAGGACATTTTTTATTTATACCTAGTTTAGTTTATTTTTAATTTTATTATTTAGGTAGCTTTTAATTTATATTTAATGTAATAAAATATTGTAATTCTTTTATTATTCTTATTATTATTCCTTTTCATTCCTCAACCAGTTACCCTTGGCTAGGCTATTAGAAGTACAACGTCTACCAGCGTCTTTAAACATCTGATAGCCATATCGTTCCTGTAGAACAGTATAAACCACTATTAAAACTTACTTACCTTATGGTAAGTGGCGCGCAAAGTATATGAATGTTAGCAACTGAAATTTATTTATTTATTTATTTATTTATTTATATTTGGGTAACTTACAGCTATGATACATTTATGTGTTAATGTTTAAATTACAATAAAGCCAATTAACAGTTTCCACATTCAAATCAGATACTTATGCCTGGCATAAGTCCCTAACACTATGCCGGCTTGACTGGGCATGTCGGCAATTCGAGCCTGATCCCGAAACGTGTGGATTAACTTTACTGGTTTTTTCGGCACGAACGGTGGATACTTCCCCGCCCCAGCAGACAGGAAAAATTCCCCCTATCAGTCCGCCTACAACCTATTTGATGTTCTCGTATAAAAGTATCTGCCATTTGCAATGATGTCAAATCCATTCGACCCGTGACCACGGCTAATGTAACTTGGTGAAGGAGTATGTGTCTAAGATGAATCGCGTAAAGACCCGTTAAAATTATATTAATTTACCAGGTACATATGTTGCTGCGCAGGTTTGCTTGTTGTGTCTTTCTGAAGCATTTTAGCAAACCTTCTATACATGCAGCCTGTGGGCAAATTACCCACCATCAGTCCACCTACCACCTACTATTTTAATTTAATTCTTCAAGCGTCTTTTAACGTCTGATAAACACATCGTTCCTGGAGAACCAGAATAAAACACTGTTTATATAATGTTGTACTGTGTATTTTGTATTCGTCATGACAGCCCATAAAACACAGATATACTCGTATGTAAATAATAGGTAGTTATTATTATGTAGTATTAGTATGTATGTGTATATATTATATATTATAGTTGTCTATGTATGTTATTTTTTAATATTATTTATGTTTAACTTTAATATTTTATTTCTCTATTATTATATTATTATTATTATTATTAGATTAGTCTTGAAATTCAACGAGGAAATGCTGCCAGTGTTTTGGGTACCATGCCACTGGACAATGGCCTGGAGGAAATTTTTATATTATAAGGTATGTATAATTTTTTTTTTTTTTTTATATTACTCGTATATTTAATTTGTTATTTAGATTTAGTTTATTTTTTAGGTTAATTATTATATTGTAATTCTTTTATATTGTTTGTATATTACTTCGAATAAAAACCTTTATATTATATTTCTCTATTTGCACCGTACTCATATTTAAATGTCCCAATGTCCCAAAGGTTAACGGGAAGAGAATGTCTTGCGGCATTACGTTCGCCTTTTGTATAGATTTACAAAAAAGTTTTTAAATAAATAAAATAAATAACGCAGATTCCTAGACCTCTACTGTTGGAGATGGGTCTTTCAGTAATTTCTGGAAATTTCTACACTCCCTACGTTGGCCAGATGGGTTGGCCAAATTGACATTTAAGTAAAAAACTAATAAAATAGCTAAAGGCTAAAAACCTATTAGTAATTTTATTTAGCCGTAAACCTCATGGCGTCGTAAATTGTTCAGAAACCTTTTACCGCGACTAATTAAGAAGACCTGACGTAATTGCCATTGTTAAGTACATTTAATACCGTAGACATCATATAATGAGGACCGGCATAATGGAAGGGACTGAATCGGTCGTTAGAGGCTGGTTTCAATTGCCCCCATTGTTGGTCTTCGCACGCCGCTTGCATCAATACACCTACTTCGCTAAACTCGCGATCGCGCAACGTGTGGATACACTTTACTGGGTTTAGCGGCACGAATGGTGGATACTTCCCCGCCCCAGCTGACTGGGAAAATATCCCCCATCAGTCCGCCTACCACCTATTTGATGTTCTCGTATAAAAGTATGTGCCATTTGCAATGATTTATTATTTTATTTATTATTTTTCATGAAAATGTACATAACAGATTATACGTCTAAACAATACATATTTCATAACAACATTAAAACACGAGTGACTAGATGTGTGAATTAATATGTCTCCAAATACTTTAGGACAATGTTTTTACTTTCCACATCCGTTGATGTGAACACATCAAAATTCTCATCGGACTGCACGATTTTGTTCAATAAAACGATTGCACGGGGAACGGGGGCACTCTGGAGTAGATGTGTACGAGCACTCTCCTCAGCAAATAGCCGATGGCCGCGCGCGCGCAGGTACTTGTTAGGTACAAACAATGAAATTAATTTTAATATAGTAGGTAGATATATTTTACCTCAAAGAATATTTAATATATATAAGACTAGTGCTTTATTGCGTCTAACTTCTAAGGAGTTATAACGCAGCATACCTAATATAAATTATGTGGGATACAGAAAGGGGTAGTAACCATATGTCTTCTTGTGCATGGCTCTGAGAAATAGTTTCTGCACCTTTTCCACCATTAGTGTGTATGTACTTTCTTTTGGATTCCAAACTATGGCGTTGAATTCAAGAGAACTGCGGACATGTGAATTGTACAACACTGCCAGTGTACTCGGGTCAGTAAAGTCTCGCGCTTGTCGCATCACCCATCCTAAGTTTCTTCTAGCTCTTCCACACATTTTAATCATATGCGCATGGAAGGTCAGGTCACTGCTAAATAGTACTCCTAGATCTCTCACCTCATCACGGACACGTGTTAGCAAAGCATCAGTTAGTGTGTACTGGTGACAAATAGGACTATGATGTTAAATCCTGTCGACCCGTGACCACCTCCCCGTTATGTCGTACTGCAGGGACGTGGATACTGACAGTGGGTCTGGTCCACAAGGTCGTTCAGCGAGCTATGCTTGGTATTTCTGTGATGGATAGAATTCGAGATGTTGATTTATGTCAGGGAACCAAAGTTACTGACGTGAGCGACGACGCAGAATGGAAAAACCCGCCGTCAGATGGACGAATGAACTAATGAAGGTCGCTGGTGGCAGTTGGCTGACGGTTGCGAAAGTCTGCGTGCAGTGGCGAGCCTTGAAGAAGTCCTACATACTGCAGGGGAGAGACAAAAGCTAATGAAGATGATATTAATTTTATATTTTACTATCACTAGATTGTATAATACCTAAACATATAGAAATGATTTTCTAAACTCAGATTTATTATTATTATATCAGCTGTGTAACATTGACGTTGCTCTGCTGCAATCAACAAGCGCCTTCCTGAGCGGTACGATATTCATTTACTGCAAGACCTACGAAATCTTCTTGATACGACACAATCCAGAGCAACAACTGGTGCATATAATGCAGTGCAAAAATTAAAGTGCGATTCGTCCAGCACTCTTAATTTAAAATTTACTGTAACAAGTTGAGTGTTGTACTGATTCTATACTTAGCTCTTTTAACAGTACTTTCTCAGCATAATTCTTACAATTTAGGGCCACTAGATCGACTATAAATAAATAATATATTTGTACCTGTCCTTCTGAAGTAGATATATGTCTTCCTATGTGTTTGATAGTAAGTAAATTTCACATAAACTTCAAATGTGATTTAAAGTCATAAACTTATAATGTAAGTAACGAACATCGTTAAGTAACTTGATTAACTATTTAGGAGCAGGTGCACAAATAAAATTTACTATACAGGGTGGGTAAGTAATCTAACCCAATATATACAATATCGCAAGGAAAAACTTACTTAGATCATTCTGTATTTATCTCCAACTCCTTTGTAGTTTATGAAATGATCTTCATTTAAAAAACTGATCTATTCATACTTTACGACTTTATAACATCTAATAGGCCAACGACGACACTCTTTGTGTATCATTGGCCTATTAAGTTGCTTCGCTTAAAGGACTCCAGGTTATCATCATGATTACAGCCCCTAGAACACAGGATTCTAGACTACCACTGTTGGAGATGGGATTCCAGAAATATCTGGAGAATCTTTCCTACACTTGCCACGCTGATCTAGCGGTTATATCCGTGGATTTAGACTCGATAGTACCGTGTTAGATTCCTGTACGGGACACAATAATTAATTTAATTTATACGTGAACTGCGGTGGTGGCTAGGTTGTGAGAACGCGTTCCTCAAAGCCTACAAAGGTCGGTTTAAACTCACCGGGATGTACCAATGAGAAATACACTTTCCTTAAGTTCATTTGTCATAGATTTACAACACCACCGTTCACGCGCCTCGGAGAGCACGTTAAGCCGTCGGTCCCGGTTCCACTAATACCAACTTGTGGAATCGTTAATAAATTGACATCGTATCCTGGCCAAGCCGTCTGGCCAGCGTGGCGAGTGTAGGCCAAATTCTCCATATATATGCTATGGAAGGCCCAGCTCCAGCAGTGGAGGTCTAGGACGCTGTGTTCTAGGAGCTGTAATGAAATGAATGAAATACGTGATATTCCTCGCCAACCCGTCTGGCTAGCGTGGCGAGCGTAGGCCAAATTCTCCAGATATATCTTCTGGAAGGCCCATCTCCAACAGTGGAGGTCTAGGATGTGTGTTCTAGGGGCTGTAATGATGATATGTGATATTTCTCGAGTTTGGTGCGATAGAGACATTGACAAGCTTGCCACTTCTCATAATGGGCCTATAGTAAAAATGGATGTAAACCCACTTCGAAAAACCGTGGTTTCTAACTACCCCGAAAGGGATACAGTTGTGATGATACTATACTCGCTATGCTGGACGGCAACGTATTACTGGAGTCGGGACGGACGGCTTAACGTGCTCTACGAGGCACAGGAACGGTGGTGTTGTAAATCTATGACAAATGTACATAAGAAAAGTGTATTTCTCATTGGTACATGCCGGGGGGGTTTTAAGCGACCTTTGTAGGGTTTTGAGGAAAGCTTTCTTACAACTTAGCTGCCACCGCTCCAGGTTATAGGAATGAAGAAACAGCACGTAAGAGTCTACATTTTTACTACTGTAAAGGGATGCATATTTTAGCGTGTGTGTGTGGTTCAGTTGCAGAATAGAGAAGAAAAGATAAGGCTATGTCTATCGTCCACTATCCGAATCGCCCGCATCTGCAGGACAGCATCTGAAAGCATCTGTAAGGTACTTACCGGATTTCATATTTTACTATACAACAATATGCTTAAGAGAAGAAGGAACGGGTTAGTAATTGGTGCCTATAAAAAGGTCTAATAATAAATTGATAAGATATCATGCTGAGTACGCACACCCTTCTCACTTGTCGCCGGTGGACGCCAGCCTAATGGAACTCTACATCACGTGGACTTATATTGAAGGACCGATCACGTATATATAGTTAATAATATATAGCTATTTGTATAGGCAATATTAATTCCTGAGTTCAATCTGCGTGGGTAATGACATTCTCAAAGTTGAGCAAAAATACGTCTGCCTTGGACAGACTATCCATCAGAGAACCAAAGTAACTTATATAGCGGTAGGTGGTAGGCGGACTGATGGTGATAATTTTACCAGTCTGCCGGGGCGGCGAAGTATCCACCGTTCTTGCCGAATTGCCGTCATGCCCAGTCAAGCCGGCATAATGTTAGGGACTGATGTCAGCCATAACTCTGATTCCAGTTGCTAAGCTAACACCGCTATTTTATAGCCACGAATCTATATTTATGGACATGAATATTATTATTACTAGATTGTAAGCAGACACGGCCATTTTACGGCCACGAATTTATACTTAAGGACATACATGTTATTTATTTTATTTATTTAATACTTTATTGCACAAAGACAAAGGCGGGCTTTAATGCCGCAAGACATTTTATCATAGCCAACCATTGGGATAACTTTAAACACTTTACTGAAAAGTAGGTGCAAAAATAAAGGATAATAAAAAAATATATTTAATAACTAACTAGATGTATAAATATATAATATACTACGTACTAATACATACTTATATACTCGTATAAACCTACATACATACATAATAATATACTAAATGTTATTAGATTATAAGCTGACACGGCCTTTTTACAGCCACGAATTAAATTTTAAAATTTATTTTGTTATAAATAAGTACAAAAATGGCAACAATGTTATATTTATTATAAATTGTATTGCTGTTAGATTCGGTCCAGCCAAGCTTGTATTGTATAAATATATATGTATTGACAAAATCCAAGTGTTGTGTACTAACCTAAGGAAATAAATGATTTAATTTGATTTGATAATATTCATAGACCTCGCACGCCACTTACCATCAGGTGGGCAAGGTCACATTTCGTGCTAGTATAAAAAAGCTTGCAATATTAGTAAGGTAAAATGGCAATAGGCTGCACACGTCTCTCGCAGAACCGATATCCGTTGGAGACGGTGAAGTCCACGTACCTAAAGACGCAGAGTGGGACGATTCCCCGCCAAATCGACGGATGACCTGAAGAAGATCGCTGGTGGGGGCTGGATAAGATTGGTGGAAGATCGTGATAAAAGGTGAGCCTTGGGGGAGGCCTTGGACAGACATAGGCTGCTAATGTTAGTTAGAAATGAGTGTTAATCCTAAGAAAGAGATAGACTTAAATTAATGGTAGGTACCTTTGGCGGACGGGGTGGTCGCGCGGGGGGAGAGTGGTTAGCGCCTGCGCATCTTTTTTATGTACCTACTATAAATATTTATTATTAAGCTTTGAGAGTAATTGTCTCCGCCAACAAACTGTGGTTACAGTTTGGCGGGCTATTTAATAAGTTATATGTATTGGAAAGTAAATCAATGTATTTCTTTTTAATTTTTTTTAATAATATGTGATGTATATTAAGCTAGGATTCAAAGAACATATTTGTCAAAGGATAATGGGAAAAAATCCAAATCAGATTTAAAACACGTGTCATTCCAAGCGTCTAGCAGGAATAATATTATTTTTCGATGACGAGTTTCTTAAATATGTGGAGTTGACCTAGAATCATCAGAAAACAACATCTTCTATTTTAACCAAATTATTAATTTAGTTTTAAAAACGTTGTCATTTAATAATTTTAATTTGTTACGTAGTATTTAAATTTATGTTGTTGTTAAATTAATTTGAATACTAGGTAGTGGCTGAATAGGAGCCGTATCAACAATCTAAGTACTAAATAATTACTATATGTCAGATAATAAATTAAATAATAGTTTATAATCAAAGACTACGTGTTTGTGCCGTTTGCTGTAGAGTTTAGGCCCGTGGGGTCCAAACGCTAAAATATTTTTATAAAAACATCACCCCTCGTCAAATTGTCTGCTCTGGTGACAAGAGGGCTGGTTCTTTCCTTGTCCAGAGAATCAGCATTCAGCGCGAAAATGCGGCCAGTGTTCTTGCCACCATGCCGCGAGGATACGATTTATATTTAAATTAGGTTTTGTAAGTTGTAAATTATTTTTTAAATTTAAAATCTTTGTCATGTTAATAATCATTTTGATTTTAAAAGTAAAGTATTATCACGACCGATTCTCTTTCGGGGTAGTCCGAAACCACTCTTATCAAGAAGCGGATTCACAATTTTAATTTTGTGACAGTAAAAGTGCCGCCTCATCTTATAAACACCATTGTTACACAAACTAAAAGCAAATATGTTTTTCTTTCTTTTCTTTTATTTTTTATAATCTAATAAATAGTGTCTATATTTATTCTATAAATAAAGATTAAAAAGACGGTGTGGTAAGTCTGGTCCTCATAATAACGTCTATTGAGACGCCACATGAATCAATAACTGCTGACCGGCTCATTACAACGCGCTACGTTCAATCAACCATATTCACAGGATAATCCTCCCTCTGTCTTAGATTTAAGGGTTAGTTTCCTATATATTTGGATGGTTTATAAGGCTTTTAATCCAGAGAACCGTAATAAAAGTGTCAAAGTGTCCTTCCCGCAGCGTAATACGAAAGAAAGAGTGACGTTCAGTATTTTTACTGTCTTAAGAAAACCGGCATCAGTTTTGAGCGGTGGCGTGAATTGTTTTTTTTTTTCTTTTATTTATATTGCCCTTTACTTTTGTACGTACATTAGTTTATAATATATTTGTTTAATAAGGTAAAATTTAAATAATATATATATATATAACTAAAATAATATAAGTACTTTATAATTTCATCATTACAGCCCCTAGAACACTGCTGGAGGCCTTCCAGAACATACTTCTGTAGAATTTGGCCTACACATAATAATTATTTGAAAATATTTCTCAGAGCTATGTACAAGAAGGTTTATGCCACTATCTCTCTTTGTACCCTACGTCATTCATCCTAAGTATGCTTCACTTATAACTCCTTATATGTTAAAAGAAATAGGACCTTGATGCCTGTAAGGATGATGAAAATGATGATGAAACCGAACCCGAAATCTGAATTCCGAAGTTGATTTATCAACGGACTTGAATACCGCTGAGTCACGACGGGTAAAACAAATAACAATTTGAAGTAATCGAGATTAAACTTTGAGATATAATTGAAATCTTACTTCTTTGAGAAATACATTTGTAACGAAACTCATCCGATTAGGCAAATTCTTAACAGCAAAGAATTTCCGTAATTGTATTTGGAGAGTTTTCTTTGATCTTTGACAGCCGGCGGCACAATAAAACCGCCAGGAAAGTCGAAATATAAAGAAATACGGTGAATATAAATGAAACAATAATTTAGGTGAAAGACACACAAGAGACAAGACGCTGTGCGGTGTTTTTTTTTTAAATGGTACTTGCACTCTTCTTCTTCTTAGTCGCTACATTCTTGGCAGAGTGGTCGTGGTCGTCACTTGAGTGTCAGTGGCACGCTTAACAAGCCGTCGCCACTCGTCTCGAACTGCAGCCTTCCTGGAGCACTCATGTAGGGGGTGATCCATTGCTGCTTTAACCTGGTCAGTCCATCTCATCGGAGACCTACCACGCATTCTCTTGCCATCGACTTTTCCCTGAACTACAAGGCCCTCAATGGATGTATCTCCACGCCGCGACACGTGTCCAAAGAAAGTGAGAATGCGTGATTGCACGATTGAGGAAAGGCGTTGTCCTATCTCTAGTGCCCAACATTCTCCGCCATCTCCGGTACTTGCACTATATGAGATTAGAGTGTTATGTTTTTTAAAAAATGTGGTACTTGGACTCCATGAGTTTCTACACAAATATGTAAATATTTAATATACTTGCGTTTTAATATTTTCCGCCGCGGGGTAATGAAGTGGGGTTATGTGCTGTTCCCCCTGAGGTGCGTATGGTTCGAGACGATGTGGGCAAATCGCCTGGCCAAGGATTTGTCAAGAAAGATCTGGAGACAGGAAGGATGGCAATTATTTCCGCAAACCTATTGGCCTCGCATAGAGGGGAAATGTTGCTAGTCTCCTTGGGACTAGCTTTGATTGGACTTATCTAGAGGCAATTTTTATTTATACTTTAATGGTTTACCAGGTTTAGCTTTTATTTAATTTATTTTTCGTACTCGTAGATGCATAGGTACCGGGTTCGGTTCCTGGTCGAAACACAATCATTTATTTGTGATTTATATCGATATTGGTACGCTAGGGATATAGATCAAGCCACTTGTCATGATGGGCCTATAGTAAATTTGGTTATATATGAATCCGCTTCTCTAAAAAGCGTGGTTTCTGACCACCCCGAAAGGGATACGGTCATGATGATGATAGTATTTTTTTATTATTTCATTAGTTTAAAATTTATATTTATTTATTTCAAATCAATATGTTAGATTTATTTATTTATAAACTTTATTGTAAATCTATACAAAAGGAGAACTTAATGCCGCAAGACATTCTCTTCCCGTTAACCTTTGGGACATTGGGACATTTAAATTTGAGTACGGTGCAAATAGAGAAATAAAATAATAAAATTAAACATAAATGATATTAAAAGTTAACACATAGACAACTCTAATATATATACATATATAATATATACACATACATACTATTTTGTATGTGTATATAGTGTAGTTGGTTTGGCTGTCAGAGAATGCCTAGCGGCATTAAGTCCGCCTTTGTACATAGTGCAATAAAGTTTATAAATAAATAAATTACTAATACTACATAAATAAAATACAATAAAATATAATTATACATAAATACCTTAATATTACCTACAGTAGATTAAAGTCAGTAAAAGTTTAGCTTTAAGTTAAGATTTCTCTATAACGAAACAATAATGTAGCATTTATTTATATAAACCTCGTAACCTAAGCAAAGAAAAATACAAATTCGTTTCTAGTCATTTATCATCTTGAACCGGCATCCAAATCCTGACAAAGCCGGTGGTCGCTGTAGACAACACATAACAAACAGCTTCTGGAAGTGCAAATGCACAAATGCCGTGTGGTCGCGCCTATCCATATATCATTGTCGAATCTGATTTACGTGTTTCGCGACTCATATTTCCTAACGCCTTCTGACTGCTGTGTCTGCTATTTCAAATTGCTGGCGATGCGGACTAGACTATATTTTTCTATGACGTATATATTTTTATTACTTACTATATCTGCTGACGGAAACATATTTATTTTAATACTTATCACAACATGTGCCACCGCGTTCACGTAAAAGTAAGATTTACGCCTGCTGTTTCTGCTATTTCAAATTGCTGGCGATGCGGACTAGACTATCTCTTTATATGACATACTAGCTGTTTGACCCGGCTTCGCTCGTGTAGTAATCTGGTCATCATGTGCCATCGATTTGGTAGATGTGGCAAATGACATAAAGACTATATAGGTACTTTAGTTGAAAAGAGGTATATGCCATTTGAAAGACAAAACTCTACCAATTTATGTTTCAAAGTTATTTAAATATTGTTATGGGTAAACTATAAAAGGTAGACATATGCTCTCGCGGACTTTTTTAAAAATAATGTTAAGATGAACAATTCATCCATAGAGCATTTTTGTATAACTTTAACTATATGCTCAGCGCACGCCACGGAAGGCCTCAGAAACGATACTTTTCCCCCGTTTTTAAAACATTTTCGGTTACTGCTCCACAACTATAGGACCTAGCGTGATATTATATAGCCTATGTTACTTCTAAATAATGCAGCTTTCTAATGGTGAAAAAAATATTGCAATCGGTCCAGTAGTTTTTGAGTTTATTCATTACAAACATACAAAAATACAAAAATACAAAAATACAAATCTTTCCTCTTTATAATATTAGTATAGAGTATAGATAGATATATTTTATTACTTACTATATCTACTGACGGAAACATATTAATTTTAATATTTCTATACTTAGCACCACATGTGTCCTACAAGTAAAGTAGTTCAAGATTATACAATGACAACATACAAGATTGTGATTTATTTATATATGCGTTACCAGCCTTTAAAAAACATATTACAACTGCCTCCGTGGCCTAGCGGTCAAGTCCGTGGATTTAGACTCGGAGGTACCGGGTTCGATTCCTGGTCGGGACACAAAAATATTTAATAATGTAAATAAATACATTTAATTAATATTTAATTTATTTATGATATTTCTTGAGTTTGGTATGCTGGAGACATCTACGAGCTTGCCACTTGTCATAATTGGCCTATAGTAAAGTTGGCTAAATGTGAATCCGTTTATAAGCGTGGTTTCTGACCACCCCGAAAGGGAAACGGTCGTGATGATACTTTACTTTACTTTTTACAATAAAACAATGTCAGAGCGTGGACGCTAAATGCAGAGGGCCTAACACCTAAGTCGAAGCTCTGAGCAAATATATAAACCTAACACTATCCATCCATCCTGGAGAAACTGGATATAGGACATATGTATTAGTATACTGATATTACAGTATATATATATGGATTTTATCATACTATTAATATTTCATTCATTACATCTATAAATGTTCTAATTTGTCCCCAAGGTTTGGCTGTCAGAAAATGTCTACGGGCATTTCCGCCTTTGTACTTTGTGCAATAAAGTTTTTAAATAAATAAATAAAGTTGGCTAAATGTAAATCCGATTCTTTATAAACGTGGTTTCTGACCACGCCGAAAGGGAAACGGTCGTGATGATACTTTTACATACCATAAAGTACTTGGAGCCATATTAATTCGCACATCTAGTCGTGTTTGAATTTTGTTATGAAATATGTATTGTTTAGACGTATAATCTGTTATGTACTTACATTTTCATGAAAATAAATAAATAATTTAATGTATGGAAACTATAGGTATTTAAGTCAAAAATATATTTGGTTTTATTATAAAATTACTGTATGTTTCCTGAATTAAATAAATAAATTAAAAAATGCGCGGAGCGTATCGGCACCGGCAAAATATTCTCGCCGACAATTATTAACGCTCCGTGCATGGTACGCGACGGTACGGGTCGGCGACGGAACGGTCTAGTGGACGTAGTCTCATGCTTTTCTATACAAAGTTTTTTTTTTGTCTGTTACGTTCCTATTACGGTCATGGTATGATAAGGTGTAGTGGGCAGACTCCTTAAAAATTCAAACGAAATGGATTGAGGTAGTATTGTGGAATCGAAATATTTTAAGTTATTTCAAGAGTTGCTTTGCAAAAGGAATTACCATTTCGTATTTCTTTGTAGGAAAAGTTATTAATGTAAATTGAAATGGTTTTTGGTCCGTCATTAAAAAGATGTTTATCTTGAGATGCCATCTGATGAGGACCTTTAATAACATTTTATGTTATTCCAGTGGCTGCTCCTACCAATTTTTCTTTACGTTTTGTCCCTTGAAGGAAATTACGGAAACATTTCATCGCAAATTCTTCTTTCGAGTAATTTTCCACTCGACAAAAAATATTAAAGTAGGTCGTCTGCGTAATTGTACGTATGTATGTATATTTAGGAAACAGTAGTGTACAGTAACGATATTATTGCAATTGTGGTTTAGCGGATAAAGAATATCAATATAGAAGTGCTGGTCCATAAAAGTACAAAGTAAAAAATCTTAATGCTTCACGGAGTATGGGAACCAGCGAGGAAAGCGTTTTTTGATGTTCGCATTGTTAATGCTGACGCAACCTCGTACGGAACCCGTACCTGGGGAAGCATCTCCCAAACTCATTCACACGAGAAACACCGTAAATATGACAGGGCAGCAGAAGATCTCAGAGCTTCATTTACGCCTTTGGTTATCTCGTGTGATGGCTCATTAAGTGCTGAGTACGCGGCTTTTGTCATAAAGACCGCTTTACGGCTTCCAGAAAAATGGCAGAAGCCATTCTCACAAGTTGCAGGCTGGCTAAAAGCTAAAATACAAATTTATGTAATAAGGGCAATAAGCTTAAGGATCAGAGGAACAAGAAAGCGAGTGAGATGGATAGGATGTGAGGATGGAGCAGGTATGTTTGAAGGAACGAATGAATGATTAAATGTGAATGAATGTAAGATGATTTTATAAATTTAGTTTTCTGTTTTTTTTTTTAGTTATTATTGTTATTTTGTTGAAATATATATTAATTTACTTCGAATATATACAAAGTAAAAAATAACATAATGAAAAAGGTAAGTGAAACGTGTTAGTAACACCAATAAATCTCTGGTTTGCACACTAGGACATCCTGTCATGTGAGGACTAGCTTAAGTAGAGGTGATCTTTAGTATTAATTATTAAACGACAAAAACATGTTAGAATCAATCAATTGTTATTGTGTTTTATTTTGGCCACTTAAAGGCCCAATTAATGGATACTGTAATAGCATGTGGTGGTTGCCTGTAATTGGTGCAGCATCTGTGTTTGCGCCTTATCATATTTAAAAACAACTTTAAGGTTGTCTATTTATAGTCTATTAATTTTGTATATCGCCATACCCATCCTTTATCCCTCTCATACGCACTAGCGGAAGGGTGTGCCTATCTCGTTCTAAAACCTGCGAGATATTTCCGAACGCACCTTGCGCATGGGAAGAAAGTGAATATTATTGAACGCGACCCAGCTGTCAGAAGCGTCAGTAAAATGTGCCAAGGTCATTGCTTGCACAGAATTTGAAGAAGAGACATCAACCGCTCGCAATTTCGAAATTGCGAGAAAAGAAGCCTGCCCGCGGCCAGCAGCAACCTGGCGACCCAAGGAAAGCCCAAGACCACCTGCAGCGAATACAAGTAAGTGCGTGTGAGCGTCCAGCCCCTTCATACAGTCCACTATTATAATTTATTAATTTTTGCTCTTTTTCACGCCCGTCCAATCTGGTTTCTGTCTTAGTTGGTCAGTAAAAATGAAAAATAAGTATGAAAAATGTAAAAAAAGTAATTATCTTGTCTATCATCATCACTCGTTGCATTTTAATTTGAAAGAGTCGTGATTGTGTGCCTATATTTGCTATAAGTATTCAGGTCAACCGGAGCGTGCAATGGCTGGAGTGGTATAAAAACGAAACAATGGTCGGGAAATGAAGACCAGTAGCAGAGGGACGGATGTGTGCAGAGACACCGTTTGCGAGAATTGCTATGTTAAGCTTTTTCATAGTGATATGCGAGGAAATATCACCAATGGTATCACTTTATCTTCCTGTGCTTATAGCGTATATCATATCGATTAATCTTATACATAATTATTATTGACGTAACCTTATTGAGATTTTTATATACATTTTCTACACCTTAATTTAGTAAATTATTTACATTGAAATTAAATCAGATAATATTTTTTTTCTTGTGCTAGAAGTGCTGGCCGCACACGTTCAATTTATTGTTCTTAAATTAGCAGAGGTTTTTGCGTTTTGTCGACTTTCGGGTTGCAAATGGGCATGTAGTCTATCTTAATTCTGACTTGTCTGGTGGGTTACCGCTGTACCAGGTATTGTAATTTCATAGGTACTGATAACTAAATTTTAAAAGTCATTAATTGATTGTTGTGGTGCATTTCTGTATATGTTTTATTTTGTAAATCTGATATAGCTGAGTTTTCCTTGCAGATTCCTTTCTCAGACAGATTAAACATTATCAGGTCACTGCTAAGCTGCTGGTCTTTTGCTAACAGCTTACTTATTGGACCACTTTGCTGCTTAGTCTTAGAATTCAAAATAATTAAATTAATGACGTTGCATAAATGCCTGTAATAGGTTTACGCAAATAAAGATATTTTAACTTTGACTTTGACTTTTGACTTTGACACTTGTGCGGATCGATGGCAAGAGATCCGACGGAATGACTGTTGCGACGTGTGTAGATTACATTAGCTTATCTCACATGCAGGTGACCTCGTCAGGCGCGGGAAGTGCGGCGTCTTCTGCTGAGAACCTCAAGTTGCGCAATTATGCCAACCTTTGGTACCGGTTATGAATTTGCGCCAGCCCATTTGTTAGCAAGGCACCTGGCCAAGGAGTTGTCTAAGCGGCTAAGTCTAAAAACAGGAATGCTGGAAATTATTTCTGCCAACGTATTAGCCTCGCTATACAGAATGGAAATGTTACCAGTCTCATTGGAACTATCTCGGATGGGACGTCTCTAAAAGATATTTTTTATTTATACCTAATTTAGTTTATTTTTAATTGTATTATTTAGGTAGCTTTTAACTTATATTTAATATATATTAATTTACTTTTAATATTTATTTTGGACATATAATATTACTTAGATATTTACTTTAAATTGTGGCTTGGTTGTGAGAACGCTTTTCTTAAAATCCTGAAAAGTTCGGTTCGAATCCCGACATGTTCCAATGAGAAATATACTTTACTTACGTACTTTTGCCATAGATTTCAACACCACCACTCACGTGCCTCGGAGAGCACGTTAAGCCGTCGGTCCTGGTTCCACTAATACCCTCATCACCAACACGTCTAGACGAATAGAATAGAAAGAATGTCGGCCAACTTCTGTAAATATATGTTTTGATTTTTTTTTTTTTTTTAAGTTAAATCCAATGTTCTTGCCGCAGCAAGGTATATAGAAGAGGCGGGGAATTCGTGCTGGCCTTTAGGGTACAAACTGTGCTCGTGAAATCCTGAGTTAAGCAAATAGTTGCTTTTTAAGTGCAATTGGGTATTTACCATAAGCTCGGTTATGTTAAACTCTAGCGGAAATTTATTATTTTGCATCGTTGTTAGAATATAAAAAAGTGGTCTAAAGTCACATTTTCATTAAAAGGGAGAGAAGAGTGATAAGCAGAGATTTATAGCAGACTGCACGAATTGGACTACAGACCCAACGGACTACCATAAATCCAAAGTGATGAAGGAAAAACTTGAGAACTTTTTGTGCAAAATGTTTTTTCTTTTCGGTAATTGCTCGAGTGGGAGTCTTCATGTCTATATAATGCTGTCGGAATTACGCCTTCTCGGATTTAGGCCGCTTTTGTAATTTGCATTTCATTTTGCGTTAAGCTATAGGTACACGTTTATGTATGTGTGTTTGTTTCGGCGGAGATATTTTCTTCTTTGTTATGAAAAAAATGTTTTAATTTAAAAAAGTTTCGGTTCTTTGGCAACAACCTTGAAGGCAGCTGGGTCGTGCTAAATAGCCTGTTACAGTTTGTAACACAGAACAGACGAAACGTGTAGACTCTTTAGATGGCAAAAATTGGTGTAACTATTTTTAAACTTAAGCTATATTTGTGTTGGTTGGTTCAAACAAAAATTGGAATACATACCTTAAGGAAAAATATTGAAAACTTACTATGCAAAATGTTTGTTTTTTATTTTTGATAATTAAAAGGTTAAGATTATTTGCCAACAATCTAGAAGACAGCTGGGTCGTGCTAAATAGCCTGATACAGTTTGTAAAATTTTAAAAAAAATTAAACGCTTCCCTTAAAATCCTACAAAGGTCGGTTCAAACCTCCCTAGCATGTACCAATGAGAAATACACTTTTCTTACGTACATTTGTCATAGATTTACAACATCACCGTTCCCGTGCCTCGGAGAGCACGTTAAGCCGTCGGTCCCGGTTCCACTAATACCAACTTGTGGAATCGTAAATAAATTGTCATTAAAAATTGACATCAGATCCACGCCAACCCGTCTGGACAGCGTGTCGAGTGCAAGCCAAATTGTCCAGAAATATGTTCTGGAAGGCCCATCTTCAGCAGTTGAGATCTAGGATGCTGTGTTATAGTAGCTGTAATGATGATTAGTAGATTTATATTTATTTATTATTTCTTCAACGAAATTAACAATATTACAGATTTGGGATAGTCGTTTCTCAATTGTGTTAGTAATTTAATTTTTCTACTAGTTCTTTACTGTGCTGTATTTTGTATTTAGTAAATATGCACGCTTATTTACATTTAGTGTTTAGAAGCACTAAACGTTTTAGCAATCGCTCTATATTTACTAATGAATATTTACTTTCGAAATTGCTCTGCTTAGATATGATTCAATCATTAACAAGTCTAATGATTAAAGAAACAGTCTTCTCGTTTTCCTTTGGTTATCTTGTAATAAATTGGATATAATTAGCACTAAAATAATAACAAATACAAATAAATATATAAACAAACACAAAACAGTTCGGTAATCATGTATGGACTAACAGGTAATAATCCATATAAATGTTATAATAACATTATTGCCATACGCAAGTTAATTGTAACTTAATAACTACCTTATATAAGATCGTGACTGTAAATAGACCGTGTCAACTAAATATAAATTTGTGGCTGTAAGCGGCCCGTGTTACCTTATAGTGTAAATAATAATATGTCATTTAAACATATATTCATGGCTGTAAAAGGACCGTGTCATCTTATATTCTAATTAATCATTTTCATTACAGCCCCTAGAACACAGCGTCCTAGAACTCCACTGCTGGAGATGGGCCTTCCGGAACTCGAAAATTTGGCCCACACTCGCCACGCTGGCCAGACGGCTATACGGAATATATGGGAATATAAATTATTATTAACATTAATTTATATTCGTAGCTGTAAAAAGGCCGTGTTACCTTACAAGCTAAGTAAAATAATAATATACTAATAAAATAACTTAAATTTAAATTCGTGGCTGTAAAATTCTCTATTATTAATTAACTAATAACCTTACTATAAAAATTTAGTGAATAGAACCAAATAAAATTACTTAAAATTAGAACAACGCAAAAACAAGGTACGACGACTACATACCTTATTTTGTTGATAAGATCTCTAAATAAAGTCGCCCCAAGTTAATCATGAACTTCAAACTTATTTACATAATGTTGCGTTTCATCCGAGAAACTCCACGATGGAAATCTCCGCCATGAAGGTTAGTACACGAAACTTTTCTTTTCTTTTAGAATATCCGCCCTTTATGTATGGAAATTATTTTATATATATTTTTTGTTATCTGTTAAAATATATATAACCTATAATACTGGCAGTAGGCCTGACACATCTGCGGTAGAACCAACGCTAGCAAACGGGTTCTAGTGTAGCGACCACGTACGGAGAGAAGAGTGGGATAACCGCCAGATAGACGGATGACCTAAAGAAGTTTGCTGGTGGGGTTAAATAAGTGTGGCAAGAGATCGCGTTAAGTGATAATCCTTAGGGGAGACCTACATCCAGCAGTGGAGAGATACAGGTTAATAATAATGATGATGACGGTTAGGTACAAATCCGAAAAGATAAAGATTGCCAATATTTACCAATGACTATTACAACTTTGTCGTATAATACCAAAACTTTGGATGTTACAAATATTAATCTATAAAATTAGGTATTCAATGTGACTATAGTATCCATTTAGGAGTGCATTTGGATGCAATCAAACGAACAATGAAGAAAAGATAACGCCGCCGGCTTAAACCCTTCGTTAAGAAATCCTGAGACACAAATGAAGACTGTAAGAACACACAAGTGTAATCTTACATTAAACTATCTTTATATAAAATTAAATGTCTATAAATCAACAAACATTCCTAATTTACGCGCACAATTTGTGCCTTTTTATTATTACGCTTGTGTAAGCAAACGATTTAATTACATGGAATGTATTGGACGCATTGTTACAAAAACCGGGCCTCGTTTCACGGATAATCGAGTTCTGAATCGATGTATAACCCATACAGATACATTTTGCAATTTTACGCTGACTGTAAAGTTCAGGGGGATTAATGAACTTGGTTACTTTTATTGGTGAATGTGCAGTAAAACGGCTCTGAAATGGGAATGTATGGCTTCGAATCGATTTTATTCGAATTTGAGGAACATTTCAATGGGTGCCCTAACCTACAGCTCTTTTCATTGATTACAAAAAGACCTTTAATACTCTTGATCAGGCAATAAAAGGCTGAGCAATTAGAGATACTAATACAAATAAATGGCTTAACCACATAATGACGGGCATAACTTTTTTTATCTACGAGTATATACTTTCTATGGAACAGAATCATATAATTATCATCAATTAAGGTGTTTCTACAGGATGAATTAATGGTCCACTGGTGTATATGATGTATGTTAAATTTTACTAACCGCATTTTCCCTCTTATAATATATTTATAATAAAATAATGTCTTTTATCAAAGTAAATTGATATTCATTAAATATAAATTAAAAATTACCTAAATAATAAAATTAAAAATAATCTAAACTATAAATAAAAATGTCCTCTAGAGACGTCCCATCCGCGATAGGCCCAAGGAGACTGGCAACGTTTCCCCTCTGTATAGTGAGGCTAATACGTTGGCAGAAATAATTGCCAGCCTTCCTGTCTTTAACTTTTCCGTAAGCCGCTTTGTAATATATTCATATGTTGTACAAACACTATATGTAAACACAACGAGATCAAATAAGATAGAGCGGGCTATTTGGTTGCTATTTTAATAAAAAAATCACATAACGTTTGGTTTCATACACTGTTTTGTTATTATATTTAAATGTCAATAGTGTTTATTTATAAAAGTATACATTATTTATTTATCGTACATACTACCTTGTTTTGATTTTTGTATGAATTATATAGGAAGCAATTGATATCCTAAATTGATAATTGTACATTTAAACAAATTTTATTGTATTTTATTATATAATAGGCAATCAGCTCAGTATAAGCTGCAAATTCAACATCTTACAGCCTCTAGAACTCCTAGACCTCCACCGTTGGAGATTGGGCCTTCCAGAACATATATATGGAGAATATGGCCTACACCCGCCACGATGGACAGACGGGTTGGCGAGGATCAGATGTAAATTTTAATGTCAATTTGGTAACAGATATTTGTAAGTATTTAGTTTTATATTAATTAGGTTTATCTTTTAGTTTATTTAATTTAAGGTTTTGTTTAGTTTATTTTTAATTTTATTGTTTAGGTAGCTTGTAATTTATATTTGTTGTTTGTATTTGTGTATCTTACTTCGAATAAAATAGTATATATTTTCTGGAAAAAATAAATAATAATAATAATATAATTCAAATGTTCTTACATAATATGATGAATTTCAAATATCTAACTTATATTTGAAATTTGTTAACGATTCCATAAGTTAGTATTATTGGAACCGGGACCGACTGCTTAACGTGCTCTTCGACGTGGTAAAGAAGACAAATTCTAAGCATTCAATGGATTCACCGTGCCGGTCCATCGTGTATGGGCAAGAGATGAGAAGAATGGTATCTCTAAATCCATGAAAAATGAAAATAAGAAAAGTTTATTTCTCGTTGGTATATGCCAGGGGGGTTTAAACCCACCTTTGTTGAGTTTTAAGGAAACCGAGCCACCACCGCTATTTTGTCAATATTTTTTACTAAATAAATATAGAATACATACATACATATATATTTTCACGCGAAATCCCTTGCGGGGTAGGCAGAGACAATCGAGCGCCATTTGACTCGATCGCGACATACATCTTTCGCTTCATCGACATTCATCAACCTCTTCTTACATGCCCTTTTGTTACGAAGGTTTTTTAATGCACCTTCAGTCAGTGTTTTATTTATTTGATCGTGATATGTGAGTCTCGGTCTGCCAGGGCTTCTTTTACCCACAACTTTCGCATTATATACCTGGTTCGTTTCCTGGTTTCAACATGCCCGAACCATCGTAGCATGCTTTTCCTTATTTTTGTCCCTATGCTATCTTTTATACCTACTATTTTTCGTATTTCGACGTTACGTATGCGGTCCGCCAAAAATATAGAATGAAATTAAAAAACATTGTGTAAGTGTTCATTAAAACAAGCTATTAATTCCTCGCCTAATAGTGGCATGCATTAGTGCAGGCTGTCCCCAACACTGGAGACTAATAAAAGGGTACTCACCCCTTTCACTTAGGTAACACCCCACCTTCATCACGTGCAATGCAAATTACAACTGCGCAGTCAACTTCAAAGGTCACCTTTTATTTATAAAAAATATATGACAAAGTTTTTAGGTTTTTTTGTGCAATAAAGAGTGCGTAGTTTAAACTGTAGCCATCAACGCAAACACTTTTTTTGCGTACATTTGTCATAGATTTACAAAAACACCGCTCCCGTGCCATCCCCTCCAGCTAACATTCATATGTTAACAACTGGAATCAGACACATGACTGACATTAGTCCCTAACACTATGACGGCTTAAATGAGGTAATTCGAGCCTAATTCCGAAACGTGTGGATACACTTTACTGGGTTAATCGGCACGAACGGTGGATATCTCCCCGATGGTGGTAATTTGCCCAATCTGCTGGAGATTGGGCAAATTACCACCATCAGTCCGCCTACCACCTATTTGTTGTTCTCAATAAAAGTATGTGCCATTTGCAATGATGTCAAATGCCATTTTTTTATTTTAAGGAGAACCAATATTGTAAGCTTGCCATGGTGGTATTTATATAAAATAACACCGCTTGAAACAAGACTTACATCCCAGTTATAAGCTGGTATTTTTACCTTTATATTCTATTGAAAGAGCAAACACCAAACAAGGTCAGAGTACTTTACTTAATAAAGACCTTATGCTAATTTTAATTAGACCTGTCGCTGGCAATTTTCTTATTAAATTTGCCCAAAATCAACATGTTTGCGTTTGTTAAGGATTATATCGTCATGATCGTAGAACAGTGACGGATCTGCTATATTTAAAATTTTCATGGCGGCCATTCAACTGTCATTTCGACTGTTTTTTTGTCACTTTTTAAGTCTCATAATAAGTGCAAACCTTCTAGATTTCATTTTGGAACCCTTTCTAATATTTGCACTATAAATTACAGACCACAAACAATATAAAACTATATATAAATATATATGCAAAATTATGGGTATTTTTTTAAATCCGACACTGTTCTACGATCATGACGATATTATTTAATCAATTTAGTGTAACCCTCGCATTATTACGCTAGGCGTCGATTGTACAAGCTGACCTTCTAAAAAATCTGGTACATTCGACGCCATTTTTAACTTTAATCGTGACGATTATATGTTTAAAAAAATAAGACTAACATTATAAACAAACTAAGCATTATGAAAAAAAAAAAACGTTTCTTTGACCTACATGCAGACAAACGAAATCTGTCTACATTATAAAATATATAAATTTTTCTTCCTATTTTTTTAATATTTCTTTCATTGCACCTATAATAGTTTAAATTTGTCCCCAAGGTTTGGCTGTCAGAAAATATCTACGGGCATTAAGTCCGCTTTGTACTTCGTGCAATAAAGTTTTAAATAAATAAATGAGCAAACAAGACGTATTAATGGGGCACGAACAGCAGCGTTAGTGTGGGCTGCACCAGTTACAAACAGGCGATGCTGGCACACGTCGCGCTGTGTGTTCGTGGAAATTCGGTAATAGAGTTTACTGTTTAGATCAATACAGTAATATTTTTTTATTGCATAACCCATGAAGTGTCATGGCATCCAACAGGATGCGTTGATTTGTCCTACCATATACCTATCCAAAAGCAGTTCATACCGGGATCGAAGGCTTCTATATTGTACATCATTATCAGTTTGTGTCTCTCCACTGCTGGATATATGCTTCCCCCAAGGCTCGCCGTTTCACACGATCTCCCCCAGCTATCTTATTCAAGTCATCCGTCCATCTGCGTCTTTCCGTACGTGATCTCCACTCCAAAACCCGTCTACTCCATTGTTCTGCGACAGACGTAACCAGCCCATTGCAACTTAAGCTTACTAATTAGGCTATATCGTTAAATTTGGCTCTCCGACCGAAGATAACCCGCTGAGCGACCTTAAATTTGTAGACCAGACCCACTGTCAGTGTCCACGTTTCTGCTCCGTACGACAGTACTCGAAGAACGCACTGGTTGAATACTCTCGTCTTCAAACGCTGAGGTATATTTCGTCTGGCTTCTTTGCTGAAGTTGGCTACGCCTGATTGTATAATCTGTCCAAGGTAGACATATTTTTGCACAACTTCGAGAATTTACCTATGCAGATTGAAATCGGTACGATGGACGTTAAAGATGATTTTTGTCTTGTCCAAGTTATTATGAGGCCAAACTGCTGAGACGCTACGTTTAAGTCATTTAGCATTCCGCTAAGATCCTCCAGCAAGCGATATTGTACAGTACGATGAAACTTATGCTGCACTCGCTCAAGTAAGACAGTATACTTATCATAGATCGGTAGTATTTATATAGTGATGAGGGATGAAAGTAGAAAGAATAAAAACAAACAAAAAAAACAAGCTTCATAGATAGACACTCTGAACACCTTTGAAAAATACATCTACTTTTCTAAGAACACAGTCGAGAGGCTCTCGTGTTTTCGGCACGTCCGTTTGGACTTTTGTTTGGACTTTTACGGCGACTTGTCCCGATGATAAGTGGATTGAACTGCTCCCATGCTCTAGCATTCTTGTTCCAAATTTAAACATTGTCTTTTTAAAATGGACTTTATTGCTGAAAGCTCTTTCGATCCAGCTCTTTATTTATTTATTAAAAACTTTATTGTTTAATACAACAGGCGTATGTAATGCCGCTTGGCATTTTCTTACCATCAACCTTCGGGACAAAATCTAAGTTTAGGCATGGAAAAATAAAAAAAACACAAAAAATAAAATACAAATAATTAAATCACTTATTAGTACTAGTTAAATTAAATATATGAAAAACATCATAAAAATAATAATACTTAAACTACATAAATAATTAGTCTTACATACACTACGTAAACGGGAAATATATACTTATATACACAATCATATGCAAACTACAATACACTTACTACAACAAATAATTTAAAATATAACATTATACGAATAATAAATAAATCGAGTAATACTTATTGCAATTTTAAAAAGTGGGCGAATACTTGTCTTTTAAATATGACTCAGTTTGGCGCTTGCCGAATATTTAAAGGTAGGTCATTCCATTCCATTTATTTTATCTTTTTAAACTTTATAATAGGTCTAATATAAAAACGTTTATTTAATTATTTATTTATTTAATACTTTATTGTACAAAGACAAAGGCGGGATTTAATGCCTCAAGACATTTTATCATAGCCATTGCGAAAACTTTAAACCATTTACTGGAAAGTAGGTGCTGAAATATTAAATATAAATATCAAAAGTATTATTTAATAACTAGCCACATACATACAACTTCATATACATACATACAAATATACATATAATAAACTAAATACTAATACATAAACCTACACAGAAAATGTCTACGGGCATTAAGTCCACTTTGTACTTCGTGCAATAAAGTTTTAAATAAATAAATGAGCAAACAAGACGTATTAATGGGGCACGAACAGCAGCGTTAGTGTGGGCTGCACCAGTTACAAACAGGCGATGCTGGCACACGTCGCGCTGTGGGTTCGTGGAAATTCGGTAATAGAGTTTACTGTTTAGATCAATACAGTAATATTTTTTTATTGCATAACCCATGAAGTGTCATGGCATCCAACAGGATGCGTTGATTTGCCCTACCATATACCTATCCAAAAGCAGTTCATACGAAAACCGGGATCGAAGGCTTCTATATTGTATATACATAAACCTACACAGAAAATGTCTACGGGCATTAAGTCCACTTTGTACTTCGTGCAATAAAGTTTTAAATAATAATAAATAAATAATAAATATTTCCAGACAGGTCACACAGCGCCATCTAGTTTCCGTGGTAAGCTACGACGCTTGTGTTACGGAAACTAGATGGTTGATAAACTACATATTATACTTTTTTATTTTGTAAATATATACATATAAACACCCAGACCGAGACAAATTATACAATGTACAACTTGCCCCCGGTGGGAATCGAACCCACGACCTCCCGAGTTCACGGCAACGTTTGTTACCACTAGACCACGGAGGCGGTCGAATAAATAGATATATAATATACTTACAAATTTTGTTGGGAAATGAAATGCGAATAGACCATTTTTTTTAAATAGCGACACCAGATCGCCTGATGTTAGGTTAACGTTGCCTCAATACCAATCTAAATTCAGAAAGTCGCACCTTGATTGGTTGATCGATTGGTTGATTCGTACTGCACCTCCAATGTGCAACGTGGCAAGCGGCACGTTTATAGACTGCGATTTGTATTGATTAGGTGTATTATTATAAATGCCGCCCCGCGCGCGGTAGGGGTAAGACGTGTAGACAGCGGCTCCCGTAAATTATTTTATTAAAATTGTTTTTAAGTGATTGTAGCCTCAAAATATAACGAAACAGTGTAAAACTAAATAAATAGTGTAAATACAGTGAAAAACGTACCAATGTATTAGTTATAATAATAATATTATAGTGTTTTCGTATAGACAAATTAAAACATAATTGCGGGTGTGCAGTGACTCACAAAACAAAGTCTGGCATGTTCGAGAATCGTCTATTTTGCTATGTCCGAGTATAGGCATGATTTTCGCCGCACTTTAATGAATATCGATAGCTCGGATAACAAAACGCCGGACCGCCAGAGCGTAACTTCGGTGCCCGGTTCAAATCCACCCAAAGTTAAATTTTATTTTTCATTATAATTGTTGAGAGTGAACATAAAAGTAACCAGCAAAACTGTAACGACACCTACTAAAGGTCAAAAATAAATCGACGACATCTATGGGCGAGTAGAAGAACCACAGGAGCTCGAAAAATCGACACCCTCACCAGATGGCGTTATACAAAATAAAATATATAATTAAGTTATTTAGTTGACATTCTCCGGCATTTATAATTTATTTGACAACATCTTACGAGTATGTTGTATTAATTTGTGATTTAATTTTAATTGATGATTTTGACATTTATATAATTTAATTTATTTTCTTTTTGACATCCTAATTTAATTTAATTGATTGATTTTGACATTTATATAATTTAATTTGTTTTCAGTTTGACATCCTAATTTAATTTAATTGATTGATTTTGACATTTATATAATTTAATTTGTTTTCATTTTGACATCCTAATTTAATTGTTATGTTATGGTTGTCTGTTTGTGGTTAATAATGTTTCACTTGATAATTTTAGAGACATCCTCAGTTGTAATATTAATATTAAAAAATTGTAATGCGGGGTAGGCAGTAGTACGAGCCGGAGCGGCGATGGGGTCCGCAACCCATCACGCATGGCCCAAAAAGCGCGGATTGAGGGCAGCTGAGTGCCGACTTGCCACATGGAATGTCCGTGGAGGGATGAAAGATAAGATGAATGAACTCCTAGATATGATGGATGAAATGAAGTTGGATGCGATTGGCGTGACCGAGACCAAGCGGCGGGGTAGTGAGGTGCAGGACTTGCCGGGAGGGGGGATCGCGCTCTGGTCGGGAGTGGGAGACAGCGATCGCGGTAGTCAGGGTGTTGGCATCTTACTATCCGGCCGATTGGCCGACAGCATGTATGAGTACTGCCTGGAAAGCCCAAGAATACTCTGGGTTCGCCTGAAAACTGGACTTAAAAAGTTATTTGTAGCCGTGGTCTACGCTCCAGTAAGCTCAGCCCCACAGCAGGAACTGGAGAATTTTTGGAACCAGGTCAGGACAGTTCTAGATTTGGCAGTTGGGAACGAAAATATAATTTTATGTGGCGACTTGAATGGATGGGTGGGGACACGTCGTGCAGATTACGAAACGGTCCTAGGTGATTTTGGAGATAGGAGAGTAAATGATGCAGGTAAGCTTATTCTTGACGTGTGCTTAGAAAAGAATATTTTTGTATCTAACACAATGTTCACAAAGATATTCACATGTATACGAGAACGATGAATAGTGAAAAGAGTATGATTGATTTAATAATAGTTGATGAAAGACTGCGAACACAGATTCTGGATACCAGGGCGTATCGTGGACCGGAATTGGGAACGGACCACTACCTAGTAATTACTAGGATTAGTGGTCTGTTCACAACATGGCGCCACCGGCGATCAGGTAGCAATCTGTCAGCAGTAGAAAGAATAAAGGGTGAAAAGTTACAAGATGACAGTATGAAAGAGGAGTATATGAAACGCGTCAAAGATAAACTTATCAACTTGAAAGATGTAAGCAAAGATGTAGAGGAGTGCTGGAAGTACCTAAAAAATGGTATGGTAGAATCTGCAAAAGAAG
This sequence comes from Tinea semifulvella, assembly GCA_910589645.1. Taxonomy (NCBI): domain Eukaryota; kingdom Metazoa; phylum Arthropoda; class Insecta; order Lepidoptera; family Tineidae; genus Tinea; species Tinea semifulvella. The sequence continues at coordinate 2,924,403 of OU342611.1, read as the reverse complement.
TATGTGGAGTAGCAAAAAAGCGAGCAACCAAAGGAGACGCGTGGTGGGATGATGAGGTTAAAGATTCGGTAGAAAGAAAGAAGAAAGCTTGGATAGATTACGTTGCTTCGCTAAATATGAATGAAAGTATGAAAAGATGTACCATCGCTGCAGGAATGAGACAAAATCTTTGATTAAGGAGAAGCGTGAAAGATGCAAGGAAATAGGTGAAAATAAGATGACGAGCAACTTCAAGGAGAACTCCAAACTTTTCTGGAGGGAAGTTAGGAAGGCCAAAGGTGGCTTGTCATCTTGTCGAATGAATAGAGTTAAATCAAAGAGCGGTAACATTCTTGCAAACACAAATGAGGTGTTACAGCGATGGAGTGAATATTTTAGCGAGATGTATGCTAGTGGAACTCCTAACGACGTTACGACGGGTACTTTACCTCCAGAGCCACCCACAAATACAACGTCCACATTTAAGGAGGAAATAAGTCTGCAAGAATTGCAATCAGCAATTAGAAGCCTAAAATGTGGCAAAGCAGCGGGAAAAGATCGAGTGCTCACCGAAATGATTAAATACGGAGGTATACCGGTCTGGAACGCTTTCCATCTGCTGTGAGGGAAGAGTACCGGAGGACTGGCAGCAATCAGTCATCGTTCCTTTATACAAAGGTAAAGGATCTAGATTGGACTGTGCCAACTACCGAGCGATTAGTTTGATCAGTTTGGCGAGCAAGATGTATGGCAAGATTCTCACGAAACGACTGAAGACTGAAGATCTTTTATGGGAGGCACAAGGAGGCTTTAGACCTGGAAGAGGATGTATTGATCAAGTCTTCTCGCTCCGCAATATCACAGAGAAGTTTTTGGCCTTAAACCAGAAGGTTTTCTGTGCTTTTGTGGATTTGGAGAAGGCTTTTGATAGAGTTGTAAGAAAGAAGCTTTGGGACATATTGCCGGAGTATGGAGTGGAGGACAAACTGCTACAGGCTATACAATCCCTGTACAAGGGCTGTAAAGCTTGTGTGCGGGTGGAAGGAGGTATGTCGCCTTGCTTTGAATCCCAAATGGGCGTCAAACAGGGCTGTGTGCTTTCGGCCAGATTATTCACTCTATATCTCGACAAATGCCTAAAAAGAGTGAGAGAGAGTGACTGTGGGATAAAGATGAGTGATCTAGTGATGAACTGCCTGCTTTATGCAGATGATGCTGTTCTAATGGCATCATCCGAACAACAACTGCAATCACTAGTCACGGAAATGAAAGAGGGATGTGCAGAAAAAGGACTCCGTTTGAATGCGAGAAAAACCAAGGTGCTAGTGTTTGAAAGAAGAAGGACGACAACCGTGACGATAAAGATTGATGATGAAACTCTAGAACAAGTAAATGAAATTATATATCTGGGCAGTGTTTTCACTGCGGATGGGAAGTATGATAGGGATGTTGAAAGAAGAGTGAACGCGGGAAATAGTGTTAACGGTGCCCTGGGGTCACTGATCGCCAGTCGAAATGTCAGTGACAAAGCCCGACTCGCCATACACAATGCCATGCTAGTACCAACACTTATGTATGGAAGTGAGACGTGGATATGTCAGAGCACGCATGAGAGTAGAGTTAATGCAGTGGAAATGAGGTCGTTGCGTCGGATATGCGGTGTTACTTTAACGGACCGCATACGTAATGACGAAATACGCAAAAAGGTGGGTATGAAAGAAAGCATAGGGACAAAAATAAGGAAAGGCATGCTCCGATGGTTCGGGCATGTTGAAAGGATGACTGAAGAGAGATTGACGAACCAGATATATAATGCGAAAGTTGTGGGTGAAAGAGGCCCTGGCAGACCAAGACTCACTTATCACGATCAAATAAATAAAACAATAGCTGCCGGTGCAATAAAAGCCATCGAAACAAAAGGGCATGTATGAAGAGGTTGATGAATGTCGAAGAAGCGAAAGAGGTATGTCGAGATCGTGACAAATGGCGCTCAATTGTCTCTGCCTACCCCGCAAGGGACCTGGCGTGAAGATATGTATGTATGTATGTACATATATCGATAGCTAAGCCGTAATTCCTTGACGGATGGTCAGAAACCACAATGCGTTAAAGAGCAGATTTACATTTAGCTAAAGTTTCTAGCGTACTCCATAAATGTCACATATTTTTTATATTCTCCTTCAGGAATCGAACATAATACATGCGCGAACTCTGCAGTCTTGACCGCTGTACTACAAAGACATTTTATTAATTGGGTAACTAACAATGCTAGCAACACAAATGGATTTGTTCTTTTGGTTAAAAAATATAACAATTTTGTGTGGAATATTATAATTTAGTTGGCTGTGGTCTGAATGAACACGCGTGCTGTGACACATACACCGCTCGCAATATATCGTGTGGTCGCGGGATCGCTGTAGATGTGAATTTAATATGTGTCAGGCACAGAGAGTCCATGCTCCCAAAATGACCACTCTTGTAACTCGATAAGCTGTTAATAATTATATCAAATTAATTTATGTGTTGTATGTATTATATTATGTATTTTATCATGATCATCAGCCTGTATCTCTCCACTGCTGGCTGTAGGCCTCCCCTAAGGCTCGCCACTTAACGCGATCTTTCGCTACCCTCATCCAACCCCCACCAGCGACCTTCTTTAGGTCATCTGTCCATCTGGCGGGGGGTCGTCCCACTCTGCGTCTTCCCGTACGTGGTCTCCACTCTAGAACCCGTTTGCCCCATCGATCGTCGGTTCTGCGGCAGATGTGTCCGGCCCATTGCCACTTCAGCTTGGTAATTTTAAAAGCTATGTCAGTAACTTTCGTTCTCTGACGAATATCAACGTTTCGAATTCTATCCATCAGAGATACACCAAGCATAGCTCTCTCCATGGCTCGCTGAGCGACCTTGAATTTATGGACCAGACCCACTGTTAGTGTCCACGTCTCTGCTCCGTACGACATTACCGGGAGGACGCACTGGTTAAAGACCTTAGTCTTTAAACATTGTGGTATAGATTGAGGTATGAGAGGATGTGCCGGAGTTTCCCGAATGCCGCCCAACCTAGCTGAATGCGTCTGTCGGCTTCTTTGCTGAAGTTGGCTGCTCCTAATTGGATAGTCTGCCCGAGGTATATGTAATTTTGCACAACTTCGAGTGTCGTTTCCTATGCAGATTGGCCTCGGCTTGACATGATCATTGAACATGACTTTCGTCTTGTCTAAGTTCATTCCGAGACCAACCCGCTGGGATGCTACGTTTAAGCCGTTCAGCATTCCGCTAAGATCCTTGAGTGAACTGGCCATAATGACTATGTCATCCGCAAATCGGAGGTGTGAGATGAATTCTCCATTGATGTTAATGCCGCAGTAATTCCAGTCGCAGTATTATGTATTTAGGTCTAAGGTTTTCAGAGATTCTCCTCTAGGTAATCAATTAAAATAGCGTCGTTTATCCAGCTGTGCATCCGTGACACATGCTGAGCGTAGGGCCTGTACATATTTGCAGAGTTAATAGTGTGACTTATTATTATTATTGTTGTTTGACTTATTATTATTATGGTTGTTTTCGCATGTTGAATCATTCAATCTGTCAAAAATATAACTTAAATCTAAAATATTTGAGTCTATATAATAGTGCACATATACACCTACATTCATTTCCATAAATAAACATACTTCTACACACATCATTCTAACTTAGTACAATTTTATTTCCTGTTTATTTTATTTTAATAATGTTTTCATAAGTTTAGTTAACAAAATGTAATTTTGTATATGGCTATGTGTTTAGATATAAGTTTAACTGTTTATATAAGAAAAATTATAATGCTGTACAATTGTATTAATAAATAAATAAAAAATAAAAGAATGATTATAGTGCACCGTGTTCCGGGAGGTGTCTGATGTTGGCCTTCGTGTGAAGGCCTAGACAAAATAAGACCAGACGCGGGTCTTGTCCATAAATTTAAGGTCGCTCAGCGAGCTATGGAAAAAACTATGCTTAATATTTCTTTGATGGATAGAATTCTAAACGTTGATATTCGTCAGATAATATTTATGACATAGCTTTAAAAATTAGCAAGCTAAAGTGGTAGTGGGCTGGACACATCTGCCGTAGAACCGACAAACGATGGGGCAAACGGGCTTTAAAGTGGAGTCCACGTACACGAAGACGCAGAGTGGGACGACCCCCGTCAGATTGACGGATGACCTGAAGAAGGTCTCGGATGAGGGTGGCAAGAGATCGCGTTAAGTGGAGAGGCCTACATCCAGCAGTGATGACAGGCTGATGATGAGAATGATATTACAATTAGACACGATTCTCTGAGATATTTTTAAAAGTGTACTTTCGTCTTTCATAGGTATTTTTCTCATATATTACTTTGAGACGTAATAAATATTGATAAATGTGAGTTAGAAGAGTTTTTGCCAGGGGGAGTAAACTCGGCAAGCGAGTCGCGTCCCGCCGCGCGTGTTTCTCCTCTTATTCCGCAGTTATGAGATGTCTCATTTCGCTTGTTCACTCCCATTGTATGTGGATGTTGTCGTACTTAACAGATAGCTGTGTGACGTTTGTTAATTTTGGGCCCAATGATAGACATATACATAGACTAGCTTCATTTGATCTATAACTGCCAATATTAAAATAAAATACAATTTCTGTTTTTCCTCTGGCGTTCTCTCGTGAACTTGGGGAAAAACTCTGCTTGGTGACGGGTGACCCTTTAAGTAGAGTATTTTTCTCAAAGGGTCAGCCTTGCCGTTCAATAGGGGAACGCAGCGAGAGCTACACTCCTCGGCACACTACGCCCATCGGACGGTTATAATTTTATTTTTATTTTTTTTAGTTTTATTAGTAGTATAGTTTATAACTATGCGAAAAGGGAGCTGACAGTGTTTTCGCGCGGCAAATCAGCATAGCTGTGCATCGGGGAATGCTGCAAGTGTTCTTGGCATACTGCCATGTCATCAAGTCATGGGTTAATATATTTATATATAGTTAAGTTTTATTTTTAATTTAGTTTATACATTTTTATTAGCTTAATTTTATTTTAAATCTTCTCAATGGTCTCACTTGCAATCGGGCGAATGTTACAGCCTTAACCAATTAATTTCATTTAGGTATATTACTTTTTGCTTCGCAATACGTTCAAAAAAACTCATCTATCTACACTTTCTAAATAGCTCCCAACAATGTTAATAAGTATGTTTTATTTAATGTATATTTTGTGTATGTATTACTATTTAGTATATTGATATTTCAGTATATATAAAAGTATATTATGTAAGTATATGTGGATACGTGTGTGGATGGATTTTCGGCTATAATCCGCAAAAAGGCAGCGTCGATACTGCGGAGAGTGACAGACAGTGACAACAGCATTCTGAGGATGATATCGTCGCGCTTTGACATGCGCTGGATTGGAGTTGTAACTGGGAATGTGTAAATTAAATATGTACAGCATTTGCGTAGTATAAATCCCTACAGATATTTACGAATTAATATTAATTCAATTAACTTAATTACTACGAATTGTTATTATTATTATTATTTTTGCTGTTTGTTTTTGACTTTTTGATTAATGTGTATACCTACTAACATAGTTCTAAGTTGGAATGTTACTAATAATTATGGAATTAATTCTGAAATGAATAATTTATTATTATTATTGTTATTATATATAATTATGTTGTTGAATTTATCCTACTATTAATATTTCTTTCATTGCGCTTATAAATGTTCTAATTAGTCCCTAAGGTTTGACTGTGAGAAATTGTCTACGGGCATTAAGTCCGCTTTGTACTTAGTGCAATAAAGTTTTTAAATAAATAAAAATAAATATGTACGCTGCGAGATCGCTGCCAATCTCTATAAAGCTATTTTAAGTGGAGTGTTATGAAAAGTAGATAGCTTTATTTCGCCCATAGGAGCATCTCTATAAATAACGTAATTATTTGACTAGTCCCTATGATATATGTCCATGGACCGAATGCTTGCGAGATGTTGTTTTTACGGTTAATTACATGGGTAGGTTTTGTGCTTGTTATAATGACATCTCTACCTTCAAAGAAAACAATGTGGTCTTTTTCTGCTAATAAGAAAAGTTGTTAATGTTTCGCAATTATGTCCGAAATATTTAACCAACTTAACTTTTAACAAGATTATGCGCAGGTTAATGCACGAAACCTTAAAAGGGTTAAACCCGTTCGCGCTCGCACAATCCAATATGTTTAAAGTTATTTAAAGTCCAAAAAACTTTTTAAAAATCATAGTCTATCAACTTATTGGGGATAACAATGTGGGATATTTTGAAGATATATTACTTTATTTCTGCTCCCTAAAAAGTAAAGTATCATCACGACCGTTTCCCTTTCGGGGCTTATTCGGATTCACATTTACAAGCCAATCATGACAAGTGGCAAGCTCGTCGATGTCTATAGCGTACCAAACTCGAGAAATATCACAAATAAATTAAATATTAATTACATTTTATTTATATTATTAAATATTTTTGTGTCCCGACCAGGAATCGAACTCGATACCTCCGAGTCTAAATCCACGGACGTAACGCGGAGGCAGTTAGTAAAGAGGTAAAAGTTAAATATCATCACGACCATTCTATAAAACGAATTCACATTTAACCAACTTTACTATTGGCCTCTCATGATAAGTGACCAGCTCGTCGATGTCTCTAGCGTATCATGTAAAGTAAAAATCATGCAATAGTCTTACAAAAAGTGAAAATAACTAAATAGTTACAGTCAATGTGTATTATTCTATTTACTATATGTATAGGCCTACTTTAATCGTTTCGAATATCTGTGCGACTCTCACTCTCGTTCTCTTCGTTCTTCGCACAACAACCAACTCTCAATTCCTCTTCACTCCTCCAGCAGATATTCAGATTCACTAACTGTTTCTGCAGCCCGTCAATGGAACAGGCTGCCTTTATTTATACGACAGGCACCGTCTCTAAATATATTTAAAAAACTCTTAATTTCTCACCTTCTTAAAAAACAAAATGCATCTTAATCTCCTTTCTTTAACATATTGGTATTATTATTTATTTATTTTAAATATGCATGTATTTTATTTATTATTTATACACAGTAAATATTTATTATCCTCTTAGATATATATATTTATTGATTTTACTTATTATAATATTTTGATCTTTTTGCTTAATTTTTCTTACTCTGCTGCACCCATAATATTCTTCTCTCACTCTCCCAAAGGTTAGCTGGTAGAGAATAACTTTATGGTATTAAGCTCGCCTATGTACATGTTTTTATATTTTATATTTTGTGTGCAATAAAGAATTTTATTATTATTATTATTAATAGCTATTAAAATCTTTAAAAAGCTTCCACTAAGTGTACGGGAACTACGAATATATTTAAATTTAGGATTTATTTGTAATCAAATTAATTTTTGAAGGCTTTCCTCAGTTAATATTTTATTTGAAGTAAATTAATATACATAAAATATAAATTAAAAGCTACCTAAATAATAAAAATAAACCAAACTATAAATAAAAAATGGCCTCTAGAGACGCCCCATCCAAGATCGTCCCAATGAGACTGGCAACATTTCCCCTCTGTATAGCGAGGCTAATCGTTGGCAGAAATAATTGCCAGCCTACCTGTCTCCAGACCTTTCTGTCAGCCGCTTTGCCAACTCCTTGGCCAAGCGCCTCGCTGACGGTCCCCATGGGCCCAGAGTCTCGACCCCAAACGGCGCAAATTCGTAACGTAGGTTGCCTGGATGTGAGATGGAGCTAATGTGTCGCATGTACATACGTCGCATCACACACCAGAGAGCTGCCAAATTTCCACGGCCCAACAGTCATTCCGTCGGATCTCTTGCCATCGCTCCGCACAATCCCAGATAGTTCTAAGATTGCGGGTACACCAGCAGTGACAAAAGCCTTTCGGATGATGAGGTTGAGAGCCGCGCTTTCCTTAAAATCTTACAATGGTCGGTTCAAACCCGCTTGGCATGTACCAATAAAAAATACACTTTTCCTACGTGCATTTGTCATAGATTTACAATATAGTTCCCGTGATTTGGAGAGCACGTTAAGCCATCGGTCCCGGTTTTACTAATACCAACTTGTAGAATCGTTAATAAAAATGTAATTAAAAATGACATTTCCCGCCAACCCGCCAGCGTGGCAAACGTAGGTCCAATGTTCTGGAAGGGCCCATCTTCAACGGTGGAGGTCTAGGACGGGCTGTAATGATGTAGGATTTAAAAAAAAACTGGGTGTTAAATGTTACGTAGTTTAAAGGAATATTGACCAATGATTTTGCATTCTGTATGCATGGCTTAAGGTGCTGAGCCAAATTTTAATGTCAAATAATTGAACCACATTTATTTCAAATAAATATTCGGGTTTGATTTGATTATATTTTCTTATCTCTAGCTCTTGTAGTCTCAACGTAACAGTAAATAAGGAAAGTTTATACGGTAGATAAGGAGAAATTCAAATCAGAAAACAATGTAGGAAAGGAAACTTTGTAAATCCTAGCATTTGATGTCTAACCGAGTTCCTGAGGCTCACTCTCAAACTTAAATAAGTTTTATATTCCTTTTAGACTAGCAAGTTGTTTTGTATTGATATCCTTAAATCTCTCTTCCCTCGCAGTCACAGGTTAACTCAGGGACTTAACCATAGACGTAATTTATAAGGACAAGTAACCACCTTGCTTTAACGTTTTTTTGCTGGAACTCCTCTCGCACCGTAAGCACTGTAAAGCTGAGTGGGTTCAAGACCCATTCCTGATCATTTCATCTGTCAGATTCAAATATTTATTCGACTTCATGTTGTGGTCTTTTGAAATATTTGATTCCCACGGAACGGTAAGTTCAATACGAATAACTTTTTTCAAGTAACGAGAAAACACTAAGATGTCTGACCTATAGGCTGATACAGCTAGCTCATCTGAGATCCTATAATCATAGTCAAATATATCTATGAGAATTATCCAGTCTGATGCGGCGCCATGGATCGAGGTGGGCTTTATAAATGTGGTGAAAATTTTGTTTTTAGTCACTCTGTTTCTGGCTCTTACAATAGAAATATTTACTGCTTCACGGATAACACAAAGTACTTTGTCATGTCGGCGCGAAAAATAGCCCTTTTCTACAAGCGTGTGTCTAGCAGTTCCTATGCCAGCACCACATAATGTACAATTCTTTTCCGTAGCTTTCCCCACCTTACCAGATTACTTTGGTCCAGGAGGGACATAAAGGCTGTTAATGATTGGGTATTTACCCATCCACTATTACGTTTTAATAAAAAAATCTAGGCTTAAAAGAAAACCGACGCCGAATAAGTCAGCCATGAAACATGCTATAACCAGAGTTGCTAAGATAGCTAAGTCTTTTTGGACGAGTATGTGGGAAAGAAACCTAGGGTCTCGGGCTTGTGACCGAAAAACTTGGTTTATTTAGGCATGACGGCAATTCGAGCCTGATCCCGAAATGTGCGGATCCACTTTACTGGGTTTATCGATACGAAAAGTGGATACTTCCCCGCCACGGCAGACTGGGAAATTTGCCTACCCAGTCCGCCTACCACTTAAAATTATGTGACATTTGCAATGAGGAGTAGCCAACTTCAGCAAAGAAGCCGAAGCTACGTCACATCTTCCTATCGAACATACCACAGTGTTTGAAGACAAAAGTTTTCAACCAGTGCGTTCTTCCAGTAATGTAGCATTATTATTATTATTAAATACTTTATTGCACTTTACTTAAAAGTATGTACAAAGGCGAACTTAAAGCCATTTCGGCTTTTTCTACCAGCTAACCTTTGGGAGAGTGAGTAATATATAATAAATATGTGGGGTGCAATTCTAACCAATAAACTACATAAATAGTATGAATACATAGACTACATAAATACTCATCTATATATAAGTATTATAGAAGATATACATATATGAGGATAATATATTATTAGGAAGTAGAAATTTATGGAGTTAAAATATATTGTTCTGCTTGTTTAAAAAGAAAGTATTAAGTAGTTTTTTAAAGATGTGAATGGAAGGAGCTTGTCTGATGGTCAGTGGAAGTTTGTTCCACTGGCGAGCAGACGATACGGTAAATGAATCTAAATATCTGCTGGAAGTGTGGGGTGGGATTTTAAGTTGGTTGTTATGAGAAGAACGAAGAGGGCGGTCGTGCGAATCACAAAGAAATTTAAAGTGTGTTTTAAGATAAGAGGGAGCTATAGGGTTGTAAATAATATTGTATAGAAAATATAGAAGATGTGCTGACCTGCGAAAGCGGATATTGAGCCAATTTAACTGTGTACGAAAATGGGAGACGTGGTCATACTTACGCAAGCCGAAAACAAATCGGATACATAAGTTTAGAAGGCGATCCAGTTTATTTAGTAGCTCTTCAGTAAGATCAGGATAGCAGACGTTAGCATAATCTATAATAGGAAGCAGCAGAGATGTGACTAACATTAGCTTCGTCTTGATGGGAATAAAAAACTGTAACCGCTTCAACACGTGCATACTAGCGAATACTTTCCTACTAATCTCGGACACATGGCAACTCCACGACAGATCATTGGACATAAAAAGGCCGAGGTTCTTGACACTTTGACAGAAAGGAAGTGGTATGTTATTAAACAACAATGGAGAAAGAGAATCCAAATCCAATCTGTCCAGCATGTACCTCGAGCCTAGGATAATGACCTGCGTTTTACTGGGGTTTACCAAGAGCCCGAGACTATGTGAGCAAACACGCAAAGCCTCCAAGTCCGCGTTCATTTGAAGAATAGCTTCATCAATGGCGTTAAAATGAAAGGACAAAGATAACTGCAAATCGTCGGCGTACAGATGGTAGGAACTGAAATTAATAACCTGAACAATCGTGTTTATGAAAACCGAGAAGAGTAGGGGAGATAATACGCCTCCTTGCGGGACACCAGCAGTCACCGGACACCAGTCAGAGTAGACATCGTCCATTCTGATGCGCTGCTTGCGCCCGCGAAGATAAGAATTGAACCATTGTGTCGCAGACTGTGAAACACCATGAGATTCCAAAATAGCCATCAGTATGTCGTGATCAACACAATTAAAGGCGTTGCTGAAGTCTAACAGCGTCAAAAGGGAAAGCTTTTTGTCGTTAATAGCCAGCCGGATGTCATCTGTGATCTTGACAAGAGCTGTAGCAGTACTGTGGGCCGGGCGGAACCCGGATTGAAAAGGATTTAAAAACTTATTTTGGTTAAGGAAAGCGGACAGTTGTTTTTGAACAACACGTTCTAATATTTTAGAGAGGAAAGGAAGAATAGATATAGGACGTAGCTGGTTATAATCGGTAGGGGTGGGTTTCTTAGGTAATGGGATAATATGAGCATTTTTCCACAATGAAGGGAAATGCCCAGAAGTAAGGGAGAAATTGAAATTGCATGGTGCAGAAACGTGGAAACTGACGGTAGGGCTGGTCCACAAGTTCAAGCGAGCTATGGAGAGAGCTATGCTCGGGATTTCACTAAAAGATAATGTCAGAAACGTTGACATCCGTCAAAGAACCAAAGTTACCGATATAGCTTTTAAAATTAGCAAGCTGAAGTGGCAATGAGCTTTACACATATGCCGCAGAACCGATAAACGATGGAGTAGACGGGTTCTAGAGTGGAGACCACGTACTGGAAGACGCAGAGTGGGACGACCCTCCGCCAGATGGACAGATGACCTGAGGAAGGTCGCTGGTGGGGGATGGATGAGGGTGGCAGAAGATCGTGTGAAGTGGCGAGCCTTGGGGGAGGCCTACATCCAGCAGTGGAGAGACACAGGCTGATGATGATGATGATTTGCAATGATGTCAAATGCCAATTATTACTTTCTAATATTGTAAGCTTGCCATGGTGATATTAATATAAAAATAACACCGCCTCCGTGGTCTAGTGGTAACAAACGTTGCCGTGAACTCGGGAGGTCGTGGGTTCGATTCCCACCGGGGGCAAGGTGTACATTGTATAATTTGTCTCGGTCTGGGTGTTTATATGTATAATATGTATATATTTACAAATATATATATATATATATAATATGTAGTTTATCAACCATCTAGTTACCGTAACACAAGCCTCGTAGCTTACCACGGAAATTAGATGGCGCTGTGTGACCTGTCTGGAAATATTTGTTTATTTATTATTTATTATTATTTATTTATTTATAACACCGCTAGAAACACAATTAACCTTATAGCATATTAATTTTCGGCTCCCCTCCCTACCCAACCAAGTCTCGGACGATTTTGTATTGTTAGTTCGGTCCTTATAAATATGTCCACGGACTTACCCTTTGAATCGTAGGGAATTTGTTTTCTTAAATAAAACTTATTTCGTCTTTAAACCTATCTACCTACCCTAGTTAAGTAAAAGACTTAATATTCAGTAAATATACCAAACACATTTTAGAGATAGGTATATTTGTAAAAAAAAAAGTAAAGTAGCATCACGACCGTTTCCCTTTCGGGGTGGTCACAAACCACGCTTATAAATAAGCGGATTCACATTTAGCCAACTTTACTATAGGCCAATCATGTCAAGTGTCAAGCTCGTCGATGTTGGATTGCCTTATCTTGTAACTGCTTTAGTTGTGTCGAAGGTTTGACCAGGATAGAATGTTCAGCGGCATTGAACTTGTATAATAAAGTATATCACAATTACCACATATTATAACGTGTAGTTACTGGCAAGGTGGAAGGAAAGAGACTGAGAGGCCGTAGTCCGGTACGCTGGTTCGACCAAATCCGCTCCACCACCAACACTAGCGTCCAACATGCTGTGCATGCCACCGAGACAGGAACGGGTGGCGTGCTATCATCAAACGCACACCAATTCATCGGGAGGTTACGACCCTCATCAATGAGGAAACACGACGCAAGGAGGACATCTTATAAAACAAAGTCCTCCGCCGCGTCTGTCTGTCTGTTCGCGATAAACCTAAAAACTACTGCACCGATTTTCATGGTTTTGATTTTATGGTGAGTGCTCTGAAGAGCTCTATAACCTAATTCCTTCCTCTCCATTCCGCAACCGAACCACACGCACAGGTCAGAATATGCACCCACATACCGTAGTCACTATCCCTTCGCGTACCTATAAATTTGGTGACTCATACATCTGTCGCACAATAAAGATGTGGAATGCTCTTCCAGCCTCTGTGTTTCCACTTTCCTATAGCCTGGAGTCCTTCAAGCGAAGTGTGAAAAGGCATCTAGTCAAGCCGGCATAGTGTTAGGGACTGATGTCGGACATAAGGGTCTGATTCCAGTTGCTAACATTCATGGACCCTGCGCGCCACTTACCATCAGGTGGGCGCAGGGTCACATGTCGTGCTAGTAGTAAAAAAAAAAAAAAAAAAAAAAAAAAACATGCTGTTTCTGCATGAATAGAGTGGTTCTCGCGGAAGGTTTTTGTATATATTAACTATATTTGTTGGTGTCGGAATAGAATAAATCTGGCAGCTTTCAACGAATATATTGCCTAAACCCAACAAAATAATGTATGGTGGGTGGAATTGTGTATTTCTTCATATATAGGTCTACAGAAAAGTCCGCGAGAGCTTATGTCTATCTCTACTATGTATATTTTAATACTTCAAAAAATGGGCATTTATAAAGCTGTAATTGGAAAGCTTCTTCCCATTATTGATTATGCAGACGTCTGTTACTCCGACCTCACCGAAGAGTTACTAAATAAACTCGATCGACTTCTCAACTTATGCATTCGCTATGTATATGGCCTGCGTAAGTATGATCATGTTTCTCAATTTCGTAAAGAGTTAATGGCTGTGTGAGTGGCTTAATATCCGAAATCGCAGGTCTGCACATATTCTTACCTTCCTTTATGGTGTCCTTTATAACCCAAAGGCGCCCACTTACCTAAAAGATCGTTTCCAATTTCTATGCGACACACACAGTTGTGCGCTTCGTTCCTCTTCCAACAATCAATTAAAAATTCCGACACATTCTTCCAGCAGATGTTCAGATTCTTTTACAGTATCAGCAGCCCGCCAGTGGAACCGGCTTCCACTTAACGTTCGAAAAGCACCCTCACTTAAGTGTTTTAAAAATTTACTTACCTTACACCTTCACAAAAAGCAAGACGAGTCGACATAACCTCTCAAAATTGGTATAATATTGTATGTATTTTATATATATTTATTATGTATATGTACTTGTGTTATTATATATTTATATATTAGTGTATAAGTATTTTAGCTTTAGTTGCTAGTAATAGTTTAAGATTTTTTTATTTTTTTATTATTAATCTCGATTTTAAATTAATGATTAAATGCACCCACAATCATTGCTCACTATCCCAAAGGTTAGCTGGTAGAAAATGTCACTAGACATTAAGTTCGCCTATCTACATTTAAATGTGTTTTTGTTTATTGTGCAATAAAGAATTTATCTATCTATCTATCTATCTATTTACAGTATACTAACGCTTATCGTTTTAAATACGTTAGTTCGCTTGAGAATTTCATGAAGATAAGTTTTGCTCATTACACCATGCAAATTAAATAAATACCTTAGGAGATATAGCTAAATCAAAATAATGCGCAACGAAATAAATTTCTAAGCCGGGTAAAACAGCTAGTTTAAATAAATAAATAAATATTTCCAGACAGGTCACACAGCGCCATCTAATTTCCGTGGTAAGCTACGAGGCTTATGTTACGGAAACTAGATGGTTGATAAACTACATATTATACATATAAACACCCAGACCGAGACAAATTATACAATGTACAACTTGCCCCCGGTGGGAATCGAACTCACGACCTCCCGAGTTCACGGCAACGTTTGTTACCACTAGACCACGGAGGGGGTCAAATAAATAAAGTAAAATCATCATACATTTTTTTGTTATTTTTCTCTGTTTAAAATTAGGTTTTTTTAAAGTCAAAATATGTCTAAAATATCCGAAATTTAAATTACTTTTCTCAAAAGAATTTAATAATCTTTCGATATGTTGTTTGGTGCGAGCGAGAGGGTTGCAAAACCGTTAAACCATGTTAAAGAAATCATTCTTACAACCGAACCTTTGAAATATTTTAAATTCAATCAAATAACAATTATAGTTGCATTAGGCGAAAAATGTGCTTCGATTTCCAAAGACACCGATAAATTATTCGGATTCAACGAAAATCGCAAAATTTAAACACAGTAGACACACGAAAGTTTAGCCATTAAGCAGCGCTATAAACCGGCGGCATGGGCTGAATAATTGATTTATATAATCGCTGGGCCTTCAACCCATAAATACATTTCAATAGGTGGTAGTGGTGGATAATTCAGCCTACACTCGCCACGTTTGCTAGACAGGTCGACGAGGGTCTGATGTCAATTTTATTGACAATTGGTTTGATGATAGTGGGGCAGTGGAATCGGGCGGTTTAACGTGATCTTATTATTTATGTATTTAAAAACTTTCACAAGTACCAAGGCGGATTTAATTTCTGAAAACATTCTCTGACAGCCAAACCCTTGGGGACAAATTTAACCATATATAGGTGCAATCATAAAGATAATAATAATTAAATTTATATAAAAACTAAATACTATAATACATACATATATACTACATACTAACACTGTGTCGAGCCATTTAGAAAGTGTAAATACACCAGTTTTTTGAATGACAGTTAGATTATTCCACAAATTAACTACGAAAAAGTTAGAGATGAATTAAGAGTGAGAGGGGACAGATAGAAGAGAGTTGTGAGAATAGCGAAGAGATTTGACATGAAATCGGTGGTGTTGTAAATCTATGACAAATTTACGTAAGTGTATTTCTCATTTGTACATGCCGGAAGTGGAAAGCGTTCTTACCAACGGACTGTTATGTTTTTCACATTATTTCGAATGCCCGGTTGCAATCCAACTCAATGATCTGAATACTTTCACCCGCTTTGACAAACTGCATTGGCAACTTCCACTGTGCGACCGTATTTCACTCCGACAGTCAATAGATAAAAATATATTTTCTGGTTACTAAAATGTTCGTCGAGTGGTAAGTAATAATGGGAACGAGCACATTAATCTTTCCATTTCTGTATGTACCATCGTTTAACTACGTACAGGTCTTGCAATAAAACTTTTTCAACATTAAACCCAAAAAAAAAGAGCTCATATATGAAGCAGTAGAGATTTATGACTTTCTGTTTCTATTCTAGTTCTAGGCGCTGTAAATAATAAATAATTTATTTTAATAATTTTGAATATGTCTTTGTGAGATGCCATCAACGGCTACTGTGCAATAGCAAAGACAAAAAAATCAATCCATGGCATCACCGTTATGCCAGGTCCATCGTGTGTGGGTAAAAGATGAGAAAATGGTGTCTCGGGCTTGCGACCGACAATAGGCTGGTATAAAAAGGAGGACTTCATTTTTATTTTATTGCGCGATAATACGCTCACCATCCATTATACTCCTCTCCCTACCCAACCAAATACTGTATGATTCCATTAATGCCGTCTTAGAAGCTTTTTTCCATAAATGTATTGGCGGCAGACCTGCTTAGGCCCAATTCTTTCAGTAAGTGGTGCAAAGATTTTGCTGGATCTCCTCTCGCATCAACTTCCTTTGCGTAAAACTATAGTTATTGTTATATTATGTAATTATAATGCATTATGTTTTATTAACTAATTGTATTAGGTGTACCTTTTTACTATATTTATTGTTCATGTATGCATTTATTATTATTATTTTATTGTTAATTTGTGGAAAGTATATTATCGTTAATATAATAATTATATTTACGTTCTTGTATATATTTATATATGAATGCCTTAACACATTGTTTTATGTTTTAGTTTATATGAAAAATATTTTTTTCTTTCCATAGTATAAATCATTATTAATATAGACTTAAAAGATGTAAAATAACGAAATTAAAACGTTTAATCAACTTGTATTTTTTAAATTATTTTTCATATGTATAAGATTTAAGCGTTACCTGTACGTAAGACCTGCGCACACTGGGGGATTAAGAAAATTTCAATTATCGTTCGTTGAAGCGACTTATAGGTCCTGTAAAAGCGACAGGACTTAAAAAATAGACATATATAATTGAATAAGGACATGGCGACAATTTAATTTTACCAACACATTGGTCCTATTATATCATTAAAATACGCAAACTAATTAAAGGTATTTATCAAAATGTATCTATTTCTAATTGATTTGCTAGAAAATAAATATTTTATTTATTTAAAACTTTATTACACTATGTACAAGGCGAGGGCTCAATGCTGCTAGAGATTTTCTGACAGCCAACCTTTGGGACAATGAAAAGTAAAACTTAAATCAAGAAGTAGGAGCAAAGACGTATTTAAGACAGATCTTATTAAGTATTAACTAATTTTATCAATAATATATATATATACTATATACTAATAGTACTTACATACAATATTCACTTATACACGCTGTTGGGGGCTGTTTAAGTAATGTACCAATCTTTGAAATTTGTTTTATTGAACATTATAAATCTACGAATGTAATGTAATGCAAGGGCCTGATGTCAATTTTTAATTACGATTTATTAACGATTCTACAAGTTCAGTATAGTGAAACCGGGACATTAACGTGCTCTCCGAGGCACGGGAATGGTGGTGTTGTAAATCCATGACAAATGTACGTAAGAAAAGTGTATTTCTCATTGGCACATGCCGGGGGTGGAGTTTGAACCGACCTTTGTAGGATTTAAGGAAAGCGTTCTTACAACCGAGACACCACCGCTAAAATTCACGATTATTTGGTGTAAATGTGTATAAATCACTTAATAACATAAAGTTAATTACATCAGAGATTCTTAAACTTTCGTCTACCGCCTACTTTGACCAAATATAACTAAATAATCGATGTTGTGTATTAGGTAGGTTTTAATTTTAGTGAATTTTTAAATATAAAGTCGCCCCCTTAAACCATTCCAATGCCTCCCATTTCTTTTTAGGCAGCCACCCTCTAGGCGTCCAGCGCCCACAGGGGTGCGTTATCCCCCTCTTTGAGAAAGCTTACATAAAGTTTGTCGAATTGCTATGAATATAATGTGATAAATATTCGAAAAAATAATAATACAAAAGATAAAATAAAATTAATATTAATACGATTGGGATATAAGTCCCGTCCGCGTGGAATGGTGGCGAGAATCCTGGCTACATTTCCCCGCTAAATTGCAATACTGATTCTTTGGGCGAAGAAAGAGCCAGCCCTCTTGTCACCGGAGGAGACGACAAGACGTAGTGTTATGTCTTTTAAAAACTTGTTTGCTCTTGGCGATGTGTGAATGTGTGAATTTATTATATCCTTCTCATGTGATGGTCCATATAAATATGTATGTCTAAGGTTGGCTTTTATTCCCAGCGGGTTCACATCTTTCTTGATTGAAATTCACTTTGTTAATTTTCGTGATTGGTGACTTCGAGAAGACAGTATCGTTTTTATTATACAATTTTCTAGAAATTTGAGCTTATTTTTTTATACTATGCCGTACTAGTTAGTGTACTCGGACCTGTTGATAAGCGGTTTAGAAACAAAAGTGCAATTTCACACTTCACTTGAAGACCTTCCAGTGCCTCCGTGGTCTAGCTTAAGTCCGTGGAATTAGACTCCGAGGTACCGGGTTCGATTCTTCGGGACACAATAATTAATTTGTGATATTTCTCGAGTTTGGTACGCTAGAGACATAAAAAAGCTTGTCACTTGTCATGATGGGCCTATAGTAAAGTTAGCTAAATGTGAACTTACTCCTTATCAAAGCATGGTTTCTGACCACCCCGTAAGAGATACGGTCGTGATGACTTTACCTCCGAGTTTAGTGTGACGTGAAAGAAGAAGAAATCATTTTAGCTAAAAGAGTATGATGACATCATGCCATTTTAAGAATAAAAAGTAAAGTATCATCACGACCGTATCCCTTTCGGGGTGGTCAGAAACCACGCTTATGAAGAAGCGGATTCACCTAACTTTACTATAGGTCAAACAAGATAAGTGGCAAGCTCGTCAATATCTCTAGCGTACCAAACTCGAGATAAATCACAAAGAAATTAAATATAATATAGAAAAAATAATTCGGCTAATTACAAACTAAAACTAGTGAAAAGTGTGAAAGGTTGTGAATAAGTCGGTGTGATATTAATGTAGGGAGAAGTGGGCAAACTATAAAATAACTAATAAAAAATAATTTAGACTATATCTATCAAAATTAGGGCATGAAGGCAAATTAAACAGACAGACAGATATATGGCTGTGAGGTGACATGCCATGGTCAGATAATGACGTCATTAAGCCTATGTACGACCCTAAGTTCCAAGGAACATTATTGACTAATTTAATTAAAATTGTAAGAGCTCTAGTGTTTCCTATTTTCCTATATGCTGCAGAGACTTGAACCCTGCGTGAAACAGAAATAACACAGATTGATACTCTAGATGTGGTGTTGGTGGAGAATGTTAGGCATATCATGGATGGAGTTTCGAACCAACAAGTACATCCTGGATGAACTGGGAATAAGACAGCGCTCACTCAAAGCGCTTCCTCAATCATACAATCACTTATTCTCACTTCATTCGAAAACGTGTAGCGGCATAGAGATACATCATTGAGTACCTGGTAGGTAAGGGAAAAGTCGATGGCAAGAGGATGCATGGTAGGTCCCTGATGAGGTGGACTGACCAGGTTAAAGCAGCAGTGGATCACATGAGTGTGCCAGGTAGGCTGCGGTCCGACAGGAGTGACGGCTTGTTAAGCGTGCCACTGAAACTTAAGTGACGACCACGACCACTCTGCAAAGAGTGTAGCAACTAAGAATAATGAAAATCGGTCCAGTAATAACATACAGATGACTTCTTTGCTATATGACGCAAAACCACTGCATCATTGCTTAACAGAGTGAGGACAAGCACTAACAGTATCCTGAAGATGATATCTGAAAGATATGGTTCGCTGTGCATTGGCTACTTCGTGCGGCTGCTGGTCAGGCGGGAGTGAGGTGCATCCTGTCAGATTGGTGGGGGGCGGAGTGGTTACTGCACGGTCATCATATTTTTTTTTTTTTTTTTTCATTTTTATACTAACGTTAGTTGTAAGGATTTTGTAACTAACAAGTGAGCCTAGTTGCTTTGAATAAACGTATATTATTATTATTATTAATAACTAGATACATACAGACAAAGCCTTTTTAAATTTATAATATTAGCATGTTTTAAAGAACACAATGCTTTAGGCCCATGAAAAAACCTGCTCTTTGGTTACTATAACTCCATTGCTGTGTTTTCCCTGAAGTCATTATCTGGCAAGGCATGTTATTTAGGCTATAACTCTGGCGGCGGTCTGCAGGCCGCAGACAGACGGATTCACGAGCATTACTCCTGATGCACTTCTTATTTATTTTCCATCGGAGACCCATTCACAAATGCTCGCCGGCCCGCAACCAAACAGTATTTATTGCGCACCGCCACTCGGTACCTAGAGTTATAGACAAATATATGCGTTACCGCTCCATACTCATTGTAGTTATTAGTTAAATAATAAAATAAGATTTTACAGTGTATGTTAGTAGAAGCAGAAGTTTATGGAGCTACATTTAATAAAAACACAAGTGTGGCGAAGAATAGGAAATCAGCTGAGTATAAGCTGTAGCTTCAGCTTAGGTTCAGCTGCAGCAAAGTAACTTTTTCAAATTCAAATTATTTATTTCCATTTGGTTTACGGTACCACTCGGATATTGTCAATTTTTACAAATAAAATACAATATTATTTAAATCAATTAAAAATTAAATTATGGATGAACCGAAATAAGTACAGTAGGTACATTGGTACCATAAACAAGTACTGCAGCTTAACCTAAATTTGTGGCTTTATAAAGGCCGTGTTAACTTATAATGTAAATAATGATAATTTTATATCAAATTATTAAAAAAAAAATAAGTACAATAACAATTTCGTGGCTGTATAGAGGCCGTGTCAACTTATAATCTAAAATAATTATAATATAATGTCTAATTATATTAAAATCAAATTAACTTAAATTAATTTCGTGGCTGTACAGTGGCCGAGTCAAATTAAAATTAAATTCATAATAATATAAATAACTGTAGAATTATTGTAGAAAAATTTAAGCGAAAACTAAAAACAATACAGTATTCGCATACAAAAAGCATTGAAATTATGATTTCTTTTTTAAAACCTAATCAAACGGTTTTTAGTAATAATATTAAAAAACCTGATGGTGGTGAATGGGGAGCGAGATCCATGAATTTTAGCAACTGGAATCAGACACTCATGACATACACTATATCGGCTTGACTGGACATGACGGCAATTCGAGTCTCTAATCCCAAAATGTGTGGATAAACTTTACTGGATTTATCAGCACGAACGGTGGATACTTTTCTGCCCCAGTAGACTGGACAAATTACCACCATCAGTCTGCCTACCACCTATTTGTTGTTCTCGTTGAAAGTATGTGCCATTTGCAATGATGTCAAATGCCAATTTTTACTTTTAAGGAGAACTAATATTGTAAGCTTGCCATGGTGATATTTATATAAAAATAGCATCGCTTGAAACAAGACTTACTAAATTTTATCATTTATACAAAAAAAAATTACAATACAAAATAAGATAAAAAAATATTATTACAGATAAGGATATAAGTCCAGACTGCTAGGACTCTTCCGGAAGTCTGCAAGAACGTTACGCGTCTCCTGGCCTTCCTGGAGGAGATAGAATGGCTCCACTAATGGGGTCCAGGTCACGCAAAACAATCTCAATGAGACTAATTGCGGAAAATATACAGCTTATCGTATCCTATCCTAACCTTCAGAACAATGACAAATTCAGAGGTAAGGTTTTGTAATTAATAAAATATTGAAAAAAAAACAACTAAATTAAAGTTGACTACGAACCAGTCATTAGCGTGACACTCGATAGCTTTCTTGGCAGCCCAAAAAAACAGTTACGAACGAGTACTAATATACGTCTATGGCAACGGAAATTGCCGTTTGCTCTATATGCCATTTTGAATAGGACATTCAACAGTTCCATATTGGGCAACATTGAAAATACAGCGTAAATTCTGTTTTACAATATTTCTTTTGTATTTTAAAATTTACATCACAACTGGTACAACGTGATTCCATTTTTTTTCAGAATTGAATCCCGTAAAATTAAATGACTTTTTTTTTTAATAACCATTATTTTAGTTGCTTTTGGAGTACGTGGTACAAATATCCTCGTACTGGTAAATTTCTTACGTACATTTGTCCTTCATTTACAACACCACCAACACTAATCTACCTATGCCTATACAAAATTGACATGAAATATTTATAGATTAATCCACACACCTTTATGGAAGGTTCGTCTCTAGATGATATTTTTTACTTATAGTTTATTTTTTATTAGGTTTAGTTTATATTTATTTTAATTTTTACTTTTAAGTAGTTTTAATTTATATTGTAATTATTTTATACTGTTTGTATATTACTTCATTAAATAAATGTCGTTGTAAAAAAAAAAAAAATATTATGGTCTTTATTATTCTTCGTGGTCTAGCGGTTAAGTCCGTGGATTTAGACTCGGAGGTACCGGGTTCGATTCCTGGTTGGGACACAAAAAAATATTTATTAATGTATATACATTTAACATTAAAATTTTATTTGTGATATTTCTCGAGTATGGTACGCTGGAGACATCGACGAGCTTGCCAGCTTTCGTGATTGGCCTATAGTAAAGTTGGCTAAATGTGAATCCGCTTATTTATAAGCGTGGTTTCTGACCACCCCGAAAGGGAAACGGTCGTGATGATACTTTACTTTTTTTTACTTTATTATTGGTATCTACCTAGGTAGTTAGAACCTGCATTTTAAAAAAATGAGAATGGTTGCTAACCGATTTTAAAATGTTATAAGTAGATCCTAAATAGTAACTGTAAATAAAAAATGATAATAGTAATCTCAAGATGATTTTGAAATACCTATTCGACGATATCTCACTCTATATTGTTTGTCAAATTTATTTATTTTCTTTACCACAATATGGCGTCTGGTTGTCGTCTTACTGAAATTTAATGTCATATGTTGTGGTTTGGTATCATCCTCTCCTTTTGATTCCTTCCACAACCATAATCCATAATCAAACTCACTATTTAAATAAGCGCAGGAACGTAAGCTACAACGGTAAATCCATATGGTGTATGCTTACGCCCTCTGGTAAAATCGGGTGGAGTTAGAAGAGCGTTCGGTTTCATCGCCCGTGCAAGTGACACCGTTATAATCAAATATTAAAACATTTAACTAAATACTTTAATAAGCAATTTAAAGGATAATATGAACATTGAGCCGTGGTTTGGTGTAAGAATCGATCTAGTGATAAGTTATTGTGCCGTGAAATCGTAACCTGGACTCCTTCCACGCAGTGTGAGTATCCTTTCTTTCCTATACTTTGTCCTGGTGTTTTCTTCCAGCTAAGTTTAGCAGGTTTAAGTATCCCCTAGCTTGGATGCTGGCCCTGGAGAAGTATATATGTGACACAAAACCATAAAGTAACTACAATTCAAAAACTATTTCTAAATTTCTCCCACGAACACACAACATCATATCTTCAGTGACACTCGCATAATTAAAACGAATCGATTGACGTAGGAATTATTAAAATCGGATTTGGTTTCTAGTGTTCCACAAAGTAACAAACATACATACATAGGCTGATAAACACATAACCGTTCTTTACATTGCGAATTGGGTTAAAATAGCAAGAAATTAAGTCAATGTAATTCAAATTAAATCAAATCAAATGTGTTTGCACACTTCGCGAGGTGACCCCGTGCTGAAGTTGAGCATGATTACCCTATTCTTACTAACACACCAAAATTTTAATGTGGTAATGTTTAGTTTATAAATAATGCGTAAATTAGAAACTAAATTTGTAACAACTATAGTAGTCAATTAGAACCAATATGTAATCATTATTAGGCAATGGT
The DNA here is from genome assembly GCA_910589645.1 of Tinea semifulvella. Classification (NCBI taxonomy): domain Eukaryota; kingdom Metazoa; phylum Arthropoda; class Insecta; order Lepidoptera; family Tineidae; genus Tinea; species Tinea semifulvella. The sequence goes on along the minus strand of OU342611.1, from coordinate 2,900,392 downwards.
CCCAACAAATCTATTGCCACTTCCTTCTGGAAGTTCGTGAGGTTTCATGGGCGCGGTAAAGTTTGGTATTCCAACAAAGTTAAAACTTTTGCAACTTTTTACCTTCGTCTCTGCATACTTATCAATTCTTAGCCACCAAACTCGCGAACGTAATCGTCGCTCCATCGCCACAATCCCTGGATGGTCTTCATGCGCTGGTTCTAATATATTTTTCCTGATTTTATGGGGTATCACTAACTTATCTCCCTTTAAAAGTATTTCCTACGGAATTAATTCTCAAAACTTTATATATATATATTTTTACTGAATCATCCTACTCATTATTGTAAATACCATTAAAATAACGAAACATTAAAACAATTTTATTAAAGCAGTTTTGTGTATCTATTAATGGTTAAATATTGTATTATCTTATGAAAGGATTTTAAAACGTTTTGCGGTTATTGGATATTTTGGATCCCGCATTAATTACCTCAATCAAACCGCGTTCATGACAATCCTCGCTATCAAAACTAATACGTGAAATCTGCATTTATTATTTACCTTAAACTAGTCTAGCGGTCAAAAAATATTGATTGATTTAAATAAACACATTTAATCAATATTTAATTTATTTGTGTTATTTCTCGAGTTTGGAACGCTGGAGACATCGACGAGCTTGCCACTTGTCATGATTGGCCTATAGTAAAGTTGGCTAAATGTGAATCCGCTTATTTATAAGCGTAGTTTCTGACCACCCGAAAGGGAAACGGTCGTGATGATACTTTACTTTACTTTTTATTATATTATATCTATGAGTATATATAAATGTATACATGTAAGTTTATGTATGTATATATAATAAATATCCTTTTTTATTATCCTTACATTGCGATAATAATTTAATTGTTTTATCCCATTGGTCCGCTTCATTTTGCTTCAAGTGGTTCAATTAATTAATGTATTTTTAATTTAAGATATTGATTTGTTAAAGTAATTCATAGTTACAAAATCTAAGTCTCTTCTCCTTAAAATTTTAATTAATTATTAATTAATCTAAAAATCCTTAAGGTTGTATTTTACACCTATTGATCACTGTAATAATATGTTTTTAGGCCTAATATTATATTCTACTTCTTAAATAAATTAAGTCCTGTGTCCCACAGACTATTGAATACAAAAATAAGTATCATACCGTGCACAAAAAGAACACGTTTCAAATGGAACATTTAGTCCTTGAGCATCAAATAAAGATTTTGATTTGATTTGACACGTCAGGTCAGCATTATTTGATTGTACCAAGACGGGGGCCGAAGAGTGCTCTAAAGTCCAGACATATAACCCTGGAACGCACGGGGACACGCGTTACGTTCCATCTCTAAATCCACCACCACTTCAGTCTACACCAAGACAAGATATCAGATAGCTGGTGAGACTGCAGCGGTGGTGCACAAAATAAATTACTGCACGTGGTCATGAAATGACCGCGTACAATTTTCTATTTAATACTGGAGGGTGAACAATATCTGGCAAATTATTGAGGTGAATTTATAATATGAATTAAAATACGAAACAAAGCTGAACTAATTTAACTTATGAGGAGCAGCTGTTGTAGCAAAGAAAAAAGGCATGTGAGTATCTGACAGTTGTTTTCTTAAAAATGGTGCGAGGCCAAGGCATTTGATTGCAGCCAAAAACGTTCATCCTTGGCCACTAACGATCTCAGTCTATTTTTTAAATTTTTGTTAAAAGCCACAAAAGTTTAAGTTAGCTAGAATGGCCAAATTTAAAACTGTTATTTGGCTTACTAAAGATAGAGTTATAATTATTTTTTTTATTAATCATCAGGTGTAGTAATTGTTTTACTTAAAATAATAAATAACAAAAATATTATCTAATTATATTACACGTCTACAAAACGTCGCGTCAGTATCGGTGTTCTAAAGTTCCCGCCGCACTACTTAAAGGCTAATCTTAGCTGTTTTTTAAATATATAAAAAACTGTTTTGTTTTATGTCTTTAGTAATAATATCAGAGTAGACCCCTTGGTGTCTAACAAAGCTGACACCTACTTTTCAATTTGCAATCTCATTACTCCATGCGATCGATGTCCGATAGCCTCTACACCGTGCAATTTTTAAGCCCATATTGCTTTTTGTCTAAGCAAGAGCTTTAATCCGCTATTTTTGCCGAGAAAATGCATGAATTTTCCTCACATATTGAAATATTGCTGTTATGTGTTGAAAAGATTGTTGCGCGGGTAAATTTAAGTACGTAATCTTAATGGATTATAGCTTATTAGGAAGTAGAAATTTGTGGAGTTCAAATATATTGTTTAAAAATTAAGTATTAAGTAGTTTTTTTTAAGATGTGAATGGAAGGAGCTTGTCTGATGGTCAGTGGAAGTTTGTTCCACTGGTGACCAGACGATACGGTAAATGAATCTAAATATCTGCTGGAAGTGTGGGGTGGGATTTTGAGTTGGTTGTTATGAGATGAACGAAGAGGGCGGTCGTGCAAATCACAAAGAAATTCAAAGTGCGTTTTAAGATAAGAGGGAGCTATAGGATTGTAATTAATATTGTATATAAATTATCACTACCACATATTAAATTTAATAAATTTTAAATTAAACAATAATAAAATTGACAAATCCTTCGGCTTAAACTTACAGGCTCCCATCTTATTAATGCACACCGTAAACCAATCATAAATCTCTAAAATAATCACTATTTATTGGCAATAGTGATAAATAGTTCAATAATTTGCATTCATAAATAACATCGCAATAAGACTACCAAAGTTGAACATTCAAACAACATTAGCATAGTATTTACATAGTTTTATCACGTTTTTAATGGAATACGTGTTATAATAAATGCCTTTTTCAACTCTCGTCTATCAGAATAGCTAAATTTTATTAAAGTTTCTCGATATATATATTTTTACGATTTTCTTTCAACTCCACACTCTCCTTCCCCACACATCATACCGCATTCTTTTTCAAGTCGTATATTGTGCCTGTACTTCTTTGGAACTAGTTACCGGTGGACGTCCATCAAGCTCCAAATAGAACACTATTTAAAAAACTAGTCTATGCGCACTATTTAAATTCACCATAAGCTTAATACACTCTGCTATATTTGTTTCTCTCATTATTGTCATCGTATAGTAGGTATATTATATTTATGTATATGTATGTAGTTCTATTTGTATATATTTGTGTATGTATTATTTGAAGGCAAGAGCCCTCTGGCCGGAGCCCAACACGATAGTCAGACCAGATCCGCACCACACTTCACACCCAAGTCCACGAGGCCCTGCACGCCGCCGTGAGCAGACCCGGATGGCGCAACATCGTCCGGGACAAAGTGATCAGAGGAGGGGGTCACGACCCTCAGCAGAAAAACGATACAAGGAAGAGGTATATGTATTAATATGTAAATAATTAAATATTCATAAGTATATATATCATAAGTGTATACATCATTTATTATTGTAACATTATAACACGGAAGAGCACCGATATCCCGCACTACAGGGCAACGTCGTGTAGGTATCACAAACACATCACCCTATGTTGTTCACCTATTGTACATCTGTATACTTTTTGTGACAATAAATTATTTTATTAATATTATTTTATATTGACGTCTAATATTTTCTATTAATAAATAATTAAATTAATGACATTTTATAAATGCCTGTAATAGTGAATAGATATATTTTGACTTTGACTGTATACTCATATTATTACGTCAATAAACTTGTTGGTATATGTATATACCAACAATTCTTATTATTTTTGAGGAATTATTAAATTTCATATATTCAAACTACATTTCTATTTTAATTAAAATCTTATCTAGAATGCTGGCAAATTTTATCTGTAAACTTTTAATAAAGCTGTGCAAGTTGCATGAATTTATGAATTATAAATAAATGAAGTTTTAATATCACAAGGTCCGTGAACTTTGCATATATAAAAGTTTTCTTATCGCTTTCAAAATATAATACTTCTATGCTATGCTATGCCAGTAATGTTAGAGAAATGAAGGCTGAATTAGACAATAGAAAACTGTGGTTAATTATTATAATAATAAATAATAATAATAACATAAATAATAAAAACAAGCAAAGCACCGTTCTGCAAAATTACAACATTCGACTTTACTGGGACAGAACAATAATGACTGACAATAGAGTACATTGCTTTGATAAAGATAGAAAACAATATTTAATAGATATAGCCGTACCTAATACTCATAACTTAATAACTAGTATTATTTTTATATAACCACCATGTCAAGCTTACAATGTTAGTTCTCCTTTAAAAAAAGAAATGGCATTTGACATCATTGCAAATGGCACATACTTTCAACGAGAACAACAAATAGGTGGTAGGCAGAATGATGATGGTAATTCGTCCAGACTGCTAGGGCGGGGAAGTATCCACCGTTCGTGCCGATAAACCCAGTAAAGTGTATCCACACATTTCGGGATCAGGCTCGAATTGCCGTCATGTCCAGTCAAGCTTAGTGCCATGTGTTCATGGACCCCGCTTCCCACTTACAATCAGGTAGTAGTACATGTCGTCGTAGTAAAAATAAAATAAAAACATTTAAAAAATACGAACTACAGAGACCTTACAAATAGAGCTTAAATCGCAACCTCAAAACTATCAACGTAGTACAGTATACATATATACAAACAATTGCAAAAAGCTACAATACTTAAAACTTGCCGTATAGCGTATAGTCAGAAAGTTTGGAGTTAAAGAAACACCGAACACATGATACTCACTTGGCCGAGGCCCGTGAACATGATTAGATTAACCGGTTAAATACCGAGATTCTTTAAGAATTCATAAATTTATAATAATAAAATTCTTTATTGCACACAAAATATAGAAAATAAAATGATGTACATAGGCGAGCATAATACCATGAAGGTATTCTCTACCAGCTAACTTTACCTTGAGAGTGATAGATTTAAAATTATATGGATGTAGAGTATCATCACGACCGTTTCCCTTCTGGGGTGGTCAGAGTACATATCCTCACGCCAGATCCCTTGCGGGGTAGGCAGAGACGTTTGAGTGACTTGTCACGATCACGACATACCTCTTTCGCTTCTTCGACATTCGTCAACCTCTTCATAAATGCCCTTTTGTTTTGATGGCTTTATAATGCACCTTCAGCTATTATTTTATTATAAATAAGCGGATTCACATTTAGGCAACTTTACTATAGGCCAATCATGACAAGTGGCAAGCCCGTCGATGTCTCCAACGTAGCAAACTCGAGAAATATCACAAAGAAATTAAATATTATGTAAATAAATACATTTACATTAATATATATGTTTGTATCCCGACCAGGAATCGAACCCGGTACCTCCGAGTCTAAATCCACGGACTTAACCGCTAGACCACAGAGGCAGTCAATATTTATAATAAATACACTTAATACTTATTAAATAAATATATTATGTACTCGTATGCAAGTCTTCAACCAATGCACTCCGCTCGTAATGTCGTATTTAAGAGATGACAATGGGTCTGGTCCACAAGTTTAAGGTTGCTCATCAAGCTATGGAGAGAGCTATGTGTGGTATTTTTATATATTGGTATTTTTAAAATAAAAAATAAAATTTTTCTGTAGGATAAAATTCGCAACGTTTTTATTTGTAAGTTGGCTTTCAAAATTAGCAAGCTGAAGTGACAATGGGCCGGAGACATCTGCAGCAGAACCTACGGCAGTTGGGGCAAAAGTTAGAGTGAAGACTACGTGATGACGACAGAGAGTGGGATGACCTCCTGCCAGACGGATGGATGACCTTAAAAGGGTCGCAGGTGAGGAATGGATAAGGGTTGCAAAAGACCGGCCTATATCCAGCAGTGGAGAAACACAGGCTCATGATGATAACAACTTGTATGCGGCATTTTTTCTGCCAAAGAATTAATATGGATATAGGTACAGAGGGAAATGTTGCCAGGATCATTATAACTATCTCCGATAGGACGTCTCTTGAGGACATATTTTATTTATGGATGCAGTTAGATACCCAATTATTAGATAGATATTTTAAGGGGAATCGGCTACCGCGTATAATAATACAAAATTATCAGCTCAATTAAATCTACAAACGTCACTTTAACACTGAATTTCAGCTTATTTAAATAATATGCTATTTACCCAATTATTGACGCTACATAATTAAAAGTAAAGTACCATCACGACCGTTTCCCTTCGGGGGTGGTCAGAAACCATGCTTATAAATAAGCGGATTCATATTTAGCCAACTTTACTATAGGCCAATCGTGACAAGTGGCAAGCTCGTCGATGTCTCCAGCGTACCAAACTCAAGATATATCACAAATAAATGAAATATTAATTACTCATACAATGCAGTTGTTTTGTTTTATATCTGGCCAAGGTGATATTTTACGAATTTTGTATCGCAAAAAGAGTGCACTATTGTTCACAGTGAGAAATATTTTTGTGGCGGGTATAATTTTAATTGCTTCTACTCTGATGCTATCTTCTATGTTCTTATGTTGCCTGTCTCTGTCATTTCTCTTCGAATAAATAAATAAATAAATGTATTTATTTATATCAATAAATATTTTTAGGTCCCGACCATCAGTACACTACATAATTAACATTGAAAACATAAAAATAATCACTTTATCCTGCTTGATTATAAATATAAAATCAAATCTAAAATTAAAAAAATACATAAATAACAATTCAAAAAAATATTTACAAAATATTTAGAAAACTGCCTCCGTGGTCTAGCGGTTAAGTCCTTGGATTTAGACTCGGAGGTTCCGGGTTCGATTCCTGGTCGGGACACAAAAATATTTATTAATGTAAATAAATACATTTAATTAATATTTAATTTATTTGTGATATTTCTCTAATTTGGTACGCTTGAGACATCGACGAGCTTGCCATTTGTCACGATTGGCCTATAGTAAAGTTGGCTAAATGTGAATCCGCTTATTTATAATAAAATAATAGCTGAAGGTGCATTAAAAAGCCATCAAAACAAAAGGGCATGTATGAAGAGGTTTATGAATGTCGAAGAAGCGAAAGAGGTATGTCGTGATCGTGATCGCGCTCAATTGTCTCTGCCTAACCTGCAAGGGACTTTTTTTTTTGTTGTTGTGTTCTCTTCTCCCGATGGATGATGTTGATAGGGAAGGCAAAGGGTCTAGCCCATACAGCCAAGTCTGACGTAATATATCTTTATTTCTTAAAAGTTATTGAGGTTATCATCAAATTCCAGATGTTCGAGAATTATATGCTTTTCTTGAAGTCACTCGCGGCATTATAGCCCAAACACGTAAATAATATGCGAGTTCCCAGCGCGGGAAATTCGCAAAAAATAAACAGCAACTTGAGCCCCATATTTAAAGTCCAATTTATCGTTTTCCATAATTATTCACATTGTAGCACATTATTAAACAAAACAACACCACTTTTGACTAACAATATTCACAGTAAATAAATTTACAAAACAAAAACTTGCACTTGACATGTCCGCGCGAAAATGGCGCGAAAGACTCAATTTTTTTTTTTAATTGACCTAAAAATAAATAACAAAGACATAAATTAGGCTTAGAAACAAAAATAAAATACTTCTTAAATTAATTATAAGCTACACTCGTATAATAATGGTTATTTTCTTTCTTTCTTTAATAAAAAAATAGTACAAAATAATTAAAGCAGATTTTAAAAAAACTTTAAAACTCTTCCAACGAAAATTTCTTGTTTAAATGCACCAAGAACACTGACTGTATTCCTACGTTGCAGTGCTATAGATATTTTTTTGTTTTAAATAATTATAGAATAACTATCACAAGAATCTTTTAACAATTTTTTCCCCAGTTTCTTAATTTCTAATCACCAATAACCTAATATTTCTATTGCGAAAAAAGGAATAAAAAAATCATTTGTTAGACTTGAATACTCGTATTTATTATGTATTTTATTTAGTTTATTTTTTATAAAATAAATAAATAAATTAAGAAAGCAGTATTGTATAATATCATACCTTCTATGGGAGATTTGCACAACCTTAGTATGTGGTCAGTCATTAGGGATTCAGTTGTTTCTGAAAAGGAAATTTCTATTCATTTTTCATGCCAAAAAAACATATGTATATGTTTTTCATAAGCCGCATTGTCAAAACTTACCTCTGCATATTAACGACATTTAGGCGGATTATATTAACTATTGTTAATATTTTATATTAATTAATGTTAACTAGCGCACTATCAAATACTACTATCACGTTAGAAAAAGTTTTTTTAATTAATATTCTATGAATTTGAACTATTAAATGATTCTAATAATATTAGGCGAAAAAGGCAAATGTTTGATTTGTACTTGCGATTATATTTAGCGACGATTTAAAACTATGATATAATTTAGAGTATGGCACTAAAAAGACGCGATTATATCGACTTCTTTTTGACACCAAAACGAACTAAAACAGTGTAAAGATCGCTAAAATGTCTTACATCAAGCGTCGATAACGAAATAGACTTTTGTAAACTTATTACACCAAACTTTTAAACTAAATACACCAAACAGTTTCCAAGGTCGAGGAAACAAAATAAAGCTTAGAAGAGAGCCTGTTTAATTGTGGGTTAATTTGTTAGTTTTTATTTAATTTGATAAGCGTGCGTGTTTATTATTGTTTACGCGGTTGAGTTCGTTGGAGATTGGTTCGGCTGCCGGCCGTGGCTGAGGCTCTCGACTGGCGGTTGGCAGTGGCAGTACCTATCGTGACGTCACGCGGCCACGAGGCGGCTAACCTAGCCGTGGTGCGCACGCTCGAGCCGGCGGGCATGCGCTGATAGTCCAAGAGACATGTCATGCTGTCTGAAGCCGGCTTTGAAATAAAAACCGGTATGTGTCATGTTATAAACTGTAGAAGTATGTGAGTATACATTAAGTTATATATAAATAATGTTATAGAGCCATGTACCAATAAGAAATTCATTTTTTTTGAGGACATTTGTTGATTTGCAAATTTCTATTGCAAGAGCCAGAAAGGGACTGACTACAGATAAAATTTAGACCAAATTTGTAAAGGAAGGGCAAAGTACGAAAGCTAAATGCAATTTCACCTCGATATTTGACGCCGTGTTAGACTGGAAAAATTTTCATGGATACATTTAAATATCATTATCCCGATCCCAGATGAACTAGCTGCCTATCTAGGATCTTGAAAAAAATATGTACCAACTTCGACAAGAGAAGAAGCGTAAAAAATAATGTAATTTTGTATGATAATAACAACCAATGCCTGTTCTATTTTAGCACTCGAAAAATACCTTAATAAACAAATTAGTGTGTCGCCCCGATTCTCGCGCCTTCGACATGCATGCCTACTCGATTTGTTCGAATGAAACTGACAGTTTTCTATGGAGATCTGTCGCTTTTCATTCGAATATTTCGAACCGACACGCAAGTCGAAAGCGTCAGATTTTTTATTACAATTTTATTTTTTATACAGAATTTAAGGAATTGTACCCGGTCTAAATCCACAGACTTAACCGCTAGACCACAGAGGCAGTTGATGTATTTTAGATAATGTTACTAACATATGCTAAAGCTTACATTGTTATTATCGATACGGTTTTGAATCGGTACTATTTTTATTTTTAATATTGTTTATGTCACATTTTTTACTGCGCATGTGAAGAATATCATGTGCTAACATCTGTTAACTATAAATAAATAAATATTTCCAGACAGGTCACACAGCGTTATCTAATTTCCGTGGTAAGCTACGAGGCTTGTGTTACGGAAACTAGATGGTTGATAAACTAATTATACTTTTTTTTTGTAAATATATACATATTATACATATAAACACCCAGACCGAGACAAATTATACAATGTACAACTTTCCCCCGGTGGGAATCGAACTCACGACCTCCCGAGTTCACGGCAACGTTTGTTACCACTAGACCACGGAGGCGGTCAACTGTTACGACGTTGTCTTTTTAGAAATCGGATTCACATTTAGCCAACTTTACTATAGTATAGTATAGACCCATCATGACAAGTTGCTTATCGATGTCTCTAGCTTATCAAACTCTTTTTTTTTTCTTCTCCATACTAATTGGCTATTTTAAAATTAAAGTTTGTACGTGTATGAAGAATCCATTTCTGACATATAAAAGGAAAAGTTGTTTGTTTCTATCAATAGAAAATCACACGGTATATGGTACAGAGTGTGGCGTAAATTGTGGTCCAACGTTAAGGTGGCTAGGTTTTTTAACTATTTGTTAACCAAAGTTTTTTTTTTTTTTTTTAATATTAGTATAAAAATTGTACATATGTGCTAGTAGTCACCCGTACAACACAAAAAACAGTTTGACAATAATATCATTTGTCGAAGTTATGACTGTAACTTAATAAAATATTTTTCGATTTTTATTAATATTTTTAAAAGTCTATAATTCCAAAACCTATAATTAAAAATGTTTTTTTGTATGTAGTAGGTTCATCACGACCGTTTTTCTTTCAGGGTAGTCAGAAACCACGCTTATCTTTAGCGAACTTTACAATAGCCCAATCATGGCAAGTGGCAAGCTCGTCGATGTCTCCAGCGTACCAAACTCGAGAAATATCACAAATAAATTAAATATTATTTAAAATAAATGTATTTATTTTCATTAATAAATATTTTCTTGTCCGGTCCAGGAATCGAACCCGGTTTTTTTATGTGATAGGTGAATACCTGTACTATAGCCGCCTTAACGTTGGATCACTATCTACGTCAGTATATATATACATATATGTTTATAATACTTGCATATCGTTTATGTATTATACTATTAGATAGAAACTGCCTCCGTGGTCTAGCGGTGAAGTCCGTGGATTTAGACTCGGAGGTACCAGGTTCGATTCCTGGTCGAGGCACAATAATATTTATTAATGTAAATAAATACATTTAATTAATATTTAATTTGTGATATTTCTCGAGTTAGGTACGCTGGAGACATCGACGAGCTTGCCACTTGTCATGATTCACCTATAGTAAAGTTGGCTAAATGTGAATCCGCTTACTTATTAGTTTCTGACCACCCCGAAAGGTCGTGATGATACTTTTACTATTAGATCGTGGCACCCTGCCCATAATTTCTCACCACGGCAAAGGTTAGTTGACAGAAATTTTCTAAGAGGCATGACACTACCCTACGTACAAGTAGGTACCTATTTTTTGTGTTAGGAATATAAAATTAAAAAAAAAACATATGTGGAGTTGGACGCCATAGAATTTTAGCTCAATAGAATTGTGCACACTGCATATAGCATAATTATTTTCTGTACATTAAAACAAATAATGAAAACACGTTCTAGGTGAGTTTAAGAGTCAAGAATGCGAATGAGTAGAGCTTCTACCAGCGCCAACCCTTGGGGATCATTCCACTAAAAGGATTTTGCACTCTGTTACCTATATATGTATATACCTAACCAAGTTTTGGTACACAACTAAAATATTTATATAGATACTAGCTGTCTGATCCGACGTTGCCTATAAAAATGTTCCAGCGAAGAAAACCTTCAAGTATTCTGATACAGACGCATTCAGCTAGGATGGGCGGCATTCGGGAAGCTGCGCCACATCTTCCTATCAAACATACCCCAGTCTTTGAAGACGAGAGTTTTCAACCAGTGCGTTCTTCCAGTGCTGTCGTACGGAGCAGAAACGTGGACACTAATAGTGGGTCTGGTCCACAAATTTAAGGTCGCTCAGCGAGCTATGGAGAGAGCTATGCTCGGTATTTCTCTGATGGATAAAGTCCGTAACGTTACTGATATAGCCTTCAAAATTAGTAAGCTGAAGTGGCAATGGGCTGGACATGTCTGTCGTAGAACCGATGAACGATGGAGTAGACGAGTTCTAGAGTGGAGACCACGTACGGGAGGACGCAGAGTGGGTCGACCCCCCGCTAGATGGACGGATGACCTGAGGAAGGTAGCTGGTGGGGGTTGGATGAGGGTGGCAGGAGATCGTGTGAAGTGGCGAGCCTTGGGGGAGGCCTATATCCAGCAGTGGAGAGACACAGGCTGATGATGATGATGATGATTCTGATACGACAACTTGGTCCTTTCGGCGGCTTGTTGGTACCGGTTCGGTTCTTGACTACTGGGGAAAGCACGATGAAGCCGAGCCCGTACCCGCACAATATATGTAACTAGTATATGTGAAGAAACTCAATAATTAAGACCAAAAATTTGGATTTATAAAATTAGCCTATTATTATTTGATGACAAGAGTTGAATGACAATTTATGAAATGACTTAATATGAAATACTCATATTTATGACATTTTATTTCCACGAGGTCGCTACATATGTATGCGTTTTATCTATGTAAAAAAAAAATCAATTTTAAAAATCCACGGTATACTAGTATTTATAATTTACATTAAATTTTTTATCTTACTTTATCTTTATATACCTACGTAACGATAGTAGTTTATATTTACTTACACTTATTTTCACTATTTATCATTTACACTTATTTTCACTATTTATCATTTACACTTATTTAAACCTATCCTACACCTGTATTTTTACTTTGTCTAGTCGTAGAAACTATCTGGAACTACCTCCAGGGCCCCTGCAGAACATAACACTGGTGTGGGGCCCAACAAATGTCATATATGTTACGTTTTTATCTGCTGAATAAATATTTCATTTATTTTCGTTATATCTTTAGTTGTATTTATTTCCTCAATGACCATGCACCTTACAATGCTCACATCTTGTCTTTTTATACTAACAACTGGAATCAGACACTCATGACTTACAGCAGTCCCTAACACTACTTGACTGGGCATAATGGCAATTCGAGCCTGATCCTGAAACGGATACTTCCACGCCCCGGCAGACTGGGCAAATTACCACCATCGATCCACCTACCACCTATTTGACCATCTTCCAAAGAATATATGTTGAAGTAATACACAAACAGTATTAAATAATTACATTATAAAAAATTAACTATAAGTAAAAAATGTCCTCTAGAGAAGACTGGCAACATTTCCCCTCTGTATAGCTAAGCTAATACGCTCGCAGAAATAATGATATAAGGTTAGATGTTAAATGTTTTAAGAGATTAAACTCGCCTATGTACTGTAAAATGTATTATTTTATATATCTATCTTATCTTCTTACCCATTTTTTTTTTGCAAAATACATACCTATAATGTCACGTCCTCACCGTACTACACCGTACGTTAGGTAATGCATTACAGTAACCTCGCTTCGACTTAACGTGGGAGATTTGTGTACATTGCTCGCTTGCAAAGAAGAGCGAGCCGACACCCTGCTTGGTAATTAAGTAAGGCTGGTGATTGACGCGCTTGATTACGTCGAACGCTGTCAGCTGTCCAATTGAAAAACCTATTATCGTACCGAAAAAACTAATAACAAATTTTTTTTTTTTTAGTTTAACTATTAGTTTAAGTTTACATTGTTACTGATACGGTTTTAGATCTAAATCATTACTGTTATAAATTAAAGTTTACTGCGCATGTGACGGATATTATATGTGTTAACGTCTATTTAAGAAGCTGAACTTTATTGCGATAAGGATGTTGATAATCACAAAGAAATTAATTTCTTTAAAGTTTAAAACGAATCATGTGGTCTACCCTTTGAAAACTGTAAAAAGTAGAGACTAATACGTTATTTATTTATTAATCTTTAAGGAAAACTTACAGCTTCTAACAAATGATTACTTATATAAAAAACTAGATGCCAATTACAAGTTTCCACAAATATCTTATATAACTAAATAACTTACAAATAGAAGAAACATATAAATGATAATTTGAAACCACAATAATTTATAAAAATAAAAATAATATAATATAAATAATATAATGTGTGTTATACTGTAAAAAATGCTCTAGACATCGCCCGACCAACTAATTTAGGCGATGTACAGAACATGTCAATATCCATGACCTCGGCTAGGCGGTTGAGTTCTTTTGATGCTCTCGCTAAAAATGAGTTTTGACGGTAGTTGGTGCGGGTTATAATGTGTATTCATGTTACTAAATTATGTTCGCTGAGAGTTAATAAATATTATATAACATATACAATTTATTGTTATTACCAAATTATGGGTATTATTATTGGTTTGTTTTATTAATATTATTACTATTCTTCTAATATACATATATAATAAAATATTTTATTGAAAATTTTCTGTGCTTAATAAAATTAAAGTAAAAGTAAAGTATCAGCATGACCGTTTCAAGTGGCAAGCTCGTCGATGTCTCTAGCGTACCAAACTCGGAAAATTTCACAAATTAAAAAAAGAAAAAAAAATGACCAGAAATCGAACCCCTTCGAGTCTAAGTCCACGGACTTAACCGCTAGACCACGGAGGCAGTTAAATTTTTTGGCTTTATATATAAAACATTTATATACCTATGTTTAGTTTGTCTTGTATTGTAAGTAGATAAACTCCACTACGTACTAAGTTTATATAGCGAAACCTATCATTGACCTTGCTCCATAAAGCATATTGTTACGTTGTTGGTTTCCTAATAAATAAATAAACAAACATAAAAGAATAGCGACTGTCGCTTAATTATCGCATACTCTATTATGAGAGTCGCTTATCGCCGCACATCCTGAGTATAGTAATCGGGCCGGGCGGGAATGCGGGGTCGTCGGTAAACATAATTAGCGGGACACATTTTTTTATTTATCAACTTTAGGATAACATGCTATATATAGATAAATTCCTTATTACACAGAAAATAATACATTTTACAGTACATAGGCGAGCTTAATGTCTAAAAACAGTTTACCTTTGGGAAAAGTAAGCAGGGATTGTATTTAAAACGTATAAGTGATGGTATTTTACTAATATAAAGAGGTCGTCGGTTCTGCGAGAATCTGAACATCTGCTGGACGAATGTGGCAAAATTTTAAATTGATTGGCATAGTTACAGTTAATCGGTAAACTTTTTTTTTTTTCATTAATGTTAATACAGTCTTTTTAATAAATTTTGTCAAATACTAGATTTTTATATTGGACAGTCGCGCTAGGTCGACCTAAACCGACCCCAATCAATTCGACCTTAGGCAACGTCTGACGAATACATAGATAGGTATGCTTTAGGTACTTCTGAGTATTACTTATATGTAAGTATTCACTAGGCAAGTATGATTTTGCACTGATCTAAAGTAGTATAATTAATGATAAAATTTTGGATTTGTAGATTTGGAAGAAGTCTTGTTGGATGCAGTGTAACAAATAGGGACCTTAATAAATCGTACGTAGTTAGATTGCGTGGGAAGCGTTAATCTCGAAGTTGTGCAAAATTACGTGACAGATTAGGCGAAGCCAACTTCAGCAAAGAAGCGACAGACGCATTCTGCTTGGATGGGAGGCATTCGGGAAACTCCGGCACATCATCTCATCATCTTTAACCAGTGCGTCCTGTCGTATGGAGCACAGACGTGGACACTGACAGTAGGTCTGGTCGATAAATTCAATGTCGCTCAGGAAGATATGAAATGTTAATATTCGTTAAAAGGCACCGTGGTGGCTCGGTTGTAAGAACGCGTACCTTAAATCCTACAAAGATCGGTTCAAACCCACCCGGCATGTACCAATGAGAAATTCACTTTTCTTACGTACATTTGTCATAGATTTACAGTGCCTCGGAGAGCACGACGCGTCGGTCCCGGTTCCGCTAATGCCAACTTGAGGAATCGTTGATTAATTGTCTTGAAAAATTGACATCATTTCCTCGCAGAGCCATCTGGCCAGCGTGGCGAGTGTAGCCCAAATTCTCCAGTTCTGGAAGGCCGATCTCCAGCAGTGGAGATCTAGGACGCTGTGTTCTAGGAGCTGTAATAAATATTCGTCAGAGAACCTAGTTTTCACACATCTTATAAAGTCGCATTGAATCTTTACTATTTTCTTTTTTGTTTGTTTTATGGTTATGTGTAGTTAATTTTAAATATGTGTTATTGTTTTTACTGTGTACTAGTTATTTATATATTCTTTATGTAATTATTTTTGCACTTACTCCTAGATAAATTTTTGATCTCTCTCTTGTCCCACAGTTTGGCTGTCAGAGAATGCCTGGCATTAAGCTTCGCCTTTTGTACTATTGTGCAATAAAGTTTTTAAATGAATAAAAAATAAATAAACCAAAGTTAGTGACATAGCGTTCAATATTAGCATGCTGAAGTGGCAAATGGGTTCTAGAGTGAAGACCACGTACGGGACGACCACTCGCCAGATGGACGAATGACCTAAAGTATGTTGCTAGCAGAGGTTGGATGAGAGTAGCAAAAGACCGCGTGAAGTGCCGAACCTTAGGGGGAGGACTACATCCAGCAGTGGAGAGACACAGGCTGATGATGAAGGTATTTTAGGCCAAAATTTATCCACAAAATATAGAATAATGGAGACGACAATACTCTTCCACCCAGTGTGTTTTCCCATTTCTATAACGTCCTTCAAGCGAAGTGTGAAAAAGCGTTTGTTAAGTTTGTTAGTTAAAAATAAATATAAACTAAATAATTTTGAAAAATGTCCTTAAAAATACGTTTTTTTATTATTTTTATTTTATGCTAGCACGATATGTGACCTTGCGCCCACCTGATAATAAGCGGTACGTGAGGTTCAAGAATGGGACCAACTGACGCTGGCCTCAGACGACCGACATTAGTCCGTACCACTATGCCGGCCTATAAATATGGTTTTTTACTTCTTTTTTACTTCGTTTGAAGGACTCCAGGTTATAGAATGTTAGCAACTGGAATCAGACACTCATGACTGACATCAGTCCTTAACACTATGCCGGCTTAACTGGGCATGACGGTAATTCGAGCCTGATCCCGAAACGTGTGGATACATTTTACTGGGTTTATTGGCACGAACGGTGGATACTTCCCCGCCCTGGCAGACTGGGCAAATTACCACCATCAGTCTGCCTACAACCTAATGAAAGATATAATAGAATATTTCTTCGCAAAATATAAATATCATGTACCTACGTATAGAAATGTTTGCGACAAGCGCCTTGCTCTACTTCCCAGCGACTTCGGTAAGGGTTCTAAGATTTATATTCGTTCCACGCTGCGAGATCGAAACCCTTTGTCGTCTTATAATAAAGTTCCCCACTACATTCTAATATCAATGCTTTATAGAAGTTCGCAATAAAATATATGAAATTTTATACTATAATACAAAATAGACATAAAACAATACATTTTTTTTTTTTTAGATTTTTACTCTAATTTCTATTTTGTAACTACGAGTAGCACAGTTCACTGTATTTTTTTTTTATGTGGCAACACTGTTGTAGTCCAATAATAATTACAAACTACTTTAATAAAATTAAAACCTAAACTAATTATAGAGTACAGAATTATCTATAAATAAAAAATGTTGTCTAGAGATGTTGCATCAGAAATAGACACAAGAAGACTGGCGTCAACATTTTCCTTCTGTATAGCGATGCAATCTTTTTTTTTTTATCATCATCACGACCGTTTCCCTTTCGGGGTGGTCAGAAACCACGCTTATAAATAAGCGGATTCACAGTTAGCCAACTTTACTACAGGCTAATCATGACAAGTGGCAAGCTCGTCGATGTTATGGCGAGGCTAATATGTTGGCAAAAATATTTACCAGATAATATCTCCAGATTACTCTGTCAGCCGTTTTGACAACGCCTTGGCCAGGCGCTTGGCTGAGGGTCCCCATTGTCTCGACCCCAAATGGTAGCGTAAACTCTAAATCTTTACCGAAATTGCCATATTTGCGCAGCTTGAGGTTCTCAGCAGCCGCACTCCATGCTGGACGAGGTTGCCTGGATTTGACCATCTCGCATCCAGGCAACCTCGTCTACAGATGTCTTATATCACACCAGAGCCCTGGAAAGTTTCCACGGCCCAACGGTCTTGCAGTCGGGTCTCTTACCATCGCTCTGCTCAATCCCAGAAGGTTCTTGGATCGCAGATACTCCAGCAGTGACAAGAGTCTTACGGATTTCATTGAGAACTGTGTGACGAGGAATGCCAACGGAACCATTGGTGTCCGAGATGTTCCAGTAGTTAGTTCCCCACATTATTATTATTTAAATTTCAACATATATATGTATACGAGTGTTTTTAAACATATTTGATTTTTGAGTTGCAGTTACCTTCTTACGGTTAAGGACGCCAATCGGCGTATCCAGGATTGTTGAGTATTAAATATGGACTGATGCCATATAAATTTTTTATGGTTACTTATAAGGGAACATTTAATATTTAAGAAAAATGTTGTCTAAATAAAATATTAGAACCGATACATCATCATGTTATCCATCAGGAACATAACCATTGACTTAGAAAAAAGGTCCATATTATATTACCATTACGCATAGACATATATGCGAAGAGATCTACCCAAACAGACCAATACCTCAAAATTACAAATATAAAAACCGCTTGAAACACATTCTATCCAGTGTAGCTCCCTGAGGATAAGGTCAAAAAAGAACAGTAGTTTTTTCGGTGTTAATTGCGCACAAGATTCAAGGATCGCGTATCAGAAACGTTAATTTTTCTTTTGTGTAGTCCTAACCACATTTTGCATCCGGTCTAAATCTAGGTAGTCTGACTGATTGACTAATAAATGATTTTAAGCTTCCGCATACGAGAGTTTTGTAATTTTATTTTATTCTAAGAAATTCGTGTGATTCGGACATCATTAAATTCTTCTCCTTTGTCGTTTTACTCTTGGCAGAGTGGTCGTGGTCGTCATTTCAGTATTTGTAACACGCTGAACAAGTCGTTCTCACTCCTCACGGACTGCAGCTTTCTTGGTGTACTCATATAGGGGATCGTTCATTGCAGCCTTGACCTAGTCAGACCACCTCATATTCTCACCTTTATCCTCCTGCTATTGACTTTCCTCGGAACTACTAGCTCAATTGATGTTTCTCCACGCCGCGACACGTGTCCGAATAAAGTAAGAATGCGTGATTGTATTGTTAAGGAAATTAAATGAAAGTAATTTAATTTAAAGCCTTTTGGTCCTCGTCTGGTCAGCGTGGCGAGTGTAGTTCAAATACTCCAAAAAAATCTGGAAGGCCCATCACCAACAGTGGAGATCTAGTGGTCTAGGGTTTAAGGAGCTGTGTTGATGATGATAAATTAATAGCAACGGAGATGCTTTATTAAACTTCGCACGAGTAACTATATTTTATTGGCCAGGCCTTAGTTTTACGTCTGTGGTTTTAATACAATGCATGGAAAAAATGATAACACAATAACAGGAGGGGGTATTTTGTATGGATCTATGAATATTTAAATTTTCGTATGGTCTTGATTGATGCGAGATTTTGGCGGGAAAAGCTAATTTTATGTCGTGTTATATAATACATATAGGTAAATATCAATTAAATAAATGAGTTATTAAGTAATACGAGTACAATAATATTATATAATAGAACAAACTCGTGGAATCGTTAATAAATTGTCATTTAAAATTGATATCAGATCCTCGCCAACCTGTTTGGCCATATCGTGGCGAGTGTAGGCTAAATTCTCCAGATATATATGTTCTGGAAGGCCCATCTCCAACAGTGAAGTTTTAGGACGCTGTAATGAAAGTATATTATTTAACTATAATAATAAAAATCTTTATTGCAAAAATAAATAGACATCACAATTTAATTGTTACATAGTTAGGGCATATAAAAAATCGTACATAGTGACATAAATAATTTAGCTGTGACATCTGTGCCCATATATTATAAGTCAATAATAGGTGTTTTTTTTTGTTATTTTATAAAAATAAATTTAATTTAATTTACTTGTTATATTTTAGTTATTTTCGTTAATTATTATTATTATTTTTATTTCTAAAAGGAATTGTATTTTTATTATATATATATATTTTTTAAATTGTTTCAGCTTTAGTTTTTAGAATAATATTTAGTTTCTGTAAAGTTATAAAAAAAAAAAAAACGTTTTTTTTTATAGGCCATAAAGGCTACTGTGTGTAGTGGTCGCCTATAATTGGTGCAACATCTAACTTCTGATTTAGTGTTAAGTACAAATAAGTGTGTGATGTTAGCACTGTTGCCTACTAAATAAATTATAACTATTAAATTAATAAATAAACATCTGAGATAGTCGGTGGACATTTTATATTACTCTAGAAAAAAATTATTTATAATTGCTGAGAAGGCAATACTTAAATAATTGTTTGTGTGTATGTATATATGTCTGTGTTTGTGTGTAGGTGTGTGTTGATGTAAGTGAGTTTTGACTGAATGGTAAGTACGCGTGTTTAAGCAACGACATATTTTTTTATAATATTATTTTATGATTTTAATTTGTTAAATACTACTGATGAGGTATTTTTTTTATTTTATCATAAAACGCTGTTTATCGATCGTAGTGTCATAGGTTTACACTAGAGGGCGAAGTTAACGGTGTTACCTTACCTATTTAGACGACGACACCACACGGTTGTATGGGCAATCATTTTCGTCTCGCCGAGCAGAAAACGTGAGAGGAATTTTTTAAGATTTATTTTGCACTAACTAGGACAATTATGTGACGAGAAAACTAAGGGAAAAATACGTTGCCATTATTGGAAATTAACATTCATAAGTTCAGTTCGTAAGTAGTCACGCGATTTTTAACTAACCAGCTAGCATACTTACGACATTGTTTTGGAAATTAACATCATAGAAAAAAATAATGTTTTACAATATGATTTTCATATGCGAAATTAACCCGAGCGAGCTTTATCCGACTTAAAGGGACATTTCGCAATAAAAGCGCATACCCAAAATTAAAGGCGGAAAATTATTCAAACGCGTAATAAAATCAAATCTTTAATTTCATTTAGTACATAATACTTGGATATTGTCAATATATATTTGTTTTATACAATACAAGAGAGAAAAAAAGTTTATAAAACGCCGTATCAGCTTACAATCTAGTAAAAATAATATTTATGTCCATAAATATAAATTCGTGGTTGTAAAAGCAGTGTCAGCTTACAATCTAGTAAAAATAATATTTACGTACATAAATATAAATTCGTGGTTGTAAAAGCAGTGTCAGCTTACAATCTAGTAAAAATAATATTTATGTACATAAATATAAATTCGTGGTTGTAAAAGCAGTGTCAGCTTACAATCTAGTAAAAATAATATTTATGTACATAAATATAAATTCGTGGTTGTAAAAGCAGTGTCAGCTTACAATCTAGTAAAAATAATATTTATGTACATAAATATAAATTCGTGGTTGTAAAAGCAGTGTCAGCTTACAATCTAGTAAAAATAATATTTATGTACATAAATATAAATTCGTGGTTGTAAAAGCAGTGTCAGCTTACAATCTAGTAAAAATAATATTTATGTACATAAATATAAATTCGTGGTTGTAAAAGCAGTGTCAGCTTACAATCTAGTAAAAATAATATTTATGTACATAAATATAAATTCGTGGTTGTAAAAGCAGTGTCAGCTTACAATGTAGTAAAAATAATATTTATGTACATAAATATAAATTCGTAGCTGTAAAAGCCATATTAGCTTCCAATCTAGTAAAAATAATATTTATGTCCATAAATATAAATTCGTAGCTGTAAAAGCCATATTAGCTTCCAATCTAGTAAAAATAATATTTATGTCCATAAATATAAATTCGTAGCTGTAAAAGCCATATTAGCTTCCAATCTAGTAAAAATAATATTTATGTCCATAAATATAAATTCGAGGGTGTAAAAGCTATGTCAGCTTACTCAATGCCCCCAAGACTATTGAGTGTGTATTCGAGACGCCTTACATTTTCATTATCAGTCCTAATAGAATAGAGACCGAAAAGCTGACATCAGTAAGAGAACAACAGTTTCTAAGTACTCGTAGCTTTAAGTAGGGTCACTGCCTCGACTGTGACTCGACTACATTAGTTAAGCTTTCTGCAATGTAATGCCAGAAAAAAACAAGATACAGCGCGCCGATTTGCGTCGGCGCCTCGACTTTTAATTGACAACATCAAAAGTCGTATTTGTTAAAAACGCTGATATCCGCCAGAGAACAAAAAGTACTATTCAGTAGCTATAAAAAATCCGAGCTAAATTTGCGCTGCTTGGAAACATTTGTTACAAAACCCATGAAAACGTCCTACAGCGACTTTTGCATCCACTACATTTGATCAGATGAGTTTACTGCCATGTAAAGAAAACCTAGATGCGGCGCCCAACTTGCCAGCGCCTCGACGCCGCCTCGACTTTTGTGTTGTGTGTGAGCGACACCCTTAAAATCAGCACTATACATACTGAACGCTGATATCCTATTACCTGAATAGCGTTTAAAATTTGCCAGTTAAATTTGTCACAGATGTTTTCTAGGGTGTCGGCCATATACAGAATAAACGCAAAGTGGGATGACCATCCGACAGATATATGGATGACATTAAAAAGTTTGCTGGGTTTGAATGAACCCTCAAAAAAAGATCGGCAAGAAAAAGATGGAAAGACGTGACTTAGGAGACGCAATGGAGACATAGGCTGATGATGACGATAATGAACGTTATAGACAGACGTCATATCGTGTAATTTCTCTTATTATTTTACAAAGTGAAAGCGCCATCGCATGTTTCACAATAAACAAATTGAAAACTAAAAAGCTTAAAAAATTTATAGGCACGACAAACAAGGACAAAGTGGAACATTTTTTAAAGTTTGTAAGTGACAAATTATATTCGCGGAACATTCAATTTCAGCTTGAGTGGAAAAAGTAAAGTATCACCACGACCGTAAACCATTTCCGTCAATTAAAAATATTTGAGAATCGCTGCTTCTACGTATCTGAATCGAGAAACCTCTTATTTTTTTTAAATATTTTGCGAGCAGAATTAGAACCATGAACCTTTGCGTATTATTCTACGGTTGTAACCGCTAAGCCAATGTAGTTTTAGTTTAGGTTCTGGATAATAATAGCTTTTTGAAAAAGTTGCGCTCGCTTGCGACTCCACCGATACTATATACTCGTAGATGTTATATTTTGACCAGGCGTTTTTCAAATTTGAGCACAGATGTTGGCCCTAAAATAAGGTTTTACGAAAAAGTTCGACGGGTTCACTTAATTATTTAGGCTTTGCTAATAAACTCAAATTCGAATCAGACATACCAATGATAAATATAATGTTCTGACGTACATTTGTACATACATACATACATTTAATTATTATTTAATTTATTTTGATATTTCTCGAGTTTGGTACGCTGGAGACATCGACGAGCTTGCCACTTGTCAAGATTGGCCTATAGTTAAGGTGGCTAAATGTGAATCCGCTTATTTGTAAGCGTGGTTTAATAATGATGAAGACCTAAGTTCCTTAAGAGACAGAGGAGAACTCTCGCTGCTAATATGTTTGCTCAAAGGTTTGCGCGTTGCTCACAAGTAAAAAGCTCTATGTTTGTTGTATACTGCCAGTCGTTCTACACCAGTCATCTGTAAATTGTATATTGTACATGAAGCGTGTTCAAAGCACGCGTCGTGGTACAATATAATAATGCATGCCTACTAAAGTTACCATGGAGGTGTAGTGCATCTGATATGTTTATTGAGAACAGAGTCGACGACTTTTTTGCCATACTCCGCAGCAGCACGCCTTTTTTGTGGATTGACTGAGACCTGTTGTCTGTTGTTGTCAGTAACGACATAATTAAGACTATATTTGACACAAGGTTGTTTGACCTTGTCAAATATAAATTTAGTTAGATTAAAATTATAATATAGATTAAAATTTAAATTATTGTTATAAATTAATTAGGGGTTTAATTATTATTTTTTAAATTTAATACCATTTAAATTACATACACTGCCTCCGTGGTCTAGCGGTTAAGTCCGTGGATTTAGACTCGGAGTTATAGGGTTCGATTCCTGGTCGAGACACAAAATTATTTATTAATGTAAATACATATTTATAATATTTCTTGAGTTTGATACGCTGGAGACATCGACGAGCTTGCCACTTGTCATGATTGGCCTGTAGTAAAGTTGGCTAAATGTGAATCCGCTTATTTATACGCGTGGTTTCTGACCACCCCGAAAGGGAAACGGTCGTGATGATACTTTACTTTAAATTACATACAGACACGCAGACACAGAAACTAAGTTTCCTTCACATTTATAATATTAGTATAGATGAATTTTAGGGCCACGGCGATATGTCTTTATTTTTTAATTTTTTTACCTGTGTCGACAAGGCACGCTATAAAATGAATTGTGCACTATTTATGTTTGGTATTATGAACAGTTATTACCATAATAAACATGACAGTTATGCCTATTTTAAAACTTCATGCTTGTGAAACAAGATTTAGCATTAGAAACTTAAACGTTCAATGACATGAGTAATTCACGATACTTTATATTTTAACTGAAGATATAAAACTTGGTATAAATAATCAACCATCTATACCTCTAAACACTTTTATCAGGTATTCAGATTCTCTCACTGTCTCGCCAGTGAAATAAACTTCCATTGGTAATCACACAAGCTCCTATCTTCCTCTGTAAAAACTTGGTCTTCAGTCACTTTCTAAAAAGCTAAATGTCTCAATCACGCTCTGACATGGTAATTATTTTATATATTTATGTATAAAATAAAATAAAAAATAAAAAAGTTATTTATTTTCTCCCTCTTAGCTTAAAATTAGGAACAATATTTTAAACACATTTATGTAGGAGACTGGAGGCAAAACTAAACGTAAGCTTAGTCTGTGTTAAAAAGCACTCGAGGTTTCTCTGACTCAAACTTAATAATAAATACATCTATAGTGTAATGTAGTGTGAGAGTGTTAATTATGTAATATAGTGTAGTGTAGTGTATATATAATTATGTAAGATATATTATTTTATTTATTATAGAAATAGTTTTTTCTTATATTTTTTATCTACTAATTTATATATATTAATTTATATTTATTAATTGTTGTTGTACACACCTATTTTGTTTTTTTTTTTATTATTAACTGCAACACAGTAACTCTCTTATCGTTATCACAAAGCTTTGCTGTTAAAAAATGCCTACAGAAAATCCTTAACCGGTATTAAACTTACCTTTGTACACATTTTTTTTTTGTGCAATAAAGTATTTAAATAAATAAACAATCCATTTATTTTTCAGTTAAATTAAAATTAATTATTACTTTGCTCTCTCGGTTCGATTTAAAAGACGTAAATAGTGTATTATAAACATAAAAAAGAATTCATGATCCGGCTCCAATATCCTGACAACGTGTCCAATTTATGCAAATCCGTTCAGCTGTCGAAACAGAGTAGTGTTGATAACAAGTAAAAAATGAAACGGTATTTTTATAAACGCACATTTATATATGACTACGTGGAATTTATTACAGAGCAAATATTATTACAAATGTCGGTTCAAACCCACCCGGCATGTACCAATGAGAAATACACTTTTCTTACGTACATTTGTCATAGCTTTACAACACCACCGTTCCCGTGCCTCGGAGAGCACGTTAAGCCGTCGGTCCCGGTTCCACTAATACTTGTGAAATCGTTAATAAATTGTTATAAAAAATTGCCATCATATCCTCGCCACGCGTGGCGAGTGTATGCAAAATTCTCCAGTTCTGGAAGGCCCATCTCCAGCAGTGGAGGTCTAGGACGCTGTGTTCTAGGGGCTGTAATTAAATATTTTTATATTATTGTCTAGAATAGAAATAGAGAACTACTATGTATGTTAAGAATTGAAGATCTTTGCCTTGAAAAATAATAATTTATTTACTTATTACGATTTTTTATATTTAGAATGTTTACAATTTGACTTGTGATTTTGTCTAATTTTTGTAATTTATTATCAATTATATTTTCCTCTCTAAAAAGCAAAAGTATTTCTTTTTAACGTATTTTATTTTTTTTAATTATTCAGTATTAAAATCCTAAGTTACGGTGCAGAGAAGTTGTCCTAAAAATATCGTTACTTATACTAAGCCTCAAGTAGGTAGCCATAGGTCGACGATCGCGCGAACGTTAACTTACCTAATTCTTTCTCTCTCTATTTCGTCTCTCGGCTGTGAGCGAGATCAATTAATAATAACTCTCCAGCCTTTAGGTATTTATTACGTGAGATATCGCGATTTGCAGACGCGGACTTATTCACCATGCAGTAGTCTTATGTTTTTCGGATAATGATTTTTGCCTTCAAAAAAGTGACCTTTTTATTTCTAATAGAGGTTCTACTATTGTCAAGCCTAAAAAAATATTTGCTCTTTAATTTTTCTTTATTATTATTTATATATATTATATGATTAATAGGTATACTCGTATGTCCAAGAAAGTTACTACATTTCTCAAAGGTTCAATCAGGCTTGAAAAGTACGTGATTGTGCGAGAGAGAAGGATACAAACGCGTTAACCCTCTTAATGTTTTAGTTATAATCATAAATAACAATTTATATACAAGGCAATTTTCAGTGCCAAGGTTTTACTGGATAGGTACTCGTAAGTAGCTGACTCTGATTCGAGTATCTCAAGTGGCATGGATCAATAGGTCCGCAAATGCCACTTACACATTCCCTTTAAACCGGGAAAACCCAAACATTTATCTCCATTAGGGCACGTCCACATAAATAAAATTTGCGCACGCCATTTTCGGCACAAATATTTTTGTTAGATTATAAATTTTATTTATCTTTTTACATGATGAACTTAAGAATTGAATTGCAATAGTTGGGTGGTCCGTACTGGGTAACACGGGTCCAGCCATCGGTCAGACTCTGCTACTTTGTCTAGAAAATGAGTCACTAAAGCAAATGGCAAGGATCTGCTAGAACCAACAAGTGGACAAGAAAAAAGGACATACCACGGGAAAAAAGCCAGGTTTTCACTGCGGGCACGCTCTCTTCTCACACTTCACTTTTTTTGGAACTGTTTTAGGCACGATTTAGAGTCCAACCCGGCTTGGGAGCTTTCACACTAAAATCGCTGTGATTTTCGAACCGCACGGGCCGAGCGTAGATTTTGTACTGGCGCCAACTTGGGCGCCTCTAGTGGTAGATCACGAAACTACTCGCGATCCATAGACGATTCTACCAGGCTTGGTGGTAGGAATTTTAGAATGAATGTGGATGGGATAAATTGGTGTAGGATCCTGTTGAATGTCTTAACATTGGGTATATTATTAAAAAAAAAAAAAAACATAAATAAAAAAAGGCTAGCTAAAAGCGGCCATACACGCTACGGTCTACCAGGGAGGTTATCTGTGCAGGTCAACTAGACGTCGACAGCGTGTATGGGGACATTCCGGTGTACCAGAGCGGTCTTCAGTACACCGTAAGATGTCATTCGAAATAATTGTTTTTTTATTTGTATGGCCGCCGTCAAATTATACGTTATGCTATACATTCATATTCATACTTCTAGATAATATTCATATAAATACTTATATAGATATAATTCATATTAAATTAAAATAACACACACTCCTTTATAATATGATTATGTTTAACTTTAAGCGGGTCCCCCAATACAACTAAACTTAAAAAGGGGATCCAGAAAATGTACTATTTAACCTTTAAATTTAATGTTACTATTTAGGTAGCTTTTAATTTATATTTAATGTATAAAACGTCTAATAAAACAATACGACCTTAATATTTAAAGATTTTTTTTTTTTTTGGATGGAATAATTGAGCCAATTATGCGCGGTCCTGCTTTTAGTGAGCCTGCACTTATGGCAGATTTAGTGCTTCATGTTGTTCGGATTGTTAATGCTGGCGCAACTCGTACGTACATGGATTTAACGACACTAATTTGTTTACTTGGAAATACATAATTATTAGTATTATTTTCGATTAAACTTCATAAGTAACAACAGTCGTAAAAATCGTTTTTTTTTTTAAATGTTTAAACGGCAAAGATGTTTTCGCGTTTAATCTGTAATGTGTATTAATGTGAACACGCCTTTATGTGCATAGGCACACTCGTATATATTGCATTACTGTGTTTCGGGACTGATTAGGCTGTCTTCACACAATAGCTTAACAGGCATTCATCAAAGGTCATATTATGCACGTAAATCATTCCCAAATGATCATATCTCTTATTGATCCAATATACAAGTAATCAAATTGTAAAGTGATATATTACTAAAGCATTCTGGCATAAATAAAATGTATAGGGACAAAAATAAGGAAAGGTATGCTCCGATATGATGGATAAAGAAAGATTGACGAACCAGATATATAATGAGAAAGTTGTGGGTAACAAAGGCCCTGGCAGACCAAGACTCACTTATAGACAGATAGATAAATTCTTTATTGCACAGAAAATAAAATTAAATTTAGTACATAGGTGAGCTTAATGTCTAAGAACATTATCCAACAGATAACCTTTAGAAGTGAGCAGGGATTGTGGTGCATGACCACTAATGATTGACAATTGAGAAAACTACTTATAAGTAAAAGAAATATATATATATATACAAAAATAACACATAATTATACTTACTATATATATATATTAATATATTAATGTACAAATAATCTATAATACATACATAATATACGGACTCTATAAAGTTATGTAGATTCTTCCTTCAGATCGTATTGCGTTTTGTAAAAATGTTTGGTAAGCAATTTTTTTAAACTAATGATTGATGGTGCTTTACGAATGTAAAGAGGTAGTCGGTTCACCTAGCGAGCTACTGATACTGGAGGATCGAAGAGAACAGCTGTGTGTGTCACACAAAAATTGGAAACGATCTTTCAGGTAAGGGGGCGCCATTGGGTTAAAAAGGATGTTGTAAAGAAACCTATCACGACCAAATAAATTAAACACTAGCAGAAAGTGCAATAAAGAGTTTACGAAACAAACGGGTATGTATAAAAAGGCTGATAAATTTCGAAGAAGCGAAAGAGGTATGTGTTGGTTATAACAAATGGGGCTCAATCGTCAATGCCTACAAGGGAACTGGCGTAAAGATATATATGTATGTTTGTGTGCGTGGCGAAATTTCTGGAAGCCCCATTTTCAACAGTGAAGGTCTAGGACTCTGTGTTCAAGGGGCTATGATGATGAACACTTGCTGCTTGCAGGTACAATATATGTAAGTAGACACCTTACTCTAGAATAAGTTTTTGTTCAGTGGACAGTACAACTATTTATTGCAAATAAACAATTTTTTTTTTGAGGTTTTGGGCTTCATTTACGACTTTGGTTGGCTAAGGTTAATTCGCAAAATAATTTTAAAATATTCATGCCTCAGCTGAAAACTCAATCAAATTCACATGCCAGCAAATAAAACTAGTCAATGAACAGAGTTATTTTAACTGCACTGAGAGCGTTCCAATTACCCATATTTCATTATCTCAATATCATAGATATAATATATTAGGACAAGTCCAATGCAGAAAAATGTAGACATTATTTTTTTAGCAACCAAACGGCCCCTAGAACGCAAAGCCCTAGACCTCCACTGCTATGAACGGGTCCTGCTTGAAAATTTTTCAAGATTTTAGTATACGTCGGGATTGTAGTCGCTTGTTACACGCTGTGGAGATGGTCTTATGTCAATTTTAATGACAACTTATTAATTATTAGTGGAACCGGATTGGTTGTCAACAACAAATGTCCAAAAAAAAGAACTGCGAACTATGTTTTTAGTCATTCATTTACGAGTATATTGCAGCATAATATTAGTAATTACGACATTTTTATATTATTATTCAGTTTTAGTATGACAATGCCCATCTACTATCTACAGCTGCGAAATAATAATTATTATCTATTATGACATTATATATTTTATATCTTTTTTTTTTCAGAAATTTACTGATCTACTAGAGTCGCGCGCTTCGTCTTACCAAATCTTTGGGAGCAACTTAAAATAACAATATAATAGTTTAGGAATCCCTATTCCCTCAGTAAACCCTAACTCCAATAATAAATCAATAATAGCAAATGAACACCAAAAAGAAAAACAAAATATAATGGTTAAAACAAGATTAAGTACATAAATTAGATTAAACGAATCACAGGTGAACAAAATAAATAAACAAATACAAGTACATAACTAAATATAAATAAATACACAAATAAGATATAACAACCACATTTGAGTGTTGCTAAACTAGGATCAAGAAACTACACCTTCTCTGATCAATCTGGTTTCTGTGCCTTGACAGAGTTATCTAGTACAGAAACCAGTGCACTTACTAACAGTTCTGTTAGCCTGTCCTAGCTCAATGTATTATAAATAAATAAATGATATAATTCCCTAGATAGTAATTTATGCATATAGGATGTTAAAAATTGGTGTCAATAAATATATTTTTTTTTTTTTTTTAACTGATAGTAGCTGTCTAAATATATTGTAATTGCCAATTAATAGAACTAAAACCAACCAAGGTACTAATGTTTGAAAGAAGAAGGATGACAACCGTGACGATAAAGATTGATGATGAAACTCTAGAATAAGTAAACGAAATTATATATCTGGGCAGTGTTTTCACTGCGGATGAGTAGTACGATAGGGATGTAGAAAGAAGAAACGCGGAAAATAGTGTTAATGGTGCTCTGGGGTCACTGATCGGCAGTCGAAATGTTAGTGATAAAGCTCGGCTCGCCATACACAATGCCATGTTGGTACCAACACTGAGAGAAGTGAGTCGTGGATACGTCAGAATACGCATGAGAGTAGGGTTAATGCAGTAGAAATGCGATCGTTGCGTCGGATACGCGGCGTCACTTTGGTGGACCACACACGTAACGTCGAAATAGGGTTAGTATAAAGGAAAGCATAGGGACAAAAAAAGGAAAGGCATGCTACGATGGTTCGGGCATGTTGAAAGGATGAGCGAATAAAGATTGACGAACCAGATATATAATGCGAAAGTTGTGGGTGAAAGAGGCCCTGGCAGACCGAGACTCACATACCACGATCAAATAAATAAAACACTGACTGAAGGTGCATTATCTCGCAAGCGATCTGGCGTAAAGATGTGTATGTATGTAACTAACAGATTTCCTGCATTGGTAGTCTACTACTATGTTATTACCGCTAGTTCAGGTATTTCTATAAAAAAACATATGTCTATGGCAGTGCCATTTTATTGTTGAGTAGTTTCCTTGTTAGCAACTCTCGTGGAAAGTTAAGGACCGCTTTCTGTTGCAGTGCTCAAGGTAATTAAACGAAAACAAGAACGAATACATCGTGACCACTCACAACGTTCATTTTGTTCTAAATTCATTGACTTTTTATCTACTCAATCGAGATGTATTGTTTTATATAAATTATCACAAAATTTTGTATGACTAAAAAAAATATATTTTTTTTGAGCTTTTATTCCAATGTTTTGATTTGCTAAAGCGATATTTCGAGTGATGTACTTTGATACCAATTCGTTAATAAATGTAGCATTAAAAAAAACCAGTTCTTACACATTAGTCAATGAGTATTTATGATAATTAAGGCTTAACGTATTATTAGAGATTTTAAGGTCAAGTTAAAATTCGTCAATTTGATATAAAATAATAATTACAAACTACCTAAATAAAATTAACAAATAAATAACTATGAATTAAATCTAATTAAAAAAAACTATAAATAAAAAAAGTCCTCAAGAGATGACCCATCAGAGATAGTCCCAAGGAGACTGGCAACATTTGCCCTCTGTATAGCGAGGCTAATACGTTGGTAGAAATAATTGTCAGCCTTCCTGTCTCCAAATTTATCCTTGCCTTTTATTCGTCAATAAATTAATTTGCAAAGTAAAGTGGGTACAAGTAGTTAGTAGGGTATATAAAAAAACACTTATAATTAAAAACAAAACAGGTAATGAAGTAATTATATGTTTATTACATAAAATATGTTTAGTGTAGGAATCCACTACCGTAGACACAAAGTTTGCAATTTTTTTAAGTAGCGCAGTATCTATGTATGCTGTAGACCAAATAATACCTAGATGAATGGAGGGGAAAAAGATGTTTAAAATAGAAATTACCTTTATGCATTCCAGTGTGTTTATCCTTGAGCACGGTGAACTCGTAGATTCTTCCGAACTCCTCAAACATCGGCCGAAGGTCATGCTCTTCCAAATGACGTGGAATCTGTCCTATAAACAGTTTCACAGCATCCTTGCCCGCGCCGGGAGGAGCCCCAGTCCTCTCCGAAGGCGTCTGCGAAGTTGACCTCTCGCTTGATGTAGAGGCTGTAGCTACGTGGACAGGAGTCGCTGGAGCCGTACTTCCAGCAATACTAGCGCTTCCAGAACTCATCCCCGGCTGGTGAAACATCTGACCCATGGCATTCATAGGCATGTTATAGTTCATCATGGGATGCCCCATTGGAGACGGCACCTGTCCCATAGGTAGATTGTAACCAGCGTATGCCAACATTCCCGGATTCATGTTGCTTACTAGCATGACAATATTTTACTGTAATATAGTATCTTTATTACAATACTCAGACTTTATAGTGATATAATTACAGTGAACACTAACGGTTGATAAAATACAACTAGGTTTTGTCAAACTTCTTTGGACGTATACTATCTTAAATTATTTTGTACTCTGTATTTGTACTTTTGAAACAGCGAATCTATTTTTAATGTAAATTAAATCAGTTTCGTATTAATATTCCCGACAACTCTTCAGTATATCATTACTATCATAAGCTCGACATTAATGAAAGCGTCAACGGGATGCACGAAAATATTTACATTCCCCGCCTGAGTGAAATATTATTTTTCGCGAGCGAAGAGCTTCGCGTGGGATGAGGGGTGATTTGCACGCGCTTGTCTTCGTGTGCGTGACAACTGCGTCGGTGTGCACGACTCTACGCAGGGCTCGTCGGTGTGCGCGTCGTGGATGTCCGTACGCACTCGTAGGCCCAGAGCAGGCGCGCTAGTGTGCGTGCGGTTGTGTATGTGTGCTCGACAGTCGCTCTTGCGGTAATGCGTAATAATATCGATCGCTATAGAAGCGTTCGTAGTACCGGCCCTCTCGCACTCTCTCCGCTAATAACAATCACAAACGTCCGCACATCACCTCCGCCGGGACCCGACTCAACCTATTTCCGCTCTCCAGAAGTTCAGCTAAAATTCCGACCACAGTTTCACTGTTCGCAAAGTCTTAAAGTTCTAGTCACAGTCTCTACTGAGGTCCACCGGTTGTATAGTTCTAAACTAAGTTTATTATATACTAATTGGCACGAGTTTAACTTTGAGCACTTGAATTTGTTAGGACAACAGAATGTGACCTGAATTTTAGGGGTTTTTACACTATGGGTTTTTGTTGAAGCACAAGCAAGCCCCGTGTTTGGGGTGTAAACAGCACGGACTCACGCTGACTTGTTTACAAACAAACCACGATAATGTTCACAATTTTAAGTCAATTAAAAGGTAATATAACTTATAATTTAATTATAGCTTAGGCTTATTCACTAATAAACGCAGGGAACTTGGCACTAGTAAGCGGTACACTGTTTTATTTTATAATTCGACGGGAGTAACACAAATTTAACTCTACGTAGGTTTATAAATAATCCGAATATAATTAATTAATTACTTTAATTAATAGTTAAATTTAATAATTTGGAAATATTACTAAAACGTTATTTTTACACTTAAAAAATAGTTTTTTTACGTCTAAAACACAAACCTAGAACACTACTGAATAAGGACGTCACAACGTAGAACGATGACGCGACAAACAAACGAAAACCACAAGACGACACGAAGTAAATGAGGCAACAATACTGGCGTGTTTCCGTGTATATGCCTACATGTCCACTAACCTAAAATTTCTCTCAGGACCCCTCGGCGAGTTTACGCGCGCTCCGCACATCGGGGGAGTCGCGAATCTTGATAGAGGGCGCGCTACGCCACTCCCTAACAACATTTCTACTACGCCGACTACGCGATTCATTTCACTTTTTAAAAGCTATTTTTGGCAACTGTGCTTGAATCTTTTAGACTCAATTCACGATGCTATTTATTATATATTGTACGATAATTTAATATCTCTTTGCTTTGGGAAAAAAACCTGTTTTAAAAGAGATTTTTTTTATTTAAATTTTACACAAAACATACAAAGGCGTGACATAATGTCGCTTGACATTCTCTGCCTGTCAGACCTTCGGGACAATGTAAGCATTTATATGAGGTAGGTGCAATATGTCAATTAAAAAATATTGCTCATTTGATTACCCAAAACCCTTTTTGTTGAAGCCTTTAATAATCATACCTATTTATTGTGTTTTTTTTAATGATACGATTAGGTACTTTATTATAGATAAAACACAGGATTCCAAAGTGTATATAATTATCTAATTATATCGGCGCAATCAAAACTATATAATTATTAACACAAAAATAAGATTTTGACAATTGTCTTCATGGTAGAGTAGAATAAATTACAGATTTTAAAATCACAATATAATATATCAAATAATAGATTATCGTAAATCACCCATTTGCAGTCGAAACGATGATGGGCTCGCAGTCTGAGGAGCCTCTGGTGTTCTCTCATGAGCTTGTGGAAATACTCCGCTTGGTGACGGGTGACCATTTTAGTAGAGCATATTTTGGTCAAAGGGTCAGCCTTGTCGTTCAACAGGGGAACGCATCGAGTGTCCTCATCACATTACGCCCATCGAAAGGTTATAATTTTTTTTTTTTTGTAGTGTATTTAATTTTTATTTAATATTTTCTTTTTAATTATTTAATATTGTAATTCGTTTATAATGTTTATTAAATTATTATGTTTTGTTACTAATAAAATAAAAAATAAATCCTTACGGCACGTGATAATTTTTTTGGGCCCATTTCTCTAAGAAATATGGGAGGTAAAGTATCATCACGACCCTTTTGGGTTGGACAGAAACCACGCTTATAAAGAAGCGGATTCACATTTAGCCAATTGATTTAGGATTTAAGGAGAGAGTTCTCACAACCAAGAAACCATCGCGCCACGAGGCTTATACTTTCCATTTTACTGTCTTCAGACCATTCCGTCAGCCGCTTTGACAACTCCTTGACCAGGCGCTATATTGAATATAATTGCGTTAGCACCTATAATAAATTTGAAATTGAGGGAGGGCTCTCAAACTTATTTATTAATAAGGTAACCCACATCAAATGTCAATACAAAAACATTTTTTTATAAATAATTCATTTTTGTAGCTAATTCTGTTGCATCAAACGAAAACGTTATGCAAGGAATCATTTGAAGACGGCATAGAGAGAAACTAATGTCTGTCGTTAGTAGCTTAGAATAATAATAATAATACATTATTTATTGTACAAAACAACAAATAGTGTGGGTACAAAGGCGAGCATAATGCTGTAAAAACATTTTCTGCCAACCTTAGTAAATAGGTAGCCATTATAAATGGGTGCAGAAATACTATTACGATCAAGATTATTGAGAAAAATAAATATAAATATATACTAATTAAGTACATAGAAGTAAATAAAAAATAACAGACACTGGCAATAACTACTTATAATAATTTGAAAATTGTTATGCTTGGAACACTCTTAAATCTGTCGTACGCTAACGATAACTCGAACGACCAGTTGAATTCCCCTTTGAATGATAATACTTAATTTTTGGGAGAAAAAACTGCCAGCCCTATTGTCACCAGCGACGTCAATGAGCCTTGGAACAATTTCTTTATAAAAGGCTTTAAGTTCCGATCCCCACGGGCCCATCGTTTCTACAGCAAACGTCGAAAAAAGTAAGTATTGCAAATCGTTTCATATTTTCGACGCTTGCTGATCTGCGCTTGTTCCGCTGCAACACCAGCTCCAACAGAAGTTCCTTGAAGATGGGCTACGGAATCCCAACAGGTAAAATGCCATACTAGGGATTGACCCAATCTCCAAGGAACTAATGTCATTTCGTCTTGCAATGATTTTTTGAAAATTATATGCTAATATATTTAACGATTGCGGCTAAAAAAACAGACTAGGGTCACATAAACGCTTAAGAGGAAATCGTAAAAAATGAACGCGTACTTTTGTAAAAGGTCTTACATGTTTAGTCGGACTATATCTCAAACGCTGAAATAGAGGAGGGGCTATCCCTTTCCATGCCCCTTCCCCGCAAGAATCTGTCGCCTCAGTATCTATAGAAAATATATCATCACGACCATACTACCTTGCTAAAATTATGTAATGGATAATTGTTGGTTAACTAAATAATTTTAGGCAGAAGACAAATTACTAAACATTCCATGGATTCACCGTGCGGGTGCCGGGTCCATCGTGTGTGGGTAAGAGATGAGAAGAATGGTGTCTCGGGCTTGCGACCGACAATTAGCTGGTTTAAGAAAAGGAGGCCTCCTTTTTTTTCTATTGCGCGATAATACGCTCACCATCCACCATTCTACTTCTCTCCCTACCCAACCAAATACTGTATGATTCCGTTAATACCGTCTTGGAAGCTCGTTCCATAAATGTATTGACGGCAGACCAGCTTAGGCCCAATTCTTTCAGTAAGTGATGCAAAGATTTTGCTGGAACTCCTCTTGCACCAACTTCCACTGAACATAATACAAGAAGATGCGTAACTCCATAGAAGAAAAGTGTTCCAATTTTAGTAGCGCTACGAAATTATATTATATTATTAGAAATGCAAGTAATATTATTATATTTAAAAATGCAAGTAAGACAAGGTCAAATAATCAAATTAAATACCCCAAAGCTCGTCTGACTAAATCGACAAAGAGTTTTCTATGCAATTCTATAAAGCTATATAATAAATTATCGGCAGATGTAACAAATTTAGAATTTGCAAAATTTAAAACATCACTAAATCTATTGGACCAATAATTATTATTTATGATTTATAAGACTGTGCCAATGTTTTAAAATTTGTAATTTATTTTTTATAATAGTTGTATAAAATTTTGCATGCCGTCACTGGCGAAACATGTGAGTTGTCTATAAAACTGAGACCATACTAGAATCTGTAACCATGTGTTTTTTAGCAAATAAAATATTTCATTTCATTTCATAAAAAATATTCTTATAAACAAAAGTTATTATGAGCTACAAGATGCAATGAAAGATACCGTTGCATAGAAGTACTCGGCTAAATTTTATAAATTAATAATAAGTCTTATCCTTAATTGACACGGCCCTTTTACAGCAACGAATTTAAATTTAAATTTAAGTTTATTTACTTGACATTCTAATTTTATTTAGATTGTAAGGTGACACGGCCATTTTACAGCCACGAATATTAATTAACATTAATGCTATTAGAATATAAGATGACACGGCCCATTTACAGCTACGAATTTATGTTTAATTGACATATCATTATTATTATTTAGATTATAAGATGACACGTCTTTTTTTTATTTATTATTATTATTTGTTTTATAAATTTATAAATTATCTGACATATGTATATAATTTCTGTATATCATAATTATTAAGTATTTAGAATGTAAACTGACACGGCCTCTTTACAGCCACGATCTTATTTAAGTAATTTTTCTAAGTTAGTTTTACTTGCTTGTAGCAATAATGTTGTGCATAACATACATAAATATGGATTATTGCCTGTTTATGGTCCAACCATTATTACCACTTTGATTAGTACATATGTTTTGATAATTGTATTGATTTTATTAGTTCTGACTGTATCCAAGTTGTTTTGAGAGAACCAATGGAAATAAATTATTTTGATTTGATTTAATTTAAAAAAAAAACTCCATTTAAATATATTATTATAATAAATTAGTAAAGCGCAGAGTATAAAACTACATAACAATGTTAATAATTGAAATAATAAATATTAACAACTAAACTTATTAAGTACGCAGAAATATTATTCGTAACCTTCAAAAAAAAAAATTATTAATGGCAACCCTAGATATTTCCCAATTGCAAACACATACCAGTGCAATGTATGAAAGTCGATAGCCCTTGATTTTAGGGTTGATAATTTTGCCTCTGTGGTCTAGCGGTTAAGCACTTGATTGTAGACGCGGAGGTACAGGGATGGATTCCTGGTCGGGATACAATTTTTTTTTTTTTTTTTTGTGATATGTCTCCAGTTTGGTATGACATAGACGAGCTTGTCATTTATCATGAAGGGCATATATATGGCTAAATGTGAATCCGATTTTTTAATAGTGTGGTTTTAGCGCACCCTGCATGATGATATATATGTACGACTGCGTGTTTGTGCTGATGCTGTAGAGACTGTGGAGTTTAAGCGCTAAAATTAATTGGTGTCTAACCTCGTCTTACCTCTGGTGACTAGAGGGCTGGTTCTTTCCTCGCTCAGAGAATTAGTATGGCGATTCAGCTCTGGTGACAGCATAGCGATTCAGCGAGGAAATGCGGCCAGCGTTCTTGCCACCATGCCGCGCGGACACGATTTATATTTAAATTAGGTTTTGTAAGTAAGTTTTTTTTGTAGTAGTTATTTAGTATTTACCTCTATTTCTCTATTGTATTTAATATTGGTGGACCCTTTAAGTAAAAAATATTTTGCTTAAGGTCAGCGTCGCTGTTCAACGGGGAAACGCAGCGAGTGTCCTCGGCACTCTACGCCCATCGGACGATTATAATTTTAGTTTTAGTAAGTAAATTATGATTTCTTTGTAGAAAGTAAGGTACAATGATTAAAAAAAAGAAACTAAATTATTAATTAAACTAAAAACTTACATTTTAAAACATAAATTACTACTCATAAAAATAAACCTACTTAATAAATAAAAATACAACTAAAAACTAAAATAAAGAAAAAACAAAATAAAATTATTATAAATAAAAAAATAAAAATCAATGTTTTAAAATTATTAGTTAAATAAAATAACTATAAACTAGACCTTATAAAAATAACTATAAAATGTTCTCTAGAGATGTTACATCTGATATAGTCCCAAGAAGACTGCCAACATTTGCCCTCTGTATTGCGAGGCTAATACATACATACATACATATCTTCACGCCAGATCCCTTGCGGGGTAGGCAGAGACAATTGAGCGCCATTTGACACGATCGCGACATACTTCTTTCGCTTCGTCGACATTCATTAACCTCTTCATACATGCCCTTTGGTTACGAAGACTTTTTAATGCACCTTCAGTCAGTGTTTTATTTATTTGATCGTGACATGTGAGTCTCGGTCTGCCAGGGCCTCTTTTACCCACAACTTTCGCATTATATATCTGGTTCGTCAATCTTTCATCGCTCATCCTTTCTACATGCCCGAACCATCGTAGCATGCCATGCGAGGCTAATACGTTGGCAAAAATAATTGCCAATCTTTCTGTCTCCAGATTGTCTCCTCTCCTCTGTCCTGTCCTGTCTTAAATACATAACAACATTAATAATATCATTTTGGTGGATAAGCAACTTTAATGTCTAAGAAGTTTTGTGAATAATAGAGTTGGGAAGGGTCATAACCACAATTCGCACTATTGCGTCCTTAATGTCAAAATGAGTAAAATTTTACTTCATACATGATTCAGCTGCAACCCTCAACGTCCCAAAAGACCGCGGGTATTTTCTGAATAAATTTTGTTTTTTGCACGACATCAAAGTCAAAGTCAAAATATCTTTATTAGCACGGACAACGAGGCTCTTTTTCCCTCAATAATTAACTCTATAATCTAATCTACGGACGTATTAATCACCAGGCATATATATTTGGTTCTCTTTTCCCGATGGATGATGAATGAGGTGATAGGGAAGGCAAAGGGTCTAACTCATACAGCCAAGTCGGACGTAATAAATCTTTTTTTTTATGAGTTAATGAGGTTATCATCAAATTCCAGATGCTGCAGAATTTGATGCTTTTCATGGAGTCACTCGCGGCATTATAGCTCATACACGTCGGGTAAAATATGGGAGTTCACAGCGCGGGAAAACCGCAAAAAATATACTGCAACTGTTGCCCCATATTCAAAGTCCAATTTATCGTTTTCCATAACTATTCACATTGTAGAACATTATTAAACAAAACAACACCACTTTTGACCAACAATATTCACAGTAAATTAATTTACAAAACAAAAACTTGCACTTGACATGTCCGCGCAAAATGGCGCGAAAGTCTTAAGGCATATATATAACAAATAAATAATTA
The DNA here is from genome assembly GCA_910589645.1 of Tinea semifulvella. Lineage (NCBI taxonomy): Eukaryota > Metazoa > Arthropoda > Insecta > Lepidoptera > Tineidae > Tinea > Tinea semifulvella. Next base: position 2,860,242 of record OU342611.1, on the reverse strand, counting down.
ATATATTTTGTATTAGGTATACTTATAATACATAATACATAATTTTAATCTGTGGTTTACGTCGTTGATAACATACTTAGCAATTTGTTCATTTAAATGTAATTATATACATTTATGTTTGTTACTGTTTGTAAACCTAAATATATACAAACTTTTTACAAACTTCATATAAATATATATATAACCCTGGCCTACTTGTCTGGCTAGCATGACGTCTGGAATCTGCTAACAGCTTACTATTTGGACCATTTCGCTGCTTAGGTTTCCACTGTGTTCTATAGAGCCTGTGGTGATGTCACTCGTGGTCAGCCTTCACCTGATCAGTCCATCTCGTCAGAGACCTACCACGCATCCTTTTCCTCGACTTTCCCCTTTCACACAACATCCATTGAATGTATTTTCACGCCGTGGCACGTGTCCGAAGAAAGTGATAAGGCGTTGTATGATCCCCAGTCCCTCCAGTGTGGATTTGTTGGTTCGGAACTTCGTTTTTGATAGTATGATATATTTTTCGGCAACACCACATCTCTAGAGCATTAATTTGTTTTTATTTTGTTTTGCGTAGGGCCCACGCCATCGCAGCATATAGAAAATAGGGAACACAAGAGCTCTAACCAGCCGGATTTTAGTGGCTTTGGTAAAGTTTCGGTTTCTCCATATCTTCTTCAGCATGTCCATAGTAGATCTTATCACTGCCACTCGACGCTTGATTTCATTCTCGCATCCACCGCTATTAGATATTAGTGCTCCCAGATAAATAAAGATAATATATATATTTTTAATACAGATCATGACATGTTACATCGCGATCGTGGTGTTACCCACCCAGATTGATCTCGGTTCAACATCTACAGATATATATACTTGTATATGTATCACTTGAATCTATAGATATTTATTTATTTAGGAAAACTTACAATACAAAGCTACAATACAAATATAGGAAAGATAATAATACTATAAAGCAGATAACAATAATTGACAGATAGTTACAATAGAAAGCATGCAAGAAAAACTTTTCAAAAGCAAAGTACGAATACAGGAGTATCATCACGACCGTTTCCCTTTCGGGGTGGTCAGAAACCACGCTTATAAATAAGCGTTAGTAAATAGTCTTTTATATATTTTTATATTGAATCTGGTTATTTTCAAAACAAAAAATATTATTAAAATTGCTACGAACCAGGATGCTACAGGCGTGAGCTACGCGTGCTGCGTAGCTATGTAACTACGGGTCGTTCACGTAGTACTCACGTACGGTACGATGAGTTTTTGCGCTAAATTATAATGAACTCGCTTTTAAACACCCGGTTTTTTAACACTAAACACGATAATGTGTCTACATGCCGCTGAACAGCACCCTAGCACTCCCTTTCCGCTTTTTTAATCAGTTTACTCAATTACCTAAATCAAGTTTGTAGACTGACCTATTGTTTTTTTATTTTTTATTTGTTATTTTTGTTTTCTTTTCTGCAGTTGTATTTATTTGTCATGTCTTTTTATTATTTAATCGTATCTATTGTTTTTTTTTTTTGTCTTTATGTTTACTTTATTGTTGTTCCTGTATTCGTGTAAACTGCCTCCGTGGTCTAGCGGTTAAGTCCATGGATTTAGACTCGGACGTACCGGGTTCGATTCCTGATCGGGACACAAAAGTATTTATTAATGTAAGTAAATATATTTAATTAATATTTAATTTATTTGTGATATTTCTCGAGTTTGGTACGCTGGAGACATCGACGAGCTTGCCACTTGTCATGAATGGCCTATAGTAAAGTTGGCTAAATGCGAATCCGCTTATTTATACGCGTGGTTTCTGACCAATCCGAAAGGGAAACGGTCGTGATGATACATTTAGTTTTTCTGGTATTATATATGAGCCCGTGTGAGGCTGCATAATTCTAATAAATATTAAATAAATAAAGACAGTCTCAGAATGTTTTTCGGTTGTGATATTTAAAAAAATATATCAGATATAGTTCTAATTACAACTGCAACCGCAACACATTTTTCCAGCTATATAGAAGCACACTTCACATGTTATAAATAACTCATGCTCTTCACGAGCTATTCCGTGACAGATAAGTCGCTGAGGAGATATTAACTGGCCATCAAGGAGCCCAGACCTAAGTCCTTGTAATTTTCTCGTTAGCCCTATGCCACCCAATTAGGAAGTTTTTAATCAAAAAAATACAGACGTAATTACAGCTACTCCTAGATCCGTGCTCCAGTATGTGATGTAGAATTTTTATTCTAGGTTAAACGAGTGTGAAGAAGTGAGGGGTCGTTTTATCATATAAAAACTGCAATATTTTTTTTAATTAGAAATATTCCTGATGTCTTTTTTTAATATCAAAAATGAAAAAAAAGCTAGTCTTCTGCTAACAGTATACTTTTTGGACCACTTTACTGCTCTTCCACTAGCAGGAGTAGAATTAATAAAAATCATTTGAATAATGATGTGTCACAAATGTCTGTAATAGGTTTATGTGATTATATTAAGATTTTGACTTTGTTGATTGATGGATGCCAGATTTAGGTCGTTGTTGGTGGTAACTGTGTGTTGATTTTCATTAATTAATTTGGGGAATTTTGACGTATTAATTTTATTTAATTTACTATTTATAGTAAATTCGGGAAACTTCGACATATCCTCTCATCGTCCATACCACAGTGTTTGAAGACAAAAGTCTTCAACCAGTGCGTCCTCCCCGTAATGTCGTACGGATCAGAGACATGGACACTGACAGTGGGTCTGGTTCACAAATTCAAGGTCGCTCAGCGAGCTATGGAGAGAGCTATGCTTGGTATTTATCTGATGGATAGAATTCGAAACGTTGAAATTCGTCAGAGAACCAAAGTTACTGACATAGCATTCAAAATTAGCAAGCTGAAGTGGCAATGGGCCGGACACATCTGCCGCAGAGCCGACGACCGATGGGGCAAACGGGTTATGGAGTGGAGACCACATACGGGACGACGCAGAGTGGGACAACACCCCGCCAGATGGACGGATGACCTAAGGAGGGTCGCTGGTGGGGGTTGGATGAGGGTTGCAAAAGACCGCGTGCAGTGTCGAGCCTTGGGGGAGGCCTATATTCAGCAGTGGAGAGACACAGGCTGATGATGATGATGATGATTATAGTAAATTAAATTAAACACAATGGCATGGGACGTACATTTTTGTTTGTTGTCTATGACAATTATTTGCTAAAGTACTCAAGTCCACAAATAAAGGTTAGGTTTACTGATATATTAGCAACATAAACTGTCTGTTTCAGTCCCTGAGCGATCCGACTGTATCGTTCCCTTTGTCTACGTTCTGGGACAGTGCACACGTAAATGGAGGAACTGGGTCTATTTTGACAGTTTCAGTACTAAGTTTCTCTACCTACGTGGGAATGGCGTTGACATAGACATAAGACCATTCTACAAGTATTTAGGAATAAATTTAAAATGTTTATTGCCCATTCATTATTTATTTATTTTATATAAATACACAGCATTGCCATTCAACGTAGCAATAAAAATTACGTTTAAAAAAAAATAGTTTTATACCTATAATTGATTCACAACTATATTATTAAAGTATCATCACGACCGTATACCTTTCGGCGTGGTTAGAAACCATGCTTTTTAAAGAAGCGGATTCGCATTTAGCCAACTTTACTATAGGCCAATCATGACAAGTGGCAATCTCGTCGATATCTCTAGCGTACCAAACTCGAGAAATATCACAAATAAATAATTGCATCCCGACCGGGAATCGAACCCGGTACCTCCACGTCTAAATATTTTACTCCTACATAATTTGGTGTAGACACACCCAATTATTTGTAGGATTATTTTACGTATCTTGGTGCCACACATGAGAGGACTCTTCGATCTTCTTCTAATGATACGCTCTCAATACTCCCCCACCATACTACCTTTGTGTCCAAATCGTTCGCAGTTGTGGCTGCTAAACTTTGGAATCAGCTGCCAGTTAAAATTCGCTAAGCTCCGAATAGATGTATTTTTAAAAAACTAGTGTATGCTCACTACATGCAAGACCGAGGTTCGTAATTTTCCATGTTCCTCCTTTTGTTTTAGCTTAGTTTTAATCAGACTGTGATTTATCATTAGTAGGTATAGTATTGTGTATATATTATATTGTATTGTTAATATTTTATTTAGGTAGGTTATATGTATGTATTATGTATGTAATTATTAATAAGTAGGTATGTATACGTTATCTGCATTAAAACTCTTCCAAGTTAATTTAGTATAGCACTTACAGTGTACTTACTGCTCTCGTTGTCCCAAAGGTTTGAACGTCATAGAATGTCTAGCTGCATTAGGTCCGCCTTTGTACTTTGTGCAAGTTAAGTTACTTTGTGTTTTAAGTTTAAATAAATAAATACGTCCATGGTAGAACCTAAAGAAAGGGTGTCAAGTTTCGACATGATCTCATTGTTTTGTTTATAGTTCGGCATGTTTATCTATGCAGTGGTTTGTAAATTTGCAGTTAATTTATTCGAGGTATAATACTTGCCGGCACAACATCGAAGTAATCTATTTAAGGAGCAAATTATAATCGATATTTCTTTTTTATCTTTTTTATATATAAATATTATAGTGATAAGAAGGTATTAAGACTGCCTCCGTGGTCTAGCGGTTAAGTTAGTAGATTTACACCCGTATTCTATTCAAAGACTATTGCTTCTTCTTCTTAGTCGATACACTCTTGGCAAAGTGGTCGTGGTCGTCACTTGAGTATCAGTGGCACGCTTAACAAGCCGTCGCCACTCGTCTCGAACTGCAGCCTTCCTGGAGCACTCATGTAGGGGGTGATCCATTGCTGCTTTATCGCATCCTCTTGCCATCGACTTTTCCCTGAACTACAAGGTGCTCAATGGATGTATCTCCACGCCGTGACACGTGTCCAAAGAAAATGAGAATGCGTGATTGTACGATTTCCAGTTCCTCCAGGATGGATTTGTCCATGATATGCCTAACATTCTCCGCCAACTATTCCTTACAGCTGTCAAACGAAAATGAACTGTAATAGTTACGATTTACTATGTATTTTTTATTTTTTTTTTTTTTCTTTTTTAACTTTCCTATTGATGTTTTATTATTATTAAAATAAGAATACTATCATCACGACCGTATCACTTCTAGAGTAGTCACAACTTTATTTTAAAGCTGATTCATATTTAGCCAATTTTACTATAGGCCCATCATGACAAGTGGCAAGCTCCTCGATGTTACTAGCGTACTAAACTCAAGAAATATCACAAATAAATTAAATAATTTATTGCGTTTCCACCGGAAATAGAACCCGGTACCTCCGAGTCTAAATCCACGGACTTTACGACTTTTATTATTAAGTAGTTTAAATTATACATTTTTCCTTCGAATATGCATAGCGTGCATATGGATGTAGCTGTAAGTTGTCTTGTAAAAAAAAACATAGATAATAAAAATGGCCGCTCGTGTTAAACTTTACACATTGTTTAAAAAATGACGCATCAAACACATGACAGGAAAATAATTAAATTACAGTAATTCCATACACTAATTGCTATGCTTTTATCAGTATTCAATGCCGTTTCTATTTGGCCGACTAGGACGCACCCCTTATTCGTGATTGGCGCCTATAAAAACCATTTTGTACACAGAATAAAATGGACGTACTATCTAAGGTAATGATATATATTGGAATATGCATAATTTGGCCCCAAAAATAATTTAGATTAATTATATATAATATAATAATATTTTTATAAGTCAATATTTTACAAAACATGTTATACAATATATATTATCGTCATCATCATCATCAGCCTGTATCTCTCCACTGCTGCGTGAAGGCCTCCCCTAAGGCTCGCCACTTAACGCGATCTTTCGCTACCCTCATCCAACCCCCACCAGCGACCTTCTTTAGGTCATCTGTCCATCTGTCGGGGGGTCGTCCCACTCTGCGTCTTCCCGTACGTGGTCTCCACTCTAGAACCCGTTTGCTCCATCGATCGTCGGTTCTGCGGCAGATGTGTCCACTTCAGCTTGCAAATTTTAAAAGCTATGTCAGTAACTTTCGTTCTCTGACGAATATCAACGTTTCGAATTCTATCCATCAGAGATACACCAAGCATAGCTCTCTCCATGGCTCGCTGAGCGACTTTGAATTTATGGACCAGACCCACTGTTAGTGTCCACGTCTCTGCTCCGTACGACATTACCAGGAGGACGCACTGGTTAAAGACCTTAGTCTTATACATTGTGGTATAGACGATGAGAGGATGTGCCGGAGTTTCCCGAATGCCGCCCATCCTAGCTGAATGCGTCTGTCGGCTTCTTTGCTGAAATTGGCTGCTCCTAATTAGATATATTATCGTATAGACCTTAAAATAGAATTTTAGTTGTCCGGCCTGGAGAGTGTATTATGAAACTATACGCAAGGAGCAGAACTGGAGGTTAATGTGGTGTTTAAGTTAAAGATACCAACACAAAACCATATACAAATGAGAATACCCATTTTTCTTAGAGAAATGGGCCACAAAAATGTTTTCGTGTCATAATGATATCTTTTTTATTTGATAGTTAATATAAAGTGATTTAATAATCTGTAATTAATTTTATTTATACCCTAGCATAACGACAATTAACAAAAACTTTTTTTACGTTGTTAATTATATAGATTTTTAGAGATTGAGTCCTTGCGTCCTATAAGGATCTATAAGGTGTTCTCTAATAAAAGATAACGAAACTTTAAATAATGTTTATTTAAGTTACAAACAAAAACATTATTATTGAGGGCAAACCTACGTAGCGTATTTGCTACCGCGAGTAATACCCGATCTCGACGGTATCTCAGAAACGACTGGTGTGCTTGACCGGGCTCGTGGCTGTCCCTCCAACTAGGTGACCTGGTTCATCATTGCATCAGCCGATGATTTCGGCCAATCAAAATCGTTATTACCATATTTGGTGACGTAGACTCTGGTGACCTAGTTGGAGTACATTTGCCGAGATATTGTTATTTATTTAATGACTATGCAAATGCACCCTGATGTCGCTACAGATTCAATCCCGCCGATTTAATTAGAGAATTATGAATCCTGTGTTTTATCTATAATAAAGTACCTGATCATAATAAAGAACCTAATCGTATAAATAGTGCTTTGTAACTATTTCATACAGAAATCCTAACCAATTGACTAATTGCTTAGGTGAGTGTCCCCATGGGCACACCGTCTTGACCCCAAACGGCGCAAATTCGTACACGTACCGAGGTGGGTATATATGCGCAGCTTGAGGTTCTCAGCAGAGACCGCCGCACTTACCGCGCTTGACTTGTCGCCTGGATGTGTGATGGGTCTAATGTGTCTACACATGTCGCATCCCACACCATCGACATGCCAAGTTTATATAATAATTTAATGTTATTAACCAACGTATTAAAAAAAAAAAAACATTTCTCTATGTTTTGTAAAATTTTGGGGCCAACACTTTAGTACGTAAACTTCGTAAAAAGTTCCATTTCATTAAATATCAGTCTATACTGGTTGGTAATTGTCCTTTCCTTAGTGTAAACCGTTGATTATTTTGGATAATTATTACTGCAATTCGTGGTAAGTGCGGGTGTGGACGATGTTGTTCAATTGTATTGTAAAATAGGGGAATATTTAACATGCATGTACTTAATAAGTACTTCGTGACACGTGCTAAAAACTGTACAAAAAAAAGTTAAGTAAAGTATCCCTCACAACCATATCCCTTTCGGACTGGTCAGAAACCATGCTTTATAAAGTAGCGGATACTCATCTAACCAAATGTACTATAGCCCATCATGACAAGTGGCAAGCTCGTCGAGCCATCAAGCGTACCAAACTAGAGAAATATCACAAATAAATAAAATATTGTGACAAGGAGTTAAACCCGGTACCTCCGCGTCTAAATCCATGAGTGGTAGGAAAAGTAAAGTAAATTACACGCTTATAAATAAGCGGATTCACATTTAGCCAATTTTACTATAGGCCAATCATGACAAGTGGCAAGCTGGTCGATGTCTCCAGCGTACCAAACTCGAGACATATCACAAATAAATTAAATATTAATTAAATGTATTTATTTACATTAATAAATATTTTTGTGTCCCTACCAGGAATCGAACCCGGTACCTCCGAGTGTAAATCCAGGTACTTAACCGCTAGACCACAGAGGCAGTTCTGGTAAGTAGTAGTATAAATAATGGTCAAAATTTTTTTTTTGTTTACGAAATTATTTGAATATAAAAATCTTTAACCAGTGCATCCTTCCGGTAATGTCGTACGTAGCAGACACGTGGACACTGTTCTGCTTGGTAAGGCGGAGTGCACAATCGTCCGAAAACAAATCGTCTAATATCAAAATCTTAGGCATTCCGCATATCTTTAATCGATCTTAGACGATGCGTTTTTGGACGATTGTGCACACCGGTGGTCTATTAATTCAAGGTTTTTTTTTTTTAATACTGAAGACGACATGTGACATCGCGCCCACCTGATGGTAAGCAGTACGCGAGGTCCAAAAATGGGAGCAACTGACGCCGGTCACCACGACCGACATCAGTCTCTACCACTATGCCGGCCTAACAAGATGTTTTTTCACACTTCGCTTGAAGAGTCCTTCAGGTTATAGGAATGGGGAAACACACTGGCTGGGAGAGCATTCCACATCTTCAGCGTGCGACAGATGTAAGAGTCTCCAAATTTATAAGTACGCGTAGGGATAGTGGGTAAGGTATGTGGATGCATATTTTGGCCTGTGCGTGTGGTTCGGTTGCGAAATAGAGAAGAAGGGATAAGGTTATGGAGCTCCTCAGAATACTCGCCGTGGTATAGCTTGTAGAACACGCTCAGAGAGGCAACGTCACGGCGAAGCTGCAGTGATTCGAGAGTTTTAGAGACTGTGGTGTATTCATAATAATAATAATATTTCCAGACAGGTCACACAGCGCTATCTAATTTCCGTGGTAAGCTACGAGGCTTGTGTTACGGAAACTAATGATTGATAAACTATATATTATACTTTTTTTTTTGTAAATATATACATATTATACATATAAACACCCAGACCGAGACAAATTATATTTCATTCAGCGAACTATGCTTGATTTTTCTCTGATGGATAGAAATTTTCAAAATTAGCAAGTTGTATTGGTAGTCGGCCGGACACATCTACCGCAGAACCAACGAACGATGAGGCAAACGGGTTATAGAGTGGAGACCACGTACGGGAAGACACAGAGTATGACGACCTCCCGCCAGATAATTAATGGGTAAACATACGATGGTATTTTTTTATTTTTTGTTATCTGGCATAATTATTTTAAGTGATATAACATTAAAAATAGTTTGCACTAAGATCCCTTTTGTATAAAACTGGGTAGGTACTTGCAACTGGACAGTACGTCACGTCACCCCATTTCGGTCCGTCACCAAGGTCATTGAACCGTCAGGGGTTCGGGATTTTGGGAACATTATTAAAACAGGGGTCTTTCTCTTTGAAGAGCACACTGATCGATACAGAATCAGGTTTCTTTCGCAATTTATTAGGGGCCCATTTTATACATTTAAAAAAAACACGTGCATTTTTATTGTTTTTAGTTTTTATATTTTACTTTATTTATTTATTTATTCATTTCCACAGCACATTACAGAACATAAAGGTTAGTATATAATTGAGTTTATACATTGGCCAAATTAGGAAACACACTTTATTACTGATACTTAGGTGTCAAAGAAAAGGAGAAAAAACAAGAAATACAACAAATACAACCAAAAGATATAGAAATTCAATTAAACAAAAAACAATAACACAAATAAAATTACAGATATCCAATATTGAATTAAATTAAATTAAAAAAGAAAAAAAAATTAAGGATTAAATTAATAATTAAATTACAAAAGATTTCTAAATTAAATAATTAAATAATTCTTGGCTGCCCTAACTACAGGAAAGTGTACCCTAACAGTGAGTGAGATGTGATGTAGCCCTGTAGAATTGACAGCAGCACCGCGGACAGCATTAACAACCGGGATCTGCATCCGAAGTACAGATTAATACTAATACTTTTATAATAATAAATATATATATATATATAATAATTATTATTATATAATAAATATATATTACTACAATAATAAATATATATTTTATTTTATTTTGACAACAAATAGAAGTAACATTATCAAGACCTTGAGTATTGACCTTGACATTATCCATTTTGGGCTAATTTATTTGTCATTATTACAGTCCCTAGAACACAGCATCCTAGACCTCCAATGTTGGAGATGAGCATTCCGGAAATTTTGGAGAATTTGGCCTACACTCGCCACGCTGGCCAGACGGGTTGGCGAGGTTCTGGATGTCATTTTAAATGACAATTTATTAACGTTTTTACAAGTCGATATTAGTACGGGACCGACGGCTTAACGTGCTTTTCGAGGGACGGGAAACGGTGACGGTGTTGTAAATAAATGCAAGCAATAATTTATTTGTCAGAAACATGGTAGGTACAGGGATGTAAATTGTTATATGTAATTTTTTTTTTTTATTTTTTTTTTATACTAGCACGACATGTGACCCTGCGCCCACCTGATAGTAAGTGGCGCGCAGGGTCCATGAATGTTAGCAACTGGAATCAGACCCTTATGTCCGACATCAGTCCCTAACACTATGCCGGCTTGACTAGATGCCTTTTCACACTTCGCTTGAAGGACTCCAGGTTATAGGAAAGTGGAAACACAGAGGCTGGAAGAGCATTCCACATCTTTATTGTGCGACAGATGTATGAGTCACCAAATTTATAGGTACGCGAAGGGATAGTGACTACGGTATGTGGGTGCATATTCTGACCCGTGCGTGTGGTTCGGTTGCGGAATGGAGATGAAGGAATTAGGTTATAGAGCTCTTCAGAGCACTCACCATAGTATAGCCGGTAGAACACGCTCAGAGAAGCTACATCTCGGCGAAGCTGCAGGGATTCGAGAGTTCCAGATATAGTGGCATCGTCCACAATTCGAACAGCTCGCCTCTGTAGGACATTGAGAGCATCTGTGAGGTACTTGGCTGAACCATCCCAAAGGTGTGAACAGTATTCCACGCATGATCTGATCTGTGCTTATATCCTATGCTTCGCTATTTCTAGCATACAAATATTTATTTAGTCACGTGACTTTGTCGAGCTTAGTGTCTAGGTATTCTTTTGTCGAATAAAAACATTTATTAACCAACATTTGTTTGACTCTTAATTTGAACAGTTTTAGTGGCAGCTCCCTTATAGTAACTGTAAGCTTATTAAATATCTTTGTTGCCATTGCATAACAATTTCGGCCATATCTAGGAAAGCGTTCTTATAACTGAGCCACCACCGCTCTAATGTGATGTGTACAATGATAATAGGTAACTTATAAATAGGTAATAAAAAGTAAAGTATCATCACGACCGTATCCCTTCAGAAACCACGCTTATAAAGAAGCGGATTCATATTTAGCCAACTTTACTATAGGCCAATCACGACAAGTGGCAAGCTCGTCGATGTCTCTAGCGCACTAAACTTGGGAAATATCACAAATAAATTAAATAATAATTAACATTTTTAATATTTTATTATTTTTAATATTAATATTTTAACTTATACCTAAAATTGTTTAAAATTTCTTCTAAGTGAAATTTGTATTGTATTGTGTTGGCGGTTAATAGATAGATAGATAGATAAATTATTTATTGCACAATAAACAAAAACACATTTAAATGTACATAGGCGAACTTAATGTCTAGTGACATTTTCTACCAGCAAACCTTTGGGATAGTGAGCAATGATTGTGGGTGCATTAAATCACAAATTTAAAATCGAGATTAATAATAAAAAATAAAAATCCTAAACTTTTACTAGCAACTAAAGCTAAAATACTTATACACTAATATATAAATATATAATAAATAATATACCTATACAAAATTACCATAATACATATATGAATATCATTCATATCCTTAGTGACACTTGCATGATTAATACGAATCGATTGACGTAAGAATCATCACAATCGGCCCACGCATTCGGTCTCCAGTGAACAAAGGAAAAGGCTATAAACACATAACCCTTCATTGCATCGTGTTGTTGGGTAAAAAAAAAACAGAGGTCAGTGCTCACTAACTTAAATTATTTGATCATGATCCAAACGTTATTTAATTCGTCCATTTTTCTCGATGCACAAGTACTAAATGTCGGAAAAATAAAGATTAAAACTTGCTCTAAAGTGACTGCAGCATTAAAAAGAGTTAAAGTTTCTGAAAAGCTCAAAACTCTTTATTTCCGCTTAACTTTTAAATGGTGTTTGCTTACACGTCATAAAATTATGCAGTTTACATTAATGGAATTGCTTTATGCATTGTTGATAATCACTTTTAACGTTTTAGCATTGTTAGTTACTTCTTAAACATTGTTTTATGGATTTTTAACATCATTATCTTTATCATTATTCTAATAGATTTTTTACATATGTGATAAAATACATTTATTCGAAAAAAATATTTACAACATATAAAATAAAATTAATATTATATTAGATATAAGTCCCGTCCGCGTGGAATGGTGGCAAGAACGCTGGCTGCATTTCCCCGCTGAATTGCAATACTGATTCTTTGGGCGAAGAAAGAGCCAGCCCTCTTGTCACCGGAGGAGACGACAAGACGCGGTTTTATTATTTTATATATTATTATTATTGTTTTACATATTATTATTTTATGTTTAGCCTTTACATTACTTTCCTTAACTAGTTATAATCAAATATTATTTTTAGTTAAAGTATTTATTTTTCTTACTATTATTATTCTTAGGTGTTGTTATTGTTATATTTACTATTTTAGGTTTGTTTTTTTCTTTATAATCATCAGCAGCCTACGTCGACTCCACTGTTGGATGTAGGCCTCCCCCAAAGCTCGCCATTTCACACGATCTTCTTCAACCCTTATGCCCACTCTTACCGGCGACCTTTTTTAGGTTATCCGTCTATCTGGCGGAGGGTTGTTCTACTCTGCGTTCATCATCAGTTATATGACAGGTGAGTCCTGCCCATTGCCAATTCAACTTACTTATTTTGGGCTATGTAACTTTGATTCTCTGATGTCCACGTTTCGGACTTTATCCATCAAAGTAATAAAAAGCTTTGTATTTCTGTATGTATGTATGTATGTATATGTCTATGTATGTATATATATTTATGTTGCTCTCAAAGGTAAACTAGTCAACCAATATTGGTAACATTTGCCGGAGATATTCCTTGGAACCCAGAGACAGACATAGGCTATATGACGTAATCATCTGACCCTGACGGCCAATTATTTGTCCGTTTGTTTGCCTCGCCTTCACGCCTATATCACACTTTCAACAGATATTCAGATTCATTTACCGTATCGTCTGCTCGCCAGTGGAACAAAACCCAAACCATTATGTTGTATCTTGGAGAACAGTCTCCGCTACATTTTAGTTGATACTCGTTTTGTCGACTTTCGGGTTGCACATAGGCATGTAGTCTACCTTAATTTTGACTTGCCTGGTGGGTTACTGCTGTACCAGAATACAATACTCTCATAGGTACTGATAACTTAATTTAAAAGGTTATTAATTGATCGTTGTGGTGCAGTTCTGTATATGTTTTATTTTGTAAATCATCATATAGCTGAGTTTTCCTTGCAGATTCCTTTCTCAGTCAGATTAAACATTAACAGGTCACTAGAATTTGCTAAGCTGCTGGTCTTCTGCTAACAGCTTACTTATCGGACCACTTTGCTGCTTAGTCTTCTACTAGCAGGAGTAGAATCATTCAAAATAATTAAATTAATGACGTTTCATAAATGCCTGTACTAGGTTTACGTGAATATAGATATTTTGACTTTGACTCATACTAAAACATTTTGTGCTAGTAGTATATAATATATCCTACATCACACTCGGTGGAGGAAAAACAACAATTACATCCCTGCCTCCACAGAGTGAGGTATAGGTATCTAATTTATAAAAATAAAAAAAAACTACAAAATTAAACCATACGATTACATACTGCCTGCTTTATGCAGATGATGCTGTTCTTATGGCATCGTCCGAACAACAACTGCAATCACTAGTCACGGAAATGAAAGAGGGATGTGCAGATAAAGGACTCCGTTTGAATGCGAGAAAAACCAAGGAAAAACTAGTGTTTGAAAGAAGAAGGATGACAACCGTGACGATAAAGATTGATGATGAAACTCTAGAACAAGTAAATGAAATTATATATCTGGGCAGTGTTTTCACTGCGGATGGGAAGTATGATAGGGATGTTGAAAGAAGAGTGAACGCGGGAAATAGTGTTAACGGTGCCCTGGGGTCACTGATCGCCAGTCGAAATGTAAGTGACAAAGCTCGGCTCGCCATACACAATGCCATGTTGGTACCAACACTTATGTATGGAAGCGAGACGTGGATATGTCAGAATATGCATGAGAGTAGGGTTAATGCAGTAGAAATGAGGTCGCTGCGTCGGTTATGCGGCGTCACTTTGGCGGACCACATACGTAACGTCGAAATACGAAAAATGGTAGGTATAAAAGAAAGCATAGGCACAAAAATAAGGAAAGGCATGCTACGATGGTTCGGGCATGTTGAAAGGATGAGCGAAGAAAGATTGACGAACCAGGTATATAATGCGAAAGTTGTGGGTAAAAGAGGCCCTGGCAGACCAAGACACACGTATCACGATCAAATAAATAAAACACTAGCTGAAGGAGAATTAAAAAGCCTTCGTAACAAAAGGGCATGTATGAAGAGGTTGATGAATGTCGATGAAGCGAAAGAGGTATGTCGTGATCGTGTCAAGTGGCGCTCAATTGTCTCTGCCTACCCCGTAAGGGATCTGGCGTGAAGATATGTATGTATGTATGTATGTACGATTACATAATTTCACAAGTAATAAAAAAAGAATAAACACAAGAACATACTCTTGTCATAATCTTACCACCAGGATTTATTTATTTACTTTATTTATTTATTCATTTTGGAAAACCAACAGTTGACAATTCCAAATAGGTAAGTAACATTAAACAATCTAAGAACTATTAAAGGTTTTCACATATAGGTTTTAAAAATTGAGTATAATAGCAAAAAATAAGAAAACATCACTGCAACACAATAATAACATACTCGTACAAGATAATCCACAAATTTACTAAATTATAAGAACACAAGATTATAAAACAAAAAAAAAAAAACAAACCATTAAACCAAACCAAAAATTTAAACCAATACTTGGCGAGTTCACCAAATCCCAAAATACCTCTACTTAAATAATATAAAATACTTCTACTTCTTTGCTTCTTTTACTACCACTACTCTCTACTTGCATTACTACAACATCTCCCTACAAAGTATATAATATGTGTATGTATATATGTATATATAGTAGTAGTAGTAGTAGTATGTGTATATAGTATGTGTATGTATGTATATGTATACCCTTTTATCTAAAACCTATTTATTTTAATATTTAACATATTATGATATTATGTGTTGCACCTACCTTACACTTTGAACTTTATGCATTGCCCTAAAGGTTGGCTGTCAGAGAATATCTAGCGGCATTAAGCCCGCCTCTTGTACATAGTGCAATAAAGATTTAAATGAATAAATAAATGACCAACTGAAGATACTAAGGTCTTTTCTCAAAAAATAAATTTTAAAAGTGGCCCAAACATTTTACTATAAAAGAGGCCAATAAAGGCCGATAGTGGCAGAATAGAGCCGAAAGGGTACGGCGTTATCGCTATGAACGCAGTCATATCGCGTCGCTCGGCTCATCAAAACAAACGGAAATATCTATGGGTGGACACACAAACCGGGATGCGACGTCGCAACGTAAACACTATCGATGTACTGCGACATCGACATAATTTATTTATTTATTTATTATTTGGAAAATTTACAGCCAATTAAATATACAATATAAGTAGGATTCTATAAGCCAACTACAAAATTTCACTGGTAAAATTTACAAAGTAACTTAACCTAACCTTATAAATTTAAAACAAATTTAAAACAAAATTGAAAATCTTTTTCCAAAATAATGCTTTTTATAACCTGTCAGAATTTATTGACATGCCTTTGACGGAAAATTCTTTTAAATAGTTGTATAGTTTTGTGGTCTTATGCCTTCTACTGTATTGTGTTCCTATGCTCCTTTGTCTACGATGCATGGTGTTAATAGCATTACTGTTATCATTTTAATATTTGTTAACTGACATACCAAAATATAACGATTGTTATATAGGTGAAATATACAAATATACAAAAAATATACAAATTACAGATTTATAAAATTTCAATGTCCGTTCTCATCAGAGTGAATTAATTATACGTGTTAATTGTCACAGTTGGTGCCCTGGTGATAACCGCAATATTGTGTTGTCATCAGGCGCCTTAGCGCGCCTGGCTTAGTACAGAATACATCTATCTCTTGTTTGGAGCAAGATATGAGCTTATTAAGTCCGTTGCATGCTCTTCCAATATATGAGTATTGTCTATAGTTACTCGAAGCCGCGGGCACGCGCAGTAGGCGAGGTTTTCTTGTTCAATACGTAGGTGCGAGAAGGCCTATTTTTGAGAGTAATTCTGAACAATCTATAGAACCGTTTAGTATTTTAATTGGGAAAGAGAGGTCAGCAGCTTTTCGTCGGGTTGCGAGTGGGAGCATGTCGCATCATAGCATTTAGTTTTAAATTAAATGAAACGTAAGAATTTTCGCTGAATACCTTTTATCCTTTTAGTAGACGTCATAGATAGGATTTCAGATTAGACTAGCATACTCTAAATGGCTACGTACGTAGCTGCAGTGCAACAGTGATTGCCTTAATTCCGATAAAATCCCTGGTCGACCTCATGACAAAACCAAGCGCTTTGTTGGCTTTCGAGATTAAAAGATCTATAGGTATCAAACATTATTAAAAATTACAACTTTATGTAAAAAATAAGTAGGAAATAATTCAATATTATTATTACATGCTGAACATCAAACTACGTGTTAGACCAACTATGCCAAAAAAAAAAGTATATTTGGGGTTTGAGTGTCCACCCCCACGAACAGTGAGACGAAACTTGGCAGATATAAGAAGTTTAGCACACGAGGGCAGGGTCGGTTTAGCCTTGGGGCGAATTGTGCGAGAGAAAATCGATACCGCCACGCATTCCCACCCCACACGCTTTGCTCAGTGGGGGATCCGTCAGTTGACTTCATTGACATACGCAAGACTCGGGCGTTCAATTAATATGTATTGATAGCTTTCTGGTTCTGAAACATTTGAATGAACATAGTTTTCATAATAATATTTTTGAAAAGAAAATATAAGTCCGAATGTTATTACTAGAATAAATAAAATAATTGATGATATATCAACCTACAAGTATGTCTATTTCATTGTTTATCTCAGACATTTTTACCAATATAAAAATACAATAATATTTAAATTAATTAGAATATAGAATTGATAACAAGCACAAAGTTTCTACATTATTTTTTTTAATTTACAAAACTTTAAGTAAAAAAAACGTTAAAAACGAATTTGAACCTAAAATAACTTAAGTAAATAAATAAAATAAAATAATATTTTTTTAGTAGTAGAAAGTAGATTAACATAATAATTGTGAAAGATGCCGACCCTTTTTGCCAGAATTCCGAGTGTAGCCTACACTCGAAAAATAGTATATCTCTAGACATAATGACAATGTTATGTAAGGCCCATCTCCAACAGTGGAGTTTCAGGACTGTATACTATGAATTATATGTTATAAATAATAAAACGTAACGTCAACATAGCCTTGCCTTACACTTTACTTTGCACTCTTCTCTCCACCCAACTAAATACACAACAATAAATTGTACAAATAATTCATTCAGCTTACTTTAATTTTTTTCAATAATCTTTGTGATGATGGGAAGTATAATAAAGATGTTGAAAAAAGAGTGAACGCTGGAAATAGCGTCGACAGGGCCCTAGGGTCACTGATCGCCAGTCGAAATGTTAGTGACAAAGCTCGACTCGCCACATACAATGCCATGCTGGTACCAACAGTTATGTATGGAAGTGAGACGTGGATACAGTGGAAAGGCATGCTCCAATGTTTTGGGCATGTTAAAGGGACGAATGAAGAGAGATTGGCGAGACACATATATAATGCGAAAGTTGTAGGTAAAAGAGGCCCTGGCCGACAAAGACTCACATATTACGATCAAATAAATAAAACAATAGCTGAAGGTGCATTTAAAGGCCATCAAAACAAAAGAACATACCGATGAAGCGAGAGAGGTATGTTGTGACCGTGACAAGTAGCGCTCAATTGTCAAGATATGTATGTATGTGGTATTAAGATAAAATAAGGGGGTTTACAACGCAGAAGTTTACAACTAAGAGCCCGAGCTTACCATAAGTCATTGACCACCTCGCATTAGATCGACATCACCAGTGGCTCGAGCAATCGACAGCGAGACAAACGAGGAGACATAAATTCACAATTTAAAACTGCTTTTTATAATGTAGTAAAATGCCTTAGACCTACACCATAAGAATATTTACCTACAATTTAATAATACAATATTTCTTCAAATTTGAATATCTTTGAAAGCTTCTTTTTAGGTATAATTATTATTTCAGGTCCTACAACAAAGGGTTTTAGACCTCCACTGATTAGGATTTGCATTTCAGAACAGTTTTCTAAATAATTTAGCATTCTACATTTAGAATCACGCAGTATTCTTCGATCATGTGACGCCGCGTAGAGACACGTCTATCGAACGGAATCCAGGGGAAAGTCGATGGCAAGTGGATGGATAGGTTTGTTACGAATATATAGAGGCCTGACCAGGTCGACGAGGCAAGAATGTCGACGGTTTGTTAAAGCATGTCATTAAGGTCCTCCTTTTGTTTTTTTTTTTTATTTTATTATTTGTTCTTCTCTCACGACTACCGCAATTTAAGTTAACACAGCTACGCATCGCCAATATTTCGGTCATTCGTCGTCGATTCCAGTCTTGTGCTACCGGCCGCATCAGCATCATCAGCTTGTGTCTCTCCACTAGTAGGCCTCCCCCAAGGATCTGTCGTCAGTTCTGCGGTAGATGTGTCCGGCTCATTGTCACTTTAGTTTGCTAATTTTGAATGCTATGTCAGTAGCTTTGATTCTCTGGCAAATATTACCTGAGCGAACTTGAATAATTTGTGGAACAGGCCCACTTCATGTCCACGTCTCTGCTCCATACGACATTACGGGGAGAACACACTGGCTGAAGTCTCTTGATAAAATGGAAAAACTTACTTTGAAATTAAACCGGAAACTTGCATATCGCGACTCAATACTGAGCGAACAAACCGTACGCTACAATTTGGCGACGTAATTATACAACATGTATGAGAAGGGCCTAACACTCAATTTTTAACAAAAGAAGAAGGTTTTGAATCGATAGTGACATCACGTCCTCTAAATTATAATGAGGGAAGAAATTGTCAAAAAAGGTTACCCTGTTACGAAAATAACTTGACCTTTTTAAGGGTTTCCGATGATTTTGGAGCAAGATCTTTAGGAACGTGTACTTATTTATAATAATAAAAAATGGGAGGTACTTAGCGCCATATTGCGCGGACATGTCAAGTGCAAGTTTTTGTTTTGTAAATTAATTAACTGTGAATATTGTTGGTCAAATGTGATGTGGTTTTGTTTAATAATGTTCTACAATGTGAATAGTTGCAGTTTATTTTTTGCGGTTTTACCGCGCTGTGGACTCCCATATTTTACCCGACGTGTTTGAGCTATAATGTCGCGACTGACTCCAAGAAAAGCATCAAATTCTGCAGCATCTGGAATTTGAAAATGAAAGATATATTACGTCAGACATGCCTGTATGGGCTAGACCCTTTGCCTTCCCTATCACCTTATTCATCATCCATCGGTAGAAGAGAACAAACAATATAAAAAATGGATAATGGATAAAATAAAAACTGAATAAACCAAACTTAGTCAAATTAACTATCAGGTTTTTTTTGACATACTCATATTTTGACTTTCATATAAGTAGTACCTAATTTTAGACAGTGACAAATAGCAAATATTCGTTAACTAGAGACTACATTTGTCAAAAGACTTTAAAAATTCATAAAAAATCATGGATTGTGAGAGCGAGAGAGTAAATACACGACCATAAAGGAAGGGTGGAACTATTCAATAATATTATATATAGATATTTAAGGAACCATAAATTTATACATCTTATGGACTCAAACAAACATTTGACGTATGGATCCTCAATGTTTAAGCCTATTGATGGAAGGATAAATAATCAAGGCATGAAAAACATATTCTACCACACTAAAACATTTATGAATGCTGTAACAACAAAAAATAAAATAACACGTCCTGATCCAAAGACAAACATGCACAATCAAAATAATAAAACATTTTTTCGTAACTAATAGGATGACGCTCCTGCACCAAAATATTGCAGGTCTGGTCAACAAACTAGACATAGTAAATGTTTGTCTGGAAGATCTAGAGAAAGATAATAAAACTATTAACGTATTGTGTTTTACTGAACACTTCATGACACAAAATGATCACTGCCATTGCATTCTCCCTAACTACAAGTTGGTGGCCTGCTACTCTCGTACTCAGAGACGTGGAGGAGCTTGTATTTTAATACGTAACGGTTACCAATTTGAAGAACTCATAACTTTACAAAAAAAATACTCAACTGCACAGGTTTTTGAATTTTGTGCGATTAATCTTGTTTGTGACAATATTGTAATTGTCTGTTTATATAGGACACCATCGTCAAATGCTAAGCAATTCTTAGAAAAATTGGAACTTCTGTTAACGGATTTGACTACAAAGTTTAAAAAAATTATCATATGCGGAGATCTTAATATTAATATTTTATCCCATGACGCATTGTCTCGCGACTTGGAACACTTATTTTTAAGTTTTAATCTTAAACAACAAATTAGACAGATAACAAGGCCCAGTTCTAAAACCTGTATTGATCACATAGCCACAAATATAAGAGCTGGTGAAGCAGAAGTAATTGAGTTAGCAGTATCTGATCATGCTGCTCAAGTTATTACTTTGCCTATAAAAAAGACATGTCTCCTCAAACAATGGCGTGTTACAAAACGTGACTACAATAAAGAGAATCTGACAAAGTTTAATGAATGCATAAAATCATTAACATTTGCTGACGTTCTTAGTCAAAACGATACAAATGAAGCTTATAAGAACTTCATTGATATTATTAATTTATTTTACGACCAGTGCTTTCCAATAAAGGTAATAACAATTAAATCGAAAAAGAAAACAAAATGGATATCTAAAGGTATAAAAATTTGCAGTAAACGAAAACGTGAGTTACTATGGAAATATCGTAAAGCTAAAACAACTGTAAACAAAGAAAAACTCCATGAGTACAGTAAAAAAATTAAAAATATAATTAATCTTACCCAGAAATCACAAAACAACTATTACATCAAAAATTCCCAAAATATATGCAAAGCAAGTTGGCAAGTAATAAACCAAAATAAATATAATTTTCCTACTGAAATAAAGCAAGTCGTCTGTAACGACAAACTTAAAACAAACCCTATTGATATAGCTAATTCCTTTAATAACTACTTTATTGACGAAATAAAAACGACATCGAAATCTAATTTGAACCTCAATAATATGACCCGCGACGCTAAAAATAATTTAATATTTAACAATAATATTGACTTAACAAATAGCTATAAATTATTAAATAATAGCATATTGACATCTAATTCTAATATAATCTATTCTAATCATAAAACAATTAATTCTCACATTACCCCTAATAATTTATCCAAACGGACGTCTTATAATAGTAGTAATTTGAATTTTGAACCTAATAGTAATAAATTTAATCACATTAAAATTCCGTGCGCATCGGTTTTCCTTGCACCAACCACGCCGCATGAAATTATGCAAATAATAAAATCACTAAAAAATACCAAAAGTACTGGATATGATAACATAAGCACTTTAGTAATAAAACTTAACGCTAATGCGCTAGCACCGCCACTTACACACATAATAAATACATCATTAGAAAGTGGTGTATTTCCTGAAGCGCTAAAATTTACAATAGTCAAACCTATATTTAAAAAAGGTGATGCTGAAATGCTTAAAAATTATAGGCCGATTGCTCTCATTCCAATATTTTCTAAAATATTGGAAAGAGTAATTTATAATAGAGTATACCCATTTTTTGAAAATCATAAGTTGTTAGCTAACGAACAAAAGGGATTTCGCAAAGGAAAGTCAACGACTAGAGCCATTTATGATCTACTTAATGAGGTGATACAATGTGTAGACAAAAGGTTAGACATATGCGCCATATTTATGGATATGAGCAAGGCCTTCGACTATGTTGACCACAACATCCTTATTCATAAATTAGAAAACAACGGTGTGCGTGGCGTTGCTTTACAATTATTTAAATCCTACTTAACTAATAGAAAACAAATTACCGAAATAACTAAAATAAATTATAAAACAAAAACGGAGCAAAAATTTTCGTCTGTAAGTAGAATCTCCGAGTATGGTGTACCACAGGGCAGCATCCTAGGACCGTTTCTTTTCTTGGTTTACATAAATGAACTGCCCAAGATCACTAGGTTCCCCATGGTCCTGTTCGCGGACGATAGCACAATGTTGATCAAACGTGAAGACATAAACACATACGAAACTAATATAAATGAAGGACTACAAGAAGTTATTAATTGGTTAACATACAACAACTTACTAATAAATTTAGACAAAACTAAAATAATTCACTTTAGACAAAAAAGACACGCTCCCAATATTACTGTAAACAACCTGGGGAAGTGTATAGAGTCTGTTAATCACATTAAGTTCTTAGGGGTGACTCTTGATTACACCCTTAACTGGAAAGAACACATTGAAAATATTAGTACAAGAGTAAGTAAATTTGTTTATCCGTTAAGAAGGTTGGTGCTAATTAGTAGCATCGATACTGCCCTCATGGCATATCATGGATATGTTTCATCCGTTCTGCGGTACGGCATCATTTATTGGGGGAATTCGACTAACAAAGAAGCTATCTTTAAAATACAAAAGCGATGCATTCGGGCAATGTGTAGACTAAAATTGACTGACAGTTGTAAACCGTACTTTAAAAAACTAGGGATACTCGTACTTACACTCCCGTGTCTTTATATTTTAGAAGTTGCTAATTTCGTAAAATCTAATCTAGAACTTTTTCCACTGAGCAAAGATAAACGTAATAGAGTACTAAGATATGGAAATAAATTATGCCCTCCAAGATCACGTACGGCGTTAATGTATAAAAGTATAATCTGTATGGGACCAAAAATATTTAATATTATTAACGACGACATTAAACTTTTACCGCATAGTCTGTTTAAAAAGACGTTGACTAAAGTTCTAATTGAAAAATCACATTATTCTGTGCAAGAATTTTTAAATGACCCAAATTGACATCTAAATATTAATTTTAATTTGACCACAACCAGAATTAGATACAATTTTTTTTTTTTACTGTGAATTAACATTTTATTTTATTTTTTTGTGTTGTGTAATAATGTAGTTATATGTATCTTTACAATATACATATATAAACAATATTTGTACGCCTCATGGCAGAACACAGCTGCACTTTTATAAACTAGGTTAATATATTAACTAGATTACCTGTGTTGAAACAAATAAATGATTTGATTTGATTTGATTTGATAAATACCAAACACATTATCTATATCTATCAATAAAAGTAAAGTGTTCGTCTGTCAATAAACCTCGCAGTTGATGGATTGCTCGAAAAGTAAAATTGATATAAACACGATGTTTCGACATTACTTAAAGTGGTATACTATTAGATATTTATACTGTAGAATGTTTATTTATTAAAATATATACAGTCTTGCATTACATTGTCAATGATTTCTGTGCTAATACCTAATGAAATTTTATTCGAAGTAATATACAAACAATATAAAAGAATTACAATATTAAATAAACTATATTACCTACAACTTAATCTAGATTTAACCTAAAATAAAAAATTAAAAAATAATAATGCATAAAAAATAAATACTTACAAAAAAATATCTCCTCCAAATCGCTGTCTCGTGGCATGTTGCCCAATACACTAGCAGCATTTCCCCTTTGAATGATGATACTTAGTTTTTGGGAGAAAAAACTGCCAGGTCTATTGTCACCAGAGACGTCAATGAGCCTTGGAACAATTTCTTTATAATTTCAAGTCTTGCATTAAATGTCTCTCTTCTTTGTGTTCCCTCACATAATTCTGGATTTGTCTTTAACTCCTGCTGCCACAAAATTATGGAATGATCTTCCAGTAAATATAAGGCAGGCAACTAACACATTGAATACTTTATGAATAGCTCTAAACCACATTAGTAAGTTGTAATTGTGTATGTTTATGTACAATTTTTGTGTATGTATTAGTATTTAGTATATTGATATTATAATACATATATAAGAATATATAAGTAGGTATATAATATTTGTTGAATTATCCTATAATTGTATATTACTGTTACTTTCATTGCACCTATATTTGTTTAAATTTGTCCCTAAGGTTTGGCTGTCAGAGAATGTCTACGGGCGTGGCGCAATAAAGTTTTTAAATAAATAAATAAATGTAACTAATAAAGTAAAAATATAAATACTCGTATATTTACAACCATTATTATTATATTAGAATTTCTGGAGAATTTGGCCTACACTCGTCATGCTGACCAAACGGGTTGGCGAGGGTCTGATGACGATTCCACAAGTTTGTATTATTGGAACCGGGACCGACGGATAACGTGCTTTCCGAGGCACGGAAACAGTAATTATTGTAAATATTATGACAAATGTACGTAAGAGAAGTGTATTCTTATTAGTAAATGCCGGGGTTCGAACCGACCTTTTTAGAATTTTAAGGAGAGCGTTCCGTTCCGTTCCTACGACCGAGCCACCACCATTCTTACGTAGTAACATATGACTTATGGCTGTCCGATTTTTTTGTAAGTAATTTAATTATTTGGTGCAATGACACTTAAACATATTTATGAAAACACCTGGTTTTTAAGCATCTTGGAAGCATCAGCGTTATTCTTGAAATCTGCAGCCCAATTATTCTAATAGTTTTATTTCTATTCTATTTTATTCTAAGCTGCCTCCGTGGTCTAGCGGTTAAGTCCGTGGATTTAGAATCGGAGGTACCGGGTTCGATTCCTGGTTATTAATGTAAATTAAATATTTAATTTATTTGTGATATTTCCCGAGTTTGGTACGCTGGAGACATCGACAAGCTTGCCACTTGTCATGATTGGCCTAATAGTAAAGTTGGCTAAATGTGAATCCGCTTATTTATAAGCGTGGTTTCTGACCACCCCGAAAGGGAAACGGTCGTGATGATGATCATTATTATATACATGTCATTATTTAAATTATTTGTCATAATTGCACTCCTAGTGGAAAACTAAGCAGCAAAGCAATTCTGACCTTTATTTGTATTTAGTACTTAAAATGTTTTAATTGTAACTTTTAAATAATAAAAAATTAAAACTACAAGTATAATAATAATAATAAAATAATAAAAATCTTTTATTGACACTATTTAACAAATATGTTCTTTACACTTTAAATTTAGATTGGATGTCCTGACCCCTGACGTAGATATTTCTGAATGACAGGGGTCAGTTCACTTCCAGGTGACACAATAACAAGCTTATACAATTTATTTAAACATTGTAAAGCTTACCCAAGTACAAACAAATAAATAATAATAATAAATAGAGTATTATAGGGCTGTTGGTGGGTATTTTAGGAATTCCGTGTATGTACTACCAAATACTATACCGCGTGAAATTTGTTAAAGAGAAAAAAAAAATATCATAATCTAGAATAAAAATAAGGAACCACGTATTTTTAATTTTAATTATTCAGTCATAAAATTTAAAGTTACGGTGTAGAGAAGTTTTCCTAAAGATATCGCCATTCATACTGAGCCTAATCAAGCGAGAGGTCGACAATCGCGCGAACGTTGACTTACGTAATTCTTTCTCTCTCTAATTTCTGTGGGCTAGATCAATTATTAATACCACTCCCCAGCCTTTAGGTATTTATTACGATGGATATGTATACCAGAAATATCAAAAATAAATTAGAAAAAATATAGATGAAACAATCAGGTGATCCTAAATAATAATAAATATTTTTTTCCAGACAGCTCACACAGCGCCATCTAGTTTCCGTGGTAAGCTACGAGGCTTGTGTTACGGAAACTAGATGGTTGATAAACTACATATTATACTTTTTTTTTGTAAATATATACATATAAACACCCAGACCGAGACAAATTCTGTGGTGTCAAGGAAAAAGGGGATAAGTACAAAACTTGAACTTTTCACTAAAGGAAAATTAAGAAACCAACTCATTTTTATAATTAGAAAATTGTAATTAGTAAATGTTCAATTTTATTAGTCGTATACTTTAGGTACCAGTCCACTCATCTCACTATGCATAACTGAATTATTGGCGGTAAAAACGCGATACTGAAATAACTCGATTGGACTCTTTTTACTTATACATTTTAATGTTACGACTAGCCCCTTTATGTACGTAGGGGTGTACAATAAACTGTACAGTGTATAGACTCGTCTCCTTATTGCATTGACGCATATGAATGTTTTGAACCAATAGGTCCTTTTTCCTTGACACCACAGAATTATACAATGTACAACTTGCCCCCGGTGGGAATCTAACCCACGACCTCCCGAGTTCACGGCAACGTTTGTTACCACTAGACCACGGAGGCGGTCAATGTAATGTAATCTAATAATATAATGTTCTAGGGGCTTTAATGACGATAAAAACCGTATACGAGTAACCGTCAGCCTACACAAGTGTACCCTGATTGGCTATAAACGATTAACCAACCTTGGATAAACCCACAAGTAGTTCAGGGTCAAAAACGCCTCGTCATCCTGAAATGCTACATACAAACACTTTCGCGAACATTCATCGTGATCAAACGGTTGGTAATAAAGATAGATTAATGGGCGTCCCTACGAATTCGTAGATATCCTCTAAGACATAAAAAGTTAAGGACAAGACCTTTTTCAACTGCCTTCGTGGTCTAGCGGTTAAGTCAGTGGATTTAGACTCGAAGGTACCAGGTTCGATTCCTGGTCGGGACACAAAAATATCTATTAATGTATATAAATACATTTAATTAATATTTAATTTGTTTGTGACATTTCTCGAGTTTGGTACGCTGGAGACATCGACGAGCTTGCCACTTGTCATGATTGGCCTATAGTAAAGTTGGCTAAATGTGAATCCGCTTATTTATAAGCGTAGTTTCTGACCACCCCGAAAGGGTAACGGTCGTGACGATACTTTTACCTTTTTCATTTGTAAACATTTTACGGTGCCTGCCGTTACATGTAGGTTGTGAAGAAATTAGGTCTATTTTAGACTGAAAATTATTTTATTGTTTTTATTTTCTTACATTCTAACAACTAGTCTTAGGCGGACTGAAGGTGGTGCTTGGCCCAGTCTGCCAGTGCGGAGAACTATCCACCGTTCATGCTGATAAACCCAGTAATGTGTATACACACGTTTTAGGATCAGGCTCGAATTGCCATTATGCCCAGTCAAGCCGGCATAGTGTTAGTGTCTGATGTCAGTCATGAGTGTCCAATTTCAGTTGCTAACACTTATGGATTTCGCTCGCCACTTACCATCAGGTGGGCGCAAAAAAAACAGTCAAAATCAAAATATCTATATTTACGTAAACCTATTACAGGCATTTATGAAATGAGTCAATTATCTACAATAATATACGATTATGTTTTATTTTAACAATACATGACATTGTGTAAAAATTTACTAAAAATATAAACTAAACCTAATAAAAAATTGGTTGCCTGTAAAGTCGGTATACGGGCGAAAGTTTTACGTGACAACGACTTTGAGTGGTAAAATAATTTTAATGTGAATATTCATTCGTATAGTAGGAAGAAGGATGAAATAATAGTAACAATTTAAAACATTTATTTATACAAAGAATTATATTTAAAACATTAATTTAGACAAAGAATCTCGCACTGAATTTCATATTAACAAAATTTTATTTTTACATTTACACATACATACGTATTTATATACAAATATACATACAATAACTTGCAATACATTTGCGTACAATGAAACAGAGTTTACTACAACTTAACTTGTTCCTATCTGAGTGATTTTGTTGAGGATAGGGCGATGATAGGAGAAATATGAAATGAAAGGAAGTGTTTCTGCTGTAATGTGCCTAGAAAATGTCAAGTCAATGTCTTTCACTTTTTATGTCTGTCTCTCTCGCTCTTAGGCGGGCTAACCATGCCCGAGTGGAAGGGACGCGTGCCTCTCACTCGCTCTCATTGTGAGCGCATAACGTGAGCGGAGCGTAACGCAGTTTCTTGAAGTGTCACCCGGCAAACCAATTTATAAGACGTTGTCACGTCAAAATAACTATAAATAAAAAAAAATACTCTAGACACGACCCTTTATGTTGGTGCTAACGTTAGATTATATTCTACGGCCACTTTGGCCGGATAAAATTGTATCTTCATGTTTATGTATACGTCGTTGTTCAATCTTCTATTTCGCATGTAGAATTCGCTGTCCTTTGTATGAGAAGCAAAAAAGGTCGCAACAATCTGAGAAAGGATGTCAATAAATAAACATGGAATAAACGTCCGGCATTTTTGTGAGTCAGGCTTCGAATTGCGTTAACGACTTAGGTATATTTTGTACAGAATAGCTAGCTGTTTGGCACGGCGTTGCCTGTGTAGAATTGTGGTCAGAATTCGTGGCTATAGGACCACGACATATTTATATTTGAAATAAGATACAAAAAGAAATAGATTATAAACTAATCTTATATAAAACTAGACTAAACATACATTGATATAATATTTACAAAATATAAGATAATAATTACAATCTACTTAAATACAATTAAATTGACTTATGACCCTGGACTATTTAAAAACAGAACAACTACTTCAATTCATTATATAGAAAAATACTATAGTGCCTTTTTTTATTGCATATTAATATTATATTCAATTTGTATTCTAATTTGATAAAACCCCAACCCTTCTTATTAATGTTCCAATATATACTTACTTATCCTATCCATATACCTACTTTATCTTTATTATTGTAATTATCTTATTTATCTTAAATTGTCTAACATATATATATTCTACAGAAACCCTACATCACACAAGCACACATTACACTTTCATTTATTTATTAATTCCTATATATTTACGACTTTAGACATACACACATCAAAAAAGTCTAGGGATCAAGCATGTTTATGCGGATTTCTTGTGATTGAGATGTGGCTTTGTAATAAATTTATGATTTTATAAATTTATATGGATCCTTTTTGGTGCATTTCATAATTTAAAACAGGAACTGTCAATCAAATTCGAGTAAAAGATGAAAATCAGCTGTCAATATTTTCCCTATAAAAACATAAGACGCATTGAAGACATTATTAGTGCTACTGTTTCCCTACTACTGATTAAAACCAACGTTATTATGGAGCGGCGACGTCATTTAAGCAGGGAAGAAATGATCAGAGCCGTGGGAATGATAGAAGCTGGTTCCCGGCAACGTACTGTGGCTTTAGCTCTGAATACAAGTCAGAGTGTTATCAGTCGACTTTGGACACGTTACCGAACCACTGGTACCGTGGCTGAGCGCCATGGAGGACGGTATCGCTGCACCACACGGAGACAAGACCGATACATTCAAATCACAGCTCGAAGAACTCCAACAATAACCGCCATGATGTTAGCCGTGAGCCTTCATCGCTCTTCAGGGAACTTAATTAGCGACCAAACAGTCAGAAACCGCTTGCATGAAGTGAACCTTCATTCCCGAAGACCGCTACGGGTACCACCTATAGCAATGCACAATCGTAGGACTCGATATCAATGGGCTCTTGAACACAGAAATTGGACAGAAGAACAATGGCGTTTCGTGTGCTTTTCTGATGAGTCTCGTTTTGGTATGAGGCCGGATACAAGACGTATACGACACTGGAGAACCCCTGGACGCCAACAGCGATTAAAATCCTGCCAGGAAGTCCATCCTTATAGTGGTGGAACCATCATGGTATGGGCGGGTATTTCGATCGGCGGAAGAACTGAGTTGATTTGGATCAGAGGCAACCTCAACGCTCAAATTTATGCTGAGACGGTTGTATCAGACGTCATCGTTCCTCTACAAGTGCATATCGGTCCCTTATTTCAGTTAATGCATGATAATGCACGACCGCACACCGCAAGAGTTGTAAGACAGACTCTCGCCGCAGCTAACATCAATGTCCTGCCCTGGCCTGCTCAGTCGCCAGACTTGAACCCGATTGAGCATGCATGGGATATTCTTCAGAGAAGAGCTCTGCCGAATATGGAGGGTATCCAGTCGCAAGAAGACCTTTTTTTGTTGTTGCAACGAACATGGGCGGCCATTCCACAGCGTGATTTGGATGAACTCATTTTGAGTATGCCAAACCGATGTTCTTGTGTTGTTAGTGTTCGCGGTAGAAACACGGATTATTAATTGTTTAAGTTACCCAATAAAATTAAAAAAAAAACTGTTATTTCAGTCTTTTTTTCGAACTTTAATGTTAGTGGTTCAAATGTCAAAAATCCCTTTATTAGGAAAATGGCAATTTTTTTTACTAATGCAAAGGTGACTTGGTTTATCGTTACTGTAGACAAACGAAAACATTTTATTTGATCAATCCTTAAAGAAAATTTTAATGAATATCAATCAGGAGAAAAGTTATTGCAAAAATATATGTTGATCCCTAGACACTTTTGATGTGTGTACTTACATCACACACCCATACGCATAAAAACACAAGCATATCAACCCTATTTTTTTTTTTTTTTTTTTATTATTATTTATTGAATAACCGGTTTGTATTCTTACTCCCAACATGTTTTTGTTGTTTAATAATTATTACTAAAAATCACCCCTACTAAAGCTAGTCCTCACATGACAGGATGTCCTAGTGTGCAGACCAGAGATTTATTGTTGTTACTAACACCTTTTACTTACCTTAATCATGTTATTTTTTTTTACTTTGTACTTACTAACCCTTTCGATGAATAAATTAATTTGAATTTGAATAACTATAAATTAAGCCAAATAAAAAAATATAAACTATAAACCTGCGCAAAAACGCCAACATCGGTACAGGTTAAGAGTTAAAGTTGGACCACTTTTACGCCACATCCTGTATATAGATTTTAACTTTATCCTTATTATTTACTTTTTTACAAAATCAATTTTTAATTTTGAAAATTATTATACTTCTATTATAAAATCTGTATGTTTTCTGCGGCGCGGTGGTGGTCGGTTGTAAGAACGCGTTCCTTAAATCCTACAGAGGTCGGTTCAAACCCACCCGGCATCTACCAATGAGAAATACACTTTTCTTACGTACATTCGTCATAGATTTACAACACCACCGTTCCCGTGCCTCGGAGAGCACGTTAAGCCGTCGGTCCCGGTTCCACCAATACCAACTTGTGGAATAATTAATAAATTGTCAATAAAAATTGACATCATATCCTCGCCAATCTGCCTGGCCAGCGTGGCGGGTGTAGGCCAAATTTTCCAGATATATGTACTTGAAGGCCCATCTCCAGCAGTGGAAGGTCTAGGACGCTGTGTTCTAGGGGCTGTAATGATGAATGATGAAATAATGTTTTCTGAATAAATAAAATAAAGTACCATTACGACCGTATCTCTTTCGGAGTAGTCAGAAACCACGGTTTTAAAGAATCGGATTCACATTTAGGCCCTATATTTTTATTACTATAGGCCCATCATGGCAAGTGGCAAGCTCGTCGATGTCTCTAGCGTACCAAACACAAGATAACTAAATAAATAAATAAAATTAAAATAAATTATTTTTTTAAAGAAACCAGCCCATAATCAGTTGCAAGCCCAAGTCACCATTCTTCTGCTCTCTTTCCTGCATTATAAAAAGATAAGATAAAGATAAAAAAAAATTATTTCCATAAATGTTAGTCTAATTTACAGGTCTTATAGTAAACTAACTTAACGTAACAACATTTGCCAAGTAAATTGGCTGGCAAATATATCTAACAATAATATAAATTTTAAAATTTTAAAAAATACGTCCATAAAACTTACATGTAGGTATTCATACAATATTGTCAGCTTAAACTTTAGGTATTACAATTGTCAAAATATTCTTTTAAATTATAAAACATCTTTTCTTTTAACCAAATTATTAATTGATTTTTAAAAACATTTTTACCCAACAATTTTATTTTTTATTGTTAGGTAATTGATTATAAGTTCGTATACACATAATTAGGCATATTTTATTACAATTAGTTTTCTTAGGATTTATATCTACAATAAGATCATAGTGGTTTCTTCTACTTCTAGTGCTGAAATCTCCAATCTTTCTAAATATGTCGCTGTGTTTTCTAACAAATAAGCAAACATTCAAAATATAGAAAGATGGAAGTGGCAATAAACCGAGCAATCTAAAAAGTGGTTTGCATGATTCGAACGGTGGAATTACACAAATTATTATCATCATCAGCCTATGTCTCTCCACTGCTGGATGTAGGCCTCCCCCAAGGCTCTCCACTTCACACAAACTTTTGCCACCCTCATCCAGCCCCCACCAGCGACCTTTTTCAGGTCATCCGTCCATCTGGCGGGGGGTCTTCCCACTCTGCGTTTTCCTGTACGTGGTCTCCACTACAGAACTCGTCCACTCCATCGGTCATCGGTTCTGCGACAGACGTGTCCGGCCCATTGCCACTTCAACTTACTAATTTTGAAGGCTATGTCGGTAACTTTGGTTTTCTGACGGATGTCTACGTTTCGGACTCTATCCATCAGAGAAATACCGAGCATAGCTCTCTCCATAGCTCGCTGAGCGACCTTAAACTTGTGGACCAGACCCACTGTCAGTGTCCACGTTTCTGCTCCGTACGACAATACTGGAAGAACGCATTGGTTGAAAACTTTCGTTTTCAAACACTGTGGTATGTTTGATAACAGGATGTGGCGTAACTTCCCGAATGCAGCCCAGCCTAGTTGAATGCGCCTGTCAGCTTCCTTGCTGAAGTTGGCTAGGCCTAGTTGGATAGTATGGCCAAGGTAGACATATTTTTTCACAACTTCGAGAGAGGCGTTGCCCACGCAAATTATTATATTATATATTATTAAAGCTTATCGCAATTTACGGAGTCACGCAATAAATAATGTCAATTTATTGTCTGACGTTACATTTTTTTCAGTCTTAGATGTAAACGATAACAAGATGAGTAGATTTATTCTTTTACATGTAAAGAGTACCCGTTTTGTGACAGCTCGAGGATTTATGGTGCATTTTTTTCTGCTCGAAAGGTCAAAAGCTTGGCATATCGCATTTATCTTGGAAGTCTTTGAGGATAGCTTCAGTTCACTGTACCGTGTAGTAAATACTTCAAGGTGAGTCATTGGAAATATTTACAGGATAATTCAACGAGGAAATGCGGCGAGCGTTTTAGGTACCCTCCCTGGTGGTAAGCCCTTAGTTTATTTTGTAGAATAGTTTTAATTTCATAGGTTTTTTTAGTTTATTTTTATTTATAATTAGTTTTTTAATCTATTTTATTTTAATATTTTTGTATCTACTTCGAATAAATTGAAATAATCTTTAACAGGAACCAGTCTAACAATAATTAGGTTTAGTAGGTATTGTTTCAAGCGGTGTTATTTTTATATAAATATGACCAATGGCAAGCTTACAATAGTTATCCTTAAAAGTAAAAATTGGCATTTGACATCATTGTAACTGGCACATACTTTCAACGAGAACAACAAATAGGTGGTAGGCGGACTGATGGTGGTAATTTTCCCAGTCTGTCGGGGCGGGGAAGTATTGTAGCGTTAAAAAAAACCGACAATCGACAAATGTGTTGCACTTCACTTAAATGCTACGTTTAATTCGGTCTCGGTCAAAGTATTGAATATATGCGCACGAGTTAGTGACCGAAGCGACTTACTGGCTCACGTCATTCATTTCATTGATCAGCGGATCGTCCCCGAAGACAGCTGCGCCCTACTCCACGCTGCTGTTGCCGGCACTGCTGTTCGACCGCCATCACGTATTAAAAATTATTATAAAACTAATTATCTATAGTTAATAAAAGTTGTGCCCCCTCTATTTGGGTAAGTGTAAACATGAACACGTATAATATCAAAAACTGTGCAGATTTTATTTATTTATTTATTTGAATCTTTATTGCACAAAGTACTAAGGCGGACTTATTATGTATTCTATAACAGTCAAACCTTTGGGACAACAAAAGCAATCAAACAAAACAAGACTTACCTAAAATTCAATACTGTAAAAATGTTAAAAGTAAATTAAATGAAAGGGGAAATCACTTATAGAATTCAATCCTTTTTAAGTTTCTTTAAAACAGCCTAGAGGTATAAAACTCCGGCATGGGTGTGATCGTTTTATTTTACCATCTGCGAAGATCGGTATAGGTTCCCGGAGCCGCGTCGCGACACCGAAGGGGCGTCCCCAGATGTCGCACAGACAAATTATTTACTGCCGTCCTTTGTACCTGCTTCCACATTATGCGATACGGCCTGCAAGTCCTTTATCAGCTTCTAAAACAATCGCGTAAATATTATTCCGTTTTTCTGTATCTATAGATATCTATCGGCGTACTTGTATAACAAAATTAACTGAAATCTCGAGATTTATACAATGATGCTACGAGATGCAGTGACTAATTGGCTGTTTCTTCTTGACTACGATAGTACTGAAAATCTGCTTCTAAGGTAATAAAAAAATAATAATAATAATAATGAACTTGAATCTCAACTCAAATTAGAAAAAGTAACAACTGAACCCATACTAAAGTGGATACTAAATCCACGACCGAAGTAATACCCAAAACATTACATGACAGCCTTAAAACTATTAACGTAGACCAGCACACATACAGACAATTGCGAAAAGCTACAATCCTCAATACTTGCCGTATAGTTAGAAAGTTTGGAGTTAAAGAAGAATGATACTCACTTGGCCAAGGCCCGTGAATCTCATTAGGTAAACCGGTTAAATACCGAGATTCTTTAAGAATACACATTACATAATAATAATAATAAAAATTAAAAAAAAACACACGTTAATGCACACACAAAACACGCACTCATACATACATACATACACAAAACACTACCACACTCATACACACACCCACACTAACTCATATAAACATTCTCTTTTTATATAATTTGTAATATTAAGTAGGTATTCAAATAAATAATTAGTTAAAAGTATTTCTATCTGCAAGCGCCTTGTTTTTGTAATATTGTTTGCGACCGGAAGTGCAGAAGTCCAGAGATCCAGGCGTCCCAGAGACCCTTGTTCAGGCCCCTGATTGAAACTCATGTATAACTGTTTGAAAATAAAGATTATTTGATTATTTGATTTGTATATTTGATTATCTATATTTTTGTACATTTATACTAGCACTTGCACTAGTACCCGAAACTTGTTCACTTTACTGGGTTAATCGGCTCGAACGGTGGATACTTCCCCGCTCCGGCAGACTGGGTAAATTACCATCCGCCTACCACCTATTAAGTCGCTGGATATTTTTCCCACTCTCTTTGCACATTGGTGGAAAATCATTATAAGTGTTTTTTTTTTTTTATACTAGCACGACATGTGACCCTGATGGTAAGTGGCGCGCAGGGTCCATTAATGTTAGCAACTGGAATCAGACCCTTATGTCCGACATCAGTCCCTAACACTATGCCGGCTTGACTAGATGCCTTTTCACACTTCGCTTGAAGGACTCCAGGTTATAGGAAAGTGGAAACACAGAGGCTGGAAGAGCATTCCACATCTTTATTGTGCGACAGATGTATAAGTCACCAAATTTATAGGTACGCGAAGGGATAGTGACTACGGTATGTGGGTGCATATTCTGACCTGTGCGTGTGGTTCGGTTGCGGAATGGAGAGGAAGGAATTAGGTTATAGAGCTCTTCAGAGCACTCACCATAGTATAGCCGGTAGAACACACTCAGAGAAGCTACATCTCGGCGAAGCTGCAGGGATTCGAGAGTTCCAGATATAGTGGCATCATCCACAATTCGAACAGCTCGCCTCTGTAGGACATTGAGAGCATCTGTGAGGTACTTGGCTGAACCATCCCAAAGGTGTGAACAGTATTCCACGCATGATCTTGATCTTGTTGAGTAGGACAAGTACTCATAGGAGCCTGATATTCCGAACCGAAATACAACAAAGGAAAAAAGCGAATATTACATAGATGTTGACACCAACTGCGTTCGATAAATTTAACCAATAACACATGTGGACGGCCCATACATAGGTCCAAACTGAAACAAACGAAGTCGTAAAAAAGTCCCGGCCAGCTGTTGCAATAACGGACTGCAATGTTCCGCGCTTTGCTCTCTCTTCTTTAATAATTTGGTTTAATAGAGACATTCTACGAATCTATGGAATTATTTACATCAGGATATTAGACAAGCTTCTAGTCGTGTTATATATAAGAATAGGGTGTACAAACACTACCTTTTAAACATATTATTTTATTGTTACTTTGATCTATCTCCCATTTGCAGCGACCTTTTCCTGTTGTCCCACTTTCTTCATTACATAAGTAGTTTTATATTATATGTAATATATACCTTATTTACGTATTTGTATATGTATTTGTTGTTATTGTTTACACATTATCACTTGATAATATTGCACCTACATTGATACTGTCTTATTATATATTACTTTATTAACCTCAAAACCTCAAATTCTAAATTGAAGGGATAAATAAAAACTATTTTATAATTGTTGTTTTTCCTTAATTTTATTTTTATTTATTTAATAAGCTTAGATCTTAATTTCAGTTTAAGGAAATGTAAGAAAAATTCAATTTCATTAATCGAAGAGTTCCACGAGCCAGGCTCATTACCTAGTTTGGGCTCACTATTAATTCACAATTTAATTTAAACTCCTGCAGTGTACTAGAGTCGAAATTGCTTATTAGGTTTATATATAAGTTTTGTAAAACACTGAAAATAAAATTTATATTATTATTATTGTCCTGAAGGTTTGGCTGTCAGCCTAGCGGCATTAAGTCCACCTTTGTATATATTGCAATTAAGATTTTAAATAAATAAATTCTTTTGTACTTTGATCCTTATTGGCAAAGAGATCAAATATAAAACACAGTGGATATTAGTTGTTATTTTCACATAATTCTTCTTCTTTCGACGAAGAAGAACATTGCATGCAGATCGGAATATTGTCAGTGAAACAACAAAATCAATTTAAATCCTGTTGTAAACATTAGATTACAAAAAAGGAAAGTATCATTTTTATTTTTATTTATAAATAATAATAAATAAATATTTCCAGACAAGTCACACAGCGCCATCTAATTTTTCGTGCTAAGCTACAAGGCTTGTGTTACGGAAACTAGATGGTTGATAACCTACATATTATACTTTTTTTTTCTGTAAATATATACATATTATACATATAAACACCCAGACCGAGACAAATTATACAATGTACAACTTGCCCCCGGTGGGAATCGAACCCACGACCTCCCGAGTTCACGGCAACGTTTGTTACCACTAGACCACGGAGGCGGTCAATTTATTCGAAGAGAAAGAACAGAGACAGGCAGTATAAGAACAATTAAGAAACTATACAGTAGAAGTCATTAGAATTATACCCGCCACCAAAATATTTCCCACTGTTGACAATAGTGCACCATTTATATTTATAAATACGTTAGTACTACATATGTATACCTTGGCCAGATATAATAGATAATACAATTGCAGTGTTCGAATTTATGGAACTATCGATGAACTCCAAAGCAAACCCCACCCAGCGAGCTAAACCGACAACAACAGCTTCTTCATTTTGGCCGTAAATACGGCGCGAGAATTGCTAAATATATCGACGTCCAATAACCGACTGTTGTACGTCTCGTACATTCGGCGTATCATACTTGCTATCACCTGATGGTACACGATGTCAAATAATGGTAGCTGCTTCATTATCATCATCAACCTGTGTCTCTCCAGTACTGGATGTAGGCCTCCTCCAAGGCTCGCCACTTCATGCGGTCTTTTGCAACGTTCATCAAACCTGCGCCAGCGACCTTCTTCAGGTCATCTGTACATCTGGCGGGGGTCGTCCCACTCTACGTCGTATAATAATATCAAGTGACATTATTCTATACAAAACTTCTTTTTGTCTTAAATCATTATACTCATTATGCTAATGATCATGGACTGAAATATAATGTTCTAAAAACTTATATGTTGCGAGGCTTTGAGAGGGAGAGAGCGTTGGCCGTCTGGTGTAACATGGAATAGAAAATCATACAGTATCATGTACATAGTTAGTCCTGAATCGTTTTCCTAAAAAAACATGGTTTTTGACCTTAGAACAGTTTTTTTTTTTCGAATTTAAGGTGAAATTCGACTCCATTATTGGACAATGGACATATTCGTATATATACAGGCCGTTAGTAAAAAAGCTCTCAGTAAACCGCATTTGGGGATATAACTCACACTATTCTGGTTCAACGCCTGCCTTAAATTACACGGTGTAATGTTTTAAAAGTAAATTATGACAATCATAGACATATATATTAATATGGACCGGCCCATTAGGCTTACATGTTGCTCCTAAAATGCGAGAATACTTGTTACTAAATAATAATAACTTAACAAATCTCCTGCCAATTAGGACTGCTATTTGGGACGGAGACAAATCCAACAAATCAAAAAACATTAATATCGGTCCAGCCGTTCTCGAGTTATAAGTGTTCTAACAAACCCGACTCTGTCTTATATATTATGATTAAATAATTAAATAATAAGTTTTTTTGTATACTACAAGGGCAACGACAGAGTAAAATAAAACAAAAAAAAAAAAACAAAAAAAAAAAAA
Source organism: Tinea semifulvella (assembly GCA_910589645.1). Lineage (NCBI taxonomy): Eukaryota > Metazoa > Arthropoda > Insecta > Lepidoptera > Tineidae > Tinea > Tinea semifulvella. Next base: position 2,821,052 of record OU342611.1, on the reverse strand, counting down.
AAAAGCTAACCCTTATAACACATAATATACATATTTTCCTTCATATAAAATTAAAGTAACACAGTCTGATAAAATACTATTATGTTTAACTTTAAATGGGTTTTTTTTTTTTTTTTTTTTACATCAGGAAATCCCTACCGGATACCCCCCCCCGAGTCGGGGGACAGGGGGGAGGTTATGTCGGGCTCGCACCGACTAAAACCTGATGGTGTTCCTCGAGACGCCTTGTGTTGATGGCGGACGGCGGGGAGCAATATGCAAACGACCACCGCCCGCCGGCGTCGCCCGCTAGTGTGCGGGCGCCTTCATGGCGAGGAGGGAGAGAGAGAGCGAGTCTCCTCCCTCGCCTTCGGAGAGGCGCGCGGGAACAACCGCGCGCGCCGTCTCGTGAGGCCCTATGTGAGCGATGTCACCCCCGTGACACCGCTCGGGCCCCTTAGGTGGGCAGGAGGGCAGCGTACTGCCGCCTCCTGCGCTGTCTTCTCCTCTGGCGGAAGGGAGGGGCGTTCGGGTCTTCTTCCCGCTCCCGTTCCGCCGCCTCCTTCTGGAGCATGGCGTGCTCACAGAAGGAGGCCACAGCGTCCCAAGACGCTTCGCTCGCTACCATCGATTTGACTACCGATTGACGAGTCTAACTAAACTTAAAGGGGGATCCAGAAAATGTACTATATAAACTTGTATTTAAAGAAATAAAATATTTTTGTTTTTTTTTTGTTTTGTTTTTTTTTTTTGTTTTGTTTTTTTTTAAATAAGAGCGCTAGGGAGCTTTAGGCTCCCGCTCGGTACCCTCGGTCGATATGCCACAAATCAGCGCTGATGCGCGCCACCTATTGGACAACAGTATTACTATTTCGGAAACCTTCGCCGATGTTCACACAACATATTCCCAAAGTTTCATCCCGATTGGTCAAGTACTTTTGAAATGTATAGGCATACATACATTTTGATATATATAGATAATACACATTATATACAGACTGAATTAGAGCACTTTCTTTAATTTGCCGTTTGAAGTTACTATCCACAATTTGATCCTTATAAGCTGTATCTCTAAAAGCTGGCGTGTACTCACTAAAAGCTGGTGAATTAATAAAGATAGTATTTTTTTATAAATTTAACCGTTTTCACTCCAGGATAGAAGAATATATTTTTGAAATTTTAGCAGTTTTAGTTTTTAACAAAATCCTTTTATATTTGGATTTCGCTCTGAAAATTGAAAAATTTTACTTGTATATACGTCTATGATTAAAAGTAAATTACGACGGTCATAGAGACTACATTATAATAAAACTTGGTCGCGGCACAAGTTGACCGTATCATTTGGTATTCACAGTGCTCTGCCAGCCTGCTATGGACGACGCATTCTAGACGTAGACATAATATTGTCTGTTGGAGATATAGAAACAAAGATTCTTTATTTTATTTGTCCATATTAAAGAAAACCTAAACAAATATACAAATAGATTATCAGCCAGTTTCTCGAAGCTCTGCTTAATTATTTTCTAGCTAAGAAATAAGTTTTTCTTAAATAAAATCGGGTTTTACGAACAAAATTATTTTATTATTTATTACTCATTTATTATATTACATATTAGTATTACATTTATTTATATGTATGTATTTGCATGTATTATAAGTATGTAGATATGTAAATATTATTTATTTAGGTATCTAAGTATGTATTAATTTATATATGTCATTATATTGTATAGGTAATTAAGCCTGTAATTGCACCTACCTTTCATTGTTTATTTGCTTTTGTTGTCCCGAAGGTTTGACTGTCATAGAATGCCTAGCGGCATTAAGTCCGCCTTAGTATTTTGTGCAATAAAGATTTAAATAGTTAATAAATAAATTATTGCTTTGAAACACGCAAAAACCTACTATTTTTTTACTTAAGTAATAATTAAGTACCAAAAATATGATCGAGAAAATGGTTGATAGTGTATTACATATACAAATAATTGCCCAAATAGTTATATAAACTATTTAAAAAAATATCTCTATTACTGTTTTAAAGTACAAACTATGGTGAATTAAGATGTTTTAGGATATATAACCTAAGATTTAACAACTCCTGGTGGTTAAATGTAACAGAGTATATGTTTTAATTTTATTACCTACATCACACAACAATTTATCTAAATAAGTAAATATAAATAGTCTATAAGAATTTTAGTAAGATGCATATATTGAGGATCGTGTATTATACTGCGTCAAGAATGAATATAAAATAATTGTTTGGCATTTTGGATATACATATATTTATTTATAATGTATGATTATGTATGTATGTATTGTATGGTATGTACTTATGTGCATTGTATTTATATTGTGTATGTAATACGAGTATCTATTTTTGTGAGCATAAGTAACTTTGGTTAATTTATTTATTTATTTATTTATTCGAAGAGAAAGGACAGAGACAGGCAACATAAGAACATAAAAGATAGCAACAGAGTAGAAGCAATTAAAATTATACCCGCCACCAGAATATTTCTCACTGTGAACAATAGTGCACTCTTTGTGCGATACAAAATTCGGAAAATATCACCTTGGCCAGGTATAAAGAAAACAACTGCATTCTATTTGAATGCATTAAAACTGTTAGGCGACCTCCGAAGCAAACTGCTCACACTTTGCGAGCAAAACCGAAAGTAGCAGCTTCTTGATTTTGGCTTTTTTTAAATTTATTAATTTAAGTAATTTTCATATTATTATTCATTTTGTCCATCGCCTTACATCATCCCAAAGGTTAGCTAGTAAAAAATGCCTATAGCGTTATAGCTATCCTATGTAGTAGGTTTTTAAGTGCTATAAAGTATTCAAATAAAATGAAGAAGCGTGTGGGTTCAGCGACTCGAGCATTTATAAGCGAGAGCCGCACCTGAGCAGCTATCTACATCGACGCTGAAACTAGCAAAAGCATACCCATATAACCACGTTCCATCTAAAATAGTCCCAACGAGACTGGCATCTCAACAGAAACCGCCGCGCTTCCCGGCCTTACGATATCGCCTGGATATGAGATAGAGCTAATACATGCAAGTTTGGACGGATCAACAGTCATTCCGCGGGTTCAACAATTGCGAGTACTCCAGTAGTGACAAGAGCCCATCGGATGATGTCGTTGAGAGCAAAGACATTTTAACTTTGAAATTTTTGTACAATACTACGAACACAGCACGTTCGTCAACAAATTTTATTGTATTTTTGGGACAAACCTAAATATATTTGTCTATGATTTAAGCTAAATTGGTGAAGCCATGTTTTAGGCCACGTGTCCTTTAGTGCCAGTTACTTTATTCTGCGCTTCTCTAAGTAAAAAGTTATAACAAGCTACAATATGTCACTGTTAATGATATTTTCTTTTATGTACAAAATATGTCGAAGAGCGATCTTCACCGATCTATTATTAGAATGAAATCCACTTTTTATATGATAAAATACGCTAACAAAAGCAATAGTGATGGGTCGCGAAACGAAATATGGTCAAGACTATGGATTCACCGTGCGGGTGCCGGGGTTCATTTATTTATTCATTCATTTCCACAGCACATTACAGAACATAAAGGTTAGTATATTGGCCAAATTAGGAAACATACTTTATTACTGATACTTAGGTGTCAAAGAAAAGGAGAAAAAACAAGAAATACAACCAAAAATTATAGATATCCAATATTGAATTAAATTAAATTAAAAATTAAAAAAGAAAAAAACTTAATATTAAATAAAATTAAATAATTAAATAATTCTTGGCTGCCCTAACTACAGGAAAGTGTACCCTAACAGCGAGTGAGATGTGATGTAGCCCTGTAGAATTGACAGCAGCACCGCGGACAACATCAACAACCGGGATCTGCATCCGAAGTACAGATGTTCATCGTGTGTAGGTAAGAGATGAGAAGAATGGTGTCCGACAATAGGCTGGGCTGAAATTAGTTCATTAATTTATTGCGCAACAATCACCACTCACCATTCTACTTTTCTTCCTACCCAACCAACCTGATTGATTCCGTTCATTCTTTCAGTAAGTGTTGCAAAGATTTTGCTGAAAGTCTTCTGGCACCAACGTCCACTGCGTAAAGCCGAGACTTGAACCCGTTCCTGATCATTTCTTCTGTGAGATCATAATATTTCTTTGACTTCATGTTGTGATCTTTTGGAATATTTAATTCCTACGGTAAGTTCAATAAGAATAACTTTTTTCAAATTCCGAAAAAACTTTATGTCTGGCCTATAGGCCTGGATTATCTGGGATCCTATAATGATGTTTTAATGTATTCATGAGAATTTTCCAGTCTAATGCGGCGCCAAGTATCGAGGTGGGCATGCATTTCGTACTTTGCCCTTCCTTTACAAATGTGGTCAATTTTTTTTAAAATGGGCGATTTAGACTACTTAAATTACTTGCTTAAAAAAAAAGTATCATCACGACCGTTTCCCTTTCGTGGTGGTCAGAAACCGCGCTTATAAATAAGCGGATTCACATCTAGCCAACTTTACTTTAGGCCAATCATGACAAGTGGCAAGCTCGTCGATGTCTCCAGCGTACCAAACTCGAGAAAAATCACAAATAAATTAAATATTAATTAAATGCATTTATTTACATTAATATTTTTATTTTTTATTTGTGTCCCGACCAGGAATCGAACCCGGTACCTTCGAATCTAAATCCACGGACTTAACTTATCGAAAAATGCTGAAAGGAGTGGAACTTATTCTAGCCGGGAATCAGACCCGAAGATTTAGACAATAGGGTTCGATTCCTGCAGTTTCCCTAAGTTACTATTTTTAGGTATTTTAGTAATAGATTTACTACACCACCGTTCCCGAGGCTCGGAGAGCACGTTAAGCCATCGGTCCCGGTTCCACTAATAGCAACTTGTGAAATTGTTATAAATTGTCATTAAAAAAAAATACATCAAACCCTCGCCAACCCTTCTGGCCAGTGTGGCGAGTGTAGGCCAAATTCTTCAGAAATTTCTGAAAGGCAGATCCCCAACAGTAGAGGTCTCTGTAGACAAACATTGATGAGAAGCATTCCACTGTATGTTGGGACACTCTCTTTACCCACACACGATAAATCCAGAATATTGTATCTTTTCATCGCAAACGCACAATCTTTTAATTGAAAGCGTACCGTTTACGACACATTTTCGTTTGCGTTAACCAACGAGGCGGGTCATTTATCTTTTGGGACTGTAAAATCTGAAATGGAGTGGAAGTGGGCTCGGAAATTGTAACTGCGGGGGTCCCTTTGTTATGTTTCACTTGCCGCCACCGGCCACACCAGAAACGAAATAAATGTACGGAAAAATCACTCTGCAATAAAATTACTGAACGCAACGTTGTCTGCTGGTTATGTCATAAGTATCTCTAAAGAAAAGTATCATCATGACCGTTTCCCCTATCGGAGTGGTCAGAAACCACGCTTATTAAGCGGATTCACATTTAGCCAACTTTACTATAGGCCAATCATGACAAGTGGCAAGCTCGTCGATGTCTCCAGCGTACCAAACTCGAGAAATGAATTAAATATTAATTAAATGTATTTATTTTTTTGTGTCCCGACCAGGAATCGAACCCGCTACCTCCGAGTCTACATCCACGGAATCATTAACCTGTGTTTCTCCACTGCTGGTATATCCAGCATGGCCTCCCCAAGGGTCGCCACTACACGCCGTCTTTTGTAACCTTTATCCATGCCCTACCAAGTGACCTTTTTTGGATCATCCGTCCATCTGGCGAAGAGTCCCATTATGCGTCGTTCCATACCTGGTCTCCACTTGCCTGCTCCATCATTCATTGTTTCTGTGACAGACGTGTCCAGCGTACTAATTTTGAAGGCTGTATTAGTAACTTTGGTTCTGTGACGGATTTCCACGTTTCAGATTTTATCCATCAGAGAAATTCCGATCATAGCTCTCCCCATTGGTTCTCTGCTTGTAATGCAGCAGCGGCTGGGTTGTTAGACTTCAAGAACAGGTGGGCATCCCACACTAAAGGTAAACCTATCCTTCATGGTATCAGCGTCAGTAATATTTCTGATTTCGCCAGTCCCAGGACATTTCTCCACTACTTAGTTTCTACCGCTGTGTTAAACCAAACTTTGAATTATTGATGTACCTGGTTAAACACAAATTTATAATCATCATCATTACAGCCCCTTGAACACAGGGTCCTAGATATCCACTGCTGGAGATGGATAGATGTAGAACATATTTCTGGAAAAAATTGGCCTACACTCGCTACGCTGGACAGAAGGGTAGGCGAAGGTATAATGTTAATTGTTGACAATTTATTATTCAATTAAAATTTTAACAATAAAAAAGAGTAAGGTGGTAGGCAGACTGATGGTGGTAATTTACCCAGTCTGTCGGAGGGGGAAGTATCCACCGTTCGTGCTGATAAACCCAGTAAAGTGTATCCACATGTTTCGGGATCAGGCTAGAATTGCCGTCATGCCCATTCAAGCCGGCATAGTGTTGGGGACTGATGTCAGTAATGAGAATCTGAAATTAAACTACCTCCGCTTTTAAATCCACGAACTTGACTGCTAGACCGCAAAGGCAGTAAGTACTATATAAAATTTATAAACAAATATTATTTATAAATTATAACCGACTTCAAGTCGACATTTTGAAAAAAGAGAAGGTTCTTAAACTGTGTATTTTTAATTTTTTTTGTATGTTGGTTACACGATAATTCCGCTAATTATCAATTTATTTTATTCATATATATATATATATTTTGGTAGGTATATTCTTTTCAGTTGGTCCAAATTTTTTTTTACCGGAACTGATTCAGCCCTTTTAGTCAAATTTCTGTGACGTAATTTATAATGTTGGTTAAATTTTGTACTAAACCGTAGCAATCTGCATACAAGTGACAATATTGATGGTAAACTTATTTGTTCAAACACCAGCTCGCTCCTAATTTCAGCCCGGCTCGAATTTGCGTCCATTGAATACATCCATGAAATTTTACCGCAAATTCTGTGTATAGAAGTTACAACTTTAGACGAAATGTAATATCTGAAACCACTGCAGTATTCTACGTACAAATGAATTTATACCCGTAGTATTAGACAATCTGTGGAGAGAAATAATATTATTAACTACATAAATAATGATTTAATTTCAGGGTAAATTAAATATACATTTATTCGAAAAAATATTTACAACATATAAAATAAAATTAATATTAAGGATAGGGATATAAGTCCCGTCCGCGTGGAATGGTGGCAAGAACGCTGGCTGCATTTCCCCGCTGAATTGCAATATTAATTCTCTGGGCGAAGAAAGAGCCAGCCCTCTTGTCAAATTTAATAACTATAAACAAAACCTAATTTAAAAAAACTATGTATAAAAACTGTCCTCGAGAGACGACCCTCAAAGATAGTCCTAAAAAGACCGGCAACTTTTCCCCCCTGTAGCGATATCTCCAGATTTCTCCGTCAGCCGTTTGGACAACTCCTTGGCCAGACACTTGGCTGAGGGTCCCAATGGTCCCATCGTCTCGACCCCAAACGGCCGATCTCGTAACCTGTACCAAGCTTAATTGCGCAGCTTTAGATTCTCAGCAGAAACCGCCGCTCTCCCCGCGATGGACGAGGTTGCCTGGATGTGAGATGGGGCTGATGTATATACACGTGTCGCATCCCACGGTTTTTTGTTTAAAAGTGTTTATTCAAAAGAAGTAGTGTACAATGATTTAAAAAAAACTAAATTTGTTAATTAAACTAAAACCTAAAATTTAAAAATAAAAATTACTATTACTAAAAAGAAACTACTTAATAATTAAAATACAACTAAAAACTAAAATATAGAAAAAACACAATATAATTATTATAAATAAAAAAATTGCTCCAAATCGCTGCCAATGGGCAAAGCGCCAAGGATACTGGCAATGCTGGTCCTTTGGCCCAAATATTGCCCAGCCCTCTTGTCTCCCGAGGTGATGTGAACTGTTTATATAACGCCTTGAAAATTTCATGTGCACTTGGCCCTCACAGCCCGAGAGTTTCAACTCCAAACGGCGCAAAAATACATCTCCCAATAAGCTTAGTGTATTTCCGTATGTATTTATATTGTTTTAAATATGTTCTAGAGAGAAACTTTCTCGTTTCTCAATGAAAAGTTTTGATTTTAAACACCAAGGCCATAATGTTTATATTGTGAAAGGAAGGAAAATAATTATATAATTTGGTTCGGTAGAGAAGAAACGATAAGTTTGTCGAGCTCTTCAAAACACTCACGCTCAGGAAGGCCACATCTCGGCAAAGCTGCAGCGATTCGAAAGGTTTAGACGCTGTAGAAAACGACTATACAATCACGCATTCTCACTTTCCTTGGACCCGTGTCACGGCGTGAACAAACATCCATTAATATATCATAATAATCTACCCCAGGGGAAATTTGATGGCGTGGTAGGTCTCCGATGAGGAGAAGGCTGCAATGGATCATCCTTTACATGAGTGCACAAGGAAAGTCCGAGAGGAGTGTCGACGGAGGAAGAAAGTTTCGTCCACTATCCGAATCGCCCGCCTCTGTAGGATATTGTGTACCTACTCACCTCGGGGAACCATTCCAGAGGTGAGGTATTTCACGCATGGTCTTATTTGTGCTTTATAACACATAGGTCTATATTTATAGAGAATGTACAGGTTACGACATGTTTGTACCGGTTGTTTACAGTGGTGCGGTCGGTAATGGGGGTGGACAGTCAGAATAGGGGTTAGAACGTTTACATGTAACTTTACATGCAATTAACCCAGTACGCTAATAATGCATAGAACAAGTAGTGCTAGCACGGCCAATATGTTAGGAAGTCCAATATCAAGATAAGTCGCCTCTTCTTAGTCGCTACACTTTGACAGAGTCGTCGAGGTCATCACTTGAGTGTTAGTGGCACGCTTAACAAGCCGTCGCTACTCCTCTCGAACTGCAGCCTTGTTAGTGTACTCATCCATTGCTGCTTAAACCTGGTCAGTCTACCACATCGGAGACCCACCACGCATTCTCTTGCCATCGACTTTTCCCTGAACAATACATCCATTGAGGCGCTCAATGGATGTATCTCCACGCCGCGACACGTGTGTGAGTGAGTGATTCCAGTTCCTTCAGGATGGACTTGTTGGTTCACTCTGTACATAATATGCCTAACATTCTCCGCCAATACCACATTTCTATTATATCTGTTTTATTTATGTTTCGCGCATGGTCCACGTCTCTGCAGCATACAGGAAAATAGGGAACACAGATCTCTGGCCAGCCGGATTTTAGTAGATTTCGTAATGTTTTAAACACATTTTTTCATTTAATTTTTTATTTAGTTTTGATGTGTCTTTTTTAGGGTTCAGAGGGAAAAATAAAGTATCATCACTTCTGTGTCCCTTCCGGGGTGGTCAGAAACCACGCATCACTTTACTATAGGCCAATCATGACAAGTGGCAAGCTCATCGATGTCTCTAGCGTACCAAACATCACAAATAAATTAAATATTAATTAAATTAATTTATTAAAATTAATAAATATTATTGTGAGCCGACCAGGAATCGAACTCGGTACCTCCGAGTCTAAATCCACGGACTTAACCGCTAGACCGCGGAGGCAGTTGCGTTAGCAGTGCTAAATGATACTTCTACTTATCTAACCGGACTTAACGGTATATAAAAAAAAACAATTTTGCTAATCTATGCCCATTCGACCGAGTAAATATCTCGCATGACGCATGCCAGTAACATCATCGACCTATGCTCTCGTATTCGAGTATATGTATTCGACAGACAACACGAATTTGTGTCATCGGCTGTCATGTAATTTCGGATGTATGTTCGTTGGCGTATTGACTAGTGCATTACTAGTCAAATGAAAATTTATTCGTTGTAGACTTATAACAAGGCTATTGCTAATGGCAACGTATTTGTCCGACCGCCTCCGTGGTCTAGTGGTAACAAACGTTGCCGTGAACTCGGGAGGTCGTGGGTTCGATTCCCACCGGGGGCAAGTTGCACATTGTATAATTTGTCTCGGTCTGGGTGTTTATATGTATAATATGTATATATTGACAAAAAATATATATAATATGTAGTTTATCAACCATCTAGTTTCCGTAACACAAGCCTCGTAGCTTACCACGGAAATTAGATGGCGTTGTGTGACCTGTTCTGTCTGGAAATATTAAATATTATTATTAATATTTTATTAATATTATTGAAGATTTAAGCCTGTCTCAGCTTTAATAGGCCCCAACTGTTAAAGCCACTATGTGATAAAATATATGGTAACCGAAATTCAAGTGTTATAGATCCTAAATGGTCACTCAAATTAAAAAATTATAAGAGAAACCTGAACATGATTTTTAAATACCTATTCGGTGATACCCCACTCAATATAGTTCGTCGACATATTTTTTTTTATTAATCAATATATATCAGATCAGCAAGAGTTTATTATTATTGTTTTATTTGCAATAGTTACTTTCTTTCGTGGGGATCGGAACTTAAAGCCTTTTATAAAGAAATTGTACCAAGGCTCATTGACGTCTCTGGTGACAATAGGGCTGGCAGTTATTTCTCCCAAAAATTAAGTATCATCATTCAAAGGGGAAATGCTGCTAGTGTATTGGGCACCATGCCACAAGACAGCGATTTGGAGGAGCTATTTTTTTGTAAGTATGTATTTTTATTTTCTATGTATTATTATTATTTTTTAGGTTAAATTTTGATTTTGTTTTAATATAGTTTATTTATTATTGTAATTCTTTTATATTGTTTTTAATCATAATATGGCGTCTGGTTGTGGCCTTACTGAAATTTGATTAATGCCATATCGTCAGTGAAACTGGCGTGATTGGGACGAATCGATTGACGTAAGGCTCTCGCGTTTGGTCTCCAGTGTGCCACAAAGGATGTAACACATGTAAAGGAAGTAACATATAAGGCTGTTAAACATATATCCCTTCTTTGCGTCGCGCGCAGTCAGGTAAAAAATAACTCATTAGAAGCAGGGGCAGTTAGCTAGTATTTTATAATCTCAAATATAAAATTCCGGGTTCAATTCCTGGTCGGGACACAAAAATATTTATTAATGTAAATAAATACATTTAATTAATATTTAATTTATTTGTAATATTCCTCGAGTTTGGTACGCTGGAGACATCGACGAGCTTGCCACTTGTCATGATTGGCCTATAGTAAAGTTGGCTAAATGTGAATCCGCTTATTTATAAGCGTGGTTTCTGACCACCCCTAGAGGAAAACGGTCGTGAGGATACTTTACTTTTACTCTAAACATAAAAAAGAGACAAAAAAATATCATTCCAGCTAAGTCGTTGCATATAATTGCATTGCGTGAGTTGAAGAGGTGAAGCGGTATGTGCAATGTGTGCGGAAGTCGGTAGCGCGCGCAATGCCGGCCCGGGTTTATTAGCATGTTAATTGTGGCCTAAGAAATTACGACGCCTTCTGATGGAGTTACAAAGTTCACCTGCATTGCGGACATTTTGACGGTGATATTGAGATCTACGTAATTAAGAAATACCCTTGATACTTACCACGGATGATTAAATTAACGCACGCTTTTGCTCATCCATTATTTTCAAAGATTTTTGAAGTACCCTCAGAACTATTGAAAAATTTTGTCTACTCATATGAACTTTGTAGTTACTAAGGGTAATTATAAATCATATTGTTTTAATAAAAAAATATTCTTATTGAACTTACCGGTCCGTGTGAATCAAATATTCTATAAGAAAGTAGAACAAATATTACGACCACAAAGAGTAATCATACACTACTCGTTTATACATATACATATGTAGGTCGTTTCTTAAGTGACTATATAAATATACTCTAACGTCTAAGTACGACCTTCACCGATTAAGTATCCGAATAAAAAATATTTTAATAATTTAAATACTTGTTTGCACAATGTACAAAAGGCGAAGCTTAATGACGTTAGGTTAGGTTAGTAGTTGTCACTTCAGGTGAGTCATTACCGACCTCATTCGTAGTACGCTTGCATTTGTCTCAAATCCATCTATTTTAGAACCAACCGGTCTGAGTCGAGACGATGGCAAGCGTCTAGACGGAATGACATTAGTTCCTTGGAGATTGGGTCAATCCCTGGTTGGGATTTTACCTGTTGGGATTCCCTAGCCCCTTCCCACCTTCCAGGAACTTCTGTTAGAGCTGGTGTTGCAGCGGAACAAGCGCAGATCAGCAAGCGTCGAAAATATGAAACTATTTGCAATAGTTACTTTTTTTGACGTTTGCTGTAGAATCGATGGGCCCGTGGGGATCGGAACTTAAAGCCTTTTATAAAGAAATTATTCCAAGGCTCATTGACGTCTCTGGTGACAATAGGGCTGGCAGTTTTTCCTCCCAAAAATTAAGTATCCTAAATTAAAGGGGAAATGCTGCTAGTGTATTGGGCACAATACCACAAGACAGCGATTTGGAGGAACAATTTTTTTTTGTATGTATTTTTATTATTTAATTTTTTTTGGGTTAAATTTAGATTTTGCTTAAATATAGTTTATTTAAATATAGTTTTATCACCACCATCGTCACAGTGCCTAAAACACAGAGTCCTGGACTAGTACCTAGTCTCCGAGGTACGGGAACGGTGGTGTTGTAAATCTATGACAAATGCACGTAAGAAAAGTGTATTTCTCATTGGTACCTACATGCCGGGGGGTTTTGTAGGATTTTAAGGAAAGCTTTTTACAACCGAGCAATCACTGTTCTTTACTGCAATTATTTGTTGCAACAATTAAAATTGATAAATTCCTATTAAGTCTTTGAGTTAAAACTGTCTCCTTGGTCTAGCGGTTAAGTCCGTCGATTCCTGGTCGGGACACAAAAATATTTATGAATGTAAATTTATTTGTAATATTTCTCGAGTTTGGTACGCTGGAGAGATCGACGAGCTAGCCACTTGTCATGATTGGCCTATGGTAAAGTTGTCTAAATGGATACGGTCGTGATGATACTTTACTCTTTTTTTTTTACTCGACACGCTGGCCAGACGTATTGATGTTTTTATCGTTATGATTATTTAACGTGAATTTGATTGAAATAGGCTATAGGCGGTTAAATGTCTGCAATCCGTCCCGAGAAGGCATTAAGTACAACGCCATCCGCATCACTTTTATGGCGAAGATATAAATTCCGGGTCGTTTATTTGATTTTCAAAGACTCGCGACAAGCAACTAGGTTGTGAAACCAGAGAACAATGTTAACGGGCCAAAAACAAACTGAATAAAAATAAGATTTAATAAAAATAATATACGATAATATACAGCCCCTAGAACACAAAGTTCTAGACCTCCGCTGTTGGCCTTTCAGGAGAGTTGGCGAGAGTCTGATGTAATATTATTTTATTGACAATATATGCTGGCTTGGGCAGCTCCTGTGTTTTTTTTTTGTTTGGAGCCCTGCTTCCCAAACCTTTTACTAAACGATGGTCACTTTTGTCATATTTTTATTTTTATTAATAATTATTTTTGTGACATATAAAAATGGATTTTTATTTTTTTTATTATCGATTCCACAAGGTGGTATTAGTGAACGGACCGACGGCTTAACGTGCTTTTCGAGGCACGGGAACGGTGTTGTTTTAAATGTATGATTAACGTACGTAAGAAAAGTGTATTTCTCATTGGTACATGCCGGGGTGGGTATGATCCGACTTTCGTAGGATTTAAAGAAAGCGTTCTTACAACCGAGCCACCACCGAGAAATATTTTTATTTTATTATTATTTTTTATTATATTATATTTATATTTATTTTAAACGTCTTTAATTAATTCCATGACAGCTGTCACATAGTTCAAGCTATATTGTATAAACTATGTTCATTTAATTAATTATTCATACATAGTACACTTTCTTTCTAACTAGATTGTCCCAAATTTATGTCTCTTTTTCATTTCCTCACTGTCCTCAATTGCAGCAACATCATATTTCAATTCCCTCATCATGTAAGTAGTTTTATTTTTATATCATTGTTTATTTATGATGTAATTTATGTTTATATATATGTATATATTTATATATTACGTATTTATGTATTTGTATATGTATTAGTATGTAATATTGTTATGTATGTATTAAGTTACAGAAGTATACTGTTAAGAATAACTTAATTAATGATTGCACCTACCATCTATACTGTCTAAATGTCCTAAAGGTTTGGCTATCAGAGAATGCCTAGCGGCATTAAGTCCGCCTTTGTACATAGTGCAATAAAGTTTTTAAATAAATAAATAAATAGTTAAAAGATCACATACTCGAAGGATCCATGAATAAAAGACAATTTAAATATAAAACATGAGAAATTCATATAGAATTTACATATTAGATTGTATCAATGTTTGAGTATGCCGATATTGCGGTCTTGTAGGTCGGAAGCGGCACAGAACAGTAGCAATCGGTAGAAATTGCTATCACATGAAAAGTGTTTTACAACATCGCCACACAAGTTTAAAAAGAAACAACCAGTCTAATGCCTTTTTTTCTGCACTATTTTTTTATTGTTATTTTATCAGGTAAACCAGACAGCATTTAACATGGTAACAAAAGTATCATCACATCACGACCGTATCCTTTCCGATGTGATCAGAAACCACGCATCTATGTTGTTTTTTTTTCTATTGTAATTTTTTCTATGTAACATTTAGTTACTATTATGTATTTATTATTTTATTAACTAATATATAAGTTTGTTAACGGAATTGCACGGCAACATTTGGGTACTTAGGAAGTAATTGTTATGTTTATGCTTGTGTGTGTCTCGAAAGTCATTCTTAGTGTTCAGGTTCTCATGGTGTGGCGTGTCCGGTGGTCGCCCCTTCCTTAGAAGGTCATTGCAGTGATGGCACGTGGGTCGGGTCCCGGTCTGCACCCTGGTTGAGCGGGGGGATGGCTGGCACATGCGTTATGTCCGTGATCGGGTGCTGCTGTGGGGGCCTGGGACCTCTGCCGAACACGTTCAATTTATTGTTCTTAAATTAACAGAGGTTTTTGCGTTTTGTCGACTTTCGGGTTGCACATAGGCATGTAGTCTACCTTAATTCTGACTTGCCTGGTGGGTTACTGCTGTACCAGGTATTGTATTCTCATAGGTACTGATAACTTAATTTAAAAGGTTATTAATTGATCGTTGTGGTGCAGTTTTGTATATGTTTTATTTTGTAAATCTGATATAGCTGAGTTTTCCTTGCAGATTCCTTTCTCAGTCAGATTAAACATTAACAGGTCACTGGAATTTGCTAAGCTGCTGGTCTTCTGCTAACAGCTTACTTATTGGACCACTTTGCTGCTTAGTCTTCTACTAGCAGGAGTAGAATCATTCAAAATAATTAAATTAATGACGTTTCATAAATGCCTGTAATAGGTTTACGTGAATAAAGATATTTTAACTTTGACTTTGACTATTTATCATAGAAGAGAATTTACATTTAGCCAATAATTCGATTTTTTGTAGGGATAATTTATTTAATTTATTCGTGATTTTTCTCTAGTTTGTAGGCTAGAGACGTCGACCAGCTTGCCACTTGTAATGATAGGCCTATATATAGTAAAGTAGACTAAATAAGAATCCCCTTCCAAAAAAAAAAGTCTTTATGATTCTTTACTTTTTACATTTATATGCGAAGAATGTAGTTCTTTGCTACGTCGCACCTTCCACATAAATTTCTACTAGTTTTTTTTAGTTCTGTAGGAAGCGGCATCATCGGCGCCGATAAGCTGCCTATTACTGACCTCGTGCATGCAACCTTCCTCATCAGCTCGCATGCAACTGTAGTTATCGGAGATCCAGGCGGAAATAACGTTCAATGGAAAACGATGAAAATTTATTGTGTAATTGAGAATTAATTCTTAACTATATAAAATGTACAAGCTATTTCTTTTCTCTTATCCAATACAATAATATCTTCAGAATGCTGATGGGACTGCCTCGACGCAGCAGTGCATCGGGCATTTTTGCGGAGGCGCGTGTTGATGGATTTCCGGCCATAATCCGCAAAAAGGCAGCGTCGATACTGCGGAGAGTGAGAGAAAGTGACAACAGCATTCTGAGGATGATATCGTCGCGCTTTGACAGCGCTTTTGTTAAGCGCTGGATTGGAGTTGTAACTGGGAATGTGTAAATTAAATATGTACAGCATTTGCGTAGTATAAATATCCCCACAGATATTTAAGAATTAATATTATTTAAATTAAATTAAGTACTAGGTCTTGTTATTATTATTATTATTATTGCCTTTTTGACTTTTTAATTAATGTGTATAACTACTAACATAGTTCTAAGTTGGAATGTTACTAATAATTATGGAATTAATTCTGATTTTTTTTTTTTTTTTTTTTTTCTTATTCGTTTTTTTTAATTCATAAAACATTAATGTCAAGTTTTTGAATTATAAAACCTAGTCGCAGAGTCGGGTAAGATTAGCCGGTGTCCCAATTAACACCATTAAGAAACTACCTTCATTTCATTTGGCTAGATTGTGGACCAATTTCTCAGGACTGTTGCTAACATGGGACTATCAAGATACAGAACAATTTTTAAGAACCATCGGTTGATTTAAAGAACACAACAATTTGTTTATATTTTTTATGCTTTTTTACTTCGATTTTAATTTTAAATTTTTATTTGTATTTTCCTTTTTGTAAACTATTCTTGGTAATTCGACTGCATGGTCCCATAGTTGGTCAGGCATAAAAGTGCCTTGTGTGGGTCCACTACTAATCACATTTGATATTTTATTGCAGTATACTTACTATTTGATAAATATTTGTTTGGAATAAGTGTAGATTGTATTTTGTAGGTATATTGGTAATTAAACATATTATTATTATTATTATTTACCCTAAATAAAATATGATGCCCACCTCATCCTTGCGTCGTGTATTCTTATTAATAATAATAATAATCGTTTATTTCCAATAAAATCCTATGTACATGTTTTTCTATTGGAGACCCACACTAGGAAGGCCGGTATTGTGGGATTATATTGGTATATTAATGACGTTAGTTTATTTTGTCTCTTCCGACACATTATTATAGGGTTTTTTTTTTTTTTTTTAATAAAAGCCCCTAGAACACAGCGTCCTAGACCTCAACTGTTGGAGATGAACCTTCCAGAACATATATCTGTCAAAGTCAAAATATCCTTATTCACGTAAACCTATTACATGCATTTATGAAACGTCATAAATTTAATTATTTTGAATAATTCTACTCCTGCTAGTAGAAGACTAAGCAGCAAAGTGGTCCAATAAGTAAGCTGTTAGCAGAAGACCAGCAGCTTAGCAAATTCCAGTGAACTGATAATGTTTAATCTGACTGAGAAAGAAATCTGCAAGGAAAACTCAGCTATATCAGATTTACAAAATCAATTAATAACCTTCTAAATTTAGTTATCAGTACCTATGAGATTACAATACCTGGTACAGCAGTAACCCACCATCTGGAGAATTTGACCTACACTCGCCACGCTGGCTAGACGTTTTGGCGAGGATCTGATGTCTATTTTTAATGTCAATTAATTAAGGATTCCACAAGTTGGAATTAGTGGAACCGGGACCGAGATGGTTTAACGTGCTCTGCGAGGCACAGGAATAGTGGTGTTGTAAATATATGATAAATGTACGTAAGAATAGTGTATTTCTTATTGGTTCTTGCCGGGGGGGGGCTTAACCGACCTTTGTAGGATTCTATGGAAAGCATGACCGAAGGAAACAGAGCCACCACAGCGTCATTATAGGGTTGATGTAGGTATGCTAAAGTCTTTGCAGTTGTTTTTTAAAAAAAAACTGCTTGAGATACAATGTCTTCTTATCCTAGACCCGATTTATATGACAGCACCTTATATGTATATTGAACTAGCCGTGAATCTGTTTGCAAAGCATTTGCAGAATGAGGCGGCATCGCAGCGGTCGTCGGGAGAGCACTTAGTACCGCGCTGTCCGGGGACCAAAGACATATATCTAGAAAGCCCATTTCAATTAATCAAAACACAATTATTTCTTTTTAAAAAACAAAACGCACGCTTAATAAAGTGCTGATTTGATCAAACTGAGTACGACTAGTAGAAGCGTAGTAAGACCTAAATGATTAAAAGTATTTAAATATTAAAATAAAACAAGAATTTGACTAATGGAAGTTAGTATATTTGTTGAAAATGAAGTTAACCCAGGAAGATATTCTACTATTAAACAGGTGAGGGTCTTAAGCCAAAATTTAGCCCTATCACTCTTTATACATCCGTTGACCGTCCGTTCTTTCCTTTGAGACCCTGAAGACCCGGAGAGCGCTGCCGATCCCAAGCGGACAACGAATCGTCACGGGAATCCTGGGCAGCGGGGTAATCTTCTCATGCTGGGTCTTAACTCTAAAGTCCAGACATAGAATTTATTTCTTTATTTCAAAACTTTAATGCACAAAGTACAAAAGGCGGACTTAATGCCCGTAGACATTCTCTGACAGCCAAACCTTTGGGACTAATTAGAACAACTGTAGGTGCAAGGAAAGTATAAGTGACACATCAATTAGATATAAATACTTAGATAATAAACTTACTTATATATAATCTACTTATAAATATACTAAATACTAATACATACACAATAATAAACATACATATAAAACTTACAAATTTTGTTAGGAGTTATTTAGAAAATGTGAGTAGACCAGCTTTTTAAATGATGATCTGGTAGATGCCTGCCTTATGGTAATAGGTAGATTGTTCCACAGATTTGTAGCAACAACCGCAAAGGAATTCGAAACAAATCCGGAATGATGAGATGGAACGGAAAGAAGTGAGTTGTGAGAAGATCGGAGAGATTTATCATGAAAAGAAGAGAGATAGGCGAATTTGTCCTTGAGGTATTTCGGTGTCGCAGGCTCATTTAAAACAGAGTAAAGGAGACAGAGGACTCTAAGATTCCTGCGACAGCGAATTGGCAGCCACTTCAACCTAGCACGATACTCGGAGATGTGATCATATTTACGTAAGCAATAGATGAACCGGATACATGCATTTAGTAAACGGTCCATTTTGTTGAGCAACATCTCCGACATATCAATGCTGCACACGTCACCATAGTCAAGGAGAGGAAGAAGAAGGCTTTGGACAAGGGTTATTTTAGCTTTTAACGGCAGAAAGTTTTTAAGTTTATTTAGAGAGTGCAAAGAAGAAAATATTTTACCACTGGTTCTGGTGACTTGGTTTGTCCAGCTTAGATTAGAATCTAGGTAAACACCTAGATTCTTCACCTCACTGCAATACGCAATTGGGACGTTGTCAAACCGAACAAGGTCAATACTGCTAGTATCAACTTTGCTCAACAGCCGCGAGCTTTCTATTATGATCGACTGACATTTGCTCGGATTGACAACAACCCCAAAGCGTCTTGACCAAGAGTATATATTCCCACTGAACAAACCCTGGAACGCACCTCTCTAGATCCACGACCACTTCAGTCCACACCAAGACAAGATACCATGTAGTTGGTGAGACTGCAGCGGTGGTGCACAAATAAAATTAAATCTACTGCACGTGGTCATGAAGTTACCCGTACTATTTTAAATTCAATACTACCCAAGCTTAGGGGGTTTATCCAGCAGGTTTGAGATCCAGGAGGTATGTAATGATTTTGATTTAAAGTTGAGTATTAAAAGCAAGATAATAATTTATTAAGCCGTGCATTGTGTTAAGGATGGATCTTATGATTTATTAAAATTCCAGAAATTATTAATTTTATTTATTATTATGTAACACATTACTCCGTCTCCGTGACAACTCAAACATTCCTTCAAAACTATCAAAACTATATACATAAACGTATGTGAACACCAGCCATTCGTCAACACATTGGTCGTAGTCTATTTTTGAACAGGAATGAATGTAAAATCTACATTGACAGGTGACGTCTTAAATAAGTGCAAGACAAAAGATGTTGATTGCAGCCAACAATTCTTATTCCATGGTCGCATCTAATACAATCGTTACTTACATTTGTATTTTGTTTTTAAGTCAGGATAAACTACGAGTACTGTGGTTTGGTCAAATCAGCTCTAGATAGTATTGTAAACATAGGTTAAGTAAAAGTGTTACTAATGACTAAATTGTTGATTATTATTCCTATTGTTATTATCAGTTCCTAGGCTGCTCCGAAACATACAAATAAAGCAAGTATAAAAAAAAAACCTGTCTTACCTAACCTAACCTAACTGATAAAAGATATTCATATATTTTTGTGTAATTCTGTTTTCTGATATAATGAGTTTTCTTTAGAGATTCCTTTCTTAGTCAGATTAAAAATTAACAAGTCATTGGAATCTGCTAATCCTGCTAAAGCTGTTGGTATTCTGCTAACAGCTACTCATGGGACTGCTTTGATACTTAATGTTCCACCAGCAACAGTAGAATCAATAAAAATAATTTAAATAATGACGTATATATAATTTTTACGTGAATAATGCTAGATACAATTATTGAATTGTTGCATATGTATTAAATGTAATAAAATAAAATTACAAACTACTTAATAACTAATAAAGAATACAATTATTATTCAATTAGGAATTGACTAGTTCAAATTAAATTAACTTTAAAAAAAATATGTTTTCTTTTGTCAAAAACCTGTGCAATAGCAGTACCTCTATGCAGTTCTTAAAACATACGTCTATGACGTGTACTCAAGTTTACGGCCGCGTACAACCCTCGCGTCGTTTATGCGCTTTTTAGCGTCTCATGAGCAAGTGAACACATCTTAGAAAGCAGCTGCTCCCAACGATAGCCGCCGTAATATTTCGCATTTTTAAAGAAAATTCCTTTTAAAATACTATAACCAAAGATATTTCAGTCATAGATACCGCAATAATAAGTACACAATTAATTTAAAATGGTTCCAAGCTTAAAGAAATATATTTGTATCTTACACCTTGACAAGAGCTTTTTACGTTTCGCCATTGCACATTTGTCATTTTAGGTTATCATTATCATCACAGCCCCTACATAGCGTCCTAGACCTCCACTAATAAAGGTAGGCCTTCCAGAAAATATATTTAGGGAATTTGGCCTACACTCGCCAAGCTGGGTTGGCAATTGTGTTGTCAATTTATACAAGTTGGTATTAGTGGAACTGGGACCGAAGGCTTAACGTGCTCTCTGAGGCACGGAAACGGCAGTGTTGTAAATCTATGTCTCAACATCACCCTCCCCGTGCCTTGAGGCACGTTGAGCAATCAGACTTAGTTCCACTAATACCAACATGTGAAATCGTTAATAAAATGTCGTGTAATGAAAAAAAAATGAGTGTAGGCCAAATTCATCCGAAATGTGTTCTGGGAACATCCATCTTTAGTGGGGTTCTGGGGGCTTTAATGATGATTACCATACCAATAGGGAGCAATGATAAATAAATACTTACTGTCGATCTAGGTAGTTTTTTGCAATGCTCTATCTACCTTATTTCAAGATCAATGTTTTTAAAAGTAAAAACCCTCTAAAATACTATAACGTAGCACCCAACGAAGGGAAACACCTGGGATAAATACTTTTTCATTTGACTTAATAGTTTGTAACCTCGTACCTACCACTCACATTAAGCTCAACGAACCCACTATGTTAAGCAGTTTATTTGGTTACATTTATGGGTCTAAATATTACCATGACAGCCAGAGTCAGAAACACATTTCAACAAAATTGTTTTAACTTAAAAATCTCTTATTAAAGAGGGCCCAGTGCTAAGAAGTTATTTAAAGAACTGTTTAAGCAGCTGGTTGATGCTGTATGTGACAAGAGGGCTGGTAGTTTTATGGCGCACAAATCAGCGTCGCTGTGCAGCAGGGGACAACTGCAAGTGTTGTTGGTGCACTACCTCATGAACAAATCATGGGTGAATATTTATAGTATAGTTTTTTTTTTACTCCAAACCACTGCTGGATATACTCGTAGGCCTCCCCTCATCCTTCTCCACCAGCGACCTTCCTCATGTCATCCGTCTATCTGGCAGCGGGTCGTCCCACTCTGCGTCTTTAAGTACGTGGTCTCCACTCCAGTTCCCGTCTACTCCATCGTTTATTGGTTCAGCTTGCTAATTTTAAAAGCTATGTCAAAACTTTTCTTTTCTGACGGATGTCCAACGTTTCGGACCTTATCCTTCAGAGAAATACCTAGCATAGATCTGTCCATTGTTGAGCGACCTTGAACTTGTGGATCAGACCCACTGTCAGTGTCCACGTTTCTCCTCCATACGACATTACTAGAAGAACGCACTGGTTAAAAACTTTTCTTCAAATACTGTGGTATGTTCGATAGGAAGATGTGACGTAACTTCCCGAATGCCGCCCATCTTAGTTGAATGCATCTGTCGGCTTCTTTGCTGATATTGGCTAACGTCTAATTGCCTATGGAGTATTTCTGCATAACTTCGATTGGCATTTTCCACGCAGATTGGGTCGACATGACATGCCCGTTGACTCGTTCAGCATGACATTTGTCTTGTCCAAGTTCTTACCGCTCATTATCACTATATTAAATTGTATTCTCAGACAGAGACAGATAGATAGGGCTGGGCATTCTCCACAATTAGTATCCTTAAGCGTTGTGCGTGACCTGGACCTCATTAATGGAGCTAACCTATTTACTCTAGGAAGGCAAGGTGATCCGTAACATTCATGCAGAATCCTCGCAGTTTGTAGGAACCGAAGTCTGGATGTAGCCACACTGACTCCATAAGTAATTTATTATAAAAGTACACAAATAGGGAATTGATTTAAAAAAAAAAAACATATCCATTGTGACCATTGATTATTTTGACACTGCGTAAGCTGGAGCGGAAATTTTCAATGACAGGTGTTAATTTTTTTTTTTTTTTCAAATTGTTTATTTATTTGAAGTTGATTACACAAACTTATAAATAATGTTGCTGTGTCAATATCAGTATGACACTGTGTGACAGCAATCGTCTATCTTCTTAAATAGCTTAATAGGTGGTAGACAGACTGATGGTGGTAATTTTGCCAGGGAAGTATCCACTTTGTTAGAGATTTGTATTTACCTGTTAAAGACTTAAGTCAGTCACGAGTGTCTGATTCCAGTTGTTAACTTTCATGGACCTCGTGCGCCACATACCGTCAGCCCACCGAGAAAGTCACATATTGTGCTATGGTAAAAAATAACATGCGCGGCTGTCTTCTTCTCTACCATGCATTCTCTACACAGTCTATCTGTTATATTTAGAGTGTATAAGTGTTTGATTAAGACACACTGTGCCGTCATCAACCCTTTTTTATACTAGCACGACATGTGACCTTGCGCCCACCTGATCATAAATGGCAAATGTTAGCAACTGGAATCAGACACTTATGTCCGACATCAGTCCCTAACACTATGCCGGCTTGACTAGATGCCTTTTCACACTTCGCTTAAAGTACTCCAGGTTATAGGAAAGTGGAAACACAGAGGTTGGGAAGAGCATTCCACATCTTTATTGTGCGACAGATGTATGAGTCACCAAATGTATATACGCGAAGGGATGGTGACTACGGTTTGTGGATGCATATATTCTGACCTGTGCGTGTGGTTCGGTTGCGGAATGGAGAGGAAGAAATAAGTACCATTGTACGGAGGTAGGTTCAGTTTAGGCTTGTTTTGTTCGTTGTGTAAGAATCCTCAGACAAACGTTTATATACATGTCTACGTGATTAATCCATAACTTTGTTGGCATTCGACACTGGACATAATTTGGGCATATTTATGGAGTTTATTAACCGCGATCGATTGAATATTCACGGCTCGTCATGTGCTGGGCTCGACGGTCTAAATATTTTCAACAACAATCTACCAATAAATAGATTAACTATGCCCCAAGTATTTTGAAAATTAGTCCTTAATGAACGCTATTCAATTATGAAAATTCCAACACGGTTTGTGCGCGAACTAGCTGGTTGATTTCCACTCAAAATACAAAGTTACATACTGTGGTTTAGACGCAGTTTATTAAATATATAAACAGTTATTTTAATGCCGCCGTGGATTTAGACTTGGAGGTACCGGGTTCAATTCCTGGTCGGGATACAATAATATTTATTAATACAAATAAATAAATTGGATTAATATTTAATTAATTTGTGAAATATGTCTATATTTAACTTTTAAAACTCACATTTATAATAGTTTTTTATAATTTTAACGGGTCTTTACGCGATTTACCTTATATATATTATATAGTAAAATTGGCTAAATGTGAATCCGCCTATTTATAAGCGTGGTTTCTGACCACCTCGAAAGGGCAACAGTCGTGATGATACTTTACTTTACTATAAATTCTATATTGCACTTAAAAACTTAACAGTTGAGTACAAGGGCGAACTTAATGCCTCTCGGCATTTTATACTAGCTAACCTTCGGGAGTGTGGTAGACGATACAACATAATAGTAATTTACATACTAATACACAAATACCAATAAAATAAATATACATTTAACTAAATTTATGAAAGAATACATAACAAAATGAAGGAAAAACACGTATAATTTACACAGCAAATAAAAAAAGCACAAAGTTGAGTCTTGTACCCGTTTCTGATCAACCGAAAAAAACTATGTAAACTAAAATAAAATTGTATTGCAACTGAAATAAAATTGTAATAAAGCCCGGTTGTTAGATGAAAGTCAAAGTTTTATATTAATGTATGCGAGAGAGGAGTTGGCATCGGAAGCTTTACAGATTGTGGTTAGCTCCTGCTCGCTCCTTGGATATTATTGTAAAAATAAAAATAAATCAAAACTGAACTGAAATTGTATTGAAACTGAAATGAAATTGTAATAAAGCCCGGTTGTAAGATATAAGTCATAGTTTAATATTAATAAATGCGAGAGAGTAGTTGGCATCGGTAGCTTTACTGAGTGTGGATTGCGCCTGCTAGCTCGTCGGGTGTTATTGTAGAAGAAGACAAATTTCTAAGTATTCCATGGATTTATCGTGCGGGTCGTGTGTGGGTAAGAGATGAGAAGGATAGTGTCTCGGGATAGCGACTGACTGGTTTTAAAAAAATCCCTTTTTTTATTGCGCGATAATACGCTCATCGTCCACCATTCTACTCCTCTCCCTACCCAACTAAATACTGTATGATTCCGTTAAAACCGTCTTGGAAGCTCGTTCCATAAATGTATTGACGGCAGACATGCTTAGACCCAATTCGTTATTATTATTATTAAAATACTTTATTGCACTTTAACTTAAAAGTATGTACAAAGGCGAACTTAAAGCCATTTCGGCTTTTTCCACCAGCTAACCTTTGGGAGAGTGGGACAGTATAATATGTGGGGTGCAATTTTTACCTTATTTTAAATTTTCATAAACTACATAAATAGTATGTATACATGGACTACTTAAATACTTATTAATATATAATTCTACTCCTGCTAGTAGAAGACTAAGCAGCAAAGTGGTCCAATAAGTAAGCTGTTAGCAGAAGACCAGCAGCTTAGCAAATTCCAGTGACCTGTTAATGTTTAATCTAACTGAGAAAGGAATCTGCAAGGAAAACTCAGCTATATCAGATTTACAAAATAAAACTGCCTCCGTGGTCTAGCGGTTAAGTCCGTAGACTTAGACTCGGAGGTACCGGGTTCGACTCCTGGTCGGGACACAAAAAAAATATTTATTAATGTGAATAATATTTAATTTATTTAATATTTAATTTATTTGTGATATTTCTCGAGTTTGGTACGCTGGAGACATCGACGAGCTTGCCACTTGTCATGATTGGCCCATAGTAAAGTTGGCTAAATGTGAATCCGCTTATTTACAAGCGTGGTTTCTGACTACCCCTAAAGGGAAAACGGTCGTGATGATACTTTACTATATAATATTAATAAAAATATAATTTACTATATAATATTAATAAGAAGAAATATTTAAATTTAAAATATACTGTTCTGCTTGTTTAAAAAGAAAGTATTAAGGTGTTTCGTTCAGTAAGTGATGCAAAGTATTTGCTGGAACTCCTCTCGCACCAACTTTCACTGCGTAAAGCTGAGTCTTGAACCCGTTCCTAATCAACTGAAAAAAAAATGTATGTAATAATATTGTATTGAAACTGAAATTAAATTGTAATAAAGTCCGGTTGTTAGGTAAAATCTCAAAATTTTATATTAATGTATTTGAGAGAGGAGTTCGCATCGATAGCTTTACAGATTGCGGTTAGCTCCTGCTCGCTCCACGGATGTTATTGTAGAAATAAAAATGTATTTAAACTGAACTGAAATTGTAATGATAAATGTCATATGACCGCCTCCGTGGTCTAGTGGTAACAAACGTTGCCGTGAACTCGGGAGGTCGTGGGTTCGATTCCCACCGGGGGCAAGTTGTACATTGTATAATTTGTCTCGGTCTGGGTGTTTATATGTATAATATGTATATATTTAAAAAAAAAAAAAAAAGTATAATATGTAGTTTATCAACCATCTAGTTTCCGTAACACAAGCTACGCTTACCACGGAAACTAGATGGCGCTGTGTAACCTGTCTGGAAATATTTATATTTATATTTATTTATATTGTATTGAAACTGAAATGAAATTGTAATAAAGCCCGGTTGTTAGACATAAGTCATAGTTTAATATATATAAATGCGAGAGAGTAGTTGGCATCGATAGCTTTACAGATTGCGGTTAGCTCCTGCTCGCTCCACGGATGTTATTGTAGAAATAAAAATGTATTTAAACTGAACTGAAATTGTATTGAAACTGAAATGAAATTGTAATAAAGTCCGGTTGTTAGACATAAGTCATAGATTAATATATATAAATGCGAGAGAGTAGTTGGCATCGATAGCTTTACAGATTGCGGTTAGCTCCTGCTCGCTCCACGGATGTTATTGTAGAAATAAAAATGTATTTAAACTGAACTGAAATTGTATTGAAACTGATATGGAATTGTAATAAAGCCCGGTTGTTACATCAAAGTCAAAATTTTATATTAATGTATGCGAGAGAGGAGTTGGCATCGGTAGCTTCACAGATTGCGGGTAGCCCCTCGCCCGCTCGTCGGCTGTTATTCAATTTAAATTTCAATTTCGCCCGACTGTACATTTGGTTGAAATTTTCCTTGTTTTACAGTGCCGCGACAATAAATACTCACCATCTTCATTTGTTTTTTATAACTAGACAATCATTCAATCTAGGTCGTCGCTAAAATTCAAAAGATTCAGAAACGAATACCAACGAATATATATGTATTTATTTATTTATTTATTCGGAAAAATCAACAGCTTTAAATACATATATTTTTTAAAGTAGTGATAATGAGTACAGCCAATTAAAGATTTCCACAAAAGATGAATGAATGTAACAAAAAAAAAACAGAAAAATGACCTTTATCAACAAATACATAACCAGATAATAAACTCAAAGCAAAGCAAAAAGAAAGTAACTGAATAGACATACTTAAATTTAGTATAAATATAAATTATATCACTATTTATTTATTTTATGATGAACTATTGTAAACGCAGCGATAAGGCGACCGAATGTTTAAACGATCTCTTTGAACCAACAAAGAGATCAATATCAGAAAAGATTTTGTTATATGTGTGTGCAATTCGGGTTAGAGGTGAGTTTTTCCCATAATTAGTGCGATGCCATGGTACGAGCAAAAGATCTGTAGAGCGGGTACGACGTTTCGATGCTCTGTACCCAATACCACTAACTAACTCCTCGCAGTCCAGCCGACCTCCAACCACATCGTGCAGAAACATCATATCAAGCAGAGCTCTTCGGTCCTTCAGTGTATTAATATTATAATGATGACAATTTTGCTTGTAATCTTGATAGTGTGTTTTGGTTTTGTAGTTTAAATACTTAATGAATCTACTTTGAATCCATTCCAAACGCTGGTCATACAAAATATATTGTGGCGACCATACGCAGCTGGCGTATTCCAGACCACTTCGAACATACGCGAAATAAATTGATTTCATACATTTTATATTTTTGAACTTTTGGCATGTCCTCATTAAAAATCCGAGATTTATATAGGCTTTAGCGGTAATTGCATCAACGTGGTTGTTCATGGTAAGTTTGGAATCCAGCTGAATACCTAAGTCACGTACATTAAATGTTTCATCCAAGAATGTGCCACCAATCTCATACCTGAACTTCACAGGGTTGACACTGCGTGTAAACGATATTTGTTGACATTTCCTGACATTAACTGAGATTCTGTTGTCCATATAGTATTGTGATAAACGCGCTAGATCTTTTTGTAATTTTATACAATCATCATTCCTGCCAATGTCAAGAAATATCTTTGTATCGTCAGCATACATTAAATAGCGTGAATGCTTAAAGCATGTGTAAACGTCAAACAGGTACGCGATATAGAAGAGAGGTCCCAGATGGGATCCCTGGGGAACACCAGACGGAATGTGCACAAAGCATGACCTATAGCCACCCACGACCACAGCCTGAGAGCGGTTGTGCAGATATGACTTTACCCATCTCAATAGATCGCCCTTTATACCAAGATGCTCAAGTTTGCGAGTAAGAATAACGTGATCCACACGGTCGAAAGCCTTCTCAAAGTCCGTGTAGATCACGTCAATCTGTTTAGATTTTTCCATCGATTTAAGGGCAAAGTCCATAAAGATCGTCAAGTTAGTTGTGGTCGAACGTCCTTTTAGAAATCCGTGTTGCGCGTCCGGTATACAAGGAGCAACTGCCTGATAAATATAAACATACACCAGTTTTTCAAATAACTTGCCGAATGTGTTTAAGATTGAGATCGGCCTGTAATTTTCGACTTTGATCTTTGATCCCTTCTTATGCACCGGAACAATGTGAGCCTCCTTCCAAACCCTCGGAAACACCCCATCTTTTAAAGATAAAGATTTTATATTTAGGTATATATTTATTTGTTTATGTATGATGGGTATCTATGTATATTGTATTGCATATAATAAGTACTATATGTATGTAATTTGTGTTTTATAGGTATAGTAATAAATAATCTCAACTATCTATTTTCTTCGTAACCTTCTGCACCCGCTTATTACAGCTCTCAGTCACAAAGGTTAGTTGGTAGAAAATGCATTTATGGCATTAAGCTCGCCTATGTACCTGCACTTGTTTTGGTTTTGTACAATACATATTTTTTTATTACAATTAATGAAAGAAAGACGAACCCTATTTGCTGGTATAAAATTAAATACACAAGGCAAGTACAACTAAAAAAGCAAACAAGCCTTCCAGAACATATTTTTTTCCGGGATTGTAAGTTGAATGACCGCTCATGTTGAAGATAAATAGATTTAACAATCTATAGTTAAGCCCTTATATAAGAAAAGAGATAAATCTGGCATGAATAATTATCGACCAGTGGCATTAATTCCTATTTTAAAATAAATAAAACACTGTAACAAAAGGGCATGTATGAAGAGGTTGATGAATGTCGACGAAACGAAAAAGGTATGTCGTGATCGTGCCAAGTGGCGCTCAATTGTCTCTGTCTACCCCTCAAGGTATCTCGCTGTATTAAACAAATTCTCTTGAATACTCCTTAAGTTAACATTGGTGAGGTTGAATGCGTTGCATAAGTTTGTGTAAAAAAAAAAATCAATCATTTATTTACTTTCCAATACAATATAACTTATTAAATAGCCCGCCAAACTATAACCACAGTTTGTTGGCGGAAACTATTGCTCTTTGAAGCTTAATAATAAATATTTATAGTAGGTACATAAAAAGATGCGCGGGTGCGAACAACTCTCCCCCCGCGCGACCACCCCGTCCGCCTACAGGTACCATTAATAGCGAGCTTTGAGAATCGCCTACATTTAGCAATGGATAGACTTAGGCTGATAATAATAAATAACATCTACCTATATAAGTGTATGGAGAGAAAGTAAAAGTTTGTGTTTGCCTGACTTCGGATTTGAGAAACTTGGGTGTAGTTTCATAAAAACTGTACAGAAGTTTTACAAAACAAATTTGGCACATTGAAGAGAAGGAATCATAGACAAGTATATACAAGGACCGGCCCAGTGTTGCTTCGTAATTTATTTATTAAAACTATATTGCACAAAATATCGCTAGACATTCTCTGACAACCTTAGGGACACTGTAGAACATTAAAGACTTAATAATACATACATACATATGTCTTTCATGTCTGACTCTTTCGCAATTGTTGCAGTAAATCTTTGGAACACTTTGCCGGTCAATATTCGGCAAGCATCCAAAAGAATAATATTCAAAAGATTGGTATACTCACATTACTTAAACAGCTCCCTACAGCGTGTATAAGTAGATATTGTATTTAGTATAGTTATGTATATATGTATGTATGTAAGTACTATTAGTATGTAGTATATATATTGTTAATAAATATAATTATTATTTAATAATGATCAGTCTTAAATACGTCTTCGCACCTACTCCTCGATCTAAGTTATACTTATTATTGTCCCAAAGGTTGGCTGTCAGAGAATGTCTAGCGGCATTAAGCCCGCCCCTTGTACATAGTGCAATAAAGTTTTAAATAAATAAATATACATATAAACAAGCGGCGCAGTGGTGGCTCAATTGTAAGAACGCGTTCCATAAATCCTACAATGGTCGGTTCAAACCCACCCGGCATTTACCAATGAAAAATACACTTTTCTTACGTACATTTGTCATAGATTTACAACACCAACGTTCCAGTGCTTCGGAGAGCACGTCAAGCCGTCGATTCCGGTTTCACTAATACCAACTTGTGGAATAAATTGAAATCATATACTCGCCAAGCCGACTGAGCGTGGCGAGTGTAGGCCAAATTCTCCAGATATATGTTCTGGAAGGCCCATCTCCAGCAGTGGAGGTCTAGGACGCTTTGTTCTAGGGGCTGTAATGATAATGATGAAAATGAACATATACACATACATATCTTCATGCTAAATTATTTGCGGGGTAGGCAGAGATAGGTGAGCCCGATCACGATATCTTTCGTTTCTTCAACATTGTTCAACCTCTTCATACATGCCCTTTTGTTTCAATGCACCTTCAGCTAAAATTTTAATAATAAATAAAATAATAAAATAAATATTTCCACACAGGTCACACAGGGCCATCTAGTTTCCGTGGTAAGCTACGAGGCTTGTGTTACGGAAACTAGATGGTTGATAAAATATATATTATACTTTTTTTTTTTTGTAAATATATACATATTATACATATAAACACCCAGAGCGAGACAAATTATACAATGTACAACTTGCCCCCGGTGGGAATCGAACCCACGACCTCCTGAGTTCACGGCAACGTTTGCTACCACTAGACCACGGAGGCGGTAAAACGTAATAAATGATTTTGTATTGGTTATAATGTCTATGGGAGGAAGCATAAAATCTAAGTTGTAACAAACTTACTGGAATACTCTTCTTCCAACATGAGCAGCGCCGGGCTGAAGGCGAACGAAGTTAGGGCCTCCATTTGGGGAATGGTGTCTTCGGTCCTGGAAAATAAAACTATATGTCACAAACTTATTTAAGACAGGCTGAATTATATGAAGCGTGCTCAGACTTTACGTAGCATACGTTGGAATTATTTATTTTAAACCAGAATAAAGCTAGAAGTTCAAGATATTTGATATGAGTGAATTACCTTTTTAAGGCACCGATTTGTGGAGAAAACACAATCATCATTACAGTAAACATATATAAGTATCTACTATATTAGCATTCAAAAGAATGTTTTATTCTTATTTCTTATCTCAACGGTTGCAAGTATATTATTAATATATATAATTATAATAAAAATCGTTTATTTACTTAAAAAAAACTAGTACATTTTATAGGAATTGGCCACTGGTGCCCAAACAAAGTTAATCTGAATCTCAGGCACCAGTTCCATTACACAAATAAGTATAATATACAATACAACACATATAGAATTTTTGCTTTTTTTCCACTTAGTTTATAGTTTTTCTTACTT
Source organism: Tinea semifulvella (assembly GCA_910589645.1). Taxonomy (NCBI): domain Eukaryota; kingdom Metazoa; phylum Arthropoda; class Insecta; order Lepidoptera; family Tineidae; genus Tinea; species Tinea semifulvella. The sequence goes on along the minus strand of OU342611.1, from coordinate 2,789,055 downwards.
TTTACTATTAGCAATTAGAAATTGAATTATGTACCCACTATTTTAATATTTGTAACAATTTTTACTTAGTTTATAGTTTTTCTTACTTTTTACTATTAGCAATTAGAAATTGAATTATGTACCTACTATTTTAATATTTGTAACAATTTTTACTTAGTTTATAGTTTTTCTTACTTTTTACTATTAGCAATTAGAAATTGAATTATGTAGCCACTATTTTAATATTTGTAACAATTTTTACTTAGTTTATAGTTTTTCTTACTTTTTACTATTAGCAATTAGAAATTGAATTATGTACCTACTATTTTAATATTTGTAACAATTTTTACTTAGTTTATAGTTTTTCTTACTTTTTAGTATTAGCAATTAGAAATTGAATTATGTAGCCACTATTTTAATATTTGTAACAATTTTTACTTAGTTTATAGTTTTTCTTACTTTTTACTATTAGCAATTAGAAATTGAATTATGTACCCACTATTTTAATATTTGTAACAATTTTTACTTAGTTTATAGTTTTTCTTACTTTTTACTATTAGCAATTAGAAATTGAATTATGTACCCACTATTTTAATATTTGTAACAATTTTTACTTAGTTTATAGTTTTTCTTACTTTTTACTATTAGCAATTAGAAATTGAATTATGTACCCACTATTTTAATATTTGTAACAATTTTTACTTAGTTTATAGTTTTTCTTACTTTTTACTATTAGCAATTACAAATTGAATTATGTACCTACTATTTTAATATTTGTAACAATTCTTCTGTTGCTTCGTAGTTTAATTTATTCAACCAAGAACTTAAAATAATTTTACATTTATTATAGTTCAGAGAATTTACATTAATAGCTTTATTAATTTTGTTATAAAGATAAACTGCAATACAGGGGTAAAACTTGCTCATAAAGGCAGTCTTAAATAATTTAGGATAAGGAATTATATGGGTTCTCTTAGTTTTATTGCAGAAACTCAAATGATCGGGATTCTGTGTTTCTTAAGAACTGTTTGCAAAATAAAAAGTTGTCTCACACTCAAAACCTCACATTCTTGAAACAAGTCATATGTAGGGTATCTAAAGGGTCTAAAAGTATAAATTATTGTTTATTGTTTATGTAATATTATTTAGTATAATATGTTTTTATATGTAGTTAGTTTCTATTACTCTTAATTTATATTTTAATATGTGTACCCACCTACTACTAAAGAGTAAAAAAAATAATCATCACGACCATTTCCCTTTCGGTGTGGTCAGAAACCACGCTTGTAAATAAGCTGATTCACATTTAGCCAACTTTATTATAGACCAAAAATAAAGATAATAGAAAATAATAATATTGAAATATTTTTAAATCTACGAGTACTTAAAGAAATGAAATTATTGTCATATTTTAGTGACACTCACGTGATGAAGACGAATCGATTAATCTGTGATTTATCAAAATTGGTCTACGCGTTTGGTCTCCAGTGTACCACAAAGGAACAAATAACAGTAGCCAAAGAGACTAAATATTATTTTATACATAACTTAACACAAAAAAAACAATAAAAAAACCCAGCTGACCTATTGACCAGGCATCCATAAAAGGGAGTGACTAAAAAGTTGATTTACCTTAGTGTGGGGTGTTATGATACCACTTCATTATAACGACATGGTAACTAATGAGCGTCTACAAGATAATTGAGTTGTGATATCTGATACGAGTTGGCGGACGCCGAGATTTAAGAGGCTGTTACACGGACATGATTAAAACAACCTGGAGACTTACGCGAGCACTTTTGCACGGACATGTAAATTAAAAAATTATTTATTTCTATTTTTATTTAATTAGTTGCTTTACTCGCGTTAAACATATTTTAATATAAATATAAAATGCATTGTTTTTAAATACTTTGCTGTGATTAATGGTTGTTAAAAGTGGTGTTATTTTGGTAAAATAAAATAATGTATAATAAAAATAAATACTTCTCTCTTTATACTCCTCGTATAATATACCTGACAATAATGCAGCAAATCTTTCAAATAAAATCATTAAATTTTGTAACCAGAACGTCTCTAAATTATTTACATGCCTTTTTTGAGATGGTTACGGCCGCTGTTAGATATATTGTCATAAATTGGTGTATATTTTGTTGGAGATCAAAATAATAAATATATAGTACATAACTTTATTTTTTAATTGAAGGTTCTTGGTTTTTATATGTACCGAAGGCAATGCAGGTAGGTAAGTAACATATTTGGTATACTAACAAGATATTAGATTATGTATTATACAAATATAAAACAAAATGTTGGGTTTGTTACATCTCAGGGGAACAGCGCATAAAGCGGGAGCCGCTGCCAAAAGAGCCTAATCTGGCAAGAGGCGCAAATAGAAAGAAAGAAAAAAGAAAGAAAGAAAGATTAATACGCATCTGTATTAATCAAAGACTACGTGGTTATTCCGTTTGTTGACAGACTCTAGGCCCGTGAAGTTCAAGCGCTCAAACATTTTAAAATAACATCACTCCTCTATATGTCTTCTCTGGTGACAACTACTTCTGCCATCCATGATATGACAATTCCTCCTCGCTCAGAGAATCAGTATAGCGATTCAGCGAGAAAATGCGGCCAGCTTTCTTGCTCCCATACTGCGCGGATACGATTTATATTTAAATTATGTTTTGTATTTTTTTTATTTAAGTTTTTTTTATTTGTAGTATTAATTTGGATCCATTGGGACCCTTAGCTAAGCGTCTAGCCAAGGAGTTATCCAACCGGCTAACGATCTGGAGACGAGAAATCTGGAGACAGAAAGGCTGACAATTACTTCTGCCAACGTATTAGCCTCGCTATACAGTGGGCAAATGTTTCCAGCTTTGTTGGGGCTATCTCTGATGGGACGTCTCTGGAGGACATCTTTCATTTATAGATAGATATTTTTTTTATATTTTATTATTAATTTGGTTTTTAATTAATAAGTTTATATTATATATTCATTAATAAATTTTATAAACATGTTATTCACTTAAGGAAATTAGGTCCATCTCGCATCCAGGCGACCTCGTCAGGCGCGGGAAGTGCGGCGTCTTCTGCTGAGAACCTCAAGTTGCGCAAATACGCCAATCTTGGTACCGGTTACGAATTTGCGCCGTTTGTGGTCCGATGGGCCCATGGGGATCTTCAGCAAAGCGCCTGGCTAAAGAGTTGTCAAAGCGGCTCACGGAAAGGATTTTAGACAAGAAGGCTGGCGATTATTTCTGCCAACGTATTAGCCTCGCTATACAGAGGGGAAATGTTGCCAGTTTCCTTGGGATTATCTAGGATGGGACGTCCCTAGAGAATATTTTTTATTTATAGTTTAGTTTATTTTTAATTTTATTATTTAGGTAGCTTTTAATTTATATTTAATATTTATATTTAAATAAATAACTTTTACTCATATTGCTCCGTATAACAGCACCTTAACGAGGCGGCTTGCGCTCAAGGAAGGCGATAATTAAAAGTGTTTTAATGGTGGCCGCAGAAAGCTTCAATGGATTCAATTAAAATGTAAATTTCATCCCGATCACGGTCCGGCTCATCTTCCAGTACTTCACTTTTAAAGTTATCGAGAACTTGTTCTGGATGAATAATGGAAAGCTATTATAATCTGCTCTGTCAGGATATACTTTCAAAGCTTGCACTTTTTGCCCCTTAATGATTATGCCTCCTCTGTGGTCTAGCGCTTAGACCGTAGATTTAGACGCAAAGATATTTTTTTTTGTGACCCTGATGGTAAGTGGTGCTCAAGATCCATGAATATTAGCAACAGAATCAGACACTCATAACTGACATCAGTCCCTAAAGCTATGCCGGCTTGACTGGGCATGACTGCAATTCGAGCCTGATCCCTAAACGTCTTGATACACTTTACTGGGTTTATCAGGACGAATGGCGGATACTTTCCCGCCCCAGCAAACTGGGCAAATTACAACCATCAGTATGGCTACTATCTATTTGTTGTTCTCGTTGAAAGTATGTGCCATTTTCAATGATGTCAAATGCCAATTTTTACTTTCTAGAAAAACTAATATTGTTATCTTGCCATGGAGATATTTATATAAAAATAACACCGCCAAATATTAAACACCAAAAAAATAATAATAATAAAAAAAGAAATGTTTGAGTTTGGTACATTAGCCTGGGGCGGCTGCGGACTCGGCTGAAAAGGCCAAATGTCGCAAAAAGAAGTCTGTTGGTAATGACTACGTGTTTGTAGCTTTTGGCCTAGAGACAATGAGACCGTGGGAGTGCTAAGAAGTTCCTAAAGAACTGTCCAAGCGGCTGGTTAATGCTATATGTGACAAGAGAGCTGGTGGTTTTTTCACGCAGCAAAACAGCATCGCTGTGTTCTTGGCATATTGCCACATGATCAAGACATGGGTGAATATTTTTATATATAGTTTAGTTTTATTTCATTTAGTTTATATTTTATTTTATTTAAATCATTGTACAATACTTCGAATTCCATGTGTACATCTTTAATTAAAATTACATATAAATACTAAACCAGATATAGTACCTTTTTGGTTTGTCAGATTGTTATTTTAATAAATAAAATGATAGCTGAAGGTGCATTAAAAAGCCATCGAAACAAAAGGGCATCTATGAAGAGGTTGATGAATGTCGAAGAAGCGAAAGATACTTGTCGTGACCGTGATAAGTGGCACTCAATTGTCTCTGCTTATCCCGCAAGAGATTTGGCGTGAAAATATGTATTATTATTTTGTGATTTAAATTATCTTCTCCTTAGTCGCTACACGTCGTCACTTGAGTGTCAGTGGCACGATTAACAAGCCGTCGCCACTCCTTTCGAAGTGCAGCCTTCCTGGAGCACTTATGTAGGGGGTGATCAATTGCTACTTTAACCTGGTCAGTCCATGTCATCAGACACCCACCACGCATCCTCCTGCCATCGACTTTCCCTGAACTACAAGACGCCCATTGGATGTATCTCCACGCCGCGACACGTTTCCAAAGAAAGTGAGAATGTATGATTGTACGATTGAGGAAAGGCGCTGTCCTATCTGCAGTTCCTGGTGGATTTGTTGGTTCGGAACTCCTTCCAAATTATCTACTGTTAAATTATCTACTAGCAGAAAAAATAAAGATATAGAAGAGGAGAGGTCCAGGATGCATGAATTCTTTTGTATATTCATTATCGTTATCATCACAGCCCCTACAACACAGAGTGCTAGATCTCCACTGTTGGAGATGGGCCTTCCAGAATTGTCTGAAGAATTTAGCCTACACTCGTCATGCTGGGTTGGCGTGAGGATTTACTCGTCAAAGTCAAAGTCAAAATATCTTTATTCACGTAAACCTATTACAGGCATTTATGAAACGTCATTAATTTAATTATTTTGAATGATTCTACTCCTGCTAGTAGAAGACTAAGCAGCAAAGTGGTCCAATAAGTAAGCAGTTAGCAGAAGACCAGCAGCTTAGCAAATTCCAGTGACCTGTTAATGTTTAATCTGACTGAGAAAGGAATCTGCAAGGAAAACTCAGCTATATCAGATTTACAAAATAAAACATATACAGAACTGCACCACAACGATCAATTATTAACCTTTTAAATTTAGTTATCAGTACCTATGAAATACAATACCTGGTACAGCAGTAACCCACCTGGCAAGTCAGAATTTAGGTAGACTACATGCCTATGTGCAACCCGAAAGTCGACAGAACGCAAAAACCTCTGTTAATTTAAGAACAATAAATTGAACGTGTTCGGCAGAGGTCCCAGGTCCCCACAGCAGCACCCGATCACGGACATAACGCATGTGCCAGCCATCCCCCCGCTCAACCAGGCCCTTAGGGTGCGGACCGGGACCCGACACACGTGCCACCACTGCAATGACCTTCTAAGGAAGGGGCGACCACCGGACACGCCACACCATGAGAACCTGAACACTAAGAATGACTTTCGAGACACACACAAGCATAAACATAACAATTACTTCCTAAGTACCCAAATGTTGCCATGCAATTCCGTTAACAAACTTATATATTAGTTAATAAAATATTAAATACATAATAGTAACTAAATGTTACATAATAAATAATTATATTATAATAATAAGGTAATAAAAAATATTACTGTATCTCGTATATAATATTTACGGCAAAAGAAAGAGAATTCGGCTCCTGATGTACTTCGACCTCGGATTACCTATATGAATTAAACATCCATTTTCTATATTTTGCATCATAATAATAGTTAATTAGCAGAACTCAACTAAATGCAAATGCGTGAATACATTGTCCGATTACATTTTCATAAACTAGCAGAGGACTAATTAAAAATCTAATTTGTATTAGGCTATGTCGTAATTAGTGCTAATTACAATTTAAATTTACTCCAATCACCACTATACAATTAAACTACACGTATGAAAAACATATCAATAAAAAACGAAGTCAATAAAAAAATCTCCATATACCTATTAAATAAATACGAGGTTAAAAAGAAAATAACATGATGGTTACAAAATCTTAGCTACGACCAGACTGAGATGCTTCTGTCCGTCATGGAATAGTATTATAGTATCTTGATCTGGTCGTCTAACTATACATACCTTTACCTACTTTTTATGTTGGTATCATAACTTAGTCTAGAAGTACATAAAATATTTATACATATAATATATATTTTATTTTTTTATTGTTATTTATTTATTTTATTAAACTAATTATTATTTGTAAACAGTACTATTTTTAATTGTAATTTATAACCTAGAATAATAGGCTAACTCCCATAATACAAGTACACTTGGTGTGAAGTTAGAAAGTCCACTTTAATACACCCTTTGTACAACTAACAAATAGCCTTAAGTACTGTATTAACACAGTGTATCATTATGAATCTGTTGTACTTATGCAATAAAATTATTATTATTATTATATTTGGGTAAGTACAGAAGTGATTCAAGTAGCATTTTGTAATTATTGAGATAATGAGCAACACATTTTAGTCGCTACACTACTCTGTCAAGAGAGTGGTCGCGGTAGGCATTTAAGTGCTAGTGGCACGCTTAACAACCCATCGTCACTCGTCACCGCAGTTTAACTAGTGCACTCATGTAGGGGTTGATACATTGCAACCTTTACCTGATCGGTCCATCTCATCGCAGACCTACCACTCACACTTGCCATAGTGATATTTACATAAATGAACACCGCTTGAAACAAGACTTACTTAATCATCCTTAACTAGAAATACGCGTGTCCAGAACCGTGTGTCCAGTTGGTGTCGAACCCTTCGAAATCTAATAAGATATAACGTATGTAATAATAATAAAACGGAACCCTTAAAAGGTTACCTATTTGATTCCGTTTATAGGGGATAGTTTTGACTTATGTTTAAAGAGCAGGACCAAGACCAAGAAACATACTAGGGCCACTAGAGGATACCTTATGGACAGTTAATTTTAAAGTGGGCTAAATCCAAACTATAATGATTAAGTACTGACTGCTCTCGTTGTGCCCAGTTTGGCCGTCATAGAATGTCTAAGGGCACTATGTCCGCCTTTGTACTTTGTGCAATTAGGTTTAAATAAATAAATACAAAATAGCGCAGTGGTGGCTCAGTTGTTAGACCGCTTTCCTAAAAATCCCATAAAGGTTGTCGGTTCAAACCCACCCGGCATGGACTAATAATAAATATAAATTTGTCATAGAACGGTGTTGTTTTAAACAACACCGTTCCCGTGCTTCGAAAAGCACGTTAACCCGTTCTACTAATAACACTGTGTCGAACCGTTAATAAATTGTCATTAAAAATTGACATCAATTCCCCGCCAACCCGTCTGGCCAGGAAGGCCCATCTCCAACAGTCGAGGTCTAGGACTCCTCGAGGGGCTGTAAAGAATGAATAAATTTGAATGAAAAGAATTAATTTATTTGTCAGAAACAAGGTAGGTACAGGGATGGAGATTATTATAAAAATATATATAAACATCTACAGACACAGCCATCATGGTCTATCACAGCTATGTCTGCTCACTGTTACGTTACGGCATTATAATCTGGGGTAATTCAGTAGATATAATGAGCTTGTTCATAGCACAGAAAAAGTGTATTCGTGCTATTGGAGGTCTAAAGTGGACTGACTCTTGTCGTCCTTTATTTAAAAAATATATGATACTCACCTTACCATGTGTATACATCTTTGAGGTATGCAAATTTGTTAAGTCAAATTTTGAGCTGTATCAACAAAGTAATAATAATGGCAAACGTTCCATCACACACACATCCTTAGTAATGCCTATACCTAAATTAGAAATCTTTAGACGAAACGCCTCCTATATGAGCGCTAAAATATATAATTGTTTGCCAAAGGTATGGACAGAGATGCCTTATAAAAGATTCTGTACAGTACTGCATGCGTGGCTAGTTCAGGAATGTTTCTATACTTTGGAGGAATACTATGTGTATTTTAAGCAACACAAAGGTTTTTGTGAAGTAAAGTTACTAAAGAAGCAACGCTGAGTTTTTTAGTAACTTTACTTCTATAACAGTTGTTGTAAATTTTTGCATGCTTATGGCGAAATATGTGACCCATTTAATATTAATAAGACCTAATATTGTTTGTTACCATGTTTCCTGCAAATAAATATTTCATTTCAAATATTTCATTTCATTTCATTTCAAAAAATATATTACATGCTTTGCTATTTCTAGCATATAAATATGTATTTAGTCACATGACTTTGTCAAGCTTAGTATCTAAGTGTCTGTCGAGCAAAAACATTTCTTAACCAGCATTTCAAAGTCAAAAGTCAAGTCAAAGTCAAAATATCTTTATTCGCGTAAACCTATTACAGGCATTTGTCACACGTCATTATTTAAATTATTTAAAATGATTCTACTCCTGTTAGTGTAAGACTAAGCAGCGAAGTGGTCCAAGGAGTAAGCTGTTAGCAGAAGACTAACAGCTTAGCAATTTCCAGTGACCTGTTAATGTTTAATCTGACTGAGAAACGAATCTGCAAGGATAACTCAGCTATAGCAGATTTACAAATGAAACAAATACAGAATTACACAACAACAATAAATAAATAAATATCTTTCAAATTCATCTGAGTAGGTACCTATGAGATTACAATACCTGGTACAGTGGTACTCCACCAGGTATGTTAGAATTAGGACTTGCCTGTGTGCAACTCGAAAGCCGACAAATTTGTTTGACTTTTGTTGCCATTACTTAACACATTACATTTATGTGCTGGATACACTTTTTTTTTTACAAGGATAACGTGTTTAAAAATTGCAATTATCCCAAAAAATAAACAGCTGTGGGAAAGATTTTCAACTTCCTCACGGGGTGGTAGATAAGTAGACTGTACTGAAAAGTGCGTGGCTATTCAGCAGACACTGCTGCAGACCGAAATTGAGCACATGCGGTGTGACGTCACCTAAATACAAAATTGTTGACGTCCGCCGTCGACCAAGGCTGAGGTGCAACTGGACCCACCGATGGGTTACGGAACTGGCTTTAACAATAGCATTCAAATATGATGGAAGAGCAATGAGAAGTTGAAAGGAATAGCTCAACGGAATGCTTAAATGAGTTTCGAGGCCGATTTTGATAGGAACTAAAACTGAATCATGATAAAAAAATATTTAAAAAAACTCATTTTGAATTTTTACCAAGTATTAGTTTCGCTTTTAAGGATAAAATGGTGGAAAATAATTTCAAACGGCAAAGCAAAGTACTTTTTTTTTATTATTGATATATTCGATTCCTGGCTAGGAGAATACTGTAACTTGATGTTCTGCTATATAAAATACTGTGATTTTACTGAAAATAAATAAATTGGGCGTCAAACAGGGCTGTGTGCTTTCCGCCAGATTATTTACCCTATATCTCGACAAATGTCTAAAAAGAGTGAGAGAGAGTAACTGTGGGATAAAGATGAGTGATTTAGTGGTGAACTGCCTGCTTTATGCAGATGATGCTGTTCTCATGGCATCGTCCGAACAACAACTGCAATCACTAGTCACAGAAATGAAAGAGGGATGTGCAGAAAAAGGACTCCGTTTGAATGCGAGAAAAACCAAGGTACTAGTGTTTGAAAGAAGAAGGATGACAACCGTGACGATAAAGATTGATGATGAAACTCTAGAACAAGTAAATGAAATTATATATCTGGGCAGTGTTTTCACTGCGGATGGGAAGTATGATAGGGATGTTGAAAGAAGAGTGAACGCGGGAAATAGTGTCAACGGTGCCCTGGGGTCACTGATAGCCAGTCGGAATGTCAGTGACAAAGCTCGACTCGCCATACACAATGCCATGCTGGTACCAACACTTATGTATGGAAGCGAGACGTGGATATGTCAGAATACGCATGAGAGTAGAGTTAATGCAGTAGAAATGAGATCGTTGCGTCGGATATGCGGCGTCACTTTGACGGACCGCATACGTAATGACGAAATACGAAAAAGGGTAGGTATGAAAGAAAGCATAGGGACAAAAATAAGGAAAGGCATGCTACGATGGTTCGGGCATGTTGAAAGGATGAATGCAGAGAGATTGACGAACCAGATATATAATGCGAAAGTCGTGGGTAAAAGAGGCCCTGGCAGACCTAGACTCACATATTACGACCAAATTAATAAAACAATAGCTGAAGGTGCGTTGAAAAGCCATCGAAACAAAAGGGCATGTATGAAGAGGTTGATGAATGTCGAAGAAGCGAAAGAGGTATGTCGTGACCGTGACAAGTGGCGCTCAATTGTCTCTGCCTACCCCGCAAGGGATTTGGCGTGAAGATATGTATGTATGTATGTATGTATGTATGTATAAATAAATTAAAATAAATACAATAAATACCGGACCATCGATACCACTCAATGGGGTCGGGTTATCTATAAAACTTTTATCTCAAAACCAAGTTTTAACGAATATTATTCGATTATTATTGGACGTTATTGCTGTGATTTTACGAATTAAAATGTTATTAAATGTCCACGACAAATTAAAAATATTAAATACAAAGTCAAAATCAAAATATCTTTATTGACATAAAAAAATTACAGCAATTTATGAAACGTCAATAATTTAATTCTTTTGAATGATTCTACTCCTGCAAGTAGAAGACTAAGCAGCAAAGCCGTCCAATAAGTAAGCTTTTAGCAGAAGACCAGCAGCTTAGCAGATTCCAGTGACCTGTTAATGTTTAATCTGACTGAGAAAGGAATCTGCAAGGAAACCCCAGCTATATCAGATTTACAAAATAAAACATATACAGAACGACACCACAACGATCAATTAATAACCTATTAAATTTAGTTATCAGTACCTATGAGATTATATTACCTGGTACAACAGTAACCCAACTATTATATAAGTACCTAGCTATACCTAGGGTCAATCTTATAAAGATTGTATTTAATTATATCTACGATTAATTCCTTGCAGTTCTTCCTTTTACATCTATTCATAAGAATTTTTTTTTTCTTAGTAATTTATTTATTTACAAAAAACAGTATAAAATAAATACAATATAAATTAAAACTAACTACTTAAAAGTAAAAATTAAAATAAATATAAACTAAACCTAATAAAATTAAACTATAAGTAAAAAATGTCCTCTAGAGACGACCCTTCAGTGATAGTCCACAGAAGACTGCCAACATTTCCCCTTCTGTATAGCTAAGCTAATACGTTGGCAGAAATAATTGCCAGCCTTCCTGTCTCCAGACTTTTCCGTTAGCCGTTTGGCCAGACGCTTAGCTGAGTGTCCCCATGGGCCCATCGTCTCGACCCCAAACGGCGCAAATTCGTAACCTGTACTGAGGTTGGCGTATTTGCGCAGCCTGAGGTTCTCAGCAGAAACCGCCGCACTTCCCGCGCTTGACGAGGTCGCCTGGATGTGTGATGGGGCTAATGTTAACCTTTTGCGTATTTATTTCGACTGGCAATCAGTGACCTCAGAGCACCGTCAAATTTATCATCAAAAAGTATCAGTATCATCACGACCGTTTCCTTTTCGGGGTGGTCAGAAACTACGCTTATAATTAAACGGATTCACATTTAGCCCACTTTCATCATTCATCATCATCATCATTACAGCCCCAAGAACACAGCGTCGTAGACCCCCACTGCTGGAGATGGGCCTTAACGGCTTGGCGAGGATATGATGTCAATTTTGAATGATAATTTATTAACGACCAACTGCTTAAGGTGCTCTCCGAGGCACGGGGACGGTGGTGTTGTAAATCTATGACAAATGTACGTAAGAAAAGTGTATTTTTGTGTAAAAGGGGGTTTTGAACCGACCTTTGTGGGACTTAAGGAACGCGTTCTTACAACCGAGCCACCACCGCGCCCACTTTACTATAGGCCAATCATGAAAAGTAGCAAGCTCATCGATGTCTCCAGCGTACCAAACTCGAGAAATATCACAAATAAATTCAATATTAATTAAATGTATTTATTTACATTAGTGAATATTTTTGTGTCCCGACCAGGAATCGAAACCGGTATCTCCGAGTCCAAATTCACGGACTTAACCGCTAGACCACGGAGGTAGTTTATCATTATATATATTATATTTATACGCTATATAAAATACGATAGAAAACCATTATGCCCTACATCTATATCTGAAATGTAATCACATATATTTGCCGCTATATGTAGGTTATAGGTAGCAGGTTTAAAACAATTATAAAAGCTATCCTCTATCTTTTTTTTTATAACTTTGGGAAGCAAAAGAGTTTAAAAAACTCCCGCCCGCTGCCCCAAGCAGGTATTTATTCTGTATGTTTGTAAAAACACAAAACAAAATCACCGCAAACGCTGAAAAATATTATCCAATTTAATTTCCTTGCCACTGTGGCGCGCTTTAAGGAAAAGTCACACCGAATGCGTACATCACGACGTGCAGAGGCATTTTATTTTTTTTAACGTATTTGCCTTTGGGATATTGGGATCATTTAGTATTGAGTACGGTGCAATTAGAAAGAAAAAATAGGCAATGAAAAATGTTTAACGTTTTTTTTAAGGATTAAATTTAGTTTTTATTCTAATAATTCCTTCAAATAAAAATATTATATAGCAATACACATACATACTAACATTACATAAGTAAAGTGGATATAATAAAATTATCATTTTGCTTAGTTCGTTAAAGAACTATCTAAGCGGCTGGTTAAGTTAAGTTACCAAGAGGGCTGGCAGTTTTTTCGCGCAGCAAATCAGCATGGCATGGCTCCTATAATCCTACAAAGGTCGGTTCAAACCCCCCCGGCATGTACCAATCAGAAATCAAATTTTCTTACGTACATTTGTCATAGATTTACAACACCACCGTTTCCGTGCCTCGGAGAGCACGTTAAGCCGTCGGTCCCGGTTCCACTAATACCAACTTGTGGAATCGTTAATAAATTATCATTAAAAAAATACATTAGATCCTCGCCAACCCGTCTGGGCAGCGTGGCGAGCGTAGGTCAAATTACTAGTCCAGATATATGTTCTGGAATGCCCATTTCCAACAGTGGAGGTCTAGGACGCTCTCTTCTATTATTAGCATCTCTGTGCAGCGGGAGAATGCTGCAAGTGTTCTTGGCACATATTATGATCATGGGTGAATATTTTTATATATAGTTTGGTTTTTTGTGAGTTGCCATAATCTGGTAGTAATATTGTAAGCTGTACTGCTCTATGTGTCACATGCACTGGAGGTTCCGGGTTACTGGACCTTCGCCGGTGTAATTGGCTTCCACGTCTTGCTGGTTGAAAACCTGGGGTGTTCTCCATTCCAGGACCCTACTTCTACCCTACAAAACATACGTTCTGCAGAGGAGGAAAAGCTTCAGAGACGGCTCGCAGCCACCCACGACTCCACGCCAAAGAAGTTTGGTGGAGCGGTGCAAGGCGAGGCTGGAGAAGCCGAAGACTACCCAGTCGTTTTCCTAAACCCATCAGGTCAATAAACATCTTCCGGGCTGTGCAATAATAGGTTACAGATATCAGTTCTAAAGCTGGTTTTATTGAACCCCTACCCTAGCCTGTCGCAACCCCTACGCGACGAAATATATATTATTATTTTTAGAAATCATATTTTTATTAAGGTTATTCTTGATTTTGGTCAAGACTGCAAGACCAAGAACAAGATCGGGCAACACTATTTCATGTACGCATCAAGTGTGCCCAAGCCGTTCAAATGCAACGAACAGATTGCCGCTCGCTGCCAGATTTCAAGCTACGTAAAATATTGAACTGGTTCTATTCGAATTGGATTATTTGTAGATAAATAATTTTATCATTTTATCAGGGAAATGTTTTTACTGGGCGCTATGTCGCGACACCGCGCGCCATCTGGCGTCTCCGGATTCAATCCTTAAGACTTTAGTCTCACGGCTGACTATTAGCGAGAAAATAGTAGAGCTAGAAATCTTCTGCTAACAGCTTATTTAATAGATCACTTTGCTGCTAAGTCTTCCACTAACAGCTCATTTAATAGATCACTTTGCTGCTTAGTCTTCCACTAACAGCTCATTTAATAAATCACTTTGCTGCTAACAGGGGTAGAATTGTTATTTTGTTTTGCTTTTATATATTTTTTTTAAATAGTAGTATAGTCATAGTATAAAATTTAATATTTATTGTCTTCATTTTTATTGTATATTGTATATTATTGTATATTGTTTATTTATTATCCTTAGGAGCCTATAGGAACACTTGGATTCGTCAAATTTAAATTTTTCTTATTTAATATTAAGTCAATATACATAAAAATGGCTGAAATAGCTGGCTGTTGTTAGCAAGGAACAGTCTGCTAATAAGGGCATAGTGCCTGAGAATAACAAGCTTAATTCTAATAGTGGATAGCAGCTGTAAAGGGGCATTGTCTTATTTACCTACACTAAATAAAGCTAAATATTAAATGTCTAATTATTAAAATTATTATGTCAAATCTATATACCTACTTAAATATAACTAGACTACTATAAAAAGTATTTATTGCAGCTGTATAGAGGCATTGTCAGAATTAATATTAATCCTCTTAATAGTGTCCTAACTAATAACTAAAAATAATAATGTCCTAACTGATAACTAAAAATAATAATGTCATAACTAATAACTAAGATAATTAATAATGTCATTACAATTGAAAAATATGGTCGTCCTTTAGAGCTTCATCCACAGTATAATAAGCTTTAACAATTAGTATTTTTTTTATATGTTGCTTAAAGTTATTATATTCAAGACATTTTATTTGTTCAGGTAATTTATTAAAAAGTGTTATACAATTACACAGAAAGCTTTTTGTCATTTTTTTAAGACGGTGTACTGGTTGTCGAATTGTTGGTTTGCGTCTCGAATTTTCTCTTTCAGGATGGATTGGATACTCTGCAATATTCTCTTTGATGTACAATAAGCTTTGCATAACGTAAGCACTGCCCATTGTCAGTATATTAAGGTCTTTAAAAGCTTCTTTACATGTATGCCTATATTTTAAACCAGCCAGACATCTAATAGCTCTTTTTTGTAGAATTTGTATTCTATTAGCCTCTGATGCTGTTCCCCAGATTAGGAGTCCGTATGACATAAGACTATGGAAATAAGCGTAATACACTTGTTTTGCAGCATTATTTCCACAGTACTCCTTTATTTTTTTTATAGCATAACACGATGAGCTAAGTTTTTTGGCTAATGTATCAATATGGTTCTTCCATTGAAGTTTGGAGTCTATTTCGATGCCTAAAATTTTCGTACTTGTATTAAGTATCAGGGCCTTTTCATTGACATATTAATTAATTTTGTGTTGTTTTTTTTTATTATTTAGATTTTTTTTTGGTTTATTTAATGTTTAATTTAATCATTAATTGTCTTTGTCTTTATGAATTTAAATTGAATATCAGTGTTAGGTTTACTATTAATAGGTTGCATTCATTTCATGCTTATGTATAATTTTATTTGTTAATTTTAAGAATGTAACCAGTTGGTAAACTAATAAAAAAAAAAAAAAAATAACAAAAATAATGACATGGCACAAATGCCTGTGATAGTGTAAGTGAATGAAAATATTTTGACATTTTAGTTGAATTAGTACAAACTAGCGAACATAAAATTCTCGCCGGCAATGTGGGTAAATCATTTAACTATAGTTATGTATTAGCATGTATGAAGAGCTTATGAATGAATTATGTAAATGTTTTATTTTGTAAATATGATATGGCCGAGTTTTCCTTGCAGATTCCTTTCTTAGTCAGATTAAACATTAACAGGTCACTGGAATTTGCTAAGCTGTTGGTCTTCTGCTAATAGCTTACTTTTTTGGTCTTTAGTCTTTTACTAGCAGAAGTCATCATTAAAAATAATGAAATTAATGACGTTTCATAAATGCCTGTAATAGGTTTACGTAAATAAAGATATTTTGACTATGACTTTGAATGTCAACGAAGCGAAAGATGTCGTGATCGTGTCAAGTGGCGCTTAATTGTCTCTGCCTACCCAGCAAGGGATCTGGCGTGAATATATGTATGTAGCGACCCGCCCGGGTTTCGCTCTAAAATATACTTAAATACTACATGACACAAAATTACAAAATAAAATTATTTGCTTCCAAACTTAATAGCTCCGCTTGGCTAATATGAAGATTTCCTGAAAATATCATTGAAAACGCTCCAGCCGCAGCAGTCCACAGGGAGCATACACACACGCGCCTAGTATTATTCACAAAGTGGCGACCGTGACAGAATATTTCATTATGTTTTTATTAGTGTGTAAAAATGAAAAACAAAAAAATTATGGAGAGCGTATTTTTTTTTCACAGTTTTTCTTTTCACATATTTTCTTCAGCAATTAGTTGATTCCTACTCCATATCAACTTCGTCCTCAGGCCATGTCTGATCGATCGATCTCCGGTAGTTGATGTTTTAGGCTAAACTAGAAAATGAAGGACTCACCAGGATTGGCACCTCGCCTGTTATCGTATACACTGTTTTCACTTTGTTCCAAGGCTCATTGACGTCTCTGGTGACAATAGGGCTGTCAGTTTTTTTCTCCCAAAAATTAAGTATCATAATTCAAAGGGGAAATGCTGTTAGTGTATTGGGCACCATGCCACAAGACAGCGATTTGGAGGATCTATTTTTTTTTGTAAGTATTTAATTATTATTTTTTTGTTTTGGGTTAAATAAGGATTTTGTTGTTATATAGTTTATTTAATTTAAGGTTTTGTATCATACAAATTTTACTTTATAGGTAACTAAACTTTCTGTTTGATGTGTCTTGGTCTGTGTTTTGGTAGAAGAAGAACGCGGAAATTTAAAACCGCCCTATATGTTCAACTTCTACGCATGATCTTGACGCGTCACATTTGAAGTTTGTGAGGCGAGGGCCGAGTCACAATATTGGTTGTTTGGATAAATATAAGGAGGTATCAAGTCATTCAGGGACTAGGGATGTTCTTTCAAAAACTTGATTAGACTGGAATGGCAAAAACTTGAAGCGTGAAGATAGTAGACAACCACTCGCTAATCGTTAGCGATGGAACTAGTACTTAAAAGCGTTTCCTTTCCTCCTTTATCCGTATGGATTATGTCGCCGCAATTTTTACACAAAATACAAGTGCAATTTGAAACGCTATAAAGCCACTCTGGGAGTTTACGCGAACGGGGATGTCTTAATAGTTAGTTGGCAAGCGGTGTTATTCGCAACACCAGAATGCTGCCGAGGGGAGTCTGGGGTAATCTGGAACATACTGTCCTCTAATTGCGGTCCTAATTGCCCCCCTTTCCCCTTCCTTCTTTATTCTCCTCCTTAGCCGCGGCCTCACAATCTCGGCCAACATATGTATTCGTCTTGGCTCCAATCTTAAGGCCTATGCGATGCCAACGCGATACATTCGGCTCTACAAATTAAAAACATAGTAACTATAAATAAGTAACTTGCTTAGATTGTATCTATATAGTATTTTTTTAATTTTTTGAAATTTATTATTACAAACTTTATTGCACTAATGCTGCTAGAATTTCTATACTGGTCAAACCTTTGGGACAACTAAAGTAGTTACGACAAAAAAAGGCAGGTGCTATCAAAACAAATAGAAAAAAACAGACGTCAATATATACTTATGAATAATTACTTATTTACATACTAAATAAATTAAAACTAACCATGGTCTAGCGGTTAAGTCCGTGGATTTAGACTCGGAGGTACCGGGTTCGATTCCTGGTCGGGAATAATTATTATTGTAAATAAATACATTTAATTAATATTTAATTTATTTGTGATATTTCTCGAGTTTGGTACGCTGGAGACATCGACGAGCTTGCCACTTGTCATGATTGGCCTATAGTAAAGTTGGCTAAATGTGAATCCGCTTATTTATAAGCGTGGTTTCTGACCATCCCGAAAGGGAAACGGTCGTGATGATACTTTACTTTTTACATACTAATACATACAAATAATAACTACATACATACGTAATATTACTTACTATATGATGACTATAATGAGAGTCAATCGAAATGTCAGTGACAAAGCTCGGCTCGCCATACACAATGCCATGTTGATACATACACTGATGTATGGAAGCTAGACGTGAATATGACAGAATACGCATGAGTGTAGGGTTAATGCAGTAGAAATGAGGTCATTACGTAGGATATGCGACGGCATTTTAACGGACCGCATTAATTCAAATTCAAAATATTTATTTTCATATGGTGCACATGTAACACTCGGATATTGTCATTTTTTTACAATATTATTAAAATAATAAATAAAAATTTAATTTTAAATTTTATTATGGATAGACCGAAATAAGTAAGTGACATTGCTGCCATAAGCAAGTACTGTAGCTTAACCTAAATTCGAGGCATCATAACCGTGTCAACTTACAATCTAAATAATTATAATTTAATGTCAAATTATTAAAAAATAACAATAATTATTTCGTGGCTGTATAAAGGCCGTGTCAATTTACAATCTAAATAATTATAATTTAATGTCAAATTATTAAAAAATAACAATAATTATTTCGTGGCTGTATAAAGGCCGTGTC
Organism: Tinea semifulvella; assembly: GCA_910589645.1. NCBI lineage: Eukaryota > Metazoa > Arthropoda > Insecta > Lepidoptera > Tineidae > Tinea > Tinea semifulvella. The sequence goes on along the minus strand of OU342611.1, from coordinate 2,770,006 downwards.
AACTTACAATCTAAATAATTATAATTTAATGTCAAATTATTAAAAAATAACAATAATTATTTCGTGGCTGTATAAAGGCCGTGTCAACTTACAATCTAAATAATTATAATTTAATGTCAAATTATTAAAAAATAACAATGATAATTTCGTGGCTGTATATGCATATGGAAAATGGTAGATATAAAAGAAAGCATAGGGACAAAAATGAGGAAAGGCATGCTACGATGGTTCGGACTGTTGAAAAGATGAGCGAAGAAAGATTGACGAACGAAATATAATGCGAAAGTAAAACAGGCTTTGGAAGACCGAGACTCTCATATCATGATAAAATAAATAAAACACTGGGTGAAGATGCAATGAAAAGCCTTCGCAAATATGTTTCTTTATTTATAAATACTTTATTGCAATAAAAATGAACATTTAATGTCAACTTTTGGGAGTAGAAGTGGACTAGGACTCTGTCTTTCTGGGCTGTGATGTTCGTCAATTTACGTATGTAGTTGTGATTGTGCGATTTACAAATAGTCCCGTTTATTGGAACAGTTGGTCTGGAAGCCTCTTGTTCAACTTTGCATTAATTATTGTGGGACGAACTGGGTTTTCATGAGCAAACTCGAAGCTTGTGTAAAGGATATAAAATAATTCACAGCTAACCCTTCTTCATTGCGGCTTTAATTTCAAATAATGTGTTCGTGAATTATTTAATTTTGGGATTACTTTTTTTGGTTTTGGTTTAAATAGCTGTGTTACGTTTCATTAGCCAAGTGCAAATAAAACGCATTTGAATTCGAATAAGAGTGGTGAATACATAGGTTTTTTTTTCTCTATCTCTTTGACCTGACGTTGCCAGTGTGTCCAGTGGTCAGCAAAGTTAACCTTCAGACACGAAAAATCCGGTAGTTTGATTCCTGGTTGACATAATAATTATTTATTTAGTTATTGAAAATCTTTATTGCACAAAGCAACATTCTCTGACAGCCAAACCTTAGGGACAAATTTGAACAAATATAGGTGCAATGAAAGTAACAGTAATATACAATTATAGGATAATTCAACAAATATTATATACCTACTTATATATTCTTATATAATATGTATTATAATATCAATATACTAAATATTAATACATACACAAAATTGTTCATAAACATTTTATTATTTTATTTAATTGACACTGTTATTTTTTTTATATAACTGCCTTTTTATTTAGACTCGGAGTTACCGGGTTCGATTTCTGGTCGGGACACAAAAATATTGATTAATGTAAATAAATATATTTAATTAATTTGTGATATTTCTCGAGTTTGGTACGCTGAAGAAATTGACGAGCTTGCCACTTGTCATGATTGACCTATAGTAAAGTTGGCTAAATGTGAATTCGCTTTTTTATAAGCGTGGTTTCTGACCACCCCGAAAGGGAAACAGTCTTATTATACTTTATTTTTTATAGGAGACATTCGGCTCATCATAATTAAGAGACTTTAGCCATATTATTAACACTTTCTCGCATATGCAACTCTATAAACGATGCCGCTGACGTCTGGTGATAAGACGTATATATTTTCCCATAGCCAGTAAAGTGTTTTAAGACATGCCGGGATTCGAACCCTGAACCATTGTGGATTTGGAAGCGTTCTCACAACCGAGCCACCACCGCGACCGGGTCAAACAAATCGCCAAACTTGCTGAATTAATGTAGTGTTTAACTCCGAGCAATTATTAATTTTACAACACGTATTTAATAATGTTCGACATAAATACAAGCTATTAGAATGAAATTAAATGCAGATTTCCGCTGTAATTTTATGTTATTAAAATTCTATTAGACAATAAAGGTGATATGCTATGGCGGTCATCGTGAAATAATAACATAGACATACATAAAATTTGTACGAGTAACAGGACCGGACGTAAAATTAAGTTTATTTACGTCACCGTGGTCCTATTTTTTCATTTCATTTATTTATTTACTATTAAATACATTAATAACTCTCCATTTTGTCAGATTACAAATTAATTATTTTACTAATGATATAATATTTTATTTTCTGTATTTGATTATTTAGCATTCAATATGGCTCTTTCATAATTGTATTGATAGTTTGGGCTGTTTCTGGTCTTTGTCATATTGTTTCGTATTAAGCTGTCTGACCATGCTTGTGTTATCTCGTTTACTGTAGGGAACTAATATTAGTTACAGAGTATTATAAATTGACTTAACCAAGTATTCCAGACGGTCCCTACGGTGATAATTAAATGAAATGAAAAAAAAAAGAATTGAAATAGCAATGACAGCAAAGGGCGGCTTCGTATTTTTTTCAAATTCAAATTTTATTCAGTAAATAGACAAACAAATAGCATCTTTCTGACTCAAGAACCTCAGGGAGTAGTTCGGGATGAGCACCCGATCATTGTTCCGGACAGCTGCCAACAAAATTACAATCACCTTAATGATCCCCTATTGGCATCTTAGGAAGAAGAAGAATATTTTTTTTAATAAATACACGACCCTAGTCGACACAACATAATTGTATGTATTTTATGTATATATATTATGTATTTATATGTAATTGTGTTATTATATATTAGTGTATAAGTATTTTAGCTTTAGTTGCTAGTAATAGTTTAAGATTTTTATTTTTTTATTATTAATCTCGATTTTAAATTAGTTATTTAATGCACCCACAATCATTGCTTACTATCCCAAAGGTTAGCTGGTAGAAAATGTCACTAGACATTAAGTTCGCCTATGTACATTTAAATGTGTTTTTGTTTATTGTGCAATAAATTTATCTATCTATCTACCCTGCTCTCTGTCTACATACATACAAGTATATGTCTATGAATAATAACAATTAGGCTGAGCCGGCGCGGGCAGTTGGTGTAATTGTTTCGTTAATGACCTGCGCAGCCATTTGTGCACGTACACAACATGTCCCCGTATTTATATTTTGCTTTATTTTATGACAAATGCTTTGCATTAACAGAGATTGCAACTTCCCGTATACATTTACAGAGATAGACTAACTTTCCTGGGCCTAAACTAGAATGTAAATGGTTTTTCACTGTTTTTCCATATTATTATTGACAGTAAATGACTAATTAAAGTAGATACCGGGTTCGATTCCTGTTCATCATTAGCCTGTGTCTCTCCACTGCTGGATATAGGCCTCCCCCAAGGCTCGCCACTTCACACGATCTCCTGCCACCCTCATCCAATCCCCACCAGCGACCTTCCTGAAGTCATCCGTCCATCTAGCGGGGGGTCGACGACTGTGTCTTCCCGTACGTGGTCTTCACTCCAGAACCCGTCTACTCCATTGTTCATTGGTTCTACGACAGATATGTCCAGCCCATTGCCACTTCAACTTATTAATTTTGAAGGCTATATCGGTAACTTTGGTTCTCCGACGGAATACATACACTACTTTTACTATCCTATATAGCTAGCCTAGCTTCTTGTGGCCGCTTCTCACCAAATGGCCGAGAAGAGTGTCCCAACGTAAATTCAAAAAGGCGAGTTCCCAATCCTATACCTCTCTAGTAGAGGCTTGCTCCTATAACTTTAAGTCCTTTTGGAAGAATAATGATGAATTCTATTTTGGTTACATTACATCACACATCCCCTAGACTACAGAGTCCTGACCTCCACTGTTGGAGATGGTCCTTCCAGAATTATCAGAAGAATTTAGCCGACACTTGCCACGCTGGCCAGACAGGTTGGCGAGGGTCTGATTTCAATTTTATATCACAAATTAATTAAATCATAATATTTTTTAAATAATTTAAATTAATAAATATTATTGGGACACAACAAAATTTATTAATTTAAATTATTGTATATAATACTAGCTCTTAAGTCCGTGGATTTAGACTCGGAGGTACCGGGTTCGATTCCTGGTCGGGACACAAAAATATTAATGTAAATAAGTACATTTAATTAATATTTAATTTATTTATGATATTTCTCGAGTTTGGTACGCTGGAGACATCGACGAGCTTGCCACTTGTCATGATTGGTCTATCGTAAAGTTAGCTAAATGTAAATCCGCTTATTTATAAGCGTGGTTTCTGACCACTCCGAAAGGGAAACGGTCGCGATGATACGTTTTTTTTTTTACTAATTCCTGAAACACAGTCCACTGACTATTTTTGTCACTATGTACAATTTATTATATGCCTTAACCTATGTAACAACTAAATTATGATGTATATTTATTTTGCCATAAACATTTTATTATTATTATTATTATTAGTTGCTTATGAAGATGTGGTAAAACTGCAAACGATTGTAAAAAACCGCCTTAAGCAAATCAAAGATGCTATAAACAGAACACAAACAAAAGTCAATTTGCGGCGCAGATAGCAAACATCGAAAGCGCGGGGCAGTTCGGTTTCAGGTACGTTCGAGCCACTCTTGGATTCTCTCCGTGTGCATGCCTGTAGAGTAATCGTGTTTCCGTGTGAAATTGAGTCTGCAAGTTTCGGCGTGACGCGTTATCGGATTTGTTCCGCGACGCGCCTTGCATTCGGCTCCCCGGGCCTGGATACTGGAAAATTGCACCGTATGTGCACACAGACCATTCTCGGCTTTAAACGTGACTCACGTTGTTGCCATTCTGCCTTAATAGACATTTATTATCTAACTACGAGTATACACTGTTTAAAATATATCTTCCATTTTGGGCTGTTTATGTACTACGTAGTTACATAATGATAAAATAAATTAAATTGTAGTTTCAATACTGTTATTAAGTTGCGGCTTTTCCAACCTCTTTGGGCAAAATTTGACCTCCTTTCTGATTGACAACTTTAGACGACATTATTTTATGACAAAATTACTTTAAAGGAGAATGCACATTTGTTTTAACAAATGGTCCCAACAAAATCGTCGTATGCAAGGTGATTTTTTTTTTATTTGATAGATAATTTATTGTTTTCATAATCAGTAATTAGTTTTATTTATTTTATCTTAGATTAAGGATAATTTGAAATTATCATTTTTTTCTGTTTGTCCAATTTGTTCCAATGAATCAACTGCATTATTTATTATTTTTGTTTTTCCTTGATGTTATTTTAGTTTTTACCTGTATTAAGTATTAATGTTAATTTATATTTTTCCTCGAATAAACGTTTTTACCTTAAATGTTAGGAAAAATATTTGTTTTCTTAAAATATCTAATTACAGACTTAATAATAATAATTATCATAAATTAAATAAATAATTGAGTTCCGATATCGATGAAAAAGAAGACGCAATTAATAAATATTACCCCAACAATATTTCAAGCGATGTTATTTTTAAGTAAATATCACCATGGCTAGATTATAATATTAGTTCTTCTTGAAAGTAAAAATTGGCATTTGGCATCATTGCAAATGGCACATACTTTCAACGATAACAACAAACAGTCGGTAGTTGGACCGATGGTGGTAATTTGCCCAGTCTCCTGGGGCGGGGAAGTATACCTAGAAGAAGTAAGTAAATATGTTAGGGACTGAAGTCGGACATAAGTGTCTGATTCCATTTGCTGACATTCATGGACCATGCGCGCCACTTACGATCAGGTGGACGCAAGGTCACATGTCGTGCTAGTATAAAAAAAAAATTAAAAATTCATTGTTAATATAAACCCAGTAAATTGTATTGTAACCTGCCTTTGCTGTCACAAGGATTATCCAACACCTGTACGGTTGGATGTAGTTGCTTTTTTACAGATTTCTTTTCTATTGAAATGCATCAAACTTTCTTTATATTTACCATATGAATTACATATTTATATATGTATAGCTGTATTAGCCTAGGCTAGACATCTTAGTGTTTTCTCGGAACTTGAAAAAAGTTATCCTTATTCAACTTACCGTTCCGTGGGAATCAAATATTCCAAAAGACCACAACATGAAGTCGAATAAATATTATGATCTCACAGAAGAAATGATCAGGAACGGGTTCAAGACTCAGCTTACGCAGTGAAAGTTGGTGCGAGAGGAGTTCCAGCAAAATCTTTGCATCACTTACTGAAATAATTGGGCCTAAGCAGGTCTGCCGTCAATACATTTATGGAACGAGCTTCCAAGACGGCATTAACGGAATCATACAGTATTTGGTTGGGTAGGGAGAGAAGTAGAATGGTGGATGGTGAGCGTATTATCGCGCAATAAAAAAAAGGAGGCCTCCTTTTCTTAAACCAGCCTATTGTCGGTCGCAAGCCCGAGACACCATTCTTCTTATCTCTTACCCACACACGATGGACCCGGCACCCGCACGGTGAATCCATGGAATGCTTAGAAATTTGTCTTCATAACTAAATACTTTTCTACGCGTGACATTTTCACGCAATTGACTCTAACACTGGTATTATGTTTGTAATCGAAATACTTATAAAATACTCTCTCGGTCCGAGCTCCCGGTTCTCTTTTTTTTCAAACTCGACTATGTCATTGTCATTTTCATAACATTCTCCATTAAAATTAAAATAAAAATCCGAAACCTACGCGTACTCGTTACAGTATCCACACGTTTCGGGATCAGGCTCGAATTGCGTCTTTCCCAGTCAAGCCGGCATAGTGGGGACCTCGTGCCCCACTTACCATCAGATGAAAGCCAGGTGACATAATTTATTTTATTTATTTATTTATTTTTAGGAAAATTTACAGCCTCTACAATAATACAATAGAAATATAGCAACTTAAAGCCTTACAAATTTTCACTGATAGCATTAAGTTAGTAGTAAACACAGCAGACAAAACGTGTTAAAATAATACAATTTAAATACAAAGCCACCACCAATACAATTAAGAGAACAATTAAAGACTTAACCAGTATAACTATTAAACAAAAACAAACAATTCCATCGAGAAAAAAATAAAAAAAATAATAATAATAAAATTTACAAATAATATCAAAAATATGGTTGTATAATTCCTGAAGACGCAAAGACACAAAACCAGCGAAACACAATCAGTAGTGAAGTAGACCTATCCAAACTTGATGTTAAATATAGTAAATATAGTAAACTGCCACACAAAGCAAACAGTGTAATTTGCGTTGTCGAACCTACTCAAGATGCTCATCACAGTACTGGGCAGTCATCAATCGTCTAAGAATCATCGGAGAGGTATCAAACAGGTCAACATCATGTACGCGTTCCACTAAGTGGTTAAAACTTTTGCATGCACGCTGGAAATAGGAGTTATTTCTGTAATTACTCGATGTGTAAGAAACACCAAGCAAACGGGGACATCTCGTTCTATACGTAGGGGTAAGGAGTTTCAGTTTAGACAAGAGTTCAGGGCAATCAACCGAGCCGTTGGCTACTTTAAGAAGATATGAGATGTCAGAAATGTTTCGACGTGTTTCAAGTGGAAGCAAATGAAAGCGAATACAACGGCGGTTGTAGTCAGCATCGTACGTTTTGGCTCTGTACTGAATGTAACGTAAAAATTTTCGCTGGATAGCCTCAATACGTTTTTTATAAAAAGTATATTGATGGTTCCAGATTTGGCTTGCATATTCCAAGTGACTGCGAACAAACGAGCAATAAAGTATTTTGGTTGCTTTGATACTTTTAAAGTCACTGGTGGACCTTAGCACAAATCCGAGCATAATAGAATGGTTTTTTTTTATATTTATACTTAAAGTAAAGTCTGTAAATTTTCGCGAGAATAAATAAACTAAGTTGTCTGGTCAGCTTAAATGTCCAAAAAAGTAAATAAAAAATAGTGCTTTTCAGCAGGAATGCGGTGTCGACGATCTCGCGTTCACCTGTTCGTATTCAACTGCAAATTTAATCAGCGGCGCATGCAGCTTGATAGCGGAAATGCAACGAATTTCCCGCACCCACCTCCCGTGCACTTTTGAAATCATCCGCTCTTCACATCGGGTTCTAAAGATGCTGCTACACTACTCACATTATATACGGCTTTGACGTAAATTCAGCATTGCTATAATCGTGTTAGCACAAGACTAAAATATACTACGTGTAATTGCAAAAAGAGCAAAAAGTTATTTTAGGCTACAAAAGGCTAGAACCCCTTTTTTTAAATAAATAAGGTAACTTTTTTTAAATAAATAAGGTAACTTTTTTTAAAAGATAAAATACAATATCCGAAAAACAAAACACTACTGTATGGTGAATAAGGCCGCGTCTGAAAATCACAATATCTATCCTGATAAATTCCAAAAGGTGAGGGAGTGACATGGTCACACGCCGACCGGGTGGCGTGGGGCGACAACCTCGCTCGAATCTTAAGGCTCTTTTTTTACATAAGGTCCGCGAGAACATCGATCTTTCGCTACCTACGAGTACATGATTAGGCTCGGTACGAGTGGCGATGTTTTTAGGATAACTTTTCTGTTCCGTAACTTAAGATTTAATTACGATATTTTTTAAAAAAAACAACGTACGTTCCATATTTTTATTCTAGATTATAATATAAAAATATTTGATCTTTAATAAATTGCACGTGGTATATTATGTAAGTAGATATATCAAAAGTACATTGTCAATGATTTAATAAGATAATAAATTAGTAAAAATAAAAAAAAATTATAAAAAAATACAAAAACCGACTTCAAAACTAAACCTAATATAATTATTGATACTTGTATATTTATTTAGTATTTATAAATAGTTATTTTTACAGATTAATTAAATATTTTTTGTGAAATGTACAGAATTTAGGCTAATCAACTCTGCTCTTGTAATAATGGGACAAAGATACCTTTCATTTAAAGAAATTGCTTCTTTTTTAAATTGTTATTGTTGGATAATATGTCCATGGAGAATAAAATGTCAACCACCAATACAAATGTTTTAGTTTCATACCATATTTGAAATCTATGGATAGTAATACGTATTCTTAATTTTATTCGTTTTTTTTTACATTTATTTAAAAAGTAATACACAGTTTATTTTAGTGTATGAATAATATACTACTAATTGCTTTTCTACTAATTGCTGTTTAACTTCACTATCTGACGTTACCTATTTATATAATCTGTGGTTTACGTCGTTGGTAACATACTTAACAATTTGTTTATTTAAATGTTATTATATATAGTGTGTTACTGTTTGTGAACCTAAATAAATAAAATAAAAAAAATATAAGTATATAATTAGCAAACTTTAGTTATTGTTAAAAAACCAGAATAAAAGTCCTAAGATTTATTACTATTATATTACCTCTGCAGAGTCAGCTGCTCGCCTTAAACACGACAAATACGCATATATCTTCATTAATTACTACTTCATTCCATTTGCAGTCGAAACGATGGGTTCGTGGCCCGAGGAGGCTCTGGCGTTCTTTCCTGAGCTTGGGGAAAAACTTCGCTTGGCGACTGGTGACCCTTTAGTGGTCCTTGGCACACTACGCCCATCTGACCGTTATAATTTAAGTTTTTTTTTTTTTTTTTTTGTAGTTTAGTTTTTTATTTTGTCTACTTAATGTTAGGTTTTGTTTTTAATCATTCATCATCAGCATGTGTCTCTCCATTGCTGGATATAGGCCTCCCCCAAGGCTCGCCACTGCACGCGGTTTTTTGCAACCCTCATCCAATCCCACCAGTGTCGTCCCACTCTGTGTCGTCCCGTACGTGATCTCCACTCCAGAACCCGTTTGCTCCATCGGTCGTCGGTTTTTTGGCAGATGTGTCCGGCCCATTGCCACTTCAGGTTGCTAATTTTGAATGCTATGTCAGTAACTTTGGTTCTCCGACGAATTTTAACGTTTCAAATTCTATCCATTAGAGAAATACCAAGCATAGCTCTCGGAGCGACCTTGAATTTGTAAACCAGACCCACTGTCAGTGTCCACGTCTCTGCTCCGTACGACATTACGGGGAGGACGCACTGGTTGAAGACTTTTGTCATTTAATTGTAATCATTTAATATTGTAACTCTTTTATACTGTTTGTATATTACTTTTTATATATATATATATTTCCAGACAGGTCACACAGCGCCATCTAGAAACTAGATGGTTGATAAACTACATATTATACTTTTTTTTTTTGTAAATATATACATATAAACACCCAGACCTAGACAAATTATACAATGTACAACTTGCCCCCGGTGGGAATCGAACCCACGACCTCCCGAGTTCACGACAACTTTTGTTACCACTAGACCACGGAGGCGGTCATATGACATTTATCATTATATTGTTTCAGTGTAATCTAAAAGAATTTATCTCAACTAAACCAACTTGTATATGCTAAAACAGTCCGTGTGACTGAGCCTTTAAAATCATCCGTTCTTCACGTCGTGTTTTAAAGTGTTTTATTTGCAACCATCTGCCACGATTACAACAATCATTTTGTCTGTGTTTTTGGCTTGCGTCGAAAATTTGCTGTTGCTGCTAACTGAACTAGTAAAGTAAAATATAGTGAAAGGTGTTTTTAAAAAAAAAATGTTGTATTTTGTTTTATATGTAGATATGTAGTTGCAATACTTATAGGGTCTTGCTGCCTTTGTGGTCTAGCGGTTAAGTCCGTGGATTTAGACTCGAAGGTACCGGGTTCGATTTCTGGTCGGGACACAAAAATATTTATTAATGTAAATAAATACATTTAATTAATATTCAATTTATTAGTGATATTTCTCGAGTTTGGTACGCTGGAGACATCGACGCCACTTGTCATGATTGGCCTATAGTAAAGTTTGTCTATATGTAAATCCTCTTCTTTATAAGCGTGGTTTCTGACCACCCCGAAAGGGAAACGGTCGTGATGATACTTCACTTTTTTTACTTATAGGGTAGAAACGTTAGTCAAAGTGAACTCTCGAATCCCTGAGCATCGTCGAGATATGGTTTCTCTGAGCGTGTTCTACCTTCTGACAAGCTCTATAACCCTCTCCATTCTGCAATTGAACCACACACACAGGTCAAAATATGTACTCACATACCGTAGTCACAATCGCTACGCGTAAGTATAAATTTAAGGTCTTACACCTGTCGCACGATAAAGATGTGGAATACTCTTCCAGTCTCTGTGTTTCCACTCTCCTATAAGTTGGAGTCCTTCAAATGAAGTGTATTTAGTATGTAATATTGTTATGAATGTATTAGGCTGTTAAGGATAACTTAATTGATTAAAAAACATTAGGCGTTCAATCTTATATGGTTGAATATCTGATGTCCACCATCTCTTCAAAGCTTAAATGTTACAACATACATACTCTATACGATTTTCATGATTTTTCTGGGCATTAAACTTTTTGGTGTCCTTGACTGATGTTTTTTTTAAATAATTATTATTCATCTCGCCACTTCTCACGATCTTCTGGACTCTCATCCAACCCCCACTAGCGACCTACCTCAGATTATCTGTCCATCTGGTGGGGGGGTCGTCCCACTCTGCATCTTCCAGTACAGTAGTCTCCACTGCAGAACCCTTTTACTCCATCGTACGTCGGTCCACTAGTGTCCAGCCCATTGCTAATTTTGAAAGCTATATCGTTGTCAACGTTTCTGACTTTATCCTTAAGAGAAATTTCGAGCACTGGTTGAAAACTGTTGTCTTCAAACACTGTGGTATATTCGATAGGAAGATGTGACGTAACATCCCAAATGCCGCCCGTATGGGTTGCTGAATGCGTCTGTGGGCTTCTTTGCTGAAGTTGCCTATGCCTAATTGGATGGTCTGTCCAAGGTCGACGTATTTTTGCACAACTTCTAAAGTGGCGTTTCCCATGCAGATTCCATACAGTCTTGGTATGACATGCTCGTTAAACATGACTTTTGCCTTGTTCAAGTTCACACCGAGACCAACCTGGGATGCCACATTTAAGCCGTTCAGCAACCTGCTAAGATCCTCTAGCGAGCTAGCCACTATGTCTATGTCATCTACGAATCGGATGTGCGATTTATTAATAGATTGATAAATAATATATAAAAAACACTGTCACAATTGTTAACAGCGCGCAAAAACTATATTGAATGTAGTTTGACAATTTAGGCGTGTTTTTGCCACAATTCGTTGAGATAGTATTTGTTTCAATGTTAACTCTCGGCGAAGGTGTGCTGTGTTTCGATATAAAAGTTACAATTTAATTATATGCATAGTTTTAATAACGAGATATACATACGAATATAGTGTTAATAGTTGCTACTGCAGCACACAGTTGCCGAGAGGCTGGTTACAGTAAAACAATGTTTGATGAGGATGAGAATGCACTGTGTTATTAATTTATGTAAGTACTCGTATTTATTTTTATTTATTTTTTATTTATTTATATATTTATCGCCATAGGATCCTATCGGAACACTCGGTTAAGTCAATTTTTCTAAATAACAATGCTAAACAAAATACCTGGCCAGATATGGTGATACAGTATGGCAAGGAACAGCTCCAATTTCCATTATTATTATTTTATTATTACTTCCATTTCTAAGCCCAATAATTATTATAATATATAATAATTTAGGTCTAGTGGCTGTAAAGGTACCTCGTCGGGTATTTTAATAAATAGTAGTAAAAAACTATATTCGTATTTAGATATGTCAATAAACTATAACTAAAAATAAATATATATATATGTAAAAAATGACAATATAATTAATATATATATTTGGGGTTGAAACAATGGAGGTATATCTCTTGATAGCCACAAATTCATAAAAGAGCTGGGTAAACGAATTTTCCAAGAGTGTGGCGATCCCAAATGCCATAACTACCTAAAACAGAATATGTCAATTATAATTCAACGAGGAAATGCGGCGAGCGTTTTAGGTACCCTCCCTGGTGGTAAGCCCTTAGTTTATTTTGTAGAATAGCTTTAATTTCATAGGTATTTTTAGTTTTAGTTCTATTTATAATTAGTTTTATAATCAATTTTATTTTAATATTTTTGTATCTAAGTACCTACTTCGAATAAATATTAATAAAATTAATATATAAGATGTTACAAATTCCTAAAAAAGCTATAAATTAAATCCGCTGTAAAGGCTTCGTCAATCACCTAATTTAAATAATATTGTAGTATAATTATACCTAATTTACATAGTATAGTTTTATTGTGTAATGCGAGAAAAACCAAGGTACTAGTGTTTGAAAGAAGAAGGATGACAACCGTGACGATAAAGATTGATGATGAAACTCTAGAACAAGTAAATGAAATTATATATCTGGGCAGTGTTTTCACTGCGGATGGGAAGTACGATAAGGACGTTGAAAGAAGAGTGAACGCGGGAAATAGTGTTAACGGTGCCCTGGGGTCACTGATCGGCAGTCGAAATGTCAGTGACAAAGCTCGGCTCGCCATACACAATGCCATGTTGGTACCAACACTGATGTATGGAAGCGAGACGTGGATACGTCAGAATACGCATGAGAGTAGGGTTAATGCAGTAGAAATGCGGTCGTTGCGGCGGATATGTGGCGTCACTTTGGCGGACCGCATACGTAACGTCGAAATACGGAAAAGGGTTGGTATGAAGGAAAGCATAGGGACAAAAATAAGGAAAGGCATGCTACGATGGTTCGGGCATGTTGAAAGGATGAGCGATGAAAGATTGACGAACCAGATATATAATGCGAAAGTTGTGGGTAAAAGAGGCCCTGGCAGACCGAGACTCACATATCACGATCAAATAAATAAAACACTGACTGAAGGTGCATTAAAAAGTCTTCGTAACCAAAGGGCATGTATGAAGAGGTTAATGAATGTCGACGAAGCGAAAGAAGTATGTCGTGATCGTGTCAAATGGCGCTCAATTGTCTCTGCCTACCCCGCAAGGGATCTGGCGTGAAGATATGTATGTATGTATGTATGTGTAATGTGTAACGTAAAATAGGCAAACTGCCTTCTGGAACCCTGAATTTCTTTTCCAGAAAGCAGTGCTCACTAACTGAAGTTATTTGATTATGATCCAATGAACGTCATTTTATTATTTTATTAATATTACAAAAGCCCAATCCTTATAAAATCAACGAAACGGCTGCAATAAATGCAATACTCATAAACAAAAGCCTTCTCTATATCTGGAAACTATCCGTGAAACATAAGTCATAAATTTTGATAGCAATAGCGCGAAAAATAGTTTTCAGTGTCAATTGTTTACTTTTGTTCCAGAACAAGTATTATAGCGAGCGAGCTCCGGCGGGAAAGTTTTAGCTCTATACAGGTAGTTATGTAGTGGAGATTTTTCACCCTGTATAGCTTTAACTTTAGACAAGTATTATCATCACGACCATCCTTTTACTTAGCAAAGTTTAGTATAGGCCTATCATGACAAGTTACTATAATTAAATTATTTATATACTAATACTACAGACCGCCTCCGTGGTCTAGTGGTAACAAACGTTGCCGTGAAATCGGGAGGTCGTGGGTTCGATTCCCACCGGGGGCAAGTTGTACATTGTATAATTTGTCTCGGTCTGGGTGTTTATATGTATAATATGTATATATTTTCAAAAATAAAAAAAAGTATAATATGTAGTTTATCAACCATCTAGTTTCCGTAACACAAGCCTCGTAGCTTACCACGGAAATTAGATGGCGCTGTGTGACCTGTCTGGAAATATTTATTATTTATTTATTTATATATAATACATGTTATATATTTAATAATACATATCTATAATATATACAGGATTTATTAAATGATGAAAAAAAAATGAAAATAAAACACATACTAAAGATATTAGAGTGAAAGTTGCAACAAGAGTAAGAACAAGGATCAATTTTAACACATAAGTAATCGTCAGTTATTTTGAGTAGATCACAACTAAGAATAGAGAACAGGTATGCCGCTACAGTAGCTGTTGGTATGTCAAAAGAGAGATTTTATATTTATTTTAAAAGCAACCGCCGACTGCACGTGCAGTGGTGGAGGTAGGTTGTAAAAGAAGAAGATACCCTGAAGAAACTTTTTGTTGCTGGCAAGGTGGAAGGAAAGAGACCGAGAGGCCGAAGTTTGTGAAGTGAAGTGAATTGGTCGAACCAAATCCGCTCCACCACTAATACTAGCGTCCATGATGCTGCTGAAGACAGGAACGGGTGGCGTGCTATCATGAAGTCGCACATCAATTCTTCGGGAGATCACGACCCTCGGAAATGAGGAAACAAGACGCAAGGACGAAGATAATACAAAGTCACCCAGCATTTTTAAAATGTCTGTAATTTTATTTTCTAGGAATTCTTTGGGATGATTCCGCCAAGTACCTCACAGATGCTCTCAATGTCCTACAGAGGCGAGCTGTTCGAATTGTGGACGATGCCACTATATCTGGAACTCTCGAATCCCTGCAGCTTCGCCGAGATGTGGCTTTTACTATGGTAAGTGCTCTGAAGAACTCTACAACCTAATCCCTCCATTCCGCAACCGACCCACACGCACAGGTCAGAATATGCACCCACATACCGTAGTCACCATCCCTTCGCGTACGTATAAATTTGGGGATTCATACAGCTGTCATACGATAAAGATGTGAAATGCTCTGTGTTTCCACTTTCCTATAACTTGGAGTTCTTCAAGCGAAGTGTGAAAAAGGATCTAGTCAAGCCGGTATAGTGTTAGGGACTGATGGCAGTTATGAGTGTCTGACTTCAGTTGCTAATTCATGGTACTTGCTCGCCACTTACCATCAGGTGGGCCCAAGGTCACATATCGTGCTAGTATAAAAAAATAAAAAGTTTAATAAACTATATTTATTAAAAGTCAAATTGAATGAGTGTACATGAAAAAGCTAAAAAAAAATTTGATAGTGCGAACGAGAGTTACAAAAACGTTAAATATAGATGAGAGTTCCTAGTGTCGCAGTATAGAACATTCAATCACAGTTTGTAATATCGCGTCGTGGATCGATTAAGTGGTCCTCAGAGAGGTCGACCTGCCCCTTAATCTGCTGAGTGCCTATTGAGAGCTTATGAACGTCAATACCCTGCATCGCTGCACTCCAGCGAGCTCCGCGCTGACAATCAAGCATCTACTATAACCATCGTAGACAGGGTGGCTATGAGTTCTGATTTAATTTTATAAAACTTTTTGATTGATGGATTAAAAATTAAACTTAAATATTTTTTAATTGAAGAAAAAAGAAAAATAAAACCTATTATATATAAAGATAAAAAACTTAAAAATACCGAAAAAAAAAATAAAAAATAAAGAAAAAATAAAAAACCGTATTCATAACGTATATATATTATTTTAGCATTACAAAGCAAGAGCCTTAAAGGCCAATCAACAAAATTATTAATACTTATATTATTCGATATATATATATATATTCGATATTAACAAGCAGTTATTTTTGTCAGTCGATTTTTGCCACAATTATATACCCACAACTTTCCTATTGTATATCAGGTTCGTTAATCTTTCGGGGTGGTCAGAAACCACGCTTATAAAGAAGCGGATTTACATTTAGCCAAACTTTACTATAGGCCAATCATGACAAGTGGTAAGCTCGTCGATGTCTCCAGCGTACCAAACTCGAGAAATATCACAAATAAATTAAATATTAATTAAATGTATTTATTTACATTAATAATTATTTTTGTGTCCCGACCAGTGAATCAAACCCGGTACATCCCAGTCTAAATCCACGGACTTAACCGTTAGACCACGAACCACGAAAATAAAAATCTAAAAATAAAAATAAAAACTAATAAATGTATAAATTAACATTAATAATAAACATATTAATATATAAATAAAACAACATTATATTAAAATTAAATAAAATAAATATTGGGGTTTCCTTAAAAGTAACACACACAATACCGCGGCACAAACTTCTAGTTCGCGATCCATTCTATTAATATCAGTTTAGAAGAAGGCATTGGAGGGTTCTAAGTTAATGAAATTGTTTGGATTTGTCAGATAAACTCGCAATTCTATCATGTAGACAGTGCTTAATATCTGGACGTGATAAGCTGTGATCGTGGTCACCTGCCAATAATACGAAGTAATATCGCAATAACTAATTAATCAATCGAGATTATCGGCTTCGAAGATATTGGTTCACGTTACGTTATTAATGCAACAACAATAGACATATATATTAGACAAGTACGCCAAAAAAATAATCATCGTCACCATCACCTTACCTCTGCACTATATCTGGAACTCTCGAATACTATACACTCCCGAATCCCTGCAGCTTCGCCGAGATGTGGCTTCTCTGAACGTGTTCTACCGGCTATACTATGGTCAGTGCTCTAAAGAACTCTATAACCTAATCCCTCCTTCTCCATTCCTCAAGCGAACCACACGCACAGGTCAGAATATGCACCCACATACCGTAGTCACCATCCCTTCGCGTACGTATAAATTTGGGGACTCATACATCTTTATTCGCACGATAAAGATGTGGAATGCTGTTCCAGCCTCTGTGTTTCGAGCGACAAGCGAAGTGTGAAAAAACATCTAGTTAAGCCGGCATAGTGTTAGGGACTGATGTCAGTCATGAGTGTCTGACTTCAGTTGCTAACATTCATGGATCTTGCGCGCCACTTACCATCAGGTGGGCCCAAGGTCACATGTCGTGCTAGTATAAAAAAAAAAAACTGTTGGATGAAGGCGGTGTAGTTCAAGGCCCGCCGTTTCACACGATCTTCTGCCACCGTCATCCAGCCCACACCAGCGACCTATTGCAGGTCATTCATCCGTCTAGCGGGGATTAGTAACCAGAATTCCAGGATTCCGTGTCCGGCTCATTGCCACAAATTACAAATTTTAAAAGCTAAGTCAAAAACTTTGTTTTTTTTTTTAATTATGAATTAATAAAATATGCGGCGTCACTGTGACATGCTGCGTTACTACGAAATATGCAAAAAGGTAGGTATGAATGAAGGCTATTGGACAAAAATAAGGAAATGCATGCTCTGATGATGATGAGAACAATTACTTTCAAGGTACCCAAATTTTGCAGTGCAAAATAAAAATTGAATTGTCTTAATATTTATTTGTTCTTTCCCTTATATGAATGTCTTTGGCAACAACTTAATGTTTGCTTTGATGCTGGTGCAGCGCACACTTACCGCTAGCACTATGTGCAAATATTGTTATTAGAATCAACCAGTAATTACTTTTCAAGTGTAACTTAGCGTGGGATATTTAGTGAGGATCTTGAAGCTGAAATTTAATACTATATGTCGGTTAATTAAGATTAACGCGCTTTATTACAAGATTATGTTTATTTAAGCAGAAATTAATCTTAATTTTTTTTTTTTATTATTTTATTAAAATACTTTATTGCACTTAAGTATGTACAAAGGCGAACTTAAACGATTTTTTTTTAAGAGTGTGGCGATCCCAAATGCCATAACTACCAAAAAAAAATATTTTCATTATAATTCAACGAGGAAATGCGGCGAGCGTTTTAGGTACCCTCCCTGGTTTATTTTGTAGAATAGTTTTAATTTCATAGGTATTTTTAGTTTAGTTTTATTTATAATTAGTTTTTTAGTCTATTTTATTTCAATATTTTTGTATCTACTTCGAATAAATAAATAATTGTATTATTACCTTATTTTAAAATTTAATAAACTACATAAATTGTCATGATTGGCCTATAGTAAAGTTGGCTAAATGTGAATCCGCTTATTTATATATTCACACCGGAAGGGAAACGGTCGTGATGATACTTTACTTTTTTACATAAATAGTATGTATACATACATAGACTACTTAAGAAAAACAATATATTTTAAATTTATATATATATAAATTTAAAATATATTGTTTACTAGAACTCGGGAGGCCGTGGGTTCGATTCCCACCGGGGGCAAGTTGTGCATTGTATAATTTGTCTCGGTCTGGGTGTTTATATGTATAATATGTATATAATTACAAAAAAATAAGTATAATATGTAGTTTATCAACCATCTAGTTTCCGTAACACAAGCCTCGTAGCTTACCACAGAAAAAGTCTAGATGGCGCTGTGTGACCTGTCTGGAAATATTTATATATATAAAAAAAAAATATCTGTTAAAAATTAGTGTCAAACTATAACGCTTCTAGGTTTGTTATATTTAAAACTTGTTTCTTATATTTATGTCCTCTGTTATTAAATATGTCAACGTCAGGATTGTTTTTGGAAATGTCATTATACAGGCGACACATTCGCACGAGCGGGTTAAAGTATGATGTGTTATTTCGCTAAGTGTTCAAAACAAAAGTGTCGGTATGATGTCTAAGATTTCTTCTGGTGTTCAACTTGTTGTGATAAGTTGTTGGGTTGTTGAGTGATAATTTTGTTGTTGGGTGTTGTCAATAGTTTACCTTAAATAAATAAATAAATAATTCGAGTACCACCGTTCCTTAATAAGGAGTATTTAAGTTTGTTTCAGTCGTATTAGCGGAGCCTGCTACAACATTGAATTAGATGCACACGACTGAGCTAGCTTCTATAAAATTAACAATTCTTATCACTGTTGCCGCTCGTAAAAAGCGACAGCGTGGAGCGACGTCCTGTCGTATAGCCGAGCGATAACGAACGTCACACACGTAAATGTCACTATGTCAAAATAGCACATGAAAAAAAAAACACCCAAAACAGTTCTATATTTTATTCTATTCAGTCTAAAGCGAGAAAAAGTGCAAAACTATATATAACCAATCACATGCAGGAGAACTTCACTGTCGACATATTTTTCATATGTTTTTTTGTGTAACTACATTTTATTTTGAGACCTATAGTAAAAAAAAATATGTTTAAAAAAACTTTTAAAAAAGTAAGGGCATACAAGATTACGTGATATCTAAAGTTAGTATAAAAACGAACAGCTTTAATATAAGTAATTCAGTCAGAAGACAAAATTCTAAGTATTCCATGGATTTACAGACGGTAAGAGATAAGAAGAATGATGTCTCGGGCTTGCGACCGACAATGGGCCTGGTTACAAGGAGGCCTCCTTTTGTGTTTTATTACGCAACAAGACGCTCACCATCCACCATTTTACTGCTCTCCCTACCCAACCAAATACTGTATGATTCCGTAAATGCCGTCTTGGAAGTTATTTCCATAACGTGTGTATACACTCTACAGGGTTTATCGGCACGAACGGTGGATACTTTCCCGCCACGACAGACTGAGCAAATTACCACCATCAGTCCGCCTACCACCTATTTGTTGTTCTCATTGAAAGTATGTGCCATTTGCTGTCAAAGGCCAAATTTGATTTGCAAGAAGAACTAATATTGTAAGATTTTATTTTTATTATTATTATTACAGCCCCTAGAACACAGCGTCCTAGACCTCCACTGCTTGAGATGGGCCTTCCAGAACTGGAAAATTTAGCCTACACTCACCACGCTGGCCAGACGGCTTGGCGAGGAGTAAGCTAAGAATTATTGTAAGATTGCTATGCTGATATTTATACAAAAATAACACCGTTTTTGTCCCCATGGTCGACTGTCAGAGAATGTCTAAAGAAGCTTCGCCTTTTGTACATTGTTCAATAGAGTTTTTAAATAATTAAAAAATCTAAACAGGCATAGGCTGATGACAATATCTACATATGTGACAGTCTTAATACGCGAACAGACGGCAGTACGTCGCACCCGCGCCGTAAAATCTCACTATCGCGTGACTCGATAAAAAAGAACTTTGACAGCCCAGAAAGGACTCGAAATAAAAAAAAAACCAGCTTCCACTGTGGGAACATAAAAACTGCATTTTTACGATTGTACCGCTATAAAACTGGGTTCGTTTTGCTAAGTGCGGGCGCGTCGCTAAATGATCACCTCAGCTTTATACTGCCAGCAATAATGTCCGTGAAAAAACCTCAATATAAAATTGACAGGTGACTTTTTTATCTATTGTTGTGTTCTCTTCTCCCGATGTATGATGAATGAGGTGATAGGGAAGGCAAAGGGTCTAGCCCATACAGCCAAGTCTGACGTAATATATCTTTATTTTTTATGAGTTAACGAGGTTATCATTAAATTCCAGATGCTGCAGAATTTGATGCTTTTCTTGGAGTCACTCGCGGCATTATAGCTCAAACACGTCGGGTGAAATATGGGAATCCACGGCGCCGTAAAACCGCAAAAAATAAACTGCAACTTGTGCCCCATATTTAAAGTCCAATTTATTGTTTTCCATAATTATTTACATTGTAGCACATTATTAGACAAAACAACACCACTTTTGACTAACAATAACAACAGTAAATTTTTCTAGAAAACAAATACTTGCACTTGACATATCTGCGCAAAATGGCGCAAAGGACCTCCGTTTTTCATCTATTTATTCACAAAATATATAATATGCTTATGTATAACACTATGGTCCAGATTAATAGTCGTTGCTCCGTCTTGCGCTCGGCACCCTATCTCTGGAGGAAACCTTAGGGTGCGGAGCGGGACCTGACACACTTGCTACCACTGCAATGTCCTTCTAAGGAAGGGACGACCACCCAAGACTCCACACCATGAGAACCTAAACACTAACAACCTTCGAGACATACACAATCATCAACATAACAAGTAGATACAAGGTGTCATGTCGCTGTGCAATTCTGTGAACAAATATCTCGGTTAGTTAATTTAGGTAAAAGTAATAAATACATAATAGTACCTAACTAAATGATACATTTAAAATAACTATATCATATATTTTTTTATTTATTAAAAACTTTATTGTTTAATACAAAAGTCGTATGTAATGCCGCTTGGCATTTTCTTACCATCAACCTTCGGGACAAGAAATCCAAGTTTAGGCATAGCAAAATAAGAAACAAAAAAAAAAAACAAAAAACATATTAAATCACCTTTTAGTACTAGTTAAATTAAATATACGATAAACATCATAACAATAATAATACTTAAACTACATAAATAATTATATTCTTACATACACTACATAGACTACATAACTAATTAAAATATATACTTATATACACAATATTATACGAATCACAATACACTTACTACAACAAATAATTAATAGGTAACGTAACAAACTAAAATGTAAATATTTATGTGGAATATAACGATATGATATACATACATAAAATATAGAAGCATTGGATGTTCGGTTGTATGTAAGCCTTTCTTAAATAAAGATTTTATTAATTTATTTTTCCTGCTAGAATCTAATATTTGTAAGGTATTTGAAAGGAATACTGGAGATAAATTGAAGGAAAAGGAAGAGAACAAAATGTTAGTGTAAACACCTCGGCAATCACAATGTTTATTAAGTAAACTATGGACCTAGTCCAGATGAACGTAAGTTAAACGAACAATAAAACAAAAGGGCTTACAAAGTACTAGAAATGGCATCAAGTAATAAAATTTATTCGCGGTGGTGGCTTGGTTGTATGATCAGGAACCAAAACCCGGTAAGTCCAAGTCTAAATCCGCGGAGTTAACCGCTAGACTATAGGGGCAGTCCGTGTAAATAATGTTTTGTCAATTAATATTTTTTATTTTATTTATTTATAACCTATCATTTATTTATTTATTTGGAACTCCAACAGCATTACCAGAAAAAACAATAATAATAAATAATAATAAATATTTCCAGACAGGTCACACAGCGCCATCTAGTTTCCGTGGCAAGCTACGAGGCTTGTGTTACGGAAACTAGATGGTTGATAAACTACATATTATACTTTTTTTTTGTAAATATATACATATTATACATATAAACACCCGACCGAGACAAATTATACAATGTACAACTTGCCCCCGGTGGGAATCGAACCGACGACCTCCCGAGTTCACGACAACGTTTGTTACCACTAGACCACGGAGGCGGTCAAATGGTCAAATAAAGTTTTATAAAATACATAAAACAATGAATGGTTTTACAATTTATACATAAAAATATATATCGACAGTGAATTAAAAAGAAAGTGCTAAAATCCATGACAAAACTAAAAAGCAATTTTTTATTGTTATATATTAAAAATATATTATTATTATTAGATAAGATACAGTATTTGGTTGGGTAGGGAGAAAAGTAGAATGGTGGATGGTGAGCGTATTATCGCGCAATAAAGGAGGCCTCCTTTTCTTAAACCAGCCTATTGTCGGTCGCAAGCCCGAGACACCATTCTTCTCATCTCTTACCCACACATGATGGACCCGGCACCCGCACGGTGAATCCATGGAATGCTTAGAAATTTGTCTTCTAATCAGAATAAAGTATGTAATCATTTATACTCATCAGCCACAAACACCAAAGCATCATAAATCTATGTTTTTTTGTATGTATTTATGACACTAATTAATTTGCTTATCTTTCTACCCAACCAAACACTGTTTGATTTCAGTTCTAGCGCATTTGTAAGCTGTGCAAATAAAACGATAGCGAAACTTGTGGGTCGTGACTAGCGTGCAGTCCGAGCGGCGACTCTGAAGGAAAAAAACAAAAACAATACAAATTCCGCTATAATTCTTAAAGCTGTCAGTATCAAAAATTTACGGCTCATATTTCCGGCCAGGT
This sequence comes from Tinea semifulvella, assembly GCA_910589645.1. Classification (NCBI taxonomy): domain Eukaryota; kingdom Metazoa; phylum Arthropoda; class Insecta; order Lepidoptera; family Tineidae; genus Tinea; species Tinea semifulvella. The sequence goes on along the minus strand of OU342611.1, from coordinate 2,746,601 downwards.
ATCTTTATTTTTCTGCCGTTGAGTTAATATTAGTGCCGGTCATTCATTACAGACAAACAGTGTTGGATTGAGATGGCAACATCCCCCGTTTTCCACGGCAGGATCAGGCAAACCACCCTCTGGTAAATCATGCTCTTTTGGTACTGTTATAATAACTCAATAAGTCTTGTTTCCGTGCCTAGCCTGCCTACGTGGTCTAGCGGTTAAGTCAGTGGATTTAGACTCGGAGGTACCGGGTTCGATTCCTGATCGGGACACAAAAATATGTTTTAATGTAAATATATACATTTAATTAATATTTAATTTATTTGTGATATTTCTTGAGTTTGGTAAGCTGAAGACATCGACGAGCTTGCCACTTGTTATGATTGGCCTATAGTAAAGTTGGCTAAATGTGAATCCGCTTATTATATAAGCGTAGTTTCTGACAACCCCGGAAGGGAAACGGTCGTGATGATACTTTACTATGAAGTCTTCCTTCAAGCGGTGTTTTTTTTGTATAAATATCACCATTGAATTACAATATTAGTTTTCCTTGAAAGTAAAAATTGCTATTTGACATTATTGCAAATGGCATATACTTTCAACGAGAACAACAATTAGGTGGTGGGCGTGTTAATGACGCAGCCCAGGTCGAAGTCCACCATCATTCATTACAATATTTAGCGCGATATATAGGACCTAAATAAAAACAAGCTTAAGTTCTAACACCGCGAAACACGAAAAAAAGCCGTTATAAGTTACGTATGTAAAAAACTAGGATTGGATCAAACGGTGAAATATTATTACTTAAATAAAAATAATAGCGTACATATTAGTGCACATCGGCATATTGTCAGTAAAACAACAAACATGACCATAACTGGCAACGAACTGTCATAGACTAAATAATTCAGATACGATTGTCATAGGTTTAATTATCATATCGTTTGGCTGCATTTCATCTTCAATGGCGTTGCGTACTTCAACAAAGAAGCCGACAGACGCATTTTGGAAACAAAGATAAAATTTAAAGTCTTCAGTCAATTCGTCTGTCTGGTCTGGTCCACAAATTAAGGTCGCTTAGCGAGCTATGGGAGAGCTATGCTTGGTAATTATTTGATGGATGGAATTCGAAACGTTGATATTCGTCAGAGCAACAAAGTTAATGACATAGCATTTAAAATTAGTAAGCTGAAGTGTCAGTGGGTCGGACACATCTATCGCGGGACCGACCACCGATGGGGCAAATAGGTTCTAGAGAGGAGAGCAAGCCTTGGAGAAGGCCTACCTACATCCAGCAGTAAAGAGACACAGACTTATGATGATGATTGGCTTTATGCCCAAAATGTTATTTATTTAATGTGACTGGTAATAAAAAAATATACATTATAAATTTCTTGTAATAAATTTCCGGGCCTTACATATCACTCAATGTATTCCATACACCACATTACGGATGGAAGAGAAATAAAAATATTTCTTATTTACACATTATTATGGGCCATTGTAGGTGGAAAATGTTATACCCACACTGACCTGAAGATATCATCTATGCAACAACGTTTTATTATCTTGGTTCATCTCTTACCTAAACCTGCTAATTTGCAGCCACAAAAAAATATCCCAAATCTGTCTTAAACATTGACGAACCAAATATCAAATTATTTATTGCATAAAAACATATTAACCTAATATGTTACAACAGTAATAAATTAATATTATCATTTTTATATATTATATATAGGCTTTATGATAATGTCTTACTGATATTTAGGCTCCACAAAAGTGCCCGTTAAAGTTACATTTGATGGTGACTTTGACAGTTACACGCAAAAGCACATGGGGGATTTTGTATTAAATCTTATCTCACATTAAATTAAAATTTCACTTTTATATGATTTTAATATATCATCAGCCTGTGTCTTTCTACTGGTGGATGTGGGCCTGCTCCAAGGCTCGTCACTTCATACGATCTCCTGCCAGCCTCATCAGCGACCTTCTTCATGTTATCCGTCCATCTAGCAGGAGGTCGTCCCACTAAGTCTGTGCTTTTCAGTACATGTTGTATTCGTCGAAGCGACGACACGGGATTTTTTAGGGTTTTTTATTTCCAACATTATATGTACGTAAAAAAAATATTTTTTTAAAATAAATACACAAAATTAGTGTCCTTATATTTTCCAAAAAAATTATGATAAAATTATTTGTATGTATGTGATACATAAGTGATTTCACCTCCTTAAGTATAAACTCATAGCATCTCTACACAAAAACAAGATGATCAAAGGCGCAACCAGTTGCTAAATATTTTTTTAATTTTTTGATATAAAAAAACCGTTATCGCAAACGCAAAAACAAAAAAACGTTTGAGAAGACATTTTTTTTAAACCTTAATGCCTTTCCATTCGGATTCCAAACATTTTATTTTTATTTTTTACCTCCACCCCTTTTCTCCGATCCTGTCCATTTGAGTTATGAGGTACTATATAATCAAATATCAAGAGTCATACGGTTGCTTTTTCCAGACTAAAATTACGCACTATCATATAATTATGTCAAACGGAAATAAATGATTAGAGTTTTTTAAATATAAAAATAGTATATAAAAAAATAACATTCTCGGGGGGCAGAAGTTTGAAAACTCTTGTCTGGCGCGAGAGAGAAAAATTCGCCACTCCGTCTTCCAAACTAAAGCCCAGCTCACACGGAGCAAAGCTGTTTGCGATCTATTTATTGCTCGAGAGTTGTGATGGGGTCTAAAATACCAATACAAGCGCTAACTATAAATATAAACCTTTGCTCTTCTCGGCAAAGACAGAATCGAACATAAATTAAAAATCCTATGAAGGTACAAAAAATCTGATTAAAACTATCCAAATTTACATATGCATTAAAACAACTAAAAATAACTACAAATATAAATACAGCCATCACCGCATACTATGCATATACATATTTATTTATTTAAACTTACAAATTACAAAGGCTAAACAAATGCCGCTAAACATTTAGTATATATATATATATATGTGTGTATACATACATACGCATGGTTAAAATATGGATTAATTGTTTAGGGTAATTCCACAGATGTACAAAATGTTTTTATTTTACAAAAGAAATGTGTGCGCTACTACAGACAAAGTTCATTCTTTTGGAGGTCATTAATAGTAACTGTTCAGAGCTTGATTTATTTACCGTGAAGCCATCGGTTGCTCGTAGGTACTTGACCAGATCTTTCTGTACTGACCATATGTTTAATAATCTGTTTAGTTTGTATAATATTTGTTTATGTTAAAAAATATATAAACTGCCTCCGTAGTCTAGCGGTTAAGTCCGTGGATTTAGACTTGGAGGTACCGGGTTCGATTCCTGGTCGGGACACAAAAATATTTATTAATGTAAATAAAAATACATTTCATTAATATTTAATTTATTTGTGATATATCTTGAGTTTGGTACGCTGGAGACATCGATGAGCTTGCCACTTGTCATGATTGACCAATAGTAAAGTTGGCTAAATGTGAATGTAGATGTAGAAAGTGATGTAGTTCTATATTTTTTGTAGTCTATTTGTGGTTATTTTTAATTCAATTTTTTTTTCTTGTTTGTGTTTATTAGTCGTTAGTTATCCTGTAATGAATAAATAAAATAAATAGTAGCAGACTGTTCCTTGTTTTCTCTTATCCGGCTATGTTTCTGTATATAGTATTAATTACATTACAATATACATGTAATACAATATAATATACATGACAAGAGTGTAAACTTTTACATATCCAAGTGTTCTCTGAATAAGGTTCCTACAGATAATTAATAAACAATATAGCTATCGCTGACTTCGTATTGCGCGACTGAGAGAACGCTCTACCAAACCGTAGCTGGCCAAATCAAATTCTTCTTGTGACACCGGCTTAATGTTGCTATAGAGCATATTACGGTGGAATTAGTTTTTGAGACTGAGAATATAACTGTCTGGAGAAATTTACGTTGAGCATCTATTAACGACACAAACTTTAACTACTTTTATACAAGTTTCTAGATTCGCCGCACTAACTAAAGAAATAATACATATTCTTCTATTGTTTCTGTTGTAAAAGTATAAAAAAAAAATTGTTATAATTGTTATAATAATAATAATAAATTCTTCATTGTACAAAACCAAAACAAATGCAGCTACATAGGCGAGCTTAATGCCGTAAATGCATTTTCTACCAACCAACCTTTGTGACTGAAATATGTAATAAGCGGGTGCAGAAGGTTACGAAGAAAATAGATATAGTTAAAGAAGAAAAGTATCAGTAAAGTATCATCACGACCGTTTCCCTTTCGGGGTGGTCAGAAACCACTTATTATTAATAAGCGGATTCATATTTAGCCAACTTTACTATAGGCCAATCATGACAAGTAGCAAGCTCGTCGATATCTCCAGCGCGGCGTACCAAACTCGAGAAATATCACAAATAAATTAAATATTCTTTAAATGTATTTATTTACATTAAGAAATATTTTTGTGACCCGACCAGGAATCGAACCCGGTACCTCCGAGTCTTAATCCACGGACTCAACCGCAAGACCACGGAGGCAGTCAAAAGAAATTAAAAGAAGAAAAGAAGAAGAAGAAGAAGAAAAGGAGATAAAGAATAAAAAGAAGAAAAAGTGAAAAAGAAGAAAAAGAAGAAAAATAAGAAAAATAAGAAAAATAAGAAAAATAAGAAAAATATGAAAAATAAGAAAAAGAAGAAAAATAATAAAAAGAAGAAAATGAATAATAAGAAGAAAATGAAGAAAATGAAGAAAATGAAGAAAAAGACGAAAAAGAAGAAAAAGAAAGTCGGTTGTAAGAAGACTTTCCTCAAAATCCTAATAACGTCAGTTGGAACCCCAGCATTTACCAACATCAATGTATATACATAGGCCCTCACTGACATAAAAACGTTGCCCCAAAACCAATCATAGTCATGTAGCTGCACCAACAGTTACGAGCTAGCAAGCGTCGAGAGCGCTTAATATTTGTATGAATTGTGATAGAATTTCCGATAGTCGCATGTGACATTATCATTGCTTTAGAATTTGACCCCCAAACTTAGTATGTACCTACACGTGGTAAGCGGCACGTTTTTAGAGTGCGTTTTGTAATAAATATATTTATTATGCATTTGTCATAGATTTACAACACCACCGTTCCCGTGCCTCGGAGAGCACGTTAAGCCGTCGTTCCCGGTTCCATTATAGCAACTTGAACTTGTTATTAAGAAATTACATTAATCTGGCCAGTGTGGCAGTTGTAGGCCGAATTCTTCAGAAAATTCTGGAAGGCCAAATTATAGACAATATTATAGAGTTAAGCATAGTTCTAATTATTCCTTATAAATAAATAATCTTACAGTAGCAATGCCTCTATCATTTTTTCTTTAACCTGAAACAAAAAAATATATTATTAATTAAAAAATCACCAAAGACAAGACATACAATCTTGTAATTTAAAATGTTGGAACATTGACATTAAACATTATAACAAGACATGGTAAGAAGTCTCATTCCTTAACCAGATACACTGATTCCTTTACTGTATCTGCGGCTCGCCAGTGGAATAAGCTGCCCTTGGCTATTAGACGTGCACCGTCTGTCAGCATCTTTAAACGTTTAATAACCACATCGTTCCTGGAGATACAAAATAAAACACTATTTAAATAACCGTGTATTTATTTAAGTTATAATGTATATGATGTACTTGTATGTATGTTTATGTGTGTAGGTATGATGTGTAGTATATTAAAATTAGTTAAGTAACTTATTAACTGTATCATTAAATTTTCTTATTTTTTTCATCCTGCCTATTACCTTACTCGATCCCCAAGGTTAGCTGGTAAAGAATGCCTACTGCCATTATAGCTCGCCTCTGTAGTATTTTAAAGTGCATTAAAGAATTCAAATAAATAAATATATAGGAAGCCAAATGGTACGAGAATCAAAGGTAGGCCAATCGGTGCATAATGATTTAATGTATGACAGTCATTGGTTATAGTCGTGTCTTGCACCCGTAATATCCCGACCTGCGTGCTACGGAAGTGTAAGATTCAAACATTAATATTTTAAAAGTTTTTACTTTCTTTAAATAACAGATAGTTCTTTTTCCACATATTTTTTTTTACTTTACCAGCATTAAACTTATAATCCTTATACGTTGCTAAAGTAAAAAAAACTATTTGTTAAAAAATATATCTTTTAAAAGAATCAAGTTATATTGAACCATGTATAGTCCATCAAAATATAGAAAGAAATATTATAAATTAAAATGAAATATTGCTCCAAAGATTAAATCAGAAATGATTTATTGACTGCGGTGCACTTGCAGCTTTAGATTTATTTAAATTATAATTGCTGGTACAACGTATTTTTATGCCTTGGTTTATTAATATTAATTGCAATTTTATTGTTATTTTTATAACAGTAATTTATAAGTTTTTGATTTGTGGTATCACAAATGCTGATATTTTCCTTGGAATTGGTCTAGACATTAATCGACGAGCTTGCCACTTGTCATGATTGGCCTGTAGTAAAGTACCTCCGTCCACGGACTTAACCGCTATACCACGGAGGCAGTTTTTGCCTAGAATGCACAATAAACAAACTATAGCATAACAAAGAGTAAATAAAGAAGAAAGAGTTTAAGCATTAATTTCCAATTCTTCTTCGAACGTTGAAGTTGAAATAAGTTTTTAAAAAAGAATTGCACTTGAAAATCCAAACATTTAACTAAAATCCGTGGCACTATAAAATTTCTCGTCCCGCAGTCCGTTCACTTCAATAATAGTTTTGCCGGCATCGGCAAATTCAGGTCCAGCAACAAAGACATACTAAAAAAAGGACCGATCTATTATTATAATGTATTATCTTTAACATAAAACAATAGTAGTAATAATCACATCGTCCAACAATGTTTGAAGACGAAGGTCTTTAACCAGTGCGTCCTCCTGGTAATGTCGTAAGAAACAGAGACGTGGACACTGACAGCGGGTTTGGTTCATAAATTTAATGTCGCTCAGCTATCTATGGTGCTTGGTATTTCTCTGATGGAAATAATTCGAAATCTCGATATTTGTCAGAGAACGAAAGTTACTGACATAGCTTTAAAATTAGCAAGCTTAAGTGGCAGTGGGCAGTATATATATATTGACGACAGTGACGACCTAAATTGGATGTAGAGTGTCGTATGTCATAGTTGTCAATCCTTGGCAGCCTGGTTCGCACACATACACTGATATAGGTGAGAGATTGTACCATTCATTGAATAGGTATGGTGCGATAAAAAATATTTTTTCAATGTATTTAATATTCAATGCAAGCAATACATTTACTTTATTTGTGATATTTCTCGAGTTTGGTACGCTAAAGACATCGACAAGCTTGCCACTTGTCATGATTGCCTTATAGTAAAGTTGGCTAAATGTGAATCCGCTTATTTATAAGCGTGGTTTCTGACCACCCTGAAAGGGAAAAAGTCGTGATGATACTTTTTACTTTTTTACATATAGGAAACTAAGTAAGTTAATGATCTTGAGATTCTTGCTAGAATAAATCAAATTATGGACTTAAAGGTGATCGATCTCTTTTGTAATAAAGTCAATTACATCAAAAGTTGAAATGAAATTTGCTTGTTGAAATAAATCAACTTATTTATTTTATTTATTTATTTTTTTAATTTCACAGAATTATTGACTTTCTTATATAAACAGTTAAACTTATATCTAAACACATAGCCATTTATGAAATTACCTTTTCCTTACTAAACTTATAAAAAACATTATTAAAAACAAAAGGTTCACTCTAAATATAAAATAAAAATGTACTGAGTTGGAATGATGTGTGTAGAAGTATGTTGGTGTATGAAAATGAATGTAGGTGTGTATGTGTATGTGCACTATTGTATAGAGTCCAATATTTTAGATTTAACTTGTATTTTTGACAGATTGAATAAATCAACATGCGAAAACAACCTGTTTGTATTTCTTTGGTATCCTCTTCGTCAGACAGTTAGACGCATAATTTGTGCGTGAGTTAGAAATAACGAACAGATCAGGATGTCTCATGGACATGTGTTTATGGACATGCCTTAAACACATGTCTATCAGCCGCAAGTTTCAACCAGCGCCGCAGCAAATCTGGCGGCAGATCTGCCCGGGCCGCTTTCAACTTTAATTACTTTTTATTGGTTTCACAACTGAAGTATACAGGTTGAGTTGTTAAGATCAGATAGCGCATAGCCAAATCCGAAAAATGAGAAATAGATTAAACGGTTTTGTTTTAAAACTAGATTTTTAACGCAAGCTTCAAATTCAACGTTTTTTTAATAAATCATAAACTACTGCAATATTCATTACATTAATATATATATTAATTATTCATATATATTAAAATACTACTTTGGCGGACCGCATACGTAACGTCGAAATACGGAAAATGGTGGGTATAAAAGAAAGCATAGGGACAAAAATAAGGAAAGGCATGCTACGATGGTTCGGGCATGTCGAGAGGATGAGGAGGATGGCGTGAAGATATGTATGTACTACAAACTCTAGATTGTTATACCTCGTTAGATAGCTTATGATACGTAGATATTTTAAAAAATACATCTGCCGAACAACTGGCATAATATTTTTTTTAGATATCCCTTAGAGAAAAAAAAACTTGCTAATTATTTTTGTAATTTCTTAACTTTCACTTGTCTACTACAGCCCATTCAATTAACTTATGCACTATTTTAATGATTAACGTCCTAAAGCATCTTATTACAGATGTAAAAATGCAATAATAATAATAATAAGGCACACAAAATAAACAAAATTAATTTTAGTAGCCCAAAAATCGGCAATTTTCAATAAAAAAATTAAAAGTCGAAAATCTCGAAAAGGGTTAAATTTAGGGTAGGGTGTTTCATAGAGAAATAAGTCAGAACTGATGGGTACTCCAGGCCCTGAACGGATCTAGCACGACTTTTCCTGTAACCCTGTATAATTTATTCAAGAGCAAAAATCTTTGGGAGAGTGGTGAGAAGGGACAGATAGAAAAGAGTTGTAAGAATTACTGTTTTGTTTGTCTATTGTTTTTTTACGACCATAGAAACACTTTCATTTAAGAGATTCATGAGCCACGCGGGTGCTGTTATACTAGGAACAGCGCTTAGCAGCAAAGGTGCTTTGAAAACGAGAGATTATCCCATCCCCAACCACCCAGGCCTATTCCGTCTATCGTCATCATCGGCCTGTGTCTCTTCACTGCACACGGTCTTTAGCAACCCTCATCCAACCCCCAGCAACCTTTTTTATCATTATCAGCCTGTGTCTCTGCACTGCTGGATATAGGCCTCCCCCAAGGCTCGCCATTTTACACGATCTTCTGCCACCCTCATCCATACCCCACCAGCGACCTTCCTCAGGTCATCTGTCCATCTGGCGGGGGGTCGTCCCACACTGTGTCTTCCAGTACGTGGTCTCCACTGCAGGACCCGTTTACTCCATCGTTCATCGCTTCTGCAACAGACGTGTCCAACCCATTGCCACTTCAACTTGCTAATTTTTAAAGCTATGTCGGTAACTTTGGTTCTTTGACGGATGTCAACGTTTCTGACTTTATCCTTTAGAGAAATCCCGAGCATAGCTCTCTCCATAGCTCGCTGAGCGACCTTGAACTTATCTATCAGACCCACCGTACACGTACGACATTACTGGAAGAACACACTGGTTGAAAACTTTTGTCTTCAAACACTGTAGTATGTTCGATAGGAAGATGTGTCGCAACTTCCCAAATGCTGCGCATCCTAGCTGAATGCGTCTGTCGGCTTCTTTACTGAAGTTGGCTGTTCCTAATTGAATGGTCTGTCCAAGGCAGACGTATTTTTGTACAACTTCGATAGTGGCATTTTCCACGTAGATTGGTCTCGGTACGACATGGCCGTTGAACATGATTTTTGTCTTGTCCAAGTTCATACCGAGACCAACTTGCTGAGATGCCACATTTAAGCCGTTCAGCATTCCGCTAAGATCTTCCAACGAGCTAGCCATTATAACCTTTTTTATATCATCCGCCAATTTCGCGGGGAGAACGTCCCGAACGTGGTCTCCACTCTAGGTTCTACAACGAATATCAACGTTTCAAATTCTATCCATCAGAGAAGTACCAAGGCCAACTCTCTTCATAGCTCGCTAAAATTCATTGTCAGTGTCTACGTCTTTCCTTGATACGACATTACGGGAGGACGCACTGGTTGAATTTTGCCTAAACATTGTGGTATGGACGTGTCCCGAATGCTGCCCATCGTAGCTAAATGTGTCAGTCGGCTTCTTTGCTGAAGTTTGCAGCGCCTAGCTGAATAGTCTGTCCTGCACAATATGACAGTGGCATTTCCCACGCAGATTAGCCTCGGCATGGTTATTGAACTTGACCTTCCAGCAACCTGCTTCCAGCCACGTTTAAGCCGTTCAACAGTTTGCTAAGATTCTTGAGCGAGCCGGCCATTATGACTATGTCATCTGCAAATCGGAGCTGTATTCTCCAATGACATTTATATAAAGTTTAAATTGTAATCTTTAGGTAGAGATGCAAAATTTGCTATTCTGTTTTCTGACAGTTAGCACGTGTACTTGAACAAAAGCGATTGGCCATTCAACAGTGAAACCGATTTGGAAAACACGAATCTATGAATTCTATAAATTTATCACTATCGGCGCCGAATCGAGTTTACGTGCAAAACCCTTTCGCTAAAATGAAATTCTAAAAAATGCAAAAGGAGAAAACTTTTGACAAAACGATTTATTTTTAGTAAAACACTAGACAATTGCTTGAATATTTTTTATTGTAACATTATAAATGTTAAAGTATATTTGTCGATATAAATGGCGTGTATGTATGCCTTAGTGCGTGTATAAATATTGTTTTATTTATTATTCTATTTAAATTATTTTTATCATTTTTATTTTATTTCTGTAAATACATTTTTATAAATATAATATCTTAGTTATAAGTACTTTTAAATTGTAGTTTTAATTATTGCGTGCACTAAAATAATTATCTGATGAAAATGTCATATGTATATGCTTAGGATCACATGTTTTAATGTGCAACTGTTGTATACATTGAATGAATAAATAAATAAAGATCTGCCCATCTCCTCGTGAATTTGTATGGTATCCTCAACTATGCGCCTGCATATCTTAAATCCCGTTATGAATAGTCACAACCTTCCACTTCGTTCTTCACATAACAACCAACTTAAAATCCCATCCCAATCCTCTAGCAGATATTCAGATTCGTATACTGTGGCTGCAGCCCACCAGTGGAACATGCTACTACTCGCTATTAGACACGCGCCATATGTCCAGGTTTTTTTTTTCTATTTCTACACAAACAGGAGTCGTCATTAGGCTAACAATATCTATTTGGCATAATATCTGTGTATATATGCGTTTATTTATTATTATATGTGTAATTTATGTAACAGTGTAAGTATATATTAGTTGTAGTGTGTGTAGTATATTCTATATTGTTAAACTTGATATCGGCACTACCCTTAATCTCACACTCTCCTAAAGGTTAGATGTTAGAAAATAATAATAATATGTCAGTTTATATGACTTTAGATTTCATGTGTATATGACTGGACCAATTGTAAAATTGGGCAGAAATAAAAAAAGGAAAGTATCATCACGACCCCTTACCAGGTCAGAAACCACGCTTTTTTATAGAAGCGGATTCACATTTAGCCAACTTTACTATGGGCCCGCTTATTTACTATAAGCGCGGTGGTGGCTCAGTTGTAGGAACGCGTTCCTTAAATCCTAAGAAGGTCGGTTCAAACCCCCCCGGCATGTACCAATGAGAAATACACTTTTCTTAAGTATATTTGTCATAGATTTACAATACCTCGGAGCCTCGGAGAGCACGTTAAGACGTCGGTCCCGGTTCCACTAATACCACCTTGTGGAATCGTTAATAAATTGTTATATGACGAGTGTTGGCCAAATTCTCTAAGTAAATGTTCTGGAAGGCCCATCTCCAGCAGTGGAGCTCTAGGACGCTGTGTTCTGGGGGCTGTAATGATGATGACTATGGGCCCATTATGATCAGTGGCAAGCTCATCAATGTTTCCCACAAAGTCACCCCGTATGACGTCATCATCGCTTGACATGTGACACTACGAGTCTATCTGATTACACAGCTAAAGCGGTGTATAAGAGCGAGTTTTTTAAATAAATTAATAATGTTGTTACATATTTATAAAAGTTTAGTAAAGCCTTTATAAAAGAAACTTTAATGCTTGACAATTTAAATTATATCTTTATTATGAAATATAATATACCTAATACAGCACACAGAAGCTTCATTAATATAAGTGTAAAAAGGCCTAAATTATATCTTTATTGTAAAATATAATATAATACAGCACACAGGAGCTTCATTAATATAAGTGTAAAAGGCTTAAATTCGGCTTATGAAACCCAAATGTCCGCGATATAAAGCCTCGCCTGCAGCTAGATGGAGCTAAAGTAAAGCCGGATAAGGGACTTGTCCCACTGCTAGCGATAAGACAGCAAGTTTGTTAATGCTTTCGTCGCTGCAAAACTAGCCGAGAGAGGAATCTCGCCAGCGTCAAAGTAAACAGCACCACTAACGAGTGTCAAATTTATATTGCTGAATAAGCAACTACAAATAATCAGCTTAAATATATTTTTGTATTTGTAGTAATCTGATACAGTCAGTCATAAACTTAAGAGTCACTAAAACCGCAATGAACCAGTATGCGCCATTTTGTTTTTTTATTATTTTCTTACTAATTAGTTTATTGGTTTTATTTGTTACTTATTGTTTATATTTTGTTTAGATACTGTATGGTCTAGCGGTTAAGTCCGTGGATTTAGACTCGGAGGTGCCGGGTTCGATTCCTGGTCGGGACACAAAAATATTTATTAATGTAAATAAATACATTTAATTATTAACATTATTAATTTATTTGTGATATTATTATTTCTCGAGTTTGGTACGCTGGAGCTTGTCACTTGTCATGATTGGCCTATAGTAAAGTTGGCTAAATGTGAATCCGCTTATTTATAAGCATAGTTTCTGACCACCCCGAAAGGGAAACGGTCGTGATGATACTTTACTTTTTATTTTACCCAGCCTATATAGAAAAACAACCTAATGATAATACCTAAATTGTATTATTTTTTTGCAAGAAAATATAGCTTTCCAGTTCGCAGTGGACACATGACTTTAAAGTCTGCGACACGATATGCGACAAGTGATTTCAAAAGGAGTATTAATAATTATGAGTGCGATAGACATGTTAATAATATGTGACACGCGTTAGTTTTGCAGTCGCTGTCGCTGACATCGAAAGTATTGTTTATGGTGACGCCACACGGAGGCAGTACAGTGGTGCAGGGGATAGGTCAGTACACCGTTAAACATCCGACAGTATAGTTAATTTTTGAAGTCCGATGGCACCGTGAATATACACGTGTACTCACAGTAACTAGTCTAGCCAGTTGGTGGCCGAAAACGGCGAAATTATATAGCCCATATTCAGCAGGTCTAGGACTGAGGGAGATTTCCAACTCTCTCGCGGAAGTGGTAGATGAGTGGACTGTATATGGTTGGGAGGTTTGATGACGATCCAGCTCCGTGAAGTCCAAATAAAGAGGCAGAAGCAATTACCTTACTTTCTTTTCTGATGCTAAAACTCTTTTCACACAAATGTCATTTCACATAAAACTAATAATCCAAGTAACAGTCCCGAGACACTGCTGCAGCACCGAAAAGTAGGTACACGCTGTGTGATGCCACCCAAACACAAAATTGTAGACGTCTGCCGCCGACCGCGGCTGAGGCGATACCTTCCAAAAGGTCACAGAACTGGCTTTAACAAGGACTGTATTCTAGGGGATGTGATGATGATAACGCTGATTGATACAGGCTACAGGAACTCGGGGATACCGGGTTCGAATCCTGGTTGGGTTAATGTGATATGTATTTGTGATATTTCACGAGTTTGGTTACGCTAGAGACATCGATGAGCTTGCCAGTTGTAATGATGGGCCTGTAGTAAAGTTGGCTAGATGTGAAATCCTTATAAAAAAAAGCGTGGTTTCTGACCTTGATGTGATGATACTTTACTTTTTTTTACTTTTTGATACATGTTTATTCTAAGGTGAAAGTGAAGTAATTGGACCTTCATTTATTATAATGGTGGTGTTGTAATTATATTACAAGTGTACGTAAAAGCTACCTCCGCGCACACCATGTTTCTGACAAATAAATTATGTAATTTCATTTCGAATAAAGTTTTGTATTTGTTTGAAATTTTTTTTTACAAAATATTAAATAAAATAAATATTAATACTAAGGATAGGGATATAAGTCCTGTCCGCGTGAAATGGTGGCAAGAACGCTGGCTGCATTTGCCCGCTGAATTGCAATACTGATTCTTTGGGCAAAAAAAGAGCCAGCCTTTTTGTAACCGGAGGAGACGACAAGACGCTGTGTTATGTATGTTTTAAACTTTTTTGCGCTTGGACTCCATGGGCCCAGAGTTTCTACAGCAAACGGCACAAATATGTAATCTTTTAATATAGTTACATACTATTTACATTTCAATAAATCATTATTATTCAACTAAAGATAAGATATAAATAAGAAGATTAAAAATAAGAAAAAGAAGAACAAACAAATCCATACTGGAGAAACTGGGGATCAGACAACGCCTTTCCTCGACTGTACAATTACGCCTTCTCACTTTCTTCGGACACGTGTCACGGTGTGGAGAAACATCCATCTAGCGCTTGGTAGTCCAGGGGAAAGTCGATGGCAAGAGGATGCGTGGTGGGTCTCCGATGAGATGGACCGATCAGGTGAAGGTTGCAATGGATCATCCTCTACATGAGTGCACTAGGAAAGCCGGGGTCCGAGAGGACTGGCGACGGCTTGTTAAGCGTGCCACTAGCACTCCAATGGCGACCACGACCACTCTAACAAGAGTGTAGCGACTAAGAAGAAGAAAGATAAGATAGCTACTGCCCTCGTTTAGCCCACTGTCCTGCTCCTGTGTGCAATGTGTATTAACGCGCATAGCCCGCGGGAGTTAAGTCTTATATCTGTAAAACTTGCTGACGGCCAACATACCCCTTTGTGCTTCACTTTAATCTTCACTTTATGTGGCTAGTTCTGACACCTTACTAGAGTATCGTTTTCTGAATTCAGCGAAATAAAATGTGGTTCGCTTTATATGCTTTTACAAGTACAATATTTTACAACTTTAAATAAACATACTAAAACACACACACACACATTTAAACAAACACATGCACTCACTCTCATACTTACACAAACATGTATGCACCATTATTAAAAATAATTATAATACGTGTAGGAGTAATTATAACATTATATTATTATAACTGTTCAACTGAAATTTAGGATTTAGTTTTTATTTTCTTCAAATTTTATCCAAACAATTTTACATTTTAAATTCTTAAATATGTATTTTTAACTTTTACTTCTTTTATTTTGTACTTATCACAGTTTTTAATATTATATGTGGAATCCTGTTAGTGGCCTAAAATTGTTAATTTGTAAGTACTTAATTTATTAAAGTTGAAACGCTGTTGGATTCTCAATAAATAAATAAATAAGAATGTCTGTTACTTTTACAAAAATCGCTAGTTAGATAATAATATTAATAAATTATTTATTGTACAAAACCAAAACAAGTGCAGGTACATAGGCGAGCTTAATGCCGTAAATGCTTTTTCTACAAACTAACCTATGTGACTGAGATACATACGAATATATATGTAATGTAAATTGTCCACACTAATATTATCGCCGCCTTTATGCCTATCATTACTAAACCGATTTTAATGACAAAGATGTCATCATCATACCACAACATATGACCCCACGCCAACCTATGGATGTATGTTGCTCATTCATTTCAATACCTTTATTGATAAAACCAGTGTTGTTTTTACTATACTATGCAATTAAGTTATTTGGACAATAATTTAAATAGTTTTCGTATCAATCAAGGTCTAGTAAAAAATAAAGAGTGTCTACAGAACCTTAACCGATGGAAGTACTCGTATTTGCACTTAACAGTTAAATTTAAAAGAAAGTAAAGTAAAGTATCATCCCGACCGTTTCCCTTTCGGGGTGGTCAGAAACCACGCTTATAAATAAGCGGATTCACATTTAGCCAACTTTACTATAGGCCAATCATGACAAGTGGCAAGCTCGTCGATGTCTCCAGCGTACCAAACTCGAGAAATATCACAAATAAATTAAATATTAATTAAATGTATTTACATTAATAAATATTTTTGTGTCCCGACCAGGAATCGAACCTCCGAGTCCAAATTCACAGACTTAACTACTAGAGCACGGAGGCAGTTGAATTTACACAGTTAAATTTACTACACACTTTATTCTCCGATAATTTACTTTTTAATGTAGTTCCATCTTTGGTCGTCAGGTGTCGCATTTAAGAGCCGATTAAATCGAATAGAGTAGGACAACCCTACTATTTCCACATTACTATCGTCTCTATGATTGGTTGTCACTTAATTTTTGTGCGTCATTATTAAGTTAGAAAAGTGTATTATGTTTTAATTTGTCAAAAAATATTACACATTTGACTTAAAGGTTTATTTAAAAAAGTAGTTTAGCTATCAATAGAATATTATATACTAGTACGACATGTGACCTTGAACCCACCTGATAATAAATAGCGCGCAAGGTCCATGAATGTTAGCAGCGACTGGAATCAGACATTCATGACTGACATCAGTCCCTAACACTATGCCGGCTTGACTGGGCATGACGGCAATTCGAGCCTGATCCCGTAACGTGTGCACGTGTACATACAAAGATATATATATATATATTGTATATTTGTGAAAGTCCAGATAGACTGAGCCAGTGTACTTAAAAATACCCCCACTTAATCAGTTCACATTGCTGATACGGCTGTTCATGTAATAAATACAATCCACGAAATAAACCTAGGTTTTTAAAACAAATACCTAGCTTAATAACAAAGTTGCTTGGGGCAATATTGAGTTTATAATATCAGGGTCTTGTTTGGCGAGCCAGATAGAATTGGACAAGCAAAAATATAGACCACATATTGGGGCATGTCCAATTTATTTCGTCCATTCGTTGGTCCTAATATTACAGATTTGTTATATATGAGATTCTTTAGCAACACCTATTATATTATTTTAAAGACCATAAAATACGAAATATTAGTCTACAAACCTTCGTGGCCTAGGGGTTTATACCGGGCATTTAGACGAGGTGCTACAGGAATCGATTGGTTTGTGACATTTTTCAAATCTGCTACGCTTGAGACATCGACGAACTTACCATGATAAACTTATCGTAAACGTATAGTTGGCTAAATGTATTTTTTATATTCAAGATTTTTATTATATATTACAGATTTAAGCAGTGGAAGTTGGTGCGAGAGGAGTTCCAGCTAAATCTTTGGATCACTCACTGAAAGAATTGGGCCTAAGCGGGTCTGCCGTCAATACATTTATGGAACGAGCTTCCAAGACGGCATTAACGGAATCATACATTAAAAAGGGAGGCCTCCTTTTCTTAAACCAGCCTATTGTCGGTCGCAAGCCCGAGATACCATTCTTCTCATCTCTTACCCACACATGATGGACCCGGCACCCGCATGGTGAATCTATGGAATGCTTAGAAATTTGTCTTCTTTTAAATTAGGAACATACTAGTTTATTAAAACTAGCTATTAGATATTATATGATTTATAACTAGTATTTTTTACTACCTACGAGTATGTATTGATATGTAGGCGCGGTGGTGGATCGATTGTAAGAACGCTTTTCTTAAAATCCTACAAAGGTCGGTTTAGAACCCCGGCATGTACCAATGAGAAATACACTTTTCTTACATATATTTATCATAGATTTATAACACCACCGTTCCCGTGCTTTGGAGAGCACGTTAGGCCATCGGTCTCGGTTCCATTATTATCAACATGTGGAATCGTTAATAAATTGACATCTGATCCTCGCCAACCCGTCTGAACAGCGTGGCGTGTGTAGCCCAAATTCTCCAAATATGTGTTCTGGAAGGCCCATCTCCAACAGTGCAGTGGGGGTCTAGGACGTTGTGTTCTAAAGGGTGGAATGATGAATGATAATGATGCTTTATTGTATGCACTAACTTACCTATGTAACATCAAATTCAAATTCAAAATTCATTATTGCATAAAAACATCTTAACCTAATATGTTACAACAGTAATAAATTAATATGAACATTTTTATATATTATGATATAGGCTTTGTGATAATGTCTTACTGAGGCTCAGCATGCAATGTAGGTATGACTTAATGTCAGCACCATATATGGGTACATTATGTCAGAGAATTTATGTAATGTCAAAACTTAAATCTAAATAGCTATACAATGTCAATATTTCATTGTTATCTAGATTGTTACTTACATAAAATTTTGCGTAAAGATTTTTTTATATTTTTTTATTTTTAATCTCAGAAAGAGCGTGTGGCAGGTCCGTATATTATCAAGTCTATGAGCAAACCCAATTACATGTGCGCGACTTGTTAGCCGGAGTGTATTTATCTTGCTATGCCTTAGGGACAGTTTGTGAAGGTCGGTGCCCCTCACTCATGCATTTTACATATCTCCAAGATGCTCTTTTCAAGGTCCATGTATGGACTAACATAATTCAATTCACGTAGTGTCTTTCAATAAACATCTTTGTAGCTTTTTTTTATATTTTGTCTTTCTGTCTCCGTAGCATAGCAGTTAAGGTCGTAGATTTAAACGTGGAGGTACTGGGTTCGATTCCGAGTCGATCACATCACGTCACAGCCAACAACACAGAGTCCTAGACCTCCACTATTGAAGATGAGCCTTACAAAACATTTATCTGAAGAATTTGGCCTACACTTGCAACGCTGGCCAGACAGGTTGGCCAGGGTCTGATGTCAATTTTAAAGGTTGGTAATAATAGAACCGGGATCGATGGCTTAACGTTTTCTCCGGTGGTGTTGTAAAGCTATGGCAAAATATTTGTCATTAGTACATGCCAGAATTCGAATCGCTTTTTGATTGTAAAATAAAATTTATTAATTTGTGATATTTGTCGATTCTGTTACGTTAGCTAGAGGCTTCTACGAGATTGCCACTTATCATGATAGGCCTACAATAAAGTTAGCTTAGTAAATTAGATTCTTAAAATGTGTGTTTTATTTATTTATAATAGGGTAGCCTACAGTACTAACATCACACACTTATTTGTACTTAACACTAAATCAGAAGTTAGATGTTGCACATATTATAGGCGACCACCACATTACCACAGTTGCCTTTATTATATATATTAATATATATTATAAGAAAAAACAAAATTATAAAATTTTCAATAAGTATACAAAAACTAAATATTATTCGAAAAACTAAAGCTGAAACAATTTTAAAAATATATACCTATATAATAAACATACAATACCTTTTAGAAATAAAATAATAAGTAACGAAAATAACTTAAATATTCAAGTAATAAAGTATAAATAAAATTTATACACATAAAATTGAATTATAAATTTTGGGCAATTTGTAAAACAACTTGCAGTTCATTTTTAAATACTCTTTGGTTTTCTAATTTACTAGGTATTATAGCCGTGATAATGATAGTATACAATTTATATAGTTACACTTCGTAAAATCTATATTCAAAAAGGACTCCGTTTGAATGCGAGAAAAACCAAGGTTTGAAAGAAGAAGGATGACAACCGTGACGATAAAGATTGATGATGAAACTCTAGAACAAGTAAATGAAATTATATATCTGGGCAGTGTTTTCACTGCGGATGGGAAGTATGATAGGGATGTTGAAAGAAGAGTGAACGCGAGAAATAGTGCTAACGGTGCCCTGGGGTCACTGATCGTCAGTCGAAATGTAAGTGACAAAGCTCGGCTCGCCATACACAATGCCATGTTAGTACCAACACTTATGTATGGAAGCGAGACGTGGATATATGCATGAGAGTAGGGTTAATGCAGTAGAAATGAGGTCGCTGCGTCGGTTATGCGGCGTCACTTTTGCGGACCACATACGTAACGTCGAAATAAGAAAAATGGTATGTATAAAAGAAAGCATAGGCACAAAAATAAGGAAAAGCATGCTACGAGGGTTCGGGCATGTTGAAAGGATGAGCGAAGAAAGATTGACGAACCAGGTATATAATGCGAAAGTTGTGGGTAAAAGAGGCCCTGGTGTCAAGTGGCGCTCAATTGTCTCTGCCTACCCCGTAAGGGATCTGGCGTGCAGATATGTATGTATGTTTTTTCGTTTATATGTTTGCAAGTTCTAGCCTTAAAAACCTCTCTTTTTTTATCTGTCTACGCAAAAACTAGCTTTTTTAATTGAATATTACTTAGGACGGGGCGGTCGCTAAACAAGCAAACTAGAAGTCATTAAAACTTTTAATAGCATGACATTAATCTTTAACTGCTGTCGATCAGTTCTTTGAAAACTTTTCTTTACAACTAATCTGCCAATTACACTTTTTCTACTATTATTTTTTTAATACACTTTTTCTTTTTCTTCTTTTTATTTTATTGTATTTTAGTTCAGACAGCCTTACATACAGTATTAAAATTAAAAATTACAATTGGAACTATAATCCTCCGTCTCCTTAGTCGGTATTCCATATCATCATTGCCCAACTTTGACTGAAAGTATATGTTACAGTGCCCCCTCGAGGCACACTCGTTCCAGGGACCTGACTTTGTCGCAATCGCAGCTCATCCAGCAGCCGTCTCCAACGGTTTCGGTCCACGGCGTAGTGGATGGCTCCAGAAGAGCTGGAACCTCGATGGTGGCTAGTGCCCTTTTAATTATTTTTTTTGTACTAGCTCGATATGTGACCTTGGGTCCACCTGGTGGTAAGTGGCGCGCAAGGTCCATGAATGTTAGCAACTGAAGTCAGACACTTATAACTGCCATCAGTCCCTAACACTATGCCGGCTTGACTAGATGCTTTTTCACACTTCGCTTGAAGGACTCCAAGTTATAGGAAAGTGGAAACACAGAGGCTGGAAGAGCATTCTACATCTTTATCGTACGACAGATGTATGAATCGCCAAATTTATACGTACGCGAAGGGATTGTTACTACGGTATGCATACGGTGCATATTCTGACCTGTGCGTATGGTTCGGTTGCGGAATGGAGAGGGAGGGATTAGGTTATAGAGTTCTTCGGAGCACTCACCATAGTATAGCCGGTAGAACACGCTCAGAGATTCGACGACATAACAAGACAGTCGACGTTCTTTCCACATGTACAAATTAAATTAAATAAACATTTATAAGTACTAACTTGTTTAGAGGTTTACTCATAAAATAAATATAATACGAGTATGACAAAAACTAACACATCAAAGTAAGAAGTTTGTTTTTAAATTAACCAGCTTTCAAATAGTAGTTAGACATTTTATATGATTTAAAACTTGTGAGATTTCCTTTCTAGATAATAAAAAATACAATTATATAACAAAAAGAAAGAAAGAAAACTATTTCAAACTAGACTTATTTTTAATAGGTAATTTACGCAACAAGCTTTTATTATGTATACATTTTTATATTTAATTTCATTTAAAAGTTCAAATGAATAAGAAAAAAAAGAAAGAAAGAAAAAAAAACTGTAAAATATTGAGAGTAAAAATATTGCTAAAGAAGCAGTTGAAATGCCAATAAAGACATTTTAAATAAATCTTTGTAGCAGTATACCTAAAACTCTCACCATAACGCTTGAAATAAGTATTTATTATTATTTCTAAAACCAGAGGATAAGTTGTTATTAAAAGCCCAGTTCGTAATTTTAAGTCAATGACGTCTGTCTGGTTGAGCAGTGAACAATATATCGCAGCCACATGCGGCAGCGCGGCGGTGCGGAGCCGCCTGTCACTCGTGTTAATTAAAGCCGCTATGTCGCTCTGGACACGCACTGCAGCTCGCCTGATTGCCGACCTACCTATTGCAATGTAACTTCCCAAACAATCATTAAAACACTTCTGGAAAACAGCCCTCTACGCATATTAGAGCTAAGTTGAAGTGGCTGCCAATTCTTTGTCTGCTTTTCTCTATAATGAATGAGGTGGCTACCAATTCGTTGTCGCAGGAACCTCAAAATCCTCTGCCTACCCTTTTCTATACTCAACGAGCCTGCGACACCGAAATACCTCAAGGACAAATTTGCCTATCTCAGGCTAGCTTATTCGCAGTAGTGGCAGCAAAAACGACTTGCCAGTTGAAATTCGCCAAGCTCCCAACAAAACACTATTTAAAAAGATGGTTTACTCTCATTTCTTAAAGAGCTCCTTATAGCATACGTAAGTAAATGTTGTATGTAGTGTATATATCTATGTATGTATATAGTGTGTAGTATATGTATTTTTTTTATATTTGAATGTATGTGTATTTGTAGTTATATATATATATATATGTTGTATATATAATAACGATTTAATTTATTATGTAAATGTTTCATATAGCCAGTTGCACCTACCTCTCAACTTAAATGCTCTGTATTGTCCCAAAGGTTGGTTGCTAGAGATTGCCTAGCGGCATCAAGCCCGCCTCTTGTATATAGTGCAATAAAGTTTTAAATAAATAAATGAGTCTGCAACACCGAAATACCTCAAGAGCAAATTTGCTTTTCTCTTTTGTCTTCATGACAGGTCGTTGCGATCATCGCATAACTCTACCCTTGCTATTCCCTCTCATCACACTAGTTTTATGTCCGACTCCTTTGCAGTTGTTGCCGCAAATCTGTGGAACAACCTACCTTTAGATATCCGACAGGCGCCAAACAGAACATTGTTTAAAAAAGATGGTTTTCACACACTTATTAAATAGATCCCAACAACTGTAAGTATGTATATATTAAGTATTTTAAGTATATTAGTGTTTATTTATTTATTTATAATAGGATAGCGAACAGTGCTAACATCACACACTTATTTGTACTTAACACTAAATCAGAAGTTAGATGTTGCACCTATTATAAGCGACCACCACATTACCACAGTAGCCTTTATTGCCTTTAAAAAATTACGAAATTATAAAATTTTCAATAAGTATACAAAAACTAAATATTATTCGAAAAACTAAAGCTGAAACAATTAAATATATATATATATATATATATATATATATATATATATATATATATAATATATATAATAAACATACAATTCCTTTTAGAAATAAAAAAAGTAATAGTTCAAGTAATAAATTAAAATAAAATAAAAAAATTCTTTTAAAATAAAAACTTATACAAAAGTGGATCACACCCTTATTTTTATTATTTTTAATTTTAAAACTTTATTGTAAAAATACAAAAGGCGAACGTAATTCCGCTAGGCAATCTCTGCCCGTTAACCTTTGGGACATTGAGATCATTTAATATTGAGTACGGTGCAAATAAATAGAATATTGAAATAAATAGAACGATAATACGTAATAATATTTAAAAACTTAAATATATAAATAAATATTAAATATTTCCAGACAGGTCACACAGCGCCATCTAGTTTCCGTGGTAAGCTACGAGGCTTGTGTTACGGAAACTAGATGGTTGATAAACTACATATTATACTTTTTTTATATTTGTAAATACACACATCAAAAAAGTCTAGGGATCAAGCATGTTTATGCGGATTTCTTGTGATTGAGATGTGGCTTTGTAATAAATTTATGATTTTATAAATTTATATGGATCCTTTTTGGTGCATTTCATAATTTAAAACAGGAACTGTCAATCAAATTCGAGTAAAAGATGAAAATCAGCTGTCAATATTTTCCCTATAAAAACATAAGACGCATTGAAGACATTATTAGTGCTACTGTTTCCCTACTACTGATTAAAACCAACGTTATTATGGAGCGGCGACGTCATTTAAGCAGGGAAGAAATGATCAGAGCCGTGGGAATGATAGAAGCTGGTTCCCGGCAACGTACTGTGGCTTTAGCTCTGAATACAAGTCAGAGTGTTATCAGTCGACTTTGGACACGTTACCGAACCACTGGTACCGTGGCTGAGCGCCATGGAGGACGGTATCGCTGCACCACACGGAGACAAGACCGATACATTCAAATCACAGCTCGAAGAACTCCAACAATAACCGCCATGATGTTAGCCGTGAGCCTTCATCGCTCTTCAGGGAACTTAATTAGCGACCAAACAGTCAGAAACCGCTTGCATGAAGTGAACCTTCATTCCCGAAGACCGCTACGGGTACCACCTATAGCAATGCACAATCGTAGGACTCGATATCAATGGGCTCTTGAACACAGAAATTGGACAGAAGAACAATGGCGTTTCGTGTGCTTTTCTGATGAGTCTCGTTTTGGTATGAGGCCGGATACAAGACGTATACGACACTGGAGAACCCCTGAACGCCAACAGCGATTAAAATCCTGCCAGGAAGTCCATCCTTATAGTGGTGGAACCATCATGGTATGGGCGGGTATTTCGATCGGCGGAAGAACTGAGTTGATTTGGATCAGAGGCAACCTCAACGCTCAAATTTATGCTGAGACGGTTGTATCAGACGTCATCGTTCCTCTACAAGTGCATATCGGTCCCTTATTTCAGTTAATGCATGATAATGCACGACCGCACACCGCAAGAGTTGTAAGACAGACTCTCGCCGCAGCTAACATCAATGTCCTGCCCTGGCCTGCTCAGTCGCCAGACTTGAACCCGATTGAGCATGCATGGGATATTCTTCAGAGAAGAGCTCTGCCGAATATGGAGGGTATCCAGTCGCAAGAAGACCTTTTTTTGTTGTTGCAACGAACATGGGCGGCCATTCCACAGCGTGATTTGGATGAACTCATTTTGAGTATGCCAAACCGATGTTCTTGTGTTGTTAGTGTTCGCGGTAGAAACACGGATTATTAATTGTTTAAGTTACCCAATAAAATTAAAAAAAAAACTGTTATTTCAGTCTTTTTTTCGAACTTTAATGTTAGTGGTTCAAATGTCAAAAATCCCTTTATTAGGAAAATGGCAATTTTTTTTACTAATGCAAAGGTGACTTGGTTTATCGTTACTGTAGACAAACGAAAACATTTTATTTGATCAATCCTTAAAGAAAATTTTAATGAATATCAATCAGGAGAAAAGTTATTGCAAAAATATATGTTGATCTCTAGACACTTTTGATGTGTGTATATACATATTAATCATATAAATACCCAGACCGAGACAAATTATACAATGTACAACTTACCCCCGGTGGGAATTGAACCCACGACCTCCCGAGTTCACGGCAACGTTTGTTACCACTAGACCACGGAGGCGGTCAATATGTGGCAATACATCCTTGTCCATGTGGGAAAGATTATTTAAATTAAAACTGAGCAAAAGCATCATGATTACAAACTAAATAAATCCCAGCTTATATAAACGGGGAGAATGATGTAACGTGGCAGAAAATTAGAATCTTACAGTGTAGTGGCTGCAGGATAAAAGGTAAAATGAAAAATGCTCTCTTCAGAGCGCGCTGCCACTTCACGGGCCTGAACTAATTATCCGGTGAGTTAATGCTACGGACACACTATCTTACGCCTTTGATTAAAACAACAAGGATAATTCTAATATTCATAATTCTTTATTGTGTAGATTGCTTATTTTATTTATTTATTAGGAAAACTTACAGCTAAACAATACTTAAATATAAAGAAAAAAGATAAAGTAAGAAAGGGCTAATAACAAGTTTTCAAAGAAAAAGATATTGAAACATAGATAAAACTAAACACTGAGTAGACTATTACAAAAATAATGAGATGATATGAGGCAGATGAAGACAAAACAACAATAGAAATAGAACACTTGTACAGATCGGTTTAAGGTATTTGTAAAGTAGTCCTGAGTCAAGCCACGCCGGGCAGCGGCTGGGGTAGTAGGTACATGATATATCAATATGAGAGCAATGTTTATTAAAATAGTCAGATTTTCTCCAGATGAAAGCATTCTGCATATAATTATTAGATACAAATGGGATGTAAAAAGTATCCCTGTGACGTGTTTTACAGAGTGTACTAAAAGGTATATTTCCTGGACAGTCGACCTTTCCTCTTACGGCTCCCATAAGATATGACACGTCGGCGTATTCCTGGCGTTTTACAAGAAGCAGGCTTATTCTAATTACAGCTGTGTGTTCATGTCATGATGATGCAAGCTGCCCATATTATGGGCATACAATATACTTATGTCATTATATATTTTTTAAATTTATTTTTATTTAAACACTTAATTGCACTATGTACATGTTTTATTTTGTAAATCTGATATAGCTGAGTTTTCCTTGCAGATTCCTTTCTCAGTCAGATTAAACATTAACAAGTCACTGGAATTTGCTAAGCTGCTGGTCTTCTGCTAACAGCTTACTTATTGCACCACTTTGCTGCTTAGTCTTCTACTAGCAGCAGTAGAATCATTCAAAATAATTAAATTAATGACGTTTCATAAATGCCTGTAATAGGTTTACGTGAATAAATATATTTTGACTTTGACTTTGACTTTACAAAGGCGGACTTAATGCCGCTTGGCATTCTCTAACAGCCAAACCTTGAAGACAGTATAAGATAATTAAGTTATTCTTAACAGTGTACATACATAACAATATTACATATATAAATACGCAATATATATTCTTCTTCTTAGTCGCTACACTCTTGGCAGAGTGGTCGTAGTCGTAACTTGAGTGTCAGTGGCACGCTTAACAAGCCGTCGCCACTCCTCTCGAACTGCAGCTTTCCTAGCACACTCATGTAGGGGATGATCCATTGCTGCTTTAACCTGATCAGTCCATCTCATCGGAGACCTACTACGCATCCTCTTGCCATCGACTTTTACCTAAACTACAAGGCGCTCAATGAATGTATCTCCACGCCGCGACACGTGTCCAAAGAAAGTGAGAATGCAGGATTGTACGATTGAGGAAAGACGCTGTTTCTCCAGGATGGACTCGCCACGCTGGCCAGACGGCTTGGCGAGGATATGATGTCAATTTTTAATTACAATTTATTAACGATTCCACAAGTTGGACAGTGGAACCGGGACCGATGGCTTAACATGCTCTCTGAGGCACGGGAACGGTGGTGTTGTAAATGTATGACAAATGTACGTAAGAAAAGTGTATTTCTCATTGGTATATGCCGGGTGGGGGTTTGAACCGACCTTTATAGGATTTAAGAAACGCGTTCTTACAACCGAGCCACCACGCGCAATAAGTTGTCATTAAAAAAATATATCAAACCCTCGTTTGATTCTCCAGAAATATGTTCCGGAAAGCATATATGCTGAAGGTCTAGGGCTGTGGTGCTGATGATATTTATACTCGTATATTAAGTGCTGACTTGGCCCAGGCGATCCTGCGAGCATTCGGCGAATCCCGATAGTTTAGCTCCAGCACTACGGTACTCGCGAACTATTCCACTAATTATTGCGTCCATTGAGAACTATTCTTGGAACAGGCTTACATTATTTTTCGGCCCGTAATTATAACAAGAGTTCTTCAACAACTTTCTGAAAATTCGTATATATACATTTTTCAAACATTTATTCATTCACCTGTTTAGATTACTGTAAATGACTTGTCTGTATTAACGTTTTAGCCATGTTCTACTCTGATACATATATATATGTATCAGAGTAGATATATGTATATACATATATGAGTACTGCTATACTCGTATATGTATATAGTACAATTTTGCTCCTTCCTCTCATTCATTCATTTTGTTTTAGGTAAATAATCATTAACCTATTGGTTTTCACTTATTTATTATTATTTTTCTTTTACTTTCGCTAGTCACAGTTCAATTGCACTAATAATTTAAATCTAATTACTATATTTTACTATTATCTCTGTGTTAATTGTATTGTCTAAATAATATAAAATCTTTTTGGCTTGTGTTCCACTATTGCTACTTTGTTTATATGTTTAATATAATAAACTGATATGTTTTTTTTAAATAAATAAATTCGCGCGAATTTAACAGATAATTTAAAAGTTATGGTAGTTTCATTACAGCCCCTAGAACACAGCGTCCTAGACCTCCACTGCTGGAGATGGGCCTTCCAGAACTTATATCTGGAGAATTTGGCCTACACTCGCCACGCTGGCCAGACGTGATCAGGCTATTTGGTCTGTTGGAATGCTCGTCAATGGCCACCTTAAATCGCTAAGTTTGCTAATTAGAATGCTGTTAAATTGACATTTAAACATTACTTTTCCAGGTTAAAACGCTAATGGATTCTTAATAAATAAAATAAAATAGGTTTTTTATTACAAAACAAAAAGCGCCAATGCCTAAGGAAATAAAAAAGCTCTCGTTTCGTTTCAGTAGGTATTATATTTTACTAAAAGTGCATCAGTTAATATTCTAGACCATAAGCTTTTAGGCGAGCGTGGCAGACGCCGGCAGTGCTGCCATGGACCTATGTATAGGTGTGTCCTTATTATTATTATAGTCCTTAAATATTTCCTTTAAAAAACTATACAAGATATTATTTAAAAACGATTTACGATTTCAATGGCCAGTTGCTTTGTATACAAGTATTATTATTATAGGTGTAAGTGTCTTCCATGATTCTTAGTCAAAGTCAAAATATCTTTATTCACGTACAGACAATTGTGACACGTCATTATTTAAATTATTTTGAAGACAGAGTGGAAGACTAAGCAGCTAAATGGTCCAAAGAGAAGTATTAGAGTAGTTAGCAGAAGACTAGCAGCTTAGCAGATTCCTGTAACCTATTAATGTTTAATTTGACTGAGAAAGGAATCTGCAAGGAAAACTCAGCCATATCAGATTTACAAATAAAACAAATGCAGCATTGCACAACAACAATAAATATATTTCAAATTCACATATGAGATTACAATACATGGTACATTAGTACCCTACTAGGTATGTTAGAATTAAGATAGGCTACTTACCATTGTGCAACCCGAAAGCCGACAAAACGCAAAACCTCTGCTAATTTAAGAACAATAAATTGAACGTGTTCGGCCAGGTCCCCACAGCAGCACCCGATGACGGACATAACGCATGTGCCAGACATCGCCATACTCAACCAGGCTCTTAAGGTGCGGTTCGGGACCCGACACACGTGCCACCACTGCAATGACCTTCTAAGGATGATTTGCTGAAATTTATGTATCTTTTTTATTTTTTATACTAGCACGACATGTGACCTTGAGCCCAGCCTATGGTAAGTGGCGCGCAAGGTCCATGAATGTTAGCAACTGAAGTCAGACTCTCATAACTGCCATCAATCCCTAACTCTATGCCGGCTTGGCTAGATGCTTTTAGACTCCAAGTTATATTTACTACTAATAATACTATTTTACACTATAACATTTATGAGTAGCCATTTCGTCAGTTGTAATTTTAATTAAGGGCTCTACAATACTTTTATTTCGTCAGGAAGCTTATTATATATTATTATACACATATTAAATATCTTTATAGCAGAGGGTCGTTATAATTAATTCAAAAACTTTGCTCTTTTTGTCTGGATATGACTTCACGACGCTTCCTAAAGTGTTCCAGGTGAGAATGTACGAAAACACATATAGGTGGTAGACCAACTGATGGTGGTAATTTGCCCAGTTTACCGGTACGGGGACGCATATACCATTCGTGCCGATAAACCCAGTAAAGTGTATCAAGACGGTTTTGGATCAGGCTCGAATTGCCGTTATGCCCAGTCAAGCCGGCATAGTGTTAGGGACTGGTGTCAGTCATGAATGTCTGATTCCAGTTGCTAACATTCATAGACCTCGCGCGCCACTTATTATCATTATCACATATCATCACGTGGGCGCAGGGTAAAAAAGTTATCTCTAATGTATGACATATTTTTTGCTTTTTAAACAGAGGTTTGCAAATGTCACGTTACCAAATATTACAGATTGCTTTTGATTTTTTTTTGTATTATCTAAGTACGGTCTATGTCTATTTTTTTTTATTTTAAATACTTTATTGCACTAAAATTGTACATAGGCGGGCTTAATGGCTACTGAGTTCCCCACAGTTTCCACCCATGATAACTGCTGTAAAAAGGCATCGTCATACTAAACTAATAAAAATATAGTAAAAGTAAAGTATCATCACGACCGTTTCCCTTTCGGGGTGGTCAGAAACCACGCTTATAAATAAGCGGATTCACATTTAGCCAACTTACTATAGGCCAATCATGACAAGCAAGCTCGTCGATGTCTCCAGCGTACCAAACTCGAGAAATATCACAAATAAATTAAATATTAATTAAATGTGTTTATTTACATTAATAAATATAATATATATATAATATATTATATTTATTAAGAGGTAGACGCCTAAAGAGCTTCTAATTCATAATAAAAACCTGGGTATATTATCTCGGTGGATTTATTTTAATTGTAATTTAGAACAAGTCTACTTATTACGGCTCTGTCCGTTTGTCCGCGCCCGTGCTGCCAAATCGGAACCGGTTGACAATGACAACATGGCAATTGGATTTTCTACGCTTGATTCGGCAACAATACTTGATACTTGTATTTAGTTCTTTTTTATTTATTCCATTCTTAATTAAATAACATTGTGCACTGAGAATAAAAAATATGTATGGCAAATATATTATCTAGTCACACCAATTTTCAAAAATAATCCATAAAATTTGAATGTGCCGTCGAACACAACGGTAACTGGCTAGTATTATCTTCCATGGGTATTAAATGAAATACATTTAATAAGAATCAAAATCACTATAATTTGTACTAAACATTACACAATATTAATTATTAAATTACAAAATATGGCAGCGTTCACACGAACGTCTATATCGAGCACGGTCGCCGAATGGTTCCCACTTTTACCGACATGCGCTAGCGCCACTTACAACCGGGGTATTGCTTGCATACAAAAATAATAAGTCTCTTCGCTCCTCACACAACTCTGTTCTGTCTATTCCATCGCACCACTCTGGGTTCATGAACGATTCTTTTGCTGTTGTTGCCGCAAACCTGTGGAACAAGCTGCCGGTAAATATACGACAAGCATCCAACCGAAGCATTTTCAAAAAAATGGTATATTCATATTATTTAAATAGCTCATAACAACTCATTTAGTTTATTTATTATATTATTATATGTAGTGTATGTATTAATGTTATGTAATGTATGTACCGAATGTATTAATAAAACGTTATGTGTATGTATTATTAGTATTTAGTTTATTATAGTATTTATTATTGTAGTTTAGATAATATTCCATATTTATTACGTAATCATATTTCTCTAATTGCACCTACCTTACGTCTTTAATGTTCTACAATGTCCCTAAGGTTGGCTGGCAGAGAATGTCTAGCGAAATTAAGTCCGCCCCTTGTACATATTGTGCAATAAAGTTTTAATAAATAAATAAATAATACCTTATGGTTAAAACATTGTGTATAATAATGAATATTATAGCGTGACGATTAACAATCTAGACATAGTAATATTGAGTATTGTGTATTATTGTAGTATATAAATATAATAAATAAATATTTCCAGACAGGTCACACAGCGCCATCTGGTTTCCGTGGTAAGCTACGAGGCTTGTGTTACGGAAACAAGATGGTTGATAAACTACATATTATACTTTTTTTGTTGTAAATATATACATATTATACATATAAACACCCAGACCGAGACAAATTATATAATGTACAACTTGCGGTGGGAATCGAACTCACGACCTTCTGAGTTCAAGGCAACGTTTGTTAGCACTAGACCACTAGACCATGCTAACACAAGGCACTGTAGGCAAGGCAAAGACTAATTAATTCTTACAATATTGTCCTACCGTTGATTCTTATACCGTTTGGCGTCATGTGACGGACAGAGTCAACACATGTAGTATTCCAAACCAGAGCACGGCCTTGCCATCCGGACGCCTACCATCAGACTATCTTTAACTACCCCTATGGTTCGAGGATGCAGAGGATATTACGAGTAGCAGACGTTAATGCTCTTGACAGGATGTCATTGATTGCATGGTGTCTAGAGATCCGCTGGAGTCCTTCAAGCGAAGGGTAAAAAAGCATCTTGTTAGGCCGGCATAGAGACTAATGTCGGTCGTTAGTGGCTGGCGTCAGTTGCTCCAATTCTTGGAACTCGCGTACCACTTACCACCAGGTGGACACAAAATCGTGTTCATTATAAAAATTAAAAGATTAAAAAAAAAAATCTTTATAAAAATAGTTTAAATTAATGGTTAATTTTACTAAGTTAGTTTGTATGAAATGACAAGGGTTTATGTAATGCGCGGTTAGTGTACTAAATAAAAAAGCTGTCCATCGTAAGCCCATACATAAAAGCCACACATGAAGCGTCAGTATGATTTCCTGCAATCGTTTCAATAAACCGTTTTAATGATGAGCAATTTCCATCGCATAGTGAACCATAAATTGTTATCAACAGAGACATATATTTTGGAATCGAACTATTTTTTTTCTCTCGTAAAGTGGTGGTCCCAAAATGCATCAAAGCATCACCATGTTAATATTGCCTCCGTAGACTAGCAGTTAAATCTGTAAATTCATGAGGAGATACAATAATTTATTTATTTTATTTGTAATATTTCTCAATTTGGAATTGTCTAGCTAGCTAAGCAAAAATTCAAATCCAAATTCAAATTTAAGCTTGTGTATTTGTGTTTTTAATTCAGTAATTTATTTGTTATTACGCCATTAGATTTTTCATTCTCTACGGTCAGTTCACAATATAGTAAAATATGCATATAATGATACATACTTAGATCGACTTTTTACTGTTTTATACGTAGTAAAATTAATAAACATTAAATATAAATTAAAAGCTACCTAAATAATAAAATTAGAACTAAACTAAATTATAAATAAAAAAATGTCCTCTAGAGAGGTCCCGTCCGAGATAGTCCCAAGGAGACTAGCAACATTTCCCCTCTGTTATACGTTGGCAGAAATAATTGCCAGTTGTCTCCAGACCTTCGCGTCAGCCGCTTTGACAACTCCTTCGATTGATTAAATATATAAGTATATAGTATATTTTTGCACTTTTACCATTTTATAGGTTCCATTGCTTATAATTTGGGAACGAGAATCAATAAATTCTTTACGCTGTTGTTGTTTTTTTTTTTTCTTTTGCTAGAAATTGTTCACATTGCAAAGTGGTAATCAGTTGGAGCAAGGTCTGGGGAGTATGATGGGTGTCGGAGACATTCCAATCGCAGCGCTTTATTTAGCGACCGTCAGTCGTGAAATGTGAAGTCTGTATAGTTAGGCGTGTCCTTTACAATTTATGCCCATGGGCATGAAGTAATCAATGTACAGGGAAAAGTTTATCGGGCGGCGTCATTCGTTGAGTCAGTAATTTATTTGATTTATTGCCAGTATACGTACGAGTATATGATGTATAGCTTTCCCAAGTTTTGAGCGCCGATATGAGGTAAGTCTGCAATTTTAAACTTGTACAAATCAAATTATTAATAGTTAAAGATCTATAGAAGAGCGTCCCTCATTGAAATCCACTTTTTATTTAATAAAATACGCTAACAAAAGGGATGGGTTGTCTATTGAAACGTGAAAAGATGTAAATGGCTAACTAATATATGAAAAATGTCGATAAATACTGAAAGGAGTCTCAAGGCAGCTTTGATAACGAATTAAGGGTAAGAGTTAGAGTTAGAATTAGAAGGCCGTAACAGATACAGTAACGACATTTAGTGTGTGTACGCGTAAAACGATATTTACTCGCGACATCCATCAAGGGAGCTGTAACGAGGTTATATCTGTACGCGTGAAACGATCTTTACTCGCGACATCCATCAAGGGAGCTGTAACGAGGTTATATCTGTACGCGTGAAACGATATTTACTCGCGACATCCATCAAGGGAGCTGTAACGAGGTTATATCTGTACGCGTGAAACGATCTTTACTCGCGACATCCATCAAGGGAGCTGTAACGAGGTTATATCTGTACGCGTGAAACGATCTTTACTCGCGACATCCATCAAGTGAGCTGTAACGAGGTTATATCTGTACGCGTGAAACGATATTTACTCGCGACATCCATCAAGGGAGCTGTAACGAGGTTATATCTGTACGCGTGAAACGATATTTACTCGCGACATCCATCAAGGGAGCTGTAACGAGGTTATATCTGTACGCGTGAAACGATCTTTACTCGCGACATCCATCAAGGGAGCTGTAACGAGGTTATATCTGTACGCGTGAAACGATCTTTACTCGCGACATCCATCAAGTGAGCTGTAACGAGGTTATATCTGTACGCGTGAAACGATATTTACTCGCGACATCCATCAAGGGAGCTGTAACGAGGTTATATCTGTACGCGTGAAACGATATTTACTCGCGACATCCATCAAGGGAGCTGTAACGAGGTTATATCTGTACGCGTGAAACGATATTTACTCGCGACATTCATCAAGGGAGCTGTAACGAGGTTATATCTGTACGCGTGAAACGATCTTTACTCGCGACATCCATCAAGCGAGCTGTAACAGATGCAGTGACGAGGTTAAGTGTGTTGGCTTG
Source organism: Tinea semifulvella (assembly GCA_910589645.1). Classification (NCBI taxonomy): domain Eukaryota; kingdom Metazoa; phylum Arthropoda; class Insecta; order Lepidoptera; family Tineidae; genus Tinea; species Tinea semifulvella. Next base: position 2,711,924 of record OU342611.1, on the reverse strand, counting down.
AAACGCTCTCTACTGGCGACATCCATCAAGCGAGCTGCATACTTAAAGCGTAAATGTTAGATTGTTAAAATAGTGTATTTTAGCTAAGCTAGTTTATAGACGATATACAGGTGAAAAAAAACGAACCGTATCTGGATGGAGCCTTCCATAAATTAACCCTTTCAGCACGAATGATACCAAGCGTGCGTTATTACAAAAAATAATTTGACAGCTAAATTCTGTTTTACCGCTCCAAAATGGCCTGAATAGTTCCTGCTCTCATCTAGCTACTTCGTAATTATTAGGACTAGTAAAGAAAAAATATACAAAAGTGATTTTTATTTCCATTGGATTGCCCAACGTAGTATAGTGCGCAAGAACATTAGAATAGGACACGCTAGGGGAGGATTTTGTTTACTATTTATATGGGATATTTTAAACCTCAAGGAATCCAAAGTTATCAATAAACCTTTCATTATCTAAAATATATTTTGTCGTGCTGAAAGGGATAGGAAAGATTACTAGAAATTTTAATTATAGTAATAAATTACCTTCATTTACCATCATGAGTCAATTTGCATTAATAATTACAACATAAACTACGTGGAAACTTGCTGGATCCGTAATTAGCCGACTTTGTAAAAGAGAGAACTAAAAATGTCCCTGATGAATATGCAAAATTTCTATTTGCCTGAAGTCCCTTCTTCGCAGCCGCCGATTTAAATTAGTAATGTTTACCTCCACAAACGAGCTACCATCGAAACAAAATAGGAAAAACGAAATATTTCAAAGCAAGTACTTAACTAGGTATATTTAAAAAATAAAAGGTGAGTAGAACCCCGGCATTTACCAATGAGAAATAGACTTTTCTTGCGTACATTTGTCATGGATTTACAACACTTAAGTTAATAATACCAATATTTTCCAATAATACCAACTTAATAAAAGAAGAATCGTTAATAAATTGTCATTAAAAATTTACATCAAATTCTCTAGAAATTTCTGAAAGGCCTATCTCCAACAGTGGCGGTTAAGGACTCTAGGGGGCTGTGATGATGATGAAATGATGGCTTAGCTATTCGATCTGAAAAAGGAGGAAAGTTGGGTTTACTTGTGTAGTATGTAATAATATGCAAAATTCTGCCAAAACGCCGATGTAATATCAGGAAAATTGGAATCGTCGCAAAATATCTGACGCAAAAACAATTAAGCTGCATTACTTATGTTGCTAGTTAGTGCAGTGACTTGGCACACGCAAATGTTCTGGCAGATAGATCTTATAAGTTGCTAACTTCGGCACTTAGTTGTTGTCGAAGTCCCGAGTTAGGCGACCGCTGCCCAGTGCGACGGGAAACTATACTTGCGGTTTTTGGCTCCAACTTTAGATAACGAATTTAGAATTGTTTTAAAGGTCGAATAAAATGAAATATACCAGTACAGACTTTAATTAGGAATGTTTGCAGAGAATCGTGTTGATAGTTTTTCTGCTATCATGCGTAAACGCACTGCATCTCTAGTCAATTGAATTAGAGGCAGCACCAACAATATGCTTTAAGTCAAATCGGATAAAGTGGACTGTCCAATACAGTGTCACTTGCGTTTACGTAATCCACATACAATTACGACAAGAGTACATTATAATTCTCGTTACAATGTACTCGTAATGTGGGGGTCTTGACGGGAAACTGTGCCTTTAACAAACATCTCTATATTCTGAACATTACAGATAGCCCACTGGTTAGAGGATGCATGGCGGAGGAAGAGACGGCCGCGCATGTGCTCTTGGAGTGCGACAGTGTGGCTGCGCCAAGACTGAGGTTCCTCCAGACTGCGACGACTCTTTCGAAGGTTTGCAGGAAAAGAAAATCCACCGTAATCACAATCACAATCATTCGTTACAATAGGTTATCATTTAAAGTTTATTTCTCGTATTTATATGCCAAACTTACCCTAACTTACCTTAATAGTGATGGGGTGACTCCATCGATTACTAATACAAGTACGCAAGTCCAAGAATTGGTGCAACTTACCCTAACCCTAAGGGCCTGGTTGAGCGGGGGGATGGCTGGCACATGCGTTACGTCCGTGATCGGGTGCTGCTGTGGGGGCCTGGCTTCTGCCGAATACGTTCAATTAATTGTTTTAAATGGTTTTTGCGTTTTGTCGACTTTCGGGTAGCACCTGGGCATGTAGTCGATCTTAATTTTGACTTGTTACTGCTGTACCAGGTATTGTAATCTTATAGGTACTGATAACTAAATTTAAAAGGTTATTAATTAATCGTTGTGGTGCAGTTCTGTATATGTTTTATTTTGTAAATCTGATATAGCTGAGTTTTACTTGCAGATTCTTTTCTCAGTCAGATTAAACATTAACAGGTCACTAGAATCTGCTAAGCTGCTGGTATTCCGCTAACTAGCTTTACCTTATTGGACTTTGCTGCTTAGTCTTCCACTAGCAGAAGTAGAATCATTTGAAATAATTAAATTAATGACTTTTATATAATTCCAGGTTATAGGAATGGGGAAATACACTGGCTGGGAGAGCATTCCACATCTTTAGCGTGCGACAGATGTAAGAGTCTCCAAATTTATATGTACGCTAAGAATATGGCTACGGTTTGAAGGGTGCATATTTTGGCCTGTGCGTGTGTTTCGGTTGCAGTAAAAGGGAGAGGGGGTTGTGGAGCTCTTACCGTAGTATCTTTTTCTTAAGGTGCCAGCTCCTATCGGAGGTCGGCTATCATTAAGGCGATTTTAATTTTGTTGGCCGCTGTCCGGAACAAGGATCTGGTGTTCATCCCGAACCACACCCTGAGGAAGTGCGTCTTCTCCCCGGTCTTCTGAAGCCTTGTATCTTGCCTTGCATGACGAGCTGCAGCAAGCTATACTTTTTATTGCGCGTGATGTGTCCCAAGTACTCCAACTTCCTTCGCTTTACCATTTTCAGTAGTTCAACGCGTTTGTTCATCCTCTGCAAGACAGTTTCGTTTCTTACTCTGTCCTTCCATCGTATCTTCAACATTCTCCTGTATATCCATCTCTCATACCGTAGTATAGCTTGTAGAATGAATTATAGAATGGAGGCCACATCTCGGGGAAGCTGTAGTGATTCCAGAGTTTTAAACCCTGTAGTGTCGTCCCCTAAATCTAAATCTTCGTGAAAAGATTTTGGAAAGCCCTTGAGAGAAACAATCCAAAGATGATTTAAATAAGTCTAGTTGCTGGTTCCTTATTTTATATCGAAATCTGACAGTAGTAGACGTCTAAAAAGGTCACGTCAATCCACAATATTTATGTTGAATCAAAATCTTTATATGACAAAACAAAATATAAAACACACTCGTAAAGCGAGACATTTGCAATTGGATTTTCCATTAGTGTTTTAGAGAAAAGTCGTAGACATAAATAGTGTGGACCGGCTCAACATATTGTCGAGTTAGGCGTAACATTTTAATAAAACAACAAGAATTTAAATACAATATTGGAATAATTATTTCAAAGCATAAAAGTACAAATTCAAGGTCGCTCAGCGATCTATAGAGAGAGCTATGCTTTGTATTTCTCTGATGGATAGAATTCGAAACGTTGAAATTTCTCGGAGAACCAAAGTTACTGACATAGCATTCAAAATTAGCAAGCTGAAGTGGCAATGAGCCGGACACATCTGCCGCAGAACCGACGACCGATGGGGCAAACGGGTTCTGGAGTGGAGACCACGTACGGGACGACGCAGAGTCGGACGACCCCCTGCCAGATGGACGGATGACGTAAGGAGGGTCGCTGGTGGGGGTTGGATGAGGGTTGCAAAGGACCGCGTGCAGTGGCGAGCCTTGGGGGAAGCCTATATCCAGCAGTGGAGAGACACAGGCTGATGATGATGATAAAAGTACCTAATAAGCCAAAAATTTTATGCAATGGCAACAAATAGATGTTACATTAGCTTCCAGTTACTATAAGGGAGCTGCCACTAAAACAGTTTAAACTAAGAGTCAAACAAATGCTGGTCAATAAATGTTTTTATTCGACTAAAGAATACCTAGACACTAAGCTCGACAAAATAATGTGACTAAATAAATATTTGTATGCTAGAAATAGCGAAGCATGTGATATAATTACATATAACAAATATAATAATATATTTAATTTCATGTCATAAGTATATTAAATAAAGCCAAAACATAGCCCTATCACTCTGAGTGGTACTGACCTACAAAATACATTATTTATCTTGTATGGGGATTTGGGCTAAATTGTATGCATTTTAAAATTATTCTAACAACATTACAACTCAGGCAGAAAAAAACCCTATGTGTGCATAATATTTGAAATATCATCTTGACAACTCTTATACTAAAGGACTTGATTAATAAAAAAACGATTTTTTTTATTTTCCAAATAAATCAATTGCACAGTAATATATAATAAAAATAACATTAGTCTTATCAATAAAAGTATAGAAACTACTATTTGATTTTTTTATCATTGAACACAGGATAAGTTCTCAACAAGCAAATAGGACTGTTCGCTAATATACGTCCATGCCGCTGCTATATTTGACGTTATCTGTCGGGCCGCGTCCGCACGTGACAAGGGTTGACTTCCAAATCACAATCCATGCCCAGAGACATCATAACCATTCCACACGAACAATAGCTAACAAAGGAAACCGTTTCTTGTTCCAAAATCTATTTAAACCTATACTTGAGGAAAAGCAATGAGTATGCATTCATTGAGGGCAATTAATTTATACTACTTATATAGTAACTATGGTAAAAGGTCGGTTTAAAACCCCGGCATGTACCAATGAGATATACAAGTATCATCATGACCGTATCCCTTACGGGATGGTCATTAACCACGCTTTTATAAGAAGCGATTTCACATTTAGCCAACTTTACTATAGGCCTATCATGACAAGCGGCAAGCTCGTCTCTAGCGTACCAAATTCGAGAAATATGTCAATTAAATTATTATGTCCCGACTTGGAATCGAACCCGATAACTCCGAGTCTAAATCCACAGAATTAACCGTAGACTACTTAGTTTATACTCACTCAGTATACACTCTTACGTACATTTGTCATAGATTTACAAGGTTTTCGAGTCTCAGAGAGCACGTTAAACCGTCGGTCCCGGTTCCAATAAAACATGTAGAATCGTTAATACATCACACATGTTATTTTTTTTTAATACCGGACATAATTAGTGTTAGTAAAAATCCAATGACTTAAGACTGTTAGTAATACAAAAGTACAAAATAATATGCTTTGAAAATGTCTGGAGTATGCCACATCGGGCAAGTGTCAGTATAATTCTCTAGCCCATACAGCCAAGTCTGACGTAATATATCTTTCTTTATTATGAGTTAATGAGGTCATCATCAAATTCCAGATGCTGCAGAATTTGATGCTTTTCATGGAGTCACTCGCGCCACCATAGCTCAAACACGTCGGGTAAAATATGAGTGTTGACAGCGCGGGAAAACCGCAAAAAATAAACTGCAACTTGTGCCCCATATTTAAAGTCCAATTTATCGTTTTCCATAATTATTCACATTGTAGCACATTATTAAACAAAACAACACCACTTTTGACTAATAATATCCACAGTAAACTAATTTACAAAACAAAAACTTGCACATGTTCACGCAAAATGGCGCGAAGAACTCGAAAAAAGCTTAATGTCAAAATGTATTTGACAGGTGACGTCTTAATTAAATGCAAGGCAAAGGATGTCGATTGCAGCCAAAAACGTTCATCCTTGGCCATTGTCGATAACAATCGCTACAACGGATGACCTGAAGAAGCTCGCTGGTGGGGATAGATGAGGGTGGCGAAAGATCGCGTTAAGTAGCGAGCCTTGGGGGACATCCGGCAATGGAGAGATACAGGCGGATGTTGAATGTAATAAAAACTTGCATCCTTACCATCAGTGGGAACAAGGTTACATGTCGTGCTGGAATCAAACTCAATTTAATAGCCAAATCTAAAGTCGAATAGATATTCATGAATATTGAAAAATTCACCAGATTTTTATATTGGCCTTTTATTTTCAAGGCATGTGAGCAATATTGAATTAAATCGTATATGATATATTTTATTTAATAAATGTCGAAATAAAATAAATTATTGACAGCTTTTATTAAAGTTTTCAGTCAGATAAACATTAACATGAAACTGTAATCACAAATAAATGAAATATTTTTGTCATAAACACCAAATATTGAATTTAAAGAATTATTAATATGAAGTTAGTTTACTACTTACGTTCCCTTGTGTTTTAAACTTAATAAAAAAAAGCAAATAAATATTACAAATGTCAGAAATAAGTTAGTGAATTTGACTTATATATAAGACCCAGGCATTACATGCAAATTTCCGAGCCGAAAATTTAGATTTTCATTTATTATTTATTTTAAATAATTAAACAAATTAATAAAAATAAAAATAAGGCTAATAAAACTATATAAAGTAAATTAAAAATAAAACTAAAATCTAAACTATATACCTATAAAAATATCGACTCATGACTTAATCATCTGGCAGTGTACCAAGAACACTCGCAGCATTCCCCCGCTGCACAGCGATGCTGATTTGCTGCAGGAAAAAACTGCCAGCTCTCTTGTCACATACAGCGTTAACCGTCAACTTTGATATTGGTTGACATTGACAATATTATACTTGTATAACTATTGTGCTTAGAGAAATGGTAAATGGCTACTGAACAAATTTAAAAGTGGCGATTTACGTTAACTCATCACCATTACCACATATTATAAAACAAAGTACGCCGCGTCCGTCTGTTCGCGTTTATCAAAACCTACTGCACCGATTTTCATGCTGTTTTCACCAATGGATAGTGGTTCTCGAGAAAGATTTTAGTATATAATTTGTTAAGTTTTGTATACATTAACGATATTTGTTGGAGGTGTCGGAAAAAAATAAGCCATCTGGGAGTATTCAACGAAAACGCTGCCCAAACCCTTATGCCTAAAATAATGTATGGTGGAATTGTATATCTTATATAGGTCTACAGAAAAGTCCGCAATGGCATATGTTTATATTTTAAGGATAACATACTATATCAATTTTAATACTTTAAAAAATATGCAATTAAACGCGGTATATGGAAAGCTATTACAACAATTACGGTATTAATCCTTATTATTTTAAATATGTTAGTTGGCTTGACCATTTCATGAAGATTATTTTTTCCCTTTACACTATGCAAATTAAATGAATACCATAGGAGATATAGCAAAATTTTTAAAAATGGGCAACGAAATTAATTTCGAGTCGCCATTTATACGGGCAAAGCCGGGTAAAACAGCTAGTTATAATATAACTAGAAGTTAACCCAAACCTAACCTAACCTAAAAGCTCGTTTTCAATTTCTTTGTGACTCGCACAGTCTTTCACTTCGTTCTTTCCATAACAATTTACTTAAAATCCCTCCCCACTCTTCCAGCAGATATTCAGACTCCTTTTCGATATCTGCAGCTCGCCAGTGGAACAGACTACCTTTGGTAATCAGACAAGCTCCATCTCTCAAAATATTTAAAGACAAGTTATACAATTTTTACACCATAAACAGAATAAATTACCATAACTTTCTACTATGTATGTATTTATTATTGCGATATGTATTATAAAGATATGTATTTATTATTTAGGTATATATTTATTTAATATGTAGGATATGTATATTTAATTAGTATGTATTTATATTTCATAATTGTTGATCACAATATTATTTCTGCACCCGCTTATAATGCCCACACAATTTTTGGTTCAGTACAATAAAGAATTTATTATTATTATTATTATTGTGCCTAAATGAGATTTCCATAGCGACACATGTAGCTCAGCTCAGCTATTGAATGAAAGCTCGTTGAATTTATATGTACAGCGTCGCAGAGTCATTGCATTAGGAGGGAAGCGCGGGTAGTCCCTTAGGACATTTATCGTAGAGGGCAGGCTATAGGTTCTACTCTAAACGTACCAACAAAAACGAGAAAACCAACAGTTGTTTTTTTTATCAAAATCCTTAGCTGCCTCCGTGGTTAAGATATGACAAATTTCTAAGCATTCCATGGATTCACCGTAAGGGTTCGAGGTCCTTTGTGTGTAAGAGAGATGACAACAATGGTGTCTCGGGCTTGTGGCCGATTATAGGCTGATTTACAAAGGAGGCTTTTTTTTTATTGCGTAATTAATACAGTATGATTCTGTTAATGCCGCCTATAAAGCTCGTCTTGCTGAGGATGAGCAAAGGCGTCGAAGTACTAAAAATGGTAAAGCGAAGGAAGTTGGGACACATTATTCGCAATAAAAAGTATAGCTTGCTGTAGCTCGTCATGCAAGGCAAGATTCAAGGTTCTAGAAGACCGTCGAGAAGACGCAATTCCTGGCTTAAGAACCTCAGGGAGAAATTCGGGATGAGCACCAGATCCTTGTTCCGGACAGCGGCCAACAAAATCAAAATCGCCTTAATGATAGCCGACCTCCGATAGGAGCTGGCACCTTAAATTTGTCATAAATTTAAGGCAAACCTGCTTGGGCACAATTATTTTAGTTACTGGTGCAAATATTTTGGTGGTATTCCTCTCGCAACAACTTCCACTGCGAAAAGCTGAGTCTGATGCGGCGGCAAGAATTAAGTTTGCGTACTTTGCCCTTCCTTTATGAATATGTGAAAAAAATATTTGTAGTCAGTACCTTTCTAGCTCTTGCAATAGAAAAATATACTGCTTCACGGATAAACCTAGTAAGTCCTTGAGTAATAGCCCTTTTTAAAAGAGTAACGCAACCTACAATTGTGCGGGTCTAGCAGTTCCTATAGCAGCATCACACAATGTCCAGATTCGTTCCATAGCTTTTTCCGACCTTACTAGATTAATCTGGTTCAGGAGACACAGAATTTAGTTTAGTGGTTAAGTTCGTAAATTTAGATGCTGTGGGTTGGATTTCTGATCGAGACACAATAATTTATTTGTGATATTTCTCGAGTTTGGTATGCTAGAGACATCGACGTGCTTGCCACTTTGCTGAAATAACGACCACGACCACTCTGAAAAGAATTTAACGACCAAGACATAATTAATACAGTTTAATATATTTATTGACGTAAATTTTTACATCCTATACGAGTATATGGAATTATAAAACTTATTTATTACAAATTGGCCTTGGATAGGCTAACATAACTGTTAATAAGTGAAATCAGATATAGATCAGACAAGGTGTAGTTTCTTGATACCAGTTTTGCTACACTGCTATGTGGTTTAATATTTTTGATTTGTTATTAGTGTTAGGATTTAGTAAAAGAATAAGAATTTCTTAAACTATTATATTGTTATTTTAAGAAAAGTTTTAAAAAAAAAAGTTTATCCATATGTAATTCCATTGCAGACCCTCATTGCGCGTCTCGTGTCGGGTTGGACGCTCTTAATCTCACAAAAGCGGTACAGTTAGATAAATGGGCATTTGCTCATCTAATAAAATAATAGACACAAAGAAAGAAAGCTGAATGACTTATATTAATCTAAAGTTACCACTATTCTGGCTTAACAAGACGCCTATTCAAATTTATACTAGCCAGTCCCGACACAAATTGTAAATTTTTGTTTTATACTAGCACGACATATTGTGTTTTCGCGCCCACCTGATAATAAATGGCATGCAAGGTCCATTAATGTTAGCAACTGGAATCAGACACTCATGACTGACATCAATCCCTAACACTATGCTACTATACTATGGCTTGTTCAATGACCATGTCAAGCCGGGGCCAATCTGTGGGAAATGCCACTCTCGAAGTTGTGCAGGAATACGTCTACCTTGGACAGACTATTCAGCTAGGCGCTGCAAACTTCAGCAAAGAACCCGACAGACGCATTCAGCTAGGATGGGCGGCATTCGGGAAACTTCGACATATCCTCTCATCGTCCATACCACAGTGTTTGAAGACAAAAGTCTTCAACCAGTGCGTCCTCCCCGTAATGTCGTACGGAGAAGAGATGTGGACACTGACAGTGGGTCTGGTTCACAAATTTAAGGTCGCTCAGCGAGCTATGGCTCTCCATTAGGTATACTTGGTATTTCTCTGATGGATAGAATTCGAAACGTTGAAATTCGTCGGAGAACCAAAGTTACTGACATAGCATGCAAAATTAGCAAGCTGAAGTGGCAATGAGCCGGACACATCTGCCGCAGAACCGACGACCGATGGGGCAAACGGGTTCTGGAGTGGAGACCACGTACGGGACGACGCAGAGTGGGACGACCCCCCGCCAGATGGACGGATGACCTAAGGAGGGTCGCTGGTGGGGGTTGGATGAGGGTTACAAAGACCGCGTGCAGTGGCGAGCCTTGGGAGAGGCCTATATCCAGCAGTGGAGAGACACAGGCTGATGATGACGCCGGCTTGACTAGATACTTTTTACACTTCTCTTCAAGGACTCCAGGTTATAAATGTGGAAACACAGAGGCTGGAAGAGCATTCCACATCTTCATTGTGCGACAGATGTATGAGGTCCAAATTTATTTACGTACCCGAAAGGATGGTGCCTACGGTACGTGGGTGCATATTCTGACCTGTGCGTGTGGTTTGATTACAAAAGCTGAGAAAGGAATTATGTTATGCTCTTCAGAACGCTCACTATACTCTTAGTATATCCGGTAGAACACGCTAGCTAGGTAGCTAAATCTCGGCGAAGCTGCAGAGATTCGAGAGTTCCATCTATAGTGGCATCGTCTACAATTCGAACAGCTCGCCTCTGCAGGTAATTGAGAGCATCTGTGAGGTACTTGGGCACCATCCAAAAGGTGTACAATCTTGTCACACTGGCTAAAATTCGTGACAAATATGGCGACTGTTATGGTACGATATGAATCTTACTCACCAATTCACGAGATTAAAATTGTATCGTACCTTATCCTTATCTTCTATTCCACATTAAAGCCCCCAAAACACATAGTTCTAGAGTTCCACTGTTGGAGAAGGGCCTTCTAGAAATTTCTGTTGGTTATGGCCTACGCTGGCCAGACCGGTTGAACTTGGACCTTGGACGTTGCTTACCTTCATATAAAAATTAAAAAAAACCACAGCCAGTGCAGTATTTACCATGTAGCCACAGCCTTAAGGAGTCGTTATTCCACCTAATTTAATTTAATAACTTGCAAACATAAGTCTGAGGCAATTTAAAATACACCAGAATAAACATTAGTCTCAGAAAATCTCATATTTTTTAACACAAACTAATAATATACTTAACCTCATAGACTTTAGTCAAAGGACTTGGGCATATATACGAGTATAACAATTTGGTTCCAGAAAATAAACCGAGGTTGTTATTATGTTTGTACCTCGCCAACCCATCTGGCCAGCTTGGCGAGTGTAGGCCAAATTCTCCAGAATTTTTTGGAAGGCCCATCCCCAACAGTGAAGGTCTAGGACTATGTGATGATGTTATTATGAATTCAGTGCACTGTAGGCTTAAAAACTAACTAGGCATCTGAACCAATATTTATCAGTATTCCTTGCTTGGTAATGAAGAGATGATTTTTTTTTGTCTGCGTAAAGTTATGCGCTTTGTAATTTTCTATCTGTGTTATCATTTTTGCATTAGTGGAATGACGATTGAATGAGATTTTATTACAATCTTATTTAAAATTAAAAAATAGAAAATAATTTTATTTTTAACGTGATGCGAGCACGAAACAAGAAATCCCAAGATCTCGTATATAAGTCAATGATCGCTGTTGAAAATAATCTTTCTTTTGATCACAACGCTCCCCGGGCACTTCTTTAATAACAAACTCCAAGGAAGATAATGTTCGAACGAAAGGGGTAGTTTTTCGAGATGACGGGTTTTGTTTTCAGCGGCTCAGAACGGATAATAAAGAGAAAAGTAAAGTATCATTACGACCGTAATCAATATAACGATTTATTATTCACGGTTTCTTATTACCCACGTGTTGGTCTATCTCTAGGCCCATAAAAGAAAAACGAATTACCTAACAAATTATAATTGTTGGGAAAAAATGTTCTTAAAAATCAATTAATAATTTGGTTAAAAGAAAAGATATTGTATGAATACCTAAATGTAAGTAATTCACAGAATTAATTTATTGATCCACAACCCGTTGTTTTAATTATTGTATACTCCTATATATATGATATATATGTATGTAATTATTTATTTCGTATAATTTTTGCTACTTTTCTTTATCTCTAAGTTGGTAATCTTAGATTGGGACCCACATGTCAGGCTTAACTGCCTTGTGTGGGACCATCACCAAAATACTTTTGCAAATCCTGTAATAATGTTCCACGATTGTTTGTTAACATATATTGTAAAACCATACATTGCTAATAAATCATTTGAATTTGAATTTGAAGTTTTTGGACATATTTTATTTAAAATTTTAAAATTTATATTAATGTTTGATATAATTGCTCGCCAATTTACTTGGCAAATATTGTTACGTTAAGTTAGTTTACTATAAGACCTGTAAATTAGACTAACATTTATGCAAATAAAGAATTTTTATCTTACCTTATCTTATTTTAACGTAAATCTTGTTTTCACTTAAGTCTTGTGTCAAGCGATAAGATATAAAATCACCATGGCAAGCTTACAATATTAGTCCTCCTTGAAAGTAAGAATTGGCATTTTTCATTATTGCAAATGGCACTTACTTTCAACGAAGTAATTTGCCCAGTCTGCCGGGGCGGGGAAGTATCCACCGTTCTTGCCGATAAACCCAGTGAATCCACACGAATTGCAGTCATGCCCAGTCAAGCCGGCATAGTGTTAGGGACCTAAGTCAGTCGTAAGTGTCTTGATTCTAGTTGCTAACATTCATGGACCTCGCGCGTCACTTACCATTAGGTGGGCCACATGTCGTGCTAGTATTAGAAAAAAACAGACCAGTTAACTGCCTTTGTGGTCTAGCAGTTAAATCCTTGGATTTAGACTCGGAGGTAATATACGTTTATTTAAATCAACTTTTATATTTCTATAAAAAAAAAATGTAAGCATAATTTTATTTTAGATGTAATATTTTTTAAATGTTTTTTTTTGTAAATTAGTTCTTGTTAAATTTATTATTTTTTAGTTTTAAAAGTAATAAGTTTTTTATTTATACTTCTTTTTATATTGGTAAATGCTGTGACACCTAATTGGTACATATGTATATTAGATAAGTTAAAATTATACTATGTTATTTGTGTGATAATATATGTACTGCTGTGTGTACTATATAAATAAATAACGTGTGTGCGTAACAATTATGATTTATAGTTGATATATTGTAATTTTTTTACAATGTTATTTTCTAGGTATTTAAATTGGACAGCCGAATTGGCGGGTTAATATATCACTTAAGCGACTAGCAACCAGAATTGAATAGTATTATTTATGAACCTTAAGATGCGCAAATACGTAAAGACAACAATCAATCTTCTGATTGAGGCCTCCAAGTCCTCTGACCGCCAATCTAAGGATACCCCGATCCTTCCACTGTTACAGTCGCCGATCCAGCCGCCGCTGTCTTCGTCACCTATGTATATTTGACCGTTGACCGCCTCCGTGGTCTAGTGGTAACAAACGTTGCCGTGAACTCGGAAGGTCGTGGGTTCGATTCCCACGGGGGGCAAGTTGTACATTGTATAATTTGTCTCGGTCTGGGTGTTTATATGTATAATATGTATATATTAACAAAAAAAAAAAAGTATAATATGTAGTTTATCAACCATCTAGTTTCCGTAACACAAGCCTCGTTGCTTACCACGGAAACTAGATGGCGCTGTGTGACCTGTCTGTAAATATTTATTTATATTTATTATTTATTTATTTATTTATATACTGCTCCACCGCAGACCCCTACTCCTCAGGTTGGATCTGCTGCCGTCGAATAGACTCCGCTTTCCATGTTGCACGTTAGTTTCTAATGACTTAGACTTAGCAAGCCGGCATAGTGTAGGGGACTGATGAAAGTCATGAGTGTCTGATTCCAGTTGCTAACATTCATGGACCTGTGTGACTTACAATCAGGTGGGCGCAAGGTCGCATGTCGTGATAGTATAAAAACAAAAAAAACACCTTAGAGCAACACCGCAAAAAGCGGAAGCCACAGCCGAAAGCGGAGGGCAAGAGAGTTTCACCCTCACTCAGACAATCAGCATAGTGATTCAGCAAGGAAATTGGGCCAGCGTTTTAATTCATATTAATTTATTCGAAGTAAGGTACAAATAAAATAAATAAGTTATTTATTTTCTTCCACAAATCTTAAAATTAGTAGCAATATTTTTTTAAACATCTATTTAGGAGACTGGAGGCAAAACTAATCTAGGCGAACGCATAGTCTGTGTTAAAGCACTCCAGGTTCCTCTGACTCAAACTTAATAATAAATACATCTATAGTGTAGTGTAATGTAGTGTAGTGTAATGTAGTATAGTGTAATGAAGTGTATATATAATTAGGTGTATATATTATTTTAACAAATAACAGCTAACAAACAAAACAATTATTGAAATCATAGACAAACAATCCTGTCGGGTTTGCTAGCCTAAAAAAAATGCACACAACATTGCATAATACAAAAAAATGGTAATAATATAAAATAAAAGTTAATAGTAAAAAAAAATATAAAACATGCAATTAAAAGTAAAACATATAAAAACTAAAAGTATAAACTAATAAGAATATAAAAGTAAAACATAATAATAACAAAATGAGATAATAACATGAAACAAAATAACTTTTTCCTTCCTAACCCGTCCCACAATTTATTATGCATAACTACCGACAATCAATTTAGTGAGGTTAATTAGTAGATATAATATTTTATAAACCCAGTACATCTACGTTTAAATCCACGATTGTAACCGCTAGACTACGGTGGCAGTTTCATAAAAAAAGCCTTTGAAAGCCCAGCAAAAGTCTCATTGATTATTTTCATGTTTCACGACAAAGCTCTTTGTTGTCAACCTCCCAGTTCTAAAACACTGTGCCCTATTAAAACTGCGCAAAAAACGATAAAAATAAACCCTTGTGATATTTTGAAAATTTAATTGGAAAAAACCCTGTTGTGGCGGTCATGTAACTTGTTTAGCTGACTTCTGACACAAGATCTAAAACAATCTAAAACGATGCAACCAAGCAGGATAGCAGGTTATGAGTAAGCTGGCAAAGAGGACTGTACCACAGAGGAAGATGCTATAGGTAATTCTAATCAATGCTCATGGTATTGACCGCCTCCGTGGTCTAGTGGTAACAAACGTTGCCGTGAACTCGGGAGGTCGGGGTTCGATTCCCACCAGGGGCAAGTTGTACATTGTATAATTTGTCTCGGTCTGGATGTTTAAATGTATATATTTACAAAAAAAATAAAAAAGTATAATATGTAGGTTATCAACCATCTAGTTTCCGTAACACAAGCCTCGTAGCTTACCACGGAAACTAGATGGCGCTGTGTGACCTGTCTAGAAATATTTATTATTTATATACCGCGTGTAATTATCGAAAGAGCAAATTTTTTTTAGTTACTAAAAAAGGTCAATTTTTTTAAGATAAAAATCATTATCCGAAAAACATAACACAACTGCATGATGAATAAAGCCGCGTCTGAAAAGTTATTATTATTTGATCTCGCCAACAGCCTAGAGACGAAACGTAGAGAGAAAGAGTTACGTAAGTCTACATTCGCGCGATCGTCGACCTCTGTATACCTACTTTATTAGGCTGTGTATGAGTGGCGATATTTTTAGGAAAACTTCTCTGCACCGTAACTTAGGATTTTATTACTGAATAATTAAAATAAAAAATACGTAGTTTTATATTTTTATTCTAGATTATAATATACAATTATTTGCTCTTTAATAAATTACACGCAGTATAATATATTATTATATATTATATGCGGAGGGCCTACAACGCTCTTCGAGTACAATATAATAACGCGTTCAGGATGATGATGGGGATCCCTCGTTGGTGCAGAGCATCTGCGATGTTTGCGTACGCGTACAGATGATTTCTACTCAGTATTGCGGAAACGAGTCGCGTCGTTGATGCACAGAGTACGAGGGAGCGGCAACATTATCTTAAGGGCAGTTAGTGAGAAGCCAGATTGCCCTATCATGGGGCACTGGGTACATACTCACATGTAGGTATGTGCCCAGTGCCTCAGGAGGGCAAGACAAATATAAAAATAAATGTCCTCTTTTTACTTATACAGAATAAGCAAACACTATGTTACTAACCCCTATGGATACTATTCCGAAATAAATAATAATAATAATAAAATTCTTTATTGGACACAAAATATACAATATAAAGTGTTGTACATAGGCGAGCATAATACCATGAAGGTATTCTCAACCAGCTCACCTTTGGGAAAGTGAGAGATTAATATTATGGGTGCAGAGTGTGAAAATGGAAATAATATAGTTAAAACCAGAATTAAAATATGTAAATAAATACAATATATACATTTATAATACTATAATACCTAACAGAAAAATTATAATACATAATTAAGATAAATACATAAATAATTATATATACATATATAGGTACTAATAATATGTCAGGTGATCAGGATTAGTTTAGATTTTTAAGGAAATAAAAGAGAAGAAGTTTTTTTAAGTAAATAAACGCATTTTATTATTTATTCCTGTGTTCCGTCGACCATACTAACTATAAAGCCATAAACATACTTTGTTAGGCAACCCATCACAGTTCCTTTTGTTAGCATATTTTATTATATAAAAAGTGGATTTCATACGAATAACCGATCGGTGAAGGTCTCTCTTAGACTACTACCAATCTACAGTAGCAGTAACTTGTTTCATACCTACAATTTGCGACGTCTCGTCTAAATTACAAAGGTCTTCTCGTAAATTGCTTCGATATTCGGGGACGCACAAGGCATGCCTAACTTAGTCACGTAGTCAAAGACGTAATGTTTAGAAAGACCGACTACAGATAAAGAACATCATCCATCTTGTACGATTATGGGGATTTGAGCTAAATTATTTTCACAGTTATATATGCTTTTTTCACACCTCCGATTGGCGGATGACATAGTCATCATGGCCAGCTCGCTCAAGGATCTTAGCAGAATGTTAAACGGCTTAAACGTGGCTTCTCAGCAGGTTGGCCTCGAAATGAACCTGGATAAGACTAAGGTTATGTTCAATGACCATGTCAAGCCGAGGCCAATCTGTGTGGGAAATGCTACTCTCGAAGTTGTGCAGGAATACGTCTACCTTGGACAGACTATTCAGCTAGGCGCTGCAAACTTCAGCAAAGAAGCCGACAGAGGCATTCAGCTAGGATGGGCGGCATTCGGGAAACTTCGACATATCTTCTCATCGTCCATACCACAGTGTTTGAAGACAAAAGTCTTCAACCAGTGCGTCCTCCCCGTAATGTCGTACGGAGCAGAGACGTGGACACTGACAGTGGGTCTGGTTCACAAATTCAAGGTCGCTCAGCGAGCTATGGAGAGAGCTATGCTTGGTATTTCTCTGATGGATAGAATTCGAAACGTTGAAATTCGTCAGAGAACCAAAGTTACTGACATAGCATTCAAAATTAGCAAGCTGAAGTGGCAGTGGGCCGGACACATCTGCCGCAGAACCGACGACCGATGGGGCAAACGGGTTCTGGAGTGGAGACCACGTACGGGACGACGCAGAGTGGGACGACCCCCCTCCAGATGGACGGATGACCTCAAGAGGGTCGCTGGTGGGGGTTGGATGAGGGTTGCAAAAGACCGGGTGCAGTGACGAGCCTTAGGGAGGCCTATATCCAGCAGTGGAGAGACACAGGCTGATGATGATGATATGCTTTTTTAGAATTCTAACAAGATTACAATTTAAGTAAACCCTTTATTTTTTATAGTTTAGGTTGTTACGGGGAAAGCGGTAACAAAGAAAATAAAAATAAACTACAAGAATAAATATATACAATAAACTATTTATTGAATTTAAACTGTCAAAAAATTAGATGAAGGTCCTGACAAAAAAAAAATTATATTCTACCCGGGGGTCGTGGTTATAAAAAGAGGTGGTCAGAGCTTTCCGCCATGCCACGGAGCAATACTCCCCTGGCCAACTCGCTGTGCCGCGCCGAAGTGAGGATCTGGGCGCTGGGCGTAGTGCAGGCGGGGGCTGGTCGTAGTGCAGGTGGAGAGGCCGCTCTGGATCCAGGCGCGTAGTACAGTTGCAAAGTATGTTGAAAGTGGAACGCTGAACGTTGAAAGTTGAACCCCAAACTATAAATTATTATTTTTTAAATATTTTTTAAAATCGTGATGGCGGAGGAACATCAGTGCCGGTAACAGCAGCATGGAGTAGGGCGCGGCTGTCTCCGGGGACGATCCGCCGATCAATGACGTGAATGACGTGAGCTAGTAAGTCGCTTCGGTCACAAACTCGTGCGCAGCCATTCAATATTTTGACCGAGACCGAATGAAACGTAGCTTTTAAGTGAAGTGCAACCATTTGTCGATTGTCGGTTTTTTTTAACGCTTCAAGGTGTGCAAGAGGTATAAAATATCCTCATAACAGCTCCAGTATTAAATATATACAGTATAGTATAGAGGTTTTTGCGTTTTGTCGACTTTCGGGTTGCACATAGGCATGTAGTCTACCTTAATTCTGACTTGCCTGGTGGGTTACTGCTGTACCAGGTATTGTTTTCTCATAGGTACTGATAACTAAATTTAAAAGGTTATTAATTGATCGTTGTGGTGCAGTTCTGTATATGTTTTATTTTGTAAATCTGATATAGCTGAGTTTTCCTTGCAGATTCCTTTCTCAGTCAGATTAAACATTAACAGGTCACTGGAATTTGCTAAGCTGCTGGTCTTCTGCTAACAGCTTACTTATCGGACCACTTTGCTGCTTAGTCTTCTACTAGCAGGAGTAGAATCATTCAAAATAATTAAATTAATGACGTTTCATAAATGCCTGTAATAGGTTTACGTGAATAAAGATATTTTGACTTTGACTTAGTCACAAATGGTGCAAAAAATAACTGTCAGTGTCAAATACTTTTATCACTCAAGCGCCTGCTGATGTTCCTTATTTTTTTAGAAGGCCTTGATTGATATAAGAAACTACATATTTTATTTTTTAATAACTTAATTGCACAGTAATATTACATTACTACTATTTACAATATTTATTATTATTTACTTGCACGCGTTGACTGATATGAATGATGGAGGCCATACACAATCAAGTTATACGGCATCCATCGCGCCCCGAGTCAAAATGTAAACCAACCACCAAAAAGGTATTTTATAGGATCCCCATTATGAAAATAGCATATTACAAAATAAAATGCACACAGTATTTTCTAAATAAAACACAAATGTACCTTAAAAGCAAGTTTAGAATTGTTATATATATTCTTAGAAGGTCATTGCAGTGGTGGCGGGTGTGTCGATTTCCCAAAGGCTTGGTTGAGCGGGGGGATAGCTGGCACATGCGTTACATATATTTGATCTCAAAATTCACGTTGGACGTAACGCATGTGCCAGCCATCCCCCCGCATATTTATACATATATATATATATTATATACATATATATATATATATATATATATATATATATATATATATATATATACATCCTTGTATAGTTCATGCGTCCTGGCTGGGAAAACGACTTATGGCGTCCATCATTTCTACTTGTTATATTGTCAATGTTACAGTGAATACATACTTTTATCTATCATACGTATGTCAAAATCAACTTATATTTTCAAAAAATTCAAAACTCTCGATATTCACACTTCATACATTCTAGTGTCCTTGTGGCGTCACGTACATTTTTACGTCCAGGTGTATATTTTTTGTATATTTCTAACTACACTAGTAGACTTCTTGCGCAATTACAACTTCAAGTTATTTTCGCGTCCGTAATATACACCTTATCTTAACAATCCACTCTGATACCAATTTGACATCCTTTATGACAGGAACATACCAGTTGCAAAAATAAGTTTATTGATTCTCTCTCCTTAATTTACCTTGTAGACAGGTTTACCTATGTATTGCTTTTCAATAAATTCATATTATACTGGGTGACATTGAATGGTCTTACGATAGGCTAATATGATACTCGCCTGATCAAAACAAACAACTTTTTTCAAGAAACCATTTGTCGGAAATTATATATTTTTTTGACTTCTCCATACAAAGTGGTAATTTCAAAATAGAAAATTTGTATGGAGAAGCCATTTTTTTTGTCATTTCCGACATATGGTTTCTTGGGAAAAGTTGTTGGTTTTGATCAGGCGAGTATCATATAAGCCTAAAGTAAAACCATTCAAGGTCACCCAGTATAAACACCCAGACCTAAGCAAATTGTACAGAAAAACGTACAAAAAATTAGCCCCGAGTCTGAATCGAACCCACGACGAACGCAAGCACCGTTATCACTATAAACCACGGAGGCGGTCTACTATGCTTAACAATCAATAATATCTAATATTTGTACAAGTTATTAAGCCACCAAGTTACCACGTCGATCTACTTTGTGCCTGAGCTGAATTCTCGTCACTGAAGGTAGATGAGACGTAAAAACGAAACTACACTTATTTATAATATCGAATGACATGATTAGTGTGATTCCGATACGATGCTATAAAATCTAACCAAATTATTTTATAAATAACTTGTTGTAAAGACCTATAGTTAAATGTTTGAAAATATTTTAAAAAATCATATAAGTAGGATATTAAAAATATTATTTAAATACACGTTTTATTTATTTAAAAACTTTATTGCACTATGTACAACGGCGGACTTAATGCCGCTAGGCATTGTCTGACAGCCAAACCTTTAGGACATTTAGACAGTATAGATGGTAGGTGCAATCATTAATTAAGTTATTCTTAACAGTATACTTCTGTATCTTAATACATACATAACAATATTACATACTAATACAAATACGTAATATATAAATATATATAAACATAAATTACAGCATAAATAAACAATAATATAAAAATAAAACTACTTACATGATGAGGGAATTGAAATATGACATTGCTGCAATTGAGGATAGTGAGGACATGAAAAAGAGACATAAATTTGGGACAATCTAGTTAGAAAAAAAGTGTTTCTAAACCATATTTTTGAAGATGACTCGATTTGGAGCTTGCCTAATACCTAAAGGTTGGTCATTCCAAAGATTTGCAGCTACAACAGCAAACGAATTAGAGACAAAAGAGCTGTGATGGGAAGGGATGGAAAGGGTTGAGTTAGAAGAAGAGCGAAGAGTTCGATCATGGATTGAGCCTAGAAAAGTAAGGCTGTCTTTCAGGTATTGCGGTGTGTCCGGTTCGTTAAGGATGCTGAATAGTAAGCAAAGCAGTCTGCGATCTCTACGCTTACGGATAGGTAGCCATTTAAGTTTATCCCGAAAACAAGAAATATGGTCGTACTTACGTAGACCAAAGATAAACCTAATACATGTGTTGTGCAGACGTTCCATTTTATTAAGTAATTCTTGAGTAAGATCCACACAACACACGTCACCGTAATCGAGTAACGGCAGTAGGAGCGATTGTACGAGCGTAATTTTAGCTTTCAATGGCAAAAAGTTTTTCAATTTATTGAGAGAGTGCAGCGACGAAAATATTTTACGACTAATATTAGTGATCTGCGGTCTCCAGCAAAGACAAGTATCCAGATATATACCCAGATCCCTAACCTCACTGGAGAACGGAATGGGCACGTTGTCAAACCGAACAGGATGTATTGTAGTAAAGTTGACTTTAGACAAGAGTCGAGAGCTGCCAACAATAATTGACTTCGGGTTGACAACGACACGCAGACCAAGACTGTATACTACAAAGATCGGAATTAAGCCAAGCTATAGCACTATTAAGAGTGTCGACACCTGTCTGCACGTAGAGTTGCAAGTCATCAGCATACAGGTGGTAGTGACAATAAAGAGTGGAGGTGATTCCATTAATGAATAATAAAAAAAGTAAAGGAGAGAGTATGCCACCTTGTGGGACGCCTATACTCATATCACACCAGCTTGAGACCTTTTCACCAATGTGAACCTGTTGTTGACGCCCTTGTAAATACTGTGAAAACCATACCAAAGTTTCTGACGACATTCACGTTCTCATTATTCAATGAAAACCAAACTACGCTGTATGGAAACAGTTCGAGCAACCATAACTACCTTATTCAGCAACGTTTCGCTAAACTGCTGTTTAGTTAGACCAGTGAATAAGTGTGTTTTTTTTTCTTTTTAGTTCTTTAGGCGTAGAAAGAGAAAAATCACACTGGTTCCCTTGTTTAACTAAACTGCAGCGGTTTAGAGAACCGGTTCTGAATTAAGCAGTTAATGTTTAGGTAAATCTTTAGATGATATTAATCTTAACATGGAAGAAGAACTAGAAGGTGACGGATTAGAAACAGAGGATATCTTAAACTTCGCTGAAATAGAAAACAACGAAGCATCTGCATTTCAAGAAATAGAAACTCTCATGAGTACACACATGACTACTACTACACCTGCCAATGAACCGTTAGTATCCAACATAAATTCGGCTACGACAAAACCTTCTAACTTTTGCTATAAACGTTTTGGACAAAAACTTAAATTTTAAGCCAATCTTTGTATTTTAATAACTCTGGATGGGAAGCTTTTAAAGCGTCACATTCATTACGCTTTGGAGGCTTTTTTGTATTAATATTTCTTTTAAAATAGTTTGTTACTATTTTCTTTTGTTCATTTGTCCATGGCACCAAGACTCTTTTCTTTTTTGTCGTAGCCGAAGTTATGTTGAATACTAACGGTTCATTGGCAGATGTAGTAGCCATGTTTGTGCTCATGACAGTTTCTATTTCTTGAAATGCAGATGCCTCGTTGTTTTCTATTTCAGCGAAGTTTAAGATATCCTCTGTTTCTAACCTGATTCGTACTCTATGCCTTTGTACTAAATTTGAATTTATGGTAAAGTGTGGAAACCAACCTTCCCGTGCACCATACATACACGTGATAAAACCGTTATTTAAGAAGGTAGGTACTTTGTATAAGTCTTCTCATACAGGCTCGTCAATTACCTACCGATAGGTACCTAAGTATCGATAATTGAAAAAATACCAGTACTGAAAACTTAAATCACTTTATTTGATGCCAAATTTAGTATCCGTTGGCTCCTTAGGTTGGCTTTCATCGTGAAACTATATTCACGTTAAAGATAGTAAATAGACATATATTAGTATACAAAATATTATTGCTTCCATTCATTCAATCAAACGCGCGTCCAAGCAGTCGATCCACGAGTAGTGAAACGAAAACAATTTAATTTTTAAATATCCAAGTAACACTAAGCGGCAACGTCGCGTCGTACGCACAGCACGCTCTCTTCGAAAATCGGCAACATCCCAAAAATAGCCGCGGATGTAAGATTATCGGCGCAATGTAAAAAAATATTCATGCAAAATAATATACAGAAATGCAGCGCCACTCACGACAAATCGGCGCATTACATTATACTCGTGCAGACGTTCTAGAGGTAAAAATGCTTCCACACAATTTTTTTACTACAGATACAATGTACCTATAGGTATCGATTGGTGGTGATTTGGAGGGAAAATAATCTTGCGTCCGTATATCGGACGCCATAAGTCGGTGGACGCAGTATTACTATAGAATTTTTTGGCAAAGGACGCATGAACTATACCAGGATATATATATATATATATATATATATATATATGCGGAACCGACACACGCGCCACTACTGCAATGACCTTCAACGTCCAACGTTAATTTTTAGATACAATATATAATAGTTGTCTATGTATGTTTATTTTTATTTTTTATTTTATTTATCTATTTACACCGTACTCAATTTTAAATACACCAATATCCCGTGAAGAGAATGTCTTGCGGCATTACGTTAGCCTTTTGTATAGATTTACAATAAAGTTTTTAAATCAAAAAAAAAAAACGAAACGAAAATGTTTTATGCTAACCTTATACATGTATATACGCCTTGCACGTAGCTTGTGTCGATGCGTCCGCCTCTGACGATCGATGTCGAAATACCTTGGCGTGCGTATTTTTCATTAGCGGCAACTTCTTTGGGCGTGATCTTCGGTGGAATTAGGAAAATGAGGTGAGAGGCGCCTACTTTTAAGATTTAGGTGAAAATCGTGCCTTGCATAGTAAAACGAAATTCTCCTTCCCGTTCGAGTCTTAAAATATATTTTGTAAAAGGAGTGAATATGTGAGAGTAGGTCAGTTCGTAATTATTGTAGTGAGTACACACGTACGTACATGCTCACCGCGTAAGTCTTATCGAACAAAGCTGTTCTCCATACATGATTCACCTTTCGTCAACACGTAAAAGCATGCCCCAAGAACAAGTTTACACTTTTCCCCAATTCAATTATTCCTAGTACTACTTTAATGTGAAATTGTTTGTGACATGAAATGAAATATTCTCTTGATACCTACAAATTCATCAGCTGGGTAAACGAATTTTTCAAGAGTGTGGCGATCCCAAATGCCATAACTACCTAAAACAGAATATTTCCATTATAATTCAACGAGGAAATGCGGCGAGCGTTTTAGGTACCCTACCTGGTTTATTTTGTAGAATAGTTTTAATTTCATAGGTATTTTTAGTTTAGTTTTATTTATAATTAGTTTTTTAAACTATTTTATTTTTATATTTTTGTATTTAAACTTTAAGTACCTATTTCTTATTAATACTAGTTAAATTAATTATTTAAATATAATAACAATATTTAAATGTTAATATTATTAAAATTAAATGACTGTTTGTGACATAATAAATTTAAAAAAAAAACAATATATTATTCGAAGTAAATTAATATATTTATTTATTTAAATACTTTATTGTACTTAAAAACCTAGTACATTGGCGAGCTATAACGCCATAAGGCACTCTTCACCAGCTAACCTTGGGGATCACGAATGGTGATGGGCAGGATGAAGAAAAATATTAAAATAACTTAAATTACTAAAATAAACATAAATATGCATTTATAGCACTCAAAAATACACAATATAAAACAATACACATATAATACATACATAAACATACACTATAAATAAATATATATATATATAAAATGCTTAATAAACTTCGTTAGTTCGAGAGACATGCATTCTGTTTCTCAAGAAATAATGTGCATAGAAAGATTTAAATACGTTGACAGACAGGGGTAGCTTGTTCCACTGTCGAGTGGCAGTGATCTGGCAACATTTCCCCTCTGTATAGCGAGGCTAATACGTTGACAGAAATAGTTGCCAGCTTCCTATTTGATATATTTATTTTTATTTTAATAACGTTTTCCATAGACGAACTTCTTTGTTAGTTAGTTTTCGATTTATGTCAAGCCGGCATAGTGTTAGCTACTGATGTCAGTCATGAGTATCTGATTCCAGTTGCTAACATTCATGGAACTTGCGCGCTACTTACCATCAGGTAGGGCAAGGTCACATGTCGAGTATAATAAACATATACATATATATAGTTGGATGGAGACGGGGTTTTTTCTATAACAAATATTTTGTGTGAGAGAATTTTCAGTTATTTTTGAGACTGAGTCGAGTGGTAAGCGAAGCAAACTCGGATTTGGTCTATTCGAACGAAAGTCATTAACATCGGTTCATAAAGTTTCATTGCTGATCGATTAAAGTAGGCTCAATGGACAATAATATTTAATGGACTAAGTAATAGTGCTATTAATTCGATATGATATTTTTACCCGCATTAAAATTATACATAAAGTAAAAGTAAAGTATCATCACGACCGTTTCCCTTTCGAGGTGGTCAGAAACCAACGCTTATAAAAGCGGATTCACATTTAGCCAACTTTACTATAGGCCAATCATAACAAGTGGCAAGTTCGTCGATGTCTCCAGCGTACCAAACTTGAGAAATATCACAAATAATTTAAATAATCATCATCACGACCGTTTCCCTTTCGGGGTGGTCAGAAACTACGCTTATAAATAAGCGGATTCACATTTAGCCAACTTTACTATAGTGACAAGTTACTTCATGACAAGTGGCAAGCTCGTCGATGTCTCCAGCGTATCAAACTCGGGAAATATCACAAATAAATTAAATATTAATTAAATGTATTTATTTACATTAATAAATATTGTTGTGTCCCGACCAGGAATCGAACCCGGTACCTCCGAGTCTAAATCCACGGACTTAACCGCTAGACCACGGAGGCATTTAAATAATATTTAAATTTATAATAAGTTACCTGACGATTTAAAAAATGTATCCCTTCCAATGTTTAAAAGTAAATTTACTTTAATTTTAATTCAAAAATGTTATTATAGCTTAGATCAGTTTTTTAGTGACGAAATCATTTCAAATGTGTTAATAACTGTCAATATATAGATTGTAATGTCATTATTTCTACAATAGTATTTTTGGACATTTCTCTTTTGCCTATTTTAGAATTATATTTGTTCATTTAATGAATTCGTACACCACATGTGGTAGGTTTTTTGCATGCTCACCCTAACCTAACCTAATAACTATGTACCGAAAAACCACGAATAAATGATTTTGATTTGATTTGATTTGAAATGTATTTATTTACATTAATAAATATTTTTGTGTCCCGGACAGGAATCGAACCCGGTACCTCCGAGTCTAAATCCACGGACTTAACTTAGACCATTGTGGCAGTTAAAATTAACCATGCGCTGCATACTCTTATATATTTTGTCAATTTTACGATTGCGGTTAGAAAAACAGAATAGGGTTTTAAAAGCGACAAGAAAATCACCTCTGAAGCCAAGTTTAAGTAGATAAGGATCACGTTATGGTTTGGGAAGATAAATCTTAGAGTCTCGTACATGCAAACCGCAGCATCCGTTAACATTCTGCCAGGGGTTGTAATTTCTATTGATAATTCACAATGTCTGGCCCGTTGCTCGATCGCTGCCAGATGCTATCAACATTGCTTCTGTTGTTTGTTTGAGATGAATCACATACTAATATTTAAATCTTAGAAGTCTCTATGACACAATGTTGTCGTAGAATTGATCTATCTCATGAGAAATTGTCCGTTAATCAATAATTTTGAGATTCGCGAAGACCCGAGTTTTCCTGATGTATTTCCATCAGAAAAAAAGTAAAGTATCATCACGACCGTTTCCATTTCGGGGTGGTCAGAAACCACGATTATAAAATTATATATTATATCGTATTCCAATGAACATCTATGCCAAATTTCATTAAAATCGGGTCAGTGGTTAGGCCGTGAATGCATGATTAACGTACTTACATAAACACACACACACACAAAGATCTTTTTTAATTTATAATATTGTACGGTTTATGTATCATCATCATTACAGCCCCTAGAACACAGCGTCCCAGACCTCCACTGCTGGAGATTGGCCTTTCAGAACATATATCTGGAGAATTTGGCCTAAACTCGCCACGCTGGCCAGACGGCTTGGCGAGGATATGATGTCAATTTTTAATGACAATTTATTAACGATTCCACAAGTTAATATTAGTGGAACCGGGACCGACGGCTTAACGTGCTCTCCGAGGCACGGGAACGGTGGTGTTGTAAATCTATGGCAAATGTACCTAAGAAAAGTGTATTTCTCATTAGTACATTCCGGATGGGTTTGAACCGATCTTTGTAGGATTTAAGGAACGCGTTCTTACAACCGAGCCACCACCGCGCCTATATATATATGCGTGTTTATATGTATAATATGTATATATTTACAACAAAAAAAAGTATAATATGTAGTTTATAAACCATCTAGTTTCCGTAACACAAGCCTCGTAGCTTACCACGGAAATTAGATGGCGCTGTGTGACCTGTCTGGAAATATTTATTTATTTATTATCTATATATAAAATGTATATATAATACTAAATAATATAATAATATATAAGGAGTATAAAAGGGTAGAAAATTGTTATCTTTTAAGTGAAGTATCAAATGAGTGTTAGATTAAACTGACTATGCCGGACGTGGCGAAACCACCGGGCTTTCGGAGCACAAAATAAAAGAAATGGCCTTATCTACAATATACCTCGGGTAGTTCAGCTTTTAAAAAAATACTAAAGGGGCAATGCACTTTTATTGCGGCAGGTTTTACGCTATTGTGATTACTAAGTTGTCTGTGAATCATTTATTATTTATTCTCCTGTATGGTTGACGAGAAGAGCATCAGCCGTTCAATAAAACCAACTTGTACCTATGTGATAATTAGTGGCTTTAATCACATAAAACGAATTTAGATATAAAATATAAACACCATTTTTACAAAATTATAATTGACAGTCAAATGTCATTATTGACATTTTCTAATGTTTTTAATAAGAAGCAAATTATAAAGAAATATTAAATAACATAAAACTCTTTCGATACATTTCCAACAATGGTGTCGAATATGGTGTCAATAACAATTTCGTGGCTGTATAAAGGCAGTGTCAACATTGAATTGAATTTTTTCGCATAACGATAAAAACTAGTACAGCAATTTTTTCTACCAGAATACAACTATTAAGTAGGCCATTGTAGAGTGACACGTTATAATTGTGGTTTTGAAATTAAAAATGTATAAACTTTCAGCTTTCGTTCAGATAAATCATGAATTTAGATTCGAGATTAGTCCAAGGGCAGTTTGACAATTGATTTTGATAATTCCATTTCCAGACTTGACCTAATTCTAATTTCGACCGAATCATTAATTAACGTAATAGTGTTTAGTGTCGAGGCCAACACGGATTTGCTTTTTTAATTAAACATTCATTTCATTTCAGTCCCGAGAATATAGAGTCCCTACATTTGAAAAGGCCTTCCAAAACATCATCATCATTACAGCCGCTGCTGGAGATTGGACTTTAAGAACATATTTATGAAGAATCCACATACTCTCCTGGCTGGTTGATGCTCCTAGACTGGTTGATGCGAGGGTCTGATATATTTTATAATGATAATTGACCTTAACGGCACGGGAAGGGTGGTGTTGTAAATACACTATATAAAGAAAGAAAGAAAAAATAAATTGATTGTAGTCACAAAATAAAAAATACAGTGTAGATTAGTAGAATGTTAACAATAATTATGGTCACGGTCGCTGAGACATTAATATGTTAAATACATATATAGATAGATATGTAACTTAAGATAAAATAAAATAAAAATTGATAAATAAATATACATATATATATACTATAGTATTATACTCGTAATAAATAAAACAATGATCACATTTGGAGTATACGAAAATCCCGTTTAAGTATGCGGCTGGGATTATATTTGAATTAGCAGCATGTTTTTTTTTTTAAATAGTATTTGAAACCAATAGCTGAAGAGATATGTCGAATGTACGTAAGAAAAGTGTATTTTTCATTGGTACAAACCACCTCGCCTTCTACCAATCAATTCTAAACGCGATATTTTTTTGGATTTTAAGAAAAGCGTATTCTTAAAAACCGAACTTCCACCGCTTTTCCAAAACACCATCATTATCAGCACAGCCCCTAGAACACAGAGTACTAGTACCTTTACTACAGGAGATGGGCCTTCCAGAAAATTCAGGACAATTAGGCCTACAATAACTTAGATTATAATATGTACAAAGACAGAATTAAAACTATTCTAATCAACAAATCATATTACACCATAGAGGATGCTTTAAAAGAGGAATATATTAGGTGACATTCCTTCATATTTTTTATTTATTATTATTTTAATTATGACATTTAGGTTACTTTGATAACAAACATAAGTTTTTATATATATTTTTTAATTTTTAGTTTTTAAGTGACAACGCCCTTTTACAGCTGCTTATCTTACATAGTGTAATATTTATTAATATATTTTGTGACATTTACTGACATCTAATGTAATAATGTAGGTTTAAGTAGTATAGTAACTGACAACGCTCTTTTACAGCAGCATCTATATTTAGGGAGTGTATAATTTACATAGTCCTAATTTGGTTATGACGATGGCTGTTCTTTGCACTAATGGTCGATCTTTTGCTATCCTTCCATGATATGTAAACTGTTGATTGTATAACTGACAAAACCAAGTGTACGTCATGTATCTTATGGTGAATAAATGAATTGAATTGAATTGAATTGAATCGTCTTGGCGAGGGTATGATGTATTTTTTTATTAACACTTTATTAGCGATTGTAATTTCTATTACACTAATTATAATTAGGTATTTAGAATGTGAAATTAATATTATGTATTTAGAATGTAAACAAATAATTATAAATAATGGAATATTGTATATATCTATTAACTGACATTGACATTTTTATTTTTATAATTGTGTCTGTCTTAGCTTATAGTGTGACAATGCCTATCTACAGCAGCTATAATGTTAAGCGTTATTCTGTGTTTATAATTTTATTGTTTCTCTTTCCAAATGATAGTTATCATGTACTGCTCCAGATTCACCAATATGTACTATAAAATTATATTGTTTTATATCAATATTGTAAAAATTGACGTGTAAAAGTGCAGAATACATCTCTTTTTGTCCTATGCCTACTTGCAAAATAAACGAATTGAATTAAATTATTATTGTATATTATATAGGATGTCTTTATTGCATTAAAATAATTATTTTTACAGATTCGAACCAAGACCCATTTGGATTGGAGTACAGCATTTCAATGTTTATTAAACATTTTCTTTACTTCGGTGTATTTTTTCAACGATAGTAACTTATCTATGGACGCATAAACTTTCCAGCAATGCAAAACTTTTCGCAAAGTTTTCCGGCGTTTCGAGAGAAATTTCCTGGCTCATGGCTCATTTGGCAAAGAAGTCTATTTAAATGTTTAACATGGACACCTGGAGTCATCATTAACTCTTCGACTTCACAACATGCTTAGAATTAGAAATATTCACTATTTATTTATTTATTTATTGTTTAAGGACAACTTACAGCTAGATACATAAAATATATATAGAGTACATATGGGTAGGGTATGGCTATTGACAAGTTGCCACCGATAGGTAAAATTACATAATTAGGTGGTGCTCGCTGCAATAACAACACAAGTAAAATTAACCTAAACTTAAAACTAAGAACAATAAACTACATAACATAGAACAAAAAAAAAACTAAAAAAAATAAAATTAAAAACAATTATACATAGATACCTAATAAAAACAATAAAATAGAAAATGAAATAAACTAAACAATAAATTTACAATATATGTAAATATAATACTATTGATGAGAACCACTGGCGAAACGTTTTGTAAGAATGCGTCGTGTAGCTGTCGGAGATAATATAAATGGATCCAAGTCGTTGCAATAATCATTAACATAACTGCATGTCCTGCTTATGAACGAATTCTGTTGGTAGTTAGTTTTGGAGAATGGGACAAGAAATAATCTCCGTTCTCTGGACGACTTCGTAACCTGCAGCTTACAGAGATTAAGAAGACTGGGGCAGTCAATCCTGGAGGTAACTATCGAGAACAGGTATGACACGTCTGTGATAGTGCGACGTTCGGAGAGAGGCAAAAGGTGATGCCGTTTACATTTGTCTTCGTAACTTAGGTAGTTCTGACGAGTCTTACGACAAATGTATCGAAGGAATCGCCTTTGAATAGATTCAATACGAGATGAGTAAATTTTATACTTTGGGTTCCACACCTGAGATGCGTATTCAAGGTGGCTACGTACAAGTGTGCAATAAAGTATCTTTAGAGTCTTGACATTTTCAAACGTACGTCCCTGTCTAATTAGAAATCCCAGCGCCTTAGATGCCTTAGCAACTATGTGATCGATATGAGACTGGAAGAGTAGCTTACTATCGAGAATTATGCCGAGGTCCCTAATCTCGTTCGTTCTAGACAGTTGAAAGCCCTTTACATAATAAGTAAACATTAGAGGTATTGGTTTACGAGTGAAAGATATTACCTTGCACTTGCCAACATTAAGATCCAACTTATTCGCATCACAGTACCTATCTAGGCGCAAGAGATCAGACTGAAGCTCTTGGGAGTCCGCAGAACTATGGATAGATTTCAAGATTTTCATGTCATCTGCAAATAGAAGTATCATAGAATGATGAAAACAGGTATCAATATCTTGAATAAAGAGGATGAAGAGGAGCGGACCCAGTAGAGATCCTTGCGGGACTCCCGAGGGAATAGGTGACCAGTCCGACAGAAAACCACATGTAGCAACAGCTTAGGACCGATTGGTAACATACGAACTAAACCATCGAAACAGGTTACCATGTATGCCAGCGCTCATTAATTTATTTAGTAAGATTTGATGGTCAATTCTGTCAAATGCCTTGCTATAATCGGTATAAATAATATCTACCTGGCCACCCCCCTCCATGCTAGTAGTTATGAATTCGTTAGATAGCAAGAGATTTGTGACAGTAGATCTGCCCTTGAGAAAGCCATGTTGATAATCGCTAAAGGAATGCTTAAGTGCAAAGTATGTTTGAGTGTAGACCAACCTCTCTAATATTTTAGCAAAAAGACAGAGTTTCGAGATTGGTCTATAGTTAGCGACAATATTTTTTGGACCTTGTTTATGAATAGGCGTCACAAAAGCAGATTTCCAAACTCCTGGAACAGAACCCTCAGCCAAAGAACGTCGAAAGAGAGCTATATTTAATATTTCGATATATAAAACACATGTTAAAATATATATCGACTTTTCTAAAATTTTTAATTTGGTGCTATCGTTGTTCTGTCTTTTAAGGCTTGATATGTCGATTTTTAAATTAATTTTGACAGATAATTCGATAAATGTCAAATGCGAAATTGTTCTCTATAGTCCGAAAATCGAGGCAGAAGCACTGACGACGCGCATCGGTCCCTACCACCATGCCTACTAATATTGTGGTACCTTAAGTAGTCAAATGGGTTCCAAGAGCAATTTTTATTAAGTCGGTCACAAAGTATAGGTGTTTAAAGCGAATTAATCAGACATACAGATAAATGGCTGTGGGGTCACATGTGGTGGTCAGATGATGACGTCAAATAGCATACAAGTATGTAACACATATATGTTTAGTTTTATAGGTTTTACTTTTAATTGCATGTTTTATATTTTATATATTTTTACTATTAACTTTTATTTTTTATTAATACCATATTTTTTGTTGTTTTCAATGTTGTGTACATTTTTTTTACACTAGCAAACCCGACAGGATTGTTTGTCTAAGATTTCAATAATTGTTTTGTTTGTTAGCTGTTATTTGTACCTTACTTCGAATAAATATGTATTGGCCATATTATTGTAAAGTCCATTAAAATACGTTCAGTAGTTTTTGCGTAAAAAGACATACATCTTCACAAACTTTAAAAAAATTGCAGTTTTACTCGATTTATTAATTACTCGTATAATGTTATATTTTAAATCATTTGTTGTAGTAAGTGTATTGTAGTTCGCATATTATTGTGTATATATATATATATTTCCCGTTTACGTAGTGTATGTATATAATTAGTTATCTAGTCCATGTAGTGTATGTAAGAATATAATTATTTATGTAGTTTAAGTATTATTATTGTTATGATGTTTATCGTATATTTAATTTAACTAGTACTAATAAGTGATTTAATTATTTTTATTTTATTTTTTGTGTTGTTTTTTATTTTGCCATAAATTGCCATATTTCTTGTCCCGGAGGTTGATGGTAAGAAAATACCAAGCGGCATTACATACGCCTTTTGTATTAAACAATAAAGTTTTTAATAAATAAATAAAATAAATATATTATAAGTAGGTAATAATTTAATTATTTTATTCGAAGTAAAATACAATCAGTATAAAAGAATTACAATATAAACACATTATAATTACAATATAGACACATTAGCTCCATCTCACATCCAGGCGACCTCGTCAGGTGCGGGGAGAGCGGCTTTTTCTGCGGAGAACCTCAAATTGCGCAAATATGCCAACCTTAGTTCCGGTTACGAGTTTGCGCCGTTTGGGGTCGAGACGATGGGCCCATGGGGACCGTCAGCGAGGCGCTTGGCCAAGGAGTTGTCAAAGCGGCTGACAGAAAGGTCTGGAGACAGGAAGGCTGGCAATTATTTCTGCCAACGTATTAGCCTTGCTATACAGAGGGGAAATGTTGCCAGTCTCCTTGGGACTATCTCGGATGGGACGTCTCTAGAGGACATTTTTTATTTATAGTTTAGTTTATTTTTAATTTTATTATTTAGGTAGCTTTTATATTGTAATTCTTTTATAAGTAGGTTGGATGAGTATTTAAGTATTGTATGAATAGTTACGTTGGCTTTCCTAACAGATGGAAACACACCACAGGCTATGTTTACAGCCAAAAGCCGGGCCCTGCCCAAAGTGTATCAACGCTCGAACACAGCGAGCTTACGACTAAGCTCCTGCAACAATGGTCCGGCCATTATCAACGCTTTATAATTCAATACCGGACAGCTCGATACGTTTTTGCGATGTTTATAAAACCGTTTCATTAAATCCTTTGTTTTGGTAATAGCTTATAGTTAGTAGACTTGCCTTTAGTGTGGGATGCCACCTGTATGGGCACCCTGGCGCCTTGTCACTTGTCCTTGACCTCTAAGGACCCAGGCGCTGCTGAATTACAAGCAGAGAACCTCAAACGGTGGAAATACACTCAGCTTATTGGGAGATGTGTTTTTGCGCCGCTTCGAGTTGAAACTCTCGGGCCGTGGGGACGAAGTGCACAGGAAATTTTCAAGACGTTGTCAAAACAGCTCGTCAACACTGCGGAAGACAAGAAAGAGGGCTGGGCAATATTTGGGCGAAAAGATCAGCATTGCCATTCAACGTGGCAATGCTGCCAGTATCCTTGGCACTTTGCCCATTGGCAGCGTTATGGAGCATTTTTTATATATTTTTTTTTATGTTAGTTTTTAGTTTAATTAATAAAAGTTTTTTTAAATATATATATATATATATTGATATTAATAAACCTACCAAACAAGAGTAATTTTAATTTGAATTTTATGTCATATTATGATTTTTTTTTTTAAACCCTCAGAAAAAATATATATTTAGAACTATTTTATTTTATTATTGTTAATAGATAACTTCTTCTTAGTCGCTACACTCGTGGTCGTCATTTAAGTGCTGTTGATTTATTTAAAACATTAAATAGCTTATCAGTAAAGCCCAATTTACCATGCAGTCAACTTTATAATTAATACATACATTTTCGTAAATAGTATAAATTGTCAAATTAAATAATTGTTATTATCTATATAAATAATAATAATTGTAAATTCTTAGTTAACATGATAAAGAAAAAATAAATGAAAGACAGTAATAATAATAAACTAAAATCATATTTCAACAATTATAAAATTCAATTAAATAATAGAATTAATACAAATCGACATCATGGTAAATAATAATAATTCAATTCAAATATTAAACTTACATAAACAATATTCACAAAATTTAAGGCAAGCCTGACACATGCCGTCGCCACTTACTCGGACCGCAGCTTTCCTAATGCACTCATGTCCCTTACATTATCCATTACATTTTATTTTATTTTTTGCGTGATTATATCTCTAGAGGATTAGTTTCTGTTTCGCGTAAAGTCCACATCTCCGCAGCATATAGAAAATTGTGGAACACAAGAACTCTAAGCAGACGGATTAAGTGGCGTTGGTAACGTTTCGGTTCCTCCATATCTTCTTCAGCTTATCCATCTTTATTTCCTCCTTCAAACATCTGATAGTGTCGCTTATAAGGATCATGCTCCGGCCATTATCAACACTATAAAATTCCAACCAGACGCAGCTCGATATGTTTTTGAATTAATTTAAAAACCGTTTCATAAAGCAAATTAAATATTTTTTGTCACAAAGGAATGGAACCTAATACCTCCGCGTATCTAAATTTGCGGTCTTAACCTAGATCAGCAACCAGAGAAATTCAACACAAGAATAGTAGAACGATGTACAGTTTCCAGTAGACGTAAAATTGATTGAATGCCTAGAAACCGTATTAGCCTGAAGCGATCTCGGTGCACGATGTATCCATCTTACAAACCTCTTCCTACGTACAGATGTTTCAACTTGGGAAGGCAGGCAGGCTTATAAAATACTTAGGCTTAATACTGTCAACGAAATCATTCAAAGGGCTCTTGTCACTATACTGGTGTACCCGCAATCTTAGAGCCGACCCGACGGAATGACTTTTGGGCTGTGGTCTCTAGTGTGGGATGCGACGTGTGTAGACACATTAGCTCTATCTCATATCCAGGCGACCTCGTCAGGTGCGTGGAGTGATTTTCTGCTGAAAACCTCATCTTGCGCACATACGCAACCTTGGTACTGGTTACGAATTTGCGCCATTTGGGGTCGAAACTTCAGCAAGGCGCCTGGGCAAGGAGTTGTCAAAGCGGCTGACGGAAAGGCTGGTGGACAGGAAGGCTGGCAATTATTTCTACCAACGTATTAGCCTCGCTACAGAGAGAAAATGTTGCCAGTCTCCTTGGGACTATCTCGGATGGGACGTCTCTAGAGGACATTTTTTATTTATAGTTTCTTATTTTTTTTATTTAGGTAGCTTTTAATTTATATTTAATGTATATTAATTCGAATATACTAAAATACTTAGGTTTGAGTATGGCTAGAGCAATTTTATTTTTTATTTTTTATTCAGAGTATGATCAAGAATCAGCAACTAACGCCAGCTTCAGACGATCGACATCAGCCCCTACCACTATACCGGCCTATTAAGATACTTTTTTACACTTGGCTTGAAGGAATCCAGGTAATAGGATGGGGCAATACATTGGGTAGGAGAGCATTCCACATCTTCAGCGTGCGACAGATGCAAGAGTCTCCATTTTATTTGTACGCGTAGGGATAGTGTCTACAGTATGTGGGTGTATATTTAATTCCGTGCTTGTGGTTCGGTTGCGGAATAGAGAAGATACGATTATGCTACATAATATTTGCCTGTAGCTTGTACAAGCTAGAAACGCCTTTGTTAAAATGACCTTCTCTGCAATCGCAATCTTAAACTTCCTACAAGATGCCGACTCGTCCGATGCTACATATTTTCCATTCTCGTGTATGGTGTCGAATCATGGACCCTGACAAACACAATGTCGAAGAAGTTAAAAGCTTTTGAAATGTGGATATACAGGAGAATGTTGTTGAAGATATCATGGAAGGACAGAGTAAGAAACGGAACTGTCTTGCAGAGAATGAACAAAGGCGTTGAACTACTGAAAACGGTAAAGCGAAGGAAGTTGGAGTATTTGGGACACATCATGCGCAATAAAAAGTATAGCTTGCTGCAGCTCGTCATGCAAGGCAAGATACAAGGCTTCAGAAGACCGGGGAGAAGACGCACTTCCTGGCTCAAGAACCTCAGGTAGTGGTTCGGGATGAGCACCAGATCCTTGTTCCGGACAGCGGCCAACAAAATCAAAATCGCCTTAATGATAGCCGACCTCCGATAGGAGATGGCACCGTAAAAAGAAGAAGTAGCTTGTTGATTTTTTTTCGAAGAAAATCGTAGTGTAGCGCCTAGGCCTTACTGTCTAGGCTCCTGTAATTCGCAAACGAACTAGTTCCATAGAGCGCTTGGTCCTTCGAACCGGATCCGTGACTACTAATAAAACCAACAAGCCTTCGTGAGATAAAACTGTAAGAAAATGTGAAAAGCTTGTTCCACGATAATATAGTTCTAAAGTGCAGCCTAGTTTTGAAGTTGGTCGTCTATGGAGAATTCATAAATTTTTAGGACATGCACCATCCACCAATACCGAATCCGAATGGAAATGCTTCGAGCAATCCAACTGTATTTGAATTAAATTTAAAAATTTGTATTTTTTGCGAATGGTAACATAAATTATGAAAGAATTTATTTATTTATTTTTAACTTAATTGTAAAAAAATACAAAAAGCGAACGTAATACCTCTGCCTGTTACCTTTTGGACATTGGGATCATTTAATATTAAGTACGGTGCAAATAGAAAAAGAGAATAATCGATTATAATAATATTTAAAAACAAATTAATGTTAATTATTAAAAATACAAATTAAAATAGATATAATACTAGTTTAATATAATTAATTATAGCATAATACATAGGTAATAATGATACCTTTAAAAACAACTGCTACGTTCCTGAAAACTGGTTGCGACGAGAAATAAAACAATAAAATATTATTATTATTATATTTTTTTGGTTTATAAATGTATTAATTAACTAACATATGTATATAATTTCTGTATATCATAATTATTAAGTATTTAGAATGTAAACTGACACGGCCTCTTTACAGCCACGATCTTATTTAAGTAGCTTTAAGTTAGTTAGTTTTACTTGCTTGTAGCAGTAATTAATGTTGTGCCTAAGCTATATGGATTATTGCCTGTTTACGGTCCAACAATTATTACCACTTTGATTAGTACATATAGAAGTAAGGTATTATTAGGACCGTTTCCCTTTCGGGGTGGTCAGAAACCACGCTTATAAATAAGCGGATTCACATTTAGCCAACGACAAGTGGCAAGCTCGTCCATGTCTCCAGCGTACCAAACTCGAGAAATATCACAAATAAATTAAATATTAATTAAATCTATTTATTTACAATAATAATTATTTTTGTGTCCCGACCAGGAATCGAACCCGGTACCTCCCAGTCTAAATCCACGGACTTAACCGCTAGACCACGGAGGCAATTTGTATATAGTACATATGTTTTAATAATTGAAGTGATTTTATTAGTTCTGACTATATCCAAGTTGTTTTAAGCGAACCAATGGAAATAAACTCTTTTTTTTTTTTTTAAACTAAATAACAGTTAAACACATTAAAAAAGATTTGGAATATGTAAATATTAACTCTATAATAACGAGTAGGAGAGGACTATAGAAATGAGTGTACGCTCTTCTTTTAAATTGTAAATGACTGTGGGTGATCATAATGAAAGGCTGGAATGTGGTAATTACGTATTAAATGATTTATCCCTTCGAGGAAATACTGAATGTGACTCAGGCGTCTACGACTGTGTCCACGTGACCGACTGACTAATGCTAATAAAAAGCTAATGAGTCACCACAAAATATTGCTCTGCTCTTCTGAGAAGAAGCTTAGATTAAAAAACTAATTATAAATAAAACTAAACTAAAAATACATATGAAATTAAAACTATTCTACAAAATAAATCTTACCACCAGGGAGGGTAGCTAAAACACTCGCCGCATTTCCTTTTTGAATTATAATGGAAATATTCTGTTTTAGGTAGTTATGGCATTTGGTATCGCCACACTCTTGAAAAATTCGTTTACCCAGCTCCATTATGAACTTGTGGGTATCAAGAGAATATAACCCCATTGTTTCAACCCCAAATGCCACAAAGTTATAATTTTGTTTAATGCTATTATATTTGATGTTACATTAAAGTTAAATGTCATTACCTGTATGTCTCCACTGCTGAATATAGACCTCCCCCAAGGCTCACCAATTAACACGATCTTTTGTCACCCTCAACCAAAATATAGTAAAGTATATTTTTTTTCGATTACATTAATTGTTAGGTGAACATTAAAAATATTAAAATAGAAATAATAAATTAAAAGATAAACTAATTAACATAAAAACTAAATACTTACAAATATCTTGATTATAATCTCTACGTGTCATCGAATCCAGGAGAAGATGAACCCAATGTTCCGGCGAGTTACCTCGTTGGATGGCAACACTGATCCTCTGAATTAATTGTTATATATATATATATGTTTATTTGTCAAAATTTTACAAGTACATAAAACAAGATCCTATAACAATATCGTACGATATATGGCAATAAAAAGGTGTTACGAGTATGTAGTACCTTCATATTGTAAGAAATATTTTATCGTTTCGAGACAGGGGGTTCTACTCTGGACGTAGAACAGCCGAATACTTTTGCAAAAAATCACGGCGAAATTCACTATTTTCTTAGTTGCCTTGTCTTATTAAGTCAATGCAGTACACAATACTTTTTTGTTATATTATGTAAGTTTTGTTATTTTTTGTTAATTTTAGTTTTAAAAGTAATGAGTTTCTAATTACTTCATTTTTTGTTGGTGTATGCTGTGTATTTGGTACATACTCGTATATTGGATAAGTTATAATTAATATTACGTTACGTGTGTGATAATATACTCGTTTGTACTGCTGTGTGCACTATATAAATTAATTAGGCAAGTCGCTTACTTTATTGTCGAGACAGAGGCGTCAAGGCGCTGTAGAAATGTCGTATTTTTGTAGAGTGGAAGAGAGTCCAATACGTCTAAACGCGGCTACACCCGAAACGACATGACAATATGGCGGCAGTCCTTACAGCACGAGCCCTCGCCTCGAAATCGTGCCGAGCTTTTGCCACAACTGTGCCGATTAGATGCATTAGATGACTGCTTTGCCATGTAATGTCAAAGAAAACAAAGATGCGGCGCGCGGCTTGTGCGACACGCCGTCTAGACTTATGAGTGTGGAGCGACGCCCTTTTAATCTCAAGAAAGTACACCAGAATATGCTGAATAGAATTAAGATTTATATTGATTTGATGCACCAATATATTAGGCGTGTTAAATAATAACAAATAATTGCCTAACTAAAACTAAATAAAAATATTCGTGGTATATAAAATTAATTTTATAATTTATCATAAATCTATGGTTAAGATATGTTTGACCACTGTATTTTTGAATTTACTAACCCACACTGCTTTCTGGAGAGATCTTTATTCACGTATCTAAAACAGGCATTAGTGATAAGTTTATTTAGTGATATGTAATTAAATTATTTTGAATGATTCTACTCCTGCTAGAGCAAGACTAAGCAGCAAAGTGGTCCAAAAAGTGTTTGCAGAAGACCAGCAGCTTAGCATATGCACCTGTTAATCTTTAATCTCGTAGGATGTAGGTTTAAGCTGACGAAAGATCGAGCTTTCAAAATTACAGAGTAGAGCCTCAGAGCCGTTTGTAGCGTATATGGCGCCATACACTTCGGCGTCTCGTCGTCGCATCGTAAATGCCACTATGACGCGCGTCAGAAGTATTTGATATTGTTATACATACGAGTAGGTAATAAATAACGCTAAATGATTCTCTAAGCTTACCATACAAATATTTTTCGAAGGTACTTGATACTTTTAGTAAAAAAAAATTTAAAGAATTTTAATCCAGATAACATTTTTTTATTAATAACGAGCTGACCCTGCGAACTTCGTACCGCCTAACAGTCATTGAATGTTGTGTTATTTATTAGCTGAACTAAATTTATGATTCTACGGAAGTAATACAATGAATAAAAAATATTATGTTCAGTACTTTGTTAAGATAGTAACATAGAAAAAAAATATATAAGTTCAAAAATCGACAAGGAATTTTTCGATGATAATTTGACATTGTAGACCTAGCAACTATTTATTATTGCTCATTGTTAGTTATATTAATTTGACAACAAATTATTATTAAAATAATATTACTATTGATTTAAATTAATTTAATACATTGACATAATAATAATATATATTTTTTTTTAATTTGAATATAATATTATATAGTTGTTATTAATAAATATATGTGTATGTATGTGTGTGTGTATGTGTATAGACATACATACACACATACATATATATATTAGATTTATAACATACATGTTTAATATTTTCATGCCACTAGCGGTAGAATGCTTCGGAAATTATGCATAAGACCAAAATCAAAATCAAAATCAAAATCAAAATCAAAATATTTTTTATTGTGGATCATAGGTTTTTAGTATAGGTATTGTACATGCTGTTATAATGGTCGCTATGTCCCGTCCATTGGACATACAATAATTATTTAAACATTACAAAAGGTTTTACAATGTTGTTGATGGGTGATGGTAAGGGGCATGCTAATTGTTCCTCTCATGTTTCGGAAAGATAGTCTGCTACGCTGTAGTAGCATCTTTCAGACAGAAAGCTTTGAAGCTTTGACTTAAAAACTGTCATGTTTTCAACTTCACGGATGGATTTGGGAACTTTATTGTAAATTTGTGTCACCATACTTATAACATTCTTGCTAAAAAAATTCGTTTTAGATACTTTTGTACACAATAGGTGATTGTGTCGTGCGCGAGTACGGTACGAGAACATTCTTATATTATTTTTTACAAATATTGCACTTTCATAAATATATAGTGATGGAAACGTTAATATATTATATCTTTTAAAGTATGGACGGCATGAATCCATCCGTTTTAATTTAAATATTGCTCTAACACATCGTTTTTGGGCTATAAATGCTCTTAATTTGTCTGTCGAATTTCCCCAAAATATAACACCATATCTAAGGATGGAATCAACGTAGGCCATATAAGCAGTTTTTACTGCGGATTGATTAACAACTTTTGAAAGTTTATACAGAGCATACGCGAATTGGTTGAGACGTTTACATATATGTTCAATGTGTGATTTCCATGTAATATTATTGTCTATGTGTAATCCTAAGAATTTTGTTGTTTCTACCTCTTCTAGTTTAGTGTCTAAATAATTAATGTCAATGTTTAAAGGTTGATGGCGTCTTAGTTTAAAATTCATTATTTTTGATTTGTCCAAGTTAATATTTAGGTTATTCCATGTCAACCATTGTATTATAGATGTCAGAGTATTGTTTATGTCACTTTCTAGATTAGTCGAATCATTTCCTGTGAATAATATCGTACTGTCATCTGCAAATAATGTCATGTGGTGGTTTGTTATTAAAGGCATGTCATTTATATAAATTAAAAAGAGCAGAGGGCCCAATACACTGCCTTGTGGCACACCATTGCGAACCTTTCTAAATTTAGATAAATATTTAATTTGCTTTTTAGTTGTAGTGCAAATCCTATTTATTTGTGTTGCCTGAACTCTTTCGCATAAGTAAGTTTTAATAAGGTCATACACGTTTCCCCTTATCCCGTATAAATATAATTTATTAAGCAATATATTATGGTCTACATTATCGAAAGCTTTTGATAGATCCATATACATAGCTATAGCGGGAATCCGTTTATCCATATTAATCATAACTCTATTCAAGAAATTATAAATAGCCATATTAATATTTTTGTCTTTTCTAAATCCGTATTGTTGATTATTTAATATATTATTTAATTCAAGAAATTGATATAGGCATTGATATATATGTTTTTCAAATATTTTTGAAATAACTGGAATTAGAGCTATCGGTCTATAAGACTGTATTTTTGTTTTGTCTTCTTTTTTATATAGCGGCTTAACTATTGATACCTTTAACTTGGAAGGGTAGACGCCTTCTACAATGCAGACGTTCATAATAAAAGACAAGACTGGTGATATTATGTCTGATACGTCTTTTATTATTTGTGTACTAATATCATCATATCCGGTGCTATTTGTAGTTTTTAAGGATCCTATTATTTTGTATATGTCATTTGCAATGCTTGGTGTCATAAACATAGATTTGTAATTATTATTAAATGTCAATTTGTATCCATTATATGTCAATTTACTATTATTTATTTTAGATGTCCCTACATTAGTGTAATAATTATTAAATGCTTTTACAATTTCATAAGGATCTTTTATTGTGGTTCCATTAACAATAATTTTTGATATATTTTCTTTTGGTAGGTTTGTTTTAGATTTATTAATTATACTCCATGTGGCTTTTGATTTATTACCTGAGTTTTTTATATAGTAGTCGTTTTGTGATTTTTGTGTTAATTTAATTATTGATTTATATCGTTTA
This sequence comes from Tinea semifulvella, assembly GCA_910589645.1. Classification (NCBI taxonomy): domain Eukaryota; kingdom Metazoa; phylum Arthropoda; class Insecta; order Lepidoptera; family Tineidae; genus Tinea; species Tinea semifulvella. The sequence continues at coordinate 2,668,137 of OU342611.1, read as the reverse complement.
GAATATGATTTAAACTTTTGTTTGTTATCGTCGGATGAAAGTCGTCTATATTGCCATAGAAGATGCCTTTTTCGCTTGCTACAAATGGTAATACCACGTGTTAACCAACGCGGTCTTCTTATTGTATTTATTTTAACTCTTAGGATCGGGAAACACAGGTTATATAGCATTGTAAAAATATCATAAAACATGTTGAAAGCTTCATTTGCATCGTTAGATTTATATACATCTTGAAATTTTAGTTTACTTATGTGTTCCCTAAATTTTGCTCGGTTCTCAACAGCATAGTCACGTCTATATGTATAGTAAAATAATAACGTGCATGTTTTCTTAGTCGGAACTCTAATAAGTTGAGCAGTGTGGTCCGACAATGCTAGTTCTATAACTTCACTTTTTCCTCCACGAATATTGTGAGCGATATTATCAATGCAAGTTTTACTGCTAAGACGTGTAGGTTCGCTAATAGATAGCTTAAGATTATGATTAAGAAGTAATTCGATAAATTCAACAGTTTGTTTAGTTTTTCTAAGCGTGTCAATATTAAAATCTCCGCATACTATAACTTTTTTACTTTTTTGACGATATCTTGTTATAATACTGTATAATTTTGAAAAGAATAAATTATAGTTATACGATGTATTTCTTGGTGCTCTATAGATACATATAATATCAATTTTATAATCAGTAAGTTCTATTGCCGAACACTCAATTATATTAGCGAGTGATAGTTTTGTGATTTCAGTAATTTGTTTGTACCTAGTATAGTTACGTTTTATAAGTATACATGATCCACCGTGTCGTTTGTCTCTTGAGTAGCATGAGGCTAATGTAAAGTTTGGAATAGTCAACAAGCCTACATCACCACCAACCATGTTATGTTCTGTAATACAAAGCACATCAATAGATTTATTATTACATGTTAAGTCTTCTAAGCACACTGTTAATATGTCTGATTTATTAATAAGTCCATTAATATTTTGATGCAATATGTTAATAAAGGAAGTATTAGCGAAAAAAATCTTCATCAGTGTCGGTATTTCCATCGGTTTGTTGTTGATCAGGATTTTCAGTTGTATCTGATTCTAATACGTTATCTGTTTGTGTCATCTTGTTACAGCTTTTATTCTCTTTTGCCATTTTATTATTTGTAAATTCTTCAAAATCAGTATGGTAACTTATACGTAAAATTTCCTTTAGCAATCTTCGTCCCAGGATTATCGGAAATAATCGAAATCCTGGTATATATCTGTCATAGCCTAAGTCAAGGTATATAGAATTGTTAAAATCCTTAATCATTAGTTTTATTTCATAATTCAGTTTTTCTTCATTTAGGTACGCACTGCGTGCAGTCTGGCATATGATCGAGTTAGTATGTTTTAATAGATGCAGGTGATGATTTAATTCTGATAGTAGTAAGCATGGATTGCTATCGTTTGAACCACCCACGATAATTACGTAGTCTCTTTTAGTGAATCTTTTTGTATAATTTTGCAATGGTTTTAGAATGTCATCCATTTTTGCTCCGGGTTTGTATAAGCTTTGAACAGTGTATGATTCACCAAGTAGAGATTTTAAAGTAATAGCTAAGTTTCGTCCTTGTTCATCTGATACTATTAATACCTGACGTATCAAAGCTACTTTGTTTACATTGTCTATTGTATTACAAAATAATATTTGTTCATTATTACTGCTTAGTTTGCTGGTGGTCCGATTTACATCCTGTGTATTAATATTACTTGTAATTTTGTTTATATCGGAACTAAGTCGAGTATTTAAACTGACATTTCTATTGTTTTTGTTTGTATTCTTTTGTTTACTTGTTTTAATTGGTGTGTTTTCTTAGGCGTTTCTTCGCATAGTATTTTTTTATACACATTTTGTTTTTTTCTTACTTCTTCCAATTTTATCTTTAAGCTTTGGTTTTCAATACTAAGATTTTCTATTTCGTTGTTTGCGCTGGCTAACTCAGACGTAAGTTGTTCTATTTGACCTTTTAATTCTGTATATTGAGAGTTTTCCATAAGTGACAGGTTTGGTAGACTTCTTCTGGTGCTATCTTCCTTAATTGTGGAACTCATAATATCGCCTTCAGTTTCACATACAGATAAATTATCTATTGAAATTGAGATATTTCTTTTTCGCTCAAATGGACGTCTTTTTGTAACATTTTCACCTATTTCAACACTTTTTGTCTCCGCTGAATTATTTAATGATGTTTCTGGTGTACTAATTAATGACTTACGAATACATTTATTACAGTTCCATTTTGTTTTATTTTCCTTAGTCATAAGGTAATATCTTTTTTCACTGACATTACCACATTCAATGTCATAGGATTGCTTACATTTTGAACATTTTAATGTTTGCTTGTTTTTAACTGTCATATGGCAACTAAAGCATACAAGTTCTTTATTATTCCTTGTTACTGGAGCCATCTCTTACTTGTATATTGCGTTTTTTGTTTTATAGTATTTATAGTGTCATTTTATTTCTGTGCTGCCATCTATCGGTCGGCTGCGTCAATAGCTGATGTCAAATTTTGTAATAGTCAACTTTTTTTTTTTTTTTTTTTTTTCAATATAATTCGAATTATTAATTATCTTGGTTGTATGATATGCAGATATAAATTTAAATGAAAAAAAGTCAGAAATTACAAGTCCGTAGGTTGGGTTTGAACCCACGACTTTGGGTATGCGCGAGCACAATGTCTTAGTAACTCAACCACGGTGACTTGGATGTATCGTTCGAAATTTTGGTATAGATCAAAAGGCTGCTACACGTTGGTTTTTGTGGATTTGAATTGTTATTTTGTTGTTACCCACTTTCACTTTGTCGCACTTTATTTCATAGAGGTTTTTATTTATTTGTTTGTTAATTATTCACATTTATGCATTTTTATATAGTCATATTAGTAGTTTAAAGAGTTTAGAGTTTGTATTTCATACGTTTTATTGACTTGAATTAATAATATTGTTTGTTTTTTTGGTATAATCACGGGAGCGTTCAAAAACGTGACCTCACTCGGCGGACGCTCTGCCGGTACCACATCATTATTTTGTACAGTATTCTGGAAAATAAAGATATTTTGATTTTGATTTGATTTGATTTGACTATATCAATCGGTTTGATAATAATACCTTACACATGACAATTTTCAAAACAAATCACAGACAATTTCGCGACGTAAAAGTGAAAACAATCTGCATAAACAATCAAATACCGTGCTGAGTTCCTAGGCAGACATCTTAGACTAACTAGACAGTGTATTATTTTTTTAAACATATACTAGCACGACATGTGACCTAGGTAAGTGGCGCGCGAAGTCCATGGATTATAGCAACTGTAATCAGACACACAGACTGACATCAGTCTCTAACACTAAGCCAACTTGACTGAGCATGACGACAATTCAAGCCTGATCCCGAAACGTGTGGATACACTTTATCGGCACGAACGGTGGATACTTCCTCGCCCCGACAGGCTGGGCAAATTACCACCATCAGTCCGCCTACCACCTATTAAAATATGGTAGCCACCGTAGATTACTGATATAATTTGCATAAACACCACAGGTAGCAACTAACATCATTCTAATACTGCATAGGTAAGTTACAAGTACGTAACTATGGAGCGAATGACTTTAAAAAGTTAAAAATATTCATACGTTTCCTATAATAAAAATCAAAGGAGGCCGCCCTTATATAACGGCGGCATTAACAACACGGACAAAGGCTGCAGGTTTAATTAATAGGCGTATGAAGGTACGGAATCCACTACCACTTCCCGGTTGTTTAATTTAAAAACCTAGTATACGACTTGGTAAAAAAAAACCATTTTTCGCTTATGTTAACTTAAGTTAAAATGCTAAATATCTGAAGTTGAATATATAGTTAATAAAAGGTATGCGGCGCGGTGGTGGCTAGGTTGTAAGAACGCTTTCTATAAAAACCCACAAAGGTCGGTTTAGACCCCCCGGCATGTACAAATGAGAAATACACTTTTCTTACGTATATTTGTCATAGTATGGCATAGTATACCGTCGTTACCGTGCATCTGGGAACGGAACAACTTGTAGATTTGATATAAATTATCATTAAACATTGACATCAGATCCTCGCCAACTCGTCTAGCCAGCGTGGCGAGTGTAGGCCAATCTCTCCAGATGTTCTGAAAGGCCCTTCTCCAACAATGGAGGTCTAGGACGCTGTGATCTACGGTCTGTCAGGAATTCATAAAAAATTAAAAAAGGTATCCTATGCTACTCGTAGCTCATTTATAAAAATATTATTGCATAGAATAGCATAGCAAATAAAATGACATAATTTCTTACCATCGCAAGGTTAGTAGTCAAAAAATTATTTATTGCACTAAAACCAAAAACTCGCTTATGTACTTAATTTTTGGTTTTAGTGCAATAAATAATTTAAAATAAATAAAGGAATTAAGAAGATGTGGGATGAATAAAATGATCTTTAGGCAATCCAATGTTATTTTTGATGACTATACTTTAAGCTGCTGCTGTGGGGGGGGGGCCTGAGACCTCTGCCTAACACGTTCAAGTTATTGTTTTTAAATTAGCAGAGGTTTTGCATTTTAGCGGCTTTCGGTTTGCACACGGGCAAGTAGCCTACCTCAATTCTGACATTTCTTTTTTGTTGTTGTGTAATTCTGTATTTGTTTTTTTTTTGTAAATTTACTATAGCTGAGTTTTCCTTGCAGTTTCCTTTCTCAGCCAGATTAAACATTTACTGGAATTTGCTAAGCTGCTAGTCTTTTGCTAACAGCTTACGCTTTGGACCACTTCGCTGCTTAGTATTCCACTTACAGGAGTAAAATCATTCAAACTAATTGAAATTATGACTTGTCACAAATTCCTGTAATAGGTTTACGTGAATAAAGATAATTTGACTTTGACTTTCGTGGTCTAGCGGTTAAGTCCGTGGATTTAGACTCCGAGGTACCGGGTTCGATTCCTGGTCGGGACACAAAAATATTTATTAATGTAAATACATTTAATTAATATTTAATTTATTTGTGATATTTCTCGAGTTCGGTACGCTGGAGACATCGACAACCTTGCCACTTGTCATGATTGGCCTATAGTAAAGTTGGCTAAATGTGAATCAGCTTATTTATAAGCGTGGTTTCTGACCTCCCCGAAAGGGAAACGGTCGTGATGATACTACTTTACTGACTTTAAACATTTTAGTCGTCTTTTTGTATTTAATTATTTATCGGTGTAAGATCGAAAAATGAAGATACTGGGTATTAAAATTGGTCAATTGTCCTACGCAAGCTAATTATAATGCAAATAGAATTACATAATTTGTCGCAGTGCAAGGCGGCACGAACCTTATTGTTCCGCACGTATTGTTTCTCACTTTAAGGCTAGGGACAAATTAACTATAAAAATTTCGTTTTTAAACGTTTCAAATATACCAGAAACCTCTAGTTTAAGGCCTGTAATTAAATCATTTGATTCAGTTTTCGGGTCAGATTTCGCAGCTAGACAGAAATTTATATTATTCAGTATTAGTTTTTTTTTTGTCGGCAGTAAGATTAGAGTCCGTTCAGAATTTTTTGATCTCATAGTTTAAAAAGTGGCCTTATTTCTTTACCCGTAACATCTGTAAAACTAATCTTTTTATAGAAAATTAAATTTATTTAGATTCTTGATTGATGACGACACATTTTATTTATTTATTTATTTTAAAACTTTAATGCACAAAGTACAAAAGGCGGACTTAATGCCCGTAGATATTTTCTGACAGCCAAACCTTCAAATTATAACAACTGTAGGTGCAATAGTATAAGTAACACATAACAATAATCTAAAAATAATAATGTTACATCTAAATATTAAAAATATACATAGAAAATAAACTTACTTATATATAATCTACTTATGAATATAAATATACTAAATACTAATAAACATATATGTATACAACTTACAAATTTTGCTTGAAGCTATAAATATGAGTAGACTTGTTATTTAAATGATGATCTGGTCTGGCCTTATGTTAATAGGTAGGTTGTTCCACAGATTTGTAGCAACAACCGCAAAGAAATTTAAAAGAAATCCGGAATAATGAGAATGAACCCATAGAAGTGAGTTGTGAGAATATCGGAGAGATTTATCATGAAAAGAAGAGAGATAAGCGAATTTGTCCTTAATGTATTTCGGTGTCGCAGGCTCATTTAAAACAGAGTAAAGGAGACAGAGGACTCTAAGATTCCTGCGACAGCGAATTGGCAGCCACTTCAACCTATCACGATATATACTCGGGGATGTGATCATATTAAGAAAGAATTTAAATATTAGACGCAAAGATCTTTATACATATATATCTACTATATGTTAATAAGTATTTAAGTAGTCTATGTATACATACTATTTATGTAGTTTATTCAAATTTAAAATAAGGTTAAAATTGCACCCCACATATTATACCGTCTCACTCTCCCAAAGGTTAGCTGGTAGAAAAGCCGAAATGGCTTTAAGTTCGCCTTTGTACATACTTTAAAGTTAAAATGCAATAAAGTATTTTAATTTTAATTTAAAAAAGATTTTTTTTTGGTAAAGAACACTTAGCACCCACCAGCAATTCCATTCAGCAGTCCTTTAAGCGAAGTATAAAAAACATTTCGGAAGTTCAGCTCAGTTGCACCCAGTCTTGAACTTCGCGTTTTTATTAGTTGATTAATGGTGATAGCATGTTCTACGTAGATATGTCCCTAGCCTAAGAAAGCTTGGTATAAAGTGGCTCTTTGTGAAATGGGACCGTTCTCTATTAGGCGCCGGATGAAGATATCATCTGGGTAGAAGCGATCAGGCCACGCCCGCGTTGAATAATTCAATCGAAATTACGACGCCCGAGGGCTGCAGCCAAGTCGAATGCAATCCAAAGCCTTTTCCATTCATTTGTTGCTAATGCAACTCTTCAAGATTTCGTTTGGTAACTCTGATTTAGATTATGACCAGAATAAACTCGTTTCATGATACCTACTTTGTATAAGCTATGAAATCGTTTATGCCATTGTACTCACCTGATCATTATTTGTTAATGCCGACGCCAGTAGCCTGCAGCTTGAATAAGATTCAAAGCCTTTTTCATTAAGTTATTGCTAATATTAAATTAAATCACGACTAGAATAAACTCGTTTCATGATGCCTACTTAGTATAAGCTATAAGATCAAGTGGAAGAGCATTCCACATCTTCAGCGAGCGTCAGAAGTAAGTCTTCAAATTAATATTATGTTCTCCAAATTGTAGTTATCTATATATACAAAAATCTGTGTGTATGTATGTTCCCTATGCATTTCAAAACTACTTGACCGAACAGGATGAAACTTTGGGAATATATTGGCGTAGGTTTCTGACATAGTATTATTGTTGTCCAATAGGTGGCGCGCATCAGCGCTGATTAGTGGGGCAAACCGACCGAGGGTACATTCATTGACTGTCAGGCGGTACAAAGTGCGACGGGTCAGCTAGTTTATTAATAATAGATAGTACAAAATATTAATAACAGATAAAAAAATCTCTAAAACAGAACGCTAGCTGCATTCAACAACGGCACTGCTTAAAAAACTTATTTAAAAAATTTTTAGACCGACTATTTTCAGAAACTTCTAAAAAAAACAGTTTTATTTTAAACTTTGCTCTTCTTCTAATACGCACTCTATTCCCACTCACCATACTACCTTCGCAGTTGTGGCTGCTAACCTTTGGAATCAGCTGCCAGTTAAAATCCGCCAAGCTCCGAATAGAGGTATTTAAAAAACAACTGGTGTTACAGTATACTCACTACATGCATGAATGAGGTACTAAATTTTCCTTGTCTTTCCTTTTGTTTTTCATAGTTGATTCACTATATTGTATATATATATACTATATTGTATTGTATTTATTCGAAGGAAGTTAGGTACAATGATTAAAAAAAAACTAAATTATTAATTAAATTAAAAACTACAATTTTAAAACATAAATTACTGTTAATAATTTAAAAAAAAACTTTTTAAAAATTAAAAATACAACTAAAAACTGAAATAAAGAAAAAACAAAATAAATTATTATAAATTAAAAAATGCTCCAAATCGCTGCCAATGGGCAAAGTGCCAAATATACCGGCAGCATTGCCACGTTGAATATCAATGCTGATCCTTTGGCCCAAAGATTGCCCAGCCCTCTTGTCCCCCGAGGTATTGTATTGTTAATATTAATATTTATGTAGGTTACATGTATGTATTAGTATGTAATTATTAATAAGTATGTATCTGTTATCTGCATTAAAACTCTTCAAGTTTATTTAGTATAGCACCTACCTTATGTACTTACTGCTCTCGTTGTCCCAAAGGTTTGACAGCCATAGAATGTCTAGCGGCATTAGGTCAGCCTTTTTACTTTGTGAAATTAAGTTTAAATAAATAAATATACTAAAACGTGACATAATGTCGTTTGACATTCTCTGCCTGTCAGACCTTCAGGACAACGAAAACATTTAATTTTGGTAGTCAACTGTCTTCTATTATATATAACTGCCTCCGTGGTCTAGCGGTTAAGTTCGTGGATTTAGACACATAGGTACAGGGTACCTGGTAATTTTTTTAAATAATTATTTTTTTTAGTTATTAATTTAAATAAATAAATTTAATTAATATTTATTATATTTGTGTGGGCGCGGTGGTGGCTCGGTTGTAAGAACGCGTTCCTTAAATCCTACAAAGGTTCAAACCCACCCGGCATGTATCAATGGGACGATGTCTCGGAGAGCACGTTAAGTCGTCGGTCCCGGTTTCACTAATGCCAACTTGTGGAATCGTGAATAAATTGACATCATATCCTTGCCAAGCCGTTTGGCTAGCGTGGCGAGTATAGGCCAAATTCTCCTCTCTCTTAAAAAAATAAATATTAATTAAATGTATAATGTGGTGGCTCGGTTGTAAGAACGCGTTCCTTAAATCCTACAAAGGTCGGTTTAAACCCACCCGGCATGTACCAATAAGAAATACACTTTTCTTAAGTACATTTGTCAAAGATTTACAACACCACTGTTCCCGTGCCTCGGAGAGCACGTTAAGCCGTCGGTCCCGGTTCTACTAATACCAACTTGTGAAATCGTTAATAAATTGTCATAAAAATTGACATCAAATCCTTGCCAAGCCGTCTGGCCAGCATGTCGAGTGTAGGCCAAATTCTTCAGATATATGTTCTGGAAGGCCCATCTCCAACAGGACTAGGACGGACTAACTAGGACGCTGTGTTCTAGAGTCTGTAATGTTGAAGGATGATGATATTTGTGATATTTGTCGAGTTTGGTGCGCTAGAGATATCGACGAGCCACTTGTCATGATTGGCCTATAGTAAAGTTGTCTAAATGTGATTATGTGTTTCTGACCACCCCGAAAGGGAAACGGTCGTGATGATACTTTACTTTTTTTCTATTATAAAGATAGGGTCTACAAGTTGGCATAAGTTTGTTCCAATACGGGGACATGTCTAGAGAATCCCTCTTATTGGAGTAGGTTGCCAAAATTTCGGCCTAGCCCGCTATCTAGAGAACCACACTCGCCTCTACGACGCGATTTATAACAAAACTTGCTGGCAAACCCACCCAACACGTATTAGCTTACCGTTTTATTTAATACCCATATTAGGCTGTTTATACATGATATTCGTAAATTAAAAATTAAATAAACTACCTCCGTGGTCTAGCGATTAAGTCCGTGGATTTAGAATCAGAGGTACGCGCATTCCTGGTCGAGATGCAAAAATATTTATTAATGTAAATACAAAAAAAAAAAATACAAAATATTTTATTGTTCATAAAGGTACAATTAACAAATTGAGTTACACACTGACTCCTAAACGGTTTTTATTCGAAGTAATATACAAACAATATAAAAGAATTACAATATAATAATTAACCTAAAAAATAAACTAAATCTAAATAACAAATTAAATATAATAAAAAAAAAAAAAATATATACATACCTTATAATATAAAAATTTCCTCCAGGCCATTGTCCAGTGGCATGGTGCCCAAAACACTGGCAGCATTTCCTCGTTGAATTTCAAGACTAATCTTTTCAGCGAGGAAGCTGCCAGCCCGTGGGTCACCAGAGACGTCGACTAGTTTTTTAGATATTTCTTTAAATAAAGTTTTTGCCTCGAGGCCCCACGGTCCCATGGTTTCGACGGCAAAGGCCACAAATATATAATCATTGCAAATGTTTATATATTTGCGGCGCTTGACGTTTTGAGCTTGAGAACTACTACACTCCTAAACTAAATCTAACTAAGTTAGACCTGTCATTTAGGATCCCAGTTACTTCTATTAGTTATACAAAAAAGATACAACACGTAGTGAAAACTGTTAACAATAAAAATATTTACTATAAATAAAGGTATTTTAATTAAAACAACAGGTGGGTAATATAATAAATAAATAATGTTAATTATTGAATAAATTAATATACTCGTAAATACTATAAGTGCTTAAAAATAAATAAATGAATAAATAATATGTACATATTGTGTTTGTACAATATAAAATAATACATTACAATATAAAAATAAATACATTTAATTAATATTTAATTTATTAAGAGAGGACAATTTGGCCTACACACGCCACGCTGGCCAGACGGCTTGGCAAGGATATTTATAATTTATTAACGATTCCACAAGTTGGCATTAGTGAAACGGGACCGACGGCTTAACGTGCTCTCCGAGGCATCGTCCCATTGGTACATGCCGGGTGGGTTTGAACCGACCTTTGTAGGATTTAAGGTACGCGTTCTTACAACCGAGCCACCACCGAGCCGAGCTGGAATCCTATAATAATGTTCAAATGTATCCATGAGATTTTTCCAGTCTGATGCAACACCAAGGATCTAGGTGGGCTTGCATTAAGTTTTTGCCCTATCACAAATGTGATCAAAATTTTATTTGTTCAAACATTATATTTTCAATAAATCCTTATTTTACGTAAATCTAGTGCGTGTCTAGCCTAAAAAACTATAAAACAATTCACGATAAAGTTTGGAAAACAAATGAACTGAATACAATTGATTTTCCAAAGTAAGATCGTTGGGAAGTTTTGGGATGTTCACAAAACACATCCTATACTTGTGCGGAGCTTAATGCGAGTATATGCAGTACCAATACACGGTATGTTTTTTTTTTCATAAATCAAACGAGTATTAATATTCCATTTTTTTATTTAATTATTTAAAAACTATATTGCACAAAGTACAAAGGCGGACTTAATGCCCGTAGAAATTCTCTGACAGCCAAACCTTAGGGACAAATTTGAACAAATATAGGTGCAATAAAAGTAACAGTAATATATAATTATAAGATAATTCAACAAATATTATATACCTACTTATATACCCTTATATATGTATTATAATATATACTAAATACTAATCCATACACAAAATTGTACATAAACATACACAAATACAACTTACGTGGTTAAGAGCTATTTATATTCATAAAGTGTGAATAAACCAGTTTTTTAAACGACAATCTGTTAGTTGCCTGCCTTATGTTCAACGGAAGATCATTCCATAATTTTGTGGCAGCTACTACGTAGGAGTTGGAGACAAATCCAGAATGATGTGAGGGAACAGAAAGAAAAGAGTTGTGAAAAGAACGTAAAGATTTATCGTAGAAAGAAGAGAGATAGGCAAAATTGTCCTTGAGGTATATATATAATTTGGCCGCCTCCGTGGTCTAGTGGTAACAAACGTTGCCGTGAACTCGGGAGGTCGTGGGTTCGATTCCCACCGGGGGCAAGTTGTACATTGTATAATTTGTCTCGGTCTGGGTGTTTATATGTATATATTTACAAAAAAAAAAAAAAGTATAGTATGTAGTTTATCGACAATCTAGTTTCCGTAACACAAGTCTAGTAGCTTACTACTGAAACTAGATGGCGCTGTGTGAGCTGTCTGGAAATATTTATTTATTATTATTATATTTATTATTTATATCAGTGTCGCAGGCTCGTTTAAAACAGGGAAAAAGAGACAGAGAACTCTAAGATTTCTGCTACAACGAATTGTAAACCAGATACACAAAAGGTTATAAAATATGTAAAAAAAAGCGTACCGAATCGCTACTGTCTGAACTACAAGGAAAATGGAAAAATGTTGAAAGGAGTCTCCGAGACAATTTTGATAAAGACTAAAAATGCTTTTTAAATATTTAAAAAAAAATATATATATATTAAACTTTATTGCACTATGTACAAAGGGCGGGCTTAATGCCGCTAGGCATTCTCCAGCAGCCAACCTTTGGGACAATACAGAACATTACAGTCATGAGGCTAGGTGCAAACGATTGTCAGATACGTTGCCAAATAAATTCATTTAATCTTACATACCATAGATATTAAAATAAATACACATACATACATACAAATATGTACACAATCATACATACACTACACACTATATTGGCTAATATATACTATATAAAATACATACTTATATACGTTGTGAGGAGCTCTTTAGGTAATAAAAGTAAACCAGCTTTTTAAATAGCGGTTTGCTGGGTTAATATCTATCTAAAAGTTTGACTGTATGTACGATTTCTATAGTTTCCTTAAGTTTAACGTTCGATATTACGTCCCAAAATTATAAGCGACACTATCAACTAGTGTTAATAATAATATATGATGTATTGAATTTAAAAAATAATAAAAATAAAGTTGCATTAAAAATAATTTGTTAGGCAACCCACCACCGTACTTTATTATATAAAAAGATGATTTCATTCTGATAACCGATCGGTGAAGAAAGCTCTTGTTTGTTACGCATTTATTTTCCATCATTTGTAAAATAAATCAGCTTCAGACTTTTGATGATGCCTTCATATAGTGAAGCATTGTGAACCCATATTGACTGAGAGATTGTTTCGTGGATTTGTTGGATACAAATCGAAAATTATATGAGCAGACAGGAAGAAGTAAGTTGTGAAAGAAGCGAAGGTATGTTTCGTAGAAAGATGAGAAATGTGCCAAAGCCTCTTTTACCCAGACAGGCGCCGCGCTATTTAGTTAATGCGCAGCGATTATTAACCATAAATCTATGTTTCAGTAGTTTGTGGCTGAACTTTTTGTTCTGAGTTTGATTTTATGGCCGACATTTCGTAGCTGGTTCGTTTCCAAAGGTGATATTATTGTTTACTGCACCATTAGCACGTGACCTTCTGTTTAGTGCTTGCTACCTCTCATTTTATCCATTTATGTTTGTTTCAAATGTTAGCTCGATAACCGTAAGTTGTAGGATTATGATTGTGTAAACTGGGAACAGCTTTAGTAAATGGTACTGCTGTACGTTTCGATAACCGGTTAGCCGCCCAATACTAGGCATCAGCTGGCGCCTTCGTTTTAGTAATTGAGTTCATCATGAGTTCTTGGTACACCTATATTAACTGTATTTTGTCAAAATATAATAGAGTAAAATAATAAGAAAACACAAAAACAAACATGCAGTGACTTGATTAAGATATTTTAATTTAGTATAAACTGCCTCTGTGGTCTAGCTGTTAAGTCCGTGGATTGAGATGGAGGTTACTCGGTACTGGGTTCGATTCCTGGTCAGGACACAATAATATTTATTAATTTTTCGAGACATCGACGACCTTGCCACTGGTCATGATTGGCGTATAGTAAAGTTGGGTAAATGTAAATCCGCTTCTTCATAAGCGTGGTTTCCGACCACCCTGCAAGGGTTACGGTCGTAATGATACTTTACTTTAGTATAAATGTAAATTATATCATTATTTATTTATTGCTATTTATTATTTTATGATGAACTATTGTAAAGCACTCGGTTTACAATAGTTCATCAAAAGCGATAAAGCTATCGATTTTATAAACGATTTCTTTAAACCGACTAAGAGATCAACATAAATCTAACCTCATCATTGCAGAAACATTTTATCATTATTTATTTGTAAACTTTTGTCATATCCCCAGTAAAAATACGAGATTCATATAGGCCTTAGAAGTAATTGCATCAACGCAATGGTTCATGGTGAGTTTGGAATCCAGCTGAATACCCAACTCATTAAATTTAAAACATTACATATACCTGAACTTTATAAGGTTGCTACAACAATATAATATAAATGCTTAAAGCATGTGTAAACTTTAAATAAGTGCGCGATGTAGAGGAGAGGTCCCAGATGAGATCCCTGGGGAACACCAGACGGAATGTGTACAAAGCTTGACCTATAAATATATTAATTAATTTAAAAAAATATATAAGTAAAAATGAGTATATGAATAATCGTAAATCGTAGATGTAGTTAATAATTACTCAGTTACCAAGTCCTAAATACCTCAACACGGCATCAGTTGAGAACATTCACACGGGAAACTATCGAAAACTTAAACACGCCTCTAGTTTAGGAATTTCTCTTATTAACTATGCACCATCAGTTCCGTAATTTACTGGAAAGTTTCTAATTAATCTGCAGCGGGATTCTGTTACTTCAAGCGCAAATGTTATTTAAAAGACTTTTCAAATCTGATTACTATCATGATACGGCAGTGAGGAAATATCACAAAAGTAAAGAATCATCGCCGTCTGTCTCCCTTACCACTTTTTTTTTGGATGCAAATTGCACAGGGAGAGCATTCCACATCTTCAGCATACGAAAGATGTAATAATTATGCTGCAAATAAATGAGTACGCGTATAGTGGCTATGGTATGTGGAACACGCTAAATTATTATTATTATTTAATACTAGCATATTTGACCTTGCACCCATCTGGTGGTAAGTGGCGCGCGAGGTCCAGGAATGTTAGCAACTGGAATCAGACACTTATGACTGACATCAGTCCCTAACACTATGCCATCTTGACTGGGCATGACGGCAATTCGAGCCTGATGGATACACTACTGGGTTTATCGGCACAAACGTCCACCGTATTTTCCCCGCCTCGGCAGACTGGGAAACTTACCACTATCAGTCCGCCTACTGCCTATTTATTAATTAATATTTTTATTTACAAATCAATTGAATAAATTATTGTGTACCGACCAAGAATCGAACCCGGTACTTTCCCGTGTGAATCCGCTTCTTTATAAGCGTGGTTTCTGACCACCCGAAAGGGAAACGATCGTGATGATACTTTAAAATAGATAATTGTATTTGATTTGAAAAAAAAACTGATTACGTTCGTTTTAAGAAATGTTAGCATGAAAATACCACTTTTTTTAGCACGAGTCGTTCGTTAAATGAAAATTCTAACATTTGATGCTAATGCTAATGACCGCCTCCGTGGTCTAGTGGTAACAAACGTTGCCGTGAACTCGGGAGGTCGTGGTTTCGATTCCCACCGGGGGCAAGTTGTACATTGTATAATTTGTCTCAGTCTGGGTGTTTATATGTATAATATGTATGTATTAACAAAAAAAAAAGTATAATATGTAGTTTATCAACTATCTAGTTTCCGTAACACAAGCCTCGTAGCTTACCACGAAAACTAGATGGCGCTGTGTGACTTGTCTGGAAATATTTATTATTTAATTTCATATGTCAGTACCGTGTTGCAAGGGGGCTATTGATGTTACTTTTTGACAGATGTCATTTAACATAAGAAATGGTTTGTTTACATTGTTGTATACTTTATATTATATTTTAAAATGTACTTCAAACGATTTTATGTAATCAATTCAAAGACCATAATACATTGTCAATTGATTTGTTATTATTTGTTACTTGTCAAAAAGTAGCCACACCGCTCGTTTTTTTTTAAGTAATGTTAGCATTGTTAAAAAAAGTGGTATTTCTTAACGAAAACGACATTTCGTGCTAGTTTATGAAGTTGCTAAAAGATGTTGGAAATGCTATTTAATTTTATTAAGTAGAAAAAAATATTTTACCAATTGTGACAAAGAAATCATTATGACACGAGAACGTTTTTTTGGGCCCATTTCTCTTAGAAAAATGGCCACTCTCATTTAATATTGTTTACGTATTTCTTAATATCTAATGGAAACTTGAGCCGCTTTTGTAGGCAACACGAGAGCCGTCTGAAATTGCCAGGAAACTGTGCCCGAGAAACACATTTATTCAGGGCTGGGTGCCAAAACCTCAGCGAGCTCGGACTTGCGCTTCGGAATTTATAAATATAATTATTAAAAAAAAGTATCATCACGAACCACGTCAGAAGCCACGCTTTTATATGGAGCGAGTTTTATTCTAGAGAGTTGTTCGCGCCATTTAGCGCGGACATGTCAACTGCAATTTTTTTTTTTTTTTTTAAGTTTACAAATTGGTTACATTCTTAAAATTAACAAATAAAATTATACATAAGCATGAAATGAATGCAACCTATTAATAGTAAACCTATCACTGATATTTCAATTCACAAAGACAATAAAATTAATAATTAAATTAAACATTAAATAAACCAAAAATTATCTAAATAAAAAAAAAAATAAACAACAAAAGGTTTATAATTATTAGCGTTGCCATCCGATTGTCAACAGGTGATCCTCTGTGTAGGGAATATCTTATTCAGAGGATCAGTGTTGCCATCCAACGAGGCAACAACGGACACTTCAAGCATCTCCAGAATATCGCTCCGTCTTGCGCTCGGCCCCCCAACGGGAGACCACTTCCTAGAGAAGTGCTCCTGGAGGAGAACTGAAGTAGCCGAACCCAGATCCCCTGGGCTCGTGAGCCATACGGGCGCTGCTATACCAGTAACGGTGCCCAGCACTAAAGGTGCATGAATTACCAGCGGGTGATTACTCGCTGAGATCCTGCCGGGGAGAACGGGGGAATGTCCCCATCCCCAACCCAGGCCCATTAGACATCCGGGCCTGGACGACCCCACTGTCTGTCTGTGCCTCCGTGGTCTAGTGGTTAAGTCCGTAGACTTAGACTCGGAGGTACCGGGTTCGTTTCCTGGTCGGGACACAAAAATATTTATTAATGTAAATAAATACATTTAATTAATATTTAATTTATTTGTGATATTTCTCGAGTTTGGTACGCTGGAGACATCGACGAGCTTGCCACTTGTCATGATTGGCCTATAGTAAAGTTGGCTAAATGTGAATCCGCTTATTTATAAGCGTGGTTTCTGACTACCCCGAAAGGGAAAACGGTCGTGATGATACGTTACTTTTTTTTCTATGTGCTTTACCAACTACAGACAAAGTTCATTCTTTTGGAGGTCATGTAACTACTTTAATAGTAACTGTTCAGAGCTTGATTTATTTACCCTGAAGCCATCGGTTGCTCGTAGCTACTTGACCAGATCTTTTTGTACTGACCATATGCCTTAGCATTGTATGTGTATGCAGGCACTCGTTTTAAAGACCTGTTTAGTTTGTATAATGGTTTATTTATAATATATATAATATTATAATATATTATAAATAAACCATTATACAAACTAAACAGGTCTTTAAAACGAGTGCCTGCATACACATACAATGCTAAGGCATATATATATATATATATATATTTAATTTAAAAAAATATATAAAATTTAGTTTAACCTTTTATGTTTCCATTTTTTTTTCTTTATGTGTTTATTATTCGTTAGTTATCCTGTAATGAATAAATAAATAAATTAGTCCTTACACTATGCCAGCTTAACTGATCATGACGGCAATTCGAGCCTAATCCCAAACGTGTGGATACACTTTACTGGGTTTACGGCACGATCGGTGGATACTTCCCCGCCCCGGCAGACTGGGCAAATTACCACCATCAGTCCGCCTACCACCTATTAGTTGTTTTCGTTGAAAGTATGTGCCATTTTCTTGGAGAATTAATATTGAAAGCTTGTCATATCACATTTATAAAAAATAAAACGTCTTGAAATAACTGATATTTATTGCATTTGTTATTATTTATATTGTACTATTTTATTTTTATTGTTGTTTCTCTAACACTATAAAGTAAAGTATCATCACGATCGTACCAAACTCGAGAAATATCACAAATAAATTAAATATTATTTAGATGTATTTATTTACATTAATTAATATTTTTGTATCCCAGCCAGGAATCGAGTCTAAATCCACGGACTTAACTGCTAGACCACGGAGGCAGTTATAACACTATAAATTTTCTTTTTTTTTCTTTCTCCTGTTACGGACAAAATATTTAATAATTAAAGAATGGAGCCAGTAAATGATCACTAATAAAATTCAAACTACGACGAAGTACATCAACTCCTGTGCTGGCTTGTACGAGAGGATATGACGTGGTAGGCGATATTCAATGACCTTTATGTAATGGATCGGGCTTATGATAATAAAAATCTACCCCGACACAACATGTGGTGTGGGAACAACAGTATATTAAATATTTATTTTATATATTTATTCAACGTGGAATGCTACCAGTACCGTGGCGCTTTGCCATTGGCAGCGATTCGGAGTATTTTTTTTATTTATATTATTTTTGTTTTATTTATTTTTCTCATTATTTTGTTTTAGTTTTTAGTTGTACTTTTAATTATTTTTGTATTTTTTTTATTAATAGTAATTTTTATGTTTTAAAAGTAGCTTTTTTTTTAAATCATTCCTTTATACTTTATTCCACTTTAAAACCTAGTACATAACGCCATAAGGCATTCTTCACCAGCTAACCCTGGGGATCATACAATGATGTCGGAAAATATGAAAATAACTTAAATTACTAAAATAACCATAATTAATAGATACACAATATAAAAACAATTCATATACATATGTAAATATTATAAATGAATAAATATCAAAAGTGCCAAACAGTTAGTTGTTACGTCGAGAGATATACTCGTACATTCTGTTTCTCCATAAATAAAGTGGCCAAAAGTTTTTATTTTATTTATTATAGTTGCATTACATGTGAGCTTGCGCCGACCTGATCGTAAGTGGGGAGCAAGATCCATGAATGTTAACAACTGGAATCAGACACTCATGACTGACTCAGTCCCTAGCATTATGCCGGCTTGATTGGACATGACGACAATTTGAGCCTGATCCCGAAATGTGTGGATACACTTTACTGGGTTTTTCGGCACGAACGGTCTAGGACTCTTGTGATTGAATCTTTATATTTTTATAAAATATCAGTGAGAAGATATGATTTCCTAATTTTTTTTACTCATTATGACGAAAAATAGGTTGTATCTTTAAATATTAACTTCAAGATCTAGTCTAGCAGTGACAACCGTATATTTATACGCGAAGATTGCAGTGTCGATTTCTGATCAAGAAAACAAAAAAATATTTGTCATATTTCACGAGTCTGAGAAATCGACGAGCTTTGTCATGCCTTGTAAAGTTCGCTAAATGAGATCCTTCTTTTCTAAAAAAAGCAATATGACTTCCCTGAAACTTTCATTAAAGTAAACTGAAACCCTGGTTGATGCAACTGCATGAGTAGACTGCATACAGTCCAGGGCAGCCCCTGACAGGACAACGCCTTACGCGACTCCTCTTGAGCCTTAACTGATAGCTTTGCATAATGGCAGGGACGACGAGGTGTTGACAGAACACTTTCATCATCATTACAGCCCCTAGAACTGCTGGAGATGGGCCTTCCAGAACATATATCTGGAGAATTTGGCCTACACTCGCCACGCTGGCCAGACGGCTTGGCGAGGATTTTATGACAATTTATTAAAGATTCCACAAGTTGGTATTAGTGAAACCTGGACCGACGGCTTAACGTGCTCTCCGAGGCACGGGAACGGTGGTGTTGTAAATTTATGACAAATGTACTTAAGAAAAGTGTATTTCTCATTGGTACATGCCGGGGGGGGTTTGAACCGACCTTTGTAGGATTTAAGGAACGCATTCTTTCAACCGAGCCACCACTTTGCCTTTAATAAACATCTATAGACTCTAAACAATACAGATAGCCCACTGTGTAGAGGATGCATGGCAGAAGAGGATACGGCTACGCATGTTCTCATAGAATGCTGAAGTGTGGCTGCGCTTAGACTGAAGCTCCTCTAGACTGCGGGGACTCTTCCAGAGGTCTGCATGAATGTTACGAGTCTCGTGAACTTCCTGGAGGAGATCAGATCTGATGGGTATGCTGAAGGAGTAAAGGTCATGCGCAATGGTGCAATAAAAAATAAAAAAGTGCGGAAAAGCTACCGTCATCACAATCACCCGGTCGATGCATGTTAGTATAAGGCTACATGCTATTTGCATTTTATTAAAATCACAATTTCATTTTATTTTTGTGCAACGAGTCGCATCAGGCTCTCCGCTGATCGCCGGCTTACAGCTACACGTCTGCCTGATTTCGTGTCTCGTATGAAAATGTATCTCATTTCTTTCAAGACATATACATCTGATCAAATTTGACCCTGACTGTCCAAAAATAGCCTCATTTTGAGCCAATACAAATATGCCAACGCTTAATCCATTTTTCCATTCGCTAGTTGTAAGCCACGGCTGTGATGGCGAATTCCTTAAGCGAATTACTTTTTATGGCTTTAATGGACTCATGGCGCGTTCCCTGAAGTTTTTAAAACAGGACAAAATTACAGGTAGTCAAATCTGGCGAATACGGTGGCTGAGCGATGACTAGTTTCGTGTTTGGCCATAAAATCAATCACAATCATGCTGTGTGACAGCGTATTATCGTGGTGAAAAATCCATGAATTAACTGTCCACAAATCCGGTCGTTAACAACGAATTGCTTTTCGTAGATGCCTCAAATCGACCAATTAGTATTTCATATTGACCGTTTCATCCTCTGGAACGAATTCATGGTGAACCACACCACGATAATTAAAGAAAACGATAAGCATCACCTTGATTGTCGACTGACTTTGAAATGATTTTTGTTTAGGCTCATTTTTGATGCGGTATTCACTAGATTGTTGGGCAGTTTCGACGTCATTTTCGTAAACATACATCACCAGTAATAATGCGTTAAATGAATGTAGAGTCCTCAGCTACGTTGTCAAGCATCTCTTTTACGTCATTATCGCAAAAGAAATCAGGTCTTTTCGTCGATCCATAAGAAATGTTAAGAGCCTCGGCTATCTGTCTGATGCTAACACGACGATTTTCCAACATTATTTTCTTTAACTTTTTCGCTATTGAGGCAAGCTTTCTAAGACTTCACGGTAACTTTATATAAGATATAAGACTCACTAAAACACTTCTGCAACATTTTCAGATATTCCGTAGTCGTAATTCTATTTACTTCTATAGTAGCCTATAAGCCTATAATACTATATATATAATACGTATCTTTACAAGTTAACTATTATTTTTATACACTTTTAGACACTACTCTAATAGTTACTCAACAGGACACACGCATTCTCTATCTTCAGTAAAAAAAGTACTTCGATACTATTAAAACGTTTCGGGATTAGGCTCGAATTGCCGTCATGCCCAGTCAAGCCGGCATAGTGTTAGGGACTGATGTCAGTCATGAGTGTCTGATTCCAGTTGCTTACGTTCATGGACCTTACGCGCTAATATATAAAATCAAAGTCAAAAGTCAAAGTCAAAATATCTTTATTCACGTAAACCTATTACAGGCATTTATGAAACGTCATTAATTTAATAATTTTGAATGATTCTACTCCTGCTAGTAGAAGACTAAGCAGCAAAGTGGTCCAATAAGTAAGCTGTTAGCAGAAGACCAGCAGCTTAGCAAATTCTAGTGACCTGTCAATGTTTAATCTGACTGAGAAAGGAATCTGCAAGGAAAACTCAGCTATATCAAATGTACAAAATAAAACATATACAGAACTGCACCACAACGATCAATTAATAACCTTATAAATTTAGTTATCAGTACCTATGAGAATACAATACCTGGTACAGCAGTAACCCACCAGGCAAGTCAGAATTAAGGTAGACTACATTCCTATGTGCAACCCGAAAGTCGACAAAAAAAAAAACTAGAAAAAATTTAAAACTAGTATATAAAAAAAATGTAGGCATTAATTTAATTATTTGGTTAGTCCTTAGATATATGTCCATGTTTCCTTTCATGTTACGTATTCACTTTTGAAAGGAATGGCGCTCAATACGACTATTTTGGACTGCGACAAATAGTATGGCTTGACGGTAAAATATTCATGCTCATAAAAACTTGGCAAGCCTGCGTTGACGAACCCGCAAAGTATCAGCGGCGGAACTCAAATTGAAACTCTCAGACTTCTTGGGCGAAATTTAATATTATTTTTTACCAAAAAGGCTTTTAAATACAGTTTTTGTTTTACGTATACACGCGGGTACCAATTGGGTGTATCACTAACTTTTTATCACGATAGATGGCGCATGATAGATGGTACCTTATATAACTGTCAGTTGCATAGAAAACTTGTATTTTTATTACGAAATTTATTATTTTCTGGATATTATGTCGAAGTGAGCAGCTTTTAAGTGTACAAATTGAGATTTCCAAGCAAAATCAAAGATATGGTGATCTCAAAATTGCCGTTCTATTAATTCAACCTTTTTTCTTTTTAAAGACGGTGTTCGCTTTCTTAATTCGTATTTTAAGGTAGGTAACGTTAATTTAAAATACATTTTTCTGTTATAAAAAATGGAAATAACTACAAAAACATTTAAAAAATGATGCGTCAAAGGTGTAAACAAGGTACCAGTGCTGCTAGCGACATCTATAAAAAAGCTTAGCCTGATACACCCCATTTAGAGCAAAAGCAAGCCCCAGGGTTTCATCGCCAAAAAGTATGATAACCGCTTAACTATATATATATGTAATTTATATAAATATGATATATAATTATTTCAATGGTGTAGTTAAGCATTTATCAAAGTTTTTGGCGACGAAACCCTTAGGCTTAATAACAATAATAATATTAAAATTCTTTATTGCACATTGTTTACAAAAGTTGGTATAAAAGAAAGCATAGGGACAAAAATAAGGAAAGGCATGCTACGATGGTTTGGGCATCTTAAAAGAATGAGCAAAGAAAGATTGACGAACCAGATATATAATGCGAAAGTTGTGGGTGAAAGAGGCCCTGGCAGACCGAGACTCACATATTACTATCAAATCAATAAAACACTGACTGAAGGTGCATTAAAAAGCCTTCGTAAATAAGGGCATGTATGAAGAGGTTAATGAACGTCGGTAAAGCGAAAGAGGTATGTCGTGATCGTGTCAAGTGGCGCTCAATTGTCTCTGCCTACCCCTGGCCACTACTGGCGTGAAGATGTGTATGTGTATGTATGTACATAAAAAAAGTATTGTACAAAGGAGAGATTAATGCCGTAGGCATTTTCTAACATCTAACTTTTGTGATGGCGATAAGAGAGCTACCGTGGTTAAGAAAAAATACAAAATAGATATATACAACAACAATTAAATAATAAATACTTATATAATATATACTACTGATTCACAATATACATACATACATATATAAAAAAAATACTATGTCAGAGCGTAATTGAGGCGTTTTGCTTTTGAAGACAGTGACCGAAGACCAAGTTTTTAAAGATGGAGATAGAAGAAGCTTGTCTGATTACCAGTGGACATTTATTCCATTGGCGAGCAGCCGAGAGAGTCAGAGAATCTGAACATCTGCTTGTTTTTTTTTTTTCAAAGTTCTTTTTTTACGCCATAAGCATCGGTTTTTTTTTTACTAATTATTTTTAGTTACCACTCGCTGTCTCATATGATGGTAAATTTCGCAATCTTGTTATGTCGTACATTAAAATATTTAATAAGAATGGTTTCTAACAATTTTTTAATCGTATATATCATATAGATCCTAAATAGTTACTCGAAAAAAAAAATGGTAAAAGAAACCTCAATATGAATAATATCTATTCGATGAATCTTCTGTAGTGTGATACACACCTAATTTGTACATAGTGTACAACATACATTATGTGAACTGACCATGCACTTATGCAGGTGTGCATGAGTCAGAGAGACGCCAAGCGACTATGTACTTATTTACTTCAATAATAAAGGAACATCAGAAGACCTCAGTTGTTTGATTACTCCTGTGCATCCTCCCACACTTCACCCCACTCGACATAGTTTGTTGACTTGATTTTTTTTATTACACAATATGGCGTCTGGTTGTCGCCTTACTGAAACTTGATTAATGTTATTAAATTAAATTAAAATTAATTTAAATATATTTTATTTCAGGCATTTAAAAACCCATAATTAATTTAAACAATAATTCTAATTTTAATCTAAACTATAATCTAAATAAATTTATAATTAACTAGGTCAAACGACCTTATGTCAAAAATAGCCTTAATTATGTCGTTATCAGATTGTCTCAGTCGGTCCACAAAAGAGGCGTGCTGCTTGCGGAGTATGGCAAAAAAAGTCGTCGACTCTGCTCTCAGCAAACATACCAGACGCACTACACCTCCAGGGCAACTTTAGAATACATCTAAATGAATTATTATATAGTTATATCTTTAGTGACGTGAAAATCATCAATAACGGCAACACATTTGATTTCCAGTGTGCCACAAAAGAACAAACATACATACATAAGTATGTATGTTACATAGGCTGATAAACACATAACCCTTATTTGCGTCGAGCAGACGGGTAATAAAATTCAAATCAATAATTAAAAGTAGTTGAGAACATGAAAAAGGAAGCAGTCGCGACAGTTAAAGAGCAGAACAAAGAGGATAGATTTGTCCTTGTCGTGTTCACCCAATGTCGTCTTTTTTTAGACATAGATAGGAGATATAGCAACTTAATATGTAAGTATCCGGGCGAAGCGTTGACTTATATTCGGTCGATTATTCTACAAGTTGACAATATTTGTAAAAAATTAAATAT
Organism: Tinea semifulvella; assembly: GCA_910589645.1. Classification (NCBI taxonomy): domain Eukaryota; kingdom Metazoa; phylum Arthropoda; class Insecta; order Lepidoptera; family Tineidae; genus Tinea; species Tinea semifulvella. The sequence goes on along the minus strand of OU342611.1, from coordinate 2,643,330 downwards.
AAAATAATATTGTGAAAAGAAAACATATAATTCATTATATATTTATAATATAGTAATACAGTATTTTAAACACTTTTAAAACAACCGCTCACCGTCACTCTTATGGAGCATTTTCTCGTTTGGGTCGCAAGTAGGTGATTTTTTGTAAATATGTACTTTATAAACTAATAAATAAATAAATAAATACATAAACAAATACATAAAAAAAAAACTTTTTGCAACACTCTCCAAAACTAGGGAAAAAATATATTACCGGGTTTGATTGCTGGTCGGGACTGAAAAATATTTATTAATTTAAATAAATAAAAGAGATTGCTCAAACTTTTTTGCAGCGTGTGTCAACTAAATATAATTCAATAATCATAATTATTTTCTGTGTTGTTTTAAACTTAATATAAACATTTGTTTTACCCCAGCATTAAAATATAATTTAATTAAATAGTCAATTAGTTACGATTTATGTATTAAGTAAGAGCGCTACGATTAGGTTCTTTATTATGATCAGGTACTTTATTATAGATAAAATATAGGAATTTAAAGTGAAAATTATTCTCTTATTTATATCGGCAGGATCGAACCTATTGAATTATTAACGTGAAAAAAGTTTTTGTCAATTGTCGTTATGCTAGGGTAAAATAAATAAAATTAATTACAGAATATGAAAATTACATTATATTTACTATCAAATAAGAAAGAAATTATGGCACGAGAACATTTGATTGGGCCCATGTCTCTATGAAAAATAGGCATTTTCATTTCATAAATATATAATTTTATGACCGCCTCCGTGGTCTAGTGGTAATAAACGTTGCCGTGAACTCGGGAGGTCGTGGGTTCGATTCCTACCGGGGGCAAGTTGTACATTGTATAATATTTAAGTATTTTAATAAACTACCAGACAGTGTTATGGTTTTGCTCATACATTTAAAAATCACATTAAAAATAAATTAATGCAAAAAGGCTATTATACTATTAATGACTATATGAACGATAAAAAAGTTTGGGTATAAAATTATAGCATTTTAATACAATTTTGACAATGCCTCTGTACGGCAGCTAATAAGTATTATAATTCATTTATTACACAATTTGTATTTAGTTATAGTCTAGTTTAGTATGACAATGCCTTTATACAGCAGTTATAATTTTAAGTTACCTACTTTTTTTTTTATAATTGTTTGTTCTAGCTTATAGTATGACAATGCCTCTTTACAGCAGCTATTATCTTAACTGACATTTACATTTATATTTTTATTTTTATAATTGTGTCTGTCTTAGCTTATAGTATGACAATGCCTATATACAGCAGCTATTATCTTAACTGACATTGACATTTATATTCTTATAATTGTGTCTGTCATAGCTTATAGTGTGACAATGCCTATCTACAGCAGCTATAAGCGTTATTCTGTATTTATAATTTTGTTATTTTATTGTTTCTCTTTTCAAATGATGGTTATCATGTACTGCTCCAGATTCACCAATATGTACTATAAAATTATATCGTTTTATATCAATATTGTAAAAATTGACGTGTAAAAGTGCAGATTACATATCTTTTTGTCCTATGCCTACTTGCAAAAATAAACGAATTGAATTGAATTGAATTGTCTCGGTCTGGGTGTTGTATGTATAATATGTAGTTTATCAACCATCTAGTTTCCGTAACATAAGCCTCGTAGCTTACCACGGAAATTAGATGACGCTGTGTGACCTGTCTGGAAATATTTATTTATTTATTATTTATTTGTAATATTCTCTAGTTTGGTACGCTGAAGACATCTACGAGCTTGCCACTTGTCAAGATTGGTAAGTTTACATACATCTACCGCCCATTATGTACGAATGCTACACGCGCAGCTCCAGTCGACCTGTGACCACGGCCAATGCAATTTGGCTGAAACGTCGGTAGAAATATGTCTCAGGGTAAGTCGCGTAAAGACCCGTTAAAATTTATTTTTAAAAAACTAATATGATTGTGCGCAAAAGGATAGTCGTACATTTGGAATTAGGTAAGAAGCCCAGTTCGAAGCTAGTCAATGATCGCAAGGCAGCTAATGTCGAGGCGGCCGGTTCCGGGAAAGCCTTCGCATCGCAGCGGCTTTTTGGCAGTGATTCATGATTTGTTTTGGCTATGAAATGTTCTCGTCCAAAACCGCTTTAAAAAGAGAACTTTTTGACAGCGCTGACTAATGGAGTTTATACGGTTTATGTTTCACGTAAAAATTTGGATATACCCCAAAGCGTAGACATACCTTTGTAAAGACAAAATAACTAATAGACAAAACACATTTTTTACTGGCCCCAACACTAATGTTTATTTAGCAAGAAGCACAAAGACATAGGCTATACTTACTGCATGACGTCACATGACAAGAAGGCCGGGCTAGAAAATATTATTTTATTTTTGTGTTTACTAATTAGAATTATTTTAAAACGATATAAATATAATTTAAAAAAAATGATAATAAAAGTCCCGTTCGCTTTAATTGGTGGCAATAACGGTGGCTGCAATTCACTGCTGAATTGCAATACTGATTGTTTGTACAAAGACAATCTTTTGGAGACGACAATACGTGATGTTATGTCCTTTAAAACCTTGTTGGCCTAGAACTCCAATTCCAAACTTTCTACAGCAAATGGCACAAATATTTTCATCAGCATCATTATCATCACTGTTGGAGATCGTCACTCGCCACGCTGGCCAGACGTGTTGGCGAGGGTCTCATGTCAAATTATTAACAATTCACAAGTTCGTAATAGATGAACCGGAACCGACAGACGGAAACGTTTTTGTTGTAAAACAAATGTACGTAAGAAAATTGTATTTCTCATTTGGGGTTCGAATCCACCTATTTTAGGATGTTAAGGAAAGCGTTCTAACAAGCCACTACCGCACTAAATGCAAATATATATAGATATAGATACATTATAATAAATAATTTAAACTATCATTTTTCTTCTGCTGCACCCGCTTATTACATATCTCAGTCACAAAGGTTAGTTGGTAGAAAATGCATTTACGGCATCAAGCTCGCCTATATACCTGTACTTGTTTTGGTTTTGTATAATAAAGAATCTATTATTATTATTATACAATGTCCGTGTCTCGACTGTTTTAGAGTTCATGGGCTCTCCTGTTCCAAAAGTGCGGGCAGATTTTCCCGCCACGGCTACCTTAACGATACTATTAAAAGGGCTCTAGCCACCATCGAGGTTCCAGCTTTTCTAGAGCCTGTTGGAGTTATCCGTGATGATGGCAAGAGACCTGATGGTATGACGTTGGACCCCTGGGAACGAGGACGTGCTCTGGTGTGGGACGACACGTGTGTCGACACCCTCGCCGCGTCGCATCTCAGGGGGACCGCGGATAAAGTACGGGCCGCACTGAAAATGCGGAGTCCAGCAAGCGGCGCAAGTATAAATAAATAAAATATATAAAAGTTATACTTTGAGCGAAAATAAATGGTAATGCCATTCCCTAAATATACGTCTATGGAAAACCCCAAAGTCGTAAACAGGCAGACGAGCTTTATGTGTTTTATCGCGACTGTCGATTATTGTTTTATAAAGTCACATAGATAAGTTATAAAAAGCAAAATGAACGCGAAATATCCTGACGTCGCCAATAACCACTGAACTTTACTACCAAATTGCAATAACCGACGGTATATTATCTGTTTTACTAACTTCAAATTGGGCTAAAATTCTGTTATCTAACATCTAATATTTGACTATATTTCTTAATATCACGCAAGCTTTCTTTAAGCTTATATACAAAATGAACGTATGATCTGTCGCTGTGCTATAAAACTACAAACTCCAAAGCATCTGCTAGTTCCACCTAGGGCTGATGAACTAGATCAGTATTTCTCAAATTTTATATTAGCGGGTGGATTCTTTTGAACTTCTTGGTAGAATTGGTCTATTGGAGTTACCGGCCTACGAACTATGGGCACATCTGCTATGCCTTATAGTCATTGAGGAAGTTTTTTAATTTAGATTTGAAGTTTTGGGGAGTTTGTCATCGACCTGACTAGACGTACAAGTATGTTCTATCGGGCCGGCAACAGACACTTATAGCATCTCCAGCATATGGCTCCGTCTTGAGTACGCCCCTATGATGAGAGATATTGGCAATCGGGATCTGTACTCTGGATCTGTCCTATATAAGATAAATAAATTATGATGATTATAATTAAAACATGCAGACGGTTGGGATGGGATCTGTATGTCTCCGAATAAAGAAAATAGACAAATATATATAAAAGTATTAGTATAAATCTGTACTTCGCATGCAGATCCCGGTTGTGATGCTGTCCGCGGTGCTGCTGTCAATTCTACAGGGCTACATCAAATCTCACTCACGGTTAGTGTTAAAACTTAATCTATCTAGCATTATGTTTTGTAGTAAAAAGTCAATGTTCTGTCAGAGATGTCTAATATGTCAATATATAACAAAGCTAGAAAAGTATTACCGATATTCTTTATTATTTAATGCAGTGAATAATCTACAATGGCTATGCAGTTTTTAATAGGTTATGGGCCATTCTGAGTTGTGGATTCTGTAAATATAAAATTTAAAGATGTCGATCGAGAATAGTGGTGGATACACATCGGCCGGAGCTATGGCCGGGGACTCGAGTCGAATATTGGTACAGTCGTCCTCTCTACCGAATATAGAGAAGTTGCAAGGACGTGAAAATTATTCTAGTTGGAAATTTGCTATGATGATGTGTCTCAGGTTGGATGGTTTGTGGCATTTAGTTGAAAATGGACTGCAACCGGGATCTAACGAGATAAGTATTGAAAATGATAGCAAGGCATTAGCGAAAATATGTTTAATGGTTAAACCTATTTGTTATGTGCATGTAAATAAAGCTAAATCTGCTAGCGAGGCTTGGAAAAATTTACAATCAGCATTTGAGGCCAGAGGAATGTTACGGAAATTTGAGCTGCAAAAGCATCTTTTTGGCAGCAAGCTTTCAAATTTCAATTCCATGGAAGAATATCTTAATGATATTTTGACAACTGTAAATACTTTAGCTGATATTGGTGTAAATATTGATGATGACTTTATTGCCTTTGTAATGTTAAATGGATTACCCTCTAATTATGATCCACTGATTTTAACAGTTACTTACTCTAACCAAACTTTATGTCCAGAAACAATTAAGTCGAGATTAATTGAGGAGGCTGCTCGTCGACAAAGCAACGAGGGTTTGAGTAATGTTATGACGGAAGATACTGCTCTTAAAACCAAGAAGTTCGTGAAAAGGAAGGTGAAATGTTATTCCTGCGGACAAGAAGGGCATGTTAAATATAACTGTCAAAATAAAGGTAAACGAAATCATAATAATAAAGTACAGAAACAGGAGAATAATAAGGCTGGCACTATGATGGCATGTAATGATATGAGTAATTTAAAATCTAAATGGATTATTGACTCAGGAGCTACGTCTCATATGGCGTGTGATGGCAATTTACTGTCAAATATTGTAAAGTTAGATGGGCAGATATCAGTTGCGAATGATTTGAAACTTCCTTCGATTGGAATTGGCAATTCGCATGTAAATATTTCTGTAAATGGTATATCTAAACCTTTAGATATTACCAATGTTGTTTGTGTTCCTGATTTGACAACTAATTTATTGTCAGTGAGTAAAGCGACACAACGTGGACATATATTTGTTTTCGATGACACAAAATGTACAATGTATAATACCAATGGATTCTCAGTAAGAGGAGAAATTACAGCACAAGGTACAATGAATAAAGGTCTGTACACATTAGATTTAAGTAGAGACAGTGCGTACGCTACTGATGCTAATGATGTCAGTGCATACACATTATGGCACAGAAGACTAGGGCATTTAGGTAGAGCACAGATGAATAAATTGAAAGACCTTGTCAATGGTATGAAATATACAAATGTAAATAATGAAGTTTGTGTGACATGTTTGAATGGAAAACAAAGTGTACAGAAATTTCCCACAAAAAACCGAAATAGGGCTAATGACTTATTGGAGTTAGTTCACACTGATATAACTGGTCCAATTGAAATGTCATGGGGAGGATCAAGATATTGTTTGATTTTTGTAGATGATTATTCTCGGAAAATATTTGGTTTTACAATAAAGGAAAAAACTGAAGTACTGCAAAAGTTCCAGGAGTTTAAAAGTTTTGTAGAGAACCAAACTGGGAAAAAGATAAAATGTTTGAGAAGCGACAATGGTACGGAATATACAAATAAAGCTTTTCAGGATTTCCTTAAGAAAAATGGCGTGCGTCATCAGACCACGGTACCATATACTCCGCAACAAAATGGAGTGGCGGAAAGGAGTATTAGGACTTTGGTTAATATGTGCAGATGTATGTTGTCAGAAGCAAATTTATGTAAAAAGTTTTGGGCTGAGGCAATGCATACGGCTATTTATTTAAAAAACCGTTCTCCTACTATGGCGGTTAGTACTGTTCCTGAAGAGATCTGGACAGGTAAGAAGATTGATTTATCCCATTTAAAATCATTCGGATGTATAGCACAGGCACATATTCCAAAACAACTAAGGAAAAAGTTAGATAACAAATCCGAAACACTGGTCATGGTCGGATATTGTGAGAATACCAAAGGTTATCGTTTAATTAATATGAAGAAACCTAGATCGATAATAAAGGCAAGAAATGTGGTCTTTATTGAATCAAAGAAGTATTCTGGTAGTAATGATGTACAGTTTAACAATGAAATAACGGATGGTTTAAGTGAAGATATACTTGACGTACGTATTGTAAATATCAATTCTAATAATATGAATGATGGGTTAAATGTAAATAGAAACTGTACAGGTTCTGGAGAGGAACAACCTAGTAATGTAAATAATTCTAATGATCGTAATATTATAGAAGTCGAAGATGATGTACATAATGATAATGTTATTGAAGTAGATGATACTATATCTACTGAAGATGTACTTGTTGGACGACATAATGAGAATGATCATAATGATGATATTATTAAAGTAGATGATACTATATCTACTGAAGATGTACAGGTTGAACGGCGTTATCCTCTTAGAATTAGAAAACCAGTAGAAAGGTATATGGATTGTAATTATCACATGAATAATGTAGATCCTACGTCAGTCAAGGATGCCATGTACAGGACAGATCAAGATTAAAGATCTGGGTGAAGCTAAGGAATGTTTGTGTATGAGGATTAGAAGGCGAGATGGTATGCTATTTATCGATCAGGAGAGGTATGTAAACAACTTGCTCAATAAATATGGGTTCGAAGATTGTAATCCTGTAGCTACGCCGCTGATACCAAACATCAAATTAAGTAGAGGTCCAAATATTGTAGACTATACTTATCAAGAAATTATAGGCAGTTTAATGTATCTGTCTATATGTACACGTCCGGATATCTCTTTTGCTGTCAGTTTTCTAAGTCAATTTAACTCATGTTGGACTAATGAGCATATGGCTGCAGTAAAAAGGTTATTGAGGTATTTAAAAGGGACTTGTAATTATTCTTTGTGTTTCAAGAGGACTTGTCAGTCTGTCATGCAGATGGGTTGACTAAATCTGTTGCAAAACCTAAGCATGTATTTTATATCAATGGTTTAGGAATGCGGTTAGATTAAGGGAGGGTGTTAAAACTTAATCTATCTAGCATTATGTTTTGTAGTAAAAAGTCAATGTTCTGTCAGAGATGTCTAATATGTCAATATATAACAAAGCTAGAAAAGTATTACCGATATTCTTTATTATTTAATGCAGTGAATAATCTACAATGGCTATGCAGTTTTTAATAGTTAGGGTACACTTTCCTGTAAGTTAGGGCAGCCAAGAATTATTTAATTTAGAACTCTTTTTAATTTAATTATTAATTTGATCTTTAGTTTTTTTTTCTTTGTTAATTTAATTTAAGTAATTCAATATTGGATATCTGTAATTTTATTTGTGTTATTGTTTTTTGTTTAATTGAATTTCTATATCTTTTGGTTGTATTTCTTTTGTTTTTTCTCCTTTTCTTTGACACCTAAGTATCAGTAATAAAGTATGTTTCCTAATTTGGCCAATGTATAAACTCAATTATATACTAACCTTTATGTACTGTAATGTGCTGTGGAAATGAATGAATAAATAAATAAAATAAATAATAATAAATAGAGACCACTTCCTAGAGAAGTGCTTCTGGAGGAGAGCTGAAGTATTTGAAACTAGGCCCTGTTATACCAGCCCTATCCTCGCCAACCCGTCTGGCCAGCGTGGCGAGTGTAGGCCAAATTCTCCAGATATATATTCTGGAAGGCCTATCTTCAGCAGTGAAGGTCTAGGACGCTGTGTTCTAGGAGCTGTAATGATGAATGATACCAGCCCAACACCAAATGTGAATAAATTACCGGAAAGTTGCCAGGCCCGTTAGTCACTTTTACAAGTTTGGACGGTTCCACCGTCTGTCTACAGTCTATCTATATTGACATAAAGCCTAGAACAGTTAAAATAGAGAAAAATACCACGTTAGATCACGGATCTTGTATGTATGTATGTATGTGTATAAAAATACGTATTAGTCTATGTTGTGTAGTAAAAGCGATCGGCTTTTATGAGAGCCGTTATAAAATGTGAAATTGCATTGTGATTTTAATAAAATGCAAATGTTGCACAATGTTGACGAGCGGCAGTTATATTTTTCCGTCTACAAACATGACCGTATAAAACAAAAACGACAATAAGGATTCTTTACCAAACACATACATACTCGTACATACAAACAATATTTAAGTATTTAAGCAATAGTAATTCTTTATTTAATTATTAAAAAAATTGTTACCATAATAACTACATCATCATCATTACGACCGCATCCCTTGCGGGGTGGTCAGAAACCACGCTTATAAAGATGCGGATACACATTTAGCCAACTTTACTATAGGCCAATCATGACAAGTGGCAAGCTCGTCGATGTCTCTAGCGTACCAAACTCGAGAAATATCTACAACACATGTATGTAAGATGTGTGTATTTCTCATTGGTTACCAGGGGGCTTTGAACCGACCTTTGTAGGATATAAGAAAAATGTTTTTGCAACCGAGCCACCACCGCGCCTACTGCTGTACTTACATTAATTTATAGGCGCGATCTTTTTAACGTCCGAGCCTAGGCTATATTTGCTAAGACACTCTACGGCGTAGTAAGCTACGGCGTAGTAAGCTACGACGTAGTTTATTGAAGTAACCTTTTAAACCTGCGCGGCATCCTGCAGTCCTATTCTGTTACTTAGTCGCAAACGTTATTAGTGGATTTCGTTATTTGCGTCAGAGGTTGCGTCATAATTACAAAATATTATTCAATTCTCAACTCTATAAGCGCTCGACCTTGACAGCGGCCGTGCAAATATCAACTTTAATAGCGTTTTATGTGTATAGTTAATATATACATAAAACGCTATATTTTTAAGGCTCTTGCTTTTAAGTAATTAAAATATTATGTTATATTTAGTAATTAAAATATTATTTGTTAGTTTATGTTTAGGCTAGCAATTATTTCTGCCAACGTATTAGCCTCGCTATACAGAGGGGAAATGTTACCAGTCTCCTTGGGACTATCTCAGATGGGACGTCTCTAGAGGACATTTTTATTTATAGTTTAGTTTATTTTTAATTTTATTGTTTAGGTAGCTTTTATATTGTAATTCTTTTATACTGGTTGTATATTACTTCGAATAAAATTCTGTATTAACTTCGAATAACTAAAAAGTTTATGTTTATACATATATGTAGTTATAGTTTTGAACTTTTTTATTTTAGTAACTATTTAACCATAAGCTCCAAAACATTTTCCTAGTCAGTTTTCAGATAAGATACGCAATAACCCCTCAGACTCAGTCGACCGTCTTGCCAATGTGTACGTTAAACAGCTTGTATTGATTTCTCTCGTCACCCGACTAATCTGTGGGTCAGTGAGGTCGACGGCCATCGACGACTCATGTAATCGAGCAAAGGAAAAAAAGTTTTTATCATGAAAATATGAATTTTGTGATTTTTCTTTTAAACGAATTTAGGGTCCGTATTACTAAATCGATCTCAAGATCCAACACTCACTCAAGTATGACCATAGATAATCATACTATATAAAGGAATAGATTGTTCAAAGCTGTTGGAGTGAACTGAGTTAACGCCCGGTTCATTGCATAGATGGCGTTAATTAGGAACACGCAAATTAATTGCTCATATATCTCAATTACAAACTACCTTCGGCATTGCCTGGACACTTTTTTGTATCGCCGACGAAAGTCTGAATAAGAGCCTTTCGTGTAACACCAAAGAAAGCCTCGGGACCTGACGGAATTTCTAATATTGCATTATCGCAACTGCTGTGCAGAGCCATGGTAGCAAACACCAGTGTCAGCAATAGTATGACTCGTACCGGCCACTCCCCTGAGTGCTTGAAATCGGGGAAGGTTATAGTCATCCTCAAACCGAGAAAAGACTGACGCGATGCCTTAAGTTACTGGCCAATAACCTTGCTGCCACACAAGGCGAAGCTTGTTCCTCCGAAAGCTGGTACATCAAGTTTCGTGATGAACAATTCGGCTTAACAACAATAGTTAACATCAATAGTACAACACTTTAACTAATCCGGGTGCTGTACCACCTGGCATTCGAGAAGAACGAAGGCCGTCACTCTGTCAACGTCTTTCTTGATATCAAGAAGGCGTTTGACAGAGTCTGGCACGTCGGATTCTTGTACAAACTTCTTGGCCTGACGTGCCCAACAATGGCAGTAAGGTTACTGGCGTCGTTCCTAAAGTGACGACGCTTCCACGTCGCTATGGAGGATCTCATCTCTGTGGAAAACCCATTCTGGATGGGGTTCCACAGGGCAGCTGCTTATCTCCCGTAATTTAGGCACATGAAATCCCAACCCTCTCTCTCTGAAGTCCTGCAGAAGGCCGGAGAGGAAAGGGAAGTTATGCTCGCTCTGTTTGCGGACGGCAGTGCCTTCTTTAGCTCTTCTCCAAGTTCCAAATTCAAATATTTATTGTTTTTTTTGTAATGTAAAAGTATTTATGACCTTATGGCTCGGTTGTAAGAACGCTTTCCTTTAAAATCCTACAAAGGTCGGTTCAAACGCCTCCGGCATGTTGGTACATTGGTATGAGAAATACACTTTTCTTACGTACATTTGTCATTTGTCATATCGGTCCCTGTTCCACTACATACTATACTATACTTGTGAAATCGTTAAAAAACCCGTCTGGCCAGCGTGGCGAGTGTGGGCCAAATTCTCCAGATATATGTTTTGGAAGGCCCATCTTCAACAGTGCAGGTTTAGGACGCTGTGTTCTGGGGGCTGTAATGATGATGATACTAATTTATGGCCAGAATATATATGCATGTTTGTTGGGCTATGTGGTACGAAGTTCAATGTGTCATGTAGTTTGTAATAAATATAGGAAGCAATCGATGTACTAGATCTGTGTACTGTGCTATTCATATAAGAGGGATGCGCGTGAATTCAAACATTGACCTTTATTTAGAGGGCTGGGCATTTAAGGCCCTACAGCACGAAAATGAACACAAAATGTATTTTGCAAAACCACCATAACATAACCATAGGGGAGTTATATCTGATGGTAGGAGTCCCGATGGGGTGTTGTTGATTCTATACAAACGAGGCCGGGCACTGGTTTCGGATGCCACATGTGTTGACACACTCTGTCCGTCACATGTAACATCCAGCCAAAAGATGCCCGGGGCCGCTGCAGAGTTAGCCAGGCGCCTTAAACGCAACAAGTACTCGTACATCCCATTAGCAGTCCAAACCGATGGGTCCGAGGAGGCTCTGGCGTTCTCTCGTGAGCTTTAAGTAGAGAATATATTGCTCAAAGGGTCAACGGCGGAACGCAGCATGTGTCCTTGGCACACTACACCTATCGGTCGGTTATAATTTTAGTTTTTATTTTTTTAGATTTATTCGTAGTGTAGTTTATTTTATTTATAATTAAGTCTTTAATTTTATATTATGTAAATTATGTTTTTCGAATAAACGTTTTATTATTATTATATGTATGTTATGTATTATATATGTAGTATTATTTGTAGTATGTATTCTTTATTTAATAATTTCTTGGTACTCTGCATGTCACATTTTCAAAACTCTCAAGTCCGGATTAATTCATAGTCGCTTCTAAGACACGAGCTAAGCCGATGGCGTGCTTCCGACTGTCAAAGTGACAGTGTTTACTATAATAGTCCGTTCTTTGCCCGTTGACTTGTGCTTAGCTTAAGCACGTGCTTCAATTGAAATTAGTCATGGATTTCACTATCAAAGGTTAGCTGGTGGGAAATACCTTACAGCATAAAGCTCGCCTGTGCACAAAGTTTTAAATTATTTTATTCGTTGTGCGATAAAGCATTTTTATTTTATTTGCGTGAAAGAGGAACTTGAAAGTGGAATTCACCTTGACGTTTATAATGTAGTTACTTTAAAAGCCGAGTCCAATATTAGGTCAAATCCTCTGCATGCATGTATAGGGTGATTCGATCGGAATCCAATTCTAGCCACCCTTTCAATGCTCTATTTTGTATTTGCGAAAAAAACTTTTTCCAATTTTAAATATTCGCCAGTTTTATTCAATTAACAGCATCGATATTATATTTCAGGTTTATCAATATACTCTTAGGTATATGTTTTACAATCTGTGATATATATATGTATAAGATAAGTAAGTACATATTGGAACATTAATAAGAAGGGTTGGGGTTTCATCAAATTAGAATACAATATTAACTAAAATAAATATAAAAACTAAAATATTTATATAAATGTTGAAAGGATGAGTGAAGAGAGATTGACGAACCAGATATTAATGCGAAAGTTGTGGGTAAAAGAGGCCCTGGCAGACCAAGACTCACTTATTACGATCAAATTAAAATAATACACGTCTTGTACAAAAAAAAACAGTATTAATAGGTAGGCACTTTGATAGTCTATTTTTAATAATTATGTACCTACATAACATTTCATACAAACCATTTCGACAATGCAGTGTTTATGGATAAATAACGCATCTCATGCAGTACGCAAATGGAAGCCAAACACTAACATACACATTGACTAATATCGTAGAGACCGGGAATTTATTTAACTGCGCGACGCAATGAAGGGTTATATTGTGTTTATCAGCCTATGTATATATGAATGTTTGTTCCTTTGTGGTACACTGGAGACCAAACGCGTTTGCCGATTTTAATGATTCTTACGTCATTCGAATCGAAATCATCACACGAGTGTCACTAAAGATATGACAACCAAACGCGTTGTGGAAAAAAAAATCGATAGAATATAATCGATTAGGTATTTAAAAAACACATATTGTGTACAAAAGTATCTAAAACGATTTTTTTTTAGCAAGAATGTTATAAGTATGGTGACACAAATTTACAATAAAGTTCCGAAACCCATCCGTGAAGTTGAAAACATGAGAGTTTTTAAGTCAAAGCTTTCTGTCTGAAAGATGCTACTACAGCGTAGCAGACTATCTTTTCACCCATCAACAATATTGTAATAACTTTTTGTAATGTTTAAATAATTATTGTATATCCAATGGACGGGACATAGCGACCATTATAATAACATGTACAAAAACCTATACTATAAACCTATGATCCACAATAAAATATTTTGATTTAGAAAATTATCTTGAGGTTTCTCTAATCAATTCGATTAACGATTAAATGTTTGTTAGCAACAATTATCAATTAAAATTTTCATGCCTACACCTACCTACCTATAATAAAGATGTATTAAAATTGACATAATCGCATAATAGGTAATGTCGATCCATAAATATTAAATGTCAATTTTGTATAGATAGATTACCATTAACCGGCAATACTTACATACTGGCTTTAACAGTCGAGACATATAAAACAGAGTCAAATCTTTCAAACAACGTTATAAAAAAAGTATTCATCAAGATTCAGACTTTACTATAGGCCAATTATGACACTTAATATAGTTCGACGATTTTAGTATTTATTTTTCACAATATGGCATCTGGTTGTCTCCCTACTAAAATTCGATTAATATAATATCATTAGTGACACTCGCATGATTAAGACGAATCGATTGACGTAAGAATCACCAAAATCGGCCTACGCCTTTGGTCTCCAGTGTACCACAAAGGAACAAACATAAATACATCGGCTAATAATTACATAGCCCTTCTTTGCGTCGCGCAGTCGGGTAATTTATTTATTTATTTTAAAAAAAAATCACAGTTTATTAAATTAAACATATAAACAAAGTAGCAATAGTGGAACACAAGCCAAAGAGATTTTATAATATTTAGACAATACAATTAAAACAGAAATAAGAGTAAAATATAGTTATTAGATTTAAATTAATAGTGCAATTGAACTGTGACTAGCAAAAGTAAAAGAAAAATAATAATAAATAATAAACAAGTGAAAACCAATAGGTTAATGATTATTTACCTAAGACAAAATGAATTAATGAGAGGCAAAATTATACTATATATACGATTATAGCAGTATTCGTATATAAGCAAGCGAAGTGAATTTTCAAAGTCAGTCCGGGATAAGAGTTGTCTTGATACTGCCTCCGGTGATTAGTTAGATGTATCAGAGTAGAACATGGAAAACGTTAATATAGACAAGTCATTTACAGTAATCTAAACATGTGAATGAATAAATGTTTGAAAAATGTATATATACGATAGGTTACATATTTATATCTATCACTCAATTTAATTGTTTACCCAATAATGATTTGATTATTTATTAGTGTGCCGTAATTAGTTCTCTAGCAATTTTGATCTTGTTAACCAGGTTTATGACCTTATTAAGCTATAGCACATTTTATTGTGCACCATGTCACAGGACAGCGATTAGGTGGAGCAAAATTTTTTTTTTTTTTGTTTTTTTTTTTTTTTTTTTTAATAACTAGATAAATAAAATATGATCTGGATGGCCCATCTCCAGCTGTAGAATCAAGGTTTTAGACTCTAAAATGATGATGATGAAGCCTGGTCATTGCATATAACTCAACGACTATAGCCCAAACAATTCAACGCCAGATCATCAGCTGAACAAACTTACTGTCACTAAGCAAACAGAATGTTATTTATTCTGGCAGTTAAGTAACGAACGAGTACGTCTGCGAGTATGTAATTAAAATCTAAGCAATTTGGCGAACACACAAAACTAAATTAAGTCAGGGAATTCCCTGAATTAAAGCTCTCACATCCAATACTCGTTGCTGGATAAAATATATACAATTTTAATAATAATAAGTACTAAATAAACTTATATGTTAAATACTAAATATACATATATTTTTGATATATACTAACAGTACAGTATATATTTGTATAAAATTGTTATTTTATTTATTTATTTATTTATTTAAAACTTTTTGCACTATGTACAAAGGCGGACCTAATGCCGCTAGACATTCTTACTCGGTCAACCTTAGGGACATTACGAACATTGTATGTGGAAGGTTCGCGCAAATTATAGAACATAATATAGGGGAGAAATTAAAATACTACTAAAACTAAACTACTTACTAGTAAATAATATTAATATACTAAACATTAATATACTTATAATACTTAATATATACATAAATACAATATATACATACTTACAGTTGTTGGGATCTATTTAAGAAGTGTGTGAAAACCATCCTTTTAAACAATGTTCTATTTGGCGCCTGTCGGATATCTAAGGGTAGGTTGTTCCACAGATTTGCGGCAACAACTGCGAAGGAGTCGGACATAAAACTAGTGTGATGAGAGGGAATAGCAAGGGTAGAGTTATGCGATGATCGCAACGACCTGTCATGAAGAGAAAAGAGAAAAGCAAATTTGCTCTTGAGGTATTTCGGTGTCGCAGGCTCATACAGTATAGAGAAAAGCAGACAAAGAATTCGTAGGTTTCTACGACAACGAATTGGCAGCCACTTCAACTTAGCTCGATACTCAGAGATGTGATCGTATTTGCGTAAACAGAAGATAAAGCGTATGCACGAGTTAAGCAAGCGATCCATTTTATTAAGCAACACCTCTGAGAGATCGACGCTACATACGTCACCATAGTCGAGAAGAGGAAGGAGAAGGCTTTGGGCAAGGGTTATTTTAGCTTTTAATGGCAAAAAGTTCTTAAATTTATTGAGAGAGTGCAGAGAAGCAAAAAGTTTACGACTTGTATTGGGAACCTGAGTAGTCCAGCTCAGATTGGAATCCAGATGTACACCCAGATTCTTTACTTCGCTGCAGTATGCAATCGGAACGTTGTCAAACCGAACAGGGTCAATATTGTCAAGGTCAACCTTGCATAACAAACGCGAACTACCAATTATGATTGATTGACACTTGTTCGGGTTGACAACGACCCCGAAGCGTGTGGACCATGAGTAGATGTTACGAAGATCTGAGTTTAGCCAAGCTATTGCACTGCTTAGTGTGCTGATATCCGTCTGCACATAGAGCTGCAAGTCATCGGCATACAGGTGGTAGGAACAATGAAGAGAGGAAGTGATGGCGTTAATAAATATAGAAAATAATAATGGGGAAAGTATACCACCTTGTGGGACGCCTGTAACCAAATCACACCACTCTGACGACACCTGATCAACTCGTACCTGTTGCTGACGACCATGGAGATATTGAGAGAACCATTGCAGGGCCTCCGAGGAGATTTTTAGACGAGACAACATAGCGATTAGCAAATCAGGATCCACTGTGTTAAAGGCATTTGTGAAATCAATAAGTACTAGAACTGTTACTTTTGTTTCATCCATGCCACATCTGATGTCTTCAGTTACTTTAAGTAAAGCTGAAGCTGTGCTATGACCGGGGCGGAAACCAGACTGGAAAGGGTTTAATAGATCATTAACATTAAGGAAGTTGGACAACTGTTTATGCACAACAGACTCAAGGACCTTAGATAGAAATGGTAAAATTGAAATAGGGCGAAAATGGGTAGGTAGTGTAGGTGAAGAGATTTTGGGAAGAGGAATAATAAAGGCCTTGCGCCATTGGGATGGGAATTGACTGGAGTTGAGAGAGAAGTTAATGATGTGGGAAATAATAGGTAGGAGAAGGTCAATAATAGTAACGATCATAACACGACTAATAGAATCACATCCTATAGATTTAGAAGTAATAGAATTTATCGTCTTAAAAACCATATCCTCAGAAACCTCTGTCAAAGAAAAAGGTTCAACATCTTCAAGCGCAGGAAAATTTGCTATTTCGACCAGCGTGCTTCTTTTTGTGTCATTATTTAAAACCGGAGCGGACGAGAAAAAAGCGTTAAGCTGATCAGGCGTCACGGAACTAGCGCTAACCTGGTCACGAGACCGACCTAGTCCTAAAGAGTTTATAAATTGCCAGATTTGAGAGGAGGATTTGTCTTTAATATTGTTATGAAAGTAGTGACGTTTGGCAATTCTACACACCTGATTGCAACGGTTCCTTGCAACTTTATACGCAGCATAGCTATCATCACATCGTTTTCGCCTATATTTACGGTATGCACGATCTCGTTTCCTCATAGACATTCTTACGTCCTCGGTAATCCAGGGCGCAGGTTTCCGCTTCAAAGTAGTAGGCCGAAGTGGAGCATGAGTGTCATACAATTTTAGCAGCTCTTGATTAAAGATATCAACCATGACTGCAATGTTCGAGGCTGTGAGTAAGGCACTCCAATCAATTCCAGCCGCGTCATTACGCAGCTTTTCGACATCGATATGACAGTAATGGCGCATCATTACCGTAGGTGGGCGATACCTCGGCGGCCTTACCTTGTACGATGCAAAAACGAGATCGTGGTGGGAGAATGGAGCAGGAATCTGACCGTGGCTGGCAACAAGATCAGGACGTGATGTGAAAATAAGGTCAAGAAGCGTATCAGATGTAGCGAGATGATGGGTGGGTCCAGACGGCAGGAAAGATAAATTTACAGAAGAAATAATATTAAGAAGTTTAGACGCTCTTGATTTGCCAGGCACACGATCATCAAGAAGACATGTGTTGAAATCGCCCATGATGACGTGATGAGTGTAAAGTGGTACTGCTTCCTCAAGAATACCTTCGACAGTCGAAAAATAGTTGATGGAAGGGGGACAATAAACAACTCCGACCAATATTCAAGACCGTGAGAAATTTACTTCAATTAGCAAATATTCCGCCGATCCCGCATACAGGCCGGGTGAGCGACAAATGATTTTATACGGCAAATCAGCCCGCAGGTAGATAGCAACGCCACCACCGTTGCGGCCAGTACGGTCGTTACGAATCAAGACATACCCCGGAAGAGAGTAAGATGTGGAAGGAAGAGAAGGCTTAAGCCAAGATTCAGAAATAAGTATGGCGTCAACTACGTTGGGAGAAGAGAAGTTGTTGAGGATATCAGCGTAATGCGCCGGCACACTTTGTGCATTAATGTGGCAAATGTTTAAGTACTTGCTATTAGGCAAGAACTCGTTATTGAGCAAAACGTCCAAAGTATCCACTGCGTCATGAAAAGAATCCGTAGACACACTGCTAGTAATAGAATAAAAAGAGTCATCTTCACTGAAATTGTTCATCCAAATAAATAAAAACAATAAAGCTGTAAGTATAGTATTTATAAATAAATAAATAGACTAAATATATATGTATATGTTTATATATTAATTTAGATATATATATATATATTTAACAAAACTGAATTAATACTGCCTGTCCTGCCGGTTGAAAAGTTTACAATGCATCTAAATTTACAAACAAAACAAATAACAAAAATAAAACTTAAAAATAATATATAGGTATTTATATTGATCACCACACTGCCAGAGAGTACTGTCCACGATCGGCCGCGACTCCAACCCACTTGAGTACACCGCATCTAAGAGTTTATACATTAGCTATTTGGTCATTGGTTTATACCAAAAACATAAATCAAAACAAGTAGAAAAAGAAATAAAAATAAAAAAATAAAAAAAATTGTGGACGTTAAACTATTTTGACGTACTATGCCTGACGTTTCATTAAAACCATTTTAATGTCAGCCTTCATCAGTCATTCATTACGTTCGTTTAATCATTCGCTGTCGTTCATCAGTCGTCTGTGCGTCTGTGCTATGGAAGTAAAAACAAGAATTTATGTTTATTTTAATTCAAATAATCAAACTATGTTCGTTAATCTATAAAGACGTAATATGTGTTGTTAATTAGACCCAATACATTCTACCTGTAAGATAAAGGAATTAAAGACGGAACACAACACGATAATAACAAACCTGGAAGTGTAGCAATCAATATTGGTGACATCAGGAAAATAGGATAGTGTATGCGGGGGTATTTTTGTATAAAAACATTAGGATGTTTCAATATATATACGTGTAATTAGGTAGTTTTCTATCTAATCTATTTTTAATATATATTTATCTTACCTCTTTGTATCTTATTTCATTTATATCAATACTATATTTTATCTATTCAATATAAAAAATAAAAATATTATTATCATTGCTTAAAGTTCATCCAATATATATTTATTCTATCACAGTTTCTTAGGTGTACACATACATACATACATATCTTCACGCCAGATCCCTTGCGGGGTAGGCAGAGACAATTGAGCGCCATTTGACATGATCACGACATACTTCTTTCGCTTCGTGACATTCATTAACCTCTTCATACATGCCCTTTGGTTACGAAGACTTTTTAATGCACCTTCTCATCATCTACAGGACATCTCTAAAGGATAAGGTCCGAAAGATTGACCAGTCAGAGAACCAAAGTTACCGAAAAGCTTCTGAAATTAGCAAGGTAATGGGCTGGTCTGTCGTAGAGCCGATGAACGATGGAGTAAAGACCACGGGTTCTGGAGTAGAGTTCACGTACTTGAAGTATGTCTCGAAAGTCGTTTATAAATAGCAAAGGATTTTCGTTTTTCCGTCTTTTTTGTTCTGGCTTATAAAGATTAAAGATTTTTTTTGTAGTTTTATATTGTATTTTTTTTGTATATGCGCGGTGGTGGCTCGGTTGTAAGAACGCGTTCCTTAAATCCTACAAAGGTCGGTTCAAACCCCCCGGCATGTACCAATGAGAAATACACTTTTCTTAAGTACATTTGTCTTAGATTTACAACACCATCGTTCCCGTGCCTCGGAGAGCACGCTAAGCTGTCCCGGTTCCACTAATACCAACTTGTGGAATCGTTAATAAATTGTTAGACATAATTTCCTCGCCAAGCCGTCTGGCCAGCGTGGCGAGTGTAGGCCAAATTCTCCATATATATGCTATGGAAGGCCCAGCTCCAGCAGTGGAGGTCTAGGACGCTGTGTTCTAGGGGCTGTAATGATGATGACTGTAACCCACGAACACACTACATAGCTTGAAAATTTAAAATTGAATTTGCTTACTAGCAGCTATAACAAAAAGTAACGACATCAACCGATGAAAATTGGCGATAAATGTCGATTCAGCGCTCCCTTTGTGCGACTCGTCAATCGATGGTACAGAGTTTTTTCCTAGATTGAAAACGGTCCTGTATCTTTTTTGTAATCGCGTACCAATATTCAAAACAACTAAACTGTTGCAAATGCAAAAACGTAGTTGCTTTTCGCGTTTGATTTTTTTCATTTTTGTTTTGTACGAATACATACAATCTACACAACAAATAAAACGAGAAATGGGCGATGTCGAGATTTTTAAATATATTATAGACGGCGCCCTTCTGATGACCAGAGGAAGTTTGTTTCACTCACGAGCAGCGGAGTCTGTGAGATATATAACTCCTATTCTGAGACTGTGAGACTTCTCATTCTCAGAATAGAAGAGTTATATACAACATAGTTTTCGCAGCAAGGAATACAGAAGAAGCGGGGTATTCGAACTCGCCTATAGGGTACAAAATAAAGAGAAAAAGTGTATAAAAGATTTTTTTCTTTATTCATTAAATAAAAAAATATATACAATAATTAAGTAAGCGTAAGTAGTAAGTTTATAGGCAGTTAATCACAAATAACAATAAGCCATTGCATAAATTAATGTGTGATGTCATTGACCTACAATTTGAGACCGGGGCATTGAAAACACTTTTTTATTCATTAAGGTTGGTGTTGACGTAAAAATACCTACCAAAAAGTCAAGATATCTTTATTCACGTAAACCTATTACAGGCATTTATGAAACGTCATTAATTTAATTATTTTAAATGATTTTACTCCTGCTAAGCAGCAAAGTGGTCCAATAAGTAAGTTCTTTGCAGAAGATCAGCAACTTAGCAGATTCCAGTGATCTGTTAATGTTTAATCTAACTGAGAAAGAAATCTGCAAGGAAAACTCAGCTATATCACAAAATATTACATATACAAAACTGCACCACAACGATCAATTAATAACCTTTTAAATTTAGTTATCAGTACCTATGAGATTACAATACCTGGTATAGCAGCAACTCACCCGGCAAGTCAGAATTAAGATAGACTACATGCCCATGTGCAACCCGAAAGTCGACATAACGCACCTCGGCTAATTTAAGAACAATAAATTAAACGTGTCCCAGGCCCCACAGCAGCACCCGATCACGAACGTAACGCATGTGCCAGCCATCCCCCCGCTCAACCAGGCCCTTAGGGTACGTACCGGGACCAGACACACGTACCACCACTGCAATGACCTTCTAAGGAAGGGACGACCACCGGACATCCCACACCATGAGAACCTAAACATTAACAATGACGTTCGAAACACACACACACAAGCATCAACATAGCAATTGCTTCATAGGTAGAGGCGGCATAAAGTTAGGCACTCACTACGATTTTTTATTGTACGATAATTTTACGTGGTCTAGCGGTTAAGTCTGTAGATTTAAACTCGGAGGTACCGGGTTCGATTCCTGTTTGGGACACAATAATATTTATTGATTTAAATAAATAAATTTGAATAATATTTAATTTATTTGTAATATTTGTCGAGTTTTGTACGTTAAAGAAATTGACATGTGTAAAATCGTCAGTCCCTATTATGTGCTGCTAACCACGTAGGGATACTGCTGCGGGTCTTCGATGGCTTAATTAAAGAGTGTTTAGTTGTATATGGTTTATTGTAGAAGAAGAAATTGCAGGTAATTACTTGAGTAAAAAATTGTGACCGCTCGGTGCGCGGATTGATTCCACTCTCGTGGGCGCCGCTCGGAGCGCTGGCCACCGATCCAACGGTGGTATTGGCCGAGCGGCAATAATGTCGCTGTGATCGCGACTACAAGCTTGCCACTTGTCATGATTGGCTTAAAGTAAAGTTGGCTAAATGTGAATCCGCTTCTTTATAAACGTGGTTTCTGACCACCCCGCAAGGAATACGGTCGTGATGATACTTTACGATAATTTTGTCGCAGAAGTGCAAGGTATGAGTTTTTACATCAGTGCGCGTTTCACTCCAAATTCTCCAAAAAAATCTGGAAGACCCATGTCCAACAGTGGAGGTCAAGTACTCTGTGTTTTAGGGGCTGTGATTATGGCGATGATACTGCCGTTTCATCGCCATTCGTTGCTGTCCCGGCTGGACATAAATACACCAGTGCGGACCAATCGGTGCAAGCCCATTTTTCGCATACCAATGGCACTAACTACAGACAAAATACATTTTTAATTAGAGCTTGTAATACTCTTAATGCATTCATTGATGAAACTGATGTTGATATCTTTCATGACAAGGTGATGGCAGTGAGAAATGCGTTTAACTTAATGTTCTTTAAACGATAATAGTTTTTGTTAATGTACAGTTATTAGTTTATTGCATGAAGTGAAAGTTTGTAGATGCTTTCATTGTTCATAATATGTATTATTCTAACACTACTAGTGAAAACTTGTAAATGACTTTCGGTTTCTATTTTTGTATCTTTACTTGTGAATTAAATGTCAATAGTTTTCCTTAATTAATAAATAATTAAATACTCGTATCTCACTACTTTGTACCACCGCGGAAAAGAAAGGAAAATAATTTGGTAAGCAAAAAATGTACTAAATGCCCGGTCTTTATATACAGACAATGTTAACAGTGCAGCTAAAGCTCTACTTGATGCCCTAGCATAATTCAAGGTGTAAACTTACTTTTTGCTTTTCTTAGTAGAATCAGCAATACAATGGACAAAAAGTTAGAGGGGCGTCAAATGTTTTTTTTTACACTTCTAAACCCATAAGATTGTGATAAAACTAAATCTACCTTAACACAATTATAATTGTAAATTTTAGTTACAAAAATATCGAACACCAAAAATTTTTTAAATTAAATGTTTTGTAATCGTCTTGTTTTTAAAGCTCACTTGTGTTTGTGTATAATATTTACACTTGACGTAAAAAAACCCAATTTGACTTAATAATATTTTTTAAATATCCTCTACTTATTTTAAATAATAAACTGTATTTATCTATTGAAAACTATTGACAGGACATGCGTAATTGTTTTCGGGTTTATAATCGTTTTTTAAGACGTTTCGTAGTCAAGTTCCGCCACAATTACGAAACCGAATAAAATTTAAAAAGGATAGCCGTTTGTCCAAGGACTTGTCCAAACAGCTGGCAGCGAAATCTGGAGACAGGAAGGCTGGCAATTATTTCATCCAACTATAGTTGGAAAACTATACAAACTTTTTTTTTTTTTTTCCCCTCTGTATACAGAGGGGAAATGTTGGAAATGAAATCTTGGGACATCTCTAATGGAATGTCACTTGAAGTCATTTTTTATAGTTTGTTTTTTTATTAGGCTAAGTTATTTAATTATATTTAAGTAGTTTGTAATTATTGTTTTATATTTATTTAAAAAAAAACAAAATATATAAATAATTTATTTGAAATATTGTTAACTGTTTGTTTTCCAAAATTAATAAATATGTGCACGCAAACAAAATAAATACTTCGCAAAGTTGCTGTACGAGTACGTCTAAGGATATTTAATTACGGTCAAATTGGGGGTTATTGTTTACGTCAAGTATAGGTTATTACGCGTTGACAGAAATGCCACGTGTTTGGGGGGAAGGGATGACGCGTGGCGCGTCGGCCCGCTCGGCCCGTACTGAAACCGGCTACACAGTCGGGAGACGCGCGCCACTAGATAGCTACCTATCAACCCTAATAAAACTAAAAAACGAATAATTATTATATTCATTAAAGTACGTATAAGCCACACGCCAACTCGTATATCTTGACCTTTACCGTGACTTTCCATGACACTTGATCTATCGGCATCCTTACTCTGAAACAAAACGTATATTTGATGTAAATTACTAATTACTTAATTACAGCCCCTAGAACACAGCGTCTAAGACCTGCACTGTTGGAGATGGCCTTCCAGAACATCTATCTGTAGAATTTGGCCTACACTCGCCACGCTGGCCAGACGGGATGGCCAGGATCTGATGTAAATTTTTAATGACAATGGCTACACAAGTTGGTAAAACCGGGACCGACGGCTTAACGTGCTCTCCAAGACACGGGAACGGTGGTGTTGTAAATCTATGACAAACGTGCTCTACGTTAAGCTGTCGGTCCCGGTTCCAATAATACCAACTTGTGAAATTGTTAATAAATTGTCATTAAAAATATTTAAAAATACATCAGTTCCTTGCCAATCCGTCTGGCCAGCTAGACGAGTGTAGGCCAAATTCTCCAGATATATGTTTTGGAAGGCCTATAAGTGGAGGTCTAGGACGCTGTGTTCTAGGGGCTGTAATGAATGAATAAAATTAAAAAAAAACATCTTAGATAGTATCGTACGTTCAAATTAAATATTTATTTGTTTTTTTTATATATATTTATTTTATTTTTATTTATTTAAAAACTTTATTGTTATACAAACAAAAGGCGGACATAATGCCTATAGGCACTCTCTTCCAATCAACCTTCGGGACAATGAAAACTTAAGAGGTAAGGTTAGCAAATAAACAACAAATATGAAAAGAAAAATAAAAATACAATATTTACTTACAACTAGGTACAATATAAAATTACATATATAAATGGGTATACACATTACATAAACGAAATACATATACATACATATATAAAATATTATATAAACTACATATACAACATACATACATATACTACACTACATTACAACATCTTTAAAGAAAACAGACAAGTGCTTATTGTAATTGTAAAAGGTGATTGTAAACTAGTTTTTTAAAGATAGCTCTGCTTGGGGCTTCACGGATATTAAGGGGCAAGCTGTTCCAAAGCACTATACTATACTGAGCACGACATGTGACATCGCGCCCACCTGATGGTAAGCGGTATGCGAGGACCAAGAATGGGAGCAACTGTCGCCAGCTTTAGACGACCGACTATGCCGGCCTATTAAGATGCTTTTTAAAGAAAGAAAGAAATATATTTATTTGTCGCAAATCATACACATAGCATTATATAAATTAAAAAAAACTATACAAAAAAAATAGTAAAAAGATTATGCGCAAAATATATAGCCTACCAGCACATGTATAGCGACAAAAAGACGATCAGCTCGGCGTCCGCTACAACCTATAGATAGGATTTTTCAGAATTAACTTACAGGAATGGGGTAACACACTGGCTCGAAGAGCATTCCACATCTTCAGCGTACGACAGATGTAAGAGTCTCCAAATTTTTATGTACGCATAGGGAAAGTGTCTATGGTATGGGGGTGCATATTCTAGCCCGTACGTATGGATCGGTTGCGGAATAGAGACGAAGGGATAAGGATGGGAAGCTCTTCAGAACACCCGTAGTATGGTTTGTACATGCGAAATTGCGAATACTTATTGTAGAGACGTATCTAGGTTATACAAGTAAAATAAATAGCTTTTTGCGTAAAGTGCTGACACAAAAACAAGTATATACCGTAAAGTATATATTTTGAAGGTTATCTTATCACTGGGGGCGCCCTGTGCGTTACAGCTTTGATCACAGAACGTACAACATACTAGAAATGGCATTAGAGGAAATCCTATTTTTCAGTTCACCATTGAACCCTTATTCTATTAAATTGTAAAAATCTAGTTGGCATAATGTAAAGCATGCTAAAATAAAAAAGTGTATTATTAATCATAATAATAATAACGAAAAAAAGAACAATAAAACAAAGTTGATCGCCCTGGGCCGGCACCTGTAATTAAACTGTATTACCAAGCCCAGGTCACTCAGCCATTTGTTAAGACATTTATAAAACTATAACATAAACACTTTTTAATAAATAAAAACACAATTTTAACAAAATATTAAACACAAATAAATGATAAACAAAGAACGTAATTTTAATTTAGTGACAAAAGTGAGGGTGATAACCTATTATTCTGACCACCCTTCAAAGGATTACTTCATTTATTTATTTTGAAAAAAAAAGTATTACGGCTAATACATTTATTAATCGTTCTCATGGACATTATACATACAAACATATACCACGTGGAATTTATTAAAGATCATATATTTTTATATTATAATTTTGAATAAAAATAAACAATGTACGTATTTTTTTATGTAATATTTAATAATAAAATCTTTAGTTACGGTGCAAAGAACTTTTCCAAAAAATATCGCCACTCATGCAGGGCCTAATAAAGTCAGTAGCGAAAGGTCGATCTTAGGTCTATGGCTCCGATAAAACCTTAGTTTTTGTAACAAGGCCAAGGTCTTCGTGCCAATATATTTCAGTTTCATGTTTTTTTTGTAGTAATCTTTGTGATAAAACCGCGAGGACCTACACAGCCTATAGATAAGATACAAAAAATAATTTACGTGACGGAATTATATTCGGATGTCCAGAAGACACTGTCAATGAAATGAAATTAGATGGATTATACTTAATAATTACACAAACAACATGTGTTGTAGTAGTAATTATTATTAACGAAATAATTAGTTAATAATAAGATATGAAGTATATAACTAAACTAAGATCTAAATATATTTATTAACGATTCCACAAGTCGGTATTTGTGGAGCCGCGAACGGCGGCTTGACGTGTTCTCATCACGGAAACAGTAGAATGTAAATCTACGTAACAAAAGAAGGTATATTTATCATTGGTACATGCCTTTAACTACCTCAGTAGTCTAGCGCTTAAGCCCGTGGATTTAGACTCGGGGGTACCAGGTTCGATTCCTGGTTAGGACACAATTATTTATTTATTTGTGGTTTTTCTCGAGTTTGGTGCGTCAGAGACAAGGACGAGCTTGTCACTCGCAATGATGGGCCTATAGAAAGTTGGCGAAATGTGAATCCGTTTCTTAAAAAAACGTGGTTTCTGTTCACACCGGAAGGGATATGGTCGTGATGATGATGATGGTACATGCCGGGGTTCGAACCAACCATTTTACAACGTTCACCGATGCTCTAAACCGCACAGCTTTGTAAATATTTAGGACGAAACAAAAAATTAAATTATTAACTCTTTTGCAAGTTCCAAGTGGCATCAGCGGCGTCCCAGCGATCATTTTTTGACAATTACCAAGTTGGTACGACGACACGCTAGGGACTATTAGCAGGCGACAAACTCGCCAAATAACCGCCTAGTCACGTGCTCGCGATAAATTAAAAAAAAATCGCTCACAGAGGAGAGAGAGGTTACATAGACGTAATATAGAAAACGGTCCGAAAAATTCGTTGTCATCGTCTGTGTTCTTAATTCAAAGTTATTCTGTCATAAAATAATGTCGTCTAAAGTTGTCAGTCAGAAAGGAGGTCAAAGTCTGTCCAAAGAGGTTGCAAAAAGCGCAACGGTTTTACGATAAGCTCTGAAATAGGACGAACGGGAATGACGTTAATTGCATCTTTACGCAAAGAACTCATGGTCCAATTTTAATGATTCTCACGTCAATCGATTCGTCTTAATCATGCGAGTGATTATTATGACATTAATCAAATTTCAGTAAGGCGACAACCAGACGCCTTATTGTGAAAAAGAAAAAAAAAATTATCAACTATATTGGGTGGGTCATCATCAACTAGGTATTTGAAAATCATGGTGAGGTTGCTCTTATCATTTTTCATTTTGAATAACAATTTAAAATCTAAGTAAAAATTATTTATTTATTTTCAGTTATTAATTAAAGGCTTATTATTTACGCAGTTGGTTTTTATTTTATTTATTTTTTACTAATGCCTCCGCAGCGGTTAATTCCATAGATTTAGACGCGAAGGTACGGGTTCGATTCCTGGTCGAGACATAATAATTTATAAAATTTATTTCTGATATTTCTCGAGTTTGCCACGCTAGAGACATCGACGAGCTTGCCACTTGTCATGATAGGCATAGTAAAGTTGCCTAAATGTAAATACGCATATATTAAATGCGTGGTTTAACCCCGGAAGACATACGGTCGTGGTGATACTTTTTTTTCTATTTGTATTTTTCTTCATTTGGGAATAGAAACAATAAAATAATAAAATTACGAATTAAAATAAAAGACTACTTAAAATTATAGCTGCTGTAAATAGGCATTGTCACGCTATAAGCTAAGACAGACACAACTATGATAACAAAATAAAATGTCACTTAAGATTATAGCTGGTACAAAGAGGCATTGTCACATTATAAGCTAAGACAGAAAATCATAAAAATATAAATGTCAGTTAAGATAATAGCAACTGTAAAGAGGCATTGTCATACTATAGCTAAGACATCCAACTATAAAAAGTTCACTTAAGATTATAGCTGCTGTATAAAGGCATTGTCATACTTAACTAGATGACTAATTATATAAATAAATATCGCTTATTAATATTAGTTGCCGTCGCATTGTCAAACTACAAGACTAATTTAAATGCTATAGATTTATACCCAAGCATTTCTATTATTTATTTTAAATAATCATTAACAGTATTTGGTGCAAATTGAAAGTGAATCTCAAAATTATTATTACATTTTTTATTTTTTTACCGTGTTTAGTTGTAATTTGTATTTATTTTTTGTTTAATTTTGCTTGTTTGTAACTGTTATTTTTATTATTTGTGTAGATTTTACTTAGTTTAAGTTAATATTTTCATCCATTTAATTTTTATGCAGTGTACAGCAGTTTTAGGTTGTAAAATTTAACTTGTTTCCCTTTGTTTTTGATTTTGATAATTATTGTAATTTAATAACTGTTTGTTGTACCTATTCAAAATAAATAAATAATAGACTTTTTGCATTAATTTAGTTTTTAGCATTATCCCCTTAGAATAGTGAGACAAAAAAAAATACTTAAAAAAAAACCGTGCTGGGCCATTTTTAATAATGTCTATGACCCAGTCTCTGTTCGCTCTTGTAAAAATTAGCAGGTAAGTGCTGGGTGGGTGTAATAATGGGGAAACTTCACTGAATCAGTGCTGTCGATGCTGGATACCCAATTAAGATATTCAAATTCTCTCTGGCCCTATTAAAAAGGCCAGTGTCAACACGTGCGCGAATTCCTATCACATAAAGTTGGATTTAATGGATCGGAAGGTCATGCTATCGTTATAGGATTAGCAGTGTTGTGACATACTACAAACAATATCATTTTGATACAGTTAAAATGTCAAATCAATAGTTTATTATATTATTTAGATAGTAAGTTAATTAGATAGTGGTCAGGAACCGCCCTTTTAAAGGATTTAGCCAACTTTATTATAGACCCATTTTGACAACGGACAAACTCGTTGATGACTCTATCATACCGAACTCGAGAAATAACACAAATATTTAAAAAAAAAATTGTGTCCCGGCCAGAAATCGAACCCGGCTTCAATCCAATCCAAGGACTTAACCGTTAGACTACGGAAGCAGTGGATAAGATGTATTTGTAGCCAAAAGCATGAAAGTAGATATTTAATATTGGGTTATCTAATTATTAGACAATACGCGCACGTAGTTCCTAATTAAATTATAGGTGCGAGCAAAAAGATCCAATATAAGATGGAGTGGATTTTAGTCGTTATTTTCCATCGATGTGTATTGATAGGCCCTAACTGTTATAAAAACGTTCCCGCAAAACCAATCGAAGTCATGTAGCTGTACCAACAAGCAAGCGCCTAATATTAATATTTATATCGAGCGAAACTAGTCATTTTGTATTCATTAATAATAATAATAAAAGCGTTTATTGCAACAAATAAATAGATGTACAAGTATAACTAAATTGTCCCCAAGGTTGACTAGTAAGAATGCCTAGCGGCATTAAGTCCGCCTGTGTACCTAGTGCATAAAGTTTTGAAATAAATATATATATATATATATATATATATATATATATAACTGAACCATGATCCCGGTAGTGTCTGTATTACCAGGATCAGTCCATCAGTACAAGCCAAAAAAAGTACCTAATAATTTAAGCGAATAGGAGAAAAAACATAGTTAAACTTATTAAAAGCAAAATTATTAAGCAAAAAAGAGAAAATATACACACTAATAATAAAAAAATATTTAAAATAATATATAAAATAAAAAATATAGGTATATATTTTATTTTCATACAAAAACTTTGTAACATGTTTATTTTTACGCCATCTACTTATCGAAGAATAATATTTACACTTCCGCAGCATGCAAGTCAGGATATTATCAGTGTTATTCCTTCCACAACCAATATCACTATTAAAATAAAACGCGGGAGCGTACGCAGCAACGGTAAAATCATGTGGTGTATGTGGGGCAGATTTCCTACTCCCTCACGGGATTGGTAGTCAAGTGGATTGTATATGATTGGGTGGTTAGATGACGAGCCAGCTCCGTAAAGTCCAACGAAAGAGGCAGAAGCACTTACCATTTGCAGCAGCAGCTGACCACGTATCAGTGGAGTCGACCCCAGGGTTCCAGAAAAAGACCTGGTACTAAAACTCTTTTTACACAAATAAATAAATAAATAATAAATAAATATTTCCAGACAGGTCACACAGCGCCATCTAGTTTCCGTGGTAAGCTGCTTGTGTTACGGAAACTAGATGGTTGATAAACTACATATTATACTTTTTGTTTTGTAAATATATACATATTATACATATAAACACCCAGACCGAGACAAATTATACAATGTACAACTTTCCCCCGGTGGGAATCGAACCCACGACCTCCCGAGTTCACGGCAACGTTTGTTACCACTAGACCACGGAGGCGGTCATGTCATGTGGTAATGTCATTTGACACAATACTAATAATCCAAGTAATAGCTCATACCGATAGATACACGTGCGTGGCTACGCAGCAGACACTGCTGCACCACCAAAGATCAAGAAAAAGATAGTTCGTTTTCGTCGCCCTTGTTAGTGACACCGTTAAAATCATATACCAATAATATTTAACAAAATACATCTAATAAGCAAAAGAAGCTATGGTTCCTAGGCTGCTGGAGATTACCCGTGGCCGAGAAAACTTAAAATATAGTTCCCTGACGGCTCCAAAACAGATAAGAGCACGGTGGCAAATACGTTCTCTATGGACTAAAACATCCACTAGCAACAGTTCTTGACCCTACAACAGCATATTCTAGAACACGTGGGCATCCTGGAAGAATTATTGACTGCTACTTAGCTCTGGAGACAGTGTGCAGAATCAACAGAGTCACGCTACAGTCAATAAAGTATCACAGCGATTTACTGGGCAATGATACGGCCGATGAACTGGCCAGAAGGAGTTCATCTACATCACCAACAGGCCTAGTAGGTACCAATAATACTTCAACCATTCCAGGCTGCACGAAGCTTACGACAGACTGCATACAGAAAGGAGAGTATGGAGACTTATTGGCCGTAAGCTCGCATGCTCCATATTACTTATTAGCATTAAACTGGACTAGCTTTTGGGCACCTCACAGAGGAATAATTTTGCGTAGGTTATCGTCAAGAGATTTGGAGATGCCTACTATTGAGGAATGTGTTGACGGCCTGACTGGACGTATGTTCTATAGGGCTGATTTAAAGCATCTCCAGAACATCGCACTATCTCGATCACGGCCCCCCAACGTGACACCACTTCGACTTCTCTAGGAAGCTGGAGGGCTAAAGTTGTCGTACCTAAACCCCCCTAGGTTCGTGAGCCACACGGGCACTGTTACTTCAGTAAGAGTGTATCGAGTTGCCGGCGAGATCCTGTCAGGGAAAATGGGTGGAATGTCCTCATCCCCAACCCAGGCCCATTGATCCGGGCCTTGACGACTGTGATTGTTGTGTTGTTTGTCGTCAAGTTCGCTGTCCGCCGACATATGTTGTCTACTTGGTCGCTTCCCACAGCCCGTAAACTCATGTACCGCCCATTTGCCGTGCTGTCATCTGCATAGCATTGAATGTATGTGATGGTTTATATAGTTTCCAGAACACACGCCATGCATTTGTTCTCGTTAAAAGTTTATAAACTTCAAAAGCAGTTTAGGAGTTAAGTACTTTTCGATATATAGTAGTAGGTATAGAACGAGGCACCGAGCCAAGTACATTAGCAACTTGCGAGATATTACATACAATTCACGAAAAAGACATTATTACTGGTTATCGCCCGCTCTGACGCGCGTGGAGTCCGCCTAACCGCTACTTGCTCTATTTATCTTCCATTCGGTTTCAGCTTAAAGTAGAGGTTTTACTGTTACAAAAATATTATATCAAAATCTTAACTTTTAACTTGGATTTTTATTTAAGGTCTCTATTAATTATGGTTTACGTTAAAATGTTAATTAAAACTCATGGGGATAATTTTAATTTTAAAACGTGTTATCCTAGTAGAATAATTATTCCAGCAATATAGCCGTAATTGTTATGCAATGGCAACAACTTATCTCTCCCTGACCCTCCTCTTTTTACATCCGGGCTTGGGACCGGCATAGGCAGAGTTAAACTACTTAGACCCATATTTATAACTAAAAAAAATTTTGCACGACCCTGCCCTCTTCGTTATTTTCATAACAACCAACTCAAAATCCCATCCCACACTTCCAGCAGATATTCAAATTCATTTACCGTACCGTCTGCTCGCCAGTAGAACAAACTTCCACTGACCATCAGACAAGCTCCTTCCATTCACATCTTTAAAAAACTATTATTACTTTTTTTTTAAACAAGCAGAACAATTTTGTTATTATTTTTTTCCGTGTTATGTTACATTTAATTTTTGTAAACCGATTTTGCTTGTTTAAAATTGTTATTTTTATTATTTGCGTAGATTTACTTTAGTTTAAGTTAATATTTTTATCCATTTAATGTTTAGTTTGTTGTACCTATTCTAAATAAATAAACTCCACAAATTTCTACTTCCTAATAATACATTAGACATTACTTCCTAATTAGACATTTCAAACAATAGTTATGACCCAGAAGGAAGCTGGTGCATGGCTTCACGCCGTTCCATCAGCTCCTCTTGGTACACTCCTGCATAAGGACAGTTTAAGAATAGCAGTTTCTTTACGCCTTGGTTCAAAAATATGTCAACCTCACATATGCAAGTGTGGTTCTCAAGTTGATGAAATGGGTCTACACGGGCTTAGTTGTCAAAAAAGCGCTGGCAGATTCTCCAGACACCAAGCCTTAAATGATTTTATAAAGAGAAGTTTATGGTCTGCTAAAATCCCGTCCGTCCTTGAACCATCAGGACTTTCACGTAGTGATGGTAAAAGTCCGGACGGTATGTCTCTTGTACCATGGAGTGAGGGAAGATGTCTTGTCTTGGATGCCACCTGTGTGGATACCTTTGCCGCTTGCCACATTTCCTCTACATCAAAAAAGGCCGGTTCGGCTGCTCATACAGCCGAATTAAGAAAGCACATCAAATACAATAGCATTAAACAAAATTATAACTTTGTGGCATTTGGGGTTGAAACAATGGGGGTATATTCTCTTGATACCCACAAATTCATAAAAGAGCTGGGTAAACGAATTTTCCAAGAGTGTGGCGATCCCAAATGCCATAACTACCTAAAACAGAATATGTCCATAATAATTCAACGAGGAAATGCGGCGTGCGTTTTAGGTACCCTCCCTGGTGGTAAGCCCTTAGTTTATTTTGTAGAATAGCTTTAATTTCATAGGTATTTTTAGTTTTAGTTTTATTTATAATTGGTTTTTTAATCAATTTTATTTTAATATTTTCATATTTTTGTATCTAAGTACCTACTTCGAATAAATACATTTATTATATTTAAAAAAAAAACATTATCTTCATATATGTATATCTACTATGATAAGTATATATTGATGAGTATTTATGTAGTCTATGTATACATACTATTTATGTAGTTTATTGGTTAGAATTGCACCTCACATATTTATACTGTCTCACTCTCCTAAAGGTTAGCTGGTAGAAAAAGCCGAAATGGCTTTAAGTTAGCCTTCATTAATATAACTACTATTGTTTTTTCTTGACTATCACTTATATTATTAGTTTAATTATCATAATATTATTTATTCTAATCTCATTTGTTAAAAATATATATAACTGTACATTTAGTATTCCTTCCGATTTAGTAAATGGTACTGTAGATCTCTGCGACCCGTGACTCACCCAACATAAGGCATCAGCTGAAAATTAGCGCTGCAGCCTCGGCTGTAGCATATGCTGAGCTGACCACCTATATTGGTAAAGTCAGAAAAGAAAAAGCTATTTCTGTAATATCCCATTATTTTTATATATATATACATATTTTTAGCACTGACATATTCAGATATCCCTTTGTAAATTAAAGCTTTGCCCGTGATGTTAAATACTGGAGACGGGGTCCAGATAAAAATATCCATTGTTCTTACCACTTACATACTATGAGAATACAAGAAGACACATACCTAAGCATTTCATGGATTCACCGTGCGGTAACCGGATCCATCGTGCGTGGGTAAGAGATGAGAAGAATGGTGTCTCGGGTGTACGACCAACAATAGGCTGGTTTACCGTCTTTTTTATTGTATTGCGTCACAAGACTCCTCCTACCAAATACTGTTTGATTCCGTTAATGCTGTCTTGGAAGCTCTTTCCATAAATGTATTGACAGCCGACGTACTTAGGCCCAATTCTTTTAGTAGTAGTGCAAAGATTCTGCTGGAACTCCTCTTCCACCAACTTCCACTGCGTAAAGCTGAGTCTTAAACCCATTCCTGATCATTTCTTCTGTGAGATCGTAACATTTGTTCGACTTCATGTTTGGTTAAAATGCCAAAATTGTTTCGTAAATAGGTCTTTGCAGGGAACAAAGGAAAGAATGATAAAATGTGTAAAGAGTAGGCTTTGCCAAGTAGGCGTCGCGGCAATATTTCATATTTTAACATAAACTTGTAAGGGGTCTACTCTGAAATTTGACACACACAAATTTTATCGAAATCTACTTTTAAAGTCCTCAAGAGACATCCATAAGAGATAGTCCCAAGAAGACCTGCAACATTTCCCTTCTGTATGGCTAATATAAAATATTACCACGATGCCTCCTTGGCAAAGCCTACTCTTTACACATCTTATGATTCTTTCTTTTGATCGCAGAAAATACCTATTTACAAAACAATTTTGGTATTATTAAATCTGTTTTCATTGAAAACTATTTTTTTTATTATTTTTTTTTTTTATTTTTTTTCTGTCTCCCATTGCTACTTCATGAGTATTTAGAAAGAAAGAAAGAAAAAAACAAAATTTCAAGAAATGTGTTTGGCTAAATTTTGGGTCAAAATATAATTTTCATTAGATATAAATAATTATAATTAATTATAAATATACCATTCTTTTATTTTGAAACAGCTTAAAATATTAACTAGGCTTTTAAACATATGTTTTTGTAATATATTTTAGTACTTCGAAAACATTGCCAGAAATAGGGGTGATAACCTAGATAAACTATTCGTTACCAGTAACCGAAGGTAAGAGATCGAGAGACCAAAGCTTAGTGCGACCAAAGCTTAGTGCGACCAAAGCCATTCCACCACCAACACTAGTGTCCATGAGCTGCGAAATAGTTGAGCTGAGTTTAAGTTAAGAATTTTAAGGAGAATGAGGAAATACGACGTAAGGAGAAGGCATAGTCGTACACTAATATTTTGCCACTTTGTATGTAAGATAGAGATTATTTTCATACAAAATTATTGATGTATTATTTTTTACTTTGTTTTTCTTCTCTTATCGAAGAAGAACATGCTTTACACTTTCGTAGTATGCAGAATATTGTTCGTGACTCAACGAAATACATTTGAAATTGCTCGTCGAACCAACGAATTATCAGACGATTGCCCTAGCTTTAATACCGTTTAGCTTCTTGCCCCATCTTCTCATATATTTAATTTAATATTGACCGACTTGTAAACACGCCAGGTGTCAGTCAAATTTCTTAGGATCCATATATTTAGCGTGTGGGTACCGGGTCTATCGCGTATCAAAGAGGGATATAGAATAACGAGCGTGTGATCTAAAAACAGTTAATATTGAGTGTTAATATTTAGATTTATTTCTTATATTTTTGTTACCATTTTAATTATTGCGATAAATAAAGTATTTTCTTATTTCTTTCTTGTCAAAATAATCAGACTTTAGAAAACGTGATTTTTTCGTATTTCCTATTTCGCACGTTCAGAGTACGGTTTTATAGGATCGTTCCTTTTGGCGTGCAGCAATTGTGTAAAAATATTAACGTCAACACCATTTCACTAATAGCTCTTTTAAGTTCAAAAAATAGTTTGTAGTATTAGGTTGGATATCGTTGTGTGGCTCTGGGAATACTGGAATTCTTGGCTCGGTGAGTTACTGCCATAGACATATATTTATTGGCCAGCTTAACAATACACTGAAACTGCCTCCGTTTGGTTCTCTAATTTTGAAGGCTATGTAACTTTGGTTCTCTGACAGATGTCCACATTTCGGACTTTATCCATCATATTATTAGAAATTGTATATTTATAATAATGCACCCCGCAAATCCTCTACCACACTCCCAAAGGTTAGCTGTTATAAAATGGAAGGGCATTAAGTTTGCCCTTGTACATTACTTTTAAGTTTTTTATGCAATAAAGAGTTTATAAATAAAAAAATAAAAATACCGAGCATAGCTCTCTCCATAGCTCACTGGGCGACCTTAAACTTGCGGACCAGACCCACTGTCAGTGTCCACGTCTCTGCTCTGTATGACAAAGTGACAAGCTAACTACCAATATCAAAATGTTGATTATTTTACTCATCCTTTCTGCAACCGGCCGTCTATCTTCTGCACAACATAAATTATATTGTTTTGTAGTTACGACAATAAACTGTTATTTGGACGAATCTTATATCAACGTCTTTCCCCACAACTTTTAAAAGTTGTGTTAAGTTTTTGTGACAAGCTAACTTCGCAATGCGACGAAATATTTAAGTTAACTGCAATTTCGCAGTTCCAAACGAATGTGCCAGCTTACATTGTGACATTTAGTTGTTGAAGAACTTACCAGAGT
This sequence comes from Tinea semifulvella, assembly GCA_910589645.1. Taxonomy (NCBI): domain Eukaryota; kingdom Metazoa; phylum Arthropoda; class Insecta; order Lepidoptera; family Tineidae; genus Tinea; species Tinea semifulvella. The sequence goes on along the minus strand of OU342611.1, from coordinate 2,605,926 downwards.
CCATTTAACTCGAGACTCGAGTAAATTGTTCTAGATGGATTATTTAACACTAATTAACAACGTTTAGTGCAATTTTATTAACTTAATTTAACTGCTTATATAACTTATAGGCGCGGTGGTGGCTCGGTTGTAAGAACGCTTACCTTAAATCCTACAAGGTCGTTTCAAACCCCCCGGTATGTACCAATAAGAATTACACTTTTTTTTACGTACGTACATTTGTCATAGATATACAACACCACCGTTCCCGTGCCTCGCAGAGCACGTTAAGCCGTCGGTCCCGGTTTGTGGAATCGTTAATAAATTGTCATTAAAAATTGACAACAGATCCTGGCCAACCCGTTTGGCCAGCGTGGCGAGTGTAGGCCAAATCCTCCAGATATATTTTCTGGAAGGCTTATCTCCAGCAGTGGAGGTCTAGGACGCTGTGTTCTAGGGGCTGTAATGAATAACTGAATTGAATTGAATTGAATTGAATCGAATCGAATCGAATTTAATTGTCAGTTGTTGTTGTCAAAAGTTGATATACTTGTATTTCCCGACTGCGACACGCAAAAAAGGGTTATGTGTGTATGAATGTATGTTTGTTCCTTTGTGGCACACTGGAAACTCATTTAGTAGGCCGAATTTTATGATTCTCACGTTAATCGATTAGTTTTTTTATATATACTGAACACGACATCGCGCCTACCTGATAGTAAGCCGATGCTAGGTCCAAGAACGGGAGCAACTGACACCAGCTACTAACGACCGGCATCAGTCTCTATCACTATGCCGGCCTAACAAGATGCTTTTTCACACCTCGTTTGAAGGACTCCACGTTATAGGAATGGGGAAACACACTGGCTGGGAGAGATATTTCATACCTTCAGCGTGCGACAGATGTAAGAGTCTCCAAATTTATGAGTACGCGTAGGCATTTTTAATAATATTTTTTAATAATCTATTTTTATTTTTGATTAACTTTACAGTTATTATGTAGAAATATTTTGAATGTAATATGTAATAAATGTACATTTAGTTACTAATACATTATTGACTAATTAGTAAATACTGTTTATTATGTTACAGTAATACTTTTTATTACCTTATTATTATAACATAATTATTTTTTATGTAACATTTAGTTACTATTATGTATTTATTATTTTATTAACTAATATATAGTTTCTTAACGGAATTGCATGGCAACATTTGGGTACTTAGGAAGTAATTGTTATGTTTATGCTTGTGTGTGTCTCGAAAGTCATTGTTAATGTTCAGGTTCTCATGGTGTGGCATGTCCGGTGGTCGTCCCTTCCTTAGAAGGTCATTGCAGTGGTGGCACGTGTGTCGGGTCCCGGTCCGTACCCTGAGGGCCTGGTTGAGTGGGGGGATGGCTGGCACATGCGTTATGTCCGTGATTGGGTGCTGCTGTGGGGGCCTGGGACCTCTGCCGAACACGTTCAATTTATTGTTCTTAAATTAACAGAGGTTTTTGCGTTTTGTCGACTTTCGAGTTGCACATAGGCATGTAGTCTATCTTAACTCTGACTTGCCTGGTGGGTTACTGCTGTACCAGGTATTGTAATCTCATAGGTACTGATAACTAAATTCAAAAGGTTATTAATTGATCGTTGTGGTGCAGTTCTGTATATATTTTATTTTGTAAATCTGATATAGCTGAGTTTTCCTTGCAGATTCCTTTCTCAGTCAGATTAAACATTAACAGGTCACTGAAATCTGCTGAGCTGCTGGTCTTCTGCTAACAGCTTACTTATTGGACCACTTTGCTGCTTAGTCTTCTACTAGCAGGAGTAGAATCATTCAAAATAATTAAATTAATGACGTTTCATAAATGCCTGTAATAGGTTTACGTGAATAAAGATATTTTGACTTTGACTTTTGAATAGGTGCTTAATAAATACATAAAAAATAAATAAACTAAATTATTTCAATGTAGTTAATCGGTTATTAAACTGTTTGGCGGCGGAACCCTGCCTTGTACTTGTTTTTTTTTCCTTTTTAGTTTCATTTTCAGGTTTTAATTAATCTTATTTTTTTACGCAACCGAGGTATCATTTTTAAATTATATATGCTCAAATAATGCTTGGATAGCTTGCTACTTGCCATGAAGGGGTAAAGTAGGTAATATTTAAAACAAATCTTATATTTTACACTTCAATGGCGAAATTATGAAATATTGTGAAAAGCCCCCGCTCGGCTTCGGCGTTCTCTGGCCCGCAACAAATGAGAATTTACGTGCACATGAGAGATTGTTGTTTATTGCACACTCTGATACGATTACCTATGTCATATTGGATTCTATTGCTATGCAGTTGCCCGTACAAGTCTCTACGTCACAATCTACACAAAATATACACACACTACGCCGATTAAAGCACTAGTAAAGTCAATGTGGTGATTTTAGTACGTACTATGACGAAAACCTTGGCCGATGTTCACACAACATATTCCCAAAGTTTCATCCCGATCGGTCAAGTAATTTTGAAATGTATGGGGAACATACATACACACAGATATTCATGTTCATAGATAAAACTCGATGTTTCCTTGGAAAAATAAATAAATGTTGGCATACGAAAAATTATTTAAACTGAAATATATCAAACTCACAATCAAATGCACAAAATATGTATGTGAACAAAATAGCTCTCAGTCAACAATGTCAAATTGTTTCACAAACAAAATGAAATCTCAAGGACAGTCTCAGCAAGTTTGATGCCGCGACCAAGGAGATCTAATCTTTCCCAACGGAGCCGTAATGCAATTACGCCACGGAACCTTACGAATCAATTGACCGATGTCCAATGTTTTACTCATGATCAGTTGTACTTGGCATGTTCACGTGTCAGCAAACCATCCGCTCTATTTGTTCTGTTAGGAAAGGTTAGATCTCCTTGGTCGCGGCATTATTAATAATAATAATATCCACAATTTTTTTTTACGATTCCACAAGTTGGTATTAGTGTAACCGGGACCGATGGCTTAACGTGCTCTCCGAGGCACGGGAACGGTGGTGTTGTAAATCTATGACAAATGTACGCAAGAAAATTTGATTTCTCATTGGTACATGCCAGGGGGGTTTAAACCGACCTTTGTAGCATTTTAAGGACAGCGTTCTTAAAACCAAGCCACCACCGCGCCAATCGTGGATACTATTGGATTAAAGATGACTGCCGGTAACCGATTCAATGTAACAGAGCATCATTAGACGTAATATTTGCTTTGGAGTTAAATAAGTCTATGTTAGTCCACACTCTTTAACAGCCGCGGTCGGGTCAAACAGCTAGTATTGCATATAAAATACTGCACGAGACATGCTTTTTGAAGGCACTAGAAACAAGAGCGTAGGTCCTTGACAATAAAATCGTGACGTATATTGGAGAGGCTCGAGTACCCGTCGAGTCCCGAATCAACGTTCCGCGGACAAAAGGTTTATACTCGTATACCTTTCGTATGCCAATGGCAAGCACAAACTACAGACAGAATACATTTTATGTATAACACTGGACCGAAATCTACAAATCTATATAATCCCAAAAATATATCTATTGGGATCGCGTTGTAGCGACTTCACTCTATATAAACACGTAGCTACCGTCAGAATGGAGACCAAGACTACACGATTATTTAATCTGATGTTAATCTGTTTATAATTATATCCCTTCAAGTCAAAAAGTGCTACAATGCTTTATTTATCAATACAATATAATCCAATTAGTGATCAACATCGCGCCCGGCTTCTGGCTTCAGTAGAAAAGGAATCCGGCCACTGGTTACACGCACTGCCTTCTGCAAACCTCGGCACACTGCTTGACGACGAAAGTTTCCGTATCGCCGTTGGTCTTCGGTTGGTGGCACCATTATGTGTCTTACATAGATGTCCATGTGGAAAGGAGGTCGACTGTCTTGGAGTTCATGGGATCTTCTGTTCCAAAAGTGCGGGCAGATTTTCCAGCCACGGCTCCCTTAACGACACTATTAAAAGGGCTATAACCACCATTGAGGTTCCAGCTGGTATGACGTTGGTCCCCTGGAAACGAGGATGTACTCTGGTGTGGGACGCCACGTGCGTCGACACCCTCGCCGCATCGCATCTCAGGGGGGGGCAGCGCATAAAGTGGGAGCAAGCTGCGCAAGTATGTAGGTATATTAAAAGATTACATATTTGTGTCGTTTGCTGTAGAAACTCTGGGCCCATGGAGTCCAAGTGCAAAAAAGTTTTTAAAAGACATAACACCGCGTCTTGTCATCTCCTCCGGTGACAAGAGGGCTGGCTCTTTCTTCGCCCAAAGAATCAGTATTGCAATTCAGCGGGAAAATGCAGCCAGCGTTCTTGCCACCATTCCACGCGGACGGGACTTATATCCCTATTAATATTTATTTTATTTTATATTTTGTAATTTTTATTTTTCGAATAAATAATTTTCATATAATTAAAAACTACGTATATAAGTCCCCTTGTCCAACCTGGATCTGAGACCTGGATTAATAGATCTACAGCCCAGGTTCAACATTGTCGGGGTGAAAATACGCTCTGACCTTAACCTTCGGAAACACACTAAGAACAAAAAAGCTCGGAATACTGAACAAGGTGAAGCGGATTTCCCCGCCATCAATCAGACTGTTGCTGTACAAAGCACAGTTCAGATCATAGGTGAAATACTGTACTCACCTTTGGGATGGTTCCGCCAAGTACCTTACAGTCTCCTCTCCTATAGCTCTCAATGTTCTGCAGAGACGATCTGTGTGTATTGTGGACGATGCCACTGTATCTGGAACTCTCGAATCCCTACAGCTTCGCCGAGATGTGTTTCTCTGAGCGTGTTGTACCGGCTATACTATGATAACTGCTCTACGAGTATTACCTACCTAATCCCTTCTTCACACGTACAGGTCAGAATATGCGCCCACATACCATAGCACTCATACATCTGTCGCCCGATAAAAATGTGGAATGTTCTTCCAGCCTCTGTGTTTACACTTACCTATACCCTATAGTCCTTTAAGCGAAGTGTGAAAAAGCATCTAGTCAAACCGGTATAGTTATAAATGTCTGATTCCAGTTGCTATTGTTCATGGACGTTGCTAATACGAGAGGCAGAAATAATTGCTAGCCTTCCTGGCTCCAGACTTTTCCGTCAGCTGTTTGGATTCCTTGGCCAGACGCTTGGCTAAGGGTTTCCATAGACCCATCGTCACGACCCCAAACGGCGCAAATTTCTAACCTGTATCGAGGTTACCGTATGTGCGCAGCTTGAGGTTCTCATCAGAAACGCACTTTCCGCGCTGGAGGAGGTCGCCTGGATGTAATATGTCTACACATGTCGCATCCCACACCAGAGACCTGCCAAGTTTCCAAGCCCCAACAATCATGCCGTCGGATCTCTTGCCATCGCTCTGCTCTCCCAGAGGGTTTTAGGATAGCGGGTACTCCAACAAAAACAATACATTATATTAAGGAGTTTTTTTTTATCTGTACTCTTATTTGATATTATTATCCAATAAGCTAATAGTTATCGAATAAATTTATATGCAACAGAGTTGGCAGTGTGGCTAAAAGCATTTTTATTGCCGTCTATAAAGCGCATGTTTAGGTACGTCATAAAACCTGCTAGTTTACCCAGACAACTATGTATTTACAGGTAGATACATCATTGATTTGCTGCCTTCGTGGTCTAGCGGTTAAGTCCGTGGATTTTCTTTCCTTCTATCTTTCTTTTTACATACACATCTTTCCGCCAGATCCCTTGCAGGATAGGCAGAAACAATTGAGCGCCATTTTACATGATTATGACATACCTCTTTCGCTTCGTCGACATTCATTAACCTCTTCATACATGCCCTTTGGTTACTAAGACTTTTTAATGCACTTTCAGTCAGTGTTTTATTTATTTGATCGTAATTTGTGAGTCTCGGTCTGCCAGGGCCTCTTTCACCCACAACTATCGTATTATATATCTGGTTCGTCAATCTTACTTCGCTCATTCTTTCAAAGTTAAAGTCAAAATATCTTTATTCACGTAAACCTATTACAGACATTTATGAAACGTCATTAATTTAATTATTTTAAATGATTCTACTCCTGCTAGTGGAAGACTACGCAGATAAGTGGTCCAATAAGTAAGCTGTTAGCAGAAGACCAGCAGCTTAGCAGATTCCAGTGACCTGTTAATGTTTAATCTGAGAAAGGAATCTGCAAGGAAAACTCAGCTATATCAGATTTACAATATAAAACATCGAGTATATAGAACTACACGACAAATTTTCAATGACTGCTTTATAATTGCCCAATTTTTAAAGTATTAAAATGTATAAAATGGACCGCCTTCGTGGTCTAGTGGTAACAAACGTTGCCGTGAACTCGGGAGGCCGTGGGTTCGATTCCCATCGGGGGCAAGTTGTACATTGTATAATTTGTCTCGGTCTGGGTGTTTATATATATAATATGTATATATTTACAAAAAAAAAAAAAAAAGTATAAAATGTAGTTTATCAACTATCTAGTTTCCGTAACACAAGCCTCGTAGCTTACCACGGAAATTAGATGGCGCTGTGTGACCTGTCTGGAAATATGTATTATTATATAGTATGTTATCCTTAAAAGATAGACGTATGCCATCACGGACTTTTATGTAGTTTTTTTCCTATATAAGATACACAAATCCACGATACACTATTTTGTTATATCTTAAAGGGTTTAGGTAGCGTTTTCGTTAACTTGGCTTATTTTAACAACAAATATCATTAATGTACACAAAAACCTAACAAATTATATAAAAAAACTTTCCATAAGAACCAACTCTATCCGTTGGTTAAAACAGAATGAAAATCATTGCAGTAATTTTTGAGTTTATCGCGCACAGACAGACACACAGCCGCTGTGGAAGAATTTGTTTTATAATAACATACGAGTATTGACAACATGATGAATTACGTCTGGCCAGCGTGGCGAGTGTAGGCCAAATTCTCCAGATGTATGTTCTGGAAGGCCCATCTCCAGCAGTGGAGGTCTAGGACACTGGGTTCTAGAGACTGTAATAAATTATAAATGAAAAATGTAATGATAGTGAATAATGGCGTGGCAGTAAATATAGGAAATATCAATATCTTAATGTATAAAAAACAGTTTTCTTTCGAGATAGGTACATCATTATAATAGGGCGCGGTGGTGGCTCGGTTGCAAGAACGCGTACCTTAAATCCTACAAAGGTCGGTTCAAACCCACCCGGCATGTACCAATGAGAAATACACTTACGTACATTTGCCATAGATTTACAATACCACGTGCCTCGGAGAGCACGTTAAGCCGTCGGTCCCGGTTCCACTAATACCAACTTGTGGAATCGTTAATAAATTGTCATAAAAAATTGACATCATAACCTCGCCAAGCCGTCTGGCCAGCGTGGCGAGTGAAGGCCAAATTCTCCAGTTCTAGAAGTCCCATCTCCAGCAGTGGAGGTCTAAGACGCTGTGTTCTAGGGGCTGTAATGAATGATAAATGACATCATTATTAAAGTATTTTAAAAATGAAAAATAATCGTACCTTTTCCCAATTGCACTTCACCACGTGTGTGTGCGAGTGTACGCATCATTTAATAAAACTGTAGAATGTAAGTAAAAGAATAAATAAAAAAGAATATTTGAACCTCACAAGTATAATTTAGGAAGTTTGATTCGTTGCCAAAAGTAATTTCGCTACCTGCCGTTAAGGGGCGCTGCTGGAGGGAGTTCGCATTTCACGTCTTTTGGCAAGGCTTCTTAAACTGTCGCACGAGACTTACATTATTACGTGTTCTTCGGAATAATGTACTAGTCAAATTTGCGTCAGTTATAATGGACTAACCCTCATTATGTACTTATATCTATTCATTATTGCGTAGCTTGAATATTTATTTATTCGAACAGATAGGACAGAGACAGGACTGCATTGTATGTGTTTACTCCTGGACCGCCCGCCAACCGTCAGGTTGGACGGCGCCGGCGTCGTCATCGCCTGGGTCAAGACTGTCAAGTACCTAGGCGTCACCCTCGACAGTATGTTGTCCAAACCACACATAATTATAATGTTCCAGAGCCCGGTTCTACCTCCACCGCCTGTCAGGGATGATCGGCAGGAGGAGCAAGATGTCAGCACGAACAAGCTCATTATTTACAAAGCTTGTGTTCGCCCCGTCCTTACCTACGCCAGTCCGGCGTTTGCCCACACTAATCTGTGTCTTATTAATAAGTTACAGGTGATTCAGAACAAGTTCCTGCACCAGGCGTCGGACGCCCCCTGGTTCGTGCGGAACGTCAACCTACATCACGACCTTAGCATCGAGCCCATCTACAAATGACTGCGGAAAGCGTCCCTAAGCTACTTCTCCAAGGCAAGTAACCACCTTAACCCTCTTATAGTAGATGCCTGCTCTTACGACCTCAAATCCTTTTGGAAGAGGCGTCACCCCAGAAGTGTCCTGCACGACACCGATGACCCACTCACGACGACGTTCATTCGACTGATTGACGCCTCCGCCAAGTCCTCTGGCCGCCAACCTAAGGACCCCCCGACCTTCCCACCGTTCCAGACGCCGATCCAACCGACGCTGTCTTCGTCCCCCATTTCGATAGCTCCACCGCAGACCCCTACCCCTCAGGTTGGGTCTTCCGTTGATTATACTTTTGCTTCGCATGCTTGCATGAACGCGGCAAACGAGTGCCTTCAGCTGTTAGGCACGCAGGCCAACAGTGAAAGAGAGACGGTTTATAGAGTTTTAGTCCGTAGGCGCCTTGGGTCTCCTTAGGAGGTCTCACGGCAATTTTGTGATCTCCGTCTTTAAAAACAAAAAGCGTTGGAATGCATTAAAGCTCTTAGATGAAAAGGCTAAGTCCTAACTGGTATTATTGTACAGCCTAAACTACTAAAGGGTTATGACGAAGCTTGTCGATTGCTTTAAGAAGGTTGTATGCGTTCCCTCTTTTTTCAAATTTCAAAGATTTTTCAGGTATAAATGTAATAATAATAATAAATATTTCCAGACAGGTCACACAGCGCCATCTAGTTTCCGTGGTAAGCTACGAGTCTTGTGTTACGGAAACCAGATGGTTGATAAACTACATATTATACTTTTTTTTTTGTAAATATATACATATTATCATATAAACACCCAGACCGAGACAAATTATACAATGTACAACTTGCCCCCGGTGGGAATCGAACCCACGATTTCCCGAGTTCACGGCAACGTTTGTTACCACTAGACCACGGAGCTGGTCAATAAATAAATAGTTAATGTAAAAGTAAAGTATCATAAAGACCGTGTCAGAAACCACGCTTATAAATAAGCGAATTCACATTTACTCAGCTTTACTATAGGCCAATCATGACAAGTGGCAAGCTCGAGAAATATCACAAATAAATTCAATATTAATTATATGTATTTATTTTCATTCATAAATATTTTTACTAGGCCACGGAGGCAGTTCTAAATAAAATTACAGACATTGTTAAATACCAGCACGACATGTGAGTCTGCTCCCACCTTATAGTAAGTGGCACGCAAGGTCCATGAATGTTAGGAACTGTAATCAGACATTTGTGACTGACATCAGTCTCTAACACTATGCTGGCTTGACTAGATGCTTTTTTACACTTCGCATCTCATTGGTTCTGGACAATTGAAACTTAACCAGATTAGACAGCCCCTACCATTACAATGCACGCGTAAAATTTAGCAAGTAACGTCGGCTGCAGGTAGGCTCACACCCAAATTACGTAACGACAGTTCCAAAGTTGCGTTCCAAACTTATCTTGCTGTAATTAATGGACGCAAAGCGGTTTTGTTATTTAGATCATGTGTTTAAAACACACAAACTTACTGTGGTCGAAACAAAGAGATCAAATGGTAATAGATAGAACGGTCAATGGTTGTTATTTTCATACAAAAGAATGTGGGTAGATAATTTTGCAGTTAGTAGATTAATACTACCAAACCGTACCTGCTAAGGTGTACACACGTCTCGTAATTAGATATACAGCAATATTACACCGTAATATACGTAGTATCCTATATAATCTGTGACCGTAATTAAAATTAGAATATTACAAATTTACAGCCATAAGCATAAATACAAATAAAGAAAACGTAAAACAATAATAATAGTAAATGTGTGCCCAATGTGTATAGTAAGCAGCATTTTCCCTTTGAATTAAGATACTTAATTTTTGGGAGAAAAAACTGCCAGCCCTATTGTCACCAGAGACGTCAATGAGCCTTGGAACAATTTCTTTATAAAAGGCTATAAGTTCCGATCCCCACGGACCCACGTCGAAAAAAAGCAAATTGCAAATTGTTTCATATTTTCGACGCTTGCTGATCTGCGCCTGTTCCGCTGCAATACCATCTCTAACAGAAGTTCTTTGCAGGCTATTGGTTAAACGCGATATTGACGTATTTTACACAAATGTAAAGACGGTTAGGCATGTGCTTAATAACTTATTCTTCAATTTATAATGACGTTGGTCCCCTGGGAACAGGGACATGCTTTGGTGAGGGATGCCACGTGCGTAGACACCCTCGCCACGTCGCACCTCAGCCCATAAAGCGGGTCGCGGCGGAAAATGCGGAGTCCGGCAAGCAAGGATGTATCCATACCAACAGGGTTACATATTTGTGCCGTTTGCTATTTTTATAACACAGTTCGTCATGATTACCGCGATGCCATCAACAAGCGACTACAACACAAGTGTGCTTCTTCTTAGTCGCTACACTCTTGGCAGAGTGGTCGCCATTTGAGTGCTGGTGGCACGCCAAACAAGCCGTCGCCACTACTCTTGGACAGCAGCTTTCCTGGTGCAATCATGTAGGGGATGATCTATTGCAGCCTTTACCTGGTCAATCCATCTCATCGGAGAGTTACCACGCATCCTTTTGCCATCAACTTTCCCCTTAATTACCAGTCGCGCGATGGATGTTTCTCCACGCCGTGACACGTGTCTAAGTGTCTGATTTTAAGCACACTTTTCCGTTGCTTTAACACAGTGCACATTCGAATTACCTCAAGGACAAATTTACCTACCTCTCCTCATTTCATGATCGGTCTCTTCGTTCATCACACAACTCTGTCCTCTCCATTCCTTCACATCATTCTGGTTTCATGTCTGACTCTTTCGCAGTTGTTGCAGTAAATCTTTGGAACACTTTGCCGGTCAATATTCAGCAAGTATCCAACAGAATAATATTCAAAAGATTGGTATACATACATTACATAAAGCGTGTATAAGTAGATATTGTATAGTTATGTATATATGTATGTATGTAAGTACTATTAGTATGTAGTATATATATTATTAATAAATATAGTTATTATTTAATAAGTCTTATATACGTCTTCGCACCTACTCCTCGATCTAAGTAATACTTATTATTGTCCCAAAGGTTGGCTGTCAGAGAATGTCTAGCGGCATTAAGCCCGCCCCTTGTACATAGTGCAATAAAGTTTTAAATAAATAAATATAAATAAATTCGATGTCCATGTATTAGAATGTCATTGGTCAAATATAATAAGGTTGCGAACTAAACTATTACATTGTCAATTGCATAATTTGCAAATTACAAAGTACGTTTTAACGCACGGAGTTATTAAATCGTTATTTTACAAGAATGTACGGATAAGAGCATACGTGCTATAAAACTGTCCAATTTAGATATTACATAGAGCATTAACCTTACATAGTAAGTTTAGTGATGTAGACTTAGACTTATGTTTAATGACGTGGCAACCATCCAAGGTATTAGTGCCAAATAAATAGTTTTTAAAAAATATTTATTTATTTATTTATATAGTACGCACAGCAGTACATATATTATCACACACATAACATAGTATAATTATAACTTAGGTGTCACAGCATTCACCGATATAAAAAAAGACTATACAATAAAAACGTTTGCGACTAAGTATATATGTTAAAAATGTTGTTTTTTTATACTACAATGTCTATGAATGTTAGCAACTGAAATCAGACACTTATGACTGACATCAGTCCCTAACACTTTGCCGACTTGACTAGGCATGACGGCAATTCGAGCCTGATCCCGATATGTGTGAATACACTTTACACGGGTTTATCGGCACGAATGATGCATACTTTCCCGCCTCGATAGACTGGGCAAATTACAACCATCAGTCCGTCTACCACCTATTTGTTGTTCTCGTTGAAAGTATGTACCATTTGCAATGATGTCAAATGCTAATTTTTACTTTTAAGTATATATTAGTTATATTGTAATTTGCCATGGTGATATATATAATATAAAAATAACACCGCTTCAAACAAGACTTACTAGCTTTTGCTCGCTAGCAAAATGCAATAATTTCAAAGATTTTTAAATTTTGAGTGTTTTTAAATAAAATGTATTATATCAACTTCCTAGGAAATAAAATAAAATTACAGACATTTTACTAAGTGAGGGCAGTAAAACTTAACGAAAACGGCTTAACGAACCGTGTCAGTCTCAAGGTCAAATCATCGTGCTAACAGAACTCTATTTTTTTTTTTTTTTTTTTTTTATACTAGCACGACATGTGACCCTGCGCCCACCTGATGGTAAGTGGCGCGCAGGGTCCATGAATGTTAGCAACTGGAATCAGACCCTTATGTCCGACATCAGTCCCTAACACTATGCCGGCTTGACTAGATGCCTTTTCACACTTCGCTTGAAGGACTCCAGGTTATAGGAAAGTGGAAACACAGAGGCTGGAAGAGCATTCCACATCTTTATTGTGCGACAGATGTATGAGTCACCAAATTTATAGGTACGCGAAGGGATAGTGACTACGGTATGTGGGTGCATATTCTGACCTGTGCGTGTGGTTCGGTTGCGGAATGGAGAGGAAGGAATTAGGTTATAGAGCTCTTCAGAGCACTCACCATAGTATAGCCGGTAGAACACGCTCAGAGAAGCTACATCTCGGCGAAGCTGCAGGGATTCGAGAGTTCCAGATATAGTGGCATCGTCCACAATTCGAACAGCTCGCCTCTGTAGGACATTGAGAGCATCTGTGAGGTACTTGGCTGAACCATCCCAAAGGTGTGAACTATAATGTTTATTGGGCAATTAATGCATCGGAAAACAACAAGAAATGATCTAATAATTTACTTACATGCTTACAAAGAATCCACGTTTCAAAGTTGGACAGTTTTTTTTTTGTGTGACACTATAAATTATTATTCTAATTTTAATCCCATATTTGTGGAAAGAAAACATTGTATGTTGAGCCCGGTCTTTAAACATAAGTGTAAAGATGTAAAGAAGCGATTGTCTTGGCGTTTATGAATCGTAGACGGCCGTTCGTCTTCCCGTGATGGGCTATTTGCAGACCATAAAATTATGACATCGTAGTACAAAGTACTATTATCGGCATAGCTTATGAGCGATAGATAAAAACAACGCAAATGAATCGTTAGCTAGGAAAATCAGTGATTGGTAAATGCTGCTCCCAGCGGCATCATTGGAAGGGCTTTTGTCACTGCTGGAGTACCCGCGATCCCAGAACCCATTGGGATTGCGCAGAGCGATGGCAAGAGACCCGACGTCATCACCGTTGGGCTGTGTAAACTTGGCGGGTCCCTGGTGTGGGGTGCGACATGTGTTGTAGTAGTAGAATTTTGAGATCACCTTTTGATTTCGCTTAGAAATCTCGATTTGTACACTTAAAAACTGCTCACTTTGGTGGCTGCTTAATATCCAGAAAATAACAAATTTCGTGATAAAAAATACAAGTTTTTTATGCAAATGACAGTTATATTAGGTACCATCTATCATGCGCCATCTATCGTGATAAAAAGTTAGTGATACACCCCATTGTTACTTAATATAAGATCGTGGCTGTAAATAGGCCGTGTCAACTAAATATAAATTTGTGGCTGTAAAAGGACCGGGTCAGCTTACAATCTAACAATAATAATAAATGTCGAAACTTAATATTAGTTTGTGGCTTTAAAATAATAAATAAATACAATGAAAATTAAGTAAAATGCGATGAAAAAACCCGTTTAATATTATCACTTAAAAATGCAAAGGCGAGCTCTGTTATAAATATTTTTAATGGCTATATTTAATTAAAGTTTGCAGCAAGAGCGGCCCAAAGATCTTATTCCGTGATACGAATGAAAGCAGAAAAATATCATCTAGATTTATTTACTTTACTTCTGGGTTGAATTTTAAACAGTCTATTTCATAAAATTTATTTTACCTGCAAGACGCTGGAGGGCTAAAATTATGAATTATATTTATCTCAAAGTATTAAGAACAAGAGTCAGCGAAGTGAGGCGGAGTGCACAATCGTCCAAGAACGATTACGTCTGTCAAAAATGTCAGAAGCAAGTCAGTTAAAAAGTATCAGTATTTTCACGACCGTTTCGCATTCGGGGTGATCAGAAACCACGCTTATAAATAAGCAGATTCACATCTAGCCAACTTTACTATAGGCCAATCATGACAAGAGCCAAGCTCGTCGATGTCTCCAGCGTACCAAACTCGAGAAATATTACAAATAAGTGTACAATCGTCCAAGAACGAATCGTCTAAGAACGATTACGTCTGTCAGAAATGTCAAAAGCAAACAGTTAAAAAGTATCAGTATCATCACGACCGTTTCCTTTTCGGGTGATCAGAAACGACGCTTATAAATAAGCGGATTCACATTTAGCCAAATCATGATAAGTGCCAAGCACGTCGATGTCTCCAGCGTACCAAACTTGAGAAATATCACAAATAAATTAAATATTAATTAAATATATTTATTTACATTAATAAATATTTTTGTGTCCCGACCAGGAATTGAACCCGGTACCTCCGAGTCTAAATCCACAGAATTAACCGCTAGACCACGAAGGCAGTTAAACTGTCAGTAGTAATGGAAATAGTTCTAAAAGTGCGAATGCCCAAAAACGCACATTCGTACATTATACATACATATGTAGATATTATGGGAGCACTTTTAGAAGTATTTCCATCACTACTGGCAGTTGAACGTAGCGTGGACCGTGGACGTTCCACGCATTGATATTTAACCACTATTTTGCTTTGTAAACCAAAACAATCGCAACTGTTATTGTTTCAATTTGTTCATAGTTTTCCCGGGATATTGGGTAACCTAAAGTGTGCGCTGCGATGTCCTGGTAATGCATATAGAGAAATAGGGGCGCGTGAGACGCTCTTGTTTATCATTTTTTCAGCCCTATTCTGTTACTTAAGCGCAAATGTTATATAATGGAATCCGTTAACTATATATACGAGTATGTCACGCTATTAAAGTTGATATTTGCACGGCCGCTGTCAAGGTCGAGCGCTTATAGAGTTGAGAATTGAATAATATTTTGTAATTATGACGCAACCTCATAACGAAATCCATTAATAACGTTTGCGACTAAGTTTTTTTTTATCTTTTTATACTAGCACGACATGTGACCTTGGGCCCACCTGATGGTAAGTAGCGCGCAAGGTCCATGAATGTTAGCAACTGAAGTCAGACACTCATGACTGACATCAGTCCCTAACACTATGCCGGCTTGACTAGATGCTCTTTTACAGTCCTTTGCTGATGCGCGCCACCTATCGGACAACAGTGTCAGAAACCTTCGCCGATGTTCACACAACATATTCCCAAAGTTTCATCCCGGTCGGTCAAGTAATTTTGAACATACATACACACAGACATTTATTTTTATATTTAGATATGTAGAGTGTAAATGCGAAAAATTTTAAAAGCGTCTTACATTGTCAGTTTCCGTTATTTATGATGTTTAACGCTTGTGCTTCCCTCTCGCTCGCACAATACAGCATTTTTAAAGATTATTCCAGTCTGAGTGCGGCGGTTTATGCTGAGAACCTCAAGCTGCGCAAATACGCCAACCTCGGTTACGAGTTTGCGCCGTTTGGGTTCAAGACGATGGGACCAAGGAGAGGAGAACGTTATATAATGGAATCCGTTAACTAAATATATATCACGCTATTAAAGTTGATATTTGCACGGCCGCTGTCAAGGTCGAGCGCTTATAGAGTTGAGAATTGCATAATACACACATCAAAAGTGTCTAGGGATCAACATATATTTTTGCAATAACTTTTCTCCTGATTGATATTCATTAAAATTTTCTTTAAGGATTGATCAAATAAAATGTTTTCGTTTGTCTACAGTAACGATAAACCAAGTCACCTTTGCATTAGTAAAAAAAATTGCCATTTTCCTAATAAAGGGATTTTTGACATTTGAACCACTAACATTAAAGTTCGAAAAAAAGACTGAAATAACAGTTTTTTTTTTAATTTTATTGGGTAACTTAAACAATTAATAATCCGTGTTTCTACCGCGAACACTAACAACACAAGAACATCGGTTTGGCATACTCAAAATGAGTTCATCCAAATCACGCTGTGGAATGGCCGCCCATGTTCGTTGCAACAACAAAAAAAGGTCTTCTTGCGACTGGATACCCTCCATATTCGGCAGAGCTCTTCTCTGAAGAATATCCCATGCATGCTCAATCGGGTTCAAGTCTGGCGACTGAGCAGGCCAGGGCAGGACATTGATGTTAGCTGCGGCGAGAGTCTGTCTTACAACTCTTGCGGTGTGCGGTCGTGCATTATCATGCATTAACTGAAATAAGGGACCGATATGCACTTGTAGAGGAACGATGACGTCTGATACAACCGTCTCAGCATAAATTTGAGCGTTGAGGTTGCCTCTGATCCAAATCAACTCAGTTCTTCCGCTGATCGAAATACCCGCCCATACCATGATGGTTCCACCACTATAAGGATGGACTTCCTGGCAGGATTTTAATCGCTGTTGGCGTCCAGGGGTTCTCCAGTGTCGTATACGTCTTGTATCCGGCCTCATACCAAAACGAGACTCATCAGAAAAGCACACGAAACGCCATTGTTCTTCTGTCCAATTTCTGTGTTCAAGAGCCCATTGATATCGAGTCCTACGATTGTGCATTGCTATAGGTGGTACCCGTAGCGGTCTTCGGGAATGAAGGTTCACTTCATGCAAGCAGTTTCTGACTGTTTGGTCGCTAATTAAGTTCCCTGAAGAGCGATGAAGGCTCACGGCTAACATCATGGCGGTTATTGTTGGAGTTCTTCGAGCTGTGATTTGAATGTATCGGTCTTGTCTCCGTGTGGTGCAGCGATACCGTCCTCCATGGCGCTCAGCCACGGTACCAGTGGTTCGGTAACGTGTCCAAAGTCGACTGATAACACTCTGACTTGTATTCAGAGCTAAAGCCACAGTACGTTGCCGGGAACCAGCTTCTATCATTCCCACGGCTCTGATCATTTCTTCCCTGCTTAAATGACGTCGCCGCTCCATAATAACGTTGGTTTTAATCAGTAGTAGGGAAACAGTAGCACTAATAATGTCTTCAATGCGTCTTATGTTTTTATAGGGAAAATATTGACAGCTGATTTTCATCTTTTACTCGAATTTGATTGACAGTTCCTGTTTTAAATTATGAAATGCACCAAAAAGGATCCATATAAATTTATAAAATCATAAATTTATTACAAAGCCACATCTCAATCACAAGAAATCCGCATAAACATGCTTGATCCCTAGACTTTTTTGATGTGTGTATTTTGTAATTATGACGCAAGTTCTGACTGAAATAACGAAATCCACTAATAACGTTTACGACTAAATAAGAGATACTTTATCTTTAAAAATCGGTTTTAGCTCTAAAAGGGACAAATAAGATTAGTCTCCGAGGTTGTAATAAATTGATGGTTTAGTACAAAATCGGTTTCCATTTGGTCGTCGTGTCGCTCGGACAGCTTCAAAGGACGTGGTTATATTGGGCCCAAAAAATATAACACAACTTTAACAAAATCACTAATACTCGTAAATGCATAAAAACAATAATAATAAAATAAGACATAAACAAATAAGAATAAATCAATCTCTGGCGTACCATAATTAAAAAGAAGAAAAAGACAAATTTCTAAGCATTCCATGGATTCACCGTGCCGGTCTCGGCACCTCATCGTGTGTGGGAACGGGAGAAAGGAAGATAGTGGTTCTCGTGCTTGCGACCGACAATTGGCTTGACAAAGGAGGCCTCCTTTTCTATTTTATTGCGCAACAAGACGCTCACCATCCACCATCCTACTCCTCTCCCTACCCAACCAAATACTGTATGATTCCGTTAATAAATAATTCCAGTGTAAATATAGTGTCTGGTTGAAAGAAACAACCTATATTTATTTTTGTTATTTAACTGCAACTTTATCTATTATTATATTTTTAGTAAACTGCCTCCTGGTCTAGAGGTTAAGTGGATTTAGACTCGGAGGTACCGGGTTCAATTCCTGGTCGGGACACCAAAATATTTATTAATGTAAATAAATACATTTAGTTAATATTTAACTTATTTTTGATATTTCTCGAGTTTGGTACGCTGGAGACATCGACGAGCTTCCCACTTCTCATGATTGGCCTATAGTAAAGTAGGCTAAATCTTATTTATAAGCGTGGTTTCTGACAAACATTTTGTATGGGAAAAAGTTTGTTCTTTTATTTAATTTTTTCGTCAATTTTCCAATAATATTAATAGTTATTCTGTTATTCGGGACGGAGACAAATCCAACAAATCAAAAACCATGAAAATCGGTCCAGCCGGTCTCGAGTTATAAGTGTTCTAACAAACCTGACTTGGTTTTATACATTAAGATTATGATGAGAGCTATCTGCCGATTATTTTTTTTAATTTGGCAGAATAATGTTGTATTTAAATGTTATTATATATGGATGAATTTGTAACGCTTATAACCATACATATATATTTTGACTACATATAATATTACGTTGTAAGCTACAATAATGTATAGGATGGTATTTAAATATTAACAAATATGTTGCCTGGTGTTTTATATTTTCATATTGGTAACACTTATAGCGTAACATTGCAATGTCGAGGATTAATTAATCATGTTTACGATTCATTCCCGTACCGAATTAATTTGGTATTGGTTCGTGATAATGGTTAAACTTGCAAGTGGAAACCTGATTGTATATGTAAAAAGATTACTTTAGGTAGAAATAAATCTTTTGTATATGTATATAATGTTAAAGTCATCGTTTGATTTTATTTGTTACAAATAAATAAATAAATGTTTGTTGTTTTGTGTTTATTTTTTGAGTGAGTGCCAAAAGTTCATATGAAACTGTGACATCTCCTTTAGCACACGGATTAATTGCATGTCCCGATCATGTAATGAACACGTTTAGGTTAAATTATTCGGTCAGTCGGTCCAACATAGACAAAATACCGACAGCTTAGTTTTGACCTGCAAAAATTCTCATTTATGCCCAGTCAAGCCAGCATAGTCCCTAAGACTGATGTTAGTCATGAGTTCATTCGAGATGCATTCATGGACCTCGCACCTCGAAACAAAAAAGTTTTTCCTGAAATATGTTTTGGACGGCTGATCTCCAGCAGTGGTCATCTAGAACTTGTATTCTAGGGGCTGTAATAATGCAGAAGGTTAAGCCAAACCTAAACTAACTTTTTAGGATATAGTGAGGACTAAATTGCTTTCATAGTAGTTATTAATTTAGAGTGTGTCTGTTTCCAGTTGCTAACATTCATGGACCTCGCGCGCTCATTGTTGGCGCAAAGTCACATGTCATACAAGTATAAAAAAATATTTAAAAAAACTTTGTGGAGAAATAAAGGCCGAAATAAAATATAATGTTAAAAATACAACTTTAGGCTTTTACAAAATGTTGATCGAATTATTGACGTCTCCATGACAATCAAAGTCATGAAGACGTCTTAGATTTAAATATATTTAGAATCTATCTACTTGTTCCACAACACACAGGAAAGTTTACTCTTCCCCTCGCTTTGGAAAAATGGCGTCCGATAGCTGACAGTTTTCATCCTACAAACAGATTCATTAGAAGCGTGCGAGCGGAACTGTGGACGCCTACGTTTACTCAAAAAATTTGATAGCTACGGCAGCGACATAATCCGCGATTTCTTTTCTGAAATGCCGTCCGACGAATGTCCATTTCGCATTCCGGTCTTTAATTCCAGTGAACCGTGACATAAAAAATGTCAATAGGTGGCTGTGGAGTTCTGACAGATTCTTGGCAAGCCGCGTTTTAATTACGGGACACCATAGACGTAGATATCACAGGACATATCATTACGAGATAAAAATTACCTCATACCTACCATTCGCAGATATAACTTTCCATGGGATAGCAAACGGCACAAATATGTTATTTTTTATATGGATACATACTTGCGCCATTTGCTTTTTCAGCCGGTTTATGCACTCCACATGAGGTGCTACGCTGCGAGGGTGTCGACCAAAGAGTATAGTAACTAGTAAAGTATTATCTGTAGATATACGTAGATACGCTGTTTATAATCCAAAAAAAATGCATCCGTGCAATTTTTAATCTCGGACAGCGCGACTCCTGTAGACCATACTTTCGTGACTATAATATTCTAACATTGCCGTGTCTGTATATTTTAGTCGCATGTATGTTTATTAAAAACTACCCGAGTCTTTTTCGGTCTGTTAACGAGGACGGGCGAACAAATGTTCGGACTCAATATAGATACAATTTATGGAAACCTGCTACAAAACTTACCATTGTTTCTAAAAATAGTCACCAAATGTGTATCAAAATATTTAACGGTTTGCCTATAGAATTAAAACAATTGACATCAATAATTAAATTTAAGAAGCTGTTAAATAAATGGTTAAAAGAACAATGTTTTTATAGTATCCAAGAATTTTTACATTATAAGTGTTGACAAATATAATTTTAGTTGTAATTGACATGTACTATTATTTGCATACCATTATGGTAGGATACAGCTGAACTGTAAAATTGTATTATCCTATATCTACCTGATATATATTCTGTGCAATAAACGATTTTGAATTTGAATTTGAATCACGACCGTTTCTCTTTCGGGGTAGTCAGAAACCACACTTATAAAGAAGCGGATTCACATTTAGCCAACTTTAATATAGGCCAATCATGACAAGTGGCAAGCTAGTACAGGAATCCGAGGTACAGGTACCGGAGTCTAAATCTACGGACTTAACCGCTAGACCACGGAGGCACTATAGTAACTAATTGGAAAAAGAGTGACAAAAACTCTCATTCACCCCAACACTAGAGTCGCTAGAAGGATGGTAGGATACATAAAGTGCCATACATACGTGCCTACCTATATACATATATATATACCTAGTATATATACCTAGCTTTTATATAGGAATAGTCTTATATTCAAAATTCGATGCAACCAATTAACTGCGCCCATAAATTTAAAAATATTGTATAGTTTGTTACTAATTTACCATACGAGATTTAGACGATGACTATGATGACTGATGAGGACTAAGTTTTTTTTTTTTTTTCAAAACTTTAATGTAATAGCACAAAAGGCGGACTTAATGCCCGTATACATTTCTGACAGCCAAACCTTTGGGACTAATTAGAACAACTAGGTTCAATGAAAGTTCAAAACTTATGTATATTGTATATTATTTATTTATTATACTTAGGAGCCTATAGGAACACTTTGAATTGTCAAATTTTCATTTTTTATTCGAAATGGCTGTCTGTTATTAGCAAGAAACAGTCTGCTAATAAGGGCATAGTGCCTGAGAATAATAAACGCGAAGCGCGTGGATAGCAAGTGTAAAGCATTGTCATTTATACCTAAATTAAAAAGCTAAATATTTTAAATAAAATAAATTTAAATTTTAAATGTAAGTTTCTTCTTCTTCCTCTCCTCGACTATAGTAGTATAGTATCCTAAGGATAAACAATAATATTTAATACAAATGATTTGTTTTATATTATATGTATTGTATATATAGTTTAGTAGTATTATATAATTATAAATATTATTTTTATGTATTTGTTGTTAATGTTCTCAAATTATTGCACCTACTTCCATTAAAACTGTCTTAGTATCCTAAATGTTTAGCTATCAGAGAATGTCAAACGACATTAAGCTTACCTTTGGACATGGTGCAATTAGGTTTTTAAATAAATTTAATAACCATCAAAGTGTCAATTGGGTATCTTACAGTACCTACAGCCTGAGATCTCAATACGTCATGCCCTGGTGTCTTCTCAGCCATTCTCTAGCGTTCGGCCACGACAGCTCATATACGTCCATAATTTTTTTTTACGGCTAGTTCGTTGTTCCACGGCGAATAAGGGACTTCGATTTGGCTAGAATTCGCCACTTTTTGGCACAACTGCTGATGTCACCAAAGGAAGATATTATGCATCGTAATTTTATTCTGTGAATGGCTCCGCGGTTTTCCATTTCCTTCTTTTTATGTCTTTAGCGAGTTTTTGTAAGTTATGGAATGGAAAGGCATACACTTCGCGTCCCTCTCGCTTGTACACTCCAAAATTTGCAATGATTTTTCAAATTTAAGTGACCTTTAAAATTAGACAAACAGATTTAATTTATTAATTTACGGGATTCATAAAATTTATTATGATAAAATAGAGAATAATTGTTTAATAACCCCACACTTCCAGCAGACATTCAGATTAATTTACCGTTTGAATAAAGGATCCTGAATAAGAAATGCCCAAGTAAGAAAGTTGTCAGGTTTTTATTTTTTTAAAGACGAAGATCGCTAAATCGCCTGACGATACGACCCCAGCCTGCAGGGCCACCGCGGGAGGTCGCATGCCTGAATCACCGTGAGGCCTCCTAAGGATACCCCAAGGCGCCTACGGACTAAAACCCTATAAACCGTCTCTCTTTCACTGTTGGCCCTACGTGCCTTAACAACTAAGTCTGAGTCGTGGCTACGGAATAAAGGGCATGTTGTCAGCTGCTGCAGATCTATTTAAATAGCCTAAATGCCGCAATAAACCGGCCAATCACATTTGTTGGCGCGCGTTTCTGCTTATTTTTAACACCGGCCAAGTTATTGTCACTGAAGTATAGAGGTCGTTTGTGGTCACCTGTGGTCCCCAACATAGGTAAAATTAATTTTCAATGTAAGGTATAATGACGACTGTAAATAACTTGGTCAGAAAACAGGCGATTTTTTAAAGATCAAGATCACATTTACCCAAACTGTATTTGGCTCATCCTAAAAAGTGGCAAGTCCTAGTACCTAGGAATCTAACCTGGCTAAATCAACAATCCTAATCGCTAGACCATGGAAGCAGAAAGGTTATGACGTTGTAGGTATTAGAGCGAACGATATGATGCCACGATAATGGCATGTATGTTCCAGATAAACCTACAACGATGTCGAGCCAATATTTTATAGAACGTCTGTCTACCTCGCATATGCTGCTGTATGGCAAAACTTAATAGCAGGATTGGATTAAGATCCATTTTTAGCGGTTTATATATGTATGTGTAAGATAAATTTTATTCGAAGTTAATTATAGTACATTAAATATAAATTAAAAGCTATCTAAATAATAAAATTAAAAATAAACTAAACTATAAATAAAAAATGTCCTCTGGAGACGACCCATCCGAGATAGTCCCAAGGAGACTGGCAACATTTCCCCTCTGTATAGCGAGGCTAATACGTTGGCAGAAATAATTGCCAGCCTTTCTGTCTCCAGACCTTTCTGTCAGCCGCTTTGACAACTCCTTGGCTAAGCGCCTCGCTGACGGTCCCCATGGGCCCATCGTCTCGACCCCAAACGGCGCAAATTCGTAACCGATACCAAGGTTAGCGTATTTGCGCAATTTGAGGTTCTCCGCAGAAAAAGCCGCACTTCCCGCGCCTGACGAGGTCGCCTGGATGTGAGATGGAGTTAATGTATCTACACACGTCGCATCCCACACCAGAGACCTGCCAAGTTTCCACGGCCCAACAGTCATTCCGTCGGGTCTCTTGCCATCGCTCCGCACAATCCCAGATGGTTCTAATATTGCGGGTACCCCAGCAGTGACAAGAGCCCTTCGGATGATGTCGTTGAGAGCCGCGTGACGAGGAATGCGGCCAGCACTTTAGCCATGTGTAAGAACTAGGGGGTGACAAGGTAGAAATATTATTACATAAAAAATCTTCACTAGGTTCAAAGATTCGCTTAGTCAGAAGACATGGAAACTAAAAACCTTCTAGCTGTCGTTGATAGTCTAGCCTCTTCTCGACCTACTAAAGACACACACAACATTATACAAATTCACTCATATCTGTGTATATACCCACACACAACAATTTTGGTTGGTATTTGTTTATGCTGTTAGGTACCTAAATAATATAATAAAATTGACGATTGTTATATGAAATTGGTATTTGCTGTCTACCGGTCAAACAAATGACATTCGACCTATGGAACGGTTGCCACAAGTTCCATGAATGTTAGCAACTGGAATCAGACACTAATGACTGATATCAGTCTCTAACACTATGCCGGCTTGACTGGACATGACGGCAATTCGAGCCTGATCCCTAAACGTGTGGATACACTTTACAGGATTTATCGGCACGAACGGCGGATACTTCCCTACCCCGGCAGACTGGGCAAATTACCACCATTCCGACTACCAACTACTATTTAAAGTCTAGACTGCTTACCAAGAAAAAAATCTGTCATATTTCATCATAATCGGTTTAGTAACATAGGCGTGAATTACTGATATACTCGTATCTAAATATATAAAATTAAAATTAACTATATTATACAATTTCAGGCATCTAAAAATCCATGAGTAATTTATAACAATAATTCTTGTCACTTAAAACTATCTTATTAACCCTTTGTACTTATGTGCAATAAAAAAATAAAAAAAAAATGCTTTTTTATTATTAATGCTTCGCTTGAAGGACTCCAGGTTATAAGAGTGGGGAAACACACTGGCTGGGAGAGCATTCCACATCTTCAGCGTGCGACAGATGTAAGAGCCTCCTTCACCTTCACCAATCAGTTATTTGAAATTCACTTTTTGTAGATTATTTTTTTCTACTTATCTTGTATTATTACAGCTTGCTTTTATTATCACATTTTAGATTGTTTTTTCGCTGCCAAATTAAGCGTTTATCTAACGCAGTATTTCACAAGAATTCTAAAGAGCTTTTAATGAGGTTTTAAAAGTTTCCAAAGAAAACTAAAGAAAAGAATAAGTGTTAAATAACAAACTTTATTTTAATAATACACAAAGTTTCATGAAAGAAGTTTCATACCGGAATTAATAAATGACTGCTCAGTAGCGCAGAGGTTACGGTCGTAGATTTAGAAACAGCAGGATCGTTTTTTTTTTTTTTTTTTTTTTATACTAGCTCAACATACTAGCACTGATGGTAAGTGGGGAGCGAGATCCATGAATGACATCACTCCCTAACATTATGCTGGCTTGACTGGACATGACGGCAATTCGAGCCTAATCCCGAAATGTGTGGATACACTTTACTGGGTTAATCAGCACGAACGGTGGATACTCCCCCGCCTCGGCAGACTGGACAAATAACCTATCTGTCTGCCTACCACCTATCAATCTAAAGAAATATTTTTTTATTAAAGTAATATACAAACAGTATAAAATAATTACAATATAAATTAAAACTACTTAAAAGTAAAAATTAAAATAAATATAAACTAAACCTAATAAAAAATTAACTATAAGTAAAAAATGTCCTCTAGAGACGACCCTTCAGTGATAGTCCCAAGAAGACTGGCAACATTTCCCCTCTGTATAGCTAAGCTAATACGTTGGCAAAAATAATTGCCAGCCAGTCTTCAGACTTCTCCGTTAGCCGTTTGGACAACTCCTTGGCCAGACGCTTGGCTGAGTGTCCCCATGGGCCCATCGCCTCGACCCCAAACGGCGCAAATTCGTAACCTGTACTGAGGTTGGCATATTTGCGCAGCTTGAGGTTCTCAGCAGAAACCGCCGCACTTCCCGCGCTTGACGAGGTCGCCTGGATGTGTGATGGGGCTAATGTGTCTTAAATCTAAAGAAAACAATATACTTGTACCCAAAGGCAGCAGTCTTGACATTTGATAGCGATGGCTAACTTAGCCAGTTAAGGTAACGAGCCTTCCAACAGACCGAATCGCGTAGTCACTTTCCAAAATGTGTTAATGATTGTCAAAAAGTATATTATTTTTTAAACGACGTAACAGCATTGGATTACGTAATCGTCCATTTAGGTTAAATGCGTTGCGGCGCCGCCAGTGACGACGTCAGCTTTTTTTTTTTTTTTTTATACTAGCACGACATGTGACCTTGGGCCCACCTGATGGTAAGTGGCGCGCAAGGTCCATGAATGTTAGCAACTGAAGTCAGATACTCGTAACTGCCATCAGTCCCTAACACTATGCCGGCTTTTGATAATCTTGTTGAAAATAGCATCGCGAATACTGAATACGATAATCGATCATCAGTCTGCTAAATAATTGGACGCACGTCTCTAGTTTGATTAAAAAGGCGTCCCGTTTGGATGTATGGTCATTGGTCATTGCCTACCTTTAGTCATAAAACTATCGGAATCGTATCAAATTCATCTGTCAAATTAGCGAATACTGAATACGATAATCGATCATCAGTCTGCTAAATAATTGGACGCACGTCTCTAGTTTGATTAAAAAGGCGTCCCGTTTGGATGTATGGTCATTGGTCATTGCCTACCTTTAGTCATAAAACTATCGGAATCGTATCAAATTCATCTGTCAAATTAGCGATTATTGCAAACTATTTAGCGACGGGAGTTCTTCGCGCCATTTTGCGTGGACATGTCAAGTGCAAGTTTTTTGTTGTAAATTAGTTTACTGATATACCATGGAATGCTTTAAAATTTGTCTCCCTTTTTTGTGCTTCTTTTCCCAATCAATAACAAAGACTATTTAAAAAAAAAACTTACTATTCAATTAATCGAGCCACTATTGTATTAATGGCGCTTTTCGTTTTCTTAACTCTTTTTTAATAATTACAATAAATATATTTGTTCTTTTAAAAATAATAAAAAACCCAGAAACAGAAAAAAAAATAGTAATGTCATAATTACTTACCTACCATAGGCAATAGCGACATCTATAAAAAGCTTTGCGTAACACATCCCACTACGATAGTAATGCTACTTTGCTTTTTAATAATGTTTCTTATAATCCCAGGTAATTGAACCAGACAGTTATTAACTCAATATTTTCATGTTAATTTCACGTTTTCTCATTTATTCTTAAATTAGCTGTGTAAAATTAATTTAAGTCGGGTGCTAATGAAACATGTCACTAAATTTTAATTAGTGATATCTTTTTGATGTAAGTGTTGCTAAAAGCAAGACCAAGGGTTCGCCAATCTTGGTCGTGGAATTGGTTTTCAGTCTCGCAAGACTGATTCAAAATATATATTACAGGTACAGGTTACGAGTTTTGCGCCGTTTGGGGTCTAGACCATGGGAACAAGCGTCTCGCCAAGGAGTTGTCGAAACGGCTGACAGAGAAATTTATTTATTAATTTAAAAAACTTTATTGCACAAAGTACAAAGGCGGACTTAATGCCCGAAGACATTCTCTGACAGCCAAACCTTAGGGACAAATTTGAACAATTATAGGTGCAATCATAGAAATAATAATAATACTATAATTATAAAGGTTAATTTAATAGGATTGATATATACTTACATCATATATCTTCATATATATCATAATACTAATACTACATACTAATAATACACATTATTATACATAAACATACATATATACTACTTACTAACGCTGTCAGGAGCTATTTAAGAAGTGTGAATACACCAGTTTTTTTAAAAGATTACCTGGTAGTTGCTTGCCGTATGATGACAGGAAAATTTAGAGATATAGAGCTGGCAATTATTTCAGCCAACATATTAGCCTCGCTATACAGAGAGGAAATGTTGTCAGTCTTCTTGGGACTATCCCTGATAGGATATTTTTTATTTATAGTTTATTTATTAGGTTTAGTTTATGGTTATTTAATTTAATGTAAGTAGTTTGTACATACAGTCAAATATATTTATTTATTTATTAAATACTTTATTGCACTTTACTTAAAAGTATGTACAAAGGCGTACTTAAAGCCATTTCGGCTTTATAAATATATATTTGTCTTCAATTGTACCTTGTGAGAATCTAGTGTATTATGTCAAGAAAGTAGTATCTCAAAAACTACTGTTCCGACTTACTTATAATTAAGAATAGTTCCTATCTATATAGATAGATTTCACGTCTCTGTGATCCAAATGATGCTATTTTGTTTACAGCTAAGCACACCGATCGACGACATAAACTGATAAAAGTCCCGTTTGAGATATCCGACAGACATCCAAGTTTTTTACGACTTTTCATAAAATAGCTCATAAGCTTTATATTGCAGTATTAATATAAAATAGAGACATTGACATATACTGGATTATACCGTCTGTCTGGTACATAATAGGATTGTCGTCAAGTTGGTGTTGTCTTCAGTGTAAATAAAAGGGTAAATTAAATAAAAATACTTACAATTGCTTCGTCTTGTCTGTCTAATATATTTAGAGAAAGAAGATGTGAGTCGTAGTCAGAATAATAAATAAATATTTCCAGACAGGTCACACAGCGCCATCTAGTTTCCGTGGTAAGCTACGAGGCTTGTGTTACGGAAACTAGATGGTTGATAAACTACATATTATACTTTTTTTTTTTGTAAATATATACATATTATACATATAAACACCCAGACCGAGACAAATTATACAATGTACAACTTGCCCCCGGTGGGAATCGAACCCACGACCTCCCGAGTTCACGGCAACGTTTGTTACCACTAGACCACGGAGGCGGACATTAATTTTAAGTTACATTAGTTTTTGTGCAATAAGCATTTTTATTATTATTAAAATTAAAAAATAAAATGCGTAAGAATTCTTGAAAAACTTGAATTAAAAACTAACAGGAAATTAAAAAATACACAAAAATAGTGTATTTAGTAGAATTTGAATTATTTATTTTCCTGTTTAAATATTTACCTACCTTCCACATACCATGTTCGTAATGTTCCTAAGGTTGACCGAGTAAGAATGTCTAGCAGCATTAGGTCCATCTTAGTACATAGTCAAAAAAAATTTAAATAAATAATAAAAAACAAGCTCAAGGGTACCGTCGCCAAAAAGTTTGATAACCGCTTTACCAACATCATCATTATCATTAAGGCCCCAAAAACACAGCGTCCTAGACCTCCACTACTGAATATGGGCCTTCCAGAACATATATCTGGATAATTTGACCTACACTTACCACGCTGGCCAGACGGCTTGGCGAGGATATGATGACATTTTTTATGACAATTTATCAACGATTCCACAAGTTGGTATTAGTGGAACCGGGACCGACGGCTTAACGTGCTCTCCGAGGCACAGGAACAGTGGTGTTGAAATTCTATGACAAATTTATTTATTTTATTTATTTAAAAACTTTATTGCACTATGTACAAGAGGCGGGCTTAATGCCGCTAGGCATTCTCTAGCAACCAACCTTTGGGACAATGAAACGATTGTGTTGTGAGGTAGGTGCAACCATTAAATAGATTAAAAGGTAATTCAAGTTAAATCTAAGTATTATATCTATATAGACATACTAATATGTACACAATAATACATATACTACATACTATATATATTATACACTACATATAATACCTACTTACACTGTGAGGAACTGTTTAAATAATGTGAATTTTGAACAGTGATCTGTTTGGCACTTGACGAATTTCTACCGGCAAATTGTTCCAAATGTACGTAAGAAAAGTGTATTTCTCATTGGTACATGCCGGGGGGGGTTGAACCGACCTTTGTAGGATTTAAGAAACGCGTTTCTACAACCGAGCCACCACCGCGCTTACCAACATACCAACCATTAAAATAATTTCGTATATTTTATTACATAGCAATTTTACAAGTCGGGATCGATTTTCGGAAAGATTTCAATCGGTCTAGATTTTTAATGTATAAAAATATTTTCAAAGTAAAGTAAAAAAATACTTTGCTTTCTTAAAATTATAATTAACATAAAAGTTGCACATAAAAGTTATATTTCAATGCATTGGTACTATAATACTGTTTGTCCTTTATGTTGGCCCTAAACTAGCAACTAACCAGCGCGGCCGTGCTAATATATACGTCTATGTTTAAAGGCACTTCTTTTCTTATATTCAGTATATCGAGTTGGATGTACGTGCCAATAGATTTGCTTTTAAGTCGCCGACTTGAAGCTGTTCACACCTCGTAACTTTAAATTAGGTGAAAGCTTTGCAAATATTTAAAAGTTTTATTTTTTGGGGAATATTAGAAAATTTTGAGGTTTACGTGCAGAGACCACGCACGTGCACGCCACGCAACCTTACTGCCGTTCGATCCAATTGTATCGCTTCTCAGTGATTATCTAATTTATTTTTTTATGTTAAAGTTAAAGTCGGTCCAACACCGGATGTCATGTTGATGGCGTATGCATGAATAACTTCAGCTACGCAGATGATATGGTGCTGCTGAGCCCATCAATTGGAGTACTGAGAGCACTGCTAAATATATGTGGCCCATGGGCTTAGATACAATGCAAAGTAGAGTGAGTTAATGGTTTTCAGAACCAGTAAAAATATTTCCCAAACTTGCCGCAAGTCACACTTTGCGGGACTCCTCTAAATAGAGTTGCTAAATTTAGGTATCTGGGCCACTGGGTTATCGAAGATCTTAATGATGGGGAGGATGTTGAAAGGGAACGCAGGGCGCAGGCTGTCAGATGCAATATGTTGGCGCGCAGGTTTGCTCGTTGTGCTGGGGAGGTAAAAGTCAATCTCTTTGGAGCCTTTTGCCAAACCTTCTATACATGCAGCCTGTGGGTCAATTATACGCAGAAGGCATACAGCGCCCTTCGTGTCCAGTACAATAACGCGTTCAGGGTGCTGATAAGGCTGCCCCGTCGTTGCAGTGCCTCTGGGATACTAGCAAAGGCACGGGTGGACGGATTCCATGCTATTATGAGGAAGCGCTGTGCCTCAATCCTCGCCCGCGTCAGGGGCAGCCCCAGCAGCATCCTGGTCGTGTGGGCTGATAGGTGGGACTCTCCGTTCTTGGGACACGGGTTACGCCTGCATGTGACCTGGGCCCCAGGAAAGGAAAAAAAAATGTATTTTTACTAACACTAGATATTATAAGATTCTTTAAAAATATGGAATTTATTCTGAAATAAAGTTTTATTATTATTATTAAAGTCAAAATATCTATTCACGTGGCAGAAGACTAGCAACTTAGCAGATAACAATGACCTGTATGTAATCTGACTGAGAAAGGAATCTGCAAAATACGTCCAATCAAAAAAGCTGTCAAAAATAAACTAAACATTCAAAATGGCCGACCTTATCAGTATAAGTAAGGGATATAAGTACCAACATAACGAAACAAAAAATTCAAAAATGCATAGACCATAAAATTCAAAATTCACGATTCTTTTTGAACACATCTCGTATACAGAACTTCACCACAACGATCTACATTGAGAGCATTACCAAAGCAGCGTCAAAAAAGCTCGGAATACTGAAAAAGATAAAGCGGTTTTTCCCGCCTTCAATTAGACTGTTACTGTACAAGGCACAGATCAGATCATGCGTGGAATACTGTTCTCACCTCTGGGATGGTTCCGCCAAGTACCTAACAGATGCTCTCAATGTCCTACAGGGGCGAGCTGTTCGAATTGTGGACGATGCTACTATATCTGGAATTCTCGAATTCCTGCAGCTTCGCCGATGTAGATTCTCTGAGCGTGTTTTACCGGCTGTACTATGGTGAGTGCTCTAAAGAGTTTTAAACTAATTCCTTCCACTCTATTCCGCAACCGAACCACACGCATAAGCCAGAATATGCACCCACATACCATAGTTACCATCCCTTCGCGTGCGTATAAATTTAGGTACTTACATCTATCGCACAATAAAGATGTGGAATGCTCTTCCAGCCTCTGTGTTTACACTTTCCTATAACCTGGAGTCCTTCAAGCGAAGTGTGAAAAGGCATCTAGTCACGCCGGCATAGATGTCAGTCATGAGTGTCTGATTCCAGTAGCTAACATTCATGAACCCTTGCGCGCCACTTGCCATCAGGTGGGGACAAGGTCACATGTCGTGCTAGTATATAAAAAGAGATCAATTAATAACCTTTAAAATCCGCCACTTCGCCAGATGCAGTCAGTTATTGGTTTTAAAAATAAACTGAAATCAATGCTCATTGCTTCTCAGCGAGCATGCTAGCTGCATGCCTGAATCCACCTTGTTCACCTTTACTATACAAGGCTGGGATGTTATTATTATTATGTGTGTGTGTTTTCGTGCAATATGTGTGTATGTGTTAAATAAGTAGGTTGTATTTAGTACATATGTGTCCGTGACGTGCTTTCTATCCGTAAGGCGGGCGGCTGAAAATCGGCGCTATGGCCTATCTATAGGTAGTAGCGGACGCCGAGCTGATCGCCTTTTTGTTGCTGGTGGGCTAATTATTTTGCGCATAATCTTTTTAATATAGTTTTAAAAAAAAAATGTTTTATGCTATGTGTACGGTTTGGCGATAAATAAATATATTTATTTCTTTCTTTTCTTAAATTTAGCTATGAGTACCTATGAGATTATGGTACAGCAGTACCCTACCAGGATTGTCATAATTAAGATAGACTGCTTGCCCATGTGCAACCCGAAAGCCGACAAAAATGTTTATATAGTTTTTGGGAAATTTATTGTTTAATACCTATATATCTATCTACAATTGTCAACCATTTCTTTTCCAAAATAATAAAGTAATATAGTATAGGCACTCTTACAAATTATTTAGATTTGAGCAGACGTTGTGGTTTAATGCAATAAGGTTACTAGACGGGCGGTGCGGGGGCGTCAGTAATTCGTTCCCATCTGCTAAAGGATCCAAGGCAATTAATCATATCCCAAGTCTACATTAATGTAGCGTCTGTCGGTGTCCAACTCGAGAACTATGCATTTCTCGTCTATCTAATAGGTATTACCATGTCTGGGTAAGTTTAATAAAATAAAATATAAGAAATACTTAAATTCAAATTCAAAATTCTTTATTGTAAAGATTGCTTATTCTAATTACAGTTGTATGTACATGTCATGATGATCAATCATCAAGCAATCTGCCGATATTATGGGCATACAATATGCTTATGTCAATAGATATTTATTTACAATATTTATTTGTATATTTAATATTGTTCTTGTCAATTTAATTGTTTATTAATGTCACAATTGCATGCTAAAAATTCTTTTATTGAGTAAAACCAGTTGTCAATAAGAATTTTCTCAAAAGACAAAAAATCTCGAAAAATGCTAAGCGTTAATTAGGTCTTGACTGAAAAAGTTTCACCACGACTGTATCCCTTTCAGGGTAGTCAAAAACCACGCTTTTTTATAGCGAGTTCACATTTAGCCAATTTTACTATAGGCTAAGCCGTCTGGCCAGCGTGGCGAGTGTAGGCCAAATTCTCCAGTTCTGGAAGGCCCATCTCCAGCACTGGAGGTCTATACGCTGTGTTCTAGAGGCTGAAATAAATGAATGAATAAACTATAGGCCCATCATGTAAGTGGCAAGCTTATAGATGTCTCTAGCGTATCGAATTTAAGAAATATCACAATTAAATTACTGTGTCCCGACCATGAATCGAACCCGGTACCTCTCTAGACTACGGAAGCAGTCTTGAATGAAATAACAAAAAATCAGAAAACGCGCCCACCTGATAGTAAGCGAGGTAAAAATAGGAGTAATTGACGCCAGTCTCTACCACTATGCCGGCCTAACAAGACACTTTTTCACCCTTCGCATGAAGGACTTCAGGCTATAGGAATGAGCAACGCTGGCTGGAAGAGCATTCCACATCTTCAGCGTGCGACATATGTAAGAGTCAACAAATTTATATGTACGCGCGGGGTGCATGTGCACGGACTGTTCGGTTCGGTTGCGAAATAGACAAGAAGGAATAAGGTTGTGAAACTCTTTAAAAAACTCAACATTGTATAGCTTGTAAAAATACGCTCAGAGAAGCAATGCATCGGCGATTAGACACTGTGGTGTCGTCCACTATCCGAATCGCCCGTCTCTGCAGGATATTGAAAGCATCTGTAATGTACTTAGCGGAACCATCCCAGAGTTAAGAACAGCTAAATATTAGGCATAACATGAACAATATGGCGGTGGTGGCTCGGTTGTAAGAACCCCCCCCCGGCATGTACCAATGAGAAATACACTTTTCTTACGTACATTTGTCATAGATTTACAAAACCACCTTTCCCGTGCCTCGGAGAGCACGTTAAGCCGTCGGTCCCGGTTCCACTAATACTAACTTGTGGAATCGTTAATAAATTGTCATTAAAACTTAACATCATATTCTCGCCAAGCCGTCTGGTCAGCGTGGCGAGTGTAGGCCTAATTCTCCAGATATATGTTCTGGAAGCCCATGTCCAGCAGTGGAGGTCTGGGACGCTGTGTTCTAGGGGCTGTAATGATAATGATCAATATGAACAAAAGAAAACATTGAATCATAGAGCATGAGGCGTTAACTCACGTACTATTATTTATTATATTAATGTAAGAGTCAAGGGGCAGGCGAAAACAGATAACGAAATTCAAAGGACATTAGCAGTGGACAATCACCGTTATTCTGACACAACCAACGATAGACAAAGACAAGTGTGGGCATAGATGTATATCTATAATAATATACGGACCAACCCAACAAACTTTATCTAAAGTCCGAGACAATTTACACATATCAATAATTAAAAAAGAGTAAAGTATCATCACAACCGTTTTCCTTTCGGGGTGGTCAGAAACCTCACTTATAAATAAGCGGATTTACATTTATCCAACTTTACTATAGGCCAATCATGACAAGTGGCAAGCTCGTCGATGTCTCCAGCGTACCAAACTCGAGAAATGTCACAAATAAATTAAATATTATTTAAAATATTTTTGTGTCCCGACCAGGAATCGAACTCGGCATCTCCGAGTCTAAATCCACGGACTTAACTGCTAGACCACGGAGGCAGTTCAATAATACACATCAATAATATATACTCGTTTATAGATATTATTATTTAATTTTTATTTTTACATTTTCATGCATTGTGATAATCTTCAGTGCTATGGGTATGGTCTAAATTTCAAGTCTGCTCATCGGGAAGTTAGTTTAAAATCTATTACAAAACCTTATCTACATATTAATGTAGGTACTTACCATGTTTTTAAACTTTAATAGTTACAAATACAAAAACTTGTGTACAGTCCAGACTTGGACTAATTTATTTATTTATTTATTTAAAACTTTATTGCACTATGAACAAGGGACGGGCTTAATGCCGCTAGACATTCTCTGACAGCCAACCTTAGGGACAGATAAAGCATTTAAAGTGAACGGTAGGTGCAAGTAAAAATCCAATATATTATAACTAAACGATCACATTGTAAGCAATAAACAATATGTTAATTATATACACACATAAACACATACATACATACACACAATAATACATACAATACAATATATATACATACACTAAGTAGGTCTCTTGTTAGGAGCCATTTAAGAAATGCAAATAGACCATCTTTTTAAATTGAGCTCGATTTGATGCTTGTCTTATATTTAAGGGCAGGTTGTTCCACAAATTCGCAGCAATAACTGCAAAAGAGTTTGACACAAAGGAAGAATGATGCGAGGGAATTGAAAGAAGAGAGTTATGTGAAGAGCGAAGGGATCTGTCATGAAATGTGAATAGATAGGCAAAGTTGTTCTTGAGGTATTTCGGTGTCGCAGGCTAATCAATAAAAAATAAGCTTGAAACCGCTCGCTGGTGTATACGTCTATGAACATGGGATTTGGAAAGAAGCCACACGGCCGCGGCGCTCGACACAAGACAATGAGACGATTTAGGAACGCATCGTGACGAGAAACAACAAAGGACCACACTTAGCCAAGTGTCACTCAAACCAAGCACACTGCACTGCAAGCGTTTATTTCCTTTCCAGTTCAGGAACTGTAAAACAATTATTGTTCATTGTTTATTATTCGTCCATAGGAACCTATAGGAACACTTGAACTTGTCTCGGTTACAATTTTTTACTTAAATATAAGGTGTAACTGTAAAAAAATATGTAGGTCAAATCAAATCAAATCAAATATATTTATTGTGATAGAAGTACATATTTTTATAACATGCTAAATAACTCTGTACGGTTGGGATGGGATCTGTATGTCTCCTGAATAAAGAAAATAGACAAATATATATAAAAGTATTAGTATTCATCTGTACTTCGGATGCAGATCCCGGTTGTGATGCTGTCCGCGGTGCTGCGGTCAATTCTACAGGGCTACATCACATCTCACTCACTGTTAGGGTACACTTTCCTGTAGTTAGGGCAGCCAAGAATTATTTAATTATTTAATTTAAAAAACTTTTTAATTTAATTATTAATTTAATCTTTAGTTTTTTTTTTCTTTTTTAATTTAATTTAATTCAATATTGGATATCTGTAATTTTATTTGTGTTATTGTTTTTTGTTTAATTGAATTTCTATATCTTTTGGTTGTATTTCTTGTTTTTTCTCCTTTTCTTTGACACTCTAAGTATCACTAATAAAGTATGTTTCCTAATTTGGCCAATGTATAAACTCAATTATATACTAACCTTTATGTTCTGTAATGTGCTGTGGAAATGAATGAATAAATAAATAAAAATAGAGTGAAGTAAGTAATGTGTTTGCACACTTCGCGAGGTGACCCCGTGCTGAAGTTGAGCATGATTACCCTATCCTTACTAACATACCAAAATTTTAATGTGGTAATGTTTAGTTTATAAATAACGCGTAAATGGATACATATATAAAATATAATACTCATATAATACATATTTCAATAGTAAATATATCCACCCATCTATCTTTAAATCCATTTAGTTTAACTCTTATTGGAATTATTTTGGAATGTATGATACTTTTTTGGATAAGACCAATATTATTTTTTCTTTTTTTTTTTTTTTTTTTTTTTTTTTATACTAGCACGACATGTGACCTTGGGCCCACCTGATGGTAAGTGGCGCGCAAGGTCCATGAATGTTAGCAACTGAAGTCAGATACTCGTAACTGCCATCAGTCCCTAACACTATGCCGGCTTGACTAGATGCTTTTTCACACTTCGCTTGAAGGACTCCAAATTATAGGAAAGTGGAAACACAGAGGCTGGAAGAGCATTCCACATCTTTATCGTACGACAGATGTATGAGTCCCCAAATTTATATGTACGCGAAGGGATGGTGACTACGGTATGTGGGTGCATATTCTGACCTGTGCGTGTGGTTCGGTTGCGGAATGGAGAGGGAGGGATTAGGTTATAGAGTTCTTCGGAGCACTCACCATAGTATAGCCGGTAGAACACGCTCAGAGAAGCCACATCTCGGCGAAGCTGCAGGGATTCGAGAGTACCAGATGTAGTGGCATCGTCCACAATTCGTACAGCTCGCCTCTGTAGGACATTGAGAGCATCTGTGAGGTACTTGGCGGAACCATCCCAAAGGTGAGAACAGTATTCTATACATGATCTGATCTGTGCTTTGTACAGCAACAGTCTAATTGAAGGCGGAAAAAACCGCTTCACCTTGTTCTATATATTAATATGCAATTTAAGTTATTTCCGTATTTAAATCCGTGGATTTAGACTCGGAGGTACTGGGTTCGAGTCCTGGTCGGGACACAAAAATATTGATTAATGTAATTAGTATATTTAATTTATTTGTCATATTTCTCGAGTTTGGTACGCTGGAGACATCGACGAGCTTGCCACTTGTCATGATTGGCCTGTAGTAAAGTTGGCTAAATGTGAAGCCGCTTATTTATAACCGTGGTTTCTGACCACCCCGAAAAGGAAACGGTCGTGATGATACTTTACTTTACTTTTTTTTAAGTTATTTGGCAAATAAAATATGTAGGTTTCGTATCAATCAAGGGCTAATAAAGAAATATAAATAAACAAGAAACCCGGCAGCGTAAAATATGATCGTGAATTTAAAACTGAAAAGAAATAAATATACTTTAATAAAAAGAAAAAAGAAATCTAAGGTTCCGTAGCCAAAAAGTTTTACAACCGCCTAACTACAACATTAAATGAATTTTATATATTTTATTAAATACCTAATGGCCGATAAAGCCATTAAAAACCGAGACCAGCTCAAATGGAAAGATTTTAGCGGTTATCAAACTTCGTGACCGTGAGTTTAACTTAAAAAAATATATATAAATGAATAAAAAAAAACAAGCCTAAGGTTACGTCGCCAAAAAAAAAAACCGCTTAACTACACCATTGAAATAATAACCGCCTCCGTGGTCTAGTGGTAACAAACGTTGCCGTGAACTCGGGAGGTCGTGGGTTCGATTCCCACTGGGGGACAAGTTGTACATTGTATAATTTGTCTCGGCCTGGGTGTGTTTATATGTATAATATGTATATATTTACAACAAAAAAAAGTATAATATGTAGTTTATCAACCATCTAGTTTCCGTAACACAAGCCTCGTAGCTTACCACGGAAATTAGATGGCGCTGTGTGACCTGTCTGGAAATATTTATTATTATTATTATTTAATATATATTTTTTTACATAGGAACTTTAACATTCAGGACTCATTAAAAACCGACAACAGAAGAAAAAAAATGGCGGTTTCTCTTAAGCCATCAGATTGGTCGAACGGTCCAGAACTTAAGACAGCTGTAGCGACACGTGTTGTGCTATTGACAGTTTCTTGGCAAGCAACTATTTAATTACGAGCCATTCTGCCAATTTTGCCACTCACGACCGCGAACAGCCTGCTGAGCATTTCGTTTTTGCTGCTTCGCTAACTTTTGGCACGAGGCGTTTATGTGTAAAGACCGAGTATTTAACAGAAATTATTCTTGCCAAACCGACTGTGGCCAAAAAGATAATCATTGTACCTTACTTCAGAAAAAAGTAAAGTATCACGACCGTTTCCCTTTCGGGGTGGTCAGAAACCACGCTTATAAGTAAGCGGATTCACATTTAGCCAACTTTACTATAGGCCAATCATGACAAGTGGCAAGCTCGTCGATGTCTCCAGCGTACCAAACTCGAGAATTCTCACAAATAAATTAAATATTAATTAAATGTATTTATTTACATTAAGAGTCTAAATCCACGGACTTAACCGCTAGACTACGGAGGCAGTTTCTTTTAAAATAATATTAATGTAGTAAAAAAAACAATTTTAAATAAAATTAAATAAACTAAGAAGGAAAGTATCATCACGATCGTATCCTTCCGGGGTGGTCAATATTTATACGATTACTATTAGTACTTTATCTATATATATAAAAATGAATGACTGTGTGTTTGTATGTTCCTATGCATTTCAAAACTGCTTGACCGATCGGAATGAAACTTTTGGGAATATGTTGTGTGAACATCTGCGAAGGTTTCGATAGTACTACTGTTGTCCGATAGGTGGCGCGCATCAGCGCTGATTTGTGGGGCATACTGACCGAGGGTACATTTATTGCCTGTCAGGCGGTACGAAGTCACCGGGTCAGCTAGTTACAACCGCTTGGTGTTGTGTACCGCAAATACATTGAAGGATTTGCTTCACGCAGAACCAACGATGTTCCTGGGCCCCGCGCAGCACCTACTCCCTCTGCACCACCCCCAGCAGGGACGCCGGCACCGTCCACTGAAGCTTCTAGTACTCCTCAGAAGGTGGTCACAGTACCTGATGGGTACTTCTATGACCACAAGAAGATGAAGATACGGAAGCTTTCGATTAATTAATTTTATTATTCTTAAGTTAATGATATTTTTATATGTATTTTAGTTGTATTTATCTATGGGCCAATTGTTGCCTGATAATAAACAATTTATTATTATTATTATTATAAATAAAACACAGGATTTCCAGAATCGAAACTATACCGTGTGACTTTGTATGGACTTATGTTAGACTAATATTGGTATTCTATTGATAGAAACTTTTCCTAAGATACCATATCCCAGCCCCTAGAACACAGAGTCCTAGACCTCCACTGCTGGAGATGGGCCTTCCAGATATTTCTGGAAAATTTCGCCTATACTCGCCACGCACCGGGTTGGCGAGGGTCTGATGTCAATTTATAATGACATTTCATTAACCATTCCACAAGTATTAGTGGAACTGAGACCGACGGCTTAACGTGCTCTCCGAGGCACGGAAACGGTGGTGTTATAAATCTATGACAAAAGATGTAGGATTGATTGAAGGAGAAAGATATGTAGGATTTTAAGAAAAGCGTTCTTACAACCGCTTATATTGAAATTTATAATGGACAAATAAATTACATGATATTTATTTACCTATAATAAAGTTATGTCAAAGAATAAGTAATTTCATTTCATTTCATTTATTTATTCACCGTTTCATACATTTGGTACACTCGGTTTCGTCAGATAACAAATTAATTATTTTACTAATCATGATAGCGAATAAATATCAGCAAAGAACAGAACAACATAATAATTATTTGATAAAGATGACATTAAATGCCCCAAAACTCGCCTAACAAAAAAAAATTAAAGTTTTCTATACAATGCTATTAAACTATATAATAAACTATCTAAGGAAATGTCTTGAATGTTTAAAAAAAATAAAGGTTAGATCAATATTAATTTTAAAAAGTTACTATAATCTTAAGGACGCACTTAAAGATACCATTGCATAGAAATTTGTTTCATATATTAGTAATATTTAGATCTTAAGTTGGACACGGCCTTTTTACAGCCACGAATTTTTATTTATGGACATAAATATTATTATTACTAGATTGTAAGCTTACACGGCCATTTTACAGCCACGAATCTATATTTATGAACATAAATATTATTATTACTAGATTGTAAGCAGACACGGCTATTACAGCCACGAATTTATATTTAAGGACATAAATGTTATTAAATTATAAGCTGACACGGCCTTTTTACAGCCACGAATTTATATTTAAGGACATAAATGTTATTAGATTATAAGCTGACACGGCCTTTTTACAGCCACGAATTTATATTTAAGGACATAAATGTTATTAGATTATAAGCTGACACGGCCTTTTTACAGCCACGAATTTATATTTAAGGACATAAATGTTATTAGATTATAAGCTGACACGGCCTTTTTACAGCCACGAATTTATATTTAAGGACATATATGTTATTAGATTATAAGCTGACACGGCCTTTTTACAGCCACGAATCAAATTTTAAGTGTCTAGTTATACTCGTAAATAATTACAAAATCGTCGCTTATGGCAATAATGTTTTATTTATTATAATTATATTGCTGTTAGATTCGGTCCAGCCATGGCTGCTGATAGTATATTTTTTATAAATATATATTCTCCTGTATTGTATAAAAATATATGTATTGACAATATCCGAGTGTTGTGTAAATAAATAATTTGATTGAATTTTCTTACTTCAATTTATCATTTGTTTTTCTTTTGGATTTGGACATTTAGTACCAATAGCTTAAATAACTTTTTGCCTTAAATTTAATGCTTTTAATTCGGATGGCAAATGGTTAAATATTTTAGTTGCCATACAGTAACAATTTTTAGGTACATAGTTTGTCCTTGTGTCTTTGACCACGGTATCCCTTTTCTCTGTTCGTGTGTAGAAGCTTGGGTTTCGGACGAATACTGCCCGGATTTTTATACATAAGGCAGTGTTACGGGCCAATTATTACGAGTAAAGGAAGGCCATCTTACACGCCGCTTGTGAAAACCCCTTAGAGCAATGAAAACCCACTGAACACAACCTCTGTGTGTACTCTTATGGTAAATGAATAAATTTGTAAATGCCTTTGTAGTGATGTTTGACGTAGGGTTGAGAAATTGGGCTATGGGAAAATCTAAAGTATCATTACTTCTTACGGTTTATAGCTAAGATTAAAATAAACGGTACGAGAACATTATGAGTGGAACTAGCTAACTACGTCTAACTGACGTCTTTGAATCGTTAGCAAGTCAAGCCGTAAGGACCAGGGGTGGAAACATAGAACAATAGTTAAATTGTTCACACCTCAACAATAATAAATAAATATTTCCAGACAGGTCACACAGCGCCATCTAATTTCCGTGGTAAGCTACGAGGCTTGTGTTACGGAGACTAGATGGTTGATAAACTACATATTATCCTTTTTTTTTGTAAATATATACATATTATACATATAAACACCCAGACCGAGACAAATTATACAATGTACAACTTGCCCCCGGTGGGAATCGAACCTCCCGAGTTCACGGCAACGTTTGTTACCACTAGACCACGGAGGCGGTCAATCATTGCAGAAGCACGCCTAATCAAGATAAGTAGGTTATATTACTATGTGAACATTATTTATTTATATTAAAAATTAGCCAAATTATATATCGATAGTTTTATGTATATTAATTATTTATTTTAAGGACAAGTTTTTTATTAATATTGCTTTTTTTTTTAATTTTCATGTAATTAGTTTGTGTTAATACAATAATCATTATTATATTCCTTTTAGAATATTTTTGGTAGTTTTATATTTATTTATTATGTTATTTATATTTAGGTATATCATTGTGTGTGTAAGAAAGCATAGGGACAAAAATAAGGAAAGGTATGCTCCGATGGTTCGGACATGTTCAAAGAATGAGTGAAGAGAGATTGACGAACCAGATATATAATGCGAAAGTTGTGGGTAAAAGAGGCCCTGGCAGACCAAGACTTACCTATCACGATCAAATAAATAAAACAATAGCTGAAGGTGCATTAAAAAGCCATCAAAATAAAAGGGCATGTATGAAGAGGTTGATGAGTGTCGAAGAAGCGAAAGGCGTATGTCGTGATCGTGTCAAGTGGCGCTCAATTGTCTCTGCCTACCCCGCAAGGGATTTGGCGTGAAGATATGTATGTATATCATTGTGAGGGATCAGCTGAAAATCAGCGCTGTGACCGAGTGTTGCAGCTTATTGCTGAGCTGATTCCCTATTTGTCATCATACTATCTTGTTTGTTGTATTATTATTATTTTACTGCTTGTGTTT
Organism: Tinea semifulvella; assembly: GCA_910589645.1. Lineage (NCBI taxonomy): Eukaryota > Metazoa > Arthropoda > Insecta > Lepidoptera > Tineidae > Tinea > Tinea semifulvella. The sequence continues at coordinate 2,562,806 of OU342611.1, read as the reverse complement.
TTTGTGACAAATAAACTTTTTTCTTCTTCTTCTTCTTAAATTTAGATTTATATAGAAAGTGGCGCCACCTAGTAGTTGGTTGGAAGAACTAAACTCTTAACTCTCGTTTAAACATAATAGAGCTAATTCAACGCGTCAGCAATTTTTGTAAACAAGCGAAAAAAAAGTATTAATTAACTTCTTAGTACCTACCTACATATATTTCGTATGGTAACATTGTAACAAAATACACAATGTTTTTAAATATTCGCGCGAAATTAATTAATGGAAAACATTCGATATGGAAATGTACCAATTCTATTTTCTAATTAGGTAAAGGATCTTGGTGTTTATATTGACTCGAATCTTAGCTGGACCTCTCAGATTAATAATACAAACCGTAAGGTCTTCGCCGCTCTTCACTCCCTTAATAAATTAAAACACTTCTTACCTTTAAAAGCTAAAATTACTCTTGCTCAATCTCTTCTTCTACCTATTCTTGACTATGGTGATGTATGTTGTGTGGATCTAACAGAAGAACACCTTAATAAATTGGACAGATTGCTTAATTCCTGCATTCGATTTATTTTTGGATTGCGGAAGTACGATCACGTTTCGGAGTTTCGTGCAAAATTAAAATAGTTACCTATACGATTCCGTCGTAATCTCCGAATTCTCTCTCTTCTTTTCTCTGTTCTTTATGAACCTTTGTCACCTAAATATTTAAAAGATAACTTTTCATTTCTAAGTTCACTTCATGATAGGATTCTTCGCTCTGCACATAACTCTTTACTGGCTATTCCTTCGCACCGCACTAATTCTGTTTCCAACTCTTTTTTAGTGGTAGCTGTGTAGCGCCAAACAGAGTCATATTTAAAAGACAAGTATCGCCCACTTTTTAAAATTGCAATAAGCATTACTTGAACTATTTATATCTCGTATAATGTTATATTTTTAATTATTTGTTGTAGTAAGTGTATTGTAGTTGGCATATTATTGTGTATATAAGTATATATTTCCCGTTTACGTAGTGTATGTATATAATTAGTTATCTAGTCTATGTAGTGTATGTAAGAATATATATATATATATATATATATTTTATGTAGTTTAAGTATTATTATTTTTATAATGTTTATCGTATATTTAATTTAACTAGTACTAATAAGTGATTTAATTATTTTTATTGATTTTTTTTTGTGTTTTTTTTATTTTGCCATGCCTAAACTTCGATTCCTTGTCCCGAAGGTTGATGGTAAGAGAATGCCAAGCGGCATTACATACGCCTTTTGTATTAAACAATAAAGTTTTTAATAAATAAATAAATAATTGCAGGCTTAAACATTGAATTTCGAATTTAATACTATTTCTACATTGAATCTACCATCCATCTTGCGACGCTAGAGTTCTGGTAAACGACACTTGTTTCGCAAGAGTTGTCACTCTTTACCAAATATTGTTTTTTTTTTTTTACGAATTTGCGCCGTTCGGGGTCGAGACGATAGGCAAAGCGCCTGGCCAAGAAGTTGTCAATACGGCTGACAGAAAGGTCTGGAGACAGGAAGGCTGGCAATTATTTCTGCGTAACGTATTAATCGCGGTATACAGAGGAGAAATGTTCCCAGTCACTTTGGGACTATTTTTAGAGAACATTTTTATGTATAGTTTTGTTTATTGTTAATTTTATTATTTAGGTAGCTTTTAATTTATATTTTGATTAAAACAAAACGGATTAAATAAAGTGGCAAGCTCTACAAGGTCTGTGGCCTACCAAAGAAGAGAAACGTCACAATTTTTTGGTGCTACCTGCTTCACCTGAAATCGAACACAATACCCCCGCGTATAAGTGAAAAATCTTCGCTATGGAGGCAGTTAATGTTTGATGTAGGGTTACGAAATTGGGTTATGCTAAAATATGATTTATTATATTTAAATTCAAGTCTTTATTGTTAGCCTTTGTTAAAATGTTAAACAAATTCAACACGCGTGTTTTGTTATGGAATTGTGATAAGAAAAAATAAAGTATCATTACAACCGTTTCCCTCCCAGGGTGGTCAGAAACCACGCTTATAAAGAAGCTGATTCACTACTAGTATAGTTTATTAAATTTTGTTTTTTTTATTTGCAATTTAGATTATTTATTCTGGTTTTTAGTTAAATATTTGTTAAATCGAATAAATTATTTTCAAATAGTATTAATAGCGCATCACTGCAAAACATGGGCCTTCCAGAACATATTTGTGGAGATTTTGGCCTACACTCTCCAAGCTGGCCAAGCGGGTTTGGCGAAGGACTGAGGTCAAAGGACAATTTATTAACGATTCCACAAGTCGGTATTAGTGAAACTGGGACTGACGGCTTAACGTGATCTCACCTCCGTGGTCTAACTGTTAAGTCCGTGGATTTAGACTGCACACAGTAAATTATTTAATTTGTGATATTTCTCGAGTTGGGTATCGATGAGCTTGCCACTTGTCATGATTGGCATACTATATAGTAATGTTGGCTAAATGTCCGCTTCTTTATAAGCGTAGTTTCTGAACTCCCCAAAATGGATACGTTCGTGATTGAAATGAAATATGAAAAGTTATAGTAAAGTACAACTAATCTTAAAACTATTGTGTGTGTAATATAATATAATATAATATAATATAATATAATATAATATAATATAATATAATATAATATAATATAATATAATATAATATAATATAATATAATATAATATAATATAATATAATATAATATAATATAATATGGTTGCTTCGGCAGATATCTGTGTCGCATCGGACGAGAGCCGACGGCCACATGTCGGTCATGTAGAGACAACGTCGAGGACACTGCGCAACATGTCCTAGAGCATTGCTCCGCGCTGAGCGTGCTCCGCAGTGTCCTTGTCAATCAGGTGGGACGCGATCTCTCGCTACCATCGGTAGTAAAATTTATGGTAGCGAGCGAAGCGTCGTGGGACGCTGTGGCCTCCTTCTGTGAGCACGCCATGCTGGCGTGGGAGGCGGCGGAACGGGAGCGGGAAGACGACCCGAACGCCCCTCCCTTCCGCCAGAGGAGAAGGCAGCGCAGGAGGCGGCAGTACGACGCCCTCCTGCCCACCTGAGGGGCCCGAGTGGTGTCGCGGGGGTGACATCGCTTACATAGGGCCCCACGAGACGGCGCGTGCGGTTGTTTCCGCGCGCCTCTCCGAAAGCGCTCTCTCTGTCCCTCCTCGCCAAGAAGAGAAATATATATATATAATATAACATAACATAATACAATACAATATAATATTAAATTAATTAAAAATTGTATTTCTGATTGGTCATGTACAAATAGCTCTCATGAATTTTATGAGCCTATTACCAAACATGTCGCGTAAAACAGTATAATTTTAATCTTAATTTTAAGTTACTTTAAAACTACTGTTTACAATAGATAAGAAAGTGTGTTATGTTGCAGGATCTCAAAAGTTGCTGACTAATTTATAAGCCTAACACAAGTTTAATTAAAATGAAGCTTTAAGTTTAGTTGGCACTCGTCGAGTCTTCTGAGCGTCTACTCTGAAATCACTAACAATTTTAGCGATATCAAAATCGCTACGATTTACTACAGTAAATGTTCACTCGAGTGATTTTTTTATTTTTCTTTCATTCAATGTTGAAACGACACAAACAAAGTAATATTTTGAATATTTATTATTTACATATATTATTCTTCAGTAATTCTTGTTTCAAACGGTGTTATTTTTATATAAATATCACCACGGCAAGCTTCCAATATTAGTTCTCCTTGAAAGTAAAAATTGGCATTTGACATTGCAAATGGCATATTCTTACAACGAAAACAACAAATCGGTGGTAGGCGGACTGATGGCGGTAATTTGCCTAGTCTGCTGGGGCGGGAAGTATCCACGTGCCGATAAACTCTGTAAAGTGTATCCACACGTTTTGAGATCAGGCTCGAATTGCCGTCATACTCAGTCAAGCCGGCATGATGACTGATGTCAGTCATGAGTGTCTGATTCCAGTTGCTAACATTCATGGAACTCGCGCGCCATTTAACATCAGGTGGGCGCAAGTTTAGGTGTCGTGCTAGTTTATAATATTTATATATATATATAGTAAAGTATGATCACGACCGTTTCCCTTTCGGAGTGGTCAGAAACCACGCTTATAAATAAGCGGATTCACATTTAGCCAACTTTACTATATATAGGCCAATCATGACAAGTGGCAAGCTCGTCGATGTCTCCAGCGTACCAAACTCAAGAAATATCACAAATTAATGAAATGTATTTATTTACATTAATAAATATTTTTGTGTCCCGAGCATTTGAACAATTTGATTTTATTTGATTATAATTTATATAATTTCGTAATTTGCACATTCGGAGTAGGCCTCGAGTTCGCGACGCAGCCGGCAAACACTGCCCTCTGTTTAATTATGCTAATGTTTTTATTGTAGGTACCTACTGTAAAATCAGATATCCTATTACAGAACCAATTAAGCAATTATTATTTTTTACACATCTGTCGAGTCTGATACACCAGATACTTCAACGAGCTTGCCACTCGTCATGTTGGGCCTAAGTAAAGTTGGCTAGTCTCGCAAGACTCTTGCTAAGAGATTATCCCAAATTTTGTAAAAAAAAAAAAGAATGCCTCCATGGTCTAGCGCTTAAGTCCGTAGATTTAGGCTAGGATGTACCGGGTTCGATTCCCGGTTGGGACACAATAATATTTACTAATTTAAATAAATAAATTCAATTAATATTTAATTTATTTGTGATATGTCTCGAGTCTGGTATGCTAGTGACATCGACGAGCTTGCCACTTGTCATGATTGGCCTATAGTAAAGTTGACTAAATGTGAATCCGCTTCTTTATAAGAGTGATTTCTGACCACCCCGAAAGGGAAACTTTATTATATTTTATTAAATGTCCTCTCTTGTTTGTTTGTGCGAGTTATTTATGCTAATCACGACAACAACTGACGCGAACCATAGACGGCCGACATCAGTCCCTATCATTATGTCGGATAACAAGATGCTATTTTACACTTTGTTTGAAGTACTCCAGGATATAGGAATGAGGGGTTCTAGGCGTGTGATAGACGGAAGAGTCGCCAAATTTATATGTACGCTTATCCGGTTGCGGAATAGAGAAGAAGGGATAAGGTTGTAGAGCTTTACATAATCAAATCAAATCAAATAAAAATAATTTATTTCCGTATGGTTAGCACGTAACACTTGGATATTGTCAATACATACAAGCCAATAAATAAAAAAAATCAAAAACAAATAAAAAATATTACCATTGACCATGGCTGGACCGAACCCAACATCAATACAATAATTATAACTAAAACATTGTTGCCATAAACGAGGAATTTGTTTTTACTTACAGCTAGGTACTTAATATTAAATTCGTGGCTGTAAAAAGGCCATGTCAGCGTACAATCTAATAATAATTATGTCCATAAATATAAATATAAATTCGTGGCTGTAAATTAACACTCTACATGTAAAACAAGCTGACGGAGGCCACATCTCGGCGAAGGTGCAACGATTGGAACGTTTTAAAAACAGTTGTGTCGTCTACTATCCGAATTGACCACCTCTGTAAGGTTCATAATAAGGTATATGCGGTCATTATCCAATGCCTGCGGTTGGATTTAGTTGCTTTTATTTGTTACGGAGAGGATTTTACGGAACTCATTTTTTATTGACTGCCTCCGTGGTCTAGCGGTTAAGTCCGTGGATTTAGACTCGGAGGTACCGGGTTCGATTCCTGGTCGGGACACAAAAATTTATTATTAATGTAAATAAATATGTACATTTAATTTATATTTAATTTATTTGTGATATTTCTCGAGTTTGGTACGCTGGAGACATCGACGAGCTTGCCACTTGTCATGATTGGTCTATAGTAAAGTTGGCTAAATGTGAATCCGCTTATTTATAAACGTGGTTTCTGACCACCCCAAAAGGAAAACGGTCGTGATGATATTTTACTTTACTACATGCATAAAACTTATTATACTTTATGTTTTCGATATACTAACAAATGTACAAAAACTAAACTCTTTTCTACGTGGGACACTATTACGCGTTTGACTTTAATTGTAATTATTATTTTAATCCTAATATTTATAAAAATACTCGCTCTGTCGACCTCTCGGTCCGAGCTCCCCGATCTCTCCTTCTTTTTTTTACAAAACAATAACCCATCGACTATGTCATTGTCGTATTAATGACAATAATATTCTTCATTAAAATTAAAAAAAAACTATGTAATCTACATGTGGTCTAGTGGTAACAAACGTTGCCGTGAACTCGAGAGGTCGTGGGTTCGATTCCCACCGGGGGCAAGTTGTACATTGTATAATTTGTCTCGGTCTGGGTGTTTATATGTATAATATGTATATATTTACAAAAAAAAAAGTATATTATGTAGTTTATCAACCATCTAGTTTCCGTAACACAAGCCTCGTAGCTTACCACGGAAACTAGATGGCGCTGTGTGACCTGTCTGTAAATATTTATTTATTTATTTATGTACCCGTTACAGTACTTATCGGAAACATCCCAGATGTGAGAACAGTATTCCACGCATGACCTTGTTGGTGCTTTGTAAAGCATAAGTCTGAGTAAAGGCGGAAAAAATCGCTTCACCTTGTTCAGTGTCCAGAGTTTTAGTGATGCTCTCAATGTATGTAATGTGAACAATAATATTTTATTAAACTATAGTTACTGCCGCAGAATCGACGACCGATGGGGCAAACGGGTTCTGGAGTGGAGACCACGTACGGGACAACGCAGAGTGGATGAGGGTTGCAAAAGACCGCGTGGCGAGCCTTGGGGGAGGCCTATATCCAGCAGTGGAGAGACACAGGCTGATAATGATGATGATGATGATAGTTACTTTGGTTATTTGTTCAGAAAATAGAGGCATGAAAATATCGCATAAAGGTGCTTTCAATGCTAATTAACCCTGAATACTCAAACCTAATAAATCAGCTCAAAAGTGCACGTAACTTTATGATGATAAATTGAAATTTTGGCTAATTGTAAACAAAGCCGAGACAACGAAATTTCTTGGAGACAAAACAAGGCTGTCGGGGATTAATCAAGCACACAGAATAATCTCCGAGGAAGTCCATTAGGGAAGAACACATAAAACAAAACAGCACGGCCATTGCGTAACCCTTTCGGAGAAGTGACGCACACAAAATCTCTGTAACTTAATTTTTTTTCAAGTTATCAAACGGCTACTAGTTTTGCAAAACGTTTGTAAACAGTAGCTCCAGCACGCACAAACTCGTTATCAAATCGAAATTGAATCCAGTACACAGGAGTGAGAGTAAAGTACATGACATTTTAGATAACGCCATGAAATGCCACATAATAAAATCGTAATAAAAATACAAATAGTTAAATTTGAATAAAAAAAAAAGAAATATATCAGCTCGGATGTATTAATAAATGCTAGTGTATTGGGCACCATGCCACAAGACAGCGATTTGGAGGAGCTATTTTTTTGTAAGTATTTATATTTTATTTTCTATGTATTATTATTATTTTTTTAGGTTAGATTTTGTTGTAATATAGTTTATTTAATATTGTAATTCTCTTATATTGTTTGTATATTACGACTGTATCAATTACGGGGTAATCAGAAACTCGTACTTTTTTTTTTAATTAAGCGGATCAAAATTAGCCAACTTTACTACCGGCCCATCATGACAAGTCGTGTCAGCTCGTCGATGTAAAAAAGTAAAATATCATCACGACCGTTTCCTTTTCGGGGTGGTCAGAAACCACGCTAATAAATAAGCGGATTCACATTTAGCCAACTTTACTATAGGCCAATCATGACAAGTGGCAAGCTCGTTGATTTTTTTATTTTATTTTTTATTAATTCTAAATTTAACTTTGTATACCTACTACATTTCTTTTACAACAAATTATAGATTTAATTAAGGCTGACAACATTGAAACGTATTTTATGGTTTCTTGATATAGTTTGTGCCTTTTTCTTTACTTTTTATGAATGTTTGTAAATAATATTAAAATGTTTCTGACTCCTCCTTGCATGGTGTATATACTGTAATACCATGTAAAGTGTATAAAATAAATAAAAAATAAAAATAAATGTCTTCAGCGTACCAAATTTGGGAACATTAAATATTAATTAAATGTATTTATATACATTATTAAATATTTTTGTGTCCCGGCCAGGAATCGAACCCGGTACCTCTGAAATCCACGAACTTACCACGGACCACAGATTTTAAACAGACCACTCGTACATCTTGTTGGAGATCTAAAAATAAAAAATAAAAATATGTACAGTTTAATGTGTTTATGTGTGTGGAGTGAAGCACTTTTACGTGAACACACTATACGTAAGAGTATTTTCGTGCTAGAGCTTTCGATGTGATCATCGATGGGATACGCAATACCCCCTGCAGTTGCTGCGACATAATCGATACAGAGGGTAGGCGACGCGCCGCAAAATGGATAAATGTAATGCATAGACATTATATTTAAAGACTCGCTCAACGATTACTTAATATTTATTACAATAAAAATCGAAATTTGTCAAGTGTCAGTGTAGGGATCAGATGTGTGGAACATTACGGGACACCACGGTCTTTCTTGTTCTAGAAGTCCGCATTCTTCGTCTAGCGCCTCTCAACGACATCATCCGAAGGTATATAATCGACTCTGGAGGTATATAATGCGAAAGTTGGCGCTGACAGACCGAGACTCACATATCACGATCAAATAAATAAAATACTGGCCGAAGGTGCATTAAAAAGCCTTCGTAACAAAAGGGAATGTATGAAAAGGTTGATGAATGTCGACGAAGCGAAAGAGGTATGTCATGATCGTGTTAGGTGGCGCTCAATTGTCTCTACCAACCCCGCAAGGGATCTAGCGTGAAGATGTGTATAAAAATTGAGATTTTTTTGTCTACCATACGTACAATTGTCATAGATTTACAACACCATGGTTTCCGTGCCTCGGAGAGCACGTTAAGCCGTCGGTCCCGGTTACACTAATACCAACTTGTGAATTCGCTAATAAATTGTCATCAGATTTCACAACCCGTCTGGCCAACGTGGTGAGTGTGGACCAAATTCTTCATATATGTTCTGGAAGGCCCATCTCCAACAGTGGACTTTTAGGACTCCGTGTTAGGATGATCATGATGAAGGGTTATTTTATGTAATAGTATTCTAATAATTTATTTATTCGAAGTAGGTAATTCGATACAAAAATATTAAAATAAAATTGACTAAAAACTAATTATAAATAAAACTAAAACTAAAAATACCTATGAAATTAAAGCTATTCTACAAAATAAACTAAGGGCTTACCACCAGGGAGGGTACCTAAAACGCTATATAGTAGTAACGCTATATATATAGTATTCTTACCTTTTCTATCTCTAGTTCTTGGACATACCTTTTTACACTTTAGCGCACATCATAATAGATTTTTTTTATAATTTTAATGGGTCTTTATGAGATTTACATTAAGACATATTTCTCTTGACGTTTCAGTCAAGTTGCATTCTCCGTGGTCACGGGTCGACTGGAGCTGAGCGGTGTAGCGTCGTACATAATGAGCGCTAGATGTAAATTACCCACTTAGTTTTTAGAAATAGCGACACACGACACTCACAAGATTCCACTATGAAGAAGGCTTATAACCCCCTCTCGATTGATTTTTTGTGTATCTTTATATCGATCGCTCACGTACTATTCTAGGGTAATAGTGAGAGTATCTTCCGGTCATGCAGCTCAATCCAATGGTTTCTGCCACTATCTATTAGGTGTTCATATTATAAGTGTCGTGGGTGGCGATTACGAAGAGGGTAGGCTTACATCTACCGCCCATTAGGTACGAGACTACATCGCGCAGTTCCAGTCGACCCGTGACCACGGCCACTGCAACTTGGCTGAAATGTCGGGAGAAATATGTGTCTAAGGTATATCGCGTAAAGACCAATCACAATATAGAAGTTTTCAATGTAGGCACATCCAGTTTTATGTCTAGTCTGTGTTTTTCCGCGCTATGTCTTTGGCATAAATGTAATGTCAAGCCAAGAGAATGATGAATGATCTGGCCGTCTTGTTTTGGCATGAGGAGGTGCGGGGCAGGTTGTCGTCCGAGAGACGACGATTATTTTATTGAGATTAGACGAGATTCTATTGCCACAAATTGATAAACTTAATTTGAATGACTGATTTACGCTAGTGTGGTAAAAAAATGGAAAAAATATATTTTAAAAATAAAACCTGTGTCGCCAAAAAGTTTGATGACCGCATAACTATTATAACTAAATCATTTTAGCAACTTTCCGTTATTGTTTGTGGAGAAAACTGTTGCTCTAGGAACAACATAATCGTAAGTTTGTTGGCTGACAGATCTAGTTGTATAACAGTTACTTACAATTGTCTTTAATTTGTTTATACGAAATAGTTATAGCCGTCTGTTTTAAGATTAAATTTCGCAATCTTGTCATTTTATAATTGAGAGAGATAGGCCTGTATTAATAAACAGACGATATCAAACTACTGAGCGTATAATACCTACCTACCTTCTATGTAGTGGATGCAGATGCGCGGCGGCGATCCCGCGTAAATATAATTATTCAAATTGTCTGGATTAAACCAAAACTTTACACCGTTATACCTAATTGCCTACACTAATTATTAAAAACTTCTTTATAACGAACTCAAACTGCAGTGGTGGCTCGGTTGTAAGAATTAAATCCTTCAAGGTCGGTTCAAACCCACCGGCATGTACCAATGAGAAATACACTCTTACGTACATTTGTCATAGATTTACACCAACACCACCGTTCCCGTGACTCGCGTTAAGCCGTCCCGGTTCCACTAATATAAGTACCAACTTATGGAACCGTTAATAAATACAATATCACCCCTAACCCAACGCCAGCGTGGCAACCTATTTTTTTTCAGATATCAGGCCCATCTTCAACAGTGGAGGTCTAGGACGCTGTGTTCTAGCTGTAATTGTGATTATATTTATTAATCTATTTGTTTCTTAGAGTTATTTCTATATACCTATTATAAAATTTTAAACATTATTTACACATAAACTCTGCTATTGTGAAATGCTACTGCCTCGTCCGTGGATTATATTCTGAGGTGCCGGATAGGATTCCTGGTCTATTTCTCCAGTTTGGTACGCTAGACATTAACACATGTCGTGATGGGCCTATAGTAAAGTTTACTTAAAGGTGAATACACTTTTCCTCATGCCGTCAATCATGCGAAGGCGGGCCGAGCCATGTTACGTCCTGTAATAAACTCCAGTTTGGGGATCTATATGTTCATCCGTTCCCGACCTACTTATGCTGCGCCAGCTTGGCATCACCTTCTGGCCAAAACAAATAGGGACAAGATCCAGAGTCAGCAGAACATATCGCTCAGGGTGGTATCCAGAGCGCCGTGGTTCGTGCGAAATTCTGTAATTGCGAGAGATCTGCAGATGCCTACTTCGAGGCATTTGTTGTCGACCTAGCTAAACGTATGTTTTACCGGGCTGACAACGGATCCTACAAGCATCTTCAGGATATCGCTCCTACTTTTGCACGGCCCCCGGAGAAGAGGCTCTTACCTAGGGAGAAGAACTAAAGTAGACAAATCTAGGAGACTAGATTCCTGAGCCACATGGGCGGTGTTGTAGTAGGAATAGCGCCCAGCACCAAAGGTGCGTTGAATTACCGGCGGCTAGTTAGCCGCCGAGATCCTGCCGGGGAAAACGGGAGATTATCCCATCCCCAACTCAGGCCCATTGCACATCCGGGCCTGGATGACTCCGCTGTCTGTCTGACACTTTTCTTACGCACATTTGTCTATCATTTACAACACCACTGTTCTCGTGCCTCGGAGACCACGTTAAGACGTCAGTCTTTAATGCACAAAGTACAAAAGGCGGACTTAATGCCCGTAGACATTTTCTGACAGCCAAACCTTAGGGACTATTGGGGTGTATCAGGCAAAGCTTTTTGTAGATGTCGCTAGCGGCAATAGTACCTTGTTTACACCTATCGCATCATGTTTTAAATGTTTTTGTAGTTTTTTATTTTTATAACTGAAATATGTATTTTATTTAACGTTATCTACCTTAAAAGACGAATTAAGAAAGCGAACACAGTCGTTAAAAAAAAAAGGTTGAATTAATAGAACGGCAATTTTGAGATCGCCATATCTTTGATTTCGTTTGGAAATCTCGATTTGTACACTTAAAAGCTGCTCACTTCGGCATAATATCCAGAAAATAATAATTTTCTAAAATAAGTTATATTAGGTACCATCTATCATGCGCCATCTATCGTGATAAAAAGTATAAGTGACACATCAATTTCATCAATAAAACCAACTTGTGGAATCGTTAATATTTGTCATTAAAATTGACATCAGATCCTCGTTAACCCATTTGGCCAGGGTGGTGAGTGTAGGCCAAATTCTTAAGATATATTCTATAAGGCCCATCTCCAACAGTGGGGGTCTAGGACGATGTGTTCTAGAGGGTGGGCACTGGCCCTCCTTGCCTGTACCAGACCATGTCCTTGCATATTGGAACGCAATAAAATTAGTTAATAATAAAACACATTCAGATAGTTGTAACTAGTTTATTGACATAAAATGGTACGCTGGAGACTTCGACGATCTTGCGACTTGTCATGATTGGCCTATAGTGAGCGTGGTTTCTGACTTGTTATTGCTCATTGTTAGTTATATTTATTTGACATCAAATTTTAAATTATCAAAATAATATAACTATTGACTTTTTTTTTTTTTGGTATATGGCATTAGTAACAATTTGCCAGAACTATTGACTTCAATTAATTTGAAACATTGACATAATAATAATATAAATTTAAAAAATAAACGAATATTATATTAATTTTATATAGTTGTTATTAATGAATATATGTGTGTACAATATATAATATATATACATACATGTGTATATAATATTAGGTCTATAACATAAATGTTTAATATTTTCATGCCGCTAGCGGTAGAATGCGTCGGAAATGATGTATAAGACCACATTATTATTTTGTACACAGTATTTTGGAAAATAAATATATTTTTGATTTGATTTTTGACTGTATTTATTATTTTATCATAGAAAAAGCTAATGTTCTTTCTGTGTCAGTAAAATGTAGAACAGCTGAGATGGCATTAATCATGTGTTTTCTTCCCGCATAGTCTGTGGACATTAGATATGCTAACACCACATTCTTAAGGTATTCCAGATTCGCACCTTCACGGGATTGGCTTCGTCTTAACCTGGAATTAAGCAAAAAGTTTAGTATAAAAAATTGGGTCAAAAAAAATTTGGGGCCGTTGAAGTGGTCGTACCGATAAACCCTATGTTTCGTTTTATAGCATTTCCAACATTTCGTAGCAACTTCATAAACCAGCGCGAAATGTCGTTTTTGTTAAGAAATACCACTTTTTTTAACAATGCTAACATTTGCCAAATACAACGAGCGGTGAGGCTACTTTTTGACAAGTGTTTTCGTTTATGTTTTATCATACCATGGCATCCAACACACATGATATTATTATGGTCTTTGAATTCATTGCATAAAATCGATTAAAATACCATTTTAACAAATATAATAGAAAACTATAAAGTATATACAAATGGTAAACAAACCATTTTATATGTTAATGACATCTGTCAAAAAGTAACATTAATAACACGGTACTAACAAGATGACTGAGGAGACCGGGAGGCGCTGAAAAATTGGCGGAGCGATGCTGAAAAAATGGCGGGGCGATGCTGAAAAATTGGCGGGGCGATGCTGAAAAATTGGCGGGGCGATGCTGAAAAATTGGCGGGGCGATGCTGAAAAATTGGCGGGGGGATGCTGAAAAATTGTCGGGGGGCAATAATTATTTTTTAAAGTGCGCGGCAGATGAAACGATTTGATAAAATCTGATTTACACACAAGGTCGCGGTTCGAACCCCGGCATGAACAAAGGAAAAAGTTAAACCGCTAAAACTTTTCTCACCTGTCAATTTCGTCTTTCAATGTCCGTACAACTTCCTTAAATCTTTCCTTCTCTATAGTTGCTTCCCGTTGAGAATCTCTGAAAATAAACGAGGAAGCCATTATTTACAAACACATATTTCTAAATCAGTTAAAAGGCAAAACTCAAGCTGGAAATATAATAATAATAATAAATATTTCCAGACAGGTCACACAGCGCCATCTAGTTTCCGTGGTAAGCTACGAGGCTTGTGTTACGGAAACTAGATGGTTGATAAACTACATATTATACTTTTTTTTTGTTGTAAATATATACATATTATACATATAAACCCAGACCGAGACAAATTATACAATGTACAACTTGCCCCCGGTGGGAATCGAACCCACGACCTTCCGAGTTCACGGCAACGTTTGTTACCACTAGACCACGGAGGCGGTCACCAATATACCACCAATATAAATATATTCAAACTTTTAAGATATGTAGTCTATTAAACTTCTAAGAAATAAAATTACAGATATCTTGGACATATATTGCAAATGAAGCTTTGACGTCACTTTCACGGACCGCATACGTAATAACGCAAAAGGGTAGGTATGAACGAAAGCATAGGGACAAAAATAAGGAAAGGCATGCTAAGATGGTTCGGGCATATCGAAAGGATGAATGAAGAGAGATTGACGAACCAGATAAATAATGCAAAAGTTGTGGGTAAAAGAGACCCTGACAGACCAAGTCTCGGCCTATCACGATCAGATAAATAAAACAATAGCCGAAGGTGCATCAAAACAAAAGGGCATGTAGGTTGATGAGTGTCGAAGAAGCGAAAGAGGTATGTCGAGATCGTAGTGTACTCTCAAGGGTGTTGGGGCCAAGGCCCGTTGTAGGATGACTCGGGGTACCCTGGCTGGTGAAGTATGTGAATGATGGACTGTATTTCTTTTGATGCGTTTATTACTGTAGGTGCGTGTACGAACCGTGAATGCCCGACAATGACTCCGCGGTCCCAAATATATATTTAAACTTAAAGCTAATAGCCGATCGCGGAGAGGCTCCTCTCCGTGGTCAGTTAACTGATGTTAGGACATTTGGTCTTAACAAGGGATTTGGCGTGAAGTTGTGTATGTATGTATAACTTTGACCACATTTGTAAAAGATGAAAACTAAATGCAAGCCCACCTCGATCCTTGGCGCCGCATTGGACTGGAAAATTCTCATGGATACATTTGAACACCATTATAGGATTCCAGATGAACTAGCTGTATCAGCCTATAGGCCAGACATCTTAGTGTTTTCTCGGAACTTGAAGTTATTGAACTGACCGTTCCGTGAGAATCAAATATTCCAAAAGACCACAACACGAAGTCGAACAAATATTATGATCTCACAGAAGAAATGATCAGGAACGGATTTAAGACTCAGCTTTACGCAGTGGAAGTTGGTGCGAGAGGAGTTCCAGTCAAATCTTTGCACCACTTACTGAAAGAATTGGGCCTAATCAGGTCTGCAGGAGATACATTTATGGAATGAGTTTCCAAGACGGCATTAATGGAATCATACAGTATTTGGTTGGGTAGGGAGAGGAGTATGAATGGTGGATGATGAGCGTCTTGTTACCCAATAAAAAACACAAAGGAGGCCATGCTTTGTAAACCAGCCTATTGTCGGTCGCAAGCCCGAGACACCAATCTTCTCATCTCTTACCCACACACGATGGATATAAAATTGAAGAAAATCGTTATAAATGTTTTTGCACTCACTACATATTGTAGTAAGTCCTCCGCCGCGTCTGTCTGTCTGTTTGCCATAAACTCAAAAACTACTGCACCGATTTTTATGGTGTTTACACCAATGGATAGAGTGGATCTCGAGGAAGATTTTAGTATATAATTTGTTAAGTTTTTGTATACATTAACGATATTTGTTGGTGTCGGAAAAAAATACCCTTTGAGTTATAACAAAATAATGTATTGTGCAAACGTTCAAAGGTTTTTAACCAGTGTGTTCTTCCAGTCATGTCGTATGGAGCAGAGACGTGGACACTGACGGTAGGTCTGATACATAAGTCCAAGGTCGCTCAGCGAGCTATGGAGAGAGCTATGCTCGGGATTTCTCTGAAGGATAAAGTGAGTAACGTTGACATCCGTCAAAGAACCAAAGTTACCGACATAGCTTTCAAAATTAACAAGTTGAAGTGGCAATGGACTGGACACCTGTCGCAGAAGCGACGAACGATGGAGTAAACAGGTCCTGCAGTGGAGACCATGTACTGGATCGACCCCCGCCAGATGGACGGATGACCTGAAGAAGGTTGCTGGTGGGAGATGGATGAGGGTGGCAGAGAGACACAGGCTGAAGATGATGATGAATGTATTGTGGAATTGTGTATCTTATATATATCTACAGAAAAGTCCTCGTTGGCATATGTCTATCTCTTAAACATAACATACTATATCCATTTTAATATTTTTTTAAATGGTCAATTATAAAGCGGCAATTGGAAAGGTATTTACACAAATACATTATTAATCCTTTTTCTAGGTGGATTGATCATTTCATGGAGATTATTTTATCCCTTTACACCATGCAAATTAAACGAATACCTTAGGAGATATAGCAAAATCCGGACCAAACATATAAAATAAATACTAACCGTAATTGTCCTTCTAAGATATGTTTATCCTTCCTTAGCTGGGTGATATCGAGATCTTTTCTAGCTAACTCATGCGCATAGTGCAACATATGCGGTGGTGCTGTTGCGTCCTATAATACAATAAATTTGAAAAAGATTAATTCATGAGATGATAGGGAAGGCATAGGATCTAGCCCATACAGCCAAGTCTGACGTAATATATACATCTTTAATTTAATGAGTTAATGAGGTTATTATCAAATACTATATAATATATAAATGACATTATAGCTCAAACACCTCGGGTTCACAGCGCGGGAAAACCGCATTAACTTATAAAAAAATAAAGATTTATTACGACAGACTTGGCTGTATGGGCTAGACCCTTTGCCTTCCCTGTCACCGCATTCATCGGGAGAAGATAACACAACAATAAAAACAACAACTGTCAAATCAATTGGTCTCACTTACGTCGCGAAATTGTCTGTGGTTTGTTTCGTGTGAGTATTATTATTATTAATAATGACATTCATAGACTATCAGGCGGTACGAAGTTCGCCGGGTCAACTAATTGGTACATATATTAGATAAGTTGCAATTATATAAAAATGTCTGTGATAATATATGTACTGCTGTGTGTGCTATATAAATAAATTATATGAACATACCGTCAATCCTCCATTGTCCCTAAAAAGTCCTTCTTCCGAGCTAACTTTCCTAGACCGGTCGTTTCTGGACTTGATGATATTGTCAGTTTCTTCCAATAGTACAGAATAACGGTCTCGTTGTGCGTGCAACTGTTTTTCCAAACTTTGCACACGAATCTTCAACTCATTCGCAATGTCCTTGTGGAAGCTTTCTTCATGTTTTAGTTTCTGAAAAATAAAAAAATACATACATATCTTCACACCAAATCCCTTGCGGCATAGACAATAGAGCACCACTTGTCACGATCACGACATACCTTCGACATTCATACATGCCTTTTTGTTTCCATGCCCTTTTTTTCCCTTTTTTTTTGAGAGAATACACAATAAATGGGTTTTACAAGGCGACAATGCAAAGACATCGATACAATGAAAGAGATCATTATAGGATTTAAGAATTTATGCCTTAGAGCATACTTTTAACCGCGTTAGTTCGGCAATATTTAATTGCAAATAGACGGTGGGGGTATAGCTCACGAATACGTACGGAGCTACTGGGGATGAGGTAACTTATTAGATTTACTATCTGTCGGCAATCAAACTTATTTTGACATATTTTATACAAAGTCGTGGCAATAATCTAAATTTTACGCGATTTCAAGGTGTTAAGTTTTATTTATTTGATTGTGATATGTAAAAAAAAAAAAAAAAAAAAAAAAAAATCGTTTATTGACACTATATAACAAGTATGTTTTTTACACTTTAAATTTAGATTGGATGTCCTGACCCCTGTCGTAGATATTTCTGAATGACAGGAGTCAGTTCACTCCCAGGTGACACAATAACAAGCTTATACAATTTATTTAAACATTGTAAAGCTTACCCAAGTACAAACAAATAAATAATAATAATAATAAAAAAATCGTATTATAGCGCTGTTGGTGGGTATTTTAGGAATTCCGTGTATCCTCTCTGTGTGTTATGTGAATGTGTATGAGTGTCTGTGAGAGGGTGTGTAAGAAGAAATAAATAAAAAGAATAAATGCATCGATGAAGTAACATATCGACAATCACATATACCTACCATATATTATATATACCAAAATAATAAATTAACTAGTAAATTGAGTATAACACATTAATTTAGCCACTATTTATATAACTACGCTTAGAAGTTGTTCTGTATCATTATATGTTACAGTTAAAAACCATTTAGTTATTATCTTAGTTAATTCATGTCTTGTGCAGGAATATATTGAAAGTGTTCTATTTAAATTATTGTAGAGGTATCCCCCAAGAAAACAAAAGAATCTGTGTGTAAACGAAAATTTACCAACATAAGGCTGGCACACGATATCATGACGTCTCTTTCTATCAACAAGTTGGGCATCAAATTTAAGTTGCATGTGTTTTTTAATAACGGTTTGGAGTATAAAAAGTTGACGTACGGTGAGCTCTTCACAAGACTGATAAAGTTGAAAAGTTGGGAAGCGATAGGGTCTGAAAGTGCTAACCTTAAGTACGGCTCTTTGAGCAATCTCCAGTGGCTTCAAGACAGTCTTAGAAGCGCCACCCCAGACGGTGATACAGTACGTTAGAATAGATTTGCAGAGAGCACAGTATACCATCCTTATGATTTTTGGTTCTGCTACATGTCTTAAGTTTTTAAATATATAGATAAGTTTTCGGATACGCGTAGTCAACTGATTTATGTGTTGCTTAAAATTAAGATTACTGTCTAGAATAATACCCAAGTATTTGATCGACTGGGCCCTCTCCAAAGCTGTACAAGAACAGTAATCGCCTAGAGGATCAGGACAGTTGTGAGCAGTAATAGAATGTATAGAACCCGGCTGTGACAGATCGCTAATAGAGAAAGCCAGATACTTTGTTTTCTCAACATTCAAGGTCAAAACATTGTCTCTAAGCCAGTGAGTTACCCTGTTCAAACCGATTTGGGCAGCATTATGGGCGTCCTCCCAGGTATCGCCAGAAAAAACGAGTGCTGTGTCATCAGCGTAAGAAATTATTTTACCCTGGCGAGGAACAAGTTGACATAGGTCATTGATATAAATGAGGAAGAGTGTAGGCCCCAAAATGCTACCCTGGGGAACACCATACATGACAGGAAGCTGGTCACTAATATGACCATTTACATTGCAGCATTGATATCTGTCAGACAGGTAATCTTGCAGTAATTTATGTTGGGTACCACGGATGCCAATTGAATTAAGTTTGTCTAAAAGGATGGGGACCGAGACCGCGTCAAAGGCTTTGGCAAGGTCTAGAAAAATTGACAGCGTCTTTTTACCTTTATTTAGATTGCCAACTACAAAATCCGTCAGCTCGTGAACAGCATCATTGGTTGATTTACCATTTCTGAAGCCAAATTGTGTGGAAGCCAGAATATTATTTTTCTCCAAATAATCTACGAGTCTAACATTGATAATACGCTCTAGGATCTTAGAAAGCGAAGGCAAGATAGATATAGGTCTATAGTTATCAAAACGGTCTTTGTCGCCACCCTTGTGGATTGGATGGATTATTGATACTTTAAGACAACGTGGAAAGACTCCCTTTTCAATACACAGGTTACACAAATAGGTGAGAGGAGGCACAAGTATGTGCTTAAATTCTTTTAATAATTTGTTTGACAGATTATCATGTCCAATGGCACAGTCATTACGCAAACCCACAATTAACCTTTCCACTTCCGCATCATCAGTCACGAGCAAGACGAAAGATTTCAGTCTTTGTCTTTCAGAACCTCCAACATTTTTGCGAGTGTTATCGGTACTAGATCGGTACTAGATGTAAGTCTCTAAGGGCCTAATAAAGGGCCTCTTTTGCCCACAACTTTCGCATTATACGAGTATATCTGGTTCGTCAATCTCTCTTCATACGCCGCGTATCCGACGCAACTAAAACTAATTTCTACTGCATTAACTCTACTCTCATGCGTATTCTGACATATCTACGTCTCACTTCCATACATAAGTGTTGGTTCACTCTCATGCGTATTCTGACATATCCACGTCTAACTTCCATACATAAGTGTTGGTTCACTCTCATGCCTATTCTGACATATCCACGTCTCACTTCCATACATAAGTGTTGGTTCACTCTCATGCTTATTTTGACATATCCCGTCTCACTCACTTCCTTACATAAATGTTGGTTCCAGCATGGCATTGTGTATGGCGAGTCGAGCTTTGTCACTAATATTTCGACTGGCAATCAGTGACCCCAGGGCACCGTTAGACACTATTTCCTGCATTCACTCTTCTTTTAAATGCCTATCATACTTCCCATCCCCAGTGAAAACACTGCTCAGATATATAATTTAATTTACTTGTTCTAGAGTTTCATCATCAATCTATATCTTATTTTTTCTCGCATTAAAACGGAGTCCTTTTTTACACATCCCTCTTTCATTTCTATGACTAGTGATTGCAGTTGTTGTTCGGACGATGCCATAAGAACAACGATGCATAAAGCAGGCAGTTCACCACTGGATCACTCATCTTTATCCCACAGTTACTGTCTGTCACTCTTTTTAGGCATTTGTGAGAAAATAATCTGGCGGAAAGCACGCAGCCCATTTGGGATTCAAAGCAAGGTGACATACCTCCTTCCACCCACACACAAGCTTTACAGAGTTATTTTAAGTTTACTCAGAGTGGAATAATCATTAAAAACTTTGCATTGTGCGAGCGAGAGGGCTGCAAAAGCGTTTAACCCTAAATAATAAAGACAAAGTAAAGTACAAAACTTACCTCTTCTAATAATTTCAAAGAATCAATTTTATCCTGTTTCTCTTCTTCCAGCAACAATCTAAACGCTTCAACAGTTTCTTTCAACCCGGAGTTCTCCATTTTAAGCTTACTAATCTCACTATGAGCTTCGACTAAGTCATTATCAGCGTTCCCATCATCTTCTTGACTATGTTTGGCTTTGTAGTTATCAAAATCTTGCTTCAATTTGTCATAATTAAATTTACATTTTGAGTGTACTTTTTCGTAGTTTTCAATAGAAAACACTGCACTAATTTCTATTGGGTTTCCTAATTTCTCATTTTCAATTATTAGCTCTTTCTTTAGGATATGTATTTTGTCTATTAGATTTTGCAAGTATTCGCTGTCTGCCAGTTTGTCGTTATCCGTATCGCCGTGACTATCATCTATAAAAAGTACATTTGAATACATTGAATTGAATTGAATTATATCATTATCTTATACATTTGCTAGTAAATCGACTTTTAATGAACCAAGTTAGGTACTTATATGTAAATTGTTATATGCAATTATATCACATGCTTCGCTATTTCTAGCATACTAATATTGACAAAGTTTCTTTTGTGTATTGAGACCACAGCTCCACGGTGTACACGCTGGTACAGTATGATATATATATACAATTGCCTCTTCTCTATCAGGGTAGAATGCTGCGAAAGTTTTTTAACTATCAATAATATATAGTTTTGCTATTATATATTAACACAGTCCATTGATCGCGTTTGGTCAAGGCCTATAGCATATGCATAGTATTTTTTGAAATTGTTCTTACCTAGTTCGGCCTGATGTGTAGTTTTATCAAGTATTTGTGAATTAAGATTATCCTTAAGTTGTTGTATAGTGAATCTATCCTGTCGTCTCTGCAGATCGTATTCTCCGATAGTTCTAGACAGTTCTGCCAATCTTTCTTCTAGAAGAGAGACCCTTTCTTCTTGTTTAGCGCACACTTTACGAGCAGATTCTTCTGCGCGTTTAGCTTTGATTTGTTCCTAAAATAAATGAGTTTTTTATTATTGGGTCTAGGCTTCTTGTAAATTAGTCATTACTAGCTGTTTTACCCGGCTAAAATTAATTTCGTTGCGCATTATTTTGAATATCCTAGGAGATATAGCATATCATTTAATTCATTTAATTTGCTTGTGTAACAATATTTCTTCGTTTAAATGTAGTTGGTCTTGTTTAAAATATCATAGATTATGATTTATTGTCTAAAAATGAATGCCTGAATGATTGAAGAGTGTCAAAATAAACTGAATAAATGAAATGTCTGAATGATAGAAATGTCAGAATAAACTGAATAAATGAAATGTCTGAATGATAGAAATGTCAGAATAAACTGAATAAATAAAATATCTGAATGATAGAAATGTCAGAATAAATGAAATATCTGTATGATAGAAATGTCAGAATAAACTGAATAAATGAAATGTCTGAATGATAGAAATGTCAGAATAAACTGAATAAATGAAATGTCTGAATAATAGAAATGTCAGAATAAACTGAATAAATAAAATGTCTGAATGATAGAAATGTCAGAATAAACTGACTAAATGAAATGTCTGAATGATAGAAATGTCAGAATAAACTGAATAAATGAAATGTCTGAATGATAGAAATGTCAGAATAAACTGAATAAATGATAGAAATGTCAGAATAAACTGAATAAATGAAATGTCTGAATGATAGAAATGTCAGAATAAACTGAATAAATGAAATGTCTGAATGATAGAAATGTCAGAATAAATAAAATATCTGAATGATAGAAATGTCAGAATAAACTGAATGAAATGTCAGAAAAAAATATCTTCATTAAACAGTTTTTTTTTTATACTAGCACGACAAGTAACCTTGCGCCAACCTGATGGTAAGTGGTGCGCGAGGTCCATAAATGTTAGCAACTGGAATCAGACACTCATGACTGACATCAGTCCCTAACACTATAAGCCGGCTTGACTGAGCATGATGGCAATTCAAACCTGATCCCGTAACGTGTGAATACACTTTCCTGGGTTTATCGGCACGAACGGTAGATACTTCCCCGCCCCGGCAGACTGGGGAAATTACCACCATCAGTCCGCCTACCACCTATTACTTGTCTCTCAGTTTACAATATTTACTATTAAGTGACGTCACTCACGCTGACTAATGTTTTGAGGTAACGGTACCAATATTACTATAACAATAGACAACTAACCCTGTTAATATTTATATTAATAATAATACTTATCAGTATATTATTATTTTTAAAATTGATCTTTTATTATATACATACGTTTTTTTTTTCGTTTCTTTTCCACCTTACATCACTAATAAATCCTAATTTGGCCAATGAAGTATTGCAATGTGCTGTGGAAATGAATGAATAAATAAATAAATAAAGTTTTTCACCTCCCTGATGGCTACGGAATGTGTTTGCTGTAGGAGTGCCATTTTCTCATGCAGCCTGACCAGGAGGAGTGGAGTCTCGACGGCGCGGGACTCTGCCCGCTGTAACTTTCTCTGAGCCGCTAACAATTCTCCACTCAAATCTCTTACTCGCTTCTCCATTTCGTTATTTGACACTGAAATCCAAAAAACTACGTTTTAAAGACCATAGGTCGCTTATATTTTTTATTATATTATCGTATCTATTGTTTTTGTCTTTATATTTATTTTATTGTTGTTCCTATATTCATACTGGCGCCTCCGTGGTCTAGTGGTAACAAACGTTGCCGTGAACTCGGGAGGTCGTGGGTTCGATTCCCACCGGGGGCAAGTTGTACATTGTATAATTTGTCTCGGTCTGGGTGTTTATATGTATTATATGTATATATTTACAAAAAAAAAAAAATGTATAATATGTAGTTTATCAACCATCTAGTTTCCGTAACACAAGCTTACCGCTTACCACGGAAATTAGATGGCGCTGTGTGACCTGTCTGAAATATTTATTTATTTATTTATTTATTTATACTTTGCTTTTTTTAAAAAATCTTGCATGCTTTCTATTGTATCAGTCAATTCTTGTTATCGGCTTTATACTATTATTATCTTTCCTATATTTGTATTGTAGCTGTAAGTTTTCCTAAATAAATAAATAATATTTATATATATATATTTATTATATTCATCATTACAGCCCCTAGAACACAGCGTCCTAGACCTCCATTGCTGGACATGGGCCTTCCAGAACATATATCTGGAGAATTTGGCTGGCCAGACGGCTTGGCGAGGATTATTAGATCTTAAGCCAATATATATGTAAAATATTTTACATTATTTAAACAGTTAATTAGTGACATTGATTTTAAAAAATGTCATCCCATGCAAGAAACGGAAAAAAATATCATCCATTGCATGAAACGAAAAAAATATATCATCCAATGCATGAAAAAGAAAAGAACTAATAACAAAGATGTTAAAAACAAACTAAAATAATATAAAAGTACTAACAGAAAGTAATAAAATATCAATAAATACATTAACTATAGATATCTGCTAGTAGATAACTTATTTATTTATTCTTGGGAAAAATTTGGGAAAATATTTTTGAAAAAATGAGTGAAGAGAGATTAACGAACCAGATATATAATGCGAAAGTTGTGCCCTGGCAGACCAAGACTTACCTATCACGATCAAATAAATAAAACAATAACATACATCAAAACAAAAGAGCATGTATAAAGAGGTTGATGAATCTCGAAGAATCGAAAGAGGTATGTCGTGATCGTGACAAGTGGCGCTCAATTGTCTTTGTCTACTCCGCACAGGATTTGGCTTGAAGATATGTATATTTTTTAAGGTTTCTTGTATTGGATGTAATTTTTTTAAACAACATAGATTACGCGTTATTTAATGCTACCCACCTTTCTATTCGGTTTAAAAAACATATTTTTTTTACATTTTGAAAAACCAACCCTTTTTCTCCGATTTCGTCCATTTGGGGTTATGAGGTGCTTATACAAAAAACTACCTCCGTGGTCTAGTGGTCAAGTCCGTGGATTTAGACTCGGAGCAGCCGAGTTTGATTCCTGGTCGGGACACGATAATTTATTTGTAGCATTTCTCGAGTTTGGTACGCTAGAGAGATCGACGAGCTTGCCACTTGTCATGATGGGCTATAGTAAAGTTGGCTAAATGAGAATTCGCTTCTTTAAAAAGCATGGTTTCCGACCAACCAGAAAGGGATACAAAAAAAATAACAATTCAAATTATATGACACCCCTATATAACAATTTCAAACCATTAAAAACCTCAAACCATATTACAACATTATCACAATATTAAAAAAAAGAAAATATAAACACCAGGATTTCGGAGAAGGGTCGAAAATAATAGCTTCCAAGACGGCATTAACGGAATCATACAGTATTTGGTTGGGTAGGGAGAGGAGTAGAATGGTGGATGGTGAGCGTATTATCGCGCAATAAAATAAAAAAGGGAGGCCTTCTTTTCTTAAACCAGCCTATTGTCGGTCGCAAGCCCGAGACACCATACTTCTCATCTCTTACCCACACACGATGGACCCGGCACCCGCACGGTGAATCGGTGGAATGCTTAGAAATTTGTCTTCCACTGCATATACGTTAGAGTTTATCTTGCATGAATTATTTTAATGTGTAGTAACATTTTTCTAGTATATCCCTTATAATTTCCTTATTTCTCTATTTGCACCGTACTCATATTTAAATGTCCCAATGTCCCAAAGGTTAACGGGAAGAGCATTTTTATAGCATTTCCAACATTTCGTAGCAACTTCATAAACCAGCACGAAATGTCGTTTTTGTTAAATACAACTTTTTTTAGCAATGTCAAACAGTAACATCAATAACCCTCCTTTCAACACGGTACTGACATACGAAATTAGCATCAAATGTTAGAATTTTCACTAAACGAACGACTTGTTCCAAAAAAAAAAGTGGTATTTTCATGCTAACATTTCTTAAAACGAACGCGACCGTTTTTTAATAAGCCACTTTGTCAAATTTAATTTAAAGGATCCCTTGACCAGTTTCACAGCAAGAGGAAAGGATTGAGTGGAGAAGCTATTCGAGGAGAAAACGTTTTAGAATACAGGTGTTAGTTACCTTGTGTTTCCGTTGACACAGCACATTTGTCCTCCAACTTCTCCTTTGTCTTTCTCTCTGTATTCAATTTGACATGTAATTCCCTGAAAGTAATATGAAATTGTGTTAAATCCTGAGTAAAATCATTACAACCCCTAGAAAACAGACTAGACATCCAAAGCTGGCGAGGTCGCAACCCCAAGACACCATTCTTCTCATCTCTTGTAACGATTGTATTACATGCGGCCAAGGAATAAATATTGTTGGCTGCAATGGACATCCTTTGCCTTGTATTTATTTAAGACGCCACCTGTCAAAATAGATTTTGTTTGACATTCAGCCCCCTTTTCGAAAACAGTCTTCAAGAGTTCTTCGCGCCATTTTGCGTGGACATGTCAAGTGCAAGTTTTTGTTTTGTAAATGAATTTGCTGTGGATATTATTGGTCAAAAGTGGTGTTGTTTTGTTTAATAATGTAGTGGTAACAAACGTTGCCGTGAACTCGGGAGGTCGTGGGTTCGATTCCCACCGGGGGCAAGTTGTACATTGTATAATTTGTCTCGGTCTGGGTGTTTATATGTATAATATGTATATATTTACAAAAAAAAAAGTATAATATGTAGTTTATCAACCATCTAGTTTCCGTAACACAAGCCTCGTAGCATACCACGAAATTAGATGGCGCTGTGTGACCTGTCTGGAAATATTTATTTATTATTATTATTTATTATTATAATGTGAATAATTATGGAAAACGATAAATTGGACTTTAAATATAGGGCACAAGTTTATTTTTTGCGGTTTTCCCGCGCTGTCAACTCCCTTATTTTACCCGACGTGTTTGAGCTATGGTGCCGCGAGTGACTCCAAGAAAAGCATCAAATTCTGCAGCATCTGGAATTTGATGATGACCTCATTAACTCATTAAAAAGAAAGATATATTACGTGAGACTTGGCTGTATGGGCTAGACCCTCCCCTATCATCTCGAGCTTGGGGTTCTATGTCTGGACTTTAGAGCTGGGAGAAGATAACCCCACTGCCCAGGATCCCCGTGACGCCTTGTTGTCCGCTTAGAATCGGCAGCGCTCTCCGGGTCCCCATCTTCAGGCTCTCCGAGGGAAGGTACCCCTACGTACGGTCAACGGATGCATAAAGTGATAGGGCTAAGTTTTTGCTAACGACCCTCCCTTATATAAATGTAGATTCTCTTGCTCTGTTAACTTCACTTTACTTAATATATTAACTACCTTTGCTTAAATTCCTTTGTTTTATTTAATGTCCCGCTTAACGTGACACTCTTACCCACACACAATTGGCCCAACACCCACAAGGTAAATCCATGGAATGCTTAGAATTTTGTCTTCTAGCATTGTTTCTGTTGGGTGGTCAGGTCAGCATGTGAAGCGGTCGGTACCGGTTTCCCTTATACCAACTTGTGTAAGTGTTAATAAATTGTCATTAAACAAAATGACATCAGACCATCGCCTACCCGTCTGGCCAGCGTGGCGAGTGTAGGCCAAATTCTCCAGATATATGTTTTGGAAGGCCCATCTCCAACAGTGTAGGGCTAAGTTGTGTGTTTTAGAGGCTGTAATGAACTCGCTAAAATAATAAATTAAACAAATCGGTCATGCACCCACAATCCCTGCTCACTCCTCCTAAAGGTTAGCTGTTGGATGTTTTTAGACATTAAGCTCGCCTATGTACTGTATAATGTTTAATTTTCTGTGCAATAAAAAATTTATCTATCTATCTAGCAAGTAAATATTGTAAGATTTCCCCGCCACCCAGCGGAGACTCCCTGCTAGAGCAGCGGAGGTCTAGTCCTTTGTGTTCTAGGGGCTGTGGTAATGATATATATATGAGCAAAAAGGCGTGGTGGTGGCTCGGTTGTAAGAATGCTGTCTTTAAATCCTACAAAGGTCGGTTCAAACCCACCCGGCATGTACCAATGAGAAATACACTTTTCTTACATACATTTGTCATAGATTTACAACACCACTGTTCCCGTGCTTTGGAGAGCACGTTATGCCGTCGGTCTCAGTTCCACTAATACCAACTTGTGGAATCGTTAATAAATAGTCATAAAAAATTGGCATAATACCCTCGCCAAGCCGTCTGGCCAGCGTGGCGAGTGTAGGCCAAATTCTCCAGATATATGTTCTGGAAGGCCCATGTCCAGCAGTGGAGGTCCTAGGGGCTGTAATGTAATGAGCAAAATATAAATGTAACTTATCCAAATATTCCTGTAAGCCCCAAAGGTCAATAAATAAACATTTTACAAGATATAAAAATCTTACTTGAGCATAACTCCATGATCCAACCTCTCCTTTTCTCTCTCTTGTATTTCGTAACCAACTTTGGCTTTCAAATTGTTTATTTCCGCTTGATGTTGTACAATCATGGAATTAGATTCTTCTTTTAATGAAGCTATAATTTTTTCATACTGTGGAAGTGAAAAAAATATATTAACACTAATCAAAACGTTTAAACCTACTTAATAAATAAAAATACAACTAAAATCTAAAATAAATAAAAACAAAATAATAATTATTATAAATAAAAAACGTGCTCCAAATTTATATTTTATTTATATTACATTTATATTTTTATTTTTATAATTGTGTCTGTTTTAGCTTATAGTGTGACAATCCCTATCTACAGCAGCAATGTTAAGCGTTATTCTGTATTTATAATTTTGATATTTTTATTATTTTATTGTTTCTCTTTCAGAATACGTCAGAATACGCATGAGAGTAGGGTTAATGCAGTAGAAATGCGGTCGTTGCGGCGGATATGTGGCGTCACTTTGGCGGACCGCATACGTAACGTCGAAATACGGAAAAGGGTTGGTATGAAGGAAAGCATAGGGACAAAAATAAGGAAAGGCATGCTACGATGGTTCGGGCATGTTGAAAGGATGAGCGATGAAAGATTGACGAACCAGATATATAATGCGAAAGTTGTGGGTAAAAGAGGCCCTGGCAGACCGAGACTCACATATCACGATCAAATAAATAAAACACTGACTGAAGGTGCATTAAAAAGTCTTCGTAACCAAAGGGCATGTATGAAGAGGTTAATGAATGTCGACGAAGCGAAAGAAGTATGTCGTGATCGTGTCAAATGGCGCTCAATTGTCTCTGCCTACCCCGCAAGGGATCTGGCGTGAAGATATGTATGTTCTCTTTCCAAATGATGGTTATCATGTACTGCTCCAGATTCACCAATATGTACTATAAAATGATATTGTTTTATATCAATATTGTAAAAATTTACGTATATAAGTGCAGAATACATCTCTTTTTGTCCTATGCCTATTTGCAAAATAAACTAATTGAATTGAATTGTTTGACCTCGCCCGTAAGTTGCCTGTGTGTCAATCTATATGTATGTGTGTTTATTTAGTTAGTCTTGTTTAAAGTTTTTTTATATAAATATCACCATGGCAAGCTTACAATATTAGTTTTACTTGAAAGAAAAAAATGACATTTGTCATAATTGCAAATGTCACATACTTACAACGAGAACAACAAATAGGTGGTAGGCGGACTGATGGTGGTAAACCATCAAAAATTACTATTAACCATCAGAATATATTGTAAGTTCGCAATGGTCAGACAAGCTCCTTCCATTCACATCTTAAAAAAACTACTTAATACTTTCTTTTTAAACAAGCAGAAGAAAGAAGACAAGAAGACAAATTTCTAAGCATTCCATGGATTCACCGTGCGGGTGCCGGGTCCATCGTGTGTGGGTAAGAGATGAGAAGAATGGTGTCTCGGGCTTGCGACCGACAATTGGCTGGTTTAAGAAAAGGAGGCCTCCTTTTTTTCTATTTCGCGATAATACGCTCACCATCCACCATTCTACTTCTCTCCCTACCCAACCAAATACTGTATGATTCCGTTAGTGCCGTCTTGGAAGCTCGCTCCATAAATGTATTGACGGCAGACCTGCTTATATATAATATGACCGCCTCCGTGGTCTAGTGGTAACAAACGTTGCCGTGAACTAGGGAGGTCGTGAGTTCGATTCCCACCGAGGGCAAGTTGTACATTGTATAATTTGTCTCGGTCTGGGTGTTTATATGTATAATATGTATATATTTACAAAAAATAAAAAAAGTATAATATGTAGTTTATCAACCATCTAGTTTTCGTAACACAAGCCTCCATGCCATGGAAACTAGATGGCGCTGTGTGACCTGTCTGGAAATATTTATTTATTTATTATTATTTATATTTTAACTCCACAAATTTCTACTTCCTAATAATATATTATCTTCAATCTTCATATATGTATATCTACTATAATAAGTATACATTGATGAGTATTTATGTAATCTATGTTGGACATACTATTTATGTAGGTAGTTTATTGGTTAGAATTGCACCGCACATATGTATACTGTCTCACTCTCCCAAAGGTTAGCTGGTAGAAAAAGCCGAAAAGGCTTTAAGTTCGCCTTTGTACATAAAAGTAAAGTACAATAAAGTATTTAATAATAATAATGGTGATATTTATATAAAAATAACACCACTTAAAACAAGACTTATTGATAATTACAACATTGTAGTTCAATAACTGCACATGCTACAGAAATGCTAACCAGATAAAAATATAAAGCGAAAAATGTATTAAAAATTGATTTTGGTCATGCTGTCACTTAGTGAGTTTTCAATCTACAGGGATAACTTGCCTTTTCTCTGGTCAACTTTTTATCATTTTGAAATGCTTCTTCCATACGCGACTTTTCAGCAGTTAAGGTGGATAATGATAGTGTGAGAGCAGCCAATGAATTTCCTGAAAAGTCAATAAAAACAATATAAATTACATTATGATGTTAAGTTTTTCATACATTTTGCTCGCACATTTCAACATTTTTAAGTCTAACAGCCAGTTGAAGAAAGGGTTATTATTATTTGACTTGTTTAACGTATGCCTATGAGGCATGTTATTGGCTGAAATAACCAAAGTGACAATTTAACTGCCAATCACGTGGCGTATGTCAAAATAATGATCATATATAATTTTTATCATTCTTTCTGCAACTGACTGGTACTCTTGAGTAATGTAGTCAATCAGGTTTCCAGTAAGCAAGATGATATATTTTAGACATATTTTTCAAGTTTCTGACTAAAATTTGGTATATGAAAAGGAAGGGAGGAGACAAATTTCTAAACATTCCATGGATTCCGTGCGGGTGCAGGTGCGGACCCGTCCATTACGTGTGGGAAACAGATGAGAAGAATGGTGTCCTGGGATTGCGACCGACAATAGGCTGGTTTACAAAGGTCTCCTTTTTTATTTTATTACGCAACAAGACGCTCACAATGGAAATATGTTAACAATGACAGTAATTATATTTCCTAGAAAGAAGAATATACATTTCTTAAAAATACACTCAAACTTGAAAACGTTAAACCGTTTTAAGCCAAATCTATGAATTCATTCATTGTGTGTTAGCATTTATAATAATATTAATAATAATCGTTTATTTCCAATAAAATCCTATGTACATGTTTTTCTATTGGAGACCCACACTAAGATGGCCGGTATTGTGGGGTCTCAATTACACTAAATCTAAAATTTACATAAATTCAAATTAAAAATTAAAATCAAATTCTAAATATGATAAATCCATTGATGAAATTTAAAGGCTATATATACGAGTATAATATAAAGAATAACTATAGTAAATAAATAAATAATTAGTCAAATTAAATCCTAAGAATGTAAATTATGAAAGACGGTAGGTATGCACTTGATAAAGATTAGATTTATTTTGTGATTTCAAATATATTCTCAGTTTCTAAATATTTCATTAGGTAATAGTAAAGAATATTTTAAAGTCTTATATTTGTAGTTAAGTTAATGTCCAATATTTTATTAATAAATAAAAACAAGGTTTTGGTTAGACTGGACATAACTGTAACAGTATATTTATTTAACCGGGCATTAACTGCAATTTTTTAAATTAATTTCTTCTGCACGTTTCTAAAGCCTACCTTCGAAAGATCCAAGGAAGATTTGTATTAGAGCAAAGAGTAATTAAATTTATTTACAACCTACCTTCTTCGGTTTCATTATTAGATTTATTAATAGCATTTAAACTAAGTTCAAGTGCTTCCTTTTCCTTGGCTAAACCTTTATAAGCTGCTACTACATCTGTAAACATAAATGTTTAATAAGATTTTGTGTAGCTAAAGGTGTGGTGGTGGCTCGGTTGTCTTATGTGTTCCTTAAATCCTACAAAGGTTGGTTCAAACCCACCAATGAGAAATACACTTTTCTTAAGTCATAGATTTACAACACCACAGTTCCCGTGCCTCGGAGAGCACGTTAAGCTGTCGTCCTGGTTCCACTAATACCAACTTATGGAATTGTTAATAAATTGTCATAAAAATTGACATCAAATTCTCGCCAAGCCGTCTGGCCAGCGTGGCGGGTGTAGGCCGAATTCATATATGTTCTGGAAGACCCATCTCCAGCAGTGGAGGTCTAGGATGCTGTGTTCCAAGGGCTGTAATGATGATGATGATGATATAATGTGGTGTTGGTGGAGAATGTTTCACATATTGTAGACGGAGATTTCAACAAGTCCATCCTGGAAGAAATAATAAAGCAAGAACTTTTATTAACTATACAATCTCATGCATACTCACTTTCTTCAGACACATGTTATGGTGTGGAGCTGCATTCATCAAGCGCCTCATAGTTAGGTGGAAAGTCGATGGAAGAGGATGTATGGTATGAGGTCAACTGACAAAGTCAAGCCAAATGAAACATTCCCTACATGAAGATGCACTTAGAAAGAAGAAATCTTATGAACAGAGCCTTAGATATTTAAAGCTGACAAGTCTCAGAGATCGCAGAATGAGTGAAGATGTAATTGAGACATTTAAAAAATCTAACAGGCAGGCATAACTGCCATCACCTATCCAAAAGGTTTAACACAATGATATTTCCCCATTGTGATAACGGAATAAAATTGATGAGATAATCCAGCAATACAAATGTGAAATAGAACTTCATGAATAAGAGTTGTAAATACCAGAAGACATATTGCGTACTGTAAACACTTTTAAAAACAAACTGGATAAGTGGCTAGTGACAATAGACATAGACTATGGTGATAACTGACAATTGTATGAACTTTACACCAGTGCTTGAGATAGACATATCAGCAATGCACTATGAGCCTATTAATCAATAATAATATTAATAAATAATAAAAAGAAAGCTGCAATCTGTAAGAGTAATAACAACATGTTAGGCATGCCACTAATGCTAAGCCACAACGAGTGTAACAACTAAGAGAATAGCTATAACAAGAGCAATAGTTGAGTTGATAAGTGCTGTATTTCAAAGGTTGCAGATCCAAACCCTGGCATGGAAATACACTTTACATACATTTGCCATAGATGAACTAATCCAACTTGTAATTATTTAAAAAAATACATCAACCTTTTAATGTGATATATTCTGGAAAGCCCATTTCCTGCAGTAAATCAAATCAACTCAAATAATCTTTATTTTCATATATAAGTTTCAATCAGGAGCCTGAACAAGGGTCTCTGGGACGCCTGGATCTCTGGACATCCTGCACTTCCGGACACAAACAATATTGCAAAACATTAGGCGCTTGCAAGTAAGACTATGAACCAATTATTTGAATACTTAATAATATAAAGGTCTAGAACTTTGTGTGTAAGGGTATGCAGTGATGATAACAGCTAAAACAATGATTAACTTGCTTAATTAAAACTAGATTTCATCACCTTAGGTTTCGTAATAAAAAAAGAGTAAAAAAATTAATTTTTGCTAATATATTTATAGTTTCACAAATAACATACCTCGCAGACGGTTCTCGTAGCGTTTTATTTGATCAGATTGTGTCGTAATTGTTGAAATTAATTCTTGTTTTGATAATGATTCCATATTGTTCCTTATATGCTCAGTTTCCTACCAAATCTAGCAAAATAAAAGTATGGAATGTTATTTTTTAGAAAAACGGTTTTTACAAATAATAAATCATGTTTATTGAGTTTTCTACACGTAAAACGTAGTACATGTCTATATAATCTGTGCGTAAAACTTTAATAAAGTTTAGATATTTTTTAACTTTACAAAGAACTGACGTCGACTGACAGCTGATTTTGACACATGACTGGCGCGTATTCCTATAACTCGCAAATTCTACACTGAAATCATAAAATTTTGTACATTAAATGTTTTTTTATGAATTTAGCTTAGGAAGCTTCTAATAAACACGCAATGTATGACGCTTATTCTGTCACAAGGCGGGCTATAAGAACAACTGTTTGAGCGTTCCTTTACAAGCTAAAATTTACAAAAAAAATAATATTATATTAAAATAAAATTAAAATAATGAAAACATAAAACAAAAAAAAAACTAATTTAAATATAAATCGTATCCGCGCGGCATGGTGGCAAGAACTTATTCTAAGGGCTGGTCATTATCTATGGGGGAGTCTTTGCCTTCTTTTCTTATCATAGTATCAGTATAGTATCATCATCACGACCGTTTCCCTTTCGGGGTGGTCAGAAACCACGCTTATAAGTAAGCGGATTCACATTTAGCCAACTTTACTATATGCCAATCATGACAAGTGGCAAGCTCGTCGATGTTCTTTTCTTATCATCTCAGTCATAATTCATCGGGAGAACGAATAAATATAAAAAAATGCTGTAATATTTTTCCCGAATACTTTAAATTATTTTATAGCTACGCAACAATGAAATATACCTATACTTCATGACGATCCAAAGCGATATGTAGGTACGTGTTTGACTTGTCTCTTTAAGCGCTT
The DNA here is from genome assembly GCA_910589645.1 of Tinea semifulvella. Lineage (NCBI taxonomy): Eukaryota > Metazoa > Arthropoda > Insecta > Lepidoptera > Tineidae > Tinea > Tinea semifulvella. The sequence continues at coordinate 2,527,823 of OU342611.1, read as the reverse complement.
CTTTTTACTTTATTTCGCTTTTTCTACTTGGCGTTTTGCTATTGTCATTATTCTAACGGTGGCTTTTATACAAATTAAGCAAAATTCGGTAAAAAAAAAAACTGAACGCTTTACTTTGCTTTCAAGTCAAACACGAAGAAAGAAGAAAGGTATTTTAATGTATTTTTTCTACTACCATAGCAGATATGATATAGTCAATGTTAAGTATAAACCTATGATATATAAAAATGCATGCGCCATGTGTGCTCTCAGGCTGGTGCAATAAAATCCACATAACAGGTATAATTATAAATCAGTAAGATCCCGTGGTCATTCACACCCCAGATTATAATCTTCATACTATTATTTCCCCTACCCTACCCATGTTATTAGTTTATAGCAGTTTATAAGTATATTTTTTTATTATGCAGGCTACCTTAACCTTTAAAATGATTGTGGACGCTTTCCTAAGCCAAATTCATAAGATTCACGACTCTCGAACATCGATCGCGAACCTACAGGATAACACGCAAAAATAAGCAATCCTCCATTTTGAATCTAAACTACGGACTTGAATGTTCGAGTGTTAGCAACTTTTATAGAATAATAACTTATTTTGATTGATTGATTTGATTATGCTACAAAATTTACTACCAAAACTAAAAAAAAAAAAAAAATCACAACCTTTAAATAAAAATAAATCGTGTTAATTTGGTATAATTTTTTAATAATTTCAATTATAAAAAATATCTATACATGACCATAATCTTGCAGTGGCTTAAAACTAAAGCTTTTTAGATAAGCTGGTTTATGTCTCTCTTTGCTGGAGTCATAATGATAAATGGCAAGAGGTGTTTCAAGTTAGATCGATAGAACATTATATACGGCTTTTGCTTGCATCCCTGTTTCTCGCACAATCCAATATTTTCAACGATTTTTAAAATCTAAGTCAGAGGTGCATAAAAAAATTACTATCTGTAAATGAAATGAATAAATTTAATCCCAGGCTAAAATGTACTCTCAACTTTCTAGGAATTAAAATAAAGGGACAATTTGGTTTGCTTTATTTATAGACAAACAGGAGTCTTCATCAGGCTAAAAATATATATTTGGCATAATATCTATGTATATATGCGTTTATTTATAAGTATATGTGTAATCTATGTAAGTGTAAGTATCTAGTAGTATGTAGTGTGTGTAGTATAGTAGATATTGTTAAACTTGATATCGGCACTACCTACCCTTAATCTCACACTCTCCTAAAGGTTGGATATTAGAAAATGCCTTGTAGGCCTTTGTACACTTATTTTGTGCAATAAATTTAATAATACTTTTATATACCTACTTAATATTAGACATAGAAAAGTAAAGTATCATGACGACCGTATCCCTTACAGGGTGGTCAGAAACTACGCTTTTATAACGAGCGAGTTTAAATTAAGCCTACATTACTATAGGCCCATCATGACAAGTGGTGTACTCGTCGATGTCTCTAGTGTACCAAACTCGAGAAATATTACAGATAAACTATTGTGTAACCAGGAATCGAACTCGACTTAACCGCTAGACCACGGAGGCAGAAAAATTTAGTAAACATTTACAACGATTATCGTCTATTTTACTAAAACAAATATATGAGAGAAGACAATTTTTTAAGCATTCCATGGATTCACCGTGCCGGGTCCATCGTGTGTGGGTAAGAGATGAGAAGAATGGTGTCTCGGGCTTGCGACCGACAATAGGCTGGTTTAAGAAAAGGAGGCCTCCTTTTTTATTTTAATATGTCTCCAAAATTTCCGTAATTTTATTTCCTAGTAAGTTGATAGACTACATTTTTTTAAATTAGCTCAGACTTGAAAAATCTTTTATAATCAATAACAGCGAGCGAGACAAAAGCGCAAAACCCTCTTTCAGTATAATTATTTAAGCAAATATTTTTTATGAAAATCAACGAGTTAATAAAATCTATTAAAGTTTATCACGGCTCTATCCCTTTCGGGGAGGTCAGAAACCACGCTTTATTAAAAAAAAGTGGATTCACATTTAGCCAACTTTACTATTAGGCTCATCATGACAAATGGTAAGCTAGTCGATCTCTCTAGCGTCTCGAGAAATACGACAAATGAATTTTTGATCACCAGGAATCGATATTACCTCCGCGTATAAATGCACGGACTTAACCGCTAGACCATAAAGCTTATTAAAAATATCCTCACGTAAAATTTATTTTGGACCGAAACGTTGGTCTACAATCTATGTAACTATGTTTATTTTTGGCTAAATACTTATAACACTAGGAGGTACCGGGTTCGATTCCTGGTTGGGACACAAAAATATTTATTAATGTATATAAAAACATTTAATTAATATTTAATTTATTTGTGATATTTCTCGAGTTTGGTACGCTGAGACATCGACGTGCTTGCCACTTGTCATGATTGGCCTATAGTAAAGTTGGCTAAATGTGAATCCGCTTATTTATAAGCGTGGTTTCTGACCACCCCGAAAGGCAAACGGTCGTGATGATACTATACTATACTATACTTATAACACTGATAAGATTAAGTAAAGAGAAAAACTAATACTGTGGAATCAAAAAATACAAAGCTGATTGCACCAAAACGTAGTATCTATGATTGTAGCGATTAAAGTTAAAAATGGCGTCGATTGTGCTGCTGATTTTAAAAATAAAACTAATACAGCCGACGCCATTTTTAACTTAATTCGTAGATTTTGGTGCAAGTATATTTTTTTATACAATATCACATCCCCAAGAGGTCATTGAACTGTCGAAATCAGCAAGCGTAACCGCTAGGCCACGGGGGCAGTATAGTACGCAGTAATTTTTACCAAATGTTTTGCTTTAAGGCACGCAACTTAATTCTCACACAGCCCTCAGTATATTCAACCCTAATTTCTAACATTGGTTGTTAGGGGTGTATGTGCTGGGGTCAGTGGCTTCTCCCGAGGCGAAACTAGATGCGCGCGCACGCTTTTCCCGAGTCACGCCGAATCGCTATTGAGTAATATAACAGGGGATAGGGAAATGTAGCCGCGAGACACCCCATTTTGTCTTCTTGAATAAATTCGCCGGCGATATTGGCCATTGTATACTTTAGTTTTTTAAAATTAATATTCAAACTCGGCTCTTGCTATGCCCAGGGAGCTTTATGCATATTAATGTAGACAAAATTCAAAATTAAGTTGTCACTTTTCTGTCTAAAGAGTACCATCTTCACGACCGTTTCCCTTTCGGGGTGGTCAGATACCACGCTTATAAATAACGGATTCACATTTAGCCAACTTTACTATAGGCCAATCATGACAAGTGGCAAGCACGTCTGTCTCCAAGCGTACCAAACTCGAGAAATATCACAAATAATTTAAATATTAATTAAATGTATTTATTTACATTAATAAATATTTTTGTGTCCCGACCAGGAATCGAACACGGTACCTCCCGAGTTTAAACCCACGGACTTAACGGAGGCAGCTTTCTGTGTAATTGTATAAAATCGACTATTGGACACCACTTGCGAATACTTACCGAATATCTTATGAATTGAAAATAAATAGGGAACTGCATTTAAACAATAAGCTATGAAAATAAATAAAGGTAGATTCAACAGTTCGAATGCACTATCTCGAATACTTACCGAATATTTTATGAATTGAAAACAGATACAGAAACTGCATTTGAACAATAAGCTATTAAAATAATAGAAAATAAATAAATAAAGCTAGATTTAACAGTTCGAATGCACTATCTGGCCTGTCATAGATCTAGGAAAAGAAATAAAACATAAAAGTTATTATTGCTAATTTATTAGCCTATGATATTTTATCTTTGCTACATCAGATTACATTCGTTGACATTATTTTGAAAAATGAGCTGTAAGCTAAATATTTAATAATAATTTTACAGTCACCAGCAAAATCTTTGTACTCTGTCTTAAAATACTAACTACTGCCTAGGCCACACCCTTAATTACCCAAACCTGCCCAAACATAATAAACGAAAAAATAAGAAAAATAGGCTACTTGACAATTTTTTAAAATGTGTTTTAAATTGTTTATATTTACTTACGGATTCCTGGAAAAATACTTGAGATTTTAAATATCGTGTATGGAAACCCTACAGTTGCAAATGGCTAACGAATGACGTCACGTAATAGTAAATAACCAACAAATTTACGATACTAAAACAACTATTTTCTTTTATAAAAGTAGTTTTCAACTATTTTTTTCTTTTACTTTCTGCTAAAATACTCAGATAAAACAGTGGCAGTTTACAATATTTACTATTAAGTGACGTCATTTAAGCTGAGGTAACGTTCCAATATCTCTAAAATTATTTATTTATTTTATTAAGACATAAATGATTTCGTTAATTAAAACAAAAAACAGTGTGATTTGATAAAATAAAACAAAAAAACACACTTTTTTACAATAGTCAACCACCCTACTGGTTAGGATTAACTAATACAAAATGTTAGTAAAATTAATAGGAATTATTCTAACAAAAAAATTCAAAATTATCTTAACCAACACAAAAAATACATTGAAGAAAATCATAAAAAACAAAATGATGGGAAACGGGCCAGGTGTGTGTACAAATCTTTTACTTCTGCAATGCTCTTCGCACGTTGAAATGACAACACAACACAAATAAGTCTATGTGATAACTTTGTAAGTACCTCAACTCAGGACGAGGCACGGAATTATTACTGACTAGCTTCCAGTGCACTATATATTGTAAACTTATCGAGTGCGCTTTGTGGTACAATAAATAAATAGCTCATATTTCATACAATGTTTGTCACCATACCTCACTGGTAATCGGCATTCTTCGAGCTCTGAATCAAAATGTAGGACAAACCACCAAGGGTACCGTCGTTAAAAAGTTTGAGAACCGCTGAACTACGCCAATGAAATAATTTTATGATTGATACACACATACTACTTTTTTATGATTGATACATAAATACCAGAAAGGTATGCAAACCGCATTTTATAGGAAACACACTTATTGTTGACGGAGTACGAATCTCAGAGACAAAACAATTTTGTTAAATACTTGTTAAAATTGTTGTTTTTCGTCTATTGTTTATTCAAAAATAAGCGAACCTGGACCAATCAGTTTTGCGGTCATGTTATTTATACGTAATTCGGGCATAATAGTAAGCCTTATTATAAAATCTGGTGGGCGATTCTCAAACAATAGATTTAATGTCGAGTGACATCTCTATTTAAAACATCACTAAAATGGTTTCACTCGTTATTCGAATTTATCTTTAATAAATATTGAATCGTTAGAATCAGTGTTATTTGGTGGTTTCGGGTGTAACTACTGTAGTATCATTTTTTCATTTAACATCGAAAAATTTCGTAGACTTTCTGAAACTACAATGTCACTAGGCACACTGTATTACATTACATGTTACATTACTGTACTATATTAAAGTAATTCTTATTACCTTTTAACTTTGGACCCAAAAGTTGCCGTATTTAGCGATTATTATTTTTCTATTATTTATTAAAAATGATCGAATCTGGAACAAGGAGTGCCTGTACATTTTCTGATTTTATTAAATTTGGGAACCACTGATTTATTTGTTTACATTTTGTCTCAGGTCTCGATGAATACCGTATACTCGTACGTAACACAGTAACTAAAGTACACACTTAATTAAAATTATACTTTAATGTTGCGCAAACAAACTGCTGACTAGTTTTCGTAGTTAAAATAAATTACTAATATTAAATCTTAATATTATTAGCCTAAACAGTACAAAAAATATGTTAAATAAAATGCATGTAACTTGTTGAGATTTTTAAGTAAACGTATCATATGATATGCATACTATCATATGCTACTGGCAGAGAGAAGGAGCTGTATCTACATTAAATAATTAAGTAATAAGAATGTTGGATATTAACTAGGTAATAAATATAGTAAAGAATCATAAATTTATGTTTGGTTATCGGTGAAATTTAACTACATAGAGCCTTAAGCTTCAAGGCGAAGATGTATTCAATTACTTTAAAAAAAGTTATTAATCTTCACAAAATTTATTTTCAAATTATGGCTTCATTTTTGTAGCCACATATGGCTCGCATACCAATCATAAATTTATGAATAAAGAATATAAAGTTACTAAATACTAAAATATTGAGTAGAGATATAAATACAGAACTAATTAAATCTACGTTACAATACATTGAATAACATCAAATTAATTCTATAAAATATAAGACTTCTACCACAGGGTTCCCTATGCCGACATTTTGAGACAAGAACATATCAAATCTAAAAAAATATTAAAAATCAATCCATTATTAATTCTCAATTATACTTAAGTAGAGTTAAAGTAATAAATAATTATATGGATTGTGTTATTTATTAATATATTTTTAGCGGATAAACTTGGTCAAGGGCCCCGTTAAATAAAATAGAAGTAGGTATTAAAATTTTAGATAGTAATGATTAAATACGTACAACAATAATGAATTGTCATTATTAAATAGAGAGACATAATTAATTTATTTTGCGATGTAAAAAATCTTGTGTTTAATGTGCGTAAACAGTTTACAATACAATTAGCATATTTTACTAAATCTTCGAAGTATTAAAGTATAAATTTTAACAACTAACTTATTAATTAATGAAGTACAATTATAAAACTTGGGTACGATGGTAATATTTAAAAGATAGTGATTCCAAAATTCAAAATTTGAATTAATTATATAATATTATTATCTATGTTTTTGTAAAAACGCAATAAGTACTAATTTAATGAGGTATTTTTATTAAGTGCAAGTAATGAACAATAAGCTACAATATTATAAAACCCTGGTGGAAAAACTCAATGCAAAGGGTAAGGTTATAAAAAAACGACTCTCTCGAGTGAGATTTATAGATAAAACAGGGTAACCGAGAGTGCAGAACATCTGCCAACTTTTTACTTTAGAGTTGACGATTAATGGTCTATTTAACCGAAGCTTTAAAAAGATCATGAAAAATAAAATTTATAATCAATTACCGGCCATAAGCTTCAAAAAATGAAATCATACACATTCAACAATTCTACGAAACAGCGACGTGTAAAACATAGGTAACACCTAAATCCTTAAAAAATTATTTGAAAATGTTTTTTTGTCTGGAATTATTCTTAAATCTACCACTGTCCTAACCACTGAACGATGTGACTTATACATTATTTCATTACAACTTTGAGTCTTGGAGATTCATTCGTTTTTAAACATTCATCACCATTGTATAATATTATTGCTTTCATTATCATAATTAATAAAACTAAGTACTTAGTCGTGAAAATGAATACTTTACGTCAATGCTTTTGGCAGTTGTGGTCAAAAATTAATCACTAATTCGATTCCACCATTTAGTAGAGGCCTGTGTCTGTCTTTCTTAGGGTTTAGAGTTTAAAATATCGAACCCTTATAGTATTAGTACTGGTAGTACTAAATATTTCCAAAACTACCCACAGTTCCGATAACTTTTTATTTACTCTGACAAAGTCATCATATTAAGCTTTATAGCATAGCATACCTACATAGTCGTGTTACAACCCTGCAAACATGTTTTGAATGTGCGCGGACAGACACTTAAGTCTTACAAACAATAATATATGTTCAGTCAGCGCAAAAGTCTTGCGAGACTCTTGCGCAAGACCAAGAACAGGACCGAGACCAGACTTGGGTAGTCTTCGTCTTGCTTTGGGCAACACTAATCTGGGGGGCAATTCTCAAATAATTAAGATAATGTCAAGTGACATCTCTACTAAAAAATTTTATTTTTCGATAATCATCGAATAGGACATTGTGAGAATAGCATTTGCCTGTAGTTTTAAATGCAAGTTTCGGTTGCAACTGCTGTAGTAACATTTAACATCGAAAAATGCCGTAAACTTTTCGTAAATTCAATGTCACGTAGGACATACTGTAGAATTACAAATACGATCGCACTAAAGTATTTCTAACTACGTTAATATAAGTGTAAAAAGGTTTTGCATCCCTCTCACTCGCACAATCCGATATTTTTAGCGATTTTTCAAGTCTTGAGTGTACTTTTAAGAAATATAGTCTATCAACTTTACTTTCTTCAGAAACAGAACAGTAATAGCTAAATCTATTCCAATTTTTTTTCTCTTATGTTTTATGTAACATTTATATTTACATATTACTGTGTAGACACATTAGCCCCATCACACATCCAGGCGACCTCGTCAAGCGCTCCCAAGTGCGGCGGTTTATGCTGAGAACCTCAAGCTGCGCAAATACCAACCTCAGTACAGGTTACGAATTTGCACCGTTTGGGGTTAAGACGATGGGCCCATGGGGACACTCAGCCAAGCGTCTGGCCAAGGAGTTATCCAAACGGCCAACGGAAAAGTCTGGAGACAGGAAAGCTGGCAATTATTTCTGCTAACGTATTAGCTTAGCTATACAGCAGGAAATGTTGCCAGTCTTCTTGGAACTACCACTGAAGGGTCGTCTCTAGAGGACATTTTTTACTTATAGTTTATTTTTTATTAGGTTTAGTTTATATTTATTTTAATTTTAACTTTTAAGTAGTGTTAATTATTTATACTTTTTAGTCCAATAAATGTAATATAGAATTGACTGGGTCATCAAATATATATAGGTATATGTGTATATATGTAAATCTTGTATGTAATATTATTATGTAAGTGTATAATATAAAATAAAATTGCACACATGCTTAACTTTCCACACTCCCAAAGGTTGGTTGTCAGAAAATGCTCAATCATTAAGCCCACCTATGTACATTTTTAGTGCAATAAAGTAGTTTAAATAAATAAATATATTTCTAGTAAATAAAACTAAATACATTTCGGACATATTCTCACTATATCCATAATTTTAGACAACAGAAAAATTGGTTAATGATTTTCCCCTATTTAAATTAAAGACAATAGGTATATGAATAATATATCTCAAAAGTGTCTGTAATTAAGTTGACAGACTACATTCAAAATAGACTCTGAAAACACATAATTTAGACCCAAAAGTTACCGCAAAATATAGTAGCATTAATTGATCTGCAGTGAATGCAAACTAGGGCGCAAAATTTGACGGAGACTAGCAAAAACGTTGGCGTAAAGTACATATGTATTATACAACAATTAATATCATTATAGATTTTTAATCTATTAATTTTTGATATAAAATGGAGTGGCTAAGGACCGCTAGAATGTATAACCTATTATTGAAATACTTGTGCATAATTGTCCACTTTATTACATTATAGCTACTGTATATTTGGTGTCTCTTGTATATATATTATAATCTTGGATTATCGTACATTTACCTAGTTAATAAAGTTGCATTTTAAAAAAACATAGAAACTGACAGGAGCATTAATGTTGCCATGTTAATTGTAAAAGTAAACGTGAGCAACAAAAGTGCATTAAATCCTGCCAGGGGAAAACGGGGGAACACACCCAACATAACTAACCCCTTGAAACTTTCGCAAACACGTGCTGTTTGTCAGGTGTGTTTAAATTTATATTTTATTGATTGAGCTCACTAGAGTAGAATTTAAAAAATATATATATAGTAAAGTATAATCACGACCGTGTCAAAAACCACGCTTTTGTAAGGACATTTAGCCAACTTTACTATATAGGTCCATCATACGTGGCAAGCTCGTCGATGTCTCTAGCGTGCCAGACTCGAAAAATATCACAAATAAATTAAATATATATATTTTGTGTTCTCGACTTGAAATCGAACCCAACACCTCCGCGTATCTACTGCCTTAATCGCTAGACCACGGAGACTTTTTTTCATGCATTTCATCGAACGATCACCCGATGGAGTCCAGTTAAGTGAGTCTTGTCACTCATTTTAGTCACTACAAGGACAATGCCATATTTTTCCCCAGCCGGCCATTAATATACACAAAATATCACGGAAAGTTTTATTTTTTAAGTATAATATTCGTTAGAAAGTTGCAATATGATTTGGGATTGCACCTTTCTTCGGCACATTTAGGGCGTGTTTTTTTTGTATAAAATCATTCAGTTATATAGGCTTTCGCTAATGCACGCGGTCTTATGCAACTCTCATCCAATCCCCACCAAAGACCTGTTCTGCGGTCCTTTGCCACTTCAGCTTGCTAATTTTGCAATGCTATGTCAGTAACTTTGGTTCTCTGTCGAATATCAACGTTTAGAATTCTATCCATCAGATAAATACCAAGCATAGCTCTATAACTCGCTGAGCGACCTTGAATTTGTAAAACAGACCCACTGTCAATGTCCACGTACTCTGCTCCGACGACATTACGGGGAGGACGCACTGGTTGAAGACGGTTGTCTCAAACACTATTACGGACGATGAGAGGATATGCCGAAGTTTACCGAATGCCGCCCATCCTAGCTGGCTGTCTTTCGGCTTCTTTGCTGAAGTTTGCAGCGCCTAGCTGAATAGTCTGCCACACAGATTGGCCTCGGCTTGACATGGTCAATGAAATTAGTCTTATCCAAGTTCATTCCAAGACCATTCTGCTATAATGCAGTTATAATGCCTGAATATCTATATTAGCAAATACAATCAAATTGTTTAAAAAAAACATTAGGCATTCAATGTTTTTATGTTTGAATATATGCTGTTCACCAGCTTTAAAGCTTATATTATTTTACACTCTATAGTATAGAGTCTATACTATACTATAACTTTGCACGTCGATATACATGCAGTCTTTTTCATACGGCAATGTCCTTTTCATTTCCCAGTTTTCCCAAATTCGTATATTTACTAAAAACAACTTTAGAATTGTAAACGTACGGCAAGCCAAGACGTTTATCGTTACATATAGGACGCGACCATTTTAACCTAAGTATTATATCAAATATTAAGGTGGGGTATTCATTACCCTATCTTTGCTACCTACTCATGGAATTAATTTATCGCCTCTGCAATGTCAAACGCATTGCAATTACAACCATTACGAATTAAAATATGCCATCAGTAAAATACTTATTTTAGATCAAACATTGAAACTTATATATGCAAAAAATATTAAAAAACACATACATTTAAATGGCGGTCAGCATTTCATAGCAAATTATATCTCATTTTTCCGTCATAGCTCGAGATCTGGAGTTGCCTACTATTGAGGAATTTGTTGACGGCCTGACTAGACTTATGTTCTATCGGGCCGACAGCGGACACTTCAAACATCGCACCGTCTCGCTAGAGAAGTGCTCCTGGAGGAGAGCTGAAGTTGTCGAACCTAAACCCCCTAGGTTCGTGAGCCACACGGGCACTGGTAACGGCGCCCTGCACCAAGTGTGTATTGAGTTCCTGCCGGGGAAAACGGGGAAATATCTCTACCCCAACCCAGGTCCATTTATCATCCAGGACTGGACGACCTCAATTGTTGTATCGCGATTTAATAATATTGAGAAATAGTGCTTCGGAGAGCACGTTAAGCCATCGTCGCGTCGTCGTTTCCACTTATCCGAACTTGTGGAATCGATATTCAATTGTCATTAACATTGACAACCAACCCGTCTGTCCAGCCGATACGAGATAAAATGAGAAATATTTTACTATGGAAAACGAACAGCCTTAAGAAACACATTAAAGAAACCTAAGTTAAACATACACTTAAAACTAAAGCTGTAAAATATATTTGTTTTGATTGATATATATATATATATATATATATATATATGCTTTTCCCATACATATTGTATGTTAATAAATAATTTCTGTATTTTTCTTTATATATTGCACAATGTTGAAGCAAATCTAAATTCAATATAACTATGTTGCTATGGTTAACCTACAAGCAATAATAAATAATGCATAAACTAAGATATATTAATTAAAGATATAAATAGCTTTTTTTGTCATTTATATTAAATAGACCATTCGGTCTATTTATCCAGTTCTCGAGACAAGAGGTGATACTAAAAATTGTACTCGCAACTCTTGAACCAACTACGACTGTCGAATTTCGAAACCCAGTAGCGAATTTTCAACATCATAAATACCTTAGAATAATAATGCCTAGAAACGAAGTACGCGTTCAATAAGTGAAGCAAGTAAAACCAAGCTATAATGGCTGATATTGAACGACCCGTGTCAGACTGTGGGGTGTCCAAAAACTTGTTTAATGCCAACAAGATCTAAGAATATGCACCCACATACCGTAGTCACCATATCTTCGGTTACGTATAAATTTGGGGACTCATACATCAGTCGCACAATAAAGATGTGGAATGCTTTTTCAGCCTCACTGTTTCCACTTTCCCATGACCTGGAGTACCTCAAGCGAAGTGTTAAAGGTATCTAGTCAAGCCGGCATAGTATTAGGGACTGATGTCAGTCATGAGTATCTGATCCCAGTTGCTAACATGCATTACCCAATCGCGTCACTTATCATCAGGTCACAAGTCGTGCTAATAAAAAAAAAAAACAATAAATATCGCACTTAATAAACTATGTTTTTGCCTCTAACTTAATATTTTTTATGAATGATATCGTTCTAGGCGTTATTATATCGCTCTAATAAATCTCTTATATATTGCACAATAAACGTTTTTGTTATTTTTCGTATGTAATAAATAAATAAATAAAAAAAGTTTAATTGAAGTCCTATGAAAACATAGCGTCCACATTCATTGCTTCAATTTACTTCTATTGCACTCTCCTATAAATTAAGTCAAAATCACTTACTGGGTTTTGAATTGCTGCTGCCGAGTAACACATGCACACACACAGACGCATGATCACCTGTCGTCACGAGATCTGTACCAAATAACTTGCACACACACTAAGAAAATAATATTCACTATTTACCACATTTACAAGTTACATAATTTTAGAGCCCTATTCAAAATTTTTATTTAACTTGTAAGCGTGGCAGTACATATTAAAAAAAGTAATGTCAAATTTTTTTTTAAACAGGCAAAATATATTTTGCTTAAATCCTGTTCAAAAATATACAAGATGGAAAATTTAAATTTATTCGGATACTAATCAATTGACAAGCCCGAAAAATCACTTTGTTGGGCAATGCCCAAATTAATTTCCCATCCTGTATATATCACAATGGTGTGTAATGCAATCAAGTAATATAATTATTAACTAACATACATTGATTATTTTTTTTATTGGACAACACTGATTATAAAAAATTCATACAAAATTTTCGTCATGGTAAAAGATTCACAATTTTTAATATTAAAGGAAGATTATTGAGGTTTATTTCACTAGGATTAAACTGATTTCGTAAACAGCATGTGACTTCACAGCCCACAAATGAATGCGATGAATACTTGGACCGTTTGTCATCACATTCACTATGCCCACAAGAAATCGAAAAAAATCCAACATGCCTAAAAATAAAAATGACTCAAAAAATGTTAAGTTCGAAATTAATATAAAAAAAAATCGAATTAACAATTTAATTTGAGAAATTTCAGACTGTAGTCCTTTTTGCACTACCACTAGTTTACTAGTGGTTATCTAAAAATGCCATACAAACCTAAGAATTTGAAAAATTAGAAGTTAGCCTCAATAAATGTTAACTTTGAATTTATTAATAAAAATAATAAATTCCAATTTATTTTGAGAAATTTTAGACATGTTGTCCTTCTTGGGCTTTTTGCACAACTACTAGTTTACTAGTGTTTCTCCAACATACCCAAAAAATCAAACATATATAAGAATTACGCAAAACTTGAAGTTAGCCTCAAACAATGTTAACTTCGAATCTATTAAAACAATTCGAATTAACAATTTAATTTGAGAAAATTTAGACATGTTTATTTTTAGGTTTTTTGCACAATCACTAGTGGTGGTCCAAAAAACCCAAACATGCTTCAGATTTTAAAAAACTTGAAGCTTGCCTCTAACAAAGTTAACTCCGAGTTTATTAATATTAATAATTTGAGTTTTTGAATTTTAGATATCTATTGCATGTTTGGGCTTATTGGTTTCTGAACACCACCACTATTCTTATAAGAGATTGTGCAAAACAAAGCCATAAATCCAAACATGTCTTTAGAATTCTGAAAATTACAATCAAAGCAGCTAAATGTATTTCAATAAAAATAATTTGGGTAATTTTAGGCATGTTTTTTTTTTGTCTTTCTTGCACCTATCCTTACCTAGATTATTAAGACAAAGTCTATGATGAGGCCAGTTTTAAGGCTGGAAAACAAATTACATTATCTAGATTATTTTATACTAATTAGCATTGCTATTGCGGGAGTAGTTTATGACACCGACATCAACTTTCTGACAATCCAATTTTCAACTTTAGCTAAAATTTATTCACTATAATAATAATAATAATTGTATCCCCTCTTTTTTAAGATTAAAGCATTGAGACTTCACATAAATTTTAATCAAGCATCCATAAAATTTGACTGTTTCTTGGCTCTTATGGCTGTTCTTTGCTAATAATGTTCTGCCACGATTGATAAACTTTTTTGTAAGTTTATAATGTTAAAAATGTTCTATAGTCCAAAGTCATAGGCTCGTCAATGTCTCTAGCATGCAATTCTCAAGAAATGACACAAAAAATATAATTTTCTGCATTTTAAACCAGGAATAGAACCCATGTATCTATATCAACGGTCTTAACTGCTAGACCATGCATGCAGTCTTTTAATTTTAATTATAAGTCAATAAAAATAGACTTATTTTTGATAAAAAATTGCATATTAGTCTAAAACTTTCTTCTTAAGGGTGTTTTTTATTAATTTATACATTATTATTATTATTACCATTTATTGACTAGCTTTTTTGAATTCAAGCTTTGCTCTTGTTTGTTTTGAAGCTGACTTGTAGAACCTGGCCGTTTAGGGAGTAACCATTCAGCGACTGGATGGCCACCACTGCTTCCTCATAGTTGGTCATTGTGACAAAACCGTAACCCTTGCATTTATTGGTGGCCGGGTCACGGATGACCTTCACACTCTGAACAGCGCCAAACGGACCAAACAACTGCCACAGGATGCTCTCCTCAGTATCAGCTCCGATGTTGTACACAAAAATGCACCAACCGGAACCTCCAAGCGCATTCCCTTGGATCAAAGGATCAGCTAATGGAGAGAATCGTTGCAGACCCTTGTTAATAGCGAGCAGAGCTTTACCCGCAGGACCCACAAACCGTCTGGCTGAAGTTGGAGCAAGATACGCAGCCAATGGAGCTAAGGACTTGGTCTGGTTGCTAGGATTGTTGGCACACTTAACAGTAATAGGACCGCTTCCACCTGGAGGAATAGTACCGTTCAACTCACGTATTGCAGCCTCCGCCTCGTTTCTCTGGTCGTACCGAATGAAAGCAACCCCACGCGACGGACCCTGCAAGTTGGGATCCTCACCCTGCGCCATCATATGACCCACAGCAGCAGCAGTATTCTCATGCAATATTCGAGAGCTAATAATTGTACCGTACGGGCTAAAGAGCTTCTCCAAATCCTGTTGAGTCATGTACTTGGGCAATCCGGACACGTAGAGGTTGGCACCTTTGATAGCTTCTGAGCTTGGGCGGGCATAAGACACTTTAATAATTTTGTTCTGCAGACGGAGACCGTTCAATGTGTTGACGGCTTTCTCGGCATCCTCAGTTTTGTGATAATTGACGAACGCGTAGCCGAGGCTCTGGCCGTTGAGGATGTGGTCAGGGAACACCGTTACTTTGTCTCTAATTAATTTACAACTTTCGACTTCGCCTATGCTGTTAAATAATGACCGGATCTCCTCTTGTGACATCGTTTGAGGCAAATAATTAACTATGAGGTTAGTTTTGGACTCATTATTGCCGGGCTGTACCTTGCTTCCATTCTGAGTTGGCTGGTTGGCGTTCATCGCGTCCAAGGGATTAGCCATCATTTTGACTAGGGTATCTCGTACACTGTTACAAACTTAATTTATAAATGAACTAACAAAAGTTATTGCACAAAGTCAAAGAAAATCACTGAAACAGGCTGCTGGTACACTACTTTCGCGTTGGTTGAAAGCGAAGCGAGAAAATCAATATAAATGTGATGCTCCCCTTCGTTCCTGTTTCTCTCGGTAGACAGACTACACTTTACTATAAAAGGTAACGGGATAACATAAACGAAAACTAACTTTTTCTTTTAAGATTTACAAAGAATATTAACCAAAAGTTGAAAAGAAATCAACCAAAAGCGTAGAGATACGACGTGCGACCTATTCTTGTAAGACCATTTCTTTCACTCACTTTCCTTTTGGTGTTGCTAGGTAATAAAACCAACAACCCTTACTTTTATAAAGTGGGGTAAAATGGCCAATCAGGTTCAAGCATTTTAATCCAGAAATTTTTGTTGGTAGTGATTTTAAGAAAAATTGTTATAAATATTTTGTACTATTTTTATTAAAATGTAAGTAAAGTATCATCACGACCGTTTTCCCTTTCGGGGTGGTCAGAAACCACGCTTATAAATAAACGGATTCACATTTAGCCAACTTTACTATAGGCTAATCATGACAAGTGGCAAGCTCTTCGATCTCTACAGCGTACCAAACTCGAGAAATATAACAAATAAATTAAATATTATTTAAATATTATAAATAAATAAATATTTTTGTGTCCCGACCAAGAATCGAACCCGATACCTCCGAGTCTAAATCCACGGACTTAACCGCTAGACCACGGAGGTATATTTATTAATAAAATTATTATTAGTTCCTTTTCCTAGACATCACCTCATTAAAACATTACGATAAATTTGTATCATTATCGCGACCGTATCCAGCGGGTTGGTCTAAAACCACGCTTTAAAAAAGCTGTTTAACATCTAGCCAACGTTTCTAGCGTACCAGACTCGAGAATTATTACAAATAAATAAAATTAATTATTGTGTCCACGAATCTACGGACATTTTCACTATATCATGAAGGCAGGCGAATAGCAGTAATAAATAAAAAATGGCTAGGTATATAGATTTTACATTTAGAGGTACTTACAAAATGCAGCGATATATACCTTTTTTGTTATCACTTGCTACGTTCAGTCTTTATCTGCAACCCTAATGTAAAATTACAACGACTCGGCACATTAATATAATACGGGATCAGCTAAAATCAGTGTGGCGACACCTAAAGCATCGCAGTTCAATGCTGAACTGATTCCCTTATTTCGTTCTAGTATAAACTAGAACAAAATAGTGATGAATAAAATACATATTTCTTTCTTTAAAAAAATAATACTATTGTAGTAGGTTTTTTACTGTATATACTCGTATACTCATTGCGTGTTATTTTAATCAAGTTGTAATAATACGCTAACGTAATTTACATTAAGTAGTGTTAGGTTAGGTAGATTTCAGAATATTAAATTACACACTAGATATTACTTGTAAAAAGGTATACCTTGTATTGTGATTTCCCGTGATAATTGTTTATTTTGTCATCGCCATGAAAACTCACACATTCTTTACCCCTAGTAAGGGTATCTCATAATGCAACAAGCTAGTTTAATGCAGTTTGGTGCATAATACCTTTTAGCGTGAAATCATCCTTACAATTTTCAAATCCTTTAGTAAAACCGACCATTTTGTAAAAAAATACCTGTCTAGCTCCCTACTATATAGTTACACTAACGAACTTGTTGGGTATTCCAAGGTACTTTATATTTTTTAGGCGGTATGATAATATTCCCAGAATATAGGTAAAATATTTTGTTTTAAATCTTGCAACATTTTTAGATACAGAGCTGCCAACGTAACAAGTAAAAACAAAAGTCTATTGTCTTTGATTCCAGCTGATTGTCTATGAATCGCCGGGGATGCGTGCGCATGCGTACTAATAGGAAGCGTGAAACATGGGGTAAATTTCTTAATGAAAATAATATTACGATTAATTACAAAAACGGCAGATAGATGGCGCTAGTATATTTTAGATCTTTATTTACGACATGCACTACTTGCCTAGCCCAAGCTTTTGTACATATAGAGATGTAGACGCTTCGTTTGACCAATCGATTTTGCAAACAGTTGGTTCACCCTCTTAGTAAATATTTAGTTAGGTAGGTAATGTCCAATTAGAATTATATCCAACAGGAAAGAATTCCATTAGTTTAAAAGTTCTGACTAGATGCTTCATAGAAAAAAAACTAGATGAACATAATAAAATTATTATCGATTAAAATAACAATATTTTATTAGGGCTTCTGGATAATTAAGTCATCATTGTGATCGTTACAGGAAAAATATAGTGATTTTTGGGTAATTTTATAGTTTGATCCTAAAAAGTGATGCTATAATAGACAGGTGTAAAAAAAAACCTCTCAAAGAATATTAAGATTCCCGGGCAGGCATATTTACCATAATTAATTAATTTATCAATAGTTATTGAGTTAGTTTTACAATATACCTATAACAAGACGGGGCAACAAGCCAAACCGTATATTTTTCTTTATACTAGCTCGATATAAGTTTGATCTAGCGCTCACCTGATAATAAGCGGCGCGCAAGGTCCATGAATGTTAGCAACTGGAATCAGACACTTATGACTGACATCAGTCCCTAACACTATGCCGGCTTGACTAGATGCATTTTCACACTCCGATTGAAGAACTCCAGGTTATAGGAATTTGGAAACACATGGCAGTAAAAACTACTTTAAAAATACAAATTTTATATAAACTAAACATAATAAAAAATAAACTATAAGGAAAAAATGTCCTCTAGCTAGAGACGATCCTTCAGGGATAGTCCCAAGAAGGCTGGCAACATTTCCCCTCTGTAGCGAGGCCGATATGTTGGCAGAAATAATTGCCAGCTTTCCTGTCTCCAGACTTTTCTGTTAGCCGTTTGGACAACTTATTGGCCAGACGCTTGGCTAAGTGTCCCCATGGGCACTTCGTCTGGACCCTAAACTGCCCAAATTCGTAACCGAGGTTGGCGTATTTGCGCAACTTGAGATTCTCAGCAGAAACCGCCGCACTGGCCACGCTTGAGCCTGGATGCGTGATGGGGCTAATGTGTCGCATCCCACACCAGGAACTTGCCAAGATTCTACAACCCAAGGGTCATGCCGTCGGGTCTCTTACCATCGCTCCGCGCAATCCCAGAGGATTCTATGATCGCGGGTACTTCAGCAATGGCAAAAGCCCTTTAGATGATATATTTTTTCTAGCCCAAGAAAGCCCATGGGGTCCGAGATGTTCCATGGTCTCTCCACACCAAACCTGCTGTGGGTGGACGGTCCGGGCTCCGAGACGAAGGCACACCGCCATGGTCAGTGTATTTCGATCAAAGAGTGTACCAACCGATGCTGAGGGGAAAGCCTGTAACCACAGACCCGACTACCTAGTGGAAACGGCCATGATGCGAGCCCGCTCTTTCATGTAGTATACCTACAGTATTAAATGTCTCTGGCGAGCATAATACCACAAAGAAAAATACTAGGTAATGTATGTACCTACGCGTATATTCATAATGACATTTATATGATTGCGTGTTTCTCATTACCCAACAATCTCAGGCATGCCAAGCTATTTCTAACCTCTATGTATGTTATAATACTGGCCTATTTTATGAGCGGTGAATTAGGCTAAAATAAACAACCCCAAGGGATCCGTCGCCAAAAAGTTTGATAACCGCTTAACTACACCATTGAAATAATTTTATAGAAGTACGAGTTTTATAGAGTACCTAACTACAGTTATTTTATTTACTTTTCTTTTTTTAAGCGAAATTTGTTTTGTAGGTATGTAAGTATTGGCAGTTAAAGGTAATCTACCTATACAAAATTAAAAAGAAAAAAAGTAAAGTATCATCACGACCGTTTCCCTTTCGGGGTGGTCAAAAACCACGCTTATGAATAAGAAGATTCACTTTACTATAAACCAATGATGACAAGTGGCAAGCTCGTCGATGTCTCCAGCGTACCAAACTCGAGAAATATCACAAATAAATTAAATATTAATCAAATGTATTTTTATTTACATTAATAAATATTTTTGGGTTCCTCGCCAAGCCGTCTGGCCAGCGTAGCGAGTGTAGGCCAAATTCTCCAGATATATGTTCTGGAAGGCCCATCTCCAGCAGTGGAGGTCTAGGACTACGCTGTGTTCTAGGGGCTGTAATGAATCTAATGAATGAAAATATTTTTGTGTCCCGACCAGGAATCGAACCCGGTACCTCCAAGTCTAAATCCACGGTCTTAACCGCTAGACCACGGAGGCAGTTACAAAATAGACATTAAATATTTATGAATTAAGCCATATATACTACCTATTATGTGATTATATGAACTAAGAATAAAAATTTATATAAAAAAAATGAAAAATTAGATAAACATTTGCCTATTTATTGTCAATAACTTTGCCTTCTTGGTCTGGTAAGACTGTGGATTTGGACGCGGGGATACTGGATTCGGCGCGGTGGTGGATCGGTTGTAAGAACGCGTACCTTAAATCCTACAAAGATCGGTTTAAACCCACCCGGCATGTACCAATGAGAAATACACTTTTCTTACGTACATTTGTCATAGATTTACAAAGTTCCCGTGCCTGGAGAGCACGTTAAGCCGTCGGTCCCGGTTCCACTAATGCCAACTTGTAGAATCGTTAATAAATTGTCATAAAAAATTGACATCATATCTTCGCCAAGCCGTCTGGCCAGCATGGCGAGTATAGGCCAAATTCTCCAGTTCTGGAAGGCCCATCTCCAGCAGTGGAGGTCTAGGACGCTGTGTTCTAGGGGCTGTAATGAATGAATGAATGAACTTTGTTTGCCTTCTTGGTCTAGTGGTAAGACTGTGGATTTAGACGAAGGGATACCGAATTCGATTCCTTGTTGAAACACATTTTTTTTGTATTTATCAAGTTTGGTACGCTATCGACGAGCTTGCCAATTGTCATGATGGGCCTATAGTAAAATTAGCTAAATGTGAATCTTCGAAAAAGCGTGGTTTCCGACCGAAAGGGATACGGTCGTGATAATACTTTTTTTTAACTTAATTTAGTTACTACCTTGAAATTTTAGAAAGTTTGGTCGTCCAGTGTGACTGTGTGATCCGGATGCGAGAGTGCCATTCGATGACAACGGATTGAGTCATGCCCGCTGTAGCGAGCCGGCATTGCTCAGGCGGACTTCGGTCTTTGACTTGCTGGCAGCGGCCTATACTTACAAGGACCGGCCAGAAATATTGCAATAAACTGCTCGTGAAAAACTCTGCACTAGATAGGATAGGTGGTAGGTGCAATTCCCTTATTGGGGGCATTTCCCCCATTTATTTTTTTATTAATTATATCCGTCAAATAGCAGATATTGTTTACCTTAAGAAGATAGTCACAGGTAAAGTGGACTGTCCCCAATTATTAAGCAAACTCAATTTTTTTACCCCAGCAAGGCGAAATAGGTCATCCCCTACATTTGCAGTTAAGCCAGTAAGAACAAATCATAGGCAAAATTCTATTTTCTGTGGCGTGTGTGTAACGCCTATAATGGTATTAGTCATAAATACGAAATCGACCTTTTCCATCATTCGATTCCGGTAGTCAGGAGATTGTTAAGTGCGAATTTTTTCGACAAACCACCATAAAGTAAGTGCTTGTTACTGCTTGTAAGTGTTATTTAGGATTATTTATTGTACTCGTAGTAAGTTATCATCACTGTTTTTTATTTTTGTTTTATAATTAGATTCAAATTTTGTTAAATTCTAGTTACTTCTTTCTTTCTATTATTTTTTTGTGTTTCTTTTAAGTAATACTATTTCTATCAGTGGAGACCTTTAATTGACCTCCTAAATCTTATATATATTATATAATGTGTATTTTAGTGTTGTTGGTCTTCCCAAAAGTTTATAAATAAATAAAATAAATAAATACATAAATTTTCCACGGCAGGATAATTAATTATAACAGCGCCCATGTGGCTAACGATTTCTAAGATTACAGATAAAGCGTCTTAGCTTTTAAATAAATGATACTGCGAATATTTATAAATAAACGTTTTTTAATAAAATAATAACATAATTGACCTAATATCAATAATTGTCAAAACCAATTTGACACCCGTCATAATTTTGAATTTTGAAGTTTTTTTTTCTTTTACGTAGCTATCGCTACACTACTCTTCTTCCAGTCTTTGAGGTGGTCTTATCAGTCTACCAGACATGGTCCGTGTATAAGGTACAACTGGTACAAGTGAAGAAAGACGAAAAACTCTAGAACTAGTGGGATGACGTAAAGATGAAGAAGGATTAACATCTGTGAAATCACCCGCTGGTAATTCATGCACTTTTGGTGCAGGGCGTCGTTACTGGTATAAAAATGTGTGGCTTTTAAGATTATAATAAAAAAAATAAGATTTATTTGTATGCAACGTCAATAGCGCCATCTATGATCGACTAGAGGAACTTTTTTGTCTAATGGTCAAATGAGTAATTTGGATCTAATGTCAACCTTATGATTTTTTATTTTTTTTATTTAATGTTTAAGGTCAACTTACAGTTAGATATATAAATTATACATAAAGTACATATGGGTAGTGTATTGACAAGTTGCCACCGATAGCTAAAATTACATAATTAGGTGGTGCTCACTGAAATGTTAACACGAATTCTTAAATAAAATTTAACCTAAACTAAAAACTAAGAACAATAAACTACATAACATAGAACAAAAAAAAACAATTTTAAATAGGTACCTACTAAATACAATAAAATAAAAAATCTGATAAAAATAAATATGAAATAAACTAAATAATAAATTTAAAAAATATATTGA
This sequence comes from Tinea semifulvella, assembly GCA_910589645.1. NCBI lineage: Eukaryota > Metazoa > Arthropoda > Insecta > Lepidoptera > Tineidae > Tinea > Tinea semifulvella. The sequence continues at coordinate 2,505,076 of OU342611.1, read as the reverse complement.
ATACTATTGATGAGAACCACTGGCGAAACGTTTTGTAAGAATGCGTCGTATAGCTGTTGGAGCTATTAAAAATGGATCCATATTATAAATGATTAGTGTTCTTAAGGCTGAAATTGTGTCCACATATAATAGAACCATATACGATCGAGTACCGCGACTATTTCTTAATGATAACTTCTAGAATGTTTCGTGTACGAGTACCTATTTAAATTGAAAACGTAAAATGTATTAGTTTAATCAACATTTACTTACGAATATAAACGGACACGAGGTTCTCTATTTGAAGAAGAACGTGTTTTATACAAAAATATATTGTGACTGTCAAAGTCAAAATCAAAATATCTTTGTTCACGTAAACCTATTACAGCTTCGCCGAGATGTAGCTTCTCTGAGCGTGTTCTACCGGCTATACTATGGTGAGTGCTCTGAAGAGTCTATAACCTAATCCCTCCCTCTACATTCCGCAACCGAACCACACGCACAGGTCAGAATATGCACCCACATACCGTAGTCACTATCCCTTCGCATACTTATAAATATGGTGACTCATACATCTGTCGCACAATAAAGATGTGGAATGCTCTTCCAGCCTCTGTGTTTCCACTTTCCTATAACCTGGAGTCCTTCAAGCCGGCATAGTGTAAGGGACTGATATCGGACATAAGGGTCTGATTCCAGTTGCTAACATTCATGGACCCTGCGCGCCACTTACCATCAGGTGGGCGCAGGGTCACATGTCGTGCTTGTATAAAATAAAATAAAAAAATAATAATAATAAAAAAATACAGCTATTTATGAAACGTCATTAATTTAATTATTTTGTATGATTCTATTCCTGCTAGTAGAAGACTAAGCAGCAAAGTGGTCCAATAAGTAAGCTGTTAGCAGAAGACCAGCAGCTTACTATCTGTTACTATTATAAATTAAAATGAGATAAAATAAGTCGGAAATAAATTGTGTTGTTAGGCCACGTATATTATTTTATTGTCTATGTCAGATTCAGTACAATCTGAGTGCAAGTGTACTGGCGGCTAATATTTACGTTATACCGTAACTGTTTTGTGTCAAACAAGATGTGTCTACTCTCAAATACCGGATATATAATATTTTACCAACTAAAAATTTAAGATAAGTTTTTGAAAAAAAAAAAAAAAAATTATATAAGTAATATTTATTTTATTTAAGTAGTTTTAATTATTGCACAGTAATATAATAAAATATATAAAATTAATAATAATATATATATTCGAAATAGAAGGTACAAGAAATAGCTAATAAATAAAACAATGTCACTAACTTTTTATCACGATAGATAAATATTTAATAAATAAATAAATATTAATAAATAAATAAATAAATAAATATTTCATAACAGGTCACACAGCGCCATCTAATTTTCGTGGTAAGCTACGAGGCTTGTGTTACGGAAACTAGATGGTTGATAAACTACATATTATACTTTTTTTTTTTTGTAAATATATACATATTATACATATAAACACCCAGACCGAGACAAATTATACAATGTACAACTTGCCCCCGGTGGGAATCGAACCCACGACCTCCCGAGTTCACGGCAACGTTTGTTACCACTAGACCACGGAGGCGGTCAATGATAGATGGTACCTTATATAACTGTCAGTTCCATAGAAAATTTGTATTTTTATTACGAAATTTATTATTTTCTGGATATTATACAGAAGTGAGCAGCTTTTAAGTGTACAAATTTTGAGATTTGCAAGCGAAAGCAAAGATATGGTTATCTCAAAATTGCCGTTCTATTAATTCAACCTTTTTTTATTTTAAAGACGGTGTTACTTAATTCATCTTTTAAGGTAGGTAACGTTAAGTTAAAATACATTTTTCTGGTTTAAAAATTTAAACTACAATTAAATTAAAAAAATGATAAAAAAAAAGAGTAAGCAAGGTACCAGTGCCGCTAGCGACATCTACAAAAAGCTTTGCCTGATACACCCCATTATTGAAGTAATAGACAAAGTATATTGTCGGGTTTGCTAGCCTAAAAAAATAAAAGTAGTCTTAATAAATATCCAATATTACAAAGAATATAAATTAAAAAAAAACCTACACCAGGGTTCCGTCGCTAAAAGGTTTGATATCCTCTAACTTGACCATTGAAGTAATTTTATGTATTTTATTACATAGCGACTTCAACAGTCGAAACCATTAAAACCCGAGACAGGTTCAAATCTTCCCAACAATTTTTTTTTTTTTTTTTTTTTTTATACTAGCACGACATGTGACCTTGGGCCCACCTGATGGTAAGTGGCGCGCAAGGTCCATGAATGTTAGCAACTGAAGTCAGATACTCGTAACTGCCATCAGTCCCTAACACTATGCCGGCTTGACTAGATGCTTTTTCACACTTCGCTTGAAGGACTCCAAATTATAGGAAAGTGGAAACACAGAGGCTGGAAGAGCATTCCACATCTTTATCGTACGACAGATGTATGAGTCCCCAAATTTATATGTACGCGAAGGGATGGTGACTACGGTATGTGGGTGCATATTCTGACCTGTGCGTGTGGTTCGGTTGCGGAATGGAGAGGGAGGGATTAGGTTATAGAGTTCTTCGGAGCACTCACCATAGTATAGCCGGTAGAACACGCTCAGAGAAGCCACATCTCGGCGAAGCTGCAGGGATTCGAGAGTTCCAGATGTAGTGGCATCGTCCACAATTCGTACAGCTCGCCTCTGCAGGACATCGAGAGCATCTGTGAGGTACTTGGCGGAACCATCCCAAAGGTGAGAACAATGAATCCGACTGCCAAAGTTGCTTTGTAATAAAATATATAAAATAATTTCAATGGTGTAGATTCAAATCAAATCAAAACATTTATTATTTTGAATGCGGTACATGTTGTGGCTAGTAGGTACAGTTTTCCGGCTTATCCTGCTATCATGCAGCATGAATATATTTACAATTATATAATTAGGCAATAATTTCGACACACCTAGAATACATATAGAACGACAAAATACATAAAAAATAAAAATGGAAAAATAAATTACTTGTCAATCATATTAAGGTTATGTCAAAGAATATGTTATAATAATAATTTAATTTTCCTACTTAAATTCATTACTAAGAAATTCCTTATTGGAATAGTATAGTTAAGCGGTTATCAAACCTTTTGGCGACGGAACCCTTGCTCTTGTTTTTTTAATTTTAGTTTATATTTATTTCTTTTTAGTTTAGATTTAGATTTCTTTGGCAGTCGGGTTTTTTTTTATTTTTAAATTAACCTTTTTTTATTAGTTTCAAAAACGAAACTAATTCTGAGACAACCTTTATTAAAAAAAAAAACGTTATTTAAGAGTAGGCTTCAACACGTTTAGTTTATCGGATGGAGGACGTACCGATATTAATAGGTTTTGTTATATTTTTTGGTACATTAAGTTTGATTGTACTAGCTCGGACGTGGCCGATTTTTATTACGTAATTTTGTTTAGGTTCGATAAAAATAATTGTTAAGGTCAACCAATGACTAGTAAGATGAAATAAAAAGCAAGAAGTTAGACTGGAATAATAAATAAATTAAATAAAATTTATTTCAAGCCAGTGTGCTTAGTGTAACATGCAAGTTTCGGAAAACGTAACTGGTGTAGTTACGTTTTTTATTTTACATTGCGTGTTATTGCAAGTTTGGCTATAATAACAGGCAATGAAAATCGAAAATTCAGTAAAAAAACTCTACTACTATAGTTGCGTTTACGAAACTTCACTGTCACACTAGGCATACTGATCTCTAACAACCCCAGATGAGATTCGTAATATTCCAAGGAGTCGTTAATTTCAACCCTAGGTTCCAAGGAACATCTCTGACAAAATTAAAATAAATACGCAGAGCTTTAAGCGTGAGGTCGAAGTAATCAGACATGCAGATGATTCAGTTACATAGCTATGTCCGTCCCTAGGTTTCAATAAGAATCTATGCCAAATTTCATTAAAATCCAGTAATATAGACGTGAAAGACGGACAAACAGATTTTATTGTATTTGGGTAACTTACCGCTAATTCAAATTCAAAATATTTATTTCCATATGGTTCACATGTAACACTCGGATATTGTCAATTTTTTACAATATTATTAAAATAATAAATAAAAAGATTAAATTAAATTATGGATAGACCGAAATAAGGAAGTGACATTGCTGCCATAAGCAAGTACTGTAGCTTAACCTAAATTCGAGGCATTATAGCCGTGTCAACTTATAATCTAAATAATTATAACATAATGTATAATTATTAATAATTATAATAAATTTAAATTAATTTCGTGGCTGTATAAAGGCCGTGTCAACTTACAATCTAAATAATTATGATTTAATGTCAAATAATAAAAAATATATATATATTTCGTGGCTGTATAAAGGCTGTGTCAACTTATAATCTAAAATAATAATAATATAATGTCTAATTATAATGAAATTTAATTAATTTCGTGGCTGTACAGTGGCCGAGTCAATGCAATAAGTTAATGAATACGTTAATGACCGCATACGTAATGACGAAATACGCAAAAGGGTAGGTATTAAAGAAAGCATAGGGACAAAAATAAGGAAAGGCATGCTCCGATGGTTCGGACATTGTGAAGAGAGATTGACGAACCAGATATATAATGCGAAAGTTGTGGGTAAAAGAGGCCCTGGCAGACAAAGACTTACCTATCCCGATAAATAAAACAATAGCTGAAGGTGCATTAAAAACATCGAAACAAATGGGCGCGACGGAAGCGAAAGAGGTATGTCGTGATCATGACAAGTGGCGCTCTATTGTCTCTGCCTAACCCACAAGGGATTTGGTGTGATAAGAAAAGCTAATTAAAAGTTACCATATATAACAAAAATATAAACTACTAGAGAAAAGGTTGCACATGCACACTTAAATAAAAAACAATTATACATGAATGTTACAAAATTGGAAATTATTTGCCCCTCACGGAATAAATACTATCACAAAACAAGTCAATGTCTAAACTGTGACTTAGTTACAACAACGTTACTTCTTTAGGTATATAACAATTTTTCCTATAACTGCTATGAGCATGAGGTAAACTTAGTAGGTCGGAAGCAAGCAAGCTACGGACTGGTGTCCTAAGACCAATCATATTTAACAATTCTGGACAGTCAATGGTACCTCTGGCAATCTTAATTAGAAGAGTCCAGCCTTATTCTTAGTTGCAAACGTTATTTTTATTATTATTAAAATACTTTATTGCACTTTAACTTAAAAGTATGTATAAAGGCGAACTTAAGCCATTTCGGCTTTTTCTACCAGCTAACCTTTGGGAGAGTGAGACAGTATAATGTGGGGTGCAATTGTAACCTTATTTTAAATTTGAATAAACTATATAAATAGTATGTATACATAGACTACTTAAATACTTATTAATATATAGTAGATATATATGAAGATAATATAATATTAATAAGAAGAAATATTTAAATTTAAAATATACTGTTCTGCTTGTTTAAAAATAAAGTATTAAGTTGTTTTTTTAAGATGTGAATTGAAGGAGCTTGTCTGTTTCCACTGACGAGCAGCCGATACAGTAAATGAATCTGAATATCTGTTATTAGTCGATTTGGTTAGTTACGTCAGATCTTGCGTCAGATTGGTTGTTAGAAAATGCCTGGCCATTAAGCCCGCCTATGTACAATTTAAGTGCAATAAAGTATTTAAAATAAAATAAATAATTACCTGAAATATTATTCAATTTTCAACTCTATAAACGCTGGATCTTGACAGGCAGCGGCCGTGCAAATATCAACTTTAATAGCTATATATAGTTAACGGATTCCATTATATAACGTTTGCGACAGTAACAGAATAGAGCTGCAGGTCTGCTACATCGCGCGACGGAAAGAGGGAGAACGTGATATTTTATACATTGCTGTTCATAAGTGAGACTGGGTGATTTAATATTAGGTATAATCAAGAAATCGGGTAAATTTTCTCTGGATCTGTTCGATATTATTTGTGTAAATATTACACCGTGGATTCCATACCTTACAAGATATACATATATACTTATTTTATGTTTATAATATTAGTAGAGATAAATATCCTCTAGTAAAATGTGGAATGCTCTTCCAGGGTTTTCCCTTATCATTCTAATCATACGTTATTTTCCTATGATACATACAATCTAGGTTTATGTAGAAATATAATTTGCCTAGTTAATATAATGATACAGGTTTTCTAAGGTTACGCTGAAGCCTTGGGTCGGGATCTATAGAGCACGGTTAGGATAACTGTAACAAGCAAATATAAATTATTACTACAAATAAAAAAACTAAAACAAGAATAAAAACTTTATTTAAATATCGATATTAATCGAGTGCGCGGCACGGTGGCAAGAACGCTATGGCCTCTGGAGGACTTTTTTTATTTACAGTTTAGTTTATTTTTAATTTTATTATTTAGGTAGCTTTTAATTTATATTTAATGCATATTAATTTACTTCGAATAATATTAATCTACTCTAATAAGTTAGAATTTACTAACGAGAATAATAAATAATAATGATGAAACATTTTAAAACAATAACGAGAATACTGTTTTGAAATGAATACGGATTCGTCGAAAATTCGTACAATCGGTAGATGAATCCCAAAATATGTTTTACCAGCTCTTAACGCTAAAATGCGGTGCGGAGCGGTGGTGGCTCCGTTGTAAGAACGCTTTCACTAAAAAAAGCCTAAATTGGTCGATTTAAACCGACCAATGAGAAATTGACTTTTCTTACGAGGGGCGTTCAAAATAATCTCGGTATGTGGATAAAAACAAACAAGTACGAAAAGTTTGATATTTTTATTTTTCAATATACTCCCCCCCTATGTTCATACACTTATAAGATCGATCAATTATTTTTTTTAATCCCTCATAAAAATATTTTTTATCTTTGGTGTAAAAATGCTCCTCCACGGCCGTCTTCAACGCTTCATCGTCAGAAAATTTATTTCCACGCAGATCCTTTTTAAGATTGGGAAACAAAAAGAAGTCGCTTGGGGCTAAGTCCGGACTATAGGGTGGATGAGTAACAGTTTCAAACCCACATTCAACAATAGCTGCCTTGGCAATATGAGCAGTATGGACAGGGGCGTTGTCATGCAGAAGCAGAACACCTTTGGTTAACTTTCCTCGCCTCTTTTCTTTGATCGCATCTCTTAATTGACGTATAACGTTAGCGTAGTACTGCCCTGTGATATTTACACCTTTTTCTTTATAATCGATAAGCAAAACTCTTTCACAATCCCAAAATATTGTGGCCATGACCTTGCCAGCTGACGGGATTACCTTGAACTTCTTGGGATGAGCTGAACCCTTAATGTGCCACTGCATGGACTCCTGTTTGCTCTCTGGGTCATAATGATGAACCCAGGTTTCATCTCCAGTAACTATTTTTTGCAGCACCTCATCGGGATTTTCACCACACAGGTCGATAAAATCTGAACAGCAAGCCACACGCATATCCTTTTGAAGAAGCGTCAGCATTCGCGGAACCCATCTTGCACTTACTTTTGACATATTAAGATGGTCATGTATAATGTCATGTACGGTACCAATAGAGAGATTGGTTAATTGAGCTATAGATTTTACCTTCACTCGGCCGTCTTCCAATATAAGTTTTTCCACTTTATCAATATTTTCTTGTGAGGTAGCCACTACAGGCCGGCCAGGTCTAGGGTCATCTTCAATACTCTCCCTTCCACGCTTAAATTCGCTTGACCATTTTTGAATAGTAGATAAAGAAGGAGCAGACTCACGGTAAACACAATCCATTTCCTCTTTTATGGTTTTTTGATTTTTACCCTGTTTTGTCAAGAATTTTATGACGGATCGGTGCTCTAATTTCGTTAAAATTGTTAATTCGCTCATGGTGTTCATGTTTGTTCGGCAATTGCAGAAAAACAAAAGAACATCTCGGTTCCAATTTTTTCTCGGTTTGAATCTTAGCGGCCAGTAACAAATATATATATAAAAGAGGTTGTAACGTATCAATACCGAGAATATTTTGAACGCCCCTCGTACGTACATTTGTCATTTATTTACGACACTCGGAGAGCACGTTAAGCCGTCGGTCCCGGTTCCACTTATACCAACTTGTGGAATTGTTAATAAATTGTCATTAGAAAAGTGAAGAACCTCGCCAACTTGTCTGGCCAGCATGGCGAGTGTAGGCCAAATTCTCCAGAATTTTCTAGAAGGCCAATCTCCAACAGTAGAGTTCTAGGGGCTGTGATGATGAACGCTAAAGAGAGGAATACATATTTCTAAGCATTCCATGGATTCACCGTGCGGGTGCCGGGTCCATCGTGTGTGGGTAAGAGATAAGAAGGAATGGTGTCTCGGGCTTGCGACCGACAATAGGCTGGTTTTAGAAAAGGAGGTCTCCTTTTTTTCATTTTATTGCGCGATAATACGCTCACCATCCACCATTCTCTCCCTACCCAACCAAATACTGTATGATCCCGTTAATGCCATCTTGGAAGCTCGTTCCATAAATGTATTGACGGCAGACCTGCTTAGGCCCAATTCTTTCACTAAGCTAATGCAAAGATTTTGCTGGAACTCCTCTCGCACCAACTTTTACTGCGTAAAGCTGAGTCTTGAACCCGTTCCTGATCATTTCTTCTGTGAGATCATAATATTTATTCTACTTCATGTTGTGGTCTTTTGGAATATTTGATTCCAAACGGAACGGTAAGTTCAATAAGAATACCTTTTTTCTGAGAAAACACTAAGATGTCTGGCTTATAGGCTGATACAGCTAGTTCATCTGGGATCCTATAATGGTGTTCAAATGTATCCATGGCAATTTTTCAGTCTGATGCGGCGCCAAGGATCGAGGTGGGCTTGCATTTAGTTGAATGAAAATAAAACTACTAGTATAATTGGGCTGCTGTTCTAACCAAAACCTAAGAGTGACTTATAGATGTCAACCTATAGTCATTAGACCACGTGAGCCTTTAGTGCGTTCTGAGTGCAACTGTACCGAGCCGGGACATACACCTCGATTAATATGACGTTAGACACAGTTGGAATTAAATATTCCTCGCGTTTCGTTTATAGAAATTACATAATAATAAACTGCTAACATATTTCGCGTAAACAGTTCCTTTACCAATTAAACTGTCATTTGCGCTGTGTTCGACTTGAAAACAAAACAAACCACAGCAAAGCTCGCTTTTTTACCGAATTATACTTAAACTAAAATGACTTTCAAAGCAAAAAAATCGCTTAATGTGACAAGTCAAACATAAGGCTAATGTTAACATTAAAACGTGTCATTAAAAATTGACATAAGAACCTCGCCTTCCGTCTGGCCAGCGTGGCGAGTGTAAGTTAAATTCTCCAGAAATTCGTGGAAGGCCCATCTCCAACAGTTTAGCTCTGTGTTCTAGGGGCTGTGATCAAATTCAAATTCAAAATTCTTTATTGTCAAGATTGTTTACATTGGTATAAAGAGGTGATGTACATTACTTAAATTTTAAACAATCTGCCCACAATAGGCATACAATAATTCTATATTATAATGATAATTAACATTTCGTCATACAAATACATTATAAATAAAAAATTAACAAACTTTAAACAATAGTATTATCATTATTATTATTACAAAAATTAAAAAAACATTTATCTACTTATTTATCTAAATAAATAGCATTTATTCGAAAAAAAATATTTATAAAATAAAAAATAAAATTAATATTAATACTAAGGATAGGGATATAAGTCCCGTCCGCGTGGAATGGTGGCAAGAACGCTGGCTGCATTTCCCCCCTGAATTGCAATACTGATTCTTTGGGCGAAGAAAGAGCCAGCCCTCTTGTCACCGGAGGAGACGACAAGACGCGGTGTTATGTCTTTTAAAAACTTTTTTGCACTTGGACTCCATGGACCCAGAGTTTCTACAGCAAACGGCATAAATATGTAATCTTTTAATATACTTACATATTTGCGCCGCTTGCTGGACTCCGCATTTTCCGCCGCGGCTCCCGCTTTATGCGCTGTCCCCCTGAGATGCGACGCGGCGAGGGTGTCGACGCACGTGGCGTCCCACACCAGAGCACGTCCCCGTTCCCAGGGGACCAACGTCATACCATCGGGTCTCTTGCCATCGTCTCGGATAACTCCAACAGGCTCTAGAAGAGCTGGAACCTCGATGGTGGCTAGAGCCCTTTTAATTTTATCTAAATTAAATACTATTTTATAATGAATATTCAAATTAATGTCAATTAAAATTATAAATGTCAAAATATATGTGATGTTGATGATGTAATGAAATAAAACAGTTGATGGCGCTGGTTTATGATGTTAGCTCGGAAATAATACAAGTTATCTGCGTTTCCACCTTCTTTGTTCTTGGCCGTCTTCGTAGCAAAGCGCAAGCAAATTATTTTTCAAATGATTCCTTGCCGATTCCTAAACCATGAATCACTCTACACGTATTTTTATTAAAAACTGACAACCTTCTAAAAATACGAATTAATTCTTTGTTATTTGAACCGCAATTCGTCGATCAAACAATTCCATTGTCATAATTAATACTGTTAAAACTAAAGTGGCATACAATGGCCGACAAAGGACACATTTTTATTAACAAAGTTCATAAGGCAACCACATTGAGTACATTTTATAGACCTACGTATAAGGACCGGGGGTTAAACGGCAACTTTTGACAATGTCAAACGATCCATTGCGTTCTGCTAATGTAGTTGAGTTTCTGAGAATGCATAGGCCAACTAATGGAACTCTTAGTACTCTCTCTTACTAGGCTGATCGTGAATAAGATATGTAACAATGAAGGACTATTATATGACTACATAAATACAACAGACTAATATAATAAATGTTGCAGAAGATTTGTTATTGTGTATCTGACCGCCTCCGTGGTCTAGTGGTAACAAACGTTGCCGTGAACTCGGGAGGTCGTGGGTTCGATTCCCACCGGGGGCAAGTTGTACATTGTATAATTTGTCTCGGTCTGGATGTTTATATGTATAATATGTAGTATATGTATTATTAGTATTTAATATATCATAGTTATTAGTATGTATTTAGTAATATCATTGTATTTTTATGTATATAGATTTATTTATTATTATTATATATAAATATTTGCACCTACCTTACATTTGAAATGGTCCACATTGTCCCTAAGGTTGGCTGTCAGATAATGTCTAGCGGCATTAAGTCCGCCCCTTGTATAACGTGCAATAAAGTTTTAAATAAATAAATATATTTACAAAAAAAAGTATAATATGTAGTTTATCAACCATCTAGTTTCCGTAACACAAGCCTCGTAGCTTACCACGGAAACTAGATGGCGCTGTGTGATCTGTCTGGAAATATTTAAATATTTAAAAATCTATGTATGTCTATTTGTTTGTCTTGTACGCGTATCTTACTGACACAAATTTGATGAAAAATGGCAGATATGTTTTTGTATATTTTTTTATATACTAGCACGACATGTGACCTTGCGTTCACTGGATGATAAGTGGCTCGCGAGTCCCATGGATGTTTGCAACTGGAATCAGACACTCATGACTGACATCAGTCTCACACAATATGCCGGCTTGACTGGGCATGACGGCAATTCGAGTCTGATTCCGAAACGTGTGGATATACTGGGTTTATCCCCGCCCCGGCAGACTGGGCAATTTACCACCATCAGTCCGCCTACTACTCATTTGCAATGATGTCAAATGCCAATTTTGACTATTAAACAGAACTAATATTGTAAAATTGGCATGGTAATATTTATTTAAAAATAACACCCCTTGAAACAAGACTTACTGTAAAAACTCATGTTTCTTGGAGCCCTGAGACGGACATAGGCTATGATGTCAATATTTCACGGACATGTGACCCCACAGCTATTGATATATCTCTGTCTATTTAATTTTCCTTCACGCCTATTATACTGAACCGATTAATAACATAAATCGAATAAGACGTCAAATTCTAAATGTCTACCTTCCCAATGGCTCGCCACTGCATGCGAGTTTTGCAACCCTCATTCAACCACCACCAGCGAATCATTGGCCCTAAACCACACCGCAGCGAAAAAGAAATACACTAGTACATTATAACAGACCATTGATTGATTAGTATGTGGAGATCAAATAGTAATTAATGTCAATCATAAAGCTAAACGATTGTTTGACCTAATCATTGCTAGTTGCATAATAAAGTATCATCACGACCGTTTCCCTTTCGGGGTGGTCAGAAACCACGCTTATAAATAAGCGGATTCACATTTAGCCAACTTTACTATAGGCCAATCATGACGAGTGCCAAGCTTGTCGATGTCTCCATCATAAAGTTCTTATAATTGCATAATATGTCGATTATAATTCAACGAGGAAATGCGGCGAGCGTTTTAGGTACCCTCCCTGGTGGTAAGCCCTTAGTTTATTTTGTAGAATAGTTTTAATTTCATAGGTAGTTTTAGTTTTATTTATAATTAGTTTTTTAATTAATTTTATTTTAATATTTTTGTATCTAAGTACCTACTTCGGACAAATAAATTAAATATTTTACGTCAAATTTAAAACAATATATAATTTAATTGTGACCATTTAGAATCTATAGGTACCTAAAGATTTTCATTTTTTAATTTTCCACAATAACTTACGTTAAAACATAAATTACTATTAATAAAAATAAACCTACTTAATAAATAGGTACAGATATAGTGCATAATGTATTCATGATAAATACGAACTTTTCAGATTAAATACGATGGTAAATTATTATGCACTACGTCTGTAGTGTGGATTAATCCATAAATGTTTAATTTAATTTTTAGGTAGATATTTGAATCAAAACCCCTTACCTCCTGGTTAACCGCCAGGCACAGAGGCGCAGAATTAGTTTTAATTCAAAGTTATCTGCAACAAATAAAGTGTGTTTCTTACTTGGTAAAATATATAAATTGAAGCTTAAAAATTTTATTGCCAAATATTTCGCCTCTCTTTGGAGCGGCGTCATCAGTGACAGTGACTGAAGGTCTTTGTCATAAATTTTGAAAAAGTAATTTTTATTTTAGCAATGGTAAAGGCAATGCACTATACAGTTTTGTATTTATTTTTTAGAAAAATATCAAATTAGTTTTAATTCAAAGTATTAATTTTAAAGTATTACACATTTATATGTCACGTACCAGGCGCCTAATCAGAAGCCATAGCTAGATAAAGTATGTATGTTCACGGACTTTATCCGCATAAAAAACTGCCATACAATTGTTGAGTAGCATGTATTCTGAAGGTCAATCGAGCAAACGAGGAAAATTGATTTCTTTCCATAGATACGAGTATTGTATAAAAGGTCTTTTGCAAAATGGATATTTGATGCAATGGAACCTGATAAAAGATCCATTTGTTTGTCCAACGCGGATTAAAGGTTGTACATCAGATATTCATTAGTATCGTCACGACCGTTTCCCTTTCGTGGTGGTCAGAAACGACGCTTATATAGAAGCGAATTCACATTTAGCCAACTTTACTATATTGGCCAATATTAAACTCCAGAATATCACAAATAAATTAAATATTAATTTAATTATTTTATTGAAGTTAATAAATATCAGTGTGATCCGAACAGTTATACCTCATATATTATTGTTTGTGATTATTAAAGGATACATTTATAGTAAAATTTTAATAATATCAGGCAAGAGACCCGATGGCATGACCGTTGGGCCGTGGAAACTTGGCAGGTCCCTGGCGTGGGATGCGACATGTGTAGACACATTATATGCCAACCTCGTTACGGTTGTTCTTGTTGAAAGTATGTGCCATTTGCAATGATGTCAAATACCAATTTTTACTTTCACGTAGTGGTGTAGACGATTATTGCCGACTTCACCTCCAACTCTTCATCGACAGGAGTGCTCTACTGACGTTCGCGTTCTTTCGTTGTAACCGCGCATAGACTATTTTTTAATTTTTTTTATACTAGCACGACATGTGACCTTGGGCTCACCTGATGGTAAGTGGCGCGCAAGGTCCATGAATGAGCAACTAAAGTCAGACACTCATAACTGCCATCAGTCCCCAACACTATGCCGGCTTTACTAGATGCTTTTTCACACTTCGCTTGAAGGACTCCAAGTTATAGGAAAGTGGAAACACAGAGCCTGGTAGAGCATTCCACATCTTTATCGTACGACAGATGTATGACTACGGATGGTGACTACGGTATGTGGGTGCATATTCTGACCTGTGCGTGTGGTTCGGTTGCGGAATGGAGAGGGAGATTTTAGGTTATAGAGTTCTTCGGAGCATTCACCATAGTATAGCCGGTAGAACACGCTCAGAGAAGCCACATCTCGGCGAAGCTACAGGGATTCGAGAGTTCCAGATATAGTGGCATCCTCCACAATTCGAACAGCTCGCCTCTGTAGGACATTGAGAGCATCTGTGAGGTACTTGGCGGAACCATCCCAAAGGTGAGAACAGTATTCTATACATGATCTGATCTGTGCTTTGTACAGCAACAGTCTAACCGTGCGTTGTCAACCATATAGCCGCGCAGAGACTATTGTGCGTAGTTTCGGTCCGCGGCCTCATATCACATTATCTATGAGGTAACCGTGTAGCCAAATGGCCTGAGGCTCCGATGTGATTTCAATTCGATAACAGATTTTGTGCGTGCTAGATCTGCTGAGCAAAGTCTAAACATTTTTTATAGTACTAGTCATTTAATAGATAATTGTCCAATTACGCGTAATAATTACTGTCGTAAACGTTTTATTACACAAATTATTCGAAATGTTACTCTAATCTGTTGGCCGAAACCTGTCAGGAACAGTGAGGTATTTGTGACACGGTATTATTTATTAGCTAGGATGGGCGGTGTTCGGGAAACTCCGGCACATCCTCTCATCGCCTATACCACAATGTTTGAGGACAAAAGTGTTCAACCAATGCGTTCTCCCTGTAATGTCGTATAGAGACGTGGACGCTGATAGTGGGTTAGGTCCACAAGTTCTTAGCAAGCTATGGAGACAGCTATGCTTGGTATTTCTCTGGGTGTATCAGGCAAAGCTTTTTGTAGATGTCACTAGCGGCAATGGCACCTTGTTTTAAACCTATGACGCATCACTTTTTAAATGATTTGTAGTTATTTATTTTTATAACAGAAAAATGTATTTTAACTTAACGTTACCTAACTTAAAAGACGAATTGAGAAAGCGAACACTGTCTTTAAAAATAAAAATGGTTAAATTAATAGAACGACAATTTTGAGATCGCCATATCTTTGATTCCGCTTGGAAATCTCGATTTGTACACTTAAAAGCTACTTACTCACTTCGGTATAATATCCAGAAAATAATAAATTTCGTAATAAAAATACAAGATTTTTATACAACTGATAGTTATATTAAGTACCATCTATCATGCGCCATCTATCGTGATAAAAAGTTAGTCGAAAAGTAAAAAAATATCATCACGACCGTCAAGAAGGAGACAGGAAGGAGACAGGAAGGAGAGTCCGGGATGGTCTGAAACCACGCTTATATATAAGCGGATTCATATTTAGCCAACTTTACTATAGGCCAAGTGGTAACCTCGTCGATGTCTCCAGCGTACCAAACTCGATCACAAATAAATTAAATTTTAATTTATTTTAATAATTTAAATTAATAGATGTTGTTGTGTCTCGACGACGAATCGAACCCGGTACCTCTGAGTATAAATTCATGGACTTAACCTTTAGACCACGGAGGCAGTTTAATATAATTCGAAACGTTGTTATTCGTCAGAACACTAAAGTTACTGACGAAGTTTTCGAAGTTAGCAAGCTGAAGTGGCAATGGGCCGGACACATCTGCCGCAGAACCGACGACCGATGGGGCAAACGGGATCTAGAGCGGAGACCACGCACGTATGAGGGTTGCAAAAGACCACCTGTAATGGCGAGCCTTGGGGGAGGCCTACATCCAGCAGTGGAGTGACCCAGGCTGTTGGTGGCGATAATTTGTGTTTAGTATATTAATATTATTTACTAGTAAGTAGTTTAGTTTTAGTAGTACTTTAATTTCTCCCTTATATTATGTTCTATAATTTGTGCGAACCTTTCACATACAATTATATATATATAGATATTAGTATTAGTATTAATCTGTACTTCGGATGCAGATCCCGGTTGTTAATGCTGTCCGCGGTGCTACTGTCAATTCTACAGGGCTACATCACATCTCACTCACTGTTAGGGTACACTTTCCTGTAGTTAGGGCAGCCAAGAATTATTTAATTTAGAAATCTTTTTAATTTAATTATTAATTTAATCTTTAGTTTATGTTTTCTTTTTTAATTTAATTTAATTCAATATTGGATATCTGTAATTTTATTTGTGTTATTGTTTTTTGTTTAATTGAATTTCTATATCTTTTGGTTGTATTTCTTGTTTTTTCTCCTTTTCTTTGACACCTAAGTATCAGTAATAAAGTATGTTTCCTAATTTGGCCAATATACTAACCTTTATGTTCTGTAATGTGCTGTGGAAATGAATGAATAAATAAATAAACAATGTTCGTAATGTCCCTAAGGTTGACCGAGTAATAATGTCTAGCGGCATTAGGAGCGCCTTTGTACATAGTGCAAAAAGTTTTAAATAAATAACTAATTTTCCTACTGCTAGTGAAAGCCTGACGGCCGGTTGCAGAAATGCTGAATATCTTTTGACATCTTTAACGTATGCCTCTGAGGCACGTCATTGGTTGAAATAACACTCTTACATGTTCCTCGCTGCAACACCAATTACAGACGTAACGCGTTCTTCAACAGAGCAAGTGAGTTCTTCAACGACCTGAGCATTGATGTTGATATGTTTAATGACAGTACCATATCTATTTGATGCGCAATAACAAATGAGCACTTCAGGTAAGGAAGACGTGTGTTCAGCTTATCCGTATAGCGTAATATTGGTTTATTTAGCATTGTTAGTTTAATTTTTTATTGTCTACATTTTTCATTTTTTTTTTTTATGTAATTGTGTCTACCTATATGTGAAAACTTGTTATTAGCTTAATTGTGTTTAATAAATAAATAAATAATTAAGCAAAGTGACAAGCTAACTAGTCGTCACGTAAGACGCAGCTGAAGTGACATTCAATCAATTTTATTCCATCAAATTACTATAACTCATTTGCTGTTGTCGCCGCAAATCTGTGAAATGAACTACCGGTAGAAATCCGACAAGCATCCAACCGATTTTTTTTTTAAAATGGTGTCATCGTATTATTTAAATGGTTCAAATCTTATTTATTTATTTATTTAATGAAGTAATATACAAACAGTAGGTATAAAATAATTACAATATAAATTAAAACTACTTAAAAGTAAAAATTAAAATAAATATAAACTAAACCTAATAAAAAATAAACTATAAGTAAAAAATGTCCTCTAGAGACGACCCTTCAGTGATAGTCCCAAGAAGACTGGCAACATTTCCCCTTTGTATAGCTAAGCTAATACGTTGGCAGAAATAATTGCCAGCCTTCCTGTCTCCAGACTTCTCTGTTAGCCGTTTGGACAACTCCTTGGCCAAACTTTGGCTGGGTGTCCCCATGGGCTCATCGTCTAGACCCCAAACGGCGCAAATTCGTAACCTGTACTGAGGTTGGCGTATTTGCGCAGCTTGAGGTTCATAAGTTATTTAATCGTATCATATGTAGTATATGTATTATTAGTATTTAATATATCATAGTTATTAGTATGTATTTAGTAATATCATTGTATTTTTATGTATATAGATTTATTTATTATTATTATATATAAATATTTGCACCTACCTTACATTTGAAATGGTCCCCATTGTCCCTAAGGTTGGCTGTCAGATAATGTCTAGCGGCATTATGTCCGCCCCTTGTATAACGTGCAATAAAGTTTTAAATAAATAAATATAAGAAAAATAACAATTTATCCATTTGCTATAGGTACATAAGTTATGGATAAGTACTGGCCTATTTTGTCCAGCACATCTGGCCAAACATTGTAATGCAACAAATATTTATGTTAGCACGTGCATAATTATGATATGAATTGATAGGTTTGTCATAAGCGAAGATATAGTCCGTTTAGTTCATCAATTCATCAAACACGAATGATTGACTAGAATTTGAAAAAGTCGGTTCTGAAAAATATTTTTTTTCGATATTAAATAAATAAGTTATTTTATTAAGTTAAATAAAAATAAATACCTATAAATTAAAACAAATAAAAAAAAAATCTATAAAAAAAAATCTTTTGAGACTTCTCATCAAAAATAGTCCCACGAAGACTGGCAACATTAAAAAAACAAACTTTTCCCTTTCTATAAAAGTAAAAAGTAAAGTATCATCACGACCGTTTCCCTTTCGGGGTGGTCAGAACCACGCTTATAAATAAACGGATTCACATTTAGCCAACTTTACTATAGGCCAATCATGACAAGTTCGTCGATGTCTCCAGCGTACCAAACTCGAGAAATATCACAAATAAATTAAATTTTAATTAAATGTATTTATTTACATTAATATTTTTTTTGTGTTCTATCCAGGAATCGAACCCGGTACCTCCGAGTCTAAATCCACGGACTTAACCGCTATACCACGGAGGCAGGCATCTCTGTAGCGAGGCTAATAAGTTGGCAGAAATATTGACAAAATATAGACTGTTTCTTTAAAAAAAAAAAACAGTGTTTGTTGTTTCTATCTGTGGATACTTTTTAGTTTATATGAGTATTTGTGTCTACTCAAAATTTTGTAACCATAAGTTTTGCTAAAGCAATAAAAAAAAATTTTTTTTATCTGTAGCATTTGTAACATGTTACAATAGTTAAATTGATAGGTCAGTGGGCTCCTTAACGTTGATTGGTAAATATAGAGTGAGTGGTCAATTGATATGATTGGCAGTAATTGGCGCTAAACAAAGTTAAATAGTAAACATGGACTTAAAATCTAAGAACAAAAATTTGTATTCGTTTTAGTAGCCAGTTTTTAGTAGGTACTTAATTATTACTTAAGTAAAAATAAACCTGTAAATTTTTACTTAAGTAATAATTAAGTACCAATAATACGTTCAAGAAACTGGCTGTTAGTACTAAGCGCAAGTTTTTAGTTTTGTGACTCCAAGAAAAGCATCAAATTCTACTACATCTGGAATTTAATGATAACCTCATTAACTCATTAAAAAGAAAGATATATTACGCCAGACTTGGCTGTATGGGCTAGTCCCTTTGCCTTCCCTATTACCTCATTCATCACCCATCAGGAGAAGAAAACTCAGAGGAGTTCTTCGCGCCATTTTGCGTGGACATGTCAAGTGCAAGTTTTTGTTTTGTGAATTAATTTATTGTGAATATTATTGGTCAAAAGTGGTGTTGTTTTGTTTAATAATGTGCTCCAATGTGAATAATTATGGAAAACGATAAATTGGACTTTAAATATGGGGCACAAGTTGCAGTTTATCTTTTGCGGTTTTCCCGCGCTGTCAACTCCCATATTTTACCCGACGTGTTTGAGCTATGGTGCCGCGAGTGACTCCAAGAAAAACATCAAATTCTGCAGCATCTGGAATTTGATGATGACCTCATTAAATCATGATAAAGAAAGACATATTACGCCAGACTTGGCTGTATGGGCTAGTTCCTTTGCTTTCCCTATCACCTCATTCATCATCCATCAGGAGAAGAGAACACAGAAAGAAGTACTTCGCGCCAAATTTGTCATGAGATCGGCAAAACTCGGGCTCAATGTCACAGTAAATAACAGAATACACTATTTTGACAATCCAAAGTTATCGCGGTTAAACCTGCGCGACCAAAGCGACTGCGAAGCGGAAGCGTCATAGGCTGCCCGTGTTAATATATGGCGCCTTGCACACCTACGCGACCGCGACGCGGGAACACAGCGTAGCCTGAGCAGGACGTACGCGTCTTGTGGTTGGACGCGTGCATAGATATTACGTGTAACTCTTTTTATTTTAACCTGTGATTGTAATTTCACGATTGTAGCCTCACTGAACAATATTTTTGGTTAACCGCAAGCTATTTTGTTTACGTTTATTATTATTTTCTTAATTATTTGAACACCATTATAGGATCCCAGATAAACTAGCTGTATCAGCCTATAGGCCAGACATCTTAGTGTTTTCTCGGAACTTGAAAAAAGTTATCCTTATTGAACTTACCGTTCCGTGGGAATCAAATATTCCAAAAGACCACAACACGAAGTCGAATAAATATTATGATCTCACAGAAGAAATGATCAGGAACGGGTTCAAGACTCAGCTTTACGCAGTGGAAGTTGGTGCAAGAGGAGTTCCAGCAAAATCTTTGCATCACTTACTGAAAGAATTGGGCCTAAGCAGGTCTGCCGTCAATACATTTATGGAACGAGCTTCCAAGACGGCATTAACGGAATCATACAGTATTTGGTTGGGTAGGGAGAGAAGTAGAATGGTGGATGGTGAGCGTATTATCGCGCAATAGAAGAAAAAGGAGGCCTCCTTTTCTTAAACCAGCCAATTGTCGGTCGCAAGCCCGAGACACCATTCTTCTCATCTCTTACCCACACACGATGGACCCGGCACCCGCACGGTGAATCCAAGGAATGCTTAGAAATTTGTCTTCTTCTCTGTAATGTTAATACTTAGAAATTAAACTTAATTATATTACCCTATTGTTGTGAATACTTGTCAATAGCCATATTTTATTTTATCATTGTTTTAGGTTTGAATAAATTAGCAGTGAGTTATTCTCAATCAATAAAATAAATGACATAATAATACTAAAGAGATGTTTATAGAAAGTGTGAGAGAATAAAAGTAATTAGTAAACACGTGGAGTCCATTTTCGAGATTATGTTTTCTATATTTGAAGATACACTTGACTAAGAAAATAATTTAGGTGTAAAACTGTAATTCACTATACAAATGAAGTTCTCGGTTCGCGCTGTAACCGCGCAGGTGTGCACATCAGGTTCGAGTTGTAGACGCTCCCGTTTCGCATCCCGCGTTCTTAACGCGTAGATTTGATTCGGCTAAGAGCTGTTAAAGAATTTAAAAAAAAAACAAAGTTTGAGCAAACTTTAGTTGATTTAGTTGTGTTTTTATTTAAAGCTCGAAAAGTTAGGCCTAAATTCTAAAACTTCGACGATGGGAAACGTTACACTTTAAATTTAGGTTCCGGCATTTTGTTTCCGTTGCATGACCATGCAAATGGATGCCCCGCCATGTGACCTGGAGCAACGCGGTCAACATCCTAGATGTTGATGTTGACTTGACCCAGTAGTCCGTTTCATTCAAACTAGAGTTGCGCATAGCAGTTCCTGACTCTCTCAGTTAAGTTCGTCGCTCCTTAGTGAACTAGGTCGCTCTTTTAGTTCCTCAGCTCCAAACCCCAGTCTCAAACCAGAGATATAGAGCGCTCAGTTCACACCCATCATCACTATGGATAATAATAATAACAATAAATAATCTTTACTGCACAAAAACTAAAAAACTTTAAATTAATGTACACATGCGAGCTTTATGCCGTCAGGCATTATTCACCAGCTAACCTTTGAGATTTTGAAACATGTGACAAGCAGGGTGTCAAGCAAATATTAAATCAACAATACATACTAATACTACATATCATACATACAATTAAATATATACTTACAGGATTCATGAAATAAAAAATTATAATAAAACGAAATACTAAAGATATTTGAGTGAAAGATGCAACGAGATTAACACATAAGTAATCGTCAGTTATTTTAAGTAGATAACAAATAACAGAGAGATTATTTTTAAAAGGACCAGTAGCAGAATAGGGCTACAGGAGTCGTTAAACTTCGAAGAGGAAGAGTGTTCCAGAGAGACGCTGCAGAAACAGTAAAATAATTTTAATCAGGGTAGATAATCAATCAAGTCGAAAACCAATTATTGGGTCTCCTGAATATTTTTAATAAGATCTGCAGCCCTATTTCGTTATTTAGTCGCAAACATTATTAGTGGATTTCGATATTTACGTCAGAGCTTGCGTCATAATTACAAAATATTATTCAATACTCAACGCGCTCGACCTTGACAGCGGCCGTGCAAATATCAAGTTTAATAGCCTGATATATACATATATAGTTAGCGGATTCCATTATATTAACGTTTGCGCTCAAGTAACAGAATAGGGCTGCTGGTAGAGTTGAGAACTAGTTCCGTTAGTTCCTCTATCGGAGCGCTCTATGGAAATACATAGTTTGTTCGTGAACTACACTACACAGTCTAACTCAAACCTACGTAAGCCTACAAAAAAAAGACTAATTAAAAATTCCTTCGTGAGTGGAATAAACTTCCCCTGGTCATCGGACCGGGAGCCGCCGAGAAAAAATATATTTCAAAATCGCCTCAATGCCTATTTCTTAAATAAACAAAATAATCCGACTTCCTAATATCTAACACTGCCTCGTTTATTTTGTTGTAATTTGACGTCATCATCATCAGTTTTTTTTTATATACTAGCACGACATGTGACCTTGCGCCCACCTGATTGTAAGTGGCGCGCATGGTCCATGAATGTTAGCAACTGGAATCAGACACTTATGTCCGACATCAGTCCCTAACACTATGCCGGCTTGACTAGATGCCTTTTCACACTTCGCTTGAAGGACTTCAAGTTATAGGAAAGTGGAAACACAGAGGCTGGAAGACATTCCACATCTTTATTGTGCGAGTCACCAAATTTATAGTGGAAGACATTCCACATCAAATCATCAAATTTATAGGTACGCGAAGGGATGGTGACTACGGTATCTGGGTGCATATTCTGACCTGTGAGTGTGGTTCGGTTGCGGAATGGAGAGGAAGGAATTAGGTTATAGAGCTCTTCAGAGCACTCACCTAGTATAGCCGGTAGAACACGCTCAGAGAAGCTACAGCCGCTAAAACACAGAGTCCTAGAGCCACACTGTTGGAGATGGGCCTTCCAGAAATATCTGGAGAATTTGGCTTACACCCGCGCTGGCCAGACGGAAGGTCTGGTGTAAATTTTAATGATAATTTATGATTAGTCCACAAGTTGGTATATGTGGTGTATATATTTTTTTTTTATATACTAGTACGACATGTGACCTTTCGCCCACCTGATGGTAAGTGGCGCGCGAGGTTCATGAATGTCAGCAACTGGAATCAGACACTCATGACTGTCAGTTTTTAAAACATTTAAGGACCTCGCGGGCCACTTAACATCAGGTGGGCATAAGGTGCTAGTATAACAAAAAAAAACAATTCAATTAATCCAAGTAAAATATAATCTAGTAAAAAAAAAATTGTATTAAATGATTAACTTTACTTTAACAGTACAAATCATTTTATTAAGATTTAATGATCATTTAAATGATTTTGCAGTTTTCATTCAAAATCCAGTGACACTCGTCAATTGGGATGAAAGTTTTCCTTAATCAAGAATAAAAATTAAGATATTAGAAGTATCATCATCACGACCGTTTCCCTTTCGGGGTGGTCAGAAACCACGCTTATAAAGAAGCGGATTCACATTTAGCCAAACTTTCTATAGGCCAATCATGACAAGTGGCAAGCTCGTCAATGTCTCCAGCGTACCAAACTCAAGAAATATCACAAATAAATTTAATATTAATTAAATGTATTTATTTACATTAAGAAATATTTATGTGTCTCGACCAGGAATCGAACCCGGTACGTCCGAGCCTAAATTCACGGCCTTAACCGCCAGACCATGGGCAATTAATTGAAAATTTTAAGATATTAATCGGTACCTAATATTCAATTATTATTTTTTCTTTGTCCAATAATATTTGTATTCATCCGTGTAGGAAATAAAAAAATATCTAATTAGATTCAAATTAGAGCAAATAATTGTTATCTAGAAAAATCTTATCAGCAAATTTAGAGCTTTTTCGGCGTAAGCTCGAACATATTCGCATCACAAAACTGTTGAAGCTACATCCGCAGTGCGCGACAACGTGGTAGAAGGAGAAAGAACATCACGAAAGAAAAGGACGGAAGATCAATCGATGAAAATAGAACGAAGAGTATTGCTGTCTCGCTCTTAGCGGGTACAAGTGAACCCAATGCACTCGCCAACATTGTACCCTGCCAAATAAATGTATAGCTAGAAAGGGGCCCAATCCATAGACTCGCTATATCAATTCAAAAGTATCGATATTTTAGTATCGGATAAAATGTATCGATATCAAATTCAAAGTCTTTAAACACATAAAAGCGCCATTTTCAGCAAGAGTGAGATTGCGGTTTTTTTTATAGCGTTACCTTTGTCAATCATATTTAAAAAAGTAAATTATTACCACGACCGTATCCCTTGCGGGATGAGTGTGGTCAGAAAGCAGGCATTTTTTAAAGAGGAGGAATCACATTTAGCTTGCTTTACTATAGGCCCATCATAACAAGTGGCGCGTGTCGATGCATAACAAACTCGATATATAACACAAATAAATTAAATAAATTATTGTGTCCCGTGCCCGACCAGGAATCGAACCCGGTATCCCCACGTCTAACAAAAATAACTAATATGTATCGGATATATATAATATATCGTAATCTAACTTAGACACTATAATAGGTACCTATACTGTGTGACTTTGTATGCTCTTACTTGAGACTAATATGTATTCTATTGATAGAAACAAACAACTTTTCCTAAGAAACAATAATTACGTCGAAAGTGATTGTTAATTTTAAAATAGCCAAATGACGCCAAGAAAAAAAAAACAATTTTGACATATTATGGTTTCTTAGGAGATGTAGGTTGTTTCTATCAATAGAACCACATATTAGTCTGAAGGAACATACAATGACACCCAGTATAATATTAACATGTTTTTATTTAATTAAAGCGGACACAGAACTCTATTTTATAAGCTATAAAGGCCCTACTCGTATCTCATTGGAAATCCGGAGAGCAATTTATATGTATTGTTGAAGTATTTGGAAAGGTAATATCTGTAAAAAGTTATTTATAACGCCTGCCGTATGAGTCCTACTCGCATTGGTCGTCACGAGCCGCCCCAGACCTATAAAGTGCAAACGAGCACTTAGGAGTTGAATTAAAAATGTGAATAACTACGTACTGTACTTTATTTATTAGTATATCGAATATAAAGTATCGAATATCGATATGTTTTGTGGTTCCTTCCTAGAGTTGCCCGATCCCCACACTAATGACTTTCGTGTCATTCAAACGCAACAATCAACACCAGCTGGATTCCTAATGCATTTTAAACAAATCTCCGTAAATGTCACTGTCACTATTGATAAATATTAAGGCTTTCTTTGAAGTAAATAGTACACAGAAAAATGTAACATGCGCCTATATCATTAGAAATGAAAACCAATCACTTTAGGCTGCTTTATCGTTCATAACACAAAACAGCTGGGGCCTAGCAACATAGTGTGGGATATGCTCGCCTTTGTTCGGTGCACAAAACATAGCTATACATAGTAGTAGGTATACAATATTTCAGCAGGCCATTCTTTTTCTATGGGTTTTGAATTCGGATCCTGTAGTTTTATTATACATTGCGTGTTACCTTGTATCAAGCTTGTGTTTAGTTTAACGATTACTCGTAATGTATACTAAAAATCTTTGTGTTTAGTTAATTGAGAACGCGGGACAGAAGCGAAGGAGACTTGGGCAAGTTCGTTGTTCGTCCGTCAGTCGAACCGAATTACCGAACCAGTAGCAAACAATCGCTTGTGCGTTGATGTCGCGCGTTGTGAGCGCTCCGTCATAATTTAAAAATTATCTATTATTCGTTTCAGTGCATCTTTGTTTACAAATTAATATATTTCTTGATAATATAGTGGTGTGATGCTGTGATTCTTGTGCGTCCTGATATATTTTTCCTGCCAGAATTATTTCTATCTTTGTATTCAGGTAAATAATATTTTTTAAATGTTGTTTTTAGGTATACCTTACAAACTAAATTATACAGCCCTGTTTCTACGCATATTAATTATGCAATGCAAAATAATTACGTTTATGATTAAAATTATTGTGTAACTAGGTATGACTGTTGCCGAGAATATAGAGTCATTAACAGGTATTTTATGCATTTAACATTAAATTAGTAGGTTCTTATTGTACAACTAAATAAAACAACTGCATTATACGGTATTTTACTTGTTTATTTATTTATTTATTAAGATAATTTAAAAGATAATATTTACAGTAATTTACACTAACAACTGTTAATTAATATTTTATTATTATTTGAACTCAATCGTTAAATTTATAGACCTATGTAAAATTACCGGTACATTTTATATTCCGGTATAGTTTATAAAATATAGCTTGAGGTCTGTAATTAGCTGTAAAGAGTCAGCTTTAATTAAATAAAAACGTGTTAATGTTATATAACTATTATCTTATTTTTTTATTATTATCATTATTAATTTTAAGTAAGTAAATACCTATGTTTGTGATGAAATAAAACACTAGGAATACCTATGAGGTTAATTTTTTTAAGGTTAAGTCCTAAACAATATACTACATTAAAACTAAATTGAGATTAAAGTACATAGGCTATGAGGTTACATGTTTTTATTCAATGACAGCTGACAGCGCTGTAATTTTGACGTAAGCTCAGCTAACCTTTACTTACACTCGTGTGTTTGAGTTGTTGCTTTAAGCACTTTTTTTCACTTTGATAGTCGTTCAACGAGCCATGGAGAGAGCTATGCTTGGTGTATCTCTGATGGATAGAATTCGAAACGTTGATATTCGTCAGAGAACGAAAGTTACTGACTTAGCTTTTAAAATTAGCAAGCTGAAGTGGCAATGGGCCGGACAAATCTGCCGCAGAACCGACGATCGATGGGACAAACGGGTTCTAGAGTGGAGACCACGTACGGGAAGACGCAGAGTGGGACGACCCCCCGCCAGATGGACAGATGACCTAAAGAAGGTCGCTGGTGGGGGTTGGATGAGGGTAGCGAAAGATCGCGTTAAGTGGCGAGCCTTAGGGGAGGCCTACATCCAGCAGTGGAGAGATACAGGCTGATGATGATGATGAGTCGTTCAACTTGGCGCTTGTCTATAGTTTTCATACAAAAATCGCCAAGCTTTGCTTTATTTGCTTTCAAGTCGAACATAGCAACAATATAACTTATAGTCTAGGATACGTCAAGAACGACCTTATCCGAATGAAATGATTTTTTTTATTGATTGCCTAACGTTTTTATATGTATGTATACAATTAAAAAAAAAACAAATTTAGGGAGGATGTCAAATTAGAGGAAACTGGAGGAATAAAGCTCTATTGTCAAAATTTCAGTTTTTTATTTTTTTGATGCAGCTTTCATTTAGACTGTAGCCATCCGCGCCTACTTGACAATTTCATCCTATCATTGTGTTGTAAATAAAAAAAAACAAATTTATGTAAGAAAAGTGTATAGGAAAGTGTTCTTATAACTAAGCCACAACTGCACCGCTCTCTACGTAATGTATTTTTGATATTTTTTTTTATTATACTAGCACGACATGTGACCTTGCGCCCACCTGATGGTAAGTGGTGCAATCAGACACTCATGACTAACACTATGCCGGCTCGACTGGGCATGACGACAATTTGAGCCTGATCCCGAAACGTATCCACTGGGTTTATCGGCACGAACAGTGGATACTTCCCGCCCCGGCAGACTGGAAAAAAAAACTATTATGAATGTGCGCGAAAGTTTAAAAAAAATAACTAGCTAGATATGTTTCCACAGTAACTTGACATGTCCGTGCAAAATGGCGCGAAGAAAAAATAAATCTTGTCATTCTGCCATGGGCTGAATCTTGTTGAAGGTTCTTCTCCTTTGTTTATTGTTGCTGTAGGTATATCATCATCATCACGACCATTTAGGTCTGACCACCTAATAATAATAGAAATTACCACCATCATTCCGCCTATATCATCTATATACTCGTATGTATATAAATAAAGATGAATGTCTGTGTGTATGTTCCCAATGCATTTCAAAACCGGTCAAGTGGTGGTTCAAAATCGGGATGAAACTTTGAGAATATGTTGTGTGAACATCGGCGAAGGTTTCTGACATAGTACTACTGTTGTCCGATAGGTGGCGCGCATCAGCGCTGATTTGTGGGGCATACCGACCGAGGGTACCGAGCGGGAGCCTAAAACTCTCTAGCGTTCTTATTATATATATAGTTACTCAGTCGTTGCTCTTAAGACTCCTGCCTGAGCCCACTCTGCGCTTGACTGTCGTCGAATACCATTTACCGCTCCACGATTAATCGACCTCTCCCAGTGAGTCAGACAGACAGTGGGGTCGTCCAGGCCCGTGTGCCTAATGGGCCTGGGTTGGGGATGGGGACACTCCCCCGTTTTCCCCGGCAGGATCTCAGCGGGTAACCGTTACCCGCCGGTAATTCATGCACGTTTACTGCTGGGTGCCGTTACTAGTACAACAGCGCCTGTGTGGCTCACGTACCCCTGAAGTTCGACTGCTTCAGCTCCCAGTGAGTGCGAGTAGTCTTATTATTAATAATGACATTCATGTACTGTCAGGCGGTACGGAGTTCGCCGGGTCAGCTAGAAAATTTATGAAATTAAATTAAGTAAGTATATAAAATTATTTTAAAGGTGTAGTTGGGCGGTTATCAAACTTGGGCGTTATTAAAGTCAAGCACGAAGTCAAAGCTCATGCTAGCTGGGATAGACAGAAATGAGTTTACAGGAAAATGGACTTGAGTCAATGATCATTGTAAACTAAACCTGGTGAAAAATGGTTATTATTTACAGTAGCTATCAAATAGACATCACTATCTTGTCTAACCTAAAAGAACAAAGACATTATCTAGTTCATGCTCAAATTTATTGTAATCTTGTTACATATTATTTACAAACTGCGTTCCGTTATCCGTACAATCGCGTAGTTGTTACTTGTTGCGCAAAAAAATAATTTAAAAAAAAAATGTTACGGAGTTCTTCGCGCCATTTTGCGTGAACATGAATGTCAAGTGCAAGTTTTTGTTTTGTAAATTAATTTACTGTGCATATTATTGGTCAAAAGTGGTGTTGTTTTGTTTAATAATGTGCTACAATGTGAATAATTATGGAAAACGATAAATTGGACTTTAAATATGGGGCACAAGTTGCAGTTTATGTTTTGCGGTTTTCCCGCGCTGTCAACTCCCATATTTTACCCGACGTGTTTGAGCTATGGTGCCGCGAGTGATTCCAAGAAAAGCATCAAATTCTGCAGCATCTGGAATTTGATGATGACCTCATTAACTCATAGAAAAGAAAGATATATTACGTCAGACTTTGCCTTCCCTATCACCTCATTCATCATCAATCGGGAGAAGAGAACCGAAAAAAAATATATAAAAAAATACTATATTTAACTATGCTAAACTTGGCTTCATAAACGAGCAATGTGGTTATATTTTGACAAGTAACAAATAAATGACAAATTGACATTGTTTGGTTTGCCCGCTGGTGAATTTGCGGTGGTCGCTCGATTTTTATTTTAAATGAAATAAAATAATTGATTTGTTAGAAACATGGTAGGTACAGGGATGTAAATTATTATATGTAATTATATCACACGCTTCGCTATTTCTAGCATACAAATATTTATTTAGTCACATGACTTTGT
Source organism: Tinea semifulvella (assembly GCA_910589645.1). NCBI lineage: Eukaryota > Metazoa > Arthropoda > Insecta > Lepidoptera > Tineidae > Tinea > Tinea semifulvella. Next base: position 2,475,403 of record OU342611.1, on the reverse strand, counting down.
CGAGCTTAGTGTCTAGGTATTCTTTTGTCGAATAAAAACATTTATTAACCAGTATTTGTTTTGACTCTTAATTTGAACAGTTTTAGTGGCAGCTCCCTTATAATGCATAATGTTTATATCCTATTTGCATAATGTTTAATCCATTGAAAAAACGCTAGAGACATCGACGAGATTGGTAAAGTTGGCTTAATGTGAATCCGATTCTTTATAAGCGTGGTTTCTGACCACCGCGAAAGGGAAACGGTCGTGATGATACTTTACTTTTTAAATCGAAAAAACTCATGTTTCAATCGAAATACGACGGCACCCGAAGTGTCAATCAATTATATATCCCATTTTTTCATTTCCTAGTAATTTGATAGCCTACATTTCTAAAAGTACATCTTTATTACAGGTAGGTAGGACCTACATTGAAAATTTGAATGTTAATAATAGTTGCTAATCAACTTTAAATAGTTATAGCTCCTAAATGGTCACTGAAATGAAAAATGATAAGAAAAACCACATGATTTTCAAATACCTATTCGACGATACACCACTCATTATAGTCCGTCCATTTTTTTTTTTTTTCAACAATATGGCGCCTGGTTGTCGCCTTAGTAAAATTTGATTAATGTCATTTATTCATTTATTTATTTATTTTTAAGAAAAATCACAGCCTTTATTATTATACAGAACATAGGCCAAGAAGATTTTATATTATTTACATATATGTATACAGTTAAAACAGTTGATTATTATATTAGGAGTAAACAGGTTACAATTACAAATAATAAAAGAAAATTATAATATACTTTATTGTATCATCAAACATACAAAACAATAAAAATAGGAATAGGAAAAAGAGGCAAGCAATGAATTGACTTTATAAATTACGTTTTATTTATTGTACATGTATATGTGTATAAGTTTTAGTTTATTGTACGTGTGTGCGAGTATATTGTATGTATTTGTATATATATTTGTACGAGTGTATAACTGTATGCATTTTGTTTTGTTCAGTGACACTTCATGATTAAGACGAATCGATTGACGCGAGAATCATTAAAATAGGGCCCACGCGTTTGGTCTCCAGTGTGTTACAAAATAAATCAAACATACTCGTCCATACGTAGGCTGATAAACATATATATATATATATATAACCCATCTTTGCGTCGCGCAATCAGGAAAAAAACAATTAGAAAAGTGTACCCTAAGAGTAAATAAGATGTGGTGTAGCCCTGTAGGATTAACACTTGCACTGCAGATGGCACCAGCAACCGGGATTCGCACCTGGAGTGCCATCGATACCAAAAGCACTACAACTAGACCTACTGACGGTATAGGTCGTCTCAATTTGCGTCGTCGCTCGTCCCGTACTTGACTTACTTCCTTGTAGGTTTTTTTTTTGTAACTTAACCAGTTCTATATAAATATCGTATCATTTCCGTGACGTGCTTTTAAAACTCATATAGGTATATATTCTTTTAAATATTAAGTGTTTGTTTGCATAAATAAATAAGGAACATAGAAAATCCTAAATATTTGTCCATCAACATTATTCTTTTTAACGTCATATGTTAATAGTTAAAAACATTTATATATTCAAAAATACAATCGAAAATTCCGTTAAAGCCTTGGTTTTTCAAGCTGAGGCTTAGCAAGATGGTAATTCAGTTAATTAACCCACACTTCCAGCAGATATTCAGATTCATTTACTGTATCGGCAGCTCGTCAGTGGAACAAGCTTCCACTGACCATCAGACAAGCTCCTTTAATTCACATCTTTAAAAAACAACTTAATACTTTCTTTTTAAACAAGCAGAACAGTATATTTTAAAAAGTATTTCTTCTTATTAATATTATATTATCTTCATATATATCTACTATATATTAATAAGTAGTCTATGTATACATACTATTTATGTAGTTTATTCAAATTTAAAATAAGGTTAAAATTGCACCCCACATATTATACTGTCTCACTCTCCCAAAGGTTAGCTGGTAGAAAAAGCCGAAATGGCTTTAAGTTCGTCTTTATACATACTTTTAAGTTAAAGTGCAATAAAGTTTTTTAATAATAATAATAATTAGTATCATGATACGCATGCGTATTGGTCACGTGTGCACTGTATGCCAGGCGTCAAATTGTTGATAGTGACGCTTGTGAATGTGGTTTAGACGTGGAGGACCTTAACCACATATTTTTCTCCTGTCCCCTATACGAACGATCGTCCCTGATGTCCACTCTGATTTCCTTCCGAGTTCCGTTTCCTACCCATATTTCAACCTTACTTGTACATACGAGTATATGTTATTAAGCGCGGTGGTGGCTCGGTTGTAAGAACGCGTTCCTTAAATCCTACAAAGGTCGGTTCAAACCCACCCGACATGTACCAATGAGAAATACACTTTTCTTAAGTACATTTGTCTTAGATTTACAACACCACCGTTCCCGTGCCTCGGAGAGCACGTTAAGCCGTCGGTCCCGGTTCCACTGATGCCAACTTGTGGAATAACAACACAACTTGTTGAAATGTCATAAAAGAATTACATCATATCCTCGCCAAGCCGTCTGGCCAGAGCGTGGCGAGTGTAGGCCAAATTCTCCAGTTCTGGAAGGCCCATCTCCAGCAGTAGAGGTTTAGGACGCTGTGTTCTAGGGGTTGTAATAAATGAAAAAAAAAATGTACATATATAATAAACGTATTAAATATATATATGTACAATATTATTGCTTCATTTATCATTAATAATAACATTAAAATATTAACAGTAAATATTTTCCTATTTAGTAGTCTATATTTATTCGTATTAGTAGTAAAGTACAAAGATTAAAAAATAAAATAAATTAAGAACTAAATTATAAAAACTAAAAATTTATAAATAAAATTACGACTATTCGATGGGCGTAGTGTGCCGAGGACACTCGCTGCGTTCCCCTGTTGAACAGCGAGGCTGACCCTTTGAACAAGATATTCTCTTGTCAAAGGGTCACCCGTCGCCAAGTGGTTGCTCACCAAGCTCACGGGAGAACACAAGAGCCTTCTCGGACCACGCGTCCATCGTTTCAACTGCAAATGGAATGAAATGGTGATTGATGATGATCTCTTTCTTAGTAGTCTTAGTTTTAAATTTTTGTATATATTTATTAAATATAGAGTATTTTTTTATTAATACTTTCTTGATCCTATTTAATTTTTCGAATCCTTTTTATTTAACCAGACTTTCCCTAACTTTGACACTCGCAAAATGGTTCTTTACAAAAAAAAAAACTTTTACGTAGTTAAGTATCGTCACGACTGTATCCCTTCCGGGGTAAATGTCATGATCACAGAACACATAGAGTCCTGATTAGTATAATATTATATTGTTGGGATGTCTGCGTGTTTGTAACTATGTTATCGATCGTGTAGGCGCGGCGGGTGGCGTTTTAAACTTCCAAGCACTAACTACAATTAGGGTTGGCAACTATTAGATAGATAGATAAATATTTTATTTGCCACATATCAATAAACGCAACTTAAACAAATATAGCCTGGTGTATACACAAGATGTGTGACAAATATTTTTTTTTTAATTTAAAATTTAATTCAATAAAAAAGTACTTTTTGATAGTTTGTTTAGATTTTGTCTCAGGGCTCGATAAATGCCATATAAACAAAACTCTCAGATCGTCGTACTTATTGCCGATGTTACTTGTCTTTATAAAATTCTAAACAATTTTGTGTTCCCCAACTATTAGAAAAAATACCTTTAGAGGGCTAACGTCCGTAGCTTTAGAAATTGTGATCTCTTATGTCTTCCTGTGCTAGAATTTAAGCGCAAAACTCATTTGTTCGCCGCAGTATGACGTTGTAAATATAATGATCAGTTCTCCATCTGTGATATATTTGATGAAAGTGTTCGAGACCTCCACTTGAAGATGGTCATTCCTAGTAATTTCTGGAGAATTTCGCCTACACGCGCCACGCTCTAGCGAGACGGGTTGGCTAGAGTCTGATGTCAATTTTTAATGAAAATTCATTAACGATTCCACAAGTTGGTATTAGTAGAACCGTGACCGACGCCGACGGCTTAACGTAATCTCCGAGGCACGGGCTAGGTGGTGTTGCAAATATAAGACAAATGTACACAACAGTTTTACTTATGAGTCGAATTTTACACTTAAAAATATTTTTCTTAATTATAGTTAATTATTGTTTAAGTATTTGTGTTGTACTTATAATTAATCTTAAGTACTATAGATCCTCGCCAAGCCGTCTGGCCAGCGTGGCAAGTGTAGGCCAAATTCTCCCCAGATATATGTTCTGGAAGCCCCATCTCCAACAAGTATAGGACGCTGTGTTCTAGGGGCTGTAATGATGAATGATGATGACTATAGGTCTATTTGTAAATCTAACTTAGATATAAATGTATAAGACTGTACTAAAATATAATAAAAAAATAAAGGCTATACAATTAGGATGCGTACAAAGGAATAAATAAAATTAATCCAGTGCGTAATTGGCTTGGCAACCCTAACTACAATGCCAGTATAATTACGTCACGCTAATATTATATAAACGGAAAGACAATGGAACGTACAATGAGGTTTAAAAGCCAGAGCCTTTTTATTTAAAAACAATTTAGTTATACTTAGCAAACCATGGATTCACCGTGCAGGTGCCAATAGCATTGTGATCCTTGGTTCTATCATCATCATCAGCTTGCAGCTCGCCACTGCAAACGGTTTTTTGCAAAAATCCTTTGTTAAAATGAGCCACCTTCTCTGCAATCGCAATCTCAAACTTCCTACAAGATGCCGACTCGTCCGATGCTACATATTTTCCATTCTCCTGTATGGTGTCGAATTATGGACCCTGACAAACACAATGTCGAAGAAGTTAGAAGCTTTTGAAATGTGGATACACAGGAGAATGTTAAAGATATCATGGAAGGACAGAGTAAGAAAGGAAACTGTCTTGCAGAGGATAAACAAAGGCGTTGAACTACTGAAAATGGTAAAGCGAAGGAAGTTGGAGTACTTGGGACTCATCATGCGCAATAAAAAGTATAGCTTGCTGCAGCTCGTCATGCAAGGCAAGATAGAAGGCTCCAGAAGACCGGGGACAAGACGCACTTCCTGGCTCATGAACCTCAGGGAGTGGTTCGGGATGAGCACCAGATCCTTGTTCTGGACAGCGGCCAACAAAATCAAAATAGCCTTAATGATAGCCGACCTCCGATAGGAGATGGCACCTTAAGAAGAAGAATCAGCCCCCGCCAGTGACCTTCTTTCGCCATCTGGCTTGGTCTTCACTGTAGAACCCATTTGCCACATCGGTCGTCGGTTCTGCGTCAGATGTGCCTGGCGCATTACCACTTCAGCTTGCAAATTTTTCAAATATCTGTAACATTCGTTCTCTGTCGAATATCAACGTTTCGAATTCATTCAGAGAAATACCAAGCATAGCTCTCTCTCTATAGCTCGCTGAGCGACATGGAATTTATGGACCAGACCTACTTTCAGTGTCCACGTCTCTGCTCCGTACGATATTGAAAGGACACACTGCTTAAAGACCTTCGTCTTCAAACATTGTGGTATGGACGATGTGCTGGAGTTTCCGCCGCCCATCCTTGCTGAATGCGTTTGTCTGCTTCTTTGCTGATGTTGGCTGCGCCTAATTGGATAGTCTGTCCGAGGAACGCGTTATTTTGAACAACATCGAGAGTAACTTGTCACACGCATATTGAACTCGGCTTGACATGATCATTGAAATTACATTCGTCTTGTCTAATTTCATTCCGAGACCAACCCGCTGGTAAGCCATGTTTAAGGCGTTTAACATTTGGCTAAGATCCTTGAGCGAGCTGTCTATAATGACTATGGCATCCGCAAATCGAAGGTGTGAGATGAATTCTCCATTGACGTTTCATCATTACAGCCCCTAGAACACAGCGTCCTAGACCTCCACTGCTGGAGATGGGCCTTCCAGACCATATATCTGGAAAATTTGGCCTACACTCGCCACGCTGACCAGACGGCTTGGCGAGGATTTGATGTAATTTTTTTATGACAATTTATTAACGATTAGTGGATCCGGGACTGACGGCTTGACGTGCTCTGTAAGGCACGGGAACCGTGGTGTTGTAAATCTATGACAAATGTACCTAAGAAAAGTGTATTTCTCGTTGGCACATGCCGGGTGGGTTTGAACCGACCTTTGTAGGAACGCGTTCTTACAACCGAGCCACCACCATTTGACGTTTATGCCGCAGTAATTCCAGTCTAGCATTTTAAAAACATCCCCAACCAACCTTTAGAGATCATAAAAAATAACAATTTAATTATTTCCTTTTATTGGCACGTCAAATTAATAAAGTTATATCGCAAGCGTGTGTTAATTGTTATTGTTGAATTTTTCCATATTAAATATTTAAAAAAGTAATTTTATTTTATTAATTGGTGTCATTTATAAATAATTAGTGAGTTTATAAAAGCATATTTATATAAATTGTTATTTTATATTTAGCACCTCAAACTAAGACTCTGACTTTACGGGCAAATTTTCCCGTTCACTGTGCTCCGTAATTCGATTTCTTAGAGGGAGGTAAAATTATAGTATTATCACAACCGTTTCCCTTTCAGGGTGGTCAGAAACCACGCTTATAAATAAGCGGTTTCACATTTAGCCAACTTTACTATAAGCCAATAATGACAAGTGGCAAGCTCGTCGATGCCTCCAGCGTACCAAACTCGAGAAATATCACAAATAAATTAAATGTATTTCTTTACATTAATAAATATTTTTGTGTCCTGACCAGGAATCGAACCCGGTACCTCCGAGTCTAACTCCACGGACTTAACCGCTAGACCACGGTGGTAGTTTTAGAGGGAGGTTTTCCAATTTTACTGATTTTAAAACTAAATTTAAACTGTCATAAAACTATTGCTGCACAGTTTGACAGTCCCATCCTAAACATTGGGTATGGTTATTGTTTCATATAAATATTAATTGTATAAGGTTAGGCTCACCATTCTACTCCTCTCCCTACCCAACCAAATACTGTATGATTCCGTTAAAACAACTTGCCCACAATTTATAAGTCAATTCTATGTGTTTTTATTTTATTTTATTTTTTCATAAAAATAGTTTAAATTTTATATAGGTATTTTACTTGATTACTTGAAGTAGGTAATATTTCTTTATGTTGTGGTCTTTTGGAATATTTGATTCTCACGGAACGGTAAATTCAATAAGAATAACTTTTTTCATGTTCTGAGAAAGCACTAAAGAAGAGGCAATTTTTCTGAAAAAAAATTCAACTGTATTTTTTTTAAATATCATTTTTTATTGCTATTATTAAATAAAATGTGTAAAAAGTCAATGTGTTATTTGCATAGAGATAACGTTATCGCCGTGCATGTTCACATTAGCTCAAATCACATCACTATGTAATTGATTGATTATCATTGACTTTCATTTTATAATAAGAGTAACTGGTCAAATCAATTACAATTATTTATGTATTTAAGATATTTACTTACGTATTATTTTAATGTAATTACCTATTGTTATTGTTTTACAAATTGTCATATGACCTCATATCACCCATATATCCGAACATTGCCGATAAACCTAGTAAAGTGTATGCCCAGTCAAGCCGACATAGTGTTAGGGACCGATGTCAATCATGAGTCTCTGATTCCAGTTGCTAACATTCTTGAACTTAGCACGCCACTTACCATCAGGTGGGCGCAAGGCAGCGTTGCCAGTTTTTTTTTTTTGCCAAGTGTGGATTTTGGAACTTTTTGAGTGAAAACAGCGGGATTCTTTCGTCGAAAGCGGGACATAGTAAAAAAACGTATATAATCAGTAGTTTCTCTTTCACCCCTCTCTCTCCCGCGCTCTTATCTTCATTACGCGTCCGGGCGGGCGGCCAGTACACACTTGTTTGTGCCAACCGCCCACGCTTCCTCAGCACGCTTCGCGCACGTTCGGGTTATCCCCCAAAAAGCGGGACTGACATTATTTTTTTATTTAAAAATCGGGACGTCTGGCAACACTGGCGCAAGGTCACATACCGTAAAAAAATATTAAAAAAAAAAATCTAATGGTTACTCACTCCCAAAGGTTAGCTAGTATAAAATGTAGAGAGGCATTAAGTTCGCCCTTGTAAATAATCGTAACTGTTAAGTTTTTAAGTGCAATAGAGAATTTATGCAGTAGACAGACACAATTAGCTGTAGAGAAAAAAAAATGACCGATCCTTATACATAAATCAATATCGATTGTACAATTAGTTTATTATGTAATTCTGATAATAATTTGACACGTTCAAGTGTTAATTACGTGAGTTAATTTGTGGATTAATTAGGTTTTAAACATATGTAGGACCTATCATGTATAATGTATTTATCACAGCCCCTAGAACACTAAGCACAGATCTGTAACACCTCCACTGCTGGAGATTCAGAAAATATTTTTATATAGTATAATAAAATGACAATAATGGAAATTGGGGCTGGCCAGGTATTTTGTTTAGCATTGTTATTTAGAAGAAATTACTTAACCGAGTGTTCCGATAGGATCCTATGGCGATAAATATGTAAATAAAATAAATAATAAATAAATAGAATTTTGCCAACACTCGCTACGCTGCAGCTAGCCAGACGGCGAGTGTCTAATGTCAATTTAAATAACGATTCCACAAGTTGGTATTAGTGCAACCGGGACCGACGGCTTAACGTTCTCTCCGACTCACAGAAACGTTTGTGTTGTAAATCTATGACAAATGTCAGAAAAGTATTTCTTATTGATATATGCCGGGCAACTGCAAACCTTTTTTTGTTCGATTGAAAAACGATCCTACAATCGGGCTATGATCACCGCTTATACAGCGTTTAAGGGCCGCGTTTTGATTCATTCATCACGACCGTTTCCCTTTCGGGGTTGTCCGAAACCACGCTTATAAAAAGCGGATTCACATTTAGCCAACTTTACTATAGGCCAATCATGACAAGCGGCATATGGGATACGAAATATCCCTGTTTGATTCTTTATGTCTATAATTACCTTTGACAAAGTCTAAATTGATACCGTTATGTATGGTATTACCAAATTGGGAGCAGTGACGTTCAAATAACTGCAAATAATATTACCGTAACAATTTTCAGCGTAACCGTTTTATTTTATTACTCAAAACGAGATATTTCAAGATAGCTATTTTACAAACTACTAATCAAATATCAATATTACTTCTCACCAATCATGACAAGTGGCAAGCTCGTCGATGTCTCTAGCGTACCAATCAAATTTTAAGAATAAATATATATTTAATTATTATAATTAAAATATTAGGCTCAGTTAGATGCAATATTATTATTTATTTATTTAGCCCCATGGGCCCATCGTTTCTACAGCAAACGTCGTAAATAAGTAACTATTGAAAACTTAATTTAACTGCCTCCGTTGTCTAGCGGTTAAGTCCGTGGATTTTACACAAAAATATTTATTAATATAAATAAATACATTTAATTATTATTTAATTAATTGTGATATTTGTCGAGTTTGGTACGCTGGAGACATCGACCAGCTTGCCACTTGTCACTATAGTAAAGTTGGCTAAATGCGAATCCGCTTATTTATAAGCGTGGTTTCTGACCGCAAGGAAAACGGTCGTGATGATATTACTACTATTGAAAATCGTTTTATTTTTTGAATTTATAAAATTAAGCCACGTAAACTTCTCTGCAATGGTATCTTTTATTGCATCTAATTTATGCATCTTTCAATGCATACAGCATTCGGTATGCACAGGCCCCAAATATTAGGTCAAAGTTGCCTCCGGTAAGATCATAATTTTGTTAATAGTCCAAGTTGGTATACTGAACTCGACATACTTCTCCACGCCCACCTGTTGTTAAATAAACGAAGCAACTAGCGCCCCTAGGGCACAGAGTCCTAGACATCCAATGCTGGAGATGAGTATATCTGGAGAATTTAGCCTACACTCCGGTATATCCGGTAACTGCCTCTGTGGTCTAGCGGTTAAGTCCGTGAATTTAGACTCTGAGGTACCGGTTCCGATTCCTGGTCGGGACACAATAATGCTTATTAATTTAAATAAAAAAACTTTTTATTTAATTTAATATAAAATATAAAATTAATATTTAATTTATTTGTGATATTTCTCGAGTTTGGTACGCTAGAGACATCGACAAGCTATTTGACAATCCACTTGCCTATAGTAAAGTTGGCTAAATGTGAATCCGCTTTATAAGCGTGGTTTCTGACCACCCCGAAAGGAAAGCGGTCGTGGTGATACTTTTTTTACTCTGGTATAGCGAGGATCTGATGAAAATTTATTAACAATTCCACAAGTTGGTATTATTGGACCCGGGACCAGCTAGGTAGTAATTAACGAGGTTTGCACTCCTTTCCACTGATAATATCGATTCCATACAAGATGGACATGCACACTGCGCAGTACGATTCGTTCATTCATTACTTTCACTTCAATGAACAATATTTATAGCTATATTACATCAATCCAAAAATAGATTTAAAGTTGTCTAAATTATAGAAGCTCAAAAGAAGACGTCCAAATGTGACTGAAACGGGGCCAGACAAAAATAGGCAAGCGGTGGTAGAACGTTCTAAATTATTCGTGTGTGATTCCAATCTTAGGCCTATTTTAGTGAACAATTTTTAGTCGGTTGACATTTTTATATCTAATACATTATTTAACTAGCTGTTTGACTTGGCTTTGCCTGTAAAATAAAGTGGTCAGTATGTCTAGCTCAGAGCGTAATAATATTATCCGTGTAACAACACAATAATCAATTCCAAAGTGCACTCTAATTCATTATGTACCGATTTTGTCTAGCTAACTTACTACTGTGCAAGATTTCTTAATTATTAAATCTTTATACGCCCATGAGCAAAACATACGAGTAGTGTACCTAATTTATTACCATTGTGCCACATGTATACATATATTTATTGGGATCATTTAATATTGAGTACGGTGCAAATAAATAAAATAATATTTAAAATCTGAATAAATAGCAATACACATACATACTAATATTACATAAATAATAGATATATATATATATATATATAAGTAAGTGATACAAATAAGGCCTACCTTATTTCAAATTCTTGTAACATAATAAATAATTTATTGAAATAAATACAACATGGTTAATCAGAATCATTTATTTGTGTTCTATAAGATACACACATCAAAAGTGTCTAGGGATCAACATATATTTTTGCAATAACTTTTCTCCTGATTGATATTCATTAAAATTTTCTTTAAGGATTGATCAAATAAAATGTTTTCGTTTGTCTACACCTACAGTAACGATAAACCAAGTCACCTTTGCATTAGTAAAAAAAATTGCCATTTTCCTAATAAAGGGATTTTTGACATTTGAACCACTAACATTAAAGTTCGAAAAAAAGACTGAAATAACCGTTTTTTTTTTAATTTTATTGGGTAACTTAAACAATTAATAATCCGTGTTTCTACCGCGAACACTAACAACACAAGAACATCGGTTTGGCATACTCAAAATGAGTTCATCCAAATCACGCTGTGGAATGGCCGCCCATGTTCGTTGCAACAACAAAAAAAGGTCTTCTTGCGACTGGATACCCTCCATATTCGGCAGAGCTCTTCTCTGAAGAATATCCCATGCATGCTCAATCGGGTTCAAGTCTGGCGACTGAGCAGGCCAGGGCAGGACATTGATGTTAGCTGCGGCGAGAGTCTGTCTTACAACTCTTGCGGTGTGCGGTCGTGCATTATCATGCATTAACTGAAATAAGGGACCGATATGCACTTGTAGAGGAACGATGACGTCTGATACAACCGTCTCAGCATAAATTTGAGCGTTGAGGTTGCCTCTGATCCAAATCAACTCAGTTCTTCCGCCGATCGAAATACCCGCCCATACCATGATGGTTCCACCACTATAAGGATGGACTTCCTGGCAGGATTTTAATCGCTGTTGGCGTCCAGGGGTTCTCCAGTGTCGTATACGTCTTGTATCCGGCCTCATACCAAAACGAGACTCATCAGAAAAGCACACGAAACTTTTGTTCTTCTGTCCAATTTCTGTGTTCAAGAGCCCATTGATATCGAGTCCTACGATTGTGCATTGCTATAGGTGGTACCCGTAGCGGTCTTCGGGAATGAAGGTTCACTTCATGCAAGCGGTTTCTGACTGTTTGGTCGCTAATTAAGTTCCCTGAAGAGCGATGAAGGCTCACGGCTAACATCATGGCGGTTATTGTTGGAGTTCTTCGAGCTGTGATTTGAATGTATCGGTCTTGTCTCCGTGTGGTGCAGCGATACCGTCCTCCATGGCGCTCAGCCACGGTACCAGTGGTTCGGTAACGTGTCCAAAGTCGACTGATAACACTCTGACTTGTATTCAGAGCTAAAGCCACAGTACGTTGCCGGGAACCAGCTTCTATCATTCCCACGGCTCTGATCATTTCTTCCCTGCTTAAATGACGTCGCCGCTCCATAATAACGTTGGTTTTAATCAGTAGTAGGGAAACAGTAGCACTAATAATGTCTTCAATGCGTCTTATGTTTTTATAGGGAAAATATTGACAGCTGATTTTCATCTTTTACTCGAATTTGATTGACAGTTCCTGTTTTAAATTATGAAATGCACCAAAAAGGATCCATATAAATTTATAAAATCATAAATTTATTACAAAGCCACATCTCAATCACAAGAAATCCGCATAAACATGCTTGATCCCTAGACTTTTTTGATGTGTGTATATAAGTTATGCGGCGTCACTTTGGCGGACCACATACGTAACGTCGAAATACGAAAAATGGTAGGTATAAAAGAAAGCATAGGCACAAAAATAAGGAAAAGCATGCTACGATGGTTCGGGCATGTTGAAAAAGAAGAAAGATTGACGAACCAGGTATATAATGCGAAAGTTGTGGGTAAAAGAGGCCCTGGCAGACCAAGACACACGTATCACGATCAAATAAATAAAACACTAGCTGAAGGAGAATTAAAAGCCTTCGTAACAAAAGGGCATGTATGAAGAGGTTGATGAATGTCGATGAAGCGAAAGAGGTATGTCGTGATCGTGTCAAGTGGCGCTCAATTGTCTCTGCCTACGCCGTAAGGGATCTGGCGTGAAGATATGTATGTATGTTATAAGTAATTAAATTATACTCGTATTATGTATATATATATATTACACTACGATATGACACTACGGGACCACATGTCGTATTTAGATGTTTGTCGTCTCTTGATTTAAATTTATTAGAATTTTATAAATGGATACGAGTAATATATACCTAGTCTTGCCATTAGTGTTGCTACAAGGAAATCTTCGTTTTTTTTCTACATTACTACAGTGAGCGTCACATACAGTAATATACATATATATACAGTAATATAATGGTGGTGGCTTGGTTGTAAGAACGTGTTCCTAAAATCCTACAAGGTCGGTTCTAACCCACCCGGCATGTACCAATGAGAAATGCACTTTTCTTATGTACATTTGGCATATATTTACAACACCACCGTTCCCGTGCCTCGGAGAGCACGTTAAGCCGTCGGTCCCGGTTTCACTAATACCAACTTGTAGAATTGTGTTGTGTTCTAGGGGATGTAATGATGCCACGCTCATACTCGCTCATGTTGGTACTAACACTGATGTATGGAAGCGAGACGTGGATACGTCAGAATACGCATGAGAGTAGGATTAATGCAGTAGAAATGCGGTCGTTGCGGCGGATATGTGGCGTCACTTTGGCGGACCGCATACGTAACGTCGAAATACGGAAAAGGGTTGGTATGAAGGAAAGCATGAGAAGAATAGGGACAAAAATAAGGAAAGGCATGCTACGATGGTTAGGGCATGTTGAAAGGATGAGCGATGAAAGATTGACGAACCAGATGTATAATGCGAAAGTTGTGGGTAAAAGAGGCCCTGGCAGACCGAGACTCACATATCACGATCAAATAAATAAAACACTGGCTGAAGGTGCATTAAAAAGTCTTCGTAACCAAAGGGCATGTATGAAGAGGTTAATGAATGTCGACGAAGCGAAAGAGGTAGGTCGTGATCGTGTCAAATGGCGCTCAATTGTCTCTGCCTACCCCGCAAGGGATCTGGCGTGAAGATATGTATGTAATGATGCCCATTCAAAATTATCTGCATTGGCCTTAATACACTCCTCTAAACGTTATGGTCTGTTATCGATTGAAACACCCACTTTCTCCATGGAAAAAATTGTCACTGCCAATCTTATGGAATGTTTTAGAGACTTTATCATTTTTCCCTGTCTAAAATTATTAAATATATAAAATTTAAAATTGGCAATTATTTCTGCGAACGTATTAGCCTCGTTATACAGAGGGGAAATGTTGCCAGTCTCCTTGGGACTATCTCGGATGGGACGTCTCTAGAGGACATTTTTTATTTATAGTTTAGTTTATTTTTAATTTATATTAAATAACTTCAAATAAATAAATTTAATTAAAAAAAAAAAAAAAAAATTCAAATTGAAAATATGTCCAAAGTGTACGTAATTATATTTTCTATCTTATTTTTCAAAACGACTTGCACTTGAATCTTTCAAAATATTGAATTGTGCGAGAGGGATAAGCGTGTTAATAGACAGCCGTCGCAGGTTTAGCGAAACGTTTCTGAATAGATCTACGAGTAGGTCTATAGGTATAAATGTTGTTAGCGATTCGTTTATTTTAAGCAATGTAAATATTTTGCATTCGTGTCTGTTACTCGTATCATCCTTGGCATTGAATTTATTGCCGGCAAAAAAATTACTTTGCTATTGAATTTTGAACTCTGGCAACATTGTCGTAATAACTATATTTCATAATTCATCGAACTAATCTATTAGAAATGTGGTATACCAAAATAAAACATTCTTTGCTATTATAATCTTTATTGTCATTGAACTATGCACCTTATTGTGTTTACAGACGGTTAAAAATTAAAATTAGTTATTTTCCGAAGTAAGCGTATGTTTTCAACAATCAACCTTACCTTTAAGTTGACTATATCAGTGGCGTCTGTTTTTTACCTGCAACTGTTAAATTGTGTTAAGTGGGTTTAACATTTTTGCATTGTTTTCGCTCGTACAATTTAAATAGGTGGTAGGCAGACTGATGGTGGTAATTTCCCCTGTCTGCCGGGGCGGTGTCCACCGTTCGTGCCGATAAACCCAGTAGACTGTATCCACACGTTTAGGGATCAGGCTCGAATTGCAGTCATGCCTCAAGCCGGCATAGTGTTCTGATTCCAGTTGTTAACATTCTTGGACCTCGCGCGCTACTTACCATGAGGTGCTCGCAAGGTCACATGTCTTGCTAGTTTAAAAAAATAATATTTGTATAACATAAGGAATTTGTCTATCGGTTCAAATGTTTACTTTTTTATATGTGGTTTATGATTCATGACAGCCTGCGGGGTGAGGTCGTCCGAATACGTATCATCTAGCTAGGTGGAATGCCCAAGATTTTGATATTTCTGACAGACGTAATAGATCTTAGACGATACGTTTTCAAGCGATTGTGCACTCCACCCCACCCCGACACCTCACACCACACCCCAGTCACGATTTAAGGTGACCATTGACGGAATAGTTTGATTAAAACGGCGCGGCGTCCGTTTGGATAAATAATGAGTCGTATAGAATTTACCTGTCAAATTAGCGATTTTCGCAAACTCTATTTAGCGACGAAATTTGACAGCCCGCAAAGTTGTCGAATATTATCGGTGCAGTTTTACTGTGTGACAGCAGCCAGTTAAAATTTTGACATTTGCTTCTAGTGTTGCAAAGGAATAAATATTGCACGTTGGAGCTGCCTGAGTTTTTAATGACATAAGTTCTCTCATTAAAATATTACCGTCCTTAAAAACTAATGATGTTTTTGGCCAAATTAGCTTTTTGATTTTGTAAGGCACAACATTTTTTTCGACCGAAATTGCTAAGATATCGATCTGACGAGACTGCCGGTCCAGGTTTAACTTTGGCTATGTTCAATCTTTCTTAAAATTGTCGGCATTACCTTCAACTACTCACAACTGATAAGCTTGACATCAGACGCCTGGGCTCGCTCTCTCTCTCTCTCTCTCTTCAAAAGTGAAATATTGCTCATTCGGGTTATGACCGCAAAAGATAATCTAGGTCAATTTACACCTTAAATCTATATTCGAGCTAACATTATAGACGCTTTGTCTGTATGCGCCAGCAAATTTGCCTTAAAACCAGCGGTGAAAGCGCAAAGACGTATCATCAAAATAATGCATAGAAAAAGATCTCGTTATAGAAGCGCTAGTCTCTTCCAAGAGTGTAAACTTCTTGATATTCGACAAACTTATATCTTACAACTGGCAATTTATTACCACAATAATAATAAAACCTTACAAAAATCCTTAAAACATAGAACAAGATACGCAAATAGACCTCGAAGACCCCCCACTAAGACAAAATTCGCACAATTATTTTTTCAGTTTCTAGCCCCCAAGATTTATGAGCACATTCCAGAATACATTACTAAATACAGACTTAGAAAATTTAAGAAACATGTAATAAAATGGTTGCTCGATATTGGTATTGTAATATCAGAGCAAAAATTACTACACATTCTAGAATAAAGACAGGTAAACATATATATTTAGTTTATTTATATATTTAATATCCTCACCTAATTAATTAGTTTGTTATTATATTTATCTATGTATTTAGTAAACTTATATATTATTTTATGCTTTAATATTATATTTACTGACGTTATTGACTTATATATCTTATAATAACCGTAATGCGCCTCAACGGAGTCAACCAATGCGCGGGCCCAGGCCCTTATTGGTGACCCAACCATACACCACCCAGCAGAGATGTAGCTCAACAATATATCTCTCATATTTTGTACCACTAAAATTCTCTGCAATTCATGTAAACTTTGGTCAATAAATGATTATGTATGATAAAAAAATCAATGCGTAAATCTTCGTAAAAGGTAATCAATCTATTATACTTTATCTATAAACAGCTGTTTTTATAGATAACCTACTACCATTTGTGTAATTATAATTAATTTGCGATTAACTCGCATACTCAATTAATTACGTTTTAATGGATATTATACAGGGTGGAATTGTTAAGAAATCTCACTCGATATTTTCTAGTCATTTAAAATCTTGACATGGGTTTTTGGTTCTATTAGATTTCTTATTTCTTTATTTTTTATTATCTTCTCTTACTGGTTATTGAAAAAAACTATCTATATATTTTTCAAAAGTGCGTTTTTTGACCACGTGATGATACCTTACCTTAGAAACTAACGAAAAAAAAATTATACATACATACATATTATAATACATTTTTAGTATTATACATTTATTTAACGCTTGTAAACTGCATATTTTCTTTAAAATCCAAACCTTACGACATTTCAATGTCCATATATAAATGTAGATTTCTCCTAAACTAAGTCATTAATAAGAAATATTTTCATTCCAGAGTTCCTCTTTGCCTGACAATGGTGTCAATGGTGCGATGACATCACCGATTTCCAGTATGGATAAAGGCACTCAAATCCAGCTGCCTCTATGCAGCAGTGGAGGCGAGCTCAATGACAAGGTCATGTATGTCTCACAAGTTCGTTCACCACCCTTCGACGAGGTCCTTAATAATGGACAAATATTGGGGTTAGTATTGCTTTTATTTAACTTATCAAAAAATGGCATAAGCCCGACTGATTGTAAGTAAAGAGCAGCCGTTAGCCATGGACAACTAATAACAGTCTCGACTAGTCCTATTTCACACTCCGTTCAAGTGATAGTCCGATAAGGGTATGTCCGAGTAAGTTATCAGGCTTTTCTTATTATTTATAGAATGTGTTATTTATTCGCATAACAGTAAAATATTATCAGGGATAACATATCATTGATATGCAAAATAATGCTGGTTACAGCAGCAAGCCCTGCGGCATGCCAGAATTCCATAATATAAGCTCTGACGCATTTATCCACGCGTAATCGGATTGTGGTCTCAAGTAAAAAACTATCAATATAAACCATTGAGCGAGCGGGTGGACCATATTTCCCAGCTTAGCAAGAGAAGCAGTGCTCCTCAGTCCTATCAAATGCTTTACTAATGTCCAAATACAGATGTAACTTAAATGTGATTGTTATACTCGTACGTATGCTGAACTGGTTGACCTTTTTAAAAGGCCATATTAGTTTATTAATTAAATATTGGCATTCCTCTATAAGCAATAGCCTTCTATTCTAATATGTTGTCAATCCATAGGAATTAAACTTTTTAAACATTCGCGCACATTCATATTAGATTTTTATAATATTAATGGGTCTTTACGCGATTTACCTTAGAGACATATTTCTCCCGACGTTTCAGCCAAGTTGCATTGCCGTGGTCACGGGTCGACTACCCTAGAATAGTACGTGAAGCGATCGAAATAAAGAAACACAAAAATTTCAATCGACAGGGGGGTTATAAGCTATCTTCATCGTGGAATCCAGTAATCAATAGGTTTCGACGCCGGGAAAAATCGCCCGGTGTCGCCAAGGATATTGTAAGAGTCGTGTGTCGTGATTTCTAAAAACTTTTAAAGTGATAAGTGGGTAGGTTTACATCTGCCGTCCAGTATGTACGAGACTACACCGCATAGCTTCAGTCGACCCGTGACCACGGCCAATGCAACTTGGCTGAAACGTCGGGAGAAATATGTCTCTAAGGTAAATCGCGTAAAGACCCGTTAAAATTATAAAAATCAATCCATAGGAAGCAAAGAAAATATTTAAAAACATTGAATGCACCATGGTTCATTAAAATATCTAAGTTGCATAAATACTTGGTCATAAATAGGTACTATAAAAGATAAAATTATCTTCAACACCAGATACAAGACAAGACTTGAAAATCATCCTAACCAGCCAGTAAATCTCACAATTACTCAACAAGTCACGTGATTAAAGATGCATCCTATGTTCGACTTGTCCCTTTAAGCTTAGCTTTATATGCTTTCATGTCGAACATAGCAGCAGAGTAATGGTAGCCATTTAGGTTCAAGCTGCTGAATGCTGACCAACAAAAACAGATTTTCCTGGGAATAGGCTCCACAATTCACATGCCATATAACTCGAAAGTGATTCTCAAGTAACAAGTAAGAGACGTTGTTTAGTTGGAACCTTACACAGAACCGGGCTATTCAAATCAGCTGGGTATAGTCATTGATAGATTCTTGCATCGGGCCTTTTAAAATTCATTCGCATGACGCATTAAATTAGTTACACCCGGTTTTCAAATTATGAATAAAATAACGAATGTGACTTTGCGCCCACCTAAGTGTCGCGCAAGGTCCATGAACGTTAGCAACTGGAATCAGACACTCATGACTGACATCAGTCATGTCGGCTTGACTGGGCATGACGGCAATTCGAGCCTGATCCCGAAACGTGTGGATACACTTTACTGGGTTTATCGGCAAGAATGGTGGATACTTTCCCGCCCTAGCAGACTGGGCAAATTACCACTATCAGTTAGCCTACCACCTATTTGTTGTTCCCGTTGAAAGTATGTGCCATTTGCAATGATGTCAAATGCCAATTTTTGCTTTAAAGGAGAACTAATATTGTAAGCTTGCCATGGTGATATTTATATAAAAATAACACCGCTTGAAATAATACTTACCTAAATGATGACTGGCTTGTCACTTCTTAATTGAGCCAATCACGTGATTTATAACCAAAAAGTTAAACGTTCGTTGCTTCATTCATCGATTCAAAAACCATCGTTCATTTCGAACAAAGTATTTGTAGAAATTAACATTTATAGATAATTGCATCTCTATTTCGGTAAACTAAGGTCACAGTACTCTACGACAGTCCAATTGGGATAGAATGGAACATAATACTTAAGTTATTAGTAGTTTGGATCAATAACTTTGGTTGGTGTTACGTCGACGCCGAGATAGACTTTCTTTGGCTGCGTGCCAACTCTATGTACGGGCTACAGCGGAATAAATTAATAGGCAGATAGATACGTGCTATGTGTATATAAATGTACATTTTTGTGAAAAACCTATGGACTGTAGGAATAAATAAAATATTAAAATATATTAGACCAAATTATTAAAATATACTTACCCCTCGTCGTTTACCTTGTTTTTGTAGCCCTCTCGCTCGCACAATCAAATATTCTCATAGATTTTTTAAGTATAATAAATAAATATTTCCAGACAGGTCACACAGCGCCATCTAGTTTCCGTGGTAAGCTACGAGGCTTGTGTTACGGAAACTAGATGGTTGATAAACTACATATTATATTATTATTATTTTTTTCGTAAATATATACATATTATACATATAAACACCCAGACCGAGACAAATTATACAATGTACAACTTGCCCCCGGTGGGAATCGAACCCACGACCTCCCGGTTTCACGGCAACGTTTGTTACCACTAGACCACGTATATATATATATACGTCGTATACGTAGTATGACTATACTTTTAAGAAATGTAGTCTACCAACATACTAGTAAATAAAAATGACGATATAAATATGATTAAATACAATATATATTTGTATTAACTATAAAATATAAGATAATAATTACAAACTACTTAAATAAAAATAATTCACTCCTTGACCGAACTACATTGACCATGGCAGTGTGCTCGGAGCCCGGACTGTACACCTGGAAGTGCCGACCGTATTTCTCTTCACGCGGCTTTTAACGACATCATTCGTAGGGCTCTTGTCTCTGCTGGAGTACCTACTATCCTAAAACCCTCTAGGATTGCCCGGAGTGATGGCAAGAGAACCGACGACACGACGTTTGGGCCATGGAAACTTGGCAGGTCAGTCAGGTGTAGGATGCGGGTAAACACATTAGCCCCATCTCACATCCAGGCAACCTTGTCCAGCGCGGTGAGTGCGGCGGTTTCTGCCGAGAACCTCAACCTGCGCAAATACGCTAATCCCGGTACAGGTTAC
Organism: Tinea semifulvella; assembly: GCA_910589645.1. Classification (NCBI taxonomy): domain Eukaryota; kingdom Metazoa; phylum Arthropoda; class Insecta; order Lepidoptera; family Tineidae; genus Tinea; species Tinea semifulvella. The sequence continues at coordinate 2,454,386 of OU342611.1, read as the reverse complement.
GAGTTTGCGCCGTTTGGGTCGAGACGATGGGACCATGGGGACCCTCGGCCAAGCGTCTGGCCAAGGAGTTGTCCAAACGACTGACGGAGAAATCTAGAGACAGGAAGGGTGACAATAATTAATATTTAAATTCTTCAAAAAAATTGTCTTAAGGCTGTTTTTGTGTTCTAAGAGCTTGTGTTCTAGGTTTAAAAATAACTAATTTTCTCAACTTATATTCCAGCGGATCTCAAATGAATCTATGTAATGGTGGAGCTGGTGCAGTGACCATTACAGGTTTAGTGCCAAAGATACCTAATGGGTATGGTGACCAGAAAAAACCCATGGCATCATTAACTCATCTGCCTAAACGTCCTCCAGTGGACATAGAGTTCAACGACCTTTCCTATTCCGTCAGCGAAGGCCGGAAGAGAGGCTATAAAGCTCTTTTAAAATGTATAAATGGGAAATTTCGATCTGGAGAACTGACTGCTATTATGGGACCTTCAGGAGCTGGGAAGAGCACTTTGATGAACATACTTGCTGGTTACAAGTAAGTAACATTTAAATACACTTATTTTATCTTATAGTCTTCTACCAAAAGTATTTATGTAGTCTTAATATTATAGTCAAAAAACAGTCAAATCTGTTAATACCAAAATCTATGTATATTTATAATATTAATATATCCTAAAATAATAAAAAGGCGCGCCGGTGACTCGGTTGTAAAAACGCGTTCCTTAAATCCTACAAAGGTCGGTTCAAACCCACCCGGCATGTACCAATAAAAAATACACTTTTCTCACGTAAATTGTCATAGATTTACAACACCACCGTTCCCGTGTCTCAGAGAGCACGTTAAGCCGTCGGTCCCGGTTCCACTAATATCAACTTGTGAAATCATTAAGAAATTGTCATCATATCCTCGCCAAGGTGCCTGGTCAGTGTGGCGAGTGTAGGCCAAATTCTCCAGATATATGTTCTGGAAGTCCCATCTCCAACAGTGGCCAAGGAGTTGTCCAAACGGTTAACGGTATAGTCTGGAGACAGGAAAGCTGGCAACTATTTCTGCCAACGCATTAGCCTCGCTATACAGAGGGGAAATGTTGCCAGCGGGGTGAGGCGGAGTGCACAATCGCATGAAAACGAATCGTCTAAGATCGATTACGTCTATCAGAAAAGCTAGGCGGAATGCCCAAGATTTTGACATTTCTGACGGTTGTGTGCACTCCGCCTCAACCCGCAGTCTTCTTGGGACAATCCCTGAAGGGTCGTCTGTAGGGGACATTTTTTACTTATAGTTTATATTTATCTTAATTTTTAAGTAGTTTAAAAAAAAGAAGTATCATCACGACCGTTTCCCTTTCGGGGTGGTCAGAAATCACGCTTATAAATAAGTAGATTCACATTTAGCCAACTTTACCATAGGCCAATCATGACAAGTGGCAAGCTCGTCTATGTCTCCAGCGTACCAAACTCGAGAAATATCACAAATACATTAAATATTAATATTATTTACATTAATAAATATTTTTGTGTCCCGACCAGGAATCGAACCCGGTACCTAAGTGCAATAATTAAGTACTGAAAAATACGTTAAAGAAACTGGCTGTTAAGGCCGCTTGCAGAAAGGTTGATTAAAATAATCCATAATCAATTTTAATATATATACGCTACGTGATGGTAATTAGCTTGTCACTTTGGTTATTTCAACCAATGACGTGACTCATAGGCATACAGGAAACATGTCAAAAGATAATCAAGCTTTCTGCAACCGGCCGTATTATGCCAAACAAAATCCAGTAGCAATTTGAGATGTGTCAGAATTATTTAGAATCTAGCGCGTATATAAAATGATTCGCGTAGCCTTAATTATATAAGTAGTTTCATTTCTATAAAAATGAAAGTTTAAGCGTTAAAAAATATATGTTTATTTCAGAACTTCAAACGTAAGCGGATCGATTTTAATCAACGGAAAAGAGCGTAACTTAAGACGATTTCGAAAGCTTTCTTGCTACATAATGCAGGACGATTGTCTTCTGCCCCATCTCACAGTCAGAGAGGCTATGAACGTATCTGCTAATCTTAAACTCGGAAAAGATATGACAGTCACTGCCAAAAAAATTGTTATAAACGAAATTTTGGATATGTTAGGTTTAGTCGATGCTGGAGACACTAGAACTATAAACTTATCAGGTGGTCAGAGAAAGAGATTATCCATAGCTTTGGAGTTAGTTAATAATCCTCCAGTGATGTATTTTGATGAGCCTACATCAGGATTGGATAGTTCTTCATGTTTTCAATGTATTTCTTTGTTAAAATCGCTTGCTAGAGGTGGAAGGACTATTATTTGTACTATTCATCAGCCTTCAGCAAGGCTTTTCGAAATGTTTGACTACCTGTACACGCTTTCTGAAGGACAATGTATTTACCAAGGACAAGTGTTGGGATTAGTGCCATTCCTGTCCTCAATGGGCTTGCACTGTCCAAGCTATCACAACCCAGCTGATTATGGTAAGTTATTTTTTTAATTTCATTCATTACAACCCTCAGAACATTTATCCGAAGAATTTGACCTACACTCGCTGGTCAGACAATTGGCAAGGGACTGATGTTATTTTTTTTAATGTCAATTAACTATTTCACAAGTTAGTATTACTGGAACCGGGGCCGACGGCTTAACGTACTCTTCGAGGCACGGGAACGATGAAGAGAGAAGACAATTTTCTAATGGATTCACCGTGTGGGTGCCGGGTCCATAGTGTGTGGGTAAGAGATGACAGGAATGGTGTCTCGGGCTGCGACCGGCAATAGGCTGGTTCGAAAAGGAGGTCTGTTTTTTTGATGAACTGAAATTGTTACCTGAAATGTCATTTAGACGAAAACTAAAAGACTATTTACTGTCACATGTCTTTTATACAATAAACGAATACTTGAATGTTTGAAGCATATTCATATTATGTAAATTCTATTATTATTCTATTGTATTGCTCTTTTTTTTGTATATTATTGTTTAAATATATTTTGATGAAATTTGTACACCATACTATGGTAGAGTTTGTTGAGATAATATTTTGTAATCACACAAATTCTAAAGAAAATAAATTTTTCTTTCTTTCTTAATTTATTGCGCAACAAGACGCTGACCATCTACCATTCTACTCCTCTCTCTACTCAACCAAATACTGTATGATTCCGTTAATGCCGTCTTGGAAACTCATTCCATAAATGTATCTCCTGCAGACCTGCTTAGGCCCAATTCTTTCAGTAAGTAGTGCAAAGATTTTGCTGGAACTCCTCTCGCAACAACTTCCACTGCGTAAAGCTGAGTCTTGAACCCGTTCCTGATCATTTCTTCTGTGAGATCATAATATTATTTCGACTTCATGGTGTAGTCATATTCCAAGAAAAAAGAAAGAATATTAAGATATTTATTTATTATATGATATAAAGTACTATACCTTGTTCAAGATAGCAAAACATATTAAGTAAACAAGAAAACAAGTGAATCTTAAACTGTTTTTGTTATATATATAAATATAAAATACCTATTCAATTTTTATTTCAATGTGAATACTGCCCGTGGTCTAGCGGTTAAGTCCGTGGATTTAGACTCGGAGGTACCGGGTTCGATTCCTGGTCGGGACACAAAAATATTTATTAATGTAAATAAATACATTTAATTAATATTTAATTTATTTGTGATATTTCTCGAGTTTGGTACGCTGGAGACATCGACGAGCTTGCCACTTGACATGATTGGCCTATAGTATAGTTGGCTTAATGTGAATCCGCTTATTTATAAGCGTGGTTTCCGACCACCCCGAAAGGGAAACGGTCGTAATGATACTTTACTTTACTATGTATGAGAATAAGGCCTAAACTTGAAAATTAATTTTGACTATATACCTACGATCTTACCGAGTTCGGATTTAAAGCAACAGCGAGATAAAAAAAAATGTTTTTTCAGTAATGGAGGTAGCTACTGGCGAACACGGTGAATGGGTTCACAAATTGGTGATGGCAGTCAACAAAGGGAATTGTGGACGAGGACAAAGTACCTCCAACAACCAACCACACAACTCCAACTTTAACAACCAACCAACAACCAAAACCAACAATACTAACAAAGGATCCATGGAAATTGCTATAGGTAAATATTTACAATAAAGACACATACACTAATAAATACACATAACTCCAAAATTCTAAATAATAACTTCCCAATTAGCCTTCTTCCAATTAGCTTCCAAATGTTTGTTTACACAATATTGCAATTTGAAAAAAACACAGAGTACCTTACATTGTTTAGTTTTTTGTTTCTCTGAATAATCAGATGGTGACCATTGAATATTAGTAGTGGTACCAAGACCTTATTGTACAAAATTGTGAGTAATATATAATCGGCCAGAAACTCTAAATTATTGTGTCCCCAAGGTTTGGCTGTCAGAAATAATCTATGGTTTTTAAATAAATAATAAATACATTCCCATATTTTGTTATTATTATTATGCCTCCGTGGTCTAGTGGATAAGTCCGTGGATTTAGACTCGGAGGTACCGGGTTCGATTATATATAAATACTATTAATTAATATTTAATTTATTTGTGATATTTTTCGAGTTTGGCACGCTGGAGACATCGACGAGCTTGCCACTTGTCATGATTGGCCTATAGTTGGCTAAATGTGAATCCGATTATTTATAAGCGTGGTTTCTGACCACCCCGAAAGGGAAACGGTCTTGATGATACTTTACTTTTACTATATTATTATGCCTCCGTGGTCTAGCGGTTAAGTCTGTCGATTTAGATTATTACCGGGTTCGATTCCTGATCGGGACACAATAATATTTATTAATTTAAAACAAATAAATTTGGTTATAATTTAATTTAGTTGTGATATTTCTCGAGTTTGGTACGCTAGAGACATCGACGAGCTTGTCACTTGTCGTGATTGACCTATATTAAAGTTTCTGACATCCCACAAGGGATACGGTCGTGATGATACGTTTTATTATTATGTTTAATGTCTCTGTTTTTTTAGAACATATCTAGAGAATGTGGTTTACACTCGCCATGTTGGCCAGTCGGGTTGGCCAGTAAACACAGTATTTAATCAATATTTATTGTTTCGTTTCCAGATAAGCCAAGTTGCACAGTCATAGACATGTCAGCAACGTCAGCAAACCCAGAAAAGTTGCCTTTACCAAATTCAAACCTTGCCCCAGTAACTTGCACTACATCTTTACTCGATTCAAGCGAAAGCTTTTCCAAAAAACCGGTTAAAACCGGATTCCCTACTTCGAGTTGGAAGCAATTCTGGATACTTCTAAAGAGGACTTTTAGGAGTATCCTTCGAGATCAGATGTTGACACATTTGAGGTTATGTTCTCATACTGTGGTGGGATTGCTGATCGGGTTTCTGTACTACGATATCGGACAAGACGCGGCCAAGGTCATGAGCAATGCTGGATGCATTTTCTTCACTGTCATGTTTACTATGTTTACTGCTATGATGCCTACTATATTAACATGTAAGTACCTTTAAAATGCAATATAATATGTAATATATAATACCAACCATAAAATGATAGATATTAAAATATTTTATTTAAATAATTATATTCTTTAAAAAATGCACTTCTACGACCCGACCAAAGTCATGAGCAATTCTGAATTATTTTATTTACTGTCATGTTTATTGCTATGATGCCTACTATAATAACATGTAAGTTACTTTAAAATATACTATGTAAATATACCTACTACCAAATATAAATGAGCAGCAATTTCGATTCTTTAAAAATTAAACTTCTACGACCCGACCAAAGTCATGAGCAATTCTGAATTATTTTATTTACTGTCATGTATATAAATGAATGTCTGTGTGTATGTATGTTCCCTATACATGTCAAAACTACTTGACCGATCGGAATGAAACTTTGGGAATATGTTGTGTGAATATCGGCGAAGGTTTCTAACATAGTACTGCTGTTGTCCGATAGGTGGCGCGCATCAGCGTTGATGTGGCATACCGACTGAGGGTACCGAGCGGGAGCCTAAAATTCCCTAGCGCTCTCATCTATTAACAATAAATAATTACAATTAAAAGTACTTATTGTTTAAATATTTTTTAAATTTATATTAATTATTAATGATTTTAATATTATAAATATTGTTTTTCCACAAGCACTCGAATTAATAAAAATAATCGAAAATATAATTGAAATTAGGTTATTAACAATTATATTAAATATTAGATTCATATATAAATATTATTTAACATACATTATATATGAATATAAATAAATATAAATATTTCCAGACAGGTCACACAGCGCCATCTAGTTTCCGTGGTAAGCTACGAGGCTTGTATTACGGAAACTAGATGGTTGATAAACTACATATTATACTTTTTTTTGTGTAAATATATACATATTATACATATAAACACCCAGACCGAGACAAATTATTCAATGTACAACTTGACCCCGGTGGGAATCGAACCCACGACCTCCCGAGTTCACGGCAACGTTTGTTACCACTAGACCACGGAGGCAGTCGAATATATAATCTTATAAGTAGTATTATTGTTAATAATGACATTTATTGACTGTCAGGCGGTACGAAATTCGCCGGGTCAGCTAGTACTATATAAAATGTAATATATTTACTACCAAACCAATTACACTTCTAAAACCTGATCAAAGTCATGATCTTTTTCTGTCCTGTCATGTTTCTGCTATGATGGCTACTATAATAACATCTAAGTACCTTTAAAATGCAATATAATATGTAATATACAATACCAACCATAAAAGGATATATATTTTATTTCTTTAAAAAAAACACTTCTACGACCCGACCAAAGTCATGAGCAATTCTGAATTATTTTATTTACTGTCATGTTTACTAATATGATGCCTACTATAATAACATGTAAGTTATTTTAAAATATACTATGTTAATATACCTACTACCAAATATAAATGAGCAGCAATTTTGATTCTTTAAAAATTGCACTTCTACGACCCGACCAAAGCCATGAGCAATTCTGAATTATTTTATTTACTGTCATGTTTACTAATATGATGCCTACTATAATAACATGTAAGTTATTTTAAAATATACTATGTTAATATACCTACTACCAAATAATTAAATTAATGACGTTTCATAAATGCCTGTAATAGGTTTACGTGAATAAAGATATTTTAACTTTGACTTTGACTTTGACCAAATATAAATGAGCAGCAATTTTGATTCTTTAAAAATTTCACTTTGACCCGACCAAATCCATGAGCAATTCTGCATTATTTTATTTACTGTCATGTTTACTGCTATGATGCCTACTATATAACCATCTGAGTATCTTACAGTATAATATGTGACATATGAATACTACAAAACATTTTAATTTTCATGTATCTTTTGTATGGAACAGCTTTTTGGATGAATAGTGATGTCGATGATATTTTTTTGTTCGTCTCGGCCTTAAGAAGATTCCTCACTCATCATCACAGCCTAGAACACAGTCATAGACCTCCAGTGTTGGAGATGAGCCTTCCAGAAAATTCTGAAGCATTTGGCCTACACTCGCCAAGCATGGCCTCGTGCTAATTAAAAAAAAAAAACTAAAAAAAAACTGAATTTAATTCAATTATGAGTTTGAAATAGATATTTATTGTAACTTGTGTACTTATAATTAATTGAGGTCTTATTTAAGGCATTTTAAAAATTTAGCAACTATACAATGTATTGCAACGTAACATGGCATGCAATTATTAATTAACTTGCATGGACCGGTCAAGAATGCAATTAACGATTCGTAAACGAGTTGAAATTTATTTTACTATCCAAAATAGTAAAAGGCGTAAAAAAGCGTAAGGCGTAATTTTTGCTTGAAGATAGCGGTGGTGGCTCGGTTGTAAGAACGCTCCAGAGTCCTAGACCTCCACTGTTGGGGATAGGCCTTCCAGAAATTTCTGGAGAATTTGGCCTACACTAGCCACGCTGGCCAGACGGGTTGGCGAGGGAAAATCCTACAAAGGTCGGTTCAAACCCCCCCGGCATGTAGCAATGAGAAATTAAATTTTCTTACGTACATTTGTCATAGATTTACAACACCACCATTCCAAATTATGACTCTATTTTCTTTGCACACTGCTTTCCCGGCTAGGTGGCAGTCGAGAGTCACTGCAGAGCTGATGTAATTGCTTTGGAGGGCCTAAAGAACTGTCTGAGAGAATGCGACTATTAAAGTATTTGGCATCTCTACTCAGTACAGTCATATTCTGCTTGGAATATGATGTTGTGAGTCGAGAGAAGTTGATAAGTTAATGTTTAAGTCCATGGAAAAGGTGGCCGTATCCGTTTTTGAGCCGACGGTATAGATCCTGAGTTCTTTGGGTTCTGAGTTCTTTGGGTCCTGAGTTCTTTGGGTCCTGAGTGGTCGTTGAGCTCTTCATGGAGTTTATTTTGTATTTTATAACTGTATTTGGTTCATATGGGTTTGAGACCTGAAATCAAACTTCCTCACGGTAACGGTGGTGTTGTAAATCTATGACAAATGTACGTTTAAATGAAATAAAAAGTTTACCTGTATTTAAATAAAATATTGATATACCGGCTTCTATTCATCTACGTCTATGCATGCAACATTGTTTATCACACACTAAGATTGGTGGCCGTGGACTAAAAAAAAGTAGGTTTATTTGTCTAGGCATTAGGATTATGTGTGTCGAAAGAAAGCGACCCTGACCGAATTAAACAAAAAATACTTTACCAGAAAATGAATTGCATAATTGCCCTTCACTATTTTAGCTCGTATTATGGTCGTGTTCAACTTGGACCCTAAGCGCGTTTTTCTTGCGGAATAAAACGCTCACCATCCACCATTCTGCTCCTTTAAGTACAAATGTACGTAAACTTTCTAATTGCTTGTATGTAGGTGGTGGCTCGGTTGTTAAACTGCTTACTAAACGAACCAAAGAAAAAAAAGGTTAGCGGTTCGTGCCCCGGCATGTACAAATGATAATACCAACATAATAAAATTCTTTATTGCACACAAAATATACAAAATAAAAATATGTACATAGGCGAGCATAATCTCTACCAGGTAACCTTTGGGAGAGTGATAGATTTATATGATGGGTGTATGAGATTTTTTAAGTAAATGTAAATATATTAGAATTAAATAATTAAGTACGTAAAAATATAAATACTTTATTTAATACATATTACAAAAATTCGACCTACACAAATACGTACCTAAATACAATCTATATAATACTTATATAAATAAATATAATACATACTAATATGTCAAGATGTCGAGATTAGGGTTCATTTTGTTTTTTTTTTCAACATACCTATGTCATACACATTTTTCGTCGTCAAAGATAGGAGTCTCACTGCCGGTGTAATACTCTAAGGCAGCGAGGGAATGGGGAAGATGGTATTCACGTCCAGGCGTGCGTTGTGTATGGCAAGCCGAGCTTTGTCACTGACATTTCGACTGGCGATCTGTGACCCCAGCGGGCGTGAGGCCGAGTCCACAAACGTATCGTTTAATTACGTCTGTAGGAAATGTCAAAAGCTAGGCGGAATGCCCAAGCTAAGTTTTCGGACGATTGTGCACTTCGTGTCACACCGCTAGGCACCGATATAATGTTGAGGATTGATCCCCTTTTTAATCACACTTCCACTCGCCCTGAATGTGTCCACCGTAACGTTCGTGTAGAGAGTGAGGCAGTTATCCTGAGTTAGGCCACTAAATGGACAAACACATTTTGATCCTGAATTAGGCCACACAAATAGTCCAACAGTTTTGGTCCTGGTTGTGGTCACAAAATAGACGAACACATTTTGATTCTGATTTAGGCCACAAAAAAGACAAACACATTTTCAGCCTGAGTTACGCCACAAAATGGACAAACACATTTTCATTAACACTATTTCCCGCGTCTCTTCTTTCAACATCCGTTTCTAACTTGCCATCCGCAGTGAAAACACTGCCCAGATATATAATTTAATTTACTAGAGTTATCCAGTGTTTCATCATAAATCGTTATCGTCATAGTTGTCATTCTTCTTGTTTTAAACATTTGGATTTTTCGCATTAAATTTATCACTACACTGATTTTTAAACCAAACCACTGCTCATTTGATTGCAACGGCAAATGGAAGACAAAATACAAACGCTTCTCGATTCCCCCGTTCACACCAGAGGGCGTAGTTATACACCACGTCTTTTTTACCGTTGTGGCGTATGCTCCCGCGTTTATTTGAATAGTGAGTTTGATAATGGTTGTGGAAGGAATCAAAAGGAGAGAATGGTACAACAGTAGTCTTTAATATATTTTGTTTGTTCCAGTCCCGACCGAGATGAGCGTGTTTGTGAGAGAGCATTTAAACTACTGGTATTCTCTCAAATCGTTTTATTTTGCAAAAACTATGGCTGATCTCCCGTTTCAGGTAAGTTATCTTCAAACCAAAGATTATGTAAGACGACGACGCGCGCGTTTTTACTAGATATGGCGTCTAGGAATAAAGTGTCACTTTCTCACGCATACTAACACAGTTAAAACACATGGATATCAAATTAACATGTGTTCGACTTAAGGACATGGTACAGAATACATAAGTCCTAAATAATATATATTTTTTTTAATTGTCTTAAAGGACATTGTACAGAATACATCAGTCCTAAACACGTAATTTATTTGCATAATATATGTTCATAACAGAGTTCATAACCGAGTTGGGGATCATCAAATTCCAGATGTTGCAGAATTTGATGCTTTACTTGGAGTCACTCGCGGCATTATAGCCCAAACACGTCGGGTAAAATATGGGAGTTGACAGCGCGGGAAAACCGCAAAAAATAAACTGCAACTTGTGCCCCATATTTAAAGTCCAATTTATTGTTTTCCATAATTATTCACATTGCAGCACATTATTAAACAAAACAACACCACTTTTGGCCAATAATATCCACAGTAAATTAATTTACAAAACAAAAACTTGCACTTGACATGTCCACGCAAAATGGCGCGAAGAACCATATTAAAATTTATGTATGAAATAGTTACAAAGCACTATTTATACGATTAGGTACTTTATTATAGATAAAACACTGGATTTCGAAGTGCTCATAATTCTTCAATTATTTTGGCGGAATCAAAACTAATTATTAACGTAAAAATATTTTTGTCATTTATATTTCTCTAAGAAAAATGTGTATTCTCATTTATCGTTTTCAATAATTATTCACTTAATTTTAACATGTATTTATTTTGGTAATGTAATATTGGTAATTTATGCTGGTAATGGAACGCACCTTAGATGTAAGCAATAGTTAATTGACGATAGTTTTACGTGGACAATAGGCCTCTTGCTAAAACACGAAAATGGCTCAACCGAAAACATTTCAAATTAAAATAACGAGTTTTTTTATTATTTTTTTCAGATCGTATTCAGCGGCGTGTACGTTATAATAGTGTATTTCATGACGGGTCAGCCGATGCAGACGGATCGGGTGTTGATGTTCACCACTATCAACATCCTCACCGCTCTGGTTGCCCAATCTCTAGGCCTTCTTATAGGCGCCGCTATGAAAATAGAAACCGGCGTATATCTAGGCCCAGTTACCACTATACCTGTTGTCCTATTTTCAGGATTTTTCGTCAATTTCAACGCAATACCAAGCTATCTTCAATGGTTGACTTATTTAAGCTATGTTCGCTATGGCTTCGAAGGTGCCATGCTATCAGTTTATGGTTACGATAGGGAAAAATTGCAGTGTTCTGAAGCTTATTGCCACTTTCGAAGCCCGCAGAAATTTCTGGAAGAAATGACAATGGCTGATGCGAATTTTTGGGTCGATGTAGGAGCTCTAAGCGCTTTCTTTGTATTTATTAGAGTAATCTCATATTTAGTGCTAAGATTTAAGTTGAAAATGATGCAGTAATTAAAACGCAATGAAATTTGAGTTTTCCAGTAGTGCCATAACTGTCACAAGCTGTTGACGCGTGGACAGCGAGTTGTCTACAAGCTGTCGACGCGTGGACAGCGAGTTGTCTGCTAGCTGTCGGCGCGTGGACAGCGAGTTGTCTGCTAGCTGTCGACGCGTGGACAGCGAGTTGTCTGCTAGCTGTCGACGCGTGGACAGCGAGTTGTCTGCTAGCTGTCGACGCGTGGACAGCGAGTTGTCTGCTAGCTGTCGACGCGTGGACAGCGAGTTGTCTGCTAGCTGTCGACGCGTGGACAGCGAGTTGTCTGCTAGCTGTCGACGCGTGGACAGCGAGTTGTCTGCTAGCTGTCGACGCGTGAACAGCGAGTTGTCTGCTAGCTGTCGACGCGTGGACAGCGAGTTGTCTGCTAGCTGTCGACGCGTGGACAGCGAGTTGTCTACAAGCTGTCGACGCGTGGACAGCGAGTTGTCTGCTAGCTGTCGACGCGTGGACAGCGAGTTGTCTGCTAGCTGTCGACGCGTGGACAGCGAGTTGTCTACAAGCTGTCGACGCGTGGACAGCGAGTTGTTTGCTAGCTGTCGACGCGTGGACAGCGAGTTGTCTACTGTGTCTCCTCCATTTGAGACTGTGTTGTGCGGAATTAGTGTTGGAGTAGATTTTTTTAGACATAAAATCCATTAGTCCCAATTTTATGGCACTACTGAGAAATAATAATAAAATATAATAAATCACGTCTACTTATGAGAAGTAAACTTTGCACAAATAATACTTATATATTATATTACTTATTGTGACGTTTAATACTCGAGGCAACGGTGTTCATACTTTATGCCAACACTTTTGACAGTCTCTGTTATAATACCAACTTAAAAATAATAATTTGACATTTGCTTGCATTTACGAACCTTGTGTGTTCAATGTTTTTCTTTCTCAAGTCAATTAAAATGTTATCGTGGTCTAGTGTATGAAACAGTATATTTAGACGCACTATAGAGATACCGGGTTCGATTTCTGATCAAGAACACAAAACATTTTTTAAAAGTTTTATAACAGCGACTGTTAGGAGTTTTAGGGTAAAGTATGATGTGATTTTAAAGTTCAAATGTGATAATACTTACGTAGTTGAGTTTGAATTGTTACTGCCGATAGAAGCGGTTAGGTAGTGTAGAGTGGACACAGACGTCCAGTAAGCATAGGAACCAAAACAATATTACGTGTAGATATAACCAGAGATATTCAGAGACATTTGTGCTAAACCTGGATTAGTTAACCCTTTCAGAACCATACATTTATCAGAACAGATTAAGTTTTAAGAATAATATATATCACATAAAAAGGCCAGCCATAACGCCTAGAAACGAAGTACGCTCACACCATAAGTGAGTCAAGTTTTATTGAGCCTCAGATTGATCCCGAGTTAAGCCACAAAATGGACAATAGCATTTTGATCCTTAGTTAAGCACAATAATGACAAACACATTTTCATCCTGAGTTAGGCCACTAAATGGACAAACACATTTTGGTCCTGAATTAGGCCACAAAATAGTCCAACAATTTTGGTTCTGGTTGTGGTCACAAAATGGACAAACACATTTTCATTCTAAGTTAGACTACAAAATAGACAAACACATTTTCATTCTAAGTTAGACTACAAAATAGACAAACACATTTTCATCCTGAGTTAGACTACAAAATAGACAAACACATTTTCATCCTGAGTTAGGCCACTAAATGGACAAACACATTTTGATCCTGAGTTAGGCCACAAAATAGACAAACACATTTTCATCCTGAGTTAGGCCACTAAATGGACAAACACAGTTTGAACCTGAGTTAGGCCACAAAAGAGACAAACACATTTTCAGCCTGAGTTACGCCACAAAATGAACAAACACATTTTCATCGTGAGTTAGGCCACAAAATGGACAAACACAACTTCATCCTGAGTTAGGCCACAAATTTAACAAACACATTTTAATCCCGAGTTCGCTTAGTAATTAAGGTCTCTGAATTTCTATTTAAGGATTATCTTATCGATATTTTGACAGTTTATAATGTATTTTTCATAAATACCAACGCAAAACTAAACTAAATGATGAATAGTTATGGACCTAAATGTTGTTATTAAAAAAAAAAACAACTGATTCACCAAATTCGCAGTATTGTCTGTATTTACATGCATCGAGTGCTTAAAGGCAGAAGTAACCGCCAAAAGTCTAAAAAACGGAATATTATAAATGTAAGGTTAAAAAATTATTTTACTTGTTGTTTAGTATTAGAGCCCCTTAGAACACAGAGTCCTAGACCTGCACTGTTGGAGATGGGCCTTTCATTTGAAATTTCTGGAGAATTTGGCCTACACACGACACTATGGTGAAAATTCTTAATAACAATTTATTAACGATTCCACAAGTTGGTATTAGTGGAATTGGGACCGACGGCTTATCGTGCTCTCCGAGGCTTTTGGAAATCTATGACAAATTTAAGTAAGAAAAGTGTATTTCTAATGGGGTGTATCACTAACTTTTTATCACGATAGATAGCGCATGATTGATGGTACCTAGTATAACTGTCAGTTGCATAGAAACTTTGTATTTTTATTACGAAATTTATTTTTTCTGGATATTATGCCAAAGTAAGCAGATTTTAAGTGTACAAATCGAGATTTCCAATCGAAATCAAAGATATGGTGATCTCAAAATTGCTGTTCTATTAATTCAGCCTTTTTTTCTTATTAACGACGCTGTTCACTATCTTAATTCGTCTTTTAAGGTATATAGCGTTAAGTTAAATTACATTTTTCTGTTATAAAAACAAAAAACTACAAAAACATTTAGAAAATCATGCGTTATAGGTGTAAACAAGGTACCATTGCCGCTAGCGACATCTACAAAAAGCTTTGCCTGATACACCCCATTGGTACATGTCGGGGGTTTGGGGATTTTAAGGAAACCGTTCTTACAACCGAGACACTGATATTATCAAATTCAGTCAGTCTTGTTTCAAGCGGTGTTATTTATATAAATATCACCATGACAGGTTACAATATTAGTTCTCCTTTAAAGTAAAAGTGGCATTTGACATCATTGCAAATGGCACATACTTTCAACGAGAACAACAAATAGGTGGTAGGCGAACTGATGGTGGTAATCTGCCCAGTCCGCCGGGGCGGGGAAGTATCCACCATTCGTGCCGATACACCGGGCAAAGTGTATCCACACGTTTCGGGATCAGGTCTCGAATTGCCGTCATGCCCAGTCAAGCCGGCATAGTGTTAGGGACTGATGTCAGTCATGAGTGTCTGAATACAGTTGTTAACATTCATGGACCTCGCGCGCCACTTACCATGAGGTGGGCACAAGGTCTTATGTTATGCTAGTATTAAAAAAAAAAACAAAACAAAAATATCGCTGCAAATTTTATAAGTTGGCACTTACTATGTTCTGCCTTTTAGGACTCGACATATAAATATTATGTTTTTTAAATATATATATATTTTGCTTTATTGCATTACATCTATAATATATATTATACAGATATAGTGCATAATTCATCGGGAAAACTCGGGTCTCAATCGGATTTTTTTTTTGCAAGTAGGCAGTAATACATTTGTATTTTGCACTTATACATGTCAATAAATAAATAGCTGCTGTAAATAGGCATTGTCATATTACAAGCTAAGACACACTGTAATGTATCTACTGTAATGAGGCATTGCCATTTTTTTTGACTTAGCTTGTAGTAATACTCAATTATAATTTATAAGATATAAATGTAAAAGACATTTATAAGGATCCCACTTAAGATTATAGCTGCTGTAAAGTGGCATTGTCGTACTATAGCTAGAATATATATATATATATTTTAAATCTCAATTAATAATTGTATTAAATGAGTGACATTTTTATATTCATTTATATGGAACTTTATAATTTAGTGTCAAATGTCAAAATGAGAAAAGTTATTGTATAATATAGATATGTTGCAACCACCCTAAGAAAGAGAGAGGATAAATACGAACTTTTCCGATAAAAAACCATTATGCACTACATCTGTACCTACCTACCTAATAAAAATAGTTTTTAAAAAGTTTATATATTATATTTTTAGATTTTAGATAGGTTTAGAAGTTAATATTTTCATAGAGAAGTGGGCCCATGACTTAATTTTTAAGTTCCTTTTTCAAATAATTAGCTATAGATTTCTATGAGAAAAAAAATAAATAAAATGGCGTCGAAAATACGTATCTTAACTCTACAGAGTATATCAAAGTTTAATTCTTATGTATTTAAAATTATATCACTTATTTAGACCCAGTTTAGCCAAGTATAAACTATTCTTTCGATATTTGTGTGGTGTCAAGGAAAAAGGGGATAAGTCAAAACTTGAACTTTTCACTAGAGGCAAATTAAGAAAACAACTCATTTTTATAATTAGAATATTGTTATTAGTATATGTTCAATTTCATTAGTCGTATACTTTAGGTACGAGTCCACTCATCTCACTATGCATAACTGAATTATTGGCGGGAAAAGCGCGATACTGAAATTGTAATGTTACGTTAAAAAAATTTAATGTTACGACTAGCCCCTTTATGTACGTAGGGGTGTAAAATAAATTGTACAGTGTATAGACTCATCTCCTTATTGCATTGACGCATATGAATGTTTTAAGCCAATAGGTGCAAACATTTTTTTTTTAATTTTTCGACTCATCTCCTTTTTCCTTGACACCACAGATTTGTTGCTTTAAATAATTAAAATAACTTGAAAGTTGGCACATTTTTTTTTCTCTATACTTAAAGTTTTTTATTATAAAAGATATTTACAAATAGGTGGTGGGCGGACTGATGGTGGTAATTTTCCCGACTACCTCTCCTAACACCCGTATTCTAAGACATTTCCTCAAAAGTCTGTACTGGACCGACTACCTCTCCTAACACCCGTATTCTAAGACATTTCCTCAAAAGTCTGTACTTGACCGACTACCTCTCCTAACACCCGTATTCTAAGACATTTCCACAAAAGTCTGTACTGGACCGACTACCTCTCCTAACACCCGTATTCTAAAACATTTCCTCAAAAGTCTGTACTGGACCGACTACCTCTCCTAACAACCGTATTCTAAGACATTTCCTCAAAAGTCTCTACTGGACCGACTACCACTCCTAACACCCGTATTCTAAGACATTTCCTCAAAAGTCTGTACTGGACCGACTACCTCTCCTAACAACCGTATTCTAAGACATTTCCTCAAAAGTCTGTACTGGACCGACTACCTCTCCTAACACGCGTATTCTAAGACATTTCCTCAAAAATCTGTACTGGACCGACTACTTCTCCTAACACCCGTAATCACTCAACATTTCCTTTCAGCTGTCAAACGAAAGTTAAGTCTCTTTTATTGAGACAATTAGAATTAAAAAAGGCGTCTAATGTACCATCTTAACCTTCAAAATAAAACTGTTGCATCGGCTCTATTTTTTGACCAAGGAGCTGGCAATTATTTCTGCCAACGTATTAGCCTCGCTATACAGAAGGGAAATGTTGCCAGTCTTGAGACTTCTCGGATGGGACGATATATCTCTAGAGGTGCTGTTTAAAATTTGCATTTTCTTGGTATCCGATTGTTCATTATTTTGAAAGCAAATAATCATATATTTTACTATAAAATAATAGTCATTAATTGGCGTTTTTTTTTTTTTTAAATAATGAATTATTTAAACTAAAACCGAAAATTAATTTGTGCCGACATTCAAGTACTGTAAAAAAAATGCTCAAAAAAAACACCACTCAAGTGTAAATAAGATTTTGTAGTTTGTTAAAAAAATAGATTTTCATAATATTGTATGATAAGTGCTCACTGGACAATTTATATGCGAGGGATCTTTGGTTGCCATTTATTTGAAGTCACACAAACATTAAATAATATTTTGGCAGAATGGTCATTAAAACCTAGGCCTTAATAAATTAAAATATACATGTCCAGTTAGTGCTTTTATAATGATTATTATAAGAAGTTCATTGTATTAATTAATCAAAATAATTATTGTAAAAAATTTAATAAAATAACATAGATATATTTATAGACCCAAACATAGATTTGTAATTGGTTCGCTTTACTAGATGATGGCGAACCATAAAATCCAATTCATCGAGTTTTTTTTTAAATAAAAAGTAGCACCCATATTTTACATGGTCGTTATTAGGCGTAAAAAACAGGACTGGAGCAAATTCCAGTGAGTTCCCGCCTTTTGCACGGATATATCAATCAAAGTTTTTTGTTCCGTAAATTACTTTACCGTGGATATTGTTAGACAAAAGTGGTATTGTTTTGTTTAATTTGCTACAATGTGAATAATTATGGAAAATGATAAATTTGACTATGTATGGGGCAGAAGTTGCAGTATATTTTTTGCGGTTTTCCCGCGCTGTAAACTCCCGTTTACCCGACATGTTAGTGCGATATTGACGCGAATCCATGAAAAGCATAAAATTCTGCAACACCTGGAATTTGATTATCCCCAACTCGGTTATCAGCTTTTATGAATAAATTACGTGTTTAGGGCTAATGTAAAAAACAAAATGTAAAAGGCAAAAGGTCTAGCCCATACAGCTAAATCTGACATTAAATGATATATATATACATATATTATATATATAATTTTATGCTCAACGGACTATGGAGAGAGCTATGCTCGGTATTTCTCGGATGGATAAAGTCCGAAACGAGGAAATCCGTCGGAGAACAAAAGTTATCGATATAGCCTTCAAAATTAGTAAGCTGAAGTGGCAATGGGCTGGACATGTCTGTCGTAGAACCGATGAACGATGGAGTAGGCGGGTTCTAGAGTGGAGACCACGTACGGGAAGACGCAGAGTGGGTCGACCCCCCGCTAGATGGACGGTAATGACGTAATCATCAAATTCCAGATGTCGCAAAATTTTATGCTTTTCTTGCAGTCACTTGTGGCACATCGTCGGGTAAATATGGAAGTACACAGCGCGGGAAAACCGCAAAAAAATAACTGCAACTTGTGCCCCATAATACACTAATACAGTCCAATTTATCATTTTCCATAATTATTCACATTGTAGCATATTATTAAACAACACAACACCACTTTTGACTAACAATATCCACAGTAAAATAATTTACAATAATATAACTTGCACTTGACATGTTCGCACAAAATGACGCGAAGAACTCCGCAGGAAATTACTTATTGAACTTAATTTAAAAAGATTCGCTCTGAAATATGACAGGCACCATCTAGTTAAAGCGAAGCGACAACGAATCATAAATATATAGATTCAACAATACAAATTATACGAAACCACAAATTGTAACATAAATAAACAACGGCTGCACACTTAACGAAAACTTAGCGATAAAAAAATGTATTTTGGACTATCCCTTTTGTATGTCTATGGAAAATAGCCATTCACTTATATGTAATAGATATTCTAGAAATCTTGGGTTTCAGATCGATAAAATATGCTTAAAATTTGACAACTTATGTTAATATTTCAAATATTAGCGGTCATGCACCTCACAACCCCTGCTCACATATCCCAAAGGTTAGCTGTTAGAAAATGTTTTTACACATTAAGCTCGCCTATGTACTGTAAAATGTATTATTTTCTGTGCAATAAAGAATTTATCTATCTATCAATATTTAATAACGTGCCTAGCAAACAATAGTGTGACTCATTTTACGGGGGAATTCTTAAAAATAGTTTATTAAGTTTTTTTTTTGTTCTCTTCTGATGGATGATGAATGAGGTGATAGGGAAGGCAAAGGGTCTAGCCCATACAGTCAAGCATATGTAATATATCTTTCTTTTTCATGAGGTCATCATCAAATTCCAGATGCTGCAGAATTTGATGCTTTTCTTGGAGTCACTCGCGGAACCATCCACTGCTCAAACACGTCGTGTAAAATATGGGAGTTGACAGCGCGGGAAAACCGCAAAAAATAAACTGCAACTTGTGCCCCATATTACAGTCCAATTTATCGTTTTCCATAATTATTCATATTGTAACACATTATAAAACAAAACAACACCACTTTTGACCAATAATATCCACAGTTAATTAATTTACAAAACAAAAACTTGCCCTTGACATGTCCACGCAAAATGTCCCTTTTTTTTCTTTGTTTTGCAAGTAGGCATTGGACAAAATTATAATATTCTACACACTATTTTACACGTTTTTTTTAAACAACATGGATGTAATACACTATTATTTTATTTTAAGGCATGCTCCGATGGTTCAGGCATGTTGAAAGAATGAGTGAAGAGAGATTGACGAACCAGACATATGATGGGAAAGTTGTGGGTAAAAGAGTCCCTGACAGATCAAGACTCACATATTACGATTAAATAAATAAAACAATAGCTGAAGGTGCATTAAAAAGCCATCGAAACAAAAGGGCATGTATGAAGAAGTTGATGAATGTCGAAGAAGCGACAGAGGTATGCCGTGACCGTGACAAGTGGCGCTCAATTGTCTCTACCTACCCCGCAAGGTATTTGGCGTGAAGATTTATTATGCATGTATGTATTTTATAGTACATACTATAAGGCTATACATAAAGATGGTGAATAAGGCTCTTTACTGAAGTATAAATAATAATAATAAATAATTCCAGACAGGTCACACAGCGCCATCTAGTTTCCGTGGTAAGCTACGAGGCTTGTGTTACGGAAACTAGATGGTTGATAAACTACATATTATACTTTTTTTTGTAAATATATACATATTACAACTTGCCAACAATGTACAACTTGCCCCCGGTGGGAATCGAACCCACGACCTCCCGAGTTCATGGCAACGTTTGTTACCACTAGACCACGGAGGCTGTATAATAATTTAGGCTGGCAAATTTTAAGCAATTTTTATCGAGACTCAACTCTTTTCCAATTTCAAAGGTTTTGGTAAAAGTAAAAATTTTATTATAATTACTTCAGTATTTATTAACAAATAAACGACTGTGATTTTTACTTACTGGTAATTTTATTTATTGAATCCTGAGTTTTTTTATATTGCGACGACGCGCACCTATTAGATGTGGCGCAAACAAAGAGTAATATAGTATAGTAACTAATTGGAAAATGAGTGGCAATACTATATACAACATTATATGGTCAAGTCTTGCTCTTGGTCTTGCATGAGAAGTTAATCGCTAAACCACGGAGGCAGTTATTTTGTATGTGGTGACTATTAAACTAGTTGAATTCTTGATCGTAGTTTTTCACTAACTTTGACACCGCGAATTGTTACCAATGCTTCTCAGCACTCAAGGACGAACTAAAACTATATAACATCATATGAGTGCGACATATGACAATACAGCCACGTGTGGCACACACTGGGCAAAACCGGGTCAAACAGCTAGTATATGATATAAAAACTTATGATTCGAGCTACGATTAACGATGCAAGAGACATCATTTGCTGCCACTTGAGACGCGTCGTAACATTGCAGACACAACTTACCTTGTTGATGTTGCGCGAGGGAATGTGTACTCTCCTGAGTTACTAAGCAAAATTCTTTTACGTATACCCACTAGAAACACCAGGCAAAGTCCACTACTGCTTATTCCCCGTTTCAGCACAAATTACAGGCGTAACGCGTTCTTTATTAGGGCAGGTGAGTTGTTCAATAATCTTAATTCTACTTCTACGTCTATAAGACGCGCGATGACCAACGAGCACTTCAGGCGAATAGAGTTTGTTTAGGTAGTATGGCAGTATTGAATTGTACTATTTTATATGTTTTTTTTTTGTATGTAAATTCATGTTTTTTTGTTTTTGTTTAAAGTGTAACTATAAGTGGAAACTGTTAATTGGCTTTATTGTATCCAATCTTGAGCCTACTAGTGTAAAATAGCTGTAAGTTATCCAAGTATAATAAATAAATAAATAAATAAATAAATATAAATAATTCCGAGAAAAAAATATTTTGTGCCGTTTGCCGTAGAGACGATGGGCCCTTGGTCTGAGGACGCTAAATCGTTAATACGCGACATAAGCGTTGCCATCCGAGCGTCAACAGGTGATCCTTTGAGTAGGGAATATCTTATTCAAAGGATCAGTGTTGCCATCCAACGAGGCAACGACGCCGGAGTTTGGGTTCATCTTCTCCTGGATTCGATGACATGTAGATTATAATCAAGATATTTGTAAGTATTTAGTTTTTATATTAATTAGGTTTATCTTTTAGTTTATTTAATTTAAGGTTTTGTTTAGTTTACAACTTGCCCCCGGTGGGAATCGAACCCACGACCTCCCGAGTTCATGGCAACGTTTGTTACCACTAGACCACGGAGGCTGTATAATAATTTAGGCTGGCAAATTTTAAGCAATTTTTATCGAGACTCAACTCTTTTCCAATTTCAAAGGTTTTGGTAAAAGTAAAAATTTTATTATAATTACTTCAGTATTTATTAACAAATAAACGACTGTGATTTTTACTTACTGGTAATTTTATTTATTGAATCCTGAGTTTTTTTATATTGCGACGACGCGCACCTATTAGATGTGGCGCAAACAAAGAGTAATATAGTATAGTAACTAATTGGAAAATGAGTGGCAATACTATATACAACATTATATGGTCAAGTCTTGCTCTTGGTCTTGCATGAGAAGTTAATCGCTAAACCACGGAGGCAGTTATTTTGTATGTGGTGACTATTAAACTAGTTGAATTCTTGATCGTAGTTTTTCACTAACTTTGACACCGCGAATTGTTACCAATGCTTCTCAGCACTCAAGGACGAACTAAAACTATATAACATCATATGAGTGCGACATATGACAATACAGCCACGTGTGGCACACACTGGGCAAAACCGGGTCAAACAGCTAGTATATGATATAAAAACTTATGATTCGAGCTACGATTAACGATGCAAGAGACATCATTTGCTGCCACTTGAGACGCGTCGTAACATTGCAGACACAACTTACCTTGTTGATGTTGCGCGAGGGAATGTGTACTCTCCTGAGTTACTAAGCAAAATTCTTTTACGTATACCCACTAGAAACACCAGGCAAAGTCCACTACTGCTTATTCCCCGTTTCAGCACAAATTACAGGCGTAACGCGTTCTTTATTAGGGCAGGTGAGTTGTTCAATAATCTTAATTCTACTTCTACGTCTATAAGACGCGCGATGACCAACGAGCACTTCAGGCGAATAGAGTTTGTTTAGGTAGTATGGCAGTATTGAATTGTACTATTTTATATGTTTTTTTTTTGTATGTAAATTCATGTTTTTTTGTTTTTGTTTAAAGTGTAACTATAAGTGGAAACTGTTAATTGGCTTTATTGTATCCAATCTTGAGCCTACTAGTGTAAAATAGCTGTAAGTTATCCAAGTATAATAAATAAATAAATAAATAAATAAATATAAATAATTCCGAGAAAAAAATATTTTGTGCCGTTTGCCGTAGAGACGATGGGCCCTTGGTCTGAGGACGCTAAATCGTTAATACGCGACATAAGCGTTGCCATCCGAGCGTCAACAGGTGATCCTTTGAGTAGGGAATATCTTATTCAAAGGATCAGTGTTGCCATCCAACGAGGCAACGACGCCGGAGTTTGGGTTCATCTTCTCCTGGATTCGATGACATGTAGATTATAATCAAGATATTTGTAAGTATTTAGTTTTTATATTAATTAGGTTTATCTTTTAGTTTATTTAATTTAAGGTTTTGTTTAGTTTATTTTTAACTTTATTGTTTAGGTAGCTTTAATTTATATTTATTG
The DNA here is from genome assembly GCA_910589645.1 of Tinea semifulvella. NCBI lineage: Eukaryota > Metazoa > Arthropoda > Insecta > Lepidoptera > Tineidae > Tinea > Tinea semifulvella. The sequence goes on along the minus strand of OU342611.1, from coordinate 2,430,656 downwards.
TTTGTATTTGTGTATCTTACTTCGAATAAATATTTAAAAAAAAAAAAAATTTCGAGAAACTCAAGTTGTTAATTTTTTTTATCGCTATAGGGCTGCCATGATAAGTCGGATTCTACCTACCTACTTTAGTTTTAACCGTACGCGTACATCTGTCGAACGCTGAAGATGTGGAATGCTCTCTCAGCCAGTGTGTTTCCCTATTCCTATAACCTGGAATTCTTTAAGCAAAAGCATCTTAATAGGCCGGCATAGTGGTAGGGACTGATGTCGGTATGAAACCTATTTTTTTTTACTATCAGGTGGGCGCGATGTCACATGTCGTGCTTAGTATGAAAAATAAAAAACATGTATTATTTCATAAAAATTAAGTTAATGTAGATGCAAGCCCACCTCGATCCTCGGCGCCGCGTCAGACTGGAAAATACCAGACATCTTAGCGTTTTCTCGGAACTTAAAAAAAGTTATCCTTATTGAAGTTACCGTTTCGTGGGAATCAAATATTGCAAAAGACGACAACATGACGACGAATAAATATTATGATCTTACAGAAGAAATGATCAGGAACGCATCAAGACTCAGATTTACGCAGTGGAAGTTGGTGCGAGAGAAGTTCCAGCAAAATCTTTGCACCACTTATTGAAATAATTTGGCCTAAGCATGTCTGCCGACAATACATTTATGGAAAGAGTTTCCAAGACGAACAAAATCATACAGTATTTGGTTGGGTAGGGAGAGGAGTACAAAGTACAGTGGATGGTGAGCGTAATAAACCAATAATTTTTTTTTTTTTTTTTTTTATTAAAAAATATTATTGCACAATGTACAAAAGGAGAAGCTTAATGAGGCATTCTCTGACAGTCCTACTGTTTCTGTTTATTATCTGTTCTGATGATCCTTCAACTCTCACCAACACGTAGAAATTTGTCTTCTCATTATTCTCTGCATTAACAATGTCTATATAATAAACGGCACTCCAGTATTATTGCATAGTTATCAAAACAAGTAGTAAAACGATGCCAAAAAACCATAAAGTTACCTAAAAACCCAAATCCTGCATCTAAGTAGGGCAAAACTTTCATAACAAAAGGCGTTGTTACAAACACAATTCGTAGTCATTGTTAAAAATGGGGTCATTCTCGTCACAGAGGGCACAAGTTCGCGGGCTTTTCAAATGCAATGCAATATGATAAATAAATGTGTAATTTTTCTGATTATAAATATAGCTTTATACGTTCTATAAACCTTTTAAAATCACTGCTGTAAAGTTTTACTGCTGGATCACAAACAAAGGATGTTAAATTAAAATTTCAATCATAAATTAGTTTTTGTAAAATTGTGTGCTGCCATCTAGTTAACAACTTAGAAACCGCTTCGACTAACAGAAATAAAGTGCCATGTATCACAGATAGATGGCGCTAGGCGTTTTTAAAAAGAGTTTTAGGGACCGCCAACGGAAGACGAATTACAAGATTTTTCCTGTGCAGTTGGTTTTTAGTTTCCTATTTACTTGAACAAGACAAATTTTAAAAAGTCGCTCACTATCCACCCTTCTGCTCCTCTCCTTACTCGACCAAATACTGTATAATTCTGTTAATGCCATCTTGAAAGCAAGTTTCGTAATACATTATTTTAGTAAGTAGTGCAAATATTTTGCTGGAATTGCTCTCGCACCAAGTTCCACTGCGTAAAGCTGAATTTTGAAACATTTCCTCTGTGAGATCATAATAATAATAATAATAAAAATGCACAAAAACTAAAATAACTTAAAATTTATGTGCGCAGGCGAGCTTTATGCCGCGAGGCATTATCCACCAGCTAACCTTTGGGAGTTTTGAAAACATGTGACAGGCAGAGTGCCAAGTAAATATTACATAAACAATACATACATACTACTACATTTACAATACATGTTATACATATAATACATATCTATAATACTTACAATACATAATACTTGTTCGAATTCATGTTGTGGTCTTTAGGAATATTTGAATCCCACGCAACGGTAAGTTTGTTAAGAATAACTTTTTTCAAGTTCCGCGAAGACACTAAAATGTCTGGCCTTAGGCTGATAAAGTTTGTTTATCTGGGATCCTATTAACTTATTACAGTCCCTAGAACACAGCGACCTAGACCTTCACTGTTGCAAATGGGCCTTCCAGAACATATATCTGAAGAATGAATTTGGCCTACACTCACCACGCTGGCCAGACGGGTTGGCGAGGATCTGATGTAAATTTTTATTGACAATAAACGATTCCACAAGTTGGTATTAGTGGAACCGGGACCGACGGCTTAACGTGCTTTCCGAAGCACGGGAATGGTGGTGTTGTAAATCTATTATAATCTATCAATAAATATTTTTAATGCTGTCACCTGCTTAGGCCCAATTCTTTCAGTAAGTGGTGCAAAGATTTTGCTGTTCGGGAGGGATATTTGAAAGGCGTTTAGGTAGAATTTCAGCAACGCCGGAGACCAATCGTACATTTGTGTGCGCCAGGGTGGAGTGATACAGAAATCGTACAAAGAAATTATGAACTTCTAGAGTCATCGCGTGCACACTAAGAGTCATTCATACACTTTATCTTGCCTGAGGAAGAATTTTTTTTTTAAAATTTTAAGTACTAATATTATTTTATTCATTCGCATAAATTAATATTATATTTAAAGATTTATTTGCTACTCGAAATTCGGGATAATTTAAATTACAGCGTTTAATTGGGGTATTCAAGTTATCTCTTTTTAAACAATAAGACACTACTAGTAGATAGATTTCTGTAAACCAAGAACAATAAGACCCTACTAGTAGATAGATTTCTGTAAACCAACAACAATAAGACCCTATTAGTAGATAGATTTCGGTAAACCAACAACAATAAGACCCTACTAGTAGATAGATTTCTGTAAACCAACAACAATAAGACCCTACTAGTAGATAGATTTCTGTAAACCAACAACAATAAGACCCTACTAGTAGATAGATTTCTGTAAACCAAGAACAATAAGACCCTACTAGTAGATAGATTTCTGTAAACCAAGAACAATAAGACCCTACTAGTAGATAGATTTCTGTAAACCAACAACAATAAGACCCTACTAGTAGATAGATTTCTGTAAACCAACAACAATAAGACCCTACTAGTAGATAGATTTCTGTAAACCAACAACAATAAGACCCTACTAGTAGATAGATTTCTGTAAACCAACAACAATAAGACCCTACTAGTAGATAGATTTCTGTAAACCAACAACAATAAGACACTACTAGTAGATAGATTTCTGTAAACCAACAACAATAAGACCCTACACGTAGATAGATTTCTGTAAACCAACAACAATAAGACCCTACTAGTAGATAGATTTCTGTAAACCAACAACAAAGGGACCCTACTAGTAGATAGATTTCTGTAAACCAACAACAATAAGACCCTACTAGTAGATAGATTTCTGTAAACCAACAACAATAAGACCCTACTAGTAGATAGATTTCTGTAAACCAACAACAATAAGACCCTACTAGTAGATAGATTTCTGTAAACCAACAACAATAAGACACTACTAGTAGATAGATTTCTGTAAACCAACAACAATAAGACCCTACACGTAGATAGATTTCTGTAAACCAACAACAATAAGACCCTACTAGTAGATAGATTTCTGTAAACCAACAACAAAGGGACCCTACTAGTAGATAGATTTCTGTAAACCAACAACAATAAGACCCTACTAGTAGATAGATTTCTGTAAACCAACAACAATAAGACCCTACTAGTAGATAGATTTCTGTAAACCAACAACAATAAGACATTACTAGTAGATAGATTTCTGTAAACCAACAACAATAAGACCCTACTAGTAGATAGATTTCTGTAAACCAACAACAATAAGACCCTACTAGTAGATAGATTTCTGTAAACCAACAACAATAAGACCCTACTAGTAGATAGATTTCTGTAAACCAACAACAATAAGACCCTACTAGTAGATAGATTTCTGTAAACCAACAACAATAAGACACTACTAGTAGATAGATTTCTGTAAACCAACAACAATAAGACCCTACTAGTAGATAGATTTCTGTAAACCAACAACAATAAGACCCTACTAGTAGATAGATTTCTGTAAACCAACAACAATAAGACCCTACTAGTAGATAGATTTCTGTAAACCAACAACAATAAGACCCTACTAGTAGATAGATTTCTGTAAACCAACAACAATAAGACCCTACTAGTAGATAGATTTCTGTAAACCAACAACAATAAGACCCTACTAGTAGATAGATTTCTGTAAACCAACAACAATAAGACCCTACTAGTAGATAGATTTCTGTAAACCAACAACAATAAGACCCTACTAGTAGATAGATTTCTGTAAACCAACAACAATAAGACCCTACTAGTAGATAGATTTCTGTAAACCAACAACAATAAGACCCTACTAGTAGATAGATTTCTGTAAACCAACAACAACAAAAAATTACCATAACCTTGTCCCTTATTCTCTATTCCGCAACTGAACCACATACACAGGCCAAATTATGCATCCACATACCATATTCCACAATCCCTACGCGTACTCATAAATTTGAAGACTCTTACATCTGTCGCACGCTGAAGATGTTAAATCCTCCCCCAGCAAGTGTGTTTCCCCACTCTTATAACCTTGTTGTTGTGTCCTTCAAGCGAAGTGTGAAAAAGTTTAGGCCGGCATAGTGGTAGAGACTGATGCCGGAGGTTACCATCACATCACATCACATGTCGTATTCAGTTAAAAAACAAAACTCTTTTGAAGTTAAAATCAACACTATCTTAGCGTTGCAAAATCCTAGAGTTTCAACTAGCAAATTATATGCAAATGGCTTTAAAGAGGGAAACAGAAAATCTAATTTGGAATTAGTCAGCGAGCTCCTCTATACATTTGTTCATACATAAAGCAGTCAAGCGGCTTAGGTGCCAAAGATTTCTACTCAAACATTGACTAATACAAAGATCGGGCCTTACTAAAAAGCTTCCAAGACGGCATTAACGGAATCATACAGTATTTGGTTGGGACTACTCAACAATCTTACGATTTGGCGACACAGGCGGCTGTCATCAGTTCACGTACGGCCAGCAAGCGCGCCGGGTGTCACCATTATCAAGAATTAAAATGAGGTTACGATTGGCCATAAAGGATGCCTCGTGTCCTCATCATCATCATCAAGCATCACAATAAGTTCACGTCCAATCATCAAAAGCGCCAGGTTTTCTCACCAGCGTTAATTATCAAAATGAAGTCACGTTGGGCCATCAAGAGTGCCCCGTGTCCTCATACTCATCATTAAACCACGTTAGGCTATTTAGCAAGCCGCGTGCCTTAATTATTATAGTAGAAGACCAGCGACCATTTTCAGGTCAACCGTCCATCTTGCGGGGGGTCGTCCCACTCTTCTTCACTCCAGAACCCGCCTACTTCATTAAACATCGGTTCTGCGACAGACGTGTTCGGACAATTACCACTTCAGTTTACTAATTTTAAAGGCTATGTCGGTAACTTGGGTTCTCTGACTGATGTCCACGTTTCAGACTTTATCTATCAGAGATACCGAGCATGGCCTTCTCCATAGCTCGCTGAGCGACCTTAAACTTGTGGTACCAGGTCCATTGTCAGTATCAACGTCTCTGCTTCGTACGACAATACTAAAAGAACGCATTGGTTGAAAACTTTCGTCTTCAAACACTGTGGTATGTCTGATAAGAAGATGTGGCGCAACTTCCCGAATGCTGCCCATCCTAGCTGAACGCGTCTATCGGCTTCTTTGCTGAAATTGGCTACGCCTAATTGTATAGTCTGTCTTGTCCAAGTTTATTTCGAGACCAACCATCCGACGCCACGTTTCAGCCGTTCAGCATTCCGCTAAGATCCTCCAGCAGCTAACCATAATTGACTATGTCATGTGAAATAATGTAGTTCCATTTAAAACCACTCGTACATATTAGTCAATGAGTTCTAGGTTTTGCTAGAGATTTAGCTACACTAATTTACGATTCACTAAATGAGTATTTTAGTAAACAATTTGCATACCTATACTGTGTGATTTGTTTATTTATTAACAGAGACATTAAAAATATAGCAAGACAGGGCAAGAAATCAAACGGTATGAGAATCAAAGCTACACCAATCGGTGCAGAATTAATTAATGTATGACAGTCATTGGCGGTTATGGCCGTGTTAGACGCGCATCTTCAAATGTATTTGTTTTTTAAGGACAATATTCTAACCTGCGTGATACGGAATTGTAAAACACGTTCTTCTTTTTTTTGTTTATTGTTTATTCTGTTACATATTATTATTTTACATTCCCACCGGAATTCGGTTAAGTCAGTAGTTATTGTTGTGCACAATTTATAGTATACACATTGAAATATACATTGAGTTGTCCTGCCTGGAGAGTGTTATGGAACTATAGGCAAGGAACAGAACTGGAGGTTAATATCGCATTTGAGTTGAGATACCAACACAAAACTAAATACAATTTCTTAAATTATTATAAATAAAATTAAATACTAGTTGCAGCTGTAAAAGGGCCTTGTAAAACTTAAAATTAATTAATTATACTCTAAATTTATAAATAAAAATAAAATTTATAAATATATATATATGTTATAAATGATCAATATTAAATTAAGCAGCTGTTTAATTCTTTATTAATAAGAGTGTGAGTTTATTTTCGTAGTAAATGTTGATTAAACTATAATTTCAAATATCGTTCTGGATGTTATGTAATTAAATTATTATTCTTCTTAGCAGAATGTTAAACGGTTTAAACGTGGCTTCCTAGCAGGTTGGTCTCGAAGTGAAGTTGGACAAGACTAAGGTCATGTTCAATGTCAAGACAAGACCAATCTGTGTGGGAAATTCCATTCTCGAAGTTGTGCAGGAATACGTCTACGTTGGACAGACTATTCATCTAGGCGCGGCCAGCTTTAGCAAAGAAGCCGACAGACGCATTCAGCTAGGATGAGCGGCACATCCTCTCGTCGTCCATACCACAGTATTTGAAAACAAAACTCATCAACCAGTGCGTTCTCCCCGTAGTACGGATCAGAGACGTGGACCCTGACAGTGGGTCTAGTCCACAAATTCAAGGACGCTCAGCCAGATACGGAGAGATAGCTCACTCTTGGTATTTCTCTGATGGATAGAATTCGAAACGTTGATATTCGTTAGAGAATTGGTAGCATACAAAATTAGCTAGCTGAAGTGGCAATGGGCCGGACACATCTGCCGCAGAACCGACGACCGATGAGGCAAACGGGATCTAGAGTGGAGACCACGTACGGGACGACGTAGAGTGGGACGACCCTCCGCCAGATGGACGGATGATCTAAAGGGGAAAGACCGCGTGTAGACCCTTCGAGGAAGGCCTACATCCAGCAGTGGAGAGACATAGGCTGATGGTGAGTATTTTTTATTTTGATTGTTCAAACGCACAATAGATACTGTAATAGCATGTGGTGGTTGCCTATAATAGATGCATCATCTAGTTTCTGCCTTAGTTTTTTGACTAATAAATACCTAAATTATTTCACGTTGTATTATTATTATTTTTTGTAATTTTGCATTAAAATCGAAATTGAAATAAGCGCAACAAATTTCCTTTGATGCAATCTAGTGTTCATAACAGCTTGTGTATTCTAACGAGCCACAGGAGTAATTTCAACTGTTGACTGGCTTACATCAAACCCTTAACTAATCTAACTTCTGCCAATTGCATCACCTGGACACGTGTGGACTTGCTTTAGCCTCAAGGGTCTTAGCGAAGCGTTAATTGCATCTCTATTTTGAAGTCAAAATATTATTTAGGGGCAGTGAACTAATATTTATTTATTTTAAACTTTATTGCCATATGTACAAAGTGCTTAATGGCGCTAGACATTCTTTAGCAGCAAAACTTTGGGTTAATGCAGAACATTACAGTCATGAGGTAGGTGCAAAGGATTTTAAGAAACGTTGAAAACTTTATTAATGTAATCTAAATACAAACAATAAATATAAATTAAAAGCTACCTAAATAATAAAATTAAAAATAAACTAAACAAAACCTTAAATTAAATAAACTAAAAGATAAACCCAATTAATATAAAAACCAAATACTTATACATATCTTGATTATAATCTACATGTCATCGAATCCAGGAGAAGAAGTTACCTCTTTGGATGGCAACACTGATCCTCTGAATAAGATATTCCCTACTCAAAGGATCACCTGTTGTCGCTCGGATGGCAACGCTTATGTCGCGTATTAACGATTTAGCGTCCTCAGACCAAGGGCCCATCTCTACGGCAAACGGCACAAAATGGTAACGATTTGCCAACTCTATGTACTTATTACGTTTGCCGTTTGCAGCCAATTCAGCCGCTGCACCTGCTCGTTTTATGCATTGCATGTAATCTTACATACAATGCATATTTATATAAATACACATACATACAAATACGTACTGTTTGCCTTCGTGGTCTAGCGGTTAAGTCCGTGGATTTAGACTCGAAGATATTACTCGTATTTGTGATATTTCTCGAGTTTGGTTCGCTGGAGACATCGACGAGCTTGCCATTTGTCATGATTTGGCCTATAGTAAAGTTGGCTAAATGAGAATCTGCTTATTTTTTGTAAATTTCGACACATTCTTCCAGCAGATGTTCAGATTCTTTTACAGTATCAGCAGCCCGCCAGTGGAACCGGCTTCCACTTAACGTTCGAAAAGCACCCTCACTTAAGTGTTTTAAAAATTTACTTACCTTACACCTTCACAAAAAGCAAGACGAGTCGACATAACCTCTCAAAATTGGTATAATATTGTATGTATTTTATATATATTTATTATGTATATGTACTTGTGTTATTATATATTTATATATTAGTGTATAAGTATTTTAGCTTTAGTTGCTAGTAATAGTTTAAGATTTTTTTTTATTTTATTATTAATTTCGATTTTAAATTAATGATTAAATGCACCCACAATCATTGCTCACTATCCCAAAGGTTAGCTGGTAGAAAATGTCACTAGACATTAAGTTCGCCTATGTACATTTAAATGGGTGTTGCGTATAAATAGATGAGATAGGGAGCTCTAAATCTACGTGATGTTTCTCGCAAACGTGTCTCAAATGAGGCCAACTTCACACAAAGAACAAATCTGATATAGTACAAGATACGTAAAGAACAACCTTAACCAATCTGTTTTCCGAATGAAATACACTTTTTATATAATAAAATGTACTAACAAAAGTATATAGTCAGTATTGCGGCTAAAACAATGCGAAAAAGATAATTTGGGCAGTAAAATTTCATTGTAGAAAAGTTACGTACGGAAAGCGATAAGAAATGTCATTCCAGCGTTTTTCTGCGTTCCTTACAATGATTTCTCCATCAGCGACAAAGACGTATATTTAGGTATAACTTATTCCATGACAATGTAATGTTCGCATTTTTCATATAATTATATTCCTTTCTTCCTAATAAGAATTGTAATGTAAATTTTCAGAATTCACTTGATGTTAGATGATTTTTTACTATGTTATTTATTGTATATTTTTGTGTATTTTATTTATTTTTATTTATATAAAGCTGGATAATGTGGTGTATCAGGCAAAGCTTTTTGTAGATGTCGCTAGCGGCAATGGTACCTTATTTTACACCTATATCGCATCATTTTTTAAATGTTTTCGTGGTTTTATATGTTTATAACAGAAAAATGTATTTTAAATTAACGTTACCTACATTCAAAGACGAATTAAAAAGCGCACACCCCGTCTTAAAAAAGAAAAAAGGTTTTATTAATAGAACGGCAATTTTGAGATAACCGTATCTTTGATTTCGCTTGGAAATCTCGATTTGTATACTTAAAGGCTACTTCGGCATAATATCCAGAAAATAATAAAATTCGTAATAATAATACAAGATTTCTATGCAACTGAAAGTTCTATTAGGTACCATCTATCGTGATAAAAAGTTAGTGATACACCCCATTGCACTACGTACAAAGGCGGACTTAATACCGTTAGACATTCTTTGACAGCCAAACCTTTAGGACATTTAGATAGTATTAATGGTAAGTATGTGCACAAGCAAGTCTTGTTTCAAGCGGTGTAATTTTTATGTAAATATCACCATGACAAGTTTACAATATTAGTTCTCCTTGAAAGTAAAAATTGGACTGATGGTGATAATTAGTCCAGTCTGCTGGGGCGGGTAAGAATCCACCCAGTAAAGTGTATCCACACATTTCAGGATCAGGCTCGAATTGCCGTTATGTCCAGTCAAGCCGGGACTGATGTCAGTAGGTACAATATATCTTATTTTATTAAATAAAAATATGTTGCAAGTCCTTAGATATGCAATAGCTGACGATTTACCCTATATTAATCATATATTTAATTTTGTTTTAGTAAAATAGAGGAAAATTGTTATAAATGTTTTGTAATAATTTTCTGTCTAAAATTAGCTATATAAAAGTGAAAATATATGTTTTAGGTAAGTACGCACTCGACATTACTTTAATTTCCAATTGTACACAAGTGCAAACGTAACAGTCGGCAATGTGGACTGACGCGCAAGCCACAACTCTCCGACACGATCTAGTAAGACGCGTGGCATATCTAGTAGCCGCGCAATACATGTCTTACAAAATCCTTATGTACACGTCGATGGTAATTTTAGTGTTTTCCCAGTTCCTTACAATAATTTCTCCATCAGCCAACAAGGAATTGGACTCGTGATTACACCCAGACATCCGCTATCTACTGGGAACTTCCGTGAACCAATTACAGTTGCGAGCAATGTCTATGGGTCAATAGAAAACATAAAAAAACTTAAAAATAAACATTAAAAAGAAATAAACACCCACTGCCAATAAAAATTGACCATGGCCTTTATCTCGGAGCCCGTTCTGTCCACCCACACAAGTCTCGATGTAAGTGTAACATCTCGGACACCATGGACTTTCTTGTGCCAGCGCAAATATGCCAATCTTGGTACAGGTTACGAGATTGCGCCGTTTGGGGTCGAGACGATGGGTTTACTCAGCCAAGCGCCTGGTCAAGGAGTCCTCCAAACGGCTACGGAGAAATCTGTAATCTATACAGATGGGAAATGTTGGGACTATTTCTGATGGGATATTTGTTATTCATAGGTAGTTTTATATTTTTATTAAGGTTAGTTTATTTAAACTATATATAAATAAAAATATATAAAAAAATATCTTTATTCTAAGAAACAATACAAATTATTATTATTATTATTAACTAATATAAACTACTTAGTAATAAAAAATACAACTAAAAACTAAAATAAAAAAAAAAATTAAGGGAAAACAAAATAAAGTAAAAGTATTATAAATAAAAAATTTGCTCCAAATCACTACGATTACACTCTACAAATACTTGCCACGTTGAATGGCAATGCTGATCCTATGGCCTAAATAATGCACAGAGAAGTCAAATCACATTTAGCAAATTTTACTATAGGTGTATCATGACAAGCAGTCTCAATATCTAGCGTAACAAATTCGAGAAAGATCAGTAATCTAACCCGGTACCTCCGCGTCTAAATCCACGGACTTACAGATAGGCCAAAAAGGCAATATTTTCGTAAAAAAAATATATGAACACAAATATCTAAATTAAAATTGATTATTTTATAATGATTATTTTTTTTTGCTCACAAGTGTATAATGGCATTAAAAAACGGAGAAGAGAGATTGCTAGATCTCCAGTGTCTCGATTACATTGCTAAATGCTACCAACTTTCATATCTAGACAACCGTAATCCCTTGCGGGGTAGTCAGAAAAAAACATGCTTTGAAGTAGCAGGCTTCAATTGAAAATGGTTATAACAATTAAAATACATTCCATATGAAACGTATTTTCTCTCCTAGATCGGGAAATAAAACTCGAATACAGATTTTTTAAAGTTATATTTATTAATAGAAAAACAATGGAAATTTAATTGGACAAAACTTCACATAATTTTACACCGGTTCCACTATCGGTAGTTAAATTCAAAAGTGAGGTTTAAAAAGTGAGGATAAAAAAAGTGAGGTTTAATAAAAGTGAGGTTTAAAAATCAGTAATGAGTGTTTGATACCAGTTGCTGATATTCATAGACCTCGCGCGCCACTTACACAGTCACTTACACACAAGGTCATTTGTTGTGTTAATTAAAAAAAAATAAAGGTACAATTGATGGCTGGGTTAGAATACGCTAGAGTTAGATATAATTTCTTTTCTAACGTACTATATTAGCACTATGTAGTAAAAAATACTAAATAATATTTTAATCGTTCATTACACGTCCAAAGAGATCAAACATAAGATAGAGTGGGTAAAACTAAAAAAAATATCATCACGACCGTTTTCCCTTATAACTAAGCGGATTCACATTTAGCCAACTTTACTATATGCCAACTCGAGAAATATCACAAATAAATTAAATATTATTTAAATGTATTTATTTACATTAATAAATATTTTTGTGTCCCGACCAGAAATCAAACCCGGTACCTCCGAGTCTGAATCTACGGACTTAACCGCTAGACCACGGAGATAGAGTGGGTATGGATAGTTATTTTCATACAAAACGTTTGTTACATATTATTTTACGCTATCTTCTTTGTTGTTCTTTCTACACTTCTGTAGCATGCAGGTCGGCATATTGGCAGTCACACAACAAAATCAATTTAAAAGTACAGTACCCTATAATATTCCACGTCGTCCTATAACCAAGATCCTGTGCTGTCCTCCCTCAATAACTAATGTAGGTTCACATTCGTCAACATCCCGAATGTGCAACACCTACAGTAGTCTCTGCAGTGCCATTAATGATAAAGACATATTTCTTGACCGTTACAATGTATTCAGAAAAAATGTTCTCGAACATTTCAAACCATCAATATTTGAATAAAATTTTAATTTTAATTTTAATTTTAATTTTAATTTTAATTTTAATTTTAATTTTAATTTTAATTTTAATTTTAATTTTAATTTTAATTTTAATTTTAATTTTAATTTTAATTTTAATTTTAATTTTAATTTTAATTTTAATTTTAATTTTAATTTTAATTTTAATTTTAATTTTAATTTTAATTTTAATTTTAATTTTAATTTTAATTTTAATTTTAATTTTAATTTTAATTTTAATTTTAATTTTAATTTTAATTTTAATTTTAATTTTAATTTTAATTTTAATTTTAATTTTAATTTTAATTTTAATTTTAATTTTAATTTTAATTTTAATTTTAATTTTAATTTTAATTTTAATTTTAATTTTAATTTTAATTTTAATTTTAATTTTAATTTTAATTTTAATTTTAATTTTAATTTTAATTTTAATTTTAATTTTAATTTTAATTTTAATTTTAATTTTACTTTATTACTTGAAGTAGGTAATATTTTAGTTATTTTTTTTATTATTTCTAAAAGGAATTGTATGTTTATTATATATATATTTTTAAAAATTGTTTCAGTATTAGTTTTTCGAATAATATTTAGTTTTTGTATACTTATTGAAAATTTTATAATTTTGTTATTTCTTATAGGCAATAAAAGCTACTGTGGTAATGTGGTGGTCGCCTATAATAGGTGCAACATCTAACTTCTGATTTGGTGTTAAGTACAAATAAGTGTGTGATGTTAGCACTGTTGGCTACCCTATTATAAATAAATAAATAAATAATATATGTACTGCTGTGTGTACTAAATAAATAAATAAAAGTGCACGTCGAAAACGATTATAACCAGCACACTGACCAATTAATTCTAAGACGATTGAGCTAGCTTTAATTCTCTAACGTTTGGCTTCTTGTACAGTCTTGTATATTTAATGTACGATTATTATATTTTAAAATAATGATATTAAAAAAACTTGTGTATAAAAATAGGCGATTCCAAAACAATAGCCAACCTAGTTTAGAGCCCCATTTGGATCCAAATTTTCTTTTTTCTTTTTGCAATCATGAAATGGGGACCATTTTAGCCTGTCCCAACGTCCATCGTCCACAGAACAGAAAAAAACTCGCTAGGGCCAGTTGATACTTTTATCTACACGGCCTTTATTTTTTTATAATTTAGTGATGCCGTACTTACGTATAGATGATAGACGCGAAGCTTTACGTATCAACGTGCCATTTTTCGATAGTAATGTTTAATTCAATATCATTTTATTTTAGGCATTATTCATGCAAAATACAATTTACAATAAAACATATTTACATTCTAAGCCTAAAACTACAATTAATTTACATACTAAGCTTAAAATTACTAACCTATACTGACGTATCCAACATAATTTTAACCCAATGATCTTGGATCGGGCAGTCATGGCAAGATGCAATCATGCCAGGATACAATCATGCCAGGATACTGTTGCTACTGTTCCGCACGCGTTGGTAAAAAGAAGCGACTATCTTGCGAATAATCGCGGGCTTCAGCGAACATTCCAGACGCGCTGCAGAAGTGCGGCAGCTGCAGCAGCATCCCGAACACGTTGTTGCGTAGCGAGCTGGCTACCCGGCGGGTGTATTTCGTCCACAGACTGCTCGAGTAAAAACTTTGGCAATATGCCTTAAATAGTGATATTTTAACATCCGTCGAGCAATGTGCGAATCTGCGCGAATATTCCCCCTGACCGCCAGTGCCCTGCGCTCTTTCTCCATGTCCGTATCATCAGACATGTAGTCCGTGACAATATGCCCCAGATATAAAAAAATAGGAAAAATACACTTTTCCTTAGTACATTTATCATTTATTTACAACACCACTGTTTCCCGTGCCTCAAATAGCACGTTAAGCCGTCGCGACGGTTCCGGTTCTACTAATACCAACTTGTGGAAACGTTAATAAATTGGCATTAAAAAATTACATCAGACGCTCGCCTTTCTCCAGATATATGTTCTGGAAGGCCCATCTCCACCAGTAGAGGTCTAGGCCGCTGTGTTCTGTAATAATTGAGATGTAGCCATCCCACTTTTACTACGTTTGAAAATAGTTTTTTTTACTAATGAAACATTTTCACTTTTTATTTTTACATTTCTGTTAAATAATAAATAAAGCTAGCTTTTAGTAAAATATGAGTAATACAAATGCGCCTAAGGATAATAAATAAACAAATTGCTTATCACCAGTTTGTCAGATTATTAAGTATTCAGTTCCCTTAAGCTAGGCCTAGACCACTCCACTCACTCCAGTCACTCCGCGTGTAATAATTTTAAGTCCATTTTTTATCGAAACACACGGTCGCTCCCTTCCACGCCGTCACTCCATTTTCCGTCATTCTACGCCAAGACCTCAGTGCTGTAATAACTGCATAGTGTGGCTATCGCTATGGAATCCAAAGATTCGGAATATAAATTTCTTTTTAATGCAGCTGACGCTTGCATCATAATTAAGAATAAACGTCCGAGGCGTAAGTGGACTAAAAGCTAAAAGGCAAGTCTTTAAATTGTTGTATGACTTCTAATACAAATTCTTCAGCAGACGACATTACGGATAGATAGATACGACGGTTGGGCGCAAGGGACTAAACGCGAAATAGCCACAGACGAGGGGTTTCGGCGGCGGCGTGGAGTAACGCCGCGTGTTTGGAATCCGCGATTTCACACACACAGTGAGTTGAACTTCGATCATTGAAGTGATGGAGCGTTGGATTTTGGTGCGGTTGGAAATCCAAAAAAAACTCTCACTCCTTTCACTCCATATAGTTTTTCTAACACACACAGTGCGTTTTTGATTCATTTTAAAATGTCGGCGTGGAGTAACATGGAGTTGAATACTCGTCTAAGCCCAGCTTTAGAATATAATAATACTAATTCCACTGTGTTTTTTCTATTCTGTGTTTCATGCTTTATCTAGCGAGTCTTCAGAAATGGCCTCAAGACAAACATTTTCATTTCCATTGCGAGAGAATAGGGAACAAAAGGTGCATTAGTATCTTACGTTTTATCGATATTGAGGCAGCAATGAAATGCTAATAAAGCTAAAAATAAATGGTGTTTCTTTTAATAGAAATCCAGCCTTTACATAATATACACTACCTATACTTACTATTTATTTATTTAAAAACTTAATTGCACTATGTATAAAGGCAGACTTAATGCCGCTAGGCATTCTCTGACAGCCAAACCTTTAGGACATTTAGACAGTATAGATGGTAGGCGCAATATTAAATAAGTCCATATAGTATATCAATATATACATACCAATATTTACTAATACATATACAAATATTATATATGCATATAAACATAAAGTACATAATAAACAATAATAAAAAATAAAACTTCACCATACAGTACCTAGTGTTATGAAATTTATCTTTAAAAAAAGTTGCCTTTTTATTTCAAAAAGGGGTTCTGACCAATGACACCTGAAGCCTAAAAAATATATTTGCTCTTTTTACAATTACACGCAGTATGTTTGCCATTCGAACGACTAGAGCCGTGGAGCGATGTCGGCTTCAAATGGCATTTGCCAATTTGTCGTTACCTAATTAAAAATCGTATTTTTAATTTCTTTTGCGATTTTAACCATTTAGAATGCTTCCTAGCGGTAAGTCCGTAGATTTAGACTTCGATTAGTCCTGGTTCGATGCCTGGTCGTGGCGCAATAATTTAATATATTTTTTTGTGATATTTCTCTAGTTTGGTACGCTGCGCGCTGGAGACATCGACGAGCTTGCCACTTGTTATGACTATAGTAAAGTTGGCTGAATGTGAATCCGCTTCTTTAAAAGCGTGGTTTCTGACGACCCCGAAAGGGATACGGTCGTGATGATATTTATTTATTTCAAAACTTTAATGCACCAAGTACAAAAGGCGGACTTAATGCCCGTAGATATTTTCTGACAGCCAAACCTTTGGGCCTAATTAGAACAACTGTAGGTGCAATGAAAGTATAAGTCTCTAAGGTAAATCGCGTAAAGACCCCTTAAAATTATAAAACTATTATAAGTGACACATCATTAGATATCAATACTTATATAATAAACTTGCTAGTGGAAGAATAAGCAGAAAAGCCATCTAAAACGCAGAAAATCAGCAGCTTAGCAGATTCCAATAAACCTGTTTTTATGTTTAATTCGACTGAGAAAGGAATCTGGAAGAAAAACTCAGCTACTTGTATATTAGATTTACAAAATAAATCAAATACAAAATACATAACAAACAAAAAATTAAATAAAAGACACAACTAAAATAATAACGAATACAATATAATAAGATTCATTTCTAAGTAAATAAATAGTCACAACTTTACCAACTTTAGCTTTAGCTAAAAATATATAATGTACACTTATAAATATAAATATACTAAATACTAATACATACACAATAATAAATGTTACCTACTTTACTTCTTTTATTTTATCCTTTAGAAGACTAGTAGGTACTTCTCTCATATCTAAAATGCAATTTTAAACCGTGAATTGCAGGAAATTTAAATGAAAATGTGAGAGAAGATGGATGCGGTGAAATACCCATCGGTTCGTAGGTTTTTGCATAAAATTGATTTTCATATTTTAATATGGAAAGGCAAAAGAAGGCATTATCTGTACGGATCATGTTTAAAAGTTTTTTTAAATTTGACTTGATGGTTCGATAAACTTTCTACTACATCGTTGGGAAAAAATGTATTTAAAAATCAATTAACAATTTGGTTAAAACAAAATATGTTTTATAATTTAAAAGAATATTTTGACAATTGTAATACCTAAAGTTTAAGATGACAATATTGTATGAATACCTAAATGTAAGTTTTTGGACATATTTTATTTAAAAGTTAAAAAAAATATTATTAATGTTTGATATATTGCTCGCCAATTTACTTGGCAAAAGTTGTTACGTTAAGTTAGTTTACTATAAGACCTGTAAATTAGACTAACATTTATGCAAATAAAGAATTTTTATCTTATCTTATCTAACATAAAATTAATGTTAATGTAACTTTTCATAACTGGTCCATTAGTATATTAATAAGTATTAACGGAATCATACAGTATTTGGTTGGGTAGGGAGAGGAGTAGAATGGTGGATGGTGAGCGTATTATCGCATAATAAAATAAAAAAAGTTGGACCTGCTTTTCTTAAACCAGCCAATTGTCGGTCGCAAGCCCGAGACACTATTCTTCTTATCTCTTACCCACACACGATGGACCCGGTGACGGTGAATCCATGGAATGCTTAGAAATTTGTCTTCTTCTTTGATAGCTTAAGTTGTTTTTTTTTATATGAATAAATATCACCATGGCAAGCTTACAATATTAGTTCTCCTTGAAAGTAAAAATTGGCATTTGACATCATTGCAAATGGCACATACTGTCAACGAGAGCACCACATAGGTGGTAGGCGCACTGATGATGGTAATTTTACCAGTCTGCCGGGCCGGGGAACTATCCACCGTTCGTGCCGATTAACCCAGTAAAGTTTATCCAGACGTTTATGGATCAGAGTCGAAGTGCCGTCATGCCCAGTCAAGCCGACATGGTTTTAGGGACTTATGTCAGTCATGAGTGTCTGATTCCAGTTTCTAACATTCATGGACCTCACGCGCCACTTACCATCATCATCATGACATCCTCTAGAGTCCTAGACCTCCACTGCTGGAGATGGGCTTTTCCAGAACATATATCTGGAGAATTTGGCCTACACACAATTTGGCAAGACGGCTTGGCGACGATATGATGTCAATTTTTAATGACAGTTTATTAACGATTCCACAAGTTGGTATTAGTGGAACCGGGACTGACGGCTTAAAGTGCTCTCCGAGGCACGGGAATGGTGGTGTTGTATATCTATGACAAATGTACGTAAGAAAAGTGTGCTTCTCATTGGTACATGCCGGGTGGGTTTGAACCGACCTTTGTAGGATTTAAGGAACACGTTCTTATATCCAAGCCACCACCGCGCGACTTGCGGGGAAATATTTTTGCGATTTCATAAACTGGTCAATAAACATAAGTCTTTATTTAAAATATAATCTTTAAGTTGCCAATTATGGCGAGCGAGTGGAGCAGACACATTAATTTGTTTTCTTTCATATTTCATAATTATACCAAGAAATATTTAGCTTAGGTTATGAATACAAATAATAATAATAAGAATGTGTGAATTATGTAATTCATTGATTTATTTACAAATAATATTAAACCGAACTATTTATAAAAAAAACTATATAATAATTAAACTAAAAACTTACGTTTAAAATATAAATTACTATTAATAAAAAAATAAACCTACTTAATAAATAAAAATACAACTAAAAACTAAAATAAAGAAAAAACAAAATAAAAATTATTATAAATTAAAAATTTGCTCCAAATCGCTGCCAATGGGCAAAGTGACAAGGATACTGGCAGCATTGCCATAATAAGGTTAACAGGTTACGAATTCCGCCGTTTGTTGTCGAGACGATGGGCCCATGGGGACCCTCAGCCAAACGCCTGGCCAAGAAGTTGTTAAAGCGGCTGACAGAAAGGTCTCGAAACAGGAAGGAAATTATTTTTGCCAACGTATTAGCCTCGCTATACACAGGGGAAATGTTGCCAGTCTCCTTGGGACTATCTCGGATGGGACGTCTCTAGAGGTTATTTTTTATTTATAGTTTAGATTATTTTAAATTTTATTATTTAAGTAGCTTTTAATTTATTATTAATGTATATTAATTTACATCGAATAATACATGTTATTAGAATTTAAATTTCTACTTAAATTGTTATCTTGTTAGAATAATTTATCTATAAATGCATATTTCGACCGCCTCCGTGGTCTAGTGGTAACAAACGTTGCCGTGAACTCGGGAGGTCGTGGGTTCGATTCCCACCGGGGGCAAGTTGTACATTGTATAATTTGTCTCGGTCTGGGTGTTTATATGTATAATATGTATATATTTACAAAAAAAAAGTATAATATGTAGTTTATCAACCATCTAGTTTCCGTAAGACAAGCCTCGTAGCTTACCACGAAAACTAGATGGCGCTGTGTGACCTGTCTGGAAATATTTTATATTTATATATAATAATTGCAAAGGTTCTTGACAGTATGCTTAGTAACCACCTATCGCAGTATATTAAACTTCATGACGCACAGTTTGGTTTTAGAGCTGGCTTGTCCACTGAAAGTGCTATTTTAAGTCTAAAAAATACTGTCAAGTACTATACGGAAAGGAAAACACAGATTTACGCGTGCTTCTTGGACCTATCCAAGGCTTTCGACACAGTAGTATATGACAGACTGTGGAGTAAAATGGAGGTTACGGGTGTGCCAGTGGAGTGTATCTCATTGCTGAAGTATTGGTACGCGAATCAAGCAAATCGGGTGAGATGGGACGGTTCTGTGTCGGAACGATATAAACTGGATTGTGGCTTAAGGCAGGGCGGTTTGAGCTCGCCGACAATGTTTAATCTGTATGTTAATGACCTGATCGCCGAGCTCAGCAGCATGCATGTCGGATGTCATATTGATAATGTTTGTGTTAATAATATTAGTTACGCGGACGACATGGTGCTGCTGAGCCCGACAATCGGGGGTCTGAGAAAACTTTTAAAAGTTTGTGAGAACTACGCAAATGAGCACGGTCTCAGTTACAACTCCAAAAAGAGCGAGGTGCTAATATTTAAGGCTGGTAAATTGCGGCCACAAGATGTGCCACCTGTTGTTTTAGATGGTACTGAGCTGCAGATTGTAAAGTCCTTCAAATACTTGGGCCATATGGTAACAGAAGACCTGAAAGACGATATTGATATTGAGAGGGAACGCAGAGCGTTGGCGGTGCGGGGGAACATGCTCGCTCGTAGATTTGCTCGATGTTCAGACGGTGTAAAAATCACGCTTTTTAAAGCGTACTGCACGTCTTTTTACTCCAGCAGTATGTGGGTGAGATACTCTAATCGGGCCTACAACGCTCTGCGCATCCAATACAATAATATCTTCAGAATGCTGATGGGACTGCCTCGACGCAGCAGTGCATCTGGCATTTTTGCGGAGGCGCGTGTTGATGGATTTCCGGCCATAATCCGCAAAAAGGCAGCGTCGATACTGCGGAGAGTGAGAGACAGTGACAACAGAATTCTGAGGATGATATCGTCGCGCTTTGACAGCGCTTTTGTTAAGCGCTGGATTGGAGTTGTAACTGGGAATGTGTAAATTAAATATGTACAGCATTTGCGTAGTATAAATATCCCTACAGATATTTACGAATTAATATTAATTAAATTAAGTGCTAGGTATTGTTATTATTATTATTATTTTTGCGGTTTGTTTTTGACTTTTTAATTGATGTGTATACCTACTAACATAGTTCTAAGTTGGAATGTTACTAATAATTATGGAATTAATTCTGAAATAAATAAATTATTATTATTATTATTATTATATAACTGTAAATACAATTTAGCCCAAATCCGCATACAAGATGAATGATGGCATTTAACTATATTTATGTATATGGTATATATTTCCTAGTGGGTGAAAAACCGCCCTTCTATTTCGTAAGAAGGTTTAATAATAAATTTTATCATGACATTTTTTTACAGATTTCTGCGGGTAAATTTGAAAGGATTACATTACTCATTGACTATTATGTACTAACCGGGCAATCACAATACAATATATTATTAAGTAAGTCTTGTTTCAAGCGGTGTTATTTTAACAGGTTCATAATATTTATTTAAAATAAATTAATATACATTAAATATAAATTAAATGCTATCTAATTAATACACTTAAAAATAAACTAAACTAGAAATAAAAAATAAGGAGACTGGCAACATCTCCCCTCTGTATAGCGAGGCTAAAACGTTGACAGTAATAATTGCCAGCCTTCCTGTCTTCAGACTTTTCCGTCAGCCGCTTTGACAACTCCTTGGCCAGGAGCCTTGCTAAATGTCCCATCGTCTTGACCCCAAACGGCGCATATTCATAACCGGTACCGAGGTTGTCGTATTTGCGCAACTTGAGTTCTCAGCAGAAGATGCCGCACTTCCCGCGCCTGACGAGGTCGCCTGGATATGAGATGGAGCGAATGGTGGATGGTGAGCGTATTATCGCATAATAAAATAAAAAAGGAGGCCTCCTTTTTAAACCAGCCTATTGTCGGTCGCAAGCCCGAGACATCATTCTTCTTATCTCTTACCCACACACGATGGACCCATGGACGGTGAATCCATGGAATACTTAGAAATTTGGTTTAGTAAAATATAGGAAAATCGTTATAAATGTTTTCTTTATCTAAATAGGTATAAGAAAAAGAGAAGACAAATTTCTAAGCATTTCATGGATTCACCGTGCTGGTGCCGGGTCCATCATGTATATGAAAGACAGATGAGAAGAATTGTGTTGTGCTTGCAACCGACTATAGGCTGGATTACAAAGAACGCCTACTCTTTTATTGTGCAATAACACAACAACACACACACCAACACAAGTTGAAAATATGTCCAAAATGTCCGAAATTTTATTTCCTAGTAAGACCGCGTTGAGATAAGAAAAGGTCGTTGACATACAATCAATTTTATTAATTAATTTATTTGTTATTTGAAAAATTAACAGCCATTGCCATACACTATATTTGTAGGATTCTAAAAGCCAATTACAAATTTCCACAGATTGAAATCATAACGTAATTTAACTTACTTAAATAAATATACAATGTATGTATATGTAATCAGGAATTACAATTAAATTACTTCAAATGTTGTGCTGGTGATAATCGCAATATTGTGTTGTCATTAGGCGCCTCAGCGCGCTTGGCGAAGTGCAGAATAGATCTAACTCTTATGTGAAGCAAGATATCAGCTCGTTTAGTCCGTTGCATGCTCTACTGTAGTGTTGACCAAGGCAAGACCAAGACCAAGACTTAGCCAGTCTTGGTCTTCTGCAAGACTACTGCAAGACTCTTACTCTGACTCAATATATATTTTATTTTCCAATTGTACTAAGGAAATCTCTCTCCGCGATGTCTTTAGGGTACCAACCTTGAGAAATATCACAAATAAACAAAATAATGTATTGTGTCCCGACCACGAATAACAAACACCCTGTGCCTCCAAGTCCAAATCCACGGAATTAACCGCTAGACCTCGGAGGCATTAGGTATATTTAGGTATACTAAAATAAAATCATTTGCAAACGAGCTCTCCCAAGTACTACAAATACCTAATCGTTATTTTTTTTCGTCGACGCAAATAAAATTTATTGAAAACAAAAACCTAACCTCAAAAAATTAAACATTTTTGGCAAAATTTGGACAAAAAACAAGACCAAGACTTGGTCTTGCAACCATATCAGTAATCTTGGTCTTGCAAAAAAGCAAGAATGGACCAAGTTTTGTCTGTAGTTGCTTGAGGCCGCGGGCACGCGTAGTATGGTGGTTTTCTAGTTTTATATGTAGAAGCGAGAAGGCCTATCTTTGAGAGTAAATCGGGTCAATCGATGGAGGTATAAGGATGGAGTAATGAGAGATCGGCAGCTTTTCGTCGGGTCTTAAAAGCCCAGTCCATGTATAGAGGACAATGACATTACCCCAATCCTGGGATGGGTCCAATTTTCTCAAAGTTGAATATCCAATTAAGTGGGCTTGCAGGGAAAGAAGCCGAGTATCATAAATTCGAAAAGTTTTCAAAAAAGTGGAGCTAGAAACTTTTACATGTATAATACCCTTATCAAACTATATCATTTAAGTTGGTACATGTCCGATAATCTTGAAATATTTCCAATGATTTATTCACAAAGTACAAAAAGTATCATCACGACCGTTTCCCTTTCGGGGTGGTCAGAAACCACGCTTATAAGCGGATTCACATTTAGCCAACTTTACTATAGGCCAATCATGACAAGTGGCAAGCTCGTCGATGTCTCCAGCGTACCAAACTCGAGAAATATCACAAATAAATTAAATATTAATTAAATGTATTTATTTACATTAATAAATATTTTTGTGGTCGGGACCAGGATTCGAACCCGGGACTTAACCGCTAGACCACGGAGGCAGACAAAGTACAAAGACAGACCTAATTCCGCTAAAATCAAACCTTCGGGACAAGGAAAGCAGTAAGTAAGGTTTTATTTTGGCAATTGACATTAAAAAATAAAGTTCCATAATGGATATGACAGATTGACAACACCACCGTTCCAGTACTTTAGAGAGGACGTTAAGCCGTCGGTCCCAGTTCCAATACCAACTTCGTTAAAAAAATGACATGAGAACCTCGCCAAACCCGTGTGGCCAGCGTGGAGATTGTAGGCCAAATTCTCCAGATATATGTTCTGGAAGGCCCATCTCCACCAGTGGAGGTCTAGGACGCTATATTCTAGGGGCTGTAATGAAATGGATATGAAAATATCTCTCATTTAATATTATACAATAATTGATTGACATTTCGGGTGGCGTCGATTCCGAAATATGTACATTATGCACTATATCTGTACATTATTATTTACGCCACCTAAGGTCCACCAGAAAAACTTCTATCTTTTATGAATAACACTTTTTTGAGCGGTGTATGTCAACCTTATGAGAAATTCCATAGAGAGATTGCCACTTGTCATGATTGCCCAATTGTAAAGTGTGGCGCAGTGGTGGCTCGGTTGTAAGAACGCGTACCTTAAATCCTACAAAGGTCGGTTCAAACCCACCGGCATGTACCAATGAGAAATACACTTTTCTTACGTACATTTGTCATAGATTTACAACACCACCGTTTCCGTGTCGGAGAGCACGTTAAGCCGTCGGTCCCGGTTCCTTGTTGCCAACTTGTAGAATCGTTAATAAATTGTCATGAAATATTGACATCAAAGCCGTCTGGCCAGCGTGGCGAGTGTAGGCCAAATTCTCCAATTTTGGAAGGCCCATCTCCAGCAGTGGAGGTCTAGGACGCTGTATTCTAGGGGTTGTAATGAAAAGTTGGCTAAATGTGAACCCGCTTATTTATAAGCGTGGTTTCTGACCACCCCGAAAGGGAAACGGTCGTGATGATACTTTACTCTATATAATATGAAAATGAACAATCAACGTTCTGTTACGAAATATTCATATTTGGCGTCATAATGCGGCAAGTTTCTATCCTTAAGCTAGATGTATGCAGAGCTTCGGCCGAATTATTCGGCTGCCTCGCCAACCAACAACTCCCTCGGCTCCAACTTGCAATCCTTTGTTACATCTGTCTCGTCATAAACGACGACTCGGTTAATGTTTTCTACATTACTAGTAGCTGCTTTTTATATATATTTTTTACACATGTGACATCGCGTCCACCTGATGATAAGCGGTACGCGAGGTCGAAGAATAGGAGCAACTGACAGTCCATACCACTTTGCCGGTCTATTAAGATGCTTTTTCACACTTCGTTTGAAGGACTCCAGGTTATAGAAATAGCGTAACACGCTAGCTGGGAGAGCATTCCATATCTTCAGCTTGCGACGGATGTAAGAGTCTCTAAATTTATATGTACGCATATGGATAGTGGCTACGGTATGTGGATGCATATTTTGGGTTGTGCGTCGACGCGTCGAACGAGTGCCTTCACTCCGTAGCCACGACTCAGACTTAGCTGTTAAAGCACGCAGGGCCAACACTGAAAGAGAGACGGTTTATAGGGTTTCAGTCCGTAGGCGCCCTGGCGTCTCCTTAGGAGGCCTCACGGTGAGTCGGGCATGCGTCCTCCCGCGGTGGCTTCAGGCTGAGGTTGTATCATTGATAATTAAAAAAAAAGGGTTGTGCGTGTGATTCGGTTGCGGAATAGAGAAGAAGGGATAAGTTTGTTGAGTTCTTTACAACACTTACTGTAGTATAGCTTGTAGAACACGCTCAGGAAGGCCACACTCAGCGAAGCTGCAGCTATTCCAGAGTTTTAGACACTGTAGTGTCGTTTACTATTGGAATCGCCTGCCTCTGCAGGACATTGAGAGCATCTGTAAGGTAATTAGCGGAACCTTCCCAGAGGTGAGAACAGTATTCCACGAATGAACTTATTTGAGCTTTATAAAGCATAAGTGAGCATATATTTTAATATTATAATAATCTATAATAAAATACTTGACTTGCGTAATTCTTTCTCTCTCTATTTCGTCTCTCGGATGTGAGCGAAATCTATTAATAATAATACTTACGGCCGGTTACAGAAATAAATAATCTATGATCGTCATTTTGATATTTTCCGCGTGAGTGGTGCCTAGTTAGTTTGTCACTTTTGGTATTTAAGGCAATGACGTGCTTCATAGGCATACGTTATACATGTCAAAAGATGGTCAGACTTTCTGCAACCGGCCGTATAACTCCACAGCCTTTAGGTGTTTATTACTATAGATATCGTAATTTTCAGACGCTGCTTTATTCACCATACAGTAGTGTTTTGTTTTTCGGATGATGATTTTATATTAAAAAATAGTTACCTTTTTATTTCAAAAAGGGGGTTCTGCCAATGACACCTGAAGCCTAAAATAAATTATTTAGATAATTACACGCGGTATCTATATAAGTACATCGATTCTTTATCTATTAATATTTTATCCTCCTCCTCCTTGCGTCGTTCTCCTCACTGCAGAGGGTCATGACCCCCTCCACGGATCACTTTGTCCCGGACGATGCTGCGCCATCCGGGTCTGTTCACGGCTGCTTGTAGAGCATCGTGCATCTGGGTATTTAGTGAGGTGCGGATCTGGTCAGACCAGCGTATGGGGCTTTGGCCACGTGGTCTTTTGCCTTCGACTTTCCCTGTGATTACAAGCCTTTCCAGGTTACCAGGTGTTTTGCAGGCTATATGGCCGAAATACTCAAGGACTCGTTTTAGGCAGTTGGAAATTACAGCCTAGTAGAGATTTTGAGCTCCTTGAGTATTGACACGTTAGTTCTTCGGGCTGTCCAAGGGCTACGAAACATACGCCTCCAACACCACATCTCAAAGGCATCGATGCGGCCACGATTAATATTTTATAAAAGCGATCAATCCAGAAATCATGTCACTTGCGTTTGAATTTGGGACACACAAAAGGTTCGTGATGTAAATTAAATAGTATTTTCTTTCGAACGTCTGAGTCAAAGCAGCTAATTGGCGTGATTAATCTGTCTTCTTTTGCTTAGAGTTTTAACAAGAAACGCGATGAAAAGTCTAATTATAAATAATGAATGGCCGACCGCCACATCCGACCATTTTATTTCTACATTTTGATGAGTTTTATGTCACAATAACAAAGACATATACCTACGAGTAGGTCAATATCATCATCGTCATCACAGCCCCTGGAAATATGCTTTATTGTTTTTTTTTTTGTTTTTAAATATCAAGACTTTTTACCTGACTGCGCGACGCAAGGAAAAGAATAGTAGTTGACACGGCCCCTTTACAGCCACGAATTTAAGTTTAATTTTAATATTTTATAATATTTAACATTATTGACATTTATTTAATTTTATATTATTACGATTTTAATTTTAATTTGACTCGGCCACAGCCACGTAATTAATTAAATTTCATTATAATAAGACATTATATTATAATTATTTTAGATTATAAGTTGACACAGCCTTTATACAGCCACGAAATATTTTTTTTTTTATAATTTGACATTAAATTATAATTATTTAGATTGTAAGTTGACACGGCCTTTATACAGCCACGAAATTATTTTGTTATTTTTTTTTTTAATTTTACATTAAATTATAATTATTTAGATTGTAAGTTGATACGGCCCTTATACAGCCACGAAATTAATTTAAATTTATTATAATTATACATTATGTTATAATTATTTAGATTATAAGTTGACACGGCTATAATGCCTTGAATTTAGGTTAAGCTACAGTACTTGCCTATGGCAGCAATGTCACTTACTTATTTCGGTCCATCCATAATTTAATTTAATCTTTTTATTTATTATTTTAATAATATTGTAAAAAATTGACAATATCCGAGTGTTACATGTGAACCATATGGAAATAAATATTTTGAATTTGAATAAACTCATACAAGTATATCAGCCCAAGTATGTATAGTTGTGACACACTGGAAATCAAACCCGTTGGCTGATTTTGATGATTCTCTCGTCAATCAATTCGTCTTAATCATGCAAATGTCACTGAAGATTATTATTCATTATTCAACTTTCATTACGGCGACAACCAGACGCCATATTGCAGAAATAATAAAATCGTCGGCAAACTATATCGAGTGGGGTATCATCGAATAGGTATTAAAAAAATATGTTGAAGTTACTCTTGAGAGTTTGGCCTACAAACGCCACGGCTGTCTTGGCGGGTTGGTGAGGATCTAATGTAAATTTTTAATGAAAATTTATTAACAATTCAACAGTCGAACCGGGACCGACGCCGCGACGGCTTAACGTGCTCTCTGAGCCACGGAAATGGTGGTGTTGTAAATCTATGACAAATGTATTTGACAAGTTTATTTCTCAGATGTTTATTGAGCAATCAGCGCTCAAAAAATAATGGTCGATGCGTTTGTAAACACATTTTTTTACGATTTGTTTTGTAAAGGAACAGTTTTTGATATCTTTAACAGATAAGTCAAGTACAGTATTGCAAGCTTTTTTTTTGTTTATAGACTAAATTCGCAAAATAATCAATGATATGGGCCAATCCCAGAAAGGCCCAAATTGTCCATATGATGGACTCACCGTAGGGCCTCATAAGAAGACCTTACGGTTCCTACGGACTAAAACCCTATAACCGTCTTCGTTACTTCACTGTTAGCCCTGTGTGCCTTTACAGCTGATTCTGAGTCGTGGCTACAAGTGAAGGCACTCGTTCGCCGCGTGATGAAGGCACCCCGCCAACCCGTCTGGCCAGCGTGGCGAGTGTAGGCCAAATTTTCCAGGCATATGTTCTGGAAGGCCCATCTCCAACAGTGGAGGTCTAGTACATTGTGTTCTAGGGGGCTGTAATGAAGGCACTCGTTTGCCGCGTAGTGAAGGCATTCGTTTGCCGCGTAGTGAAGGCACTCGTGCGCCGCGTGATGAAGGCACTCGTACGCCGCGTCAATTTCAAATTACTGGCGAAAACTGGCCTGCCTTTTTGCGGTATCGTCTATATTTATATATGTCCAAGTGAAATTAATATTTAACGTCGTAAAGTACCGGCTACCTGTCCTTTGAGGGTTGTCAGAGATACTTTGAACTTTAAATTGTACTTTCATTTACACAATGTTTTGCTTTCATCTTTATTTAATATTAGTAAGGCTTAAATTTAATTTTATAGTTATAAAATAATGACCGGGTAACTAAAATTCTGTCCATCAAACTAAAGGTCACGGTTCTAAGCCCTATTATAGCTCATGTCGTGCTCTTATATAAAAAAGAAAATAAAAACAGTTGAGGGCACTGTGTTCTTGGAGCTGTATGGATTATAATATTTATTACCATCTTGCCAACTCGACTGGCGAGTGAAGAAGACCAAGTTCTACAGAAAAATGTTCTGGAAGGCCCATCTCCAGCAGTAGAGGACACTGTGTTCTAGGAGCTGCTGTGATGATGTTATTTTAAATAAGTTCCCATTTTTAGCGGTTACGTTATATAAATTGTTCCAAGTCTCGGTTACGAGCTAAGAGATACTTTAGCGTGAAATATTTTTTATCAAGTTACAAATTTTAAAGTTTGCAAACTTCGGACAGATAAAATAGCACAGTCGCAAATAAATCATTGCTAATTTCCTGCCTTTTTTAACATCGTTAATCACCCGCTATCTTAGTGTAACTAAATATATTTATAAATATTTAAAATGTATTTAAAATATTTAAAATATATCATTTTAATTAAGAAAATTTACTTTTCTTATCTGTTAAATGACTAATCTTTAAAATGTAATATTTTAAAAACCTACCTTACACTAAAAGTGTTTTAAAACTTTCTAGATTGTCCCAAAGGTTGGCTATTAGAGAGTGTCTAGCGCCCTATGTACATAGTAACTTAATAGGTGGTAGGCGGACTGATGGTGGTCATTTGCCCAGTCTGCCGGGGCGGGGACGTGTCCACCGGTCGTGCTGATAAACCCAGTAAAGTTTATCCACACATTTCGGGATCAGGCTCGAATTGCCGTCATGCCCAGTCAAGCCGGCATAGTGTTAGGTTAGTTTAACTGGACCTAAATAATCATCATCATCAGTCTTTATCTCTCCTCTGCTGGATATAGACACTTTTTCATGCCACCCTCATTCAATCCCCACCATCCAGGTCATCCGTCCATCTGGCGAGGGGTCGTCCCACTCTGAGTCTTCCCTTACGTGGTCTCCACTCTCGAACCTAGACGGGTTATAGGAAGGGGAAACACATAGCAATCCACATTTTGACCGTGCGACAGATGTAATATTGCTAATGATATTTATTTTACAACTTTGGTGTTAGAAAAGGGCAAGTTTTTATCTTAAAGTACTTTTCAAAGCTTAGATAACTTTTGTCCCCATTCTTTGTCTACTTAATACTTCTTTCTTAATTTGTCACGTGAAAAATACATTTGTAAAGTTTCTCCTTGCTCAGATAAAAGTTTTTCTTTACGGTCATTGACTTATATATAACACTATATTTTGTCCTACTCTGATGCTAAACAGTCTCTTAAAAGTGATATAAGTGAAATACATATTATAGTTGTCTATTTATATTTTATTAGTCTTAAAATATTCATTCGTTTTTTCATTACAGCCCCTAAAACACAGTGTCCTAGACCTCCACTGCTGGAGATGGGCCTTCCAGAACATATATCTGGAGAATTTGGCCTACACTCGCCACGCTGGCCAGACGGTTTGGCGAGGATATGATGTAAATTTTCAATGACAATTTATTAACGATTCCACAAGTTGGTATTAGTGGAACCGGGACCGACGGCTTAACGTGCTCTCCGAGGCACGGGAACGGTGGTGTTGTAAATCTATGACAAATGTACGTAAGAAAAGTGCATTTCTCATTGGTACATGCCGGGGGGGTTTGAACCGACCTTTGTAGGATTTAAGGTACGCGTTCTTACAACCGAGCCACCACCGCGCATATTCTATATCTATTTTTACCGTACTCGAATTGAAATGTCCCAAAGGTTAACCGGAAGAGAATCTTGCGGAATTACGTTCGTCTTTTGTATAGATTTTCATATTTCATATATATATATATATATGAAATATATATATTAACTATTATAATTAATCCTTTTTGGGTCTTTGTTAATTGTAATTTTGTTAATTATTTTACTAAGAGTAGAAAAACTAAATATCGTTCGAGTAGTGTTGAAACGCTGTATTATTATTATTATTCCCTAGTAAATTAAAATACTTTATTGCACTTAAGTTATGTACAAAAAAGAACTTAAAGCTATAACTATTGTTTGGATTGGCTTTAAGCGTCTACGCTTTGAAGTAACGATTTTCCAAGTCAAACACGTCCTATAATATATAATAACGATTTCGAGCAACTCTTGAGGGAAATGTATAAATAAATTCGTGGCTGTAATAGGGCCGTGTCAACTTATCTCTAAATAATAATGTCAAATAGCATTAAATTAAATTTAAATTTGTGGCTGTAAAGGGGCCGTGTTAACCTGTTCTCTAAATAACAATGTCAAATATATTAATTAAATATAAATTCGTAGCTGTAAAGGGGCCGTGTTAACTTATTCTCTAAATAACAATGTCAAGTAACATTAAATTTAATTTAAATTCATGGCTGTAAAGAGGCCGTATAATCTTAAAACTTGCAATGAAGATTTAAATAAAACAAAGATATGTTCGAACATAAGAAATAACGCATTACTTATTTTTAGGTGGTGCGAAATTTTAAATATCTGGGGCACATTGTCACGGACGACATGTCCGATGATACGGACATGGAGAGAGAGCGCAGGGCGCTGGCGGTCAGGGGTAATATGCTCGCACGCAGATTCGCACGGTGCTCGACGGATGTCAAAATATCACTATTTAAGGCATATTGCCAAAGTTTTTACTCGAGCAGTCTGTGGACGAAATACACCCGCCGGATAGCCAGCGCGCTGCGCGTGCAGTATAACAACGTGTTCAGGATGCTGCTGCGGCTGCCGAGATTCTGCAGCGCGTCTGGAATGTTCGCTGAAGCCCGTACTGATGGCTTTCCAGCGATTATTCGCAAGAAAGTAGCTTCTTTTTTCCAACGCGTGCGGAACAGTAGCAACAGTATCCTGAGCATGATTGCATCTCGCCATGACTGCCCGATCCAAGATCATTGGGTTAAGATTATGTTGGGTGCGTCAGTATAGGTTAAGAAGTTAGGTTTAGTATGTAAATTAATTGTAGTTTTAGGCTTAAAATGTGAGTATTTTTATATTATTGTAAATTGTGTTATTTTATATGGGTAATGCCTGAAATAAATGACATTGAATTTGAATTTGAATTTGAATTACTGGTCCTACATTAACGAGGAATAAAAAATATATACAAAGATCGGGTTCCTAAATATTAGTCAATGTTTTACAGTATGCTACGTTAATGGCTCCTATTTTTTGAAGTTATTACGTAATTCAGATTCTTCTATCTAGCGTGAGGCGCTTCTGAAGCTTTGAAGTGTATAAAAAAGTCTGGACTGATATAGGGCAAATACTACACTGAGAAATGGGGTCCACAGCTCAGAAAGTAATACGGATGATTTTTAGGTTTTGACGCTTAGTCGTTTTAAAAAGTTAGTTACTATCGTTATGTACCATAACGTATCATCACGACCCCGATTTTTTTTAGGGAATACGAATGCTATCACGCCGATGCATAAGTGCGTATGATGTTTATGTAAGGGTGAATGGGCAAACTATAAATGTAGTGAAATAAAAAGGTAAAATATTTTTTTAGGTATTTTGGCTACCTAATTTAACAATAGTAATAATCTTGTTGAATTCATGAGTAGAAATATGGCTATTTGTGAGCAGGAAAATAGAAAAAGTCTGTCGCGTCAACGACGACGACGCGGACGTCTATAACAATAGTGGAAGCGTAAAAGAAAAGTATTTTTTATTATTAATCACTCTCAGATTAAACAATAGCGTCGGGAGACTATTTCTTCCAGTTTTATGAAACCAAACTATTAATGAAACGTTATTAAAACATACAGAGATAATAATAATAATCATTTATTAACTTTACAAAATCCACAGTCTCGGTCGGTGGCAGACGTCTACAATGTTATGTTTCGGTGACGTCACAACGCGTGTGATTATTTTTCGGTGCTGCAGCAGTGTCTAACATAAAGTAAAAATTCTACATATATGTGAGTATGCATATGTATGACTAGTACTCGTATGTATGCATGTGCACATGTGTATATGTGTGTGTGTATACATATCTATGTTTCATTACAGCCCCTAGAATACAGCGTCCTAGATCTCCACTGTTGGAGATGGGCCTTCCAGAACATATATCTGGAGATTTTTTTGTAAATTCTGGATTGTGCTAGTAAGAGGGTTTTATTAAATAAATATATGGCTTATGTTACGGAAAATAGATGGTTGATAAACTACATATTATACTTTTTTTTGTAAATATATACATACATTTATTTATAACCCTTTAGCTCCATCATATCTTAAAACACACTTTGAATTTCTTTGTGATTCGCACGACCGCCCTCTTCGTTCTTCTCATAACAACTAACTTAAAATCCCTCCCCACACTTCCAGCAGATATTCAGATTCATGGCTGCTCGTTAATGGAAAAAGCTTCCACTGACCATCAGACAAGCTCCTTCAATTCACATCTTTAAAAAACAACTTAATACTTTCTTTTTAAACAAGCAGGACAGTATATTTTAAATTTAAATATTTCTTCTTAATAATATTATATTATCTTCATATATATCTACTATATATTAATAAGTATTTAAGTAGTCCATGTATACATACTATTTATGTGGTTTATTCAAATTTAAAATAAGGTTAAAATTGCACCCCACATATTATACTGTCTTACTCTCCCAAAGGTTAGCTGGTTGAAAAAGCCGAAATGGCTTTAAGTTCGCCTTTGTACATACTTTTAAGTTAAAGTGCAATAAAGTATTTTAATAATAATAATAATACATATTATACATATAAACACCCAGACCGAGACAAATTATACAATGTACAACTTGCCCCCGGTGGGAATCGAACCCACGACCT
Source organism: Tinea semifulvella (assembly GCA_910589645.1). Lineage (NCBI taxonomy): Eukaryota > Metazoa > Arthropoda > Insecta > Lepidoptera > Tineidae > Tinea > Tinea semifulvella. Next base: position 2,396,519 of record OU342611.1, on the reverse strand, counting down.
CCCGAGTTCACGGCAACGTTTGTTACTACTAGACCACGGAGGCGGTATTAGTTGATGATAAATCAAAATGAATTTAAAATGAATGAATAAACACGTAATGGATGTTTGAATTACTTAAGTGGTGCCATAATAATAAATAAGGGTGATTTTGAGAAGAAACATCGACTTCCTAATGTGCATAATAATAATATGTCTGTACAATTTATTGTTGGTTTACCATTGACCTATATGCTAATACCGGGCCATCGAAAACAACTCGCTACAAAAAGGTCTCGACCAAAGTCCTACAATATGTAAAGCCAGCCATTAACACTCTTCAGGCAGGACAACCATAATTTTAAGGTATATATATGCGCGTATATCTGAATTGACTTAACTGAATTCCGGTGGGAAGGAATAGAACACGCCTATTTCGCAAACTAAAAGAGAATCATCAAAATCAATTCATTATTGACGGAATAATCGCGTAACGAACATTTAAAAAAAACATACAGTCTAATCGAGGAACTCCTTTTTTGAAGGTTAAAAATAATATAAAACACACAATATGCAAATGGCATCAGTTTTTTCATTCATTCAGACCTCCACTGTTGGGAATTTATTAGCGATTTTACAAGTTGGTATTAGTGAAACTGGGACCGACGGCTTAATTGCTCTGCGAGGCCCGTGGTGGTGGTGTTGTAAATATATGACTGCTGTAAGAAAAGTGTATTTCTCGTTGATACATTCCGGGGGCGTTTGAACCGACCTTTGTAGGATTTTAAGAAAAGCGTTCCCGCATGGCATCAGTTGCTTCTTACAAAATACGAGTATATTATTATAATAATTAATTAAGATTGCTGTTCGTTACTCTACTCTTTACAATTGTGGCACGGAGGTACCATCCATCAAGTATTCTTTCTAATATCCAATTGCCTTTATACAGTATTCTTCTCCGCAACTTTCCTCATCCTAATAATTCTACTTTTATCTTATCATGTTGTAACTCTAATATCACCGATCTTTTTTTATTTTATTTATTTATTTATTCTTATTCTTTATTACACAAAAAAGTTAAAAGTAACTTATAACAGTTAACCTTTAGTAGTGTGGTAAAAGATTGCGGGGTGAATTATTATAAATATACAATACATAATAATCGTTACATACTAATACTTATATATATATATATAAAGATTATATATATACGATATTTTAACCCGCAATAATATAAAGCTTTAGTTTAGGTAATAACATGCTTTTATTAGTAGACCTAACCATTAGCAATTATGTGATTTGTGTGTGCGCGCTGTTCTGGATTTACTTCCTCCACACCGCGCCTGATTACGCGACATTGGCAGAATTGTTGTCTATACGACAAATGACGCTATTAAATAAAAGAACAAGAATTTAGAAAGACAAGAGGCCAAATATAATTTTGGGCTTTCGTGGTCCAGTCGTAAAATATAAGTCCATGTCGGTAACCTTATGATTGCGAGTTAAATGAACTGGGGAAACAGGAGCCTAATGATTTCTTACCATTTATTTGCTTAATGTTGTAATTTGTTCACAATAAAATAAATAAAATATGCTTATTGTATAGAGTATATATAGATGTTTCTCCACGCTCTCTCTGTCTCTCTGACATGTGTGCGAAGGGAGAGTTTTTTTTAATACTAGCACGACATGTGACCTTTCTCCCACCTGATGGTAACTGGCGCGCATGGTCCATGAATGTTAGCGACTGGAATCAGACACTTATGTCCGACATCAGTCTCTAACACTATGCCGGCTTGACTAGATGCCTTTTCACACTTCGCTTAAAGGACTCCAGGTTATAGGAAAGTGGAAACACAGAGGCTGGAAGAGCATTCCACAACTTTATTGTGCGACAGATGTATGAGTCCTCAAATTTATAGGTACGCGAAGGGATTGTAATTACCGTATGTGGGTGCATATTCTGACCTGTGCGTGTGGTTCGGTTGCGGAATGGAGAGGAAGGAATTAGGTTATAGAGCTCATCAGAGCACTCACCATAGTATAGCCGGTAAAACACGCTCAGAGACGCTACATCTCGGCGAAGCTGCAGAACTAAGAATACCGATTTTAAAGAACCCATGACAGCTGGAAGGAATAATTAAAAGCCTGCAGAGTTGGCTAAATATGAATCCTTTAAGAAGCCTGGTTTCTTACCACCTCGAAAGGTTTACGGTCGTGATGGTACTGTACTGATCCTGGATTTTACTTAACAGCACAGTACCAATAAGACCTTCTTAAAGAATTCTAAAGGCTTTCAATTATTCCTTCCAGCTGTCAAGGGGTCCTCCACATCATGCATTTTCACTTTCTTCGGACACGTGTCACGGCTTGGAGAAACATCCATCGAGCACCTGGTAGAGGGAAGTCGATGGCAAGAGGATGCGTGGTAGGTCTCCGATGAAATAGATTGACCAGGTGAAGGCTGCAATGGATCATCCCCTACATGAGTGCACCAGGAAAGCTGCAGTCCGAGAGGAGTGACGACGGCTTGTTAAGCGTGCCACTAGCACTCAAATAGCAAAAAAATATATATAATTATTTAAATGTTGTAGTTAAGCGCGATGGGGGCCTAGGTTGTAAGAACGCGTACCTTAAATCTCAAATTACAAAGGTCAGTTCAAACCCACCCGGCATGTACCAATGAGAAATACACTTTTCTTACGTACATTTATCATAGATTTACAACACCACCGTTCCCGTGCCTCGGAGAGCACGTTAAGCCGTCGGTCCCGGTTTCACTAATACCAACTTGTGGAATCATTAATAAATTGTCATCATATCCTCGCCATGCCGTCTGGCCAGCGTGGCGAGTGTAGGCCATATTCTCCAGTTCTGGAAGGCCCATCTCCCTCCAGCAGTGAATGAAGGTCTAGGACGCTTTGTTCTAGGGGCTGTAATGAATAATGAATGATGTAGTTAAGCGGTTATTAAACTTTTTGCCAACAGAACCCTTGGGCTTGTTTTTTTTTATTTCTTTTCACTTTTTAATTCAAGATATTTTTTAGGCATGCGTGTTTTTAATTTTTTAAATTATATTATGTACAAAGTGAATTTAATTCTACGTATCTTGTACTATATGCAGAATGCATTTCAGAAGAGATTCTCTAGTTGCAAAAAAAACATAAAAATCTGCGATCCAACTTACAGAGTATGAATAATCTTTGCATTTAAAAGCATTCTCTTTGTCTTCGGCTAATAGTTTCCATTATAAAATAAAGGAACTTAAGTGGCTATCGTAGTTCAAGCGAGAAAATAAATATATCAGACCTTTTACAGCCACGAATTTATATTTAGTTGACACGGCCTATTTACAGCCAATTAAGTTATTAAGTTACAATTACCTTACTTATGACAATATTATAACACACATAAATCTTGATTGTTTACCCGTTACGGTCCAACCATGATTACCTAACTTATAAATAAATAAATAAAATAAATATTTCCAGACAGGTCACACAGCGCCATCTAGTGTCCGTGGTAAGCTACGAGGCTTGTGTTACGGAAACTAGATGGATGATAAACTACATATTATACTTTTTTTTTTTGTAAATATATACATATTTTACATATAAACACCCAGACCGAGACAAATTATACAATGTACAACTTGCCCCCGGTGGGAATCGAACCCACGACCTCCCGAGTTCACGGCAACGTTTGTTACCACTAGACCACGGAGGCGGTCTATATGTAAATAATATTTTCACTACTTCCCCTTCCAGGAATCGAACCTGCCAACTGTAATCCTGTAACCGGCAAGTTCAGTTTCTGTCATCATCATCATCAGCCTGTATCTATCCATATGCTGGATGTAGGCCTCCCCCAAGGCTCGCTACTTAACGCGATCTTTCGCCACCCTCATCCAACCCCCACCAGCGACCTTCTTTAGGTCATCTGTCCATCTGGCGGGGAGTCGTCCCACTCTGCGTCTTCCCGTACGTGGTCTCCACTCTAGAACCCGTTTGCCCCATCGATCGTCGGTTCTGCGACAGATGTGTCTGGCCCATTATCACTTCAGCTTGCTAATTTTAAAAGCTATGTCAGTATCTTTCGTTCTCTGACGAATATCAACGTTTCGAATTCTATCTAACTATAGTTTCTGTATCTAACTATAAATAATAGTTCTCCATCGTATTAGTTGTAAATCAAGTATTATAGACATATATATATTCTTAAACTGCAGGCCAACAATAAAAATATCTGATTTGACATGTTGGTTAATACAAGTTTGTAATTAATATCAAATCTAAAAGAGTATCTTACATCATTCATTCATTACAGCCCCTAAAACACGGAGTCCTAGACCTCCACTACTGGAGATGGGCCTTCCAGAACCGGAGAATTCGGCCTAGACTCGCCACGCTGGCCAGACGGCTTGGCCAGCCACCACCGAGTACAAAACAGGTAAATTAATATTGTTTTTTGTTTGTTAATGTAGTTGTAATTAAGATATTAGAATGTAAGTAAAGCTTTGCAAGCCTACTTGCGGGTAGAATATATGCGGCATTATTGCTCAAATACGTCGGGTATAATATGGAAGTACACAGCGCGGGAAAACCACAAAAAATAAACTGCGACTAGTGCACCATATTAAAAGTCCAATTTATCGTTTCCATAATTACTCACATTGCAGCACATTATCAAACAAAGCAACATCACTTTTGACTAACAATATCCACAGTAAATTTATTTACAAAACAAAAACTTGCACTTGACATGTTCGCGCAAAACTACTTTAATTTTTTTAAACGAATTTAATATATATCCTAGTAGAATAATTATTCCAGCGCATAAAAGTAACCAATATAGCCGAAATTGTTATGCAATGGCAACAAAGATATTTAATAAGCTTCCAGGGATACTATAAGGGAGCTGCCACTAAAACTGTTCAAATTAAGAGTCAAACAAATTTTGGTTAATAAATGTTTTTATTCGACAAAAGAATACCTAGACACTAAGCTCGACAAAGTCATGTGACTAAATAAATATTTGTATGATAGAAATAGCGAAGTATGTGATATAATTACATATAATAATTTACATCCCCGTTCTACTATGTTTCTGACAAATAAATTATTTAATTTCATTAATATAAATTTTACAGAAGTTAGTTTAACGGTATTGTCTTAATTGTCTAAATCCTAAAATTAAGTTATCAGACGATCCATATTTCTCAGTGTACTTGGATTGAAGGACAGAGCTAAACTCAAAACTAAATGCGAGCCTTTATTATTTGTCTATGTCGACCATCTTTTTATTGAATGACCGCCACCGCCTTCCATCTTAGACGTGTGAAAAACTCTGCGTGATTTATGTTCTCGCGAACGGCTATCTTCGGATAATTTATTGCTTCCTGAGCCGACCAAATGCATAGCTACGAGTACAATACGGTATCTGAACGATTTGCCATTAGGTACCGTTAAGGTGGGTTTAGACTAAACGAACAAAGAGCAACAGCCGGAAAAAGAGCGTCGGTGGTTATTGTTTTGGGGTAAACAACAACTCGTTTTTATCATTTAGGTACACCGAAAGAATGCCTACAGGCACAAATGACAGCAGAACAAACACTAATTAAAAACTATTTGATTTATTTGTGTTTTTATTTTGCCATGCCTAAACTTCGATTTCTTGTGGCGGTGGTGGCTCGGCTGTAAGAACGCGTCCTTAAATCCCACAAAGGTCAGTTCAAACCCACCCGGCATGTACCAATGAGAAAAATACTTTTCTGACGTAAATTTGTCATAGATTTACAACACCACCGTTCCCGTGCCTCGGAGAGCACATTAAGACGTCGGTCCTGGTTCCACTAATACCAACTTGTGGAATTGTTAATAAATGTTGACATCATACCTCGCCAAGCCGTCTGCCCATCTCCAACTGAAATATCTATAGATTTATATTATTATAGATAATTTTAAGTAAGCCTTGTTTCAAGCGATGTTAAGTTGATATTTGTAGAACCGGGACCGACGGTTTAGCGATGGTGTTGTAAATCTATAACAAATGTACGTAAGAAAAGTGTATTTCTCATTGGTACATGCCGGGTGGGGTTTAAACCGACCTTCGTAGGATTTAAGGAACGCGTTCTTACAACCAAGCCACCACCGCGCTAAATGGTTCGGTTGCGGAATAGAGATAAGATTGCAGAGCTCTTCAGAACACTCACCGTGTAGTATGCTTGTAGAACACCCTTAGGGTCGCTATATCTCGGCAAAGATGCACTGATTCGAGAGTCTCTGCAGTGTCCTCTGCAGGACATTGAGAGCATCTCGCCACCCCCTAAAGGCCCAGTTACTATGTAGGTATATTTTTTGTTCTAATATCAAAGTAAGGATGCTTCCAGAAGTAAAAGTATCTACTTTCTTGCACAAAAAATACATTTGTGTAATATTAGAGTTTAAAACTTTTCGTTTGTAATAACTTTCTCCATTCTGTCCTTAATTTAATATAGGGGCTTAACTTGCTTGGAATTCGATTTGGTTAACAGAAAGTTCATGCTTTATTTAATAGCGATTTAAATGTAATATTAGATGGGCCTAAAATAATGTTGGCTAAATGTTAATCCGCTTCTTTACAAGCGCGGTTTCTGACCACCCCGGAATACGGTCGTGAAGGTACTTTTACTTCTTATGTCACGGATAATAATTGTATTAATTTTATAAACGCTTAGAATTAACTCATGCTTTAAATTAAAATTTATTCGGAATAAAAATATATTATAATTTTAGCGATTTATAATTACAGAAACGAGTACATTAACGGTTTTACATTTTGTTCAGTTTGCTCAGCTCACTCAAGGATTTTAGCGGAATTTATTATTAGGTCTCGGAATAAACTTGGACAAGACGAAATTAATATTGTTGGCTGCAATCAACATCCTTTGCCCTGCACATATTTAAGACGCTACCTGTCAATGTAGATTCTGACATTGGTGGCTTTTTCAAAACCGACCGTGAGCAATGCGCTGCTTATTTAATTAATATTAACTTAATTTTAACGAAGATTCCTTTTTAAGTTTTTTAACTATTAAAATAATGATCCTACTGGATATAATAATAATAATAATTTGTTTATTATCAGGCAACAGATGGCCCATAGATAAATACCTTACAACTAAAATACATATAAAAATAACATTAAAATTAATTAATCTAAAGTTTCCGTATCATCATCTTCTTGTGGTCATAGAAGTACCCATCAGGTACTGTGACCACCTTCTGAGGAGTACTAGAAGCTTCAGTGGACGGTGCCGGCGTCCCTGCTGGGGGTGGTGTAGAGGGAGTAGGTGCTGCGCGGGGCCCAGGAACATCCACGAATGTATTTGCTGTACACAACACCGAGCGGTCAGAATTACTTCTTTCCTTCCAGAATTCCTTATAGTCACCCTAAGCTTGGGTAAGTATTGAATTAAAAATAGTACGGGTAACTCACTTCATGACCATGTGCTGTATATTCATTTCGTTTGTGCTCCACCACTGCGGTCTCCCCCAACAACATGGTATCTTGTCTTGGTGCTGACTGAAGTGGTGGTGGATCTAGAGATGGAACGTAACGTGATCTTACCATGCGTTCCAGGGTTTTATCAAGTAGGAGTTTTTCCAGTAGGACTTTAGAGCTGGGACCCAACTTGAGAAGGTATTCCCACTGACCGAGATCCCCGTGACGCCTCGTAGGGAAGGTACCTCTACGTTCGGTCAACGGATGCATAAAGGGTGATAGGGCTAAGTTTTGGCTTAAGACCCTCCCCTATTTAATAGTAGAATCTCTTGCTGTGTTTGTTAACTTCATTTTCATCTAATATACTTGCTTAAAGTTTCAAAGTCACGCCTAACGTGATAACTGTAAGAGTTTTTATCAATGAATGATGAAATATGGCGACAGATATGTGCCTTAAACGGCTGTCTAATTTAGTTATGCAGTAATTGCTTGGGTAATTATTAGCTTGTGTTAAAGCACTCAGCATTTAAATTACGCGTGAATATTACAACTTGTGACATGGGGCCTACTCATTAATCTTGAAACGAGTTTAGCATTGTTGTTAGACCCTTTAGAGTCGAAAGCGTCATTTCCTAGCAAGTAAACGACAACATCTCCCTTGGGCCTATGTAAATAAAGCATTATATTACGTTATGAACGCTCGCTGATATTAGGATTAGCGTGCACTAGGCGAATACATGAAATGGAACGGATCAGCCTGGAGCTCGGACTTTCTATAAATAGGAATAAAATCAAACATCTATAGTTGACCGTTCTGATATGCTAGAACTCACTGGAACATTAAACCTGAAAGCAGTAGAGAGCTTTACGTAAAATCAGCAATACTGGGTCGTGTGAGCCTGAAATTCGAAGACGCATCGGAATGGCTAAGGACGTCATGTCTCATCTACACAAAATTTGAACGGACAGAACAATTTTTATAAGAACGAAATCCAAACTCGTTCGGTCACTGGTTTTCTCTATATTCCAGTATGATCTGAGACATGGACCATAAAAAGCGCTGACCTGACTGTGTGCGGGCAGCTTAACACTACGCATCCTTACATACAATTTCAGTCAAACACAATAAAAATAAAGTACACTCGTCTGTAACGCGTTATTAAAGTCTGCGCTAACAAGATTTGCATCACAATACTTTTTTAATGTACAGAAAAAACATTAGGTTTTCACGATCACTTTTTTAGAAAATCGTTTTATTCTTAGTCATAATAAAGAAAACATAAAGTCGGACAAATATTATGATCGCACAGAAGAAATGATCAGGAACAGGTGCAATCAACTAATGCTTGGAAGTCGGTGAAAGAGGAATTCAAGCAAAATCGTTGCCCCAATTACATAAATACATATCTTCACGCCAAATCCCTTGCCGCAATTGAGCGACACTTGTCACGATCACGACATACCTCCTTCGGTTCTTCGACATTCATCAACCTCTTCATACATGCCCTTTTGTTTCGATAGCTTTTTAATTCACCTTCAGCTAATGTTGTATTTATTTGATCATGATTTTCTGTCTTGGTCTGCCAGGGCCTCTTTTAACCACAACTTTCGCATTATACGAGTATATCTGGTTCGTCAATCTCTCTTCGCTCATCCTTTCAACATGCCCGAACCATCGGAGCATGCCTTTCTTTATTTTTGTATCTATGCTTTCTTTTATACCTACCCTTTTGCGTATTTCGTTATTACGCATACGGCCCATCAAAGTTACGCCGCATTTCCGACGTAAAGACCTCATTTCTACTGCATTAACTCTACTCTCATGCGTATTCTGACATATCCACGTCTCGCTTTCATACATAAGTGTTGGTACTAGCATGGCATTGTGTATAACGAGTCGAGCTTTATCACTGACATTTCGACTGGCGATCAGTGACCCCATTAACACTATTTCCCGCGTTCACTCTTCTTTCAACATCCCTATCATACTTCTTGCGCCAATTGCTGAAATAATTTGGCCTAAAAAGCAGGTCTGTCGTCAATACATATATGGAACGAGCTTCCAAGACAGCATTAACTTAATCATACTTTATTTGATTAGGAGAGGAGCGCAATGGTGGATACAACAAGAAAGACCAGAATCATCCCCAGGCATCTTCAACTGGCTATACGCAACGACGAGGGGCTGAACAAGCTTCTTTCCGGTGTGACCATCGCCCAGGGCGGCGTACTGCCGAACATTCAGGCCGTAATTCTGCCCAAGAAGACCGAGAAGAAGGCCTAAGCGACCGAGCGAATGCCTCGATGCTGCGACGACAAACACACCGTTTGTGGCAAACCGACCTCTGCGGGTTGGTTCGCCGAAAAAGGCCCTTTTCAGGGCCGCAATATAATTCAACATACACCGTGTGTTTCTTTACATACTTATACCAAACGTCAGTACTCTATCATTACTCTGCACATAAAACTATCATTGCACATCATGCATACGATAAAAAAAAATAATAATATATAATGTTAGGTTTAGTTATGTTAGGTTTGAAAATTAATAACGGCAAATGAAGAAAAAAAAAAACTATCCAAAACAAGAAACAACTAATATAATTATTAAAAAATATATAGGTACCTACGCCTTGTAGCGCAAAAGTATAATCCATGGAATTCTTAGAAATTTGTCTTTTTATTCTCACAGTTTAAACAACAATATTTAGTTTTTTATACGATTTTTTAGTATTTTTTACAATTAAAGTTTTACTTAAAACAATTTTAAAAATCTCTGAAATATATGGGGGAAGTCAAAAATGAATCATTAACTGCTGGATATAAGGTTCGGCACTTCACACGATTTCCTGTCCCACTTTTTTTTTACATCAGGAATAAAATAGAAGGATTAAAATACGGAGATCGCAAAATCGCCTGAACCTGAAGGGCCACCGCGGGAGTCGCATGCCCGACTCACCGTGAGGCCTCCTAAGGAGACCCCAAGGCGCCTACGGACTAAAACCCTATAAACCGTCTCTCTTTCACTGTTGGCCCTGCGTGCAACAACTAAGTCTGAGTCGTGGCTACGGAGTGAAGACATTCTGCGTCTTACCTTACGTGGTCTCCACTCTAGAAACCGTCTACTCCATCGTTTATCTGTTCTGCGACAGACGTGTGTAGCCTATTGCCACTTCATCTTACTGATTTTGAGGCTATATTCTTTAGTTCTCCGACGGATTTCCATGTTTCATTCACCACCTTAAATCTCGCTTATTGATTGTCTAACTCAGCCAGAAATTGTGGTCGTGATGATATTTTTCACGAGGGTCGAATAAGAATATTTTTAATATCTAACTAAAGGAGCCGTTCCTGTTTAATTAGGTATAAGATTAGCTTAATTTTGTCTCAAATTTAATTAGATTTCTGTAGTGCCGTTTCTTTAGCTCCGAAGCGTCCGTTTAACTTGAAACTAAAGTATCATCACGACCGTAATCTGGCACAGGCAAGTAAAGGAGCGGGGGGCTAGTTGTAACAGGGGCAAGTAGTAACAAGCACTTTTTACCTAGATAATAAAAGAATATTCATTTGATTTTCAACCTAACCTACTATTGATATCCGACAGACGCCAAATATGTAGAATATTGTTTCAAAAGATGGTTTTCACACACTTCTTAAATAGATCCCAACAACTGTAAGTACCTATGTATATCGAAGTTGTACAAAATTACGTCTACCTTGGACAGACCATCCGATTAGGAATAGCCAACTTCAGTAAAGAAGCCGACAAACGCTTTCAGCTAGTATGGGCAGCATTCGGGAAATTGCGACACATCTTCCTATCGAACATACCACAGTGTTTAAAGACAAAAGTTTTCAACCAGTGTGTTCTTCCAGTAATGTCGTATGGAGCAGGGACGTGGACACTGACGGTGGGTCTGATACATAAGTTCAAGGTCGCTCAGCGAGCTATGGAGAGAGCTATGCTCGGGATTTCTCTGAAGGATAAAGTCAGAAACGTTGATATCCGTCAAAGAACCAAAGTTACCGACATAGCTTTCAAAATTAGCAAGTTGAAGTGACAATGGGCAATTAGGCAAAATGGTATAATGGTAACTGAGAAAAATAAAGTTGCCAACATACTCGAATATTTTTTTTACTAATATTTCTTTAGAAATTACAAATTGTATTAAATCATCAACTGGTACTTCTATTAATATTTTAAATCAGTATTTCAATAGACCAGATATTCCAGATTTTTATTTTAAGCATGTCTCATTTGAGGATATAATTAAGAACTTTAAAATGTTAAAAAATAAAAAGACTGAAGACTTGTGGGGCTTATCTGTTAAAGCAATAGACTCAATAATTCATACTATTGCACCCATCCTAGCTGATATATTTAATGGTTGTGTTGATAAGGGCATTTTCCCAGACCTTATGAAACATAGCAAGATAGCGCCAATATTTAAATCTGGTTGTAAGACGGATCCTAGCAATTATCGACCGGTGTCCGTATTACCAGCTTTGAGTAAAATTTTCGAAAAAATTATACTATCCCAGTTACTAAAACACTTTAATGAAAATAAAATATTGCATAATCAACAATTTGGGTTTACAAAAGGAAGAAACACAACTAATGCTGGTACTAAATTGATTGGAGAAATATTTGATGCCTGGGAAAACTCTGAGGATCTTATTGGGGTATTCTGTGACCTGTCAAAGGCATTCGATTGTGTAGATCATCAAACACTGCTTGGTAAATTAGATTATTACGGTGTTCGTGGACAAGCTTCTAATCTAGTACAGTCCTACTTGTGTAATAGAACACAATGTGTTAATAATAATGGCAGTGTCTCGAAAGGGTCTCTTGTTAGAATGGGTGTCCCGCAGGGCTCAATACTAGGTCCATTCCTTTTCCTAGCATATATCAATGACCTGCCCCACATGGTACAAGAAAATGCGGAAATAGTTTTGTTTGCTGACGACACTTCTCTTCTATTTAAAGTTAATAGGAAAGATAATATGTTGTTGACAGTAAATCGTACTTTGGCGATGGTCTCGGAATGGTTTACGGCTAATAATTTGGTTTTGAATTCTAATAAGACAAAATGCCTTAAGTTTTCATTACCTAACGTGCCAAAAATCGACTGCAGTGTGATGTTGGGCGGTTCTGCTCTTGAATTTGTTGAATCCACTGTATTCTTGGGCATCACAGTTGATCCCAAACTGCAGTGGGGAGCTCACATTAATACCTTATCCAATAGGTTGAGCTCAGCTGCATATGCTGTCAGAAAGATTAGGCAGCTGACTGATGTGGCAACAGCAAGACTAGTATACTTCGCCTACTTCCACAGCATTATGACTTATGGTCTCATAATGTGGGGCTCAGCGGCAGATTTAGACTCTATTTTTATTCTCCAGAAAAGAGCCATTCGAGCAATTTATGGCCTGAAATATCGAGACTCGCTCAGAAGCATATTTCCTGACATTGATATAATGACATTGCCTTCACAATATATATTTGAAAATATTCTATATGTAAGGAATAATTTAAAGTTATTTAAAAAAAATGGAGACATGCAGTCTCGCAAATTAAGAAATGCTGACAAGCTTTATATTTCTAAATTTAGGCTTCAAAAAACAAATAAAAGTTTTGTGATTAATAGTATTAGACTATATAATAAATTACCAAAACCTGTAACAGAATTAGGAGAAACTAAATTTAAAAGTAGTATTAAGAAAATTCTAATTGCAAAAGCATATTATAAAATTAATGATTTTATTAATGACAAAGATGTGTGGAATATTGCCGCTCTGCAAAGATTAGAGAATTAGTTAATAGCACATTAGGTTCTTTTTTAATAATCTATTTTTATTTTTGATTAACTTTACAGTTATTATGTAGAAATATTTTGAATGTAACAATTAGTTACTAATACATTATTGACTAATTAGTAAATACTGTTTATTGTGATACAGTAATATTTTTTTATTACCTTATTATTATAATATAATTATTTTTTATGTAACATTTAGTTACTATTATGTATTTATTATTTTATTAAGTAATATATAAGTTTGTTAACGGAATTGCATGGCAACATTTGGGTACTTAGGAAGTAATTGTTATGTTTATGCTTGTGTGTGTCTCGAAAGTCATTCTTAGTGTTCAGGTTCTCATGGTGTGGCGTGTCCGGTGGTCGCCCCTTCCTTAGAAGGTCATTGCAGTGGTGGCACGTGTGTCGGGTCCCGGTCCGCACCCTAAGGGCCTGGTTGAGCGGGGGGATGGCTGGCACATGCGTTATGTCCGTGATCGGGTGCTGCTGTGGGGGCCTGGGACCTCTGCCGAACACGTTCAATTTATTGTTCTTAAATTAGCAGAGGTTTTTGCGTTTTGTCGACTTTCGGGTTGCACATAGGCATGTAGTCTACCTAAATTCTGACTTGCCAGGTGGGTTACTGCTGTACCAGGTATTGTATTTTCATAGGTACTGTTAACTAAATTTAAAAGGTTAATAATTGATCGTTGTGGTGCAGTTCTGTATATGTTTTATTTTGTAAATCTGATATAGCTGAGTTTTCCTTGCAGATTCCTTTCTCAGTCAGATTAAACATTAACAGGTCACTGGAATTTGCTAAGCTGCTGGTCTTCTGCTAACAGCTTACTTATTGGACCACTTTGCTGCTTAGTCTTCTACTAGCAGGAGTAGAATCATTCAAAATAATTAAATTAATGACGTTTCATAAATGCCTGTAATAGGTTTACGTGAATAAAGATATTTTGACTTTGACTTTTGACTTTGACACGTCTGTCGCAGAAGCGATGAACGATGGAGTAAACGGGTCCTGCAGTGGAGACCACGTACGGGAAGACGCAGAGTGGGACGACGCTCCGCCAGATGGGCAGATGACCTGAGGAAGGTCGCTGGTGGGATATGAATGAGAGTGGCAGAAGATCGTGTAAAATGGCGAGCCTTGGGGATGGCCTATATCCAGCAGTGGAGAGACACAGGCTGATGATGATGAAGTATTATAAGTATATTTGTGTTTAGTATAATAATATTATTTACTAGAAAATAGTTTAGTTTTAGTAGTAGGTACTTTAATTTCTCCCTTATTTTATGTTCTATAATTAGCGCGAACCTTCCACAAATGTTCGTAATGTCCCTCAGGTTGACCGAGTAAAAATGTCTAGCGACATTGGTCCGCCTTTGTACATAGTCCAAAAAGTTTTAAATAAAAATAAAATAAAAATTATACCTATTCTATCATATGATTACTGGATGGCGCAGGAGGCGGTGTTACTTTTTTGTTTATACAACATTGACTAATGTTAATTCCAAATTGTTCTTGCAGTTCTTAATTTATTTAAATACATTCGCATTTGTTTACTTCGATTATGGTAACTATAATATAACATTAAATAAGGGATAATAATAATAATATAATTATTTATTGCACGCAAAATATAAAATAATATACATAGGCGAGCATCATACCGTATGGTATTCTCTACCAGCTAACCTTTGGGAGAGTGAGACAGTATTATAATGGGTGCAGAGTACGAAATAAGAATAATAATAATAGTTAAAATCAACCATAGTAAGTATAAATAACATACCAATATATAAATATGTCATACGATATAATAAATACTAAAATTAAATAAATACTAATATAATAATTATCTATGTCAAGATGTGGAAATTAGATGTCATTTTGTTTTTTAAGAAAGTATGTAATAGAGCGTGATATCAATTCGAAACGGTCTAAATCACATTTTCATTCATAACATAATAGTTTTTTTAAAATGTATGGAAGATAAATTGCGGATTCCACATCTTTGAGTATGAATACTAACAAACATACATCTCTCGGTTTATTCATTTTTATCATCAAGTTTAATATTATTAACTTATTTTGGTATTTTAAAATAACTTGCCGTGTTACACACATTTTTTTTCACTTCCTACTTAAATAAATGTTGTAACACTTTCATGGGCAAGTTGTTAAGCCCCATCTGACATCCAGGCTACCTCGTCCAGCGCGGGCGTGCGGCAGTTTCAGCTGAGGTTCTTCTCAAGCTGAAACTAATTCTCTCCCAATCCTAGTCTACCATTTTAAAAACATCTTCGAATCTGTTCATGAATTGGAGCTCAGTACGAGTATGCTGGAATTACGCACGAACCGCGGCGCTATCGGAACCACTCTGAAGTTGTAAATTTTGCGTACATTGAGAGCATCACCAAAACAGCGTCCAAAAAACTAGGGATACTGAACAAGGTAAAACGTTTTTTTCCGCCCTCACTCCGGCTTATGCTTTATAAAGCGCAAATAAGGTCATGCGTGGAATACTGTTCTCACCTCTGGGATGGATCCGCTAAGTACCTTACAGATGCTCTCAATGTCCTACAGAGGCGGGCTATTCGAATAGTGGACGATACTACAGTGTCCAAAACTCTCGAATCGCTGCAGCTTCGCCGAGATGTGGCCTCCCTGAGCGTTTTCTACAAGCTATACTACGGTGAATGTTCTGAAGAGCTCCACAACCTTATCCCTTCTTCTCTATTCCGCAACCGAACCACTCGCACAGGCCAAAATATGCATCCACATACCGTAGCCACTATCCCTACGCGTACATACAAATTTGGAGACTCTTACATCTGTCGCACGCTGAAGATGTGGAATGCTCTCCCAGCCAGTGTATTTCCCCACTCCTATAACCTGGAGTCCTTCAAACGAAGTGTGAAAAAGCATCTTTATAGGCCGGCATAGTGGTAGGGACTGATGTCGGTCGTCCGAGGCTGGCGTCAGTTGCTCCCATTCTTGGACCTCGCGTACCGCTTACCATCAGGTGGGCGCGGTGTCACATGTCGTGCTCCGTATAAAAAAAAAAAAAAAACAGAAGGTAAACCTAAATGACATTATTAATTTTACCTCCTTGACAAAGAATCGAACACGGTACCTTCCCGTTCAAACCAGCCTTCGTGAAATAGCAATAAGACGTTGTTAAAATTAAATTGGATTTTGTGAAGTAAATCTGAGGCCAGGTAAGCCTACAAGATTACGATATAAGCACCGCATTATTCCGAAACGAACACGCTTTTGCCAACCATAGACAAGTATATAGAGGACCGTCATTCATTCATTCATTAACACGGCGAACGGCCTTCACTCCGTAGCCACGACTCAGACTTAGCTGTAAAGGCACACAGGGCCAACACTCAACAGTGAGATAGAGACGGTTTTAGTCCGTAGGCGCCCTTGGGCTTCCTTAGGAAGCTTCACGGATGAGTCGGGCATGCGACCCCCACCCGCGTTGGCCCTGCAGGCAGGGGGCGTATTATTGATGATTTATCGATTCAGTCTATAAAAAAAATAAATAAATAAATAAATAAATACAATTTATTAACGATTCCACCAGTTGGTATTAGTGGAACCGTGACCTAACGGGGGCTTAACCTGCTCTCCTCCTCACGGGAACGATGGTGTTGTACATCTATGACAAATGTAAGTAAGAAAAGTGTATTTCTCATTGGTACACGCCGGGGGGGTTTGAACCGACCTTTGTAGGATTTTAAGGAAAGCGATCATACAACCGAGCCACCACCGCATAAAGTTGGCTAAATGTGAATTCGCTTATTTATAAGCGTGATTTTTGACCACCCCAAAAGGGAAACGGTCGTGATGATACTTTACTTTTACTAATTTCATGGCATTTATTTTTTTAATATGATTTCCGGCATATGTCCGCCGCGGCTACGAGTTACATAGTCCATTCGACATTTCGGCGTCTTCTTTAACACTTCGCGCAACAGCAGCAATATTCTCGTCGGTACGCAACTTTATTTGTCTAATGGGGTGTATCAGGCAAAGCTTTTTGTAGATGTCGTTAGCGGCAATGGTACCTTGTTTTACATCTATATCGCATTATTTTAAATTGTTTTTGTAGTTTATAATTTTTGTAACAGAAAAGTGTATTTAAAATTAACGTTACCTTAAATGACGAATTAAGTTAGCGCACACCGTCTTTAAAAATAAAAAAGGTTTAATTATTAGAACCGCAATTTTGAGATCACCATATTTTTGATTTCGCTTAGAAATCGTGATTTGTACACTTAAAAGCTGCTCACTTCGGCATAATATCCATAAAAAAATAAAAATCGTAATAAAAATACATGTTTTCTATGCAACTGACAGTTATATTAGGTACCATCTATCATGCGCCATCTATCGTGATAAAAAGTTAGTGATACACCCCATTGATGGTTTTGAATCGAAAATAGTAAAATTAGTGCAAACAACGATCAATAACTGCAATAACTCACTAGACCGATAACAGTAAAAGTCTATGATCTTCGCGACAAAATAAAACGTTGTTCTGGCTTTAAACGAAAACGTTGTTCTGGCTTTAAACGATTCGTGATAAATTGCCAAACCTTACTGAACAGAAATGCCAACACATTTTAACATTCTTAACTGTCAAAACATAGACAACAGCAGTCGAAACTTCTCATGCAGCTAAAAAGACACCATTTAAATATAATTAATAATAATAAATATTTCCTGACACGTCACACAGCGCCATCTAATTTCCGTGGTAAGCTACGAGGCTTGTGTTACGGAAACTAGATGGTTTATAAACTACATATAAACACCCAGACCGAGACAAATTATACAATGTACAACTTGCCCCCGGTGGGAATCGAACCCACGACCTCCCGAGTTCACGGCAACGTTTGTTACCACTAGACCACGGAGGCGGTCAATTAGTTAACTAACATGCATTATGGCTTATGGCGTCTGGTTATCGAATTACTAAAATTTATTAATGACATTCGCATGATCAGGACGAATCGATTGACGTAACAATAATAAAAAATCCCACGCGTTTGGTCTCTAGTGTGCCACAAAGATAAACATACATACATACATGGTCTGATAAACATTTAACCCTGCGTCGTGAATAGGTTAAAAATAAAATTTTCTTCCTTTATGTCTATGTTCCGAACCTACCCTCATCAAGGAAAGAGCTCCCAATATCAGCTGTCGCGAAGAATGCCACTTCTTATCTGACAGCTAAAAGCACGATGACGATATCACTACAAGGCAACGTATAAATACAGAAATATATTGTTCAAAGTAAATGTTAAAATTTCATCATTATTATTATTTTTTAAACTTTTTGCACTTTGTACATAGGCGGGCTTAATTCCGCTAGACATTCTTACTCGGTCAACCTTAGGGACATTACGAACATGGTATGTGGGAGGTAGGTGCAAATATTTAAGCAGGAAAATAAATAATTAAAATTCTACTAAATGTAAATCTAATACTAATACTAATATAAAACATAAATATATATAATAATACATACATACATAAATATACAATATTACTTACAGTTGTTTACGTTTATTCACATAAACCTATTACAGACATTTGTTAAACGTCATTATTTAAATTATTTTGAATGATTCTACTCCTGTTAGTAAAAGACTAAATAGCAAAGCGATTCTTTCATTATTGACGAGGCTGTATGGACAAATTCCTTGGCCTAACCATATGGGTAAATTAAAAAAAAAAATAGTTAACTGTAACAGAATACCAGCACCTTATCAGATATTAAAACTAAAACCAAACTCACTCTCAGGTTTAAAAGCTTAAAGTAAAAAAATAAAGTATCATCACGACCGTTAGACTGGTCTTAAGACACGCTTTGTATGGAGCGAGTTCTAAATTTATAAAATATGTACATATATCACAATAAATAGGTAGGTAATTTGATTTGATTTAAGTTCACATTTAGTAAACTTTACTATAGTTACCACAGAGTGGTGATGGGCTGGGCTTTCAAATAAAAAAGCTCGCGGTTCGAACCGCTGCATGTATCAATGGAAAATACACTTTTCTTACATACATTTGTACATTACATACAAACATTCAAAATACAGCTTTTCGCAGTGGAAGTTGGTGCGAGAGGAGTTCCAGCAAAATCTTTGGCCACTTACTGAAATAATTTGGCCTAAGCAGGTCTGCAGGAGATACATTTATGGAGAGAGCTTCCAAGACGGCATTAACGGAATCATACAGTTTTTTTGAGTGGTGAGAGGAGTAGAATGGTAAATAATAAATTAAAAATAGGAGGCCTCGTTTTAAAACCAGCCTATCACGGTCGCAAGCACGAGATCTTCTTATCTCTTATCCACACTCGATAGACCCGAAAAATGTAAATCTATGAAATGCTTAGAAATATGTCATTTCTGATGTCTTCTTTTGTGCTCCCCACGTTAAGCCGCCCAGGTCCCGGTTCCACTAATAGCGCAACTTGTGGAACTGCGCCGTGATCTAGCGGTAAAGTCAGTGGAGGCGCGGAGGTACCGTTTCGTTTCCTGGTAGGGACATAATCATTTATAAAATTCATAATTATAAATTTATTTGTGATATTTCTCGAGTTTGGTATACACTAGAGACATGGTGGGCCATCTCATAATGGGCCAAAAGTCATTCAATCATCACAACCCATAGACCTAGACCTCCACTGTTGAAGATAAACCTTCCAGAATATATATCTAGAGAATTTAGCTTACACTCGTCAGGTGGCACATGACAATTTATTGATGATTCCACAAGTTGGTATTAGTGGAACCTGGAAAGATGGCTTATCATACTCTCCAATACACGGGAACGGTGGTGTTGTACATCTATGACGAATGTACATAAGAAAAGTGTATTTTGGGATCGAACCGATATTTAGGATTTAAGAAAAAGTGATCTTACAACCGAGCCACCACCACACTTAGTTGGCCTATAGTAAAGTTCGCTAAATATGACACGCTTCTTTAAAAGCATGGTATCTGACCAACCCGCAAAGCCTCCGTGGTCTAGTGGTAACAAAGGTTGCCGTGAACTCGGGAGGTCGTGGGTTCGATTCCCACCGGGGGCAAGTTGTACATTGTATAATTTGTCTCGGTCTGGGTGTTTATATGTAAGTATAATATGTATATATTTACAAAAAAAAAGAAGATAATATGTAGTTTATCAACCATCTAGTTTCCGTAACACAAGCCTCGTAGCTTACCACGGTAACTAGATGGCGCTGTGTGACCTATCTGAAAAAAAAAAAAAAAGTATACGGTATTTTTCCCCCATATTTTTCAGTTTACTTTTTTTTTGTGGAAGCGTTAATAAATTATTATTATAATAGGCATCAAACTCTCGTCATACAAAAATTTTCCAAAAATATAATATGGAAGACACGGTGTTCTTGGGGTTGTCATGTGAAGAAAACCTAATCCAAAATATTAAGCTTTATTCATAAAAACGTGGAACAAGAAATAAATACAAAATTAAAATAGGTCCTGAAAAATATAAATCAAAATTTTAGCCATTTTGGTTTAGGCAAAGATGTTGCTAAAAGAGCTTTCGTTTCATACAATAAAAAGGTCGACTATTTAGCATATAATTTAAAAAGGAAAATGTAGGTACTTCCAAATTTGGACGTTGCCATATTTTCCCTCGGTTTTAATAATTAATGTCGGTTTTAGGCCGTATAACGTATAAATTGTCTACGAGTATGTGCACTTATACCATATTATAAAATTATAATTAACTAGCGTTAATTAATTAATGTTTGAAAGCGAGAAAAACGAAGGTACTATTGTTTGAGAGAGGAAGGATGACAACCGTGACGATAAAGATTGATGATGAAACTCTAGAACAAGTAAATTAAATTATATATCTGGGCAGTGTTTTCACTGCGGATGGTAAGTTCAAAGAAAGATAGGGATGTTCAAAGAAGAGTCAACGAGGTGGTCAGATGGGAGTCAAATGTCAGTGACAAAGCTCGGCTCGCCATACACAATGCCATGTTGGTACCAACTCTGATGTATAGAAGCGTGACGTGGATATGTCAGAATACGCATGAGAGTAATGTTAATGTAGTAGAAATGAGGTCGTTGCGTCGGATATGCGACGTCACTCTGGCGGACCGCATACGTAACATCGAAATACGGAAAAGGGTGGGTATAAAAGAAAGCATAGGGACAAAAATAAGGAAAGGCGTGCTACGATGGTTCGGCCATGTTGAAAGGATGAGTAAAGAAACATTGACGAACCAGGTATATAATGCGAAAGTTGTAGGTAAAAGAGGCCCTGGCAGACCAAGACTAACATATCACGATCAAATAAATAAAATACTGGCTGAAGGTGCATTAAAAAGCCTTCGCAACAAAAGGGCATGTATGAAGAGATTAATGAATGTCGACGAAGCGAAAGAGGTATGTCATGATCGTGTCAAGTGGCGCTCAATTGTCTTTGCCTACCCCGCAAAGTATCTGGCGTGAAGATATGGATGTATGTATAATTAACTAGCCGTTTAACCCGGAATTGCCCGTGTTAGTAGTGGTCAGCGAAAAAGTATTTTTCTTACGTACATTTGTCATAGATTTACCTGAATGCCAAATTCTACCTAAACGCTTTCCAAATGTCGCTCCCAGATCAGTATAATCTGGCAAGGCCCCTGTACGTACATTGTGTCGTGCTGTCATAGAAACTGCTAGACATAACTGGGTTACTCTTCTAGAAAAAGACTATTACTCACGTGACATAGTCGTCCTTGGTGTTAACCGTGAAGGAGTAAGCTTTCTATTGCAAAAACCAGAAAGGAACTAACTACAAATACAATTTTGATGCCCACCTTGATCCTTGGCGCCAAATCAGACTGGAAAATTCTCATGGATACATTTGATGTATCAGCCTACAGGCCAGACATCTTATTGTTTTCTCGGAACATGAAAAAAGTTATTCTTATTGAACTTGCCGTTCCGTGTGAATCAAATATTCCAAAAGACTACAAATGAAGTCGACAAATATTATGATCTCATAGAAGAAATGATTAGGATTAGCTTTACGCAGTGGAAGTTGGTGCGAGAAGTATTCCAGCGAAATCTTAGCACTACTTACTTAGGCCCAATTCTTTCATTATAATGTAATAAATAATCGAAAAGAGGCCCTGGCAGACCAAGACTTGCCTATCATGATCAAATAAATAAAACATTAGCTGAAGGTGAAATAAAAAGCCATCGAAACAAAAGGGCATGTATTAAGAGGTTGATGAATGTCGAAGAAGCGAAAGAGGTATGTCGTGATCGTGATAAGTGGCGCTCAATTGTCTCTGCCTATCCCGCAAGGGATTTGGCGTGAAGATATATATGTATGTATGTGAATAATCGAATAAACTGATAAAGAGCTACGCGGCTTATGAGCGCCTTCATACCGTAGCCCGACTCCGTAGTAGGTATTAGTCCGTAGACGCCTTGGGGTCTCCTTATGAGGCCTCATAGTGAGTCGGGCATGCGAACTGCCGCGGTGGCCCTTCAGGCTGGGGTCGTATCATTGATGATATTTGCGGAAATCGCATTTAAAAAAAAAAAGATAAAGATCAGAACGAATAAGCATATTTATTTATTTTTTATATTTAAGCATATTAAGGGCGAACTTAATGCCTTTCGACATTTTATAACAGCTAACGTTTGTGAGTGTGGTAGAGGATTGCGGGGTTTATTATTATAAATCTACAACTACATACACAACATAATAATCGTTACATGCTATATATATATAGATACAAGAATTGGTAACTACTATTTACACACATTAAAAATAGTATAATAGATGTAGGTGCTAAGAAGTGCTAAGTTGTTTGTTGAGAAAGTGAGCGATTAGGAGATTTTTAAATATATTATCAGACGGCGCCCGTCTGATAACCAGAGGTAGTTTGTTCCACATACGAGCAGCGGACACTGTAAAAGAATCTGAATATCTGCTGGACGAATGGGTAAAGATTTTGAGCTGATTGTTATTAGCAGAGCGAAGATGAAGATTATGACTGACTCCAAGGAACTGGAAATGAGTCTTAAGGTATGCATACGGTTGTATGGTTTAATCCTACCTTAAGAATAGATCTTAAGAGCTTCTTTGTGTTAATCCTGACTGAATTTGAAACAGCAAGGGTTAACTGCGTTTAAAGTTATGGCGAAATTAGTGAGATTAGGGCATTTTATCCACACCTAATACAGATTGCAGGGTGAAAATATTCTCGTAGGACATTTAATTAATAGGTAGTAGACTGTTTAACTTACTATTGTTATTACTATCTCATACCTTGTATATCTTGCTTATCTTTTTGTTTAAGTATTGGCCGTAAAGGTCTTCTTTTATGTTTTTTTTTTTCGTTTTCTTCTCCCGATGGGTGACGAATGAAGTGATAGGGAAGGCAAAGGGTCTAGCCCATGCAGCCAAGTCTGACGTAATATATCTTTATTTTTCATAAGTTAATGGGGTCATCATCAAATTCCAGATGCTGCAGAATTTGATGCTTTTCTTTTAGTCACTCGCGGCACCATATCTTAAACACGTCGGGTAAAATATGGGAGTTGACAGCGCGGGAAAACCGCAAAAAATAAACTGCAACTTGTGCCCCATATTTAAAGTCCAATTTATAATTTTCCATAATTATTCACATTGTAGCACATTATTAAACAAAACAACACCACTTTTGACCAATAATATACACAGTAAATTAATTTATAAAACAAAGTAGCTAACGAAAAAACCGCCCTTCAGGCATACCATGGATATGTTGCGTCAAATATAAATATATAAATAAAAAATGAAAACAATGCATTCGTGCTATTTGTAACATACCTCCTATGACTTCCTGTTGTCCTTTATTTATAAAACTAAAATTACTGACTGTTCCTTCTATCTATATACTTGAATGCTGTTTATTTGTAAAAAGCCACCTGGAATTTTTTAAAACTATTGGGGATAATTGCAATTTTAAAACGCGTTATCCTAGTAGAATAATTATTCCAGCTCATAGAAGTACTCAATATTGCCGAAATTGTTATGCAATGGCAACAAAGATATTTAATAAGCTTCCAGTTACTATAAGGGAGCTGCCACTAAAACTGTTCAAATTAAGAGTCAAACAAATGCTGGTTAATAAATGTTTTTATTCGACAAAAGAATACCTAGACACTAAGCTCGACAAAGTCATGTGACTAAATAAATATTTGTATGCTAGAAATAGCGAAGCATGTGATATAATTACATATAATAATTTACATCCCTGTACCTACCATGTTTCTGACAAATAAATTATTTCATTTCATTTTAAAATGGCGCGAAGGACTCTTATGTTTTTTTTTTAATTATATCATTTCATTTGTAATGACTGTTTGTGTCATAATAAAATAAAATAAATAAATATGTATCCTTCATAAGGATTATTATTATTATTATTGATTAATAGGCGAGCAGCGCATTGCTGATATGCCTATATCAAGCACTGGTGTAAAGTTCATAAAATAGTTAGTTATCACCATAGTCTTACGAGTATGTCAATTGTCATTAGCCACTTGTCCAGTTTGTTTTTAAAAGTGTTTACAGTTGGGGACTTCAATATGTCTTCTGGTATTTTGTTCCACATATTTACAACTCTGTTATTCATAAAGTGATATTTCACATTTGTATTGCTGGATTTTCTCATTAATTTCATTCCGTGATCACGACGGGGAAATATCATTGTGTTCAACTTGAACATTTTGGCTAGGTGAGGGCAGTTATACCTTCCTGTTAGAATTTTAAATGTCTCAATTATATCTCCCCTCATTCTGCGATCTCTGAGACTTGTCGCTTTAGGTATCTAAGTCTAATATTAGAGAAATTATTATCGATCTTTTCCCAAAGAGTTACGGTCGTGATGGTACTCGTAGTTTACTCCTTAGAGCCGGGAATTGCTAGTGTCAATATGATTTATGTGGGGGCGAAGGGGTAATCCTAAGACAAATGCCACGTCTTATCCCCTGAATGCATATAGACGAGGATTCGCACGTGCTGTTTATCGACATTACTCACAAAGAATGGGACCGAATGAAAATATTTTATAACTTGGTAGGTTTTCTCAGTAGCTATATATTTATTCAAGGTTTTGTACAAATATTTAAATCAAATCAATATTAAGCTAACAAATATATATAAACTAAATTAAAAATAAAACTAAACAATAGACCGCCTCCGTGGTCTAGTGGTAACAAACGTTGTCGTGAACTCGGGAGGCCGTGGGTTCGATTCCCACCGGGGGCAAGTTGTACAATGTATAATTTGTCTCGGTCTGGGTGTTTATATGTATAATATGTATATATTTACAAAATAAAAGTATAATATGTAGTTTATCAACCATCTAGTTTCCGTAACACAAGCCTCGTAGCTTACCACGGAAACTAGATGGCGCTGTGTGACCTGTCTGGAAATATTTATTATCATTATTAATTTTATTCGAAGTAAATTAATATTGTACATCTATATATATATATATATAAATGAATGTCTGTCTGTACGTATCCTATGCATTTCAAAATTACTTGACACTTTGGGAATATGTTGTGTGAACATCGGCGAAGGTTTCTGATATAGTACTACTGTTGTCCGATAGGTGGCGCGCTGATTTGTGGGGCATACCGACCGAGGGTACTGAGCGGGAGCCTAAAACTCCCTAGCGCTTTTATTATATATATATATATATAGTTACAGTATAGTTAGTCAGTCGTTGCTCTTGAGACTCCTGCGCGAGCCCACTCTGAGCTTGACTATCGTCGAATACAGAAATAAAGACAAGTCAAACCATTAACCACTCAACGGTTAATCGACCTCTCCCAGCATAACCGAGACGCTAATCCTGGAAGAGTGGAGCTGCCCAGCTATCACATAGGCCTTCTATGTAGAGTTTATTGAAATGATCCAATCGGCGATTAGCATTGCGTTTGTTAAGCATTTGACATTGAGGATTTCTACATGCTAACTAAGGTTTACAAAAATTCAATAACTGTTAGGCGGTACGAAGTTCGCCGGGTCAGCTAGTTGAATAAAAAATAAACTATACATAAAAAATGTCCTCTAGAGGCGTGCCAAGTAAGAACAATAAGAAGTATGACTTAGACTTCACGAAGTGTCTGAAAGGGGGTAGGCGGACTGATGGTGGTAATTTGTCCAGTCTGCCGGGGCGGGGAAGTATCCACCATTCGTGCCGATAAACCCAGTAAAGTGTACACATGCACACGTTTCGGAATCAGGCGAATTGCCTTCATGCCCAGTCAACCTGGCATATTCAAATTCAAATTCAAAAATTCTTTATTGCACTAAAAAATATTGTACATAGGCGGGCTTAATGACTAAGCATTTTCTAACAACCAACCTTTGGGAGTGTGGAGAGGTAACAACGAAGGGTGCAATTTATTATAATAGACTTACATACTAATATTACATATACTGAATAAATATATACATAAATACCTACATATCTATATATACATATCTATGTATTATAATTAAGTTAAATTAGTACACACAATAAAGTAACAGTTGATTTAGAATAATAATAATGATAAGCATAAAATACATAACATGAGTGTTAGGGACTGATGATATCTGATTCCAGTTACTAACTTTCATGGACCTTGCGCGCCACTTACCATCAGGTGGGTGCAGGGTATGTGACCCGTCGTCGACGTCGTGATAGTATTAAAAAAAAAAAAACTTATAATATTTACGCGTTGCTTGTGCACGTACTTGGCTTAGCAAAGGACCGAGATCCGTCTGTTATAGGACAAAATGATAGCTTGGCTACGCATCGTTGAAGATTTACTTTGGTACGAGTAAGCACGACTTAAGCCAGTGCTAAGCCATGACTATTAATCCGGACATAAGATACGTTTAGAGCGGCCTTTACCGGTCGTTTTTCCGAATGAAATCCACTTTACCCCAACAAAAAAAAAAATATATATATATTTATTTTATTACACTTTATTACTTGATTTTAGTTATTTTAGGTATTTTTTTTTTATTTCTAAAAGGATATATATATATAATAAACATACAATTCCTTTTAGAAATAAAAAAGGTACCTAAAATAACTAAAACCTACTTCAAGTAATAAGGTAATTTTTTTTTTTTTTTTTTTTTTTTTTTGTTATGGTAAAGTGGATTTCATTCGGAAAAACGACCGGTAAAGGCCGCTCTAAACGTATCTTATGTCCATTAATCCGGACATTAGTCATGGCTTAGCACTGGCTGATATATATATATATTTATATATTTTAAAATTGTTTCAGCTTTAGTTTTTCGAATAATATTTAGTTTTTGTATACTTATGAAAATTTTATAATTTTATTATTTCTTATAGGCAATAAAGGCTACTGTGCTAATGTAGTGGTCGCCTATAAGGTGTCGCGTAGGTGCAACAGCTAACTTCTGATTTAGTGTTAAGTACAAATATAAGTGTTTGATGTTAGAACTGTTGGCTGCCCTATTATAAATAAATAAATAAAAACAAAAGCAACTGTGATGGGTTGCTTAACAAAATTTGTCCATGACTAAAACTTTATTTTTCTAAATTGACTAAAAAAATAAATCATGCCTTATTTTCTTAGTTTTTATTGCTTCCGGGTGTAGTTTACATCCTGTATGTTTGTATAGGTAGTTGGGGCATACCTACTGTGTATGTTGGGAAGTGTACACAGTATGAGTATGATTAGTTTAGTGTTTGCTATTCCAGCATAAACAGTTGACTGGTTTTCAATATTCCACAACATAGTTACTTACTAGGAACTACCTATATAAAATACCTGTAGCCAATTCTGTTTCTGTTAGCTCAAACGTTATAATAATTAAAAAAATAAAAATCTCGACGGCGTAAAAATAGTTCTAAAATTAAATGCTAAAAAAAATATAATAATTTGCGGTTGCGATAAAGTTTTTTTTAATATTGGTTTTTAAAGACGAAGATGACAAGAATGTTATCTCGGGCTTGCGACCGATAATAGGATGGTTTACAAAGGAGGCCTCCATTTTAATTTTATTGCGCAACACGACTCTCACCATCCACCATTCTGCGACTCTTCATACCCAACGAAATACTGTATGATTCCGTTAATGCCGTCTTGGAAGCTCGTTCCATAAATGTATTGACGGCAGACCTGCTTATGCTTAATTCTTTCCGTAAGTGGTGTAAAGATTTGATAGAATTTCTGTCGCACCAACTTTCACTGCGTAAAGCTCAGTCTTGTTTCTGTGAGATCATAATATTTGTTCGACTTCATGTTGAGGTCTTTTCAATATGAATTACTTTTATGAGTAATATATCTCTTAATGACTACATTTTTGAACTCCCTCCGTAGTCTAGCGGTTACGTACATGGATTTAGACTCGGAGGTACCGGGTTCAATTCCTGGTCGGGACACAAAAATATTTATTTACGAGCTTGCCCCTTGTCATGATTGGCCTATAGTAAAATGTTGGGCATATCGTGGACGGAGTTCCGAACCAACAAATCAATCCTGGAGGAACTAGAGATAGGACAGGACAACGCCTTTCCTCAATTGTGCAATCACGCATTCTCACTTTCTTTGGACACGTATCACGGCGTGGAGATACATCAGGAGAATGCGTGGTAGGTCTCCGATGAGATGGACTGACCAGGTTAAAGCAGCAATGGATCACCCCCTACATGAGTGCTCCAGGAAGGCTGCAGTTCGAGACGAGTGGCGACGACTTGTTAAGCGTGCCACTGACACTCAAGTGACGACCACGACCACTCTGCCAAGAGTGTAGCGACTAAGAAGAAGAAAGTTGGCTAAATGTAAATCCGCTTATTTATAAGCGTGGTTTCTGACCACCCCGAAAGGGAAACGGTCGTGATGATACTTTATTTAATTTTTAAACTTAGGCTTGAAAAATCTTTAAAAATATTGGATTGTGCGAGCCAGGGAAGGTATTTAATCTAATACGTAGGTATTTAACTTAACCCGCGTCGGCCCCGCACCCGCCTATATGATCTGACCTTAAATGTAGTTAGTTAAGATGCAAGCTCCGTTTTATCTCAGTTTAATCTATCTTGCCCGAGGGAAAACTTAAACTAGAGGATGAAGAATAATGCTTCAAATTAAGAAAGAAAACCGGCCAGCATTTTTTACCCAAACTTCCAACTTAGCCATATTTCGCTGGCGGACGTTGCAAATAACTAAATACACATTCAATAGACGTATATATAGACCAGTCAAATTATACATTTTAATTTTAAGTCCCTAAATTAGGGATCAGCGTCGAATTAAAGATTTACATCTAGCGTTTTTTTTTCTATTCCCACTGTCTTGGCCATCACTGGTTGGTGTAAATTGCTCCAATTCCTAGACCTTGCGAATTGCTTACGTATATAGCGTAGTGTCGTATATCGTGCCCAGTATATAACAAACAAAAAATGTTTGGACTGGTATAATTGGCATTAACGTCAATATATAAATGTTTATTTATCATCATAGCCTATAGAATACAGAGTTCTAGAGCTCTACTATTGGAGATGGGCCTTCCAAAAAATCTGGAGTATTTTGCATACACTCGCCACGCTACACATGTAAGGGTCTGATGACAATTTATTAACGATTTCACAAGTTGGTATTCATGTAATCGGGACCGACGGCTTAATGTCCTCTCTGAGGTACGGGAACGGCGGTGTTGTAAATCTATGAAAAAAACGTAAAAGTGAATTTATAATAGGTACATGCTGGGGTTCACACCACACACCATAAAATCTTTTTTTAATTGGGATATTTAATTATTATTCAATTCAAAATCAATTCAAATATTTAATTCCATATTGTTCACATAGTACTCGTAACTTTTGGATATTGTCAGAAACATTTTTCAGTTTATAAATAAACTAGATTAATAGCATAAATTATCGGTGGACCGTGAAGGTATGATACATTGTTGCCACAAACAATTACTTATATCCTAACCTAAAAATGTATAAATAACTAAATTTGTGGCTGTAAAGTGGCCGTGTTAACTTATTCTCTAAATAATAATACAGAAAATGTTAAATAATAATAATAATAAATTAAATTATATTTAAATTCTAGGCTGTAAACACTAACAATCGTATGTCAAAAAATTAATAAATATAAAGATTAACAACGTTGCCTGCTTTTTAAATAACAATATAAGTACATAAAACGAGTTTAGTGGAAATTCTAATAAACCTACACAATACGTAACTAAACATTCAAAAAACTATTTATTAATTGTATTATTTACTTAAACTTTTAAATTTAGGGCCAAAACGTCCCGGCTAGAATAAATACATATCGGACCGGTCTTATCCAAATATTATTACTTATTCAATGTATCCGATAAACCAACTTAAACTAACTTTTTCAAGATAAATATTTTGCAAAGTTTTACCAGTGTAAACGCGTTGAGCTAACATTAGCCTGTAGATTTAGTAGGAAACTTATTTTTATGACTCTGACACTGAGGGACCCGGGTTTGTATTGACCGTCACAAAACATAAGGGTCTTTTGGAATATAAAAGAAAATGTATAATCAAGACTGTAAAACTTCCTTAAGCCTGGTTTAGACAAACCGGCACTGGCCCTGCGTGTTTCTTAGACAAGCCCACTCATTCCGATGTTTTCTTGTGATGTGGACACGTTCAGCACATTAAAAACATACTGTTGCAAAATAAATGTTTGAATAACATCACTGCTTCAGTATTAGAAAAGTGGGGTAATATATTGGACGAAGAAATTGTGGGTAAAGAGAAGTGTCTTTAAACAAGGAAATTTCTTACATTTCTTAAAAGTACACTCTTTACAACCTATGAAGATATTGCATCGTTCGAGCGAGAGATAACATCATCATCACAGCCCATAGAACAAAGAGACCTAGAACCTGTTGGAGATGGGCATTCCAGAAAATTCTGGAGAATTAGCCCTACAGTTGACGGGTTGGCGAGGTTCTGATGATGTGAATAATTTGTATTAACGTTTCCACAAGTTGATATTAGTGGAACCGCGACCGCTTGGTGTTGAAAATAAATCTACGCTCTGGTGCATTAATATGTCCGGGTATAAAATGTAGAACTGCATTTGCATGCAGGCAGTATGAGTCTGTAAGTTCAAGGTTATACAACGAAGTCAATAAAATAAACTCCATATACCTATTAAATAAATACGAGGTTAAAAAGAAAATATCAAGCTGGTTACACAATCTTAGCTACGACCAGACTGAGATGCTTCTGTACGTTATGGAATAGTATTATAGTATCTTGATCTGGTCGTCTAACTATACATACCTTTACCTACTTTTTATGTTGGTATCATAACTTAGTCTAGAAGTACATAAATTATTTATACATATAATATATATTTTTATTTATTTATTTAATTTTTATTTGTAAACACTATTATTTTTAATTGTAATTTATAACCTAGAATAATAGGCTAACTTCCATAACACAAGTAGCTTGGTATGGAGTTAGAAAGTCTACTTTAATACATCCTTTGTACAACTAACAAATAGCCTTAAGTACTGTATTAACAAAGTGTATCATTATGAAACTGTTGTACTTATGCAATAAAATTATTATTATTATTAAATGACAAACGTACTTAAGAAAAGTGTATTTCTATTGGTGCTTGCCAGGGTTCGAACCGAACTTTTTAGGTTTTTTTTTTATTTCAACCGAGCCACCACCGCCCTCAGCAAGATGTATGTAAAACCCTCTTATAAAATATAATCTATCATACTGTATGTATATACGTAGACATGCACACGTTTTATTGTATAACTTAAGTACTTTATTCAAGAGAGTGGTGGTCTGACATCCTTTAAACATGCCCAAGCCAACGAAGCATTATTTTGTTGTTGCTAGATTCCGGTATGAAAAAAATGAATCTGGCTACTGTTTTGTAGTTTTTTTTTACTTTTTTTTTGGTTCGTGATTTTTATACGAAAGAGTCAAACTCACTTGTCTGAAGTGGTCCTTGAAAGTGCTTGTGGCAGGCTTTCTGGCTGGCTAGAGGGAATAAGGTCAGAGCATAGACATATTAAAAACCGGGCCTACAACGTTTTGTGCGTCCAATATTACAGCATATTCAGAATGCCGTAGTGGTACATCAGGTATTTTTGCAAATGGATTTACTTTCATAATAAGTCATATTGAGGTTAAGTTTTATTAATTTTAGTTTTATAAGTAATAAGTTTTATGTTTCTTCTTTTTTGGTGATTGCTGTGACACCTAATTGTTATATATATTAGATAAGTTATAGTTATATAATGTTATGTGTGGGATAATATGTGTTCTGCTGTGGGTACTGTATAAATTATTACAGTCTATTATATCAACAATTCTTGTATAGTGTAAATTTACAGCCTGCTAATTTTGTTTAAGTCATGTAGCATCATGGTTGTGTAGTAAACGATTTTATAGTTTTTTAGTTTAAACTGTTACTAACTATAGATTATGTCCCGATTAAATGAATTAATATAAGTGTTAACTTAAGGAGTACTTACTGAGTGATACTACTATTAACAGGGTTTGATTTTTAGAGCTTGTTGGTCAACAAAATTTTAAATAAATAATTCCCGTAGTCGACGTCCGCAACTGTATTTAAACACATTTGTTCTCGCGTAACCGTTGGTGGGTATCATGCCTTGTTATATTGACAAAAAAAGTTATACTTATTGATGTAGAGAGAATAGAATATTTAAATTTCTGAAATATAAAAAAAAATTGGAAAAATAATGCGTGGCCCATACCAAAGGGATTTTGCTTTGTTACTTTTTGATACAAGATTTTAGGGCCAACGTGTTGTCGAAAATAATTTGGTGGCAAGTCCTTCTACGTAGGTCTATGGGTCAGGATTAAATCCTTGTTACTAAAAAATGAACTCTTTTGCCTTATTATACAGTGTATAATAGTTAAACATATATTAAGTAAATAACATGTTTCGTAGGCCTCCGTATACCTACTTTAATCTGCTTAGTTTTATAGAGATTTTCGAAAGAAAATAACAAATAAAATATGATAAAAATCTCTCGTACGTAAAAAGGAAATACTTTTTTTTTTTTCGTATTTAAGGTTTTATTTAAAAGTATAAAATAAAATAAATATAAACTAAAAAATGACATCTAGAGACAAACCTTTAGTGATAGTCCCAAATAGACTGGCAACATTTCCCCTCTGTCAAGACTATTCCGTTAGCCGTTTGGACAACTCCTTGGCCAGGCGCTTGGCTAAGTGTCCCCATGGGCCCATCGTCTCGACCCCAAACCGCACAATTTCGTAACCTGTACCGAAGTTGGCGTATTTGCGCAGCTTAAGGTTCTCAGCAGAAACCGCCGCACTTGACGAGGTCGCCTGGATGTGTGATGGGGGTAATGTGTCTACACATGCCACATCCCACACCAGAGACCTGCCAAGTTTCCACGGCTTAACGGTTATGCCGTCGGGTCTCTTGCCATCCCTCCACGCAAGGTACTCCAGCTGTGACAATAGCCTTTCGAATGATGTCGTTCAGAGCAGCGTGACGAGGAATGCGGCCAGAACTTATAATCTAGATCAGCGTAAAATGGTGGAGCACTTGCCATGGTGATATTTATATAAAAATAACTCCACTTGAAACAAGACTTGCCCAAAAAATCTGGAGCTGGGGAATTGGAGCACATATGTGGAGAGGCTCATAATACATTTTGAAGTATTAGCGGTTACCCATGTTGATATCGGCGATGAGCGACGCAGCTTATGAGCTGATGGTGACCCTCTGCTGTCCTCACAAACCATATGACCTTAAAAAAAATAATAAAAAAATCATTTATTTACTTTCCAATACATATAACTTATTAAATAGCCCGCCAAACTGTAACCACAGTTTGTTGGCGGAGACAATTACTCCCGAAGCTTAATATTAAATAATAAATATTTATAGTAGGTACATAAAAAAATTGCGCGGGCGCTTAAATTTTGAAACTAAAACTCAATATGCAATAAACGAACGACTGCAGGCAGGAGGCGAGGTGAGGGCGCGCGGGGACGCGGAGCGCATACATGGCTTACAGTCAGCCACAAATCACACCTATAAACTTATAAATACTTTTTTAAAAGAATATAAAAAGGGTTTTGATAATGTGGTAAAGATCGTGGAGGAACATTTTGCGTTTAGTTTAATGTTAATTTTCTAATTCTGCATCCCATAATTTCTTATGTCGTTATCTGTAAGAGAATAAGGTATTATCAAAATTCTCTGCATTGTCCCAAAGGTTGGCTGCTAGAGAATGCCTAGCGACATTAAGCCCGCCCCTTGTACATAGTGCAATAAAGTTTTAAATAATAATAATAAGTAATTTATAAGCTTGCCTATGTACTTTATTTTATTTTGTATATTTTAACGTGCAATAACGTTTTCTTACTTTAATTAATGCACTGACATAGACTTATTCATACTAAGACGATTGTCATGCTTTAACTATCATATCGTCTTATTATACTGCATGTAATTTATTAAAGAGCAAATAATTTTATATTATAATCTAGAATAAAAATAAAGTGCTACGTATTTTTTATTTTAATGATTCAGTAATAAAATCTCAAGTTATGGTGTAGAGAAGTTTTCCTAAAAATATCACCACTCATACTAAGCCTAATCAAGTAGGTAGCGATAGGTCGGCGATCGCGCAAACGTTGACTTACGCCATTGTTTCTCTCTCTCCATTTCGTCTCTCGACTGTGAGCGAGATCAATTAACAATAACACTTACGGCTGGTTGCAGAAAGCATGATTAAAATAATCTATGATCAACATTTTAAAATATTTTAAGCGATTTGTCGCTTTGGGTTTTTAAGGCAATGACGTATTTTTAGGCGTACGTTAAACATGTTAAAAGTGATCATTATTTCTGCAACCGGCCGTATCGATAGATATTGTGATTTTTAGATGCGGCCTTATTCATCATACAGTAGTGTTTTGTGTTAAGGATAATGATTTTTATCTTTAAGGAAAAATAAATTTTTAATTATAAAAAGGGATTCTAGCATGACACTTAAAGGTTAAAAATATACATATATTTGCTCTCTTGACTATTACACACGGCCGAGAGTTTTATTATTAAATATATCCTTCCTCAATTTTTATATTAATTTCACCGTATTTTAAATATTATTTTTATGAAACTCTTTCACGAGTTAAATCCACAAGCTCGTTACTCTCAATTGATGATCTCAATATCGATTTATTAAAATAATAATTTCCTTTTGAAATGATTCAATAAATTAACGTGATTTCGGTGTTGCATTATTTATGTGGCAAAACAAACGAGGCTTCGGGTTTGCTCTGTGAATTTCCAGACCCGAGCTGGAGCAATCTGAGATCAATACCCATAGACGTATGTTTGGTTAACCCTGAAATACCACACATTCAACTTTTTAAACTTTCGCGCACATTCATAATAGTCTTTATAATTTTAACGGGTCTTAACGTGATTTACTTTAGTGACATATTTCTCCATAATATATCTCTAAGGTAAATCGCGTAAAGAACCGTTAAAATTATAAAAACTATTACCACACATTCGTCTGAGATCCTATCCTTTGACGTGAACTTGGTAATGCTGACGGCACGCAGTGGTCTAACGCTATAGATATGTCTAGGCTTGTGTAGTTCGCAAATGAACTAAACTCACAATAAATTGGATTGCCGCTTCCCAATTAACAGTGTTATATACCGTATCTTTAGCAGGTCAATTAGGATTAGACACGCAGCCAGCTTTTTCTACCGAATAAGTTGCGGATTAGCAGCTGGTAAACGTGCGCCTTACTTGTGTCAGCATACAATAATCAACTTAATCAAGTTGACATATCTGTACTGTCTTCAAGTTGATATAAGATACATATATCTGACCTCCTCAATACTTTAGATCTTAAACACTGAAGGGAATTTGTAGATGTATTGTTATTATGAATTTTTCTATTATTTTTTTTTGCTATTCCTTTTTGATTCGCTTAGTGCTTAATAATCTAGTACCACGTAAGTACCACTTAATTAGCTAATATTTAATGATATAGATAATGTTGCATATGTCTAGTGAAACAGTTTTTTTATGTTTCTATCAATGTCGAATGCAACATTAATCTCTATAGCTCGATTTATTTTGCCTCTACCCATCAAGGGGCCTATAGTTAAGTTGGCTAAATTTGAACCGGCTCCTCCGGAATAACGTTCGTTGATGTTACATGAAAAATGTTACACGTTATTTTTTATGAAATGGCCCGTCCATTGTATGTATGTCTATGTAAATACTGATTTAAATGCACGTCTTGGATACACATTCATGGATTCCAAACTTCCATTTGAAATCTAAATACAATAGGTGGTAAAGTGCTTGCTGAAAATAAAACTTCTTTTGTTGACAGTTCGGTTTCTGTTAGCACAAAATATTTTGTTTGAACTACACACATCAAAAAAGTCTAGGGATCAAGCATGTTTATGCGGATTTCTTGTGATTGAGATGTGGCTTTGTAATAAATTTATGATTTTATAAATTTATATGGATCCTTTTTGGTGCATTTCATAATTTAAAACAGGAACTGTCAATCAAATTCGAGTAAAAGATGAAAATCAGCTGTCAATATTTTCCCTATAAAAACATAAGACGCATTGAAGACATTATTAGTGCTACTGTTTCCCTACTACTGATTAAAACCAACGTTATTATGGAGCGGCGACGTCATTTAAGCAGGGAAGAAATGATCAGAGCCGTGGGAATGATAGAAGCTGGTTCCCGGCAACGTACTGTGGCTTTAGCTCTGAATACAAGTCAGAGTGTTATCAGTCGACTTTGGACACGTTACCGAACCACTGGTACCGTGGCTGAGCGCCATGGAGGACGGTATCGCTGCACCACACGGAGACAAGACCGATACATTCAAATCACAGCTCGAAGAACTCCAACAATAACCGCCATGATGTTAGCCGTGAGCCTTCATCGCTCTTCAGGGAACTTAATTAGCGACCAAACAGTCAGAAACCGCTTGCATGAAGTGAACCTTCATTCCCGAAGACCGCTACGGGTACCACCTATAGCAATGCACAATCGTAGGACTCGATATCAATGGGCTCTTGAACACAGAAATTGGACAGAAGAACAATGGCGTTTCGTGTGCTTTTCTGATGAGTCTCGTTTTGGTATGAGGCCGGATACAAGACGTATACGACACTGGAGAACCCCTGGACGCCAACAGCGATTAAAATCCTGCCAGGAAGTCCATCCTTATAGTGGTGGAACCATCATGGTATGGGCGGGTATTTCGATCGGCGGAAGAACTGAGTTGATTTGGATCAGAGGCAACCTCAACGCTCAAATTTATGCTGAGACGGTTGTATCAGACGTCATCGTTCCTCTACAAGTGCATATCGGTCCCTTATTTCAGTTAATGCATGATAATGCACGACCGCACACCGCAAGAGTTGTAAGACAGACTCTCGCCGCAGCTAACATCAATGTCCTGCCCTGGCCTGCTCAGTCGCCAGACTTGAACCCGATTGAGCATGCATGGGATATTCTTCAGAGAAGAGCTCTGCCGAATATGGAGGGTATCCAGTCGCAAGAAGACCTTTTTTTGTTGTTGCAACGAACATGGGCGGCCATTCCACAGCGTGATTTGGATGAACTCATTTTGAGTATGCCAAACCGATGTTCTTGTGTTGTTAGTGTTCGCGGTAGAAACACGGATTATTAATTGTTTAAGTTACCCAATAAAATTAAAAAAAAAACTGTTATTTCAGTCTTTTTTTTCGAACTTTAATGTTAGTGGTTCAAATGTCAAAAATCCCTTTATTAGGAAAATGGCAATTTTTTTTACTAATGCAAAGGTGACTTGGTTTATCGTTACTGTAGACAAACGAAAACATTTTATTTGATCAATCCTTAAAGAAAATTTTAATGAATATCAATCAGGAGAAAAGTTATTGCAAAAATATATGTTGATCCCTAGACACTTTTGATGTGTGTAATTGTAGGCTCGGTTGTAATAACGCTTAGTAAATGTATCATCACAACAGTATTCATTAGGTGGTACCTAGGCATCTCGCCATGACTGCCCGATCCAAGATCATTGGGTTAAGATTATGTTGGGTGCGTCAGTATAGGTTAAGTAGTTTTAGGTTTATTATTTTATAACATTATGACAATAGCTTCAACAAAGTTTTTTTTTTATCTACATCATCACAATCACATCAGGGTAAGATACACTTTGATTGGGGCCAATATTTATTATATATATTAAACCTGCCTATTGTCGGTCGCAAGCCCGAGATACCACACACGGCAAAATTAATATATATATATATTTTATACTAGCACGACATGTGACCTTGTGCCCACCTGATGGTAAGTGGCGCGCGAGGGCCATGAATGTTAGCAACTGGAATCAGACACTCACGACTGACATCAGTCCGTAACACTATGCCGGCTTGACTGGGCATGACGGCTATTCGAGCCTGATCCCGAAACGTGTGGATACACTCTACAGGGTTTATCGGCGCCGCTCCGGCAGACTGGGCAATTTACCACCATCAGTCCGCCTACCACCTATTAAAATAGAGGTAAGTCGTTATAAATGTTTTTTAATTTTAGTTATAATTTATCTCTGTCTAAAATTAGGTATATAAAAGTGAAGATATGTCCAAAATGTCTGTAATTTTATTTCCTCAAAGTAAAAGTAATAAAATGGGATTCGCTCGCGAGAGGTAAGCACAAGAAGTCCTCTTAAGAGATGATGGTATAGCCTAGCAAACAATGTCGTTTTAATGCGACATATCTGTACTGTAGTCACGACGGAAATCGATGGTTGAAATTAAGTCTAGTCGTTTGGTTTTAACGATAGCCATCTTTTAATAGCAGAAGGGACTAACGGCTGAAAGTTAGACTGAATAGCCTAAAGCTGGTGATAGACGATCCGATGTGTCCGGTCACCACCGACGACGCATAATCAAATCAAATAAGGAGTGGTTTACGCCATCCTTCTGGCCCTTAAAAGCATCTGCATCAATTGCGCTGATTCTTAACTGCCATCTAGACCAAGAGGCAGTGTGCAGAGTCAACAGAGTCACGCTACAGTGGATAAAGGGTCATAGCGATTCACCGGGTAATGATGCGGCCGATGAACTGGCCAAAAGGGGGTCTTCAACACCAACAGAGTCAGTACCATTCCAGTTTGTACGAAGCAAAGAGCAAGAGAAGAACAGGTCACGTAAAACGGTCTCAAAAATACCCAGCCCCTACTACAAGTACTACTAGCGAGGTGTCAGCAAAAGTCAGACTAATCTAATAATAACAAGTAAATCCCTATTTTAATACAAAAAAAAACAAAGCTAGCCAAGGAGTTGTTAAAGTGGCTGACGGAAAGGTCTGGAGACAGGACAGCACGCAATTTTTTCAGCCACCGTATTAGCCTCGCTATACAGAGGGGAAATGTTGCTAGTCTCCTTGGGACTATCTCGTATGGGACGTCTCTAAAGGACATTTTTTATTTATAGTTTAGTTTTATTATTATTTTTATTTTGGTACAATGATTTCTAAAATAAAATATTAATAAACTAAAAACTTACATTTTAAAACATGAATGACTATTAATAAAAATAAACCTAATTAATAAATAAAAATACAACTAAAAACTAAAATAAAGAAAAATCTTTTTTAGAACCGAGCCCCAACCGCTTAAATATCAGCTAATATATAAATAAATAAAATAAAATGTCAGACGAGCGCCAAACGTTCAATAATATCATCAATAATAACATCACGGCAATAATGATCGCGCTGTCTACGAAATCGGTACGTCTGTTTCTAGCTTTAGTCTGAAAAGCCTAATCCCAGCCCAAGGGCCAGACGGCTCGCTAATCGATTTCATATCATTAAATATAATTTAGGTTTGTAGTCGTTAAAGTGTCGTGTGCGTTAGAATAGCTAATTCTAATTTGATTTAATTCAACGGAATACTAAATTTGGCACGGTTGTAAAAAGGCTTTCCTTAAATCCTACAAAGGTCGGTTCAAAACCCCTCCGACATGTAGAAATAGACAGTACATTTGTCATATATTAGATGGCGCTGTGTGACCTGTCTGGAAATATTTATTTATTATTAATTATTTATTTATTTACAACACCACCGTCCCTGTGCTTCAGAGAGCACGTTAAGCCGTAGGTTCCGGTTCTATTAATACCAACTTGTGGAATCGTTAATAAATTGTAATAAATATAAATATAATAAATATTTCCAGACAGGTCACACAGCGCCATCTAATTTCCGTGGTAAGCTACGAGGTTTGTTTTACGGAAACTAGATGGTTGATAAACTACATAATATACTTTTTTTTTGTAAATATATACATACTATATACACCCAGACCGAGACAAATTACACAATGTAGAACTTGCCCCCGGTGGGAATCGAACCCACGACCTCCCGAGTTTACGGCAACGTTTGTTACCACTAGACCACGGAGGCGGTCTCCAGATATATGTTTATGCAATTAAGTTGACCTTCAGTCCTCGGGCAGACTATCCAATTAGGAGCAGCCAACTTCAGCAAAGAAGCCGACAGACGCATTCAGCTAGGATGGGCGGCATTCGGGAAACTCCGGCACATCCTCTCATCGTCTATACCACAATGTTTAAAGACTAAGGTCTTTAACCAGTGCGTCCTCCCGGTAATGTCGTACGGAGCAGAGACGTGGACACTAACAGTGGGTCTGGTCCATAAATTCAAGGTCGCTCAGCGAGCCTTGGAAAGAGCTATGCTTGGTGTATCTCTGGTGGATAGAATTCGAAACGTTGATATTCGTCAGAGAACGAAAGTTACAGACATAGCTTTTAAAATTAGCAAGCTGAAGTGGCAATGGGCCGGACACATCTGCCGCAGAACCGACGATCGATGGGGCAAACGGGTTCTAGAGTGGAGACCACGTACGGGAAGACGCAGAGTGGGACGACCCCCCGCCAGATGGACAGATGACCTAAAGAAGGTCGCTGGTGGGGGTTGGATGAGGGTAGCGAAAGATCGCGTTAAGTGGCGAGCCTTAGGGGAGGCCTACATCCAGCAGTGGAGAGATACAGGCTGATGATGATGATGATGAATTAAGTTGTTTGGAATATACACAATGTAGTTTTTGTATCAATCAAGTCCTTTAGTACTAGAGCTATCATGATGATGTTTTAAACATTTTGCATACCTAAACTATATAAATGAAAGGGTTTGTTTTCTACTTAAATTGTTATCTTGTTAGAATAATTTATCTAAAAATGCATATATATGTAAATGTAAAAAATACAATTTAGCCCAAATCCCTATACAAGATACAACTGCCTCCGTGGTCTAGCGGTTAAGTCCGTGAATTTAGACTCGGAGGTACCGGTTTCGATTCCTGGTCGGGACACAAAAATATTTATTAATGTAAATAAATACATTTAAATAATATTTAATTTATTTGTGATATTTCTCGAGTTTGGTACGCTGGAGACATCGACGAGCTTGCCACTTGTCATGATTGGCCTATAGTAAAGTTGGCTAAATGTGAATCCGCTTATTTATAAGCGTGGTTTCTGACCACCCCCAAAGATAAAGATGATATCCTATACAAGATGTCTTTTGAAGATATCTTTTAATTGTTTTTTTTTTCTTTCTTTCTATCTGCATGACGGCAATTCGAACCTTATCCCGAAACGTGTGGATACACTTCACTGAATTTATCGGCACGAATGGTGGATAACTTCCCCACCCCGGCAGACTTGGCAATTTACCATCATCAGTCATTTTTACTTTCAAGCAGAACTAATATTATAAGCTTGCCATTGTAATATTTATGTAAATAAATATAACACGGCTTGCAACAAGACCTACTGGATTGTTAAAAAAAAAAATATGTCTTGGTTTTTAAATTGTGTTTCCTAACCAAATTAATAAGCATTAGTCCATTAGAACGCACACAAAAGTGTGTTACTTCAAACCACGATAACGCGCGTCGGCTTATTTTGGTAAAAAGTCCGGAGATTGTGTTTAATGTGGGCGACGAATGGGGGTGGGTGTCATTATGGAAATCAGTACACGGGGCGCGAGGAGAACGTCGCCACAAACGACAGGCTCCCAGATTGAGCCACACCACCGAGCTACGACATACCTGCCCTTTTTGGATGCCCTTATTTTATAGTTCTTATATAAGTCTCTTAGACTTTATAAATCACAAATTAAGTCATGCGTGGATTACAACTGATATGATACTGGATAAGAATCAGGATTGTTTTGACAGCCAAGTAAATTCTTATTTAGTATCCTTACTATGATTAGTAATTATATAATGTTTTGTTTAATGTACATTAAAGAGAACATAGGTGACTTTCCCAAAATAAAGTTTAGAGAAAACTCGCGTTACTTATCCAAGTACCAAGGTATAGGTTAAGCAAAGTTTCAAAAAGTTTTTTGTGTCTATGTGTCAAATTATACAACAAACTATCTGAAGACACAAAAAACCTAGACTATAACATGTACAACCTTAAAATTAAGACAATTTTAATTGACAAATCATTCTATACCATAGATGATGCCTTAAAAGACGAACACATTATGTGAACACTTATTTTTCTTATTGAGCCCAGCCAGTGTATTTCCCCACTCTTATAACCTGGAGTCCTTCAAGCGAAGTGTGAAAAAGCATCTTGTTAGGCCAGCATAGTGGTAGAGACTGATGTCGGTCATAGTGACCGGCGTCAGTTGCTCCCATTCTTGGACCTCGCGTACTGCTTACCATCAGGTGGGCGCGATGTCACATGTCGAGTCCAGTATAAAAAAAAAAAAAAAAAAAAAAAAAAAAAAAAAAAAATTGATTATTTTATTATTATGACTTTTATATTATAAATTAATATTTTAGAGTTTAAGGTTCTTATTTTAAAATGACAACGCCCATCTGCAGCTGCTTTCTTTTAGTTATTCTTTATTATCATTGTTAATATTTTTGACATTTAA
Organism: Tinea semifulvella; assembly: GCA_910589645.1. Taxonomy (NCBI): domain Eukaryota; kingdom Metazoa; phylum Arthropoda; class Insecta; order Lepidoptera; family Tineidae; genus Tinea; species Tinea semifulvella. The sequence goes on along the minus strand of OU342611.1, from coordinate 2,353,166 downwards.
AGTGATTATTTATTTTGACATACACAATTTTGCAGTTTTTTTTAATTGTCATAAAACAATGACATCATATCCTCGCTAAGCCGTCTGGCCAGCGTGGCGAGTGTAGAGCAAATTCTCCAGATATATGTTTTGGAAGGCCCAACTTCAGCAGTGAAGGTCTAGGACGCTATGTTATAGGGGTTGTAATGAATCTCGACAGGCAACGGACCACTATAGGATCTGTGGCATCAGTGGGACAGTTTCTGTTGAGACATCTTAATACAGTTTCATCAGTTTGTGCTGCTATTTAGTCGCAAACGTTATTAGTGGATTTCGTTATTTTCGTTATTATAAAATTTTATTCATTTCTCAACTCTATAAGCGCTCGACCTTGACAGTGTCCGTGCAAATATCAACTTTAATAGCGAGATATATATATATAGTTAACGGATTCCATTATATACTTAACGTTTGTGCTAAAGTAACAGAATAGGGCTGCTGGTTACGCCTCTGACCCCATCTTCTTCCCCATCTCACGGGGAAGGCGACGTTACTCCGGTGGTCGTGGATGGAGTGTTTCCCCGAAGATAGTCGAAGCGGCAGCAGTCGGCTAAGATGGCTACGAACTGCCCGATGGTCTCTCACCATCCCAAAGGTTAGTTGTCAGAGAATGCAGGCATTAAACTCGCCTATGTACCTAATTTTAAGTTTTGGTGCAATAAAGAATTTAAAATAAATAAAAATGGTCTCCATCTTCAGGTTATCGTGGAGAACGCACGAACCACGTAGCTCCGACTGTCGCGCGCAAGAAGATTTTGCTGCGCTTGAATTCTAGCCGCTATGGAAGGTGCCACCAGGTGGAGCCACGCGTAGATAAGACGCGAGCGGACGAAGAAGTTATAGATGTTTAGTTTCACTCGGGGTAGTAACGACTAATGCAGCAGCGGCTTTCGCGCGGTTGATTTTGTGGCGGGCTTAATAAGGCCGCGGTCGATCACGTAACCCAAATATCTTCCCCTGAAGTACAAGAGATTTTTCCAAGCCGCTAGGGTTTAACAAAGGTCTCTGGTGAATGTGCAATGAGAGCGGCTAAAGATTGCATACATAGGCAAGTCTTGAGGATCGCCTTTTTCTAGCAGTAATGAGACACATGATATAATGATGATGCTATGTTTCACATTGTAAAATGTATTTCAATAAACACAAATTTATTATAATAATCCGTAATCGCGTGGCGAGTGTAGGCCAAATTCTCTAGATATATGTTCTGGAAGGCCCATCTCCAGCAGTGGAGGTCTAGAACGCTGTTTTCAAGGGGCTGTAATGATTGATTGATGATGAATTATAACAATAAATAAATAACTGCCTCCGTGGTTTAGCGGTTAATTTCGTGGATTAAGACTCGGAGGTACCGGGTGCGATTCCTGGTTGGAACACAAAAATATTTATTAATAAATACATTTAATAATTATTTAATTAATTTGTGATATTTCTCGAGTTTGGTACGCTGAAGACATCGACAAGCTTGCCACTTCTTATGATTGGCCTATAGTAAAGTTGGCTAAATGTGAATCCGCTTATTTATAAGCGTAGTGTCTGACCACCCCAAAAGGGAAACGGTCGTGATGATCCTTTAGTTTACTTTTAATAATAATAAATTATTTATTGTACAGAACCAAAAATAGTGTGGGTGCATAGGCGAGCTTTTTGTTTTATAAGCGGCTGCAGAAATACATGGTGATCAAGAATAATGAGAATAATTAAATATAAATACATACATACATACATATCTTCACGCCAGATCCCTTGCGGGGTAGGCAGAGACAATTGAGCGCCATTTGACACGATCACAACATACCTCTTTCGCTTCGTCGACATTTATTAACCTCTTCATACATGCCCTTTGGTTACGAAGACTTTTTAATGCACCTTCAGTCAGTGTTTTATTTATTTGATCGTGATATGTGAGTCTCGGTCTGCCAGGGCCTCTTTCACCCACAACTTTCGCATTATATATCTGGTTCGTCAATCTTTCATCGCTCATCCTTTCACAATAAAAGCAAATATACATATTCTACGTATTAAATAAGTATATATATATACCTACGTAAATAATAAATATATATTTAAGTACATAGTAAAATGTTATGGTATGCAATTCTGTTTATGGTGTAAAAAAAGTCTTTCTATATTTTGAGAGTTGAAGCTTGTCTGGTAGTGTACTAAAGGTAGTGTTCTACTGGCGAGCTGCAGATACTGAAAAGCCATCTCAATATCTGCTGGAAGAGACAAATAGCTACAGAAGAAAACTTTTACAGATCAATTCGAAATTTATTTCACTCCGATTTTCATACTTAAACAAGTAGCAAAAACGCCTACATAGTGATTCTGTGATCTCGTGTGAAATCTTGAATTATGCCGGGTTTGGAAGGCTTGCGGGGCCGTTTCAGTCCCAGGATTCCCGCCATAATACTAATGTAGGTTTTCTTGCCGAATCCAATCGCGGTGGAGCGTAAAATTCCCGGCTTATCTATCCTGGGTGCGACATCTCCCCCCTTTCTCCCCGAAGTGGGTGACTTCTCGTCTACGACGGAACTCCCTAATGAGCGATAAATATTTATTCTACTCTTGTCGAAATTGACTTATAAATATAGTTTTTGTGACTTTCAATTTTAACTTAGATAATAATTTTATTCTTATACAGGTTGTCCCGTAAATCAGCCAAAATCGGGTGATATCTTAAGTCATAACTGTTAACTATTTTTTTGTTCCTTATACTCGTATCATAACATTTAAATACAACATTATTCTGCCAAACTATAAAATAGTTTATTGGCAAATAGCTCTCATCACAATAATAATAAATTTCCACAGTTTAGTTTACTAAAAATCAAATTAATCGCACACTATTTTTGCACAATCTATCGATTTTGCTACTCAGTTGTTCGAGTAGTTCTTTCCTAATTTTGTCCTCTGTCCGTCTGGCCAGCGTGGCGAGTGTAGGCCAAATTCTCCAGATATATTATGTTCTGGAAGGCCCATCTCCAGCAGTGGAGTTCTAGGACGCTGTGTTCTAGGGGCTGTAATGATGATAATGATGTCACCTTGGAAAAAAAAACTTGATATAGACTATTTAGTATTCTGAGAAGTAGATAATTAAATCTTATATATTATATTAAAATAAATCTTCGCTATGGCTCGTATTTAAAAAAATAGACAAAAATAAAAGGAAAAAATCTATACCCTGTGACTGTTCTTTAACTCCTGTTGCTACAAATCTTTTTTTTTTTACAACAGTATTTCTGAAAACTTCTACCTAAAATTTACAGCCATCTGCTCCCATCCAGTAGAAAACATAACTTTTAACCCAAGCAAGTTTTCAAATAAATAACCATAAAAAAGTAAAGTAAAGTATATTATTACAATAAAAACTTTTTTTTTTTTTTTTTTTTAAAACAAAATATACATAAATCTAAACTAAAAATACCTATGAAATATAAAACTATTCTACAAAATAAACTAAGGGCTTACCACCTGGGAAGTTGCGGTGGTGGCTCGGTTGTAAGAACGCTTTCCTTCCTTAAAATCCTACAAAGGTCGCCCCCCCCCCCCCCTCTGGCATGTACCAATGAGAAATACACTTTTCTTACATACATATCTAAGTCTCGCCTCCATACATAAGTGCTGATGCCAGCATGGCATTGTGTATGATGAGTCGAGCTTTGTCACTGACATTTGGACTGGCGATCAGTGAGTGAGAGTTAACACTATTTCCCCACTCTTCTTTCAACATCCCTATCATACTTCCCATCCGCAGTGACAACATTGCCCAGATATATAACTTCATTTACTTGTTCCAGTAAAATACTTACAAATTACTTATCTTAAGAGAAAAATATTTACAACACCACCGTTCCCGTGTCTCGGAGAGCACGTAAAGCCGTCGGTCTCGGTTCCACTAATACCAACTTGTGGAATCGTTAATAAATTATCATCAAAAATTGACATCAGATCCTCGCCAACCCGTCTGGCCAGCTTGGCGAGTGTAGGCAAAATTTTCGGGATATATGTGAACAACAGTGGAGGTCTATGTTACTGTGTTCTAGAAGCTGTAATGACAATAGTGGCCTATAGTAAAGTTGGCTAAATGTGAATCCGCTTATAAGCGTGGTTTCTGACCACCCCGAAAGGAAAACAGTCGTGATGATACTTTACTTTACCTGGGGGGTACCTAAAACGCTCGGCGCATCGTTATTTATTTATTTATTTTATTTAAAAATTTATTGCACATACATATATGTATATACAAAGGCGTGACATAATGTCGCTTGACATTCTCTGCCTATCAGACCTTCGGGACAACGAAAACATTTATGTGAGGTAGGTGCAATATATCAATTCAAATTAAATATATTAAAAATATAAGTCTATAGAATATTATTTATTGATTATAATAAATATTTAATAATAAAATGACATACTAATATATACATATATAAATAAGTTATACTATTTATATACTACATAAACATAAATTTAGGTACTACGTACTACATGATCACTCATGATGTAGGATAACAATAAGCAACAATCAATGAAAATTTAATGAAAATTATGAACCCAAAAAGTGTCTGTAAACTAATCTTTTAAATATAGCTCTGTTTGGAGATCTTTACCTCCGTCGGTAGGTTATTCCAAAGTCTTGCAGCCATAACTGCAAACGACTTGGACATAAAAGCGGAGTGGTGAGAGGGGATAGCAATTTTTTTTTATTTTAGGTTGTTATAGCATTTGAGGTCGCCACATCTCGATAAATTCGTCCATCTCTTTCACAGGTATCAAGAGAATAAACTCCGTTGTTTCAACCCCAAATGCCACAATTTAAGACCCTGACGAAACCATGAGTTCAGAAATTCAGCAACAAATAATATCAAAATTAGTTTTGTCCAAAAGTGAATTTAATAACCTTTTAATCGATGCTGACGTTTTCTTTTGTTTCTAAACGTAAAATAAGGTACGTTGCTAAAAACGATTTGGTAATTGAATAAATTTATAAATTTATGTGATGTTCGAGCAAGTATTGAAGCCATAACTTTTAAACTATATTCCGGGGCTTAAAGTCGGTGAACACTGCTGCTGGTTCCGACAAGCTCTCAATTTAGCTTCCTGCACCTCACTCTACGCTAAGCCGAAAGGTGCAATTACTTCAAATTGGTTAAACCACGCTATAAAATAACACAGTGAAGTATCATCACGACCGTATCTCGGAAGAATTCACATTTAACTAATTTAACTATATGCTATCATGACAAGTGGCAAGCTTGTCGATAATATCACAAATACATTTAAAAATATTATATTGGTATTTGACATCATTGCAAATGGCAGAAACTTTCAACGAAAGTAACAAATAGGTAGTAATTTGTTCAGTTTGCTAAGGCGGGGAAGTATCCAGCGTTCGTGCCGATAAACCCAATAAAGTGTACACGTTTCGAGATCAGGCTCGAATTGCCGTCATGTCCAGTCAAGCCGGCATTCATGGACCTTGCGCTCCACTTACCATCGGGTGGGCGCAAGGTCACAAGTCGTGCTAGTATATAAAAAAAGTGAATCGTACCCGGTACATCTGCGTCTAAATCAACGGACTTAACCGCTAGACCACGGGGCCAGTTTATAGTATAGTATAGTTTATAAAACTATAAGGGAAGTACAACTGATTTAAATATAGAGTAGACTATATTTCTCAAAAGATGGTCGAATAGTGGCATGAACGCTGACTGCATTTCCCCGCTAAATTGCAATATTAATTCTTTAGGCGAAGAAAGAGCCAGCCCTCTTGTCACCGGAGGAGACGAGACGACATTTTTTTTCTTAAAAACTTTTTGGCGCTTGGACTCCTTGGGCCTATAGTTTCTACAGCAAACGGCACAAGTATGTAAACTTACATAGTTGCGCCGCTTGTCGAGTGGTGTTGTAAATCTAGATGTACATAAGAAAAGTTTATTTTAGATTGGTAGATGCTGGGGGTTTGAACCAACATTTATAGGATTTTAAGTAAAGGGTTCTTTCAATCGAACCACCACCTCATTACCGGCGCATAGTACGTATCATGTAGCCCGTATCTTAATTAAATAATTTTCTGTATAAACAAGTTACGTTTGGATATATCGACGTGCAAAATCCAATTAAATTTTCGGTTTACCTCACGTGACATATATACACCTATAAATGGCTTTGTCCTGACTGATTTAACATCACCCAAACCACACTACAAGTGTAAATACATAAAATGCAATTATTCGCATTTTTCTCTTTATTACAGCCTTTAGAACACAGAGTCCTTGACCTATACTGATTGGAGATGGGCCTTCCAGAACATAATATATCTAGAGAATTTGGCCTACACTCGCCACGCTGGCCAGACGGGTTGGCGAGGAATTTTTATTGACATTTTATTAACGATCCCACAAGTCGGTATTAGTGAAACCGGGAACGACGGCTTAACGTGCTCTCTGAGGCACGGGAACGGTGGTGTTGTATGTACTTAAGAAAAGTGTATTTCTCATTGGTACATGCCGTGTGGGTTTGAACCGACCTTTGTAGGATTTAAGGAACGCGTTCTTTCAACCGAGCCACCACCGCGCCTTTGTCACTATGTACTATTTATTATATGCCTAACATATGAAACAACTAAATTGTGATGTATATTTATTTTTCAATAAAGATTTTTATAATTTTTATTTTATTTAATTTTTATAATCTTTTGGTAAAAGTTTAATAGTAAGATACACAAATACAAACAATAAATATAAGTTAAAAGCTACCTAAACAATAAAATTAAAAATAAACTAAACAAAACCTTAAATTAAATAAACTAAAAGATAAACCTAATTAATATAAAAACTAAATACAAATATCTTGATTATAATCTACATGTCATCGAATCCAGGAGAAGATGAACCCAATGTTCCGAGGACTCCAGCGACGTTACCTCGTTGGATGGCAACACTGATCCTCTGAATAAGATATTCCCTACTCAAAGGATCACCTGTTGACGCTCGGATGGCAACGCTTATGTCGCGTATTAACGATTTACCGTCCACAGATCAAGGGCCCATCGTCTCTACGGCAAACGGCACAAAACAGTAACGATTTGCCAACTCTATGTACTTATTACGTTTGCCGTTTGCAGCCAATTTAATTTTTTTATATATGTATATAAATTATTGCGTAATGACGACTTATCCTGTTTATGAAGTAAGTATTTGTAAATCTTGTCCTTAAATATTTTTGACATCACTTAATTCTATATTAAGATCTAAATTAATCCATTTTTCTTAGTGCAGACTCATTGCAAAACCAGGGCACAAAACGCTACTACTGTATAAACCTTTTTGCAGGCTTTAATCGATATGTTAGCTTGGGTGATAGGGTGGGTTTAGCCTCGTCCTTTGAAGTCAAGCTGATTTAGATTATAAATTCGAGGGAAAATGTTAACGAGCCGTCGACGCGACGAGAATCCTGCATTTCATTTTATCATTCTGGTGGCAATTCCTAGTATTTACATATCAAAGATAAACGAATCGTGGCACTTATTTCCCTTAATCCAAAAGGTATCAAAGCTTTTATTTAAAGTTTCAAATGATAATTTTCTTTGAGGTTTATTATGCTATTCTTTTTATACATTTCGGAAATGCTTCTGAAATAAAAATTTTTGTGTTTTTGGTAAGATTTTTTGTAAGCAAAACCTACTTAAGTCAGTCTACAACAAAACTTACTTAAGTAAGTCTACAACAAAAAAAGTTTTGCTGTAAGCCTATTTTTTGTAACTGCCTCCGTGGTGTAACCGTGAAGTCCGTAGATTTAGATGCAGAGGTACCGGGTTTGATTCCTGGTCGGCAAACATTAATTAAATTCCTTTATTTGTGATATTTTTCGAGTTTGGTACGCTAGAGACATCGACAAGCTTACCTACAGTAAAGTTGGCTATTTGTGAATCAGCTTTATTAAAAAAAAAGCGTGATTTCTGACTACCACGGAAGTAAGTCTTATTTCAAGAGGTGTTATTATTGTATATATATCACTATGGCATGCTTACAATATTAGTTTTCCTGGAAAGTAAATGAATAACGAAATAGGTGGTAGGCGGACTAATGCTGGTAATGTTCCCAGTCTTCTGGGGCAGGGAAGTATCCACCATTCGTGCCGACAAACCCAGTAAAGTGTATCCACATTTAAACTTTTTAAACTTTCGCGCTTGGATTCAGCTGCATGACCCAAAGATACTTTCCACCGATCGTCACTATTACCCTAGAATAGTACGTGAAGCGATCGAAATAAAGAAACACAAAAATTTCAATCGAGAGGGGGGGTTATAAGCTATCTTCATCGTGGAATCCAGTAATCAATAGGTTTCGACTCTGGGAAAAATCGCCCGGTGTCGCCAAGGATATTGTAAGTGTCGTGTGTCGTGTGTCGTGATTTCTAAAAACTTTTAAAAGTGATAAGTGGGTAGGTTTACATCTACCGCCCAGTATGTACGAGACTACACCGCATAGCTCCAGTCGACCCGTGACCACGGCCAATGCAACTTGGCTGAAACGTCGGGAGAAATATGTATCTATGGTAAAGCCCTGTTGATCAATGAGGTCACAACAGATCTCAGGTGGCATTCCAGATTTGTCCTTCAGCCGTATGGACAACTCCTTGGCCAGGCGCTTGGCTGAGGGTCCCCATGATCCCACATCGTCTCGATGCCATGTTTGCGCAGCTTGAGGTTTTCAGCAGTAACCGTCGCACATTCAGCGCTAGATTTTTTATATATTGGAGACGACATGTGACACTGCAAAAGATATACAAGTAAATAAAAAGAAAAAGCAATTTTAGGTAAATAATTCTGGGTAAAGCAGGCGCCTCGAAACACGTCGGTAACACTCTGTCGGCGTTGCTTTGATCTTTCACTTTCACAAAAGCCAACTATTCGCACAATAAAGCCGCCGTTTGCGAAACAAAGTTATCTGGGGTGGACGGTGTTACTCGGTCAATTAGCCAAACGCACTAATTACACACAAAATTCAGCTCGACGTAAAATTAGACAATCAAGCCTCATCATTACAGCCCCTAGAACACAGCGTCCTGGACCTCCACTGCTGGAGATGGGCCTTCCAGAACATATATCTGGAGAGTTTGGCCTACACTTGCCACGCTGGCCAGACGGCTTGGCGAGGATATGATGTCAATTTTTATTGACAATTTATTAACGATTCCACAAGTTGGTATTAGTGGAACCGGGACCGACGGCTTAACGTGCTCTCCGAGGCACGGGAACGGTGGTGTTGTAAATCTATAACAAATGTACGTAAGAAAAGTGCTTTTCTCATTGGTACATGCCGGGTGGATTTGAACCGACCTTTGTAGGATATAAGGAACGCGTTCTTACAACCGAGCCACCACCGCTTGCATTCATTCAAACTGCCTCCCTGGTCTAGCGGTTAAGTCCGTGGATTTAGACTTGGAGGTACCGGGTTCGATTCCTGGTCGGGACACAAAAATATTGATTAATGTAAATAAAAATATATTTAATTAATATTTAATTTATTTGTGATATTTCTCGAGTTTGGTACGCTGGAGACATCGACGAGCTTGCCACTTGTCATGATTGGCCTATAGTAAAGTGTGAATCCGCTTATTCATAAGCGTGGTTTCTGACTACCCCGACAGGGTAACGGTCGTGATGATACTTTGTTAATTTTTGTATGTTGCGTGGTTTTCCTCAATGCTGAGGGCCGTGATCCTCTTCTCGGATCACTTCATCCCGGACGAGCTGCGCCATCCGGCTCTGCTCACCACGCCATGCAGGGCTTCGTGGTCTTGTATGCGAAGTGTGGTGCAGATCTGGTCTGACCAGCGTGTATGACCCCGTGGTTGGAGCACGGGGTCTCTTGCCTTTATCTTTTGCCGTGATTACCAGACTTTCGAGATTGTTTTTTCGGGCTATATGACCAAAATACTCAAGGACTCGTTGCAGGCAGATGGAAGAGAGCCTGGTAGTGACTTTGAGTTCGTTATTATGTTTGTTCTCCGCGCTATCCACGGAATGCGCAGTATACGCCTGAAGCGCCACATTTCGAAGGCGTCGACGCGGCTTAAGAGTCCAGGCTTCGGCAGCATACAGGAATATGGAGAAAACGAGACTGCTGAGATTTTGTTCTTGATAGTAATGTTTCGATCCCTCCATATTCCTTTCATCTGGTTCATAGCGTTCTTGGCCATGCCTATTGTTTTGCGTACTTCTGTTTCACAAGAGCCGGTGTTGGATGTACCACAATAGTACTGTTATTGGTAGTTTATGATTAACTTAACTCTATTCAATTATTACTTTAATTACCAAATAAACTTAAACAATATGCAATTTGAGGTTATCTGTCATTTTCTTATAACTAAAACTTATCAATAACAGTTCCATATAAAATATAATAACCAAATAATGTAGACAACACCAAATTTTTCGATCTGAAAATACAAATACAAAAAATACAAAATATTTTATTGTTCATAAAAGTACAATTAACAAATTGATTTACACACTGACTCCTAAACTAAGTCTAACTAAGTTAGACCTGTCATTTAGGATCCCAGTTACTTCCATTGGTTATACAAAAAAGATACAATACGTAGTGAAAACTGTTAACAATAAAAATATTTACAATATATAGAGGTATATATAAAGGTATTTTAATTAAAGCAACAGGTGTGTTATATAATAAATCCTCCTCCTTGCGTCGTTTTCCTCAATGCTGAGGGTCGTGACCCCTCCTCGGATCACTTTGTCCCGGACTATGCTGCACCATCCGGGTCTGCTCACGGCGGCGTGCAGGGCCTCGTGGACTTGGGTGTGAAGTGTGGTGCGGATCTGGTCTGACCAGCGTGTCGGGCTCCGGCCACGGGGTCTCTTGCCTTCAATTTTCCCCGTGATTACTAGCCTTTCCAGATTGCCAGAGCTTTTACGGGCTATATGACCAAAATACTCAAGGACTCGTTGCAGGCAGATGGAAGAGAGCCTGGTAGTGACTTTGAGCTCCTTGAGTATTGATAAGTTTGTTCTGCGCGCTGTCCACGGGATGCGCAGCATACGCCTCCAGCACCACATTTCGAAGGCGTCGACGCGGCTTCGGTCATTGGCTCTAAGAGTCCAGGTTTCGGCAGCATACAGGAATATGGAGAAAACGAGACTGCGAACAAGTCTTATTTTGGTCCTGATAGTGATGTTTCGATCCCTCCATATTCCCTTCATCTGGCTCATAGCGTTCTTTGCCATGCCTATTCTTCTGCGTACTTCCGTTTCACAGGAGCCGGTGTTGGAGATACTTGAGCCCAGGTATGTGAAGTCAGTAACATGTTCCAGATTAAGCGCCCCAGTGAGCTCAAGTTTTTTAATGCGATCCACAACCATGATCTTTGTCTTCCGTTTATTAATCTGAAGACCCACGTCGTTGCTATTATATAATAAATAAATAATATTAATTATTTAATTAAATCGTTTTAAACACATATAATATAAAGTATACAACAATTTAACAAACCATTTCTAAAATGCAGAGAAGTATAGGGCTATTAAAATATAAATAATTAAATAAATTTATGCTAAAATTAAAAATAAACTAAACAAAACCTTAAATTAAATAAACTTAAAGATAAACCTAATTAATATAAAAACTAAATACTTACAAATATCTTGATTATAATCTACATGTCATCGAATCCAGGAGAAGATGAACCCAATGTTCCGAGGACTCCGGCGACGTTGCCTCGTTGAATGGCAACACTGATCCTCTGAATAAGATATTCCCTTCTCAGAGGATCACCTGTTGACGCTCGGATGGCAATGCTTATGTAATTATTTAATATATTATATATAAATACTATAAGTGCTTGAAAATAAATAATTAACATATATAATATATATATATATATATTTATAAAATGACTAGTTGTAGAACTATTCACCTAGCAACGCTGCTGTTTGATGTAAGAGAATCTGACTTAACTTAAGTTAGCAGTCAAGGTATTTGTGGTATAATACACGATATAGCTAATACATAAGATATACAAGGTTACACAGGAAATTTGCGAAGGGTGTCCGGTCATGGCACGACGCATCTTCTCCATATATCACTTGCCATAACCCGTGGACACAGGTACTGTTCCGCTGTCATCTCCATAGCAATGAATATTCCCTAGGGTCAACATGTACGAATGTATTGTATGTATAATATAAATATGCTTCCCTTACTTGATTATGGTGACATGTTTTGTGTGGATCTCTCACAAGAGTTACTTAACAAGATGGAACGGCTACACAATGCATGCATCAGATTCATTTTTTGGCTCCGCAAATTTGATCACGTTTCCCCATTTCGCGAAAAGCTGAAGTGGTTAAATATCCGCAATAGGAGGAATAGCAGAGTGCTCTGCTTACTATACTCCATGTTATACAAGCCTGTTTTTTCTTCGCTCTTCCTTTAATACTACTTTTGCTATCCCCTCTCACCACTCCGCTTTTATGTCCAAGTCGTTTGCAGTTGTGGCTGCAAGGCTTTGGAATGACCTACCGACGGAGGTTAAAGATGCTCCAAACAGAGCTATATTTAAAATATTAGTTTACAGACACTTTTTGGGATCATAATTTTCATAAAATAATCTTTGATTTTTGCTTATTGTTATTCTACATCATGAGTTATCATATAGTACAAAGTACCTAAATTTATGTTTATGTAGTATATAAATAGTATAACTTATTTATGTAGTTTATATATGTATGTGTGTATGTATTCGTATGTAATTTTATTAATAAATATTATAATCAATAAATATTATTCTATAGACTTATATTTTTTATATATTTAATTTTAATTGATATATTGCACCTACCTCACATAAATGTTTACGTTGTCCCGAAGGTCTGACAGGCAGAGAATGTCAATGTGACATTATGTCACGCCGTTGTATATTTATGTGTAATAAAGTTTTAAATTAGTAAATAAATATCTATACAAGAATTAATTAAATGTTAAAATAGAAAATTTTGTCAGTATTTTCTTCAGAACGATTTTCAATGTAGGTGGGGAATAACTAAACTTTACAGCGTTCGATTAAACTGTTCCGCTAAAGTTACGATAAACTATAACTTATTTTGAAGATAAAAGGAGTGTTAGCTTGAGGCTATGCTGTAACTACTGCTTTAAAACTGTTCTATCCTAGTCGCTAGCAGCTTCTGATTTGTTCAGCAGAACCCCGGTTGGTGTAAGTACCACGAGAAATACACTTTTCTTACATACATATTAGGGGCTGTAATGACCGAATGCATTTTCTGTAATTAGGCATAGGACAAAAACTTGCCAAAGAGATTAAATCAAATATAGAGCGGGCATTGGTTCTTCTTCTCTTGTCGAAGAAGAACATTATTATATTATTCTCATTTATTATTAAAGATTTATTTTTATTATTAGTCCAGCAAGCAGCGCAAGTATGTAAGTATATTATTATATATTTGTGCCGTTTGATGTAGAAACTCTGGGCCCATGGAGTCCAAGAGCAAAAAAATATTAAAAGACATAACACTGTGTCTTGTCGTCTCCTTCGGTGACAAGAGGGCTGGCTCTTTCTTCGCCCAGAGAATCAGTATTGCAATTCAGCGGGGAAATGCAGCCAGCGTTCTAGCCACCATTCCACGCTGACGGGACTTATATCCCTATCCTTAGTATTAATATTAATTTTATTTTACACGTTGTAATTTTTTTTTTTAAATAAATGTATATTAATCTTTTTTTCATTATTATACATTTATTCTCATAATATATCTATAAGGCTTGTGTTGTATTGGAAAGCTTTAGCAAACTATAAAAACGTTTTAGGGATCTCAGCTTTAGACAAGCTTAATCGTCTGACGAGAGAATCTAAATTAATTAAAAGTAGGTACTAAACTATGTCGAATAAGTTTTTGCAGTAGATCCATTTCCCTGACCTCGATGGAACTTTGATTGACTAAATTCTATTAACACGGACCAAATGTACTGTCTTCGTGGTCTAGCGGTTAAGACTATAGATTTATACGCAAAGGTCATCATCATTCATTACAGCCTCAAGAACACAGCGTCCTAGACCTCCACTGCTGGAGATGGGCCTTCCAGAACATATATCTGGAGAATTTGGCCTACACTCGCCATGCTGGCCAGACGGCTTGGCAAGGATATGATGTCAATTTTTAATGACAATTTATAAACCATTCCACAAGTTGGTATTAGTGGAACCGGGACCGACGGCTTAACGTGCTCTCCGAGGCACGGGAACGGAGGTGTTGTAAATCTATGACAACTGTACGTAAGAAAAGTGTATTTCTCATTGGTACATGCCGGGTGGGTTTGAACCGACCTTTATAGGATTTAAGGAACGCGTTCTTACAACCGAGCAACCACCGCGCCTGCAAAGGTACGCAAAGGTATCGGGTTATATTTTAAAAAACGTTGAAAAAAGTTTGTATCATCATCAGTAAAGCATCATCACGACCGTTTTCCTTCCTGGGTGGTCAGAAACCACGCTTATAAAGAAGCGGATTTACATTTAGCCAACTTTACTATATAACAATCTCGTCGATGACTCTAGCGTACCAAACTCGGGAATAATCACAATTAAATTAAATATTAATTTAATTTAATTATTAAATATTATTGTGTCCCGACCAGAAATCGAACCCGGTACCTCCGAGTCTAAATCCACGGACTTAACCGCTAGACCACGGAGGCAGTCATAATAAATTCTTTCTTCGCCGAGATGTGGCTTCTCTGAGCGTGTTCTACCGGCTATATTGTAAGTGCTTGGAAGAGCTCTATAACCTAATCCCTTCCTCTCCATTCTGCATCAGAACCACACGCACAGGTCAGAATATACACCCACATACCGTAGTCACCATCCCTTCGCGTACGTATAAATTTGGGGACTCATACATCTTTTGCAAAATAAAGATGTGGAATGGTCTTCAAGCCACTGTGTTTCCACTTTTCTATAACCTGGCATCCATCAAGCGAAGTGTGAAAAAGCATCTAGTCAAGCCGGCATAGTGTTAGGGACTGATATTAGTCATGAGTGTCTGATTCCAGTTGCTAACATTCATGGACCTTGCGCACCACTTACCATCAGGTAGGCGTAAGGTCACATGTCATGCTAGTAAATAAACAAAAAAGATAGTTTTTATTTAGCGATGTATTTGACATAAACCAAAAGTAGTCGCTATCACAGCGACATCATTACCGCAGTCCCGGATGGCTAACGGGCCTGGGTTGGGGATGGGAACATTCCCCCGTTTTCCAGGCAGGATCTCAGCGGGTGGGTACCCGCTGGTAAGTCATGCACTTTCGGTGTTCGAACCCCGGCATGTACCAATGAGAAATACACTTTTCTTACATACATCTGTCATAGATTTACAACACCACCGTTCCCCTGCCTCGGAGAGCACGTTAAGCGTCGCGCGCGTCGGTCCGGTTCCGCTAATACAAACTTGATGAATCGTAAAAAAATTGTCATTAAAAGTTGACATCACATCCTCGCCAACCCGTTGGCCAGCATGGCAAGTGTAGCCCAAATTCTTCAGATATATGTTCTGGAAGGCCCATCTCCAACAGTGGAGGTCAAGGACGCTGTGGTCTAGGGGCTGCTGTGATGATATAATGATCCGTTAATTATTTCTGTCAACGTACCCTCGCTATATAGAGAGGAAATGTTACCAGCTTAGACTATCTCTGATTTTTATTGGAAGACAGTACGGTACGAATAAAATAAATAAAAAATCATAAAAATAATAATTATGGTTATATTTTAAATTAGGTTTAGTTTTGTAACCTATTAAAATTAATTAATTGAAACATTTCTCGGGTTTGATTCGTTAGAGACATCGCATCGTGAAGCTATCTTATAGTTGGTTATGTTAACCGGTCCTTAATAAAAGGGTGGTCTGACCATCCCCAAAGATGACGGTCGTGATAATACTATTACAGCTAAAATAGTGAGTTAAATCTAATGTGTTAGGTTTATATTGTCATAAAATTACAGTTAACTACGCTATGAAATTATATTGCCGCATTGATGACTTGATAGAGGCAAAATGAAAAAAGCCCCGATAATTACCTTTTAAATTGTATTAATTTGCTTTGTGCTAGAGATAACGCAATTTAGGCTAAGTGGCTTCCGGTTTCTGATAGTAGAAATATAATAACGAAAGAACTAAGAGACAATTGGCTCAACTAAGTGACAAGTAAACTACCAATTACTTAATAGAAAGAAGCGGATTCAAATTTTTGTGGATATTCAATAATGCGCCACAATGTGAGTAATTATGGAAAACGATAAATTGGACACAATATGGGGCACAAGTTGACGGTTATTTTTTGTGGCTTTCCGGCGCTGTGAGTTCTCATATTTTACTTGACGTGATTGGGCGATAATGCCGCGAGTGACTCCAACAAAAGCATCAAATTCTGCAACAACTGTAATTTGATAATAACCTCATTAACTCATAAAAAATATAAAAAATACGACAGATATGGCTGTATGAGCTAGATCCCTTTGCCTTCCCTATCATCTTATTCAACATCCATCGGGAGAAGAGAAACAAAAAAAGGGCAACATGACATGGTCGCTTGATAGCCTACTTCGATAACTTGTGAAAAAGTATGAAACTGAGAATAAAGTAAATAAGGAGGTAATTACTGTAATAACGCCTTTTATTTACATCGTTATATAAAACAATGTGTGTAATTTATGTATTGATAGATGCAGAGTTCTCTCGGCGCGGCGCACGGCTGGCGGTTCGAGAATGGCTTGAAATATTACTTACATTACGTGCCCCTATTTCCGCCTAAAGAAGACAAATACTCACAATCAAACTGATCTCAACAACCTGGCACCCGATTGTCTTCCTCTAACTGTTTTATCCCAACTTCCTCGAGCAGATAATGGATAGTATTTTACAACTTACCTTCAAATTATAAGATAAGAATTTTAAATTAAAAATTATTGCATATTATTGTCTATTTTTTTTTAATTTTAGAGGCTGTGATGATACTGGAAGTAGCGGACGACCGGATAAATAAAAAAAAAATCGGAGACTTTCGCGCCATTTTGCGCGGAGATGTCAAGTGCAAGTTATTGTTTTGTAAATTAATTTATTGTGGATATTATTGGTCAAAAGTGGTGTTGTTTTGTTTAAAAATGTGCTACAATGTGAATAATTATAGAAAACCATAAATTGGACTTTAAATATGGGGCACAAGTTGCAGTTTATTTTTTGCGGTTTTTCCGCGCTGTGGACTCCCATATTTTACCCGACGTGTTTGGGCTATAATGCCGCGAGTGACTCCAAAAAAAGCATCAAATTCTGCAGCATCTGGAGTTTGATGATGACCTCATTAACTCGTAGTACAGAAAGATATATTACGTCAGACTTAGCTGTATGGGCTAGACCCTTTGCCTTCCCTATCACCTCATTCATCATCCGTCCGCAGAAGAGAACAAAAAAAATATATAAAAAATCGAGCCAGAATGGTCTTTGCGAGTCCAGTATAACAATGCATTCAGGGGCTTCCACGCTTCTGCAGCGCATCGGGCATGTTTGCTGGTGCTCATACCCTACGGAAGATAATTATTGCGATGCTCTTCAGGTTGCGCTCCAGTACCAACAGCATTCTGAATGTTATTGCTGAGAAGGTTGACTCTTGCTATGTGCAACTGTCGCACACAGTCAAATCCCTATTGGTAAAATTGTTGCAGGTATCCATGGCTGTTGGCACTGCTGTCTGGCAATTATACTGATATTCGCTCGAATTGGCAAACGCTAGACATTTGCCAAGAAGATGGCCATGGTACCTTACGTAACTTCCTCTCTACCTTTTCTAACAACCTCCTTTCTATCTGCAGCATCACTCTGGAACTCCCTTCCCCTTTCCCTTCGCACTCTTCAAACTGCAGTCTCCTTCAAAATAATCTTTACTCTCACTTTCTATCCATACAAAATATTCGTAGTTGACCTCATTCCTATTCCATATTATACTACAATCATTTAACTGTATGTATTCTATGTAAGTAGTACACTTTAAGTATGTATTATGTGTAGTGTATTGTTTGTGTGTATTATGTATGTATGGAATGTATTGTTATTTATGTAGTTTACTATACCAATATTATGATAATATTTGTAAGTATACAGGCATACATACATATCTTCACGTCAGATCCCTTGCGGGGTAGGCAGAGACAATTGAGTGCCATTTGACACGATCACGACATACCTCTTTCGCTTCGTCGACATTTATTAACCTCTTCATACATGCCCTTTGGTTACGAAGACTTTTTAATGCACCTTCAGTCAGTGTTTTAATTATTTGATCGTGATATGTGAGTATGATAAAAATAATTTAAATTTTATTTATTTATTTTATTTTACTTTATTACTTGAAGTAGATAATATTTTAGTTATTTTCGTTATTTTTTTTATTTCTAAAAGGAATTGTATGTATATTATATTTTTAAAAATTGTTTCAGCTTTATAATAGGTGCAACATCTAACTTATGATTTAGTGTTAAGTACAAATAAGTGTGTGATGTTAGCACTGTTGGCTACCCTATTATAAATAAATAAATACTTGACGTGGGTTGGTTATTATTATTATTTTCACTGTAGAACTTAACTAATCACAGCATTTACAAGACTGTTAGTATCGCAGAGGAAGACAATTGCTCTAAAATAAATCTTCTTGAAGAATTTATTGCATTTAATTAATCTTTACTGCTTCACAATTTATCTACAACCGTATCCCGTTCATTGCACGGATCAAGAGGATTTTTAGCTTTTATTATGTCCAAGTAACTTTATAGTGTAAAGATAAAAAATGCAGAATGTACGACGTTTCGAAGGGGTAATTCCACAGATGTACAAAATCTTTTAAGAAAGAAAGAAAAAAGTTTATTTGTTACAATAAAAACACAAGCAGTAAAAAAATAATAATACAACAAACAAGATAGTGTGGTGACAAATAGGGAATCAGCTCAGCAATAAGCTGCAACACTCGGTCACAGCGCTGATTTTCAGCTAATCCCTCACAATGATATACCTAAATATATAAATAATATAATATACATAAAACTATGGCTATATAATTTGGCTAATCTTTTAAATAAATAAATAATGTTTACATAGTATTATAACCTTCAAGACCTTTAAAAGATTAGCCAAATTATAACAAAAAAAAAAAAAAATACACAGCATGGGTCCCTATTTATTTATTTAAAATATTTATTGCACAAAGTACAAAGGCGGACTTAATGCCCGTAGACATTCTCTGACAGCCAAACCTTAGGGACAAATTTGAACAAATATAGGTGCAATGAAAGTAACAGTAACAATAATATAATTATAAGATAATTTAAAAATATTATATAACTACTTATATACCTTTATATATATTTTTAATATCAATATACAATAATAAATGCAAATATTTACACAATGTTATACGTAAACATACATATCTAAAACGTATTACCGTGGTTCGGAGCTATTTATAAAATGTGAATATGAACTGCCTCCGTGGTTTAGTGGTTAAGTAATCCACGGAGGATTTAGACTCGGAGGTACCGGGTTCGATTGCTGGTCGCGACACAAACATTATTAATGTAAATAAATACATTTAATTAATATTAAATTTGTGATATTTCTCGAGTTTGGTACGCTGGAGATATCGACGAGCTTGACACTAGTCATGATTGGCCTATAGTAAAGTTGGCTAAATGTGAATCCGCTTATTTATAGGCGTGGTTTCTGACCACCCCGAAAGGGAAACGGTCGTGATGATACTTTACTGAATATTCTAGTTTTTTGAAATACGACCTGGTGTTAGCTTGCCTTATGTTGGTCGGGAGATTATTCCATAGGGTTGCTGCAGCGACTACCCTATGCTATATCCCCAAGTATATACAATACATTGCCAGAATCTATTGAACAAGAAGCTAACCATAATACTTTTGTAAATAATCTAAAGGATATATTACTAGAAAAATATTACTATGCATTAAATTCTCAAAAATTGTAGTAATAGTAGTAATAGTAGTAATAATAACAGAAGAGAAAATTAGGTAAAAGAAAAAAAAACGTGTTTAAAAGACGAAAAGAAAATGAGTTGCTTGGTATGACAAATAAAAAGTGGATTGTTTTTCGATATAAGTCGCTGTGTAGGACTATCATAACCTGCTATAAAATGTCTTTGTATAGTTCAAAATAAGAATGCTATGCTCGACTTGCTGTTCAGAAATAACATCTAAATTCTATTTAGTAAGCCTTTGTAGTCGCCAGTCTGAGGAAATAACAAAGTTTGGAAGGGGAAAACAAAAGATATTATTGTATGAAACTATTGAACTTATTCACTGTGAACGATGTGAATGGAATCTATGATGTTATAATATTTTAGAATTGTTCAAGATATCGGCACAAGTTATGAGTTCTTTTCTCTTTTTATACGCAATATAAGGGTGTTAAAAGTGTTGAAGTACGGTCAAAATAACCTGTAGCAACTTGTAGAAACACTGCGGACGTGTTTTCACTGCGGATGGGAAGTATAATAGGGATGTTGAAAGAAGAGTGAACGCGGGTAAGAGTGTTAATGGGGCCCTGGGGTCACTGATCGCCAATCGAAATGTTAGTGATAAAGCTCGATTCGCCATACACAATGCCATGCTAGTACCAACATTTATGTATGGAAGCGAGACGTGGATATGTCAGATATGTACTCTCATGAGTATGAGAGTAGAGTTAATGCAGTAGAAATGAGGTCTTTGCGTCGGATATGCGGCGTAACTTTGATGGACCGTATACGTAATAACGAAATACGCAAAAGGGTAGGTATAAAAGAAAGCATAGGTACAAAAATAAGGAAAGGCATGCTCCGATGGGTCGGGCATGTTGAAATGATGAGCGAAGAGAGATTGACGAACCAGATATATAATGCGAAAGTTGTGCGTAAAAGAGGCCCTGGCAGACCAAGACTTGCCTATTGACGTTGTATAAGACGTTGATGAATTTCGAAGAAGCGAAAGAGGTATGTCGTGATCGTGACAAGTAGCGCTCAATTGTCTCTGCCTTGCGGGTGCAAGGGATTTGGCGTGAAGATATGTATGTAGAACAATCAATTGTAAAAAAAAAAATTTGACCCTGTGTTGACTTGTTGCTTTAAGCGCTTTTTTCGCTGAAAATCGTTCGACTTGGCGTTGTTCTGTGGTTTTCATACAATTTAAGCAAAAGTCGGTGAAAAAAGCTTTGCTTTCAAACAATTCCACCATACATTATTTTGTTATATCTCCCAGACGGCTTATTTTTTTCCGACACCTCCAACGAATATCGCTAACAAATTATACACTTATACACATACCTTCCGCAAAAACCACTCTATCCATTGGTGAAAACAGCAACGAAATTGGTGTAGTAGTTTTTGAGTTTATCGCGAACAGACAGACAGACGCGGCGGAGGACTTTGTTTTATAAGATGTAAGTCAAAGTCAAAATATCTTTATTCACGTAAACCTATTACAGGCATTTGTGACACGTTATAATTTAAATTATTTTGAATTATTCTACTTCTGTTAGTGGAAGACTAAGCAGCGAAGTGGTCCAAAGAGTAAGCTGTTACCAGAAGACTAGCAGTTAAGCAAATTCCAGTGACCTGTTAATGTTTAATCTGACTGAGAAAGGAATCTGCAAGGAAAAATCAGCTATAGCAGATTTACAAATGAAACAAATACATAATTACTGGAGAACAATAAATAAAATGTAATGATGATGGTGATTCATTGTACCTTCCTTCAAATAAATACATTGTATGTATAGTAGATGCAAATGATCAACTGAATTGCCAAGCTGCTTGACAATGAGATAAAATAGGGGCTGATGTTTATCTCATAAACAAATAAATATATAACTTTGCATCAAATTCCTGACCAGAATTCAAACCCGTATAACCCTGTCTAAATATACAGTGGCAGTTAATTAGTCACGCTTTAAAAGGAGTGGAATATCACATTCATCAAAGTGTAAACGGAAGTGTCAAGTTCATGAATGAATGGTGCATGTGATATATTGTTCACGCCGACTTCTGTCTCCATCGCGCTCAATTACAATATTAAATTGTTCAATTTAGGAGCTAGGTCCATTTGTAAATATCCTCTTTGACGAATCCACACCTATCAAGTTTCGTATGCTTAATAATGGAGTACATATTTGTTCATATCTTCTTTTAAAACACCATATACGAGTATCTTCGTAGGATTATCCAGTATCATCAAGACGCACACTAATTCATCGAGAGTTCACGACTCTCAGTAATGAGAAAAAACGGCATAAGGACGAGGAGGACATATCATCACGCCAGATCACAATTGTCGAGGTTCCAGCTCTTCTGGAGCCTGCTGGAGTTATCCGAGATGATGGCAATAAACCCGATGGTATGACGTTGGTCCCCTAGGAACGAAGACGTGCTCTGGTGTGAGACGCCACGTGCGTCGACTCTTTCGACGCGTCGCATCTCTGGGGGACAGCGCATAAAAGCGGGGGCTGCGGCGTAAGTATATTAAAGATTACATATTTGTGCCGTTTGCTGTAGAAACTCTGGGCCCATGGAGTGCAGGAGCAAAAAAATATTAAAAGACATAACATAGTGTCTTGTCGTCTCCTTCGGTGACAAGAGGGCTGGCTCTTTCTTCGCCCAAAGAATCAGTATTGCAATTCAGCGGGGAAATGCAGCCAGCGTTCTTGCCACCATTCCACGCGGACGGGACTTATATCCCTATCCTTATTATTAATATTTATTTTAAATAAATTATAAAACATCTTCTCTTTTAACCAAATTATTAATTGATTTTTAAAAACATTGTTACCTTACAGCTTACATTTATATCCGAGCCTAAGGTTACGGTCGTTTACTTAATTGGACCTAATCAATTTAGCTGCCGTATTTTAAACAGAATTTCCTATGTCCTAGTCTAAAATTAGTTAGTTTATTAGGTTCTCGGTGCGGTCGCAAAATTTCAGGAAATTGTTGTTTCGTAGTGGGACTTATCGTATCTACAGGAAACAAATTGGCTCGAGACAGGACAAGTTGCACAGCCATTCGAAGCCCACAACAAACCGGGATCAGGCGACGTATAGTCACAATGAATTTCGGCTCTGTTCATAGTTTATATTACAAACAGTTGTCGAATTTTGATTATTAAGTATAATGCTTTTATGTAAAGTATTAATACGACGCGGACGGTTTGAATTGAAATAAGCCAGAGTTTTTAAAAAGCAAATATTGCGATGGTCGACCTCTCGCTACCTACGTGATTAGGTTCAGTATGAGTGGCGATATTTTTAGGAAAACTTCTTTGCACCGTTACTTAAGATTTTATTATTGAATAATTTAAATAAAAAATATGTCGTTCTTTATTTTTATTCTTAATTATAATATATATATTTTTGCACTTAAAAAAATCCACGCAGTATAAAAAAACAATTATTTTTTTCTTCATTTATTACGTCTCTTTTTCGTCGTCATTGTCTGTGTTCTAAATTCAAAGTCATAAAATAATGTCGTCCAATGTTGTCAGTTAGAAATTAGGTCAACGTCTGTCCAAAATTTTGTAAAAGCAGCAACACCATCTGTTTAATAAAAGTAATTTAACACAGGTGTACTCTGTCTGTGTATTCCTCGTCACGCTGCTCTGAACGACATCATTAGAAGGGCTTTTGTCACTGCTGAAGTACCAGCGATCCTGGAGCCCTCTGGAATTGCGCGGGGCGATGGCAAGAGACCCGACGGCTATTACCATTGGGCCGTGAAAACTTGACAGGTCCTTGGTGTGGGATGCGACATGTGTAGACACATTAGCCACATCACACATCCAGGCGGCCTCGTCAAGCGCGGGAAGTGCGGCGGTTTCTGCTGAGAACCTCAAGCTGCGCAAATACGCCAACCTCAGTACAGGTTACGACTTTAAGTTTTGCCGTTTGACCCAAGGAGTTGTCCAAATAGCTAACGGAGAAGTCTGGGAACAGGAAAGCTGGTATTTATTTCTGTCAACGTATTAACCTCGCTATACAGAGGGTTGTTGCTATGTTGCCAGTCTTCTTGGGACTATCCCTGAAGGGTCGTCTCTAGAGGACATTTTTTACCTATAGTTAATTAATTAATAAATAAAGCTTTATTGCACAAAAACTAAAATAACTTAAAATTAATGTGCACAGGCGAGCTTTATGCCGTGAGGCATTATCCACCAGCTAACCTTTGGGAGTTTTGAAAACATGTGACAGGCAGAGTGCCAAGTAAATATTAAATAAACAATACATACTAATACTACATATACAATACATGTTATACATATAATAATACATATCTATAATACAATACATATAATTAAATATATACAGGATTCATGAAATAAATAAATAAAATAAAACACATACTAAAGATAATTCTTTATTAGGTTTAGTTTATATTTAATGTTTACTCTTTATATAGTTTTTAATTATATTAATAAATAAAGTTTATTTTTACACAGGTGTACCTAAATCCATATTGATAATAACACGAATATTATTGCTTTCAATAACGCTGAATTGCCAAACCTGTATGAGAGTTAACACCAACTTAACATCCTCATAACGTCGAATATGAAAATATGACCTCCATATTGGATTGTTAATATCATTTTTATGCTTGGCCATATTTCCAAATACAGCGGAAGGGCGTTTATCTTAAGATTGCTCGCTGGCAGAAACATAAATCTTATTGACATTTGTATATATTTTGGCTCCCAGTTGGACAGGGCTAGCTACGGATGTATACACAAGGGTTTCATATCACGGCCTCATACGAATATTTCATAAACTGATGTGAATCCTGCTTTATGCCGTTCTTATGGCATCGTCCGAAGAACAATTGCAATCACTAGTCACAGAAATGAATGTAGGATGTGCAGACAAGGGTCATACGAAATATACAAGTCAAGTAGCAAATAAGTGAATAAAATTAGATGAAAAAAATTGGAAACACATGATAATAAAAACAAAATAAATACCCACACTAAAATAAACAAAAATCAAAGTCGATCAGATGCTCAACATATAGTAGATGTAGCACTAAACAGGAAATTAACAAATCACTATCACTACAACTTATAAAACAAAGTACTCCGCCGCGTCTGTTCGCGATAAACTTATAAAATACTACACCAATTTTCTCGCTATTTTCACCAATGTATAGAGTGGTTCTCAAGGAAGGTATTTATTGTATTCCACTGAAAATCAAATACTTCTTGGTACAAACAATAAATATAAGTTAAAAGCTACCTAAACAATAAAATTAAAAATAAACTAAACAAAACCTTAAATTAAATAAACTAAAAGATAAACCTAATTAATATAAAAACTAAATACTTACAAATATCTTGATTATAATCTACATGTCATCGAATCCAGGAGAAAATGAACCCAATGTTCCGAGGACTCTGGCGACGTTGCCTTGTTGGTCACACACTGATCATCTGAATAAGATATTCCCTACTCAAAGGATCACCTGTTGACGCTCGGATGGCAACACTGATCATCTGAATAAGATATTCCCTACTCAAAGGATCACCTGTTGACGCTCGGATGGCAACGCTTATGTCGCGTATTAATGATTTAGCGTCCTCAGACCAAGGGCCCATCGTCTCTACGGCAAACGGCACAAAACAGTAACGATTTGCCAACTCTATGTACTTATTACGTTTGCCGTTTGCAGCCAATTTATTGTATTAGTATTATATATATTTTAAATTGTATCATAATCATCATCAGCCTGTGTCTCTCCACTGCTGGATATAGGCCTCCCCCAAGGCTCGCCACTTCACACGATCTCCTGCCACCCTCATCCAACCCCCACGACCTTCCTTAGGTCATCCGTCCATCTAGCGGGGTCGACCCACTCTGCGTCTTCCCGTACGTGGTCTCCACTTTAGAACCCGTCTACTCCATCGTTCATCGGTTCTACGACAGACATGTACAGCCCATTGGCACTTCAGCTTACTAATTTTGAAGGCTATATCAGTAACTTTGGTTCTGCGACGGATTTCCTCTTTTCTGTCTTTATCCATAGAAATACCGAGTATAGCTCTCTCCATAGCCCTCTAAGCGACCTTGAATTGGTGGACTAGACCCACTATGTCACTGTCCACGTTTCTGCTCCGTACGTAAATTGTATACATTAACGATATTTATTGGAGGTACAACAATATAATGTATAGTGGAATTGTGTATTTTATATAGGTCAGAAAAGAACGTGATGGCATATGTCTATCTCTAAATGGGCAATTATAACCGCTTTATAATTGCCCATTTATTAAAGTATTAAATGGAAGTTCGCCTTTGTACATACTTTTAGGTAAAGTGCAATAAAGTATTTAATAATAATAAAGCTATTTATACAAATACGGTATTATTACTTATCATTTTAAAAAGCTAGTTGGCTTGATCATTTCATGAAGATTATTTTTAAGCAAATTAAATGAATATCTTAGGAGATATAGCAAAATCAAATTATGCGCAACTAAATTAATTTCGTGTCGCCGTTTACACGGGCAAAGCCGGGTAAAACAGCTAGTAATAACATAAAATAAAAATACATATTTAAATTATATTTTATTAAGATATGAATAGTAAAGTAAAGTAAAGTATCATCACGACCGTTTCCCTTTCGGGGTGGTCAGAAACCACGCTTATAAATGAGCGGATTCACATTTAGCCAACTTTACTATAGGCCAATCACGACAAATGGCAAGCTCGTCAATGTCTCCAGCGTACCAAACTCGAGAAATATCACAAAAAATATATATTAATTAACTGTATTTATTTACATTAATAAATATTTTTGTTTCCCGACTAGGAACCCGGTACCTCCGAGTCTAAATTCACAGAGTTAACCGCTAGACCACGTAGGCAGTTTATCATATGAATATAAGGCCAAATATTGTGCGAATAAAAAAAATTTGTATTTTTTTTTATTGACTTACTCGAAATTCATCCAGAAACAATTTCGTTGAAAGCAACGGGTGCACATTACAGTACAGAGACAACAAGTAAAAAGACCCAAACAAATAGGTATACCGCTTTAAAGAAAAGTCGGAAAAATAAAACAGAGTGAAAGGCTAAAAATTCGGAAGAAAGGGGCGGAAAGTTAGAGGGGTAAGTTGTTCCAGCGGTCATAGCTCCCAGCGAAAATGGGATGCCACTATGTGTTAAAGTGAGAAACAACTTTCGGGTGTCACGCCAACTTTGTTGTCCAAAATGGTTAGGGGAGGTCTCGGTTAGATCCATGTATTTGTCCTAAATACACCGTTGTAAAAATACTATCTTGTATTTGTAGCCACAAGTTCATCATCATCATCATCAGCCTGTGTCTCTCCACTGCTGGATATAGGCCTCCCCCAAGGCTCGCCACTTCACACGATCTCCTGCCACCCTCATCCGACCCCCACCAGCGACCTTCCTCAGGTCATCCGTCCATCTAGCGGGGGACGACCCACTCTTTCCGTACTTTCGTCTTCCCGTACGTGGTCTCCACTCTAGAACTCGTCTACTCCATCGTTCATCGGTTCTACGACAGACATGTCCAGCCCCTTGCCACTTCAGCTTACTAATTTTGAAGGCTATATCGGTAACTTTGGTTCTCCGACGGATTTCCTCGTTTCGGACTTTATCCATCAGAGTTTCGGACGTTATCCATCAGAGCCACAAGTTAGAACAAATCAAAAGTGGGTATAATAAATATAAGATTAAAAATAATAATAATGTTTTTACGTGTATTGAGAAATTGTAGGATTTTTTGTCTATTCATAAAGTCATCATCGTCATAACAGCCTCTAGAATAACAACCTATTCTTTGACATAACCGTAATATAAATAATTGACATTTCGTTTTAAATAAAAATATGTTTTTTTTTTTTTATATTCCTAAATGACTTCTAACAAGGTACTTAAGCGTATACGAAATTCATTTAGTTATAAAGTATTTTATAGGAGTTTAGGTTCGACTACTTCAGCTCCTCCAGGAGCACTTCTCTACGAAATGTCAACATGTATGTTTTTGTAAAAATATTATTTATTATTGATTAAAAAAAAAAACTAAATAAAAAACGACGAGCGGCATTTTTCTGTCAAGGCAGGTAGTGGTGACCCAGCTGATCAACTGTAGCGATTAAAAGTGGTCAAGGATGAACGTTTTCGGCTGCAATCGACATCCTTTGCCTCACACCATTTTTTATAAAACAACTGGAAGAAGTCCTTCGCGCCGTTTAGCGTGGACATGTCAAGTTAATGCAAGTTTTTGTTTTGTAAATTAATTTACTATGGATATTATTGGTCAAAAGGGGTGTTGTTTTGTTTAATAATGTGCTACAATGTAAGTAATTATGGAAAACAATAAATTGGACTATAAATATGGGGCACAAGTTGCAGTTTATTATTTGCGGTTTTCCCAGGCTGTCAACTCCCATATTTTACCCGACGTGTTAAGTTATGGTGCCGCGAGTGACTCCAAGAAAAGAATCAAATTCTGCAGCATCTGGAATTTGATGATGACCTCATTAACTCATGATAAAGAAAGATATATTACGCCAAACTTGGCTGTAAGGGCCCTGTAGACCCTTTGCCTTCCCTATCACCTCATTCATCATCTATCGGGAAAAGGGAACAAAAAAAAATAAATAGAAAACAACTGTCAGAATTTATTGACTTTCTTTTCAATATTTCAATATCCGTAACAGCGAGAAGCCGAGCTGGTACGATGTCACTGGCAAAGTTTTGAATCAAAAGATTATGGACACCCTGCATCAATGGAACATTCCATTGTTTTTGATTGAACATTGGTGCAAAGTGATTTTCAAACAATAACCACATCAGATGTATAACTAATTGTTGTGTTCGACTTTAGAATCTGAGATTTTTATACAATATAAAATATAATATATTAAAATATATATAGGTTTATAACAGCAGCCATTGCTGGACCGAACCTTTTTTTTTTTTTAAATATATATATAAATTATACCTAACAGCAATACAATAATTATAAGGTTTGTTTTTACTTACAACTAGGTATTTAATGTTAATTCGTGGCTGTATTAGTTTACAAGCTCGTGCCTTATCTGCGGACTAATTCACATTTTGATTCGGGGCTAATGGATAGGTTATACGGGGTGTATACCTAAATGTTGGTACAACAACATGTGAATGCATTTTTTAGTGTCATGCTGTTGATTATGAAGAGGGCACCTTTTATATATATTACTAAGTATTTTTTTAAAAACAAAACATACTTGAGTATAATATTATTTATTACCATACTAAAAAGTATAAATAATTAAAACTACTTAAAATTAAAAATTAAAATAAATATAAACTAAATCTAATAAAAAATAAACTATAAGTAAAAAATGTCCTCTAGAGACGACCTTTCAGTGATAGTCCCAAGAAAACTGGCAACATTTGCCCTCTGTATATCTAAGCTAATACGTTGGCAGAAATAATTGCCAGCTTTCCTATCTATAGACTTTTCCGTTAGCCGTTTGGAATACTCCATGGCCAGACGCTTGGCTGAGTGTCCCCATGGGCCCATCGTCTCAACCCCAAACGGCGCAAATTCGTAACCTGTACTGAGGTTGGCGTATTTGCGCAGTTTCAGGTTCTCAGCAGAAACCGCCGCACTTCCCGCGCTTTACGAAGTCGCCTGGATGTGTGATGGGGCTAATGTGTTTACACATGTCGCATCCCACACCAGGGACCTTCCAAGTTTCCACGGCCCAACAATCATGCCATCGGGTCTCTTGCCATCGATCCGCGCAATCTCAGAGGGTTCTAGGATCGTTCAAAGCAACTTGACGAGGAATGCGGCCAGCACTTTTAGCGCAAGAAAGCTCTTGGTGTCTGAGATGTTCCACGGGCTCTCCACACCGGCACTGGTGTGGGTGGACAGTCCGGGCTCCGGGACGAAGGAACAATAATAACAATAGTACTCATTCATTTTGAAAAAATATTTATGAAATAGAAAAATACAATAGGTATTCCTATTATAATTTTAATTATTTGTATAAATTCGTGGTCTAGAGGTTAAGTCCGTGGATTTTGACGCGGAGATACCGGGTTCGATTTCTAGTCAGAGCTCTAATTCTGGCTCTTTCGTTACGTATCGCTTCAATATAAGAAGAAAAGTCACATATCTCCATAGAAAACTCATTTCATTCGAACAAATCGAAGTCGACATGCATATCGAAAGCGCGAGAATCAAAGAGCCGAGGATATAATCACTTTTATTTGGCGCGGTGGTGGCTCGGTTGAAAGAACGCTTTCCTTAATATCCTACAAAGGTCGGTTCACCCCCCCCCCCCCCTCTGGCATGTACCAATGAGAAATACACTTTTCTTACGTACATTTGTCATAGATTTACGACACCACCGATCCCATGCCTCGGGGAGCACATAACCTTGTGGAATCGTTAATAAATTGTCATTAAAAATTTACATCAGATCCTTACCTACCCAGATATATGTTCTGTGGAGGTCGAAGACGCTATGGTCTAGGGCCTGTAATAAAAATTTAATTAAATGAATTTGTGGTATTTCTCGAGTTTGGTACGCTAAAGCCACTTGTCATAATGGGCTAAGTAAAGTTGGCTAAATGTGAATCCGCTTCTTTATAAGCGTGGTTTCTGACTACCCCGGAAGGGAAACGGTCGTGATAATACTTTACATCTACCAGGCATTTTTGTAACTAATAAAAACATTTATCTTATAATAGTAAAACTGATATTCGATAGCTTTGCGGGCTGTCAAATCCCATCGTTAAATAGTTTTCGCTAATCTGACAGATGAATTCGAAACGATTCTGACATTTTTATGACTATAGGTAGGCACTGACCAAATGTCCAAACGCAGTTTCAATTTACCTATCCGAATAGATATGCTTGTAATGATTTAGCAGATTGATGATCGATTATTGAATTTACCGTTCGCGATGTCAGTTTTAAAGAGATTATCACGCTACGTCGTCACTGGCAGCGTAACGCAGAATAAACATGGACGTAGACGTAATCAAAAACTGTGACGACGTGACATTTAAAAATTAGTATATGTTTTCACAGCAATAAATGAGGTTGCCCATTTTT
The DNA here is from genome assembly GCA_910589645.1 of Tinea semifulvella. Lineage (NCBI taxonomy): Eukaryota > Metazoa > Arthropoda > Insecta > Lepidoptera > Tineidae > Tinea > Tinea semifulvella. Next base: position 2,321,916 of record OU342611.1, on the reverse strand, counting down.
CATAGAGAAATGGGCCCAATCAAATGTTCTCATGCCATAATGATTCCTTTCTTATTTGATAGTAAATATAAAATGTGTTTTTATAATCTGTAATTAATTTAATTTATTTTGCTTAGCATAACGACAATTGACAAAAACATTTTTTACATTTATAATTCAATAGTCCCGCCGATTTAAATCAGAGAATTATTTTCAATTTGAAATCTAATGTTTTATCTATAATAAAGTACCTGATCATAATAAAGTACCTAATCGTAGCGCTCGTATTCAATACACAAATCTTAACCAATTGACTATTTAATTAAATTATATTTTAATGCTCGGGTAAAACAGATGTTTATATTAAGTTAAAAAAAACACAGAAAATAATTATGATTATTGAATTATATTTAGTTGACGCACGCTGAATAAAAAATTGGGTCTGGTTATGGATAATCTCTTTTTAACAGCGTTTTACGTTATGCTATTCGGAGGAAGCGCTGTGCCTTAATTCCCGCCCGCGTGAGGGGGCTGCCGCAGCAGAATCCTGGCCGTGTGGGCTGATAGGTGGGACTCTCCGTTCTTGGGGCACTAGATACGCCTGCATGTCAGCAAGTGACCTGGGCCCCCAAAACATTTTTTTTTTTTTTTTTACTAACACTAGATATTATGAGATTCTTTTAAAATTGTTACTTGAAATTTATTCTGAAATAAAGTTTTGTGTTATTATTATTATTTACTATAACAATTTATTTTTTTAAGGGATTCTACAATATAACGTTTGCGTTTGATACATTGACAGAATAGGCCTGCGGGCGGAATGCCCAAGCTTTTGACATTTCTGACAGACGTAATAGATCTTAGGCGATACGTTTTCGGACAATAGTGCCCTCCGCTTCACCCCGCTGCTGGTCTCAAATTCGCTGGCGTAAATTTATTTAAAGCAAAAAATACTTTGTTGGCTTTGAAATTAGTATTGAATCGCCTATCAGAGTTCATTTTATTTGCTCGCATTCCTGCATTGTTCAACAATTGTGCAACATTGTTTATTTTTATTATTACAATAAAACTAGTTTTATTACATAAAGATATAGATGTATATATTTTATGTTTTAATTTAATTATATTTACGTATTAGCTTAGCTATACAGAGGGGAAATGTTGCCAGTCTTTTTGGGACTATCACTGAAGGTTCGTCTTTTTTTTTTTTTTTTTTTTTTTTTTTTTTTTTTCCTTATATCATAACATTTAAATACAACATTATTCTGCCAAACTATAAAATAGTTTATCGGCAGATAGCTCTCATTACAATGATATACTAGCACACTTTAGTTTATAAAACATTAAATAAAATAAAACACAACTATAATAGGTTCGGTTTTTTTTTTACACAAATAATCTATCGATTTTGCTACTCAGTTGTTCGAGTAGTTCTTTCTTAATTTTGTTTTTATATGTAAATTTGGATAGTTTTTCTATTCTTATTTCTTGAGATAGACTATTTAGTATTCTGGGAAGTAGATACTCTCGCGTCCTCCTGCCGTAGTAGTTGCCACGGATGTTCCCTTCCACCAGTTCCCTATTTGTATGTCTCCTAGTAATTATATGTTGAGAAATAATTTGCTTTTTGTGTGTGTAATTATTCTGTTCTTCTAATGCTATTAATAATTTAACTTTTTCTTCAACAGGTAATGTTTTACAATACACAAATAATTTATCGTAATTTTGCCTATACTTTAGTTTTATATCTTTTCTTACCAACAATTTTAAGAACCTAATTTGCATTTGTTTAATTTGATCTAGGTATGTTGGAAAGGTACATCCGTAGCCACTAAGCCCATACGACAGTATCGATTCTGCGAGTGCATGGTACACTATAAACAACGTGGCCGTATTTACTACTCCACGCAAATGATAAAATTTGCCCAGCACGGATCTCAGTTTTGAACACACTGCGTTCACATGCATCTTGGACATTTTTTACTTATAGTTTATTTTTTATTAGGTTTAGTTTATATTTATTTTATTTTTTACTTTTAAGTAGTTTTAATTTATATTGTAGTTATTTTATACTGTTTGTTTATAAATAAATACATTTTTTATTATAGCCATACATAGTTGCGGTGGCTCGATTGTAAGAATCATCATCATCATCATCAGCCTGTGTCTCTCCACTGCTGGATATAGGCCTCCCCCAAGGCTCGCCACTTCACACGATCTTCTGCCACTCTGATCCAACCCCCACCAGCGACCTTCCTCAGGTCATCTGTCCATCTCCGATTTGACATTGACATTGACCGCCTCCGTGGTCTAGTGGTAACAAACGTTGCCGTGAACTCGGGAGGTCGTGGGTTCGATTCCCACCGGGGGCAAGTTGTACATTGTATAATTTGTCTCGGTCTGGGTGTTTATATGTATAATATGTATATACACACATCAAAAGTGTCTAGGGATCAACATATATTTTTGCAATAACTTTTCTCCTGATTGATATTCATTAAAATTTTCTTTAAGGATTGATCAAATAAAATGTTTTCGTTTGTCTACAGTAACGATAAACCAAGTCACCTTTGCATTAGTAAAAAAAATTGCCATTTTCCTAATAAAGGGATTTTTGACATTTGAACCACTAACATTAAAGTTCGAAAAAAAGACTGAAATAACAGTTTTTTTTTTAATTTTATTGGGTAACTTAAACAATTAATAATCCGTGTTTCTACCGCGAACACTAACAACACAAGAACATCGGTTTGGCATACTCAAAATGAGTTCATCCAAATCACGCTGTGGAATGGCCGCCCATGTTCGTTGCAACAACAAAAAAAGGTCTTCTTGCGACTGGATACCCTCCATATTCGGCAGAGCTCTTCTCTGAAGAATATCCCATGCATGCTCAATCGGGTTCAAGTCTGGCGACTGAGCAGGCCAGGGCAGGACATTGATGTTAGCTGCGGCAAGAGTCTGTCTTACAACTCTTGCGGTGTGCGGTCGTGCATTATCATGCATTAACTGAAATAAGGGACCGATATGCACTTGTAGAGGAACGATGACGTCTGATACAACCGTCTCAGCATAAATTTGAGCGTTGAGGTTGCCTCTGATCCAAATCAACTCAGTTCTTCCGCCGATCGAAATACCCGCCCATACCATGATGGTTCCACCACTATAAGGATGGACTTCCTGGCAGGATTTTAATCGCTGTTGGCGTCCAGGGGTTCTCCAGTGTCGTATACGTCTTGTATCCGGCCTCATACCAAAACGAGACTCATCAGAAAAGCACACGAAACGCCATTGTTCTTCTGTCCAATTTCTGTGTTCAAGAGCCCATTGATATCGAGTCCTACGATTGTGCATTGCTATAGGTGGTACCCGTAGCGGTCTTCGGGAATGAAGGTTCACTTCATGCAAGCGGTTTCTGACTGTTTGGTCGCTAATTAAGTTCCCTGAAGAGCGATGAAGGCTCACGGCTAACATCATGGCGGTTATTGTTGGAGTTCTTCGAGCTGTGATTTGAATGTATCGGTCTTGTCTCCGTGTGGTGCAGCGATACCGTCCTCCATGGCGCTCAGCCACGGTACCAGTGGTTCGGTAACGTGTCCAAAGTCGACTGATAACACTCTGACTTGTATTCAGAGCTAAAGCCACAGTACGTTGCCGGGAACCAGCTTCTATCATTCCCACGGCTCTGATCATTTCTTCCCTGCTTAAATGACGTCGCCGCTCCATAATAACGTTGGTTTTAATCAGTAGTAGGGAAACAGTAGCACTAATAATGTCTTCAATGCGTCTTATGTTTTTATAGGGAAAATATTGACAGCTGATTTTCATCTTTTACTCGAATTCGATTGACAGTTCCTGTTTTAAATTATGAAATGCACCAAAAAGGATCCATATAAATTTATAAAATCATAAATGTATTACAAAGCCACATCTCAATCACAAGAAATCCGCATAAACATGCTTGATCCCTAGACTTTTTTGATGTGTGTATTTAAAAAAATAATAATAGTATAATATGTAGTTTATCAACCATCTAGTTTCCGTAACACAAGCCTCGTAGCTTACCACGGAAATTAGATGGGCTGTGTGACCTGTCTGGAAATATTTATTTATTATTTTAACGGGGGGTCGACCCACTCTGCGTCTTCCCGTACGTGGTCTCCACTCCAGAACTTGTCTACTCCATTGTAAGAATGCTTTCCTTCAAAATCCTACAAAGGTCTCGGTTCAAATCCGAAATGTACCAATGAGAAATACACCTTTAGTAAAAAAAAAGTGAAGTAAAAGTAAAGTATCATCACGACCGTTTCCCTTTCGGGATGGTCAGAAACCACGCTTATAAATAAGCGGATCACATTTATCCAACTTTACTATAGGCCAATCATGACAAGTAGCAAGCTCGTAAATGTCTTGGAGTCGATTCTTCGTACATTTGTCATAGATTTACAGGGGAGCACGTTTCGTCGGTCCCGGTTCCACTAATTCAAATTCAAAATTCTTTATTGTATAGATTGCTTATTCTAATTACAGTTGTATATTGTACATTTTTGTTTTTGTATCCTTTGCCTATTTGTATGTATCATTTCTGTTTTTAATCTCTGAATAAATAAATGTCATGATAATGCAATCTCCCCATATTATGGGCATACAATATGCTTATGTCAATAGATATTTATTTATATACATATAGTTAACATTTAATATTGTTCTTGTCAATTTATTGGAATACAATTTTAATGTCAAAATTTGCAGCTAAAAATATTTTATTGAGTAAATACCAAACCTGTACTTATGTAATTTGTAAAAAAATATTTAAGTATGTTCTCATATAGTACTCGCGTAGGTCACAATGACCTATTATACGCAAAAGTATTCAATGCGTAGAAATCTAATGCCAAAGATAATATTATCCTAGTTGTGATAAGTGAGATTTCCTCAAGGCGGTACCTTCATCTCGAAAACGGATGAAGCTGGACGCTTTACAAGCAACATTTACATAAGAAGACCGGGGAGGAGTGCCAGCCAAAAGCCGTTATTTGTTACCATAGACGTAATATACTTTTTGGCGACGCGACGTACGACCCTTGGGCTTATTCTTTTTATTTAAAGTTATTTTTTATTCACTTTGGTTTATTGTTTTTTATATCATTCAGTTTTTGAAAATATATTTATTTTCTTTCTTAAGAACTAATTAAAAAGTAATCACTAAATTAAATATAAACTAAACCTAATAAAAAATAACTTTAAATGAAAAACATTGTCTAGAGAAAACCCTTTAAGGATAGTCCCAAGGAGACTGGCAACATTTCCTCTCTGTATAGCGAGACGAATACGTTGGCTGACATAATTGACAGTTTTCCCGTCTTGGGTATACGCTTGGATGAGTGTAACTGGCAAGATTATTAGGAATGGATTGACGTAAGAATCATAAAACTAGACCCTTTGATGACGCGTTTGGTCTCCAGTGTGGAAGGAAGAAACACATACATATATAGGCTGATAAACACATAACCCTTCTTTGCGTCACACAGTCGGGTAAGATTGACTAAGCCTTAATAGTTTTGGTCGGTCCGTCTAAATCATGTCTATGTTTGTTGGCAAATAATTTCAAATTGTATGTTTACAAAGACGAGTGTATTTGATATTGGCACTTTACTACTTAAGTTCCCAACTATGTATTTGAGAAATACAATTTCTGAACTACGGGTATTCCGAGAAGTTTATCTAAACTTAACTTGTCTTAAACAGGATCAAAATGTGCACACTTTAATTTTTTCGGCAATCATAATAGTTCGAACATTTTCTCCACCTATCGTCACAATTACCCTAGAATCAGTGGATCGTTTTTTTCTTTGCATATCACCGTACATAACCACCAGAAATGGGTAAAGTCAATAATTTATCCAAAAAAGAAACTTTGCTAAATCGTCTGGCCAGCGTGACGAGTTTAGGCTAAATTTAAAAAAAAAAATGTTTTAGGGGCGGTGATAATGATTATGTACACAAAATTAATTAACATTAATTATTATTACTTTTTAGACAGACAGTGGGATCGTCCTGGCCCGGATGTTTAATGGGCCTGGGTTGGGGATGGGGACATTTCCCCGTTCTCCCCGGCAGGATCTCAGCGAGTAATCACTCGCTGGTAATTCATGCACCTTTAGTTAGCTGGGCACCGTTACTGGTATAACAGCGCCCGTATGGCTTACGAGCCCAGGGGTTCTGAGTTTGGCTACTTCAGTTCTCCTCCAGTAGCACTTCTCTAGGAAGTGATCTCCCGTTGGGGGTCGATCGCAAGACGGAGCGATTAGCTGGAGATGCTTGAAGTGTCCGTTGTCGGGCCGATAGAACATACGTCTAGTCAGGCCAACGACAAACTCCTCAATAGTAGGCATCTCCAGATCTCGAGCTATGACGGAATTACGCACGAACCATGGCGCTCAGGAGACCACTCTGAGCGATATGTTCTGCTGACTTTGGATCTTGTTCCTATTAGTCTTGGCCAGAAGGCGGTGCCAGGCTGGCGCAGCGTAGGTAAGACGAGAACGGATGAACATCTTGTAGATCCGGACCTTCAACCTAAGCGGCAATCTGGAATTCATAACAGGATATAACATGGCTCGGGCCATCTTTGCCTTTACTTTCTGAAGAGTGCATTCACTCCTTCCTGGAGGAGATAGGTTGGCTCAACTAATGTAGCCCAGGTCACGCAAAACGGTCTCATAAGACTAATTGCGGAAAAACACCAGCTTATTGTATCCTATCTTACAACCGAGCCACCACCGCTCTGTACATCTGTCACACAATAAAGATGTGGAATGCTCTTCCAGCCTCTGTGTTTCTATTTTTCTATAACCTGGAGTCCTTCAAGCGAAGTGTGAAAAGGCATGGAGGAACCGAAACATTACAAAAGCTACTAAAATCCGGCTGGTCAGAGCTCTTTTGTTCCCCATTTTCCTGTATGCTTCAGAGACGTGGACCCTTTGAGCGCCTTGTAGTTCAGGGAAAATTCGATGGCGTGGTAGGTCTCCAATAAGATGGACTGACCAGGTTAAAGCAGCAATGGATCACCCCCTACATGAGTGCTCCAGGAAGGCTGCAGTTCGAGACGAGTGGCAACGGCTTGTTAAGCGTGCCACTGACACCTAAATGACGACCACGACCACTCTGCCAAGAGTGTAGCGACTAAGAAGAAGAATTTGCGCGCAAAGATTAAATCCTCAAACTTAGGTATATTTTCTATGTTCATATCAAGGATTTGCATTCAATTAGCGATCGGGTTTCGGGCTTTAGTTACAAATGAAAGTTGAGAAAGTTTTCTAATGAAACCTGTCAAGCCAATAACTCAATATAGGAAATAAAACGGCGGAATTGGAACGCCAGCATCTGGGTTTAATAGGAAAACTTGGCAATCGGTAAAGTATGCGCAAACATTTAATTTATAACTACTCCAATTAAGCTCGGACTTTTTAAATTAAACCGTATCAATACTTAAAAAACTCGGAAAATGCGACGGTTTTATTGTTGTAGTTCAAGAATTTGACTAAATCAATTTCAATCACTTATGACATAGATACATACATATCTTCACGCCAAATCCCTTGCGGGGTAAGCAGAGACAATTGAGCGCCACTTGTCACGATCACGACATACCTGTTTCGCTTCTTTAACATTCATCAACCTCTTCATATATGCCCTTTTGTTTCGATGGCTTTTTAATGCACCTTCAGCTATTGTTTTATTTATCTGATCGTGATATATGAGTCTTGGTCTGCCAGGGCCTCTTTTACCCACAACTTTCGCATTATATACCTGGTTCGTCAATCTCTCTTCAAACCATCGGAGCATGTCTTTCCTTATTTTTGTCCCTATGCTTTCTTTCATACCTACCTTTTTGCGTATTACAATCAGTTATGAATAGCGTAGTTTATTTTTAAACGTCTTCAAAAAAGAAGTAGGTACTTAATTCGACTATATATGTATGTTTGTTTTTTGTATGTTAGTAACGCGATTACTCCAATCACAAATTAATTTTGATGATTTTTTTTGTTTGGTAGGTCATACTTCAGTGGTCCCGTATAAAATTTATCGTAATTGATTTAGACCTTTTTGACAAAGTAATTAAATACTACATTTCCCAAAAGTACAATAGTCTGTTCGTTATGATATTCGACAGTCAACAAAAACAGAATTTGACTAAATCAAGCCTAACTTATCCAAATTTACGGCTATAACCCAAATCCATATTTGTCCATAATGACGTGCAGAACAATGAGATGTTATTGTTACATATGCCACAGATAAGCAATTATCCATTGGCCTCAATATCACAATGTCCTTGTTTCAGTATGTTTGGTGTTCCCAATACAATTTTAGAAAATTATGCCCATTTCACACTCGTACAGGGCAGTATATCAGTTTTTCCCATCATTTATCTTTTTGAGGTGGTACAAATTTATAAAGTATTATCACTTTCGGGGTGGTCAGAAACCACGCAGTTTTTTTTTTGTAAGTAAGTATAGCGGATTCACATTTAGCTAACTTCGCTATTTACCAATCATGACAAGTGGAAAAATTAAATTAAATAAATTATTGTGTATTTAAAAAAACTGGGACTTTTAAAGTCCTGCTGCATCAATAACAGGATGTTATTAAATGGGTGAAATGGCGCTACGTCGTTAAGCAGGCGAAGGCTTTTATTTCTAGCTTGCCGCTCAGGGAATGGGACCCATCACACCTATGCTGCTCCAGCCTAGAACCACCTTCTGGCCAAGACTAATAGGGACAAGATCCAAATTTATTATAATATTATTGAATTTTTATTTTATTTTTATTTATTGGTTTTATTAAAGGGTTCAGTGAAAATCAGCGCTGCAGCATCTACTGTTGCAGCCTATGCTGACCTGAACACCTATTTGTCATAGCAGCTCATTTTCTTTTCTCTTTTTACCAAGTTTATATTAATATTATTATTTTTTACTATTAATTTTTTTTTCTCTTTTGTAATTGTTATGACCAAGCTGTTTTCTGATAAATAAATGTTTTCTTTCTTTCTTTCAAATTCCTTGGTTCATGCGTAATTCGTCATGAGTCACCTGTCAAGATCTGGAGATGCCTACTATTGAGGAGTTAGTCGTCGGCCTGACTATATAATATAACTGAATATACGTATGTTCTATCGGGCCGACAACGGACACTACAATTATCTCCAGAATATCGCTCCGTCTTACGCACGGCCCTCCTATAGGAAATTACTTCCTAGAAAAATGTTCCTGAAGGAGTATTCGAACCTAGTCCTCTGGGTTTGTGATCCACACTGTTATACTAGTAAGCAATAAAAGTGTAATATAAGTAAAAAAAACCGGTGGGTGGTTGCCCGTTGAGATTGAATAACCCCAATCCGAGCCTGGACGTCTATCTGTTTTTTTTTTGGACAAAATTATAATGTTTGCATACACATGCACCAATCAATAAGTCCCACTGTGCATTACAGGATTAAATCGACCATTATTGTCGACTTACCTAACTGCACTGTCTTCAAACCCTACTGTACTGTCCTCGTGTGCAAAAGGCATAAGAACCATCATTACAATGGACAGGGTTCGTGGATTTATTTTAATTGGATGCTCTTATCTGATCCACCGAGCGGTCAGGAGCTCTGAATATTTACCAAGAAAACCATTACAAAATAAAATTTAATAATAAAATTTTACTCAAACAAAGGAATACCCTCTTTGGCTTAGCATTTCCGACATTATATTATAACGAGTTAGGAAAAATAATTCTCGGAATCTATTTATTTGAGGTGCAATGCAAAGGCTAAAAGCTAATGGATATTTTAGCATATTAAACAAAAAATAATTTACATTAATTTTAGCTAAAACTATTAACTATAATTATACATTTTAATTAGTTTAATCGTTCTGTCTGAAACCAGTTGATAATAATTTTGTTTTTTTTTTAAGTAAAGTAAGTGAACCCTCGCCAACTTGTATGGCCAGCGTGGCGAGCGTAGGTAAAATTCTCCAATGGTAGAGGACTAGGGCGCAGCGTTCTAAGGGCTGTAATGATGACGATGAAAAAAGCAAACTATCATCATATCTCAAACTATCGTCTCCCTTGCAGGGTGGTCAGAAACGAAACTTTTTAAAGAAGCGGATTCACATTCAGCCAATTCTACTATATAGTACCATCATGACAAGTGCAAGCTCGTCAATTTCACTAGCGTACCAAAATGGAGAAACATCACAAATAAATTATTCTAAAGTCTAAATCCACGGACTTAACCGCTAGACTATGTATTATTTATATAAGAATAGAAAAATTAAAACTATTCAAGGGCATATAATCAAATCTATTTTAGAGTGAATATTAAACCTAATACAAAATAAACTATAAATAAAAAATTTCCTCTAGAGTTAAGAACATAAGTTGTATAGGGTCCAAAATGCAGCTGTAAAAAACTGCCAAACAAACAAGTCTACAATAGCCGTACCAAAGATATAAATATATATATAAATTAATATCTGTGTGTATGTATTTTCCCAGTGCATTTCAAAACTACTTGACCGATCGGGATGAAACTTTGGGAATATATTGTGTGAACATCGGCGAAGGTTGCTGCATAGTACTACTGTTGTCTCGGACTTAGATGTTGTATAAAATATCAACATCAATGGGCCGAAATCCTATAGACAAAGAAATGTAGAAGAGAAGAGAGGAGCAGCCTCATAAAGTAAACAAAAGGATTTGAAAAAAAAAAAAAAAAGTACTACTGTTGTCTGATAGGTGGCGCGCATCAGCGCTGATTTTTGGGGCATACCGACCTATTCGAAGGAATATAAACTATTTTAAAGTAAACATTAAACCTAATACAAAATAAACTATAAGTAAAAATGTCCTCTAGAGACGACCCTTCAGTGATAGTCCCAAGTAGACTTGCAACATTTCCCCTATGTATATCGGTGGTGGCTCGGTTGTAAGAACGCGTTCATCATTACAGCCCCTAGAACACAGCGTCCTAGACCATCACTGTTGCAGATGGGCCTTCCAGAACATAGGTATATCTGGACAATCTGACCAGACGGGTTGACTAGGATTTGATTTTAATTTTGAATGACAATTTATTAACGATTCCACAAGTTGGTATTAGTGGTACCGAGATCGACGGCTTAACGTTCTCTCCGAGGCACGGGAACGGTGGTGTTTGTAAATCTACGACAAATGTCGTAAGAAAAGTGTGTTTCTCATTGGTACATGCCGGGGGGGTTTGAACCGACCTTGTAGGATTTAAGGAAAGCGTTCATACAACCGATACATACAGAGGGGAAGTCTTCTTGGGACTATCCCTGAAGGGTCGTCTTTAGAGGACATTTTTAACTTAAAGTTTATTTTGTATTAGGTTTAATTTTTACTTTAAAATAGTTTTAATTACATTCCTTCGAATAGGTCGGTATGCCCCAAAAATCAGCGCTGATGCGCGCCACCTATCGGACAACAGTAATACTTTTTTTTTTTTTTTTCAAATCCTTTTTTTTACTTTATGAGGCTGCTCCTCTCTTCTCTTCTACATTTCTTTGTCTATAGGATTTCGGCCCATTGATGTTGATATTTTATACAACATCTAAGTCTGAGACAACAGTAGTACTATGCAGCAACCTTCGCCGATGTTCACACAATATATTCCCAAAGTTTCATCCCGATCGGTCAAGTAATTTTGAAATGCATTGGGAACATACATACACACAGATATATATATATATATATATCTGTATATACAGGTGCCAAAAATCAACATCAAGCCAAAAACGGGTGATAGGCCAGGTGGTGACAGTTATCAGAAAAATAATTTAAAATATCTAAGTAGTTAACAAATTATTGACATTAAAAAAAAAAAAATAGAAAAATGTCAGGGATGATCTTTTAAGTACTGTGACTACAAACCTTTACTTTTTATAATTCAACCGTTTTCGGCTTGACGTTGATTTTTGGGACATCATGTATATAGATTTATATCTTTGGTACGGCTATTGTAGACTTGTTTGTTTGGCAGTTTTTTACAGCTGCTTTTTGGACCCTATACAACTTATGTTGTTTGTGCAATAGAATAATAACAAACAGACAGTGTGCTGAAAACGCCACTTAACCACAGCTGCATGCCATAAAAAGCGGACATAAAAACATTCACATTTAAAAAATAAATAACGTTGAATATGAACTTGTATAAAAAAGTTTCAGATTTTTAAAATCAAACATTGAGCTATGTTTATTGACCGAACATTTCTTTTTTTTTGCGTGAAGTACCCCTTTTAAGGTCTGGCAATACTGAATGAACGTTCTTTATAATGATCCACCATAGCCACTTTGACCAATCAACAGGGCGTCGCACTTGTCCACAAACGACCACCGGATCGTGGGGGCTATTTTCCAGCCCGCGCGTCAGCTATCGACTTTTTTGGCGCCTCCGTGGTCTAGTGGTAACAAACGTTGCCGTGAACTCGGGAGGTCGTGGGTTCGATTCCCACCGGGGGCAAGTTGTACATTGTATAATTTGTCTCGGTCTGGGTGTTTATATGTATAATATGTATATATTTACAAAAAAATAAAAATAATATAATATGTAGTTTATCAACCATCTAGTTTCCGTAACACAAGATTACCGCTTACCACGGAAATTAGACTGTGTGACTTGTCTGAAATATTTATTATTTATTATTTTATTATTATTTATTTTATTATTATCGTTTATTTTATTTTTTCTTTATATTTTTTTACGTTTATTTTTTATAGCTTATTAGTAGATTAGTTTTTCAAAGTCAAAGTAATATATCTTTATTTACAGGACTATTACAGGCATTTATGGCACGTTGTTTATTAAATTATTTTAAATGATTCTGCTTCTGCTAGTGAAGACAAAGCAGCAAAGTGATCCAAAGAGTAAGCTGTTAGCAGAAGACCAGCAGCTTAGCATTATTAGCCTATTTCTTTACTTAAGTATGTGTTTATGCTCCGTGAGCCTGAGCTTTATACTATTACATCAGTCCCTAACACTTTATATTTTTTAAAATGACCTTGCAGAAAAGCTGGACATTGATTTATTTAATTCCAAGGCTGCAGACATTAGACGGCAGTTAACGCTTGAATTGGTCAATAGCAGGCATCAATTATAGTTATAATTAAATGCTTGTATAATGTTTATTAGTTTAAGTAACTTGTGTTTCACCTATATTGTTATTATTCTTCTGTAGCTATGTTTTCTGCCTTTGCTTGTTAATTTGATTAATTTAATTTTATGTTTATATGTGAAAACCTTTTTAAAAACCTTTTTAATAGTTCTTAGGGATTTTCTGCTTAATATCTATATACAATAGTCAACTGTTGGTTTTCCAAAATCAAAACAAAAAAAAAATAGTACGACATGTGACTTACCTGATAGTAAGTGACGCGCGCGGTCCATGAATATTAGCAACTGGAATCATACACTCATGACTGACATCAGTCCCTAACACTATTCCGGCTTGACTGGGCATGACGACGATCCAAGTCTGAACCCGAAACGTGTACTTTATTGGGTTTATCGGCACGTACGGTGGATACTTTCCCGCCTGGCAGATTGGGTAATTTACCACCATCAGTCTGCCTACCACCTATTAAAAACTATGCCGGCTTGACTGGGCATGACGGCAATTCGAGCTTGATCCCGAAATATGTGGATACACTCTACTTGGTTTATCGGCACGAATGGCGGATACTTCCCCGCCCCGGCAGGCTGGGTAAATTACCACCATCAATCCGCCTAACACCTATTATCAGAATTTATTCCGAGTAAGATACAAAAATATTAAAATAAAATAATATGAATATTTTGTTTTAGATAATTAAAGTTTAAAGCTAAAATTAAATAATATTCGACCGGTAATTTTATAAAGGTCAACGGAATCAAAACATTCGTGCACAAATTGTATTTCGGAATAAAATGTGCATTTGCTTACGAAGGGGGCTAAGGTGCATATAGACAGCTGTTTGTCTAGACAAACCAGACCAACAAAGCAAATAGTATGCAAATAAACTTAACCGCTAGACCACGGAGGCAGTATATAAAATAAACTTAACCGCTAGACCACGGAGGCAGTATATAAAATATTTTATGTCCGTATCGTTTTATTATCTGTTTAATGTTTTCCGTATCTTATATGCTTTTAAACTAGGTTCAAGTTGCTTAATTTTCCAACATTTTATTTTAGTATAAATAAATATTTCCAGACAGGTCACACAGCTCCATCTAATTTCCGTGGTAAGCGACGAGGCTTGTGTTACGGAAACTAGATGGTTGATAAACTACTTATTAAACTTTTTTTTGTAAATATATGCATATTATACATATAAACACCCAGACCGAGACAAATTATACAATGTACAACTTGCCCCCGGTGGGAATCGAACCCACGACCTCCCGAGTTCACGGCAACATTTGTTACCACTAGACCACGGAGGCTTTATAGCTTATGTCTGAAATAAATATTATTACAATTATAAATATAACACAATGTAATGTATATACGACATTTAAGGGAGATAAACGATTTTGTATTTAATTCGCACAATCGTCCACTTCGTTCATAATAATAAATTTTCTATCCCTCAACAATTTGCTTAAACCATATATGCATATTCAGATTCACTTACTGTTACGGCTTCTTGCCAGTGGAACAAACTTCCACTGGTGATCAGGCAAGCACCGTCTGTCAACATCTATATAAAAATAGTTTATATTCACTTTCTTAAAATGCAACCAACCCGTCTGGCCAGCGTGGCGAGTGTAGGCGAAATTCTCTAGATATATGTTCTGGAAGGCCCATCTCCAGCAGTGGAGGTCTAGGACGCTGTGTTCTAGGGGCTGTAATGAAAGTATTTTATTATTATTATCGAAGAACAAAACACATTGGCGTTATAGAAACAACCATATTCATTAAACATTCAGTATATGAAATATACATAGACCGTCAAAATGTGGACTTCCTGCTTTGGAAATTGAGGAATTAAACAAAAACACTCGTTCCAAAGACTGGAACAAACGAAAATCTGGTAAATCTCAAGGGTTGACCTTCTGTTGAGTTTCTATAGAAAATACAAAGAAAAGAAAAACTTTAAAGATTTTATTAATGACTCTGTATATGTCTTTGAGATTTAGTTTTGAAAGAGGCCGAGAGCGCAACGACAGGTGCTCGGAGAAATTTGCGATGTTTCGTTTGATATTGGGAAAACTTTATCATGTTTCAATTTCCAAGCGGCGAAATCGCTATATTTATAAGATATACGTTGACTAAGATCGAAGTACCGGGATTTCACCAACAATTCACATCACACATCACAGTCCCTGAAACACAGTGTCCTAGACCTCCACTGTTAGATATGGGCCTTCGTGAATATAGTTATAGAGAATATAGCCTACACTCATCACGCTGGCCAGACGGTTTAGCGAGGGTCTATCATCTGATGATATCAAAGCGAATTATGTTTGGCTGTAAATATGTAAATATGAAGTGTTTTATCAGAACACACCTCGTCAAAACTGTAACACGCCCTCAACATGTAATATGTCATACACAAATTTTGTTCGTAATTCGTTCCAACAAATGGGAAGCTTCTGCAACTACTACTGGGTACGCTGAACTTTATCATACTTAACAACTGAGGGCAGACGATAAGTCAGGAAAGTGAGATCAGCTAGCTGGCGACACAAGTCAAGCAGAAGTAGGTGGTGGCGAATACAAGGATTAAAACAAGAGATATTATATTTGAATGTTTTAAATTGTCTAACAAATCGTTTAGGAATACCTTCGATTACCGATTTGTAGATTTCGTAACGTGCGTTCCAAATCAGCGTACTACAGATGACTACGGACATACGAACAATACCTTGATTGCCCTAATACTGGAAAACTGCGACGATATTTTTGATAACGAAGCCCAGAGCTTTAGATGCCCTGGACACAATGTAATCTATGCGTTGATGGTAATTTAATCACATATGCCGGCCAGGGCGATCAAGTTTTCTGATGTTTTGTTCTGGCGCTGTTTCTCGAATGTTCTATGTAAGTGTATTTTTACGTTAATAAACGTTATTATTAATATTGAAGTTTACTCTATGAACTCTCAACACCACACGCTCTGCCACCTAGCACGCTCAGCAGAACGCTATCTCACTGAGACAGACTATCAGAATAATAATGCTATTTATTATTAAGAATAACCAGATTTATTGTGTTAGTAACAAACTTATAAAATTATGTTAGTACTAACAAAATTCACATGTACGGAGAGTTCAAGACTTTTAGGGAGCATGCTAATGATACTGTTGGCGCTAGCCCATACCCGGCCGAGCAACACCTCTTGCGCATTTAAAGAATTATATTATTGGTAGTCATAGTTAGAAGAAGTGTGTGAGAAGACCAGTTCGTTTGTATTACAAAATAACAAAGGGGTATAATAAGGGACTGTATTTGAATTTTAATAATATAGTAGTAAAACGGCTGGTAACTAGCAATCCGGAGACAGAGGTATGATATCGGAAACAGAATAGGATGGGTCACTTATAAGGAAAGTATGTCACGTACCTTTTCACAGCTTCACAATCACCTATCCTGGTCAGGATATACGCCAAATTTAATCATTTCACGATTATTAGTTATTCGTTATCACACGTGTCCGCATGCAGAACACAACCGGCGCTTCTTCGGATCGAAGAGCGGGATCACGGTAGATCATAGATTTCTCACAACTATTTTCTGCATATCCACAAGTGGGTATTTCTTGTTGCGAATTAAACTGACAAATATTCAAACATTGCAAATTTGAAGTATCGTGGCGCCATCTAGTGGTAGCATACTTGGTTATTGGAAATGGAGGGAATTTGAATTGCTCGAACCATTCAACTATCTATATATATAAAAATGAATGTCTGTGTGTATGTATGTTCGCTATGCATTTCAAAACTTGTTGACCGATTGGGATGAAACTTTGGAAATATGTTGTGTGTACATCGGCGAAGGTATCTGACATAGTATTACTGTTAACCTATAGGTGGCGCGCATCAGCGCTGATTTGTGGGGCATACCGACCGAGAGTACGGAGCGGGAGCCTAAAACTCCCTAGCGCTCTTCTTAATAAAGTACTGAACATAATATTATATATTCATTGTATTAATTACTTCCATAAAATCATAAATTTAGTTGAGCCAATAAGTAACACGACATTCAATGACTGTTAGGCGGTACGAAGTTCGCCGGGTCAGCTAGTTAAAAATATAAGTTAAATATTGTCGTAAACATTGGTTAAAGAACAAAACATTATTGTCTCTAAGCATAAGTTGTATTGGATGCCCAGTCATCTAATGATAGTCAATGAAGATAGCTTTTCAAATCGCATCTTCTAGGTAATCTGTGACCTGAACACATTTCGGGATGAGCGCTGCATTTGAAATAGAAATAGCTTTCCTCATATCTGATTTAAGATCAAGGCAATCAAACTTTAAAATGAATAAAGTTTTTGAAGTAGTATTTTTGCGGGAAATTTAGAGCTTTATCATCATCACAGCCCCTGGAATAATAATAATAATTTTATCTTATTAATACACAGACAATTTAGCGCCACTTGTCACGGTCACGACATACCTCTTTCGCTTTTTCAACATTCATCAACCTCTTCATACATGCTATTTTGTTTCGATGGCTATTTAGTACATCTCCTTATTGTTTTATTTGTGTCATCAAATATGAGAGTCTTGGTGTGCCAGGACCTATTTTACCCACAAATTTTGCATTATATATCTGGTTCGTCATCCTTTCGACATGCCCGAACCATCGGACCATGCCTTTCCTTATTTTCGTCCCTTTCCTTTTTTTCATACCTATCCTTTATCTTATTTATAAATTCCATTTCCTATTAGGCTATTATAGAACAATATAATTCCCTAAATAATTAATAAATTTAAAACTACCTAAATAATAAAATTAAAAATTAACCAAACTATAAATAAAAAAGTCTTCTAGAGACGTCCCATCCGAGATAGTCCCAAGGAGCAGTCAAGGTACATTTCCTCTCTCTAGATTAATACGTTAGTACAGTATAGTGGCTAGCCTTCCTGTCTCCAGACCTTTCCGTCAGCCGCTTTGACAACTCCTTGGCCAGGCGCCTTGATATGGTCGCCTTTAACCCAAAAAAAATCATATCTTTAATAGTGATTCAAATAAATAAATATATATATGATTTCTATATGTTTCGCCACGCTGCACTGGCTAGAAGGGTTGGCAAGGCTCTGATGTCAATTTTATAATTTATAAACTATTTCACAAGTTGGTTTTAGTAGAACCGGGAACGTCGCCGCGATAGTCTAAAAGCAGGCATACACGCCAAGGTCTACCGAAGAGGTTACCTGTGCAGGTTTGTCTGAGCAGGTTAACAAGACATCGATAGCGTCAAAAAACTGCACAGGTCTATTCCACACACGCTCCGGTCTACCTGCGCAGGCATAGGTATGCCTCTCCGGTGGACCGTAGTGTGTATACCCGCCATTACGTGCTCTCCGAGGCACGGGAACGGTGTTTCTCATTAGTGTCCATAATCTGCTGAACACGTCTGCCCAGATTGTTAAAGCGATGTTTAATGATATTTTAATAGTCGATATTAATAGTGAAATATGACAATAAAGTTTGACCGCCTCCGTGGTCTAGTGGTTACAAAGTATTATCACTACCTACGTATACCTGTCGGGGTGGTCAGAAAGTCAGAAGTTTTTTTAAAGAAGCAGATTCACATTAAATCAACTTTACTATTGGCCCATCATGACAAGTGGCAAGCTCGTCGATGTCTCAAGTGTACCAAACTCGAGAAATATCATAAAGTCCAAATCCACGGACTTAACCGCTAGATTACCGAGACAGTGGTTACAACCGACTCTAAAATTGGCTGGTGGTGTACTAAATCGCAGATATCTGATCCACGATAAACATATCCAGGTTCAGCCCATAAACTATGTTATTTTACGGACGAATAACCCAGGAATTCAGGTGAAAATAATTTATTTTTACAACTTAAAGTGATTTGTATACAGATCTCTGGAGGACCAGGCCGTATCACATTTAGGTAGGTAATCGACTGAGCGTGACAAGGGTCGGCTTCCAACATGTCACATTTAAAAAAATAAAGTAAAAAACATAGACGTATATATTATTTAAGCACGGATAGGGATATAAGTCCCGTCCGCGTGAAATAGTGGCAAGAACGCTGGCTGCAATTTCTCGTTGAATTGCAATGCTGATATTTTGATCTAAGAAAGAGCCAGCCCTCTTATCACCGGAGGAGACGACAAGACGCGGTGTTATGTCTGGACTCCATAGGCCTAGAGTTTCTAGAGCACAAATATGTAATCTTTTCATATACTTGCGTCGCTTGCCGGGCTCCGCAGTTCTTGCCACCATTCCACGCGGACGAGACTTATATCCCTGTAGTATGAATACGAATTTGTTTTATATTTTGTAATTTTAATAACTTATATGCGAGAGTGGTTTATAAAGTCCGTGCAAAAATGAAAACTACTTAACTTTTAAAGATATTTTTGGATTTTAATTTTTCATTAAAATTAATCTTCTTTCACACTAATACACTTAGTCCAACGATGCTCTGGTTTGTTGATATCTCCACGTCGCGACACGTGTCCGAAGAATGTGAGAATGCGTGATTGTACGATTGAGAAAAGGTGCTGTTTAATTCCGAGTTCCTCCTAGATGGACTTGTTAGTTCTGAACTCTTTCCATAATGCCTAATATTTTCCGCCAACACCACATCTCAAGGCTATTTGATGTATATGTAAGTCAAAAACTTTCGCATTAGTAGCATTGAGGACCGGAAGAATTTGTATATGCAAATACAACCTAACTAACCAGCCCGGCATCAACAATAAAATATTTATTTATTTATTTTAAAACTTTATTGCACTATGTACAAAGGCGGACTTAATGCCGCTAGGCATTCTCTGACAGCCAAACCTTTAGGACATTTAGACAGGATAGATGGTAGGTGCAATCATTAATTAAGTTATTCTTAACAGTATACTTCTGTATCTTAATACATACATAACAATATTACATACTAATACATATACAATTATAAATACGTAATATATAAATATATATAAACATAAATTACATCATAAATAAATGTGTGTTTCTTAAAACTATTTATGTTTTAAAATGTCTTAACAAATGACTGAGTGACCTATAGCCCTATTCTATTATATTGTTACTTTACATCAGCTATAATTGTAAATCGTATAAAAAATAAGATTCTGTTACTTAAGCGCAACCGTTATTAGTGCATTTCGAAATTTATGTCAGAGCTAGAGTCAAAATTACAAAATATTATTCAATTCTCAACTCTATAAGCGGTCAACCTTGACAGCGACCGTGCAAATATCAACTTTAATAGCCTGATATATATAGTTAACGGATTCCATAATATAACGTTTGCGCTTAAGTAATACAATAGGGCTTCTGGGCTTGATAATTCAGTTTAATTATTTTAATGTTTTTTACTGCACTGTTTTTAAAAGTTATATGTAAATGTATTTTATCAGCCAATAAACTTTATTATTATAATACCATTTTTAAAGAAATAGACTACTGACGTAGGATTGTAAATAAATATGAATAAATAATGAAAAACGTTTATTGTCTAAAATACTTAAGTTAAAAAAATTAAGCAAACACATTTTTTGACGTAACCACAGAAACGAGATATGTTTATATTGACACATTAAATTAGCTCATGTAATTAAACATTGCAATGCCCTCCGCACTAATAGATTATTTCTATAACCTACTGTACGACGGATAAGCGAAATTGTTTTGATACCTTGTTCTTATTTAAGGCAGATATTCATTCATTCATTCATTACAGCCCCTAGAACACAGCGTCCTAGACCTCCACTCCTGGAGATGGGCCTTCCAGAACTGGAGAATTTGGCCTACACTCGCCACGCTGGCTAGACGGCTTGGCGAGGATATGATGTCATTTTTTTTTTGTATGACAATTTATTAACGATTCCACAAGTTGGTATTAGTGAAACCGGGACCGACGGCTTAACGTGCTCTCCGAGGCACAGGAACGGTGGTGTTGTAATTTTATGACAAATGTACGTAAGAAAAGTGTATTTCTCATTGGTACATGCCGGGTGGGTTTGTAGGATTTAAGGTACGCGTTCTTACAACCGAGCCGCCACCGCGCTAGGCATATACTCGTCCATATATATATGTCCAAGCCGTCTGGCCAGCGTGGCGAGTGTAGGCCAAATTCTCCAGTTCTGGAAGGCCCATCTCCAGCAGTGGAGGTCTAGGACACTGTGTTCTAGGGGCTGTAATGATATATATGTCCACGAAAAAGAGACACAATTTTATAACTCCAAGTCTAAAGAGTATTATTAAGTTGTCTAAAACACGAGTGCGGTAACAAAGTCATGATGTACACATTACGTGCTTCTATTCTTTCTATTACCTGTCGTAATTCTGCTTTATTTTCTTTATTATTATGTGGTTTGCACACGCCATCTTTGGTTTATTAATAGATAGTAATCTTGTAACTTATTTAGTAAAGGTTGCTACGAACAATCTACGTAAGAAAAAGCCTTTTTCATTATATCATTGTCTGCCAAAAACAGTAACAAAATATTAAAAATAATAGCATTTTGTGTAATTGAAGTTTAAAATAATAATAGGTAAAATCTATTTTTAGTTGACTGCGCGACGCAAATAAGGGTTATTTATTTGTTTATCAGCCTATGTATGTATGTATGTATGTATGTTTGTTACTTTCTGGCACACTGGAGACCTAACGCGTGGTTACACTTTGATGATTTTTCCGTCAATCGATTCGTTTTAATCACGCGAGTGTCACGTCATGACATTAATCAAATTTTAGTAAGGCGACGTCATAATGTGGAAAAAAAATAATCGACGAACTATATTGAGTGGGGTATCGTCGAATAGGTATTTAAAAATCATGTTAATGTTTCTCTTATCATTTTTCATTTGGAGTGAGCATTTAGGATCTATACGGATTTAAAGTTGGTTAGCAAACATTTATTAATATTTATGTCAATTTTGTATAAAGTAAGTATCATCACGACCGCTTCCCTTTCGGGGTGGTCAAAAACCACGCTTATAAATAAGTGGGTTCACATTTAGCCAACTTTACTATAGGCCAATCATGACAAATGGCAAGCTCGTCGATGTCTCCAGCGTACCAAACTCGAGAAATATCACAAATAAATTAAATATTAATTAAACGTATTTATTTATATTATTAAATATTTTTGTGTCCCGACCAGGAATTGAACCCGGTACTTCTGAGTCTAAATCCACGGACTTAACCGCTAGACCACGGAGACAGTTTGTATAGTTTGATTCAAATTATAATATTATTTATTTTCAATTATTCCTGGGTTTCTTATGGCTAGATGTCACACGAGACAGGCAGAGTGTGTCAACACATGTGGCATCCTTACTATTGTCATTATTCTAAGGGCATCCCAAACCAGTCCACGGTCTCGTTTTTTTAAAATCAACGACATTTTCTTTTTTTTATATTACTCTATCTATTTGTGTTTTTTTCTTACCTGTTAGAAAGTGTATTAATTTAGTTTCATTAATAAATTTTTTAAGTAATTATTTTATAATTCAAGGACTCCTTTATTTCTTCTTGCATAAGTGCTTTGGCGGGGTGGTGGCTCGATTGTAAGAACGCGTACCTTAAATCCTACAAAGGTCGGTTCAAACGGATGGCATGTACTAATGAGAAATACACTTTCTTTTAAAAGTATCATCACGACCGTTTCCCTTTCGGGGTGGTCAGAAACCACGCTTATAAATAAGCGGATTCACATTTAGCCAACTTTACTATAGGCCAATCATGACAAGTGGCAAGCTCGTCGATGTCTCCAGCGTACCAAACTCGAGAAATATCACAAATAAATTAAATATTAATTAAATGTATTTATTTACATTAATAAATATTTTTGTGTCCCGACCAGGAATCGAACCCGGTACCTCCGAGTCTAAATCCACGGACTTAACCGCTAGACCACTTTCTTTTCTTACGTACATTTGTCATAGATTTACAACACCACCGTTTCCGTGCCTCGGAGTTAAGTTAAGCCGTCGGTCCCGGTTCCAATAATGCCAACTTGTGGAATCGTTAATAAATTGTCATAAAAAAAATGATATCATATCCTCGCCAAATTCTCCAGGCCCATCTCCAGCAGTGTGTCTAGGACGCTGTGTCCTAGGGGCTGTAATGTAAAGTAAGTGCTTTATCTTCACATTTTTTTACTACTGTTGTATCATTAGTGAAGAGAATAAATTTATGTTTAATATGATCAAGTAAATTGTTAATATAGATTAGGAATAAAACAAAAAAAAAGAGATGTATTTACGGATAGTTTGTGTAAAAAACGACTGACCATACTTACCCTTAAGCTCAGCGGGGTGAGGCGGAGTGCACAATCGTCTGAAAACGTATCGTCTAAGATCGATTACGTCTGTCAGAAATGCCAAATCTTAAGCATTTACATAAAACTTAAACGATACGTTTTCGGACGATTGTGCACTCCGCCTCACCCCGCAGGTTTTTAATGTCGTGGCTTTTAGACGATATAAAAAATAACTCTTTAAAAGAAGCTTTCTGATTTTAAGATGTCAAAATGAGATGAAAACGTAAGTGCAGTAGTTTTCGCAATGTAAAATGCGAGGCAATAAAGACGCTATTATAATAAAGTGGATTGCAAAGAACACTGCTGCACATACAGGTCCAGCATAAAACCTTATAATTCTTACACATACACATATACCGTTGGAAAAAAAAAACAAATTAAATTCCTGAAAGCATTGGAATTCATTGATGAAACTGATGTTGATATCTTTCATGACAAAGTGATGGCAGTGAGAAATGCGTTTTACTTAATGTTCTTTAAACGATAATAGTTTTTGTTATTGTACAGTTATTAGTTTATTGCATGAAGTGATAGTTTGTAGATGCTTTCATCGTTCATAATATGTATTATTCTAGTACTACTAGTGAAAACTTGTAAATGACTTTCTGTTTCTATTTTTGTATCTATACTTGTGAATTAAATGTCAATAGTTTTCCTTAATAAATAAATAAATAAATAAATATTGCACTGGATACAAGTTCTTAAGTTACGTGTAGCGTATGAACGTTATAAGCATTATTCTTTGCAAAGTCCCCGTTTTTAATCCAATTCAATGTTTCTGTACAAAATAGTTAATAATCACATATACTCTCCCAGTCTTTTAGACAATGTCACGTTTCAAATAATGTAAAAAATACCTTATTAAAATAAGCAGTAAATCTACCTCCGTGGTCTAGCGGTTAAGTCCGTGGTTATAGACTCGGAGGTACCGGGTTCGATTCCTGATCGGGACACAAAAATATTGATTAATGTAAATACATATAAATAATATTTAATTTATTTGTGATATTTCTTGAGTTTGGTACGCTGGAGACATCGACGAGCTTGCCACTTGTCACGATTGGCCTATAGTAAAGTTGGCTAAATGTGAATGCGCTTCTTTATAAGCGTGGTTTTTGACCACCCCGAAAGGGAAACGGTCGTGATGATACTTTGCTTTAGTAAAACTATATAACGATTACTTGGTTGATAGGATCAGAGTATGTAAACTAATTAGTGTTAAGTATTTGATAGAATAGACTTAAATATAATTTCTAACTTATCTTTTATAGTTTATCTTTAAATTTAATATACTTTTTTTAACAGTTTTGGTATTTCAGGTTTAATAATATATATATTAAAGTTTTTAAACTTTCGCGTACATGCATAATAGTTTTTATAATTTTAACGGGTCTTTACGCGATTTACCTTAGAGACATATTCCTTCTGACGCTTTAGCCAAGTTGCATTGACCGTGGTCCCGGGTCGAAAGAACGAAATTAATATGTATATTGTTTGTTATTTAAATTGTATTGTGACTGTTTGTTACCATAATAAAATAAAACTTTGATAATTCAACTTTAACATAGCATCGTCTGTGATGATTCTTGCAAGACCTGTACTTTATGTTAGAAACAAGGCAGACTTGCCGAGAAACAGGGGTGCGATAATAATGTAACATAGAAGTTGACTTCTGAACTGGGCTATTATTCTGCAAGTTATTGGACTATATTAGATTTTTTACTATAATTATGATTAAGATTTTAGGTAATTCGGTTGAAACGCTCTCCTTAAAATCTGAAATATCTGAGATCTACGAGTATTTTTCTTACGTACATTTATAATATAACACCCTCGGGGAGCACGTTAAGCTGTCCCGTTTATTGAGCTTTCTTATTGGTACCTTTATACAAAGTTGAGTAAACAATATATAAAATATTCCCTGAATTTACATACATTTTTTATTGAATGCAAACCACAAGGATATGCAATTTTAAGATGGTCCCTGATTCCTAACCAAGATAACTTGTGTCCTAGGATGTCAGTCAGTTCCATATTAACTTATAGCCTCAGATAGCCAGCTCAAAAGGTATCATAAAATAAACAACGTAAATCAAAGTACAAAAGAGGTTCCAACACAACACACCTGTAAAACGACACCAGCATATAAACATTGACAACAGATCCTGGCCAACCAGTGCGAGCGTGGCAAGTGTAGGCCAAATTCTTCAGAAATATGATCTTGAAGGCCCATTTCCAAGAGTGGAGATTTTTTATGTTATTTATTTTACCTTATATCATAACATTTATATACACCATTATTCTACCAAACTATAAAATGATTTTACGGCAGATAGCTCTCATCACAATAATGATATATTACCACAGTTTAGTTCACTAAAGATCAAATCAAACTAAACTACGTGTTTAGTATTTGTAAGGACCCGAATAGGGCTTAGACTTTATTACTAGTAACACACACACATTTTATTTATATGCATGTATTCTATCTATGGTAATGGGTTAACAATAGTGTGGCAACACTGACAATTCGGTTTGCGCGCCTTTGGTCGAAGCTAAAAAGCTTGGCGTGAAATTTAACTTTAATTGTACTAAAAGTGGTGGAAGATCAGCTCCCAGGAGTAGTTTGCGGTCTCCTGAGGGGGTGTGAATATTTGTTCGTGTTTGAAGTGCAGGGCCCGGCGGATGAGCGACATAGATTTCGCAAGACATTTCTTGGCGGTTGCAGCTTTTGGTGAGTGCATTCCGTATTTGTTTTGTGGAACCACGGGGGTTTTGCTTGGGTCTATCTCATTATATATTAGTATATCTTTATTCACACCGGAGCCTTGTGATCCTAGTTACCACACCTCTTATTCTTGCACCTTACGCCGGATCTCTTTTCCCGCCAAATTGCGGGGCGGGAAAAATCCGAAGATAAAACACTACGAGTATAATAGATTAAATAGCAGTTAAATAACAAAAAATAATATATATAGGTTGTATGTTTCTAATCGCACAATATTTTTACACAATCTATCGATTTTGCTAATCAGTTGTTCGAGTAGTTCTTTCTTAATTTTGTTTTTATATGTCAATTTGGAAAGTTATTTTATGCTTATTTTTTGAGATAGATTATTTAGTATTCTGGGAAGTAGATACTCTCGCGTCCTCCTGCCGTAGTAGTTGCCACGGATGTTCCCTTCCACCAGTTCCCTATTTGTATGTCTCCTATTAATCATATGTTGAGAAATAATTTGTTTTTTGTGTGTGTAATTATTTTGTTCTTCTAATGTTATTAATAATTTTTTTTTTCAACAGGTAGTGTTTTACAATACACAAATAATTTATTTGCCTATACTATAGTTTTATATCTTTTCTTACCAGCGAATTTGAGAATCTAATTTGCATTTGTTTAATTTGATCTAGGTATGTTGGAAAGGTACATCCGTAGCTACTAAGCCCATACAGTATCGATTCTGCGAGTGCATGGTACACCATAAACAATGTGGCCGTACTTACTACCGCAAATGATAAAATTTGCCCAGCACGAATCTCAGTTTTGAACACACTGCGTTTACATGCACCTTCCATGACATGCTTCTATCAATAATAGGACCTATTTGATCTACTAATTTTAGTTTAACGATATCATTAAAAGGGCTCTAGCCACCATCGAGGTTCCAGCTCTTCTAGAGCGTGTTGGAGTTATCCGAGACGATGGCAAGAGACCCGATGGTATGACGTTGGTCCCCTGGGAACGGGGACGTGCTCTGGTGTGGGACGCCACGTGCGTCGACACCCTCGCCGCGTCGCATCTCAGGGGGACAGCGCATAAAGCGGGAGCCGCGGCGGAAAATGCGGAGTCCAGCAAGCGGCGCAAATATGTAAGTATATTAAAAGATTACATATTTATGCCGTTTGTTGTAGAAACTCTGGGCCCATGGAGTCCAAGTGCAAAAAAGTTTTTAAAAGACATAACACCGCGTCTTGTCGTCTCCTCCGGTGACAAGAGGGCTGGCTCTTTCTTCGCCCAAAGAATCAGTATTGCAATTCAGCGGGGAAATGCAGCCAGCGTTCTTGCCACCATTCCACGTGGACGGGACTTATATCCCTATCCTTAGTATTAATATTAATTTTATTTTATATTTTGTAAATATTTTTTTCGAATAAATGCTTTTCATTGATTTTAGTTTTGCACAGTTACAATATTGCCAACCGTCGTGAAGACAACAATATTAATGTCCTATAATACTCACTGGGTTATTTTTATGTTCTGATTAAAAAAAATAACCTATTATAAAGGTATCACACACCCTGCCCGTTGTTACGTGGAGCAAATGCTACTTTTGTTAGAAGGCCAACACCTCGTTTCAGATTCCCGTCTCCCCCGAAAATTACTCTTTTGATGATAAAATATATTTCCATCCAAAGCCCGGATCTTACATAGGTCAATTGGAAACTATTTGCTATGCATGTAGCTTGTTAATATAGCCTGTTCGTTCGCAGAACTAAACCTGTGTTGTGTGATATTGGAAGTATCGCAGGGACTTTTATGGAACCTGATAATGTTACGGCAATTGTTCTTTGAAGATTCGTTTCTCTTCAATTTGTACAGTAACATCTATCAAATAGTTTGATGCCATGAAGTTTGGTAGTATAGGTGGATAGTGGTTGTCAGATTTTTTTTCTATAGGTTGCATTTTTCAAGACCAGAGTTTATTATTATTATTATTGTATTGTTTAACTTTTAATACAATGTTAAAAGTTGCTTTTTGTCAGTATTGTGTAGTTGTTTATATTTATTGTATCGAATTTGTGTAGTTGTATTAGTATGTATTTATTATATAGTATTTGTATGTAGGTATATGTATGTTTATTATACTTATATAGGTATATTACGTAGGTCTATATTATTTCCTAGAATTAAGATTGTAAATAATGTACATTATTCAATCATTTTTATTTTTTATATTTTGTGCACCTACTCCTGTCACTAAAAACTCTCTTATTGTCCTTAAGGTTAACAGGCAGAGAATGTCTAACGACATTATGTTAGCCCTTTGTACTTATGTGCAATAAAGTTTTTAAATAAATAAAACAAATAAATAATTCCTTTAATTAATTTTATGACTTCTTATATTTGCATATTTTTTTAAAATTTGTTTGGTGTATATGAATGGACGGGTAATACTAACGCCGGTTAAATAATTAAATGTATTTATTTATATTATTAAATATTTTTGTGTCCCGACCAGGAATCGAACCCGGTACCTCCGAGTATATAAGTAAATCCACGGACTTTAACGTTAGACCACGGAGGCAGTTATTAAATAAACTAAAAACTACAATTTTAAAATATTTGAATTACTATTATTGAAAAAAAACACATCTCCTAATAAGTTGGATGTATTTCCGCCGTTTGAGGTTCTCTGCTTGTAGTAATGCTGTTAAAAAGCTGGTTTACTTTCATTACCTAAAGAGCTCCTCACAACGTATATAAGTATGTATTGAATGTAGTATATAGTAGCCAATATAGTGTGTAGTATATGTATTATTGTGTACATATTTGTATGTATGTGTATTTATTTTAATATCTAGTGTATGTAAGATTAAATGAATTTATTTGGCAACGTTTCCTACAATCGTTTGCACCTAGCCTCATGACTGTAATGTTCTGTATTGTCCCAAAGGTTGGCTGCTAGAGAATGCCTAGCGGCATTAAGCCCGCCCTTTGTACATAGTGCAATAAAGTTTTAAATAAATAAATAATGCAGCAGCGCCTGGGTCCCTATCCTCTATGGAACTAGCGTCATTCCATCGGGCCGCTTGCCATCATCGCGGTCCGTGCCACTAGGTTCTAATATGGCTGGCGAACCCACAGACACAAGGGCCCGACGATAATGACGAATTGGTTTCTTGAATTATTATTTATTTCTTTTCAGTTTTTAATTGAAGTTCATTATTTTACCAGTACGGATGAAACAGTTAGTTTTAATATCAAATCAGGTTTTAGATAAAAACTTTTTCATGCAAATACGAGTATGTGCCGTAGATTTATGCAATTTTGCAAGCTAACGAACTGTTACGCTCTTTGGTTAACGTGTCGGAGTCGAGGCTTGATTTACTGAAATTTATAATTACACCAAGAGTTAAATGTTAAAGTTTTAAATTGCTCCAATTAATATTATTCGTGAGGTAACTGTTCTGGAATTTGTAAAAAAAACATTACTGAGCCACGAAATAAATTATTCTGTCAGAAAAATGTATCTAGCAGGACCTTATAATATTTCAGATAACTCCAAGTAGAGAAATTAAATATTGCTAATATTTTTTTAAAAAATGTTACAAGTAAAATATAGTTTTTAAAACTAAAGGAAATAGTTCCTTTACTCGATCATAGATGGTGCTATTATAGATGCACACAACTAAAGTCCCAAAACATCCTAGAGAACTGCTCTGGAGGAGAGCTAAAGTCAAACCTAGACGCCTGTTCTCCTAGACGCTGTTATACCAGTATCGGTGCCCAGCACCAAAAGCGCATGAACTACCAGCTGAAATCCTGCCGGGGAAAATGGGGGAATGTCGCCATCCCTAACCCAAGCCCATTAGCCATCCGAAACCTGGACGACCCCACTATCAGTCGGACAGTCTTAAAACACTAGTCATAAGGTAGATATTGCTCCAATTATTGCTATTGCTATTGCTGAGTTGAACATTAGGAAAAAGTTTCTTTACTCGATCATAGATGGCGCTATTAAAGTTACAACCAATTATTCTAGACCCCCTGGGTTCGTGAGCCATATGGGCGCTGTTATACCAGTAACAGCGCCCAGCACCAAACGTGCATGAATTACCAGAGTTCCTGCGGGGAACACGGGGGAATATCCCAATCCCCAACCCAGGCCATTAGCCATCCGGGCCTGGACGACTCCACTGTCTGTCTAATTTAAAAAACACTGATCACAAGGTTGTCATTAGCTCCAACCTCGCTTAGTAGACACAGTAGACATTTTTTTAAAAGTGTTATCTATATCCCTCGCCCTTTCTGTGTCCCTAATGCCAGAAACAATGTCGCCTTTAACTCTCCAATCTCGCGTATGTGTCGAAGTTGCAACGAACTTTATGTGTCAGATCCTGAGATGGATATATTTAATATGAAAAAACACTAATTTAAAATTAACCTCACTAAATTGTTTGTCGGTAGGTATGCATGATAAATTGTGGAACTGGTTAGGAAGGAAAAAGTGATTTTGTTTCATGTTATTATCTCATTTTGTTATTATTATGTTTACTTTTATAATCTTATTAGTTATTACTTTTAGTTTTTATAGGTTTTACTTTTAATTGCATTTTTTTTATATTTTTTTTTTACTATTAACTTTTATTTTATATTATTACCATTTTTTGTATTATTCAATGTTGTGTACATTTTTTTTAGGCTGGCAAACCCGACAGGATTATTTGTCTATGTATTCAATAATTGTTTTGTTTGTTAGCTGTTATTTGTACCTTACTTCGAATAAATAAATAAATAAAATATGTAAGTTAGGAGTATAGCTAGTGCACGTAAGGAGACGTAAAAAAGAATGTTACAAACTTTATTATGTAAATGGCACCAATGCAATGCTTGCTCTATATAATATGTATTTAATCTCGTTGCGGTCTGTTATATCGTTAATTACCTGCGGGCTGTATTATTAAATATTCTGTTACTTAAGCGCAAACGTTATTAATGGAATCCGTTAACTATATATATATATATATGACGCTATTAAATTTGTCGAGCGCTTATAGAGTTCAGAATAGAATAATGTTTTGTAGTTATGACGCAACCTCTGAGGTAAATAACGAAATCCATTAATAACGTTTGCGACTTAGGAACAGAATAGGGCTGCTGGGCCGCTTACAAAGGCTTACAATTGAATAAATTTTATGCGGTACGTACATCAGCGAGTAATTTATTATTATATATTTTAGTAGGCTTAATGCCCCAAAGGCATTAGTTTGAAATATAAGGATAGAATCCTGGCGCTGAGGTATTTTGTAAAAGTGTCGGTGTAGCAAGCAAATATCGTTTGGTAGGCAACCTTATTTCAATTTCCGCTGACCGGGCTGAGGTGAACCCTTGCCACGCGGCTACAGAACACCATTTTTTTCCCTTTCCTTGGACCTTCAGTGTGAAATCACGTAGACATATATTCAAGTGATAGTTGCTACTACGGAAAAAAGAATATTTGGATGTAATGACAAATCGTATAGCATAGCTTTAGCTCTTGAACTTGCGAATTCTGTCAGTGTCCACGTTTCTTCTCCATACGACATTACTGAAAGAACACACTGGTTGAAAACTTTTTTCTTCAAACACTGGTATGTTCAATATGTAGAAGTGACGTAACTTCCTGACTGACTGAGTCTGTCGGCTTCTTTGCTGAAGTTGGCTACACCTAATTGGAGGGTCTCACACATCTCACGTCACAGACAACCTGCTGGGATGCCACATTTAAGACGCTCAGCAACCTGCAGAGATCCTCTAGCCATTATGACGGGCAATTCGGATAGTGGACGACACCACAGTGTCTAAAACTCTGGAATCACTGCAGCTTCGTCGTGACGTGGCCTCTCTGAGCGTGTTCTACAAGCTATACCACGGCGAGTGTTCTGAGGCGCTCCATAACCTTATCCCTTCTTCTCTATTCCGCAACCGAACCACACGCACAGGCCAAAATATGCATCCACATAGCATACCCATTATCCCTACGCGTACTCATAAATTCTCTCTTAGAGACTCTTACATATGTCGCACGCCGAAGATGTGGAATGGTCTCCCAACCAGTGTGTTTCCCCACTCCTATAACCCGGTTAGGTCGTCATAGTGGTAGAGAATGATGCCGGTCGTTAGTGACTAGTTAGTGGCGTTAGTTACTCCTATTCTTGGACCTCGCACCAACAGGTAGGCGCAATGTCAAATGTGTATACAAAAAATGACATACTCCACCCATATATAGGTACTGTATATTTTATCCATCTAGCTGTAAGTTGTGTAACTAAATAAAATAATCTGTAGGTATTCTTTGTTGTTGTTGGTTGGACTTGGTTCTATATACTACTTACGTCTATGTTGAAATAAGAATTTATTATTGGATTTGTAAGGCTCTCCCAGCTGCGGCCTTATTTTATTGGGTTACTTCTTCTGTTTCCAACTAGTGTGAACACTTGGATATTAAATCCTTATTTTTCTAGACCTTAAAAAACCTTTTTCTATTGTACTTTATTTAAGTTGCAACTTTAACTACCGCCTTGGCCTAGAAAGGTGAAAGGCAAAGATCTTTAAATTATGGATACCGCATTTAGTGCTAACATAAATAAATTTTCGATTTTGTAAAAAAAGACATTGTAGGGTTTACACTCTTTTGTGATAAATGATACTCTTAGATTTTGGGGCAAAATGTTTACTAATAACTGATAACTATTAATGATAAATGATAATGAGTGCGCGCGACGGGAATCGCGTATGATGGTGCAATTGATAGGCACAACGTATTCACGCCGAAGGTGTAAACGCACTGATATTAAAATTGTTACAAATTGTCCACCTTTACGAAATACCTGACGCGGCGCTCTGCTTTTCGGTGTACGAATTCTTCGTACATACTCCCGAGGGAAAAATGAGAAAACTTGAGATGAGGGTTAATAATGATATAGACACGCAGGTCTTTAATTTATGTTAGTAAGCTTAACATTAAATTCATATTGATATAATGCTAAAATGACCTGGAGTAAGTATAATATTAACTGTTTAGATTAATTTTGGACTGAACCGCACTCTATTCACTGAAGGCGATGTCGCCTTATCTTGTTTAGATACACAATAGGTTTTCATTTGTCTTTGCTCACTATTGCACTGATCACTGATTACACTACTCGGCGACTCGACGTCTGCAGCGCGGCGGCACTGGCCCGCGCATCTCCGCCTCCATACGAAGTATCCAGCTGCTGCTGCTCCTACCCCAACCAAAATGTACAGTAGGGAGTAGTGATGAATATCATGGCTCGATATTCCTTCGTCCTCTATGGCAATCTCTTTGCTTTTCATTTCATTGATTTGCTGTTCCAGAGTCTTTAGAGCATGTTCGTCGGTCGTCGGTTCGACTTGACTCATATTCAATAAATGAGTCATAGGAATTGACAAGTTTAAAATATGATTTATAGGTGCAATCTGTGGGGTATTTGTGGGTGACATTATATGCAGTTCATTCGTGGGTTGACTATGGGAATGTATAGTAAAATCCTCACCTTTGATAAGACAGTCTTGACCGAGGTTTATGATCCCGGCCTGACTTAGCATTTTTGTTGATATTTGATCTTCACATATTATTCGAACAGAACAATGGTCGCAACAATAATATAAATATTCGTTAGTTTTGCTAAGTTGTACCCATTGAGGTTTACATTTATTTATGTTTGTTTTACAACCGTTTTCATTTTCTTTCAATAAGCACAATTTTTCGTTGTTATTCCAACGTAGGATAGGTTTCTGATATCTACACCAATAGTTCTGAAAATCTTGTTTTATGCACGACTCTAAATCGTAGTATGATAAAGCGAGAAAGGCGTCCTTTTTCACATTAATTGCTATGTAATTTGATATTGGGCTCACACGAATCATATTTTCGCCAACTTGATATGGAACAGGAATCATTTGATAAATCTCATAATTGTCTCTGCTGATAAGGGGTATTCTGATTTCAAATAACAGTTGTTCTTCAGTCATTCGCGTTTTCATTTTTAATAGATGATAAATTTGTCCTAGCTCAACTTGATTAATGTTAAGAGGCAGTGTTAAATCCTTCGAACACTGTCCCGATATAATGTATAATTCCTCCCGCAACTGCTCGGGGGTTAAAATATGAATATTAAGCTGTCCTTGATACACATCCGTAACTGTGTCCACTAGTGTGTCCTGAATGTTTTTCAGGTTTCCTAATATGTTATTTGCTATTATAGTTGTTAAGGTAAATTCTGTAATCTTTGTAATATTGTTTATTGCCAAACTTAAACTATTCGAAGAATTTTCCAATTGAATAAGTTGCTTATTAATGATTTTATGTTGCTTTTCCATGGTACTCTCGGCTCTTTTTAATAAATTGTACTCAGCTTCAATGATAGAAGTTTGATTTTTCCAAAGCGTCATGATGTGATTTTGGTTATCTTTGATGAATCGAATATCCTTTTGATACTGTTCTGCGAAACGCTCGTCCAATACTCCGAACAGTTCGCTTGCTATGTATCCGACGCCGTTGATAAGTCCGCGACGATGTCTTGTTCGCAAATGCTGAGTAAGTAACAGCTGGTTGTAGTATTCTATTTCCGAGAATCCGTGTTTCAATTGTAATAATATTAAATAACAGTTAGTTTGTTCGTGCAGATCAGTACACGTATTGTCCAATTGTTTTAAATATTTATTTAATGTAGAAACCTCTTGCCAATAAGGCTTCATGTCATAAAATACGACGAGTTTCCATTCATCTCTAATTAAATGCATTTTTGCGAGTTTATCTAAATAAATGCTTTGATTCGTACTTAATGCTGTCAAGCTTTGACATGTAGCATTTGCAAATAAATTAATAAATAAAAATATAGGTAGCGCTATTGATAGTAGGTTACTCTTTTTTGATATTTGAAACTTCTTGTTGACTTTTAAATTGCTTTCCTGTTCTTGCTGATTTTCTGATAACGTGTCATTGGAATTAACTGGTAGTATTGATAATCTACTAATAGGCCGCTTTATAACGCCACTTTTTGTTTTTAATGTTACGACGCGAACGTTTCCGTCCGCGCCGGGATGGAGTTCTAAAACTCTTCCGAGTACCCATTTTCCGGCTCCTATGTTGGAATCGCGGACCACGACTACGTCCTTCAACTTGATATTTTGCTGCTGAGTTTGCCATTTACTTCGTGCTGTTAATTGACTTAAATATTCAGGGTGCCATCTGTTCCATATATCTTTAAATATCTTTTGAGTCAATTGCCATCGGGTTCTCTCATCCCTTTCAGTTTCTGTAATTGATAGAATTGGCCCCCCACTTAAAAAGTGTGCTGGTGTGAGATAGTTTAAGTCATCTGGGTCCTCTGTTAGGGCACATAAAGGTCTCGAGTTGAGACATGCTTCCAACTGAGCCAATAATGTAGAAAACTCCTCAAAGGTGAGCTTTTGTTCTCCTAAAACTCTCTTGAGATGATATTTTAAGCTCTTCACTGCCGCTTCCCAGAGACCACCAGCACTGGGCCAAGAGGGGGCATTGAAGTGCCATTCTATTTGCATGCTTAGTACTTCTTTATGAAACTCTTCGTTAAATATCGATTGAATATCGACTATTGATTGCTGCAAAATCCTGTTCGTGCCTACAAAATTTGTGCCGTTATCAGAATAAATATGACGTGGTGTTCCGCGTCGTGCTGACATTCTGCGTAAAGCGGCTATGAATGCTGAGCTGCTTAAGTCGGAGACCAGTTCTAAATGTACAGCCTTTGTTACCATGCACACGAACACGGCAACATATCCCTTGGTCGTTTTTATACCTCGGCCTTTATTCGCCTTTACATCGACGTTGCCGGTAAAGTCTACCCCAGTATGAAAAAATGGTCGTGAAGGTTTTGTTCGACAGTACGGTAGATCTCCCATAAGCTGATGCTGTGTTCTGTTTTCTTGCTTTCGACACGTAACGCATTTACGAAGACGTTTCTTTGTTGCTTGAATTCCGCTGATGATCCAAAATGATTGTTTTAAATATGATAACGTTAATCGAGTACCGCCATGAAATGTCTCCTTATGACCTTGATCTATTAGTAAATCTGTAAGTCTGCTGGAATGCGGAATGATGATGGGATGCTTCATTTCATCGCTAATGTACGCGTGCTTTAACCTTCCACCGACTCTTAAGACTTGCTTGTCATCAAGGAAGGGGTTTAGGCATAGTAATTTGCTCTTCTGATTTAAATTGCTACGTTGTTTTAATTTATTAATATCGTCAGCGAATTCAATTTCTTGTATGTGAATAATGACAAGAGTTTTAGCGTCACTTAATTCCTGTAATGTGAGATAATTCTTTTGTGCTCTTTGTTTATTTGATTTCATTCGTAGTATCCATGCTAATATCCGAATGACCTGTGTTAAATCACTTTTGTCGTTTAATAATTTGCTAATAATGCTTTCATTTTGCTGTTTTTGTACAACATTTGATAATTTTATTTTTCGTACCTCTTGATCGGTAACATATTTGCTGATATTTTGATTATTAGTATTAATTGATAACGGTAGCCAGGTTGGTCCTTGCCACCATAAATTATGTTTCATTAATTGTTCTGGCGAAATCCCCCTGCTTGCACAGTCTGCAGGATTTTGATCTGTTTGAACATAACGCCATTGTTCTGTTGGCATGATATCGGTAATGCTTCTAACTCGGCTCGATACGAACGGCTTCCAACGGCTCGGATCACCTTGAAGCCATCCCAACACTACCATAGAATCTGTCCAACCATAGGTTGTAACTTGATATGTGCTTAATGATTGTTTAGTTTTATACATTAATTTTGATAAAAGCTCCGCCCCACATAATTCTAACTTAGGAATGGATAATTGTTTATTTAATGGGGCTAATCTGGACTTTGCAGTGACTATTGATATTTTTGATTGTTCAGCTGGTATTTTGCTATAGATCACACAGGCGTAAGCGCTTTGGGATGCATCACAGAATCCGTGCAATTCTATGACGTCATTCTCAGCTGTTCTTAACCAACGTTGGATTTGAATTAAGTTTATGTTTTGAATATCTTGTGTGATTTTATGCCACTCCATTGTTATTTTCTCCGGTAGTTTGTCATCCCATTGGCACTGTAACTTCCAAACGTTTTGAAATAGTAATTTAAACTTTATTGTAACGGGACTGATCCATCCTAACGGATCGAAAATTTTCGACATTTCTGATAAAAGCATTCTCTTTGTAATTTTTGTTGATACAGTTGATGAAATTGGCGATTGAAACATAAACTTATCTTCTTGTGGATTCCAACATAAGCCTAATGTTTTCGTTGATTCTTTAAATTTAAATTCAAAATTGCTATGCTCTTGACATTTGCTTTTGCTCGGTTGCTCCAACAACTCTGGTTTATTTGTAGACCACTTTCTCAGGTTAAAACCTCCCGACTTTAAAATATTCACCAATTCCGATTGTAATTGTTTACCCTCGCTGATGGTATTTGATCCGCTGATTAAATCGTCCATATAAAAATCTTCTTCCAGAGCCTTGATGCATCTTTCAGAATAATTTTGCCGTTCATCATTTGCTAAACGTTTCAACGTCATCATGGCCAAAAAGGGAGCTGCTTTAGTGCCATAGGTGACTGTTGCGAGCTGATATTCACATATTGATTGCGACATAGGATGTCTCCAAATGATCTTTTGTAGGCTTTGATCTGCTTGATTAACAAAAATTTGCCTGTACATTTTTTCTATGTCTGCAGTAAAGACATATTGATATTGGCGCCATTTTATGATAAGGGAAAATAAGTCCTGCTGTAAATTAGGGCCTTTGTACATTAGTTCATTTAGACTATAGCCGCTTGATGTTTTACTGGATGCGTTAAACACAACGCGCAGTTTGGTTGTTGTTGACTCAGCTCTATGGACACAATGGTGCGGTAAATAATGTTCGATTGGTTCATATTTCAAACTACGTGTCATGTGATTAAGTGCTATATATTCGTCCATAAAAGCGGTATATTGTTCACTAAGTAACGTATTCTTGTTAAACTTGCGTTCTAATGTGCGAAATTGGGCAATTGCGGAATGCTTTGATACACCGAGTTTCTCTTCATAGCCTGATATCATAGGTAGTCTTACCATGTATCTGCCGTTATCTAAACGGGTTGTTGTTTTCTCATAAAAGTCAAAACACATTGTGTCCTCCTTGGATTCACTGCTATCTGCTTGATTTTTTATATCCTCGACTTCCCAGAACTGTTGTATATCCTCCACATTATTTAAAACAACATTGCATTGCAGGGATGGGGCATTTCCACATACTATCCACCCGAGCTTTGTTTGCTGTGCTACCGGTCCAATGTAATCTGGCCTACTAATACCGTCTAAAATGATATTTGCGTAAACATCTGCTCCTAATAGTAGATCAACTGGCCTGCTGATGTTAAAGTCTGGATCTGCCAACTTCAGGCTGTTTAAGTGTGGCCACGATTGGTTACACAAAGAGTTGTTAGGTAGATTATTCACTAAAGTATTCATGACTAGTACATCACATGAAAACTCATAATCCTTGTATATTGATGAACAATTGATAGTGATAAGCCCCTTACTGTTGCTTTTGTTAGTTCCTACGCCAAAAATAACGCCTTTGCATCTTTTTCGTGGCAAGTTTAATAACTGAGCAGCGTTTTCAGTTATTAATGATATCTGTGACCCTTGGTCAATAAGGGCGCGCATGCTAACATAAGACCCATTGATAGTCTTAATATTAATTAATGCTGTTGCCAGCAGTACTTCCGATGTATGTCCTTGTGACACGTGGGAAGTCCCATTTAATGCTCGAGGATCATTTGATAATGATGGAGTTGTTGCCTTGGTTTGGCCAACTGGCGCCCTGTTCGCATTCTTTTCGCAGGCCTCGTGCAGCAACGTGTTGTGATTTCCTTTGCACACTTTGCATTTTTGACTTGATGTACATGTTTTGCCATAGTGATTATAAAGACAATTCGTGCAAAGTTGCAGTTTCGCAACTGTCCTCATTTTTATGTCAGGTTGCATACGTAAAAATTGATGGCAAAAAAATAATCCATGTTGGTTATTGCATAATGGGCACTTTCTATTGTTCGTAGAATTAATTGTTTTGTTCAAGTTAGGAATTGCTTGTCTTTGATATTTATTGTTAAATGATTTAAAAAATGTAGGTTTTTTGTACGTAAATGTTTCATTACTTTGACGAATTGGTTTTTCATTTTTCTTTCTCGAACATTCCAATGCCGTAAATTTAGACTCCAAGAAATCCAGAAACTTCTTTAAAGTAGGTAGATCTCTAGGTTGCACTAATGAATCTAAATAATCGATTTGGGTCTCGTTGTCTAACTTTTGTTCTAGAACGTAAACGAGCATGGGGTCCCATGTCGATATATCCACGCCTAAGTTTTTAATAGCGTGAGTACATTCGAGTGCAGTGTCATGTATCTTTTTAATTTGACTTACATTTTGTTGTTGCATATTTGGCAAATTAAACAAAATATTCATTTGCGAGGTAAATATCGAACTGCTGGTTTTGAAAATAATTATGATCTCTGCTCCCAAAATTACAAATCCGAAGATGCTCATTCTGGAACTCACTCCAGTACTGCTCCAACGTCTCCAGACGTTTCTTTATGTAAAATTCAGATTTTCTCTCCGCACCATCCTTTTTAAAATTGATGAGCAATGTTTTAATTGCTCCGTGCACTTGCAGTTGATTTTCAATACAAGATTCCATAATTTGGGGTTAGTACCAAAATGGAAAGATCTTACTTGATTGTGCTGATGCTGCAAGACCACGTGTTGCGTCGACGAGTTGCCGATGCTCTTTCTGCACCGCTCCGCCGATTGATGCTGGACCAATTGCTTAATGGTCCCTGATAAGCTGCTACACTGCTATGGAGTCACGATCCTCGCGACTCCTTGATATTGATAATTTAAGATCCAAGCTCATTGATAAATAAACTGATAAAAACACTGATGCTAGCACTTGATAATTGTACATGAACTATTGTCCA
This sequence comes from Tinea semifulvella, assembly GCA_910589645.1. NCBI lineage: Eukaryota > Metazoa > Arthropoda > Insecta > Lepidoptera > Tineidae > Tinea > Tinea semifulvella. The sequence goes on along the minus strand of OU342611.1, from coordinate 2,281,607 downwards.
CGGCACTGATTTGATATTTATTGAAGGAAACGAATCCTTCAATCGCTCAAAGGACCAAAAAGAATGTAGGGTTTACACTCTTTTGTGATAAATGATACTCTTAGATTTTGGGGCAAAATGTTTACTAATAACTGATAACTATTAATGATAAATGATAATGAGTGCGCGCGACGGGAATCGCGTATGATGGTGCAATTGATAGGCACAACGTATTCACGCCGAAGGTGTAAACGCACTGATATTAAAATTGTTACAAATTGTCCACCTTTACGAAATACCTGACGCGGCGCTCTGCTTTTCGGTGTACGAATTCTTCGTACAGACATGTACCTAAAGATTGTATCATAAGGACACAAAATATATATTTTTCCCTCATCCTCTAGAACAGGGCGTTCCAGAACATAATTATATCTATAAAAATTGGCCAACACCCGCCAAGCCGCCGCTGGCTAGACAGGTTGGCGAGGGTTTGTGTTCAATTTATAATAGCAATTTATTAACGATTAGTTTGTATTAGTGGAACCGGGACCGAGTGACAACTTAACGTGATTACCGAGGTGCTGTAAATCTAAGACAAATGTACGTAAGGAGAATGTATTTCTTATTGGTACATGCCAAGCCTCCAACCAGTATTTTAAGGATTTTAGGAAAAGCGTTATTACAATAAATTATTTTTCTTTAAAAATATTTTGCAGCCAAGTGCTTTGCTCTAATTTTCCCCGCCCTCCTTTATGACAAAAATCTCAGCATGCCATACGTTGGCTCCAAAACAGCTGTTTTTATTTTTATTTTTGTGGTTCACTTCTCCCGATGGATGATGAATGAGGTGATAGGAAGGCAAAGGGTCTAGCCCAACAGCCAACTCTGACGTAATATATCTTTCTTTTTAATGAGTTAATGAGGTCATCATCAAATTCCAGATGCTGCAGAATTTGATGCTTTTCTGGAGTCACTCGCGGCACCATAGCTCAAACACGTCGGGTAAAATATGGGAGTTGATAGCGCGGGAAAACAGCAAAAAAGAAACTGCAACTTGTGCCCCATATTTAAAGTTTAAATTATCGTTTTCCATAATTATTCACATTGTAGCACATTATTAAACAAAACTACACCACTTTTGACCAATAATATCCACAGTAAATTAATTTACAAAATAAAAACTTGCACTTGACATGTCCACGCAAAATGGCGCAAAGAACTCGTTTTTTTTATAATTTAGGCGGCGCGTCGTTTACGCCACGCGTCATTCGCCGTCCGCGCGTCCTTCTAATTTTTTTTTTATATACAATTCATGTTCTAAATTCAAAACTTATTACTGCCCGCTGCAAAAGATACAACAGAAAAAGTGAGTAAGAAATAGAAGATAGAAAGAAAACGTTTATTTTAAATAGCTTAGACACAACAATTACAAAAGATAAAAAATAACTAATAGTTTACGTAAAAGAATAAATTTGGTAAAAAGAGTAAAATAAAATGAGCTGCTGTCCTATTATATAAAAAAAACACTTTTAAAGTAAAGTATCTTTCGGGGTGGTCAAAAACCACGCTTTTAAAGACATTTAGCCAACTTTACTATAGGCTCATCATGACAAGTGGCAAGCTCGTCGATGTCTCCAGCGTACCAAACTCGAGAAATATCACAATAAAATTAAATAAATTTTTCCCCGAACCGAATCAAACCCGGTACCTCTGCGTTTAAATCCATAGGCGTAACCGCTAAACCACGGAGGCAGTAAAATACACTTTTCTTACGTACATTTGTCATAGATTTACAACACCATCATCTCGCGTCTCGGAGAGCACGTTAAGCCGTTCATACCAACTTGTGAAATTGTTAATGAATTATCAATAAAAACTGACATCAGACCCTGTAGCGTTAAAAAAACCGACAATCGACAAATGTGTTGCACTTCACTTAAATGCTACGTTTCATTCGGGTCTCGGTCAAAGTATTGTTTTTTTTTTTTTTTTTTTTTATACTGAACACGACATGTGACATCGCTCCCACCTGATGGTAAGCAGTACGCGAGGTCCAAGAATGGGAGCAACTGACGCCGGTCACTGCAAACGACATCAGTCTCTACCACTATGCCGGCCTAACAAGATGCTTTTTCACACTTCGCTTGAAGGACTCAGGTTATAAGAGTGGGGAAACATACTGGCTGGGAGAGCATTCCACATCTTCAGCGTGCGACAGATGTAAGTCTCCAAATTTATGAGTACGCGTAGGGATAGTGGGATGCATATTTTGGCCTGTGCGTGTGTGGTTCGGTTGCGGAATAAAGAAGAAGATCACCTCTTTTAATAACCGCGACCCCCGGGTAGAATATCATTTTTTTTTTTATAATAAATAGTATATTTATTCTAGTAGTTTTTTTTTCTTTGTTACCACTTTCCCCGTAACAACCCTCGCCAACCAATCAGGCCAGCAGTGTAGGCCAAATTCTCCTTAAAATTCTGAAAGGCCCATCTCCAACAGTAGAAGTCTCTAACTCTATGCTACAGAGGCTGTGATTATAAAGTAATTGTATTCTAAACCTAATTAAATATGCAAGAAATACAAACGCTTTTCACAATGAAATAAACGCATTTTTTTTTATAAAACATGTTCATAAGCATGTGAAAAATGCTCGTGAGCAAATGGCATTTCTTCCATGACGAATAAGCGCAGCTTTTTTACTGTGATTAAATAAATTCTCACGGAATTTTACGGCTGCAGTTTTTAAATTTTATATCACGAATATTATTCTAGGCTTTTTGACAAATTAATAAAATTTTGGGAGGATTGTATTTTTTAATTTAATTTGCATCCGGGGTTAACGGTTAAGTCTTTGGATTTAGACTCGGAGGTACCGGGTTCGATTCCTTGTCGGAAAATAATAATATTTATTAATTGAAATAAAAAAAATTCATTTATATTGAGTATCGGGTTCGATTCCTGGTCGGGACACAAAAATATTTATTGATGTAAATAATTACATTTAATTTATATTTAATTTATTTGTGATATTTCTCGAGTTTGGTACGCTGGAGACATCGACGAGCTTGCCACTTGTCATGATTGGCCTATAGTAAAGTTGGCTAAATGTAAATCCGCTTATTTATAAGCGTGGTTTCTGACCACCCCAAAAGGGAAACGGTCGTGATGATACTTTCCTTTACTTTCCTATTGAGTATCAATGATTGGCCTATAGTTGGCTAAATGTGAAACCGCTTATTTATGAGCGTGGTTTCTGACCACCACGAAAGGGAAACGGTCGTGATGATACTTTACTTTTTTTTATCAATTTAAATATTAATAATTTAAAACTATATTTAAAAAAAAAAAAAACTAAACTTAATAAAAAATAAATTATAAGTAAAAAATGTCCTCTAGAGACGACCCTTCAGTGATAGTCCCAAGAAGACTGGCAACATTTCCCCTCTGTATAGCTAAGCTAATACGTTGGCAGAAACAATTACCAGCTTTCCTGTTTTATATACACACATCAAAAGTGTCTAGGGATCAACATATATTTTTGCAATAACTTTTCTCCTGATTGATATTCATTAAAATTTTCTTTAAGGATTGATCAAATAAAATGTTTTCGTTTGTCTACAGTAACGATAAACCAAGTCACCTTTGCATTAGTAAAAAAAATTGCCATTTTCCTAATAAAGGGATTTTTGACATTTGAACCACTAACATTAAAGTTCGAAAAAAAGACTGAAATAACAGTTTTTTTTTTTAATTTTATTGGGTAACTTAAACAATTAATAATCCGTGTTTCTACCGCGAACACTAACAACACAAGAACATCGGTTTGGCATACTCAAAATGAGTTCATCCAAATCACGCTGTGGAATGGCCGCCCATGTTCGTTGCAACAACAAAAAAAGGTCTTCTTGCGACTGGATACCCTCCATATTCGGCAGAGCTCTTCTCTGAAGAATATCCCATGCATGCTCAATCGGGTTCAAGTCTGGCGACTGAGCAGGCCAGGGCAGGACATTGATGTTAGCTGCGGCGAGAGTCTGTCTTACAACTCTTGCGGTGTGCGGTCGTGCATTATCATGCATTAACTGAAATAAGGGACCGATATGTACTTGTAGAGGAACGATGACGTCTGATACAACCGTCTCAGCATAAATTTGAGCGTTGAGGTTGCCTCTGATCCAAATCAACTCAGTTCTTCCGCCGATCGAAATACCCGCCCATACCATGATGGTTCCACCACTATAAGGATGGACTTCCTGGCAGGATTTTAATCGCTGTTGGCGTCCAGGGGTTCTCCAGTGTCGTATACGTCTTGTATCCGGCCTCATACCAAAACGAGACTCATCAGAAAAGCACACGAAACGCCATTGTTCTTCTGTCCAATTTCTGTGTTCAAGAGCCCATTGATATCGAGTCCTACGATTGTGCATTGCTATAGGTGGTACCCGTAGCGGTCTTCGGGAATGAAGGTTCACTTCATGCAAGCGGTTTCTGACTGTTTGGTCGCTAATTAAGTTCCCTGAAGAGCGATGAAGGCTCACGGCTAACATCATGGCGGTTATTGTTGGAGTTCTTCGAGCTGTGATTTGAATGTATCGGTCTTGTCTCCGTGTGGTGCAGCGATACCGTCCTCCATGGCGCTCAGCCACGGTACCAGTGGTTCGGTAACGTGTCCAAAGTCGACTGATAACACTCTGACTTGTATTCAGAGCTAAAGCCACAGTACGTTGCCGGGAACCAGCTTCTATCATTCCCACGGCTCTGATCATTTCTTCCCTGCTTAAATGACGTCGCCGCTCCATAATAACGTTGGTTTTAATCAGTAGTAGGGAAACAGTAGCACTAATAATGTCTTCAATGCGTCTTATGTTTTTATAGGGAAAATATTGACAGCTGATTTTCATCTTTTACTCGAATTTGATTGACAGTTCCTGTTTTAAATTATGAAATGCACCAAAAAGGATCCATATAAATTTATAAAATCATAAATTTATTACAAAGCCACATCTCAATCACAAGAAATCCGCATAAACATGCTTGATCCCTAGACTTTTTTGATGTGTGTATATATACTAATACTAAGGATTGGGATATAAGTCCCGTCCGCGTGGAATGGTGGTTAGAACGCTGCCGTCACCGGAGGAGACGACGTGACGCGGTGTTATAACTTTTCAAAACTTTTTTGCTCTTGGACTCCATGGGCCCAGAGTTTCTACAACAACCGGCACAAATATGTATTCTTCAAATATACTTACATATTTACGCCGCTTGTCGGACTCCGCATTTTCCGCTGCGATCCCCGCTTTATGCGCGTCCCCCTGGATGCGACGCGGCGAGGGTGTAGACGCAAGTGGCGTCCCAAACCAAAATCAATACTTAGAGATTAATTATTAATTTGTATTGATTAATTATTAAAAAATAATATATAAAATGTGAAATTGGCTTAATAATAATAATGCAAGCAAATAGGTCATTAGTAATTACATACATATCTTCACGCCAAATCCCTTGCGGGGTCAGGCGTCACGATCACGACATCCCTCTTTCGCTTCTTCGACGTTCATCAACCTCTTCATACATGCCCTTTGGCTTTTTAATGCACCTTCAGCTATTGTTTTTTTAAATATTTAAATAGGTAATTATATAAAAAAATATATTATACTAAAATAGTAAGTACATAAATAAACAATTAAATAAACGTAAACATACTCTTATACAATATTTACTATGTCAAAGCGTGAATTGAGATTTTTTACAATTTAAGGAAATTACTGTATGCGAAGTTTTTAAAGATGTAGATAGAAGGAGTTTTTCGGATCACCAGTGCTGGCGAGCAGCCGGAACAGCGAGACAATCTAAATGTCTGCTAGAAGATTTCATTATATAACGTTTGCGCTTAATAACAGAATAGGGATGCTGGGTAGCTTATTCTACTTAAAAAGTAAGCTAAAAAGGTAGACTCTAAAAAGCAAATGTTTTAAGTACGGTAATTACTTAGGTACCTTAAGTTTATGCATTGTATGAGTAGGCTTTGAACGCCGCCCGCTTTGCCGGCTCCAAAGTTGATTATTTAAATTTAGCTGAATCGAAATTCTTTTTCCTTTAGCTTTTTGAATAAAGCAAAGTAAAGTATCATCACGACCGTAAATGCTGCGTTAGAAACAACGCTAGTGTACCTTAAATAGTTACAAAGCTGAGAACGCATTAGTTTTTATAATTTTAACGGGTCTTTACGCGATTTTCCTTAGAGACATATTCCTCCCGATGTTTCAGCCAAGTTGCATTGGCCGTGGTCACGGGTCGACTGGAGCTATGCGGTGTAGTCTCGAACATAAACCTACCCACATATCACTTTAAAAGTTTTTCACGACACACGACACTTACAATATCCTTGGCGACACTGGGTGATTTTTCCCGGCGTCGAAACCTATTAATTACTGGATTCCACGATGAAGATAGATAAACCCCCCTCTCGATTAAAAGGATATTGTAAGTGTCGTGTGTCGTGATTTCTAAAAACTTTTAAAAGTGATAAGTCTTCATCTACCGCCAAGTATGTATGAGAGTGCACACTTCAATAATATTTACCTATATCTAACCTATTTTTACAGGCAGCAATGAGCCATTCACGATTGTGTGAACTTTTCTGGACACTTTTTTCGCTGACGCTGGCATATGTGGCGCATGTCGTGCATAGCCCATATATACAAAGGGCCACCCGTCGCCAAGCGGAGTTTTTCCCCAAGCTCACGAGAGAACGGCAAAGCCTCTTCAGACCACGGATTCATCGTTTCGACTGCAAATGGGATGAAGAAGTGATTAATGATGATTTCCGCGTATTTGTTGCGTTTAAGGCGTGCGGCTGACTCTGCAGCGGCCCCGGGTTTTTCATAGCTGGATGTCGCATGTGATATAATATTGATATAAAGAGTAAATCAGTTAGGAATCGAAACGGGAATTCCGCATCTAAACCGACACGTATAACCGCTAGGCTACTGAGTCATTCTCTGAATAAAGTGCTTCATGTAAATAGCTTTAGCATCTTGGCAAAAGCTGCAGTAAAGAGGAATGTTTGCGTGGTTTGTGCGAGGCGGATGGAATAGAAAATGAGACGGTTCTGTTCCTTTAACGTTTTACAATACTTGCATTATCAGCATTCTTTGATTTAATTTACAAGAATGCTTGAATAAAAGGTGTTAAGTCATTGATTTCGAACATTATATGTGGCGTAGAAATTAAGTTATGACAATTTTTTATTTATTAATTGTATTCGAATAGAATTACATTACATTAAACGATAATCTATCAAATTAACTTACTTGGAAAGCCACGCAGCGTTGGAGATGGTTCTTCCACTCTTTATAGCAGTGCTGGAACTAGGATTATATTGTATATATTTATTTATGTATTATTATTTATTTGTATTTAGTAATATTATATATATTAATATTTATTTAGTAGAATTTTAATTATTTCTTTTCCTGTTTAAATATTTGCACTTACGTCCCACATACAATGTTTGTAATATCCCTAAGGTATGTATGTGTGTTTATTTTGTATGTAATTTTGTTAATAAATATTTATTACGATTCATAAATAATATTCTTTACACTTAAGTATATTTTTAATATATTTGTTTTTAATTGATATATTCCACCTACCTTACATAAATGTTCTCGTTGTCCCGAAGGTCTGACAGGCAGAGAATGTCAAGCGACATTATGTCACGCCATAATAAAATAAAGTCTTAAATAAAATAAATAAGGTTGACCGAGTAAAAATGTCTAGCAACATTAGGTCCGCTTTTGTATATAGTGTGTTTGGTCTCCAGGGTGCCACAAAGGCATACATACATACATATATATGCTGATAAACACCTAACCCTTCTTTTCATTGACCAGTCGGGTAAATATAAAGAAAAATAATATTTATATATTACTGCCACCGTGGTATAGCGGATAAGGCCTTAAAAAAATAACACCGAGGTGCTGGGTTCGATTCCTGGTCGAGAACAAAAAATAAAATAAAAAAATTGATACTTTTCTTGAGTCTGGTATTCTAGAGACATCGACGAGCTTAGTAAAGTGGGCTAACTAATCACGGCCCTTAGAACACAGAGTCCTAGACCTCTGGAGAATTTGGCCTACACTCGCCACGCTGGCCAGACGGGTTGGCGAAGGTCTGTTAATTTTTAATGGCAATTTATTAACGTTTCCACAAGTTGATATTAGTGGAACCGGGACCGACGGCTTAACGTGCTCTCTGAGGCCCGGGTGACAGTGGTGTTGTAAATAAATGACAATTGCACTTAAGTGTATTTCTCATTGGTACCTGCCAGGGTTCAAACGGACATTTTTAGGATTTTTTTTATTTTCAAGGAAAGCGATCTTACAACCGCGAGTTAAAATTAAATTTAAAATGTGGACACGCTACATACAAAAGTGTGGTTTCTGACCACCCCACAAGGGATATTGTCGTTATGATACTTTACTTTTTCACATTCATGTATGAGCAGAGCACGTGTGACTGTTACGGTAAGTGAAACTATATAATTTATATTTTACTAAAATAGTTATGTAGGTATTTCGAAATCCCATTTGCATATAACATTGTAACAAATTTCCTATTCTACGGAACTGAACGTAACAATGTCCACACCCTCTTGGCAGCTGAAATTCAAGTAGGTGTTAGTCAGAGACGTATACTTAAAGGACTGACTCAACAATATTACAGCTCCCCTAAAATGAACTTTGATATATGTCTAAAAAGGCCGTTAAATCAAGATTGAATTGTCAAAAGTGTATAATTTGGTTTGCGGTCTGTTTAAAAATACAGAGCATGGAATAGCGATATACGCCAAATGACATCTATCCATCCATTTTGGACTATTTTTGTACTACTTGTGCTGTTTACAATAATACAATTACATAGTAGTTTCCATACTTTTATTTGAGGCGTATAAAATCAAAAACAGGTAAATCCAAAAGTGGGTAACAAATACAGCTTATCCTTTTTTTTATTAATAGGTATTTGCGTTAAAAACTAGATTTAAGAGCTTGTCAAGGCAAGATTAGATAGACAGGAATTCTTTACTCCACATTTTTTTTTCCTGAGAAACAGAATGTATGTCTCTCAACATAACAAAGTTGTTTGGCATTTTGGATATCTATTTATTTATAGTGTATGTTTATGTCCTCCTTGCGTCGTGTTTCCTCATTGATGAGGGTCGTGATCTCCCGATGAATTGGTGTGCGTCTTGATAATAGCACGACACTCGTTCCTGTCTTCGGCGGCATGCACATCATCATGGACGCTAGTGTTGGTGGTGGAGCGGATTTGGTCGGACCAGCGTACCGGACTACTTTCGGTCTCTTTCCTTCCACCTTGCCAGTAACAAAAAGTTTCCCCTCCTTTTCTGGCAATGTGTCTGTAGTACTGGAGTATCCGACGAAGGCATATGGTGGATAGCCTAGTCGATATGTCTAGTATCTGGTATGTTTATGTATGTATGTATTATATGGTATTTTATTTTTTATTTTCATTTATTTAGGCAACAAACAGTCAACATACGCAAACAATGTTGACTGTTTGTTGCCTAAATAAATGAAAATAAAAAATAAAATACCATATATTACATATACGTATGTATGTGTATTGTTTTAATATTGTGTATGTAAATGCTTAAATGGGTAATTATAGTTATTTTAATATTTTTCTTCATCCTGCCCATTCCATTTCATGATCCCCAAGGTTAGCTGGTGAAGAATGCCATAAGCGTTATAGCTCGCCTATGTACTAGATTTTTAAGTGCAATGAAGTATTTAAATAAATAAATAAATTCTAGGATTATGTGTTCTGGGGGCTTTGATGAAGTGTAAACTAAAAAAAACTATTGTTGAGAACTTGAGACGGTCCACATATTATCCGTCTATGGTTAAAGTGCAATAAATAGCATTTGAATTATTGGTGCGCAGAACGTCGAACTTGCCGGGTAACACACAAAACTAAACTTGTGATGATACTAAATAGAGCAAGCGATTTAGCACTACTTCCTTACTACATAACTAAGAACAGTCTAGAAATGCCAACTTAACACATGAAAATAGTTATCTAAAAAAAGACACAAAATAAAACTTTAACATACAAAACTAAAGTTGTTTAGAAAGAAAAACCGACAAAACAATTTAGACATAAGTAAAGTCAAACATAATAAATTTAACCCTCTGCAACTGACGTGTCATAAAGTTGACAATTTGACTGACGTGTAGATGATGAACACCTTTACATAGAAATCGTTAACTATATTTATATTATAATTATTAACTGCCTCCGTGGTCTAGCGGTTAAGTCCGTGGATTTAGACTCGGAGGTACCGGGTTCGATTCCTGGTCGGGACACAAAAGTATATATTAATGTAAATAAATACATTTAATTAATATTTATTTGTGATATTTCTCGAGTTCGGTACGCTAGAGACATCGACGACTGGACATGATTGGCTAAATGTGAATCCGCTTATTTTTTCTGACCACCCCGAAAGGGAAACGGTCGTGATGATACTTTCCTTTTACTTTTATATTTATTAATATACATAAATAAACAACGTATTTATAGCTTTAAATTTTGTATTAACAGAGTTAATTATACAAAATATATTAAGTGTTTTGTACATAGGTGTGAGGCGAAATGGTGGTAATTTGCCCAGTGGGAGAGAAAGTATCCACCGTTCGTGCCGATAAACCCAGTAAAGTGTAACCACATGTTTTGAAATCAGGCTTGAATTGCCGACGTGCACAGTCAAATGAGCATAGTGTTAGGGACTGATGTCAGTCATGAGTGTCTGATTCCAGTTACTAACATTCATGGCCCTCGCGCATAATTTACCATCAGGTGGGCGAAGACATGTCGTGCTAGTATAAAAAAAACAACTCGGGAAATGAGAAACTGAAACACTCCTCCTAGACAGGCTACCACATCAACAGAAGACGATACACACCGAGACCGCTACAGGAAACCGAGTCAGCGAAGACTGCTCGCTTCATTAGTAACTTTTTTGTTGATCCATGTGTGAGTAAAACCGTGGCTTTATGGCTTGTCGGTAATCAACGCAAACGAGTCACGGGTAAAACCATCATTCTTTTGTCACAGCCTAGAAGGTCTAGAACACAGAGTTTCTGGAATTTGGCCTACACTCGCCACGCTGCCTGGCCAGACAACATACGAATAAACATTCGTCTCTCAGATAACCATTAATGGTTAAAGTTTTTTTAAATATATAATTATAACTGTCTCCGTGGTCTAGCGGTTAAGTAATAATATATACATTTTAGAATTTCTTTCTTATTTAGTTTGTAAGATTCTAATTGTTTTAATTTCATTATTAATATAAGAATTAATTTTAGTAAATTGATCTCCTAGTAAGAAACATATGTAAAACACCTAGTTTAAGAAACACTATTGTAATGCCCGAACTGGGTCGTGTGTTGAAAATGTTATATTTTTTTACCACATGAACAATATTTTTTTTGTCTTTGTCTTTGTCTTTGATTAAGACTCGGAGGTAGCAGGTTCGTTCCTGGTCGGGACACAAAAATATTTATTAATGTAAATACATACATTTCATTTATTTGTGATATTTATCGAATTTGGTATGCTGGAGACATCGATGAGCTTGCCACTTGTCATGATCGGCCTATAGTAAAGTTGGCTAAATGTGAATCCGCTTATTTATAAGCGTGGTTTCTGATCACCCCGAAAGGGTCGTGATGATACTTTAAGCTTTTTTAACTAAGCGTACCAAACTCGAGAAATATCACAAATAAATTAAATATTAATTAAATGTATTTATTTACATTATTAAATATTTTTGTGTCCCGACCAGGAATCGAACCCGTACTTCCGAGTCTAAATCCACGATATAACCTCTAGACCACGGAGGCAGTTATAAGTAATTAAGTATTTTGCGCGGTCTGTAAACCAAATGTTTATGAATCTAGTGTTAAAAAAAGAGGTAATTCGTTTTGCTGCCGTGCAGCTAATGAATTTAATAAACTGGTTGACTTTTCCGAATTGGATCTATTTAATTCGACTACAGCTACTTTTAAGAATACTCTGTCAAAACATTGGTTTGACAGAGTTTCTTTGAGTGTTTCCGAAACTACCTTAACTGTTATTCATACTTAATTTATTTCCTTACAACTTATTTTCTTTATTATTTAAATTTTAGCTTGCATTCATAATTTCCTATATGTGAAAACATATGAATGATCTGTACATATGTACATAATAAAAATACATTTAAGTACAGTAGGCGGAATTTGATATGGCACATCGGGAATAAGAGTGAGAAATGCGATTCATTTTGGTTGGGTATAGCGGGTGGTGGCTCGGTTATACGAACGCGTTCTTGAATCCTACAAAGGTCGGTTCAAATCCACCTGGCATGTACCAAACACTTTTCTTACGTACATTTGTCGTAGGTTAACAATACCACCGTTTCCGTGCCTCGGACAGCACGTTAAGCCGTCGGTCCCAATTCCACTAATACCAACTTGTGGAATCGTTAATAAACTGTCAATAAAAATTGACATCATATCCTCGCCAAGCCGTCTGGCCAGCGTGGCGAGTGTAGGCCAAATTCTCCAGATATATGTTCTGGAAGGCCCGTCTCGAGCATTGAAGGTCTAGGACGCTGTGTTCCAGGGGCTGTAATGTTAATGATATGAACATATGAATGATATATGCTTGATTTTGTAATTAGTTATTAAGTACTGTTTGTTTTCCAATAACTAAAAAATAAATACATAAAATGGTCAGTTTTATTAGCCGCATATGGCTTTATGTATGGGCGCAAGTTCATTTGTGCGACCGAGGCTGGAGACAGACACAAGAAGAATGTAAGACGGTCTCCGCTTATACAACGCCACTCGTCTCAGTCTCCTGTCGCGGTCGCATAGTACACCACCACTTTAAACATTATTTTTTTACGTAATAAACTATACAGATGAAATAATTCACGAAGCCTGGGTCTACTAGTTAGTAGGTCAAATGTCTTATCCCAGTGGATCAGGATTCTAGGTCAGTGTGTGAATATTTAGCGCCCATGTAAAACAATCCAGTCATTGACTATTTTTTTGACCGGCTCAACTATTATTTTATTTATTTATTTTCAAACAAATGACAGATAACTAGGACAGAACGTTACAGTATTATAGATTATTAAATGTTACGCCAAAACGATTTTATATTATTTATACAATTAATTTCTCCAAAACAGTACACATTTACGAGTATTATAATATTAGTGTGTTAAATTCATTATTATTACTAAATTATTTAATTATTAGGGAATAAATTATTAGCAAACAAAAGTAAGATATGCATTGGGTCAATTGACATATTTACATTATATTATTTACATATATATTATAGATTATTCATTCGATTCAACATTTAATTCAATTCATTTAAAAACAATTAATTCTTGCGGCTCCCAATTAATAACACCAGACTAGAACAATCGTCTGAACTTAAAATGAATTAATATTATTATTATTTTTCTAAGCATTTTAGGACCAGGAGATACTACAGAGTGAATCTTAAGTTTTTTTTTTACTGTATTTATAGGATTAAGAATTAAAATGGATAACTACAGCTACAATTATTTTTTTTACATTTTGACTACTAAAAGTATTTTAGTGACACATCAATACATACAAGTGTAAAGATCCAGATTTTTTCTAGAATATCCCTTTTTTCAGAAGTGGACGTGTAGGACTTTGCGTTCTAGATGCTGTGATGATTATTCAAATTGTAAAGTTATGCCCAGTCTTATATAAGTCCATGAAGCAAAATTCTATTACAAATCCTACAAGTTGATTGCAGCTATTCACGAAGAAACACTTGACATTGTACTAAGGCACGTACAGATATTTAGAGCCTCCTTCATCTGTCGCACGCTTAAGATGTGGAACTTAACTAGCTCTTCAAACAACCTGCAACTCGTAATAACCATATGGTTGTGGGGGAGAGATTTCCAGCTCCCTCAGAGGGTGGTAGATGAATAGACTGTATATGGTGTGTGGTTTGATAATGAGTCAGCTCCGTGAAGTCCAAAGAAAGAGATAGAAGGACTTACAACTTCCATCAGCAGATAACCACGTCTCATTAGTGTCAACCCCAGGGTTCTAGAAAGAGACTCTCTGGTGCTAAAACTCTTTTCACACAAATGTCATTAATACTAATAATCCAAGTAATAGTTCCGACCGATAGATGGCTGGCCTGGCGCGTGGCTACGCAGCAGGCACTGCTGCAACACCGAACAATAAGCACACGCGTTGTGACGTCACCGAATAACAAAATTGAAGACCTCTGCCGCCGACCGAAGTTGAGGTGCTACTGGTATCCTCCGATGGGATTGGCTTTAACAATGGTATTATATTCATCTTTAATAGATTTTATTTACATGTTGTGTGTAATAAAGTAGGTATTTTAATATTAATTTTTTTTAAACTACGTAAAAACAAATGTTTAGGATTAATTATTTTAAAATCTACTTACGAGTTTTATAATATTTTTAGTTAGATTTAAAAAAAAACAAGAAACATTTATTAGCGAATTCTAACTAATAATATTTTTTTAAATATTAAAATCGATTATTATAGACTACCGTTTAAAGTTACTTATCACCCTTTGATCTTTATAAGCGATACTATCATCTGGTGCAATGATAATATATATATTTTTTAATACTAATGTTCCGACCTATTTATTTGAGGTTCTCACTAGAAACCGCTTGACGAGGTTGCCTGAATGTGACATGAGGCTAATGTAATATGTAGACAACATATGTCGCATCATATACCTGCCAAGTTTCCACAGCCCAACGGTCATGCTATCGGGTCTCTTGCCAGAGAGAGACTTGCTCCAGAGGGTTCTAGGATCGCGGGTACTCCGAAAGTTGCAAGAGCTTTTTGGATGATGTCATTAAGCGAGTAATGCGATTAAAAAATCATATAATAAAAATAAAAATCTGAAATTCTGCCTACCGCACCAAAGGATTTAGTTTTATAAATTGTCAATACAACCAATAGAAGAGGATTTTAATTATTTTTGTGTTCCGATCAAAGAGGTAACAATACGTGTACATCGGAGTGCTGTCAAGCACATTCGATGCAATAACGAGTTGTGGCTGACCACAGACATATATTTGAAGGACTGTCTAAACTAAGTAACAACTTTTAATAGGTAGGTAGGTAGGCAGACAGATAGTAGTAATTTGCCCAATCTGCCGGGGCGGGGAAGTATCCACCATTCGTGCTGATAAATCCAGTAAAGTTTCAGTAAAATTATTTATTTATTTATTTAAAACTTTAATGCACGTTACGTTATACAAGGGGCGGACTTAATGCCGCTAGATATTATCTGACAGCCAACCTTAGGGACAATGTAACTTAGGTGCAAATATTTATATATAATTATAATAAATAAATCTATATACATATAAATATAATTATATTACTGAATACATACTAATAAGTATGATATATTAAATACTAATAATACATATACTACATATGATACCATTACATAACTTATGAACCATTTAAATAATGCGATGACACCATTTTATAAAAACATTTTTCAGATGTTTCGGGATTATGCTCGAATTGCAGTCATGCCCAGTCAATCTGGCATAGTGTTAGAGACTGATATCAGTCATGAGTGTCTGATTTCAGTTGCTAACATTCATGGACCTCGCGCGCTATTTACCATCAGGTGGATGCAAGATCACATGTCGTGATATTTGTAAAAAAAAAAAAAAAAAAACAACTATGCGTAACTGAAAATTATACTTGTAATTATCATTACAGCCCCTAGAATATAGACTACAGAGTCGTAGACTTCCACTGTTATAGATGGGTCGCCGGTCGTCCAGATTTTTTTGGAGAATTTGGCCTACACTCGCCGACGGTATAACGTGCTCTTCGAAGTACGGGAACAATGGTGTTGTAAATCTATAACACATGTACGTATATAAGTGTATTTCTCATTGTTACATACCGGGGGTTTAAAGTGACCTTTGTAGGATTTTAAGGACAGCGTTCTTTCAACGCATATACGAGTAATACAATCCCATATTCTCAATTTATTCGGAAACGTAAAAGGCGTGAAAAAACATTATTCAGGCATGTAGTTCACAAAAAAGCCGATGGCAAGAGGATACGCAATGCTAGCCTAAGGCTGCATGTAATAAGGCCACCAGAAAACCTTCAATCCGAGGCCTTAAGCGTGTCTGATTCTCAACTAACGACAACGATCAGCAGAGTAGTGACTAAGAAGAATTAAATACCTACGTAAAAAAATACTTCCCCCCCTTTTTTCTTAAGAAAAAAACAAATACTTACTATTGTATAATTACACTTTGGTTTGGTATTTTTTTTTTCTTAATCAATAACATATTATGTAATGTATCTAAAAAAAATATCAAACCAGGGGGCAAAACAAAATAGGAAAGTGGAAATACCACTGCTACTTGTGTGAACCTCTAAAGGCAAATTGTTACCATTCTGCCAATTATAATGTTAAGTGCTGTATGGTTTACCTAATAATATAAAATAAAAATAAAAAAATAAAAAAAATCTTGAATTTGCGCAAAAAAAACTAAAGTATAAAAAAAATAAGACCAGCCTCCTAGTGTAATTGTCTTACGTAATTGATGAATATAATTGACCTTCTGAAAGTGGTCCGAGGCGTCATAAAGCTAACAGTCTGGTCTTGGGAAAAAATAAATACTGGACCTGCTCTGAAATGGAAGTAATTAAACTAGACTGGGTATAATATATACGTCTATGGGGGTCGGTCCAGCTCAACTGAACGTTGGAATCGAACACGACGTCCGCAGTCTAACGCCAATTACGGCTTGTCAAAGTTTTTTAATACTCGACGTTTTTCACTGGGATTTATATTAATTTATTTTTATCTCCAATTTTAGATTTACAAATGAATGTAAGTGAGACTGGATGTATCGAACTCTTGCAACACATTACCCTGACAGTACCCTATAATATTCCACGTCGTCCTATAACCAAGATCCTGTGTTGTCCTCCCTCAAGAACTAATGTAGGTTCACATTCGTCAACATCCCGATGTGCAACACCTACAGTAGTCTCTGCAGTGCCAATAATGATATAGACATATTTCATGACCGCTACAATGTATTCAGAAAAAATGTTCTCGAACATTTCAAACCATCAATATATGAGTAGCTTATAATTTATTTAACAAGTGTTTTGTTTTCGTTTTTTTAAGGTACCAAATTTTTGCAATTTTTATGTTTTCTTATTAGTCTATTAAAAAAAATATGTATAATTTTATTTTAGTAGTCATATTTTTATTTTGTAACTTTGATAGTTTTTGTTTTTTTATTTAACTTTTCATAAATTTTATTCGAAGTTAAATATAGTACATTAAATATAAATTAAAAGCTATCTAAATAATAAAGTTGAGTTGCCAAGGAGACTGGCAACAGTTCCCCTCTGTATAGCGAGGCTAATACGTTGGCAGAAATAATTGCCAGCCTTTCTGTTGTAGTCATATTTTTATTTTGTAACTTTGATAGTTTTTGTTATTTTTTTTTTTTGTTTTAACAGTAATCATTTTTTTAATTCTTTTTCTTTTTATATTGGTGAATGCTGTGACATCTAATTGGTACATATATTAGATAAGTTATAATTATACAATGTTATGTGTGTGATAATATATGTACTGCTGTGTGTACTAATAAATAAATATGCAGTTAGCTAGGGGGCGTAGCGAGGTACATGCAGAGAGGGGCAGTTGCCCTTCCTTGAAAGAGTGGTCTTAGAAGAAGATCTCTTTGTGGTGAGCCTTGTAGATTGATTGTCAAGTAATAAAGCTATTTCTGATTTTTATATATTTTTTTAATTACTACCTTCACTGGTTATGTAAAACTCATATGTTAAAAACAACGATCAGAATAATGTAATCTAAAATTTTCTTTGTCTGCCCCCCCTTCTCTATATACAATCCTGGCTACGCCCTTGGCTAGGTATAGGTAAAACTTACGACGTCTTCAGTTTTAAAATCATTATTATAGAGCAAAGAATCACGTCACGCATTTAGGTACGATGGACGGCATTTGGGAATGCTCGGCACATCCTCTCATATTCCATTGTGAACATGTTTGAAGACAAAAGTCTTAAGAAATGCGTGAAAATGAGTGAAAAAGACGTGGATGATTACAATTGATATTTTTCAGAAAACCAAAATTACTCATAGCATCTAAAATTAGTAAGCTGAAATGGCAATGGGTTGGACACATCTGACGCAAAACAGACGACCGATGGGACAGATGGGTCTTAGAGTAGAGACCACGACGGGACGACGTAGAGTGGGTGATCTAAAGAAGGTCGCTGGTGCGGTTTGGATGAGGATTACAAAAGACCACGTCCAGTGGCGAGCTTTGAGGGAGGCCTATATCCAGCAGCGAAGAGACACAGGCTGATGATGATATGCTTAAGAAAGTCCAAGCATGCTTCATAGATCACAGTCTAAAAGTTTTCAAATTGATCTGTAAAATAATAAATAAGAAACAAAACAAAGATATCTTAAGTTGGTCGACATGAAGCGGTATTAGAAGAAGGAGCAACCCCAAAGTTTATGGAAAGTTTAGGTAACATGAGAGGGTAGAGGGAACACGACTGAATCATAAGTAGAGAGGTATTAGCAAAGATCTTCAAATTAAATAGATGTAACATTAGAGCAAAAATGGGTCCCACAAATAAGTATTTTTTCTTGGTAATTTATTTATTTATTCAATGAACAGTCAGAAATAGGTACAATCATATAATATAATCATAATAATAATAATAAACTTTATTGTTTTAAAAAAAACTATACAATGATACAATATACACTTGGAACAGTTAAATTGATCAATGCTTTGTATACAATTTTAGCATCCTCTGACTCCCGAACTATTTGTGTGTGTTTCAGGAGTCAGTTTCTTCCATGAATTTGAACATAAATGCTTTTATCCAGACCTAATATATTTACCAATATACTATTATTACAATAAAACCTTTGTCTATTTACTCATTCCAAAACTAATACATGGTTATTGCCCTTTTCATTACAGACTATTACAGCATGCATTTAACATAGCGTTTTTACAATAATAATAATAAAACGCATTAAGACTATAAAATATAAAGGTATATACGAGTATATAAGTAAATAAAGGTAAGCTAAATATATATATTTTTATTTTTAATTGATTTTTTACTTTTAACCCGATTTAATTCGATTTATATATATATATATATATATATTTTTTTTTATTTTTAATTGATTTTTTACTTTTAACCCGATTTAATTCGATTTATATATATATATATATATATATAAATCGAATTAAATCGGGTTAAAAGTAAAAAATCAATTAAAAATAAAAATATAAAGTACTTATATATGACCTAAAAGTAAAAGTACAGAAATAAATTAAAATAATAATAATAACATTTGGTTTGTAAACCTACCTTAATATAAAAATCAATGTCTAAGCAACAATACTGTGGCCAGTGACTTGTCAGCAAACTGGATACTTGGTGGCTTAAAGAGCCATTAGTACGCTTAAAGGTAGTCATGAAATATGACATAATGATAGTGATATTTTCTCAGAGTATAATCGCTGAGGAACCGAGTTTTTATTTCATTTTATACTTGACGCGGTATCTATGGATTTAAAATCTTTGGGCCATAGCCGCATTTCACAACTGAAGCACGTATTATTTGTGAGTTTGTCGCTTGCTAAGTTTGTTCGCGTTGAGACGACGAACCGAATTACGTGTTTTGCCATTAACAAATTTAACCAAGAAAGAAACTTAACTGGGATAACTGGGATTCTGTTTACTTTGAGTGTTTGGGTACTCAGTCGTGTTGGTTCGTCATGAATATACACTTATGGCATTATTAGTAAAGTATCATCACGACTGTATCCCTTTAGCCAACTTTACTATAGCCCATCATGACAAGTGGCAAGCTCGTCGATGTCTCTAGCGTACTAAACTCGAGCAATACCATAAACAAATTATTCGAATCGAATCCGGCACCTCCGCAGTGTCAACTAGCTGTCCCCTATAAGACCAGGGCAACCTTAGTATAGTGGACAGAGGTTTTTTACTAAATTAAGCATGTACAATACTGTCTCCGTGGTTAAGTCCGTGGATTTAGACCCGGTTCGATTTCTGGTTGGGACACAATGAAAATATTATTTCAAATAAATATTTTATTAATTTGTGATATTTCTTAAGTTTGTTACGCTAGAGACATCGATGAGCTTGCTACTTATCATGATTGGCCTATAGTAAAGTTGGCTAAATGTGAATCGGCTTCTTTCTACCCACCCCGATAGCTCGCTGAATTGCTATACTGATTCTTTGGGCGAAGAAAGAGCCAGTGGTTTGATTTTTGGCAGATGGATAAATGTCACACTTCATGTCTACTAAGTTTATCTTGTGGTTACGTTCACAGTTAAATTATTGGGTTAAAATTATTGTGAAAAAAATAATGTTTGGCGCGTTATATCCTTTCACCTAAACTGTCGGAGATTTAGAAATAATAAACTTCATTGCCACAGCTAATAAAAACTAGGCTACTCAATCTGAACGAGCCTAAGGATATTAGAAATCTTGAATACGAGAATTTTAAGTCCCAGGTAAAACAAATACTGATTGTAAAATCGTATTATGCTGTGGATGAAGCTTTAAAGGATCATCAAATTTGTTAATAGTTTTAGTTTAATTGTTATGACATTAATTATTTTAGGTACTAGATATGACATTACTATTATCATTGATAAAGTACTTATTTAAATTGTATTGTAAATTGTAATTTTAATTTTAATATTAGTTTATAAGTGACAACGCCTCTTTACAGCTGCTATAAAATTATTAATTTTATTTTAAAAGAAAATTTTTATTTTTTATAAAAAATATATACTTTACAGCTTCATATAACCAGTATTGGGCTTCACTGACTGTTCCTTGCCAACAGCAGCTCAATCCATCCAATATTCTTTATTTACTGTTAACCTATATATTTTTTTTAGAGTTATATTTAAGTTTTTTTTTTTTAATAAAAATTGTAACCGAGACAAGTTCAAGTGTTCCTATAGGTTCCTATGGACGAATAATAAACAATAAAATAAAAATATTTCCAGCATTTCGCCTTTGTCTTCGTGCAGTGTTAGCTGGCGGGTTTAGTTATTTTTTTATCATTGACAAGTAAAATGCAAACAACCTAATTGAGCAGTTTACAGTTAATCTCAGACAGTTTGGGTGAAAAGATAAAACATTATTCTCTTCACAATAATTTTAACCCAATAATTTAACTGTGAACGTAACCACAATATAAACTTAGTAGACATGAAGTCTGTTATTAATTAAGCAGCACGCGTGTCAATGACAAGTGTAAACCACAGGCTGAAATTTGCGAAGGGATATACTAAAATAACCAAGATTCCGAATTATATATAGATTCGTGTACGTTCTAATGAAACGACCATCTTAAACGTCATTACGTATTTCAGGCAGCTCGAATGGGAAAAAACGCATGACAGCTCCAAGTTTTTGGATAGAGTGAGATTTTAAAGTGGGCTTAAGCTTTTTCTAAGCTCTTTTCATGATAGAATTCTTCGATCCTCCTTCAACTCCACAATTTCTATACCTTCTCACCACACTTCCTACGTTTCGAACTCATTTGCTGTTGTCGCTGCGAATCTTTGGAATAACTTACCATTTGATATCAGAGAAGCCCCCAATCGTGCAATATTTAAAAACCAGGTATACAAACACTTTTTAACTAACTAAGTAACCTAACCTAAACCTTTCTTTTCAATCTTTTTATCTTTTAATATCAGCAGCATCATCACATTGTTAATTTTGTCACACTCTCCTCATCATGTAAGTAGTTTTATTTATATTATATTAGTATATCGAAATTAATTTAAATTTATTATAATTATACATTATGTTATAATTATTTAGTTTATAAGTTGACACGGCTATAATGCCTCGAATTTAGGTTAAGCTACAGTACTTGCTTATGGCAGCAATGTCTCTTACTTATTTCGGTCTATCCATAATTTAATTTAATCTTTTAATTTATTATTTTAATAATATTGTAAAAAATTGACAATATCCGAGTGTTACATGTGAACCATATGGAAATAAATATTTTGAATTGAATTGAATTGAATATGACTTATTTATTTATTAGTATGTAAATTGTATGTAGATATTAGTATGTATATATTTATATTACAATTATATTTCTGTGTTATTTAAATTTCATCTAATTTTTAATTGCACCTACCACCTATCCTGTCTAAATGTCCTAAAGGTTTGGCTGTCAGAGAATGCCTAGCGGCATTAAGTCCGCCTTTGTACATAGTGCAATAAAGTTTTAAAATAAATAAATAAATAAATAAGGAGCAATTTTTCAAGATCCTAATTTCACTTAATTACCTAATACCAATAGAAAAAAGGGAAAGAAAGGAAAGACGTAAAATTGTTATTACAAATATTGTTATTACAAATATTGTTATTACAAATATTGTTATTATTTTCTACTAATTTAAATTTTAGTAAAGTATTATCACGACCGTTTCCCTTTCGGGGTGGTCAGAAACCACGCTTATGAATAAGCGGATTCACATTTAGCCAACTTTACTATAGGCCAATCATGACAAGTTCGTCGATGTCTCCGGCAGCGAACCAAACTCGAGAAATATCACAAATATATTAAATTTATTTATTTAAATTATTAAATATCATTGCGACAAATAATCGAACCCGGTTTTTTTACGTTTTATTTTTTGACATTAATTATAGACAATTACTTTTTTTCATTCTAGAATTTTTTATTTTATTTATTTTTATACTTGCAGGACACGTGAACTTGGGCCCACCTAATGGTAAGTGGCGCGCAAGGTCCATGAATGTTAGCAACTGAAGTCAGATACTCGTAACTGCCATCAGTCCCTAACACTTAGCCGGCTTTACTAGATGCTTTTTCACACTTCGCTTGAAGGACTCCAAGTTACAGGAAAGTGGAAACACAGACGCTGGAAGAGCATTCCACATCTTTATCGTACGACAGATTATCCCCAAATTTATATGTACGCGAAGGGATGGTGACTACGGTATGTGGGTGCATATTCTGACCTGTGCGTGTGGTTCGGTTGCGGAATGGAGAGGGAGGGATTAGGTTATAGAGTTCTTCGGAGCACTCACCATAGTATAGCCGGTAGAACACGCTCAGAGAAGCCACATCTCGGCGAAGCTGCAGGGATTCGAGAGTTCCAGATGTAGTGGCATCGTCCACAATTCGAACAGCTTGCCTCTGCAGGACATTGAGAGCATCTGTGAGGTACCATCCCAAAGGTGAGAACAGTGGGTTTAATCCCCCGGCATGTACCAATGAGAAATACATACATTTTCTTACGTACATTTGTGAAATTTGATTTACAACACCACCGTCTCCGAGCCTCGGAGAGCACGTTAAGCCGTCAATCCCAGTTCAACTAAATACCAACCAAACCTCATATCAACCAAAGATCCTCGCCAACCCGTCTGGTCTGCGGGCGAGTGTAGGCCAAATTCTCCAGATATACTCGTATGTTCTGGAAGGCCTATCTTCAACAGTGAAGGTCTGTGATGCTGTATTCTAGGGGCTGTAATGAAAGAATAAAAGCGTTCTATATATAAATTGTTCCAAGGCTCACTGGCGTCTCTGGTTATAAGCAGTTTTCTCAAATTGAGTATTTTTATTCAGAGGAAATGCTGTTAGTGTACTGGACACCATGCCATAGAACAGCAATTTAGAGGAGCTATTTTATGTATGTATTTAATTATTATGTTGTGAGTTTTTATTAAAGGTGCAATTTAGTTTTAGTGTAATATAGTTTATTTAATTTTAGGTTTTCTTTTTGTTAATTTAATATAGAAAAACTTTTGAAAAGTTCAAATCAAATACAGGGACAACAATAAAATAAAATGAAACAATAGATACGATAAAATAATACAAAAAAATCAATAGGTTATTCTACAAAATCGAAGAGCCCATTCGTTATAGCTCGTCTAACCATTGCAATGCAATTTAGTCAAATTAACTTTAGGCCTATCATGACAAGTGGCAAGCTTGATATCTCTAGCGTTTTAGATTCGAAATAAATTACAAATAAATTAAATACTTTTGCAAACGGATCGTCAGGCCTTTCTATCCAAACGCACATCATCAGCCAGTGTCTCTCCACTGCTGGATATAGGCCTCTTCCACCCGCCACTTCACACGACCTCCTGCCACCCTCATCCAACCCCCACCAGCGACCTTCCTTAGGTCATCCGTCCATCTAGCGGGGGGTCGACCCACTCTGCGTCTTCTCGTACGTGGTCCCACTCTAGAACTCCATCGTTCATCGGTTCTACGACAGACATGTACAGCCCATTGCCACTTCAGCTTACTAATCTTGAAGGCTATATTGGTAACTTTGGTTTCCTCGTTTCTGTCTTTATCTATCAGAGAAAAAGAGTATAGGTCTCTCAATAGCCTTCTAAGCTACCTTAAATTTGTGGACTAGACTCACTCTGTCAGTGTCCACGTTTCTGCTCCGTACGCCAGCACTGGAAGAACGAACTGGTTGAAAACTCTCGTCTTCAAACATGGGTATGTTTGATAAGACACACGCTTTAACCAAATATTTTCAATAAGACAGCTAAATTTAGTTCACTGATTAAGTAATAGAGATTGTTGTAGCAGAAGACAATTAGACTTAGGTATGTCGTAAGTTCTAGATGTCAAGAGTTAATTAAATACCAAACTCCAAGAAGTTATCTAAAGTGAATGACCTGAAGATATTATAATCCATAATATTATGAAGCTTTGTCTGTATGTCAGTTCGCTCGTGCGACCGAGGCAGGAGACAGACGCGAAACCAAAGAAGGCAATACGGTCTCCGCCTATACAACACCTAATGCGAAGTGACGCTCGCGATCTTCTGTTTCTGTCTCCTGTCGCGGTCGCATAGTCAACCCCCACCTCTAATTATTATTATTTATTTTTTACTCTAAAACTACTGTAGAAAGAATTTACAAACAGTTTTGGCATGAGTCTATTAGTTAGTAGGTCGAATGTCTTATCCCAGTGGATCAGGATTCTCCTGCCACCCTCATCCAACCCCCACCAGCGACCTTCCTCAAGTCATCCATCCATCTAGCGGGGGGTCGACCCACTCTGCGTCCTCCCGTACGTGGTCTCCACTCTAGAACTCGTCTACTCCATCGTTCATCGGTTCTACGACAGACATGTCCAGCCCATTGCCACTTCAGCTTACTAATTTTGAAGACTATATCAGTAACTTTGGTTCTCCGACGGATTTCCTCGTTTCGGACTTTATCCATCAGAGAAATACCGAGCATAGCTCTCTCCATAGCCCGCTGAGCGACCTTAAATTTGTGGACCAGACTCACTGTTAGTGTCCACGTTTCTGCTCCGTACGACAGCACTGGAAGAACGCACTGGTTGAAAACTCTCGTCTTCAAAGACTGGGGTATGTTTGATAGGAAGATGTGGCGCAGCTTCCCGAATGCCGCCCATCCTAGCTGAATGCGTCTGTCGGCTTCTTTGCTGAAGTTGGCTACGCCTAATTGTATAGTCTGTCCAAGGTAGATGTATTTTTGCACAACTTCTAGAGTGGCATTACCAACGCAGATTGATCTCGGTACGACATGGTCGTTATACATGACTTTTGTCTTGTCCAAGTTCATACCGAGGCCAACCTGCTGGGACGCTACGTTTAAGCCGTTTAGCATTCCGCTAAGATCCTCCAGCGAGCTAGCTATTATGACTATGTCATCCGCAAAACGGAGGTGTGAGATGTATTCTCCGTTGACATTTATGCCGCAGTTTTTCCAGTCCAGCATTTTAAAGACGTCCTCCAACGCGTTGGAAAACAGTTTCGGCGAAATGACATCACCCTGTCTTACACCTCTGCGCAGTTGGATTGGTTTCGTATACTGGCCTTGTACTTGTACGGTCATAGTTGCATCACTATATAGACATCTCAACACCTCAACGTATCGCCAGTCAATTAGGCATCGCTGCATGGAGTCCAGAACAGCCCAGGTCTCGATAGAGTCGAAGGCTTTCTCGTAGTCCACAAACGCAAGACACAGTGACAGATTATCAGAGTATTGAGTATTATAGTATATTATAAGAGTATTCCACATCTTTATTGTGCGACAGATGTAAGGTTATGACTACGGTATGTGGGTGCATATTCTGACCTGTGCGTGTGGTTCGGTTGCGGAATGAAAGGAAGGAGCTTTTTTTAGGATCACTTTTTAAAAAGATCAAATCAAATAGTTTATTTCCTTTGGTCCGCTTGTAACAACTTGGATTCTGTGAGAACTAATAAAATCAATATAATTAATAAAACATAAATACTAAACATAGTGGTAATAATGGTTGGACCTTAACATTTTATTTTTTATTTAATAATTATTATTTACAGTAAAGTGTATATAATATATTTATAGTATGTAGTATAGTGTACATATTAGTATGTATTTGTCTATATAGATTTAATTTGAATTACCTATTAATATATTTTTTTTTAATTAAATAAAGTAAGCGCTTGGCCAAGGAGTTGTCAAAGCGGCTGACAGAAAGGTCTGGAGACAGGAAGGCTGGCAATTATTTCTGCTAACGTATTAGCCTCGCTATACAGAGGGGAAATGTTGCCAGTCTCCTTGGGACTATCTCGGATGGGACGTTTCTAGAGGGCATTTTTTATTTATAGTTTAGTTTATTTCTAATTTTATTATTTAGGTAGATTTTAATTTATATTTATTGTACTATAATTTTGTAAATATTCTTACGAATAAACTGATAATAATAAACCTATCAAAAAAAAGTAATATACAATATACAAACTATAAAATAAAAATACCGCGACACCAAAGTAATATATTAATCTATTTCATGGTACCCTCACAACACAAATGGTTTTATTGTTCCACAGGTTGGTTGTTAGAGAATGCCTAGCGGCATTAAGCCCGTCTCTTGTACATGGTGCAATAAATAAATAGCGCGTTTTAAAATTGCAATTATGTAACTTAACCACAACGTTGGCCTTTGGGTGATTGCTTAATGAAAATTGTATAAAGTATAACCTTCACCCTGTATAAAAGCTATATGAAAATACAAACCCAACTAGCGTCAGCATAGAACCAGGTTTAATCAGTTAAGAGTGCAAAACCGTACCTTTCGTATCGTAAAGAATATACACTTGGGAGCAATGGAAACGGGCCAGCATAAAATAACCTAATTACTCCAAAAAGTGTTTAAAATAATATTACCAGACCTGCGCGAGGGCCTACGCTGATATTATCGATATTTGTGCTATAAATTGTAGAAAAATTATAAAATAAATTTAGGAAATAAATGAAGAACACAGAATCAGATGGTTTGAGAGTTAATGACCTTCTCATATGGAAAACAGGACTCACCCCCAAAGCAATCAATATGCAATTCTTGTCCAATTTTATAGTCTATGCACCACAAGCTTTATTAGACACGCACATATAGTTTAGATCACTACTATTCACCAAAAGCATTCTAATAATGATTTAAAATTAATAAAAACACACGCGAGGCATGAGTCGGTGCGGTTGAAAAATTGCAACTGATATGGCAACTTGATCGTCATTGGCCCGTAGCTCATGACGCCAGTCGCAAACTTTTGGATCGTTTGTACTGGAAATTGAACCTGCTACCAAGCGAGGCCGCAACATAATAAGAAATAAAAATACCGTTTTAAGTATTTATTAACTATAACAAAAGTTAAACATTGAATATAAATATTTGATGATATATTTTAATAATTAAGAACCATGGTCTAGCGATTAATTCCGTGGATTTAGACTCGTAGGTACCGGATTCCATATATATATAAATATATATATTAAATTTTATTTTATATAATTTTTTTTTTCAGATTTTTATTGTTTTTAGTGTTTACAATTGTTTTTTTAGTTTTATATTTTTGTTAGATATATAATGCGAAAGTTGTGGGTGAAAGAGGCCCTGGCAGACCAAGACTCACTTATCACGATCAAATAAATAAAACAATAGCTGCCGGTGCAATAAAAAGCCATCGAAACAAAAGGGCATGTATGAAGAGGTTGATGAATGTCGAAGAAGCGAAAGAGGTATGTCGAGATCGTGACAAATGGCGCTCAATTGTCTCTGCCTACCCCGCAAGGGACCTGGCGTGAAGATATGTATGTATGTATGTATGTATATTTTTGTTTTATGTTATGCAGTGTTGCGGCGCAGATTTTATTATTTTAAGACTTTAGACCTCCTTTCTCAATGACCATAGAACGACGTTTAAACAGAAGATTTTATTGACATTAATAGATTGTATTTTGTTTTTGACTCGGACTTCTCTACATTCTGACTACGACGACTGACTGACGCACATCATTTTTCTCTAAATATATCAGACAGACGATATATGCAGTTTATAGTTCTTAGTTTAGATGGTAAATATAGTATATTCTTTTTAAGGTTTAATTAACATATTAATATTCGAAACACGTTTTATAGTTCGAATTTTAAATTAGTAGAACTAAAATTACAAATTCCTAATGTTGGTCTTTTAAACTTTGCCCTGCTCTTTGAGATACAAAAAAGAGATTACGTGATCCGTTTTAATTGCTTCCAAGTGTAATTATTATTATGGGAAGTTTAGCAACACTATTCCGGACTTTATTGCGCAATAAGTTTGTTTGATGCCTTCATTCAGTAACTTTATAGTCGGCATTAAGCTACACTATCTAATTACATAACTTTGTACGTCTACGGGTGGAACGATGGCCAGGATTAAAGGATTGGCCACACTGAATAAATTTGTAGAGGTTCTTGCTGCGCCGGTCCTAGCCTTTGATCAGTGTATAGCTTGATTTAGGCGGTGGAAACTTAGAAAAGGAAATGGTAAATTTTGATTGAAATAGAAAGTGGCGCCACCTAGTAGTTGGTAGTGTAAACAATTTTTTTGTCTGTGGTGTAAACATAATAGAGTTGACATTCATTAATTAATTCAATCAATTGGTGAACCAATTGAAATGTAAAAAAAAAAATAAAAAAAGTTTTGTGTACGTTCTTAGTACCTGCCTATGTATCGAATGGTAAACTAGTAACAATATTTACAAATTTTCGCGCGCTGTAGTGGAATCACTAACTTTTTATTACCATAGATAAATGGCGCATGATAAATGGTACCTAATGATAAGCACGAGACTTTATTGTCAAAAAAGCAAGTAGAGCTCTAGGTTTTGTCATGAGATGTAGCTCGCAATTCTCGAGCATTAAAATAATTAAGATATTGTACTGCTCATATGTACGAAACACGTTGGAATACTGTTCCCAGGTTTGGAGACCCATTTATGATATTTATATTAATCGTATTGAAGCCATACAACGTAGATTCATGAGGTTTCTGCAATATAAGTGTAAGCGATACGATAGCAACTACGAAGCAAGGTGTAAAAGACATCATATTCTGCCGCTGTTTGAGAGACGTAAGATAGCAGACATACTATTTCTAGTAACTAAGATTGATTCTCCGCAGCTTCTATTTAGAATTAATTTGTTAAACCCTTAAGAAAGCCAACATGCTTATCAGTGCCAGCTAGTGCATCTAGGTATAGAGGTAATTCGTTTTGCTGCCGTGCAGATAATGAATTTAATAAACTGGTTGACTTTTCCGAGTTGGATGTATTTAATTCAACTACAGCTACTTTTAAGAATACTCTGTCAAAACATTGGTTTGACAGAGTTTCTTTGAGTGTTTCCGAAACTACCTTAACTGTTATTCATACTTAATTTATTTCCTTACTATTTACTTTCTTTATTAGATATCTAAATTTTAGCTTGCTTTCATAGTTTCCTATATGTGAAAACATATTAATGGTCTGTAGATATATACTTGATTCTGTAATTATTTATTAAGTACTGTTTGTTTTCCAATAAAATAAAATAAAATAAATAAAAATATTAAAACGACTGTCAGTTGCATAGAAATCTTGTATTTTTATTACGAAATTTATTATTATTATGCCGAAGTGACTAGCTTTTAAGTGTACAAATCAAGATTTCCAAACGGAATCAAAGATATGGCGATCTCAAAACTGCCGTTCTATTAATTTAACCTTTTTTTCTTTTTAAAGACGGTGTTCGCTTTCCTAATTCGTCTTTTAAGGTAGGTAAAGTTAAGTTAAAATACATTTTTCTGTTATAAACATAAAAAAACTACAAAAAATGATGCGTCATAGGTTTAAAACAAGGTACCATTGCCGCTAGCGACATCTACAAAAAGCTTTGATACACCCCATTGGTTGCGGCCTCAAAAATCGAATTTTGGTTTTAATACTATTTCTATATCGAAACTATACATGGTATATATCACTTTAAGTACCCTACCATCCATCTGGCGACGCTAGTGTTTGGGTGAACGAGAGTTTTTTTGTATTTTATTATATAATAAGTGAATTTCAAGTTTACAATTGAAAATTATGTCAAATGTTATGTATGAATTTGTGATAGAATATGCTTATTTCATGTTATTAACCTATTTCTGTGTGTTCTTAACAATGAGCTTGAAATACCGTAGATGTAGCATTAATAGGCCATCAAAGCAAATCATTTATTTCCTTTGGTTAGCACAACACTTGGATGTTGTCAATACCTTTTTATTTTTTTATTCATAGTTTACAATTATTTAGATAACTATAAAATAACCAGCAGCTGCTATGGGTCATCAGCTATTCTATAATTTTGAACTGAAACACTGTATATATAAACATATAAACAAGTTTTTAGACTAAAATAAATTACCCATGTCAATTTAATAATTAATTAATCGACGAAAAATTTACATATTTGTTACTAATTGTTCATTGTAAGACTAGGATATGTTTACGTGAAATTTGGCCTGGTTATAGATTTATTTATTCATTTAACACTTTAATCTGTTAGACAAAGGTGGGCTTTATTGCCGCGAGACATTCTATCATAGCCAACCATTGGTACTACTTTAAACACTTAACTGAATGAATCGAACCCAGAACATCTAAATCCACCACCGCAGACCGCGGAGGCATTCGAGGTGTAGGTAATATAAAAAATATAACTCTAGATGCGTAAAATCGCCAAACAATCGAGATTTAATTATTTTTTGTAATAGTTGAGGTATCTATGGTTTGGCTGATCATTGTTTCCGAACTATATATTGTACTCGCGATTCTAATTGAATTAAGCAAGTTACCTAAAGTTAGAAGCTGCATCAAATTATTGTGTCTACTAACTTCATCTATTCATACAAGCAAATTTCTTAGACTAAGTAATAATAAGATCATTATATCTGCTCTTATCTAATAACGGTGGATGCGAGAATGAAATGAAGCGTCGAATGGCAGTTACAAAATCTGCTATGGACTAGCTAAAGAAGATATGGAGGAACCGAAAGCCAATAAAATCCGGCACAACTCTTGTGTTCCCTATTTTTCTGTATGCTGCAGAGACGTTGACCCTACGCGAAACAGAACAAAAATGAATGAATGCTCTAGAGATGTGGTGTTGGCGGAGAATGTCGGGCATATTATGGACGGAGTTCCGAACCATACTGGATGAACTTGGGATAAGAAAACGCCTTTCCTTGACTGTGCAATCACGCATTCTTACTTTGAACACATATCACGGTGTGGAGAAACATCCATCACACTGTTTGTGCCAATAAACCCAGCTCGAATTGCCGTCATGCCCAGTCAAGCTGGCATAGTATTAGAGACTGACGACAGAAAGGTCTGGAGACAGGAAGGCTGGCAATTATTTCTGCCAACGTATTAGCCTCGCTATACAGAGGGTAAATGTTGCCAGTTTCCTTGGGACTATCTCGGATGGGACGTCTCTAGAGGGATTTTTTTATTTATAGGTTAGTTTCTTTTTAATTTTATTATTTAGGTAGCGTTTAATTTATATTTAATGTACTAATAAACTTTGAATAAATTTACTAAATCATTAAAAAAATTTTTTTACGAATTTGGCCTACACTCGCCATGCTGGCAAGACGGGTTGGCTAGGGTATTAGTGGATCCAGGACCGACAGCTCAACGTGCTGTCCTGTGCAACCTGTTGTAAATCCTAGACAAATGTACTTAATAAAAGTCTATTTCGCATTGATACATGCAAGGGTTCGAACCTGTCTTTTTTGGGATTTTAAAAGCTTTCTTACAACCGATCTACGATACAATATTGTAAAATTAATTTTAATTTTCGTAACTACACGATAAAAGGAACCGTTAAATCAATACGACCATTGAAAACATCATAACTTGTGCCGAAACGAAGCCGCTGACTAGACATTAACCTTGTTTAATAAAGCGCAATGTTGAAATAAATATATGTAGGTGAGTTAAGATATAATCCATGGCATACCTTAGGCCGGCCATACACCAGAGATCACATTTATTTAATTTACAAAATATAGTTATATTTTGTTTCATTTATTAAATACCTACAAAATACCAAGGATAATGTTCCTCCTCCTTGCGTCGTTCTCGTCACTGCCGAGGGTCGTTACCCCCTCCGCGGATCACTTTGTCCCGGACGATGCTGCGCCATCCGGGTCTGTTCACGGCTGTATGTAGAGCATCGTGCATCTGGATATTTAGTAAGGTGCGGATCTGGTCAGACCAGCGTATGGGGCTTCGGCCACGCGGTCTTTTGCCTTCTTTCCCTGTGATAACAAACCTTTCCAGGTTACCAGGTGTTTTAAGGGCTATATGGCCGAAATACTCAAGGACTCGTTTTAGGCAGATGGAAGACAGCCTAGTAGAGATTTTGAAGGATAATGTTAGCTACTACGCATTTATTTATTTAAAAATACTTTATTGCACTTAAAAACTTAAGAGTTGAATACAAGGGCGAACTTAATGCCTCTCGTCATTTTACACTAGCTAACCTTTGGGAGTGTGGTAGACAATTGTGGGTGCATTAGGAATAAAAACGAATATATAAATATGCATAATAATGATTAACTACACAAACATCTATATTATATTATGTAATAACAAAATGAAGGAAAAAATACGTACAATTTACACAATAAATAAAAAGAGACAGAGATACATGTCAGGAAGTGGGATTGAGTCGGCAATGAGGAGATTTTTAAATATATTTAAAGACGGCGCATGAGAGGAAGTTTATTCTACTCACGAGCAGCGGAGACTGTAAAAGAATCTGAATGTATGGTGGAAGTGTGAGGATCTTCTGTTGATTGTTTACAGTAGAGCGAAGAGGAAGATTGTGACTGTCTCCGTGAATTGGAAACGAGTCTTAAGGTAGTTTCAGGGTTGTGGCGAATACCATAAAGAAAGACTATGGCACTGTTGACTAAAATACTGCCTGTGATATCATGCTGGCCAGCCCTTGGTGGAGAACGCCCATTGCCTTGTTTTTTTTTATATACTAGCACGACATATGACCTTGGGCCCACCTGATGGTAAGTGGCGCGCAAGGTCCATGAATGTTAGCAACTGAAGTCAGACACTCATAACTCCCATCAGTCCCTAACACTATGCTGGCTTGACTAGATGCTTTTTTACACTTCGCTTGAAGGACTCCAAGTTATAGAAAAGTGGAAACACAGAGGCTGGAAGAGCATTCCACATCTTTATCGTACGACAGATGTAAGAGTCCCCAAATTTATACGTACACAAAATGATGGTGACTACGGTATGTGGGTGCATATTTTAAACTGTGCGTGTAGTTCGGTTGCGGAATGGTGAGGAAGGGATTAGGTTATAGAGTTCTTCGGATTACAGAGTTCCAGATATAATGGCATCGTCCACAATTCGAACAGCTCGCCTCTGTAGGACATTGAGAGCATCTGTGAGGTACTTGGCGGAACCATCCCAAAGGTGAGAACAGTATTCTATACATGATCTGATCTAATTAAAGGCCTTAAAAACATGTTTTTTTTTTTTTTTTTTTTTTTTTTTTTATACTAGCACGACATGTGACCTTGGGCCCACCTGATGGTAAGTGGCGCGCAAGGTCCATGAATGTTAGCAACTGAAGTCAGACACTCGTAACTGCCATCAGTCCCTAACACTATGCCGGCTTGACTAGATGCTTTTTCACACTTCGCTTGAAGGACTCCAAATTATAGGAAAGTGGAAACACAGAGGCTGGAAGAGCATTCCACATCTTTATCGTACGACAGATGTATGAGTCCCCAAATTTATATGTACGCGAAGGGATGGTGACTACGGTATGTGGGTGCATATTCTGACCTGTGCGTGTGGTTCGGTTGCGGAATGGAGAGGGAGGGATTAGGTTATAGAGTTCCTCGGAGCACTCACCATAGTATAGCCGGTAGAACACGCTCAGAGAAGCCACATCTCGGCGAAGCTGCAGGGATTCGAGAGTTCCAGATGTAGTGGCATCGTCCACAATTCGTACAGCTCGCCTCTGTAGGACATTGAGAGCATCTGTGAGGTACTTGGCGGAACCATCCCAAAGGTGAGAACAGTATTCTATACATGATCTGATCTGTGCTTTGTACAGCAACAGTCTAATTGAAGGCGGAAAAAACCGCTTCACCTTGTTCAGTATTCCGAGCTTTCTTGACGCTGTTTTGGTGATGCTCCCAATGTAGTTCCGGTGGCTAAGGTCTGAGCGTATTTCCACCCCGAGAATGTTGAAGCTGGGTTGTAGGTCCAGCGTGGTGCTCTGAAGAGTAGGGGGAGGAGAGAAGGGGGACTTCTTGGCCGTCAACGCGCATGCCTGGGTCTTGTTGGCATTGAACTGGACAAGATTTTGAACACCCCACAAATAGATTTTGTGGAGGGTGTCGTCCAGTTCTGCCGTCATGATGCGCCGTGACTCCTCTAGTTGGTTGCCCACCAAAGCTCGAGGACTCAGATACCGCCCGTGAGCCGTGCTGTCATCTGCATAACAATGAATGTTGCCCAGAGACAACATATCATTGATATGCAGAAGGAAGAGTGTTGGTGACAACACAGAGCCCTGCGGTGACGGTGCAATAAATGTATTATTTCAGCCCCTACAGCACAGAGTCATAGACCTCCACTGCACTGCTGGATTAACAACTTCCAGAACATTTTTAATTAAATTTTATTTTTCATAAGCCTATTTTAAAATGTTGACTGATCTTGGTATCAGTTTGAAATACATATTAAAAAAAAAAAAACTGGTAGTAGTTTTACAACTCGTCCGTGTATGGCCGGTGTCTTAAGTCACGTCCGTGGTTGAATGGGCGAGTTCCCCTGCCAACCTGACCGCGGATAATGAGGAATATTATCACCCCCAGCTACGTGCTTGGAGACTATACACCCCTAATAGAGACCCTAATAAATAATCAACCTGCACCCCACTCATTTCAGCTGTATTACATTTTTTTATTAATTAACCCTCTGCAACTCTCTGAACTGCCTCCGTGGTCTAGCGGTTAAATCCGTGGATTTAGACTCGGAGGTACCGGGTGCGATTCCTGGTCGGGACACAAAAATATTTATTAATATAAATAAAAAAATAGAATTTAAGAATAGCAGTTTCTTTACGCCTTGGTTCAAAAATATGTCAACCTCACATATGCAAGTGTGGTTCTCAAGTTGATGAAATGGGTCTACACGGGCTTAGTTGTCAAAAGAGTGCAGGCAGATTCTCCAGACACCAAGCCTTAAATGAGTTAATAAAGAGAAGTTTATGGTCTGCTAAAATCCCGTCCGTCCTTGAACCATCAGGACTTTCACGTAGTGATGGTAAAAGGCCGGATGGTATGTCTCTTGTACCATGGAGTGAGGGAAGATGTCTTGTTTGGGATGCCACCTGTGTGGATACCTTTGCCGCTTGCCACATTTCCTCTACATCAAAAAAGGCCGGTTCGGCTGCTCATACAGCCGAATTTAGAAAGCACATCAAATACAATAGCATTAAACAAAATTATAACTTTGTGGCATTTGGGGTTGAAACAATGGGGGTATATTCTCTTGATACCCACAAATTCATAAAAGAGCTGGGTAAACGAATTTTCCAAGAGTGTGGCGATCCCAAATGCCATAACTACCTAAAACAGAATATTTCAATTATAATTCAACGAGGAAATGCGGCGAGCGTTTTAGGTACCCTCCCTGGTGGTAAGCCCTTAGTTTATTTTGTAGAATAGCTTTAATTTCATAGGTATTTTTAGTTTAGTATTATTTATAATTAGTTTTTTAATCTATTTTATTTTAATATCTACTTCGAATAAATAAATACATTTAATTAATATTTAATTGGTATGACGTTGGTCCCCTGGGAACGGGGACGTGCTTTGGTGTGGGACGCCACGTGCGTCGACACCCTCACCGCGTCGCATTTCAGGGGGACAGCGCATAAAGCGGGAGCCGCAGCGGAAAATGCGGAGTCCAGCAAGCGGCGCAAATATGTAAGTATATTAAAAGATTACATATTTGTGCCGTTTGCTGTAGAAACTCTGGGCCCATGGAGTCCAAGTGCAAAAATGTTTTTAAAAGACATAACACCGCGTCTTGTCGTCTCCTCCGGTGGCAAGAGGGCTGGCTCTTTCTTCGCCTAAAGAATCAGTATTGCAATTAAGCGGGAAAATGCAGCCAGCGTTCTTGCTACCATTCCACGCGGACGGGACATATATCCTTAGTATTAATATTAATTTTATTTTATATTTTGTAAATATTTTTTTCGAATAAATGTTTATATAGACATATATTTAATTTATTTGTGATATTTCTCGAGTTTGGTACGCTGGAGACATCGACGAGCTTGCCACTTGTCATGATTGGCCTATAGTTCAGTTGGCTAAATGTTAATACGCTTATTTATAAGCGTGGTTTCTGACCACCCCGAAAGGGAAACGGTCGTGATAATACTTTACTTTACTTTTTAACTCTCTGCAGCTGATGTAGTAGTCTCTTAGACACTGTGCTTCAGTTTTTCATTTCCTGGGTTTATATTTTTGTCAAATTTAAAACATTCCACCAAATTCCATTTTAGTAGGTAACTAAAGTTACGAAGTTTTATAAAATGCATTTTTTTTCGCTTGCTTAAACATTGACGTTTTATGATCTGTGCATAACAACCTCTTCTACATTCCGATCCACTCCTGCATCACTCTGGAACTCCCTTTATCTTCCCCTTTCCCTTCGTACCTCCAACTCTCATTAAAAACAGAGACAGGTCTAAATCTTTCCAACAATGGGTCCCTACTTTTAAAGTTGTTATACAATATATCGAAATATATCAATGGTGTAGTTAAGCGATTATCAAACTCTTTGCTACGGAACCCTTAAACTGTTTTTTTTTTAGTTTTTATTTATTTCCTTTCAGTTATTATTTCAATATATTTTTTACGCAGTCGTGTTATATATTTTTTAAATTACTTTTTTATTTTTATTTTTTAGATATAATATAAATTAAATAAATAAATATTTCCAGACAGGTCACATAGCGCCATCTAGTTTCCGTGGTAAGCTACGAGGCTTGTGTTACGGAAACTAGATGGTTGATAAACTACATATTATACTTTTTTTTTGTAAATATATACATATTATACATATAAACACTCAGACGGAGACAAATTATACAATGTACAACTTGCCCCCGGTGGGAATCGAACCCACGACCTCCCGAATTCACGGCAACGTTTGTTACCACTAGACCACGGAGGCGGTCAAAAGTACAATATAGCTATATAATGTTTCTCATCACCTCGAAAGGGATACTGCCGTGATGATACTTTATTACTTTTTAGATGAACTTCATTATATCATTATGTGAAGATAGGACTTACATTAAAATTTTAAATGATAACTATTGCTAATCAACTAACAAATCCTTATGGATTCTAAAGAATCACTCTAAATGAAAAATTATAAGCGAAAATAAACATGATTTTCAAATAACTATTCGATGATACCCTATTCAATATAGTTTATCGATTTTTTTTTTTTTTCACAATATAAGGTCTGGTTGTCGCCTTAATCTAATTTGAATATATTTTTTTTTATTTAAAACTTAATTGCACATAAATATACAAAGGCGTGACATAATGTCGCTTGACATTCTCTGCCTGTGAGACCTTGGGGACAACGAGAACATTTATGTGAGGTATGTGCAATATATCAATTTAAATTAAATATATTAAAAATATAAGTCTATAGAATATTATTAATTGATTACAATAAATGTTTATTAATAAAATTACATACTAATACATACACACATACATAATAATAATAATAATTTTATTGCATAAGTACAACAGTTTCATAACTTTTTTAATACAGTACTTAAGGCTATTTGTTAGTTGTACAAAGGGTGTATTAAAGTAGTCTTTCTAACTCCACACCAAGCTACTTGTGTTATGGAAGTTAGCGTATTATTCTAGGTTATAAATTACAATTAAAAATAAGTGTTTACAAATAATAATTAAATAAATAAATAAAAATATATATTATATGTATAAATAATTTATGTACTTCTAGACTAAGTTATGATACCAACATAAAAAGTAGGTAAAGGTATGTATAGTTAGACGACCAGATCAAGATACTATATACTTTGTAGTATCATCATCACGACCGTTTCCTTTTCGGGGTGGTCAGAAACCATGCTTATAAATAAGCGGATTCACATTTAGCCAACTTTACTATAGGCCAATCATGACAAGTGGCAAGCTCGTCGATGTCTCCAGCGTACCAAACTCGAGAAATAAATTAAATATTAATTAAATGTATTTATTTACATTATTAAATATTTTTATGTCCCGACCAGGAATCGAACCCGGTACCTCCGAGTCTAAATCCACGGACTTAACCGCTGGACCACGGAGGCAGTTACATTACACTACATATTACATAAACTACATAAATAAGTTATACTATTTATATACTACATAAACATAAATTATCATGTCATATCTTTAGTGACACTCGCGTGATGAAGACGAATCGATTGACGTGAGAATGATCAAAATCGGCCAACGCGTTTGGTCTCCAGTTTGCCAGTTGCGTCGCGCAGTCGGTTAAAAATCAATGGTCTATAACAATAAGCTTTAATAAATGTTATATTAAAGATCAATGAAAAACGATGCAAACGATTGCAGTATAGCCCCAAACTTTCACGGATATAATAGTAAAGTTTATTGTTATGGATCTATGAATACATGAATAAATGCAATAGGATTTCTGAATACGAAGAACTATCTCCTACAATGGACCCAATGTAATGACCAGGCTTCAAATCAAATTAAATTATTCAAAGTTTTTTAGGTTATAGTTAATTATCTAGTTTTAAAACCGCCGAATATTTTAGCTAATGGAAGGAAACAAACCAAAGTATTGTAGGTTAGTAATACCACTAGGAAAAGCCGTGGTTAAATCCTAAAGATAGTTTTAGACAGGCAAACGTCGAAAGAAAATCCCCCGCCTTGCTTTCCTGGATTTCCGGCAACTGTAAGCTGGTATTAGGGACACCACCTGCTTTGGAAGTAAGAAACACGCGTTACAGTGTCTTAGGTACTAGATATCGGTATGATCTGCATGCGGTTTGGCTACTTTATTTTCTCTGTGCAGCTATTTCCGGTCATCGGTTGGTACACTCCTTGGTCGAAATACACCAGTGTCGATGTGGAGAGCCCTTGGAACATTTTGGACACCATTGGCTTTCTTGCGCTAGAAGTGCTGGCCGCATTCCTCGTCACTCTGCTCCCAACGACATCATCCGAAGGCTGGGCATCACTGCTGGAGTACCCACTATCCTAGAACCCTCTGGGATTGCGCTGAGTGATCGCAAGAGACCCGATAGCATGACGTTGGCCCGTGGAAACTTGGCAGGTCCCTGATGTGGGATGCGACATGTAGACACATAAGCCCCATCACACTTCCAGGCGTCCTTGTCA
Source organism: Tinea semifulvella (assembly GCA_910589645.1). Taxonomy (NCBI): domain Eukaryota; kingdom Metazoa; phylum Arthropoda; class Insecta; order Lepidoptera; family Tineidae; genus Tinea; species Tinea semifulvella. Next base: position 2,241,546 of record OU342611.1, on the reverse strand, counting down.
AACGCGGGGAGTGCGGCAGTAAATACGCCAACCTGGAATTTGTTACGAATTGGGAGACTCCATGGAGAGACTCAGCCAAGCGTCTGACCAAGGAGTTGTCCAAATGGAAAAGTTTGGAGACAGGAAAGCTTATTTTAAATCTTATTTTAGTTATTTTACTAATCAATTTTGACAAGGCCCCCCTTTACAGCCGCATTTATTATTTTAAGTTATTTTAAGTGTCTTTATCATAAGGTCCATAATATCCTACTGCCAGTTCTGTTCTTTGCTCGAATATAACACTCCCCAGGCACGATAGATATATGTGGTAAATTAAATAACATAACACTCGCACCGAATAAAATGATGTACGAGTACATAATCATAGACTTAACCAAATTAGGAACGTACGGTGTCAAAATAAAGAATATTAATTAAATATTATTAAATCCACTTAAACGTATTTAAATCGTATTTTAAATCAAGAATATCTCGTCTAAGAATCATAAAGCATAGACTTACATAGATGTGGACACCTACAATTGCCCATACATAATTCAAGCCCACGAATTAATCTGACTGGAGGAAACATAAATTGGAATAACACGTTCCAGAACACATGGTTTAAATTTAATAATGTTTGAACTGGGAAATACTGAACATGCCTTTGGATTCAATTAAACAGAAAATACCTATATCCAGGCTAGTTAGATCACTGGTTTTCTCCATATTCCTATATGGCGCTGAGACATGAAGTATAAAGCATATCGATGCTGAGGATCTCGTGGACTGAGCATCAGACAAACTTGTCGATTTTAAACCATCTAGACATATCAACTAGGCTATCCACCACATGTCCTCGTCGGATACTCCAGTATGTTGGACACGGACACATTGCCAGAAAAGGAGGAGATAACCTGGTAAGGTGGAAGGAAAGAGACCGAGAGGCTGAAGTCTTGTACGCTGGTCCGACCAAATCCGCTCCACCACCAACACTAGCGTCCATGATGCTGTGCATGCCGTCGAAGACAGAAACGGGTAGCGTGCTATCAACAAGACGCACACCAATTCTTCAGGAGATCACGGCCCTCAGAAATAAGGAAATATCAAATGCATCATGCAAGGAGGACGACGTATATCGTAAGTTGAAGAACTAATTTAATTTGTTTATCCATTTTATTATACACCCCCATACACTTGCCTACCTACATCCATACATATCATACTCACCACACATACACATCAGTACACTCAATGTCAAAATCAAAGTCAAAATATCTTTATTCACGTAAACCTATATCACGCATTTATGAAACGTCATTAACTATTTAGAATGTTTCTACTACTGTTAGTGGAAAACTAAGCAGCAAAGTGGGCCAAAGAGTAAGCTGTTAGCAGAAGACCAGCAGCTTAGCAAATTCCAGTTACCTGTAAATGTTTAATCTGACTGAGAAAGGAATCTGCACTCCCTAATTATCATCATCTCCACTACTGGATGCAGGTCTCCCCCAAGGCTCGCCACTACACGCAATTGCTTCAACATTCTTCATATCAACCATCCATCTGTCGCTATTGTACTAAAATAACATGGTAACCCGACAAAATAAAGACTGGAAAATATATATAATTATATATATGCGCATTTGCCAATGACCATTTCAACCTAGTCGTATTATATTGCCACTTTAGTTTGCTTATTTTGAAAGCTATGTGAGTAAATTTGGTTTCCAACAAAAATTTACGTTTCGAATTCTATTCATCAAAAATATTTTTATTTCTTCATTACAGCCCCTAGAACACAGCGTCCAAAATGTACTGTTGGAGATGGGCTTTCCAAATATATCTGGAGAATTTGGACTACACTCGCCACGTTGGCCAGACGGGTTGTCAAGGATATCATATACATTTTTAATGACATTTTATGAACGATTCCACAAGTTGATATTAGTGGAACCGGGACCGACGGCTTAACGTGCTCTCCGAGGCACGGGAACGGTGGTGTTATAAATCTATGACAAATGTACGTAAGAAAAATGTATTTCTCATTGTTACATGCCGGGGGGGTTAGAACCGATCTTTGTAGGATTTTATGGAAAGTTCTTACAACCGACCCACCACCGCGCCATACCATAAAGAAATGAAATGAAATGAAAAAATGAAAAAACCTTTATTGAACAACATAAACACAATACACTGGAATGAAACATATTAATTTAGCAAATAACAATACAGCAACAATTATATGTGTAAAACAAAATATAAAGTACTAAGACCCCTGAACTAGGTGAACCTGAACTACAGGGGTCAGTCAATAATATGATGTGAGAAAGTTACATGGAATTTAATGTAGTCGCTGGGTGTCATCCACTGCAGTATCTATCCTGACAACAATTTTCGTATTATGCAAACCTATGGTAAGATAAGAAATGATATGATAATATATAATAAAGTAAGATATGATATGATACATATATGATGTGATATGATAAGATATGTTATAATTAATAGATATGATATTATACTAGGTAAATAAACTTATAGCAAAATATATTTTATATATTTATTCAATGAAAGATGATGTAATGCAATTTAAAATTAGTCATTTAATAGACACTACGGTAACAATAGCCAATAAATTAGGTTATGATTTTTAATAGGTCTTCAACATACTGATAACTTAGAGGCAACAACCACTGATGCAGTTTTTTTCCACATAGAATTTTATTTAGTTTGTAAATATTTAGAATTTTATTTATTTTATTATAGAGATACGGAGAAAGAAATGTTGCTTGATTATTTGAGTATTTTGTATTAAACTTACGGGTAACACAAACTCTGCCTCTTCTTCTGAGACAGCAGGTAGCAATATCACTTGCAGCAATCCCACTATGCTGGTTGAGTACCAAGGACTTAATAAAACACTTACGAACAGATAATACATTTGTCAAACTGTATATATCAGCTGTAGGATAGCGGATTTGCTTAAAATGCATTACCTTAAGCACTGCACGTTGTGCTCTTTCTACCACTAGCATTTTGAATTTAGGAGCTCCCCCCCAGACAGTGATGCAGTATGTTAAATACCTAGTACTCGTATCTATAGCTCGTTGAGCGACCTTGAACTTGTAGACTAGGCCAGTGTCCACATTTCTGCTCCATTCAACATTACTGGAAGAGTGTTTGAAAACTATTGTCTTCAAACACTGTATTTTCGATAGGAAGATGTGACGTAACTTCCTAGCTGAATGCATCTGTCGGCTTCTTTGCTGAAGTTGTCTATGCCTAATTGGATGGTCTGAACAAGGTAGACGTATTTTTACACAACTTCGAGAGTGGCGTTTCCCACGCAGATTGATCTCGGCATGACATGCTTAATCAAAAACATATCTGGAGAATTTAGCCTCCAATAGTTTGTAAAATAATCTACCTAAATAATTGTTTTGTAATGACCACATAACTTTGGATTGGGGTATACAAACTTAATTTTATTTGTTGAAGCAAGTCGGAAGTTTGAGTTAATAGTTTAACGACCAGGATATAAAATGAATTACGTCAGTTGTTGGATCTTTGTATCAGAATTGTGAAGATATTTTGTAGATCTATCGTTTTTAAGCGGACTTGTATGTTTATTTATCGTGGTTGGATTATACTGTTGTTACGTGACCATAGAGCGCCGTCATGCCATCGTTCTATGATACAATGCAAAATGCGGAATACGCTTATTAAATAACTAAAGACCATCTATATCCTTTGTGTCCACGTAGTTCGAGTATACACCCAGCATCTGGCTAGCTGAGTACATCAATTACAATTATCAATTACTTCAATTATTAAATCTTCAATTAAGCAAGCGTCGAAAATATGCAACGATTTGCAATACTTACTTTTTTTTCGACGTGTGCTGTAGAAACGATGGGCCCGTGGGGATCGGAACTTAATGCCTTTTATAAAGAAATTGTTGCAAGGCTTATTGACGTCTCTGGTGATAATAAGGCTGGCAGTTTTTTCTCCCAAAAATTAAGTATCATAATTCAAAGGGGAAATGCTGCTAGTGTATTGGGCACCATGCCACAAGACAGCGATTTGGAGGAGATATTTTTATTGTATTTCATTTTTATTTTCTATGTATTTTTTTTTTGCGAGCTTAATACCGCTAGGCATTCTCTAGCAGCCAACCTTTGGGACAATACAGAACATTACATTCATGACGCTAAGTTCAAACGATTGTAAAAAACGTTGCCAAATAACTTCATTTAATCTTACATACAATACATATTAAAATAAATACACAATAATACATATACTACACACTATATTGGCTACTATATACTACATACAATATATACTTATATACGTTATGAGGAGCTCTTTAGAAAATTAGAGTCGGATCGAGACTACTGCAAGCGTCCTACGAACGAAATCATTAATGCGCTATGCTGACCAAGATCATCGACATCTTTACCACATGGACAACTATGTGTTAGAAGTGGCGGCAGACGGCTACATATCGCACCTTTATTATTTAAATTAAAATCAGATGTTTAAATTTTTTATAAAAGTATTTATAAGTTTATAGGTGTGATTTGTGGCTGACTGTAAGCCATGTATGCGCTCCGCGTCCCCGCGCGCCCTCACCTCGCCTCCTGCCTGCAGTCGTTCGTTTATTGCCTATTGAATTTAGTTTCAAAATTTAAAATAATCTTCGGAGAAAATGAGTGTTCATTCTAAGAAAGAGATAGATTTAAATTAATGGTACCTATAGGCGGACGTGTAGTTCGAGTGGGGGGAGAGTAGTTAGCGCCCGCGCAAATTTTTTATGTTCCTAGTATAAAAATTTAATATTAAGTTTCGAGAGTAACAGTCTCCGCCAACAAACTGTGGTCACATTTTGGCGGGCTATTTAATAAAATATATGTATAGGAAAGTATTTTTTTTTTTTTTTTATGTCCCATCTTAAATAAATGATTAAAATTTTTTTTTTTTTGGTTCACACACATTTATGCTTAGTCGTAGGCAGATGTGTAACTGTGTAATATGTGATGGTAACTTCAAGAACAGGAGGAACGACCTGCGTAAACGTGAGATATAGGGTCTGTTGTAAGTCGATATTTAATCAAAATTACCTGAACAAAGTCTAATAATCGCTTTAAAAACTCGTTAAATGTTTAGCATAGTTGGCGGTGAATATATTTATTACAATATCGCCTGGGGCCCTCTCAGTTGTAAAGCTTTTAAAATAAGATTGAACTCCAGCCAGAGCCGGGAGAGCGTCTCGTTTGAAAATCGACAGCTCTGCGCCACAATTCTCCCCGTACGGTACTTTGAGCTTACAAGTATTATAGCATACGGGAATTTATTATTTACCTACATTATTTGTCTGCATTTTTTAAATTAAATTAATATTTATTATTTCCACAGCAGGGTGGTGGCTCGGTTGTAAGAACGCGTTCCTTAAATCCTACAAAGGCTTAAACCCACCCGGCATGTACCAATGACAAATGCACTTTTCTTACGTAAATTTGTCATAGATTTAAAAAAATATATATTTATTTAGATTAACAACACCACCGTTCCAGTGCCTCGGAGAGCACGTTAAGCCGTCGGTCCCGGTTCCACTAATACCAACTTGTGAAATCGTTAATAAATTGTCAATAAAAATTGACATCATATCCTCGGCAAGCCGTCTGGCCAGCGTGGCGAGTGTAGGCTAAATTCCCGAGATATATGTTCTGGAAGGACAATCTCCAACAATGAAGGTCTAGGACGCTGTGTTCTAGGGGTTGTATTGATGATAATGATAATGATTTTCACAGCTTTACGAGTAACTTATAGACTAATATTAACAATTAAATGACACCATGCAATCAATGACATCCAGTCAAGGGCGTTTATATCTGCTAATATCCCCGGCATCCTCGAACCTTCGGGAATAGTTAGGCCTGATGGTAGGCATCCGGATGGGATGTAGTTGATTCCATACAAACGAGGCCGTGCACTGGTTTGGGATGCCACATGTGTTGACACACTCCATTTACTCTTTTAAAGAGGTACCTAAGAAATGCTTTCTGGATTTTATCGGGTATTGCACTATCGGAGTTTTTTTACAAAACTATTTTGGCATGATCGAGCGTACTCCACGCTCCACAGTGTTACGTGATCATGCGTTTTGGGTACCACTGGTTCCTTTGTTTACATTTTATCCCAGTCCTCGATGAATGCCGTATAGTTTATTTATTAAAGATCATAATAATTCTTCACGCCAAAGTAAGGCAACACTCAGTGTTATTAAGGACATAAATGATAAAAATGAAACGTTTCAGGCGAGGCAAACGTCTTCATTGAGCCAGGAAACTATTTTATTACTCTGTTTTTACATAGATGGCGCATAAAAGAAATTTATCGCGACCAGTGAAGTTTTTACAGCCTCACGGAGTAATATGTGATGGGCATCCCGGTTTACGACCCTGCTGACATAATTGCATTTAATAGTTTTAAATAAAATTACAGAGAAGAAAATCACTGTTTCAGCCGACAATAAAACGTTTATTGAGCCTGTCTTTGACTTATATGTAAACGGCTAGGTATTTATTAATTTTAAATACTTTATTATACTAAAATTATAAATAGGTGACCAGGACCGGCAGTCTCGACAGATCGCTATTAGCGATTTCGGTCGGTATGTCATAAAAAAATGTTGCCACTTACAAAATCAAAAAGGTGATTTGGTCCAAAGGATGGTTATATTTTAATATAAAAACTTATGTCATTAAAAACTAAGGCAGCTCTATATTAATTTACTTTAAGGCCTAAAATGTGTATGGACAATAATTTATTTATTTATTATTTACTTATTCCACAGCTGTATTTTACAAATAAATATTTACATTCAAATGATTACCGAACACCTAGCCAATTACGGAATAACATTATTTTCACTAAACATATAGCATGAACGGATTATTAACAATTTAAACTATTAAAAATAAACATAAGAATAAAAATAAAGAGACAATATTTAAAAAAAAAAAACCATCTACGCACCATTATGTAAGTGTATGTATATGTGAATGTGTAGGTGTGTGAAGGTGTAAATTGTAAATGCGAATGAGTGAAAATGTGTAGATTTCATTGCATTGTGCATATCTAATGTATTATTATTTACATAGAACTACACCTCCATCCTGCTCAGAATCCTTCCTCTGAATTGGTGTTTAGACAGACAGAAGGGGTCGATATCTGTAAACAATTTATTGTATCTTCTTATTATTCTGCTCACAACAGAATTAGATGCGTAATTAGTTCGGGTGATATATTGAAGCTTGGCACTCTGATACGGCCACCAGCTTTGAGTTATCAAGAGCCCCGCTACACACGTCATGCAAGAGGGACATTTCCATCAGAATACGCCTGTCTTTTAGCTTTACCAGTATAATATGTAGTCTTTTGCAATACTAGAAGCAAATGCCAAAATGTCAGCTGGCTGCTGTCACATAGTAAAACTGTATCGATAATATTTGATAGCTTTGCGCGGGCTGTCAAATTTTGTCGATAAATTGTTTGTGAAAATTGCTAATTTGACAGATAAATTCGATACGATTCCGACATATTTATGACTAAGGTAGGTACTCGATATTCATCAATTTATACATTCAATGTTTTAATCAAGCATTTCAAATAGACGTGCGTCCAATTATTTAGCAGAATGTTGATCGATTATCGCATTCAGCGTTCGCGATGCCATTTTCAACAAGATTATGAAGCTGACGTCATCACTGGCGGCGGCGCAACTCAAAGTAAACAGAATGGACGTAGACGTAATCCCAGGCTGTGACGTTGTTTAACCACAATAAGATGAAGATGCGGAATCTGAAGTGCAGTGTATATTTATATTATATATATTTTAGTTTTTAAGGTATATATCTATGGGCCTTTTGTATATTCATTTTGTTGCCTGAAAATAAAGATTATTATTATTATATATTATATTATTAAAAACAATATACGTTTTTGATAATCATACACAAATTGTGGAAAGTGACCACGCGATTTGTTCTGTTGAAAGGCTCGTCAATGGCCACATTAAGTCGCTAAGTTAATAAGCGATCGTTATGAAATGTCCAGACTGCTGCCCCAGGCATTTTCTAACAGCCAACTTTTGGGAGTGTGAAAAACTATGTTTACAAATGTATTATGATAACAATCGGCGTACAACTCGTATTAACAAAATTTAATCTGGCGCTTTTGTTGGGACACCTTAAACATAGGTACTTTATTTTATCACTACATATATTTTATCTATTTAATATAAAAATATTATTTTATTTTATTTTTTATTTTATTTAATTTATTTGGAATAACAAACAATTGTACAACAAGGATACAATACAAATATAGATTACATAGTACAGGTAATTATACAATTAACACCGTTATCCACAGATAGGATATATAATTATAGAATGTACAAAGTTATAACAAACTAAACATTAAGAAAAAATAAGAAATTGTGAAAAATAATAATAATAATAATAATTAAAAAGCCTATATAAATTTTAACGTTTCTTTGACCTTATTCTTATACCTACATGCAGATAAAGCAAATATGTCTACATTAGAAAATTACCATTCATTCAATAACTATTTATTCCATCATAGTTTCTTAGGTGTATAAATATATCGAATCATACTCATTCCGCACTCTTATTATATAGTTTACGTCACTTTATGATCTGCGTTAAATATTTGTTTTATACCTACTTTCTTATAAAATGTAAACTTTTTGACTTCTAATAAAGTTTTTTTATTTATTATTACTAATAATATACAAAATAATAAGCATAGAATAACTATACTATTTTTATATTGTATTGTTTTTAAATTTTTGTAAATTTTAGATTTAGTGTAATTGAGACCCCGCAATACCGGCCTTCCTAGTGTGGGTCTCCAATAGAAAAACATGTACATAGGATTTTATTGGAAATAAACGATTATTATTATTATTATACGAGTAAACCAAAGTGACGATTTGTCACAATTGCAATGTCAGAATATATAAAAATGTTGAGCATAGATTATTTTAATCATGCTTTTTTTTAACTGGCCGGATAGTGTGTACATATAACTGCACATATATTAGGTAATATTTAAAGCAAATAATTAAGTATGTGTGTGTTTGTCTGATTTCAGTTGCTCTAAACATCTTATGATGCCCATGAATGCCCAGCTTAAATTTCAAGTCAATGTAACTGGTAATGTCTTGTGCTGAAAGCAATGAAATTCAGTAATTCTTAGTATTTTACGGTCTACCTTTGTGGCCCAGCCGTTACGCCAGCTGTATAAGTATTTAGGAGGTAATAGCTTCGATTCCTGGTTGGATAAATTATTTAATTATTTTAAACTATTTGCACTATAAAAAGGCAAATGGAGCTAATGCAACGCTACACATTATTACTCGATTACCCTTTTTTTATATATATTTATATACTAGCACGACATGTGACCTTGCCCTCACCTGATGGTAAGTGGCACGCGTAGTCCATGATTGTTGGCAACTGAAATCAGACACTCATGACTGACATCAGTCCCCGACACTATGGTGGCTTGACTGGGGATGACGGCAATTCGAGCGTAATCCCGAAACGTGTGGTCACTCTTTACTGGGTTTATCAGCACGAACGGTGGATACTTCCCCGTCCCGGCAGACTGGGCAAATTACCACCATCAGTCCGCCTACCATCTATTATTTTTAGGGACATTACGAATATTATATGTATGTCGCACGGAGCAGAGACGTGGACACTGACAGTGGGTCTGGTCCATAAATTCAACGTCGCTCCACAAACTATTGGTATTTCTCAGATGAATATAATTCGACAGTGTATTTGTAATTGATATTCGACAGGGAGCGAAAGTTACTGACATAGCTTTTGAAATTAGCAAGCTGAAGTGGCAATGGGTCGGACACATTTGCTGCAATACCGACGAACGATGGGGCAAATGGGTTCTAGGGAGACCACGTACGAGAAGACGCTCAGTAGTACAATCTCCGCCAGATGAACAGATACATAAAGACGCAGATGAGGGTAGCAAGTGATCGCCTACATCCAGAAATGAAGGGATACGGCTGATGATGTCAGCCGTTAGCTGGTACAATCGACGCCATTTTCAATTTTAAACCTTACATTTACACTTCATTTTATTGCAACACAGCCTAAGTATTCTCGCTTTTAAATCTACGACCGTATATTATAAAGCTCTAAAATATAGATAAACTCGTACCAACTTAAAAATAATTAACACAGTTTTGCTAATGTTAGATAAATTCTGTTCGCATTTAAGCATTTCAAGACTAGTGCTTTGTTATTTCTAAATTAGTTTTGCACAAAAGAGAATATACGACCTGCTACATGGCTATACCGAACTAAATATGGAGAGCCATAGACGTAAAACTTAGGACAGATCAATTAATTGCATATTTTTTTAATAAGTAATTGGTATAATTAATAGAGTAATCGAAATATCAACCTTTAAGACTGACATGACTATTCTGCAGTTTAATATTCTCTATAATTCTTTATGACACTAAAACCTGCACCTCTATTCTATTACTTAAGCGCAAACGTTATATAATGAACTCCGTTAACTATATATATATCACGCTAATAACTTTGAAATTTGAACGGCCTATGTCAATGTCGAGCGCCAATAGAGTTGAGAATTGAACAAAATTTTTTGTAATTATGACGCGCGCTGGCGTCAAAAATGTTTGCGATGGCTGCAGGACTCTCAAAGCCGGTGATCGTAGTCGCGTCAATCCCTTTGAGATCTGGTGCTGGAGGTTGTACGTTGGACAGCGCAAATAACTAATGTCAAGGAGCTTTAAAGCGGTGTCTTCTATTTGCCTACAAAGATTCTTTGAGTATTTCTATAGCCCGTAACAGCTGATTACCTGGAAAAGATTGTTATCACAGAAAATGTCAAAAGCAAGAGACCGCCTATACGCTGGTCTGACCAGAACCGCACCACGCTAAATACACAATTGCACGATGCCCTACATGCAGCTCTAAATTCAATTAGTATTGTTAGAACTGCCTCCGTAGTCCAGTGGTTAAGTCTGTTGATTTAGACTCAGAGGTACCGTTCGATTCTATTAAAGTTACCAAGTTTGAATTTTCAGGATAATTTAGAAAAAGTTATAAATCTGTATGTGGTTTTTTATCCTTTATAAGAAATTGAAAATTATAAACTTTTCAGTCCATTATAAAAACGAAATACATTAAAATTAATTTTTATTTTATTATTATTATTTTAATATGTATCTTTTATGATGCCATCCTAGCCAAGCTCTTTACAATGTCTCCTTTATCGTTAGAGCGTTTTATAAATGTACGCATAATATCTGATGTGTCTAGCTTATTAGTTCCACTGCGTATATAGTTCAATGACCGCTTTTGAAGATCTACCCATTTCCATGTGTCTCTGTATGGTATCATGAAGAACCCTTATGCGTCTGCATACCTTAAATCCCGTTTTTAATACATGTGTGATACTCACAACCTTCCACTTCGTTCTTCACATGACAACCAACTTAAAATCCCATCCCACTCCTCTAGCAGATATTCAGATCTGTATACTGTGTCTGCAGCCCGCCAGTGGAACAAGCTACCACTCGCTATTAGACACGCGCCGTCTGTCCACGTTTTTAAGCGCTTAGTCACTGCTCTATTTATAGACAAACAGGAGTCGTCATCAGGCTAAAAATATATTTTTGGCATAATATCTATGTATATATGCGTTTATTTATAAGTATATGTGTAATCTATGTAACAGTGTAAGTATCTAATTAGTATGTAGTGTGTGTAGTATATAAGATATTGTTAAACTTGATATCGGCACTACCTTTAATCTCACACTCTCCCAAAGTGCCTTGCCTAATGCCTTGTAGGCATTAATCTTCGCCTTTATACACCTATTTTGTGCAATAAAGAATTTAATAATAATAAAAGTTAATATCATCGCTCTGGCCTTTAATATTTGTCTTTGGCAGCGGGTATTCAAATAATGTGAATACAAAATGGCTCAATTGTGAAACTGTGCCGTTATATGTTGAAGTACGATTGTTTACTTGACTAAATCCCTCTGATGAGTATGTTGTCAAAAAGTTGACGAACTAATTATTATACTCTGACTAATATATACAAAATAAAATGCGTTTGTTTTGGAATACTATGGAGGTTAGTAACATAGTGTTTGCTTATTCTATATTAGTAAAATGGAAACATTTATTTATCATATATTTATAGTATATAGTATATTTTCTGATATTGATATCTTTGTTGGTTCAAAGAGATCGTTTAAACACTCAGACGCCTTATCGCTGCGTTTACAATAGTTCATCATAAAATAAATAAATAGTTATATAATTTATATTTATACTAAATTTAAGTATGTCTATTCAGTCACTGTCTTTTTGCTTTGTTTTGAGTTTATTATAATGTAACCTTATAATGTAAGTAATAATAAATGTTAATAAAACATATATTCGTGGCTGTAAAAGGGCCGTGTCACATTATAATGTAAGTAATAATAAATGTCAATAAAACATATATTCGTGGCTGTAAAAGGGCCGTGTCACCTTATAATGTAAGTAATAATAAATGTCAATAAAACATATATTCGTGGCTGTAAAAGGGCCGTGTCACCTTATAATGTAAGTAATAATAAATGTCAATAAAACATATATTCGTGGCTGTAAAAGGGCCGTGTCACCTTATAATGTAAGTAATAATAAATGTCAATTAAACATATATTCGTGCCTGTAAAAGGGCCGTGTCACCTTATAATGTAAGTAATAATAAATGTCAATTAAACATATATTCGTGCCTGTAAATGGGCCGTGCACCTTATAATGTAAGTAATAATAAATGTCAATTAAACATATATTCGTGGCTGTAAAAGGACCGTGTCACCTTATAAAGTAAGTAATAATAAATGTCAAACAAACATATATTCGTGCCTGTAAAAGGGCCGTGTTACCTTAAAATGTAAGCAATAATAAATGTCAATAAAACATATATTCGTGGCTGTAAAAGGGCCGTGTCACCTTATAATGTCAATTAAACATATATTCGTGCCTGTAAAAGGGCCGTGTTACCTTAAAATGTAAGCAATAATAAATGTCAATAAAACATATATTCGTGGCTGTAAAAGGGCCGTGTCACCTTATAATGTAAGTAATAATAAATGTCAATAAAACATATATTCGTGGCTGTAAAAGGGCCGTGTCACCTTATAATGTAAGTAATAATAAATGTCAATAAAACATATATTCGTGGCTGTAAAAGGGCCGTGTCACCTTATAATGTAAGTAATAATAAATGTCAATTAAACATATATTCGTGCCTGTAAATGGGCCGTGCACCTTATAATGTAAGTAATAATAAATGTCAATTAAACATATATTCGTGGCTGTAAAAGGACCGTGTCACCTTATAAAGTAAGTAATAATAAATGTCAATTAAACATATATTCGTGCCTGTAAAAGGGCCGTGTTACCTTAAAATGTAAGCAATAATAAATGTCAATTAAACATATATTCGTGGCTGTAAAAGGGCCGTGTCATCTTTTATTATAAATCACATTAACATTAACCTATATTCGTGGCCGTTTATCCATGCAGCACTTGTTGTGATAAAGAGATATTACACAGTATTAAAAAACGTATTACAATTTTACTCTAAGCAATGTGTCTTTATCGATCCCGCCCTCAGTGTAATCCATTATCCGAGTATGCTTTGTTGTGGGCTGCAGCAGTTCTACACAAAGATAAAGTGTTTCGATTTACATTTGCAATTCAAAAACTATTTCCAATTTATCATTACTCGACTCTGCTCGAAATAATCCATTTTGAAAATAGCTTTGATACATAGAAAACAATTCGAAATTTTAATTAACAACTAGATATACATAGATCTATTTATAAACAATTCGCTAAACAGGTTTACTTGTATAAAAACGTTTTAAAGAATTAATATGATTAAAAAAAACTAAAATCTATACTTTTAAAACATATAAAAAAAAAAAAAACTATTTAAAAAATAAAAAAAACTAATAAAAAAATAAAAAAATGTATTAACTAAACCTAATAAACTATAAGTAAAAAATGACCTCTTAAGACGACCCTACAGGGATACTCCCAAGAAGACTGGCAACGTTTCCCCTCTGTATAGCGAGGAATTGGCAGAAATAATTGCCAGCTTTTCTGTTTCCAGATGTTTCCGTTAGACTTTTGGACAACTCCTTGGCCAGACGCTTGACTCAGTGTCCCGATGGGCCAATCGTCTCGACCCTAAATGGCGCAAATTCATATGCATTCCCGCGCTTAACGAGGTCGTCTGGATGTGTGTTGGGGCTAATGTGTAGACACATGTCTCATCCCACACCAGAGACATGCCAAGATTTGTACGTCCCAAAAAAATAAAAGTAAATAAAAAAATCTTATTTTTGAGGAAGCGCGTGTGGATGGATTTCCAGCCATAATCCGCAAAAAGGCAGCGTCAAAACTGTAAAGAGTGAGAGGCAATGACGACGGCATTCTGACGATGATATCGTCGCGCTTTGACAGCGCTTTTGTTAAGCGATGGATTGGAGTTGTAACTGAGAATGTGTAAATCAAATATGTTCAGCATTTGTGTAGTATAAATCGCTACACATAGTTATAGTGTGTGGTGAATTTAATATATTTTTTATAATTAAACATGTAACAATCTATTAAATTTTAAAATAACACAATTAATAAAAATATAGAAACTAAATTAAAAATAAAACTATAATATAAACTATATATAAAAATATTCACCCATGACTTGATCATGTGGCAGTGTGCCAAGAACACTCGCAGCATTCCCCCGCTACACAGCGATGCTGATGTGCTGCGTGAAAAAACTGCCAGCCCTCTTGTCACATACAGCGTTAACCAGCCGCTTAGACAGTTCTTTAAATAACTTAACGCTTGGCCCCCACGGTCCCATTGTCTCAAGACCAAAAGGCACAAATACGTAGTCATTAGAAATAGACGTAGTCATATTTCTTACGTAGTCATATTCGTAGTCTAAATCTGTGGAACAATTTGCCGGTAGAAATTCGTCAAGTGCCAAACAGATCACTTTTCAAAAAGATGGTATACTCACATTATTTAAACAGTTCCTCACAGTGTAAGTAGGTATATGTAGTGTATAATATATATATAGTATGTAGTATATGTAGTATTGTGTACATATTAGTATGTATCTGTCTATATATATATAATACTTAGATTTAACTTGAATTACCTTTTAATCTATTTAATGGTTGCACCTACCTCACAACACAAATCGTTTCATTGTCCCAAAGGTTGGTTGCTAGAGAATGCCTAGCGGCATTAAGCCCGCCTCTTGTACATAGTGCAATAAAGTTTTTAAATAAATAAATATTTGCGACATTTGGCTTTTAAAATTTAAATGAAATTAGGTCCGTATTATTATTATTATTGCTGTTTGTTTTTTACTTTTTAATTAATGTGTATACCTACTAACATAATTCTAAGTTAAAATGTTACTAACAATTAAGAAATTAATTCTAAAATTAATAATATGTAGTAGATACTTTATTGAAGTAATATACAAACAGTATAAAATAATTACAATATAAATTAAAACTACTTAAAAGTAAAAATTAAAATAAATAAAAACTAAACCTAATAAAAAATAAACTATAAGTAAAAAATGTCCTCTAGAGACGACCCTTCAGTGATAGTCCCAAGAAGACTGGCAACATTTCCCCTCTGTATAGCTAAGCTAATACGTTGGCAGAAATAATTGCCAGCCTTCCTGCCTCCAGACTTCTCCGTTAGCCGTTTGGACAACTCCTTGGCCAGACGCTTAGCTGAGTGTCCCCATGGGCCCATCGTCTCGACCCCAAACGGCGCAAATTCGTAAACTGAGGTTGGCGTATTTGCGCAGCTTGAGGTTCTCAGCAGAAACCGCCGCACTTCCCGCGCTTGACGAGGTCGCCTGGATGTGTGATGCGGCTAATGTGTCTACACATGTAATCATAAATATTAAATTAAATAATAAAGTAAATTTCATTCGGATACCAGATTGGTGAAGGTCGCTCATCTACATATCTTGTACTAAAACATTTTGATTGACGAGAAATTGACTTCTCTTACTTTTGTTTCACGGTCACCTGATGGATTGCAGTTTAATAGAATTTCAATTGGCAAGTCAACGTTGGCGCAAATTCTTGGAATAAATTTAGGCGATAAATAAATCACCTCCTGTACTGAGGTGTCACAGCAAAACGACATATAAATCAGACACGAATTTGATCGTGAAGTCTGACCTATAGTCAAGGACCGGATTTTTGTTTCACTGATAATATGTTTGACCAACCGAACGACATTAAAAAAATTAAAGGTTTTTTTATAACGGACTAAAAAGTGTAAAACAATTTCTCTAATCCGAAGGATAAAACCACAGACAGATTTATTTATAATAGGGTAGCCAACAGTGCTAACATCATACACTTATTTGTACTTAACACTAAATCAGAAGTTAGATGTTGCATCTATAATAAATTATCTTTTTTTTTTTTTTTTAGATGTAAAACTTTATTCGAAGGAATTAAGGTACTGTACTTTTTCTTAATTATTACTAACTTAATTATACTTGTAACAGAGGAAAAAAAAAAATTATAATCATTATACCTTATGCGACAAATGGATGAGTCTCCAAATTTAAATATACACGAGGGGATGGTGACTACGGTATGTGCATATTCTGACCTGTGCGTGTGTAAATACATATGTGATATTAAAAAAAATATATATTCTTAAATATTTGACATGTTACTTACTTAAGTTTAGACATAGAAAGATAGCAATAGCATTTAAAAATCGTTTTAACTTCTATACCTCTATTTTAACCAATTATTACTACTGCCTCCGTGGTCTAGCGGTTAAGTCCGTGGATTTAGACTCAGAGGTACCGGGTTCGATTCCTGTTCGGGACACAAAAATATTTATTAATTAACATTTAATTTGTGATATTTCTCGAGTTTGGTACGCTAGAGACATCGACGAGCTTGCCACTTGTCATGATTGGCCTATAGTAAAGTTGGCTAAATGTGAATCCGCTTATTTATAAACGTGGTTTCTGACCACCCCGAAAGGGAAACGGTCATGATGAGACTTTACTGACAATTAAATCTACGATTAATATATCTCTAAAATGAGATGAAATTTCAAAGAACACCCAGATGTGAAGATTCTTTGAAAATGATGGACTGTGCAATGGGGTGTATCAGGCAAAGCTTTTTGTAGATGTCGCTAGCGGCACTGGTACCTTGTTTTACACCTACATCGCATCATTTTTAAATGTTTTGTAGTTTTTTTTATTTCTATAACAGTAAAATGTATTTTAAATTAACATTACCTACCTTAAAAGACGAATTAAGAAAGCGCACACCGTCTTCAAAACGAAAATATGTTTTATTAATAGAACGGCAATTATGAGATCACCATATTTTTGATTTTGCTTAGAAAACTCGATTTGTACACTTAAAAGCTGCTCACTTCGGCATAATATCCAGAAAATAATAAATTTCGTAATAATAATACAAGTTTTCTATGCAACTGACAATTATATTAGGTACCAACTATCATGCGCCATATTAAAAATATAAATAATAAAAAAAATGTTTTACAAATAAAATTGACATTTGCTTTGAACCTTATCTCCCGAAAAAGTAGTCTGTGTATCAGGAGATATGTACTTAAAGCTGAACCTTATTATACTAGCATTATTTTATATTTAACCTACCCATCACCAAGCATTATTATTTTTGCATATTGCTTTAAAAAATAAATAAATAATATAATATATATATAATAAAATAAAAATATTAATAATACAATAATTAATAATTAATTATCGTTTCCATATTGTGTGTAACGCATGAGTGTTGTGTATCGTTGTACTCGTAAGTTTCAATGTGTGTGTATATGTGCGTTAATGTGTATGTGTAATTGCGTTAGTGTGTATGTTTTATTATTTTATGATACAGTTTTTAGCAATTCCTCAGTGTTGTCATAATCCAATCCCAAGAGCCACTCATCAATAATTTTAATTATGTTACGTTTGTTATGATTTCTAACATTCCCGTAAATATCGTGATAAAAAGTTAGTGATACACCCCATTCAGAGGGATGTGAATTGTAAGGGGTTTTGCATCTTAGTCAAAGATGATAGCGTATACTTGTAGTACGAAGAAACAGGTTTAGGCCAAAGTGAATTATTGTTTACATTACGGGATGCCGTTCCAAAGACAACGAGATGGATTTCGCCCATCAACTCTGTTTCAGCGACCTAACTCTGCCAATTGTTTTCTTTATTTCGCGAATTTTGTAATTTAAATGTTTCACTGAATATTTCTAGAACTAAATCTATTGTTTTATTTATCTATGACAAATCGCTCGTTTGCAAGAATATTGACTAAAAACATAATTATAGAAAATATAATATAATAATACAAACCATTAATAATGCCTACAATTCGGTAACAACAATAAATTTGCATATGAGAAAGTCAGCAATTATTTATTAATTTTTATATTATTTATACACTCAATTTGCGAACCAAATCCAACCAGAAACGCGTAAGTGGATCTTCCCATCACCTGTTTATTCATATAAACAAACAAGAAATGAAGACAACACACAAACACACCCAAACCAACTTCATTCCAGATATGTTATATTTTGTAAATTTGTTAGTTTTTGTATTTTTTTTTTGTTTTAAAAATAATAAGGTTTAAATTTCTTTTTCTTTTTATATTGGTGAATGCTGTGACACCTAATTGGTACGTATATTAGATAAGTTATAATTATATTATATTTATATATTTTTAATTTAATTTAATTCAATATTAGATATCTCTAATTTTATTTGTGTTATTGTTTAATTGAATTTCTATATCTTTTGGTTGTATTTCTTCTGTTATTTCTCCTTGTCTTTGACACCTAAGTATCAGTAATAAAGTATGTTTCCTAATTTGGCCAATGTATAAATTCAATTATATACTAACCTTTATGTTATGTAATGAGCTGTAGAAATGAATGAAAAAATAAATAAATATTATGTTATGTTTGTATATGTATATATGTACTGCTGTGTGCACTATATAAATAAGTAAATAAAGAATAGCTGTTTTAAATTACTTTAAATAATGTTTTACTGCATAAAGAAAAATAAAAATGATTTACTATGGGTTTTGACATAACTGGTTATTGGATTGGATCGGCGCGGGGCGGTGCGTCTCTGTTCAAGATAAAATATCAAAGATTTGTGATCGTTTGGCATGCTTAGTTCAATATATCAGAATTTTGAATTGTGTTGCTTCTGTCGCAAACCGAAATGTACGTTAGAAATGTATTTCTCATTGAGGGTTTATTTATTCATAAAGTACACACAGCAGTACATATATTATCACACACATAACATTATATAATTATAGCTTATCTAATATATGTACCAATTAGGTGTCACAGCATTCACCAACATAAAAAGAAGAAGAAATTAGAAACTTATTACTAATAAAACAAAAAAATAACAAAAACTAACAAATTTACAAAATGTAACATTAAAATATGACTTATTAAATAAAATTAAACATTATTTTTTAAAATAGAGCTTTAAAGGAAACATACAAATTACTTTAATTTGGTACCTTAAAAACAAAAACAAATCACTTGTAAAATAAATTATAAGCTACTCGTATTGATGGTTTGAAATGTTCGAGAACATTTTTTCTGAATACATTGTAACGGTCATGAAATATGTCTATATCATTATTGACACTATTCGGATTTGTTATTTTTTTTTAATTTGACAATAAATTATAATTATTTAGATTGTTAGTTGACACGGCCTTTATACAGCCACGAAATTAATTTAAATTTATTATAATTATACATTATGTTATAATTATTTAGATTATAAGTTGACACGGCTATAATGCCTCGAATTTAGGTTAAGCTACAGTACTTGCTTATGGCAGCAATGTCACTTACTTATTTCGGTCTATCCATAATTTAATTTAATCTTTTTATTTATTATTTTATTAGAATATTATAAATATTTATTATAAAATATTGTAAAAAAATGACAATATCCGAGTGTTACATGTAAACCATTTGGAAATAAATATTTTGAATTTGAATTTGAGTTGACGAATGTGAACCTACATTAGTTCTTGATGGAGGACAGCAAAGGATCTTGGTTATAGGACAAGGAAATGTGTTGCAAGAGTTCGATACTTCCAGTCTGGCCATTGAAGTTCGAATAATTCTCAACTGGGGTTCGAATAACTATTAATGTAAGAAACTGTTTCCATAATTGGAACACAACCGGTCTTTCCCTATCTAAAATTATTTTAAGAATGAAGCATATGAGATGTGGAAGAAACCAAAGTAAATAGATACGAGTCGGTCTACATATATACCGGGTAATCTTACATGCCACAGTGGGGGATAAGTTCCTAAGTCGGGGATTTACTAAATGTTGAAACGGAAACCGTATCAAAATCAGTCTTATACTGGATTCAGAACCCAATAACTTATTCTATTTACAATTAAATATTTGATGCTAGACGAAGTATGGGAACCAGCGAGAAAGGCGTTTTTTGATGTTTACTTGTTCATGATTCTGGTGCGTCGGAGAGCACGTTAAGCCGTACCAGTTCCACTAAGACCAACTTGTAGATTCGTTAATAAATTGTCATAAAAAAGTGACATCATATCCTCGCCAACTTGTCTGGCCAGTGTGGGTAGTGTAGGCTGAATTCTCTGGAAATATGTTTTGGAAGGCTCATCTTCAACAGTGGATGGTCAACTGCTGCTTTCTAGGGGCTGTAGCGACTTTTTTGATTTTGCAAGGAAAGTGCCACTACTTACAACCGGGCCATCTCTTATTTGGCTAATACTTCTTCTTAGTCCCTACACTCTTCTTCTTACGTGGTCGTCACTTGAGTGCCAGTCGACAACACGCCGTCGTCACTCCTGTCGAACTGCAGCTTTCCTGGCGCACTCATAGGGGGTGATCCATTGCTGCTTTAACCTTGTCAGTCCTCATCGGAGACCTACCACGCATTCTCTTGCCATCGACTTTTCTCTGAACTACCAGGCGCTCAATGGATGAATCTCCATGCCGCAACACGTGTCCGAAGAAAGTAGTGTAGCCCAATCTTGGTCTCGCGAGACTCTAGCACAGATTTTTTTTTCTATATTTGCTAAGTTGTTTACTTTTTTTGGGGTTAGGTTTTTGTTTTTAATTAATTTGAATTGCGTCGTGTCTGTAATTCATATTTTTTTGCTCCTAAGGAAAAAAATACGTTTAGGTATTTGGAACTTGGGAGGGCTCGTTTGAAAATAATTTTATTTTAGTATACCTAAATCCTACCTATACCTAATACCTCCGAGGTCTGGCAGTTAATTCCGTGGATTCGGACTTGGAGGTACAGGGTTTGATTCCTGGTCGGGACACAATCAATTATTTAATTTATTTGTGATATTTCTCAAGTTTGGTACCGTAAAGACATCGCGGAGAGAGATTTCCATAGTACAACTGGAACATAAAATTTATATTGAGTCAGAGTAAGAGTCTTGCAGAAGTCTTGCGAAACTCTTGCACAAGACCAAGACAAGACCAAGATTAGGAGTGCAAGACCAAGACCGTGACCAAGACCACCTATTCTGATGGAAGACCAAGACCAAGTCTTGAGAGAAATGCGTGATTTCTAGAGTTCTACCTCATGAATGTTAATACAAACTATCCCTTCCACGTCATTAAATTCTCATTTCCTTCTCATTAATTGAGGTGTTAAAGCTAATTCGTATAAAACAAATATTTTATTTGACCCAATTGTGTATAAATTAAACAATTCTGGTTTGTTTGTTTGATTTTCAATTGTTTTGCAAACTCAAATAAAACCGAAATTAACAAAGTAGTTATTTAAATAAATAAATAAAAGACACAATCAATTTTGCCGAAACAGCGGGAAGAATTTAATTAATAGAATCATTCTTCAATTTTGTACAGAAAATTTCTACGTCCATAGTACAGATTTGACGTCTTAACTGGGCACAGGGGGTGTAAACTTAGAAGAGATATCATTCATTCATAAATTCAGTCATTTGGTTTAATTCATTCGACATTTTAGAGGCGGTAGGCAGACTGATGGTGGTAATTTGCAGAGTCTGCCGGGGCGGGGAAGTATCCACCGTTCGTGCCGATAAACCCAGTGAAGTATCTACACGTTCCGGGATCAGGCTCGAATTGCCGTCATGCCCAGTCAAGCTGGCATAGTGTTAGGGACTGATGAGTCATGCGTGTCTAATTTCAGTTGCTAACATTCATGGACCTCACGCGCCACTTAACATCAGGAGGGCGCAAGGTCACATGACGTGTTAGTAAAAAAAAAAATGTCCGCGATTGTTGTCAACAAGCGAACTATAAATGTAAGTCTTAGTAGGCCTATATATGTATCGTATGGTATACTAGTAACAAAAGATACAATAATTTAAAATATACACAGTTAATTAGTTGCGGGCTCAAAAATTTAATTTCGTATAATACTATTCTTGTATATTGTTTATTTGCTTAGGAGCCTATAGGAACACTTGGATTCGTATTTTTTTTCTTATTTGATACCTACATACATACATACATATCTTCACGCCAAATCCCTTGCGGGGTAGGCAGAGACAATTGAGCGCCACTTGTCACGATCACGACATACCTCTTTCGCTTCTTCGACATTCATCAACCTCTTCATACATGCCCTTTTGTTTCGATGGCTTTTTAATTCACCTTCAGCTAATGTTTTATTTATTTGATCATGATAGGCAAGTCTTGGTCTGCCACCCACAACTTTCGCATTATATATCTGGTTCGTCAATCTCTCTTCGCTCATCCTTTCGACATGCCCGAACCATCGGAGCATGCCTTTCTTTATTTTTGTACCTATGCTTTCTTTTATACCTACCCTTTTGCGTATTTCGTTATTACGTATACGGTCCATCAAAGTTACGCCGCATATCCGACGTAAAGACCTCATTTCTACTGCATTAACTCTACTCTCATGCGTATTTTGACATATCCACGTCTCGCTTCCATACATAAGTGTTGGTATTAGCATGGCATTGTGTATGGCGAGTCGAGCTTTATCACTGACATTACGACTGGCGATCAATGACCCCAGGGCCCCATTAACACTATTTCCCGCGTTCACTCTTCTTCTTTGATACCTATTAATATTAAATCAATATAAAATAAAAATGGCTGAAATTGCTGGCTGTTGTTAGCAAGGAACAGTCTGCTAATAAGGGTATAGTGTCTGAGAATAACAAGCTTAATTCTAATAGTGGATAGCAGCTGTAAAGGGGCATTGTCTAATATATTACCTACACTAAAATAAAGTTAAATATTAAATGTCTAATTATATTTTATTATACTAATAATGAATATGCAGCTGTAAAATTAAATTATTAAAATTTTATTTTTATTTTATTTTATTTATCACAATTTGATGCCTGCTATTGACCGAATCAACATACCGAAGCGTTAATTAAGCGTCTGATGCCTGCAGCCCTGGAATTGAACAATTCAATGTCCAGCTCTTTCAAGAGGACATTGAAATCATTAAATACTTAGAAATAACTATTCTGCTCATACCTAGTACTAGCGTGGTAGCATACTAGAGCGGAGAACGTCGGAGATTGGGTCTTGGTTCTCGCCGTCCTATAGCCAGCAACTCAGGACTATCCACTGTACCGTTGGCTATGTCTATTAAATATGATAAGTCGATTATTGTCAGTCGTCAGTAACTAGTGGCAATGACGTTTTAAAACAATACATCTGTAACTAGGCGGGTATTACCAACTCATTAAAATGTATGAGTCTTTATGGAGTCACAGCGTGAAAACTCGACCGGTACGAGTGTCCTAAAACAGGCTGTAATCCACTGAACATGGACAAACTTTTTCTTCACCAAAAACTCGTGCGTACGAAACACATTTTTTTTTGGGTATTATCGTCAACGGACGGGTATTCTATACGAATATACCTATCTACCCTTACTCACTGCTGAACTAAACGCTGTCCAAAAACTCTTTGTTCTTGATTAACTATATTGGCGTGGATAGCGGGGTGGTGGCTCGGTTGTAAGAACGAGTTCCTTAAATTCTACAAAGGTCGGTTCAAACCTACCTGACATGTACCAATGAGAAATACACTTTTCTTACGTACATTTGTCAAAGATATACAACACTCGGAGAGCACGTTAAGCCGTCGGTCCCGATTCCACTAATACCAACTTGTGGAATCGTTAATAAATTGTCATTAAAAATTTACATCATATCGTCAAGCTCGCCAAGCCGTCTGGTAAAAAAATAAACTGTTACTTGTGCCCCATATATAAAGTCCAATTTATCGTTTTCCATAATTATTCACATTGTAGCACATTATTAAATAAACCAACGCCACTTTTGACTAACAATATCCACAGTAAATTAATTTACAAAACAAAAACTTCCACTTGACATGTCAGCGCAAAATAGCGCGAAAGACTCTCCATGGATAGTTTCCTTTTAGTCAAAACGATTTCTTTACATAATGACCGCCTCCGTGGTCTAGTGGTAACAAACGTTGCCGTGAACTCGGGAGGTCGTGGGTTCGATTCCCACCGGGGGTAAGTTGTAAATTGTATAATTTGTCTCGGTCTGGGTGTTTATATGTATAATATGTATATATTTACAAAAAAAATAAAAATATAATATGTAGTTTATCAACCATCTAGTTTCCGTAACACAAGCCTCGTAGCTTACCACGGAAATTAGATGGCGCTGTGTGACCTGTCTGGAATTATTATTATTATTATTATAATGTTTGCGACTAAAAAAAGCGTTTTCAAACGAACGTTTTGTATGTTCATGCCTCTGAAAATTCAAATTCAAATTTCGAACTTAAACGGCATCGTCAAAGCATAAATTTACAGCTTCCGTAGGTTTTTATGACGATATCCGTGTTAGTAGGTCGCTGCTCGATTCATGCAATTTGTTCCTTGTTTGATCTCCCATATCCTCAATCATAATGGAGCTTTGCATATCGGCATTTCATTCTTCGAAATATGACAAGTATTATCCTATCAATAAAACACTATTACAAAATATAACAATATGTTTACTATACTAATATTATAGATGTGAATGAAGCTTTGTCTGTGTGACTGTATTTTTATTTTTTTATACTAGCACATGTGAGTTTGCGCCCTGATATCTGATGGTAAGTGGCGCGCAAAGTCCATGAATGTTAGCAACTGGAATAAGACATGACTGACATCGGTCTCTAACACTATGCCGGCTAAACGTGCTGTGTGGCACGTGTGTCTGGTCCCGGTCCGCACCCTAAGGGCCTGGTTGAGCGGGGGGATGGCTGGCACATTTGTTACGTCCGTTCTCGGGTGCTGCTGTGGAGGCCTCTGCCGAACACGTTTAATTTATTGTTTTTAAATTAGCAGTGGTTTTTACGTTTTGTGGACTTTCGGGTTGCACATGGGCATGTTCAGTCATTCATTCATCCATTACAGCACCTAGAACACAGCGTCCTAGACCTCCACTGCTGGAGATGGGCCTTCCAGAACTGGAGAATTTGACCTACACTCGCCACGCTGGCCAGACGGCTTGGCGAGGATATGATGTTAATTTTTTATGACAATTTATTAACGTTTCCACAAGTTGGCATTAGTGGAACCGGGACCGACGGCTTAACGTGAGGCACAGGAACGGTGTTGTTGTAAATCTATGACAAATGTTTGTAAGAAAAGTGTATTTTTCATTGGTACATGCCGGGTGGGTTTGAACCTTTGTAGGATTTAAGGTTCTTACAACCGAGCCACCATCGCGCCACATGGGCATGTAGTCTATCTTAATTCTGACTTGCCTGTTGGGTTACCGCTGTACCAAGTATTGTAATCTCATAGATACTGATAACTAAATTTAAAAGGTTATGATGGTTATATTTTATTTTGTCAATCTGATATAGCTGAGTTTTCCTTGCAGATTATTTTCTCAGTCAGATTAAACATTAACAGGTCACTGGAATCTGCTAAGATGCTGGTCTTCTGCTAACATGTTACTTATTGGACCACTTTGTTGCTTAGTCTTCCACTAGCAGGAGTAGAATTATTCTAAATAATTAAATTAATGACGTTTCATAAATGCCTGTAATAGGTTTACGTGAATAAAAATATTTTGACTTTGACTTTGGGCATGACGTTTTATACCAGCCGGATCCCGTAACGTATAGATACACTTTACTGGGTTTATGGGCACGATCGGTGTATACTTCCCCGCACGGCAGACTGGGAAAATTACCACTATCAAAACGTCAAATGTCATATTTTTTTTCAAGGATAACTGATATAGTAAGCCTTTTTTTTATTTAATTTATTTTTTATAAAAATAACACCGCTTGAAACAATACCTACTATAAGATGTACGTATGATTGTCTCGCCTTCATCTTACTTCTGAAAATTTTAAATAAGATAAAAAAAAAAAAAAAAACATATTTTGTTGAGGCACGCTTGTTGAGGCCTGCTTTTGTGCAATATCTTTTATTTATGTAAATTAATAAATAATTGTCCTAGCCAGTAATCGAACCCGATACATTCGCGTCTAAATCCACTGTCCGCTTATCCACTTATCCGCCTGACCATGGATGCAGTCAGATGCACCATTACGTAATAATAATAACGCGTACCTTAAATCCTACAAAGGCCGAGACCTAACCTAATCTAACCCACCCGGCATGTACCAATGAGAAATACACTTCTTTAGGTAAATTTTTCATATATTTACAACACCACCATTCCCGTGCCTAGGAGAGCACGTTAAGCCATAGGTCCCAGTTCCACTAATACCAACTTGTGGAATCATTAATAAATTGTCATAAAAAGTTGACATCATTTCCTCGCCAAGCCGTCGTGAGCGTGGCGAGTGTAGGCCAAATTCTCCAGATATACATATGTTCTGGAAGGCCAATCTCCAGTGGAGGTCTAGGACGCTGTGTTCTAGGGGCTGTAATGAAATGAAAAAAAAAATAAAAATCTTTTTTTATGGTAATTAAGAGCGGTTTTACAATTTATCAAAAGAAGAAGCCAAAGTGAGGAATGAGCCGAGGCGTACACTTGACTTTCATTAGATTGGTATAATGGAGCGGATTAATTCTCAAGCGTGTGATCCTGTGTACTACGCGGAATAATTTATAATATTAATACCCGCGGTTTTAAGGGTGTCTTGTTATTATGGATTATTATTTTCGAACCTACTTGTGTTGTATTTCATATTATTGTATGTACTCTGTAAGTGTAAATAATTTATTTATTTATTTATTGAGAATCCAACAGCGTTCAACTTTAATAAATTAAGTACTTACAAATTAACAATTTTAGGCCACTAACAGGATTCCACATATAATAATAAAAACTGTGATAAGTGATACAAAATAAAACAAGTAAAAATTCAAAAGTTGTAAATACATATTTAAGAATTTAAGATGTAACATTGATTGCATAAAATTTAAAAAAAAAAAAAACTAAATCCTAAATTTCAGTTGAACAGTTATAATAATGTAATGTATTAAGTAATTACTCCTACACGTATTTTTTTTTTTTAATTATGGTGCATGCATGTTTGTGTAAGTATGAGAGTGAGTGCATGTGTTTGTTTAAATGAGTGTGTGTGTGTGTGTGCGCGTGTGTGTTTTAGTATGTTTATTTATTTGTTTAATGTTTATTTGCAATTATCTCCTTCTTTAATTTATATTTAGATATATTAAAAATGACAATTTCCGAGTACTCCAAGTTATATGTACGCGCGGCTCTATACAGTACAGAGTGATATGCATAGTTCGTCTTCGCGAAAGGCACAGCAAATAACGATGTGTGTCTAGAACGTCGAGGGGTCACACAGAATTGAATATTAGCTAGCAGCTCTGGACAGTCGAGGCGCCCTGAGAGCAGCGCATGCAGGAACAATATATCTTGCAATCGGCGCCGATTGCAAGACATAATTACGAATGTATTGTATAATGTTGTGTGTTCGTGGGAGAGACGAGAATTCCCATTTTTCTTAGAGAAATGACCCCAAATAAATGTTCTCGTGCGACAATGATTTCTTTTTTATTTGATAGTAAAAAAAAGTAAAGTATCATCACGATTTCCTTTCCGGGTTGGTCAGAAACGACGCTTATAAATAAGCGGATTCACATTTAGCCAACTTTACTATAGGCCAATCATGACAAGTGGCAAGCTCGTCGATGATCTATCTATAATCTATCAAAGAACTGCCTCCGTGGTCTAGCGTTAAGCGTGGATTTAGACTCGGAGGTCGAACCCGTTCGATTCCTGGTCGGGACACAAAAATACTTATTAATGTAAATAAATACATTTAATTATTATTTAATTTATTTGTGATATTTCTCAAATTTGGTACGCTGGAGACATCGACGAGCTTGCCACATGTCATGATTGGCCTATAGTAAAGTTGGCTAAACGTGAATACGCTTATTTATGACCACCCCGAAAGGGAAACGGTCGTGATGATACTTTACTTTACTATATAACTTTGTTGATTGTCTTTAAGGCTCTTGATTTGAAGTAATTAAAAAAATATGTTTTGCTTTGGGTTGTACATATAGGTATAGTTTAAGTCGGTTTTTATTTTTAACTTTAACCGTTACTTAATTTTGGTGCAACTCAGGCTAAGGGTAATTATGTTTAATTTAATCCGTTCGGTAGTGCAACATGAATGCGATATCAATATCGGTAGAGTAAGCATTCCCTGTAATTAGTGTGGAATCACACTAATTATCATTACTTATGTAATTTGATTGAATTATCATATGCCAATATGGACACAGGTATGTATTGTAAATGTACATAATGATGGCATAATCGGTTAGAATGTCGACCTTCAATAAAAGCTGCTGTTTTCTGTTACTTAAGCGCAAAGGCAATACACGGCTTCAATAATAAAAAATAAATAAAACACAACTGCGTAAAAAAAATATCGTGAATTAACTGAAAATAAATAAATATAAACTAAAAAGAAAAAAACACGCTTAAGGCGGAACCCTTGAAAGTTTGGTAACCGCTTAACCACACCATTGAAATAATTATATATATATCATCATTTAAAAAGCTGGTCTACTCACATTAAAACTCACATTTTCTAAATAGCTCCTAACAGAATTTGTAAGTTTTATATGTATGTTTATTATTTTGTATGTATTAGTATTTAGTATATTTATATTTATAAGTAGATTATATATAAGTAAGTTTATTATCTAAGTATTTTATCTAATTGATGTGTCACTTATACTTTCCTTGCACCTACAGTTGTCTTTGTTGTTGGAATGTCTACGGGCATTAAGTCCGCCTTTTGTACTTTGTGCATTAAAGTTTTGAAATAAATAAAATAAATGTATATATAAAAGGTTAAAAACTAAACCTAATAAAAAATTAACTATAAGTAAAAAATGTCCTCTAGAGACGACCCTTCAGTGATAGTCCCAAGAAGGATGACAACATTTCTCCTCTGTATAGCTAGGTTTATACGTTGGCAGAAATAATTCCCAGCCTTCCAGTCTCCAGACTTCTCCGTTAGCCGTTTGATCAACTCCTTGGCCAGACGCTGGGCTGAGTGACCCCATGGGCCCATCGTCTCGGCCCAAAACGGCACAAATTCATAACCTGTTCCGAGGTTGGCATATTTGCGCTGCTTCAGGTTCTCAGCACTTCCCGCGCTTGACGATCGCCTGGATGTGTGATGGGACTAATGTGTCGACACATGTATTATAATAAAATCAAAAAAAAAAAAAAAAAAAGTGAGTGCGCGTGTTTTTACTAAGATTGGTTTAAAAAATAAATAAGTTAATGTTTACCTTTCTTTACGGAACTAGATCATAATTTTGCATACCTGTGGTTAATTTACATTGTAATTATCATCAAAAACAGTGAATTGAACGTGAAAAGTGTAAAACAAAAACCAATTGCCCGGTGAAGCATAGACAATGCTATAAATAATTATTTTTTGATTATTTGCTTAACGTCTCTTGGATTCTAAGTCGCTTCGAGACCATAGACAATTAATCGACATAAGCTTGACATAAATTAATTCATCGTCGTTTGTTTTATGGACAACACTGAGGTACACCCTCATCGCGCCGTTAAATATATGTGACATAACTATAACTGTTTGCAACATCAATAGCTAACTTAGCAGTGTGTGAGCTGGTTGGCTACGATGGAATGCGATGGATGCAAAACTATTGTTAATGACAATAACTATTTAAAATGCAATGCATGTAAATCTGTATTTTGTCTAGAATGCATGAATTTAACTGCAGATAAAGTACGTAAGTTGCGTCGAGATGAGCTGACGGCCCTGAAGTGTCCGTCATGCGCCAACATTACTCGCCGCTCGGAAAGGCAGTCACTTGACAAGTCGTTCGTGTATCATCGCCACCTCTCACTGAGTGAAAGCCGGGAGACTGCGCCTCAGAATTCGGAAACCTTAACGTTGGCAACGCTTAGCAAGGTATTCGACGAGAAACTATCACTTTCTTTCCCGTTTGTAACTAACCTTCGAGCTGCGCTAAGGCAGGATATGGAGGTGATGATAGCCACAGAGCTGCGCACCTTAATACAAGACATCAAAAACGATTTTACGAAAACTACTGATCATATTAGCTCTGAATTGAACGATATTAAAGCTGAATTGGTACAAAAGGACAATATCATAAAGTCACTAGAATCCGATCGATCACATCTTCAGAGCGAGATCCATGCTCTTAACACAAAGTTTACTTCATTTGACAAAATATCGCGAGAGAGAAATATAGAAATCCAAGGAGTACCAGAACATCGCAATGAAAACGTCGTCTTATTGTTTCAAGAGTTGTGCAAAACGGTTAATGTTTCTTTAGCTGGTAGTGATATTCACGCTTGTCGTCGAGTGGCTAAATTAAATCCTTCTTCAAAGCGTCCTCGCAATATCGTGGTGACACTGACGTCACCTCGTCTACGAGACTCTGTACTCTCAGCGGCATACCGATTCAATAAGTCGAACAAAACCGATAAGCTGAATACTACTCATATTGGACTCACTAATACTAAGACCCCAATCTACGTCACAGAACACCTTACGCCCGATATTAAGCAGCTCCATGCAGCAGCTCGTCACGTCGCAAAAGAGAAGCACTATAGTCACGTTTGGTTGCGTTTCGGTAAAGTTTATATTCGTAAGGAAGAGAACGCTAATCCAATTCATATAAAAGACCTGGACACTCTAGAACGTATTGATTAGTTGTACATGTACCACTATTATTATTGTCTACTTTAAATTACTGATTATACATATTAAAATTTATTTATAAGCACTTCTAATTTTATTATAATCTATTATTTGCCTAATGTTGAAAGTATTTTATCAAAATGTAAATAGAGCTAGAACAAAGTTAACAGAAATCTACCTTAATGTGTTGCTTAATGAATACGACCTAGTGTGCCTGACTGAAACAAACTTTAATTCAAATATTTACGATGGTGAATTTCTGGATAAACGATACAACGTTTATCGCAGAGACCGTCAAGATACATATTCGCAAAAAGTTGATGGTGGTGGTGTACTAATAGGAGTCAAAAATACCTTAAATGTTGTCCGTCAGGCACAGTGGGAGAGTGGTTTTGAGGATCTTTGGGTGAGTTTATTGCCTAATAATGAAAAAGATAGGTCCCTGCATATCTGTGTTTGTTATCTTCCCCCTGACCTACCAGTGAGGAAAGTTGACATTTTTTACTCTCACATTCAAAATATAAAGCTGAATTCCAGTAGCAACAGTGATTTTATCATAATTGGAGATTTTAATACACCACGCATGCAGTGGATTCAACATCATTCACTCAATTTATTTGTTCCTGGTGCCATAGTGGATCAAAAATCCAGAATTCTGGCAGAACTTATAAGTGTGTGCGAACTTTTTCAAGTAAACGGTATTCCTAATAAAAATGATACATATCTTGATCTTGTTCTATCAACAATCTCAACAATTAAGGTGGATGAGGAGATTCCAATATGTAGATTCGAGGGCCACCACCCGGCTCTGTTAGTCACAATAACACTCTTGTATATAACTAGTACACCAGGTAACAAGTTTTCAAAGCGACTTAATTTCAACAAATGTGATTATGCAAAAATCAAGTCTGAAATAAGAGCCAAAGACTGGAAAAATATTTTATCGTCTAACAATATTGATGTATGTGTTGACAATTTCTACGAGCATGTGTTAACCATTGTTAGGAAACACACACCCATTACTCGGAACAACTCGAATCGATTCCCTATATGGTACAACAACGCACTTAAGCGCTGCATTGACGAAAAAAATAAATATCACAAAAAATATAAAAAATATGGTAATCCACGAGACTACGACTCGTTTTCCATGCTTAGATCTAGATGTAAGAAACTAATCACGTTATGTTATAGTGATTATTTATCGTCCATTGAGGACTCCCTTAAAGACAATCCGCGTTGCTTCTGGCGTTTTGTCAATAATAAGAAGGGCCAAGTCACTATCCCTCAAACCATGACATTGGAGGGCGAGTCTTCTTCTGACACTAAAGGCATTTGTGAACTTTTCTCAAAGTACTTCGGTTCCGTGTTCGACGCCTCTACACCAATTTCTTCTGCCTCCTCATCTCTTACGTACAATAGTTCTGCAAAACTCTTATTAAATCGAGACCTACCAATGAGTAAATTTTGGATTAATGATGCTGACATAATTGGTAAAATTAAGAAACTCGACAAAGGCAAAGGCGCCGGTCCTGACGGCATTCCCCCTTCTTTCCTAATAGCATGTCATGAAGAGCTGTGTTTGCCAATTAGAATTATTTTTAATAAATCCCTACTACACGGCAGTTTTCCCTCACGCTGGAAGACAGCCCACATTGTCCCAATTTATAAATCCGGAGATAAGTCCAAATGTGATAACTACCGACCTATTAGTATCCTCTCAAGTATCGCAAAATTGTTTGAGTCACTTGTATACGATTATATATATGCTCATGTGAGGGGAATGCTGACAGATAAACAACATGGCTTCATTGGCAACAGGTCCACAATAAGTAACCTTTTAGTATACAAGAGCTATATCTGTAATTCCTTCGCTGGGGGTGGCCGGTTGACTCCATATACACAGATTTTAGCAAAGCGTTCGATAAAGTAAATCATTCTATACTCTGTAACAAATTAGCTACATTCGGAATACACGGCAGCCTTTTAAGGTGGGTACGCTCATATCTTTCAAACAGGAGTCAACTTATAGCCATCAAAGGGTTTGTCTCTTCTTCGACGGAAATCACTTCTGGCGTGCCTCAGGGGTCACACCTTGGACCCCTCCTCTTTAATGTGTTTGTTGATGATCTAGTGTCTCAGTTGGAATGCCCAGTCCTACTTTACGCAGATGACCTTAAAGTATACCTTGATATTAATGAAGTAGGTAACTGTATGTCTTTACAGAATGATTTGAATGCTATAGTGGGATGGAGTAGGGACAACGGTATGTATTTAAATGTGAGTAAGTGTTGTGTTATATCCTTTACTAAAAGACATAATAAGATTAAATTTGCCTACAATATCAACGGTGTTACTCTTCAGCGAAATCAATTCGTGAAAGACTTGGGTGTAATCTTTGATGAACAGCTGTCATTTCGACCCCATTATGAACACATTATTGACAGAGGGAACCGGCTTCTCGGTTTTATAACAAGAACAACGAAGGGCTTTAAAAGGCCAAATAGTATGTTGACCCTGTTCTGCTGTGTAGTACGCTCTATACTGGAGTATGCATGCCCAATCTGGTCCCCGCATTACGAAGTTCATGTTGCTAACATTGAAAAAGTCCAAAATAAGTGTTTAAAAATATTGGCATACAGGTCTAGCATGGGCCGTAAACTCTCAAACTATACGGAGAGATTATCCTGGTTTAAAATGATGTCTCTTGAAAATCGACGGAAGAGATACGACCTAATATACCTGCATAAAATTATTCATAATCGAGTTGACTCAGCTGACTTGTTGTCTTTACTAAGTTTTAACACACGCTACAGGTCCCGTGTACCTCCCACATTTGCACTCAAAGTGTATAAAAATAACACATCCTTTTATAATCCTATAGTGAGAATGTGTCGTTTTTACAATGACTTAAACAACAGACACAGAGACCTAATAGACATATTTGACTCAAAGTTGCCTAAATTAAAAAGGAGCATCCAGGAAATCCTTAGAACCAATCCAAACTACATATAGTAAATTTATTCTGATCAATGTATTATTTGTATTCTATCTAATGAATTGTTATTGAATTTTACTGAATCAAATGGATATGTTTTAACTTTTTTACTGTATTGAATCTTATTTTTTATCATATTTGTATATAGTATTAATTTTAATTTAATTTATTAGGAATGTTCTATTTTATTATTTGATAGTGTAAACTGTAAATGAATTATTTAGATGTTAAGGCATGTTTTTATTTTTATTATTATTGTTTAGCTTTTTGCATGTTTTTGCTTGACATTATTATTATTATTTTAATCATAGTTTTAAGTTAGTCTAGTATAAGCGCATTATTGTTTGCCGTATGTTCACATTTTGAGCTGTGGTCCAGATTAGTACCTAGCAGATTAATTTATAATAGTAGCAGGCGTCGACTGCAACTTGTAGTGAGCATCCTTGTAAATAAATAAATAAAAATAAATATGTATAATATAAATAAATAATAATAAATAAATAAATATTCCAGACAGGTCACACAGCGCCATCTAATTTCCGTGGTAAGCTACTAGGCTTGTGTTACGGAAACTAGATGGTTGATAAACTACATATTATACTTTTTTTTTTGTAAATATATACATATAAACAACCAGACCGAGACAAATTATACAATGTACAACTTGCCCCCGGTGGGAATCGAACCCACGACCTCCCGAGTTCACGGCAACGTTTGTTACCACTAGACCACGGAGGCGGTCAAAATGCCTGGAAATATTATAATATATGTATTGTAATTATATATATATTTTATTATAAAGCGACTTTAACAGATAGGACCCATTAAAAACCGTGACAGGTTTAAATCTTTTCAACAATGGGTCCCGACTGTTAAAGTATGTAATAAAATATATAAAATTATTTCAACGGTGTATTTAAGTCACTGGTTCGTTGAATACTGAAAAAAAATACACTGGTTTTATTATGAATAGAGTAGTATGAGTTAGGGGTCAATGTAGATGTACCCGCAACGTCGCGGTGAATAGCTAAATTGCAGTTTGAACTAGGCGGCGCAGACTATAAAATCATCGCAGTCAAATTATAGTCGTGATCAAGGACCAAGTATCACAATTCAATTTTATGATTCTTGGTCGTGATACTTCACTGATTTAAAAGTACGATTATAAACTTTGAATTAATAATTATCTTTGAGTTATTTAATTAGAAGTTTATTAATCTGTAAAAATGTCTGACCCGGCTTAAATTATTCTTTTTACCTTTGACCGAATCGAAGTACCGGGCATTTTCAACAACTTAATATTGATCGTTAACGCATATAAAACTACACATTACTATCATCGCTTCCTAGAGCATAAGACCTAGACCACCTCTGTTGGAATTAGGCTTTTCAGTAAATCCATATTGCTGGACCATATGTCCATGTCATTTTTAAAACATGCTGGCCAGACGGGTTGCGCGAGGTTCAGATGGCATCTTCTTAGCCATTGGAAGTTGGACCTTCCGTAGGCTAGATGTAGAGGTCCCGGGTTCGATTTTTTTATTATTATTCATTACAGCCCCTAGAACGCAGCGTCCTAGACTTTCACTGTTGGAGATGGGCCTTCCAGAACTGGAGAATTTGGCCTACACTCGCCACGCTGGCCAAGCGGCTTGGCGAGGATATGATGTCATTTTTTTTATGATAATTTATTAACGATTCCACAAGTTGGTATTAGTGGAACCGGGACCGACGGCTTAACGTGCTCTCCGAGGCACGGGAACGGTGATGTTGTAAATCTATTACAAATGTACGTAAGAAAAGTGTATTTTTCATTGGTACATGCCGGGGGGGTTTGAACCGACCTTTGTAGGATTTAAGAACGCGTTCTTACAACCGAGCCACCACCGCTTCAAAAATCTTACTTAAGGGTTCGATTACCGATTGAAAATAATAATTTAATATCTGTGTTAGGATTCGATAAAAGGCGATGCCAAGCTGGCGCAGCGTAGGAAGACGGGAACGAATGCAGGCTAGAATTCATAACAGGACGTAACATGGCTGGGGCCGCCTTTACCTGATTGAGGGCGTTGAAATGAAATGAAATATTTTATTTGCTAAAAAACACATGGTTACAGATTCGAGTATGGTCTCAGTTTTATAGACAACTCACATGTTTCGCCAGTGCGGCATGCAAAATTTTGTACAACTATTATAAAAAATAAATTACAAATTTAGAAACATTGGCACAGTCTAATTGGACCTATTGGATATATTGGACCAATAATAATTATTGGTCCAATAATGTTTCAATGTCAAATATAATTCATTAAATAATTATTCTAGACGTCAATTGTATTGCGTAATTAATAGTCAGGTACATAATTTTCTTTTCATTCATTTAAGAAGTCATTTACGGAGTAATAACACCGTTCATTTAACCACTTTCGGAGTATTTTTTTAAACCGTCGAATTGGTCGCTGTTTAATATTTTCCGGAATGTGATTGTAGACTTTTATTGCCATGCTATATGAATTATTTTGGTGGTTCGTTTATTAATGAAGCAGCCCAGGTATTTGATGGTCGGACTCTACTCGATGATCCGTCCCTAAAGCTGCATTGATGGAGGCAGCCATCAATGACATACATGCTGGCTGCCTCCATCAATGCAGCTAGCATGTATGTCATTGAGGGACATATGCCACTTATCTAACCACGTAGGGAGAAGATCCTGCATTTTGTTAGCAGCCTTGGCTTGGAGAAAAGCTGTAGTTGACACTATCGTCTGCACAAACAGTGCGAGCATAACTCCGTCTCGTTTTCTCCTAAGACTTCTGAGAGTGTTGGGATGTCAGCCCGTAAAGTACAGGAGATAAGCAGGTGAACTGTAAAACCCCAGCCAGAATAGGGTTTTTCACATAGTACCTAAAAAATGGTATGGTAGAATCGGCAAGAGAAGTATGTGGAGTAGCAAAAAAGCGAGCAACCAAGGGTGACGCGTGGTGGGATCAAGAGGTCAAAGATTCGGTAGAAAGAAAGAAGAAAGCTTGGATAGATTACGTTGCTTCGCTGAATATGAATGAAAGTATAAAAAGAGAAAAAAAAGAGTTGTACCATCGCTGCAAGAATGAGACAAAAGTTTTGGTTAAGGAGAAGCGTGAAAGATGTAAGGAAATAGGTGAAAATAGGATGACGAGCAACTTTAAGGAGAACTCCAAACTTTTCTGGAGGGAAGTTAGGAAGGCCAAAGGTAGCTTGTCATCTTGTCGAATGAACAGAGTGAAATCAAAAAGCGGTAACATTCTTGCAAACACAAATGAGGTGTTGCAGCGATGGAATGAATGAATATTTTAGCGAGATGTATGCTGGTAGTACTCCTAACGACGTTACGACGGGTACTTTACCTCCAGAGCTATCCACAACTATAACGTCCACTTTTAAGGAGGAAATAAGTGTGCAAGAATTGCAATCGGCAATTAGAAGCCTGAAATGTGGCAAAGCAGCGGGAAAAGATCGAGTGCTCGCTGAAATGATCAAATACGGAGGTATACCGGTCTGGAACGCTTTCCACCTACTGTGCAACCTTTGCTGGCAGGAGGGAAGAGTACCAGAGGACTGGCGGCAATCAGTCATCGTTCCTTTATACAAAGGTAAGGGATCTAGATTGGACTGTGCCAACTACCGAGCGATTAGTTTGATCAGTTTGGCGAGCAAGATGTATGGCAAGATTCTCACGAAACGCTTGCAAGAGAAGACTGAAGATCTTTTATGGGAGGCACAAGGAGGCTTTAGACCTGGAAGAGGATGCACTGACCAAGTCTTTTCGCTCCGCAATATCACAGAGAAGTTTTTGGCCTTAAACCAGAAGGTTTTCTGTGCTTTTGTGGATTTGGAAAAGGCTTTTGATAGAGTTGTAAGAAAGAAGCTTTGGGACATATTGCCGGAGTATGGAGTGAATGACAAACTGCTACAAGCTATACAGTCCCTGTACAAGGGCTGCAAAGCTTGTGTGCGGGTGGAGGGGGGTATGTCGCCTTGCTTTGAATCCCAAATGGGCGTCAAACAGGGTTGTGTG
This sequence comes from Tinea semifulvella, assembly GCA_910589645.1. Lineage (NCBI taxonomy): Eukaryota > Metazoa > Arthropoda > Insecta > Lepidoptera > Tineidae > Tinea > Tinea semifulvella. The sequence continues at coordinate 2,203,066 of OU342611.1, read as the reverse complement.
CTTTCTTCTAGATTATTCACTCTATATCTCGACAAATGCCTAAAAAGAGTGAGAGTGAGTGACTGTGGGATAAAGATGAGTGATCTAGTGGTGAACTGCCTGCTTTATGCAGATGATGCTGTTCTTATGGCATCGTCCGAACAACAACTGCAATCACTAGTCACAAGAATGAAGGAGGGATGTGCAGAAAAAGGACTCCGTTTGAATGCGAGAAAAACCAAGGTACTAGTGTTTGAAAGAAGAAGGATGACAACCGTGACGATAAAGATTGATGATGAAACTCTAGAACAAGTAAATGAAATTATATATCTGGGCAGTGTTTTCACTGCGGATGGGAAGTACGATAGGGACGTTGAAAGAAGAGTGAACGCGGGAAATAGTGTTAACGGTGCCCTGGGGTCACTGATCGGCAGTAGAAATGTCAGTGACAAAGCTCGGCTCGCCATACACAATGCCATGTTGGTACCAACACTGATGTATGGAAGCGAAACGTGGATATGTCAGAATACGCATGAGAGTAGGGTTAATGCAGTAGAAATGCGGTCGTTGCGGCGGATATGTGGCGTCACTTTGGCGGACCGCATACGTAACGTCGAAATACGGAAAAGGGTTGGTATGAAGGAAAGCATAGGGACAAAAATAAGGAAAAGCATGCTACGATGGTTCGGGCATGTTGAAAGGATGAGCGATGAAAGATTGACGAACCAGATATATAATGCGAAAGTTGTGGGTAAAAGAGGCCCTGGCAGACCGAGACTCACATATCACGATCAAATAAATAAAACACTGACTGAAGGTGCATTAAAAAGTCTTCGTAACCAAAGGGCATGTATGAAGAGGTTAATGAATGTCGACGAAGCGAAAGAGGTATGTCGTGATCGTGTCAAATGGCGCTCAATTGTCTCTGCCTACCCCGCAAGGGATCTGGCGTGAAGATATGTATGTATGTATTAGTATTACATACAATAAATACTTATTGGTATACTTTGTTAAAGCTATTATATATTATACAAGCTGTTACAAGGCTTTGCCCAAAATTAATTTCGTTGCGCATTTTTTTTATTTGGATATATCTCTCAAGGTATTTATTTAATTTGCATGGTGTAAAGGGAAAAAAAATGCTTCATAAAATTCTCAAGCCAAAATAATAAATAACATTAAAATGACAAGGATTTGTATAAATATTATATAATTGTATAAATAGCTATCCAATTACTTACCGTTTTATAATTGTCCATTTTTATTAAGTATTAAAATGGATATACTATGTTATCCTTAAGATATACACATATGCCAATGCGAACTTTTCTGTAGACCTATATAAGATGCACATTTCCACCTGCAGCGTTTTTGTTAAAAGCTTATTTTATTCTGATACCTCCAACAAATATCGTTAAAGTATATAAAAACTTAACAAATTATACACTAAAACCTTCCTTGAAAACTACTCTATCCATTGGTGAAGACAGCATGACAATCGGTGCAGCATTTTTTGAGTTTATCGCGAACAGACAAACTGACGCGGCGGAGGACTTTATTTTATATTTTTTTATTTTTTATTTGTATTGTAGTGAAGTGTTCTGTTTGACGCTTTACAAGTAGGTATTAATAGATTATTGTAATTAATGACCGGTTACTATAGAAGTCATTGATTTAAAGCCTAATTGACAAGACGTTATCGAATATTTAATAGATTTCAGAAGAAGGGTAGCATCCCCTGAATCTTGGCAAAAACCGTTTTTGACATCTGGATGGGCACTTTCCCAAAATTATAATTTAATTAACCTAACTCCCCTTACTTTTATAAACACTTCTTGTTTTTAATATTTAAGTTGGATTGAAAGCAATATTTATTATTAAGTATTTTTTGGAAGGTATATAAATAGATAGATACATTCTTTATTGCACAGAAAATAAAACATTTTACATGCTTATGTACATAAGCGAGCTTATTGTCTATAAATATTTGGCTTAATGTGAAAACTACTTGTAACTAAAAATACATAAAGCTATAGTACATATCTAAGGATATATACATAAATAACACATAATTAAACATATATATATATATATATATATATATATATATATATATATATATATATATATAAGTTTAATTATGTGTTTAATTATATATATATATATATATGTATATATATACACATCGCATCGGTTGGCACACTCCTTGATTGAAATGGCGGTGTGCCTTCGTCTCGGAGCCCCGACTGTCCACCCGCACCAGTGTCGATGCGGAGAACCAGTCGATCATCTCGGACACCACGGGCTTTCTTGTGCTACAAGTGCTGGCCGCATTCCTCGTCACGCGGCTCTCAACGACATCATCCGAAGGGCTCTTGTGTACCAGCAATCTTAGAACCCTCTGTGATTGTGCGGGGTGATGACAAGAGACCCGACACGGTAGGCCGGGAAACTTGGCAGGTCTCTGGTGTGGGATGCGACTTGTATATGCACATTACCTCTATCTCAAAGAGTATAAAATTAAATTAGTAAAAAGTTAAGTATGATCACGACTGAATCCATTGCGAAGTGATCAGAAACCAACTTTACTAAAGGCCCATCATGACCAGTGGCAAGCAAACTAATTTAATAATAAATTACGGTCTTAACCGCTAGACCACGGAGGTGTCAAATAAGTAACTTGTAACAAAACATAAGATATGGTCGACCCATAAAATGTCTTATTTAATAAATGAATGATCCCATATTACGTACAGTTCCCGTCTTTATAACAATTTGCTTTCACACATTCTAGGAATAATCCTGGCGTTAGACAATCGCCATTGTCGGACGTTGAGTGGATGGCAGCGAGCAATGAAGTCATAAATATTGGTGTGGAAATATTGACGGTAACAAGCAGTGGACAGGCGAATTTAGAACAAACATTTCGAAGGGTGTTGCTAGATAACATTTAACGAAAGGTTTTACAGTAAATAGTATTTTTTTCGTTTTATAAGGCGCGGTGGTGGCTCGGTTGTAAGAACTTTAAAATCCTACATATGTCCGTTTAAACTCTGCCAATTAAAATAAAATAAATAATAATAATAAAATAAAAAAACATTTGTCCGGTGAGCGCAGCGGCGGTGTGTGGCCGAAAAAAAGAATTATCAAAATCAATTTATAATTGGCAAAGAAATCGCGAAACATACATACAAAAAAAAAACATACAGTTGAATTAGGAACCTCCTCCCTTATCAATAAAAGTACCTTCTATTTACAACTTTTTTATCAATATACATAGCACAATTAGTATAAAAATATTATTTATTATCCAGTTGAAATTTTTAAGAAATACCATTTTTGACCGATTATGTCGACTTCACCTTTGTTTACCCGCGTTTAAAACTTAATACTCGTAGGCCATAACCGGCATTACACTGTCGACTATTCCAATTAATTTTGAGGCGATTGTCCTAGCTTTAATTCTCATAGCGTTCGGCTTTTTGCCTCGTCTTTTTAAATAGTTAATATCTCTGGCGTAAAAAAATAATATTTTTAATTTTATTAACATTAAAAGCTCTTAGACTAAGCCGCTTAGTTTCGCCGTCAATTGATTGGCCGACGACGAAGAGACCCTTGCAAAATCTTTTGACTTGTGAACTGTATTAATATCAACATAACGGAAAAAACTTAAATAATTTAATATATATAAAATAATATGTACTTGGACTAGCACTCATCACAACACTGGCGTCTTCAAGCTATAATGCTGCTTTCACCGCACTTTCTTTGTCTGGACAAAATTAGTTCATGTTCGGCCAACAAGCGCGCCACGTGTTCTCACTACCATCAAGCATTAAAATGAGTTCACGTACGGCCATCGAGCGCGTCACGTGTTCTCACCATCATGAAGCATCAAAATAAGTTCACGTACGGCCATCGAGCGCGTCACGTGTTCTCACCATCATTAAGCATCAAAATGAGTTCACGTACAGCCATCGAGCGCGTCACGTGTTCTCACCATCATTAAGCATCAACATGACTTCACGTACGGCCATCGAGCGCGTCACGTGTTTTCACCATCATTAAGCGTCAAAATGAGTTCACATTCGGCCATCAAGCACGACACGTATTCTCATCATTAATAAGCATCAAAATGAGCTCACGTTGGGTATCAAGCATGGCGAGTGTTTTTACTAGTATCAAACATCAAATGAGTTCACGTTCGGCCATCAAGCGCGCAGCGTATTCTCACCATCATCAAATATCAAAATGAGCTCACGTTCGGCCAGCAGCAAACCGCATGTTCTTTAAAGTCTCATCATTAAAGTAAAATTCAATATAATTAAATTAAAAGCAACAATAAATCAATAATCACCATATAATAATAATAATAATAAAATTCTTTATTGCACACAAAATATAAAATATAAAAACATGTACATAGGCGAGCTTAATACCATAAAGGTATTCTCTACCAGCTAACCTTTGGGAGAGTGAGAAAAGAATATTATGGGTGCAGCAGAGTAAGAAAAATTAAGCAAAAAGATCAAAATATTATAATAAGTAAAATCAATAAATATATATATGGGTACGTAGGTAAGTATATGGTTTAAACATCTAAGAGGATAATAAATATATACCGTGTATAAATAATAAATAAAATACGTGCATATTTAAAATAAATAAATAAATAATACCTATATGTTAAAGAAAGGAGATTAAGATGCATTTTGTTTTTTAAGAAGGTGAGAAATTAAGAGTTTTTTAAATATATTTAGAGACGGTGCCTGTCGGATAAATAAAGGCAGCCTGTTCCATTGACGGGCTGCAGAAACAGTTAGTGAATCTGAATATCTGCTGGAGGAATGAAGAGGAATTGAGAGTTGGTTGTTGTGCGAAGAACGAAGAGAACGAGAGTGAGAGTCGCATAGATATTTGAAACGATCGCTCAAGTAGGAAGGTGTATTAGGATTATTTAGAATGCCGAACAAGAAGGTAAGGATGTGTAAAGATCTGCGAAAACGGATATTAAGCCACATTAATTGAATACGAAATTGAGAAACATGATCATACTTACGCAGGCCATAATAAGGATTGATTAGATATTCTACAGGTTATATATTGCATTTAATTGTTAGTTTTAAAGCCACAATTAAAATTCAATTGTTTTTTTATTTGGAATGTGGTGGCATATTATATATCAAATTTAGTTAGGATAATTGTAGATAGTCGATGACAGCACAGCTCCTATACTGCTGGAGCTAGGCCTTTCAGAACATATTTCTTAAGAATTCGGCCTACAATCGCCATGCTGGCTAGGCGAGTTGGCGAGGGTCTAGTGTTAGTGTTTAATGACAATGTATTAACGATTCCATAAGTTTGTTAGTGGAACCAAGACTGACGGCGTAACGTGCTCTCCGAGGTACGGAAACGTTGATATTGTAAATCTACATACGTAACGTATTTTAAGCGAAGCTTTCTTAAAACCGAGCCACTGTCGTGTTGTGGCGTGTCGAAATTCTTTTTATATATACGGCCTTGTACAGATTTTTGAAATTAAATTATCATAACAACAACAATACAAAGAGAAAACAAATTTCAAATATGGATTTATTAGCAAATAATGTAATAACCATTATGAGAATGGAGATAGTAGAGTGTGCGACCCTGGCGGGTGATTCATCGTCATTCATCTTCCTTAATCGCTGCCTCAGTTTGGAGGTCGTCAGGGCTGACGTCACAGACGTGTATACATTAAGGATATTAGGACCGACTAAACAATTTTTCTTCTCGATGTCCCGGAAAAAATAAAATATTGCTGAATAAATTGCTTGCTCATCTTAAATCGTACCTCCTCCTCCTTAGTCGGTACCCCACTGATGGGGATCGTGACTCCGTCGCAATGGTAGCTCATCCACCAGCCGTCTCCAACGGTTTCGGTCCTCGGCGTTGTGGATGCCCTGGTGTACAGGTGGTCAGTCACCTGACTGGACCATCACTTCGGGCTTCTTCCTCTTGTTCTTTTACCGTCTACCTAAGAATTGTTTTTACTGTCTAAATATCCTAAAGGTTTTGCTGTCAGAAAATGCTAGTGGCATTTGTACATATTGCAATTTTAAAATTAAAATAAAACAAATAAAATCGGTAAAGTGCAATGAATTACTAACGCTTTTTTTTTTCCAAATAATGAAACAAGAAGATGAAACTGTAAACTCACCCGATGTCCTCGGCACCAGCACTATTTTGTTATTCATCACTGCGGGTCTAGGACATCGACAATTTTTGACTGCCCCGGCGACTGTTATGCTGCCAGTTATATCGACGTTGCTTCTCTTTAATGAGCAAGCGCCCTTGGGACTAGCGTGAGCGGGATGGGCAATGTAGAAAGGAGGCAGCGAAAAAGAGACAGGACAATAATAATAATAAATATTTCCAGACAGGTCACACAGCGCCATCTAGTTTCCGTTGTAAGCTACGAGGCTTGTGTTACGGAAACTAAATGGTTGATAAACTACATATTATACTTTTTTTTGTAAATATATACATATTATACATATAAACACCCAGACCGTACAAAGTATAGGAGTAACGAATTAGGAATGTTTGTATATGCACTGACGGATCACAATATCGCCTAACCATCTAAAAATGGTCAACATACCGCGAATGGCGCGAACACAAGTTATTCTCTTTATAGAAGAGGCTCAAAACAGTTTTTAAATTACTAAATGAATGACCTGCATAACCGATAAATATTGTGGACGTCTCCTTGTATATGCGTCTTTGGCTTACACGCTGATATAGCCGATTGCTATGTATTGATTAGATTTAGCGACATCCGTGCTAACGTCAAGTCATGCGGAGAGTCCCTGATGAACCACGCTATTATATAATCTATTCATTACAGACAAGGACTCTGTTCACTAGTGATATGTCTAATTGACATATTTCAATTAATTAACTATCTTTAGGGGTTCGGGATTGCAATGTAATTAAGGGATCACCGTAATCACGGTTAATCGGCTTAAGTTATATCTAAAACTAAGTTAACTAAGGTAATAAAATTTACATAGATGGTGTTCTTTACCCAAAGTACTAAAAACATTGACCCTAAACCATTGCATCCAGAAGAAATAAAAATTAAAAATCCTAGCTTGTACTTATCGCTAATAAAACTGATCATTTTTTTTAAGTTTTAATTATTAATAAAAAAAAAACAAAACCATGATTTCATGTTGACTTATAGGATATGTATTATATATATTATATAATATACGTGTAGCGGTTTGAATAGATATTGGCGAAGGATGTACGTTTCCGTCTGCAACCGACATCCTTTGCCTCATACCATTTTTAAGAAAATAACTGTCATACTTGATTCCTGTTTATATGTGACTAGGAGTTCTTCGCGCCATTTTGCGTGGACATGTCAAGTGCAAGTTTTTGTTTTGTAAATTAATTAACTGTGAATATTATTGGTCAAAAGTGGTGTTGTTTTGTTTAATAATGTGCTACAATTTGAATAATTATGGAAAACGATAAATTGGACTTTAAATATGGGGCACAAGTTGCAGTTTATTTATTGCAGTTTTCCCGCGCTGTCAACTCCCATATTTTACCCGACGTGTTTGAGCTATAATGCCGCGAGTAACTCCAAGAAAAGCATCAAATACTGCAACATCTGGAATTTGATAATAACCTTAATAAGCAGTGGAGGTCTAAGACGCTGTTTTCTAGGGGCTGTCATTTAATTATTCATCATTACAGCCCCTAGATTCTCGCCAACCTGTCTGGCCAGCAACGTGGCGAGTGTAGGCCAAATTCTTCAGATATATGTTCTGGAAGACTTATATCCAACAGTGGAGGTCTAGCACGATGTGTTCTAGGGGCTGTAATGATGAAAAATTAAATGACAGCCCTTAGAACACAGAGTCGTAGACCTCCACTGTGGGAGATGGGCCTTCCAGAACATATATCTGGAGAATTTGGCCTACACTCGCCACGTTGGCCAGAAGGCTTGACGAGAATATGATGTCAAATTTTTATGACAATTTATTAACGATTTCACAAGTTGGTATTAGTGGAACCGGGTCCGACGGCTTAACGTGCTTTCCGAGGCACGGGAACAGTGGAGTTGTAAATATATGACAAATACGTACGTAAGAAAAGTGTATTTATCATTGGTACATGCCGGGTGGGTTTAAACCGACCTTTGTAGGATTTAAGGAACGCGTTCTTACATCCGAGCCACCATCGCTTTTACACCGCGCATGATAACCTCATTAACCCATAATTAAGAAAGATATATTACGTCAGACTTGGCTGTATGGGCTAGACCCTTTACCTTCCCTATCACCTTATTCATCTTCCATCGCGAGAAGAGAACACAAACCATATCTACTGCTTTAGTTTGGTTTAGTCACAAATTTATGTTCTTAATTATTTTTAGTAGTTTTTTTTCTTTATAATTATTTTTGACATTGGTCATACATTTTGATTTACAACTTAGATAAAGTAAAGCCATGTATGGCCAATTTGTCACTTATAAGGTATACCTATGTGTTTATTTATGTAATCAGCTGTGGTTATTGTAATACATAATTTATATATAGTTTTATTTAATGTCACGCCTAACGTGACAATTGTATGAATTTATTACATCACAAGCCAGCCCTAAAGTTTTGATTCTTAATAAATAATATACCTAAGTATAATAAATGTATAAAGACAGTGAGTTGGTAGAAGTTGTCAGAAGTAAGTTTCTACCTAACACCTCCCTCTGACCTCTTCATTAATCAACTCTGAACGTGATTGATGAACTCAATACTATGTTTTATTGTTCAAGCCAAATTAGGATCGCGTGTGAAAATTAGATGGAGCTTTCCTTATAAGAAATTAAATTTAATATTTAAATTTTATCATTGCAAGTGCAAGGTAGCTACTAGTACTAGTTAGGAACTGGCTTAATTACACAAGCATACACACCAACACATATTTATTCACAAAGGCGGACAAACCTTAGGGACAAATTTGAACAAATATAGGTGCAATGAAAGTAACAGTAATATACAATTATAGGATAATTTAATAAATATTATATACCTACTTATATATTCTTATATATTCTTATATATGTATTATAATATCAATATACTAAATACTAATACATACAATGAAGATTTTCCCATTCTTAAAAATTTGCTTCTTTGGAGTCTATATAATATATACCCGCATACTGATTTCAGTCGTTTGTGGCCGAAGTTTGTGGCTCGCATTTTCGGCTCAGGTGGGCGTGGTTACATATGTCATATATTATAGTATAGTATAGTATAGTATAGTATAGTATAGTATAGTATAGTATAGTATAGTATAGTATAGTATAGTATAGTATAGTATAGTATAGTATAGTATAGTATAGTATAGTATAGTATAGTATAGTATAGTATAGTATAGTATAGTATAGTATAGTATAGTATAGTATATTTAATTTAATATTTAATAGTATAGCATAAGTGCAGTTACTCTCAAATTGTAACAAAAACACTATTTTAAAAATTATACAAAAAAATATTTTAAAAAAGTAAGTTATGCTCTCGGCCAGTAATCAAACCTGTACCTCCGCGTCTAAGGCTTGGTTGTACCAAACAAAAGTATGTGTAAATGTAACGATTAGAGTTAAAAATGGCGTCGATTGTACCAGCTGACTTTAAAAATAAAATTGGTACATTCGACGCCATTGATACACTCAGGAAAAAATCTCACAATAAAATTTTTCTAACAGCAGATAAATGAGAGTCACATGTAAAGCTTTAAAAACTACAACTCTTTCCTTATTTGGAGTGACAATATTGGATAAACCTTCGCTGCACAAGCGATGCGATTTACGATTCATGAGCGATTCAAATAAACATGACATCTATCAGATTAAAGTTGCTCGTGCGCTCTGCAGTTCTGCACTAAATTCCTTATTTATTTTCTAATCGAATATAACAGCTAAAGCGAGATTTAGATGTGCGTTTTGACTGTCGGACCCTTTTAAGTACTTGTGTAACGCGAGTTTCGGTCCTAATTCGGTACGAAGCTTTCGCCGGACACGAGACAGGGGCAGCAGTCTCAATATTTGATAGCGATCTATCTTAGCAATTTAAGGTGGCCACTGACGAGCCTTCCAACAGACCACATGCGTGGCCACGTTCAAAAATTTGTTCATTCCTGTCAAAAACGTATGTTGTAAATAATAAAATAAAAAATAAACTAAACTATAAATAAAAAATGTCCTCTAGAGATGTCCCATCCGAGACAGTCCCAAAGAGACTGGCAACATTTCCCCTCTGTATGGCGAGGCTAATACGTTGGCAGAAATAATTGCCGGCCTTCCAGTCTCCAGACCTTTCTGTCAGCCGCTTTGACAACTCCTTGGCCATCGTCATTTTGTATGTGGCAACTATTTTTTATGAATTTTCGATAGAAATCGCTAAGATATTGATTGTTAGCAGATGTCGAGACTGCCGCCCCAGGGTCCCTAACTCCAGTTGTACGATCCTAGCGACGTTTGATACGAAGCATTTGCCGGGCACAAACTAGGGTCCTTATGCGTCCACGGCCGTTTTGATGCGGAAGCTTCTGCAGACTCTCTTCTATTGTTTTTTTTTTATAGACGGAATTAAGAAATCATCAATGATGTGTACCAAAGCCTGAAGGGTCCTAGCGTCTGATAAGAATAACTCAAAGCGCCTACGGACTTAAACTCTGTAACCGTCTCACTTCACTGTTGGCCCTGTGTGTCTTGACAGCTAAGTCTGACACCCGTATTTTAAGACATTTCCTCAACGGTTCCCGCTGAGTGCACACATCTCCTTCCAGCTGTCAAACGAAAATTTAGTTTCAGGAATAGTTACGATTAAAGTTAAAAATAGAGCAGAGTTGACAGTTTTATTTAGTAGGTCAGTCGTAAGCTGGTACATTGGACGGCATTTTTAATTTTAATCGTCTCAATTACAGACTTAATTTTCATTTGACAGCTGGAAGGAAATGATTATTGGAGGAGCCTTTCAGGAAATCTCTTAAAATACGGGTCGTCGCGTTAAGAGAACACTTGTATTGTTTTTTTTTTTTTGCTGTTTGCCGCGGTATGTATAGCCGGCAGGGCAGAGGTGGGGATGGTTCTCGATATTTTTTCTGGGAGGGCAATCTCCAACAATGGAGGTCTAGGACGCTGTAATCTAGGGTTGTCATGATAATGATGATGTAAGTTTGTCTCGCCTACACGTCTATATTACTAGACAGATTTTGATAAAATATATGATAGGTGTTCTTTGTACCCTGACACATACTTATATACAAGAATACTCGTATAGTAAAAACAACATTAGTCTTATCAATAATAGTACAGAAACAATTTTTTTTTAATTATTGTACACAGCACAAGTAGTACCTACATTTTAGTGAACAGATATCAAATGTGAAAATATGAATTTAGAGTCGGTCCATCATGACGCACATAAAGTGGATGTATACGCGGAGGCAGAGCATCGCAACCTTTTCACTCCGACTGAGTCGGTTCGAATGAGCCAAATAAGGACCTAATGTCTACTATCATTGACAGTAACAGACGCTTTAACAGCTCTAGTCTATATCTTTATACACAACCATTCATTATCACAGCCCTAGACTTCCTCTGCTAGTGACCCTAAAATTCCAACCCAAACTATGGAACATTAATACTCGCTATTAGACACGCGCCGTCTGTCAATGTTTTTCAAACGGTTGCTCACTGAACTATTTCTAGAGAAACAGGATAAAGTAAAGTATTAATGTAAATAAAGACATTTAATTATTATTTAATTTATTTGTGATATTTCTCGAGTTAGGTACGCTGGAGACATCGACGAGCTTGCCACTTGTCATCATTGGCCTATTGTAAAGTTGGCTAAATGTGAATCCGCTTATTTATAAGCGTGGTTTCTGACCACCCCGAAAGGGAAACGGTAGTGATGATACTTTACTTTTTTTTTTCTTGCATTGCTTTGATATTTTCTCCAATATCCATTAGACGAAATCACAAAATCATCAAATACAATACGACTGAGGCAGTTGTCTCGACATTTGATAGTGATCGCTATCTTAGCAATTTAAGGTTTATTTATTGAGAATCCAACAGCGTTTTAACTTTAATAAATTAAGTACTTACAAATTAACAATTTTAGGCCAGCATTCCATATATAACATTAAAAACTATGACAAATGATATATGATACAAAATAAAAAATAGTAAAATAGTAAAGTATCATCACGACCGTTTCCCTTTCGGGGTGGTCAGAAACGACGCTTATAAATAAGCGGATTCACATTTAGCCAACTTAACTATAAGCCAATGATGACAAGTGGCAAGCTCGTCGATGTCTCCAGCGTACAAACTCGAGAAATATCACAAATTAATTAAATATTAATTAAATGTATTTATTTACATTAATAAATATTTTTGTGTCCCGACCGGGAATCGAACCCGGTGACTCCGAGTCTTAATCCACGGACATAACCGCTAGACCACGGAGGCAGTCAAGAAAAATAAAAATAAGAAAAAATTTCAATCAGAATTTCAATTGTCATTAATTGTAGAATTAATATTCTCCGAAATGCTTCATTTATTTTCCTTTACTTGTAAAATAAATAATTGGAGTGTCTACTTGTCGATTTATAAGAAAAAATAGATCATTATCTTTGGAAAAATATACATATTTCGACAACAGTTTATATAAAATACAAGCACAAAGAAAATAATTATTTCTAAATGGATATTTCTTGAATGTGTAGGGTAGGGATAATAACAATTTCTCTTTTAAATGTAAAGTATCGTTACTACCGTAACTTATTTCTGAGGAATTAATAATTACACTTTTTTAACTTTTAACACTTACAGTGGTAAGACTGTCTCAAGCTTCTTCACAGCCCCTAGAACATAGAGTGTTAGAACTCCACTTGTTGAGCCTTTCAGAAATCTCTAAAGAATTTGGCCTTGCCACGCTAGGTCTTACGATAATTTATTAACGATTTTATAAGTTGGTATTAGTGGAACCGGGACCGACGGCACGGGAACGGTGATGTTATAAATCTATGACATATGACTGTTTTAAGATGTTAAGGAAAGCGTTCTTACAACCTAGCCACCAGGTCATGGTTATAAATGTGTCTTTTTTTCTTCTTTTTTTATATACTAGCACGACATGTAACCTTGCGCCCACCTGATGGTAAGTGGCGTGCGAGATTTTTTTTATTTTTTATACTAGCACGACATGTGACCTTGGGCCCACCTGATGGTAAGTGGCGCGCAAGGTCTATGAATGTTAGCAACTGAAGTCAGATACTCGTAACTGCCATCAGTCCCTAACACTATGCCGGCTTGACTAGATGCTTTTTCACACTTCGCTTGAAGGACTCCAAATTATAGGAAAGTGGAAACACAGAGGCTGGAAGAGCATTCCACATCTTTATCGTACGACAGATGTATGAGTCCCCAAATTTATATGTACGCGAAGGGATGGTGACTACGGTATGTGGGTGCATATTCTGACCTGTGCGTGTGGTTCGGTTGCGGAATGGAGAGGGAGGGATTAGGTTATAGAGTTCTTCGGAGCACTCACCATAGTATAGCCGGTAGAACACGCTCAGAGAAGCCACATCTCGGCGAAGCTGCAGGGATTCGAGAGTTCCAGATGTAGTGGCATCGTCCACAATTCGAACAGCTCGCCTCTGCAGGACATTGAGAGAAAGGTCCATGAATGTTAGCAACTAGAATCAGAGACTCATGACTGACATCAGTCCCTAACACCATGTCGGCTTGACTGGGCATGACGACAATTCGAGCCCGATCCCGAAACGTGTGGACACACTTTACTGGGTTTATCGGCACGAACGGTGGATCCCTGTACCAGGTATTGTATTCTCATAGGTACTGATAACTAAATTTAAAAGGTTATTATTTGATCGTTGTGGTGCAGTTCCGTATATGTTTTATTTTGTAAATCTGATATAGCTGAGTTTTCCTTGCAGATTCCTTTCTCAGTCAGATTAAACATTAACAGGTCACTGGAATTTGCTAAGCTGCTGGTCTTCTGCTAACAGCTTACTTATTGGACTACTTTGCTGCTTAGTCTTCTACTAGCAGGAGTAGAATCATTCAAAATTAATGACGTTTCATAAAAGCCAGTAATACGTTTACGTGAATAAAGATATTTTGACTTTGACTTTGATCCTATTGGCAACAATTTAACTATTAAATGCTAAAACTCTAGGTTTAATTGATTAGTGGAACTCAAAGACAAACCGTTATTAGTAGGTCTAACAGTTTGTCTTGCTATTTGCAATCCCACAAAACAGCCTCCATCAATTCTTTGAAAAAAATTGAAGGTCAAACGGCAGCTGGTACAATTGACGACATTTTTAACTTTAATCGTTACAGAGACTTCAGTACAGAGACGTTAAATACTTCACGTGAGACTGATGCGTAAAGATTATCACGCTGGTCCTAAATGGAGCATAAATTGTCCTCTGCCCAGTTATTATTATAAATGTCTATCCTATTTATTTGCGGAAATCCCTCGTTAAATTTAATATTATTCCCACATTAAATAGAATACCGTGTTATATCTGAAAACATGAAAAACACATTCACCTCACCACCTTTATTAATTAATAAAATTATATACATAAAAAAATAATAACTAATTAATTAATATTATTTACAATGGGCGCAATAGGCGCCTGGCCAAGGGGTTGTCAAAGCGGCTAAAGCAAACGTCTGGAGACAGGAAGGTATTAGCCTCGATCTACAGAGTAGAAATGTTGTCAGTCTCCTTGGGACTATCTCGGATGGGACGTCTCTAGAGGACATTTTTTATTTATAGTTTAGTTTATTTTTAATTTTATTATTTATTTGACTTTTAATTAATTTACTTCGAATATAAAAAGTATAGTATCATCACGACAGTTTCCCTTTCGCGGTGGTCAGAAACCACGCTTATAAATAAGCGGATTCACATTTAGCCATCTTTACTATAGGCCAATCATGACAAATGGCAAGCTCGTCGATGTCTCCAGCGTATCAAGCTCGAGAAATATCACAAATATTAATTAAATGTATTTATTTACCTTAATAAATATTTTTGTGTCCTGACCAGGAACCGAACCCGGTACCTCCGAGTCTGAATCCACGGACTTACCGCTAGTTATCATAAAAATATATCATTATAATTATATTATAACTAATTAAATAGTAAAAGTAAAAAAGTAAAGTATCATCACGACCGTTTCCCTTTCGGGGTTGTCAGAAACCACGCTTATAAGCGGATACACATTTAGCCAACTTTACTATAGGCCAATCATGACAAGTGGCAAGCTCGTCGATGTCTCCAGCGTACCAAACTCGAGAAATATCACAAATAAATTAAATATTAATTAAATGTATTTATTTACATTAATAAATATTTTTGTGTCCCGACCAGGAATCGAACCCGGTACCTCCGAGTCTAAATCCGTGGACTTAACCGCTAGACCACTATAATTAAATAGTAATCATTTATAATTTTTAAAATTTTAATTAATTAGTGATTATAGATTTAATTAATATGATATGTAACTGGATTAATTAATGATATTTATTACGAATTTATTCAGTCCAGCTGGTGAACCTATTCGATCGGATCAACAAATTTGTTCACAATTGTGTTATATACAGGGTGACTTTAACATAAGACGTTAGCCCAATTTGTGATTCTATTGATAGAAAAAAAACAACTTTTCCTAAGGAACCATATGTCAGAAATGACATTTTTTTTTCTTCTCCATACAAATATGCACATGCTTGCGCGTTTACCGGACTCTGCATTTTCCGCCGCGGTCCCGTGCTTTATGCGCTGTCCCCCTGATATGCGACGCTACGAATTGGCGTCCAACGTCATACCATTGGTGGCTAGAACACTTTTGGAACAGGAGAGACCATGAACTCCACGACTGTCGACCTCCTTTCCATACGGACATCGAAGCCGATACAAAAACTTTGATTGACCAATATAAATATTTATTAATCCTATTAAATAGAACAAAAAAAAATGATATAAAAAAAAACTAAAACAAAAAAAAAACCTAATATACCCAACCTAATACATCGTATTAGCGCGGCATGGTGGCAAGAACGCTGGCCGCATTTCCTCGCTGAATCGCTATCCTGATTCTATGGGAGAGACTTTTCTCGCCCTCTTGCCCTAGTTAGACAATTAGACAATAGGTGATGTTTTTTTTTAAAAAAAAAAATGGCACGAATCTTTGATTATAGATACGTATTTGCGCGGCTTGCCAGACTGCGCTTTCGGCTGCGGCTCCCGCTTTTAGCGCTGTTCCCCTAAGGTGTGACAAAACCAAAGTGTCGACATTAGTGGCATCCAACACTAAGGCCCGTCCCCGCTCCCAGAGGATCAGCGTCATACCATCAGGTCTCTTGCCATCATCGAGGACTAATCCAGTGGGTTCCAGAATAGCTGGAACCTCAATTCAAAATTCTTTATTGCATAAAAACATCTTAACCTAATATGTTACAACAGTAATAAATTAATATTAACATTTTTATATATTATGATATAGGCTTTGTGATGATGTCTTACTGAGCCTCAGCATGCAATGTAGGTATGACTTGATGTCAGCACCATATATGAATACATTATGTCAGAGAATTTATGTAATGTCAAAACTTAAATCTAAATAGCTATACAATGTCAATGTTTCATTTTAGTTTTTTATTTAAGAATTCATTTGTGGAATATAAACAAAACTCGCACAACCAGACGTAAATTACTTTTTAAAATTTAATTGTAGGCAATTCTTGAAATGTAGTAGGTATTTTATTGTACAATTTTATTGCCATATTGTACGAGTTGTTGTCCTAAACTCTGCTCTTCGGTATGATTTCAGAGATTATTAATGGTGGCAAGAGCCCATTTTATGGTTTCATTTAGGGAGCCATGACGTGAAAATCTACCAGCTTTTTTTACCAAAATAAAATAAATAAATGGAAAATTATGATGGTAAACATTTGTTTTGTTTTAGTGAATGTTATTATTTAATTTCAGTAAATTCGCATAAAGCGAGTGTCGCGGCATGGATGGACTAAGCACAATAAATCAAAGCTTGTTCGCGATCATTGGCCGTAATAAACAACTGTGAACGCGGCGCAGCGGTCGTCGACGGTCCCCAACATTGACTTACAATGGACTGGGCATACATAATTCAACCGATTATTTCATTAACCCGATGTGTTATTATTTTTAAGTTCTATTAATTAAAAAATTATAGTTATCCTTAATGGAGTTACCAACAACGTCAATCACAAATTATATTTAGTACACACGCAGTAAATATATTATCACACACATAACACAATATAATTATATCTTATCTAATATATGTACCAATTAGGTGTCACAGCATTCACCCATAATAAAATAAGAAGTAATAAAAAAATAACAAAAACTTACATAATTTAACCAAAATATGACAAATTATATTTTATAAATTTGGTACCTTAGAAACGAAAATAAAAAATAAATAAATAAATTATAAGTTTCTCGTTTATTAGTGAACATTTTTTCTGAATACATTGTAACGGTGATGAAATATGTCTATATCATTATTGGCACTGCAGAGACTACTGTAGGTGTTGCACATTCGGGATCTTGAACATAAATGTAAACCTACATTATAGATTTTTATAATTTTAACGGGTCTTTACGCGATTTACCATAGAGACATATTTCTCCCGACGTTTCAGCTAAGTTGCATTGGCCGTGGTCACGGGTTGACTGAAGCTATGCGGTGTAGTCTCGTACATACTGGGCGGCAGATGTAAACCTACCCACCTATTACCGTTTTTAGAAATCACGACACACGACACTTACAATATCCTTGGCGACACCGGGCGATTTTTCCCGGCGCGGCGTCGAAACCTATTGATTACTGGATTCCACGATGAAGATAGCTTATAACCCCCCTCTCGATTGAAATTTTTGTGTTTCTTTATTTCGATAGCTTCACGTACTATTCTGGGGTAATAGTGACGATCGGTGGAAAGTATCTTTGGGTCATGCAGCTCAATCCAATGGTTTGTGCCACTAACCATAAGGTAAATCGCGTTAAGACCCGTTAAAATTATAAAAATCTATTATGAATGTGCGCGAAAGTTTAAAAAGTTTAACCTACATTAGTTCTTAAGGGAGGACAGCATAGGATCTTAGTTATAGGACGACGTGGAAAATTGTAGTGTATATATATATATATACATTACATAGTCTGGCCATAAATACTGTTACATTAAAAAAATACCATAATATTACAGTTGAATTTGGAACTCATTCTCTAATATAATATTCTTGTGATTTTAAAATGGAGTGGGGTGATAAAGAGTACCGAATTGCTGTGATAGCCTTTTTTTTTATATTAGCACGACATGTGACCTTGGGCCTACCTGATGGTAAGTGGCGCGCAAGGTCCATAAATGTTAGCAACTGAAGTCAAACACTCATGACGCTTGAAGGACTCAAAGTTATAGGAAAGTGGAAACACAGAAGCTGGAAGAGCATTCCACATCTTTATCGTGCGACAGATGTATGAGTCCCCAAATTTTTACGTACGCGAAGGGATGGTGACTACGGTATGTGGGTGCATATTCTGACCTGTTCATGTGGTTCGGTTGCGGAATGGAGAAGGAGGGATTAGGTTACCAGCGACCATCATCAGGTCGTCAGTCCTTTTAGCGGGGGCTCGTCCCACTCTGCGTCTTTCAGTATGTGGTCTCCACTTCAGAATCCGTCGACTCCATCGTTTATCGTTCTGTGACAACTGTGTCCGGCTTGCTAATTTTGTAAGCTATACCGGTAACTTTGGTTCTCTGACAGATGTCCACTTTTTGGACCTTATCATTAAGAGAAGTACCTCTCTCCATAGCTCATTAACCGACCTTGAACTTGTGGACCAGGCACACTGTCAGTGTCCACGTTTCTGTTCTGTACGAAATAAATTGAAGAACGCACTAGTTGAAACTTTTGTCTTCAAACACTGTGGTATGTTTGATAGGAAGATATGACGTAACGTCCTGAATGTCTCTCATCCTAGCTGATTGCGACTAAAGGTATAAGTATTTCTGCACAAAAGAATAGCCAGTCATTAAATAATAGTCAATGACACCCGGTCATATTTTTTATTTATATACAGTTCACCCGTGTTTCTGACTTTTATAGTCTAAAACGAGTGACACTAGTGGGCGATTAGATCTTCCGGTGCAGCAATAAATATCTATTTTTATTTATTGTACACTAACAGACTACAAACACTATTAGGAAATTTACACTCAGCAAAAGGTTCCAAAATACATAGGTAAAGCTTAAAAAGTGTAACTTTTGGAGTTAAATATTTGTCACTAAAATTATTTATTTAAATGTCTATTGCACAGCGCTCAGTTTTTGAAGATAAAAAAGGTTGTTTTTTTATATTACATTCATATTTTATTGGGGGCTTTTACCTAAATTAAGCATGTAATCGAAACCAAACCTAAATTAACAAACAATTATAAGTTCTCTATCTGCTTATTATTATTAAAAATATTATAATAAATAATACTAAACTAGCCGATTTGGTATAAGTGTCTGCTAGCATCGAATTGAAGTCACCCATTTTGTATGGATACAATCTTAGATGCTGGATAAGATTGTGCCTTTAGCCCTGGCTCCTGGCACAATCCCTTAAACTTTCACAGTTGGGTGAAGCAGTCCTTTTCATGGGAAAACAGAATTTGTTTACCGGAATGTGCACAAAGCGAAGGCGAAATGGAGCATCAAAGTTAATGGTAATTTAAAAAAATAACACAAAGCAAATATACCTAGCACACGTGACATATCGGGTGTATTTTTGTTTTCGGCTTTTTTTGTACTGAGCATAGAGAATGCGGTCGACCAACTCCGTGGCTTAGTGATTACGACACTATAAATTTACCACAGAGGTTCGATTCCTGGTGTATACATTGGTGTGTACATTGTTAGAATGTAAAGGTCGTGGTTCGAACCACAGTATGTACCAATGAGAAATACACTTTTCTTACGTACATTTGTGTGGTGCTGCCATAGGAACTGCTAGACACACACTTGTAGGGTGCGTTACTCTTCTAGGAAAGGGCTATTACTGACGCCGACATGACAAAGTCCTTAGTGTTATCCGTGAAGCAGTAAGTCTTTCTATTGCAAGAGCCAGAAAGGGACTGACTACAAATAAAACTTTGACCACATTTGTAAAGGAAGGGAATATTACAGAACAAACTTAATTTAGTGACAACTTCATTTCCAGAAGTGGTCCTGTTAACTAGCCCCCTCGTTCGTGCGACTTAACGCCTCGATTACTTTTTAGGTCATTGGTTTTTGGCGACAAACCAGCATCTCTTGAAGCATTAGAAGCCAACATTCAAGCCACCATTGACGCCATACGGCCAGATTCATACTTCAAATAAATGAAATAATACTAATAATAAATTATTTATTGTACAAAACCAAAATAAGTGCAGGTACATAGGCGAGCTTAATGCCGTAAATGCATTTTCTACCAAATAACCTTTGTGACTGAGATATGTAATAAGCGGGTGCAGCAGAACAAAATTGATAGTTAAAATGATTTATTACTATATAAAACACACATTAATCACAAATATATCTATTCAAACATTTTTATTTATTTTTTATTTTCATTTATTTAGGCAACAAACAGTCAACATACACAAACAATATCACATATAAACAAAATTGCCACTGTTGCTTGTAATTTACTAAATTGTAATCTAATAAATACTATGAACCACTAATAAATTTGAAGCTTTGCCGGCACGTGACAAGTTTAAACATATGTGTATAAATTAATAACAATAAGAAGACATTGAGAGTAAAAATTTATTTTATACATAATAGAAGTTAAACACAAATGGAAAGAGAAAAATACATACAACAGGATACAAAAATAAAAACAAAGATACTGTAATAACGCAAACATGATATAAAAGATACTTAAATTTTCGCAAATATGATAACATTTCCTGAGTATCGAATGAAGTTAAAGTGGCTACCAATTCGCTGTCGCAGGAATCTCAGAATCCTCTGCTTACTTTTTTATATTCTTGACGAGCCTGCGACACCGAAATACCTCAAGGACTAATTTGCCTATCTTTTCTCATTTCACGATAAGTCTCTTCGCTCCTCACACAACTCTGTTCTGTCTATTCCATCGCACCACTCTGGGTTCATGAACGATTTTTTTGCTGTTGTTGCCGCAAACCTGTGGAACAAGCTGCCGGTAAATATACGACAAGCATCCAACCGAAACATTTTCAAAAAAATGGTATATTCATATTATTTAAATAGCTCATAACAACTCATTTAGTTTATTTATTATATTATTATATGTAGTGTATGTATTAATGTTATGTAATGTATGTACCTAATGTATTAATAAAACGTTATGTGTATGTATTATTAGTATTTAGTTTATTATAGTATTTATTATTGTAGTTTAGATAATATTGCATATTTATTACGTAATCATATTTCTCTAAATGCACCTACCTTACGTCTTTAATGTTCTACAGTGTCCCTAAGGTTGGCTGTCAGAGAATGTCTAGCGACATTAAGTCCGCCCCTTGTATATATTGTGCAATAAAGTTTTAATAAATAAATAAATAAAATAAATTAAATTAACAGATGCTATAATAATTTATAAATACATACTTATAATACTAATTACGGATACAACAAACTACCAACCATTAACAATATTTTTGTATAAACTTGAATTAGAATTAAGTGATTTTATTATTTATCAACAATGAGACTCAAGTAGGATAGTAGAATCTAGCCATCTGAAATATGCAATGATGAATGCATGAATGCTTGGGACCCGGCAAGTTCAAGTTCAAAGCAGCGAAGAAAATACACTCCTCTTCACTACTCTGTACTCTACTACAATTATCTACCAGATTGTAATATTAACAAAAATATATCCATTATATTTATGTCTTGTATTATTATTTAAAGTTCTTAATTAAAACACCCTTTGTATATATTTATCTATTTTCTCTTCTCTAACTGCCTCCGTGGTTAAGTCCGTGGATTTAGACTCGGAGGTACCGGGTTCGATTCCTGTTCGGGACACAAAAATATTAATTAATGTATGTATAAACACATTTAATTAATATTTAATTTATTTGTGATATTTCTCGAGTTTGGTACGCTGGAGACATCGACGAGCTTGCCACTTGTCACGATTGGCCTATAGTAAAGTTGGCTAAATGTGAATCCGCTTATTTATAAGCATGGTTTCTGACCACCCCGAATCGGTCGTGATGATACTTTTTTTTATCTATTTTCTTTATTCATTAGACATACAGATCATAGAAGTGATATGATAATTTCATCACAATCGGGAAAAAAATGATTAAAATTAGGATGGCCAGCAGCGTGGCGAGTTTTGGGCAAAAATTTTCCAGAAATATGTTCTGGAAGGCCCATTTCGGAGTGGGTTCTAGGACTCTGTGTTTTAGGGGTTGCGATCATAACGAAGCATTTATCTCTTCTGGTACGCCAGAAACATCAACGTGCTTGTCACTTGTCATAAAAAAAGTACGGTAGTAATGCTACTTTCCATTATTTTTTTGACGTTATTCATTCATGTCAAAGGTAAAAAACATATATAGTTCCAAGAATAAATACGATTGGTGAATGTTTTTGTGGTATTTTATGCCTAAATATTTTTCAGGATTTACGCTGCTCCATGTCAAAAGAGAGATGTTTTGAAGTTATGTTCTATAAAAAAACAATGTAAATCCAGTATTGTAACCATCGTCATTCCTTGCAAGCTTCATTAGTTTTAATGAGTGGGTTCATCATTATCAGCACAGCCGCTAGAACACAACTGCTCAATGTCAACGGCTAACGATTGTCAATACGATTGTGCTCCGCCTCACCCCGCATGTGAGCGCGATGACACATGTCAAGCTCAAAAAAAAAAGTGAGATATATGTCTTTGTCAGTCACGATTTGACACGGAAGTGAAATGTCTGAAGCGTGTAAAGAAACAGTTTTAATTTTCCGCTCGGAATTTATTATATTTTCTCCTGTCAGCTTTGTCTTGTCGTGTCAAATGTTATAAAAATCTGCTTTATTTTAACCGCATTACGAATAACCGTATTATAGGTGTACAAGAACAAAAACATGCATTTTCATTTTGTAAGTGGCAACATTTTTTTATAATTTCGGTTCTTTGCGCCATTTTGCGTGGACATGTCAAGTGCAAGTTTTTGTTTTGTAAATTAATTTACTGTGGATATTATTGGTCAAAAATGGTGTTGATTTGTTTAATAATGTGCTACAATGTGAATAATTATGGAAAACGATAAATTGGACTTTAAATATGGGGCATAGCATAAAATTCTGCAGCATCTGGAATTTGATGATGACCTCATTAACTCATGAAAAAGAAAGATAAATTACATCAGACTTGGCTGTATTGAATATTGTAGACCCTTTGCCTTCCCTATCACCTCATTCATCATCCATCGGGAGAAGAAAACTAAAAAAAAAACTGCCGGCCCTGGTTTTTAAAAGTTGATCTGGTAGAAGCTTGCCTTATGTGATATTTCTCTTGTCTAAATTTTTTTTTTGAATGCACCAGGCATTACATATAGGTCCTAAGTTAAGGTTTAGGAGCTCTGTGTATGGGGGTTAGTAATTTTTTCCTTTTCTTTTGAAATACCTGCTCCAACTCGCTTGGTTTTATAAAGCTAAGCTCAAACCAACGCGTTTATTTATTTATTTATTTGAATAATTTATTGCACAATAACTTAAATTAGTGTACACAGGCGAGTTTAATGCCAGTTAGGCATTTGCTAACAACTGACCTTTGGGAAAGTGAGAACGTCTAGCGGCATTAAGTCCGCCCCTTGTATAACGTGCAATAAAGTTTTAAATAAATAAATCCAACACCAAAACCTTTAAAAATACTAATAATAATACTATACGATTAATTTCACATAATTTTTTTCTTTATATCTTCATTACAGCCCCTAGAACACAGCGTCCTAGACATCCACTGTTGGAGATGGTACTTCCAAAACATTTATCTGGAGAATTTTGCCTACACTCGCCACGCTGACCAGACGGGTTGGCGACGATCTGATGTCAATTTTAATGACAATTTATTAACGATTCCACAAGTTGGTATATAGTGGAGCTGGGACCGACCGCTTAACGTGCTCTTCAAAGCACAAGAACGGTGGTGTTGTAAATCTATGACTTATGTACGTAAGTAAAGTGTATTTCCTATTGGTACATGCCGGAGGGGTTTGAACCGACCTTTGTAGGATTTAAAAGCGTTTTTACAAGCGAGCCACCACCGCGCCATATCCTATTTGCCTTTAATTAGATAACTATCTGGCAAATCAATTTCTGGAATTATTATGACGAGGGAGTTGATAGTCACTTTCAGCAAGCATTTGTTATAATATTGTTATTGACTTTCGTTTAGCTAGGATATTCTATGTGAATCACTGTGCATCACTCATATCATGTGCTCAAGCCTTTACTAATCCATTAAGATTTCTGCAAATTCGCAAACGATGCGATATCTAAAATGAGAAAAATATTCGAATAAAAATGTTTTTATGATTTAATATTTGAAATCCATTGCAGTTTGAATAGTTTTCAAATTAAAGTGCATATTAGCGTCCATTACTGCTCGCTTTTCGTATAACGCCACTCCGACTAATCAGTAATTATACCAGCAGAGAAAAGTTATTTGAAAGCTTGGGCTATCATATTTTAAAACACAGTATGTTATGTTCATTTTATACTAGTTATTAAACGTTAAAGTATAATATATACAAGTAGTTAAACAACAGCCATTAATATATGTTTAATTGATATATATTTATTTATTTAAATACTTTATTGCACTTAAAAACCTAGTACATAGGCGAGCTATAACGCCATAAGGCATTCTTCACCAGCTAACCTTGGGGATCATGTAAGGTGATGGGCAGGATAAAGAAAAATATTAAAATTGCTTAAATTAGTAAATAAACATAATTACGCATTTATTAAATATACATATACATACACAATATAAAAAAAAAAACAACACACATACATACTATATAATACATACATACATAAACATACACTATAAATAAATAGATATATATATAAATAAAAAGTCAAACAACTAATTCGAGAGACATGCATTCTGTTTCTCAAGAAATAATGTGGTTAGAAGGTTTTTAAATACATTAACAGACGGTGCACGCCTTATGGCCAGGGGTAGCTTGTTCCACTGACGAGCGGCAGCAACAGTGAAGGAATCTGAATATCTGCTAGAGAAATGCGAAGGAATCTTTAGCTGATTGTTGTGAGAGGAGCGAAGAGCACAGTTGTGCGTATTAGAGAGAAATTCAAAGCGGGATTTAAGGTACGAAGGTGTTTTAGGGTGATTGAGAACGTTATAAAGTAAAGAGAGAAGATGATATACATTTATAGCATTGATATCGAATGACGGTGGATGCGAGGAGGAAATTAAGCGTCGTATGGCAGTGTCGAGTTCTGCTATGGAGAAGCTTAAGAAAATATGGAGGAACCGAAACATTACGAAAGCTACTAAAATCCGGCTGGTCAGAGCTCTAGTGTTCCCCATTTTCCTGTATGCTGCAGAGACGTGGACCCTGCGCGAAACTGAAATAAAACGTATTAATGCTCTAGAAATGTGGTGTTGGCGGAGAATGTTGGGCATATCGTGGACGGAGTTCCGAACCAACAAATCCATCCTGGAGGAACTAGAGATAGGACAACGCCTTTCCTCAATCGTGCAATCACGCATTCTCACTTTCTTTGGACACGTATCGCGGCGTGGAGATACATCCATTGAGCGCCTTGTAGTTCAGGGAAAAGTCGATGGCAAGAGAATGCGTGGTAGGTCTCCGATGAGATGGACTAACCAGGTTAAAGCAGCAATGGATCACCCCCTACATGAGTGCTCCAGGAAGGCTGCAGTTCGAGACGAGTGGCGACGGCTTGTTAAGCGTGCCACTGACACTCAAGTGACGACCACGACCACTCTGCCAAGAGTGTAGCGACTAAGAAGAAGAAGAATTGATATATGTATTTACATTATAAGGTCACACGGCCCGCTTACAGCCACAAATTTATATTTAGTTGACACGGCCCATTTATAGCCACAGGGTCCTGCCGTCCTCCTCGGGTCTGCTCACGGTGGTGTGCAGGGCATCGTGGACTAGGGTTTAAAGTGTGGTGCGGATCTGTTCTGACAAGCGTGTCGGGCTCCGGCCTCGTTGTCTCTTGCCTTAAATTTTTCCCGTGATTACCAGCCTTTCCAGATTGCAAGAGTTTTTACGGGCTATACATATGACCAAAATACTCAAGGACTCGTTGTAGGCAGATGAAAGAGAGCCTGGTGGTGACTTTGAGCTCCTTGAGTATTGATATTATCAATATTAAATCGGTAGTATTTTTTCCGTGACATTTAAATTAATTTCATTATTAGCCCGGTACACAAACATTCGACTAATACGAAGCGAATGGAGTGTATCAAAAATTGCCTTTCGCTCATACCTACTTAAAACCCCACTAATTACAAATTAAAATTACAATTATTTTCAACATATATTGGCGCGATAATGAGAAACACAATAAAAATTAAATAATAATGATAAAAATCTTGCAAAAATAAATGTACATTACAATTTAGTTGTTACATAGGTTAGGGCATATTATCAATCGTAAAACTGAAATAGTTGGTTGTCATTGTAGGTAATACTTACTTACTACATTTATTGGTAGTTTTCAATGAATATTTATAAAGAATGACAGGTTCCAAATTCAAATGTTTTTTTTTGTGTATGTGTGTGTTCTCTTCTCCCGATGGATGATTAATGAAGTGATAGGGAAGGCAAAGGGTCTAGCCCATACAGCCAAGTCTGACGTAATATATCTTTCTTTCTTACGAGTCAATGAGGTTATCACCATATACGAGGTGTTTCAGAAGTTGATGCTTTTTTTGGGGTTACTCGCGGCATTATAGCCTAAACACGTCGTCGTGTCTTGGGAGTTCATAGCGCGGGAAAACCGCAAAATATAAACTGCAACTTGTGCCCCATATTTAAAGTTCGAATTAATGTTTTTCATAAGCATTCACATTACTAAACAAAACAACACCACTTTTGATTAACAATTTCCACAGTAAAGTAATTTACAAAATAAATCATACCAGTCAATACTAGACATTTCAAACAATAGTTATGACTGTGCCCGTCTGTTAGCATCTACCCAGAAGGAAGCTGGTGCATGGCTTCACGCCGTCCCATCAGCTCCTCTTGGTACACTCCTGGATAAGGACAGTTTAAGAATAGCAGTTTCTTTACGCCTTGGTTCAAAAATATGTCAACCTCACATATGCAAGTGTGGTTCTCAAGTTGATGAAATGGGTCTACACGGGCTTAGTTGTCAAAAGAGTGCAGGCAGATTCTCCAGACACCAAGCCTTAAATGAGTTTATAAAGAGAAGTTTATGGTCTGCTAAAATCCCGTCCGTCCTTGAACCATCAGGACTTTCACGTAGTGATGGTAAAAGGCCAGATGGTATGTCTCTTGTACCATGGAGTGAGGGAAGATGTCTTGTTTGGGATGCCACCTGTGTGGATACCTTTGCCGCTTGCCACATTTCCTCTACATCAAAAAAGGCCGGTTCGGCTGCTCATACAGCCGAATTTAGAAAGCACATCAAATACAATAGCATTAAACAAAATTATAACTTTGTGGCATTTGGGGTTGAATCAATGGGGGTATATTCTCTTGATACCCACAAATTCATAAAAGAGCTGGGTAAACGAATTTTCCAAGAGTGTGGCGATCCCAAATGCCATAACTACCTAAAACAGAATATGTCCATAATAATTCAACGAGGAAATGTGGCGAGCGATTTAGGTACCCTCCCTGGTGGTAAGCCCTTAGTTTATTTTGTAGAATAGCTTTAATTTCATAGGTATTTTTAGTTTTAGTTCTATTTATAATTAGTTTTTTAATCAATTTTATTTTAATATTTTTGCATCTAAGTACCTACTTCGAATAAATATATGTATTCTGTAAAAAAAAAAAAAAATACAAAACAAAAGCTTGCACTTGTCCGTTCAAAATTCTTATTTTTTTTAATGTAACAGTATTTATTACCAGACTAAATATAGTATTAATTATAAGCTGTTGCAAATGATAAACAAATATAATTAGAAATTGGGTCGGCTGATAGCGCACCTGCTGCCTTTCTTACTAATAAGTGCCAGAGTTCAAACGACAGGACATTATTTAGTCACAGAGATAAATATTAATGTTCTTTGGGGATAATTTGGCCAAATACTAATAGCCTTCATTTATTACAGGCCATAGAACTTCGTACCGAGTTCGATTCCTGCAGCCCTATTCTGTAACTTAGTCCCGAACGTGGATTTCGTTATTTACGTCGGAGCTTGCATCATAATTACAAAGTATTATTCAATTCTCAACTCTGTAAGCGCTCGACATTGACAGCGTTTGAGCAAACATGAACTTTAATAGCGTTATATAGTAAAGTAAAGTACCATCACGACCGTTTCCCTTTCGGGGTGGTCAGAAACCACGCTTATAAATAAGCGGATTCACATTTAGCCAACTTTACTATAGGCCCATCATGACAAGTGGCAAGCTCGTCGATGTATTTATATATTGAAATACCTCAAGGACAATTTCGCCTATCTTTCTTCTTTCCATGACAAATCCCTTCGCTCTGCTAACAACTCTCTTCTATCTGTCCCGTCTCATCATTCTTCATTTGTGTCTAACTCTTTTGTAGTTGTTGCTACTAATTTGTGGAATAATCTACCTGTTAACATACGGCAAGCAACTACCAGAACATTATTCAAAAAACTGGTGTTTTCACACTTTCTAAATAGCTCCACACAGTGTTAGTAAGTAGTATATATGTATGTTTATGTATAATAATATGTATGTATTAGTATTTAGTGTATCGATATTATAATATTTATTCTATATATATTGTAAGTAAGAATATTAATTTGATGTTAATTTAAATAGTTATGTATTTCTCTTATTATCTTTATGATTGCACCTACATTTGATCAAATTTGTCCCCAAGGATTGGCTGACAGAGAATGTCTACGGGCATTAAGTCCGCCTTTGTACTTTGCGCAATAAAGTTTTTAAATAAATAAATGTCTCTAGCGTACCAAACTCGAGAAATATCACAAATAAATTAAATATTAATTAAATGTATTTATTGACATTAATAAATATTTTTGTGTCCCGACCAGGAATCGAACCCGGTACCTCCGAGTCTAAATTCACGGACTTAACCACTAGACCACGGAGGCAGTACATCAATCCCGCGGAATAACGACCTGCGGGATTGCAATGCCTATATGCACAGCTTTGTTGAAAGGTTATATAATATACATTTTGTGTTATAGCCCCTTTTGCGATTCGGCGGCAGTATTTCAATGATACATCTCTCAGATGTGGCAGGAAATCTCAGGGGTAATGTACCCCATCAATCGTCACCTTAACACGTAAGAAGCTTATGCGGAAAAAATGACGCACGATTTGGCCAGATTGATTTTCATCATAGAACCAATAACAGCTTTCGTAACGTAGCGGTAACAATTCCTACAGTGATAAATATGGTCTCGAGTTCAATTTCCAGTATGGTATGACTTTAAACTATTACATTATACCTACACTAAGATTTAACTACATTCTCTCAGCATTACCAAAATGGCGTATAAAAAACTCGGGATACTGAACAAGGTGAAACTTATGCTTTATAAGGCATAAATAAGGTCATATAGCGGTGGTGGCTCAGTTGTATGAACGCGTTCCATAAATCCTACAAAGGTCGGTTCAAACCCACCCGACATGTAGCAATGAGAAATTCACTTTTCTTACGTACTTTGTCATAGATTTACAGTATTTGGTTGGGTAGCGAGAGAAGTAGAATGGTGGATGGTGAGCGTATTATCGCGCAATAAAAAAAAAGGAGGCCTCCGTTTCTTAAACCAGCCTATTGTCGGTCGCAAGCCCGAGACACCATTCTTCTCATCTCCTACCCACACACGATGGACGGTAAATCCATGGAATGCTTTACTTTAACTTTACTTTTACATAATATCCTGCGTGGCGAGTGTAGGCCAAATTCTCCAAATATATGTTCTGGAAGACCCATCTCCAACAGAAGAGTTCTAGGACGCTGTGTTCTAGGGACTGTAGCGATGATGACGGTCATGTGCGGAATATATTCCGCATTTTTGTTATACTAGTGCGACATGTGATCTTGAGCTCACCTAATAGTAAGTACCGCGCAAGGTCCATTAATGTTAGCAACTGAAATCAGACACTCATGACTAACATCAGTCCCTTACACTATGCCGGCTTGACTGGGCATGACGGCAATTCGAGCCTGATCCCGAAACAATACACTTTACTGGGTTTATCGGCACGAAGCTGCCATGTCAGAATTTTAAAAAGCTTTTAAAGGACCTGATTCACATTTAGCCAACTTTACTATAGACCCATCATGACAAGTGGTTAGCTTGTCGATGTATCTAGCGTACCAAACTGGAGAAATATCACAAATAGTTTATTGTACTTCCGCATCTAACTCCACGGACTTAAGCACTAGAACACGAAGGTACAAGTACAGGATCCGTAGTAAAAGCTACTTTCACCGATAAAGTATGCGAAAAATCCAATTTCCAAGAATCGAAATACACTTATAAAAGTGGTGGCGTTGTCGGGTTCGATTCCTAGTCTATATATATGTTTATGTTCATAATACTTGCATGTGGTTTATGTAATTGCTTTGTATGTAGTGTATTTATAAATTAGACTATTATTATTAGATTGTTGCACTTTGCCCATACATCTATAGTGTAGTGCAATGTAGTATAGTGTAATGTAGTGTAGTGTAATAAATAAATAAATATAAATATTTCCAGACAGGTCACACAGCGCCATCTAATTTTCGTGGTAAGTTACGAGGCTTGTGTTACGGAAACTAAATGGTTGATAAACTACATATTACTTATACTTTTTTTTTTTAAGTATATACATATTATACATATAAACACCCAGACCGATACAAATTATACAATGTACAACTTGCCCCCGGTGAGAATCGAACCCACGACCTCCCGAGTTCACGGCAACGTTTGTTACCACTAGACCACGGAGGCGGTCATGTATACATAATTAGGTGTATATATTATTTTATTTTATATATAAATAGTTTTATTTTGCTAATGCCTAACAGGCATTTAACTCGTTTTATCTGATTTTAAGTTTTGGTGCAATAAAGAATTTAAAATAAAAATATATTTTTCGAGTTTGGTACAGAGACATCGACAAGCTTATGTTATGATGGGCCTAAGTAAAGTTGGTTAAATAAGAATCCGCTTCTTTAAATAGCGTAGTTTCTGACCACTCCGAAATCATACTGTCGTGATGATACTTACCATTTTTAATTTTACTATAACTTTCGCTTATGCAATATGGTACATAATAGGTATTGAAAGTTAATATAGTCTCGTTCGCAGTACGTGGCGACGAAAATTGTCTGCGGGAAAACGCTTGAGAGAACTTAATTAATTTACATGCGGCTCGCTGGCTACATCAGTTTCGGAGGTGCAAAACTAGTCACGTGACACTTGTGTATGCGTATACCCACAGAACAGAAACAATAAGATGTAATATCGTCGCTTAAGTTCTAACACCACGTAACTAAAAAAATTGCCGGAATAATTATGTATGTATGACATTCGATAGAAAATCGGAAGATGCGTCGTTTGACCAATCGAAAACAAGGATTTGATTAAATGGCATTAATTAAAAACATAACGTATATCAATGCAGTACTAAGAGACGATTTTTTTGCTCCACGGACCAATTTGAGTTAAGCTATTATTTGACCCACTGTTTTCAATAATTGAACTGTGTAAATAATATAAATCTTTTAGTTTGAGATCTAATAATAGATTATGTCATCAAGTTCGTATCCCTTCCTGGGCGATCAGTAACCAAACTTTTTAAAGGATGCAGGTTCACGTGCAGGCAACTGAGAGAACGCTGGCTGAATTTCATTGCTCCATCGCTATGGTATTTCACTTAACAAGGAATGAACCATCCCTCTTGTCACTAGAGTATACAATCAGATGAGTGGTGTTGAATTTTAAAATGTTTCAACGCTTGAATTCACTGGCCTAGAATATCTACATCAAATGTCACAAACATGTAATCTTTTATTATAAATACGTACGAGGATATGCTTCGCTAGCCAGACTTTGCGCTTTCGGCAGCGGCTCCCGCTTTTTGCGCTGTGCTAAGGCGAGAGAGAGCCAAAGTGTCGATACATGTGGCAGAGTAAGTAGTTTAGGTAAGTCTTACTTCAACCGCTGTTATTTTTATGTAAATATCACCTTGGGAATCTTACAATATTAGTTATCCTTGAAAGTAAGAAATGGCA
This sequence comes from Tinea semifulvella, assembly GCA_910589645.1. Classification (NCBI taxonomy): domain Eukaryota; kingdom Metazoa; phylum Arthropoda; class Insecta; order Lepidoptera; family Tineidae; genus Tinea; species Tinea semifulvella. Next base: position 2,170,460 of record OU342611.1, on the reverse strand, counting down.
TTTGACATCATTGCAAATGGCACATACATTCAACGGAGACAACGAATAGGTGATAGGCAGAATGGTGGTGGTAATTTGTTTAGTCTGCCGGGCCGGAAAAGTATAAATAATAAATAAAATCAGTTTTTATTTGTTATAAAAATAAGTGTTAATAAAATATAAAATAAAGTAAAAAAATAAAACAAAGATATTGACAAAAGCGTCTATGGTTCTGAAAATGGCGTTGGAAGCAGGTTCCAACAACCTCTGTTATTATACCATAGCATGACATTTAAATTAAGTGTAACAGTTACATAAATAAAAGTTTTAAATAAAAATTATTAAACTAAATTGATTAAAAATAAAATTTAAATAAAACAAATAAAAAAACCAAGAAAAAAATAGTATCCACTGTTTGTGTTGATAAACCCACTACAGTGTGTGGATACATGGATTGGAATATGCCCAGTCAAGCCCGCATTAGATTAAATTATATAACAGATTGCTTTTTCATTGTGTCAGTTTATTAACAGTTGCCAATGCATTTTCACTCTACTGTTTATCTTCTGTTCTGTGCGTGTACCAATATCAAACAATTTGTTACACTATTCACAAGTTAGAGACCCATTTCAAAATGTGCTAAATATGAAACATTAGTGGGAACATGCAATTATTATTATACCCGTAGATTGTATTTAATAATATTATATATGTAGGTAATTAAAAACTACTTAATATAAATAACATTTAATATAAACTAAACTTAATAAAAAAATCCTTTAAAGATTGATTTTTTTAATACTAGCACGACATATGATCTTGCGCCTACGTGATGGTAAGTGGCGCACAAATTCCATGAATGTCAGCAACCGGAATCAGACAAAAACACACGACTAACATCAGTCACTAACAATAGGCATGACGGCAATTCGAGCTTGATCCCGAAACGTGTGCATACACTTTACTGGGTTTTTGGGCACGAACGGTGGATGCTTTCCCGCCCCGGCAGGCTGGGCAATACGCCACTATCAGTCTGTCTACCACATATTATGGTCTGATGGGAGATCAGAAATAGTACCCAAGGAGGCCATATGAGCTTGCGCCTACGTGATGGTAAGTGGCGCACAAATTCCATGAATGTCAGCAACCGGATTTAGACACTCACGACTGACATTAGTCACTAACAATAGGCATGACGGCAATTCGAGCTTGAGCCTGAAACGTTTGGATACACTTTAATAGGTTTTTGGGCACGCACGGTGGATGCTTCCCCGCCCCGGCAGACTGGGCAATCCACCACTATCAGTTTGCCTACCACCTATTATGGTCTGATCCCTTTAGAAATATTACCCAAGGAGGCTGGCAAATTATTTCTTGTGTCCATACACAAGAAATACGTTGGCAGAAATAATTGCCAGACTGTATGTCTCCAGATTGCAACGGCTGTTTAAAAAAGTTCTTGCTTAGGCGCTTTGCTGAGGGTCCCCATGGACCCATCGTCTCGACCCCGAACGGCGCAAACTCGTAACCCTTTGGATGACGTCATTAATAGCCGCGTGACGAGGAATGCGGTTAGCACTACACAAGAAATCTAATGGTGTGCGAGATGTTCCACTGGTTCCTCACACCGACATTTGTTCCGGCCTCCGATTGAAGGCACAGCGCCATTGTCAATGTATAAAATAAAGCCATACGACTATATGGCCAATGTGTTACTTATAAGTTATACCTATGTATTTATTTCTGTAATGATTATAATAATAAATAAATACATAAAAAACAATAAAATATTATTTATTACCCGGGATACGGTCGTGAAGATACTTTTATTTGTTTGTTTACGTGATTAAATGTTAGTTATAAAACAACTAAATCAAACTACAATAAAGGTATTCGTGCTTCACCTGTCTCAAAATGTATCCAGTATCCACATACCGTGATACTTTCCACTGTGCTCATAAATTACAATAATTAAACATTGAAAAGTTTCCCAAATACTTGAAGTATGTCTGCAAAGTTTCCCAAATATTACTAACAAACGGGTAATTTTCATATTTGAATATTCAGAACAAGCTTTCAAAACTCGATTCGATGTGTTGGGCGTTGTAATAAATAAATATTTCGTCTTTAAAGTAAAGTATCATCACGGCTGTAAATGTTAGACTTGAGATTAGAGATTACAATTCCCGGTATCTCAGCCGTTTTCTGGCCCCGAAAACTGTACTTGGCTCCTGGATCACTTTGTCTCAGACAATACCAAAATACTCAAGGACTATTTCAAATCGAGGCTCAAGGCAGATCGAAGAGAGCCTGGTAGTGACTTTGAGCTCCTTTAGTATTGATATTTTGGTTCTGCGTGCTGTCCACGAAATGCGCAACATACGCATCTAGCACCACATCTCAAAGGGTCTATGTTTCGGCAGCATATTCCTATTCCTTTCATCTGACTCATAGCGTTCTTGGCCATGCCTATCCTTCTGCTAACTTCCGTTTCACACGAACCGGTGTTAGAGATACTGGAGCCCAATGTATGTGAACTCAGTAACGTGTTCTAGTTTAAGCGCCCCAGTGAGGAGTGAGGGTTTGCCACATACATGTCTTGCCTTCCGTAGTCCATTTTGCCGCGATAATAACCTTGCCTAGATAAGATTAATAGCATTTATTACATATTGACAAAACAACCTTTAGATACGCCGTACGATGATACGTACTACACAGGAACAGCCCCGAGACGTCCTATCCAAGAAAGTCCCAAGAAGACTGACAACATTTTCCCTCGACATCGTATAGAAAGGCTATTGGCAGAAATAATTGCAACTCCGAACGGCGTAAATTCGTAAGCGGTACCAAGGTTGGTGTATTTTCGAAACTTGAGGTTCTTAACAGAAAACGCGCACTTCCCGCGCCTGACGAGGTCATCTGGATGTGAGATGGAACTAATGTGTCTACACACGTCGCATCCCACACCAGAGAGCTTCCAAGTTTCCACGGCCCCACAGTCATTCCGTCGCGTCTCTTGCCATCGCTCAGCACAATCCCAGAGGGTTCTAAGATTGCGGGTACACCAGCAAAAGCCATGCCATAGGATGATGTCGTTGAGAGCCGCGTGACGAGGATCGCGGCCAGCGAATATTTATATTTACCGTTACGTGGAAATCAAATATTCCAAAAGACCACAACATGGAGTCGAATTAATATTTATTATATTCACAGAAAAAATGATCAGGAACGGGTTCAAGACTCAGCTTTACGTAGTGGAATTTGGTGCGAGAGGAGTTCAAGCAAAATCTTTGCACAACTTACTGAAAGAATTGGGCCTTATCAGGTCTGCCGTAAATACATTTATGGAAAGAGTTTCCAAGACGGCATTAATGGAATCATACAGTATTTGGTTGGGTGGGGAAAGGAGTAGAATGGTGGATGGTGAGCGCCTTTTATGAAATATTTTTGGATTCTCGACCAGGAATCCAACCCCGCTTTTAAATGTACATCCTTAACCGCTAAACCACGCAGTCAGATCCTATGAAAAGCAACGTAAAAAGTAATTCTCTTCCCTTTATTAAAAAAGTAGATTCTATTCTTGTGTGAAAATCTACATGGAGCAGTTTGAATAAATTGTGAAATTAATAGGACAGAGAGAAATGTAAAGACACATTTTCTATGCAAATTCTTATTTGCCTACTGGGATCCAGCGTCCGAGTATGATTGCCATAGATAGACGTACAGTCTGCAAAGGAAATAAAATCATTTATTTCAAGAAATTTTATTTTGCAGATATTTTAAATATTCTTTTTATCTGTTAAAAATAAAAAAACGACATCATTATTAAAAAAACATTTTTTATTTTGACAATTGACACTAAATAATAGAATCCATTCAGGCGACCTCGTCTAGCGCGGGAAGTGCGGCAGATATTTTAAATATTGTTTTTATCTGTTATAACTATTATGTACTTACTATTTTATTAATAAATAAATAAATAATAAATAAATATTTCCAGACAGGTCACACAGCGCCATCTAGTTTCTGTGGTAAGCTACGAGGCTTGTGTTACGGAAAATAGATGGTTGATAAACTACATATTATACTTTTTTGTAAATATATACATATTATATATAAATACCCAGACCGAGACAAATTATACAATGTACAACTTGCCCCCGGTTGGAATCGAACTCACAACCTCCCAAATTCACGGCAACGTTTGTTACCACTAGACCACGGAGGCCGTCAAATGTATTATTAATAATAAAAAAACGACATCATTATTAAAATAACATTTTTTATTTTGACAATTGACACTAAATAATAGAATCCATTCAGGCGACCTCGTCAAGCGCGGGAAGTGCGGCGGTTTCTGCTGAGAATCTCAAGCTGCACAAATATGCCAATCTCGGTACAGGTTACGAAGTTGCGCCGTGAGGGGTCGAGACGATGGGCCCATGGGGACTTTCGCCAAGCGTTTGGCTAAGGAGTTGTCCAAACGGCTAACAAAAAAGGCTGGAGACAGGAAAGCTGGCAATTATTTCTGCAGACATATTAGCCTCGCTATACAGAAGGGAAATGTTGCCAGTCTTCATTGGGACTATTCCTGAATGGTCGTCTCTAGAGGACAATTTTTACTTATAGTTTATTAGGTTTAGTTTATATTTATTTTTAAAAAATAATAGAATGTCATGAAAATGTCACACACTTAATACAATACGAGTAATGGGGTGTATCAGGCAAAGCTTTTTATAGATGTCGCTAGCGGCAATGGTACCTTATTTTACACCTATATCGCATCATTTTAAAATGTTTTAGTGGTTTTATATGTTTATAACAGAAAAGTGTATTTTAAATTAACGTTACCTACCTTACTGCCTCCGTGGTCTAGCGGTTAAGTCCGTGGATTTAGACTCGGAGGTACCGGGTTCGATTCCTGTTCTGGACACAAAAATATTTATTAATGTAAATACTTAAATAAATTTAATTAATATTTAATTTATTTGTGATATTTCCCGAGTTTGGTACACTGGAGACATCGACGAGCTGGCCACTTGTCATGATTGGCCTATAGTAAAGTTGGCTAAATGTGAATCCGCTTATTTATAAGCGTGGTTTCTGACCACCCTGAAAGGGAAACGGTCGTGATGATACTCTACTCTCTCTCTCTGTTACCTACCTTAAAAGACGAATTAAAAAACGCACACCCCGTCTTTAAAAAGAAAAAAGGGGAAATAATAAATTTTGTAATAAAGATACAAGTTCTCTATGCAACTGACAGTTCTATTAGGTACCATCTATCATGCGCCATCTATCGTGATAAATAGTTAGTGATACACTCCATTGATTCACACTTCGGGTGCAGTCGTATTCTGATTACAAGTTTTTCTGATAGAAATACATTATGCACTATATCTGTAATAATAATGTACAAATTCGGTGTGTCAATGCCTTAATTATTTACCAAATAAGGGTTGTCTATATTGTAAAACGGAATGTTGCCAATTTGGGGGAAAAGTTTAATGAACTTTAATGTGAATAGTTCTAGGTTGTTCTGTGTGTGGTATCCGTTTGGAACAAGTTCGCAAAATGGTGGGTTTGTTACGATAATTTTGTTAGTTATATTAGTTGATAATATAAATAAATAAATATTTCCAGACAGGTCACACAGCGCCATCTAATTTCCGTGGTAAGCTACGAGGCTTGTGTTACGGAAACTAGATGGTTGATAAACTACATATTATACTTTTTTTTTTGTAACACAAATTAAACAATGTACAACTTGCCCCCGGTGGGAATCGAACCCACGACCTCCCGAGTCCACGGCAACGTTTGTTACCACTAGACCACGGAGGCAGTCTTAACAAATTTGCTTTTTTATACAAGATGGCAACGGTCTATTGATTAGAATGCTTTGAAAAATAAAAAAAAAAGGTTGATATTTTTAACCGACTTCAAAAAACGTTCTCAATTCGACTGGTTTTTTTTTTAATGTTTGTAACTCGATTACTATAGAAATACCGACCAAATTAGACCATGTTACTCAAACTTCTGTTTAATTCCTAATCCAAATAAATCATATTGTTTTCAAGACTGTTTCAATTCATGTAAAACACTTTTTGAATTGTTTAAATCAGCTATTCCATTTAATAGATATTACGAATTTAATAAGTCATAGAAATAACGTTAAAATCTTAAATATGACATGCCTATCGGGTAACAGAAGATTTTTTTGTCGACGACACATTACATTATTTATTACGCCGGGTCAATTGCAAATAAAAATAAAATGTATTATACTAAACGAACACATCAATATATAAATTATATTTACACATATACTCGTATATACAATAAAATATATATATATATATATTTTTTGAGTCAAAACAAAAATATTAAAATAAAATAGATTAAAAAACTAATTATAAATAAAACTAAACTAAAAATATATACCTAGTATATTTTTTTATAAATATATATTTTATATTTATATTTATGGACATAATTATTATTAGATTGTAAGCTGACATGGCCTTTTTACAGCCAGTAAATATAATATTTAATGTGACAAAAGAAATAATTGTAACCAAGGAAGAAACTGATCCTCAGCTTAACCCAGAGAATTCTAGTCTGGGGATCAGAGTTCCTCCAAAATAATTTTGTAAACAATTTTTGTGAACAAATAAACGTTTTTGTATTTTTGTATTTTCATGATGTCCAGTAAAGTCCGTTATATTAAAAACGTGGTTTACACTACTAACAGATTACGGTCGTGAAGATAGTCTTTTGTTTCCCAAAGTGGAACGAAGGAAGATATTAAACTTTTAGTCCATTTCTGACTTTCATTTTATCAAAATACAATTTTAAGACGGCGTAGCCTGATGCTTTCAAAGAAACAAAACCTACACTTGCGAGCAATTTAAACAAGACGTTGTCAAAAAATGTATTTTATCCAAAATTGTGAGTACTTACATAACCAATTCTTACTGGGCCTCATGTGCATGTTGTATTGCCTTATTTAGATGAATTTCAAACCGTACACATTATATATTACAGTGTTATTGTCAATAAAATAAATTAAAATAAAAAAGGTTTTTATTATCTCCCAAAAAGCTTAATATTAGTAACAATACTTTAGAAACATTTATGTAGGAGACTGGAGGCAAAACTTAACTAAGCAAAAGCTTAGTCTGTGTTAAAGTACTCCAGGTTCCTCTGACATATATTATTATTAATATTAATGAATACTTGTTTTTTTTTTATTATTATAATTTTATACATATTTATATATGTAAATACAATAACGAAGAGATCGTTACAATCCCTAGAACACAGCGCGAGCGTCCTGGACCTCCACTGTTGGAAATAGGCCTTCCAGAATATACATCTGGAGATTTTAGCCTACACTCGACACGCTGGCCAGACGGGTTGGCATGGATCTGTTGTCAATTTAAAGACAATTTGTTAACGATTCCATAAGTTGGTAGTAGTGGAATCGGGACCGACGGCTTAATGTGCTCTCCGAGGCACGGGAACGGTGTTGTTGTAGATCAAATATGATAAATGGTACCCCTGGGGTTTATACCGACCTTTGTAGGATTTTAAGGAAAGCGTTCTTACAACCGAGCCACCACCGCAATATAGGTTGATATTTTACAAGTTCTTAAATGTAGAGAATGTTATGCTTCTAAATCCTGTCATGCAGTTTATAGTATTATTATTAAACAAGCAACCAGATTATTTATTTATTTATTTAAATCTTTATTGCACAAAGACAAAGGCGGGCTTATAATGCCGCTAGACATTCTATCCTAGCCAACCATTGGGACAACTTGAGCATTATATTGAAAGGTAGGTGCAAAATTTTATTAAATTCTACAGTTTAACTATATACTAATATATATAGTAATACTAATACATATATATATATATATATATAAATACATAGACTACATATACCCATACATATTATTACATACACTACATATTATATATCAATGACAACAATATACTAAATTCTAATAAATAAGTTATACAGATTAATATTTTATTTATTTATAAAAAAAAATGTTTAGTGATCCTGTGTTATTGGTCACCAGTGTACATCAATGGACGCGAAGTTAAAGCAGATTTTTAGTTCGTACCAAATTAGATCTTATGCCATTGAAATAAAGAGTATGAAACTTGAATGAAATCCTGCTGACCATTGTATAAAAGTGACAAAAACAATTAAGTTTTACAAGTTTTATACAAAGATTTATAATAGGAAGGAAGTAAGGTACAATGTTTTTTTTTTTTAATATAAATAAAATTAAATACTTTACTATAAATATAAATATTCACCCATGACTTGTTCATGTAGCAGTGTGACAAGAACACTTGCAGCATTACCCTGCCTGCATACCAATGCTAATTTGCGCAGCAAATATTTATTTATTTATTTATTATTTAAGGTACACTAACAGGTTACAATTAATACATATCAAGCACAAATTTACAATAATTCATAAGGTCGGAATTGCAACCCAAGGGCAGTGTACACGGCATGCTACACATAGCTACTTCGATGATTAGAGTCAACAGTGTTTTTCAGTTTTAAAATTTTAGGTTTCATCCATTTCATCATTATCAATATATTAATACTATATCAAGAATAAATATGTTATTATTAATGTCAATTTATGTTAAAATCATAGGTTATATATTAGTATAAGTCAATATAAGAACAGTAAAAAGTCACTTTACGTTAGTTTACAATCAATAACACTTGTCTCTTAAATATACTAACATTTGGGTCGAAAATGTCTAGATTCACAGTATCGCTGGAAAGGTCATTAAATAGTCGACACATACGGATAATAGGGTTATTATAAGAGCTGTTGATTTTATGGGTACCAATAATAAATGTTCGGTTCTTTCGTCGGGGATTACGCCAAGTACTAAATTTGAGAGAAGACAGCAAAGTAGAGGATTGAAGCAATGATTTACAACGATTGTTTTTAAAATAATATATCATCATACCATCATGACCTCGTCAGGCGCGGGGAGTGCGGCGTTTTCGGCTGAGAACCTCGGGTTATGAATTTGCGCTGGTTGGGGTCGAGACGATGGGCCCATAGGGACCTTCAGCAAGGCACTTAAAAATTGTAATTTGACATCATTGCAAATGGCACATACTTTCAACGAGAAAAACAACTAGGTGGTAGGCGGACTGATGGTGGTAATTTGCCCAGTCTGCCGGGGCGGGGAAGAATCCACCGTTCGTGCCGATAAACCTAGTAAAGTGTATCCACGTTTCGGAATCAGGCTCGATTTGCCATCATTCCCAATCAAGCCGGCATAGTGTTAGGGACTGATGTCAGTCATGAGTGTCTGATTCCAGCTGCTAACATCTATAGAACTCACGTACCACTTACCATCAGGTGGGCGCAATGCCACATGTAATAATATTAAAACAGATATATATTTATGTATATATAATACAAAACATATTGTGTGCCAAATATTTAATGTGTACTAAAAACGTTGACAGATAGTGCCCGTCTAATGGCCAGTGGTAGCTTGTTCCACTGATGGACTGCAGATACAGTGAAACAATTATATCTGCTAAATTGTTCTTAAATTTGCAGAGGTTTTTACGTTTTGTCGACTTTCGGGTTGCACATAGGCATGTAGTCTATCTTAAATGGTGGGTTACTGCTGTACCAGGTATTGTAATATCATAGGTACTGATAACTAAATTTAAAAGGTTATTAATTGATCATTGTGGTGCAGTAATTCTGTATATGTTTTATTTTGTAAATCTGATATACCTGAGTTTTCCTTGCAGATTCCTTTCTCAGTCAGATTAAACATTAACACTGTAGTCACTGGAATCTGCTAAGCTGCAAGTCTTCTGCTAACAGTTTACTTATTGGACCACTTTGCTGCTTAGTCTTCTACTAGCAGGAGTAGAATCATTCAAAATAATTAAATTAATGACGTTTCATATATTAGATATTTTGTCTTTGACTTTGACTTTGAAAGGAGTGGGATGGGATTTTGAGTTGATTGTCAAAAGCAGAACTGAATAATAATAATAAAAATTACGTATTTCTTTATTTTTATTGTAGATTTTAATATAAAAACATTTGCTTTTTAATATACTCGTATTAAACGCAGCATAACGATAATATAATAGAGCTGCAGCAAAATATAGTAAAAGCAAGCTATATGAATAAAAATCTATCTAATTTATTTATCACTCAGTTTAATTAAGCTCCTTCCCGTTTTTTGCTTTCTGCCAGGTAAAATTACTGTTTGAAACTCAGGAGCTTGGCAGAGACATATAAACAATGACCAGCATTTTATACAATTGTTAAATATTGAAAACAACTCATTAATTCGTATTTTTATTATGGCTTCAGGAACTCACTTATGAGGACACTTAAAACCTGTTCATAATCATAAAGATATATTACAAATTAAAAAGATGTCCGTTGCTTGTGTTGCATACTTACTCATATACACGCACTCATACCCACATACACCATACACATATACACACGGTATACACAATAAGATGAAGAAGCTGGCTGGAAGCTGTAGTGTAGTGTATATTCTTGCGCTAGAAAGTGCTGGCCGCATTCCTCGTCACGCTGCTTTAAACGATATCATTCGAAGGGCTTTTGTCACTGCTGGAGTACCCGCGATTCTAAAACCCTCTGGGATTGTGAGGAGCGATGGTAAAAGACCCGACGGCATGACCGTTAGGCCGTGGAAACTGGGTCGTCTGGGTAGTCCCTGGTGTAGGATGCGACATGTGTAGACACATTAGCTCCATCACACATCTAGGCGACCTCGTCATGCGCGGGAAGTGCGGCGGTTTCTGCTGAGAACCTCAAACTGCGCAAATACGCTAACCTCAGTACAGGTTACGAATTTGCACCGTTTGGGGTGGGCGATGGGCCCATGGGGACACTTAGCCAAGGAGTTGTCCAAACGGCTAACGGACAAGTCTGGAAACATGAAAGCTGGCAATTATTTCTGCCTTTTATTATTATAATTATATATATGCACAAACAATTATTAAAGTCTTCATCAGCCTGTGTCTCTCCACTGCTGAATATAGGCCTTCACAAGACTCGCCATTTCACACGATCTTTCGCCAACCTCATCCAGCCTCCACCAGCGACCTTTTTCAGGTCATCCGTTCATCTGGCGTGGGGTCGTCTCACTCTGCGTCTTCCCGTACGTGGTCTCTACTCTAAAACCCGTTTGCCCTATCGGTCGTCGGATCCGCGGCAGATGTATCCGGCCCACTGCCACTTCAGCTTTCTAATGCAAGCTATGTCATTGACTTTGGTTTCCTGTTGAATATCAACGTTACGAATTATACCCATCAGGGAAATACCAAATTACCTACCTTAAGTATATGTCTCTGGTGCTAAGGTATAGCTATAGTTTATTATTAATAGCACCTCTTCAACGAATGAATGAGAGTTGATTCTTAAAGGAAAAAATCTAGACGTATATATTATATAGACCGGCTACAAAAGACAAATAAAGTGCAAAAAAAGATCTAAAAAAACATGTGCAAAACAATATTAAACTTACTAAAATTTATTTATCATAATAAAATATTGATTTTTAGATAGACATACAATGCAATGGGGTCGTCCAGGGTCATATGATTCCCCGTTTTCACCGGCAGTGAGTAACTACCATCGGATGGTAATTTATTGCATTTTAAGGAACTTTTTGGATCAAGAAAATAATAATAAAAGATAAAATGAAACCTGTAAAGTAAAGTAAAGTATCATCACGACCGTTTCCCTTTCGAGGTGGTCAGATACCACGCTTATAAATAAGCGGATTCACATTTAGCCAACTTTACTATAGGCCAATCATGACAAGTGGCAAGCTCGTCGATGTCTCCAGCGCACCAAACTCAATAAATATCCCAAATATTTTTGTGTCCCAACCAGGAATCGAACCCGGTACCTCCGAGTCAAAATCCACGGACTTAACCGCTAGACCACGGAGGCAAAATGAAACATGGATATTATTTATTATAAATGCGATTCAATTTTTTTTTAAGCAATTTATGGCTAATAAAAGTGCTAAAGCGAGTAATAAATTTGAAGGGATATTTTTGGAAATGGTAATTTAACCTAGATAAAATGAAGGTCTTAAACCATTGATAATTGCAAATATTGTCATTTGTTCATTTAAATGATGTTTATGTATGGAAACGCGGCCATTTAAATAATCATTTTTTTTATGCTACTAAGGATTAATCTTGTACTGGATTATTATTTTTACTTTTTATATATTTAACTGTTTGTTTTGGTTTTTATATGGATATTCCTCGAATTTGGTATGCTAGACATCTACGAGCTTGCCACATGCCATAATGGGCCTATAGTAAAGTTAACGATACGTCGACTTTCTTTAAAAGCGCGTGTTTAAAAATAAAATTACTGTTTGGGGTCGAGAAGATGGGACCATGGAGATCCTCAGCCAAGTGTATGACCAAATAGTTGTCCAAACGCTTACGCAAAAGTCTGACGACAGGAAAGCTGGCAATTAATTCTAAATCGCTATTCAGAGGAGAAATGTTGCCAGTCTCCTTGGGGTTATCCCTGAAGGACATTTTTTACTTATATTTTATTTTTTATTAGGTTCAGTTTATTTTTATTTAATATTTACTTATTTGTAGTTTTAATAATAAGTATTTGATTGTAGTTATTGTTGAAGATTGGTTTACAAACTATTTGGACAATTTCTTTATAATAATTTTAAGTTTTTAAATATGTGACAGGGAAAGATTTCTTCTGTCTGTCAGTCACAATTATGACTCACTTTGAATACGGCGGTGCTGACAGACGGAGAGGTCTTTCCCAATTATCATGTAAGTAGTCTTAAGTCTGGTTTCATTATATATATTTCATTTACAGTCCACTATTTTATTCCTTACTTGAACCAGTTCTCCACATTTGGTCCTACGAGTCGTTACATTTTTATCCATGGGGACACTAAATTACCTTTTCTTTTCACATAGTTTGGTACATCCTAATTATTTCCTAAATTTTATAGATATTCATTAGTGATTTAGTTGTTTCAATTTTATTTTCATTGTACGAGAAAGTTTGCTTTTTTTTTTCTCTTGTTTTTTTGTTTGACATTGAAAAGTCACTTTGCTTTTCACTTTTTCTTTATTTTCAGACATAATTAGCATAAATAGCTATTTTATTATAGTTATTTCATTACTTTTACGTATTGCACTATTTAGTTTGTTTTTTTGGAGTATTTGGATTGCGTCATGGAAACTCGTTCCATGACCGCTGCGGCTGCTATCCAGCAACGTGACGGAAGGCAACCAATACCAGCGTCTAGTAGTGTTGATGATATTTTGGAAAGACCTTATCTACATCCGTTGGATCCCGTCATTTTGGTTACAAATAGTGACAATGTTTTAAATGATATTAATATCCGTACATCGCCTTATTCAAACTCCTCGTGTCAAGCGTCCATTCGTAGTTCTGGGACGGTCTATTCCACGAGTAAAGGTGCGGCTCTTCTCCGTCATAAAGAGAGAGTCGCACAAATAGATCGCGAGCTTTCGCAAGCTAGACTGGAGACCGAACTTGCGGAAATCGATGCTGTTGAGAACGCGTCCGTGGTGTCTGACGAAGACGCTCAGCGGCAGGAGTGCAGTAAATGGCCACACTACACTACTGTCCGCGTCGACGAAACATCCCACAGGCAAAGTATCAACAGTAATTTGGTAAGTGAACTTACTTTAATAGATAACGTTCATGAGAAACGTCCAACCAATTTCCGTCTTCTTGGCGGCGGTGGTGTCCCTGAGGTTAATTCGGGGCACCTACCAACCAGTTCCCGTCTTCTTGGCGGCGGTGGTGTCCCTGAGGTTAATTCGGGGCACCTACCAACCAGTTCCCGTCTTCTTGGCGGCGGTGGTGTCCCTGCGGTTAATTCAGGGCACCTACCAACCAGTTCCCGTCTTCTTGGCGGCGGTGGTGTCCCTGAGGGTAATTCGGGGCACTTACCAACCAGTTCCCGTCTTCTTGGCGGCGGTGGTATCCCTGATATTAATTCAGGATACCTACCAAAATGTTCCCGTCTTCTTGGCGGCGGTGGTGTGCCTGAGGTTGATTCAGGACACTTACCAACCAGTTCCCGTCATATTGACGGCAATGTTGTCTCGGAGAATAGGCCAAGACAACAAAACATTACAGTCGCTCCTAAGTTAGAGGGCGGGCTGTCGGACTTCGATAAGTTGGCTGAAGCTATTGCCAACTTAGCTTTGCGTCCAGTTCCGGTTCAACGACCGCAATTAAAATGTGATTTATACTTTTCAGGAAAAAGCAGTGAATGGCTTATTTTCAAGGCTACATTTATGGAAACGAGTGAGATGCACAGGTACAGTGACTTGGAAAACATCACTCGTTTAAAAACAATGCTGAAAGGTGAGGCCCTGGAAGCAGTTTCATCTCTTTTGATGAATGGTGAAAGTACTGAGGAGGTCCTCAGTGTGCTGGAGAGGCGCTTCGCCAATCCAGAACTGATCGTGTTAGAGCAGGTAAATACTGTTAAAGCTTTGCCACGCCTAAATAATTTTAATAAAGACTTGTCAAATTTTTCATGTAAAATTCATAATCTGGTTTCCACACTTAAACTTTTGAATCACACGGAACATTTATACAATCCTGAATTATATAATGCCGTATTAAGTAAGCTCACCCCGTTATTACGCAGTAATTTCGTAAATTATGCTGCGGAATTCGACAGCAAGGAGATTAAATTAGTTTTATTGTCCCGTTTTCTTAATAGAGAAGCCGATCGTCACATGCGCTTTGGTGCGGCGGCTTTTCAGTCTTTTGAATCGTGCGATCACCGCACTACTTTTCAACATAAGATACATATGGCATTTGAGAACAGAAATAACAATAATTGTATGTATTGTAAGGATACCCATAATATCGAAAATTGTAGTAAATTTATCTTACTTTCTATAGATAATCGCCGCAAATGGCTTAGGAATAAATTTATTTGTTTTAAATGTCTTAAAGGTCGGCACAGAAATGTTAAATGTAAGTCCACGCGATCTTGTGGTCGAGATGGGTGTAATCTACACAAATTATTGCACAAGGAAATAACTACTAGTTCTACATATCCTTGCACCCAGTCCTCAGATCTCCAGCGTGATATACCAGTGTCAACGATGTCAACACCATCTGCTCCCCCTGCTGCCTTGATGATTGATGCAGAGCCCGTAATTACAGCTTGTAATTTTAGTTCCCAAAGGCGTCCAACAGATGGCGCTGTTTACACTCATGCAACAGTTTGTCGCCAGGTATATCTTAAAATTGTTCCTATTACTTTATTTGGACCCACTGAATCTTTAGAGACGTATGCTTTATTAGATGAAGGTTCTACATCTACTTTAATTGATGCTGAAATAGCCAATAAATTAGGTCTTAGCGGTCCGACCGAATCGATATCCATTGATTCTGTCGGAGGCATGAACATGCATACTGTGTCAGTATCTGTAGTTAATTTTGCTATTAAGGGTAGATATCAAGATGAAATTTTTAATATTGAAGGGGCAAGAGCGATTCAAAAGTTATCTTTATTGGACCAGGTTGTTTCGGACAAAGTTATTGGCGAATGTAATCATTTATTGGACATAAAACACATGTTGTGTTATGACTTGGCAAAGCCTACAGTATTGATTGGTCAAGATCAATGGCCTCTTATTGTTAGTCGTGGTTTGCGACAAGGACATCCGTCTCAACCAGTGGCATCACACACACTCCTTGGTTGGGTGGTTCATGGTATGATGACTAGCGCTGCTAGACCTATTATGTTTACCTCCGCTGTGAGTATTAAGTCTTATTATTGTGACTTTAAATTTAATGCTCTTGTCAAAAGTCAGCATTCTTTAAACACTTTAGATGTTCGTAATAAATTATTGCGCCGTTCCAATTGTGAACGCGCCTTTAGTATTTTTGAAAATACAACTTTACCTAGTAGTTGTGGTTTAGCCTACTCTAGGTCATTGTCTATTGAAAGACCTCTGTGTAAGTATGCTATTGTGCATATCAATGAATATTTTCTTACCGCTGAAAGTGTTGCTATAGATCACTATGTAAATGATTGTTACGAGATTCGAGGGAGAGCTTTAAACAGCGCTCGCGCTCTTTCCCGTGTTCCTGAGGTTCGTCGCTCTGCGACGATAGGTAACACCGCAATTAATATTTGGCGGTGGCGTTTTAACATTAACAATGTTACTAAATTATTTACTAAAAATATATTTTGTTCTTTTAATTTTAACAGTTTGTGGACGCATGGTCCACAATATATTTACAGTTTCAAAGAAAACTGTCCGATGGAGCCTCATAGCGGGTGTCAGTCTCCATCTGTGCTGCGTGCGGTTGCCGCACAGTTACAACCACAGCCTTTACCGGACGTAAGTCGGTTTGGAAAAACAAGGTATGTTCGCATGAAAGCGATTATTTTCCGATTTCGTAGTTTGGTATGTAGATTTAGAATAACCACTATAGCTCGTGCAGAGACATTGAACTTGCCAGTGCTGCCTCTATTAGTTGCAAATTGTATTGCATTTGTTGTAATAATTATTTGCTTGAGAGTGCAGTATCTTTATACGGAGGAACTTAAATGTTTGAAAGCTGCGCGCCCTCTAGCGCGAAAATGTAGTATCGCGTTAATTAATTTTCTATTAGATGTAGAATTATTACGGGTAGGTGGACGTTTACACAATATCATAGATAATCAATATCTTTCGGTAAAACGGTCAATCAATCTGTCTAAATTTAATCCTGTCGTACACCTACTCGTAACTTATTTCCATGAGCGTTTCGCTCATGCTAACACTGAGATTAAAGTCATTAAACCTTTAGGTCTACTGGGTGCCTGGTCTCCGGAGCTTTGTGCGCTGTCGCACGCCTGTCTGCGGTGCCGCCTTTACAGCGCCGCGCTCTTCAAGCCACCGGAAAGAAGTCTGCGACCTCCAGAACATGAACATCATCACGCAAGTCTGCAGTCACAGGAACGTCAAGATCGTCACGGAAGACCCTTCAGCTTCTGCGGGCTGAACTATTTCGGGCCCGCTCACGGCACTATTAGGAGTCATTGTGAGAAACGTTGGGTTGCATTCTTCCCCTGCATGACCACGCGCACCAGCCACCTTGAATTTAATTTGAAATTGACAGCTATCAGTGAAATCAATTATCTTAGACACTATCCTAAGAAACTTTATGCCACATCCCGATGCATCATCTGGCGTTTTATACCACCCGCAGCACCTTTTATGGGAGGTGTTTGGGAACGCCTTATTCGTGACATTAAGAAAACCTTGGCTGTCACTCTGCATGAACAGGCTCCGAAAGAAGAAACTTTACAAACTTTACTTACTGAAGCCGAAGCCATAGCCAATTGCAGACCATTAACATATGTCTCAACTGAACCTGGGACTGAGGAAGCACTAACTCCATTTCATTTTATTTTGGGAACCTCGTCTATAGCTCCACAGATGGCAAAAGTAGATATCAATGATTTTATAACAAGAAAGGAATGGAAGAAGACTCAGATTTTAGCAGATAGATTTTGGAAACGTTGGGTCAAGGAATATGTTCCAAGATTAATACCACCACATTATAGAGGTACAAAAATAAACTTGAAGGTTGGAGATTTAGTTCTTATCGCCGACAGCAATCTACCTAGGAATACGTGGCCAATGGGACGCATTCTAAAGATACACCCTGGAAAGGATGACATTATAAGAGTGGTAGAAGTAAAAACTAAAGGTGGAATCCTTGTACGACCAGTAAGAAAGATCGTACCTCTGCCCACAACTGAACCTGGGCTGTCATGAGGGAGGAGTGCGCCCGGCCGCTCTCGAGTTGCTATGTCTACCTTAGTGTCGTGACTTCTCACGAAGATCACTGAAGGGGGCTGTTGAAGATTGGTTTACAAACTATTTGGACAATTTCTTTATAATAATTTTAAGTTTTTAAATATGTGACAGGGAAAGATTTCTTCTGTCTGTCAGTCACAATTATGACTCACTTTGAATACGGCGGTGCTGACAGACGGAGAGGTCTTTCCCAATTATCATGTAAGTAGTCTTAAGTCTGGTTTCATTATATATATTTCATTTACAGTCCACTATTTTATTCCTTACTTGAACCAGTTCTCCACAGTTATTAAAGTTCACAAATCACAAAATGATGAAAATACTAGGCCAATCAATTTTTTATACGTCTATGTCTATAAAAAAATGTATTTAATCTTAGACTTTGCTGCTTTCAATTCACGTCGTCTCTTCTTCAAACTCAATCATTCATTTTTACATTTTTATTATTCGTAACGCGTGATAGGAAAATTTGCTTACTTGTCTGAGTCTACCATATCATAACAGAACAGGTACCTATATTATATAATTTAGTTTTATTGTTGTCTTAAATAAATAACATATAATAATAATAAAAATAGAATAATAATAAATAATAAAAGCTTTTATTGCAAGAAATAAATAGATGTATGATTGAACCCTGATTCCTGTCTGTATTACCAGGATTAGTCCAAACAAAGTAATAATTTAAGCGAATAATAGAAAAAGGCTAAGTTAATAGAAATAGAAAAAAAATTAACACATTTAAAAATAATAAATTATTAATAAAAAAATCTTGTCATTGTTAAAAGTTAAACAATAATAATAATTACAAATGTTGGTCTAGTAAAATGCAACCTATAGGCAAAAAATCTGACAACCACCTCGCACCTGCCGTGTTATGGCGGCCATACACGTTAGGGTTTGCAAGACGGTTTTAACTTTGCATGCATAACCGGCAGGCAAACCCTAGCGTGTATGTGATAAAACTCTACATTTATCGATGTGCATGTATTTTTATAACTTATGTTTAATAGCATTTATGTCGTTTTATTTCGACCGATCTCTTTGTTTATCGTATATTATTAACAGAAAGAGATAGCATGTACGTAGAGGTCCGCTGCCAGTTTCTCGCAGTAATTTTGTATGTGACTATTAATCTAGTTGAATCCTTGATAGATAGATAGATAAATTCTTTATTGCACAATAAACAAAATCTCATTTAAATGTACATAGGCGATGTTAATGTCTAGTGACATTTTTTACCAGCTAACCTTTGGGATATTAAACAATGATTGTGGGTGCATTAAATCACTAATTTTTTTTTTTTTTTTTTTTTTTAGAATTCAAATCAAAATCAAATTGTTTATTTATTCGAAGCTTTTCTTACAAGGACTTATAAATAACGTTGCTGTGCTAATGTCAGTATGACACTGTGTGACAGCAATTATTAGCTCCCAGGGGAACATAATAAAACATGCAGCAGACAAATACAAACATGCGTTGATAATTTTTTTTTTGAAAATAACAATCATAAATCTAATATATAGTATAAACATTTATATAATAAAATCGAAACTTATAATTACTAAATATGCTAGGGCATATACTGCATAGGTATTACAGTAAGAGTGTTAGTGTACTAATGTTTGTGTGATGTGAGTGAGTATGTATGTATGTGTAGTATGTAAGTGTATGGGGATTTGTTTGCGTATATTAGTCTGTGTGTGTATGTGTGTGTTCATGTAACCGTCATTAAAATCGATATAAAAAAATAATAATCTTAAACTATTACTAGCAATTAAAGCTAAAATACTTATACACTAATATATAAATATAATATATTTGTATTTGTATATTTCACCTATATAACAATCGTTATATTTTGGTATGTCAGTTAACAAATTTTAAAATAATAACAATAATGCTATTAACACCATGCATCGTAGACAAAGGAGCATAGGAACACAATACAGTAGAAGGCATAAGACCACAAAACTATACAACTATTTAAAAGAATTTTCCGTCAAAGGCATGTCAATAATGACCGCCTCCGTGGTCTAGTGGTAACAAACGTTGCCGTAAACTCGGGAGGTCGTGGGTTCAATTCCCACCGGGGACAAGTTGTACATTGTATAATTTGTCTCGGTCTGGGTGTTTATATGTATATATTTACAAAAAAAAAAGTATAATATGTAGTTTATCAACCATCTAGTATCCGTAACACAAGCCTCGCAGCTTACCACGGAAATTAGATGGCGCTGTTATATTTTATATATATATAAAAAAAAAAAAAAAAAAAAAACTGACACGTTATAAAAAGCATTATTTGGAAAAAGATTTTCAATTTTGTTTTAAATTCATTTGGTTGTAGCCTAGTTATAATCTCAGGTAGTTTATTGTATAATGTAATTTTCAACGGCAAACCTTGCTGTATAATAATACAAGTACATATAATACATAATAAATATATATAAAATACATAAAATATTATACCAACTTAGAGAGGTTGCTTTTTGTGAATGTGTAAGGTAAGTAAATTTTTAAAACACTTAAGGGTGCTTTTCGAATGTTAAGTGGAAGCCGGTTCCACTGGTTTTGGTTGATCGTTAATAAGTGTTCCCAAACCAAAATAAGCTACGAAATTGTAATGCACTGTGGCGTAGTCCTTACCATAAGAAAGATACGATCAATATTTGTGACCTGGAAATTTTGACATGGACTTGGATGTCAGCCAAGCTAAGAAGGTGAGCTTAGTAGAGTCTCAAAATTACTACCCGTCGGAAATGTCTAGGCATTTCGAAAGAATGCATTCCTCATACATACCGTACCTACCGTTTATTTTTCAGTTATATGTTTAACTCCATTTATGCATATTTTATGCTTTTTAATTATTAAATATATATATAACTGCCTCCGTGGTCTAGCGGTTAAGTCCATGGATTTAGACTCGGAGGTACCGGGTTCGATTCCTGGTCGGGACACAAAAATATTTATTAATGTAAATAAATGCATTAATTTAATATTTAATTTGTGATATTTCTCGAGTATGGTACGCTGGAGACATCGACGAGCTTGCCACTTGTCATGATTGGCCTGTAGTAAAGTTGACTAAATGTGAATCCGCTTATTTATAAGCGTGGTTTCTGACTACCCCGAAAGGGAAACGGTCGTGATGATTGAATGATTGATTGATTAATTATTACATCTGTGTCTGAGATTTGTTTTTCATTCGTATTGCGTCTAGTGTTGCCCAATGCAAGACCAAGACCAAGACTTAGCTAGTCTTGGTCTTGCATAAGAATAGGTGGTCTTGGTCTTGCATAAGAATAGGTGGTCTTGGTCTTGCATAAGAATAGGTGGTCTTGGTCTTGCATAAGAATAGGTGGTCTTGGTCTTGCATAAGAATAGGTGGTCTTGGTCTTGCATAAGAATAGGTGGTCTTGGTCTTGCATAAGAATAGGTGGTCTTGGTCTTGCATAAGAATAGGTGGTCTTGGTCTTGCATAAGAATAGGTGGTCTTGGTCTTGCATAAGAATAGGTGGTCTTGGTCTTGCACTCCTAATCTTGGTCTTGGTATTGCAGTCTTGGTCTTGGTCTTCCGCACGAGTCTCGCAAGACTTCTGCAAGACTCTTACTCTGACTCAATATATATTTTATTTTCCCATTGAACTAAGGAAATCTCTCTGTACGATGTCTTTAGTGTACCAAACTTGAGAAATATGACAAATAAATTAAATAAATTACTGTGTCCCGATCAGGAATCAAACCCTGTATATCCAAGTCAAAATCCACAGGATTAAGCGCTAGACCTCGGAGGCAGTAGGTATAGGTAAGATTTAGGTATACCTACTAAAATAAAATAATTTCGAAACAAGCTCTCCCAAGTTCCAAATACCTAAATGTTATTTGTTTTCCTTAGAAACAAAAAAAATAATAAAAATTACAGACACGACGCAATTAAAATTTATTGAAAACAAAAACCTAACCCCAAAAAAAGTAAACACTTTAGCAAAATTTGAAAAATAAATCTGTGCAACCATATCAGTAGACTTGATCTTGGTCTTGATCGTGCAAAAAGACCAAGATTGGGCAACACTAGGTGAAACACTGTGCTCACAAGTTCTTATTTAATTCCATCTTTTTTTGCTTTTAAAACGTGCGGTAAGGCACAATCCTATCGCTAAATCAGCCTAAATCAACGGCTTTTGCAATATTTTATTTAAAAGTTTGCTCAATTCTAAAACAATGGCTGGGATTTAATAACTGAATATAAAAAGAGGACAGTAATAAATTCCTAGTCATTTCTCCAAACGAGGTTAATATCCAGGTGGGAAGCTCATTCCGCCAAATGGATGCATTTAGGAGCAAGCACGTAGCTTCCAAGGGACACTGGTTCACAGGTTACACACAAAGGTATCATGCAGGACCGAGCTAAGTTTTAACTTAGATGTAATGACTGGGTGATTTCATTTAATACAATTCAATTGAATTATTTTTTAAAGTAGGCATAGTACAAAAAGTTATGTAGGTATTCTGCGCTTTTACAAGTCATTTTTTTACAATATTGATATAATACAATATCATTTTATGGTACATATTGGTGTATTTGGAGCAGTACATGATAACCATCATTTCGGAAGAGAAACAATAAAATAACAAAAATATTTTAAAAATACAAATTAAAATTAAATAACGCTTTTTTAAATTATAGCTGCTGCAAACAGACATTGTCACACTATAAGATAAGACAGACACAATTATATAAATATAAATGTCAGTAAAAATGTCATACTATAAGCTAAGATATACAATAATAAAAAGTTCATTATTTGAAAACAGAAACAATAAAATAACAAAATATTTTAAAATTACGCAATAAAATAAAATAACACTTAAACTTAACAATAACATATAACTTAATAACACTTAACTTTAAAATTATAGCAACTGTATATAGGCATTGTCACACTATAATCTAAGACAGACAGATGATAGCTGCTGTATAAAGGCATTGTCATACTAAAGTAGACTATAACTAATTACAAATATAATATATAAATATTTGTCATTTTTTAAATTAACTCAAACCTAATAAAAAGGGCCCTATTGCCGACGTATTTCAAAATATAGATATGTATATCATAATTAGATATCATTCCAGCCCCTTGAAGAAAGAAGCTGTGCGTTCTAAGATAACCACTATTAGAGATTTGCCTTACAGAAAATATATCTGGAGAATTCTGCCTTTACTCTCCAAGCGTGTTGGCAAGGGAATTAGATATAAGAAAACATGCTGTAGTTCGGTTGCTAAATAGAGAAAAATGGATAAGGTTATGGAGTTCCTCAGAACACTCATCGTGGTATAGCTTGTAGAACACGCTCAGGCAACCTTTTGGCGAAGCTGCAGTGATTCGAGAGTTTTAGACACTGTGTTATTTGATAATGATTGAACAAAACCTTTTTTTTATTAGTTCAATCCTGTACTGTAGTTTAATCCGAGTTCTGATGCGCGAACGGTAAATTAGACAAAAATCACAAAAAAAAAACGGCTCCGGCCCTTTGTAATAATGTCATTGTTAGGCGAAAGGAAATTAACAACCTGAAACAAAAAAGATATTTCATTCCAAAAAATGCCTATTGAGAAATCTTTTAATCTAAATCTCGTTTTAGAATTAAATGTATCATCACGACCTTGGTTTAAAACACGCTTTTAACAAGTTCATATTTTTAATAGGTGGTATGCGGGTTGATGGTGGTAATTTGCCCAGTCTGCAGAGGCGTCCACCGTTCGTGCCGATAAACCCAGTACAATGTATTTACACGTTTTGGTATCATCCTCGAGTTCCCGTCATGCCCAGTCAAGCCGGCATTATGTTAGGGACTGATATCAGTCATGAGTGTCTGAATCCAGTTGCTAACCTTTTTAGACCTTGCACGCCACAATATATTTAAAAAAACTAGAAAATATTTCCATTATTCATTCATTCATTCATTACAGCCCCTAGAACACAGCGTCCTAGACCTCCACTGCTGGAGATGGGCCTTCCAGATCATATATCTAAAGAATTTGGCCTACACTCGCCACGCTGGCTAGACGGCTTGGCGAGGATATGATGTCAATTTTTTGTGACAATTTATTAACGATTCTACAGGTTGGTATTAGTGAAACCGGGACTGACGGCTTAACGTGCCCTCCGACGCACGGGAACGGTGGTGGAATCTATAACAAATGTACGTAAGAAAAGTGTATTTCTCATTGATACATGCCGGTGGGGTTTGAACCGACCTTTGTAGGATTTAAGGAACGCGTTCTTACAACCGAACCACCACCGTGCCACTTCCATTATAACAAGTGCCAAACAATGTTATTGAAATTTGACACTGCTTCCGTAGTCTAGCGGTTAAGACGGTAGATTTAAACGGGGAGGTGCTGGGTTCGATTCCTAGTCGAGAACAATATAAGTTTAGTTTATCTGTGTCATTTCTCGAGTCTGATACGCTAAAGATAAATATTGTATGCCCATAATATTGGCAGATTGTATCATCATGACATGTACATACAACTGTAATTAGAATAAGCAATCTATACAATAAATAATTTAGAATTTTAATTTGATTTGAAAAATAATTTTTGTCATGATTGCCTTAGTAAAGTTGACTAAATGGGAATCCGCTCCTCACACAGGCATGGTTTCTGGGTGGTCAGGGCACTTTTCTTCACCGTGCTTGCACCAAAATTGAGACAAAAGAATTCGATTTATGCAGTGTCACAGGTGGAGTGAATAATTGAGTGCAAGAGCCGTTACGGAAAGAAGTTCAAATTCAAAAGATTTATTTCCATATGGTTCACATGTAACACTCGGATATTGTAAATTTTTTACAAATCATTTACAATATTATTAAAATTTAAATAAACATTACAAGCAACAAATAATAAATTAAAAGATTAAATTAAATTTTGGATAGACCGAAATAAGTAAGTGGCATTGCTGCCATAAACAAGTACTGTAGCTTAACCTAAATTCGAGGCATTATAGCCGTGTCAACTTATTATCTAAATAATTATAATATAATGTATAATTATAATAAATTTAATTTCGTGGCTGTATGTATAAAGGCCGTGTACAATCTAAATAATTATAATTTAATGTCAAATTATAAAAAATAACAATAATAATTTCGTGGCTGTACAGTGGCCGAGTCAAATTAAAATGAAAATCATAATAATATGGAAATAAATAAATGTCATTAATATTAAATATTATAAAATAAGAAACGGACTATAAGGAACTAAAGACTTTTGGGAACTGACAGATCGTGACTCTTGTATTAACGATGAACCAGATGTTCACTCATATTTCTTGTTATTTTGTTTTGCTTTTATTTTATTTTTTTAGATAGTAGTATCATAGTATAAAATTTAATATTTATTGACTTCATTTTTATTATTTTGTGTTGTTTTTTTTTTATTTAGATATTTTTTTGGTATATTTAATGTTTAATTGTCTTTGTCTTTATGAATTTAAATTGAATGTCAGTGTTAGGTTTACTATTAATAGGTTGCATTCATTTCTTGCTTATGTATAATTTTATTTGTTAATTTTAAGAATGTAACCAGTTTGTAAACTAATTAAAAAAAAAAAAAAAAAACCTAATTCTTTTGTGCCATGTTTCGATATGAAGACGTTTCTCCTGGGATGTTGGCTGAAAGCGCATTCAAGATGAGACTCATCTCCGTTCCCTGTAAGGACACAGAAGATGAATGTCCGTCTTTCAGCCGTGCGGGACAAAGCAAAGCATCCCCACCTGAGACGTATATATGTTTAGATCCCCAGAAATGTCACTACCACTTATATCCTTGATTATTTTTACTGTTATAAAATGAACCTAAATAAATAAAGTAATGTATCATCACGACCGTTTTCCTTTCGGGGTGGTCAGAAACCACGCTTATAAGCGAATTCACATTTAGCCAACTTTACTATAGGCCAATCATGACAAGTGGCACGCTCGTCGATGTCTCCAGCGTACCAAACTCGAGAAATATCACAAATAAATTAAATATTAATTAAATGTATTTATTTACATTAATAAATATTTTTGCGTCCCGATCAGGTATTGAACCCGGTACCTCCGAGTCTAAATCCACGGACTTAACCATTAGACCACGGACAGTTAACCTAAATAAAACTAAACGAATAGAAACGAAACAAACGAAACGAAAAACAACGAAAGTAAATAAAATGAAAAATATATTTGTGATTGGGTTACAAAATAAAAAAATAATAATATCCATTTTTTTTCCTACAACAATCTACCTTAATTTACAAATATTAATTCAAGTCCTTACACTAATTAACAATATTCTAAAACTATAACAATTTAATATACTAATAAATAAATGTCAAAATAATACACCTAAATAAGAAAAAAAAAAAGAGTATTTTTAGTGGCAGTGGATGGGGCGGCCAATTCCATATTTTAATATTAATTCATGGTCCGTGCCACCCCATATCCTATGCGCGGCTATATCCTGGAGTACTGTTGGGTGCCTGTCGGGGCGCGTTGTGCTGCATATCCTAATCTTAAAATAAAAGTAAATTGTATCTGTATTGCGATGAATAAACGTATTTCTTTCTTTCTTTTTTTCTTTCTAGATTATAAAAAAACAGTATCCTTGACACTTTGCCTATTGGCAGCGATTTTTGTTTTATTTTTTTATTTGGATTTTAAAATTTAAGTAGTATTTAATAGTAATTAATTATTTTAAAAGTTTAAATTTATTTAATAATTTAGTTTTTTTTAAATCATTGTTTGTTACTTGCTTCGAATAAACGGTATCTACGTAAAAAATCGGGTGGTTAGTAACACCTTTATTTTAGAATGGATATCGGACAACGTTGGTACATGGTGTTTCGGTTGTTTGATTTATCTTGACTTTACTCTGATCGCAGATGATCTAGGGTCTGAAATGGAGCTGGAAGGTCGTACAAGAACTCTGTAATAAAACAATGCAGCCCCATTGAGTTTGGACCCGTTTCATTTGTCTTGACAAGTACTCTGATCGCTTATCCAGTATCCAGGGTCTGATGATAAAGCCGGAAAGTGATCACAGGAACTCCTATACTAAACATTATACACCAATCTTGTTTAAATAGTTTATCAGAAAGCCTATTGCATACGCTTATTTTTTTCTATTAACGGGCCTTCCAGTATACATTTCTGAAGAATTTGGCCTACACTCGCCAAGCTGGCCAGACAATTTATTAACGATTCCACAAGTTGACTTTAGTGGAATCGACGGATTAACGTGCTCTCCGAGGCTCGGGAACAGTGATGTTGTAAATCTAGTAAAAAGTATTTCACATTGGTACATGCCGGCGTTTGAACCGCGTATCTTTTTGGATTTTATGGAAAGCATTCTTACAAGTGATCCACCATTGCACCCTGTTCAGTACTATCACCAAACGATTGCGCGCATTTCTAAGCATTAGATGGGCCTGAAGTCACAGACAGACAGTGGGGTCGTCCAGGCCCGGATGTCTAATGGGCCTGGGTTGGGGATGGGGACATTCCCCCGTTCTTCCCGGCAGGATCTTAGCGAGTAATCACCCGCTGGTAATTCATGCACCTTTAGTGCTGGGCACCGTTACTGGTATAACAGCGCCCGTATGGCTCACGAGCCCAGGGGATCTGGGTTCGGCTACTTCAGTTCTCCTCCAGGAGCACTTCTCTAGGAAGTGGTCTCCCGTTGGGGGGCCGAGCGCAAGACGGAGCGATATGCTGAAGATGCTTGAAGTGTCCGTTGTCGGCCCGATAGAACATACGTCTAGTCAGGCCAACGACAAACTCCTCAATACTAGGCATCTCCAGATCTCGAGCTATGATGGAATTACGCACGAACCATGGCGCTCGGGAGACCACTCTGAGCGATATGTTTTGCTGACTTTGGATCTTGTCCCTATTAGTTTTGGCCAGAAGGTGGTGCCAGGCTGGCGCAGCGTAGGTAAGACGGGAACGGATGAACATCTTGTAGATCCGGACCTTCAACCTGAGCGGCAATCTGGAATTCATAACATGGCTCGGGCCGCCTTTGCCTGATTGACGGCGTGGCAGGCCATTTCACCCATTGTTAACGTCCTGTTAATGATGCAGCCCAGGTATTTGACGGTCGGCGCCCACTCGATGAGTGAAGTGAGTGAATACCTCTGTCATGTCGTGGTTAGTATAAGAAATATACTCGTAGTATATGTCTTTGGTCGTAATCTATTCCCATGCCTCGGGCAGCCCCGCGAGTGCGTGCTTACGACTCACTCTTGTTTCCCTTTTAAAATGAAGCTATTGTATTGTCCCCATCAAAGGACAATAGATTTCAGATTAAATTGTCCTACTTCATGTTCCAGTGCTACTTATTAATCTTTCTTTATCGTCTAATTCTTTGAGTTTCAAGTGGTCGTCATTTCAGCATTTGTGGCAAGCTTAACAAGTCGTCTCCACTTCTCGCGGGGTGCAGATTTTTTGGTGGAGTAATACAAATTTTAAATTTTATAGTATGACCAATGCCTACCTACAGCAGCTATAATGTTAAGCGTTATTCTATATTTAAAATTTTGATATTTCAATTATTTTATTGTTTCGCTTCCCAAATGATGGTTATCATGTACTGCTCCAGATACACCAATATGTACTATAACATGATATTGTTATATATCAATATTGTAAAAATTGACGTGTAAAAGTGCAAAATACATCTCTTTTGTCCTATGCCTACTTGCAAAATAAACGAATTCAATTGAATTAAAATATCTTGATTTTCTCTCTTATTGCGTATTATCTCATTAATACGTTTTGTCGACTTTCGGGTTGCACATAGGCATGTAGTCTATCTTAATTCTGACTTGCCTGGTGGGTTACTGCTGCTGTGCCAGGTATTGTAATCTCATAGGTAGTGATAACTAAATTTAAAAGGTTATTAATTGATCGTTGTGGTGCAGTTCTGTATATGTTTTATTTTGTAAATCTGATATAGCTGAGTTTTCCTTGCAGATTCCTTTCTCAGTCAGATTAAACATTAACACTGTAGTCACTGGAATCTGCTAAGCTGCAAGTCTTCTGCTAACAGCTTACTTATTGGACCACTTTGCTGCTTAGTCTTCTACTAGCAGAAGTAGAATCATTCAAAATAATTAAATTAATGACGTTTCATAAATGCCTGTAATAGGTTTACGTGAATAAAGATGTTTTGACTTTGACTTGACTTTTGACTTTGAATGAGGGTTGTGACCTCCCTGTGATGAATTAGTGTGCGTCTTGAAGTTACTCCGCCACCCGTTCCTATCTTCGGTAGCATGAACAGTAGTAGTAGTTCTTCTTCGCCATTGGCGGAACGCTTCAGGGTTAACCCTATTTAGCAGGCATTAATCTCGGCGGGCGTTGACCCGCTGGTTTCCGGATGATGCGGGGAAGGGGCCACTGCAGGGTATGTGGCACCTGGGAGGAATTCACTATTGGTAGTGTAAATCACACTGCGTGTGAGAGAAGAGTAATTATGACGACGACTTTGAATTTGACGTTTTTGAACAGTATTGCACAGCATCATGAACGCTAGTGTTGGTCGTGGAGCGAAATTGGTCAGACCACCGCAATAGTCTTCGACCTCTCGGTCTCTTCCCTTCCACCTTGCCACAAGCAGTTTTTCTAGGTTCTTTCTGGAAATGTGTCCGAAGTATTGGAGTATCCTACGACGATGACATATGGTGAATATTTGAGTTGTTTTAAAATCGACATGTGTGTTCGATTGTCTGTCCATGACATCACCAGCATTTTCCGCCAACACCACATCTGACGACGTCGATGCGCTTTTGGTCACCGCTCTTTATAGTCCATGTCTCAGCACCATACAGGAATATGGTGAAAACCAGTGACCGAATAAGTCTGGATTTCCTTCTTATGAAGATTGTCCTATCAGTCCAAATTTTGTGTAGCTGAGATATGGCGTTCTTAGCCATTCCGATGCGTCTTCGAATTCAAGCCTTACACGATCTAGTATTGCTGATGCTATATATGCCATGTATGTAAAGTGATTACTTTAATCGACTGTTAAATCGGGGTTTTTTTTGTAGGTTTTCGATTATTTGTGATTATTTAAAAAAAAAAATAGGCTATCTATTTTCAATAATACCTTGGAGGTAATATCGGTGTCAATTTCAACGTTCAAGTACCTCCAGAACCGATAACCATTGGAAGAGATGAGTTCTCGAGAATTGGGCCTACTCTCAACGTATGAAATACAACCCTACGATAAATGTTATTTACTTATTTGCTAGCGTTATGTGAACCGGTTTCCACATAAACTGTTTATTATAAATCAAATCAAATTAAAATAATTTATTTCCTAGTAAACATGGTTACATTTCAAGATCTTCATCATTAGCCTGTATCTCTCCAATGCTGGATATAGGCAAGGCTCGCCGTTTCACACGATCTCCTGCCAGCCTCATCCATGCCCCACCAGCGATCTTCTTAAGGTTATCATCTGGCAGGGGGTCATCACACATTAAGCCTCCCAGTACTTGGTTTCCACTTCAGAACCCGTGTACTCCATCGTTCATCAGTTCTGCGACAAATGTGTCCAGCCCATTGTCACTTTATCTTCCTAATCTTGAAAGCTTTGTCGGTAACTTTTGTTCTCTGATGGATGTTCATGTTTGGAACTTATTCTTTAGAGAAATACCTAGCATAGCTCTTTCCATAGCTCGTTGAGCGACCTTTAACATGTAGGCCAGGCCCACTGTGAGTGTCCACATTCCTGCTCCATACGCATTACGGGTACAACGCACTGGTTGAAAACTTTTGTCTTCAAACACTGTGGTATGTTCAATAGGAAGATGTTACGTACCTTCCCGTTTTTTTTTTTTTTTTTTTTTTTTTTTTTATACTAGCACGACATGTGACCCTGCGCCCACCTGATGGTAAGTGGCGCGCAGGGTCCATGAATGTTAGCAACTGGAATCAGACCCTTATATCCGACATTAGTCCCTAACACTATGCCGGCTTGACTAGATGCCTTTTCACACTTCGCTTGAAGGACTTCAAGTTATAGGAAAGTGGAAACACAGAGGCTGGAAGAGCATTCCACATCTTTATTGTGCGACAGATGTATGAGTCACCAAATTTATAGGTACGCGAAGGGATAGTGACTACGGTATGTGGGTGCATATGTGCACCTGTGCGTGTGGTTCGGTTGCGGAATGGAGAGGAAGGAATTAGGTTATACAGCTATTCAGAGCACTCACCATAGTATAGCCGGTAGAACACGCTCAGAGAAGCTACATCTCGGCAAAGCTACAGGGATTCGAGAGTTCCAGATATAGTGGCATCGTCCACAATTCGAACAGCTCGCCTTTGTAGGACATTGAGAGCATCTGTGAGGTACTTGGCTGAACCATCCCAAAGGTGTGAACAGTATTCCACGCGTGATCTGATCTGTGCTTTGTAAAGAAAAAGTATTGAAATTGAGTGGGGAATTGATAATTATAACTAACAAAATATAAAATAAAATAAACTTGTAAAATACAAGTAGGTACATTAAAGCTACACTCAGACTATATATATATATATATATATATATAGCATAAGTCATTGCTATTCTTTAGATATTCGGGATATTCTTTAATTTTATTTATTTGAGCAAATGTTTTTTGAAACCGTTAATCGGTAATACCTTGAGCTTTTGAATTGAGATTTCTTATTAAAAAAAAACGTATTCTCTGACTTTTTGCAATATATTACACAGTATTTAAATCCATGGATACTTTCATAAAATATATCACAGATGGAGAACTGAAGCACATAGGAAGAAAAAATAGATCACAATGTAAAGTAAAAGTAAAGGATCATCACGACTTTCCCTTTCGGGGTGGTCAGAAACCAACTTTACTATAGGCCAATCATGACAAGTGGCAAGCTTGTCGATGTCTCCAGCGTAACAAACTCGAAAAATATCACTAATAAATTAAATATTAATTAAATGTATTTATTTACATCAATAAATATTTTTGTGTCCCGAACAGGAATCGAACCCGGTACCTTATAAGTATATTAAATAGATCACAACAAATTTATTCGCAATATGCAATGGACCGAGGTATAAATCGTGATTTCATAGTAGACCCTTACATACTCATACTAGTGAACGAGAATACTTCCGCAGCTCAATAAACTGTTGATTCCAAGTAAAGAAGATATTAGGACGTGAATTTTTGGTTAAAGGTTTAATGCTTTTGCTCACAAAGTTTAATATGGCTAATATGTCGTTACGTTACGTGAATATTTTGACTTTGACTTTGGCAGATTCTAGGATGCAATTTTAGTCGCTCAAAACTAGTGCCATGTTGTAATGCCTCATTCAGTCATAGAGTGTTGGCCTCTTTAGTGTTTTAACGAGGTGGTTTGAAAGTTAATGGCACATCATGTGTAAAGGTCTGCTAGGGAAATAAATTACACAATCCCATTGAATAATATACAGGACTGGGCATTGGCTACACGTTTTGTAGGTGGTAGGTAAAGCGCAGAGATAATGGTAGTCCGGTTGTAGGAACGGTCTACCTAAAATCCAAAATAGGTCTCTTCAAAAAAGTGTAGGTAAATTGAAAAGCCTTTGTAACAAAAGGTATGAAGAGGTTGATGAATGTCGATGAAACGTGTCAAATGGCGCTCGATTGTCTCTGCCTACCCCGCATGGAATTTGGCGTGAAGATGTATGTAGGTCTGTCCAAACTCAATCATGTACCATTGAGAAAAAATACCTACATACATTTTTAACGTATTCAAGAATGGTTCTCAATTCGACTGTGTTTTTTTTGTATGTTTGTAACGGGATTTACCGCCAATTATAGATTGATTTTAATGATTATTTTTTTGTTTGGTAGGTCCATAGGTGGTCCCATATAATTATTATCAAAATTAATTCTGCTCTTTTTAATAAACTCAACAAAAACTAAAATATATACACAGATAATGTTTTCGATTGTAATACCCTTATACTGCTGTGACACGATAAATATGTGGAATGCTCTACCAGCCTCTGTGTTTTCACTAATCTATAACCTGGAGTCCTTCACGCGAAGTGTGAAAAACCATTGCGCCAGTCACCATCAGGACAAGGACACATGTCGTGTTGGTATATGAAAAAATGTACGGTATTGGTAAAAAAACGCATTCATCTAAGATTTAGCATTCGGGAAGTTGCGCCAAATATTCTTATCAGACCACAGTGTTTAAAAATGAAAGTTTTTAACCAATGCGTTGTTCCAGTATTGTCGAACGGAGCAGAGACGTGGACACCGACAGTGGATCTGGTCCACAATTTTAAGGTTGCTCATCGAGCTATGGAAAGAGCTATGCTCGGTATTTCTGCAATTGACAAAGTCCGAAACGTGGATATCCTTCAGAGAACAAAGGCTACCGACATAGCCTTCAAAATTAGTAAGGTGAAGTGGCAATATGCCGGACAGGTCTGTCCGATGACCGCTGGAGTTGATGGGTTTTGGAGTGGAGACCACGTACAGGAAGACAGAGTGGGACGTCCTCCCGCCAGATGGACGGATGACATGAAAAAGGTCGGTGGTGGGGGCTGGATTAGGGTGGCGGAAGATTGTATGAAATGGCGAGCCTAGGAGGAGGCCTATATCTAGCAGTGGAGAAACACAGGCTGCTGATGATGATGATGATTAGTGTACTGGACGGTCTATATCCAGTAATAGAGGTCTAGGATTCTGTCTCCTTGGGTTTATGATGAATACCATATAATCTTGCTGAGGATAAATAACGGCTGAAATATCACATTCAACTGTGGTGAATAATCATTAAAAATTTACCTAAATAGCTTAAAATTGACTATCGTCTCTATGACAACCTTCTGTCATAGAGAATAAGATTTAAATATAAACACGTAAGTTCCACAACACATGCAAGTGAACATTTCGTGCAATTTCAAAGCCTAGTTATTGCAAAGGTCAATGCACAATTCTCACATATTTCACTTTAATAATGGACGAGTCTCTATTGTTTTCAAACCGACTCTAACAAGGGAATTTAGCTGTTGGAAATCTAATGTTCTATTCCAAGGATGGCCTGGTTTAATGGAAATATTACTATCTAGGTATGTCTCAAATTTAATATTGTTATATAAAAGCGTGCTGGTGGCTTTGCTAAGAATGCTTTCCTTAAAATCCTACAAAGGTCGGTTCAAATCCCCCCGGCATGTACCAACGAGAAATCAAACTTTCTTACGTATATTTGTCATTTACAACGCCACCGTTCCCGTGCCTCGGAGAGCACGTTAAGCCGTCGGTCCCGGTTTTACTAATATAAACTTGTGGAATCGTTAATAAATTGTCATAAAAAATTGACATTAGATCCTCGCCAACCCGTCTGGCCAGCGTGGCGAGTGTAGTAGGCCAAATTCTTCAGATATATGTTCTGAAAATTGGAGGTCTAGGACGGTGTGTTCTAGGGGCTGTAATGAAAATGATGAGATAAAAATCAGGAGACAAATCTTCTTCTTCGTCGCTACATGCGTTATTGTACGATTTTTATTTATTTATTTAAATACTTTATTGCACAAAACCTTAAAATTTGTGTACATAGACGAGTTTAATGCCAATTAAGCAATGCAACTGGCCATTGGGAAAGTGAGAAATCATGGGCAGGGTGCAAATAAATATAATACACGATACTTACTTAGTACATATACTACATATATATATAAGGCCAACTTCATATACTACACACTTTAAATATATAACTTATTATATAGTGGAATCGTTAATAAATTGTCATAAAAAATTGACATCATATCCTCGCCAAGCCGTCTGGCCAAATTCTCCAGATATATATTCTGGAAGGCCCATCTCCAGCACTGGAGGTCTGGGACGCTGTGTAACGCTGTAATGATGAACCTCATCAAGATGATAATATAGATATTTTGGCATAATTATATTTGTGTACATACACAAATATCTATGACAAATGTACGTAAGAAAAGTGTATTTCTCATTGGTACATGCCGGGGGGTTTGAACCGACCTTTGTTGGATTTAAGGAACACGTTCATACAACCGAGCCACCACCGCACCCTTGATGAGGTTAACTCCAGTTTATTTAAAAATAATGTAGTTACTAGAATTCTAAAAACATTGATGAAAGGCTTATTCCCAGTACCTCCAGGATGTACTTTATTTTGTAAATACGCTATTTTATTATTATTATTATAAAAAAGTAGATTTCATTCCCATAACCGATCCGTAAAGATTATTTCGACCGTGTCGAAGCGACACGTCTTACGTCGTCCGTCTGCGGCGGGCTAAGAGAACTTCCACGCTTGCAGCTGGATCTCACGGGTCATAAAACACTTGTAAAAAGGGGCCTCAAGTAATGACCTGTTTAATGAGGGTCAACACAATTACAAATGACGTTAATTACTCCCTTTGGAAACTCTTCAAAGCTTTCAGAGTATGTTGTTTATAATAACAAATGGTTATTGCACAAAACAAAGACATAGATGTAGAAATTAGATATTCGTCGAATGTTTGCGTGCCGGGCTATTGATAGGTGACATATTTGTATTTATTTATTTATTTGGAAGAAATTACAGATATTAAGGTTGATAGTACATAGCATAAAAAAAAAATACATTAATAAGCTTAACCTAATTCTATTTACGTTTCTAACTAAGATATAATACACAAAAATATACAATAAATTACAAAGATAAATAAAATTTTCTTTGATATTAATTCATGTTTTTGATATTACTCGTAGACGCGGAAAAAAGGACGCTGTCTCACCTAGCATTGTGTCTAAAAGAGATAGAATCAGTTATGGCAGTTAGCTAGTCTACACGCATATGTCTAGTCGCACGCACACAAAAAACGTGCCGAAGTCTGCCGAACTGAAACGACGTTAGACGATGCACGGCTTTCAACGCCGGTCGAAGTGGGGGGTGTTAGGTTTATTTTCGTTACGGAATTTCTTGATTCGGTCGCCGCGCTCAAAGCCCGCGATAAAAGCGATGCAATAGCTTAATGAAAAATTAAAGAACGGAAGAATTTAAAACTAGCATCAAGTGAAAGGAATATAATTATTAGAAAAAATGCAAACATTACAGTGTTATGCACTAACTTACACACGCATCGGATTACTCGCACTTACATTAAAATTTAAAAATATGTATTAAATTAACTGTGACAAAAAAGATCTGGTCGTCCACGTAGTTTTCATAGTATTTTTGGTTATTTAAATTATTATTGAACTGCGAGCGGTTGATGTTTCTTCTTCAAATTCTGTGGCACATTTTCCACTGACGCTTCTGACAGCTGGGTCGCGTTCATTAATGTTCATTTTCTTCCCATGCGCAAGGTGCGTTCGGAAAGATCTCGCAGGTATTAGAACGAGATAGGCACACCCTTCCGCTAGTGCGTATGAGAGGGATAAAGGATGGGTATGGCGATATACAAAATTAATATTTATTTATTTAAACTTAATTGCACAAAGTACAAAGGCGGACCTAATGCCGCTAGACATTCTATGACGGTCAAACCTTCGGGACAACGAGAGCAGTAAGTACATAAGGTAGGAGCAATACTAAATAAACTTAAAGAGTTTTATTGCAGATAACATATACATACTTATTAATAATTACATAATTACATACTAATACATACATATAACCTACATAAATAAAATATTAACAATACAATATAATATATACACAATACTATACCTACTAATGATAAATCACAGTCTGATTAAGACTAAGCTAAAACAAAAGGAGGAACATGGAAAATTACGAACCACGGTCTTGC
This sequence comes from Tinea semifulvella, assembly GCA_910589645.1. Lineage (NCBI taxonomy): Eukaryota > Metazoa > Arthropoda > Insecta > Lepidoptera > Tineidae > Tinea > Tinea semifulvella. Next base: position 2,133,708 of record OU342611.1, on the reverse strand, counting down.
ATGTAGTGAGCATACACTAGTTTTTAAAAAATACATCTATTCGGAGATTGGCGAATTTTAACTGGCAGCTGATTCATAGACAATAAATAGACAACCTTAAAGTTGTTTTTAAATATGATAACGCGCAAACACTGTCTAAAAGGCTGTTAGAAAACGCCTAGCAGCATAAGTCTGCCTGTGCACATATTTTTTGCACAATTTTAAATAAATAATATTCGTTCCTTACATATGAAATTGACATTTTGTAGATCTTGTCACTTTGATCTCGTATATCTGGCGTTTGGCTAGGAATTTCAAATTAAAATTTATTTCAAATTTTCGCTTGTGATTTGTGTTGTGATTACATTTTTCTGTGACATCGGGCTGTTAAAAAAAAGGAAAAATTAAAATATCGCGTTAATTACGAATACAAGTTCCACCGTGGCACCAACGCTGCAGAAACAGCTCGAAGGATTATTGATGTGTATGGGGAAGCTACTGTAAAAAAAACACAGTACGTTTTTAGTTCCAACGTTTTCGTTCTGGTAATTTTGATCTATTGAACAAACCCCGTGGACGAACGGACACCCTGGTTGATAATCAAAAATTAAAGGTGATCGTGGAAGCAGATCCATCGCATCCAACATATCGTGTCTAAAATCTATTATAATTATTTTATATATTATTAATTACTAACAATTTTACATGTTTCATATTTGTATTAGATTTTAAAATCAAATAAAAAAATTTTGACCAAATTCAGGTCTAGAAGTATGTACATATTATACTTTCTATACAGAGGTTAGGGTTCCAATAATTTGTTAATTGCCTGTAATATATTGTAGATATATCCTGTTAACTCTTAAGATACTTTGATGTAACTAGTTATAAGGCATGATTATTATTATTAAAACGAAAAAAACACGTTTGTGTTAGCGACAGGCTTCGGTGTAAGTGACAAAACAATTTTGATTCTCTTGAAACGCTAACAATTTTTTTCGCTATTTGAAAAAATACATACATACATATCTTCACGCCAGATCCCTTGCGGGGTAGGCAGAGACAATTGAGCGCCATTTGACACGATCACGACATACTTCTTTCGCTTCGTCAACATTCATTAACCTCTTCATACATGCCCTTTGGTTACGAAGACTTTTTAATGCACCTTCAGTCAGTGTTTTATTTATTTGATCGTGATATGTGAGTCTCGGTCTGCCAGGGCCTCTTTTACCCACAACTTTCGCATTATATATCTGGTTCGTCAATCTTTCATCGCTCATCCTTTCAACATGCCCGAACCATCGTAGCATGCCTTTCCTTATTTTTGTCCCTATGCTTTCCTTCATACCAACCCTTTTCCGTATTTCGACGTTACGTATGCGGTCCGCCAAAGTGACGCCACATATCCGCCGCAACGACCGCATTTCTACTGCATTAACCCTACTCTCATGTGTATTCTGACGTATCCACGTCTCGCTTCCATACATCAGTGTTGGTACCAACATGGCATTGTGTATGGCGAGCCGAGCTTTGTCACTGACATTTCGACTGCCGATCAGTGACCCCAGGGCACCGTTAACACTATTTCCCGCGTTCACTCTTCTTTCAACGTCCCTATCGTACTTCCCATCCGCAGTGAAAACACTGCCCAGATATATAATTTCATTTACTTGTTCTAGAGTTTCATCATCAATCTTTATCGTCACGGTTGTCATCCTTCTTCTTTCAAACACTAGTACCTTGGTTTTTCTCGCATTCAAACGGAGTCCTTTTTCTGCACATCCCTCCTTCATTCTTGTGACTAGTGATTGCAGTTGTTGTTCGGACGATGCCATAAGAACAGCATCATCTGCATAAAGCAGGCAGTTCACCACTAGATCACTCATCTTTATCCCACAGTCACTCTCTCTCACTCTTTTTAGGCATTTGTCGAGATATAGAGTGAATAATCTAGGAGAAAGCACACAACCCTGTTTGACGCCCATTTGGGATTCAAAGCAAGGCGACATACCTCCCTCCACCCGCACACAAGCTTTGCAGCCCTTGTACAGGGACTGTATAGCTTGTAGCAGTTTGTCATTCACTCCATACTCCGGCAATATGTCCCAAAGCTTATTTCTTACAACTCTATCAAAAGCCTTTTCCAAATCCACAAAAGCACAGAAAACCTTCTGGTTTAAGGCCATAAACTTTTCCGTGATATTGCGGAGCGAAAAGACTTGGTCAGTGCATCCTCTTCCAGGTCTAAAGCCTCCTTGTGCCTCCCATAAAAGACCTTCAGTCTTCTCTTGCAAGCGTTTCGTGAGAATCTTGCCATACATCTTGCTCGCCAAACTGATCAAACTAATCGCTCGGTAGTTGGCACAGTCCAATCTAGATCCCTTACCTTTGTATAAAGGAACGATGACTGATTGCCGCCAGTCCTCCGGTACTCTTCCCTCCTGCCAGCAAAGGTTGCACAGTAGGTGGAAAGCGTTCCAGACCGGTATACCTCCGTATTTGATCATTTCAGCGAGCACTCGATCTTTTCCCGCTGCTTTGCCACATTTCAGGCTTCTAATTGCCGATTGCAATTCTTGCACACTTATTTCCTCCTTAAAAGTGGACGTTATAGTTGTGGATAGCTCTGGAGGTAAAGTACCCGTCGTGACGTCGTTAGGAGTACCACTAGCATACATCTCGCTAAAATATTCATTCCATCGCTGCAACACCTCATTTGTGTTTGCAAGAATGTTACCGCTCTTTGATTTCACTCTGTTTATTCGATAAGATGACAAGCAACCTTTAGCCTTCCTAACTTCCCTCCAGAAAAGTTTGGAGTTCTCCTTAAAGTTGCTCGTCATCCTATTTTCACCTATTTCCTTACATCTTTCACGCTTCTCCTTAACCAAAGATTTAGTCTCATTCTTGCAGCGATGGTACAACTCTTTTTTTTCTCTTTTTATACTTTCATTCATATTCAGCGAAGCAACGTAATCTATCCAAGCTTTCTTCTTTCTTTCTACCGAATCTTTGACCTCTTGATCCTACCACGCGTCACCCTTGGTTGCTCGCTTTTTTGCTACTCCACATACTTCTCTTGCCGATTCTACCATACCATTTTTTAGGTACTTCCAACACTCTTCTACATCTTTGCTCACATCTTTCAAGTTGATAAGTTTATCTTTGACGCATTTCATATACTCCTCTTTCACACTATCATCTTGTAACTTTTCACTCTTTATTCTCTCTACTGCTGACAGATTGCCACCTGATCGCCAGTGGCGCCATTTTGTGAACAGGCCACTAATCCTAGTGATTACTAGGTAGTGGTCTGTTCCCAATTCTGGCCCACGATACGCCCTGGTATCCAGAGTCTGTGTTCGCAGTCTTTCATCAACTATTATTAAATCAATCATACTCTTTTCACTATTCATCGTTCTTGTATACATGTGAATATCTTTGTGAGCAAACATTGTGTTGGACACAAAAATATTCTTTTCTAAACACACGTCAAGAATAAGCTTACCTGCATCATTTACTCTCCTATCTCCAAAATCACCTAGGACCGTTTCGTAATCTGCACGACGTGTCCCCACCCATCCATTCAAGTCGCCACATAATATTATATTTTCGTTCCCAACTGCCAAATCTAGAACTGTCCTGACCTGGTTCCAAAAATTCTCTAGTTCCAGCTGTGGTGCTGAGCTAACAGGTGCGTACACCACGACCACAAATAACTTTTTAAGGCCTATTTTAAGACGAACCCAGAGTATTCTTGGGCTTTCCAGGCAGTACTCGTACATACTGTCGGCCAAGCGACCGGATAGTAAGATGCCCACCCCCTGACTACCGCGATCGCTATCTCCCACTCCCGACCAGAGCGCGATCCCCCCTCCCGGCAAGTCCTGCATCTCACTACCCCTCCGCTTGGTCTCGGTCACGCCAATTACATCCAACTTCATTTCATTCATCGTATCTAGTAGTTCACTCATTTTATCATTCATCCCCCCTCGGACATTCCAGGTGCCAAAACGGCACTCATCTGCCCTCAATCCGCGCTTTTTAGGCCATGCGTGATGGGTTGCGGACCCCATCGCCGCTTCGGCTCATTCTACTGCCTACCCCGCATTACAAATTAGGCTGTGATTGTATTATGCAATAATACAATTTATCACAAAAAATAAATTAAATTATAAATACTTTACAAAATAAATAAATGACGAATGGAATAAAAAAATAAAAATAAAAAAAATAAAATAAAAAAAAAAACACAAAAATTAAAAATAAAGTCATTATCCGGGGAGTTTTGAACCGGTCAACGAAGCCGCGGTCCGCCCGCCGTCTTAACCGCCAGGCTACCGATGTTCACAGGCGAGCTCCGTAAATTGTGACTATACTCGTAGGCAGCAGGGCACACGTATATTATTTTTGTTGGTTATTTTTGTTGGTTATTTTACTTGTTTCTTTTATATTATTATTATATTCGGTATCACTTCACCACTGTGTGTCTATCTAGATTTTCATTTAGTACTTAGTCACGGTTTATTTCCTTTTATAAACACTTTTAACACCAAAAATTAAAGGAAAAAAAAAAAATTTTTTAGGTTATGTCACTTTAAATTGTTGTAACTAGATTTTAACATATTGTCAACAGTTATATTTGTAAATATTATTTATATCTTCATTTTTATGCATTGAAAATAACTGTTTATGTACTTTTAATCACTTAAAATAAATACGAGAGATGACTTGCGATGCTCGGTGCGTTCCCGATCCGTCAAGTGAAAAGTTGAAAAAATAATAGAAAAAACTCAATTTCGATGCGGCAGTCCAAACCGTCTTCAAAGATTTTATTGAATCTCGCACCCAAAATGGCTAAAGTCATAGATAATAATGGTACATACTTCGATTGATTAAATATGTATATAATTTCTTTTTTTTTTTACTTTTCCATCATCATCATCATCATCAGCCTGTGTCTCTCCACTGCTGGATATAGGCCTCCCCCAAGGCTCGCCACTTCACACGATCTCCTGCCATTCTCATCCAACCTCCACCAGCGACCTTCCTTAGGTCATCTGTCCCTCTAGCGGGGGGTCGACCCACTCTGCGTCTTCCCGTACGTGGTCTCCACTCTAGAACTCGTCTACTCCATCGTTTATCGGTTCTACGACATACATGTCCAGCCCATTGCCACTTTAGCTTACTAATTTTGAGGGCTATATCGGTAACTTTGGTGTCACACGTTAGTACGACAGCACTGGAAGAACGCACTGGTTGAAACTATCGTTTTCAAACACTGGGGTATGTTTGATAAGAAGATGTGGCGTAGCTTCCCGAATGCGGCCCATCCTAGCTGAATGCGTCTGTCGGCTTCTTTGCTGAAGTTGGCTACTTTTCCATATTAAACGTTAATTTTATATGTAGGAGCCTAATATTATACTATAAGCTGCCAAAAATATATCTGCACACTAAAGCAATTTGTATAAGCTGAAATTATTAGCTATAAATGCGGCTATGTCAATACTAAGTCCGGTTTAATCAGCTGAAAGTCCTATTGCTTGTGTGTCGTTCCATACATTGTATGCGAGAGCCGGATGAATAGGTTAGTGGTTGTTTAGGAGCCAACGACGCCTGCGCTGTCGAGGCCCGCGAGAGTACAGTATTAGAGCTCCCTTTGTTCGGCATGCAGATGAAAGAACTCTCATCTTCCTTCACGTGAAAGGATATGAAGTTTTACAACGATGGTAACACAAAAAGCCTTTTTCTACGGCCAAATATACTTCACACAGGCGAGTTAATGCATATAAAGTACCTCTAACGTAATCCTTTGCAGGACAGACATAATAACGCTGTTTTAAAGCGGTTGGAGAATTTTCTCAGTCCGTGGATTTAGACGTACCGGGTTCGATTACTGGTCGGGACACAAACATATTTATTAATGTAAATTTAAATTAATAACATTTAATTAAAATAGTAGTATATTCTATATTGTTAAACTTGATATCGGCACTACCCTTAATCTCACACTCTCCCAAAGGTTAGATGTTAAAAAATGCCTTGTAAGCATTAATCTTCGCATTTGTACACTTATTTTGTGCAATAAAGAATTTAATAATAGTAATAATATTTAATTTATTTGTGATATTTACCGAGTTTTGTACGCTGGAGACATCGACGAGCTTGCCACTTGTGATGATTGGCCTATAGTAAAAAAAAAGTAAAGCATCATCCCTTTCGGGGTGGTCAGAAACCACGCTTATAAAGAAGCGGATTCACATTTAGCCAACTTTACTAAAGGCCAGTCATGACAAGTGGCAGTCGTGACAGCGTAACCTGTACTGAGGTTAGCGTATTTGCTCCAACAGAAAACAGATCTAAAACAATTTAATCTGACCAAACTTCAATAAATTTTACATAGAATCCGAATTTAGGTTTTAAAAAGTTAGGTTTAAAAATTACAAGTTAACCTAAAAACCTAACCCTAGGTAGTTTTTTTTTAACTTGAAAATCTGATAGAAGGGTCAGCTTCACCTCCATCGGTCATTACATGGATAGGGTACCTTGGACGTCTGTCCCGCGGTATATACCCCGTCCCCACTGTTGTAACATCACGTAAATTTACTAATATGTTGTGGATCATAGGTTTTAAAATAAAATAATTTCATCATCATAATTACAGTCCCAAGAACACGAGAGTCGTAGCCTAAAAAAAAGAGATCTAGGAGTACTATTTAGCAGTGACCTGACCTTCCATGCGCATATGATTAAAATGTGTGGAAGAGCTAGAAGAAACTTAGGATGGGTGATGCGACAAGCGCGAGACTTTACTGACCCGAGTACACTGGCAGTGTTGTACAATTCACATGTCCGCAGTTCTCTTGAATTCAACGCCATAGTTTGGAATCCAAGAGAAAGTACATACACACTAATGGTGGAAAAGGTGCAGAAACTATTTCTCAGAGCCATGTACAAGAAGACATAAGGTTACTACCCCTTTCTGTACCCCACATTATTTATATTAGGTATGCTGCGTTATAACTCCTTAGAAGTTAGACGCAATAAAGCACTAGTCTTATATATATTAAATATTCTTTGAGGTAAAATATATCTACCTACTATATTAAAATTAATTTCATTGTTTGTACCTAACAAGTAAATGCGCGCGCGCGGCCATCGGCTATTTGCTGAGAAGAGTGCTCGTACACATCTACTCCAGAGTGCCCCCGTTCCCCGTGCAATCGTTTTATTGAACAAAATCGTGCAGTCCGATGAGAATTTTGATGTGTTCGCATCAACGGATGTGGAAAGTAAAAACATTGTCCTAAAGTACTTGGAGTCATATTAATTCACACATCTAGTCACTCGTGTTTTAATGTTGTTATGAAATATGTATTGTTTAGACGTATAATCTGTTATGTACATTTTCATGGAAATAAATAAATAACCTAACCTAACCTAACTTCCATATACATTTTGTCATTCTCCTTTGAATAACAATGTTATATTTGCGCTGTGTATTCTGTATAAACGAGCACGCTTTGTAGCTGTTTTTATCAGAAGTCAAACATCTAAGGAAACCTCGAGAGAAATCCCTCTATTCAAATGATTCCAGGAATTGCGGTGGACGTCTTATAATCACGGCAATAGATCTTTACGAGATTCTTTCCCAGTAAGTCTGGGATAGTCACTTTTTTAGTATTCTAAAGTGGATAAGGGAGTTATGGTAGTAGAGTTTATTTTTATATAAATATCACAATGGCAAGATATTAGTTCTCCTTTAAAGTAAAAATTAGCATTTGACATTATTGCAAATGGCAGATACTGTCAACGAGAACAATAAATAAGTAAAAGTAGTAGACAGACTGATAGTGGTAATTTGCCCAGTCTGCCGGGGCGGGGAAGTATCCACCGTTCGTGCCGATAAACCCAGTAAAGTTTTTCCAAAAGCTTCGGGATCAGGCTCGAATTGCCGTCGTGCCCCGTCAAGCCGGTATAGTGTTAGGGACTGATGTCAGTGATAAGTGTCTAATTGTAGTTGCTAACATTCATGGACCTCTCGCGACACTTATTATCAGGTGGGCGCAAGGTATAATGTCGTGCTAGAATGAAAAAAAAAACAGGTCTAGGACTCTGTATTCTAGTGGACGTGCTGATGATGTTTATATCTTGATAGAACATGGACACAAACATTTATTTAATTTATTTATTTTCTTGAGTTTGATACACTAGAAGGTATAATGCCGTCAAGTTTAAAAAAAACGGCATGTGGAGGCCAAATTCTATAGAATTATTTGAAAAGAGAAAAAGAGTACAGGTTTAATAGGTGGTAGGCAGACTGATGGTGGTAATTTACGCAATCTGCCGGAGCGGATGTGAGTCTGATTCCAGTTGATAACATTCATGGACCTAGCGCACCACTTATTATCAGGTGGCCGCAAAGTCACATGTCGTGCTAGAATGAAAAAAAAACAGGTCTAGGACTCTGTATTCTAGTGGACGTGCTGATGATATTTATATCTTGATAGAACATGGATTTAGACGAGAAGGTACCGGGTTCAATTCCTCGTTGGGACACAAACATTTATTTAATTTATTTATTTTCTTGTGTTTGATACACTAGAGACATCGACGAGCTTGCCACTTGTCATGTTTTTTTTTTGATAGAATATCTACTTAATTTTTGTTTTGTACGTAAATCCATGTATTTTGAGAAAAAGAAACCGTTAGGTTTATTTTGTATTACCCTAATAAATACAAGTGTTACTCAGCTCTAATGTGACGTCATTTAACCTGATAGGTGGGGGAAAATATGACGCCGGAGCTGCCACATTATAAGAAGAAAAAACACCCTTAGTTTTTGTTTATGAAAATCAGAGACATGAAATATAAGAGGTAAGCACCAAACGTAATAATAAGATGGGGATGGTTGAGATTGGCAGAAGATCCTATAAAGTGGCAAACCTGGGGGGAGGCCTATATCCAGCACTGGAGATCATGATGATGGTGACAATAAATTAGTGTACATAGGCAAGTATTATTTTATTTTAAAACTTCGAAATAATTTTACTACAATTTCTCGTAGCTACGGCGTAGATATCGACTACGGAATTCGTACGCCAAATTACCAGAGGCGTTCTTATTTTGGTTTATTTTTAATATTAATTTCTTTCTCGCACAAAATAAGTGTACAAAGGCAAAGAATAATGCCTTTAAGGCTAACTAACATAATGTGTGAGATTAAGGTGTGGTATTCGACTCACATCCAGGCAACCTCGTCCAGCGCGGAGAGAATAGCGGTTCAAAGTAGAAAACCGCTTATAGCTTATAAATACGCTAACATCGGTACAGGTTATGTTGGTTTGCGCCGTTTGGGGTCGAGACGGCAGGCCCATGAGGACACTCAGACGGAGATATCTGAAGACAGGAAGGATGCAAATTGTTTTTGCTAGCATATTAGCTTTGCTATACAGAAGGGAAATGTTGCCAGTCTTCTTGGGAATATCCCTGATGTATAGGATAGTTTTTATTTATAGTTTTATTATTATTTAGTTTAGTTTATAGTTATTTCATTTTATTGAAGTAGTTTGTAACAATATCTTATATACTACATATTCTGATACTTGCACTGTTACATAAATTTTACATATACGAGTATGTAGGTAATTAAATTAATAAACGCTATATACATAGATATTATGCAATATATTTATTGTGCGTTGTGGCTCGGCTGTAAGAACACTTTTCTACAAATGTCTGTTCAAACCCTCACGGTGTGAAAAATACACTTTTCTTACATACATTTACAACAAACACCACAGGTCCCGTGCGTCGCAGAGCATGTTACGCCGTCGGTCCCGGTTCCACTAAAACCAACTTGTGGTATCGTTAATAAATTTTCATTACAAAATTACACCAGATCTTTGCCAACCCGTCTGGCCAGCGTGGCGAGTGTAGGTTAAATTATTCATATATATGTTTTGATAGGCCCATCTTCCAACAATGGAAGTGTAGGGCGATGTGTTGTAGTCTAGGGGCTGTCATGAATGATTTAATATTAGCCTGGTGACCGGGTTCGATTCCTCTTCGAGATACAGTTTAATTAAGAAAATTTGATTTACTTGTGATATTTCTCAAGTCTAGTACGCTAGAGACATCGACGAACTTGCCACCCGTCATAATGAGACTACAGTCTTCTTAGTCGCTATACTCTTGGCAGAGTAGTCGTGGTCGTCACTTGAGCTTAACAAGCCGTCGCCACTCGTCTCGAACTGCAGCCTTCCTGGAGCACGTGTAAAGTAAAGTAAAGTTGGGTAAATGTAAACTCGCTTTAAAAAAAAGCGTTTTTTGTGTCAAACCCCGCAAAGGATACGGTCGTGTTGATACTTTAATTTTATTTATATATATATATATATATATATATATAATTTAATTTTACATACTTTAGTTATTCTTGTATAGCAGATATTCAGATTCTGTTACAGGCCAAGCCGCTCGTGAGTGGAATAAACTCCCTCTGGTCATTAGACGGGCGCTGTTAATAAACATTTCCTCATCGCTTATTTATTAAACAAACAGAATTACTACCTTTATTTAAGTTTTACCTAAATATTGTGTACCTTTAATACTGCCACTATTATCTGTGTATGCCGAGACCATGAGTCACGGCTTGACCATTTTTTTCAACGTCATTCGTTTGCTGCGGCGCGGGCGCTTGCAGTGAGTCTCGCCTATCCGTCGTACTCGTCGGTTATAAAAATAATCTATTAGTGCGGAGGGCATTGTAATGTTTAATTACAAGAGCTAAATTAATGTGTTAATAAAAACATACCACATTTTGACCGCCTCCGTGGTCTAGTGGTAACGAACGTTGCCGTGAACTCGGGAGGTCGTGGGTTCGATTCCCACCGGGGGCAAGTTGTACATTGTATAATTTGTCTCGGTCTGGGTGTTATATTAACAAAAAAAAAAAAAAAGTATAATATGTAGTTTATCAACCTTCTAGTTTCCGTAACACAAGCCTCGTAGCTTACCACGGAAACTAGATGGCGCTGTGTGACCTGTCTGGAAAAAAAAAAAAACTCTTTTCTGTAGTAACGTCAAAAAACAAAAAATGTGTTTGCTTAACTTAACTGTGTATATGTATTTTAGCTTAAGTATTTAGACCATTTTTTTATTATTATTATATAACTACATTTGTGTAAATACCTATACTTTATGGTGATGAAAATTAATGAAACTTACTGTAAATTCTTCGATAGATCCAAGGTAACTGAGTAAAGGCCACGACACACCACCATAATATAATAATTATTATTATTCTTTATTGTACAGAACCAAAACAAATGCAGGTACATAGTCGGGCTTAATGTCGTAAACGCATTTTATAGCAACTAACCTTTGTGACTATCTTCATCGTGGAATCCAGTAATCAATAGGTTTCGACGCCGGGAAAAATCGCCCAGTGTCGCCAAGGATATTGTAAGTGTCGTGTGTCGTGATTTGTAAAAACTTTTAAAAGTGATAAGTGGGTAGGTTAACATCTACCGCCCAGTATGTACGAGATTACACAGCATATCTGCAGTCGACCAGTGACCACGGCCAATGCAACTTGGCGGAAACGTCGGGAGAAATATATCTCTAGGGTAAAGACCCATTAAAATTATAAAAAACTATAATAAAATTGGTCCTAATTAATTTACAAATATATCCGCCTTTATAATAACATTAAGGTGGTCCGAAATATTAACAAACTTGCTGAGATAAAAGCCTCCAACACATTACTGACCACTTAACGTATTACCTATGTCCTCATGAATATTATATTGTACCGGTAAATGTACTTTTAGCATAGACATAAAATATATAAACATACCAAATAATTGAAAACTTGTTTTTTTTTTTTAAACATTTTTTACGAATATTATCCATAGGGGTTAGTAACATAGTGTTTGCTTATTCTATATTAGTAAAAAGAAGATATTTCTCATATTTGCCTTGCCCTCCTTAAGCACTGGACACATACATGTAAGTATGTACCCAGTGCCCCATGATATAATAATATGTTTATTAATATTTAATTTATTTGTGATATTTCTCGAGTTTGGTACGTTGGAGACATCGACGAGCTTGTCACTTGTCATGATTGGCCTTTAGTAAAGTTGGCTACATTTGAATCCGCTTATTTACAAGCGTGGTTTCTGACCACCCCGAAAGGGAAACGGTCGTGATGATACTTTTTTATAGTTATTAGTCCTTATTCAATTTATTTTATAAATATACAAAATATTATATAATATATTACATTATAATTATTATTACCTGCCTATATTTAACTATCTTATCCTAACTTATTATTATTATTTATTTATTTATTAGACCATTGCTCTTTGTATAATAAATACCCTCAGAACAATTCGACATAGAAGGATATGGGAACCCACTATGATTATTCTCCCAAGAGAACTCCCGACCTAAACATGCAAGTACAAACCAAGGATGTGAACAGGTCGGATGATCCGGCTGACACCCGGCGGTCATCGATACCCGGGTTGGTGAGTGTGAGACTCCCCGAGGGTAGGTGTCAGGCCTTTGGGAGAGGAAATGCTACTGAAGACACTAAATCCAAAGTTGCGATGAGAATCAAGAAACGGATTGGAACCTGGAATGTTTGTGGCCTCCTACAACCTGGTAAGCTCTCAATTGTCGAGAAGGAAATGGAGTCCTGCGGTGTTTCGATTCATTGGACCGCACGACGCACTAACGTTTCCGTGCTCGAAGAGCTCAAACTTGCTAAGGTGCAGAGACTTTCTGCCGTCTGCTTTACCCGAATTCTGCAATATTTTGGCCACATTGCTGAAAGAGGCGCCGACAATCTGGAAAACTCTTAGTAACGGGAAAAGTTGACGGTAAAAGAACAAGAGGAAGAAGCCTCAAACGATGGTCTAGTCAGGTGACTGACCACCTAAACATCCCAGTACACCAAGCCATCCACTGCGCCGAGGATCGCAGCCACTGGAAACGGCTAGTGGATGGACTGCGACGGAGTCACGATCCTCAACAGTGGGGTACCGACTAAGGAGAAGGAGGCTCTTTGTATATGTCTTTGGCTTTGTATCATTTATGTCGCCTGTAGACCCAGTCACAGGGGTGTCTGTTCTGAAATTACTAAGATTAGAACTTCGGTCGGATCGTTGAAACTATACTCTAGGAATACAGAGCTAAAGACGCAGTTTAAGTTTAGAGAAGACAAATTTCATAATAATCTATGTATTTTCAGTGCTGATGCCGGAACCATAGAGAAGAGAAGAATTGTGTTTCGGGATTGCGATTGACAATAGACTGGTTTATAAAGAATAGAAAAAAATAAAAAAGTTCATTTGTCACAAAAAAACACAAGCAGTAAAAAATATATACAACAAACAATATAATGATAGATAATATTTAAAATAAGGTTAAAATTGCACCCCACATATTATACTGTCAAGTACAAAGATTAAAAAATAAAATAAATTAAGAACTAAATTATAAAAACTAAAAATTAATATATAAAATTACGACTATTCGATGGGCGTAGTGTGCCGAGAACACTCGCTGCGTTCCCCCGCTGAACAGCGAGGCTGACCCTTTGAACAAGATATTCTCTACTCAAAGGGTCACCCGTCGCCAAGTGGAGTTTCTTACCAAGCTCGCGGGCGAACACAACAGCCTCCTCGAACCACGGGCCCATCGTTTCAACTGCAAATTATACTGTCTCACTTTCTCAAAGGTTAGCTGGTAGAAAAAGCTGAAATGGCTTTAAGTTCGCCTTTGTACATACTTTTAAGTTAAAGTGCAAGAAAGTATTTTAATAATAATAATAATGTGGTGACAAATATGGAATTATCTCAGCAATAAGCTGCAACACTCGGTCATCGCGCTGATTTTACTGATAATATACACACAAATATACCTAAATATAAAACTACCAAAAATATTATACAAGGAATATAATAAACAAAGTAATTACATTAATAATTAAATAAAAATACAAAGAAAACTAAAAAGATAAAAAAATATTGCACCTCATTTTTTTTTAAATTTAAATATAACCTTGTTCTAAAAACAAATATAATTTCTATATACGAGTGTGTGTATATATATATATATATAAATTAAAAATAAATTAACAGCTACCTAAGTAATAAAATTAGAAATAAACTAACCTATAAATAAAACATGTCTTCTAGAGACATCCCATCCGAGATAGTCCCAAGGAAACTGGCAATATTTCCTCTCTGTATAGTGTTATCTTTTAATGTAACATAGTTATTATTACATTATTATCTTAGTGTTTAAACATAAGTTAAGAATGATTAGCAATATGGTTTTGTAAAGTAGGTGGCGTTGTGTACGAACGTAGTCGTGTGCTGATTTCTGATTGGTTCAATAACTATTCAATTCAATTCAATTCAATTCAATTCGTTTATTTTTGCAAGTAGGCATAGGACAAAAAGATATGTATTCTGCACTTTTACACGTCAATTTTTACAATATTGATATATATAAAACGATATAATTTTATAGTACATATTGGTGAATCTGGAGCAGTACATGATAACCATCATTTGGAAAGAGAAACAATAAAATAACACAATTATAAATAAAGAATAACGCTTAACATTATAGCTGCTGTAGATAGGCATTGTCACACTATAAGCTAAGACAGACACAATTATAAGAATATAAATGTCAATGTCAGTTAAGATAATAGCTGCTGTATATAGGCATTGTCATACTATAAGCTAAGACAGACACAATTATAAAAATAAAAATATAAATGTAAATGTCAGTTAAGATAATAGCTGCTGTACAGAGGCATTGTCATACTATAAGCTAGAACAAACAATTATTAAGAAAAAAAAAAAAGAAGGTAACTTAAAATTATAGCTGCTGTATAAAGGCATTGTCATACTAAACTAGACTATAACTAAATACAAATTGTGTAATAAATGAATTATAATACTTATTAGCTGCCGTACAGAGGCATTGTCAAACTACGAGACGTATTAAAATGCTATAATTTTATACCCAAGCTTTTTTATCGTTCATATATATACGAGTATCATATCATATCATGAAATATGTAATAACAAGTTTAGAGAAATGCATTTCCCTGAAATGTTTTCACTATGCGCTGATAGTACTTGTATGGAAGAATCTCACATGCATGCTTTAGATATTTTATATAATGAGATTGTTGATGTGCTATCTGAAGCAGCTGTGCAGTGCCATGATGGTGGTACGTCGCGAAGGGGGGGGCGTATAATTGGATGGAATAAGCATGTTCGTAGTGCGCACGAGGAGGCCAGGCTTAGGTATGATACTTGGGTATTGCATAATAACCCTACTTCTGGAAGAGTGTGGGAAGATATGCGAAGAGCCAAAAGAGTGTTTAAGAGCAGATTGAGATGGTGTCAAAACCATCAAGATCAGGTTAAGATGGACATTATTACTTCCCACAGAGCATCCAAGAATTTTGGCGAGTTCTGGAAGGCTACCAACAAGCTTAATGCTAAGCCTGGCCTACCCGTGAGCGTCGCCAGCTGTAGTGCTCCTCAAGACATAGCGAGTTTGTTTAGGGAACGGTTTAGGGTGTCGTCGCCCCTCGGGCCATCGCAGTCTAATATGATCAGTGCTGAATCTTGTCGTGCTGGGGAATTGACTCGGTTTTCTGCTAAACAGGTAGCAAATGTAATTAGTAAAATGGTAAGAGGAAAGTCCCCTGGTCATGACGGTCTAAGCATTGAGCATCTAAAATTTGCGGGATTGCATCTACCCAGGGTGCTGGCCATGTTGTACTCGCTGTGCCTTGCTCATTCCTACCTTCCTAAAGCTCTTATGCGAACCATTGTGGTACCTATCGTAAAAAACAGGACTGGAGATATATCTAACAGTGCGAACTATAGGCCAATTTCTCTCGCCACCATAATAGCGAAAGTTCTGGATGGACTGTTGGGTGAGCAGTTGGATGGGTACTTGCAGTTGCATGATGGTCAATTCGGGTTTAGAGCAGGACTATCTACTGAGAGTGCAATACTAAGCCTTAAGCACACTGCACAGTATTATACATCGAGACGCACTCCTGTAATTGCTTGTTTCCTTGACCTTTCCAGGGCTTTTGATCTTGTAGCTTATGATGTGTTATGGCAAAAAATGGAGGCCACTGGTATGCCTGCTGAAGTGATAAGAATGTTTCAGTTTTGGTACACGAACCAAGTAAATTGTGTACGATGGGGAGACACATTCTCTGACGACTACAGGTTAGAATGCGGCGTAAGACAAGGGGGTCTGAGTTCAGCAAAGCTGTTTAGCCTATATGTAAATGAGCTCATCGTTTCCCTTAGCAGCAAGCGTGTTGGGTGTTGGGTGGATGATGTGTGTGTCAACAACATCAGCTACGCGGACGACATGGTGCTGCTGGGGCCAACGGTGGGGTCAATAAGAGAATTGTTACAGACCTGTGAACAGTATGCACTTGCTCATGGGCTGGTGTATAATGTAAAGAAGAGTGAATATCTGATCTTTGAGGTCACGGGTAGATCCAAAACTGTTATGTCAGATATTTACCTAAATGGTGTGAAGCTTAAGAGAGTAGCCCAGTTTAAATATTTGGGACATTATGTAACAGAGGACCTCAAGGATCAGGTAGACATCGAACGAGAACGTAGGGCGCTGGCGATTAGATCTAATATGTTGGCACGTAGGTTTGCACGCAGTAGTGAGCAAGTCAAGATAACGCTATTTAAAGCCTACTGCCAAACGTTCTATACTAGCAGTCTGTGGACCAACTTTACGCAGGCATCGATCAGCGCCCTACGTGTACAGTACAATAATAGCTTCAGGATATTGTTGGGGCTGCCACGCTACTGTAGTGCGTCCGCAATGTTTGCGCAGGCTCATACAGATGACTTTTTTGCTATAAGACGCAAAACCACTGCATCATTGCTTAACAGAGTGAGGACAAGCACTAACAGTATCCTGAAGATGATATCTGAAAGATATGATTCGCCGTGCATTGGCTGCTTCGTGCGGCTGCTGGTCTGGCGGGAGTGAGGTGCATCCTGTCAGACTGGTGGGGGGCGGAGTGGTTACTGCACGGACATATTGTTAATATTGCCATATTTTATTTTCTTTTACTTTTATTTTCATTTTTATATTAACATTAGTTGTAAGGATTTTGTAACTAACAAGTGAGCCTAGTTGCTTTAAATAAACGTATATTATTATTATTATTATATAGTCATTAACAGTATAATAGCCTTTTTGCATTAATTTATTTTTAATGTGATTTTTAAATGTATTAATGGGCAAAACCATAACACTGTCTGGTAGTTTATTAAAATACTTTTTACATTGTATTACAAACGAACGATTCACTTTGCTAAGCCTGGAAGCTGATGTAAATAATTTGTTTTTGTTCCTTGTATTGCGTGTATGTAGGTCGCTATTTTTAGGAAATAGATGCAAATTTTTACGGACATATAAAATGTTTTCATAAATATATTGTGAGGCTACAGTGAGTATGTTAATTTCTTTAAACTTTTTGCGCAGAGATGTTGTTACGAGACGATGTTACGAGTCGCTTTAATGAATGGCGCGAATCATATCGCGCCAGATTACAAGAACACAGCAGACGAGTCGGTCGTTGCGCGCCTTTAAAATAGTGAAGGTTGTAAATAATTATTGGCAATGGAAATAAATCATAGAACATTGAAGACTGATTTAATTTGAGAAATTAGTCCTAACAATAGCGAGGTTAATACGTTGGCATAAATAATTGCCAGCCTTCCTGTCTCCAGACCTTTCTGTCAGCCGCTTTGACAACTCCTTGGCCAAGCGCCTCGCTGACCTTAACTTTGCTTAAAAATTATTGGCGAGTCGATAACAATTATATATTTAATTATGTTTGGCAAAGGCCCCACAGGTATTGCCACCTGTCATGATGTCGACAGTAAAGTTGGCTAAATGTCAATCCGCTTTTTTAATTAAGCGTGGTCCGCAAGGGATATGGTCGTGATGCTTCTTTACTTTTTACTTTTATGTTCACCAATAAATAGTCAAATCAAATCAAATCATTTATTTCCCTTGGTTGTCACAACAACACTTGGATATTGTCAATACATTTTTTCTTAATAGTTTACTATTATTTAGATTATAAAATAACCAGCAGCTACTATAGGTGGACCCATCGTATCAGCTATACCATCATCCTCGACTAAAACACTGATGCCATAAACAAGTTTTTGCTTATAATTAGGTAGTTAAAATTAATTCGTGGCTGTAAAAAGGCCGTGTCAGCTTATAGACTAAAATAAATTACACATGTCAGGTTAATAAATTAATTCGTAGCTCTAAAGAGGCTGTGTCAGCTTACAATCTAAATATGTATCTTACTATGAAATCCTAAGTATCTTAGGTAATATTCTAATGGTTCGAAAATTTCATATTTCGTACGTTTAGGGTACTATTCCTTGCTCTCATGAAATTTAGATAAATCTATCAGTGGAAAGGTCGAATGATAATGTATTTGCGAACAAAAGCTCCTCAGGATACCCTGACAAAGACATTTAAATAAAGGAATATTTTAAGGGTTCACTTTTTATGTGGCCATGTTATTGTCATTTACGTTCAGTAGGCAGAGCACGGATTAGCCCGTTAAAGCCGTCATAACAAAAATTTAATGTTCCTTTTATAAATTTTCTTTATTTTAAACAAAATCTAAAATAGGACAGCGATTTGGAGGAGAAATTATTCCTAATTTTTATATTCCAAGTTTGTTTTATTTGGTTAAATTTAGTTTTTGTTGAAATATAGTTTATTTAATTAAAGGTTTTGTTTTTAAATTCAAATTCAAAATCGTTTATTTGCTTTAAATGTGGTACATATGGTTAGTGGCTCTGCACATTTAGCCATTGTTGTGGCATGCAAAAAATGTTTTTATTTAAATATATTCTTATCCAGTAAGTTTAGTCATAATTACATAATTAAATTTAGGTCAGTACATTTTATTAATAAACATACAAAAAAACAAAATAAATATATGTCAAACAAATTCTTTTTCAAACGAATTCATAAGATTTTCTCTTTCAAAATTACCCCCATGCACTGCCCGAGCCCTTCACATCTAATTTGTTAAAAACATAATAATAAAACTTAAAAGATTCTTAAAACTCTAAATAGTCTAACTTATTTCTAACTAAAATACCTACATTATATAATAATAAATAAATAGTTAATTTATAACTTATGTTTAAATGAATAATGTTGATTTTGTAACGTAACCTTAAATTAAATAAACTATGTAACAATAAAAACTAAAATTCGCTAAATAACCGCTAGACTACGTAGGAATTGTAAAATAAATTAATTTACTTTTTGTTATAATGACTTTAACGGGCAGATCCGTGCTCTACCTACTAAGTATACATATATAATATACATAAAACTTATTTCGACAAAAGAAAATCGCGTTTTAATCACCTTGTTGTTCATTCAACAACAATCTAAATCTGCGTCCAAAACTTTTAAACCAAGGCATTTTTAGGCACATCATGCAAAAATGAGCA
The DNA here is from genome assembly GCA_910589645.1 of Tinea semifulvella. NCBI lineage: Eukaryota > Metazoa > Arthropoda > Insecta > Lepidoptera > Tineidae > Tinea > Tinea semifulvella. The sequence goes on along the minus strand of OU342611.1, from coordinate 2,114,137 downwards.
TCATATTCCCAATTTTTCCGGAACCATAATTTCGGAACCTAGCGTAAAAGCGATCACGCTCTAAAAAGCAACGCAACAAACATCTATACCAACTTTAAGGCTGTTTAGCCACTAGATATGTAAAAATTGGAAACGTGAAAATTTGTGTTGCCTAAAGAAAGACTTGGCCAGTGTTGGTCTTGGTCTTGCATCATAACAGCTGGTCTTGGTCTTGTTCTTGCACCCCAAATTTTGGTCTTGGTATTCGTCTTGCAAGACTCTTACTCTGACTAAATTTTTTTTTTTATTCATTACAGACCTTACAACAAAGCGTTCTAGACCTCCACTGTTGGAGATGGGCCTTACAGAAAATCTATCTGGAGAATTTGGCCTACACTCGCCACGCTGGCCTGACGTGTTGGCGAGGTATTATAAATTTAAAAATATGTATAAATATGTATATAAACGAATCAGCTAACTACCAGTTCAAATCCGCCAAGCTCCGAATAGAGGTATTTATAAAAAAAACTAGTGTATGCTCACTACATGCAAGACCAAGGTTCGTAATTTTCCATGTTCGTCCTTTTGTTTTAACTTAGTCTTAATCAGCCTGTAATTTATCATTAGTAGGTATAGTATTATGTATTTTTTATTAATATATTTATCGCTATAGGATCCTATCGGAACACTCGGTTAAGTCAATTTTTCTAAATAACAATGCTAAACAAAATACCTGGGGAGATATGGTGATACAGTATGGCAAGGAATAACCCCAATTTCCATTATTATTATTTTATTGTTATTATCTCTATCTCTTCCACTTCTAAGCCTATTTTTTTTTTTATATATTATATTGTTTTGTTAATACTTTATTTATGTAGGTAAATCAATTTATTCGGAGTAAAGTACAAAGATTAAAAAATAAAATAAATTAAGAACTAAATTATAAAAACTAAAAATTAATAAATAAAATTACGACTATTCGATGGGCGTAGTGTGCCGAGGACACTCGCTGCGTTCCCCCGTTGAACAGCGAGGCTGACCCTTTGAACAAGATATTCTCTACTCAAAGGGTCACCCGTCGCCAAGTGGAGTTTCTTACCAAGCTCGCGGGAGAACACAAGAGCCTCCTCGGACCACGGGCCCATCGTTTCAACTGCAAATTGAATGAAATGGTGATTGATGATGTCAACGTACTTGTTGCGCTTAAGGCGTGCGGCTGATTCTGCAGCGGCACCAGGTTTCTTATGGCTGGATGTCACATGTGACTGACAGAGTGTGTCAACACATGTGGCATCCCAAACCAGTGCGCGGCCTCTAGTATATGGAATTAATGACATCCCGTCCGGACGCCTACCATCATTTCTAACTATCCCCGATGGTTCGAGGATGCAGGGGATGTTAGCAGTTGTAAGCGCCCTTGACAGGATGTCATTAATAGCATGATGTCTTGAGATTCTGCCGGCACTTTTTTGGCAGCATAAGGCATGGCGACCTAGTTCGTCTGCATTATCACCGCAAAAACAAATATGTTGACCGGATACCTTGCAGCCCAGTCTTAAGGCTACAGCTATGCGGAGTGTGCTGGCGTCTATATATTATTTATGTAGGTTATATTTTGAGTATGTAATTATTAATAAGTATTTATATGTTATCTGCCATAAAACTCTTTAAGTTTATTTAGTATTGCACCTACATTATGTACTTACTTTTCTCGTTGACCTTCATACTTCATACTATGGATACTTCAAAATTTACCTATAACTCATGAAGTCATTCTGTTGGTGTGTATTTTTCTCACACAACGTAATTTTTCCTAGCACATCTCTGGTGGGTAAACAGCCGTATACATTTTATGTTGTGAAAACTTATGCGGCATGTAAAAAATATGTGAAAGCAAACTGCATCCCAATCAGTAAAATGTAACTCTACTCGTAGAACACTGTAAATACGCGATATTTTTACAAATGAGTTCTACTTCGCTGAGAAGAACAGTCAATAAAAAAGAAGTATCAAAACGACCGTAATCTTTAGTTGTAAGTTACAACTACACGCACATATACTACCCCCAAACAGTAGCCACTATCCCTACTATCATATTAATGACATCATCTATTTTGGGCTATTTTTGTACTACAATTATAAAAAAAATATGTAAATAGTGTAGTTGTCAAAAGAGCGATTATTTTTTTTAGGCTGCAGGTGTCATTAGTAAAACCTCTATTTGAAATAAAAAAGGTCACTTTTTTGTCCAAAAAAATAAACATTACGTAAGTCAACGTTCGCGCGATCATCGACCTCTCGTTACCTACTCGATTAGACTCTGTATGAGTGGCGATATTTTTAGGACAACTTCTCTACGCCGTAACTTGAGATTTAATTAGTAAGTAATTAAAATATAAAATAAGTAGTTCTTAAATTTTATTATAGATTATAATATTAAAAAACCTAGAATAATAAACTAAAACAAAAAACCTACTTACAAAACATAATTTAATAATAATATAATAATAAATAAATTAAATATAAATCTTATCCGCGCGGCATGGTGGCAAAAACGCTGGACATATTTTTTCGCTAAAAAAAATATCTTTATTATCTAATTTCACGTACGAGGGGCGTTCAAAATATTCTCGGTATGTGGATAAAAACAAACAAGTACGAAAAGTTTGATATTTTTATTTTTCAATATACTCCCCCCCTATGTTCATACACTTATAAGATCGATCAATTATTTTTTTTAATCCCTCATAAAAATATTTTTTATCTTTGGTGTAAAAATGCTCCTCCACGGCCGTCTTCAACGCTTCATCGTCAGAAAATTTATTTCCACGCAGATCCTTTTTAAGATTGGGAAACAAAAAGAAGTCGCTTGGGGCTAAGTCCGGACTATAGGGTGGATGAGTAACAGTTTCAAACCCACATTCAACAATAGCTGCCTTGGCAATATGAGCAGTATGGACAGGGGCGTTGTCATGCAGAAGCAGAACACCTTTGGTTAACTTTCCTCGCCTCTTTTCTTTGATCGCATCTCTTAATTGACGTATAACGTTAGCGTAGTACTGCCCTGTGATATTTACACCTTTTTCTTTATAATCGATAAGCAAAACTCCTTCACAATCCCAAAATATTGTGGCCATGACCTTGCCAGCTGACGGGATTACCTTGAACTTCTTGGGATGAGCTGAACCCTTAATGTGCCACTGCATGGACTCCTGTTTGCTCTCTGGGTCATAATGATGAACCCAGGTTTCATCTCCAGTAACTATTTTTTGCAGCACCTCATCGGGATTTTCACCACACAGGTCGATAAAATCTGAACAGCAAGCCACACGCATATCCTTTTGAAGAAGCGTCAGCATTCGCGGAACCCATCTTGCACTTACTTTTGACATATTAAGATGGTCATGTATAATGTCATGTACGGTACCAATAGAGAGATTGGTTACTTGAGCTATAGATTTTACCTTCACTCGGCCGTCTTCCAATATAAGTTTTTCCACTTTATCAATATTTTCTTTTGAGGTAGCCACTACAGGCCGGCCAGGTCTAGGGTCATCTTCAATACTCTCCCTTCCACGCTTAAATTCGCTTGACCATTTTTGAATAGTAGATAAAGAAGGAGCAGACTCACGGTAAACACAATCCATTTCCTCTTTTATGGTTTTTTGATTTTTACCCTGTTTTGTCAAGAATTTTATGACGGATCGGTGCTCTAATTTCGTTAAAATTGTTAATTCGCTCATGGTGTTCATGTTTGTTCGGCAATTGCAGAAAAACAAAAGAACATCTCGGTTCCAATTTTACTTTTTTTTAATGTCAATGGATGAATCTTAGCGGCCAGTAACAAATATATATATAAAAGAGGTTGTAACGTATCAATACCGAGAATATTTTGAACGCCCCTCGTATATAGTATAGTAAAAATAACACTAGTCTTATCAAAAGTAACGAAACTACTATTTACTTTTTTTATCATTGTACACGGCATAATTAGTACAAATATAGCCCGAAATGGATGATGTCATTTATCGATTAACCAATTTTCAATTACGTACATTAAATATCCATTTTTCTCGGAAGGCTTCATTATCGAGTCAAAGAGCTAGTATGTTCTTAACCAAGAATCGAACTAGGTACGTCTAAATCTACGGTCTTAATTGTTATCCCACGGAGGCAGTAGAATGGCCAATATTACTTTTAATTGCCCTCTCTTCAAACAGGATTCTATCTGCAAAACAACAATACTTTTCGTATCAGCGAAGATAAGTGGTGGATTCGAAAACAGAAAAATAAAATCGCTCTCGATACCGAGTCGAGGGCGGGGAAAGGTATAGAATGAAGATTGTCGATACTTTACTCATAAGTAGATCGAATAAAGTGTCGAACTTTTTTGTCTTTTACAGGCCCTAAAACACAACGCCCTAGACCTCCACTGTCGGAGTGGGCCTTCCAGAACATATATCTGGAGAATTCGGCCTATACCCGCCAAGCTGGCTAGACGGGTTGCCGTGGATCTAATTTATATTTAATTTAATTTAGGAATTATGAACTAATTATTTTTTTCTAAAATTAACTGCACAGTAATTATACTGCATGGAATTTGTTGAAGAGCAAATATTTTTATATTATAATCTAGAGTAAAAATAAAGAACTATGTATTATTTATTTCAATTATTCAGTAATAAAATCTTAAGTTACGGTGCAGAGAAGTTATCCTAAAAATATCATCACTCATACTGAGCCTAATCAAATAGGTAACGAGAGATCGACGATCGCGCGAACGTTGACTCATGTAATTCTTTCTCTCTCTATTTCGTCTCTCGGCTGTGGGCGAGATCATAATAATAACACTCATCAGTCTTTAGGTATTTATCACGAGAGATATCGCGATGTTCAGACGTGGCCTTAGTCACCATACAGTAGTGTTTTGTTTTTCGGATAATGATTTTTATCTTAAAAAAAGTGACCTTTATTTCTACTAAATAAAGAAGCCAAAAAAAAATATTGCTCTATTGACAATTACACATATTGGGTAGTATATTTTCGCCTGTGCGTGTGGTTGTACCCGTAAGATAGTGTCTGGCAATTTAGGTATCGGTATTAGAAGAAAAAGTGCTCGATAGCCAAAAGTATCGATACTTTTTCCGTTTCCCAAGTCGGGGGTGGTTGGGAAGGGCGAGTAGAGGATCCTGCCCGCCTGCGCGGCGCCGCGGTTCCCCTTTACCGCACCCTGCTTCAGTCTGCCGCCCTCGCCGACCGACGCGAGCCGACCCCAACAGATCCATGTGCTCTTTTTGCACGAACAAATCGTACACGCTAATTTTCTCGGTTACTCAAAAGAAAAACTAATGGTTCAGTGCACTCAGAATACTGGATAAAGTGACGAATGGTGATAGTGGAATTCGTGTGAAAAGTTCTTCTGTGTTTGTTGAATTTTGATTGGACTGGATCACTGATATTTAATGTAAGTTAAATTTAAATATGTTTATTAGTAAAGTATCATCACGTACAGTCGTGGTGGTCAGAAACCACGCTTTTAAAGAATTGGGTTCGCATTTAGCCAACATTACTATAAGCCCATCATGACAAGTGCAAATTCGTCGATGTCTCATCCGTACATATCACATAAATTAAACAAATTATTGTGTTCCGATCGGGAATCGAACCCGGTACCTCCACGTTTTAATCCACGGACTTAACTGCTAGACCACGGAGGCAGTTCAGTGTCAAAAAAAAATGTTTATAAGTACATAATTTAATGTTTTATCCTAGTTATACTTAGGTTATGTGAAAAGTCACACAGCAAAGTGAAGCCTGTAATAATTAACGTAGATTAAATCGCTATTTTTTTTTTTAAATACATATTTATGTATTCGAAGTAAAAAATAACATGCATTTCATGGCGCTCTGAATCCCGAGTTCTCAAGATGCTTTAGAAAAAGCACAAGCATTACGGGATTCACTCTTCCAGAGAGAAAAGTATAGTAAAGTATCATTACCACCGTATCCCTTTCGGGGTGGTCAGAAACCACGCGTTTTAGAGAAGCGGATTCACATTTAGCCACTTTTATATTCTTTTAGCTACAACGTTGTAATGACAAGTGGCAAGCTCGTCGATGTCTCTAGCGTACCAACATGGAGAAATATCACAAAAAAATATTGTGTCCCGATTAGTAATCGAACCCGGTACCAAAGTCTAACCAAAGTTTCCAGGGACAATTTACATTTTAAAGCAAGTTATTGTTCCCGTACTGTATTCTACTTAAAGTCGTAAAAGAATTACAATATAAAAGCTACCTAAATAATAAAATTAAAAATAAACTAAACTATAATAAAATAAAGCAAGTAGAAAAAATTTCCAAAGAAGTACATTATTTTAGCATTATTAACACTCATTCAATTATTCACACTTACAATTTACACCTTCACACACCTACACTGTCAATACACATTTACATATACATACACTTACATAATGATAGATAGATATAGATGATTTTTTTAAATATTATCTCTTTATTTTTATTCTTATGTTTATTTTTTAGTTTAAATTGTTAATAATCCGTTCATGCTATATGTTTAGTGAAAATAATGTTATTAAGTAAAATATTGGCTAGGTTCGGTAATCATTTGAATGTAAATATTTATCTGTAAAAGACAGCTGTGGAATAAGTAAATTAATAAATAAATAAATTTATTAATTATTAGTGCAATAAAAATAAAAAAAAATAAAAAAAAATAAGACTGTTACATTCAGTTTCCAATATTTACGTGATTAGCTAAAATTATAATAGGACCAAGCCTCCAAGCCAAGCCAAGCCGTCTGGCCAGCGTGGCGAGTGTAGGTCAAATTCTCCAGTTCTGGAAGGCCCATCTCCAGCAGTGGAGGTCTAGGACGCTGTGTTTTAGGGGCTGTAATGAAAAAAAAAATAGGACAAGCTGTTAAACTTGGATTATTTTAATAAACCATTCGAAATAGTTATTTCATTTGTGTATTTTTTTCTAGTCTGGTACGCTAGAGCATCGATAAGCTTAAAACCTTGTCATGATGGGCCTATATTAAAGTTGGCTGAATAAACTCGCTTTTTTAAAAAGCATAGTTTTTGACCACATTGCAAGAGATTATGGTTGTGATGATTAATTATTTGTCATTGATAGTACGATTGAACGTCAAGATTATTTGCGTTTATTTTGATTTAAATTAGGGTTCGATTTATGATTTATTTGTTGAATAATATTTCTCGAATTACCCCAGAGACATCGACGAGCTTGCCACTTATCATGGGGCTATAGTAAAGTTCTAAAACTGTGCTTCTTTAAAGGCGTGGTTTCTGACCACCTTAGTGTTATTGTTATATAAATATCAGCATAGCAAGCTTACAATATTAGTTCTCCTTGAAAGTAAAACTTGGCATTTGACTGGCACTGATGGTGGTAATTTTCCCAGTCTGCTGAGGCGGGGAAGTATCCACCCGTTCGTGTCGATAAACCCAATAAAGTGTATCCACACGTTTCGGGATCACACTCGAATTGCCGTCATGCCCAGTCAAACCGTCATAGTGTTAGGGACTGATGTCAGTCATGAGTGTCTGATTCCAGTTGTTAATATTCATGGACCTCTCACACCACTTACCAAAAACCCCTTCTGGAGTTACGGTCGTGATGATACTTTTGTAAAAGCTTTATTATAAATAAAGAAAAATGTAGGCTCTGAAAATCAGCAAATTCACTCGGTTAAGATAAAAACGAAGAAAGCAAACGTCAAGCGTAGACAAATACTGGAGGGGTGGAATGAGGGGCGGAATGCGGCGTGGACAAAAACTACCTCAAATAGAGACCTCGTGTAAGGGAAAATGCTAACAAAATTATTTTATCGCTGCAGCTTCCACAATGCCTTTGTCACGGCTATCGTAAAAACTATATCAATATTATCACCTTTTTTTTGGGACCAACATAAATAGTTGTCCAGTTACACAACACTAACATGCAAGGTCCTAACTGACTTAAATTGCACAGAGTTTGTAAATTTAACATCTAGGTTCCTTTTAAACCAAAACCTTACCATTCTAACTTCCTAGTCTAACCGTTATTGTTTTTTTTCTTGGAATTTGGACATCATGTATCATCATATCAATACCATCAAACAATATCTTTCGAACTCCACTTTTATTAGTTTTATTCATATTTTACAAAACAAATGAGGAATTAACAAAAAATCAATTTAAAGCAAATGTTTGATAACAGCCATATTGAAAAATTTGCACTGTCAAATGGTGTTGCCATTTGAACATTTCCAAATAATTCGATTATCTACTTTCATTAGCCAGACTATTAATATATTGGATAATATGTAAATGCCATCTGATACATTCATGTTGCTTCCAATATATGCCTCCGTGGTCTAGCGGTTAAGTCCGTGGATTAAGATTCGGAGGTACCGGGTTCGATTCCTGGTCGGGACACATTTTTTTTTATTAATGTAAATAAATACATTTAATTAATATTTAATTTATTTGTGATATTTCTCGAGTTTGGTACGCTGGAGACATCGACGAGCTTACCACTTGTCATGATTGGTTAGTTATAGTAAAGTTGGCTAAATGTGAATCCGCTTATTTATAAGCGTGGTTTCTGACCACCTCGAAAGGTGGGAACCGAACCCACGACCTCCCGAGTTCACGGCAACGTTTGTTACCACTAGACCACGGAGGCGGTCAAAGCATTTAATGTGAATGGTAGGTGCAAGTAATAATTAAATATATTATAACTAAACGATCACATTGTAAGCAATAAACAATATGTAAATTATATACACACATAAGCACACACATACATTCACATAATAATACATACAATACAATATATATATATATTTTAATAGTGTATGTCTAGCGGCATTAACCCCGCCCCTTGTACACTGTGCAGTAAAGTGTTAAATAAATAATAAATAATTTTAAATATCTATTTTCTTAGTAAACTTCTGCACCCCCTTATTACAGATCTCAGTCACAAAGGTTAGTGTTGGTAGAAAATGCATTTACGGCATTAAGTTCGCCTATGTACCTGCACTTGTATTGGTTTTGTTTAATAAATAATTTATTATTATTATTATATTACTGTAAAATAAAACTTTCATATCAATATTTACAAATTAAACCAAAAAATTTACGTAAATAATTGAATTGTTTATTAATAGACTCGTAATTATTTTTCAGAAAATGAGGGTAGTCTAATTACAAAATAAACAATTTGAATTTCAATTTGACCTGTGTGTGGTTCGGTAGCGAAATTGTGATTGAAAATTACCATCAGCGCGGGTTCAGTAACTTTCAGCAGATTGGGGGTAGGATGAAATGCTAATGAAATCAGGCGTCAAGCGAGTCGAGTGAATTGTAGGGGGATGTGTCGGAATGGAAAGGCTCCTTGTTAAGGTGGATGACATGTAGCTATGTCATTCCATTTCTTATTCACACAAAATGTTACTACAATGATATACTCGTATTAAACCTTCGTCGTCTAGCGGTTAAGTCCGTGGATTTAGACTCGGAAGTAAGGGGTTCGATTCCTGGTCGAAACACAATAATTTATTTAATTGAATTGTGATATCCGAATACTCCGAATCACCTCAAGGATAAATTTACCTACCTCTCTTCTCTTCATGATCGGTCTCTCGTTCGTCTCTGTACTCTCCATTCCTTCACATCATTCTGGTTTCATGTCTGACTCTTCCGCAGTGGTTGCAGTAAATCTTTGAAACAATTTGCCAGTCAATAATCGGCAAGTATCCAACAGAATAATATTCAAAAGATTGGTATACTCACATTACTTGAACAGCACCCAATGGCGCGTATAAGTGGACAGTGTATGTAGTATAGATGTGTATATATGTATGTATGTAAGTACTATTGGTATGTAGTATATATATTATTGATAAATATAGTTATTATTTAATAATGATCAGTCTTAAATTCGTATTCGCACCTACTCCTCTATCTAAATTATACTATTTATTGTCCCAAACGTTGGCTGTCAAAGAATGTCTAGCGGCATTAAGCCCGCCCCTTGTACATAGTGCAAAAAAGTTTTAAATTAATAAATATTTCTCTAGTTTGGTACGCTAGATACATCGACAAGCTTGTCATTTGTCATGATGGGCCTATAGTAAAGTTCGCTAAATGTGAATACGCTACATTCACTCCAGATCCATTGACCGCCTCCGTGGTCTAGTGGTAACAAACGTTGCCGTGAACTCGGGAGGTCGTGGATTCGATTCCCACCGGGGGCAAGTTGTACATTGTATAATTTGTCTCGGTCTGGGTGTTTATATGTATAATATGTATATATTTACAAAAAAAAGTATAATATGTAGTTTATCAACCAATCTAGTTTCCGTAATACAAGCCTCGTAGCTTACCACGGAAACTAGATGGCGCTGTGTGACCTGTCTGGAAATATTTATTTATTGATTGATTATTTGATTTGTGTAGGCGTAACAAACAAATATTTTATGACAGCTCGATACTCGATTTTTTCCATTTTCACAAAAATACTCAAATGACTGTCAAATAACAACTGCGCGTCCAAAATGACTGAAACTTTGGTGAGTACCTGTCAGAAGATGCACAACTACATTCCCTGACTTTTATTGACGAGTGCTGCCATCTTCACGTTGAGGTCGGAAACTTTTCAGACCACCCTCGTACGTCTAGTCAGGCCGACGACAAATTTCTCACTCTGAGCGATATCTTCTGCTGGCTTTGGATTTTTGGCCGTAGATTTTGTTTTAATCCACGCCATTATGTAGGTTTAAGTGCGGGATTTATGAAGTAACAGCTAACCATTAAGATTATGAAAGCAAGTTGTGAACTTTATTGCCTGTTTACTGGTATATAAACATACAAAAATAACAAATTTCATGATAATGTATATGTTCTTTAACAAACATGGCTCGACTTTAATAAAAAAACGTATTAACTTTTTTTGGCTTCCAATAAAACATAAGCCAATATAATTTCTTTTGAAATTGTAGCCCGATTAGCATGGTTAAATTTTGTTTTGAACGGCTCCCAAAATACATCGTTCATATTGACCGCCTCCGTGGTCTAGTGGTAACAAACGTTGCCGTGGGTTCTCTTCCCACCGGGGGCAAGTTGTACATTGTATAATTTGTCTCGGTCTGGGTGTTTATATGTATAATATATATTTACAAAAAAAAATTTAAAATTTATGTCAGAATACGCATGAGAGTAGGGTTAATGCAGTAGAAATGCGGTCGTTGCGGCGGATATGTGGCGTCACTTTGGCGGACCGCATACGTAACGTCGAAATACGGAAAAGGGTTGGTATGAAGGAAAGCATAGGGACAAAAATAAGGAAAAGCATGCTACGATGGTTCGGGCATGTTGAAAGGATGAGCGATGAAAGATTGACGAACCAGATATATAATGCGAAAGTTGTGGGTAAAAGAGGCCCTGGCAGACCGAGACTCACATATCACGATCAAATAAATAAAACACTGACTGAAGGTGCATTAAAAAGTCTTCGTAACCAAAGGGCATGTATGAAGAGGTTAATGAATGTCGACGAAGCGAAAGAGGTATGTCGTGATCGTGTCAAATGGCGCTCAATTGTCTCTGCCTACCCCGCAAGGGATCTGGCGTGAAGATATGTATGTATGTATGTATGTACAAAAAAAAAAAGTATAATATGTAGTTTATCAACCATCTAGTTTCCGTAACACAAGCCTCGTAGCTTACCACGGAAACTAGATGGCGCTGTGTGACCTGTCTGGAAATATTTATATTTATTTATTGTATGGGGATTTGGGTCAAATTGTATTCACAGTTATACTACGTGGAATTTATTAAATAGCAAATATTATTAAATTATGATCTAGAATAGAAATAAATAACTACGTTTTTTTTTTATTTAATTATTCAGTAATAAAATCTTAAGTTACAGTGCAGAGAAGTTTTCCTAAAAATATCGCCATTCATACTAAGCATGTCGCTGTCGGGTCGCTGGAAACGATCCTTTAAGTAAGATCCTTTAAGTAAGTAAGTTGAGATTATATAGGATGCCGTAGAGGAATGAAGAAAGTGCACACTGAATAATTGTCACTGTAACTATTTTTTTTTTTAAATATATTTATCGCCATAGGATCCTATCGGAACACTCAGTAAAGGCAATTTTTCTAAATAACAATGCTAAACAAAATACCTGGCCAGATATGGTGCTACAGTATGGCAAGGAACAGCCCCAATTTCCATGATTATTATTTATATATAACACTTCATCTAATAATAATAATAAAATTCTTTATTGCACACTAAATATAAAATATAAAAAATGTACAGAGGCGATCATAATACCATAAAGGTATTCTCTACCAGCTAACCTTTAGGAGAGTGAGAGAAGAATATTTTGGGTGCACAGTAAAAAAAAAATAACACAAAAGATGAAAATATTATAATAAGTAAAATCAATAAATATATATATGGGTACGTAGGTAAGTATATAGTTTTAACATCTAAGATGATAATAAATATATACCGTGTATAAATAATAAATATGCATATTTAAAATAAAAAAATAAATATCAATACGTATATGTCAAAGAAATGAGATTAAGATGCATTTTGTTTTTTAAGACGGTGAGAAATTAAGAGTATTTTTTTAAATATATTTAGAGACAGTGCCTGTCGGATAAATAAAGGCAGCCTATACCATTGACGGGCTGCAGAAACAGTTAGTGAATCTGAATATCTGCTGGAGGAGTGAAGAGAAATTGAGAGTTGGTTGTTGTGCGAAGAACGAAGAGAACGAGAGTGAGAGTCGCACAGATATTCGAAACGATCGCTCAAGTAGGAAGGTGTATTAGGATTATTCAGAATGCCGAACAAGAAGGAAAGAATTTGTAAAAATCTGCGAAAACGGATATTAAGCCACTTTAATTGAATACGAAATTGGGAAACGTGATCAAACTTACGCAAGCCAAATACATAGCGTATGCATAAGTTGAGAGCTAACTAACTCTAACAATTCTTATAAAGATTTTATCAGGTTAATGTTAAATTTTTTTTATTTTTTTATTTAAGGACATGGTACAGAATACATAAGTCCTAAACAATGGTTAATGTTAATCTAAAAAGATTAATTTTAACTAGCTAATTACATTGGTTCTTATTAAAACATATTTTGGAGCCAACCGTTTTCAAGTCGTTCCCTCTTGAACAGAGTACCAATCAATCACAAGGTAGATTAGGACATCTCTTGGTCCGGTCATCACTTACAATAATACTCCGGCCTTATGGCGTGAAACGGGTTGTTAACGCTAAGTCTGGGGCTTAATTGTACTTAAACAATATTATGAGCTTTAAATTGACACCACGCTACTGAGTTCTATCAGGATTTTTACAAAAACAGCACATTAAATACTACAGTCGTAATCATGGCAAGCTTGCTCAAGGATCTTAGCAGAATATTGAACATCTTAAACGTGGCTTCCCAGCAGGTTAGTATTGGAATGAACAAGACGAAAGTCACGTTCTTTGACCAATCTGCATAGGAAATGCCACTGAATCCGGCTGGTTAGAGCTCTTGTGTTGCCTATTTTTCTGTATGCTGCGGAGACGTGGACCCTACGCGAAACAGAAAAAAAACTAATTAATGCTCTAGAGATGTGGTGTTGGTGGAGAATGCTGGGCATATCATGGACGGAGTTCCGAACAAACAAATCCATACTGGAGGAACTGGGGATCAGACAGCGCCTTTCCTCGACTGTACAATTACGCATTCTCACTTTCTTCGGACACGTGTCACGGCGTGGAGAAACATCCATCGAGCGCTTGGTAGTCCAGGGAAAAGTCGATGGCAAGAGGATGCGTGGTAGGTCTCCGATGAGATGGACCGATCAGGTGAAGGTTGCAATAGATCATCCCCTACATGAGTGCACTAGGAAAGCCGGGGTCCGAGAGGAGTGGCGACGGCTTGTTAAGCGTGCCCCTAGCACTCCAATGGCGACCACGACCAAGAGATTATATTTATTTAATACACTTAGAATATGTCAAAAACGGTATTTTTATCTGGATCGTTTTTAATATTAAACGTATTCTCCGAAGAACCTAATTGTCATTCATAATCAAATTTTTGAAAAAAATATCGCGTTGTTTAAATTCGTTTAAAATATCCTCGTATAATCCATCTGCGGCCTTTTGGCCTGATTATCCACGCGTAAATCTTACAAAAGGGCTATCTTTGCTCACAACTAACTGAATTGCGAAAATAGTTGGACCGTAAGCATTTAGATTTTAGATACTCGGTCTGGGAGAGGTACTTGCGACGTAAGCCTTAGACTAATTACATTAACCAGTAACTCGTTGAATAACATGTAATGACCAGTCATACAATAGGTTTATAACAACTACACTCCCTCTTCCTGATCCACCCTTCCCCATTCCCCTTACCTTTATCTACACACACATACACACACACACATTACTTGCTATTTGTGTAACCTCTTTTTCGTTTTTTTTTCGTATGATCATTATTGGAAGAAGTTGTCTCCTGTTATACAGTACAGCTCATGCAGGAGACAAGGTTCACCATAACGAACGCAACATAAACGATTTGTATATTTATATTTGTATAAACAATATTGGTTGCACATACTTATATATATTTTTATTTATTTTATTAAAAACTTATTGCACGCAAATATACAAGGGCGTAACATAATGTCGCTTAACATTGTCTGCCTATCAGACCTTCGAGACAACGAGAATTGTATCAGGTACCTACTAATAAATAAAACAGGTTTATGAATATAATAAGTAGATATATTTAACAAAATACTTTACAACTTAAATCAAAGCGCAAAACGGGCAAAGTGACAGCCGTCGTAGTGACGTTCCCAAACCTCAACGAGTAGCGTTGTAGTCTCAAATCAATTGAATGACCATTATCGATGATTTCGCAAATAATATTCTAACACTACCTAGGTGCAATATATCAATTAAAATTATATATTATGGTGTGGTGACAGTGGATAGCACAAGTAGTATTGAACAAAGTTAAAATGACTACCTATTTGCTGTCGCAGGAATCTTTAAATTCTATTCGTTTACTATTTTCTATACTCAACACCGTGACACCGAAATACCTCAAGAGTAAATTTGCCTCTCTTCATTCCATGATAAGTTTCTTCGCTCTTCTCACAACTCTGTCCTCTCCGTTTCCTCTCACCATACTGGATTTATGTCCAACTCATTTGCTAATTTGATACAACATTTCTCAGAATTGCATTTTGATATAAAAAATATTGTATTGTGCGAGCGTAAGGGGTGCCACAGCTTTAAACCCTTTCAAGCAACAGAATAGGACTACTGGTCCTTATGTATAAGGCAATCCTCGTAGGTCATTGGTTTGAGAGGCCGACCGTGGATCCATTGAAGCTGCCCCAAGAGCGAAAACACATGAGCTACTGTTCCTTCATGTCTGTCTTTTCAAAGTTTCGACTTTCAAGCGAAACTTTCTAACAACAATACCTAATATAAACTAATGAAGAAAAATAAGAAAGTATCAGGTGTAAATAGTAATTTTATTTAATCTGTTCTTTTTTGGAGTCGGTGCCAGCCTTGAAAAATAACCTTAATAGATACCTACTCAATTAATATATGAATGCGAAATCGAAAGAAAGCTGATAATTAAAGAAGCAAATCATTTTTGGATAATGCCTCACGGCATAAAGCTCGCCTGTGCACATTAATTTTAAGTTATTTTAGTTTTTATGCAATAAAGCATTTTTATTATTATTTATTATTATTATTTTATTTTAATTTAGACACAACCATCAAAGGCTTTAGACCTGGAAGAGGATGCATTGACCAAGTCTTCTCGCTCCGCAATATCACAGAGAAGTTTTTGGCCTTAAACCAGAAGGTTTTCTGTGCTTTTGTGGATTTGGAGAAGGCTTTTGATAGAGTTGTAAGAAAGAAGCTTTGGGACATATTGCCGGAGTATGGAGTGAATGACAAACTGCTACAGGCTATACAGTCCCTGTACAAGGGCTGTAAAGCTTGTGTGCGGGTGGAGGGAGGTATGTCGCCTTGCTTTGAATCCCAAATGGGTGTCAAACAGGGCTGTGTGCTTTCCGCCAGATTATTCACTCTATATCTCGACAAATGCCTAAAAAGTGTGAGAGAGAGTAACTGTGGGATAAAGATGAGTGATCTAGTGGTGAACTGCCTGCTTTATGCAGATGATGCTGTTCTTATGGCATCGTCCGAACAACAACTGCAATCACTAGTCACAAGAATGAAGGAGGGATGTGCAGAAAAAGGACTCCGTTTGAATGCGAGAAAAACCAAGGTACTAGTGTTTGAAAGAAGAAGGATGACAACCGTGACGATAAAGATTGATGATGAAACTCTAGAACAAGTAAATGAAATTATATATCTGGGCAGTGTTTTCACTGCGGATGGGAAGTACGATAGGGACGTTGAAAGAAGAGTGAACGCGGGAAATAGTGTTAACGGTGCCCTGGGGTCACTGATCGGCAGTCGAAATGTCAGTGACAAAGCTCGGCTCGCCATACACAATGCCATGTTGGTACCAACACTGATGTATGGAAGCGAAACGTGGATATGTCAGAATACGCATGAGAGTAGGGTTAATGCAGTAGAAATGCGGTCGTTGCGGCGGATATGTGGCGTCACTTTGGCGGACCGCATACGTAACGTCGAAATACGGAAAAGGGTTGGTATGAAGGAAAGCATAGGGACAAAAATAAGGAAAAGCATGCTACGATGGTTCGGGCATGTTGAAAGGATGAGCGAAGAAAGATTGACGAACCAGGTATATAATGCGAAAGTTGTGGGTAAAAGAGGCCCTGGCAGACCAAGACACACGTATCACGATCAAATAAATAAAACACTAGCTGAAGGAGAATTAAAAAGCCTTCGTAACAAAAGGGCATGTATGAAGAGGTTGATGAATGTCGATGAAGCGAAAGAGGTATGTCGTGATCGTGTCAAGTGGCGCTCAATTGTCTCTGCCTACCCCGTAAGGGATCTGGCGTGAAGATATGTATGTATGTATGTACAACCATCAACTACAACTACCTTCACGCGTCTGCCCGCGTTCGGGTAGTTCACTCAGGCACATCACCCCGCTATATATAGATAGATAGTAGATATACGGCCACTTTTTAAAATATTAATTAAATTTTTACAAGCCTCGTAAGCATATATTGTATGCCTAATGTTGCAATTGTAATTTGTAATGATTGTTTCAACAATGTTGTATATAAAAATAAAGCTCTAAAATTTTATAAGTAAACAGTGACCATGGTCGTCTCGGAGCCCGGACTGTCCACCCACTCAAATGTCGGTGTAAGGAACCAGTGGAACATCTCGAACACCACGGGCTTTTTTGTGCTAGAAGTGCCGGCCGCATTTCTCGTCACGGCTCTTGTCGCCGCTGGAGTACCTGCTATCCAAGAACCCTCTGAGATTGCGCGGAGCCCAGACCCAACGGCATGACAGCTGGACCGTGGAATTTTAGGCGGTGGGATGCGACATGTGTAGAAACATTAGTTCCATCTCACATCCAGGCAACCTGCCCGGGGAGTGTAGCAGTTTCTGTTAAGAAGCTCAAGCTGCGCAAATGCGCCAACCTCGGTACGGGTTACGTATCTGGCGAAAGAGTTGTCCAAGCGGCTGACGGAAATCTGGAGACAGGAAGGCTGGCAATTATTTCTGCCAACGTATTAGCCTCGCTATATAGAGGGGAAATGTTCTTGGGACATTTTTATTTATAGTGTTTTAGTTTATTAGTATTAGTTTATAGTAATTTAATTTAATTATTTTTATTTAAGTAGTTTGTAATTATTATTTTATATTAAGTTAACATTTAATTTTAATTTTATTCATATAGTAATTTTTTCATCATATTTTAGGAAATTGCCTTCTCTCGAAATTAAATCCGTTTTATCAGCGCGAAAGAGGAAAATCTAATAACGTAAAAACACTTTTCAATACACGTGTAAAAATCTCTCTCCAAAATCACAAGCCAGGTCTATTTTTTCATACAATCCAAGTATTTATTTATAGATGTAGTCAGTAGAAAGTAAACATTATTACGGCTACATTTTCAGGCCGTATTCTTTATAATTCTGAACTAAAATAGTTCGACCAAACATACCTTAATATAGTCGAACTACTATATACATATACATAGGCGCTACACTCTTGGCAGAGTGGTCGTGGTCGCCATTTGAGTGCTAGTGGCACGCTTAACAAGCCGTCGCCACTCTTCTCGGACTGCAGCTTTATTATTATTATTATTAAATTCTTTATTGCACAAAATAAGTGTACAAAGGCGAAGATTAATGCCTACAAGGCATTTTCTAACATCTAACCTTTGGGAGAGTGTGAGATTAAGGGTAGTGCCGATATCAAGTTTAACAATATAGAATATACTACACACACTACATACTAATAGATACTTACACTGTTACATAAATTACACATATACCTATAAATAAACGTGTATACACATATATATTATGCCAAATATATATTTTTAGCCTGATGACGACTCCTGTTTGTCTATAAATAAAGCAGTGACCAAGCGCTTAAAAACGTGGACAGACGGCGCGTGTCTAATAGCGAGTGGTAGCTTGTTCCACTGGCGGGCTGCAGACACAGTATACGAATCTGAATATCTGCTAGAGGAGTGGGATGGCTTTCCTGGTGCACTCATGTAGAGAATGATCCATTGCAGCCTTCACATCTCATCGGAGACCTACCACGCGTCCTCTTGCCATCGACTTTCCCCTGGACTACCAGGCGCTCGATGGATGTTTCTCCGTGATACTTGTCCGAAAAAAGTGAGTATGCGTAATTGTACAATCGAGGAAAGGCGTTTTTTTTTTATACTAGCACGACATGTGACCTTGGGCCCACCTGATGGTAAGTGGCGCGCAAGGTCCATGAATGTGTAGTGGACACATCATTGCATATAAAAATATAAAATTCAATAAAACTCTTGACATGAAATGCCAAAACACATCTTGTCAGATTTCACATAGCTTTTGGACTTGGAAATGTATTATTTTACAAAAATATAATTTAATACGCCTAAACTAGTGTTTCAGTTATTTCCAAGGATTTAGCCCCGATAAATGTTAGCAACTGAAGTCAGACACTTATAACTGCCAACAGTCCCTAACACTATGCCGGCTTGACTAGGTGCTTTTTCACACTTCGCTTAAATGACTCCAAGTTATAGGAAAGTGGAAACACAGAGGCTGGAAGAGCATTCCACATCTTTATCGTACGACAGATGTATGAGTCCCCAAATTGATACGTACGCGAAGGGATGGTGACTACGGTATGTGGGTGCGTGTTCTGACCTGTGCGTGTGGTTCGGTTGCGGAATGGAGAGGAAGGGATTAGGTTATAGAGCTCTTCGGAGCACTCACCATAGTATAGCCGGTAGAAAACGCTTAGAGAAGCCACATCTTTTCACAGCGTTGTCTTATCCCCAGTTCCTCCAGATATGGATTTGTTTGTTCAGGATTCCGTCCATGATATGCCCAACACCCCATCTCTAGTGCCCTAATTCGTTTCCTTTCAGTTTCACGTATTAGGGTCCACGTTGCCGCAGCATACAGAAAAATAGGGAACACAAGAGCTCAAACCAGCCGGATTTTAGTGGCTTTCGTAACGTTTCGGTTATTATTATTATTATAGATGTCAATTTATTAAAATTCCACTAGTTTGTATTAGTGAAACCGGGACCAACATAAAGTGCGAAAACACCATTATTTTTATCAATCAAAATCAAAATAATTTATTTCCATTGGTTTTCTCAAAACAACTTGGATACAGTCAGAACTAATTAAATCAATAAAATTTTCAAAACATATGTACTAATCAAAGTGGTAATAATGGTTGGACCGTAAACAGGCAATAATCCATATTTATGTATGCTATGCACAACATTATTGCTACAAGCAAGTAAAACTAACTAACTTAGAAACTACTTAAATAAGATCGTGGCTGTAAAGAGGCCGTGTCAGATTACATTCTAAATACTTAATAATTATGATGTATAGAAATTATATACATATGTCAGATAATTTATAAATGTATAAAACAAAAAATCATTTTAATTAAATATTAAACAAGCAGTACGTATAGATAACATTCCCAAATGTTTACAATTTAAAACAAATTCCTTGCAAACGAAATGTTTTGTGAAAATTCATTTCTAAGAATATTATTTGTTCTGAAAATAACAATTCCATTTCACAACGCTCCGGAGCACTCTGCTTTTTGTTGGCAGTCAAGAATAACCGCATGAAGAAAACATTTTCTCAGGTAAAACCATAGACGTAATTTATATGAACCGTCCCAATAATAATAATACTTACGACAGTGGTCCCCAAAGGCCTGGCAAGACTACTGACCTAGTTTGGGTACCGCAGTCTATGTTTCTTATAATGTATTATAAATATCTTTGATTTTTTATTATTATTAAATAACATAAATTTCTATTAATATAAACTACTTAATAATAATAAAAAATATAAAAAATACCTAGTTTTAAGGAACCTAATTTGTAAAATTACTTATTGTAAAAACTGCAGGACGCTGTTTTTTGTCCAGTTGCTGTTCTCACGTAGTAATAATGATTCTTTATTTTATGTTTGTTTTATAAACCTACTATAATTGATACAATGTCCCGAAGGTTGATGGTAAGAGAATGCCAATCGGCATTACATACGCCCTTTGTTATCAAAACAATAGTTTATAAATAAAAAATAAAATTTTAAAATTTTAGGTACTTATATATAAAAAGATAAACAAAATTATACTAGCTAGGTAAACCTGGCAAACTCGCTTCGATAAAAATATCAAAATTGTAGCACGACCTTTAATTATATATATTTTTTTTATTAATTTAAACTAAATAAAATATATGCTAAAAAATAATAAATGTATCAAAATTACATATAAATATAACTTAACAAATACAATAAACACGTGTATCTTTTTAATATTTTGATAAACTAGACTGTATTAATAATAATAATGATCATTTATTTTCAAGTAATTTTACAAATTAGGTTCCTTAAAACTAGGTATTTTTTATATTTTTTATTATTATTAAGTAGTTTATATTAGGTACTTGTACTGCTACACGAAAACAGCTGACTATGTGATAATAAATGTTTTTTTTACTAATTCATTTTTTTTTAAATCACGTTGTCAGCGGTTGCAACTGTATTTAACCCTTTGCAACTGACGTGAACGAAGGTTAACATTTAACTGACATGTAGACTGGTGGACCTTTATAAGATGGTTAATGATTATACATAGAAATCGTTAACTAACATGCATTATATTTAATTATTATACAAAAATAAACATCGTACAACGTAATTCTAATTATAATCTTTTTAGATTTTATGAATTTAAAAATTAAAAAAACATTTATTCGAAAAAAATATTTACAACATTTATATAAAATAAAATTAATATTAATATTAAGGATAGGGATATAAGTCCCATCCGCGAGGAATGGTGGCAAGAACGCTGGCTGCATTTCCCCGCTGAATTGCAATACTGATTCTCTGGGTGAAGAAAGAGCCAGCCCTCTTGTCACCGGAGGAGACGACAAGACGCGGTGTTATGTCTTTTAAAAACTTTTTTGCGCTTGGACTCCATGGGCCCAGAGTTTCTACAGCAAACGGCACAAATATGTAATCTTTTAATATACTTTTATACTTGCGCCACTTGCTGGACTCCGCATTTTTCGCCGCGGCTCCTGCTTTATGCGCTGTCCCCCTGAGATGCGACACAGCGACGCACATGGCGTCCCACACCAGAGCACGTCCCAGTTCCTAGGGGACCAACGTCATACCATCGGGTCTCTTGTAATTATACAAAATATTGCTATTTAGTCTTTTGTATAAGGAAAACGTAAATTTTAGTTCATTTTATAAAACTTTTTAAAGTAGGTGCCTACTGACATAACAAGTTGATGGAATGTTTTAATTTGACAAAAACATTAACTCAGGAAGTTAAAAACTGAAACACTGTGCCTAGGACAATACCACATCGGCTGCAGAGGATTAAACTGACCGTGCCGCCCCGAACGCGTGGGGCAAACCGACTAATTTAATTTCTCTTTGTACAGCCGTTGGCACAGGTGTCGAATTTAATTGTCTTGATAACAACTCTTTTTTAAATATTATTTTCTATTTATGAAACAAACAGACATACAGTAAATATTACTAATTAAGGTAAGGAACAGTATATCCATCCACATTATCCACATTTTTTATGCAATCAACATACGCGAAAACACAGAAATTAAGAATAAGTAAAGTAGAGTATCATCACGACTAGGAATCGAACCCGGCGGTACCTTCGAGTCTAAATCCACGGACTTAACCGCTAGACCATGGAGGCAGAATAATGATATCTTTTAGGATGCAATTTTAGTATATATAAATTTAAAAAATATATATTTTTTATTGGCTGGTCCTTATAATATATATGTATTTGGGTGAAAACAGTGAGTTCTACTGACTGTCTGAGCTGGATGTAATCCCAAGCAGACTTAAATCCGAAGTGTGGAGTTTATATTCGCATAGATAATCTTTATGTCTGTTCAACTAGCGGCTTGTGCTTAAATGAGTGCTTGTTTTTACTACATTCAGGCAAGTAAATCACATAATAATAAACCCACGCAGATACGGCAGCCGTTGTAATATAAACTCTTGTCAACAGGCATTAAACTCGCCTATGTCCTTAAAATAAGGACAGTTTTGTTTTTAAAACTAAATTATCTGTGTTATATTTGTGATGGTGGTTGGTAGGAACGCGTTCCTTAAAATCTAAAAAGGTCGCAGTTCGAACGCAGGAATTTAAAACACCACCATTTTTTAGACAGGCCCCGTCTTTAAATATATTCAAACATTTATTAATTACATATTTTCTCAAAAAACAAAATGACATCTAATTTCCACATCTTGACATAGATAATTATTATATTAGTATTTATTTAATTTAAGTATTTATTATATCGTATGACATATTTATATATTGGTATGTTATTCATACTTACTATGTTATTTTTATGATTGATTTTAACTATTATTATTATTCTTATTTCGTACTCTGCACCCATTATTATAATTTCTTACTCTCCCAAAGGTTAGCTGGTAGAGAATACCATACGGTATTATGCATACCATTATTTTATATGTTATATTTTGTGTGCAATAAAGAATTATATTATTATTATTATCGTTCCTGTGCCTTGTAGAGCACGTTAAGCCGTTGGTCCCAAGCCCATGACTTTCAAAATACATTAGACCCTCGCCAACATGTCTAGCCAGCGTGGTAATTTCTCCATAAATTCCTTCACTATATAAGCAGAAGGCCTTTATGCGATGTGTAAATACGTAAATGTTAATGGATAGATACCGGCCGTCAGCTGGTGTCAGTTGCTTCCACATTCTTGAGCCCACGCCAACGAGCACACCAATGTCCACGCGGCGAATGGCAATGTGCGGCGTGCGGGTATCTTTGAAAGAAAAATCTTCCACCACCTCCGGACAAGTGAAAAATCGACTTTTGTTTTGCTGATCACGTTGGGGTCACAAATTTGAAGATGCAGGAATCTGTGGAAATAAAACCAGCTACTCTTTCTGTTGTCCTAGCAACCACTAAACAATTTATTTATTTAACATATTTGTGCCGTTTGCTGTGGAAACCCTGAGCCCATGTAGTCCAAATGCAAATAAGTTTTTCAAAGACATAACAACAGTCTTGTAGTCTCCTCCGATGACAAGAGGGCTGGCTCTTTCTTCGCCCAAAGAATCAGTATTGCAATTCAGCGGGGAAATGCAGCCAGCGTTCTTGCCACTATTCCACGCGGACGGGACTTGTATCCCTATCCTTAGTAATAATATTTATTATATTTTGTAAATATTTTTTTCGAATAAATATTTTTTATTTTTTTAACTTATGCTAACGTTCTGTCGTGGTATCGAATTAAATTGCTTTCAGCCTATTAAATTATACATTCGACGCTACACCAACATCGGTCGTAATTAGTCATTCCTAGACCTTTACTGTTGAAGATAGGCCTTCCAGAACATATAACTGGAGAATTTTAGCCTACACTCGCCACGCTGGCTAGACGGGTTGGTAAATGTCTGATGTAAATTTTAATGACAATTTATTAACAATTCCACTCGTTGATAATAATGGAACGGGGCCGTCGGTTTAACCTGCTTTTTTCCTTACCTAATTTTATTTTAAATTAATTCTTTTGACTTTGTGGAATTGGCTCAGCCTTTGGGTTGTTTGTAATTAATAAAAACAAGATCGTCGGATCATCCAAAGCGAACATCAACAGCTCTTTTTAACTTTCCACAGGATTTCTTTAATATTTTAATCTGTGGCTTACTTTACTGCGAATTAATTAACAAAAAGTACTAACAACGACGGCCGGCAGTCTCGACAAATCGCTATCTTAGCAATTTCGGTCGGTAGGTCATAAAAAAATGTTGCCACTACAAATTAAAAAGCTGATTTTTGTCAATATCATTAGTTTTAATATGAGAACTTATATCAAATAAACTCAGGCAGCTCCATATTAACTCATTTTATGCTCTAATATGTGCAATGGACAATAATATTTATTCATTTGCAACACTAGAAGCAAATGCTAAAATGTCAGCTAGCTGCTGTCACACGGTAAAACTGTATCGATAATATTCGAAAGGTTTGCGAGCTGTCAAATTTTGTCGGTAAATAGATTGCGAAAATCGCTTATTTGACAGATAAATTCGATACGATTCTGACATTTTTATAATAAATAAAATACGTTCAATTATTTAGCGGACTGTTGATCGATTATCGCATTTAGAGTTCCATTTTGCGATGCAACTCAAAATAAACTGAATGAACGTAGATGTAATCCAAGGTTGTGACATTGTTTAAAAACAATACATAAATGTTTTCGATAATCGTGAACAAAATTTTTAAAGTTACCACGCGATTCTTTTGTTGGATAGCTCGTCAATGGCCACCTTAAATCGCGATCGTTATGAAATGTCGAGATTGATGCCCCCCACAGATTTAGGCTACGTCTCGAGTCACGGCACATCGCGCATGCGGATTGCGGAGCGTAGGAATAAGCAGACAGCTGTTCTTATTGCACTTTGGAGAGTGCGCCTGCGTTTGCAAGCATAATAGTTGTGCATATCATATTTATATTATTTTTCATCATTCATTCATTAGAGCCCCTAGAACAGCTGGCGAGGATATGATGTCATTTTTTTACGACAATTTATTAACAATTCCACAAGTTGTCATAAGTGGAACCGGGACCGACGGCTTAACGTGCTCTCCGAGGCACGGGAACGGTGGTGTTGTAAATCTACGACAAATGTACGTAAGAAAAGTGTATTTCTCATTGGTACATGCCGGGGGAGTTTGAACTGACCTTTGTAGGATTTAAGGTATGCGTTCTTACAACCGAGCCACCAACGCGCACCGCTCGTTAAGACGTTCAAATAAAACAGGTACATTAGACGCTATTTTTAACTTTAATCGTCACGATTACAGACAATTTTGGTGCAACTCAGGCTTAGACGCTCCGGGCTCTATTCCTGATCGGGACACAATAGTTAATTTTTGATATTTCTCTAATTTTGTACGCTAGAGACATCGACGAGCTTGCCACTTGTCATGATGGACCTATAGTAAAGTTGACTAAATGTGAATGGTTTCTTAAAATAAAAGCTTGGATTTTGACTACCCGCAAGGGATACGGTCGTGATGATACTTTACTTTTACACTGCGTTTTAAAACATACCATTGAAAGATACCAATGCATAGAAGTACTCGGCCAAATTTTATTAATTAATAATAATTCTTAATATTTAAATTTAAATTATTTAATTTAGGCCTCTTTACAGCCACGATCTTATTTAAGTAGTTTCTAAGTTAGTTAGTTTTACTTGCTTGCAGTAATAATGTTGTGCATAACATACATAAATATGAATTATTGGCTGTTTACGGTCCAACCATTATTACCACTTTCATTAGTACATTATGTTTTAATAATTGTATTGATTTTATTAGTTCTGAATGTATCCAAGAGAACCAATGGAAATAAACTATTTAAAAAAAAAAAAAAAACTATATCAGTGTCATCGCTCATTACTCGTGCTCAAATTAAAAGCAATTACAGTGAACACGGAAACGCGTTTAACGTAAACTCGGTTTCATACGCCGGCATTGATGAAACCTTTTTCTGCCAAATTGCAGAGTTGTTTCGTTTTGAGATATAATTAAAATGTGTACCTTGGCCGGCTCATCCAATCAGTCAGCTCGTGGGAAAAATTCTAACCAAAATGTCATCGACATAAAATTATACGAACAAGATGAAATTGAATTTTAAAAACCGTTGAAAGCTAATAATAATAATGTGTTTGTGATACCTACACGAGGTTGCCTTGTAGTGCGGGATATCGGTGCTCTTCCGTGTTATAATGTTACAACAATAAATGATGTATGTCCCCTCTATGTGTTCGTGATATATGTGTGAGAGGGTGTGTATGAGATTTATATATGTATAATAATAATCTACCTATTACCATAAGGCAGGCATCTACCAGATCATCATTTAAAAAGCTGGTCTACTCACATTTTCCAAATAGCTCCTAACAAAATATGTAAGTTTTATATGTATGTTTATTATTGTGTATATATTAGTATATTTATATTTATAAGTAGATTATATATAAGTAAGTTTATTATATAAGTATTTATATCTAATTGATGTGTCACTTATACTTTCCTTGCACCTACAGTTGTTCTAATTAGTCCCAAAGGTTTGGCTGTCAGAGAATGTCTACGGGCATTAAGTCCGCCTATTGTACTTTGTGCATTAAAGTTTTAAAATAAAAAATAAATAAAATAATAAAGCTAAAATAACTACAGCCCTGCTACTCCCGTTGCTTGACTATGATGACGTGCGTTGTGTGGAACTCATTGCGGAATTACTAAACAAAATACACAATGCATGCATCAGGTTTATCTTCGGTCTAAGAAAGTACGATTACATTTCGTCATTCCGTGACAAATTAAAGTGGTTGTCTATTCGCCCTCGCAGGAACCGTAGGAGTCTCTGCAAGTTGTACTCAGTATTAAATTCTCCTGATATATTTTCTGGAAGGCCCATCTCCATCAGTAGATATCTAGGACCAAAGAGTATAGTCACTAATTGGGAAAAGAGTGGAAACTTACGCAAAAAAACTCTCGTTGACCCGAACACTATCGTAGCCAAGTGGATATAGGATACTTAAATTATATCCCAATTCCTTTTATTGAGCCCGCAACAAAATAATGCGCGCGAAAATAAAAAAAAAATAATGTAGTTTGTTACTAGTTCTAAGGTTGTTCGCTATAGTTCGCTTGTTGTTTCGGCCGACATGTTGAATGAATTGAACGAACTGATTGAATTAATGATAAAATAAACATTAAATATAGTCTACTAGGCGGCGCCACTTTCTATGTGAACTGAAATTTGACAATTGCTTATTCGAATGGTTTTTATAATTTTAACGGGTCTTTACGCGATTTACCTTAATGATATATTTCTCCCAACGTTTCAGCCAAGTTGCATTGGCTGTGGTCACGGGTCGACTGGAGCTATAAGGTGTAGTCTCGTACCTACTGGGCCGTAGATGTCAACCCACTTATCAATTTTAAAAGTTTTTACAAATCACGACACACGACACTTACTTGGCGACACCGGGCGATTTTTCCTGGCGTCGAAACCTATTGATTACTGGATTCCACGATAAAGATAGCTTATAACCCCCCTCTCGATTGATTTTTTTGTGTATCTTTATTTCGATCGCTTTATGTACTATTCTAGGGTAATAGTGACGATCGGTGGAGAGTATCATTGGGTCATGCAGCTCAATCCAATGCTTTGTGCTAATATCCATTAGGTGTTCTGCTATTGCTGACTTGTTTATTTGGCAGTTTTTTACAGCTGCTGTTTATGTTCCTTAACTCTCTCGGCTATCGTGCGTTTGACCAATATATAAACTCCCACAGATGCAGTTCACTTTATGTATATGTCTAAGGTAAATCGAGTAAAGACCCGTTAAAATTATAAAAACTATTATGAATGAAGTTTGCATCTCTTGTCTATTTATTAATTTATTTATTTATCTAGAACTCCAACAGCATAACCGAAAATACAATATTATTAAATTTTACACAATACATAAGGCCATGAATGGGTTCACAAATTATACACAAAAATATAAATCCACTGTGAAGACAGATTAAGAAATCAATCAAAAAAAAAAAGAAAAAAAATTGCATAAAACTAAGAAAATTTACAAAAACAAGACAATAATTACAAAAACAATAACATACAATAAGACGAAAGAAAATGTGTATTTATTCCTACCCATCAGCCACAGATACCAAAGCTATCTATCGTAAAAAGTAAAGTAAAGTATCATCACGACCGTTTCCCTTTCGGGGTGGTCAGAAACCACGCTTATACATAAGCGGATTCACATTTAGCCAACTTTACTATGGGCCAATCATGACAAGTGGCAAGCTCGTCGATGTCTCCAGCGTACCAAAATCGAGCAATATCACAAATAAATTAAATATTCATTAAATGTCTTTATTTACATTAATAAATATTTTTGTGTCCCGACCAGGAATCGAACCCGGTACCTCCGAGTCTAGGTCCACGGACTTAACCGCTAGACCACGGAGGCAGTTATTATCGTAAACTGCATTAAAAACATAAATAATGATAATAAATTAAAAATACTAATAAGTAAATTGGTTGAAGGACTGTAAATTAAGTGTGCGTGAGTGTGTATGCGTGTTTGTGTGTGTATGCACGTGGGTGTGTGTACCAATGTGTGAGCGTATGGGGATTTAGTTTTTCCACTACTACTATTTTGTGTGTTGGAGCATAAGGCGTTAATGAAATTATTCTGGGTCAGCACAATATTATATAACAATATTATTGTAAATTTATATATACGTCCCTGATCACGGTTGATCTAAATTACTACCCATATTTCACGTCAACCTAAAACTCCATTTTTGTCAACTTTATACGACGTGGGTCGAATGTAAACCAAATCCTATTAATAATTAATTAGCTATCAGACTTTATGATAGGAAAAATATATGATTACTGTAAAATGTGTAAATAAATGATTACAAATACGGTTAATTTAATTCATATTAATATGTTTATTTTTTTATATCTAAATAATTTAATAAAAAGTCATTTTATATTAAATAAAGAATTAAAAAGTATTCGATTGAATATTGTTTATAAATTGAATGCAGTAAAATAATTTTGGTGTGGCAACAATTACACGATATCAAAGGCAAGGAGCGGTGGGAAAAAACGGCACTTTTGGCTTCGCGTCGGCGGGAGCGGTCGATTTACGAGCTACGAGGAATTAAATTGTCTTCCACAAAACCAAATAGTACACATGGTTCGGTAAAAATTGAGTTCGTGCCCGTGTGTTTAAGTTAAGTATTAAACCTTGCTTGTAGCGTTTTAGTTAGAATTATACAGACATTTGTTAAAAGTTTAGTCATTGCTATTTTGTTAAAGTAGTTATCAACGATTGTGAATTAACTTTGGTATTTGAATATTTTGTATTGTGTATGTGTTTTAATCTGTAACTTTAATTAGGTTATAATTCTATTTGCGATTCACTAATGATTAATAATAAATAATGGCACTTATGATTAATGAGTTTTTGATTTGAGAGTAGGAGTTTGAAAAATAAGTAAATAACGATTGATTATACAAAGCCTTGTTTTATTTAAGTAATGCTAAGTACCTATCTAAACACCGCACTCTAACAGTTTTCAGAAGTGGGATGCCTCGTGAACGTGTAACCAAGAGGAAACAGCGGAGCGTAGACAGCGAGTGCTCCGTGCCTCGGTCACACCAGAGGTCCTGCAGCCCTGAAGTGGAGAGTGGGCGCAAACGTTGGCGTCCATGGCGGCCACGTGAAGAATCTTCTGAGTTGCCCATGACAACTGTGGTAACTTGTAATGATGAGGAATCAGGTAGGAGGTTTCCAAACTTTTATGGCGAAGGCATTACAGCAAAGGCAGACATTTTACCGATATTTGACCCTGAGAAATCTGAAAATTTTGCATTGCAATGGGTAAATAAAATTGAACAGTTAGGAATGATTCATAATTGGAATGACACCACAAAAAGCTATTTTATGCAGTGTAGATTAGGTGGCATGGCTAGGCTTTGGCATTCTTCTTTATTGAACTATGAATTGACATGGGATGAATGGAAAGTAGCATTATAAAAAGCGTTTCCTCAGAAAATCGATTTTGTGGATGCATTAAAGGAAATGTTAGGCCGAAGAAATTTTTTTTTAATGAAACAATGACTGGATACTTTTACTCGAAGTTAGCTATGCTCAATCAGCTAGAAATAAAAGGCAGTAAGGCAGTTGCTTGTATTATTGATGGATTACCGGCACATTTAAAAGCTTCAGCACATGCCGGAAATTTTGATGATCCTAGCATCCTTTACGCGAATTATTTATCAGTAGTAGATGATAGTAAGACACGTGCACCATTCCAAAACTATCGTTTTAAATATGATGGCAATAGAATGAAACCATTCGAGCCCAGAGCACAAGAGAGTGGAGTATTTCAACCTAACATCGATATACCTGATATGTAATGAGCCTGGTCATCTGGTTCGCAGATACCCAAAGAATCCGGGTAACAAATGTGGCCATTGTGGTCGCATCGGGCACCCTACAGATAAGTGTTGGGGCAAACTGGACAAATCTACTGTAGCAGTAAATTTAGTAATACCAGAGGTAAATCATATTTATTTAAAACCTATTTTAATGAATAATGTTAAAATCAAAGCTTACTTTGACACGGGTTCTCAAGTAAATTTAGGAACCATACAACTGGCAGCTAAACTTAATTTAAATTTACTAGAAACAGATATTTGTTTAAAAGGTTTTAGAAGTGAACCAATATTAGCAAAAGGGTGGCAAAACGTTTGTATTAATATTGATGGCACAGATATATATTCTAGTCTTTTAATATTGGATCAAAATGAGTTGTGTGGAATGGATGTTATAATTGGCCAACCAGTTATTAATGACCCACAAATAACCTTTACGGTACACAATGGCAAGATGACATAGTTGTGCACTGCAACAAGATAAATTTAATTTCGACGGATAATGTGACAGTACAGCCAAGATGTACATCTCTAATACCTATTACTTCCGATTGTCTAAATAACTCACTATTTGTTGACCAGCAGTATGGTACTTGGGGTAACGTAAAATATGGAATTCCATCAACTATTATTAATGATTTAACTTCTTACATAGAACTTACAAATTTTAGTAATTATCCTGTAAAGTTCAACAAAGGACAGATTAAAGCACGTGGTTTAATTGGTAATGAAAATTCGTCTATCTATGATAATGGTGGTGGACAATGTACTACACCTCATATGGTAATGAATATGTTAAATGCAGAGGCAGTCAAATGTGATATACCAGATTTTAATACAAAACGAAAACTATTGCAAATTTTAAACAAATATTCAGCTTGTTTTTCCACTAATACGCAAGAGTTAGGCTGTACCGATAAAATTGAAGTAGACTTAGACCTGACGAGTGACAAACCAGTGTTCTACAGACCTTATAGACTGTCAATAATGGAAAAAGAAATTGTTAGAGAAAAGATCAATGATCTTTTGAAAAACAATATAATACGAGAATCTTATTCTGATTACTCAAGTCCAATTTTATTAGTAAAAAAGAAAACAGGCGATTATCGTTTATGTGTAGATTTTCGTAAATTAAATTCTATAACCGTTAAAGATAGATACGCAATGCCAGTGATTGAGGATCAGGTAGAGAAACTAGGAGGTAAAAAGTACTTTACCAGCCTTGATCTATCTCAAAGTTTTTATCAAATTCGTGTGGCCGAGAATTCCACAAAAAAGACAGGATTTGTTACTCCAGAAGGTCATTACGAGTTTCTTAGAATGCCCTTCGGTTTAGCAAACTCACCATGCATTTTTTAAAGACTTATGGATAGAATTTTAGGTACATTAAGATTCGACAAGGTTCTACCGTATATTGATGATTTACTCATACCATCGGTGACAGAAGAAGAGGGTCTTCAAATGCTAGAAATAGTACTAAATATACTGCAAGAAGCAAAACTTACCATAAATCTAGAAAAGTGCAGATTTTTAGCAACTAACATAGAGTACTTAGGGTATGAGATAAGTCAGGATGGCATTCAACCAAGCCAGAGAAAAATTGATGCGGTCATAAATTTTAAAACTCCAGAAAACATACATGACTTAAGAAGATTTTTGGGTTTAACTAGCTACTTCAGGAAATTAAAAAAGATACCAACTAGCAGACCCATTCTTACACTTTATGACTCTAGTGCTGTTACCGAGGTTCACACAGATGCCTCTAGCAAAAGTTTAGCCGGGATACTATTCCAAAGAGATAAAGAGGCAAATTTATTGAAGCCTGTCGCGTATTTTAGCCGTAAGACTAGTAAAGAGGAGGCATTTTATCACTCTTTTGAATTTGAGACGTTAGCGGTTGTTGAATCTTTAAGAAGATTTCGTATATATTTGGCAGGTATTGAGTTTAGTAGTCACCGACTGTTCAGCAGTCAGGCAAACATTCGAGAAGAAAGACATGCTTCCTCGTATCGCTAGATGGTGGTTGTACATTCAGGAGTACAATGTGAATATTGTTCATAGATCTGGTACATCTCATCGGCATGTTGATGCATTAAGTAGGTCCCCAGATGAAACAATCACAGCAAGCATTAATGTTATCGAGTTTTTAGATTGGATTGTGTGTCTGCAGAAGCGAGATGACAAACTTGGTATAATAAAAGAAAAACTTGAGCAAAGAGTAACTGATCCGGATATACAGAATAATTTTATATTAATAGATCATAAAATTTATAGGATTTGTATTGGAGGTAACTTAAGGCTTGTAATTCCGAAATTTGCAAGATGGAATCTATTAAGGAAGTATCATGATGATTCAGGTCATCCAGGGTTGAAAAGGTGCGAAAGTTTGATAAAAGAGGAATTCTGGTTTCCTTCAATGACGCGATTTATACGTAAATATGTCAATGCTTGTATCGAATGTCAATACAAAAAGGGCCAATATGGGAAACAAGAAGGAGAACTACATCCTATTGAAAAGATAAGCGAACCTATGCATACACTGCACTTTGACCATTTAGGTCCATTCTGTAAAAGTAAAAAGGGATACTCGTATCTATTGGTGGTGGTGGATTCGTATACTAAGTATACATGGATAAAACCTACAAAAACAACAAACTCTGCTCAAGCCATAGCGGCTCTTAAAGAAGTATTTAGCATGTTTGATTTTCCACAGAGAATAATTTCAGATAGCGGATCCGGCTATACCAGTAAATCTTTTAAACAGTTTTGTCAAGATAACCAAATAAAACATGTTACCAACGCAATCGCCTTTCCAAGGTCAAATGGACAAGTTGAGAGATATAATCGGACATTACTAGAAGCTATTAATACTAGTACTAAGGACGAGAGAGAGTGGGATGAATGTTTAGGAAATATATCTTGAGGTTTGAATAATACTCCAAATTCATCAACGGGATTTTCTCCGTATAGGTTAATGTTTCATGGCTACCGTAGTAAACTACAAGATCTAGGTACTAATAGATATGATACTGAAGATACCGCAAATGCTATTAAAGAGAAGGTCAAAAATAATCTAAATAAACAAGCTGAAACAATGAAGCGTAGATTTGACAAAACTAAAACGAAACCAACTCTATATAAAGTTGGCGATCTCGTTCTTTGGAAAGGTGCGGTGGATGCAGAAAAGAAGGCTGTCAGAAAATTGAAAGAGAAATTTAGCGCACCATATAAAATTAAAGCTGTTTTAGGAAGAGATAGATATATTATTGTAAGTTTAAAGGGTGTCAAAGGATATAAGAAATATCAGGCCACAGTTGCTGCTGACGCTCTTAGAAGATTTAATTGTGAGACAGGTAGTGACACGAATACTGGGGATAGTAGCGTTAATAGTACAGAGGAATTATTAGATCTATTGGAAGGATAACAGAATAGAGGTAATATAGTTGTTATGTATCTATAGCAAAACTGCAGTTATCTTGTCATGAGAATTTGTCAAGTGGCAAATTTATGTATGGAGACTTTACCGGTGGTAAAGTTATATTAATGTAATTATTAAATCATGGTAGTGGGAATTTGACAAGTGTCAAATTTATGTGCGGAGACTTTACCGGTGGTAAAGTTATATTAATGTAGTTATTAAATCATGGTAGTGGGAATTTGTCAAGTGGCAAATTTATGTGCGGAGACTTTACCGGTGGTAAAGTTATATTAATGTAGTTATTAAATCATGGTAGTGGGAATTTGTCAAGTGGCAAATTTATGTGCGGAGACTTTACCGGTGGTAAAGTTATATTAATGTAGTTATTAAATCATGGTAGTGGGAATTTGACAAGTGTCAAATTTATGTGCGGAGACTTTACCGGTGGTAAAGTTGTCTTGTCTAAATTAAATTAGATTAGAATATGTTAGGTAGTAAAGTTATGTGTGGAGCCTTTACCAGTGGTTAAGTTATATTTTTCAAAGTATTAAAATTATAGAAATGGGAATTTGTGAATTGGCAAATTCATTTGTAAATACTTTAACAGTTGTGAAGTAATGTTATGTAATTAAATTATTATGATGATAATTTTTGGCATAAAAGTTATTGGAATAGTTAAAAATATAAATAAATTTGTCGAATAGCAGCGATGGAAAGAAAATGTAATGTTAATAATATTTATTTTCTTAGCTGTTCAGCGTAAATGTATTGTAAAGAGTAATAATTAATTATGGCGAATAATAAGTAGACTAATAAAGTCATGTTTTCATTTGCAGGGACGCAAATAATATCAGGATGGACGAACTGATAGGAAAAATATATGATTACTGTAAAATGTGTAAATAAATGATTACAAATACGGTTAATTTAATTCATATTAATATGTTTATTTTTTTATATCTAAATAATTTAATAAAAAGTCATTTTATATTAAATAAAGAATTAAAAAGTATTCGATTGAATATTGTTTATAAATTGAATGCAGTAAAATAATTTTGGTGTGGCAACAATTACACGATATCAAAGGCAAGGAGCGGTGGGAAAAAACGGCACTTTTGGCTTCGCGTCGGCGGGAGCGGTCGATTTACGAGCTACGAGGAATTAAATTGTCTTCCACAAAACCAAATAGTACACATGGTTCGGTAAAAATTGAGTTCGTGCCCGTGTGTTTAAGTTAAGTATTAAACCTTGCTTGTAGCGTTTTAGTTAGAATTATACAGACATTTGTTAAAAGTTTAGTCATTGCTATTTTGTTAAAGTAGTTATCAACGATTGTGAATTAACTTTGGTATTTGAATATTTTGTATTGTGTATGTGTTTTAATCTGTAACTTTAATTAGGTTATAATTCTATTTGCGATTCACTAATGATTAATAATAAATAATGGCACTTATGATTAATGAGTTTTTGATTTGAGAGTAGGAGTTTGAAAAATAAGTAAATAACGATTGATTATACAAAGCCTTGTTTTATTTAAGTAATGCTAAGTACCTATCTAAACACCGCACTCTAACATTTATTCTCCAGTTTTAATTATTTATTGCTTACACATAACCTAATTTGTATCGATTTTATTAGAATAAACGCGACCGCCATAAGTGTTTTAAATAACTTCACTTGTTTCATATAATAAATACGCGACATGTGACCTTGCTCCCATGAATGTTAGCAATTGGAATCAGACACTCATTACTGACATCAGTCCCTAACACTATGCCGGCTTGACTTCGCTTGACGGAAATTCGAGCCTGATCCCGAAACGTGTGGATACACTTTACTGGGTTTATCGGCCCAAACGGTGGATACTTCCACGCCCCGGCAAACTACATATTATACTTTTTTACAAATTATACAATGTACAACTTGCCCCCGGTGGGAATCGAACCCACGACCTCCCGAGATCACGGCAACGTTTGTTACCACTAGACCACGGATGCGGTCAAATGTTAAAATTGTATAGTGGCAAAAGCTAAATTAATGTCCGTCGGTTGGTGTATACATCGCTGCGGCGTCGCCGCGTCGGTTGGTGCATATACATCCACGTCGGATAATGAATACGTCGCTGTCGGTTACGTACTAGGTTTATAGTACCGTCAGTGTAGGTAGCATTGTAACATTTTTTAATGGCGGCGTAATAAACGTTGCACGATTTTAATATTTTTGTATCTAAGTACTTCGAATAAATATTCTTTTACATAAGTATATGTTGAGAATACTAGGCATTAATAAATATTAATCGTCAATTTTACGAATTCTGTGCCGTTCGCAGTATACTTCCCAGTCTTGTTTAGGAAATGATTTACAATTTTAAAGCAACACAGATTGACAACAGACTTTGACTTAATATGAAGACATGGCATTCAATATCATTTACTGTTTTCGAAAATATCAAACGAAGCCCAACATGTTGGTCTCACCGATTCGCAATCTCAACACATACGTACACGATGGCCTACACGTCCGCCAAGAGCAGACCAGGATAATTCAGTACCGTATACGACAAACTGATAATTAAAGAAGTTAACAATACTAAGCATTGAGAAAAACTATTCTAGAAAAAAGGAATCTTCTACGAATCAACGTTTAAAGGCCAGCATTGTAAAAAATCGAGTGTTTGTCATCTTGTTGACGGAGACTGCAACAGTGGACAAATTGCCTACATGTTTTTTTTTTGTCAGTCAATTCTAGCGCGTTTGATACTATTGATTTGGGCCATTTTTGTTTATATATTACTGTGCAATTAATTTATTTCGAAATAAAATATGTCGTTTTCGTATCAACTTGACTTGATCCTTTACCTGAACTGTCATGATGATAAAGGGTTTTTTCTACTTAAATTGTAATCTTGTTAGAATAATTTATCTGTAAATGGATATACGAGTATGACTGTGAATACAATTTTGCCCAAATCCCCATACAAGAGAATGCACTCGTTTTTGGGTCTAAAACGTAGATACTTAGCGTATAATTGATATTTCATTACAACCATATTTTTCGTTACGTACATTTATTTTGGGCTTTATGGAACGAGCTTCCAAGACGGCATTAACGGAATCATACAGTATTTGGTTGGGTAGGGAGAGAAATAAAATGGTGGATGGTGAGCATATTATCGCGCAATAGAAAAAAGGAGGCCTCCTTTTCTTAAACCAGCCTATTGTCGGTCGCAAGCCCGAGACACCATTCTTCTCATCTCTTACCCACACACGATGGACACGGCACCCGCACGGTGAATCCATGGAATGCTTAGAAATTTGTCTTCTTCCTTTACGAACCAGAACGTAATTATTTGTTTTTATTCTACTTTGTGACCAGGGTCTTGATCCATGTTACAGAAGTCAATGATATTGGGTGATTAATGACTTTGCTCAACTCTGACAGTCATTACTTAGCACTTCACTTCCTTAAAACATCGACTATTTCTAACTGTAAATAGCAAATTACCCAAATCTGACTATTAAAATATTTCTCATCAGCGGCAGTCTGCTGGATATATAATAATGATCACAATCAGGTAGCTAACATAATTCATCAGAAATTAGCACACAAATACAAAATTACATCTGAAGCTTTCATACCCTACTACAAATACACTCCAGACATTAGAATTATTCTTTGACATTGACAACTCGCATTGGGGAATTGTTTAAGATTTACCGGTAATTCTAACGTTGTAAGACCTATTATTGCAGTTACTATAACGAATTGTCTGTGACTCCCCCAGGTGCCTTTTATTTCTTTGCCAACAGATTTACCACATTTAAATCCAATATTTATAAGTTAGTCTGAAGCAATGTTCTGATGAACTTCACTCCTAGTTTATACTTTTATTAATTTTAATGTTTAATTACTCTTGTATAAATACTATTCTTACATTATTGTGTTTTTATTTGTGGTCTCCGCCTCTAGTGGTCTCCGTGGTCTAGTTGTCGTAAACTCGGGAGGTCGTGGGTTCGATTCCCACCGGGGTCAAGTTTGAGAAGATTGTCTCGGTATAATATATAGTTTATCAACCATCTAGTTTCCGTAACACAAGCCTCGTAGCTTACCACGGAAACTAGATTGCGCTGTGTGACCTGTCTGGAAATATTCATTTATTTATTTATTTGTGTACTTTGATTTTATCTACTTGCACATGTGCAACCCGAAAGCCGTCAAAACGCAAAATCTTTCCTGATTTAAGAACAATAAATTGAACGTGTTTGGCAGAGGTCGCAGGCCTCCACAGCAGCACCGATCACATCCCCCGCTCAACCAGGCCTTTAGGGGACAGACCGGGACCCGACAAACGTGCCACCACTGCATTGACCTTCTAAGGAAGGAACGACACGCCACAAATGAGAACCTCAACACTAACAACCTTTGAGACACAAACATCAACATAACAAATAATATTATTTATTTATTTATTTAAAATTTGGAATACAAACAGAGATCATGGCTAAAATTTGTATACAAACATTTAAAATAAACAATATGTGAGCCAGACTCCATAAACAGTACTCACTAGGAACATTCATATGTATACGATATTTAAGGCGAGTAACGAAGAAAAAAAAAGTTAACACAATTAATTAAACTTACACTAGTGAAAAAAAAAAAGCTAAAGTGTAAATAATATTAAATAACTAACTAAAAATAATAATAGATCATATAAGTTATATAAAAACTGCAATGATATATATAAAAGAAAAACATTAAAGTGTTTGCAATATGGAACATACGCTTGATTTGAAGGCTTTTCTTGAGCCAAAGAATAGATCGGCATCATACAATAAATCATTAAATGTATCACACATTCTACGTATTGGTTCACGAGCATTGTGTTGTTGTGCAATTCTAGTAACAATTATTATGAAAGAAAAGCATTTCAAAGCCATAGACACATTGTTCTATTTAATATTCATGTTATTTTATTCATTAGAAGATTACTGTTAGTGTCTGGTCGCCCCAGGTAGCGAGATAATGATGCTGTAAGCATATACGAGTATGTATGGCATTACGTATGTAGCACAAAAGCAGGCCACAGTACCATTGTTATATGCTCCTTTGTTGACAACAAGTAACAATATATTCGTATAAAGTGTCATTAGAATAAGTATTATTGATTTCACAGTAAGTTAACTTAACTTTCTTTGTTTTACCAGCAGTCGTATTCCATTACTTAAGAGCAAACGTTAGATTGTAAAAATAGTGGATTCTGATATTTATTGTCACTTTCCTCCCTCCATGGTCTAGCGATTAAGTCCGTGGATTTAGACTCGGAGGTACCGGATTCGATTCCTGGTCGGGACACAAAAATGTTTATAAAGTAAATAAATACATTTAATGTAAAGTACAAAGATTAAAAAAACTTAAAATTAATAAATATAATTACTAAATTATAAAAACTTAAAATTAATAAATATAATTACGACTATTCGATGGACGTAGTATGCCGAGGACACTCGCTGCGTTCCCCCGCTGAACAGCGAGGCTGACCCTTTGAACAATATATTCTCTACTCAAAGGGTCACCCGTCGCCAAGTGGAGTTTCTTACCAAGCTCGCGGGAGACCACAAGAGCCTCCTCGGACCACGGGCCCATCGTTTCAATTTAATTAATATTTAATTTATTTTTGATATTTCTCGAGAGCACGTTAAGCTGTCGGTCCCGGTTCCACTAATACCAACTTATAGATGTAGAGTGTTGGCCAAATTCTCCCGAAATTTCTGAAATACCCATCTCCAACAGTGGGGGTCTATTAGGACCCTGTGTTCTAAGGGCTATGTTATATCTTAGTATCCGAACGAGGAACGGTGGTGTTGTAAATCTATATACAAACCTACGTAAAAAAAGTGTATCTCATTGGTAGGTTGCAAGGTTTAGCCGACC
This sequence comes from Tinea semifulvella, assembly GCA_910589645.1. Taxonomy (NCBI): domain Eukaryota; kingdom Metazoa; phylum Arthropoda; class Insecta; order Lepidoptera; family Tineidae; genus Tinea; species Tinea semifulvella. The sequence continues at coordinate 2,073,978 of OU342611.1, read as the reverse complement.
TTTTTTATTGAAATCCAGCTTCATTAAAATATTATTGCACCAGCTATTTTGGTAAATATAATATTATAATTTTTACAAAATTAAAATTTAAATCATTACATTGACTTAATATAAACGATCGGGCATTTTACAATTTATTATTGCTGAGTGTAATTAACTAAAGGTTGGTTAAACTGTCCAGTTACAAAAATGTTTTATCATCATCGTCACGGCCCCTAGAACACAAGGCCTCTACTTTTAGACAAAGTTCTGGAAAATTATCTTACTTAAACTCTTAATGCTGTCTAGAAGGTTAAGCAAGAGAAAAATATTTATTTATCTTTAACTAAAATAACATAAAATGTATATTCGTGGTCCAGTGGTAACAAACGTTACCGTGAACTCGGGAGGTCGTGGGTTCGATTCCCACCAGGGGCAAGTTGTACATTGTATAATTTGTCTCGGTCTGGGTGTTTTTATGTATAATATGTATCTATTTACAAAAAAAAAAGTATAATATGTAGTTTATCAACCATCTAGTTTCCGTAACACAAGCCTCGTAGTTTACCACGGAAATTAGATGGCGCTGTGTGACCTATCTGGAAATATTATTATTATATAAGTAAATAAATATTTTTTATTTATTTGCCTCTGAGCTAAATTGTAAACAAACCAATAAAAAGTTCATCTGCCTCCGTGGTCTAGCGGTTAAGTCCGTGGATTTAGGTATAGATGTACGTCGATCCCTGGTCGGGACACAATAATATTTATTAATTTAAATAATTTATATTTTATTTATTTGTGTTATTTCCCGAGTTTGGTACGTTAGAGACATCGACGAGCTTGGCACTTGTCATGATTAGCCTATAGTAAAGTTGGCTACATTTTAATCCGCTTCTTTATAAGCGTGGCTCTAATGGAAAGGACCTTCCCCCGGAAGGGTAACGGTTGTGATGAAAAAGGTATTTTAAAGTGTCTCAATTATGCATAATGCAATATTCGATAATGAATCTACATAAGAAAATGCTTACAGATTGTAGATAAATACAAAAATGTCCCATACTTAAATAAATAAAAATAAAAAATGGTATATTGATCCAATTCACTTAAATCTATTACATTTTTATATGCTCAATGACCTGCACTGGTAGCAACCGTGCCGCAGGTCGTAGCATACCATTTTGTTTTATCCGGTCGACAGAAAATACAATTTATTTTATCATTAAAAAATAAACACAATTATTATCAAACAAAACTATTATTAAACAAAACAGCACAAACCCACCGAATACCCACCAAAATTGTTATGTGTGGGTATGTAGGTGTGAGTGTATATGTAGTTGTGTGTATATCAGCGTGGATCGGTGAAGAGGCCAGACTACCTAACGACAGCTAGAAGGTTTTCAGTTTCCGTGTAATCCCTCTGACTGAGCCATTTTTTGATTCTTGTGAAGAGTTGTCTATGTAATAATATCTTGTCACCTTCTAGATCTTGGACATACTTATTTATGGCTCTGGGGCCAATTACAAGATAGGAGCTATGTAACGCTTTTTTCTCTTATTGTTTACAATTATTTTATTGCATTTAATATATTTCTGTACAGCCTTAGCAATGAACATTTGTCGGACTGACAGAACTTGTCTATCTTTATATAGGTCCGTAGTTGAGTAACGAAATGGCTTAGCGAATAACACCTTCAGTGCAGCTCTCTGCGCTCTTTCAGCTCTAATTAATGCAGATTTGGCTGCTCCCCCCCAGGCAGTGATACAGTACATGATGATAGATTGCGCTAGCGCCTGATAGATATTTTTAAGGAGGGACGTGTCTCCTAGTCTTTGGAGGGGTTTAAAGACACCGATAAGTTTACGCAGTCTATTCAACTTGATATGTTCTTTCCAGTTCATGTTCTGGTCAATACAGACCCCTAGATATTTCGCTGTAGCAACTTTAGCAATACATGGCGCATCATTATGTAGTTTCAATTCATATTTCTCTTGCTGTACAACTGCTGTGTTCTACTTGAAAGCAAAGCTCGATTTTTACCGAATTTTGCGTAACTTGTATAAAAACCATAGAAAAAAGCCAAGTAGAACTAGCAACTAACTAGCGTTAGGTTTTGGTGGCCAAAAAGTTGATTTAATAGCCCGGTGCTTATATCAAAGGTCTTTGGTGCATCATTAATAGAATTGTTTCAAAATTCACGATAATTGATTTACCCGCCGACGTAATTTAAACTTTGACAGCCATAGTCTGAAATCAATCAGAAAATACTTGGATCAGCAATCCTAATAGGACGAGCATGGTTTAGCGCGTTACTGTAGCGACATCATATCAAAAACGTGTAAGAATATTTAAGAGAATTTTTAAATATAAATAAACCTATTTTTAATATAAATAGTGACCGCGAGGTAGGGTGGCAAGAACGCTGTTTTTTTATCGCTGAATCGATGTGCTGATTCTCTGACCGAGGAAAGAACCAGCCCTCTTGTCATCGGAGCAGACAATTAGACGAGGGGTGATGTTAAATATTTAAAAAAAATTGGAGGTTGAATTCCATGGACCTACAGCTAAAGGCAGCAAAAACCGGCAGTCTTTTATATTTTTTTTTTTTTGTTTTTTTTTTTTTTTGTGTGAATATCTTAGAAATTATAGACATAAACTTTTAATAAACGTCGAATATAAATAGTATACCTACTAAGTCGGCTTGTTAATACGTTGTTTTAAATAGTTTCTGAATTTTTATTGCAATTATTTATTTTTGTATTTTTTGTATTTATTTTGTATATATTTTACCAAGTAAGAAACACATCTAACACCCTTTATTTGTTGCAGATAATTCTTTTTGTATTTTAAAGTATTTAATATCGCTACACTAACGCGCTAGTGTGTGCTGAGACTACAAAACACTGTTTCGCATTATTGTGCGCGGCAGTGTCTTCTAATTAACGTACAAAACGATGTTATGTACGTATATACTATGATTGAAAATTAAGCTTAAATAGCTAAAATGTAATTACTATACATTGCCACTTTCCATAGTCTAAATTGGCCCTATTATCATTAAAAGTATACATCACTTGTGTACTATCTAAATTACATATGTAACCATGTTTTTATTTATTTTAAAAAAATATTGCACTATGTACAACTATACTATACTATATACCTACATATAACAAATAAATCACTTAAACGATGAGGGAAGTAATATATGTATAATATGTATATATTTACAAAAAAAAAAAAGTATAATATGTAGTTTATCAACCATCTAGTTTCCGTAACACAAGCCTCGTAGCTTACCACGGAAACTATATGGCGCTGTGTGACCTGTCTGGATAAAAAAAAAAAAAATCATGTTACATACATATCTTCACGCCAGATCCCTTGCGGGGTAGGCAGAGACAATTGAGCGCCATTTGACACGATCACGACAAACTTCTTTCGCTTCGTCGACATTCATTAACCTCTTCATACATGCCCTTTGGTTACGAAGACTTTTTAATGCACCTTCAGTCAGTGTTTTATTTATTTGATCGTGATATGTGAGTCTCGGTCTGCCAGGGCCTCTTTTACCTACAACTTTCGCATTATATATCTGGTTCGTCAATCTTTCATCGCTCATCCTTTCAACATGCCCGAACCATCGTAGCATGCCTTTCCTTATTTTTGTCCCTATGCTTTCCTTCATACCAACCCTTTTCCGTATTTCGACGTTACGTATGCGGTCCGCCAAAGTGACGCCACATATCCGCCGCAAAAAATCATGTTGTTGCTGCAAATAAAAAAAGAAAAAATATATTAAAACATAGAGAAAATATTTATAACTGATTAAAAAGTATAAAAAATTTTTTGTAATCCTCAAGGCGAATAAAACCACATGCATATTTATAACTTATTCTAAATTATCCTAAAGATTCATAATTGGTAACTTTTGATAGCTATTAAAATACTTGTAAGATTGGAAACGAACAAGTTAGTCGAAAAGCCAGTTTTACTTTATTATTTTTTTGTAATTTTTTCTAATAGTTATATATATATATATATATATATATATATATATATATATATATATATATTTTAGTTTATACGACCTTGGTCCCACCTTATAATAAATGGCGCGCAAGTTCCATGAATGTTAGCAACTGAAGTCAGACACGCATGACTGACATCAGTATCAGTATCATATCGTATCATAAAAATATCGAAAAAAGAAAAAAAAATATTATTTACATTTTCATACATTGCAAATCCACTTTTGAGCTATGTTCCAAATTTTAAATTTTAAGTCTATAGCTTATCGGGAAGTTAGTTTAAAATCAATTGCAAAATTCCATACAGACAGATATACAAGGAATCTAGTTGTTAAAAAAAAAAAAAAGTGTACATATCATTATTGGCACAAGTAGCAGTATTTAAGCCTTGAACACACAAGTATGTACTATTTAAACGTATGTGGCATTAATTATTCGACATTTCGGTCAGGTTAGATACATCGCGGTCACGTACTGATTTATGAGTCGCTTTCTCGACGTTCAAAATGTACGCGAGCTGTTTATATTGACTTAATAAAGCTTAGGCATTTTATCATATTAAATATAGACCCTAAAAGTTCTAAACTGCAGAGGACACTAGACATTAATTGAGATATTAAGTAGGTGCAATATATATGTATATATACAGCGTGCAATTGTCAAAAGAGCAAATGTTATTTTAGGCTTTAGGTGTCATTAGAAAAATCTCTATTTGAAATAAAAAAGGTCAAGATAAAAATTATTATCCGAAAAACAACTACTGCATGGTGACTAAGGCCGCATCTGAAAATCGCGATATCCATAGTGATAAATACCTAAAGGCTGGGGAGTGTTATTATTAATTGATCTCGCTCACAGCCGAGAGACGAAATAGAAAGAGACAGAATTACAAAGAATTTCAAAGATCGTCGACCTCTCTACTTGATTAGGCTCAGCATGAATGGCGATATTTTTAGGATAACTTCTCTGCACCGTAACTTAAGATTTTATTACTGAATAATTAAAATAAAAAATACATAGTTCTTTATTTTAATTCTAAATTATAATATAAAAATATTTGTTCTTTAATAAATTCCACGCAGTGTAAACTATTAACGTATTTGTTGATATTGTTTTACAAATTGACATTTAATATTTATGTATTATTAGTTTTTAACTGCCTTCGTGGTCTAGCGGTTAAGTCCGTGGATTTAGACTCAGAGGTACCGGGTTCGATTCCTGATCGGGACACAAAAATATTTATTAATGTAAATAAATACATTTAATTATTATTTAATTTATTTGTGATATTTCTCAAGTTTGGTACGCTGGAGACATCGACGAGCTTGCCACTTGTCATGATTGGCCTATAGTAAAGTTTGGCTAAATGTGAATCCGCTTTATAAGCGTGGTTTCTGACCACCCCTAAAGGGAAACGGTCGTGATGATACTTTTTTTATTATTAGTTTTAAATATTGTTATGACTATAGTAAACATTAGCTTTATCAATAAATATCTCAACTACTATTAAGATTTTTTTATCATTGTAATTAGTACAAAAATAGCCCAAAATGGATGATGGATCGTTTAGTTAAAATATATTGGATTTTTACTTGCATCTACCGTTCACTTTAAATGCTTTATCTGTCCCTAAGGTTGGCTGTCAGAGAATGTCTAGCGGCATTAAGCCCGCCCCTTGTACATAGTGCAATGAAGTTTTAAATAAATAAATAAATAAAAATAAATGTCCATTGACATTTAATTAATAATTTGAATTGACCAAAACCTTTTATTTTTTTTATTTTGACTTTGTATTGACATTTTGAAGGACATTTGAATAGCCTAATCCTACTTTTATTTACATTCTATTTTATTTTAACGTTAAATGCTGTCAAAACATGTTTTGGTATTCACTTACCGATTCAATTTCCATAAGTGTAAATAAAATATATTTATTGACAAATCCGTATTCTCCTATTTGCTGCAGTTTAGTTATTTTTTTAAAATCGTATTCCTGTAATACTTTTAAAATAAAACTAGTGAAAGTATTAGGGCTACAATATTTATTTATTTTAAATCACTTTAAATAATTTCATGAATACTTCATCTTTTTTTTTAATTAGATATTTGTATAAGATTTATTATTATATATATATATATATATATTTATTTATTTATTTTAAGTATTTTGTAAGTAGGCATATGACAATAAATATAATGTATTCTGCGCTTTTAAATGTCAAAAAAATTAATCAATATAACGAAAAGCTTATTTTCTGGGAAATAGCTTGTATTTGAAGCAGCACATTACAACCCAAATATACATAATTATAATCTTAAAATTATAGCTGCTGTAAATAGGCATTGTCATATTATAAACTAAGACATACACAATTATAGAATAAATACACCAAGGATTATAGCTGCTGTAAAGTGGCATTGTTATGACAATGCTATATAAGCTAAAACATTATTAAAATGTCACATAAATTATAGCTGCTGTAAAAAGGCATTGTCATACTTTAGCTAAAACAAAAACAGTTTAAGGTGTCACTTAAATTATAGCTGCTGTAAAGAGGCATTGTCATACTATAAAGTAAGACATACATAAGTAACATTTGAAATAAATTAGGACCAAGCACGCTTGTCATCCAAATATTCGCTGATGGTATAATAACACTTTAAAATCAGTTTTTCCTTAACATATAATTTAAATAGATTTAGTGGTAGGGTTGTTACCTCATCTGGAATTCTGTTGAAAATACGTATACATTGCCCTACAAATGAACGATTCACTTTACTGAGTCTAAATCTTGAAGTAACTTGTTTATTTTTACTCCTAGTATTACGATCACTATTTTTGCGAAACATGTGAATATTCTTACGGACATACATAATATTTTCAAAAATATACTGGCCTGCGACTGTTAGAATATTAATTTCTTTAAATATTTCTCTAAGAGAGAGAGTTATATTCTTTTTTCCACAATTATTCCATTCAATTGATGAATTAAATGTAATTGTATGTTATCTCTTTGTTCATTTGGTATAAACCCACCTTTAGATTATGAAATCAGTAATATTAGGTAAACAATAAATATAAATGACATAGCTGTTCTTCGCGCCATTTTCCACGGACATGTCAAGTCCAAGTTTTTCGTTTTGTAAATTAGTTTACTGTGGATATTGCTAGTCAAAAGTGGTGTTATTTTGTTTAATAATGTGCTACGTTGTGAATAATTATGGAAAACGATAAATTTGACGCTATGCGAGTACGATAATATATACTCCCGTATACCCTTTGTGTTTGGGCGATATTGACGTGAATTACTCCATGAAAAGCATCAAATTCTGTAACACTAGGAATTTGATGATTCGCAACTCGGTTATGAACTCTGTTATCAACATATATTATGTAAATAAATTACGTGTTTAGGGCTGATGTATTCTGTACAATGTCCTTTTAAGACACTTAATATATATATATATATATAAATGACATAGCGATGTTATTACTATCACTAAAGGGTCGTCTCTAGAGGTCATTTTTTACTTATACATACATATCTTCACGCCAAATCCCTTTCGGGGTAGGCAGAGACAATTGAGCGCCACTTGACACGATCACGACATACCTCTTTCGCTTCTTCGACATTCATCAACCTCTTCATACATGCCCTTTTATTTTGATGGCTTTTTAATGCACCTTCGGCTATTGTTTTATTTATTTGATCGTGATAGGTAAGTCTTGGTCTGCCAGGGCCTCTTTTACCCACAACTTTCGCATTATATATCTGGTTCGTCAATCTCTATTCACTCATTCTTTCAATATGTCCGAACCATCGGAGCATACCTTTCCTTAGTTTTGTCCCTATGCTTTCTTTAATACCTACCCTTTTGCGTATTTCGTACATCGTATAAAGTGACGCCGCATATCCGACGCAAAGACCTCATTTCTACTGCATTACCTCTACTCTCATGCGTATTCTGACATATCCACGTTTCGCTTCCATACATAAGTGTTGGTACCAGCATGGCATTGTGTATGGCGAGTCGAGCTTTGTCACTGACATTTCGACTGGCCATTAGTGACCCCAGGGCACCGTTAACACTATTTCCCGCGTTCACTCTTCTTTCAACATCCCTATCATACTTCCCATCCGCAGTGAAAACACTGCCCAGATATATAATTTCATTTACTTGTTCTAGAGTTTCATCATCAATCTTTATCGTCACGTTTGTCATTCTTCTTCTTTCAAACACTACTTATAGTTTATTTATTATTAGGTTTAGTTTATATTTATTTTAGTTTTAAGTAGTTTTAATTATTTATACTTTTTAGACCCATATGAATTGACGTATATATAAATTTGTCAATTTTTTTAGCTTTATGTATATTTTTTTTGATTGATTTATATTTTATGTATAAGTTGAGAACCCATTCTAGATCTTATGTATTGTGTAATAATTGATAATATTGTATTTTCTGTTAATACTGTTAAACTTTAAGTTTTTTTTTTTTTGAGATGCAACTTTAGTTTTACATTGTAGGTAAATAGAATACTCGTACCTACCGTAAGGCGACAATACTTAAGTAGGATCAGAAAAGAACGTAACTTAAGTTTAATCGAGTTTTAATGTATTTCGACCACTTACTTCGGGTATCAATTATACGTATGTATAAATTATTATTTTGCCTGGTCCTTAAATGAAAGTCAAAAAAGCTGGTTTTTATTGACTTTCGACATGAAATTCCTTTGACCTTCATAAAGTCAAGTGAGGCGCGTAAAAATAGCTTTTGGGGTTCAAATAAAACTCACTTATTTCCGAAACAATCTGTCCTCGCACCTTGAGACGGTTAACGATCCAAGAAACTGACGTCATTCCCTGTATTTTTTAATTTTAAAGTATTTAAAATATATATATAATATAAAATTAAATCCTCCTCCTCCTTAGTCGGTACCCCACTGATGGGGATCGTGATTCCGTCGCAGTCGCAGCTCATCCACCAGCCGTCTCCAACGGTTTCGGTCCTCGGCGTAGTGGATGGCCTGGTGTACAGGGATGTTCAGGTGGTCACCTGACTGGACCATCGCTTGGGGCTTCTTCCTCTTGTTCTTTTACCGTCTACCTTGTTTTTCTAGATTATCGTCTCCTCTTCTTGCAATGTGGCCAAAGTATTGCAGAATTCGGGCCAAGCAGACGGTCAGCTTAAGCTCTTCGAACACAGAAATGTTAGTACGTCGTGCGGTCCAAGGGATTCTGAGCAAACGACGCCAGCACCACATCTCAAACGCATCAATACTTGCTCTATCCGCGGCTATTATGGTCCATGTCTCCAAACCGTACAGAAAAATGGAGAAGACAAGTGTTCTCACGATGTGAATATTTGTCTTTCTGGATATGTTGCTGTCACCCCATATTCTGTTAAGTTGGGTCATAAATAATAAAATTAAATACTTAATTATAAATAAATAAATAAACTTAACTACGAATAAAACTTAAATTATGACCTTGCGATGGGCGTAGTATGACGAGGACACTCGCTACGTTTCCCCGTTGAGCGGCGAGGTTGACCCTTTGTCAATATATTTTATTCTCTACTCAAAGGGTCACCCTTTGCCAAGTTCCGAAAGGACGCCAAAGCCTTCTCGGACCACGCACCTATCGTTTTGACTGCAAATAGAATGAAGTGTTGATTTATTATGATCTTCGCTTACTTGTTGCGTTTTAGGCGTACGGTTGACTCTGCAGCGGCTCCGAGTTTCTTAAGCTTAATAACCGACTTATGCTTTATAAAGCACAAATAAGGTCATGCGTGGAATACTGTTCTCGGATGGTTCCGCTAAGTACCTTACAGATGCTCTCAATGTCCTACAGAGGCGGGCTATTCGAATAGTGGACGATACTACAGTGTCTAAAACTCTTGAGTCGCTGCAGCTTCGCCGAGATGTGGCCTCTCTGAGCGTGTTCTACAAGCTATACTACGGTGAATGTTCTGAAGAGCTCCACAACCTTATCCCTTCTTCTATATTCCGCAACCGAACCACTCGCACAGGCCAAAATATGCATCCACATACCGTAGCCACTATCCCTACGCGTACATACAAATTTGGAGACTCTTACATCTGTCGCACGCTGAAGATGTGGAATGCTCTCCCAGCCACTGTGTTTATAACTATAACCTGGAGTCCTTCAAACGAAGTGTGAAAGAGCATCTTTATAGGCCGGCATAGTTTTAGGGACTGATGTCGGTCGTCTGAGGCTGGCGTCAGTTGCTCCCATTCTTGGACCTCGCGTACCGCTTACCATCAGGTGGGCGCGGTGTCGCATGTCGTGCGCATTATTTAAAAAAAAAAAAGAAAAAAAAAACTTGTGGAATTGCGTGGTGAGTGTACACCAAATTCTTCAGGAATATGTTCTGGAAATCCCATCTTCAGCTATGGAGATCTAGAACTCAGTGGTGGTTTAAGGGCTGCAATAATGATTATTATTAGAGTAGAAGCTATGAAGATTTATGGACCGCTTCCTATTCCATTCGGCCAAGGACACTAAACTACGTAGGTTTATCAAGTATTGTGAAGAAATCTCATGAATTATGAAAATTTTGATTGGGGCATAGCGCAGTGCGCCTCACTGATTTCTCCCTATAACGAAGACATAAATAAAAGATAGAACCATTGAATTAGAGGACAAGACATCTCGAATTGTTTGTGTAGTTGTACGAATAATGCTTCAGTCAGAAATCTTAATTCAAGGGTTGTCGACAAATTTCACTATGTTTAAAAAACAGACAATAAGACAGCTCCTTCCCTCAATCGTACAAACACGCATTCTTACTTTCTTCGGACACATGTCGCGGCGTGGATCTCCACTTATGATTATCCATTTAGATATATCCATTAAGCCCCCGGTAGTACAGGGAAAAGTCGATGGCAAGAGAATGCGTGGTAGGTCTCCAATGAGGTGGACTGACCAGGTTAAAGCAGCAATAGATGCTGAGTGCGCAGGAAGGCTGCAGCGAGAGGAGTAACGACAGCTTGTTTCTGAAGTGACGACCACTCTGTCAATAGTGTAGCGACTAAAAAAAAGAAGATATAACTTACTGATTCTGATCTAAAATAAATAATAAGACTAAATTAAGAATTAGTCAAAATTACACTATTTATTTATTTATTAATAATAACGTTGAAATTCGTCAGAGAACCAAAGTTACATTCAAAATTAGCAAGCTGAAGTGGCAATGGACCGGAAACATCTGCCGCAGAACCGACGACCGATGGGGCAAACGGGTTCTGGAGTGGAGACCACGTACGGGACGACGCAGAGTGGGACGACCCCCCGCCAGATGGACGGATGACCTAAGGAGGGTCGCTGGTGGGGGTTGGATAAGGATTGCAAAAGACCGCGTGCAGTGGCGAGCCTTGGGTAAGGCCTATATCCAGCAGTGGCGAGACATAGGCTGATGATGATGATGATGATGATGATTTATAATAGGGTAGCCAACAGTGCTAACTTCACACACTTATTTGTACTTAACACTAAATCAGAAGTTAGATGTTGCACCTATTATAGGCGACCACCACATTACCATTTACTTTAATATTACTTTATTGCCTATAAGAAATAACAAAATTATAAAATTTTCAATAAGTATACAAAAACTAAATATTATACGAAAATCTATATCTTAAACAATTTTCAAAAATATATATAAAATAAACAGGTGCCCAGACTGACAAAAGAGGCATTGGCTGGAAGAAAAAAGAAAGTGACAAAGAGGTTATAAAATCCTTCCTCAGGAAAGATGAAGAGCATGAATACAGAGTGCACGCGATGACTCTAGAAGTTCAAAATGATTGGCTAACTTTGGGCGATTTTTGCATCCCTCCAGCCCTAAAGTGGCGCACACTAATGTACGATTGGTCTCCGGCGTTGCTAAAGTTCTACCTAAACGCTTTTCAAATGTCCCTCCCGGACCAGAGTAATCTGGTAAGGTGGGGAAAAGCTACGGAAAAGAACTGTACATTGTGTGGTGCTGCCATAGGAACTGCTAGACACACACTTGTAGGGTGCGTTACTCTCCTAGAAAAGGGCTATTACTCACGCCGACATGACAAAGTCCTAGGTGTTATCCGTGAAGCAGTAAGTCTTTCTATTGCAAGAGCCAGAAAGGGACTGACTACAAATAAAACTTTGACCACATTTGTAAAGGAAGGGCAAAGCACGAAAACTAAATGCAAGCCCACCTCGATCCTTGGCGCCGCATCAGACTGGAAAATTCTCATGGATACATTTGAACACCACTATAGGATCCCAGATGAACTAGCTGTATCAGCCTATAGGCCAGACATCTTAGTGTTTTCTCGGAACTTGAAAAAAGTTATCCTTATTGAACTTACCGTTCCGTGGGAATCAAATATTCCAAAAGACCACAACATGAAGTCGAATAAATATTATGATCTCACAGAAGAAATGATCAGGAACGGGTTCAAGACTCAGCTTTACGCAGTGGAAGTTGGTGCAAGAGGAGTTCCAGCAAAATCTTTGCATCACTTACTGAAAGAATTGGGCCCAAGCAGGTCTGCCGTCAATACATTTATGGAACGAGCTTCCAAGACGGCATTAACGGAATCATACAGTATTTGGTTGGGTAGGGAGAGAAGTAGAATGGTGGATGGTGAGCGTATTATCGCGCAATAGAAAAAAAAAGGAGGCCTCCTTTTCTTAAACCAGCCAATTGTCGGTCGCAAGCCCGAGACACCATTCTTCTCATCTCTTACCCACACACGATGGACCCGGCACCCGCACGGTGAATCCATGGAATGCTTAGAAATTTGTCTTCTCTCTTCTCACAATTCCTTTTAGAAATAATAAAAATAAGTAATGAAAATAACTAAAATATTACTTCAAGTAATAAAGTAAAATTAAATTTAAAAAAATAATAATAATGTACAGAGTATACTATACATCATTGTACATGGTACTCTACATGGGCTCGCTACATCCAAAATTCAATCTGCGAGTCCAGTATAACAATAATTTCATGGTGCTGTTAAGATAGCAATGTACAACAGTCGCACATAGTCAAATATGTATATATATATATGGTGTTTTTAGCTGCATGAGAAGTTTCGAAGGTTGTTGTCTGTGGTTTGACAGTTGAGAATGTCAAAATGTTCTCAATAGTACACTCAGACTATACACAAAATTAGGTCATAATGTCTTTTCTAGTTAGTCAATGGGTAAAAAAGAAACTGACCGAGCGAGCCAAATTAAATAAAACCCCACAAGTCCCCAAGGAGCGGAAACAAAAGAAAAGTTACGGCCGAAATAAATGTAAGTTGGAAATCAAACCTGTTATCCGATTGAACGGGAAAACTATCTCAACACATACCTACAGAACATAATACATACCTACATCAATACATACAGGTCGTCGTCATCTATATATATACAGGTGAATGTATGTGTGTGTGTGTGTGTTCCCTATGTGTTAAGACCATATGTCCTAACATCAGTTAACCGACCACGGAGAGGAGCCTCTCCGCGGTCGGCTAATAGCTTTAAGTTAAAATATATTTTTGGTACCGCGGAGTCATTGTCGGGCATTCGCGGTTCGTACACGCACCTACAGTATAAACGTATCAAAATAAATACAGTCCATTAGTCACATAATTCACCAGCCAGGGTACCCCGAGTCATCCTACAACGGGCCTTGGCCCCAACACTATGCATTGCAAAACTACTTGACCGATCGGGATGAAACTTTGGGAATATGTTGTGTGAACATCGGGAAAGGTTTCTGACATATTAGATTGCATAATAAGTAAATCTTAATATATGAAACAAAGTCGGGGTTGTTAGAACGGCTGGACAGATTTTCACGGTTTTTGATTTGTTGGATGTGTCTACGTCCCGAATAGCAGAATAACTATAAATAAAATTGTAAAATGGAATAAAAGAAGAAAAAAAATCCATACAAAAAGTTTGTGGGTTTCGTAACTGTCAAACAATGTTGGTTGTCAAATATATATGGGTGCGTTCAGAAATTATATTTAGCTTATTTATATAATATAGAATAAATGACAAATAACCAAATGATTAAATAAATAATAAAAAAACAAATACTGTCAAATCGATTGGTCTCACTTTTACATCGCGAAATTGTCTGTCATTTGTTTTGAATATTGTTCTGTGTGAGTATTACTATTATTAATAATGGCATTCATTGATGTCAGGCGGTACGAAGTTCGCCGAGTCAGCTAGTAAAAGATAAGCACAACACATTGACAAATGATTCATATATAAAACGTTTATACACTGGTTGTTTTAATAAAGCCAGATGTCACGTTAGGCGTAAAATTAAAACTAAACTACAAGAATTTAAATGAGATATTGAGTACAATGAAGTAAAAATTAAGTTAACATAGCAAGAGAAATGAGTTTACAATTACACAAGGGAGGGTCGTAAGCCAAAACTTAGCGCTATAATAATAATAAAGTTCTTCATTGCACAGAAAATATTAAATATAAAAACATGTACATAGGCGAGCATAATACCATGAAGGTATTCTCTGCCAGCTAACCTTTGGGAGAGTGACAGAAGAATATAATAGACGCAGAGCAAGAAAAATTAACACAAAAAGATCAAAACATATTAAACATCTAAGATCATAATAAATATATACTGTGTATAAATAATAAATAAAATACTTACGTATTTTTATAATGTAAAATAAATAATAATACCTATATGTCAAAGAATTTATATTATATTAAGATGCATTTTGTTTTTCAAGAAGGTTAGAAATTAAGGTTCGGATTGATAGTCGTTGTTCCGCAAGTGTTTATTGTTTTTATTATTTGATTATTCGTCTATAAGAACCTATAGGAACACTTGAACTTGTCTCAGTTGCAATTTTTACTTAAATATATGATTTAACTCTAAAAAAAATTAGCTGCAGGATTAGCTATTGGTCAGAACTGTTAAAGTGACAGTTTTTTAGAGTAAAATCTGTCATTTTAACAGTTCTGAGCAATAGCTCGTGCTTAGCACTGGCGGAGCAACGACTATGAATCCGGCTCTAAGAGTTTTTTAAATTTATATTTAGAGACGGTGCCTGTCGGATAAATAAAGACAGCCTGTTCCATTGACGGGCTGCAGAAATAGACCTATAGTTAGTAGACCTCTTTATGCATCCGTTGACCGAACGTAGGGGTACATCGGAGAGCCCGAAGACGGAGACCCGGGGACCATTGCCGATCCCAAGCGTACAACGAGGCGTCACGGGGATCCTGGGCTGCGGGGTTATCTTCTCAAGCTGAGTCCTAGCTCAGTCCTTACTGGAAAAACTACCGACTAGATTCATCTCCTTCTAGCTCACATGGCCTTATTGAAAAGAAAAAGATAGCAAAGACGGTGGATTAATATAAAATCTAGAGGTATCATATCAAATTACATTTTTTATAATAACTTTGCACTAGGGTTTGTAATGTGTAGTGATTGTTAGAACGCTTTCCAATCCCAAAAGGTGTACAAAGAAAAACACTTTTCTTATGTCCATTTGCCATAAATTAACAACACCACAGTAGCCTCGGTGAGCACATTAAGCCATCGGTTCCGGTTCCATATCAACTTGTGGAATCATTAATAAATTACCATTAAAAAGCCACCAGCGTGGCGAGTGTAGGTCAAATTCTCCAGATATACGTATGTTTCGAAAGGCCCATTTCCAACAGTAATAATAATAATAGTTTATTGACACAAAATAAAATATACAAATTGAACAAAAAAATAAAAATTACATTGTTGTACATGCTTAATTTAATAGACGACTTCTGTCCCCTATACTAAGGTTGCCCTGGTCTTATAGGGGACAGCTAGTGAAGGTACACTGATCTAGGGGCTGAAATGATGAAACGAATATGTTTAATTTAAATCTATATATCTTCACGTCAGCTCCCTGGCTTGGGGTACGCAAAGACAATTGATCGCCATTTGTCACAATCCATACTGTTAGTTTCGCTTTGTCGACATTTATTAACCTTTTCATACATACCCTTTTGTTTCGTAGACTCTACTGCAGAAGGTCTGCGAGTGTTTTTTTTTGTCGTGATTGAGTCTGAGTCTGGCGGAGGCTCTTTTACCCACAACTTCCGCATTTATATCTGGTTCGACATCCTTCCCTTTCAACATACCCCATTCATTGGCTGAGAGCTTGATTGATGATTTTGGGTCGCCGACTCTCGGTCTAAGTTTTGTTTTTTTTGTTGTTATTGTGCACTGCTGGTGACTGTGGTGTCGCTGTGTAGATTTGTACATATAATTCAATTATTTTTGTTTAGGTTATACTGTTTCCATTTGTAAGTACTTGCGATATTCATTTTTGTTGTTTTCTGTAGCTTACTGTTTTTGTCATGCCTATATTTTTAAATTGTACTACTTAGTTTTTGTGTTTTAGTAAACGATGTTACCTACATTTTGAATGCAATACTGGTCTGTAAGTAACATGTTTACTAAACTATTAAGATACCTTCTAGATTGTATATTGTATAAGATTTTGTAAACATGTTGTTGACTTGCTTAATTAAATAAATAAATATAATAAATAAATCTAAGTTCCAATGCTTTGTTTCATATCTACCAGATTGCGTATTTCGTCGTTACGTATGCGGAAGTAACGCTGCATATCTGTCGTAACGACCTCATTTTAACTGCATTATATCATACTGAGATATCTACGTCTTCCTTTTTTACATCAATGTTGGCAACATGGCATTGTGTATACAGATCAGTGACCCCAGTAAATTTAAATCTACATCTACATTAAGTTCCTAGCTGCAAAAATCCTTACTGCTAATTTAATCTATTTAAAGTGTTACAGATGCTTAAATAAATAAAATAAATATTTCCAGACAGGTCACACAGCGCCATCTAGTTTCCGTAGTAAGCAACGAGGCTTGTGTCACGGAAACTAGATGGTTGATAAACTACATATTATACTTTTTTTTTTGTAAATATATACATATTATACATATAAACACCCAGACCAAGACAAATTATACAATGTACAACTTGCCCCCGGTGGGAATCGAACCCACGACCTCCCGAGTTCACGGCAACGTTTGTTACCACTAGACCACGGAGGCGGTTTGTACCTCTACCTGTTTTTTTTTTTAAACCTTTCATTTAATTTGAACTTAATATAGCGTTTCACTATCCCTACTTTATAAATACCTTGAATTCCTCGTCTTTTGGCTTCATAATACATCATATCTCATTAAAATTCATATTTTTCATAATTCAGCTTCCATTGTTCACAACATTTCTTCCTCATACCTTATTTATATCTTTACACCACTTTTTTATTAATTTCAATCAACTTTATTTTACTCAAATTAGTTCTATTTTACTTTAGACGTTTGCTTAAAACTCTAAATACGTTCTACAAACGTAATCAGAATACTACTTCTGATATCTTAACTTTGAGCCCTACCGCTCTTAGCTAACTACCTTTACTATAGGTTCTTGGAGCGGTTGATTACTCCTTAAATAAGCCTTAAATCATTATAAATTTCTTAACCTTTGAGCGGTTGACTACTCGTTAAATAAGCCTTAGGTCAAAACTTTTATTTTCCATATATGGAGCGGTTGACAACTCCCTAAATATGCCTTGTCGTCATTATGGAACATTCTTTTAGAGTGATAGTCATTGAATGTGAACTTTCACCCTTACCTTAATGTAGATGATAGTATGTTAGAAGAAGAATGAATGTGTTTGTTTGGTGAGGCCTGAATTTGTAAAGTAATGTTCCTCTGGTTCTTTCGATCTTAACTTCAAAATTTTCTCCAAGTCGAAAATTTTCTGGGGTTGTGGGGGAAAATATAGCGTTTCACTATCCCTACTTTATAAATACCTTGAATTCCTCGTCTTTTGGCTTCATAATACATCATATCTCATTAAAATTCATATTTTTCATAATTCAGCTTCCATTGTTCACAACATTTCTTCCTCATACCTTATTTATATCTTTACACCACTTTTTTATTAATTTCAATCAACTTTATTTTACTCAAATTTGTTCTATTTTACTTTTTGCAATATTTTTATTTATTGACAACTCTGTTTTTCGTCGTTGCTAAGGCAACATTGTCAAATATTTATTTAATTCAGATGCAAAATTATTTCTAACGTCCTTCATCCATTCCTTTCGGCAATAATTTTTACTAAAACACACATTTTTATACATTTTTGGAAACATATTTGACTTACAAACTTCATAATTTTAAATTTTCTCAATTCATTTTTTCGAACTCAAAAAAAGATATAAAAGACATACCACACCCCATTTCATTCATTCATTCGGCTGGAGTAGCCAAAAGAAGAACTCAACCTAAAGGCCTAATCCCGGGGCCACTGCCCCAGGACTCAAGAAAGGCTATCTTCAATTTTGGACTCGAAAGAAGCTCTGTCTACACCTACAACTTCGGAACTCTTTTACTGAAGAATTCATCACTGCACTCAGCACCGTTCAAGTTTTCGGACTCGGAAGACCACTATCGCTTCACCGACTCTTGAACTCTTCACTTCACCGAAGACTTTCTTCACGCTTCACCTTTGAAGACGCTGTTCATCTCTACGTGCTGCTCTCAATCAACGCTACCTCACCTCTACGCTCCTACAACTACTCAACCCGGGAGTCTACGAAGTCGGCAGCGCTAAAACTCATCACCGACTTCGCCTCTGGAACGCCGTCGACCTTCATCAACGACCCGAAACTTATTCTCCGTGCTCTCCGATCTCACATCTCCACTTCACTCATCACTTAAACTTTCTGTAAATAAACTTATATTGTACCTAACTTATACCTTCTTTTAATTTAAATTTCTTAGACAGGCTCCTTCTCTAAAAATCTTTTTCTTCTCAACTATCGCTTCACGATATTAACCTAACCTATCGTGAAGATACTTAAGATGTTTCTTTAAGGATTGGAAGGGAGCCAATGCTTTAAAAGAAATAACAAAACCGTAATGTAACATACATGCTCCCGTTGAAGATGGTTGCTCTACAAATGGCACGATAATGTTTATTGTTTAAGTAATGCACTGTCCCATATCCTTTGGAGGAAATAAGATTTTGTGTAGTCTTTTATCTAGATTTTAAAACGAGTTGAATTACAACTCTTATTTTTACGAGCTTATTTCTAGCCAAGCTGTAATATTATTGTTTTTGAAATTATGCCATTTGATGATGTAAATTTGTTTATGTAAATTACTATTAATATTTAAAAAAAAAACAATATAATAATACGCCTCATGGCCGTTTCCACTAGGGATTTGGGTCTCTCGTTGCAGGCTATTCCCTCGGCATCGGTTGGTATCATCCTTGATACACTAACCATGGCGGTGTGTCTCGGAGCCCGGACTGTCCACCCACACCAGTGTCGGTGTGGAGAGCCCGTGGAAGATCTCGGACACCATATGCTTTCTTGCGCCAGAAGTTCTGGCCGCATTCCTCGTCACGCTGCTGTGAACAACATCAACCGAAGGGCTTTTGTCACTGCTAGAGTACCTGCGATCCTAGAACCCTCTGGGACTGTGCTCAGCGATTGAAAGAGACCCGACGGCATGACCGTTGGGCCGTGGAAACTTGGCAGGTTCTTGCTTGCAGGTTCTTGCTTGACCTCGTCAAGTCGACACTCAGCCAAGCGTCTGACCAAGGAGTTGTCCAAACGGCTAAAAAAAACGGAAAGGTCTGAAGACAGGATAGCTGCTTATTATTTCTGCCAACGTATTAGCCTTGCTATACAGAGGGGATTGCCAGTTTGCCCTAAAATTGCCCTAAAAGGTCGTTTCTAGAGGACATTTTTTTTAGGTTTAGTTTATATTTATTTTATTTTTTTACTTTTAAGTAGTTTTAATCATTTTAATAAATAAACCTAACATATATTTTAGATAATAATACAATTATCGAATCCTAAATAAGGTTTTACGAGTATTCTTATAAAAAACACTTTCAATATATTGCTATTTTTCCCTCTACCTGGAATACGAACGCGTTTTTCTTCGATATTCATTTATCCTATTCACTGAAGCGAAAAACCGTATAAAATAATATCAAAATGGTCCTTTAGTGGTGTTTCAATCGTTCTTCCACTCCATATCTTTTAAAAGCGAGGTAGTTCGCCCATCAAGACATAAAAGAGTCTAAAATCCATGAAGCGTCTTTAGTATGACAAGGTTCCAGTTCCAGCGCTTTACACATTTTAAATAGATGGTAGACGGACTGATAGTGGTAATTTGCCCAGTCTGCCGGGGCAGGGAAGTATCTACCGTTCGTGTCGATGAACCCAGTAAAGTGTATCCACACGTTTCGGGATCAGGCTCGAATTGACGTCATGCCCAGTCAAGCCGGCATAGTGTTGGGGACTAATGTCAGTCGTAAGTGTCTGATTCTAGTTGATAACATTCAACTAGACACCTTGCGCGACACTTCATGGGCGGAAAGTCACATGACGTGCTAGAATAAAAATTTAAAAAAATGGGAATATTCACGATTTATCTATTGCTTTTAAACACTTCTGACCAGCGTGGCGAGTGTAGGCCTAACATGACATTCTCTAGAAATTTCTGGAAGGCTGGAGATGGGCCTAACACAACACGTAAATTTGGACAACATGGCGATGGCTTTCTATCGAACATACCACAGTGTTTGAAGACAAAAGTTTTCAACGTGTGCGTTCTTCCAATAATGTTGTATGGTGCAGAAACGTGGACACAGACGGTAGGTCTGGTCCACAAGTTCATGGTCGCTCAGCGAGCTATGCAGAGAGCTATATGCTCGGGATATATAAAGGGAAAAACGTTGACATCCGTCAAAGAACCAAATTTATTTATTTATTTATTTCAAAACTTTATGCACTAGGTACACAGACGGACTTAATGCCGCTAGGTATTCTTACTAGTCAACCTTAGGGACAATTTAGAGCATTTGTTATGTGAGGCAGGTGCAAAATATAATAAATAAAATAAAATATAATATATAATTTGTGAAAAAAAGAACAAAATAAATCAAACCTAAATACTAAATAGACTACATACTATCATTATACTCGTATATAAAGAGAATACATGGGTACATATAAATAATAATAAATATATTCAAATTCAAATTCAAATTCAAAATCGTTTATTTGCTTTAACATTATACAGTAATATGGTTAGTAAATTGGCTCTGCACATTTAGCCACTGTTGTGGCATGCAAAAATTGTTTAGTTTAAATATATTCTTATCATTAAGTCATCATTACATAATTTAGGTCAATACATACATTAATTTTATGTTAATAATAACAAACAAAAAATAAAATAAAATATGTCATACAATTTTTTTTAGTTATTATTCCGCTCGAAGAACTCGCCAATATTATAGTAACAGCCCTTTGCCAGCCATTTATACAGTTCCTTTTTAAACATTTTTACTGGTACTTGTTTTATTTCTGTTGGGATATTGTTAAATATTTTAATCGACATATAGTAACAGTTCCTTCTAAACAGTTCACTTTTACATACTGGTATTACTAACATTGTTTCATTTATCTGACGTAAATTTTGGTTTCTAACACTCTTTTTGAAGTAGTCAGGGTTTTTAACAACAAATATACATATTTCGTGAATGTACATACCCGTGACTGTGAGTAGATTTAATTTTCTAAACAGAGGTCTACATGAGTCTAGTGGGCCAGCTCCACAAATATATATTTATATAATATAGGTTTGTGAAAAAAAGAACAAAATAAATCAAACCTAAATACTAAATAGACTACATACTATCATTATACTCGTATATAAAGAGAATACATGGGTACATATAAATAATAATACATATATATTTATATAACACAATATCATATACTTATATATCTATGTAATGGAGCTATTTAGGAAACGTGTAAAAACCATTCTTTTAAATAACGATCTATTTGGCGCTTGTCGGACATCTACAGGCAGGTTGTTCCACAAGTTTGCGGCAACAACTGCAAAAGAGTTGGACATAAAGCTAGAATGATGGGAAGCAATTACTTTTAATAACTTTTTACTTTAAATAACATTACTGATATAAATAACTTTTACTTGCAAGCTGGAAGTGGCAATGGGCTGAATACATATGCCGCAGAACCGATGAACGATCGATTAGAAGGGCTCTGGAGTGGAGACCAGGCCTGTAAGATGCAGAGTGGGACGATCGCCCGCCAGATGGAAAGATGACCTGAGGAAGGTCGCTGGTGGGGGATGGATGAGGGTGGCAGAAGATTGTGTGAAGTGCCTGAGCCTTGGGGGAGGTCTACATCCAGCAGTGGATAGTCACGGGCTGATGATGATGATGACAGTCGGCCAAAAGTCTGAATGAAATATTTATTTAATAAGAGACTTGATAATAGGTGCTCTATTACGTGTCCGATCGATTTCTCTATGGATAAGAATAGCCTGCTATAGTCGTATTTCGAGTTCATTCATGATGTAACGCTTTGTGTCGATGTCAACGTGGTTTTAACGATCCGACCCCATTCTCATTTCATTCTCTTTTTAATTGTATCGTAGCAAATGTTTCTTTTTAAGAAGTTGCGGTTAAATAAAATTGTTTACATTATTTTTTTAGGCCATCTATCGTCAACTGCATCCATGCGAGTTTATTTGTGTTATTTTTTGAGTTTGGTACACTAGAGACATCGACGACATTGTGTCATTGTCATGATAGGCCTATAATAGTAAGGTAGGCTAAATGTGACTCTGCTAAGCATAGTTTCTGACTACCGCGAAAGGGGTACGGTCGTCGTGTGTCTATACTATATCGTCCACTAGCAAAAAAATAATAGATAACTGTTTTTTTTTTTAAATACACATCTATCGGGTAATGGCTAAAGTCAACCTTATGGTTAATGTCTTAAAGATTATAATTGTGTACAACTATAATAGCGCCATCTATGATAAAGCAGCGAAACTTTTTCTAAGGTTATTTAATTTATTTATTTATTGAGAATCCAACAGCGTTTTAACTTAAATAAATTAGGTACATATAAATTAACAATTTAATTAAAGGCCAATGACAGGATTCCTCAAATAACATTAAAACCTATGACAAGTGATGTATGATGAAAATGGTAGTTAAATTTATAAGGTAAAAATATTTAAAAATTGTAAAATTGATTGCATAAAATTTAAAAATTTAAATTAAACAGATAAAATATTATAATTACTAAGATTTTGGTGCATTCATGTTTGGGTAAGTATAAGAGTGAATGTATGTGTATGAGAGTTTTAAAATGTGTGTGTGTATTCGTTTGTTTAGTTATAGTTTATGAAAGTAAACTTCTAGCATGTGCTGTGTATTTTTATGGGAAACTTAAAATAAAGTTTAATCAACATTTACTTACAAAAATAAACTGACACAACCTTCTCTTTTTAAAAAAGAATATGTTTTATACTTCGGAAGCACGCATATCGGCGTATTGTCCGAGAAACAACATAATAATCAATTTAAAAGTACACGACCGTAATCGACACGGACGGAAATTCGAGCTTGATCCCGAAACGTGTGGATACACTTTACTGTTTATCGGCACGAACGGTGGATACTTCTCCGCCCAGGCAGACTGGGCAACTTACCATCATCTATCACCTTAAATCGCTAAATTAGCGTTCGCTATGAAATGTCGAGACTGCTGCCCCAGCCTTGTTATATGTACGAGTATGTTTCGATCGTACAAACAACATCAACGAACTGTCGTAAAGATGATCATCATCACGACCGTTTCCCTTTCGGGATAGTCAGAAACCACGCTTATAAGCGGATTTACATTTAGCCAACTTTACTATACGCCAATCATGACAAGTGGCAAGCTCGTCGATGTCTTCAACGTACCAAACTCGAGAAATATCACAAATAAATTAAATGTATTTATTTACATTATTAAATATTTTTGTGTCCCGACCAGGAATCGAACCCGGTACTTCCGAGTCTTAATCCACGGACTTAACCGCTAGACCACGGAGGCATTAAGCCAGTAAACCAGTAAAGATAATGATTTTTATAATCCAATAATTTATAGAATGCAGCACTTACAATAATATTAAAGGTCCTGGGTAACATGGGAAGAGCGATTATAGTCCTCGAAGGGATGGTGGCTGAGCAATCCATTACAAGACCCTGGCAGGGAATTACCTCAAAGGTTTTTTGTATGCACGTTTTATATGAGACTTTACATTGACCTTTATAATGACCGGTCATGCCTATATTATATACCTATCCCCCAAGTAAAATCGAATTGATTTAAAAACTAAACCTACCTACCTAAATCAAAAACAATCTGAACTTGATTATGACGGGGAAATGTCCACCGTTAGTGCCGATAAACCCCGTAAAGGGTATCCACCAAGTGTGCCCAGTCAAGCCGCCATAGTGTTAGGGACTTGACGAGAAAAGCATCGGCCGTTCAATAAAACAAACTTAAATGTGATTTACAGCAGATTTTTCAATACCTATGTGGTATAATTTTTGATTATTTGTTTTGACGTGACAACGTCTTATAAATTGGTTTGCCTGGTGACACTTCAAGAAACTGCGTTACGCTCCGCTCACGTTATGCGCTCACAATGAGAGCGAGTGAGAGGCACGCGTCCCTTCCACTCGGGCATGGTTAGCCCGCCTAAGAGCGAGAGAGACAGACATAAAAAGTGAAAGACATTGACTTGACATTTTCTAGGCACATTACAGCAGAAACACTTTCTTTCATTTCATATTTCTCCTATCATCGCCCTATCCTCAACAAAATCACTCAGATAGGAACAAGTTAAGTTGTAGTAAACGCTGTTTCATTGTATTGCAAGTTATTGTATGTATATTTGTATATAAATACGTATGTATGTGTAAAGGTAAAAATAAAATTTTGTTAATATGAAATTCAGTGCGAGATTCTTTGTATAAATTAATGTTTTAAATATAATTCTTTGTATAAATAAATGTTTTAAATTGTTACTATTATTTCATCCTTCTTCCTACTATACGAATGAATATTCACATTAAAATTATTTTACCACTCAAAGTCGTTGTCACGTAAAACTTTCGCCCGTATACCGACTTTTTAATAATAATTTTAGTTTTAGTTTTTTTGTTTAACATTTCTATTTCTTAGTCTTAGTGACATATTTTTAGTGACATCCAACATTGCCAATTGAAATTTTTAGTGACATTTTTCTATTTTATTTGTTTAATATTTTTAATATTAGAACTGACTGGGCCCCTTTACAGCTAATTCAGCTAAACCTTAATTTAACTTTATGATGTCATCACTATCTGGCCAGGTTTTCGACTATTATATTGTTTTCTAGTAATGTTACTTTTTTTTTTTGTTTTGTTTTTTCATTGTTCTGTAATTAATGTAAATTAGGACGTAACCAAGTGTTCCGATAGGTCCCTATGGTGATAAATAATAATAATAATTAGTGGTTTTTATCAATAGTATTTTAAATATAGTTTGTTGCGTGTTCGTGGATGAAATTGTGATTTAGAATCTCGTGTCGTTTATTATTATTAGCTCAGCCAGCCTACAAGCTAGGGGAAACCTAAACCTGCTAAAATCAAGAGTTGGAAACCACGCTATAACTGGTACAGAAAAGAAAGGTTACTCACATGGGAAATTAGGAAACACTGAATCTAGGCTTCACAGTAAGTTCACTAGGTCCATCAGACCGGCCGGCTGTTTTTCTATATAACCCACTATTTGCACTTTAAGTAATTTGTTTTATATAAGGTCTAAAGTCACATGCTAGGCATGCGACGTGTGTGCTGCTACCACCGATTGGTCATCGACTGCTTGGGTCGACGGTTTGATCGCAACTGTCAGACGAATAGACAGTTTCTTTTTGTGTGAAGATTTTTTATATAGGAAACGGAAAGGAAGGATGGTACCAAGCCATAACATAGTTTAAGACAAGAGACAAGAGGTTTGTGCAATATTTGGGCCAAATGATCAATCAGCATTGCCATTCAACGTGGCAATGCTGCCAGTATCCTTGTCACTTTGCCCATTGGTAGCGATTTGGAGCAAGTTTATTATATTTTTATTTTTTTTGTTTTAGTCGTATTTTTATTTAATATATATATGTGTGTGTGTGTGTACGAGTAAATAATTATGTATATACAGATATACACACACGAATTGTTATAAAAACCGGGTCTATAAATATAAGTCAATTGTCAGAAATAAACTTCAAAGAAGTAATAGGTTGTATGAAATATGCAGGCGTATTCTCGAAGTAGAATATCATCACGACCGTAATCTCGCGGGCTTTCGTTTGGCCAACTTTACTAGGCCCAGTCTGACAAGTGGCAAGCTCTATGTATTATCTACTATGTATTATCCGCTTCTGCAGATGTGCACATCTCTTGACTTCACTTTACGGCATTCTTTACAATCCCCAAACTCCTTTATACCTTAAGACTCGTTTCCAGTTCCTTGGAGACAGTCATAATCTTCATCTTCGCTCTGCTAATAACAATCAGCTCAAAATCCCTACCCATTCTTCCAGCAGATATTCAGATTCTTTTTCAGTTTCCGCTGCTCGAAAATGGAACAAACTTCCTCTGGTTATCAGACGGGCGCCGTCTATTAATATATTTAAAAATCTTCTTATCGCTCACTTTCTAAACAAACATAGATATTCTTAGCACCTATATCTATCATACTATTTTTATTGTGTGTAACAGTACTATATACTTACCTAGTTCTGTATTTGTATATATATATATATATATATATATGTATTTAAGTAGTAGTATATAACGATTATTATGTATTGTCATGGATATGTTGTGTCAAATATAAGATACGGCATATTATTGTGGGGCAATGCAGTGGAAATAAATAGAATCTTTATTAGACATAAACAATGCATTCGTGCTATTTGTAACACACCTCCTATGACTTCCTGTCGTCCTTTATTTATAAAACTAAAATTACTGACTGTTCCTTCTATCTATATACTTGAATGCTGTTTATTTGTAAAAAGCCACCCGGAACTTTTTAAAACTGTTGGGGATAATTGCAATTTTAAAACGCGTTATCCTAGTAGAATAATTATTCCAGCTCATAAAAGTACTCAATATAGCCGAAATTGTTATGCAATGGCAACAAAGCTATTTAATAAGCTTCCAGTTACTATAAGGGAGCTGCCACTAAAACTGTTCAAATTAAGAGTCAAACAAATGCTGGTTAATATTTTTTTTTTTTTTTTTTTTTATACTAGCACGACATGTGACCCTGCTCCCACCTGATGGTAAGTGGCGCGCAGGGTCCATGAATGTTAGCAACTGGAATCAGACCCTTATATCCGACATCAGTCCCTAACACTATGCCGGCTTGACTAGATGCCTTTTCACACTTCGCTTGAAGGACTCCAGGTTATAGGAAAGTGGAAACACAGAGGCTGGAAGAGCATTCCACATCTTTATTGTGCGACAGATGTATGAGTCACCAAAATTTATAGGTACGCGAAGGGATAGTGACTACGGTATGTGGGTGCATATTCTGACCTGTGCGTGTGGTTCGATTGCGGAATGGGGAGGAAGGAATTAGGTTATAGAGCTCTTCAGAGCACTCACCATAGTATAGCCGGTAGAACACGCTCAGAGAAGCTACATCTCGGCGAAGCTGCAGGGATTCGAGAGTTCCAGATATAGTGGCATCGTCCACAATTCGAACAGCTCGCCTTTGTAGGACATTGAGAGCATCTGTGAGGTACTTGGCTGAACCATCCCAAAGGTGTGAACAGTATTCCACGCATGTTTTTATTCGACAAAAGAATACCTAGACAAAGTCATGTGACTAAATAAATATTTGTATGCTAGAAATAGCGAAGCATGTGATATAATTACATATAATAATTTACATCCCTGTACCTACCATGTTTCTGACAAATAAATTATTTCATTTTATGAATGTATGTAAATTGTATATTTATAATAATGCACCCCGCAAATCCTCTACCACACTCCCAAAGGTTAGCTGTTATATAAAATGCCGAAAGGCATTAAGTTCGCCCTTGTAAATTACTTTTGAGTTTTTTGTGCAATAAATAATAAATAAATTAATAAGAAAAGACACAAATAAAAAAGTAGAAACCTAATTTTAACTGCCTCTTTGGTCTGTGGATTTAGACGCGGAGGTACCGGTTTTGACTCCCGATTTCGGGTTGTCACACAATAATTTATTTTGTGCTATTTTTCGGGTTTAGTACGCTAGAGCTTGCTACTTGTCATGTAGGGCCTGTAGTTTATCATTTATTCATTCATATACAGCCCCTAGAACACAGCGTCCTAGACCTCCACTGCTGGAGATGGGCCTTCCAGAACTGGAGAATTTGGCCCACACTCTCCACGCTGGCCAGACGGCTTGTCGAGGATATAATGTCATTTTTTATGACAATTTATTACCGATTCCACAAGTTGGCAGTACCGGGATCGACGGCTAAACGTGCTCTCCGAGGCACGGAAACGGTGGTCTTGTTAATCTATGACAAATGTACGTAAGAAAAGTGTATTTCTCATTGGTACATGCCGGGTGGGTTTGAACTGACCTTTGTATGATTTAAGGTACGCGTTCTTACAACCTAGTCACTACCGCGCCTATAGTAATGTTGGCTCAATGTAAATCAACATCTTTCAAAAAATAAAAAAGGACGGTTTCTGATTAAGGGATACTGTCGTTATGATACCTGACATATATATATTTTATTTCAAAATATGTTTACATTCGGAAAAATCCAATCGTAATTTCCAAATTAAAGAGTATAATTGAAATTTTTGGAGTTAAATTACGCAACGAGTCGTGTTTTAAGCATTCAAAACCTAATTCTTTAGTCAATGACTTATATCAATGATCGGGCATTCATTATTTTTCTATCCCCTGCAGGACAAAACATTAATCAACAAATGTCATTATTATTAACTGTTTTTTATCTGCCTAAATAAATATTTCATTTCAATTTAAGCCTAAGATCTCTGCTGAAATCGTTAAATTTATTGTTGTTAAATTAGTTTTTGTGTTTTGTCGGCTTTCGGGTTCTACACGTGGATGTAGCCTATCTTAATTCTGATATACACCACCACCACCACTGTACCAGGTATTAAAATTCGCATATGTACTCATAGGTTATTTTAAAATATATTTATTTAAGATTAAGAAAAATAAAGAAAAAACCAACTCCGTCAGACGTTGATATGAAAAGTTTGTTAAAATATAGTTGAAGCATGTTCAATATTATTTTTCACGTTTTTTCACATATTTTTTTCGATTTTTATCATTGGTACGCTGGAGACATCGACGAGCGCCACTTGTCATGATTTGCCTATAGTAAAGTTGGCTAAATGTGAAAATTTATAAGCGTGGTTTCTGACCATCCCGAAAGGGAAACGGTCGTGATGATACTATACTATACGATTTTTTTTTTTTTTTTTCTGTATACCTATTTAAAAATATATATTATCGAAGTACAAATTTTATTAAAACTGAGTTACTTTGTGGCTTAAGCTTAAGCAAATTAATTATAAGTTAAGAATGCTTGGTCCTAACATACTAGTATACATAAGTCATTGCTTTCATTCAGCATAATTGTTAGGTTTAATTCTCTTTGTTTAAGAATTCAAATCAATTGTAGCGAATATCAATTCTGTTCGCTATTCGTACAAAAACGGCACAAGTTTTGAGCGCTAATGTTAAAGGGAGAGAGATTTGCACTGGTTGTTCATAGGTATTTTACCTTCATTTCATCATTTCAGCCTCTACAACAGACAACTGCTGAAGATCAGATTAAACAGAAGATATTCATACTAATTTTATAAATGTTAAGGAATCTTTATCTGTGTGTATGTTGTATATATGTAAATCTGCTATGACAGAGTTTTCCTTGCAGATGCCTTTCTCAGTCAAATTAGCCCGCCAATGGAACAGGCTACCATTGTTTTAAGACAGGTCCTTAAAAATATTTATAAAACATCATCTCTCTCACTTCCTTAAAAATCAAAACAAATACTAATCTCCCACCATGCCATATTATTATTAGTATGTAGAATAATTATCTTAATATTATTGGCAGCATCGTTGACCAGCTTGGTCACCACGGTCTGTCTTGTCTGAAAAGTGCTGGTCGTCGTTTCCGCCACGGTTCTGTCAATAATGTAATCCACCGGGCTTTGATTACTGCCGGGATCCCTTCGGTTCTTGAACCGTCTGGGATATCTTGCAGTGATGGTAAAAGACCCGATGCATTTACTTTGGTGCCGTGGTCCATGCGTCGAGCATTGGTGTGGGACGCTACTTGTGTCGACACCTCGTTGCTCGTTCTCATGTCCAGGGCACATCTGTCATGGCGGACTATTGCTAATGACTGGGACCGTGGGTGCCAAGCGCTAAGAAGTTCTTTAAAGAACTGTCTAAGCGGCTGGTTAACGCTGTATGTGACAAGAGGGCTGGCAGTTTTTTCGCGCAGCAAATCCGCATCGCTGTGCAGGGGGGGAATGCTACGAGTGTTCTTGGCAAACTGCCACATGATCAAGTCATGGGTGAATATTTTTATACTTATATAGTTTAGATTTTAGTTTCATTTAGTTTATAAATATATTAGCTTAATAGTTTTTTTATAATTTTAACGGGTCTTTACGCGATTTACCTTAAAGACATATTCCTCCCGACGTTTTTTTTTAGCTTAATTTATATTATGTATATTTAATTTGTATTATTTCTATTGCATTATAAATGTTCTCATGCCATATATTTTTAATATTTTTATTTGATAGTTAATATATTGTGTTTTCATAATCTGACTAAGAATCAAGATTACATAAACTTTATAATTCAGCAGCTTCATATTAATTATTTTGTTCAGCTAATAAGTAACACGACATTCATTGACTGTTAGGAGGTACAAAGTTCGCGGGTCATCTAGTTCAAAATAATTTTATATAACGACTTGTTACAAAATATTACAGGCTACCTACGATCTCGGCCTTTATCTCAGCTCGTCCATCAAGTGCTGCACGCTGACCGCGCTGTGTCGGCCTAGAGCTGCGCTACGCTGCGCTGTCGGCTATCATCAGCGCGACCAGCAAAGTAGTCATTATAGACCGCGGCAGTAATGTACTATAGATTAATTTATATATATATATATATATAATATATATATTTAATGTTATAGTAACTTTGGGTTTCTTACGAGACTTGTATATATTACGCAAGGTACAAATAGGAGGTCTGCTGAGTAAATACGTGAAGATAATGGGCAATGTGACCTTCATGTTTCAAACATCCTATATACACAGTCGCATTGACTTAAAATAATGACAAAGCATTTCATATAACTTTTTGGTCGGATAAAATATACTTCGAAATTCATATTTCATGCGAAAGTTTTGGCTGAAAGTGAACCTGGCAGACCGAGACTTACATATTACGATCAAATAAATAAACACTGGCTGAAAGTACATTAAAAAGCTTTCGTAACAAAAGGGCATGTATGAAGAGGTTGATGAATGTCGACGAAGCGAAAGAGGTATGTCGTGATCATGTCAAGTGGCGCTCAATTGTCTCTGCCTACCCCGTAAGGGATCTGGCGTGAAGATATGTATGTATGTATGAAATTAAAAATGAAATAACTCCAGTTTGATTTCACCTCTGAGTTCTGATGTCATTTTACCACCACATGAAGCATAAAATCTCTTAAAGGTCGTTGTTAGTGTTGAGTTCTCTCCGGTGGTCGTCTCTTCCTTAGACGGTCATTGCAGTGGTGGCATGTGTGTGGGGTCCGGGACATGTACATGCGTTCCGTCCGTGATCGGAAGCTGCTGTGAGAGCCTGGAATGTCCTCACGCGGTCATGTAAAATCCTCGTTAAACTTCCGCCACCCACTCTAAACGGAAAGAAAGAATGAAATACGTTTATTCATTGCAAAACAGATACAACTTACACAATTAAGATATGGAGCATAACGCTCCCCGACAGGCACCAAACAGTACTCCAGGATATAGCCGTGCATAGGGTGGCACGGACCATGAATTGATATTAAAATGTGAATTGGCCGCCCCCACATCTCAAGCACCACCAGGCAGCCATCGAGGCGCGCTGCACTACAATTCACCCGTAATTCCTGCAGCGATGAACGGGCCCTAAGCTCAGCATGTGTCGCGACCCGTACGCGGTCTCCACACTAAAACCCGTTTGGGTCGTCGGTCTTCAGTTCTGCGGCAGATATGTCCGACCCATTGCCACTTTAGCTTGCTAATTTCCAAATTACCAATTTATTTGTAATTACCAAGTAATTACATATAAATTTCAAGCAATGCTCTCTTCATAGCTAGCTGAGCGACCTGGATTTTTTGGACCAGACCTGTGGTCAGTGTCCACGTCTTTGCTCCATACGACTTTACGGGGCGGACGCACTGGTTGAAGACCTTCGTCTTTAAATACTGTGGTATACACGACAAGAGGATGTGTCGAAGTTTCTCGAATGCCCACCATCCTAGCTCAATGCCTCTTTCGGCTAAAGTTGGCAGCGGAATAGCCTGTCCAATATAGACGTATCCTTGCACAACTTTGAAAGTGGCGTTTCCCATACAGATTGGACTCGACTTAACCAAATGATGAATAATTATTAACGTCCTATTAAAAGCCACGTCCCTAGAAATGAGTCAAGAATACATATAAATTTAAAGCGAACTGTACTAATTGCCTCCGGGCTCACGCGCTGGTACTGTACGTGTCTACAATGAAAACCTCAGGTCATACGATAACTTATTCACTTGTGTTTCCTTTTATTAATTATGTTTTTGGTTTTTAATTAGGTACGCATATTTATTACAGACCCTGGAACACAGATTTCTAGACCTGCTGGATACGGTCATTCAAGAACATATTTATTAGAGTCCTTCGCGCCATTTTGCGCGGACATGTCAAGTGCAAGTTTTTGTTTTGTAAATTAATTTACTATGAATATTGTTGGTCAAAAGTGGTGTTGTTTTGTTTAATAATGTTCTACAATGTGAATAGTTATGGAAAAAACGATAAATTGGACGTTGAATATGGTGCACAAGTTGCAGTTTATTTTTTGCAGTTTTCCCGCGCTGTGAACTCCCATATTTCCGACGTGTTTGAGCTATAGTGCCGCGAGTGACTCCAAGAAAAGCATCAAATTCTGCAACATCTGAATTTGATGATGACCTCATTAACTCATAAAAAAGAAAGATATATTACGACAGACTTGGCTGTATGGGCTAGACCCTTTGCCTTCCCTATCACTTCATTTATCATCCATCGGGAGAATAGAACTAAAAAAAGAACATATTTATGGCCAATTTACTAAGCTGACCGAGACGAGAGTGTCTGATGTTAATTTTAATGATAATTAATTAACGATTCAACAAGTTGGTATTATTTATTTATTTAAAAAAGTTTATTGTTTAATACAAAAGGCATACTGTCTTACAATCAACCTTCGGGACAATAAATCAAAGTTTAGGCATGGCAAAATTAAAATCACAAACAAATTAACATACTTATCAGAATTACTTATATTAAATTTAATATATGATAAACATCATACAAACAATAATACCTAAAGTACATAAATAATTATATACTTACATACACTACATAACTAATCATACACATACACTACATAATTACATATTAGTGTTACCGGTACCGACACAGCTTAAACGGCTCCAAAGAACTGTGATGTTGTTAATATATTTCAAATGTACGCAAAAAAAGCGTATTTAGTATTGCTAAATGACGGCGTTCGAACCGCGGCCATTTTGGATTTTAAGGAAAGCGTTTTTTTTTATTAGGTATATTTTTATCCACTTTATAATTATTTATTCGGAGTAAAGTACAAAGATTAAAAAATAAAATAAATTAAGAACTAAATTATAAAAATTAATAAATAAAATTACGACTATTCGATGGGCGTAGTGTGCCGAGGACACTCGCTGTGTTCCCCCGCTGAACAGCGAGGCTGACCCTTTGAACAAGATATTCTCTACTCAAAGGGTCACCCGTCGCCAAGTGGAGTTTCTTACCAAGCTCGCGGGAGAGCACAAGAGCCTCCTCAGACCACGGGCCCATCGTTTCAACTGCAAATGGAATGAAATGGTGATTGATGATGATCTCCGCATACTTGTTGCGCTTAAGGCGTGCGGCTGATTCTGCAGCGGCCCCAGGTTTCTTATGGCTGGATGTCACATGTGACTGACAGAGTGTGTCAACACATGTGGCATCCCAAACCAGTGCGCGGCCTCTAGTATATGGAATTAATGACATCCCGTCCGGACGCCTACCATCATTTCTCTATCCCCGATGGTTCGAGGATGCAGGGGATGTTAGCAGTTGTAAGCGCCCTTGACAGGATGTCATTAATAGTATGATATCTTGAGATTCTGCCGGAACTTTTTTGGCAGCATAAGGCATGGTGGCCTAGTTCGTCTGCATTGTCACCGCAAAAACAAATATGTTGACCGGAGACCTTGCAGCCCAGTCTTAAGGCTACAGCTATGCGGAGTGTGCTGGCGTCTAGCAGCGTGCCTGTATAGCAGGGTTGCACAGACTTATTAATACTAGGGGCCACTCGGCCAAATCATGAACTGATAGCGGGCCGGCCGCCAGAAGTAGGTATAGGTAGTTAAAGACAATAAAGAATTGATAAAAATTTATTAAAATTAAAAAAGAAATTATTAATTTGAAGCGTGGCACTGCATAGTGCTTACAATCTTTTTTATATTTGGCTCAAATTTACTTGTAGCAACACGTAAAACTGCTTCCAAACTTTCATTTGCAAGGCGGTTTCGATTTTTTGTTTTATTATTATTTAGTATTGAAAAAGTTTGTTCACATATATAGGTAGAACCAAATAAGCTGGCACATTTCAGAGCGTTTATGCGCAACTCTTCGTACATATTTTTATCAATGCAGCGGTAAAAGTTCAGCAAGTCTCCTTCGTTGAATTTGTTGCGTAAATCTTGGTCATTTTGAATGTCGATAATTTCTAACTGCATTGACTCTGGCGCATTTTCAACTGAAATAGTGAAAGGATTGCTGAATATGTCCAACAGAGGTTTCACTTTTTTAAACTCCGAAAATCTGTCTTCAAAAGATTGAATCAAAATATCTAGCTTTTCTACATAACTGAAATTAATCGCAGTTTTGTTGAATTTTTCAGCCATTTTCTTATAATTCGGAAAATGATTATAATTTCCAGAATTCAATTGTGATCTGAAAAGTGTCAGCTTGCATTGAAAGGATGTTACATGAGCATAGAGCTGGGATATCAGTTGATTTTTGCCTTGAAGCCGTGTGTTCAAGACATTCAAATGATTTGTAATGTCAACTAAATAAGCTAAATCACACAACCAATCAGGATTTTTAAGTTCCGGGACATCCCTTTGCTTTTCCGCCAGAAATATTCCAATTTCTTCTATTAAATTTAGAAATCGTTCCAGTGTCAATCCACGACTTAGCCACCTTACTTCTGTATAATACAGTAAATCTCCGTATTCGCTTTCGATGTCATCAAGGAATTGTTTGAATTGTCTGTGATTGAGTCCTCGTGATTTTATGAAATTTACAGTCGAAACTACTACTTTCATTACATTTTGAAATTCATTTTTTTTAGAACAGAGGGCTTCCTGGTGTATAATGCAGTGAAACTGCATGAGATCTTCAGTGTTTATGTTTTTTTCTAGCAGGTGCTTTTTCAGCAAAGTAACTAGCCCGGAATTGATACCAATCATGGAAGGAGCACCGTCAGTCGCAACTCCCGATAACTTAGATAAGTCCAAATCAGTTTTTGAACACTCGTCCAAAAGTCCATTGAGTATATCAACTCCTTTGGTTTGACCTTTCAATGAACACATTCCTAATAACTCTTCGAAGACTTCAAAATCTTGAGTAACACCTCGTATGAATATGAGAAGTTGAGCTGTGGAACTAATATCAGTCGATTCGTCAAGTGCTAATGAAAAAAATTCCATGATCTTAGTTTTTTCAATTAATTGTTCCGCAATATTACCTGACAAGGACATAATTCGTCTTTGGATAGTCATACGATTCAGTTGAATTTTCTCAAACTTTTTTGCTGCTTCTGGACACATTTTCTTAGCGGCAATTTCCATGCATTCTTTTACAAAATCGCCATCATTGAAGGGGCGACTTCGCTTTGCTATCATTCGAGAAATTTCATAACTAACTTCTGTAGCCGTTTCTGAATCTTGAATGTGTTTTGTAAACATAGCTTGCTGACCAATAAGCTCCCGTTTTAAAGACAACATTTTTTGCTTTCTTAATTCGCCTGTAAACTTGGTAAAAGAAGGATGCTGCGTTTCATAGTGCCTTTTTACATTATAATCCTTTGCAATCGCAACAGAATTCTTGCAAATTAAACAAACGACTTTGTTATGCGACCATACAAAAAAGTATTTCTCAGTCCAAATTTCTTGAAACTGCCGATTTTCATCTTTAACCTTACGTTTTTTACTAGGTCCTGGCTTCTCCATGTTGCGTTCTAATCCTGGCTAGGATTAACACAGCACCTAAAAACAATTACAGTACCCACTTAAATTACCTATCCTTTTTTAAATTATCAAAAATAATTGATTAAATATTATTTCTCAGAAATTTTAAGATTTTTATACAGATTTTATCTGAAATAATGACGTAATTATTACAGTTAGAGAAATTCTTATAAAAATAGTAATTTCTTTGTTTATTTTAATATTTAGCCAACATTAAAGCTAAATTTGATTAAAATTGATTAAATAGGTAGGGAAACACTTATTAATAACAGAGTTTTACTTACGTTTTCACAACACAATTATACACGGCACTTGACGGGTTAACACTGCAACAGGAAATCTACGTTGAATGTGGATCAAAATATATGACACCGGCTAGTCGAGTTAAAATCTACACTAGAACTATTGCCTCCCAAAAACACTAATAAACTGCACTTATTCTCAATCACTTATTACTTCGCTTTGTATTTTCGCGCTTATTTCTTTCTGTTGTTGACACTTCACTCAAATGAAAAGCGAACTGTTCGGCCGCTGCGGTTAACGTGATTTTTATACCGCGCAAACGACTCTGGAAGCTTCGTGTAGATACGCGAGCAATCGGGAATACGGGACTATATCTATCTCGCTTGCTCACCGCGCTAGAAAATTCTTGATTTCTATAGCGAGCGATGTTACTTGACTTAGCAATTTTGGGCGCTAGATTCAAATTGCGCGCGCGCGAGTATCACATTACTTTTCGAACATATTTTTTTTTTTGTTTTATTCTGGAATAGAATTCAATATTTTTCGAATGCACGAGAGTATTATTTTTGCTGTCGGCGGGCCACCAGTATTCGACCCACGGGCCGCGGTCTGTGCATCCATGCTTTATAGGGAGAAGGTATTTTATCCATATACTAATATTATAAATATAAAAGAAGCTTTCTCTATATGTATATATATATATTCATATATATGCTTGTCATC
This sequence comes from Tinea semifulvella, assembly GCA_910589645.1. Lineage (NCBI taxonomy): Eukaryota > Metazoa > Arthropoda > Insecta > Lepidoptera > Tineidae > Tinea > Tinea semifulvella. Next base: position 2,036,401 of record OU342611.1, on the reverse strand, counting down.
GGGTGGGCGTTTTGTCACATGTCGTTTTATGTATTAAAAAAAAATACAAATAGATTTTAGAATGTGAAATGGTATATTAAATTTTATTATATTTTTATGTGAATTTATATCTAAACTCAACTTGCGAGTCTCTTTTTGACACGCTACGGCAGAGATATTTAATAAATTTTTATCATATTCTAGCGTGTCTTGTACTCTTTAAAAGTGTATAAATTCAATTTCGTTTTCTGAGCGTGTATAATATTAAACTTATTTTTATAGCTATGGTATACCTCTATTGTCACGCAGTCTGCTAATTTATTCAAATATTTATATCCCTCTACACTCTTCCTGCAGATATTCAGATTCTCTCACTGTCTCGGCTGCTCGCTAGTGGAATAAACTTCTACTGGTGATCAGACAAACTCCTTTAAAAGTGAAGACCTTTTAAAGGAGTTTGTCTGATCACTTTCTTAAAAAGCAAAATGTCTCAATCACAAAATGAATCACTAGTATATATTATATAAGTATTTATTATTTAATTGTTTTTATTTATTTATTTATTTATATAAATCTTTATTGCACAAAGTACAAAGGCGGACTTAATGCCGCTAGGCATTTTATGACAGTCAAAACTTCGGGACAACAAGAGCAATTAAACAATGAAAGGTAGGTGCAATTACAGGCTTAATTAGACAATATAATGACATATATAAATTAATACATACTTACATAAACATACAAATAAATAATATTTACATATCTACATACTAATACTACATGCAAATACATACGTATAAACTACATATATAAACAATAATAATATACATACATATAAAATAAAATGTAATACTATCTATAATATTGTTGTTGTAAATATATATTTTGTAATTTTTCTTATCTACTACACGGTAGCTCTCTTATCGCCATCACAAACATTAGCTGTTAAAAAATGCCTACGGCATTCAATCAAATCAAATCAAATTATCTTTATTTTTAATCAGTTATACATGAGTTTCAATCAGGGGCCTGAACAAGGGTCTCTGGACACCCTGCACTTCCGGTCACAAAGAATATTGCAAAACATTAGGAGCTTGCAGATAAAAAGACTATTAACTAATTATTTATTTGAATACTGATTTATTGGAAGATCAAAGATACAATGATTTAAAAATAAAATAACAACTAAATTTTAAAAAACCTTAAATTAAATAAACTATATTACAACAAAATCTAAATTTAACCTAAAAAAATACATAGAAAATAAAAATTAAATACTTACAAAAAAATAGCTCCTCCAAATCGCTGTTTTATGGCATGGTGCCCAATACACTAGCAGCATTTCCCCTTTGAATACTTAATAATACAAATTATATAAAAAGATAAGGTTAACATGAGTGTGGGTGTGTGTATGAGTGTGGTAGTGTTTTGTGAGAGTTGAGTATGCATTAACGTGTTTTTTTTTTTAATCTCGCCCTTGTACAATACGATTATTTAAACAATGTGCAATAAAGAATTTTATTATTAATATTTTTATTTCAGATAATATACAAGTATATGTAACAATATTCATATTATTTTACATTATTATTATTATTATATAATTATTATTATCTGCCTAACTATCTATAAATAAACTTAAACTTTCCTACCAGTAGTGCAGTCCAGTGTTGCGCAATCCCCCCACGCTGCCCGCAACTACCCTCAGGATGCTGTTTGAACTCCCGCATACCCGCGCCATCAGGGATGATACTTTCTTACGCATGATGGAGGAGAAGCCATCGAAGCGATTTTCGAATATTTTGTACTATTTTTTATGTACAAAGACGAACTTAAAGAATTATCGGCTTTTTCTACCAGCTAACCTTTGGGAGAGTGAGACGGTATAAAAATGTGGGGTGCAATTCTAACCAATAAAATACATAAATACTATAGACTACATAAATACTTATTATAGTAGATATAATTTATGAAGATAATATATTAAGGAAGTAGAAATTTGTTAAGAAAGTATTAAGTATTTTTTTAAAGATGAGAATGAAAAAAGCATGTCTGATTTTTAAAATATATAATTTAGTAACGATAGTATTTTAGTAAAAATTCATACTTCTTAGTAAAATCTATAATGTATTTTACGTAAGTACATTTTATCTAACCTAAATATTTTTTATTTGGCATTATTCCAATTTCTGGCCTTTTTCGTATCCGAATTGCCATATAAGAAAAGGTTTGAATAATAAATAGCTATTCTTGAATGCTGGCGGGGCTTCCTCTCGTCATTTATAACGACTGCTACGGATATAATAGTCGTTATTTGTGTAAATTGGACGACCTATACAAATTAATTTTCTAACCAAAATTCTTCAATCTATAACTCGTATATCAACACTACCTGAAAAGTTCCTCACAACATTAGTAAGTGTATATATGTATGTTACGGCGCGGTGGTGGCTCGGTTGAAAGAACGCGTTCCTTAAATCCTACAAAGGTCGGTTCAAACCCCCGGCATGAACCAATGAGAAATACACTTTTCTTAAGTACATTTGTCATAGATTTACAACACCACCGTTCCCGTGCCTCGGAGAGCACGTGAAGCCGTCGGTCCCGGTTCCACTAATACCAACTTGTGGAATCGTTAATAAATTGTCATAAAAATTGACATCAAATCCTCGCCAAGCCGTCTGGCCAACGTGGCGAGTGTAGGCCAAGTTCTCCAGATATATGTTCTGGAAGGCCCATCTCCAGCAGTGGAGATCTAGGACGCTGTGTTCTAGGGGCTGTAATGATATGTATGTTTATGTATGTATTAATATTTAGTATAGTCCGCCTTTGTACTTCGTGCAATAAAGATTTAAATAAATAGTTCAAACCGGGCACAAAGCACTGGTCTTAAAGTTATTAATTTTAACATTTCCATAAATGAAATGAAATAAAATAATTTATTTGTCAGAAACATGGTAGGTACAGGGATGTAAATTATTATATGTAATTATATCACATGCTTCGCTATGTCTAGCATACAAATATTTATTTAGTCACATGACTTTGTCGAGCTTAGTGTCTAGGTATTCTTTTGTCGAATAAAAACATTTATTAACATTTGTTTGACTCTTAATTTGAACAGTTTTAGTGGCAGCTCCCTTATAGTAACTGGAAGCTTATTAAATATTTTTGTTACCATACATACTTAATTTATTATATTTACTATACGGGGTGACATTATATGGTCTAACGTTAGACTAATATGTAAATCTATTGATATAAATAAACAACTTTTCCTAAGAAACCATATGTCAGAAATGACATTTTATTTTGGCTCCTCCATACAAATTGGCTATTTAAAAATTTACAGAATTACATACATTACAGAAGTTTTTTTGTTATTTCCGACATATGTTTACTTGGGAAAAGTTTGTTTAGAATATAATAATATATTAGTTTAACGTTAGAAAGTCACACAGTATAGACAAGACAGATCCAAATTTCATTATAATTTTTGAACACTCACAAAAAGTGTTTTTATAAAATTTAGCTCGCCTATGTCCATTGTGTTTTTATTTAATTACGGTGGTGGGTGGCTCGGTTGTAGGGACGCTTTCCTTAAAATTCCTAAAAAGGTCGGTTTGAACCCCGGCATGTAGCAATTTGAAATACACTTTTCTTATCTACATTTGTCATAGATTTACAACACCACACCGTGTTCGTGTCTCGTAGAGCATGTTAAGCCGTCGGTCCCGGTTCTACTATTTCATCAACTTGTGGAATAATCGTTAATAAATTGTAATTATAAACTAACATTAGACCCTTGCCAACCCGTCTGGCCTGTGCAGCGTGGTGAGTGTATTCCAATTTTTCCAGTGAAGGTCTAGGACTTAAATGATTTTAAAAAATATGAATCTATCAAGTGTTATAAAACTCTTCCTTGCCACGTTTAAAAATGTGTATATTTTAATCTCTCCTAATGTTTTATTTCCAAGTAATAGATTTATAGACCTTCGTCGTACATGTTGCATTATTTAGGTGGTATAAAATGAAACGTGGAATGAGTCGCATTTGGGATTCGACTTTGAACATCCAATAACTCAGCGATACAGTTCTGACCGCTGCTGTTTCGACATACAGAATACATTAACCTTCCTTTTAGAGTTACAACCTAAACTGAGCAATGTTATGAAAATAGTGACTTTTTTTGTTGATAAATTTATTTTCATAGTATTTGAATCATTTCGCTGAACAAATTTAATATTTTATTCAACCTAAGTTTATAAGTAAGAAGTATATAGCTCTCATCGTGTTAACAAGTTTTCCTCTAACTACATATTTTGATCTCTAATTTATTTAATACATCTAAATAAATTAGTTTAGCAATTAATCACACAGCCGAATTAATAAGTAAGCTTCCTAACCAGGTAACATATCATTAAGGTGTCATAGACAATACTGGACCCATAATACTGCCTTGGCAAATGCCATAATTGCAGCTACAAACAAATAAAACAAAAATAGTTTTAATGATGATTAATTTTGAATGTGTTTTAATGATCCATGAAACTATCATATGAATTCAGACAAACTTAGACCAAATTGAAGTATTGGTTTTGAGAGAATATCAAACGCCTTGTTCAGGTCAAGAACAACTGCAATACATTTACATATCCTTCCTATTTATTTATTCATGAGTCCAAAGCAAAAAAGCCAATAATTTAAGCTTAATAGTTTTAGCATTTAGTTTTTATTATTTAAAGCTTAAACAAATAATAATAATAATCGTTTATAATTGCAGAGGGTCAAATGTAAATTTATTAACGATTTTACAAGTTGGTATTAGTGAAACCGGGACAGACGACAGTGCTTTCAGAGGGAGCGGTTGTGTTGTAAATCCGACCTTCATATTTTAAGGAAAGTGTTTTTTTAACCAAGGAACCATCGCCCAGTATTATGTACCTATATTTCAACCTAATTAACAATTTACGTGACATAACTTGGTGGTAGAACTTTGTACTTAAGTTTTAGGTTGCGAGGAAGAACAACTCATGCTACGCCAGCCAGTTGAGACGTTGCTGGGAAGTTGAAGATTAATGACAAATAGCATCTGAGCGTACTCGAACAGATGAAGTTAGGGTAATGGAATGAATGATTAATTAACAACTATAAAATCTACAACAAGATAAAACAAATAAAGAAAAATTAACTGGCTATCTTGTGATATAAATCTTGAGTATAATAGGCTAGAAAGTTTTTAAAAAGTTAAGCGATAACAATAAAAGTGGTAATAAATATGTTGTATTTTTTCCATAAAATTAAAATATGGGTAAGTTGCAAAGTTTTAATCTTTTTAAGAGATGTCTTTGTAGATTTAATATGTCTTAGTAATAATGTATATATTTTAGCATGTCTTGATTACCGAGACGTAGTTTTGTAGTGTAACAGAGCTATTCTTAGAAGTTTCCCTAAACTACCCATGGTCTAAACTAGGTAATAAAAATTGTGTTTTATCTCTTTTGTTCTATGTCAAAGCATAACGCATTTATTATATTAGTATTAATAATAATTTATTTTAACTTTTTTTTTCTTTTCTCTGTTTCTTTATATATAACTTTGAGTATATTTCTATTGTATATTATATAATATTTACACGTTAGATTATGAAAATTGCATCCATTATATATTTATCATTCGAACATACAAAAATATTAAAATAAAATAGTTTTAAAACTAATTTTAAATAAAGTTAAAAAAAAAACTGTAATTAAATATTTTTTATTATAGGTCTTTTAAGAGCTTGAGAACTTTAATTAATTATACAAGACAGAAATAATCTTAAAATGTTTTATTTTATTATTCTGGTAGGCATAGTCCATTCGATCAGTCCAATTTTTCACTACTTTTTCCAATAAAGTGGCTGGAATATTGGCTTCTTATTCTTCAAGAGTTTCTGGTTTGTCGGCATAAACCAACGACTTAACTTAGCCCTATAAAAAGTAATCGAGATGCGTTAAGTCGCTCGAACGAGGGGGCCAGTTAACAGGACCACTTCTGGAAAAACGTTGAACGATGGTCATTTGGCTTTAATTCTTACGCGAGCAATTGAAATCTTTTACGTAGTCGAAGGACAAAGGCTAGAAGTTGAGAACGGCGACGATCGTCTTCTTCAACACTTTGAGCTACAGTAGTAATATTATCTTCGGTACTTACATTTCTTTGTCTTTATTTATTTATTATTTAACATTTGGAATAAAAACATGGCTAAAGTAAGCATTTAACAACATGTATTAACAATATGTGAGCCAGATTCCATAAAAAGTACTCACTAAGAACATATAAATTTGTACACTAATTAGGGTGAGTTAGCAAAATTTAAACCAAAATAATTAACAGAACTAAATTAAAACTAAAAGCTTCAAGTTATTGCGGATTCTATTACGGCAGCTGCAGCCCTATTCTGTTACTTAAGCGCAAACGTTATTTAATGGAATCCGTTAACTATATATATATATATATTAAAGTTGATATTTGCACGGCCGCTGTCATGGTCGAGCGCTTATAGAGTTAAGAATTGAATAATGTTTTGTAATTGTGACGCAACCTCTGACGTACATAACGAAATCCATTAATAACGTTTGCACTAGTAATATATATACTGGTCTAAATTACAATACAACAATGAAAAACTATAATATATATATATTTTTTAACTGCAATGCTCGAAGAACTATCAGAGTTTTTGTAGTATGGAGCTTGACTTAAAACTTCCTTTGAGCCGAAGAATAGATCAGCATCGCACAATAAATACTTGTTGACGGTTTTGCATCGAGAAGAGTTAAATTAGTGCGAAAACGATCAATAACTGCACGAATTGCTTGCTCACTAGGCCGATTGTGTTGCCTGTAAAATGGACAAAGACAACGATATTTTTTTTAAAGTAAATTTCCACACGATTAATGATGAATTGCCAAAACTTACTGAACAGAAATTTCAACACCATTTGACATTCATAACTGTCAAACCATACATAACAACCATCGAAACTTCTCACGCAGCTAAAAAAACATAAAACTATAAGTTAAGTTTCCGGAAAACAATAATAAAAAAAATATCTAAGGTACAAGTTTCCTACGTACCAACGTCAATTTTTAAAAGAAAAGTCGTAAATTTACTTGTTATTTATTACCTGAACTTACATTTATCATCATTTGTCTATAACAATCTACATTAAGACCTTTGGGTCGCACGAAAAAGCAAGAAGGGACGGCATAATGGAAAGAGGGTGTACCAGTACATCATAGTACGAGACACGGAAAAGAAATGTGGGAAGTACATAGACGTATACATGTTAAAGGATCGAGCTATTGTTACAGCGATATAACCTAGTTACCATCAACACAGCCCTAAAATACTGAGTTCTAGATATCTGCTGCAAATGAGACTTCTAGAACTAATTTCTGAATAATGTTGTTCGTTAAGGTCAATCTGTATGACACCGCGTCTTGTCGTCTCCTCCGGTGACAAGAGGGTTGGCTCTTTCTTCGCCCAGAGAATCAGTATTGCAATTCAGCGGGGAAATGCAGCCAGCATTCTTGCCACCATTCCACGCGGACGGGACTTATATCCCTATCCTTAATATTAATTTTATTTTATATGTTGTAAAGTTTTTTTGGAATAAATGTATTTTAGCTATATGATGTTGTAAATCTATGATAGATGTACGTAAGAAAAGTGTATTTCTCAATGGTTCATGACCTTTTGGATTATAGGCTTAACTTATACCATTTTAGTTAGATAATAACTCGCATTTTGGGGCCACCGCCTCTGCAATTATAAATTATGATGATTGGCCAATCCCTTGTAATATGTATTGTGAGAAATTTGAGAAGAAAAGGGAACGATCCCAGCTGGAATAAAGCTTGTGTGCGTTTTAATGGAAGGACCCTTTTTTAACCTTGTTTAACTCCTAAGTACCTAATGTATGTTGTTAGTGCCTAGTATCAGTTTAAATTTTAACTCTTTAGATCTACATGACACTGGCGCAGGGTATTTAATGGTTTACTCATTACCTACTCTTAATTTAATTTATTGTAGGTTCAGACAGAACTTAACATAATTAATAACAAAATGGTAAGAATTTACGTTTAAAAGGTAAGGTAAAGGCTAATTGCACCCACAATCTCATGTTAAATCTGATTTTTATTTACTATACAATAAATAATAAATTTACATTTATTAGTACAGCAATTAGTCAAGCATAAATTCATAAAATCTGTAGCTTGCAGCAATATTGCAACATTAACACTTAAGTGTCTGCAACAAAAAAAAAATGCACTCCTCTCGCTTGCATAATTCAATATTTTAAAGAGTTTTAAAATTATGGACATTTTGTACATATTTTCACTTACATATAGGTGCCTAATTTTAGACAATTAAAAATAACATAAACAATTATAACGATCACCTTTATTTTTTTACTAAAAAAAATATAAATAAATAATAAATATTTCCAGACAGGTCACACAGCGCCATCTAGTTTCCGTGGTAAGCAACGAGGCTTGTGTTACGGAAACTAGATGGTTGATAAACTACATATTATACTTTTTTTTTTTTTGTAAATATATACATATTATACATATAAACACCCAGACCGAGACAAATTATACAATGTACAACTTGCCCGCTGTGGGAATCGAACCCACGACCTCCCGAGTTCACGGCAACGTTTGTTACCACTAGACCACGGAGGCGGTCAAATATAATAAAAAATACAATTAATATATCTTTAAAATAACGAATTTTATTTCCTAGAAAGTAACGTGAAAAATCTTTGAAAATATTGGGTCTTGCGAGCGAGAGGTATTGAAAAGAGTTAAACCCCCTTAATAATATTTTCTCAATATAAAAAGAATATCCACTACTTACTAACTAGTGTTGCCCAATCTTGGCCTTGGTCTTGGTCTTGCTTTTTTGATTCCTGGTCGGGACACAATAAATATTTAATTTATTTCCTTAGTACAATTGGAAAATTAAATTTATATTGAGTCAGAGTAAGAGTCTTGCAGAAGTCTTGCGAGACTCTTGCGGAAGACCAAGATCAAGATTAGAAGTGCAAGACCGAGACCGAGACCAAGACCACCTATTCTGATGCAAGACCAAGACCAAGATTGGTTAAGGTTTTAAGGTTTCTTATTTTTATTTTATGCGTATGCTGCGCATCACGTGGACGGCGCGCAGAACAAACTTATCAATACTCAAGGAGCTCAAAGTCACTACCAGGCTCTTTTCCATCTGCCTGCAACGAGTCCTTGAGTATTTTGGTCATATAGCCCGTAAAAGCTCTGGCAATCTGGAAAGGCTAGTAATCACGGGGAAAATTGAAGGCAAGAGACCCCGTGGCCGGAGCCCGACACGCTGGTCAGACCAGATCCGCACCACACTTCACACCCAAGTCCACGAGGCCCTGCACGCCGCCATGAGCAGACCCGGATGGCGCAGCATAGTCCGGGACAAAGTGATCCGAGGAGGGGGTCACGACCCTCAGCATTGAGGAAAACGACGCAAGGAGGGATTTTTATTTATTTTATTTTATTTAGGTAACTTACAGCTAATACAATATATTAAAGACTATGTTAATGACTACAAGCTAATTAAGAGTTACCACACATAACAAAAATACAAGCAAAAAAAAAGAAAAACCAAAAGTAATAAAAACTAAACTAAAAATAGTTATTCATTTAGAGTTACAAAATTGGAAATTATTTTGCTCCTTACGGAATAAATACTATCACAAAATAAGTCAATGTCTAAATTGTGACTTAGTAAGTTAAACAATGATACTGCTCTAGGTATATAACTATTTTGCCTATAATTGCTATGAGCATGAGGTACACATAGTAGGTCTGAAGGTTCTTGGTCTTGGTCTTGCTTTGGGCAACACTAATAAGATAAAAGATAAAAATTCTTTATTTGCATAAATGTTAGTCTAATTTACAGGTCTTATAGTAAACTAACTTAACGTAACAACATTTGCCAAGTAAATTGGCGAGCAAATACACACATCAAAAGTGTCTAGGGATCAACATATATTTTTGCAATAACTTTTCTCCTGATTGATATTCATTAAAATTTTCTTTAAGGATTGATCAAATAAAATGTTTTTGTTTGTCTACAGTAACGATAAACCAAGTCACCTTTGCATTAGTAAAAAAAATTGCCATTTTCCTAATAAAGGGATTTTTGACATTTGAACCACTAACATTAAAGTTCGAAAAAAAGACTGAAATAACAGTTTTTTTTTTAATTTTATTGGGTAACTTAACAATTAATAATCCGTGTTTCTACCGCGAACACTAACAACACAAGAACATCGGTTTGGCATACTCAAAATGAGTTCATCCAAATCACGCTGTGGAATGGCCGCCCATGTTCGTTGCAACAACAAAAAAAGGTCTTCTTGCGACTGGATACCCTCCATATTCGGCAGAGCTCTTCTCTGAAGAATATCCCATGCATGCTCAATCGGGTTCAAGTCTGGCGACTGAGCAGGCCAGGGCAGGACATTGATGTTAGCTGCGGCGAGAGTCTGTCTTACAACTCTTGCGGTGTGCGGTCGTGCATTATCATGCATTAACTGAAATAAGGGACCGATATGCACTTGTAGAGGAACGATGACGTCTGATACAACCGTCTCAGCATAAATTTGAGCGTTGAGGTTGCCTCTGATCCAAATCAACTCAGTTCTTCCGCCGATCGAAATACCCGCCCATACCATGATGGTTCCACCACTATAAGGATGGACTTCCTGGCAGGATTTTAATCGCTGTTGGCGTCCAGGGGTTCTCCAGTGTCGTATACGTCTTGTATCCGGCCTCATACCAAAACGAGACTCATCAGAAAAGCACACGAAACGCCATTGTTCTTCTGTCCAATTTCTGTGTTCAAGAGCCCATTGATATCGAGTCCTACGATTGTGCATTGCTATAGGTGGTACCCGTAGCGGTCTTCGGGAATGAAGGTTCACTTCATGCAAGCGGTTTCTGACTGTTTGGTCGCTAATTAAGTTCCCTGAAGAGCGATGAAGGCTCACGGCTAACATCATGGCGGTTATTGTTGGAGTTCTTCGAGCTGTGATTTGAATGTATCGGTCTTGTCTCCGTGTGGTGCAGCGATACCGTCCTCCATGGCGCTCAGCCACGGTACCAGTGGTTCGGTAACGTGTCCAAAGTCGACTGATAACACTCTGACTTGTATTCAGAGCTAAAGCCACAGTACGTTGCCGGGAACCAGCTTCTATCATTCCCACGGCTCTGATCATTTCTTCCCTGCTTAAATGACGTCGCCGCTCCATAATAACGTTGGTTTTAATCAGTAGTAGGGAAACAGTAGCACTAATAATGTCTTCAATGCGTCTTATGTTTTTATAGGGAAAATATTGACAGCTGATTTTCATCTTTTACTCGAATTTGATTGACAGTTCCTGTTTTAAATTATGAAATGCACCAAAAAGGATCCATATAAATTTATAAAATCATAAATTTATTACAAAGCCACATCTCAATCACAAGAAATCCGCATAAACATGCTTGATCCCTAGACTTTTTTGATGTGCGTATATCAAACATTAATAAAAAAAAAATAAACTTTTAAATAAAATATGTCCAAAAACTTACATCTAGGTATTCATACAATATTGTCAGCTTAAACTTTAGGTATTACAATTGTCAAAATATTCTTTTAAATTATAAAACATATTTTGTTTTAACCAAATTGTTAATTGATTTTTAAATACATTTTTTCCCAACGATTTTAATGTATTGGGTAATTTATTATAAGTTCGTATACACATAATTAGGCAATTTTTATTACATTTTGTGTCATTACCAACTCTAGCTCTCATAACACGTGCCGATATAATTAATCAATTTATCACAAAAAGGTATGACCATTAAAACGCACACTGGAGCTACGAGTATAAGCATTAATAGGAAACAGAAACCTTTTCTTGATCAAAACACAATTTTTAAGAAAAAGAATACGATCGTTGACTTACGTTTAGTAAACGGTCCCTTTTATTTTATTTATTTATTTATCACATAATGTCATAAATCATAAAGACATGAAAACATACCTAACCTACGGCGTCAGACTATTTTTTTAGCTTAAACGTTAAGGTACGATTACACTGAAATAGTGTGCACCACATTTGTTTACAAACATTTTATGCAAATAATTGATGTATGTGTATGTATGTAAGTATGTGTAATATTTATATATATTTATATTGCTAGCATACAATTATTTATTTCTTCTTCTTCTTAAGATGCCATCTCCTATCGAAGGTCGGCTATCATTAAGGCGATTTTCATTTTGTTGGCCGCTGTCCGGAACAAGGATCTGGTGCTCATCCTGAACCACTCCCTGAGGTTCTCGAGCCAGGAAGTGCGTCTTCTCCCCGATCTTCTGGAGCCTTGTATCTTGCCTTGCATGACGAGCTGCAGCAAGCTATACTTATTATTGCGCATGATGTGTTCCAAGTACTCCAACTTCCTTCGCTTTACCATTTTCAGTAGTTCAACGCCTTTGTTCATCCTCTGCATGACAGTTTCGTTTCTTACTCTGTCCTTCCATGATATCTTCAACATTCTCCTGTATATCCACATTTCAAAAGCTTTTATTATTTATTTATTTGTATGCAATAAAATGTTGGCATTTATATTTTGTAGTTTTTTACACGGAAGTATGGAACTAGATAAAAGAAATACAATTGTCAAATTTTGGTTCATAGAAAGTCGCGCCGCCTAGTAGACGGTAGTAAACTACGGTACGGTACGGTACTACGGTGGGGGTACTAAATTTAAGTTCATTCATTAATCATTCATTTAAATTATCTTTACTCCCATTTTCTATCCATTCAGAATAACTAAAGTTATGTATCTGTGTTAAACTGTTCTTTCACTCTTTTCTCTATTTTTAACCTTAACCCTATATTATAGTGTGTATTTATTTATTTCTGTATATATGTAATTATATGTATTGTATTATAGATATACTTGTATGTATTATAATATGTATGATATGTAGTTTATGTAGTATTAGTATAAATTATTGTTTTTGTTAGTAAATACTTGGCACTCTGCCTGTAATCCGTTAAAACTCCCAAAGGTTAGCTGGTGGAAAATGCCTTACGGCATAAAGCTCGCCTGTGCACATTAATTTTAAGTTAATTTAGTTTTTGTGCAATAAAGAATTTTTTTATTTATTATTTATTTATTCAAATTCATCAAAAAATAATTACTTTACTTTTACTTTACTTTAATTCATTCAATCACAATGCTCAACAAGCGAATTATACAGCCTTACTATACTCTTTGAGCAAGACTCAGTTCGCGAACTACGAGTGTGTGCGCGTCGACACGAGCCCACTACTTACACCATAGTATGCGTGTGATAGATATTTGGAACAGAGAGAGATAGATATATAACTAATTGCATTAGCATTGGTCAGGATGCTAAACTAGTGTTAAGTCCCATGTTAGATACCTGATAGATAGTACTTGTTTTTTTAACATCATTATAACCCAATATCTAATACGTGCACACAAGTGCTCAGTTTGTTCCGTATCTGGTCATCGTATATCAGTCAATGGTAGACTTGCTTATATTATAGCGCTGTCAGAATTTTCATAATGAACAGATTCATTAATTAATTCGCGCAGTAAGTAATTAGGCCTTGTTTGTCTTGTTTACTGCGAGAAAACTAATTGCCTGCATATAATAATAAATATTATGTAGTCTCCAGATTCTTAGGAATATATTTACTGTACGGGTGTCTTGTTAGTTTTTTTTTATTTAACGGGTTTTTCATGACAAGGATTAAAACTAAAATTCTTATTTCAATAATAAGGGCTTTAAGTAAAGTTTAAGTATTGGAGGAACGTGAAAGCGAATAAGATGTATAGGATATAAAGTATTTTTTTTTTCTTTATACTATCACGATATGTGACCTTGCGCCCTCCTGTAGTTAAGTGACGCGAGAGGTTCATGAATGTTAGCAACTGGAATCAGACACTCATGACTGACACCAGTCCCTAACACTATGCCGGCTTGACTGGGCATGACGGCAATTCGAGCCTGATCCCGAAACGTGTTTACTGGGTTTATAGGCACGAACGGTGAATTTTTTATTTTTTTTTAATTACTAGCTCGACATGTGACCTTGGGCCCACCTCATGGTAAGTGGCGCGCAAGGTCCATAAATGTTAGCAACTGAAGTCAGATACTTGTAACTGTCATCAGTCCCTAACACTATGCTGGCTTAACTAGATGCTTTTTCACACTTCGCTTGAAAGACTCCAAGTTATAGGAAAGTGGAAACACAGAGGCTGGAAGAGCATTCCACATCTTTATCGTACGACAGATGTATGAGTCCTCAAATTTATACCTACGCGAAGGATGGTGACTACGGTATGTGGGTGCATATTCTGACCTTTGCGTGTGGTTCGGTTGCGGAATGGAGAGGGAGGGATTAGATTATAGAGTTCTTCGGAGCACTCACCATAGTATAGCCGGTAGAACACGCTCAGAGAAGCCACATCTCGGCGAAGCTGCAGGGATTCGAGAGTTCCAGATATAGTGGCATCGTCCACAATTCGAACAGCTCGCATCTGTAGGACATTGAGAGCATCTGTGAGGTACTTGGCGGAACCATACCAATATAATACTTCCCCGCCCCGGCAGGCTGGGCAAATTACCACCATCCGTCTGCCTACCACCTCTAAAAAAGTATTTATGGTAATTAACCCAAAGAGTTTTAAAAAGTTCCGGGTGGCTTTTTACAAATAAACAGCATTTAAGTATGTAGACTGTGTTAACTTTAGTAAAGATTACCACAAACATAAATGAGGTAAATTAATACAAAACATTTTATCATTTCGGTTGTGCATCAATTAAATATAAAAACAATTTACTGTAAAAGTAAAATGCTACCTTCGCGAAAAAAATAATGAACAATTCGCTTCAGTTTTACGAGTACTAACCGAACAAGTATTGCCAACTCAAAAATGATTTATCTCACTCGAGGAAACATATTCTTTCGTTTATTTTTACTATTTTTTTTTACACTGAACACGACATATATTTGAAAATATTCTATATGTAAGGAATAATTTAAAGTTATTTAAAAAAAATGGAGACATGCAGTCTCGCAAATTAAGAAATGCTGACAAGCTTTATATTCCTAAATTTAGGCTTCAAAAAGCAAATAAAAGTTTTGTGATTAATAGTATTAGACTATATAATAAATTACCAAAAGCTGTAACAGAATTAGGGGAAACAAAATTTAAGAGTAGTATTAAGAAAATTCTAATTGCAAAAGCATATTATAAAATTAATGATTTTATTAATGACAAAGATGTGTGGAATATTGCCGCTCTGCAAAGATTAGAGAATTAGTTAATAGCACATTAGGTTCTTTTTTAATAATCTGTTTTTATTTTTGATTTATTTTACAGTTATGTAGAAATATTTTGAATGTAACAATTAGTTACTAATACATTATTGACTAATTAGTAAATACTGTTTATTGTGATACAGTAATATTTTTTATTACCTTATTATTATAATATAATTATTTTTTATGTAACATTTACTATTATGTATTTATTATTTTATTAACTAATATATAAGTTTGTTAACGGAATTGCACGGCAACATTTGGGTACTTAGGAAGTAATTGTTATGTTTAGCTTGTGTGTGTCTCGAAGGTCATTCTTAGTGTTCAGGTTCTCATGGTGTGGCGTGTCCGGTGGTCGCCCCTTCCTTAGAAGGTCATTGCAGTGGTGGCACGTGTGTCGGGTCCCGGTCCGCACCCTAAGGGCCTGGTTGAGCGGGGGGATGGCTGGCACATGCGTTATGTCCGTGATCGGGTGCTGCTGTGGGGGCCTGGAACCTCTGCCGAACACGTTCAATTTATTGTTCTTAAATTAACAGAGGTTTTTGCGTTTTGTCGACTTTCGGGTTGCACATAGGCATGTAGTCTACCTTAATTCTGACTTGCCTGGTGGGTTACTGCTGTACCAGGTATTGTTTTCTCATAGGTACTGATAACTAAATTTAAAAGGTTATTAATTGATCGTTGTGGTGCAGTTCTGTATATGTTTTATTTTGTAAATCTGATATAGCTGAGTTTTCCTTGCAGATTCCTTTCTCAGTCAGATTAAACATTAACAGGTCACTGGAATTTGCTAAGCTGCTGGTCTTCTGCTAACAGCTTACTTATTGGACCACTTTGCTGCTTAGTCTTCTACTAGCAGGAGTAGAATCATTCAAAATAATTAAATTAATGACGTTTCATAAATGCCTGTAATAGGTTTACGTGAATAAAGATATTTTGACTTTGACTTTGACTTTGACATGTGTCATCGCGTCCACCTGATTTTATTATTATGTTTCCGAGCAAATTTCTGTTGGGTATCCTCGGATTTAATTATCTGGAAATAAGGCGTCATGACGCGGCGAGTCAGACAGTCCCGAGCTGGTGTCACAGTCTCATAGATTGCTGGTGATATTTGATTTATATTGATTTGAGATTTTTCACTTTCACAACGGGCAACAGAGAAACTTGTCAAAAAACACGTGTTGACTCTTTAGAAGGTAGAACTGAACTGACAACTACACAGTTTTTTGCTACAGACGTTCAGTTTTAACTGCACAGTCCGAACTGTACAGTTTTATTAAATGAAAATTCGATTAGTTTGTCAGTTTAACTTGCACAGTTGTCAGTTTTCACTACACACGCAACCATTGAACTGCGCGGTTCAACTGTACAGTTAAAACTGTACGTGTGGAGCCCGCTTTATATAACTTTTTATCTAAGATGTATCATTTATTTAATGAATAAATACGTGCTTGTCTCTAACAGTTCTCCTTCTATTGTTTCAGATCATAAATACAGCCACGATCATCAATGTGAAAATATTCGGATGACTTCAAAGGAATATGAAAATTTGCAGTCCAATAGATATAAGGCTGTTAGCCTTATTGTTGACGACACTGCTGCTTCCGGTGTCATCGTGTCCAACACAATGCATTTGTAAATGGAAAAATGGCAAGAGATATGTAGAATGTATCAACAAAGAGCTCAAACTTATACCGAATACGCTCGACAGCGAAACGCAAGTCTTAGAATTCAGCGGAAATGACGTTCAAGTCTTACAGAAAGAAACTTTTCTAAAGTTAGGCTTGTTGGATTTACAAAAGATCTTCATTCCACGATGCAGAATACACAAGGTCGATAATCACGCTTTTAAAGGATTAGCCAATCTAGTTGAGCTCGATTTATCCCACAATTATTTAACTGTTATACCCTCGTCAAATTTCATTTACTTCCCGTCATTGATGAGGCTCTCTATGAATAATAATCCCATCACCTCCATTAAATCCAATTGTTTTCAACATTTATCGTATCTGACTACTTTGGAACTGAGCGATTGCAAAATCGATTTGATCGAAAACGATGCATTTTCTGGACTTAATCATATCGAATGGTTAAGATTAGATGGCAATAAATTACCAAAGATTCAGGGAAATATTGTTCTACCAGACACTTTGAGAGGCGTCGAGCTACAGAATAACAAGTGGAATTGTGATTGCGAACTGAACGATTTACATAAATGGTTATTAAATTTTAATAGGCCTCATACTATTGAACCGATTTGTTCATCGCCTGACAGATTAAAAGATAGAAAGATATCAAGTGTATTGAATGCTGAGTTAGCCTGTATACCGCAGCTATCTCCAACATCCGTATACCTTGAGACAAATGAGGGTGGTAACATTACTCTTGAATGCCAAGTAAAAGCTACTCCTGAAGCCAAAGTGTCATGGTGGTTTCAAGGTCAAGTCTTACAAAATGATACCTTAATTATGTCTTCGCTTCGAATTATATATTATTTGGAGGAAGGTACGGTAAACAAAAAGAGCGAACTCTATATCTTAAACATTAATGATGATGACAACGGAACATACTCATGTGTTGCAGAAAATCCAGCAGGAAGAACACAAGCTAATTACACAATTAGAATAATCGTTAAGGAAGAACCAGTCATAATTGTAGTTACATTTCCTCAAAAACATGTCATCATTATAATAACTGGAGTGTTTTTGATTGTGGTGTTAGTTCTATTGATAGTTGCTGTGGTATTATTAAAGTTTAAAGCAGATACAAGATCACGTAAGAAGTCTGAAAGCGGCAAAGATGTTGCTCTGAGAAACAGAAATATGCCAACATTAAGAGATACCTCGCATACTTTTGACACTCTGCAGGGAAAAACTAATGGAAGCCTAATTATAAATGCTCAAACACATCATGTACTTCATTATACTGTTCAAGGAAAGAGAGATTTTGACAACACATCAGATATCTTCCCTGTCGGTACCCTAAAAGGTTATTCGGAAAGGAATCCCGATGTTATAAACGATGTTGAATTAGTAGCTAATAATATGGCGAATGAAAATGGTCTTTTAACTTTATACAATTCTAACAACAACGCTGAGACATTTCAAGAGGAGCCTACATTTTCGGCACCCCCGACACGACAAGTAACTTGGCAAGATCAACAACAGCCTATAAATAACGTCTCAAACTTGTCGCCCAACAACTTGAATACTTTATACCAACACTCTGTCGACGTCCACTTGAACCCGGGCTGCTTTCTCGACAGCGACGGATACCCTTATGACTACGGACTTCCTAAAGTTCCATGTCGATCCACAATGCATGCAAATTTCGGACCCTCGGGATCCTATTATCAAACTTTACCACACAATCGACCCAAAGCACAAAAGCTTGCATGTAAATTTGCTAAAGACAACGAATTTAATACATCCGCCTGTCCAAATACAGAACCATTTAATGCGGCCAACGTTAGACATACGCTCGAGGGCTACCCGTATTCTCGGAATCGACAGCAAATCGCCTTTGTAGGTAACGGAACATTATTCTACAACGACGCCAGCTTTGTTCCTTCGCCGCCTGAGGGTTACAAGTCGGAGCCGGTTGCCACTCAGTGTTGTGGAGGAACTTTGGTAGACACATGTAATTCCTGGGTCAATGGGCCAAAAGGTACGTGTGCTGTTATGGTTCCGGTCGGGGTAGATCCTAGTGTGGGACGATGTTATCACGTGGAGACGAGGTGTGTAGATACACAGACATCAGAACCTAGGCTACCAAGCGATGGTGTAGATAATTTAAAACCTAATCCTCAAGTTTCAAGTACTAAAGGTGAGCCGGAAATATGTTCGGAGAGTCCTGATGAAGGTTACGTGGGAGATGGAGTAGACAATGCGGATATTTGACGAAGGCGCTCGAGCGAGAATTCAAAACCTCGACAAACACTAGACAGCAATAAAAGTGATAATACGACTGAATAAATAAATGTGGTGAATAGTTTTATGAAATAACAGTGAAAGTGTTTTGACAAAGTTAGACACAAAGGTTTTGTTATGTGACAAAAGTTTATTGTTAAAAATAGAAGATACCATCTTTGATCGTTACATTGACATGATGGAGATCAGATTTTTTATTTGTATGCATCTCTGTGATGCAATCAAAATGGGTAATAATAGTATTAGTAGGTCTTAATTAACGTTGTAAATATTTTTTATAAGTGTATGTAGAAAAATATTGAATTTTTTCACGTGACATACTTAGAAATTATAAATAAAGATCATAGACTTATGATTGGTTCGTGAGGCTTTACTAGATGAAGCTTAAGCCGTAAAAACAGGAGGTATTATTTGATTAGCCGTTTTAAGCTTGCCATTTGTTGTGATGTGGCATCATTACAGTCCTTAGAACACAGAGTCCCAGACCTCAACTGCTGAAGATAGATTTTACTACCACTACCACTAACTAGCCACTTGGCGAGTTTGTATATGATAATTTCTTAACGTTTCCACAAGTTGGTATTAGTGGAACCGGGACTGATGGCTCAACGTGCTCTTCGAGACACGGGAACGTTAGTGTTGTAAATATAGGACAAATGTACAAGAAGAAAAGTATTACCCATTGGTACATGTTGGCGCGGTGGTGGCTCGGTTGTAAGAACGCGTTCCTTAAATCCTACAAAGGTCGGTTGAAACCCCTCCCCGGCATGTACCAATGAGAAATACACTTTTCTTACGTACATTTGTCATAGATTTACAAATCCACCGTTCCCTTGCCTCGGAGAGCACGTTAAGCCGTCGGTCCCGGTTCCACTAATACTAACTTGTGGAATCGTTAATAAATTGTCATTAAAAATTTACATCATATCCTCGCCAAGCCGTCTGGCCAGCGTGGCGAGTGTAGGCCAAATTCTCCAGATATATGTTCTGGAAGACCCATCTCCAGCAGTGAATCTCTAGGACGCTGTGTTCTAGGGGCTGTAATGATGATGCAAATGTTGGGCAATTCGTACCGCTAATTTTTTTGGATTGGTTCTTAAAATATAAAATAAGTGATTTCAGAAGAAATGAGGATTAATTAATTGACCATTGTGTTCCAATTTATACGCCAATATTTAACGTGTTCGTTGCCAGGCATTGCAAATAAGACTGGAACAACATCTAAAGTATCCCTTGCGGGGTGGTCAGATACCAAGCAAATTTTCTTTACTATAGTCCTATCATGAGAAGTAGCAAGCTGTAATGTATCTAGCGTACTGAACTCAAGAAAAAAATATATAATTATTAAGTTCAGACCAGGAATCAAACTTGGTACCTGAGCGTCTAAATCTATGCTCTTAACCGTTAGACCACGGAGGAATAACATTCTTTTCTGTAATTGCAAAATTATTAACGTGATAAGTTTAATATCAGGCGGCATCTAGTTAAAGTGCAGCGATAATCAATCATAAATTTATGATTAAGATATTAAATATCAGGGTATTTCCCTTATTAATAAATTAAATTAAATTAAGTAGCGAGTAAAGCCCGCATACGATTAAACATTTCAATTTCAGAGCGTGCGTCGTGGATACCATTAAATTGTATAAGTTTGATTCATTTTATTTATTGATTACTTAAGAGCCACCCCTTAAGTTTTATAACTTCTAGCTCACACATTTCAAATGACTCTGCTTTTGAGAATATAGTCAATGTAGCTTTATAGGAAATAAAACTACAGTATTTAAATAAAGTACCTTAAAGACAATTTTGCCTATTTCTCTCTCTTTTTTTCCACGATAAATCTTTATACGTGCTTCTCTCAACTCTCTTCTTTTTGTCAATCAAATCATTCTGATTTTGTCTACAACTCCTTCGTAGTAGCCACAAATTTATTTATATCACGTTAGTAAGTTGTATGTTTATGTATAATATTTTGTATATATTAGTATATTGATATTATAATACATAAATAAAGGTATATAATATTTGTTAAATTATGCTATAATTGTATATTTTATCATTGCTTTCTTTGCTCCTATATTTGTTCAAATTTGACCCCAAAGGTTGGATGTCAGAAAGTCCGGCAATAAGTCCGACTTTGTACTTTGTGCAATAATTATTGTTTTACCTAATTATTTTTATTAGGATTATTTATTTACAGTTAGCCAACTTTACTATAGGCCAATCATGACAAGTGGCAAGCTCGACGATGTCTCCAATTAAATAAACTAAATGTATTTATTATTGCAATAAACAAGTTTATTCGAAGTAGGTACTTAGATACAAAAATATTAATATTAATTAAAAAACTAATTATAAATAAAACTAAAAATACCTATGAAATTAAAGCTATTCTACAAAATAAACTAAGGGCTTACCACCAGGGAGGGTACCTAAAACGCTCGCCGCATTTCCTCGTTGAATTATAATGTATTTATTTACATTAATAAATATTTGTGTCCCGAACAGGAATCGAACCCGGTACCTCAGAGTCTAAATCCACGGACTTAACCTAGCGGTTAACGGACCACCGAGGCAGCTTCCATTAATATGGAACTTTATTACTTAGTGTCAAAATGAAAAAGTTAATTGAGAGAGCACGATAAATCCGAACTTTTACCAATACGATAGAAAAACCATTATGTACAATTTTAGACAGAGAAAAATAGCAAAAACATTTATAACCACTTTAATCTTTAAATGTATAAACATTTAACAAATCTACGGTTAATTTACCTATCTCGAAAATTATCGTAATTTTATTTCCTAGAAATTGATAGAAAGCATTTCATTTTCTCAAAAGTGTGTAATTGTTATTTTTTTTGAAAATGATAATAACCTTCTTAAATACAATCAACCACCTTTAGTTTGAGATCAATAAAGCGTTCTTAAATTTGATCAAATGTACCTCAAAATTCCAAGCTTATTTAGTTATTGAAAAAAACATGTTGATATTATCTAAACAGGAAAAGAGTTTATTATTTTTTAATTTAATTATATACATTACTATTCAAGCCGAGGCCAATCTGTGTGGGAAATGCTACTCTCGAAGTTGTGCAGGAATACACAGACCTTGGACAGACTATTCAGCTAGGCGCTGCAAACTTCAGCAAAGAAGCCGACAGACGCTTCAGCTAGGATGGGCGGCATTCGGGAAACTTCGACATATCCTCTCATCGTCCATACCAGTGTTTGAAGACAAAAGTCTTCAACCAGTGCGTCCTCCCCGTAATTTCGTACGGAGCAGAGACGTGGACACTGACAGTGGGTCTGGTTCACAAATTCAAGGTCGCTCAGCGAGCTATGCAGAGAGCTATGCTTGGTATTTCTCTGATGGATAGAATTCGAAACGCTGAAATTCGTCAGAGAACCAAAGTTACTGACATAGCATTCAAAATTAGCAAGCTGAAGTGGCAATGGGCCGGACACATCTGCCGCAGAACCGACGACCGATGGGGCAATCGGGTTCTGGAGTGGAGACCACGTACGGGACGACGCAGAGTGGGACGACCCCCCGCCAGATGGACGGATGACCTAAGGAGGGTCGCTGGTGGGGGTTGGATGAGGGTTGCAAAAGACCGCGTGCAGTGGCGAGCCTTGAGGGAGGCCTATATTCAGCAGTGGAGAGACACAGGCTGATGATGATGATGATGATGATGACATTACTATTACTACATATTATAAAACAAAGAACTCCGCCGCGTCTCTCTGTCTGCTCGCGATAAACTCAAAATCTACTACACAGATTTTCACGCTGTTCTCACCAATGGATGATGCAAATTAAATGAATACCTTTGGGAGATTGGAAAATTTCACAGGCAAAGCCGGGTAAAACAGCTAGTTATAAATATATATATTTTTAAAATATTTATCATCTAAAATACGTGTATATACAAGTTTGTATAAAGTATTATCACGACCGCTTAATCCCTAGGTCTGGTTGTTAGGAACGACTTCACATTTAGCCAACTTTATCATCATGAGAATTACACATTTATCATTTTTATGGTCCAAAAACAATCTGTTTCAGCACGCTTTATAAATCTCAACCTAACTTAAGGAACAATAATACTAACTTTTGTAATTCATGTATTATTTATTTTACATCTTTGTTAAAACATATATCCTACGTCTGCTAAAATTACAGTAACTAACATAAAACAATATTATATATAACTTCATGTTATGATAATTGTCTTAGCATCAAGTTACTTATTATTTTTTGTTATCCAAAGAAAAAAATCCTAAAGTATTTGAAAGGACAATGGGAAGAAACGTCGCTACCCTCCAACGGATTTATAACACGTGTATGTTAACTATTGACTTACTATAGCGACATCCTTAGTCTGCGTTGCACCAAATTTAAAAATTAAAGTTAAAAATGGCGTCGAAAGTATCAGTTTTATTTTGAAGGTTACGTTACAATTACATAGATTTTGTTTTGGTGCAACGCTGTCCTAATGTTTGTTTGTAGTCGCATTTATATTTTCATATGGCTACTATCATGGAATATATCGCCGGGTTAGAGCAAATACCAACTATTTATTTTAGTACACATACAAACATATATATAATAAACTAAATACTAATACATAAACTTACACATACATAATAATAATATATCTGCAAATTTTATTGGGAAATGAAATGCGAATAGACCATTTTTTTCAATAGCGATCTGGTGGTTACTTGCCTGATGTTAGGGGGCAAATTGTTCCACAAATTTGTCGCTACAACGACAAATAAGTTTGAAATGAAACCAGAGTTATGCGAAGGGATCGACAGAAGAAAGTTGTGAGAGGATCGAAGAGATTTATCATGAAACGAAGAGAGATAGGCAAAGCTGTTCTTGAGGTATTTCGGTGTCGCAGGTTCATTCAGAACAGAAAATAGTAAGCTTGATTAATTTAGCAAACGTGCCTCATACACATACGTTAAACATGTTAAAAGATAATTAGCATCTCTGCAAGCATCTATTGGTGTTTTAAATCTGTTGGAGGTGGGAACATGGTCCACACAAAATCTCCCATGCTCCTTTGGAATCTTATATTATTTAATATGTTTTATGATAAAATTTACTACTAAAACTATTCAGAGCTATCCATAAAAGTTACGCTAAACTTCATTCGGCCTAAACAAAGAAACTTATTTTTGTCACTTATGTTTTATGTCTTAGTAATAGTGATAGAGACAGATTGAACTGCAGCTTTATTGTTACTTTAGCGCAAACATTATATAATGGAATCCGTTAACTATATATATATCACGCTATTAAAGTTGATATTTGCACGACTGCTGTCGGTCGAGCGCTTATAGAGTTGAGAATTGAATCTCTGACGTAAATAATGAAATCCACTAATAACGATTGCGACTCAGTAACAGAATAGGGCTGCTGTACTAGTTAAATAAGAGCAGTATTCCATTACTTATGCGCAAACGATATAATGGCATCCGTTAACTATATAAATTGCGTGTAATTATCAAAAAAGCAAATATTTTTTGTAGGCTTCATGTGTCATAAGTAGAACTTCTATTTGAAATAAAAAGGTCACTTTTTTTAAAGATACAACTCATTATTTGTGAAACAAAACACTACTGCATGGTGAATAAGGCAGCGTCTGAAATTTGCGATATATACCTAAAGGCCTGTTATTATTAATTGATCTTGCCCACAGCCGAGAGACGAAATTAGAAAGAAAGAATTGCGTAAGTTAACGTTCGCGCGATTGATCGTCGACCTCTCTCTACCTACGTGATTAGGCTCTGTATGAGTGGCGATATTTTTAGGAAAACTTCTCTGCGCCATAACTTAAAATTTTATTACTGAATAATAAAAATAAAAAATACGTAATTATTTATTTTTATTCTAGATTATAATATTAAAATATTTGCTCTTTGACAAATTCTACCTAGTTCAATGCTGCAACTGACTTCTCGTTCTTTAGACGCAAATCTCAGAATAAATGTACGTAACGAAAAAATATTTGTTACCAAATATTGTTACGAAATAGTAATAGTTGTAATTTACAAAATTACAACATTAATCTTTGCTCTACGGATACTATTTCTTAACGTTTTTTAATACTATTTCGTGACAAATAATTCGTTTTGTCACACTTATTTTGAGTTTTACTCATGGTCTAAGATAAGTGCAGCTGTTGGTTTAGCGAAACATTTCTGAATAGTGCTGATTGTATTTTGTACAAAATATATTTATTATTTACTTAAAATTTGTATTATTTGTCAAACTTGAAAAAATTCGGGATTTGTTTAACGTGTCTTGGCAATTTTTTTTACTGTACTGTTAAAGAAACTCTGTTATTGAAAGTGTGAAGTATGGGATTTTAGACAGCGCCATGAGCTACAAATTAATGGAACATTAGTTTGACAACTGGAATATAAAATTTAAAAAAAACAGAGTGTCTCTTGTGCTAGCACTAGAGCTACTGTATTGTTGAAATGCGTAATAATTTTTCATAATATCTTTGTTGTAGATATTTAACATTGTTCCTACACCTGAGTTAAGCTCAAAATAAATAACCGTTAGGAAAAATAATTTGTTAACAAATATTGTAACGAAATACTAAGGTGAGTTGGGGGAGTGAGGCATATAATCGTAAATACGGGAGATAAACTTTAAATAATGACCACTTATAGTCAATTATTGTAACAAGTTGTAATTCTCATCTATTTTTGTCGTAATTTTATGTAGATTACGATCACGCATTCGAATTATAGGTGGGGTTTATAGAATATCGATAAATACCACATATAATAATAATAAATTCTTTATTGTACAAAACCAAAACAAGTGCAGGTACATAGGCGAGCTTAATGCCGTAAATGCATTACTATACTAAGTATCATTACAACCGTATCCCTTTAGGGGTGGTCAGAACCACGCTTTTAAAGGAACAGATTCACATTTAGTCAACTTTCATCAGTACAGCCCCTAGAACACAGCGTCCTAGACCTCCACTGTTGGAGATGGGCCTTCCAGAACATATATCTGGAGAATATGGCCTACACTCGCCACGCTGGCCAGACGGGTTGGCGAGGCTCTCAACTTTACTATAGGCCAATCGTGACAAGTGCCAAGCTCGTCGATGTATCTAGCGTACCAAACTCAATATTTTAATTTTTTACAATATTAGTAACAGATATTACGTTACAATATTAGTGACAGATATTTCGCTACAATTTAAAGACAGATATTTCGTTACTTCGTTACGTAAGTCCATATATATATATTTTGAGCTTTACTAACCTAATAAAGGATTGGTTAAAAATACAATTTAAGGTCCCGGCACACCAAATGTATACATATAGATTTCGACTTGATAGCAGACACACTATCGATGCGTTCCACTGAGTTGTAATTTTCGGAACTCTAAAATATACATACAAAAGGATGGCATCCATCTATAGATCCAACTCACTCGAACCCAGTTAAATGTCTAACAAATAAATAAATTTTAAAATAAATATTTTTTTTTTACTTTTTTTAGAGAAACGAATTCACATTTATCCAATTTTACTATTACTAGCGTCCCAAACTCGAGAAATATCACAAATAAATTATACAAGGAATCCGGTTTCTTCGCCTCTAAATCAACAAACCACAGAAGGAGTAGAGTTTAATATGAAATTAGTAATAAAAAAAAAGAGAAAACTAATAAATAATAAACTAATTATAAATGAATAAAATACATCAAATAACGTTCCATTAGATAGACTGGAACTTATTGAATTAATTTAATCAAGTAACAACACTGGTTGAGAATACAGCACTAGTACATGGGAACTAGAGTCTGGCTAATGACATTAAATAACGAAAAAACGCGGCAAATAAAAAAAAATAGTATGGTATCCCTCGAAATCATTCATGTACGGGTTATTTATTACACAAACGAAAGTGAAATGCTAGAAAGAAAATTATTAATTGCAAGTTATAAAATAAAAAATCATAATAACCTAAGAAATTCAACACCACACGTAAACAATCTTGTTTTTCGTTGAATTCAGTTTTTTCTTGGAATTTGAACATCATGTAAAACAATATTCCACTCCACTTTTAATAATTTTATGGGCAATATTTGGGCCAAAGGATCAGCATTGCCATTCAACGTGGCAATGCTGCCAGTATTCTTGGCAATTTGCCCATCGGCAGCGATTTAGAGCAATTTTTTTATTTATAATATTTTATATTTTGTTTTTTCTTTATTTTGGTCTTTAGTCGTATTTTTATTTATTAAGTAGGTTTATTTTTATTAATAGTAATTTATGTTTTAAACTTGTGTTTTTAGTTTAATTAATAATTTAGTTTCTTTTTTAATCATTGCACCTTACTTCCTTCGAATAAAATTACAATTTGGGTGAAAAAAAGAAAACATATTTAAAACGCATATAAAGAATTAACAACAAAACAATTTAAAGCAAATGTTTGAAAAATTTACAACGTCACGATAGTGTTGCCATTTTAAAATTTGATTATCTACTTTTCATTGGCTGACTCTATCAATTCAATTATTATTGTTATTTCAATTTATTGTAAATTATTTCTAAATCAATAAAAACATCAGAGAAGGATATTAGCAATATTTCCCCCTCTGTATAGCTCGTCTAATACGTTGGCAGAAATAATTGCCTGCCTTCCCGTCTCCAGATGTTTCCGTTCACCGTTTGGACAATTCCTTGGCCAGATTTAATTTATTTTTACCAGGCATTTAAACTTTAGAATATATTTACTCAAAGGAATATAATTAAAACTACTTAAAGAATAAAAAATAAATATAAACTAAACCTGATAAAAAATAAAGTACAAGTAAAAAATGTCCTTCAGGGAGGCTGGCAACATTTTCCCTTTGTATAGCGAGGCTAATACGTTGGCAGAAATAATTGCCAGCCTTCCTGTCTCCAGGCTTTTCCGTTAGCCGTTTGGAGAACTCCTTGGCCAGACGTTTGGCTGAGTGTCCCCATGGGCCCATCGTCTTGACTCCAAACGGCGCAAATTCGTAACCGAGGTTGGCGTATTTGCGCAGCTTGAGGTTCTCAGCAGAAACCGCCGCACTCCCCGCGCTTGACGATGTCGCCTGGATGTGTGATGGGGCTAATGTGTCTATACATGTCGCATTCCACACGAGACTCTTAAAATATATAATGTATTTTTATCTGATCCTTATATACATATATTTTGTTACCACATTTTAAGTAAAATTTTAGCATTACACAAATTCATGTTATATTAGAAAATAATTGTAGTTCTGCATGACGATCGGAATAAACGATTTTTATAATTACCAATGTATTTTTGTATCACCTTAAAATACCTGGACGTCATCGCTGAAGTAAATATAAGGATGGGTTGTTGATTGACACCAAAACGTAATGATTAAATAAAAAAATGGCGTAAAAAGTACCAGCCGTGGCAGACCTTCATAATTTCTACGCAAAGAAGGTAAAGTATCATTACGAACGTTTCCCTTTCGGAGTGATCAGAAACCACGCTTATAAATATTCACATTTAGCTAACTTTACTATAGGCCAATCATGACAAGAGGCAAGCTCGTCGATGTCTCCAGCGTACCAAACTCGAGAACTATCACAAATAAATTATATATTAATTAAATGTATTTACATGAATTAATAAATATAGTGGTCCATATAACGAGCTTGGGGATCCATATGTAGAGCTTGGTGAACCATATGACGAGCCTGGCGATCCATATGACGAACTTGTCGATCCATATGACAAGCTTGGTGATCCGTACGATGTACTTGAAATCCCATAAGATGAACTAGAGATGCCATATGTGGAACTTGATATGTGAGTCGAGGTGGGAGGGCCATTTGATACAGGTAATGTATGGGTTGGACACGGTGGTCCGTATGCCGAGCTAGGTGTGGACAAATAAGATACTGGAGGCCCATAATTAGCATGGGGTACACCACCAGAAACTGGATAATTTAGTTGTTTTTGAGGAACTGGATATTGGTAACCAGATTGAGCAGCGTTTGTTAAAGCTGTTGCACTAGGGGGACCATAAATCGGATATGAACTAGGTTGTAACTTTTTACCTGATAAATTATACCTAATTACTGGTATCCATGGAAGTAAATTACAAGGATTGCAGTCTTTTTTGGAAGATCCTGCATTTATAGGAGATAGTCCTTCCTGTGTATTTTGTCCTAAAGGAACTAACCAGCTCGGTACCTTTATGTCCCGACCAGGAATCGAACCCTCCGAGTCTAAATCACAGACTTAACCCGCTAGACCACGGAGGCAGTCAAACGCAAACAAGTATATGTGTATCAGTCTACGTACTTGTATGTACGTTTGGGTAACGGGTAATAATGGGTCCCGACTATTAAAGTAAAAAAAATATTCGCGTGCATCATGCACAGGCACGTATGCGTTAATAATGCTGGTGTGCTGTTTTTAGCCACTGAGGTTCCAGGTTCCATGGATAAAAGTAAGTACCAAATATATTTACGATTTCTAGTCGACTTGCTTAGTTTAGTTAGACTTCTAGTTTTAGTTCTTAGTTTTGTTTCATTTTCAGCAATATGTGGATTTATATAAAGTAAAGCCATGTATGGCCAATGTGTTACTTATAAGGTATACCTATGTATTTATTTCTGTAATGAGCTGTGGTTTTTGTAATAAATAAATAAATATAGTCATATATTCGTTTTTTTATTTTTTTATTTTATTATTCTATTTAGTAATATTTTTAAATCATTAAATCTCGCCAAACCATTAAGATTTGTTGGCGAGTTTTTATACTAATCGCGACATGAGCCATTGCGCCCACCGTGGTAAACGGTACGCGAGTTCCAAGAATTGGAGCAATCGAAGCCATTTACTGACGACCTACATCAGTTCCTATTATTATTCCGGTCTATCAAAATGCATTTTCACACTTCGCTTGAAGGATTGCAGGTTATAGGAATAGGTAAAAAGGAAGAGCGGTGGTAGCTCCGCTGTAAGAACGCTTTTCTTAATATCCTATAAAGGTCTGTCCGAAACCAGGCATGTACCAATGAGAAATACAATTTTCTTTCGTACATTTGTCATTTGTATGCACGGAAACGGTGGTGTTGTAATTGTTTACAACATCACCGTTTCCGTGCTTTGGAAAGCACGTTAAACATCACGGTTCCACTAATACCAACTTGTGGAATCGTTAATAAATTGTCATTAAAAATTGATACCAGACCCCTCGCCAACCCGTTTGGCCGACGCGTACGCGGCGAGTACTTCAATCACGGCCGGAAGGGACCACTACAGGATCTGTGGCACCTGCAAGACAGTTTATGTTGAGAGATCGTCAGATAGTTTTGTTAGTCTGTGCTGGCTACGCCTCGGCCTCCTGGAACTCACAAGGCAGGCTCCGGCCTTCCGGTGGCCGTGCGTAGAAAGGTGCGATGCCCCGCAGATGGTCGAAGCGGCTGCGGTCGGCTCGATCGAATGGCGAGTGTATGCCAAATACTTCAGATAATTCTGGAAGGCCCATCTCTAACAGTAAAAGTCTAGGACACTAGGGGATGTGATAAAAGAAATAAAAAAAGAAGTAAATAAATAAAATTTAACCAGTTTTAAAAGTGCGGTTTCGGACCTCTCAAAGGATTACGGTCGTGATAATACTTTAACAATTAAACTAAGAAGGATAACAGTTTGCTAAGCCAATGAAAATAAGGAAAAGTTTTAACTGGGTTGGTCACGATTTAGGGTCATCACACACTATACCGCTTAGCAGACGAACCGACACGAAAAAAACTTCACGACTGTAATCCCTTGCGAGTAGGGATTAGCATTGGGATAGGCATCCCACAATCTCGCGAACTCTACTTATTGTGCTGCGAGATACCACACCTCTAAATGCTGATCCTAATTCGAATTATTCCTAAAAAGTATTGTAACCTGATTTTGTGGTCACATGGATTATCCAACGCCTGTGCGGTTGGATTTTATGATCTTTCTGAGAAAGAAAGAAAGAAAGAAAATACTTTATTTATCGCAACAATTAAAATGGTGACAAAAGCCATTGGGCTTGTTTTTTCATTTTAGTTTTTATTTATTTCTTTTAATAAATTAAAATATTTTTTTACGAATTCGAGTTTTTTATTTTTTATTTGTACATACATACATACATATCTTCACGCCAGGTCCCTTGCGGGGTAGGCAGAGACAATTGAGCGCCATTTGTCACGATCTCGACATACCTCTTTCGCTTCTTCGACATTCATCAACCTCTTCATACATGCCCTTTTGTTTCGATGGCTTTTTATTGCACCGGCAGCTATTGTTTTATTTATTTGATCGTGATAAGTGAGTCTTGGTCTGCCAGGGCCTCTTTCACCCACAACTTTCGCATTATATATCTGGTTCGTCAATCTCTCTTCAGTCATCCTTTCAACATGCCCGAACCATCGGAGCATGCCTTTCCTTATTTTTGTCCCTATGCTTTCTTTCATACCCACCTTTTTGCGTATTTCGTCATTACGTATGCGGTCCGTTAAAGTAACACCGCATATCCGACGCAACGACCTCATTTCCACTGCATTAACTCTACTCTCATGCGTGCTCTGACATATCCACGTCTCACTTCCATACATAAGTGTTGGTACCAGCATGGCATTGTGTATGGCGAGTCGGGCTTTGTCACTGACATTTCGACTGGCGATCAGTGACCCCAGGGCACCGTTAACACTATTTCCCGCGTTCACTCTTCTTTCAACATCCCTATCATACTTCCCATCCGCAGTGAAAACACTGCCCAGATATATAATTTCATTTACTTGTTCTAGAGTTTCATCATCAATCTTTATCGTCACGGTTGTCGTCCTTCTTTTTATTTGTCTTTTTTTTTATTCGAAGTAGATATTAAAATAAAATAGATTAAAAAACTAATTATAAATAATACTAAACTAAAAATACCTATGAAATTAAAACTATTCTACAAAATAAACTAAGGGCTTACCACCAGTTACTTAGGCTGTCTTTTTTTATATAAGCCTTACTAAGTGGTCTAAATATTGGTTCCTATGTTTTAAACTGTTTAACGAAAAAAACATGGTAAACAGAACACTTGTCTTCTGGAACACACTCTGTTTCATCAGACTAGTCCAGGAGACAGAGCTCATTTATATATAGGTAAAAGTAAAAAAAAATATGTAAATAAAGAAAAAAAAAAATCTATGCAAGACGGTCGAATCCGGGAAACAGAACGCTAGTACTTAATAAACAGTCAGGCAGAAAGACAAAGCTTTTGATATAATTATAATATTACTTCGGGAACTTTGGATTAATATTTACGATTTATGAAAACTCGTTATAATAATCTCCCGCCAAAATAACTCCCAAATTGACTGTTTAGGATGAACTCAAATATTGATAACCGTAATAAAATTTACTGCACATCAAAATAATTCGAACTTCGCTTTATATTTTATTGATAATTTAACGATGGCATTAAAATTTATAACACTCTGAGTATGAATATTTGGATATTCATCAACACAGGTACCTAAACCTCTACTGCAAAAGATTTGCCTTCTAATTCTGTGTACCAAAGTGCTCAAATACATATAATATGCTTTATCTTGTTTTTTATTCTTGTATAATAAAATTCCTAAAAGACCCTCAGCAGTCCTATTCTGTTACTTAAGCGCAAACTTTAAGCAAAAATTTCAACTAATGAAAATTAAATGTGATCGATCGTAAAAGGATGGCAAATGAAACAAAAAATTTAGTAATGACGAATGTCATTAAATTACAAATTTCAATTAATTACTAATTTTAATTAATTACTAATTACATTTGTCTTACAAATGTCGAGTCGTGGTGGTAAAAGTGCCCTAGTTGCGGAAATTAATTAATAACTTTAAAACTAAAAGTGATAATTACACTTTTAGCATATCGTTAGAAAGGGCATGGACTGAGGATGTTTTAAAAAAATCAGAAGAACTCCAACCATGTTAGTTTTTTTTTAAACCCCATAGATAGTTGCCCTTAAAATTATTTCTTTACCTTACTACGGTACTTCAGGCCCCATAACTTCTCTTCAATTTTCTGGTGTAAAATATTTTTTTGCAGGACCCTAAGACTAACGATTAAAACAGACCATTAGCAGACCGGTCCCATGGATAGATTTTGAGCTACAGGTAGTTTTAGTAAAAAAATCACAAAAAAGTCAAATAAAAAATAAAAATAAATTAATAAAAAACCTTTAGGCCAAGGTCAATATATTGGGCGGGGGTAGGTAGCAGACTATCCCTAGTTTCTACCCTAGGCGTATGTACAGATCCCTTCCAAACATCCTGTATAATGGAATCCGTTAACTATATAGGTATATATCGCACTATTAAAGTTGATATTTGCACGGCCGCTGTCAAGGTCGAGCGCTTTTAGAGTTGAGAATTGAGTAATATTTTGTAATTATGACGCAAGCTCTGATGTAAATAATAAAATCCACTAATAATGTCTGCGGCAAAGTAACAGAATAGGGCTACTGGTCTCAGAGATGCAACGAAGACTTAGCAGTCTTAGTTAGTAGTTCTTCAAGAAATTAATAACAGTTGCCTAACTGACAAAAGAGGTATTGCTTGGAAGAAAAAATACAGTGACAGAGGTTATAAAATCCTTCCTCACGAAACATGGCTAACTTTGGTCGATTTCTCGATCCCTCCAGCAGCCCTGAAGTGTCGCACACCTATGTGCGATTGGTCTCCGGCGATGCTGGTCTGGTAAGGTAGGAAAAAGCTACGGAAAAGATGTGTACAATTCAATTCAATTCGTTTATTTTGCAAGTAGGCATAGGACAAAACGAGATGTATTCTGCACTTTTACAAGTCAATTTTTACAATATTAATATAAAACAATATAATTTTATAGTACATATTGGTGTATCTGGAGCAGTACATGATAACCATCATTTGGGAAGAGAAACAAATAACAAAATTATAAATACAGAATAACGCTTAACATTATAGCTGTGTATATAGGCATTGTCACACTATAAGCTAAGACAGAAAGAATTATAAAAATATAAATGTAAATGTCAGTTGTGTGGTACTGCCATAGAAAGTGCTAGACACACACTTGTAGGGTGCGTTGGGGTGCTAGAAACTAGTTATCAACTCACGCCGACATGACAAAGTCCTTGGTGATATCCAAGAAGCAGTAAGTCTTTCTTTTGCAAAAGCCAAAAAAAATTTTGACCAAGTTTGTTAAGGAAGGGCAAAGCACGAAAACACATGCAAGCCCACCTCGATTCTTGGCACTGAATCAGACTAAAATATTCTCATTGATATATTTGTAGATCTGTTGCGTCCGCGCTCTTCGGCAGTTGGAATAAACGCTAAATACGGACCGGTTGTTTTACTGATATCTCCGATATAACAAGATCAATATAGGATCCCAGATAAACTAGCTGCCTATAGGCCAGACATCCTTTAAAAGTTATTCGTATTGAACTTACCGTCCAAAAGACCACAACATGAAGTCGAACAAATGATCAGGAGCGGCTTCAAGACTCAGCTTTACTCAGTAGAAGTTGGTGCGAGAGGTATTCCAGCAAAGTTTTGGACCACTTACTGAAAAGGGCCTAAGACGTCAATACATTTATGAAACGAGCTGCCAAGATGGCATTAACGAAATCATACAGTATTTGGTTGGATAGGGATAGGGAGACGAGGAGCATGGATGGTTAGGGTATTATTGCGCAATAAAACAAAAAACAGCCTCTTTTATAAATCAGCCTATATATATTGACAATAGGCAAGCTTGAGACACCATTTTTCTTATCTCTCTTACACACAGACGATGGACCCGTCAAGTCAAGTCAAGTCAAGTCAAGTCAAAATATCTTTATTCACGTAAACACGTTTATGAAACGTTTATATATAATTTAATTATTTTGAATGATTCTACTCCTGCTAGTAGAAGATTAAGCAGCAAAGTGGTCCAATAAGTAAGCTGTTAGCAGAAGACCAGCAGCTTAGCAGATTCCAGTGACCTGTTAATGTTTAATCTGATTGAGAAAGGAATCTGCAAGGAAAACTCAGCTATATCAGATTTACAAAATAAAACATATACAGAACTGCACCACAACGATCAATTAATAACCTTTTAAATTTAGTTATCAATACCTTTGAGATTACAATACCTGGTACAGCAGTAACCCACCAGGCAAGTCAGAATTAAGATAGACTACATGCCTATGTGCAACCCGAAAGCCGACAAAATGCAAAAACCTCTGCTAATTTAAGAACAATAAATTGAACGTGTTCGGCAGAGGTCCCAGGCCCCCACAGCAGCACCCGATCACGGACGTAACGCATGTGCCAGCCATCCCCCCGCTCAATCAGGCCCTTAGGGTGCGGACCGGGACCAGACACACGTGCCACCACTGCAATGACCTTCTAAGGAAGGGACGACGACCGGACACGCCACACCATACCCGCACGGTGAATACATGGAATGCTTAGAAATGTGTCTTCTTTTTATGTGAAAATACAACAAACATACATTCACATAAACTTTATCTTTAATAATATCTACAAAACTACAGGGCAAGGCAAAACATTCGCCGTAGTAGAAGTTCTCCCATATTTCACTTAGTTGTTATTTTGGTAACGTCATATAATACGGCAACAATGCACTAACTTATCCGACTTGTGACATTAATTTAACATTAATCCCCTCTTCATTATATTGATCCATGCTAATATTGTAAACGTAAAATAAGCTTTGTCTGTTTGACTCGCTTTTATACAATGCACATTGCTTTTCTTCAGTCGACTTTTTGAAATCAAGCGTCAAACAGCACTGACTAGATCTGCTATGGATAAGCTAAAGAAGATATGGAGAAACCGAAACGTTAACGTAAACGTAACCATGTTTTTTTGGCAAATAAAATATTTCATTCTTTTTGGAAGGCTCAACTTTAACAGGACAGTTCTAGGACTCATGTTCTTGGGGCTATAATAATAATGATGATGAACTATTACTGTTTAGTTTCATCAAAATCTGTTCAGTACTTTTTGATCAAACATCTATCCATCATTATAAACAATTACGTTTATAATATAAGCGGGACCATCGTAAATAATTGGAGAGTATTAAATAAAATTCCTTAATAATTTGGCGTGGGATCGGTGAATGTTCATTAAATTTGATGCAATGGTTATATTTACGAGTAATTCAATTTCAAATATTTTTAGTTCAGATAATTATCAGATTATTACAGATAATATTATTCATTGACCGCCTCCGTGGTCTAGTGGTAACAAACGTTTCCGTGTACTCGGGAGGTCGTGGGTTCGATTCCCACCGGGGGCAAGTTGTACATTGTATAATTTGTCTCGGTCTGGGTGTTTATATGTATAATATGTATATATTTACAAAAAAAAAAGTATAATATGTAGTTTATCTACAATCTAGTTTCCGTAACACAAGCCTCGTAGCTTTCCACGGAAACTAGATGGCGCTGTGTGACCTGTCTAGAAATATTTATTTATTTATAGTATTTTCATAAATATTTTATAATCATCATACAGCCACCGGACATCAGTCTCCAACACTATGCCGGGTTGACTGGGCATGACGGCAACTAGAGCCTGATCCCGAAACGTGTGGATACACTTTACTGGGTTTATCGGCACAAACGTTGCATACTTCCCCGTTTCGGCAGACTGGGAAAATTACCACCATCAGTCCGCCTACCACCTATTTGTTGTTCTCGTTGAAAGTATATGCCATTTGCAATAATGTATTTTTTTTACTTTTAAAGTGTACTAATATAGTAAATTTGCTATGTTGATATTCTTATAATAGTATATTACTGCGGCGGTCTATAATGACTACTTTGCTAGTCGCGCTGATGATGGCCGACAGCGCAGCGTAGCGCAGCTCCAGGCCGACACAGCGTGGTCAGCGTGCAGCACTTGATGGACAAGCTGAGATAAAGGCCGAGACCGTAGGTCGAGGCCTTTACAGCGAGGACAGCAAGGGCTGCAATGATGGCCAAGCTGGATGACCTAGAGCGTAGCTAGGCTAGCTCGAGGCAATCATAGCGTGACCAGCGAAGCAGTCATAGTGGGCCAAGGCTTGTATAGTGCTTTACTCAAAAATGCAAGTGCCTAATCTAAATAAAACCAGCAAGTAATTTAAATAAACACATTGAATCGGAAGAATTTTTGCTTTCAGAGCTCATTTTTAGCAAAAAAGTCACTAAATAAAAAAAAAAATTTTCGCTGAACCGCGCTTTTGTTACTTGTTTGTTTTTTTTTTTAGCAATGGTAGTTGGAACTATATATCTTTTTGTACCTATATCTATAAATACAAACAGCTGTGTTTTAAATAAAATCTTTTAGCATTTGAATTTATAAAACGTTGAAACGTCAAAATATCGGCCGGCAATGTTTTGCCGGCCTGTTAGAGCGACCAGCAAAACTTTGCCGGCCGCTCCTTGAAACAGAACGGCAAGGTCGACTTTGCTCAAACAAGGTTGTCAAAATAATTACCATAATACATGCATTTTTGAGTAAATAAATCAACGCTTGAAACAAGACTCACTGAAAGACTTATTTAAGGTTTGCGTCAAACGAAACAGAATTTGTCTACACAGCTACAAGCATTTAATATAGTAAAGAGGCTAAGATAATATATTGATCTTTAGTCTTGACCTACACGTCTCAAAGTTTCATCAAGCTTGACCCAGAATTGAGACGCTTTGTTGATTTAGGTTTGAATCTATATCCATACTAATATTATACACGTGATAGAAGCTTTGTATGTATATATGTCTGCTTGTCTGTATTCCACGCCTATTTAACTGGACCAGATGCAGATTCGCATTTAGCCAACTTTACTATAGACGGAGAATGTTGGGCATATTGTCGACGGAGTTCCGGACCAACAAATCCATCCTGGAGGAACTAGAGATAGGACAGCGCCTTTCCTCAATCGTACAATCACGCATTCTCAATTTCTTTGGACACGTGTCGCGGCGTGGAGATACATCAGTTGAGCGCCTTGTAGTTCAGGGAAAAGTCGATGGCAAGAAGATGCTCCGATGACATGGACTGACCAGGTTAAAGCAGCAATGGATGAGTGCTCCAGGTGTGCTCGAGACGAGTGGCGACGGCTTGTTAACCGTGCCACTGACACTCAAGTGACGACCACGACCACTCTGCCAAGAGTGTAGCGACTAAGAAGAAGAACTATAGACCCATCATTACAAGTGGTAAACTGCCTCCGTGGATTTAGAAGTTCTGGCCGCATTCCTCGTCACGCTGCTCTGAACAATATCATTTGAAGGGATTTTGTCACTGCTGGAGTACCCGCAATCCTAAAACCCTCTGGGATTGCGCGGAGCGATGGTAAAAGACCCGACAACATGACCGTCGGGCCGTAGAAACTTGACAGGTCCCTGGTGTGGGATTCGACATGTGTAGACACATTAGCCCCATCACACATCCAGGCGACCTCGTCAAGCGCGGGAAGTGCGGCAATTTCTGCTGAGAACCTCAAGCTGCGCAACCTTAGTACAAGTTACTAATTTGCGCCGTTTGGGGTCGAGACGATGGGCCCATGGCGACACTCAGCCAAGCGTCTGGCCAAGGAGTTGTCCAAACAGCTAACGGAAAAGTCCGGAGACAGGAAAGCTGGCAATTATTTCTACCAACGTATTAGCTTAGCTATACAGAGGGCAAATGTTGCCAGTATTCTTGAGACTATCACTGAAGGGTCGTCTCTAGAGGACATTTTTTACTTATAGTTTATTTTGTATTAGGTTTAGAACTATTGATTTTAATTTTTATCTTTAAGTAGTTTTAATTAATAATTTATTTGGTTATTTGTCATTCTATTACCATATTCTATGCAAATAAATATTTTCATTTAATAATTTATTTGGTCCTTCGAACCGGATTTTTTTTTTAGACTAGACGCGTCGATTGAAATCTCTCAATGCCATTTCGCTGTTGAATGTTTGTTCACACTTTCACACCTCCTCGGCACGTTTATCGATACCTTCCCACACGTCACCACAAGCCTTCTCAAACACATCTACGAGCATTTTAGAAATGTATTCCTGGTAAACCACAAATGTGTTGGTTTCTTTTATTTAACATGAAGTTTTTGTTTTTAAACTCAAATGTACATGTCACTGTTTTACATAGTATAATTATAATACAACTAGGTTGCTCTTGTAATATAGTGGTCAGCAGAAGTAATGCTGAAGGTTCACATGTCATCGGACTCCAAGGACCGTATCCCTACCGTGGTGTTCTATAGCGTAACAAACTCGAAAAATATCACAAATTACGTCCTAGTCCACGGACTTAACCGCTAGACCACGGAGCCAGTTGATAATATACATAATATAGTACAGAGGTAACTATGGAAGCTATTCGAATAAAATCAACTTTTTATAAAATACTGCCTCCGTTAAGTCCGTGGATTTAGACACCCGGGTTCGATTTCTGGTCGATACACAATTATTTATTTTATTTATTGGTGATATTTCTTGAATATATTATCCTAACACAACTACCAGCTTGCCATTTGTCATGATGGGCCTTAAGTAAAGTTGGCTAAACGGTCGTGATGATACATGTTGTTTTATAAAAAAAGTCTAACAAAGGTAACAACTTTTTGGTCAGGAGCTTGGCTGAGCAATTTATGAGTCAATTTATTTTTACCTTTTTAAAAAACAATCAATATAAAATGAACAATCAGCAGCAGCCCAATTCTACTGATAGTTTTATTTTTATCCTATTTTATTTTAACGTTAAATTCTGTCAAAACATGTTTTGGTATTGACCTACCGATTCAATTTCCATAAGTGAAAATATAATAGAACTTTTGACCAATCCGTATTGTACTATGCAAAATTGCAGACTATTGGAAAATAAAATAAGTATTCTTGTAATAGTGTTATATATTAATTTTCTCGTATTTCTTATGTTTTCTAATAAAATCGTCTGTCATGATGTCACTATCGTTGTCGTGTGTTTGTACTCGTAATTTCCTATGATTATTATTACGTTTTCTGTTGTTATTCTTGTGTTTTAAGGTTAATGCCAAAAATGCTTTTCCGGTTTTAATACAGTAATTACTCAAATGTCCTAACACTCCACACTCTTTGCAGGTATGCTTACGGGCTGTACATGTCATAAAACTATGTCTTTCCTTCTCGCCACAACGTCGACATTGTCCAATTTTTTGTTTTCGTGCTTCGTTACTATTTGATATGCGTTTAATATGATATGGAGTAGTCCTTTTGTCATTTTCTGCAATTTGTTGTGCTTGGGCTATTGCAAATATCTGGTCAAATGTTGTATCTCTGGTCTTTCCGTCAGTCGTTATTTCCAATAGGTCTGGCCATCGTATTCTGAGTTCAATCTCTATTTGTTTGTGATCGAGGCCTGTGGCAAAACGATCTCTCAGTTGGCGCTCTAATATTTCACCTTCATACCCACAATCACGGCTGATTTCTTTAAGTTCATTTGCATAATTTTTTGACAAATCCGTATTGTACTATTCCCTGCAGACTATTGGAAAATAAAATAAGTATTCTTGTAATTATTTAGTTTTAAAATAAAACTAGTGATGTGGCAAGTATAAGCCAGTTATAATATCTTTATTGATTTGTAACCCTATTATTATATTTTATTTATTTATTTATAAGTTTTCCAACAAAATCTACAATATTTCAATTTCTGAGTACATGCATACATACTCGTAATTAACAGAGTAAATGTGATTTTAATTAAAGGAGAAGACGGCCTGCTCATAATTACCATTGAGTATAAATTTAAAACTAGGCATGCAATAGATATTATACATTACATAAGCAAATTATTTACCTACCTAACAGTTAAATCTATTAAATTAAATTATAATTAATAAAACTAATACCTACCTAATTACCTAAATAAATGTTACAAATATAAATTACAAATATTTACAAATATAAATACAAATATTTTTATACTAAAAAAAAAACAGTTTTAAGAAAAAAATACAAACAAAATTACAATCTAAAAGCTAAAATTAACAAAAACTACCGATTCATTATTCATTCATTACAGCCCCTAGAACACAGCGTTCTAGACCTCCACTGCTGAAGATGGGCCTTCCAGAACATATATCTGGAGAAGTTGGCCTACACTCGCCACGCTGGCCAGACGGCTTGGTGAGTATATGATGTTAAACTGTTCTGGTCTTTACATCTTAGTCAA
This sequence comes from Tinea semifulvella, assembly GCA_910589645.1. Taxonomy (NCBI): domain Eukaryota; kingdom Metazoa; phylum Arthropoda; class Insecta; order Lepidoptera; family Tineidae; genus Tinea; species Tinea semifulvella. Next base: position 1,994,758 of record OU342611.1, on the reverse strand, counting down.
AAAATTTAATCAATTTAAAATCAAATTGTCCAATCAATTGTAACAGACGGTCCTCGTTAATGGTTCATTGAACTCGCTTGAATCTTAATCCAATATTACAGTCTTAACCAAAGCGGTTGTTTTTTTATTTATTTTTAGAAAAAGTATCATCACGACCGTTTCCCTGCCGGGGTGGTCTCACTCGATGTCTCAAGCGTACTAAACTCTCAAATAAAATAAATATCACAAATAAATTAAATGTTAATTAAATTTTATTTAAATAAACTATATTAAAACAAAATTTAAATTTAACCTAAAAAAAATAATAATACATACTTACAAAAAAAATAGCTCCTCCAAATCGCTGTCTTGTGGCATGGTGCCCAATACACTAGCAGCATTTCCCCTTTGAATTAGGTAATATTTATTTATTTAAATTAATAAATATATTTGTGTGCGGACCAGGAACACTTAGACTGTAATTGAAATCGATTAAGCCCTTGGTCCCAGGCCTGTAAACTGACAGGCCGATCGCTCCGCGCCAGATGCAAGGCCTGTCGAAACTCGCCGATTATTGTAATTCAGCAGGAAAATGCAGCCAATGTTCTTGCCACCATTACACGCGGACGGGACTTATATCCCTATCCTTAATATTATTTAAAAAAATAATAATAAAAAAAAAGTATGTTATATATAAGTATATATATTATTTAGTTTCTTGCCTAACAAGACAGGGCAAGAAGGCAAACAATATGACAATCGAAGCTATACAGGTTATAGTCGTGTTTATGTGCACTTTCAAATTATTTAACTTGTTGTTTCACGGACAATATGCTGTAACAATAAAGTGTAAAACACGTTCTTCTTCGTCAATAGAATCTCGTGTTCATTTGTTTTCGTGAGGTAATGTTGAGTAAAATAATGTTTGTAACGTTTTCAATTAAAATACACGGAACATTCTGAAAGTTTACTTTACTTGAAAAAGTTGCGCTACTCGATCATAGATGGCGCTATCATAGATGTACACAATGCCAGCCACGCCGCCCCTCCACCAGGCGAAAACGACCTGAGACGTCCTGTTATGAATTCCAGGTTAAAGGTCAGGATCTACAAGGATGTTCATCCGTTTTCGTCTCACATATGCTGCGCCAGCCTGGCACCAGCTTCTGGCCAATACCAACAGCGACAAAATCGAAAGTCAGCAGAATATATCGCTCAGAGTGTTCTCCCGAGGGCCGTGGTTCGTGCGTAATTCCGTCATCAAATCTGAGATCTGAGATGCCTTCTATTGAGGAGCTTGTCGTCAGCTTGACTCGCTTCGTACGCTATGGGAGAACACGTGGAGAGCTGAAGCAGTCGGACCTAGCCACACGGGCGCTGTTATACTAGTAACCCAGCGGGGGCATCCCCAACCCAGGCCAAATTAGCCACTGTCTGTCTGTAGTCTTAAAGGCTCTAATCATAAGGTAGATATTTGCTCGTTCCATTACTCAGTAAACAAACATGTTTATTTTTTAAACTGGTAATTAAATATATATATATATATATATATTATACATTTTCACTCACTTGAAAATGTATAGATTTCGTTGCATTGTAAGTACTATATAATATATCATTTACATACAGTACACCTCTATCTTGCTAAGAATCCTTCTGAAATGTTGTTTTGACAGACAAAAGGGGTCAATGTCTGTAAATAATTTATTAGTTTTTTTTTTATTATTCTGTAAACAATAGAATAAAAACGTCATCGACTGTAACCCCTCATTCCGAATCGCGCTCAGAGCGCTTAGAACGAATATGACACTGACCGTCGTTCCGAATCAAATATCGCGATTTGGATGCTCAGAGAGTGATATCAATTCGGAACGGTCTAAATCACATTTTCATTAAGTTTTTTTTTATATGTATGGAAGATAAATTGCGGATTCCATGCATGTATGAATACTAAAAAATATATATCTCTCGGTTTATTCATCTTTATATGTGTAAAGTTTAATATTATTAACTTATTTTGGTAATAATAACTTGCCGTATTACAGAATATTTTTTTTCACTTCCAACTTAAATATTAATTATAGATTTGTTTAAGAAGTAATATAGAAACACTATAAACGAATTACAATATTAAATAATTTAAAAGAAAACCTATTATTAAATTAACTTGAAAATGGCGCAGGACATTATGACAAACTACTGACAGCACTCAGAACAATCTACCTCGATACCGTGAGCAGTCTAAGCGCGAGAAATGATGTCATTTGTGACATCACATAGCTTTGGCAAAACAGTTTAAACACGTCTCGGAACACCTTTAAGCGTGCTTAGGTTACTATTATCGTGTCTCGGAAATCGAACCCAATACAGCGAGAATTGCAAAGTCCAAGCATGCATAAAGATCCGAGCCTGCATTGTTTAGTTATAATCCGCTTATTAACCATTGTTTGTAGAGGCTGGCTAATGCATAATTTTGAAATAATCATCACACTATGCTAAGTATTTATGGACGATGATACATTAAGATAACAATGAATAAATCACAGCGCTGCAATATATCACAAATCAGCATATAAATTACAAATTGCTATTTAATTTTAGCCGTAAGAGTATCTTCACGGCTGTAATCTTTTATTAGAAACCGGGTTTATTTCCCACAAAACCCACACTGATAAAAATAGATATTTGATAAATAACTGTACGAATTTACGAATACAATGTCGTCAAACCAACTCAAGTTATTAATTAATTATTTATTAAAAAAGACGGTCTATTAAGACCGCATTAGCGCGTACAGAATTTAAATAAAATTTAAATTTTAACATAATTAAAATGCATAGATTTTCCTGGAATTCTTTCGCACCAACTCCCACTGCATAAAGCTGAGTCTTAAATGCGTTCCTGATCATACTTTGCCAGTAAAGTAATCTTTTTAGGTTATCTCCTCCTGGCAATGTGTACAGGAGTATTATTTAAAAACTTTATTCCACTATGTACAAGGGGCGGGCTTAATGTGGCCTGGCATTAACTACGACACATCACTTTGTAAATATATGTTATACGAATATATGTTTGATTGACATATAATTATTATTTACATTGTAAGGTGACACGGCCCGTTTACAGCCACGAATATATATTTAGTTGACACGGCCTATTTACAGCCACGATCTTATATTAAGTAGTTATTAAGTTACAATTACCTTGCTTATGACAATAATGCTAATATAACACACATTAATCTGGATTATTACCTGTTACTGTCTAACCTCCGACTGCCTCCGTTTTTGGTACTGTGGAGACATCGACGACGTTGCCACTTGTCAAGACCTTTTTTTTTTTTATACTAGCACTACATGTGACCTTGGCCCCACCTGATGGTAAGCGGCGCGCAAGGTCCATGAATGTTAGCAACTGAAGTCAGACACTCATAACTGCCATCAGTCCCTAACACTATGCCGGCTTGACTAGATGCTTTTTCACACTTCGCTTGAAGGACTCCAGGTTATAGGAAAGTGGAAACACAGAGGCTGGAAGTTCATTCCACATCTTTATCGTACGACAGATGTATGAGTCCCCAAATTTATACGTACGCGAAGGGATGGTGACTACGGTATGTGGGTGCATATTCTGACCTATGCGTGTGGTTCGGTTGCGGAATGGAGAGGGAGGGAATAGGTTATAGAGTTCTTCGGAGCACTCACCATAGTATAGCCGGTAGAACACGCTCAGAGAAGCCACATCTCGGCGAAGCTGCAGGGATTCGAGAGTTCCAGATATAGTGGCATCGTCCACAATTCGAACAGCTCGCCTCTGTAGGACATTGAGAGCAGCTGTGAGGTACTTGGCGGAACCATCCCAAAGGTGAGAACAGTATTCTATACATGATCTATCTAGTAAAGTTGGCTAAATCTGACCATCCCGAAAGAAATACGGTCATGATGATACAGTGTATAGTTTTACCACATCGGCCTAGAACAAAAAATAATAATGAAACTGAGGTCACGTTGGGACAGCTAGCGTGCCACATGTCTTCATCATCAAACCACGCAAATTATTCAGCCGAATGTGAACTGATGAGAGCCGCCTGTGCCGCTAAGTCGTAAGTTTGTCGACAAAGCGATGTGCGATAAAAGGCGTTAGTAAGACTATAATTATTACTTAGCACCAATGCCTAAGGCTCGTCCCAATGTATACGACAAAGATCGATACTTAAATATACGACCTAAATATTTCCCCCTCATTTTAACATGTCGTACCATGTTGTACCAGCATATCGCATGGTACAGTGCGGTTCCATGGTTACAATATGTTAAAATTAAGTAGGTGGCATTAAAGCAAAAAGTTTTCGCTATTCAATAAATCATTATTATTTTTCGCAACTTTAAACTTAAATCGCAGAGGTGTTGCTCATCAAGATGGATTGGCTACAAAATACACGTATCCGGTTCATATTTTGTTTACGAAAATATGATCACATCTCTGAGTATCGTTCTAAGTTACACATACATACATACATATCTTCACGCTAGATCCCTTGCGGGGTAGGCAGAGACAATTGAGCGCCATTTGATACGATCACGACATACTTCTTTCGCTTCGTCGACATTCATTAACCTCTTCATACATGCCCTTTGGTTACGAAGACTTTTTAATGCACCTTCAGTCAGTGTTTTATTTATTTGATCGTGATATGTGAGTCTCGGTCTGCCAGGGCCTCTTTCACCCACAACTTTCGCATTATATATCTGGTTCGTCAATCTTTCATCGCTCATCCTTTCAACATGCCCGAACCATCGTAGCATGCCTTTTCTTATTTTTGTCCCTATGCTTTCCTTCATACCAACCCTTTTCCGTATTTCGACGTTACGTATGCGGTCCGCCAAAGTGACGCCACATATCCGCCGCAACGACCGCATTTCTACTGCATTAACCCTACTCTCATGCGTATTCTGACGTATCCACGACTCGCTTCCATACATCAGTGTTGGTACCAACATGGCAATCTCTATGGCATTGTGTATGGCGAGCCGAGCTTTGTCACTGACATTTCGACTTCGTTCTAAGACGTTCTAAGTTAGGGCTACCAATTCGCTATTGCAGGAATCGTAGAATCCTCTGCCTACTCTATTCTATACTAAACGAGCTTGCCATACCGAAATACCTCAAGAACAGATCTCTTCATTAATTCTATTCTATCTATCCCTTCTCATCATTCTAGCTTTCAGTCTAACTCATTCGCAGTAGTGGCCACCAATCTCTAAAACAGTTTACCTGTAGAAATTCGCCAAGCACCCAGCAAACCGCTGTTTAGAAGCTGGTGTACTCTCATTACCTAAAAAGCTCCTCACAACGTATATAAGTATGTATTATGTAGTATATAGTAGCCAATATAGTGTATACGTAATATTGTGTACATATTTGTATGTATGTGTTTTTATTTCAATAAATCCGTGTATAATAAAATAAGTCCGTGACGTGCTTTCCATCTAGTGACGTGGCCTAACTATAGATTGTAGCGGACGCCGAGCTGATCGCCTTTTTGTCGCTATACATGTGCTGGTAGGCTAAGTATTTTGCGCATATTTTTTTTACTTTTTTATGTTTAGTTTTTTTAATTTGGATTATGCTATGGTATAGTTTGGCGACAAATCAATATATTTCTTTCTTTCATATATATTGTATGTAAGATTAAATTAATTTATTTGGCAACGTTTCTTACAATCGTTTGCACCTAGTCTCATGACTGTAATGTTCTATATTGTCCCAAAGGTTGGCTGCTAGAGGATGCCTAGCGGCAATTAGCCCGCCCTTTGTACATACTCGTAGTGCAATAAACTTTTAAATAAATAAAAAGTAAGTAAAGTAAGTGGATTTAGACTTAAAAGTACCGGGTTCGATTTCTGGTCGGGGCACAAAAAAATGTATTTATGTAAATAAATATATTTAATTTATTTGTGATATTTCTTGAGTTTGGTAGCTTGCCACTTGTCATGTTTGGCCTATAGTTAGCTGAATGTGAATCCGCTTATTAATAAGCGTGGCTTCTGACCACCCCGAAAGGGAAACGGTCATGATGATACTTTACTTTTTTTACTTTAGAACAACATGTGACCTTGCGCCCACCTGATGGTAAGTGGCGCGAGAGGTCCATGAATGTTAGTAACTGGAATCAGAAATTGCATGACGGCAATTCGAGCCAGATGCCGAAACGTATGGATACACTTTACTGGGTTGTCGGCACGAACCGTGGATACTTTGTAACCCTAGTCTGGGCAAAATATCCACCGTCAGTACTCCTATACCACCTATTTGTTGTTCTCGTTGATAGTATGTGCCAGTTACAATGATGTCAAATGCCAAGTTTTACTTTCAAGGAGAACTAATATTGTAAGCTTGTAAATTAGTAATTTATGTATAGTATTATGTATGTATTAGTATTTATTATATTGATATTATAGTATATATAACAATATATTATGTAAGTGTATAATTAAGCTGTTAATTTTTCTTCCAAATTTTTTAATATTTCTTTCATTCCACATATTAGTTCAAATTTGTCCCCAAGGTTTGGCTGTCAGAAAATGTCTACGGGCATTAAGTCCGCCTTTGTACTTCGTGCAATAAAGTTTTAAATAAATAAATAAATTTATAATCGTTCAAGTAATGAAAAGGAGAATTTATTTTTCCTAAAATGTCCTAATATAATTAGGTGTACGAACCTAATCAGCAAAAAATCCAACTTTTTACGGGCTATTAGGACGTGAGAAGATTTTTCGAGATAAGTCGTTAGAGGATAATCGTATAATGTTGACGGATTAGCTTCTTCAACTCAAGATTACGTTTAGCACAGATTGACATAAAATTGCCTTTAGATTTTGTTTAGCGCGTATTTTATTTTTCAAATTCAAAATCGTTTATCTGCTGAGTTCCACCTTATGTCGGGGTGTATCTTACATAGGTGTACAGGAATGTCCGCGATGGCATATGTCTACTCTTGCCTATAAGGATAACATACTGTTCGATATTTCGTTAATTGAATTGTTTGATTTGAATATTCGCGGTAGCGCCTTTGTGCGCCGGCGTACTTCGCGTCGATGACGTTCCATCGTTTTTTTTTTTTTTTTTTTTTTTTTTTTTTTTTTTTTTTTTTTTTTTTTTTTTTTTTTTTTTTTTTTTTTTTTTTTTTTTTTATACTAGCACGACATGTGACCCTGCGCCCACCTGATGGTATGTGGCGCGCAGGGTCCATGAATGCTAGCAACTGGAATCAGACCCTTATGTCCGACATCAGTCCCTAACACTATGCCGGCTTGACTAGATGCCTTTTCACACTTCGCTTGAAGGACTCCAGGTTATAGGAAAGTGGAAACACAGAGGTTTTTCTCTCTGGCTTCCAGAGCATTCCACATCTTTATTGTGCGACAGATGTATGAGTCACCAAATTTACAGGTACGCGAAGGGATAATGACTACGGTATGTGGGTGCATATTCTGATCTGTGCGTGTGGTTTGGTTGCGGAATAGAGAGGAAGGAATTAGGTTATAGAGCTCTTCAGAGCACTCACCATAGTATAGCCACATTCAGAGACACGTTCAGAGAAGCTACATCTCGGCGAAGCTCCAGGGATTCGAGAGTTCCAGATATAGTGGCATCGTCCACAATTCGAACAGCTCGCCTCTGAACCATCCCAAAGGTGTGAACAGTATTCCACGCATGATCTGATCTGTGCTTTGTACAGTAACTTTGTACGTCCAGACGCCCCCTAGTAGTAACTAGCGGACAATGCTTGGTGCATTTCCTGTTAATGACGTTTCCGCCGAAAACAACGCTCTCTGTCGGAAGAGTCGAAGTGCGGTCGCCCGGTCGAAGCATATCGTTGCTCCAAGAATTAATTCGTAACTATATGGTCTATGGTCTTTAGATTGTCTTTGTTAATTTCAAAGTTAAACACCCAGTGTACCTACTAAGGATTGGACTTTAGTTATCGTCCCAGCCACTGCACCAAAGTGATGTGATGCAGCGTTCAGGGGGTGTGCTGATTGTCAATTCAAATAAAGGTATGTATTGTAAGGTGCTAATTAAAATTATATACAATTTAAAACTACAAATTTAAAATCTCTTGTTTGTATACATAACAGTTTGTGTGTGAGTGTGTACGAGGGTGTGTTTATAAGGGTGTGTATGGCGGGGCGTAGATGGGTATAAATCTGTATGTGTGTGATGTTATTGTGGTGAATACAATGTTCATGTTCATATGATGTCTAAAATGGTTTTGCTATGCTAGGACAATGTCAAAATTTGCATTGGATGGATCCTGAGTTTGGTATTCACATTTGGAAGTGAAGTTTATCGTATTAGCAAACTTCCACTGATTCATTAACCACGTAGTGCTCTAAGGATATATTCAGTCGCATCTCAGCCATACTGCACAAGTTTCTATCAAGATATAATTCCGTAATTCACACACGAATAAGTAAGTCTGCGAGTCTTTTTTTAATTTTAGGTGGGCACTTACTACTGCTTACGTTTTTTTTATACTAGCACGGCATACCTTGCAACTGTTAGCAACTGCAATCAAATACTCATGACTGACATCAGTGTCCAACACTATGCTGGCTTGACTGGGCAATTCGAGCCTGAACCTGAAACGTGTGGATTCACTTTACTGGGTTAATCGGCACGAACGGTGGATACTTCCCCGCTCCGGCAGACTGGGCAAATTACCACCATCTGTCCGCCTACCACCTATTTGTTGTTCTTGTTAAAAGTATGTGCTATTTGCTATGATGTCAAATGCTAATTTTCATTCACATCGACGAGCTTGCCATTTGTCATGATAGGCCATTGTGAAGTTGACTAAATTTGCGCTCCATAAGCTTGGTTTTGACCCTGACTATACTGTACCCAATTAATTTTGGAGCCGCAGTAAATATGCAGTTGTAATTTTAGTATTATTCGTAGCTAAGTAAAAGTTGGAAAAGTTTTATCTACGCCGAGCAGCATACGTGCATTTATTATGAGCAAATTAAAGTTTAGAATGGACCGTGTTCACTTCGCGATAGTTTTAAGAACAAAAGAACACCCATTATCCACGTGCACTCACTAGAATTACTATTAGAAATATTATATAGATTGTAAGTTGACACGACCTTCATACAGCAACGAAATTATTATTGTTATTTTTTTATAATTTGACATTAAATTATAATTATTTAGATTGCAAGTTGACACGGCCTTTATACAGCCACGAAATTAATTTAAATTTATTATAATTATACATTATATTATAATTTATTTATATTTTATTATAATTATTTAGTTTATAAGTTGACACGGCTATAATGCCTCGAATTTAGGTTAAGCTACAGTACTTGCTTATGGCAGCAAAGTCTCTTACTTATTTCGGTCTATCCATAATTTAATTTAATCTTTTAATTTATTATTTTAATAATATTGTAAAAAATTGACAATATCCGAGTGTTACATGTGAACCATATGGAAATAAATATTTTTTTGAATTTATGCTAGACAAATGTTTAAGTTTATTTTTTATAATAGCACGGAATGTGACCTTACTTACTATCTGATGGTAAGTGGAGCGCGAGGTATTGATTTATTTTCAGAAAAATCACATCTTATAACTAAGCCATAAAATTACAGTAGTATAGATTATTAGATCTTAAGCCAAAAAGATTTTGTATTATATGTACAGTTTATTTTTTCAAAACAGTGTGTTTTCGTGTCCATGAATGTTAGCAACTGGAATCAGACACTCATGACTGACATCAGTCCCTAACACTATGCTGTCTTGACTGGGCATGACGGCAATTCGAGCCTGATCCCGAAACGTGTGGATACACTTTACTAGGTTTATTGACACGAACGGTGGATACTTCCCCGCCCCGGCAGACTGGGCAAATTACCACCATCAGTCTGCCTACCATCAATTTGTTGTTCTCGTTGAAAGTATGTGCCATTTGCATTGCAAATGCCATTTTTTACTTTTAATGAGAACTAATATTGTAAGCTTGCCATTGTGATATTTATATTTTAAATAAAGTAATTTATTTTTCCGATTTATTTTTCCGTTCTGCTTTCAATAATCAACTCAAAATCCCATTCCACTCTTCTAGCAGATATTCAGCTTGGATATATGACAACTACTTAGCATCTCGCCTCACTTAGCCTTTCCTAGTATATGATTTCAACAAAAGCCTACTATCAAGTCTGGACGCGGACGTCATAAGAACATTGAAGTCTTGGCTTGGATTAGCCCAGGGTGCTGACTCCTCAACATTCTTTAGAGGACGGAGAAACTTCGGAATGGATCTGAAAAGACCATCTGAATTATACAAACATCTACGTATAAGCAAATATCAAATTCTAACCAGCTCCCAGGATAATACAATTTCATCCCTTCCAAGAGACCCTCTGGTCTCAGATATGGAACCGAGACTACTATTCTTCAAGAAATTCATGACAGGTGCCCAGACTGACAAAAGAGGCATTGGCTGGAAGAAAAAAGAAAGTGACAAAGAGGTTATAAAATCCTTCCTCAGGAAAGATGAAGAGCATGAATACAGAGTGCACGCGATGACTCTAGAAGTTCAAAATGACTGGCTAACTTTGGGCGATTTTTGCATCCCTCCAGCCCTAAAGTGGCGCACACTAATGTACGATTGGTCTCCGGCGTTGCTAAAGTTCTACCTAAACGCTTTTCAAATGTCCCTCCCGGACCAGAGTAATCTGGTAAGGTGGGGAAAAGCTACGGAAAAGAACTGTACATTGTGTGGTGCTGCCATAGGAACTGCTAGACACACACTTGTAGGGTGCGTTACTCTCCTAGAAAAGAGCTATTACTCACGCCGACATGACAAAGTCCTAGGTGTTATCCGTGAAGCAGTAAGTCTTTCTATTGCAAGAGCCAGAAAGGGACTGACTACAAATAAAACTTTGACCACATTTGTAAAGGAAGGGCAAAGCACGAAAACTAAATGCAAGCCCACCTCGATCCTTGGCGCCGCATCAGACTGGAAAATTCTCATGGATACATTTGAACACCATTATAGGATCCCAGATAAACTAGCTGTATCAGCCTATAGGCCAGACATCTTAGTGTTTTCTCGGAACTTGAAAAAAGTTATCCTTATTGAACTTACCGTTCCGTGGGAATCAAATATTCCAAAAGACCACAACATGAAGTCGAATAAATATTATGATCTCACAGAAGAAATGATCAGGAACGGGTTCAAGACTCAGCTTTACGCAGTGGAAGTTGGTGCAAGAGGAGTTCCAGCAAAATCTTTGCATCACTTACTGAAAGAATTGGGCCTAAGCAGGTCTGCCGTCAATACATTTATGGAACGAGCTTCCAAGACGGCATTAACGGAATCATACAGTATTTGGTTGGGTAGGGAGAGAAGTAGAATGGTGGATGGTGAGCGTATTATCGCGCAATAGAAAAAAAGGAGGCCTCCTTTTCTTAAACCAGCCAATTGTCGGTCGCAAGCCCGAGACACCATTCTTCTCATCTCTTACCCACACACGATGGACCCGGCACCCGCACGGTGAATCCATGGAATGCTTAGAAATTTGTCTTCTTCTCTCTCCTTCACTGTGTCTGCAGCCCGCCAGTGGTTTTAAACAATTAGTCACTAACTTGTTTCTTGATAAGCAGGAGCACACTGCATCTAGTATACATTGAATATTTGGCACGCAATATGTTTATGTATGTTTATTTGTATATATTTATATTTATGTATGTATGTATACATATGTTCATAATACTTGCATGTAGTTTATGTAATTGCTTGGTATGTAGTGTATTTATAAATTAGACTAATATTATTAGATTGTTACACCCTGCCCATAATCTCTCACCATCCCAAAGGTTAGTTGTCAGAGAATGCCTAACAGGCATTAAACTCGCATATGTACCTAAATTTAAGTTTTGGTGCAATAAAGAATTTAAAATAAATAAATAAATATTTTTTTTCAATAACCAGTTCAGCACTCTGATAGCAGTTATTCCAAAGTTGACAAGAAATTGAATTTTTCAATGGTTGGATAGTGTCAACGTAACAGATAAGCACATTAACTGACATATAAATGTATCTGACCCTAATCAAATAGGTAGCGAGAGGTCAACGATCGCGAAAACGTTGACTTACGTAATTATTTATTTATTTATTATTTATTTTATTAGGAAAACTTATGGTTACAGAATTTTAATTAGACATAAATATAAACATTTATTTATCTATTTCGCCTTTCGGCTGTGAGTGAGATCAATTAATAATGTTTTGTTTTTCAAACAATGATTTTTACTTAATTAAAAATTAAAAAAGAACAAGAACCAATGACACGTGACCTAAAAAAAATTTGTTCTATTGACAATTACACGCGGTAAAAAAGTGGATTTCATTCGGCTAACAGATCGGTAAAGTTTGCTCGTCTACGTTCAGGTACTATTACCTTGTTTTCTTGTGATTGACATCACTAAACATATCACTAAAAAATCCACGGCCATAACCACTAAGCCATTAAGTAGTCTAAAGTAATTATAGGTATTTTTATGAAAAACGATTATGCAAGACTGAAGCATCGAAGTGTTCTCTTTATAGCACAAGGTCGTTAATAAAAGTAACTGCGGAAACTTATTTAAAACTTTGTCTTGCTCAAATGGGGACCATCTTAGTCATAGACATAAACTTATTTACTATTTACGGTATTTTTTTTATAATTTCAATACATTAAAGTCCAATTTGCCAACTATAATATGGTACAATGAGAAATAATTGTTAATGTCAACTGGTCAGTATTACATATGATTTAAACTAGAATACTACTGTCATCTTTGATAGACGTCAGTTAATAAAATGGACTCATTATAAAATAATTAATGTTTTATTTATTATCATAAATAACATGGTGGCAGCGGATAAAAGGATGATAAATATATTTAAAAAAAAAAGGTTTATTTAATAAGCTATTTTACTAATAATAAACTATGGAAGGCGATATTGGAGGAGACGCAGCTCCTTTCAGAGATGTTGGCGGTCAAGGTCGGAGTCAAATGTTACAAAAAAATTACCCAATAAATTTATTTAGTAATAACATGGCTAACCACCTTCACGATATATTTACGGGCTGCAGGTTTGGAAGAAGAATCTGATAGTCGTAAGGTGGCTTTGCTTTTACACAATATTGGCACACATGCATTGCATACATTTTACTTCTTTAATTTAAATATTGATACAGTTACATTGCAAACATTCTTTGATGATTGCAAGGACTGTACCTTATCCGTTAAAAACAAAGATGTGCCTGTGTGTCAACGCTGTAAGAAGCAGGGTCACTTGGTTTCGGACTGTTTTCGGAGAGTGAAGAAAAATTCTTTTTCTAGGTCTTTAATGCCGGATTTACATAAATCAGGTTCTGTTCCCACTGTAGTACCTAATAATGATGGGCAGACATCAATGTCGTCTACCCACAATGCTTTGGTTAGTAATTTTATTTCTAACGACAATTGGCTAATTGATTCAGGCTGCACTAGTCATATGACTAATAAACGTAACGTTTTTATCAATTATTCTAATAATAGACGTCATGAAATTACTATTGCTAACATTGCTAAAGTTTACAGTGAAGGTATAGGTGATATTAATGTCTCACTCAGCAATGATCGTCCAGCAATCATCAAAGATCTTGTAAAAGATAAAAAGATGAGTGACAACCTCTTAACACTACGTTTTTATCTTTTACAACAAAAATAAGGAAAGGCATGCTACGATGGTTCGGGCATGTTGAAAGAACGAGCGAAGAAAGATTGACGAACCAGGTATATAATGCGAAAGTTGTGGGTAAAAGAGGCCCTGGCAGACCAAGACTTACCGATCACGATTAAATAAATAAAACAATAGCTGAAGGTGCATTAAAAAGCCTTCGTAACAAAAGGGCATGTATGAAGAGGTTGATGAATGTCGATGAAGCGAAAGAGGTATGTCGTGATCGTGTCAAATGTCGCTCGATTGTCTCTGCCTACCCCGCAAGGGATTTGGCGTGAAGATATGTATGTATGTATGTATAAACACCTAAAACCATCTGATTCTGTGTTGTGTTATATTATTTTAACATTTTTCCACAATTTTAATCCCAATTATCGATAATACCAGCGTAGGTCCTTGCGCAGGTCTGTTCAATATTTTTTTTCAATCTTATTCGGTCCTATTACGTTATGTCGATGGTATTAGCTAAATTAGCTTTCAGCACCGGCTGCATACAAAACTTACTCAATGATTGTAGTTCTACATAGCTTATAGCATTACTTCTGCAATTTTGTTCAAACGGGGTGTAACTCTATATACTGTTTCAAATTACAATACTTGAGAGGAAAAATAATGAAAAACTTTTTCAAGAGGCTTAGAAAAAAAAGTAAAGTATCATCACGATACTTACTTTTTGATAGATAAGAGGATTCACATTTAGCCAACTATACTATAGGCCAATCATGACAAGTGGCAAGCTCGTCGATGTCTCCAGCGTACCAAAGGAGAGAAATATCACAAATAAATTAAATGAATTTATTTACATTAATAAATATTTTTGTGTCCCGACCAGTAATCGAACCCGGTACCTCCACGGACTTAACCGCTAGACCACGGAGGTAGTTAGAACTTTACTTACATGAAAAACAACTGTCAAGGTTATGGCAAAAAAAAAAAATATGTGTACGCAAATGTTACTTACTACATATCGCTGCTTTAATAAAAAAAAAAAGATGGAAGACACAATTCGTGAGTACTTATAAAGATTTTTTTATAAATCTATTTTTATAGAACAACCGGCACAGTTACAGTTATTTTATTTTCTCTATTCAAGAAACATACAGAACTTCGAAAGTGCGGCGTCTTCTGCTGAGAACCTCAAGTTGCGGAAATAAAACCTTGGTACCGGTTACGAATTTGCGCCGTTTGTGGTCTAGGCTATTTTTTTTTTGTAAGTATTTAATTATCTTTTTTTAGTATAAATTTAGTTTTTATTGTAATATAGTTTATTTAATTTAAGTTTTCGTTTGTTGATTTGAGCCGGTCTAGATTTTCAATGGGTCCCGACTGTTAAAAGAAAGAAAGAAAGAAAGAAAATACTTTATTTATCGCAACAATTACAATGGTTACAAAAAAAAAAAAAAATATGCAAGGAATAAATTTAAATGTAAGCCTATTCTATATACCGAAACATACAAACAGGTGTGGCGATAAATAGGTGGTCAGCTCAGTATATGCTACAGCCGAGGCTGCAGCGCTGATTTTCAGCTGATTCCTTATGTTGGGTGAGTCACGGGTCGCAGAGATGTACAGTACCATTTGTTAAAGCTATTATGTTTGGCATTAAAATGTATTTTTCGATTTATGTCTTATTGATTTATTTATTTTTAATTTTTACTTAAAGTTATTTTTTTACGAAGTCGGATTTTGTTATTTTATAAATTTTTAACATCAAACATGTACTTACACTAGATTATTTAATAAAATTCTTTTAGCAAGTAAAATTTATTTATTTTATACAAAACCTTAAATTATATAAACTATATTTAACCCAAAAAAATAAAAATAATAATACATAGAAAATAAAAAATAAATACTTACAAAAAAAAATAGCTCCTCCAAATCGCTGTCTTGTGGCATGGGGCCCAATACACTAGCAGCATTTCCCCTTTGAATAATGATACTTAATTTTTGTGAGATTTTTTTTTATAAATTAACTTTTATTTGATTTTATACAATATCATTTTGCTATACTAATAACATACATATTAGGAGAGACCGGGTCTAACAGCTACTATTTTATAGCCAATAATCGATCCCGGTACCTCAGCATGTAAATCTACGGTCTAAACCGCTAGACCACGGAGTCCGAAAATAGACCGTATTAAAAAAAATGAACAAATCCAATTTAATTAGAGATCCGATCTCAGTACAATTACAGGTGAAATTACAAATTAAATTAAATTTCTCGTTTTATTCTATCGTTTTTCTTTCCATTCGTGCAAAAGCAATTATTTAATTAAGTAATGCTTTTTTTGGAAATTGTTTTCTGTTATAGTACTTGAGAATTTATACTTAGAAAAAGTATCATCACGTCCGTTTCCCCTTCGGGGTGGTCAGAAACCACGCTTATAAATAAGCGGATTTATATTTACACAATTATTTAATAAAAAAATGTTTTTATACAATTATTTATTTATTTAAATCTTTATTGCACAAAGACAAAGGCGGGCTTATAATGCCGCTAGACATTCTATCCTAGCCAACCATTGGGACAACTTGAGCATTATATTGAAAGGTAGGTGCAAAATTGTATTAAATTCTACGTCTTAACTATATACTAATATATATAGTAATACTAATACATTTTAACTTATCATTAAAAAAATTATATTATAAATATTTATTCGAAGTAGGTATTAGGATACAAAAATATTTAAAAAAAAATATTAAAAAACTAATTATAAATAAAACTAAAAAATACCTATGAAATTAAAGCTATTCTACAAAATAAACTAAGGGCTTACCACCAGGGAGGGTACCTAAAACGCTCGCCGCATTTCCTCGTTGAATTATTATGGACATATTCTGTTTTAGGTAGTTATGGCATTTGGGATCGCCACACTCTTGGAAAATTCGTTTACCCAGATCTTTTATGAATTTGTGGGTATCAAGAGAATATACCCCCATTGTTTCAACCCCAAATGCCACAAAGTTATAATTTTGTTTAATGCTATTGTATTTGCCCCCATTGTTTCAACCCCAAATGCCACAAAGTTATAATTTTGTTTAATGCTATTGTATTTGATGTGCTTTCTAAATTCGGCTGTATGAGCAGCCGAACCGGCCTTTTTTGATGTAGAGGAAATGTGGCAAGCGGCAAAGGTATCCACACAGGTGGCATCCCAAACAAGACATCTTCCCTTACTCCATTGTACAAGAGACATACCATCAGGCCTTTTACCATCACTACGTGAAAGTCCTGATGGTTCAAGGACGGACGGGATTTTAGCAGACCATAAACTTCTCTTTATAAACGCATTTAAGGCTTGGTGTCTGGAGAATCTGCCTGCGCTCTTTTGACAACTAACTACTATACTAATACATATATATATATATAAATACATATACCCATACATATTATTACATACACTACATATTATATATCAATGACAATAATATTAATTAAAGAATATCTAAGCAATAACTAATGCTAAAGTGTATATAGTCCGAGCGTAGCTTCAATGTATCTACTTCTATTTTACAACTTGACTTTTCGCATGTTGTAATTGCCCAATATTTGCATGCCATTGAGGTGAAACATGTGAAGCGAATTTTATAGCTCTAAGATCTTGCAATGTAACCAGTTTTAGTTTTTTTTTTTTTTTTTTATTTTTATTTAAAACTTTATTGCACGAAGTACAAAGGCGGACTTAATGCCCGTAGACATCTTCTGACAGCCAAACCTTGGGGACAAATTTGAACTATTATAGGTGCAATGAAAGAAATATTAAAAATAAAGAAGAAGGAAAGTTAACATTAGGAAGAAAAATTAACAGCTTAATTATACACTTACATATTATATTGTTATATATACTATAATATCAATATACTAAATACTAATACATACATAATACATACATTTATTCGAAAAAATATTTACAACATATAAAATAAAATTAATATTAAGGATAGGGATATAAGTCCCGTCCGCGTGGAATGGTGGCTGCATTTCCCCGCTGAATTGCAATACTAATTCTCTGGGCGATGAAAGAGCCAGCCCTCTTGTCACCGGAGGAGACAACAAGACGCGGTGTTATGTCTTTTAAAAACTTTTTTGCGCTTGGACTCCATGGGCCCAGAGTTTCTACAGCAAACGGCACAAATATGTAATCTTTTA
Organism: Tinea semifulvella; assembly: GCA_910589645.1. NCBI lineage: Eukaryota > Metazoa > Arthropoda > Insecta > Lepidoptera > Tineidae > Tinea > Tinea semifulvella. The sequence continues at coordinate 1,976,830 of OU342611.1, read as the reverse complement.
ATATACTTACATACTTGCGCCGCTTGCTGGACTCCGCATTTTCCGCCGCGGCTCCCGCTTTATGCGCTGTCCCCCTGAGATGCGACGCGGCAAGGGTGTCGACGCACGTGGCGTCCCACACTAGAGCACGTCCCCGTTCCCAGGGGACCAACGTCATACCATCGGGTCTCTTGCCATCATCTCGGATAACTCCAACAGGCTCTAGAAGAGCTGGAACCTCGATGGTGGCTAGAATTACATAATACTATACATAAACATACATATATACACTTACTAATATTGTGAGGAGCTTTTCAGGTTGTAGATATACGAGTTTTTTAAACGAAGATTTGGTAGTTGGTTGTCTTATGTTTACAGGAAGATCATTCCATAAATTTGTGGCGACAACGACAAAAAAATTTGAAACAAATCCGGAATGATGAGAGGGGACTGAAAGAAGTGAGTTGTGAGAGGAGCGAAGAATTTTATCATTAGTTTTTTTATAAATATAAATAACGAATACAGACGAATATCGAATTTGTTTTAAAGGTAAATATTGGTATTTAAATAAATCATAAATGTACATTTATGTTCATTGTTAAAAAAGTGGGTAAAAAATGTAAAAAACACGTTTTTCGGGTTCGTTTTATTTGTGGAATGTACGCGACGTAATCAGCTATATCAACAACGCGTACGCGACTAATGAATGCTCCGGGTATTGGTTTTAGTTACCCGTTTGGGAGTTTAAAACAAATAAAAACTAGGGTCACGTGATAAACTTTTTTATTGTTTGTTCGGCAAAAAAAGGCATCCGGTTCATGACCACTGTGTGAAAATGTCTAAGGCTGAGTTGCACCAAAATGTGGTCTCTGTTCTGAAATTTTATTTTAAAGGTCAACCATTTTAAATCCAGCGCTAGCAATAAGTTATATTGGGATTATTTAAAGTTTTTTAAAAATTAAAACTAAAATAACAGAAAAACTTTAAATAAATTTCAAATAGAAAACCTAAAACTAAATAAACTATACTACAAATAAATACATTAAAAACTAAATTGACCTAAAATAAAACTTTCAAAAAATTAAGCTCCACTAAATCGCTGTCCTATGGTATGGTGCCCAATACACTGTGTATTAAATACCCCTGAATTAAAATAATATTTTATTTAAATAAAAGTAAAGGATTATCATGACCGTTTCCCTTCCGGGGTGGTCAGACCCACGCTTATTTCTGTTTTTTTATTTTATAAAAGCGTATTCACATTTAGCCAACTTTACTATAAGCCCATCATGACAAGTGGCAAGCTCGTCGATGTTTCTAGCGTAACAAACGCGAGAAATATCACAAATAAATTTAATAAATTATTGTGTCCCTACCAGGAATCGAACCCGGTACCTCCGAGTCTAAATCCACGGACTTAACCGCTGGACTACGAAGGCAGTTTAAATAAGTATATTTGATTTATACATAAATTAAATATATTGCATAATTCTTACCAAAAGGCGCCATATGTCATGTTTAGTATGTATCAAGTTTTTTTTTTTTAAAGTCGGAAATCTCTAAATCATCAATGATACGACCCTACCCTAAAGGGTCACCGCTAAGCTGCTGGTCTTCTGCTAACAGCTTACTTATTGGACCACTTCGCTGCTTAGTCTAGCAGGAGTAGAATCATTCAAAATAATTAAATTAATGACTAGCATAAATGCCTGTAATAGGTTTACGTGAATAAAGATATCTTGACTTTGCCTTTGACGGGAGATCAGGCCTCATAAGGAGACCAAAAGGCGCCTACGGACTAAAACCCTATAAACCGACTCTCTTTCACTGTTGGCCCTGCGTGCCTTAATAAGAGAGTGAAGGCACCGTTCGCCACGTACAATAGTTTTCCCCGTTACATACAAAATAATTTAATAAATGCATTTTAACGTTTACACAATAATTATTTATTTTAATAATATATTTATTCGAAGTAGCTACAAAAATAATAAAATTAAATTGATTAAAAAACTGATTATAAATAAAACTAAACTAAAAATACATATGAAATTAAAACTATTCTACAATTATTATTGTTATTAACCAAATTTTAACTCAAAATTGACTTTTGAGGTAATGAGTTCTTGTGCGATACGAACAACCTCCATCTTCGTTGTTGTCGTTGGTTTTGGATTGTTCAGAATACAAATGGACAACTTTTTTCGCAGATCTGCGAAAGCGGATATAAGGATCATTTGGAAACAAAGAATATTCGAGTTCATTAATTGTTTTTCCGTAAAAAATGTATAGGAACAGTATTTTGAGATTTCTGACTGTCTTTTTAAACCTCAGTTGGTCCAGAAGTGACTTTTTATCCTTATAAGAAACAGGATCAGAGTAAAATAAAGTAAAGTTTCATCACGACCGTTTCCCTTTCGGGGTGGTCAGAAACCACGCTTATAAATAAGCGGATTCACATTTAGTCAACTTTACTATAGGCCAATCATGACAAGTGGCAAACTCGTCGATGTCTCCAGCGTACCAAACTCGAGAAATATCACAAATAAATTAAATAATAGTTAAATGTATTTATATACATTAATAAATATTTTTGTGTCCCGACCAGGAATCGAACCCGGTATCTCCGAGTCTAAATCCACAGACTTAACCGCTAGACCACGGAGGCAGTCAGAAACAGAATCAATTGGCATAAAATGTATTTTTTAAACTTTCGCGCACATTCATAATAGTTTTTTTTTTATTTTAACGGATCTTTACGCAATTTAACTTAGAGACATATTTTTCCCGACGTTTCAGCCAAGATGCATCGGCCGTGGTCACGGGTCGACCCGCGTAAAGAGTCGTTAAAGTTATATAAACTATGCTAATGCAGTTCAGAATATTTTAAACAGAGATGGTATAGGAACGTTTTCATGTAAGCATAACGGTTAAGGCCCTTACTGACCCATCTCATAAATCCACTCTGTATAATTTATTTATTTAAACTTAATTGCACAAAGTACAAAGGCGGACCTAATGCCGCTAGACATTCTATGACGGTCAAACCTTCGGGACAACGAGAGCAGTAAGTACATAAGGTAGGAGCAATACTAAATAAACTTAAAGAGTTTTATTGCAGATAACATATACATACTTATTAATAATTACATCATCATCATCATCATCAGCCTGTGTCTCTCCACTCCTGGATATAGGCCTCCCCCAAGGCTCGCCACTTCACACGATCTCCTGCCACCCTCATCCAACCACCACCAGCGACCTTCCTCAGGTCATTCGTCCATCTAGCGGGGGGTCGACCCACTCTGCGTCCTCCCGTACGTGGTCTCCACTCTAGAACTCGTCTACTCCATCGTTCATCGGTTCTACGACAGACATGTCCAGCCCATTGCCACTTCAGCTTACTAATTTTGAAGGCTATATCAGTAACTTTGGTTCTCCGACCGATTTCCTCGTTACGGACTTTATCCATCAGAGAAATACCGAGCATAGCTCTCTCCATAGCCCGCTGAGCGACCTTAAATTTGTGTTGACCTTACATACTAATACATAATAATAGGTTACACTATTTACTACATAAATAAAATATTAATAATATAATGCATATGTGTAGCATATAAAAATATGAAATGGCTTTATAAAAGTTTCGATAACGGTTTATTATTAAATTTATAACGTTTACGTAGAATTTAAATATTATGCAATCCATAGTCCCCTCGACAAGGACTTGCTATCGATTCTCGCGATGCCCTGAATACAAATCCAGTAGTATTTTGCTCCGGTTCGTGTGAAATAAAATAAATAAAAGCAGACTTAGCATTGGGGGACGATCATAGACAAGTATACACGAACCGGTCTATATAGTACATCTATTGCGTGAATTATCCATATATTTTTTTATACAGTACAAACATTTTCAACTTCTTCCGTGGTCCAGCGGTTAAGTCCGTGGATTTAGACTCGGAGATACCGGGTTCGATTCCTGTTCGGGACACAAAAATATTTATTAATGTATATAAATACATTTAATTAATATTTAATTTATTTGTTATATTTCTTGAGTTTGGTAGCTGGCTGGAGACATCGACGAGCTTGCCACGGTCGTAATGATACTTTACTTTACTTTTACAAACATTTTCAAAATTTCCTCTTTTTGCACAGACATGTCAAAGTTTTTTTTTTTCAAAATATTTATTTATTTGAAGTTAATTAGTACATTAAATATAAATTAAAAGCTACCTAAATAATAAAATTAAAAATAAACTAAACTATAAATAATAAATATCTTCTAGAGACGTCCCATCCGAGATAGTCCCAAGGAGACTGGCAACATTTCCCCTCTGTATAGCGAGGCTAATACGTTGGCAGAAATAATTGCCAGCCTTCCTGTCTCCAGACCTTTCTGTCAGCCGCTTTGACAACTTCTTGGCCAAGCGCCTGTTAAAGTTTTTGTTTTGTAAATTACCTTTCTGTTGGTGTTATTTTGTTTAATAATGTGAATAATTATGGAAAGCGATTTTGACTCTAAGTTGCAGTTTATTTATTGCAATTTTCCCGCGCTGTGCCGACATGTTTAGGCGATATCGACGCGATTACTCCATGAAAAGCAGCAAATTCTGAAATTTTTGGAATTCCCCAAATAATCAAAAAAAGGTTACGAATAATCTTGTATATATTTATTTACTTAATTTATTAACGAATAATAGGAAAATTGGTAAAAGTAAATGGAAACATAAATGGTCTATTAGAATTTTATTTATATATATATATATATATTGTTTAATTGAAAGAGGAAATGCAGCGACCGTTTTAGGTGGAAACCCATTAGTTTATTTTGTAAAAAAATCTAATTTCATACGTAATTTTAGTTAAATTTCATTTATTATTGTTTTTTTTTTATATTTATTGATGTGTTAATAATAAAGGTTTTTATTCTTAAATTCTGTACAATATCCTTTACAATAGCAGTACACGAGGTCCAAGAATGGAGATGACTTGTTCTATAGAAGACCACGTACAGAAAGACGCAGAGTGGGACGACCCGCCGCCTGATGAACGGATGACCTGAAGATGGTCGCTGGTAGGGGTTGGATAAGGGCGACAACTAACCTTTGGGATGGTGAGAGATTATGGGCAGGGTGCAACAATCTAATAATATTAGTTTAATTTATAAATACACTACATACCAACCAATTATATAAACTACATGCAAGTATTATGAACATATACATACATATACAAATAAACATACATAAACGTATTGCATGCTAAATATTCAATGTGTACTGGATGCAGTGGGCTCCCGCTTATCAAGAAACACGTTAGTGACTAATTGTTTAAAAACATTGACAGATGGTGCCCGTCTAATGGCCAGTGGTAGTTTGTTCCACTGGCGGGCTGCAGACACAGTGAAGGAATCTGAATATCTGCTAGAAGAGTGGGATGGGATTTTGAGTTGATTGTTGAAAGCAGAACGAAGAGGGAGGTTGTGCGTATCGCACAAGAACTCAAATCGAGTTAGCTTACTCGTTTACATTTTTTTTTTATTTGTGTCGGTCCTAATATTTTTATGACTGTGGTCACGACAGTGGCGCCTCCGCCGTGCCCGGTTGTGCCGCGCTGTACCGAGCTTTAAAAGACATGTTTACGATCTAGTAAACTGGCCTCTTTGACTTATATCTAGTAAAGGGCATTCGTATAATTTAATTATTATTATTATATACATATAATATATATATAATTTATTAGTCAGATAAAAAGAGCGCTGCTTAATATGATGCTTAAAAGGTATGTTCTACATATCTTTGTGCTGCTGTGGGGGCCTGGGACCGCTGCCGAACACGTTCAATTTATTGTTCTTAAATTAGCAGAGGTTTTTGCGTTTTGTCGACTTTCGAGTTGCACATAGGCATCTTAATTCTGACTTGCCTGGTGGGTTATTGCTGTACCAGGTGTTGTAATCTCATAGGTACTGATAACTAAATTTAAAAGGTTATTAATTGATTGTTGTGGTGCAGTTCTGTATATGTTTTATTTTGTAAATCTGATATTGCTGAGTTTTCCTTGCAGATTCCTTTCTCAGTCAGATTTAACATTAACAGGTCACTGGAATCTGCTAAGCTGCTGGTCTTCTGCTAACATCTTACTTATTGGACCACTTTGCTGCTTAGTCTTCAACTAGCAGAAGTAAAATCATTCAAATAATTAAATTAATGACGTTTCATAAATGCATGTAATAGGTTTACGTGAATAAAGATATTTTAACTTTGACTTTGACTTTGGGGGCAGGCCCCTACACTCAGTCTGTTTCCGGGTGCCTTTCAGTGTTTAGCTGGTCTACGGGTTTATAGAAGCTCCTGTGTGCACAACATCATGACTCCAGCTTCTTCTCGATGGCGGCGTGCGAAGCCGCGGTACCTATGAAACGTTGACGCCAGTTGTTGTTATCTGGTAATGATTCATGTTAACAATGCCTTTTGTTTTATAGCATAATTTGTCGTTGCGTATGCGGTTCGCCAAAGTGACGCCACCGGATTTCTATTGCATTAACACCCTACTTTCAAGCGCATTATAATATATTATATAATAATATCTAATATAATAGTACAAATAAAAAAATATTAAATTAACAGATGTTTTATTATTTTTATATAAAATAAATAACACCTGTGGTCTCATGCTTTAATTAAGCTTCCTTTTTTATTAAATCAAAATATGTAAGCCTGGTTTATATGTAAGTCAATGTCTGGCCCGCAATTTTTCACTCGCGACTTTTCCTGTCCGTGTTAACTATGGCCGCTCATTTTAAGCAAATATTATATTTTATTCGGAATGTTTTGGTACTTAATTTTTGGATGTAAATCCTCGAGGGGGAAATACGTAAGTAAACCTTTGGCAATCTGCTATCGCACATTTCTAATGACTGCTAGAGATCTAAGTTTCATCATGACCAAAACGAAGTAGTAATATATATATTTTTTAAATAAGCGGATGTACATAGCTAAATTTACTGCCGACCCATCATGACAATTGGCAAGCTCGTCGATGTATCTAGCGTATTAAACTCAAAAAATATCGCTTTATTTTTTTGTCCTCGAACCAGCTATCCATATTAATATTACAAATGTGAAATAAGCTTTGTTTGTGACCATATGTATGTGTTTATCTTTGTCTCGCCTTCACGTGTATATTACTAGACCAATTTTCATAAAATTTGCTACATATGTTCTTTGGAACCCTGAGACAAAAAAAAAATATTTTTTATTTTTTTATTATATTCCCAGACAGGTCACACAGCGCCATCTAGTTTCCGTGGTAAGCTACGAGGCTTGTGTTACGGAAACTAGATGGTTGATAAACTACATATTATATTATTATTTTTTTTGTAAATATATACATATTATACATATAAACACCCAGACCAAAAAAAAATAGTCTATATAACACATTATAAACTGATCGCGACATGCGAATCCACGGCCATATATCTCTCTGTCTGTTTAGTTGGTAACGCCTATACTACTTGTCCGATGAATTTTGGAGTTATTCCTTGAATATTTAGCCAGCTTAAGGTTTTTTTTGCTGACAACTATATTTCATCATCATCATCAGTCTGTATCTCTCCACTGCTGGATGTAGGCCTCCCCTAAGGCTCGCCACTTAACGATCTTTCGCTACCCTCATCCAACCCCCACCAGCGACCTTCGTTAGACCTTCGTTGGCGGGGGGGTCGTCCCACTCTGCGTCTTCCAGTACGTGGTATCCACTCTAGAACCCGTTTGCCCCATCGATCGTCGGTTCTGCGGCAGATGTGTCCAGCCCATTGCCACTTCAGCTTAATAATTTTAAAACTAACTATATTACACTAGTATAATAATATATATATAATAATAGTATATAAATTTAATTTAAATAGAAAACCATTCCAATTACTTTGAGCGTCCTTTCCATACCTTTTCGTAACCCACAAATTTATTGGCTAGTCAAAACGAAACAATAGATCGACCCAAAAGGCCTACCCTAAACATGCGAAATATAAAACCTACTAGTATCACTGTAGACGAAAACACTAGTTGCAAATAAAACCGTTTGCAGGCTTATTGTTTATTTATTATTCTTAGTCTATAGGAACACTCGGATTCGTCAAATTTTCATTTTTCATATGTAATATTTATTTATTTATTGAAAACTTTATTGCACTATGTACAAAGAGCGGGCTTAATGCTGCTAGGCATTCTCTAGCAGCCAACCTTTGGGACAATTATTACAGTGATGAGGCTAGGTGGCAACGATGCAAAATAAATTAATTTAATCAACTACAATACATATTAATATAAATACACATACATACAAATATGTACACAATAATACATATACTACACACTATATTGGCTACTATATACTACATACAATATATACTTATATACTTTGTATTTGTAAAGAGCTCTTTAAGTAATCTTTAAGTACACCAGCTTTTTAAACAGCGGTTTGCTCGGTGGTTGGCCAATTTCTACAGGTAAACTGTTTCAGAGATTTGCGGCCACTACTGCAAATGAGTTAGACTGCAAGTTAATATAAAATATAAAGTGCTGAAATAGGTTTCTGTTGTTAGCAAGGAACAGTTTGCTAATAAGCACATAGTGCCTAAGAATAAAAAACTTAATTCTAATAGTGGATAGTGTAAAGTAGTCTAGCGGTAAAGTTCGTGGATTTAGATTCGGAGGTACCGGGTTCGATTCGTGGTCGGGACACAAAAATATTTATTAATGTAAATAAATACATTTAATTAATATTTAATTTATTTGTGATATTTCTCGAGTTTGGTACGCTGGAGACATCGACGAGCTTGCCACTTGTCATGATTGGCCTATAGTAAAGTTGGCTAAATGTGAATCCGCTTATTTATAAGCGTGGTTTCTGACCACCCCGGAAGGGAAACGGTCGTGATGATACTTATACTTTATTGTTTATTATTCGTCCATAGGATTCTATAGGAACACTTGAACTTGCCTCGGTTACAATTTTTTACTTAAATATAAGGTGTAACTCTAAAAAAATATCTAAGTTAACTATAAATAAAGAATATTGGACGGATTAAGCTGTTGTTTGCAAGGAACAAACATGCTATAATCAAACATACCACAGTGTTTGAAAACGAAAGTTTTCAACCAATGTGTTTTTCCAGTACTTTCGTATGGAGCAGAAACGTGGACACTGACAGTGGGTCTGGTCCACAAGTTTAAGGTCGCTCAGCGAGCTATACTCGGTATTTCTCTGATGGATAGAGTCCGAAACGTAGACATCCGTCAGAAAACTAAAGTTACTGAGATAGCCTTCAAAATTAGTAAGTTAAAGTAACAATGGGCTTGACACTTCTGTCGCAGAACCGATGACCGATGGAGTAAACGAGTTCTGGAGTGGAGACCACATACAGGAAAACGCAGAGTGGGAAGACCCCCGCCATATGGACGGATGACCTGAGGAAGGTCTCTGGTGGGGGCTGGATTAGGGTGGCAAAAGATCGTGTGAAATGGCGAGCCTTGGGGGAGGCCTACATCCAGCAGTGGAGAGACATAGGCTGATGATGATGATGATTGCAAGGAACAGTCAGTTAAGCCTAATGCATATATAGGCTAGTTTTTTTGAAACTTTATCTGCATATTCCCTATTCCAGAGTAGACCCCTTAACCTTCAGAATGAGGGCAGTCCTTTTCGATCCTCGCAAACAGATATATCATTCGCCAATTGTCATAAAGTAATAAAATATACATTTTATGCAGCTTTGTCTCCAATGTAACTTACATACAATTGAACCCTCTTAATGTTTTATATGTCAGTATACGAGTATTGTTACGTTATATTATTATTTTATTTATTATGTGACATACAGTAATTATATTTATTAAAAATGTAAGAAGACACGGCCTCTTTACAGTCACGATCTTATTAAAGTAGTTTCTAAGTTAGTTTTTTTTTTATATAAATATAGATTACTATAATAACTCTTGACTATCTACATTTGAATTTGACAGTATCCGTGCGAATATCAAATCTAATAGCGTTTGACAGTGGCAGTTTATGACAATGTTAACAAGTGTATATATGTATATTTTTGTGTATGTATTAGTATATTGATATTACAGTATATATAAAAGTATATATAATTAAGTTGAATTTTCCTACTATTAATATTTATTTCATTGCACCTATAAATGTTCTAATTTGTCCGTAAGGTTTGGCTGTCAGAAAATGTCTACGGGCATTAAGTCCGCCTTTGTACTTTGTGCAATAAAGTTTTTAATCAATAATAATAATAATGTTGAATCAATTAAACCAAATGATTGAATTTATGAATGAATGACTGACTACCTACTCTATTAAATTCAAACTACGTACATTAATTTTAGTACCCCTACCGTCTACTAGGCGGCGCCACTTTTCTTTTGAATAGAAATTTGAGTTTCCACCCTCTTGTTTATAAGGCGCAGACCCGCTGGTACTGATCCGAGTATTTGGAACACAGATGTTCGTCATTAATTTCCAAATTAATATTTAAACTCGATTCTGGGGATAAGGTAAGAAATCGTTAAGATCCGAGCACACCGGATTCGTACTTGTACACGAGCATGATATGACCAAAACGTCACACAAAAAACGTGACGCCACGGTAAAATAAAGTCCAAAGCCCAAATATCTTTATTCACGTAAATATTTTATATATTTGTCAAAAAAATATGATATTTTGTATTAAATTATTCAAGTTTTTTATAAAAATATTTAGCGATGGTGGCGGTTGTAAGAAAGATTTCCTTAAAATCCTATGTAGCGTTACGACTTAGGAATCGTGTTGCTAATGGGAAAATAAACTATTATCTAAAGCGTTTGTATTAAAATAAATAAATAATACCTAAAATAAATTTGCGACTTACTAAGTTAAATAATAATAAATTAATTAAATACAATTCTAAATATAATATTACGGCGCCTGCCAAAGAGAATTGTCTATGAATTGTCATGCGCCTGCGCAGGGTTTTGAACAGTAACGAAAAGACAGGCGAGCTGTCAAAACGCTGTGGTATTAGAAATAACATCGTGAGTCGTCTAATTAATTCTAAATCTTCATAGAAAGTCCCGCTGGGGTGAGTTGCCATAATCTGGTACTAATATTGTAAGCTGTACTGTTCTGTGCATCAGCTGCACTGGGGGGGTTCCGGGTTACTGGGTGGGATGTTCTCCATTCCAGGACCCTACTTCTACCCTACCATACGTACGTTCTGCAGAGAAGGAAACGCTCCAGAGACCGCTCGCAGCCACCCACGACTCCACGCCAAAGAAGTTCGGTGGAGGGATGCAAGGCGAGGCTGGAGAAGCCGAAGACTACCAGGCCAGTCGTTTCCCTAAACCCATCAGGTCAATAAACATCTCCCGGGCTGTGCAATAATAGGCTAATTACAGATATCAGTCTAAAAGCTGGTTTCATTGAACCCCTACCTAATCTGTCGCAACCCCTACGCGACACCTACAAAGGTCGGTTCAAACCTCCCCGGCATGTACCAACGAGAAATACACTTTTCTTAAGTACATTTGTCATAGATTTACAACGCTACCGCTTCCTGTGCCTCCCGGTTCCACTAATACCAACTTGTACAATAATGACATTAGATCCTCGGCAACCCGTCAGGCCAGGCGTGGCGAGTGTATGCCAATTTCTCCAGATTAGTGTTGCCCAATCCTGGCCTTGGTCTTGCAGTCTTGCAAAAAAGCAATACTACTGATATAGTTGCAAGATTAAGACCTAGATTACAATAGTCTTTACAATAGTCTGTCTCGCAAAACTCTTGCACAGAAAAAAAACCTAATTTTGCTAAAAATGTTTACTTTTTTTAGCGTTAGGTTTTTGTTTTTAATAAAATTTAATTGCGTCGTATCCGTAAATTTTAATATAATGTAAATTTTTCCTAAGGAAAAAATAACGTTTAGGTATTTGGAACTAGGGAGAGCTCGTTTGCAAATTATTTTAGTTTTTTTAGTAGTAACTAAATAAATATCTATTTTAAATTTCAAGTAAATCAGACCAGTAGTTGTCGAGATACTCGTAGTAGTTTGCGGAGAGAGATTTCCTTAGTACAATTGGAAAATAGAATATATATTGAGTCAGAGTAAGAGTCTTGCAGAAGTCTTGGACTGGCTAAGTCTTGGTCTTGATCTTGCTTTGGACAACACTACTCCAGATATATGTTCTGGAAGGCCCATCTCCAACAGTGGAGGTCTAGGACGCTGTGTTCTAGGGGCTGTAATAAGTAAATGATATATTTTGAGTCAAAGCAAATCTTGCGAGACTAAAACCAAGATTTGTGTAAGACCAAGACCGTGACCAGCTGCTCTAGTAAGACTATAATAATAATAATAGTTTATTTCAATAAAACCTAATACAAGTTGGCTCTTATGATAAGTTACAATTTATTGTGTGTTACAAACATAAAGATACTTCTGTGGCTGAACTAAGTGGTCTTGTGTTTCAGGCAGCAGTGCTCAAACTCAGGTGCAAAACACCCGATCTCTGGAATAAAGGAGTCATTATTTTAATAATTGTACCATAATATTTACCTATTAGTACCTATTCTGGTACAGAGACAAACCCAGAAACCGGGAGAGGTGCATTGGTTCCAACTTAATACAACAAATTGTATTAAATAAAAATTTGAACCCAAAACTGCAAAAGTAAATATAAATAAGTAATAAAGTAAAAATAAATATAAAAAATAATAATAATTTATATTATATAATAATATTAAAAATAAATATAAAATATAAAATTATATATAATTGAATTATTAATCAATATTGTCTTTAGGTCAACGTCTTTATGTGCGCTTTTAGTGTGGCGGAGCTTTTAGAGACGTGGGGGGATGTAAAGTGGGAGCTGTCAGAGGCACAGCAAACTTCTATTTAAATCAGAGTAAACTTTTCCAAGTGATTGATTAATGCGCTCGAGGAGAAATGAAAATTCAATTCCTAGGTATATTTTATTTAAAACTTTCCCTTGGGCGCTATTTCAGAGCACAAAGAGTGTAATTCTGTAACTAATATTAAAGAGGGCTGTAAGCGATCCGGTAGAAAGCCTGAAGCCTAAAAAAATATTTCAACCAAGGTTGTCATGGCCCACATCTTTACTGGAGATGAAGAGATTAATCATGGATTGTGTAACACCGGTTGGAAAGAAAAGAATCTATGTTCGGAATAGGTGTGGAATTGATCTGTGAAATAGTCGCGGCCTTCAATACAGGATCGATGGTTATTGTGATGAGAAATGTCTATTGAGCCGTTCTACAGAGAAGTTATTTTCGGTTTTTGTTTTAAAAATTTATACAGATTTTGAGGAGAAGAATTTTAAAATGTGTCCGCATTAAATTCCAAGTAAAGCATCAAATTCTGCAACACCTGGAATTTGATGATAACCTCATCAACTCATTAAAAAAAAGATATATTACGTCAGACTTTGCTGTATGGGCTAGACTCTTTGCCTTCCCTATCGCCTCATTAATCATCCATCGGGAGAAGAGAATACAACAAAACAACCACGAACATGTTGTATGTGTAAATGTTTTTTTCTTTTATTATTATTTTTCGTAAATTTTCCAATGTTATTAATAGTTATTCTGCTATTCGAGATGGAAACAAATCCAACAAATCAAAAACCATAAAATCTGTCCAGCCGTTCTCGAGTTATAATTGTTCTAACAAACACGACTTTGTTTTAAATATTAGGATATATTTTATTATGTTTCATAAAAATAAAATTTTAAGGCAGCTTCGAATTGTACTTAAAGTGTAGAATGAGTGTAAAATGTACAACAAAAAGAAACTGTGTGAATAGCAAAATTATGTCAACCAATTATCACATGAAACTGCAGGCCACTTTACAACAATGGTCTCGAGTTTATAGTTATATAGTATAACAATTCCTTGATTATATTTAATTACAGTTTTCCAAGTGCTATCTTTTCGCTACTATAACAATGGACTAATATATAAACCGGGCATAATAAAACTTATGTAGATATTCGCGGTTAAGATCGTAGATTTACCTGAGTTAGGCGATTAAATTGAGCGGTGGTGGCTCGGTTGTAAGAACGCCTTCCTTAACATTGCAAATAGGTGGGTTCGAACCCTGGCATGTGCCAATACATTTACAACACCACCGTTCCCATTCCTCGGTAAGCACCGTAAACCGTCGGTCCCGGTTTAACTAATACTAACTTGTAAAATTGTTAATAAATTGCCATTAAAAAATTACATCAGATCCTTGCCAACCCGTCTGGCCAGCGTGGCGAGTGTAGGCCAAATTTTTAAAAAAAATCCGGAAGGCCCACTTCTAATAACTAATATAAAACGATTAATATTAAGTAAATATACTAGATTTATTTTAAAGATTAGCCGTCAGCTGGTGCTTACGACGCCATTTTTAACATTAATTCTTACATTTAAAGAGATTTAATTTTGGGTCAACCCAAGCTAAGGCGCTTAGGTTCGATTCATGGTTACCTAATAATATCTCGAGACTAGGGGCCAATTCTCAAATCACTCAGTAGCTATCCTAAATATATTACTGTAATAAAAATATAAAAAATACAAAACCACAGTTACGATGGTTGTAAATATATGCACCATCTACGATTTGCCCACTAAATACAAATATCTAAATACAAAATCATGTATTGCCTTTGATTAGCACAACACTTGGATATTGTCAATAATATAATAAAAGGACTTATCATACCAGCTATACCATTTTTTAAACAAGTTTTTGCTTAAAACTAGGTACTTAAAATTAATTCGTGGATATAAAGAGGCCGTGTCAGCTTATAGACTAAAATAAATTACGCATGTCAAGTTAATAATTAATTCGTGGCTCTAAAGAGGCTTTGTCAATTACAGTTTAAAAATAGTATAATTACAACAATATTTATGTCACTAATAATAACAATCAAAAAACTCAAACGCAAATCGTATTAAGATTGCTGTGGCCTCCTGTAGTTTGGGTAGCATTAGGCCAAAATTTTATATGCATGATCTAATTATACTCTATATACCCTACAATCCCTGCTCACTTCTCCAAAATATTAGCTCTTACAAGAAGCTCGCCAATGTAAGTACTATTATTCTCTGTACAAAGTAACTTCACGACCGTATCCCTTTCGGGCTAGTCAGAAACCACACTTTTTTTAAAGCGGTTTTACATTTAGCCATCTTTACTATAGTGACAAGTGGCAAGCTCGTTGATGTCTCTAACGTACCAAACTTGAGACATATTACAAATAAATTATTGTGTTCCTACCAGGAATCGAATACGGTACTCTGCGTTTGAATTCATGGACTTAACTAATAGGCTACGAAGGCAGTTATTCTCTGTACAATCAATATTTATCTATCCTAGAGAACACAAATTTCTAAGCATTCCATGGATTCACCGTGCGGGTGCCGGGTCCATCGTGTGTGGGTAGGAGATGAGAAGAATGGCGTCTCGGGCTTGCGACCGACAATAGGCTGGTTAAGAATAGGAATAGGTTTACTTTTTTCATATAGAATGCCTGGAACTTATATTGGTCAAAGGCGCTATAAAATAGAGCTCCATTCTCTGAGAACAATAGAGACGTCGCTAATGATCTGATATACTTTGTACATTTATTCTTCGTGGCTGAATGCATTAATAAAATGCATAGACCTATATACGGTATAGCTCATTAGAGCGTTGGCACCTGAACCGCACAGCTCGCCTCTTACGTATTCGTACATCAAAATATTGATCAGAGATAGCATAGAAAATCACACGAAATAGAATTGGCATACATTTAGATTTATTCATCATATGACTATGACATTTTTTTAATTAAAAAATATCAGGGTTACTATCGCAACAGCAATTTTGGCCATCATTCCAGGAGCCAAAAACGTGCTTTTGTGATGAGTGCATTGAATTGCCTTTAATGGCGAAAACGAAACAGAATATATACACCAATCTGAAATAAAGTCGCAAGGGATAATTTTACCATTTAAGCAGATATTTTTTTTAAAGATTAAAGGGCAACCTTGGTAAAGGTTACGAATTTGCGCCGTTTGGGGTCGAGAAGATGGAGCCCATGGGGACACTTCACCAATCGCCAAGAAGTTGTTCAAACAGCTCACAAAAAGTCTGGAAAAAGCTGGCAATTATTTCTGCCTCGCTATACAGAGGGGAAATGTTGCCAGTCTCCTGAAGGGTCGCCTCTACCTGACACTTTTTACTTATATTTTATTAGGTTTAATTTATATTAGACTGCCTCCGTGGTCTAGCGGTTAAGTCCGTGGATTTAGACTCGGAGGTACCGGTTCGATTCCTGGTCAGGACACAATAATATTTATTAATATAAATAAATACATTTAATTTAAATTTAATTTATTTGTGATATTTCTCGAGTTTGGTATGCTGGAGACATCGACGAGCTTGCAACTTGTCATGATTGGCCTATAGTAAAGTTGGCTAAATATGAATCCGCTCATTAATAAGCGTCGTTTCTGACCACTACGAAAGGTCGTGATGATACTTTTTTTAATTTATATTTAATTTAATATATATATATATCATAATCTAGAACGGCATGTGAGTTTGCACCCAACTGATGGTAAGTGGCGCGCGAGGTACATGAATGTTAGCAACTGGAATTAGACACTCATGACTGACATCAGTCCCTAACACTATGCCGGCTTGACTGGGCATGACGGCAATTCGAGCGTCATATCTAGACTAAACAATAAATATAACTTAAAAAATAATTTGTTTATTTAAAAACTTAATTGCACTACTAACTTAACTGTACAAAGGCGGACTTAATGCCCCTAGGCATTCTCTGACAGCCAAACCTTTAGTACATTAGGACAGTTTTCGTGGTAACTAGGTGCAATAATAGATATAAAATAACAATTTATAAATTATGTGCCTGAAGTGCTGGCCGCATTTCTCGTCACGCGGCTCTCAACGACATCATCCGAAGGGCTCTTGTCACTGCTGGGGTACCCGCAATCTTAGAACCATCTGGGTTTGTGCGGAGCGATGGCAAGAGACCCGACGGAATGACTGTTGGGCCGTGGAAACTTGGCAGGTCTCTGGTGTGGGATGCGACGTGTGTAGATACATTAGCTCCATCTCACATCCAGGCGACCTCGTCAGGCGCGGGAAGTGCGACGTTTTCTGCGGAGAACTTCAAATTGCGCAAATACGCCAACCTTGGTATCGGTTACGAATTTGCGCCGTTTGGGGTCGAGACGATGGGCCCATAGGGACCGTCAGCGAAGCGCTTGGCCAAGGAGTTGTCAAAGCGGCTGACGGAAAGGTCTGGAGACAGGAAGGCTGGCAATTATTTCTGCCAACGTATTAGCCTCGCTATACAGAGGAGAAATGTTGCCAGTCTCCTTGGGACTATCTCGGATGGGACGTCTCTAGAGGACATTTTTTATTTATAGTTTAGTTTATTTTTAATTTTATTATTTAGGTAGCTTTTAATTTATATTTAATGTACTATAATTAACTTCGAATAAAGTTTCTAAATATAAAAAAATATATAAAACAAATACATAAAAATAATAGAGAAGACAAATTTCTAAGCATTCCATGGATTCTACGTGCGGGTGCTGGGACCATCGTGTGTGGGTAAGATATGAGAAGAATGGTGTCTCGGGCTTGCGACCGACAATAGGCTGGTTTAAGAAAAGGAAGCCTCCCTTTTTATAACTATTACATATACAAGTACGTAAATAGGTATAAATATTAATAAAACAAATAAAAATAAATTGCCACTTACAATGTTTTTCTTAGAAAGTCTAGTTATGATAACTACTCAACTGGCCGGTAATTAAAATATTTATTGCTATCAAGCTGCGGTATTCTGTTCAAGAGCTAGGGTTGCCAGGTGTCATTTTTTTAGTTAACTCGTCAAACACAAAATATAATAATATCATTATTAACTTTTTCCATTTCCATCATTAACTGCCTCAGTGGTATAGCGGTTAAGTCCGTGGATTTAGACTCAGAGGTACCGGGTTCGATTCCTGGTCGGCACACAAAAATATTTATTAATGTAAATAAATACTTTTTTTTTGTGATATTTCTCGGGTTCGGTACGCTGGAGATTGCCACTTCTCATCATTGGCATATAGTAAAGTTGGCTAAATGTGAATCCGCTTATTTATAAGCGTGGTTTCTAACCACCCCGAAAGGTCGTGATGATACTTTACTTTTTTTTACCTATTATTATATGTGGATTCTGTTAAAATTACTACGAAATTTCTTTGCATAGACATGAAAACCCAGAGATGGTGCTCTAGCACGACGACTAGGGTGCTGCGACTCTCTACTCCAGTTCGCAATACCAGACATCCTAATCTATTCGTCACGCACACATGACGCGTCTGACTGTCTGACGAAAAAGATTCCAAAGAAATACAACAAGTCGTTTTACATGTTGATTTATTCATGGCCAGTTGCTTTAAATAGGTGGTAGGCGGACTGATGGTGGTAATTTGCCCAGTAATTTGACCGTTGGTGCCCAACCCAGTAAAGTGTATCCACACGTTTCGGCATCAGGCTCGAATTGCCGTCATGCCCAGTCAAGCCGGCATAGTTTTAAGGATAATTGTCTAATTCCAGTTGCTAACATTCATGGACCTCGCGCACCACTTACCATTAGGTGGGCGCAAGGTCACATGTGCTAGTATAAAAAAGTTATTATCAATATTGTGATATACGCCACGTGAATGGTAGTATTTTGTCACTTTGATTATTTCAGCCAATGACGTGTCTCACGTCTCACATGTCAAAAAATAATTAGCTTTTCTGGCCGTTAATCTGTCAATAATGGTTGCTAACCAACTTCAAATCGTTATAGATCCTAATTGGTCACTTGAAATTAAAAATTAGTAGGGAAACCTCAACATAATTTTAAAATACCTATTCGACGACACCCCACTCAATAGAGTTCGACTTATTTTTTTTCTTTTCCACAAAATGGCGTCTGGTTAGACATGGACTATAAAGTGCGCTGACCGAAAGCGTATCGATGCTTTTGAGATGTGGTGTTGGAGAAAAATACTGAGGATCTCGTGGACTGAGCATCGAAGTAACGTATCGATTTTAAACCAACTAGACATATCGACTAGGTTATCCACCATATGCCTTCGTCGGATACTCCAGTACTTCGGACACATTGCCAGAAAAGGAGGGGATAACCTGGAGAAACTTTTTGTTACTGGCAAGGTGGAAGGAAAGAGACCGAGAGGCCGTAGTCCGGACAGTCCGGTACGCTGGTCCGACCAAATCCGCTCCACCACCAACACTAGCGTCCATGATGCTGTGCCGAAGACAGGAACGAGTGGCGTGCTATCATCAAGACGCACACCAATTCATCGGGAGGTCACGACCCTCATCAATGAGGAAACACGACGCAAGGAGGAGGGCGCCTGGTTGTCGCCTTACTGATTTTTTTTTATTTTACCTTCAGTGATTACTATGCTCGCTATTTTGTATCACAAAACAAATTAAACACTTAATATAACGGACTTTTTAGACGTATATCACACCCCATCCTAGGGGAGCAGGAATACATGTGTGTTATAAAATATGTTTTCTGTTCAACTGGCAAACCTAATTTCAGCACATGCTTTGTCAAGCGCAAATGGGGATTTGTAGCAGATATAACAAACTGGACAGATAAGAGACAAGTTTATTTGTACCAAATGAATCAAACTCATTATCAACACAGGATCCAATTTATCTATTTATGTTAACAGCTATTTTATACTTATGAACTTAAGTTTAGATAAAATAAAGCCAATTAACAGTATTCACTTATAGGTGAGCATCGTGAAAAAAAAAATTCTAAATACAATAAGTTTAGTTCTAGTATGACAATGCCCATTTACAGCTGCAAAATAATTATTATTATCATTTATGACATTATTTAAATATATGTATAATGTATATTTAGAACTCGGTTTTAGGTTGTAAGAACGCGTTCCTTAAATCCAACAAAGGTCGGTTCAAACCCACCCGACATGTACCATTGAGAAATACACTTTTTTTACGTACATTTGTCATAGATTTACAACACCACCATTCCCGTGCTTCGGAGAGCACGTTAAGCCGTCGGTCCCGGTTCCACTAATACCAACTTGTGGAATCGTTAATGAATTGTCATTTAAAAAATTGGCATCATATCCTCGCCAAACCGTCTGGTCAGCGTGGTGAGTGTAGGCCAAATTCTCTAGATATATGTTCTGGAAGGTCCATCTTCAGCAGTGGAGGCCTAGGACGCTGTGCTCTAGGGGCTGTAATGAAAAAAAAATATATATATATAATCCGAAAGTATATAAAGTTGTTTGGTGGATTAATGTGTCTGTTTTGTCTTAATTTTTATTGTTAAAATAAATGATTGTTAATATATGTATTTGACGTGTAAAAGTGCCTAAAGTTCACTTAGTGAATAAATTAATTTTAATATAAATAAATTAAAAGATAAGATTTACAAAAAACTAAAAAATAATAAATTAGGTTTGAAGAAAAGGAACGCTTTTGCATCTTTCTCGCTCGCACAATCCAATATATTCAAAGATTTTTCAAGTCTGATACTAGAGAAATATCATCATTATCACGACCGTTTCTTTTCCGGGGTAGTCAGAAACCACGCTTATAAAGAAGCGGATTCACATTTAGCCAAATTTACTATAGGCCAATCATGACAAGTCGCAAACTCGTCGATGTTTGAAACTCGAAAAATATCACAAATAATTAAATAATTATTTTATTTTATTTGAGTTGAAATCAAACCGCGTACCTTCGAGTCTAAATGCACGGACTTAACCGCTAGACCAGGTGGCAGTTGAGAAATATAATATATATATAGTCTATCAACTTTCTTGCAAACCAAATTATCGTCATTTTAGACAGAGATAATAGCAAAAGCATTCATAACGATTTTCCTCTTATTTACTAATTACCGTTATTTTATTTGCTAGAAATTTAATAGAATACATTTTCTCAAGTACACTCAGAGGTGAAAAGTCTATGAAAATTTATTTATTAATTTAGTTACAGATTCAACAGCGCTTAAAATTAAACCTAGTCTACAAAATTCTTAACTAAAGCCAATTAATGAATCAATAAGATAAAAAAAAAAAATGTGAAACAAAAAAAAAACCATAACCTAGAATAGGCTGTGTGCTAATTCAATTCAATTCAATTAATTTATTATCCATAAGATACATTAAGTACACTCGGTTTTGTCAGTTATACATATTACCAATCATGACAGGATAGTAGAAGTATGCCATTAATAGCAAAGAACAGCCAGCGTCATTTACCACTTAACACTACAAACAATCAATACCTACATAGATGCTGCTGTACAAGGGCGTTGTCACTTAAAATCTAGAAAATAAACTATATTAAAATTATATAATAAAATAATTGTTATTTATTAAGAAAAAAAAAACTACACAATTGTGTATGTCAAAATAAATATTCACATTAAATGTCAAAAATATTAACAATTATAATAAAGAATAACTAAAAGAAAGCAGCTGTTAAAACAGCTGCTAAGGCATTAGTATTCGTGTGTGTGTGTAAAATGTGTGTGTAGTTAATTAGTTAATTAAATAAATATTAATTAAATTAAATAATAATTAATTAAATAAATATTTCAAGACAGGTCACACAGCGCCATCTAATTTCCGTGGTAAGCTGCGAGGCTTGTGTTACGGAACTAGATGGTTGATAAACTAGATATATACTATTAGAAACTAGAAACTATATATATATACATATTATACATATAAACACCCAGACCGAGACAAGTTATACAATGTACAACTTGCCCCCGGTGGGAATCGAACCCACGACCTCCCGAGTTCACGGCAACGTTTGTTACCACTAGACCACGGAGGCGGGTTGTGACAGTGTCGATGTGAGTATAAATGTAATTTTAAATTTGAGTGCAAAAAATATTGGATTATGCGAGTGAGACGGATGCAAATGCGTAAAACCCTTAAGAACGCTCCATAGTTTCATTCTCAGAGCAAGACGTCTGAGAACTGACATAAATAGGTCGTCTTAGTCGAAAGTTGGGAAGTTTCGTCGATAATGACTATAAACTATAAACTAAGGCAAGTTACTGTGGCTGCATCTAACGGGAGGTACCGATCTTGTTGTCAAAAAGCCACAGTATCGTTACCAAGTCGCAAAGAATTAGAGGCCCCACTGACTAAAACAAAATCAATTTTGTAGTATTGCCAAGTTCCGTGGTCTAGCGGTTAAGTCCGTGGATTAAGACTTGGAGGTACCGGGTTCGATTCCTGGTCGGGACACAATAATATTAATTTACTTGTGATATTTCTCGAGTTTGGTACGCTGGAGACATCGACGAGCTTGCCACTTGTCATGATTGGCCTTTAGTAAAGTTGGCTAAATGTGAATCCGCTTATTTATAAGCGTGGTTTCTGACAACCCCGAAAGGGAAACGGTGGTGATGAAACTTTTTATTTATAATAGGGTAGCCAACAGTGCTAACATCACTTGTACTTAACACTAAATCAGAAGTTAGATGTTGCACCTATTATAGGCGACCACCAAATTACATCCTACAATCCACACCAAACTTTTCATTGAGTAACTGGAAAAAAAATTGGTAGAAGATTCTAGAGATATTCGGTCTAAAAAATCAATGGTAGATAATTTAAATATTGTTTTTTTATAATTAAGAAGTAAAGTATAGTATAGTATAACATAATATAGATATTCTGTAGTATATTTTTTATTAAATATATATTTAACCACATAAATTATAATATGGATATTGGTTTGAGTTTGTTGCATAGTAATGGTCAGTGAGTGGGGCCCTTTAGGTTGATGTTTGGCAAAACGCCAAGGGTTCGACAGAGGGCGGTCAATAGTCGGCTCTGTTCTATGTTTATGCGCGGTTTAGTTTCGACGTGTTTCCGCCCTGGCGTTAGCTTACACCGCCCATAACACCAATGAAGCCAGCTAATGTGTGTTACAATTAGATAATCAAACCACCATAAGTACTATTACAATGTACAGACTTTATATTACAAAGCTATTCAGAACGTTTTGCTATAACTAAACCAGTAGCCGAATTATACCGTCCGTCTGGTACATAATATATACATATGTCATCAATTTGGTGTCGTCTTCAGTGTAAATTCAAATTCAAATAGTTTATTAATCAAAAATACTTATTACTAGGGTTTCACAAAAAAATAATCCCACAGAAGATGTAGGTAGGCACTTTTACAAATAATATCTAAACTAGTAATTTAGACAAATGTGTCGCTGCTAGCTAAACTAATAGTCTTTCAACTACTGTTAAATATAGCTAGCAGGTCTCTTTCCGGGGCACAACAAATTTAAAAGTTACATAATTATTTCAATAAATTATTATTAGGTATATTTAAAGAAACTAAACTTATAAAATCATGCAATAATAATAAAGAAGAAGAAGAGCATGCATATTTTTGTATTTGTGTGTAATAATATAATATAATATAACATAACATAATACAATATAATAAATAAATAATATAATATATGTAAATTGGTGTGTGAGAGTGATGGTAAAGTAAATCGGATTTATAATTTTATTTTATTGTAATCAAAATATCTTCTGTTTGGTCTTAGTTCTTTGTTAGAAGCCAGATGTTAACATTTTTTTTGCATTCAATTTTATTCAATTTAAATATATCAATATTATGATTGGTCTTGTTGTATATGTATCCACCCAAGAACCCAGCAAATCTCTTAGCAAATGTGGTCCTGCATATATTAAAAATAAATAAAAGGGTAAATTAAATAAAAATACTTATAATTGTTTCGTCTTGATCAAGTGTCAGTAAAAAGTCGTCTGTCAATCGTCATATTTCAACAATCTGTCAAATAAATTAGTCCTCCAATATTGTCATTCAAAAAGGAGGTCAGAGTGTGTCAAAAGAGGTCGAACGCGCCACAACACGAATGTTGTACCAAAACAAAAGTCTCTAATTATAATGAAAATTGTACCAGTTTTATTTCTTTCTTTTCAAATTCAAAACATTTATTTTCTAGAATACTGTAGATATTGTGGCTAGTAGTAGTACAGTTTTCCGGCGTATCCTGCCGTCATGCAGCAAGTCAATTCAACACACCTAAATACATTTTTTTTTTAAATGGAACATTAAATTACATGTCAATTACCACTTATCAAATTAATTTATTTCCATTGGTTCTCTCAAAACAACTTGGATACAGTCAGAACTAATAAAATCAATACAATTTTCACAACATATGTACTAATCAAAGTGGTAATAATGGTTGGACCGTAAACAGGCAATAATCCATATTTATGTATGCTATGCACAACATTATTGCTACAAGCAAGTAAAACTAATTAACTTAGAAACTACTTAAATAAGATCGTGGCTGTAAAGAGGCCGTGTCAGTTTACATTCTAAATACTTAATAATTATGATGTATAGAATTTATATACATATGTCAGATAATTTATAAATGTATAGAACAAAAAAAAAAAAAAAAAAGGATAGGTAATGATAATAATTTAATTATCCTACTCAAGTACATCACTAAGAAATTCCTTATTTGAATAGTATACCTTTAGTACCAATAGCTTAAATAACTTTTTTTGAAAATCCCTTACATTAATGCTTTTAGATCAGATGGCAAATGATTAAATATTTTAATTGCCATACAGTAACAATTTTTCGAGTAAATCTCCAAGCGTTGAGATGGGGTACATAGTTTGTCTTTGTATCTTTGACCTCGGTAACCCATTTCTCCGTTCGTTTTAAAGAGGCTTGGGTACTTTCGGATGAATACTGCTATTTCATAGATATATAAAAAAAATTGAAGTAAGTAAGAAGATAAAAGATGTTTCAATATGTTTGAAGTCTGATAAACAAAGGCAGTCTGTTCTGTGAGAAAATCCGTAGTACAGTGGAGCGGAATTGAAAGTTGATTGTTGTGCGAAGAACGAAGATGACTATATGAGTCGCTAAAAAAATTGGATACTATCAGATTCAGGTTATTAAGTATATACCATATAGAAAGAAGAGGTTATATACAGATCTACGAAAACGGATATTGAGGCACTTTATTTATTTATTTTGTTTATTATTTATTAAAAACTTTATTGCACAAAGTACAAAGGCGGACTTAATGCCCGTAGACATTTTCTGACAGCCAAACCTTAGGGACAAATTAGAACATTTATAGGTGCAATGAAATAAATATTAAATAATAAATTCAACATAATCATATATACACTTATTAACATTGTTGGGACCTATTTAGAAAGTGTAGATAGACGAGTTTTTTGAACGATGATCTGGTAGACGCTTGCCTTATGTTTACAGGGAGATTGTTCCATAAATTTTTGGCAACAACTGTAAAAGAATTTGAATCAAATCCAGAATGATGCAAGGGAACAGAAGGAAGTGAGTTGTGAGAAGAACGAAGGGATTTGTCGTGAAACGAAGAAAGATAGGCAAATTTACTTGCATACGAAAATAATAGACATGATCATACTTAAGCAGGCCGAATGTATAGCGTTTGCATAAGTTTAGAAGTCGATCGAGTTTATTTAGTAGTATGTGACCTTGCCCCCACCTGCTGGTAAGTGTCGTGCGAGGTTCATGAATGTTAGCTACTTTAATCAGAGACGCATGACTGACATCAGTCCCTAACACTATCCGATCCTGAAACGTGTGGATACACTTTACTGGGTTTATAGGCAAGAACGGTGGATACTTCTCCACCTCGGCAGACTGGGCAAATTAGCACCATCAGTCCGCCTACCACCTATTTAAATTTATTATATATATTTATTAATTATATTTATACTATACCTTCATAGTATTATGCTCGCCTATATTCAACACATTATATTACATTTTGTGTGCAATAAATAATTATATTATTATTATTTATTACTATCTATTAGGTTTGAAAACAGAAAACCATGTCATATGAAAAGACTCACCTGTATTATTTTGTAGCATTTAACTATAGATTTCTTTTTCTTGTAAAAACTACTATTTGCATTATTGGATAGTTTGAGCTTCGAAGCGAATCAAATTTTCCCAAGATCCGCAATTTTTCTTACATTGTGCTTACATGTTCCTTTATCGCTTAAATTGACTTAAACTTAAAGACCAGGGACCTAATTCTGGCGCTTTTGACTTACGTGTCGGTCCGATTAAGCGGGCATGCTTGTCAAAAGCGTGAAAATCTGGACCCAGGCTATTATTAAAGAAGAAAAGAAATTTCTTAGCATTACATAGATTCAACGTGCGGGTGCCGGGTCCATCGTGTGTGGGAAAGATAGAGCACAAAGGAGACCTTCTCTTTTCATTACGCAACAAGACGCTCACAATCCACCATTCTACTCCTCTCCCTACCTAAGCAAATACTGTTTGATTCCGTTGAAATCGTCTTGGAAGCTCGTTCCATAATTGACGGCAAATCTTTTATTAAATGGTGCCAATATTTTGCAGGAATTCATCTCGCACCAACTTCCACTGCGTAAAGCTAAGTCTTAAATCCGTTTCTGATCATTTCTTCTGTCAGAACATAATATTTGTTCGACTTCATGTTGTGGTCTTTTGGAATAGTAGGTTCGTTAAGTTCAATAAGAATAACACTTTTTTCAAGATCATGAATATAGTGTTTCGCCTGACCAGACATATTTTTTTATTTAAGAAACTTTATTGCACTTTGTACAAGAGTCGGGCTTAATAAATAAATAATAATAATAAATATTTTCAGACAGTTCAGCGCCATCTAGTTTCCGTGGTAAGCTACGAAGCTTACGGAAACTAGATGGTTGATAAACTACATATTATATATATATATTTTTTTTAATGCCGCTAGACATTCACTAGCAACTTTTGGGACAATGAAACCATTTGTGTTGTGAGCCAGAGTGATGAAAAGGGATAGATAGAATAGAATTTTGGGATAAACGGAGACATTTGTTATGATATGAGGAAAGATTAAGCTAAATTTGCTTAAGGTATTTCGAGGCTCATTGATAGTAGAAAAAAAAAAAAAAAACAAAATTTTAAGATTCCTGTGACAACGAATATGTAGCCACTTTGACTTTAACAGGCTGAATCATTTTCATGGTTTCGTTATCATACACGAGCAGACATCATCTACAATTTTCAACAACTCCTGGCATTGCTTAGGATTTTTGTTAGTACTGGCAGATCGTCTGAAAAAGCTAAAAGATTAAAATAAGTATTTTTAAAACTTAGGTAACTAAAGTTCTACGGTTATAAGGGGCAGTTTAAGCAATGTGTGGCCAAATTCTCCTGATCCTGAATCCCCATCTTGAAGGTCTAGGACTCTGTGTTCTATTGGCTGTGATGATCATGATTAAAGTAAAATATAAGAATGGTTTATGTGTTGATACATTTTGTATTCATGCATGGTCATAACTCGTGTCGGCATATCTGCATTTTGACAACTTATATATTTTTCTTTTGTCGGATATTTTTGGTTATAACAGTAATTTCCACAACATCTATTCAAAATTTTCCTATCACAATGGATCGATCTAAATTATATCTCGAACAACCGTAGACTTAAATTTTATGACCGGGCATTCAATAGTTACAACCCGGGCGCATTAACCGAGGTACCTCCGAGTCTAAATCTACGGAATCAACCGATTTTATATTTACTTAAATACAAATAATAATAATCATAAACTTAAACCTCCTTCTACGCAAGCTATACACTTGACTACACATTGTTCGACTTGTTCTTCCCTATGTGTAATTGACTTTTTACTAATACTACATAATATAAGGCGATTTAGATATATAAAGTATTTTTCCAAGAATCCGTAAGTAAATATAAACAATTTAAAATAGAAGATAGAAAGGCTGGCAATTATTTTTGCCAACGTATTAGCGTCGCTATCATTACAGCCCCTACAACACAGAGTCCTAGACGTTGGAGACGGGCCTTCCAGAAAATTCTGGAGAATTTGGCCTACACTCGCCTCGCCTGGCCAGACGGGTTGGCGAAGTACTGTTGTCATTTTTAATGACAATTTATCAACGTTCCCACAAGTTGATAGTTACACAAGTTAGTGGAACAGGGACCGACGGCTTAACGTGCTCTCTGAGGCACGGGAGACAGTGGTGTTGTAAATAAATGACAAATGTACTTAAGAAAACTGTTTTTCTCATTGGTACATGCCAGGGTTCGAATCTACCTTTATAGGATTTGTTTTATTTTCAAGGAAAGTGTTCTTACAACTCTTACTAGCTCCACCGTTCACTGTACAGAGCCTCGCTATACAGAGGGAAAATGTTGCCAGTCTTCTTGGGACTACCTCTGATAGGACGTCTCTATTATTTAAAGTTTTTTTTTTTTTATTATGTTGAATTATAGTTATTTAATTTTACTTTAGTAGTTTGTAATAAGTATTTAATATTTTGTAAATATTATTTTGCGAAGACAAATATTGCACATTAAAAATAAACTTAAAAACTATATAAATAAATTAAAACTTAGTTTGGTAGGTACATATGAGAATTTAAAACATATTTGAAAAATGGACTCTTATTGCCCGGTTCATATGTGTGTCTACAAGTGTGTCTGAAATCATTTGGATTTTTCCGCTAATAACTTTGTCTGAATGTGACGGCAGAATCCATTCAATGTATATTTTTCCGCGTGTTGTGAAATTCATTAATTTTATAGATTACCGAAATTGTACGCACGTTGACACATTTCATGACATTATTTTCACTTCACACCAACCACGAAGTACAGGTCGCGCAGAAAAATATGTTCAGTACACAGATTTATTTATTTTACAGCATTATAAGAAAATACAATATTATTACATTTTAAATGTCTCGACCTC
The DNA here is from genome assembly GCA_910589645.1 of Tinea semifulvella. Classification (NCBI taxonomy): domain Eukaryota; kingdom Metazoa; phylum Arthropoda; class Insecta; order Lepidoptera; family Tineidae; genus Tinea; species Tinea semifulvella. The sequence continues at coordinate 1,947,878 of OU342611.1, read as the reverse complement.
GCCGTGTCGCATCTCAGGGGGACAGCGCATAAAGCGGGGCCGAGGCGGAAATTGCGGAGTTAGGCAAGTTGTGCTTGCTAAAGAAAATCTTGGCCAATTTAGTCCAAGCGGTAAACAGATTTTAAAGGACGTAACATTCCAACTTGTCGTCTCCTCCGATGACAAGAGAAATAGCTCTTTCTTCGCAAAAAGCTGGCCAGATAGGTTGGCGATTGGTTGTAATTCTGCATAAATAATAATTATTATATTCTACACAATAAAACAAAACATCTCTGCACTCAAATCAAATTCTTTATTTGCTTTGGTTAGCACAACACTTTGAAATTGTCAATACATTTTTTTTTTTTCATTTTTTACAATTATTCACATATAATAACGAGCAGCTACTATGGGTGGCTATCAATATTATAATTTTTAACTAACACACTGTTGCCATAAACAATTTATTACTTAAAACTAGGTACTTAAAATTAATTCGTGGCTGTAAAGAGGCCGTGTCAGCTTATGGACTAAAACAAATTGCCAATGTCTAGTTAATAATGAATTCGTGGCTCTAAAGAGGCTGTGTCAGCTTACTTTATTCATATAAATTCGTGGCTTAAAGGGGACCGTGTCACCTTACGATCTAAATAATAATTAGTATGTTAACTTAATACATATTCGTGGCTGTAAGGGGACCGTGTCAGCTTACAATCTAAAATAATAAAATTAAGAATTGAACCATTAATTTTGTTAAGATAATTCGACAAAAAATTGTGAACGATAAATGAAGTTCTAGAAGAGTAAATAAAATGTTTCACATTTGGACAATTTGCAAATGCCGGGGAGCGTGAAACCTGCTGACCCTTTCACGATTTATTATCTACCTCTAGTCGTAGACGTATATAGAGAACCGTTCATTAATATTTGTACAGTTTTTTAGGACCAACTTCTTATTGCACCATAAAAAGCGGAAGCCTCCTTTATAAACCAGCGTATAGTCGGTCGTCAGACCGAGACACTATACTTCTCCTCTCTCTCCCACACACTAGTCGGTAGTTAGTTATATAGCATTTTGTATTCATAGATTCCTTTAAAACCAGTAGTTATATTTATGTATAGTATTAATATATATTTATGTATTATTGTTATGTATGTATATAGTATAGGGGCGGTGATAGCTCGGTTGTAAGATTGCCTTAACATGCTAAAGACCACCTCTTCGACCTTAAAACTCCGGCATGTACCAATGAGAAATATACTTTTCTTACGTATATTTGTCAAAGATTTACAACACCACCGATCCCGTGCCTCAGAGAGCACGTTAAGCTGTCGGTTTCGGTTCCACTAATACGAACTTGTGAAAGCGTTACTAAATTGTCATTAAAAATCGACATCTGATCTTCGTCAACCCGTCTGGCCAGCGTGTCGATTGTAGACCAAATTCTCCAGATATACATATGTTCTGCAAGGCCCATCTCCAACAGTAGCGGTCTAAGGGCTGTAAGAAATGAATGTATATATATATATATATATGATGCATTATTTCTGCAAAAATACGGCAGCCACGCTTGTTGATGCGTTAGTGACTACTATGGTGGATATTGTGGCACCGAGACAATATATTAAACCTGATATACTAAAGTGGGAGTGAACTGATAAAGTTTTTGGAATCACCTTATTACAGGTTATTTATACGTCTATGCCTCGAGTCCTGTCCAGCAATGAAATGGATATCTAAAGCTAATTTACGTCGTACCAATTCAAATACCTTTGCCGACAAAAAACCGTACCGATTTTTTGTCCGCCTACCCCGTTTTGAAAGGTAAATTTATTTTTAAAAGAACACATTCGTTCATGTGATCAATGGCGATAAAAATTAAATGGCATTTATTTTTGTCTGAAAGCTTGGGGTACAGCTAAGTATTTCTATTTATACTGAGCCTGACATAATGACACCGCGGAGTCCAAGAATTTGATAACTGACTACCAAAATTATTCCCTGCCACTATGCTGACTCCATACATAAAGTAAAAGGAAAAAATATTTATTGCACTTTATACAAGGTCAGAACAAAGAATAATGCCGAAATATTACCTGATAAAATTTTTAGCGTGGCCGAGCGTAAGACGGAGCGACATTCTGGAGATGCTTGAAATGTCCGTCATCGGCCCAACATACGTCTAGTCAGGCCGACGACAAACTCCTCAATAGTAGGCAGTTCCAGATCTCGAGCTATGACGGAATTACGCACGAACCATGGCTCACGGGAGACCACTCTGAGCGATATGTTCTTCTGACTTTGGATCTAGTCTCTAATGGTTTTCGCCAGAAGGTTATGGGTTGGCGAGGATCCAATGTCAATTTTTATTGACAATTTATTAACGATTCCACAAGTTGGTATTAGTGGAACCGGGACCGACGGCTTAACGTGCTCAACGGTTGAGTTGTAAATCTATGACAAATGTACGCTAGAAAATTTGATTTCTCATTGGTACATGCCGGGGGGTTTGAACCGACCTTTGTAGGATTTTAAGGAAAGGATTTTTACAACCGAGCCACCACTTTTGTCTTATTGCTTTCAAAATAGGCTCCTCTTGAGGCAATACAAGAATGCCAACGCTTAATTCAATTTTCCATACACTTATTGTAAGCCTCGGCTGGGATGGCCTTCAGTTCGTTAAGCGAATTACTTTTTATGGCTCTAATTGACTCTGGCGCGTTCCCCGAAGCGGATTGTTGAGTTTTGAAAAAAGGAAAATGTCACAGAAAACTGAATCTGGCGAATACGGAGCGATGACTCTCGTTTCGTGTTTGGCCAAAAAATCAGTCACAATCTATATATTTAAATATGGGACCCTCAGCCAAGCGTCTGGCCAAGAAGTAGTCCAAACGGCTGACGGAGAAATTTGGAGATAGGAAGGCTGGCAATTATTTGAGCCAACGTATTAGCCTCACTACACAGAGGTGGCATGTTGTCTTCTTGGTCTCTTAACAAATTAAAAAACTTCTTGCCTCTAAAAGCTAAAATTACGCTCGCCCAGTCACTCCTCCTGCCACTACTAGATTACGGCGATGTGTGTTGTGTGGACCTTTCACAAGATTTACTCAACAAAATGGAACGTTTGCACAACACATGCATTAGATTTATCTTTGGTCTACGCAAGTATGATCATATTTCGTCTTTTCGGGATAAACTCAAATGGCTCCCTATTCGTAAGAGGCGAAATTGTCGAGTTCTCTGCTTACTGTATAGTATCCTGAATGAACCCGGCACGCCTCAGTATCTTAAAGATAGCTTCACATTTCTTGGCTCTATTCACGATCGAACCCTTCGATCTAGTTTCAACTCCACACTCTCCATTCCTTCTCATCACACCTCTTTTGTCTCCCATTCGTTTGCTGTTGTTGCTGCAAATCTCTGGAACGACATACCATTAAATATAAGACAAGCTTCAAATCGAGCTATCTTCAAAAATTTAGTATATAGGTACTTCTTATCAACCTAACTGTTTCAACTTCTCTATTTTTTTATATAGTTTTTTTCCTTTTTCATTTGCAGCAACTACATCATTATTTCTATATTACTTCCCTCATTGTTTAAGTGGTTTATTTGTATATTTATTATGTGTATATAGTATATTTATATATATATATATATATATATATATATATATATATATATATATATATATATATATATATATATATATAATTTATTTATGTACGTGTTATGTAATAGTAAGTAAATATTGGTATGTATATATTGATATATATGGACTTACTTAATATTGCACCTACCATCTATACTGTCTAAATGTCCTAAAGGTTTGGCTGTCAGAGAATGCCTAGCGGCATTAAGTCCGCCTTTGTACATAGTGCAATAAAGTTTTTAAATAAATAAATAAATAAATACTATCTCTGATGGGACGTCTCTTGAGGATATTTATTATTTTAAGTATTTTTTTTTATTAGGTTTAGTTTCTAGTTATTAAATTTTATTTAAGTAACTGCCTCCATGGTCTAGCGGTTAAGTCCGTGGATTTAGACTCGGAGGTACCGGGTTCAATTCCTGGTCGGGACACAAAAATATTTAATAATGTAAATAAACACATTAAATTATTATTTAATTTATTTGTGATATTTCTCGAGTTAGGTACGCTGGAGACATCGACGAGCTTGCCACTTGACATGATTGGCCTATAGTAAAATTGGCTAAATGTGAATCCACGCCTCCGTAGTCCATCCTGTAGTAAAGTTGGTTAAATATAAATCCGTTTCTTCAAAAGCGCGGACTGACCACCCCAGAAAGGAAACGGTCGTGATGATAATACTCTATATTCTTACGGGTTAACAATAAACAGTGTTTACATATGTACAACATTTATGTTACAGACATAAATGTTATTCTGTTGTTATTTAACACAATACAAAGGCCAGAATCCATAAATCTATTACAATCGAGGGTATCAAATATTCCCAGTATAGTTGAAGGGCGATGCTTACAAAGAGATGTCATATAAGCTCCTTGAAGATTGTACCCAATAAAGATCCTAACTTAACAATAAGTTTATTTTGTATGTTATTTATTTATTTACATTTACCAGTGCTTACACAAATTCAAAGTAGCTCAGCGAGCTATGGAGAGAGCTCTGCTTGGTATTTCTCTGATAGAATTTAAAACGTTGATATTTATCAGAGAACCAGCATAGCATTCAAAATTAGCAAGCTGAAATGGCAATGGGCCGGACACATCTGCCTCAGAACCGACGACCGTAGGGCAAACGAGTTCTAGAGTGGAGATAACGTAGGGTACGGCGCAGAGTGGGATGATTCCCCGCCAGATGGACGGATAATCCAAAGAAGGCCGGGTTGGATAAGGGTTGCAAAAGACCACGTGCAGAGGCAAGCCTTGGGGGAGGTCTACATCCAGCAGTGTTTTTGCTTTGCTGGCTAATATTACGATGTAGATATACAGGATGTCCCAAAAATCAACGGCAAGCCGAAAACGGTTGATAGGCCAGGTGGTGACAGTTATCAGAAAAATAATTTAAAAAATCTAAGTTAAGTAGTTTTTACACCACTCACAAAAAAAAATAAAAAGTAAAGATTTGTAGTCACAGTACTTAAAAGATCATCACAGGATGACATTTTTTAATGTCAATAATTTGAAAAGATTAGATTTTTAAATTATTTTTCTGATAACTGTCAACCGTTTTCGGCTTGACGTTGATTTTTGGGACACTCTGTATATAATTTTTATTTTTTCCATTTTCATGCTTTGTCATCCACTTCTCAGCTTTAGTCGAAATTTCAAGGCTCATCGGGAAGTTAGTTTAAATTCAATTACAAAATTCCGCCCGTACAGACTTAGTACAAGAAAACGAGATAAAAAAACATTTTAATTAATAGAATTATAACTGTGTATCACACGAATGACTAAGGATTTATGTTCTTTGTAAAGTACACCTCATGAATAAATGCATTCATTGCTCTTGCAAATTATTTAATGGATTTACAGCTCCACTGTTGGCTTATATCCTGTATACAAATTTAAAATCTTAATTCCATTTTCAACTAAAACGCTTATTAGTTTATTTTATTTATTTGTGATATTTTTCGAGTTTGGTATGCTAGTAACATCGACGAGCTTGCCATTTGTCATGATGAGTCTATAGTACAGTTGGCTAAATGTGAATCCACTTCTCTAAAAAGCGTGGTTTCTAACCACCCCAAAAGAGAAACGGTCGGGATAATACTTTACTTTTTTTGGTAAAGACTAATCTAATTGGCGTTTTTGAAAAAAAAAATTGACTATTTTCCTATCCATGTCTTTTTTTACCCGACTGCGTGACGCATGGAAAATAACCTTTCCTTGCGTCGCGCAGTCGGGTAAAAAAAGACATGGATACGAGTACGACAGTTTGTTCCTTTGTGGCACACTGGAGACCAAACGCATGGTCCGATTTTAAAAATTCTCACGTCAATCGATTCGTTTTAATCACGCGGGTGTCACTGAAGATATGGCATTATTCATTTTTTTGTAAAAAGACGACCAGACGTCATATTTTGGAAAAGAAAAAAAAATAGTCGACTATATTGAGTGGCATATCGTCCAATAGGTATTTCAAAATTCCAAAAAGTATGATAACCGCTTATGCTATTTAAATAATTATATATTTTTTATTACATGGGCTTTATCAGTCGGGACCCATTTAAAACCGAGACCGGCTTAAATCTTCCCAAAAATGGGTCAAAGATTGCCCAAAACCAGGCCCCAACTTTTTGCAGCGTGCCTCAACTAAATACAATTCAAAAATCATAACAATTAATTGTGTTTTTATAAATTTAATTACAACATCTCTTTTACCCCAGCTGTAAATATAATTTAATTAAATAGTCAATTGGTTAAAATTTATTTTTGAAATAGTTACAAAGCACTATTTATACGATTAGGTTCTTTATTATGACCAGGTACTTTATGATAGATAAAACACTGGATTTCAAATCGGCGGGATCAAAACTATGTAATTATTAACGTAAAAAAGGTTTTTGTCAATTGTCGTTATGCTAGGGTAAAATAAATAAAATTAATTACAGAATATGAAAACACAATATATTAACTATCAAATAAAAAAGACATCATTATGGCACGAGAACATTTTATTGGGCCCATTTCTATAAGAAAAATGGGCATTCTCATATTTTTAAATGGTATAGTTAAGCTGTTATCAAAGTCTTTGGCGATTTATTTATTTATTTCTTTTAGTTTTTAATTAAAGTTATTTATTTGCAGTCGGGTTTTTTTTTGTTTTTTTTCTGTGTACAACAAAAAATCTTACCTTATGACCGCAAGGGGTCAGTGTGATATTGAGATCCTTTCATTACTCCAGACGACAGACGTCCTCCAACGATCATATTGACATCTTAACCTATTATGGAAACCTTCTAGATCATATAGAGAACTAGCTGTTTGAGCCGGTTTTGCCCGTTAAACAACAGCCCTATTCTGTTACCTAAGCTCAAACGCCATACCGCATGTAAACTAATATTTTTTTTAGGCTTCAGGTGTCATTAGCACCTCTATTTGAAATAAAAAGCTCACTTTTTTTAAAGATAAAAACCATTATGCGAAAAACACTACTGCATAATGAATAAGGCCACGTCTGAAAATTGAAATAAATACCTAAAGACTGGGGAGTGTTATTATTAATTGTTTTCGCTTACAGACGAAAGACGAAATAGAGGGAGAAAGAATTGCGTAAGTCAACGTTCGCGCGATCGTCGACCTTAGGCTCGAGATTAGGCTCTGTATGTGGTGGCGCGGGTTTAGTGGACTGTATCTAGGTGCGGGGTTTGCGATAATCTTCAAATTAGATACATAGACGATACTATGATAATCGGTGCAATAAACAAACTAGAAAGGAAACTGGTAAAGGAACTCACCTGATGTCCTCGGTACCAGCACTTATAGATTGGTCTTAGACAAATTTTGCGGATTTGGCGAATGCGGGTGAAAACAACGATCGCGGCGATTTCTTCAGCGTCTTCTATGACGACTGTAGGACAACGACTGCGCGACGACGACGACTATATTTCGATTCGACGATTACGACCAGTTCTAGCATGCTGCGCGGCCAGTTATATGGGCACTGCCTCTCTTCCGTGCGCAAGCGCCGGTCTTTTGACTAGTGAGCGGGATGGGTAATATAGAAAGCTTCCTTTCGAGAAAGCGAGAAAGAGACAGGACACGGGTATAGGGGTAACAAATTAGGCCGTCTGTTTATGCACCGACGAATCACAATAACGCCTAACCATCCAAAATTGGTCGAATTATCGCGATCGGCGCGAACAGTATGAGTGTCTATATTTTAAGGAAAACTTCTTTGCACCGTAACTTAAGATTATATTACTGAATATTTAAAATAAAAAATACATAGTTCTTTATTTTTATTCTAGATTATAATGTAAAAATATTTGCTCTTTAATAAATTCCACACAGTATTTTAATTGACTGAAACTGTCAGTGTAAAACGCAATTTAAATTGGTATTATCGTAAAAAGGTGTCCACTACAGATGACAGCAAATAACGTTTTAATTGAGTAAATTTAAAATATTGTCTTTTATTTATATTTTTTATATATTTGCTTTATAAATTAATGTGTGTTTTAAAACTATGTTGCCCAAAACCAGGCCGCAGCGTGCCTTAACTAATTTCAATTCAACACAATTTTTTTTTTTTTTATAACAATTAAAAGTGTGTTTTTCTTACATTACAACATCTCTTTTACCCCACCATTAAATATTATTTAATTAAATAGTCAATTGGTTAAGATTTATGTATGAAATAGTTGTTGTTTGTTCTCTTCTCCCGATGGATGATGAATGAGGTGATAGGGAAGGCAAAGGGTCTAGCCCATACAGCCAAGTCTGACGTAAAATATCTTTCTTTTTTATGAGTTAATGAGGTCATCATCAAATTCCAGATGCTGCAGGATTTGATGCTTTTCTTGGAGTCACTCGCAGCATTATAACCAGCGAGGGAAAACCGTTATGTATAAAATAGTTACAAAGCACTATTTATACGATTAGGTTATTTATTATGACCAGGTACTTTATTATAGATAAAACATTGGATTTCAAATTGGCGGGTTCGAAACTATGTAATTATTAACTAAAAAAAAAGTTTTTGTCAATTGTCGTTATGGTAGGGTAAAATAAATAAAATTAATTACAGATTATTCAAAGTAGACTAAACTGCCTCCGTGGTCTAGCGGTTAAGTCCGTGGATTTAGACTCGGAGGTACCGGGTTCGATTCCTGGTCGGGACACAAAAATATTTATTAATGTAAATAAATACATTTAATTAATATTTAATTTATTTGTGATATTTCTCGAGTTTGGTACGCTGGAGACATCGACGAGCTTGCCACTTGTCATGATTGGCCTATAGTAAAGTTGGCTAAATGTGAATCCGCTTATTTATAAGCGTGGTTTCTGACCACCCCGAAAGGGAAACGGTCGTGATGATGATACAGATTATGAAAACACAATATATTAACTATCAAATATAAAAAAAAACATTATGGTACGAGAACATTTTATTGGGCCTATTTATCTAAGAAAAATTGGCGTTCTCATTTATAATCTAATTTTAATTAATATAAATGTTGTAAATTTTGCTACTACTAGCACTAGACTGCTAGCACGACCTTGCGCCCACCTGATGGCAAGTGGCGCGCAAGGTTTATGAAAGTTGCAACTGGAATCAAATACTCATGACTGACTGGAGTCCCTAACACTATGCCGGCATGACGGTAATTCGAGCCTGATTTATAAGTTTATCGACTCGAATTGTGGGTACTTCCTCGCCCCGGCAGACTGAGAAAATTACCACCATCAGTCCGCCTACCACCTATTTGTTGTTCTCGTTAAAAGTATGTGCCAATTGCAATGATTTCAAATGCCATTTTTTACTTTCAAGGAGAACTAATATGTAAGCTTGCCATGATGATGTTTATATGGAAATAACACCGCTTGAAACATGACTTACCTAGCATATATTATAAACCCACTGCGAACAATATTTACTTTAGTGTTCCAAAACATTTTAAAGTAGAAATAGTGGAAAACATTATTTTGACATGAGCTCGGCTATGATCGGCTCGAAATTAAAGTACAGTAAATAACAGAATCATCTATTTTAACAATCTAAAGCTTAGGAGCTTTTAAAGGGATTTTAGGAGTTACAGTCAGTTTGATCCTATATTACAGGCGTGAAAGATCGAGAAACAGACATACAAAACAGACAGACAAGGTTTCTTTTGTATTTATAATATTAATATCTAGTGTCTAAAATACAAATAGACAGATCACAATGATAAAGACCTGGGCACACTGGAGGCGTTAATGTTGTAAGACATTTACGGGATCATACAGTATTCGTTTGGATACAGCCACGAACTAGTTTTAAGATTTGATATTTATTATTATTGTTAGATTGTAAGCTGACTCGGCCCTTTTACAGCCACGAATTTAGTTGACACGGCCTATTTACAGCCACGATCTTATATTAAGTAGTTATTAAGTTACAATTACCTTGCTTATGACAATAATGCTATTATAACACACATAAATCTGGATTGTTTACCTTTTATGGTCCAACCATGATTACCTAACTTATGTTTGTTTATATTTTTGTTTTATATTATTTTAGTGCTGACAATATCCAAGTTGTTACAAGATAACCTAAGGAAATAAATATTTTGATTTTGACTTTCATAGGGAGAGAAGTAGAATGGTGGATGGTGAGCGTCTTTTTGCGTAATAAAATAAAAAAGGAGGCCTTCTTTTTAAACCAGCTTATTGTCGGTCGCAAGACCGAGACACCATTACTTTTCATCACTTCTGGGGTCCATACCCAGCACCCGCACGGTGAATGCATGGAATGCTTGGAAATTTGTCTTCTCTAATGTATTTATTTGTTTAAGACTTTATTCCACACAAAGACAAAGGTGGGCTATAATGCCGCAATACATTTTATCATATCCAACCATCAGGACAACTTTAAATACTTTATTTAGTAGTAAGTACTTATTTATTTATTTATTTAAAAACTTTATTGCACATAATTACAAAGGGCTAACATAATGTCGTTAGACATTCTCTGCCTGTTAACCTTAAGGACAATAAGAGAGTTTTAAGTGACAGGAGTAGGTGCACAAAACATAAAAAATAAAAATGATTGAATAATGTACATTATTAAATATAAATATAAAATATTTCCAGACAGGTCACACAGCGCCATCTAGTTTCCGTGGTAAGCTACAAGGCTTGTGTTACGGAAACTAGATGGTTGATAAACTACATATTACTTATACTTTTTTTTTTGTAAATATATACATATTATACATATAAACACCCAGACCGAGACAAATTATACAATGTACAACTTGCCCCCGGTGGGAATCGAACCCACGACCTCCCAAGTTCACGGCAACGTTTGTTACCACTAGACCACGGAGGCGGTCAAAATTATTTACTATCTTAATTTTAAGAAATAATATAGACCTACGTAATATACCTATATAAGTATAATAAACATACATATACCTACATACAAATACTATATAATAAATACATACTAATACAACTACACAATGTAATAAATTCGATACAATAAATATAAACAACTACACAAAGCAACTTTTAACATTTTATAAAATAAATAAAAGTAAAACAACTTGTTTAATTTTATGTGGAGGTCTTATTTTGGCTCCATAAAATACTTATAAACTTAAAAGTTAGTCTAGTTGTGGCATGTCGGATGGAGACTTATATGTATGACAATTAATTCTGATAGGTAGGGTACCACCATTTGTAATCTCATGGTACTCAGATGAATTTAAAATGAAATGAAATTATTTATTTGCATAGAACATTATAATAGTAAATATTAATAGTAAGTTAGTTCTGCACATTCAGCCATTTCTGGCACACAAATTTTGTTAAACATTATTTACATTATTATATTTATAATTTTAGTCACACTTATTACATACAGATTATTATTAAAACTAATTGTACAGGTAATTGTTATAATACACATAAAAATACTTAAAATTTGTGGTTGTAATATTCACTTAGCGAATAGAAGCAACATTCTATTTCTTAGTTTCCTAATTTGGCCTTTAAACTGATTGTCAGGTATTTTTTTTGAGAAACTCAGGTAACTTTTTGTAAATTTGAAAGATATTTATTTATTTATTGTTGTTGTATAATTCTGTATTTCTTTCATTTGAAAATCTGCTATAGCTGAGTTTTCCTTGCAGATCCTTTCTCAGTCAGATTAAACATTAACAGGTCACTGGAATTTGCTAAGCTGCTAGTCTTCTGCTAACAGCTTACTCTTTGGACCACTTCGCTGCTTCCCTCCACTTTCCTCAAATGGTATTTATTCTTGAAGAAAATCTTTTCATAGGACTTTTGGGGTATGTTTACGATCGACCTCGCGCACTTTCCGACGTTTACAGCTGCCCTCGCCTTGATAATTTCGACACCCTACACCATTGACATTTAATCAAAGACCGGACCCAACGAAGTCAAATATAAGATAGAGCGGACATCGAGAACATTTTCAAACAAAATGTTTGTTACGCCACCTAACGTAATAAAAACATTTCTACTTAGCAATGCATGGAACTAATGTCAACCTTATGATTAATAACAGATCTTAAAACATAATTACAACAATTCTAAAAGTTACAATCCAGCAAAGCTTTAATATGACTGCTACATTATTAAATAATAAATAATAATAATAATAAAAATCGTTTATTTACTTAAAAAACTAGTACATTTTTTAGGAATTGGCCACTGGTGCCCAAACAAAGTTAATCTGAATCTCAGGCACCAGTTCCATTACATAAATAAGTATAATATACAATACAACACATATATAATTTTAGCTTTTTTTTTTTTTTTTGTTTTTTCCACTTAGTTTATAGATCTTCTTACTTTTTACTATTCGCAATTATAAATTGAATTGTGTACCCACTATTTTAATATTTGTAACAATTCTTCTGTTGCTTCGTAGTTTAATTTATTTAACCAAGAACTTAAAATAATTTTACATTTATTATAGTTCAGGAAATTTACATTAATAGCTTTATTAATTTTGTTATAGAGGTAAACTGCAATACAGGGGTAAAACTTGCTCATAAAGGCAGTCTTAAATAATTTAGGATAAGGAATTATATGGGTTCTCTTAGTTTTATTGCAGACGGGATCATTTGAGTTTCTGTGTTTTTTAAGAACTGTTTGCAAAATAAAAAGTTGTCTCACACTCAAAACCTCACATTCTTGAAACAAGTCATATGTAGGGTATCTAAAGGGTCTAAAAGTACTCACTTTAAGGACGGCTCTAACAGCTCTCTCTAAGGATATTATGGCAGTCTTGTCGGAGCCGCCCCATACAGTAACTCCATATAGAAGCAGAGACTGGCACAGTGCATAGTATACCGACTTCAGTAATTTAGTATCTGCCACATGACGTAGATTTTTAAAAACATAAATTAACCTTCGCACTCGTCCAGTCAATGCCACCACATGGTCGTGGAAATTTAGGTTTTGATCTAATACAATACCCAGATATTTAATGGATTTCAACCTGGTAAGAGACGGACATAAACAGGTCTCCTCACCTCTACTGGAGCAAGAGTGGGCCAAAATGGACAAGGAATATAGGAAATAAACTACCGGAAGACCTGAAAGATCACAAAACAACGACATTTAAAACACAATTGTATGACCTTTTGGCAAAACAGGCTTAATATATAATCTTGATGAGTACTTACAGGACTCATTAAAATAACTTATTTATTTTTATTATTATTAACTATTGTTAGTTGACATTTTTATTTTATAACCAGAAGTGAAATGTTCATATTTTATTTTATTTTTTATTTTTTTTTTCATATTACATAATTTAAGTTTTATTAATATTTAATAATAATTTCACTTATTGATAATTAATATGTATATACCTAGGCGAGGGTCGACTTTTGTAGCTCACAATGTGTAATAACCTAAATAAATATACCAAAAGTTAATAAATAAATGATATTAATTAAACTAAAAGCTTACATTTTAAACATAAATGACTATTAATAAAAATAAACCTAATTAATAAATAAAAATACAACTAAAAACTAAAATGAAGAAAAAATAAAATAAAAATTATTATAAATAAAAAATTTGCTCCAAATCGTTGCCAATGGGCAAAGTGCCAAGGATACTGGCAGCATAATGGAATGACGTTGGTTCCATGGAGGATAGGTTTGCCTTTAGTGTGGGATGCCTGTGTGGACACCCTGGCGCCTTCCCACTTGTCCTTGACCTCTAAGGACCCAGGCGCTGCTGCATTACAAGCAGAGAACCTCAAGCGGCGGAAATACACTCAACTTTATGAAGATGTGTTTTTGCGCCGTTTGGAGTTGAAACTCTCGGGCCGTGGGGACCAAGTGCACATGAAACAAATTTCAAAACAGCTCGTCAACACCTTGGGAGACAAAAGGGCTGGGCAATATTTGGGCCAAAGGCTCAGCATTGCCATTTAACGTGGCAATGCTGCCAGTATCCTTGGCACTTTGCCCATTGGTAGCGATTTGGAGCATTTTTTTTATTTATAATAATTTTTAATAAATGATGATTTGATTTTTATTTTAGAGATAGGCCTTCCAGAACAAATATCTGGAGAATTTGGCCTACACTCGTAACGCTGGCCAGACTGGTTGGCAAGGATCTGATCTGACAATTTATGAACAATTCCACAAGTTGTCATTAGTGGAACCGGGACCGACGGCTTAACGTGCTCTCCGAGGCACGGGAACGGTGGTGTTGTAAATCTATGACAAATGTACGTCAGAAAAGTGTATTTCTCAATACATACTGGGGCTGGAACTGGCCTTTTTAGGATTTTAAGATAAGCGTTCTCAAAACCGAGCCACCACCGCTAAATGGCTACATCATTTTTTATTTTTTAAATAAATATTTCCAGACAGGTCACACAGCGCCATCTAGTTTCCGTGGTAAGCTACGAGGCTTGTGTTACGGAAACTAGATGGTTGATAAACTACATATTATACTTTTTTCTTTTTTTTTGTAAATATATACATATAAACTCCCTAATATATTTAGACTTTGACTTTGCCTTCTTCGATGTCTCTAGCGTACCAAACTCGGAAAATATCACTATTAAATTTAAAAAAATATTTAAATTAATAATTATTATTGTGTCCCAATCAGGAATCGAACCCGGTACCTTCGAGTCTAAAATCAAGGACTTAACCGCTAGACCACGAAGGCAATCTGAACAGAAAGGAAAGTTGTTTTTACTTTTGCGCCACCATAGTAATAGCGCTATCTGCGATTAAGTTATTTCAATTGAAAACTTAAACACAAGTATTATCAACATTTACTTACAAAAATAAACTGACACGAGGTTTTTTTGCTTCCTCTTGCTCTTGTTTTTCACACTTCCGTAGCATGGCATATTATCCGTGGAACAACAAAATAAAGCCTCTGTAATTCCAACGATTAACGTTAAAAATGGCGTCGAATGTATCAGATTTATTTTGAAGGTCAGCCGTAAGCTGGTACAACAACAATAAAGAAATAAATATCTTTCAAGACTTGCCACTTGTCATGATTGGCCTATATTAAAGTTGGCTAAATATAAAATATGAATTCGCTTCTTTATAAACGTGTTTTCCAAGTCAAACGGTCGTGATGATATTTTTTCAATTAAGTACATAAACTTGGGCAAATAAATTTTGTCCCATTAGAATTTGTCTCTTAAATGATGACCTAGAGTTGATGCACATTTGAGGTCAATTTATGTCATTTTTTATAACTTGTCGCAACACTTTTTTATTTTATTAATGAATATTTTCTTTTAATGCTGCAAAAGTCTGTGACTTGTATACACTGGAGATATCAAATAACCCCAAAGAAAGAAGTCTGGACAGGTCAGATCGGGTGATCTTGCAGGCCAAGGCAAACTGCCAAAAGTTTTTATCACTAATTAATTATTCTATAAAAATATTTACTCTGTTATTCCACAATCTTGGGGATTGAAAAAGTTTATATTTATTTTTGGTGTATTTTACATTTGTTTACTACACAATTTTCAATAACAGTTGATGCTATAAAAAAAATAAAGATTTAATAATAACACCATTGTACATTTTATAATTTGTGTCGGTCTGGGTGTTTATATCTATAATATGTATATATTTACAAAAAAAAAAAGTATAATATGTACTTTATCAACCATCTAGTTTCCGTAACACAAGCCTCGTAGCACGGAAACTAGATGGCGCTGTGTGACCTGTCTGGAAATATTTATTTAAAAAATAAAAAATAAAAAATGAAGTAGCCATTTAGCGGTGGTGGCTCGGTTTTGAGAACGCTTATCTTAAAATCCTAAAAAGGCCAGTTCCAGCCCCAGTATGTATTGAGAAATACACTTTTCTGACGTACATTTGTCATAGATTTACAACACCACCGTTCCCGTGCCTCGGAGAGCACGTTAAGCCGTAAGCTGGTACATTCGACGCCATTTTCACAATCGTTTCAATTAATTCATTTTGATGCATATAGTCCACAGACTTAACCGCTAGACCATGGAGGAGAAACATACAACTACATCAGATACGCAGACAGTCTCTTTAAATTTCACAATTTTAAAATACCCTATGTTTAGACAAAATTAATACACATCAAATAGCTGTATTGCCCAGACAATAAAACTAAGTCCATGATGTTCGGAGTATTTGTTCCTAAAACCGGTAATAATTTAAGCGTTCCAGCCACTCAACGTCTGCAAAGGAATCTAATTTTCAGAAAATATCCCGCACTAAATAAAACCCTTCGATTTAGTACCTCAACGTTTTCATACAAAAAATGTTTTCTTACAAAATACAAAACCAAAACTAGCGCCATATTGTGGTATTAAATTAAATTAAATATATTTTATTTTAGGCATCTAGAAACCCATAATTAAATTATAACAATAATTCCAAATTTTTACCATACCAAGTTCAAACGACCTTATGTCAAAAATAGCTTAATTATGTCGTTATCTGATTACAAAGAGGACCTACCTATTTAATTTATTGCGAAACAATACGCTCACCATCCACCATTTTTCTCCTCTCCCTACCCAACCAAATACTGTATGATTCCGTTAATGCCGTCTTGGAGGCTCCTTCCATAAATATATTTATAACTATTGTTTATATATATTAATATGGAATTCATCTCGCACCAACTTCCACTGCGTAAAGCTTAGCTTTGAACCCGTTCCTGATGATTTCTTCTGCGACATCATAATGTTGTTGTCTTTTTGAATATTTAATTCCCATGGAACGGTATGTTCAATAAGAATAACTTTTTTCAAGTTCCGAGTAAAGACTAAGATGTCTGGCTTATACAGCTTGTTCATCTGGGATCCTATAATGATGTATAATGTATCCATGACAATTATCCTGTCTGATGCGGCGCCTAGGATCGAGGTGGGCTTACATAGAGTTTTCCTACTTTGCCCTTCCTTTACGAATGTAGACAAATTTTTATTTGTAGTCCGTCCCTTTCTGGCTCTTGCAATAGAAGACTTACATTATAAACTAAATTTTCTACTACAAACTAAAAAACATATCTTAGGACATAGCCTAGTATCTATTCATCATCACCGTGAGTACCTTTCTCTTCATTATTTCTTGTAATCTTTCCCTCGCTCTGCATCTATAATTTAATTATTGTCTTAAGGCATAGTATATGTAATAGTAGGCTCTCGAAGACTTTAATAAATTAATTCTAATACAGTCAACTTATTCGTCAGAGTTTTGGTCCTTCGAACCGAATATTGGCTCTAAAATCATAATAACGTATACAATGGCGACATCAGGTATTGAATACAGGTACTATATACGAATATGAGACAAAACAAAACAGGCGACCGTGCGTAAACCGTGTACAAGTAAAAGAGCTAGTACGTTTAGATGGCAACCGTATCCATGTAAAAAACCCTAAGTCAATATTGTTGGAAAACATCAAGCTGACTGACTGACAATGGATGTTTATACACGAAGCCTTTTATTCGTGTTATAAAGAATGCAAGTACTTTTTGACACAGACACGGTGTGACACGACACTGCAGTGTCATATAATGCGCTACCGAAATTCCCCACACGATCTCATTTTACAACATAGTCGCATAAGACTTGGATACAAAAATCCGGCACATTTTCTCATTAAGCATAAACGTGGACACTGAGAGTAGTCAAGTCAAGGAAATGGCTTTTCGTAATATTTCTTTAATCACCCATTAGAATTTGAAACTTTGATATGTGACAAACAAAGTACATAATTATTGTTAGAATTACAGAGAAAAGATGTAAAATAATAAGCGAAAAATTATTACACAGACTGTTATTTTATATTATACACAGAGTTATAAAGTCACGAATAAAAATAAAATAAACATAAATAAAAATCATTTATTTCAGACCAATATTTGTCGATAGTGTTAGTAACAATTCAATGATTTAAACCGAGTATCAAATACAAAATAACAATAATAAAGCTTTGACCCACGCCCACTGCTCAGCAAATGTCTGTCGTCTGCCACTTCAGGCAAGTGTCAGTATAATTGCCAGACATTTATCAAGCAACAGCCATGGATCCTTGCAAAAAATATACATATTTGACTATGTGCGACAAAATATAATATAATAATAATAATAATTTTGTTTCGAACATAACATGCATTTTATGGCGCTCTGAACCCCGAGTAAGATGTTTTATAAAAAACACCTACGTTACGGGATTCAGGGTCTTCCAGAGGTACAATATAACAAATTTTATTAAACAAATAATATAAATAGAATTTAAGCATGCAAATTAACATAATTAAGAATTTATAATAAAAGTAAGCAGATATTATTACATTTCCAAAGTACATTAAATTTTCTTTATTTATTTTTAGGGCAATCAAAATATTGAAGTGAAGGATAAATAAGGACAATAAATAGGTTAAGTAGATATAACATAAGCTAATATGAGTGAACTCTATCAGCAATAACATTCAGGATGCTGTTGGTAATGGAGCGCAACCTGCAGAGCATCGCAGCATACCTCTTCCGTAGGATGGCATGGAAGCCATCCACATGAGCATCATCAAACATGACCTATGCCATGCAGGTGTGAACGACAGCACCCTGAATACATTATTATACTGGACTCGCAGGGCGCTGAGTGCATATGGTGCAAATGTACAAATGTACGTCAGAAAAGTGTATTTCTCATTGGTACGAGTACATTCCTGGGTTCAAACCCAACTTCTAAGAATTTTAAGGATTTTACGAAGTGGTTCCTTTACATGACAGATTGTAACCTTCTAGCAACAAAAAGCTGCACAATTAATCATCGTAATTGCAACAAAAGATAAAAATGGAGGAAATATTAAAGCGCTTTTTGATTAGAATCCAATTTGCGGTCGGCATTAGCGCGATGGTTGGGACGGCTATGCGGACGAGATAAATATTTATTACTAATACCGGATTACAACGCGAATTCGTGCACATTAACAACGTTATGAATCCCTCGACCACTACCAATTATTGTGCGTTTAATATTCCATCAACCCTAAATAACCATTACAAAACTCATGTAAGGTAGCTGTCCTTATTATAGATCTCTTTCAAATGGGCGCGTATTACTGAGGTATTAATGAATTATTTAATTTTAGTTGAGACGACTTCTTTTCGTAAGCATTCTAGTTCTAGAAGTCCAACTTTTTAAATTACAATATATTAGCGATTCCACAAGTTGGTATTAGTGGAACCGGGACCGACGGCTTAACGGGCCATTCTCCTCACGTAACGGTTATGTTAATTCATAATTCATTTATTTCTTATAAACAATAGGTTTTACATTTCTGTGATGTTATACAGTGTAGTTGGTGTTGTACTCTATGTTTTGCCGGAGGGCGTATAAGTAACAAGTACAACCGTCTATCAATACGGTACAATATAATAATAATTATTATATTAATATCTATGTACATAAATTTTTAAATACTAACTTACATATACAATAATATTAATGTCAAATTTGGAAATTATAATTTTAAGAATTTGTTATAGCAAGCGATTTATCTTCTAGAAAGTCCCGCACTGAATAGTAGCACTTGTCTATCAGCATGTCAGTGAGTTGTTTTTTAAATTTATGATTTGGAAGTAATTTAATGTCATCACTTATTTTGTTATATATTTTTGGAGCCATACAATATACACTTTTCTGCATGTGTGTTGTAAATCTAAGACAAATGTACGTAAGGCAAGTACAATATTTTTTAATTGGTAAAGAGGGTCGAACCGACCTTTTTAGGATTCTTAGAACTGACCTACCATCGCTCCTAAAGGATTATTATTTTAATTTTAGTCACGAAACTCAATTTACTATTTACACTTAAGCCTTTTTAATATTTATTTATTTAAAGAGAAAGGACATATAAAATAGCAACAGAGTAGAAGTAATTACAATTATATCTGCCACTAGAATATTTCTCACTGGGAACAATAGTGCACACTTTATGCGCTACAAAATTTAGTAAAATATCACCTTGGCCAGGTATAAAAGAACTACATTGTATGAGTTTAAATGACGCGGCGAACGAGTGCCTTCACTCCGTAGCCACGACTCAGACTTAGCTGTAAAGGCACACAGGGCCAACAGTGAGATAGAGACGGTTTATAGGATTTTAGTCCGTAGGCGCCCTGGGGCTTCACTAGGAAGCTTCACGGATGAGTCGGGCATGCGACCCCCACCCGCGTTGGCCCTTCAGGCAGGGGGCCTATCATTGATAATTTATTGATTCACCGTCTATAAAAAAAAAAAAAAATGAGTTTAAATGCATTAAAACTGTTAAGTGAACTCCGAAGAAAACTGCCGATATTTTGCGAGCTAAACCGAAAGTAGCAGCTTCTTGATTTTGGCTTTGAAGGCGGCGCGGGAGTTACTGAATATATCCACGTCCGATAAATGCCTGTTGTACGTGTCGTCTATTTTTATTAATAGTTCGAAATACTTGCCGAAATATGTTTAAACTTTATTTACTGACATCATAAAATAAATATACCTAATCAAGAAGGTTATGTCGGTTGAAATTTAGCAATAAACGCGTTCCAATGTGTAATTATCTCGCAATTTATAGTACCTTTGTACCTAATCGTAAAACATGCTAAGCAGTTGCGTGTTACAAAATTGCCTAGTCGTATAGTCTAAGCTTTTCTGTATACTCAACTAAATCCCGTTGAGTTTTTATTTTTTAATTTTAATAAGGTAGTTTAATAAAACATGCGCCTGATAACTTGTTATCTGCAATATGCGACAATATAAAGGTTGTATTATGTAAAAAATATAAGGCGATTCCAGTTATACCATAAAAAAAACAACTAATTATTGTTATTATTATATTACATAATAATTTCATTATCACAAAATTCCATAAAGGAATTCCTAAACCGAATTTAACTGGTTCACGGAAAGTACTTTGTTTACAATGTTATGTGTGCGTTATAATGGAGATTCACATCATTATTAATGTTAAATTTAAATTGTTTTTTAATAATATTTTATTACCACAATTATATTAATCTTATTCAGTATTTATTTCTCCAAAACTTTTTTTTTAACTTAACCTGGAGGGTTATACAGAAAATATATACGATACAATAAGTTACTTTTTCTTTTAATAGAAAGTATCATCATGACCGTATCTCTTTCGGGGTAGTCAGAAACCACGCTATAAGAAAGCGAATTCACATTTAGCCAAATTTACTATAGGTCTATCATGACAAATGACAAGCTCGTCGATGTCTCTAGCGTACCAAATGCGAGAAATATCACAAATCAATTATTGCGTCCCGACCAGGAATCGAACCCGGTACCTCCACGTCTAAATCCTTAGACATAACCAATAAAAATACTGCCTCCGTAGTAGTATTTTTATCGATATGGAAGAATTAATATAAGGTAAAAGCTAAAATTATGTTTAAACCATTTAAAATTGAATAAAGCATAATACAAGGACTAATCACCACAGGCGAAGCCAAACCACAGAAAACGGGTTCTTTTTTTTTTCAATATTATGTTTTATATAAAGTATGCCAACAACGATTATCTAGCTTCATTCTCTGAATCTATTTGCAAGTCACAATGGCTACATTGGAGCTTTTATTGTTGATGTAATGTGCAGATGTCAGAGGGAGCTCTATACCCTAACGCACATTAATGTTGTTGGGAAAATAACTCAAAGCATAAAGTTCAAGTGTCGATTACGAAACATTTCTACTTCGCATAACTTAACTCAATTAGTTACTAATATGTATAACTACCCTCGAAATTTATTGAAGTACATTATGCACCTATATAATAGAGACCAGGCGCAGCTGATGTTAAGTAACTTGGCAATTGCAGACAAATAAAATTTTCATATTTTTAAATATTTATTTATTTAAGAACTTTTCGTATATAATAGGCATGGAAGCTTACTAGGACCTTTGCTAATTCTTTTGTAAATCTTTGACCCTCCCTCAATTACTAACAATAATGTTTATTATTTTCTGACGTAAATCTCCATTATTATACCCAATACTGATAAATCATCTTCATATGGAACGATAATCAATAAGACCGTACTAGAATAGCTTGAATGTAATAACTTAAAAGCAAACTTGGATAAAACTAAATATATGAACTTTCGTAACTCTAATTCTATCCAATCCCAAATCAAAGTCGAGTAGTGTAATGACTAGATAAAATGTACATTATACATAGTATAACATTTTTCACCTTGCCAACCCGTCTGGCCAGCGTGGCGAGTGTAGGCCAAATTCTCCAGAATTTTCTGAAACGCCAATCTTCAACAGTGGAGTTCTAGGGGCTGTGATAATGATACACATTTTAGGTTTATTACTTGACCAATACTGTAATTGGGAACTGCATATTAATTTGAGAATATTGATAACAAGGCCAAATATTTGTAAAATTTTGTTGGGAAAAATTATTCATTAAATTTCGACCAAAACCGACGAAAGCGACGATTCTTAGAGTTTTTGTGATGTTTCTGTTACTTTTCTCGTAGAAATTTAATATTGAAGTTGAATCCAGAAATATATGCAAATAATTTGCGTCTTACTAACGCCATCTATGGAATGGACCGGGCATAAACTCAGAATAGCAACTTTAAACAATGAGTTGTGTATATATAATATTATATATGGCCTTCACTACGTAGAATTGCTTTCAAGAATCTGAAGTTCAGAATCAGCGTGGTTTGTGATTTCCAGCTTCCAGAAGGACCATCCCCAATACTTCAACAAATTGATTTCCTTTGTTTTATGTGCATAGCTAGGCTTAAGGATGAGATGTCGTTGCGATAATTATTTGTGTAGAACCGGTCATTAATATATAAGTTTGTTAGGTACATACTCTTTAATATAGGTATAAATTTATTGGATGGATAATGGATGAATTTGTGGTCCTATGTAATTAAACTGAAATGATAAAACAAATTATTTCGAAACCGCAATTAGACGCGCTAATTCCAGCATGGATTAGTCTAAATTATCTGCTCGTTATATTGGTTTTAATTTGGACTATTTTTAATTAATTATAATATTTAATTAAACATACATATATACTATGGTATGCCAAATATTACAGCCTATTATAACAACAATTTGTCTATGATCAACATAGACAGATCAATTTTTAAATATTATTTTCCTTCATAATAACTTTATCAAGGAAAATAATAAAACTTGTACTTGCAGGTTGATTATTTTCATGTTTAACTGACAATATGCGCCGATCTGTGTGTAAAACACTTCGACAAGAAAATCTTGTTTATTTTAGTAAAAAGATGTTTATTTTTAAATATAGTAGTTATAATATAAGGTTTTAATTAAAATACACTGAATATTATAGTTGTTTTTTTTTTTAATAACAAATTATTGGGAAAAATTTCCGTTACTCGATTATAGATGTCCACGCACGTTCACGTCCGATGCACGCTATTATTACATGTACAATTATAGTCTTTAAAACACTAATCAAAAGGTCTCTAATAATCAAACTTGCTGAAATTATTGATTAGTTGACGATTAGGAAAAAAATCCTTTACTCAAACTAGATGGCGCTATTAAATTTGCACACGATTAGAGGTATAATCTTAAAAACACTGACCATAAGATTGACGTTAGCTCCATAAATTTCTGATTTTTTTTTTAATTATTATGTAAATAAAATTAAAGAACATGGACGTTAGGTGACGTTAAAATAATGTACCAAACACTTTGTATGAAAATGGCACCAATACCAGCTCTATCTTTATTTATTTATTTATTTATATAGTACACACAGCAGTACATATATTATCACACACGTAACATAGTATAATTATAACTTATCTAATATATGTACCAATTAGGTGTCACAGCATTCACCAATATAAAAAGAAGCAGAAATTAGATACTTATTACTGTTAAAACAAAAAAATAACAAAAACTAACAAATTTACAAAATATAACATAAAAATATGACTTCTAAAATAAAATTATACATATTTTCTTTTTTTAATTGAACTATAAAGGAAACATAAAAATTGCATAAATTTGGTACCTTAAAAAACGAAAACAAAACACTTGTTAAATAAATTAAATTAATATTAATAATTTGATATTGTTGACCTTAAGGAAATAAATGATTTGTTTTGATTTAACATAACTACCCAAATCGGTTTGTAAGGTTACAATAATATTCCTTTAAGAGATGTTTATCTTATTTTCGTAAAAGCTACGAGACCATTTCTCGAAGTCCCTTCGTCAAAATAACGCGATCCTCAGACATTCGTATCGACCCGTTGCCTGCAGCCCTATTCAGGTTGCCCATCCTACTAACAGTGACTTATATTTTATGACTGTGAGGAAACAAAAAAAATACGTTTATTTTATATTACTTTTATTATATATACATACATTTATATATTCATTTACACATGCAGTACAACGTGAACCGACAGTCACCTAGGATACTGCCGCAAGAAAATTTGTAAACAGCAAATCCAGAAGGACCGAGTGTCATGTCATGTCAATAATCATCTGTGTAATGGTATCAGACTATATAATAAACTATCCAAGGAAATAAAATGTCTCGAATATTCAAAGTGTAAAGTTAAAGGTAAATCTAAATTAATTAAAAAAAGTTATTATAATCTTAAGGATGCACTAAATGATGTCATTGCATAGAATACTGTTTCACATATTAATAATATTTATATCTTAAGTTAGACACGGCCTTTATACAGGCACGAATTAACAATAAGTCATAAAAAAATTAATGTTGTAGATTATAAGCTGACACGGCCCTTTTACAGCCACGAATATAATATGTTTAATTTGGACATAGCAATTATTTTTTAGATTGTAAGCAAACATGTCATTTATCAATTTATTTGACATTAATATTATACTTGTGTAGTTGTAAGCTGACACGGCTTTTACAGCCACGAATTTATATTTATAGACATAAATATCATTATTTTTAGATTGTAAGCTGACATGGCCTTTTTACAGCCACGAATTTATATTTATATTTATGGACATAATTATTATTAGATTGTAAGCTGACATGGCCTTTTTTCAGCCACGAATTTAATATTAAGTATCTAGCTGTAAGTAAAAACAAATTCCTCGTTTATGGCAACAATGTTTTAGTTATAATTATTGTATTGATGTTGGGTTCGGTCCAGCCATGGTCAATGGTAATATTTTTTATTTGTTTTTATTTATTGGCTTGTATGTATTGACAATATCCAAGTGTTACGTGCTAACCATACGGAAATAAATTATTTTGATTTGATTTAGGAATTTGCAGCCTCCACACCCCAACCACCATCAGGCACCCATCGGAACTCGCTGCAATAAAGCAAAATTATTCTATGGCACTGATGCTACTAGATAGTATTTCACGCGCTTTATAAGCGTTAGTTAAAAAATTGAATTGGAAGCCTTTGATTAAAACAAATTTGATAAAGTCATGTTCAATGACCATAGGCCAATTTCCGTAGGAAAAGGCACTCTTGAAGTTGTTCAGGAATACAGACATAGACAGACTATTAAGCTAGGCGCTGCCAACTTCAGCAAAGAATTCGATAAAGATGATTGCGTAGTATTTACAAAAGCATTGCCTGGTCCTAAAAATATATTTTGTGCTAAAAAAATGTGTTTAGGTTTATTAGAATAAGTCATTGTTATTGTTTTGTTTTATATTGATTCTAAGTTATAGGGTAATATGTATAATGTGTTATATAATTTTGTATTTTCATTTATTATAAGTGAACATAGTTTAAGGGAGGGTGTTGGATGGTAAACTACGAATTACTTACAATTGTTTGTATAAAAGAATATTGTCTAATTTATTGTCTTATGTCAATGTCTGTCTGAAATAAATAGTAAAAGAGAAAAGTAGATATTTTCCTTGTATTAATATTTAAAGGAACATTTAACAGCGTCAGTAAGACATAGTTTGCTAGTTCCACGCGTAATGTCTTCGTACCATATATTGTCCTTTTGTTTTAATCGAATTTGGTAGCCCGCTTTATGTATCTCAGTCAATGTCTTCGTGTATAGAATCTGATCTAGCTCCCAACTGTTTAATATTCTCGAAATCCATACGGAAATTCTCTTGTATAGTAAATTAATTTGGTATTTCCTTTGATAATTCAAAGCACGAGGTATCAGAATGTTACATACCGATTCCAATCAATTAATGAAAAGTAAACAAGTTTTTATCATAATTTATTTCCAAGAGTTAAAATTTTGGCGCATCAAACTATTTGTTTTTACCCAAATGCGCGACGCAAAGGAATAACCCTCCAGTGTTTATCAGCCTATGTATGTATGTATACTCGTATACGTATGTATGTATGTTCCTTTGTGGTACACTGGAGACTTAAATGCGTGGTCCGATTTTTATGATTCTTACGTCAATCGATTTGTTTTAATCACGCGAGTCTCACTGAATATATGGATATTTCAGCAACGCGACAATCAGACGCTATATTGTGGGAAAGAAAAAAATTAAAGCTGCTTACCAACTATATTAAGTGGGGTATCGCCGAATAGGTATTTTAAAATCATGTTGAGGTTTCTTATATCATTTTTCATTTCGAGTTACCATTTAGGATCTATAACGATTTAAAATTAGCAACCATTAATAGATTAAACATCAATTAATTAAAGGGATATTACACTGTCGATAAATATCTCCAAGACAAGAACGCATGGGTGTACCCATTTATTATTTAAATTAATTGTGTTTATATTATAGCTTATATCTGCAACAAATAAAGTGTGTTAGATGTGTTTCTTACTTGGTAAAATATATAAATTGAAGCTATAAAATTTTATTGCCAAATATTTCGCCTCTCTTTGAAGCGGCGTCATCAGTGACAGTGACTGAAGGTCTTTGTCATAAATTTTGAAAAAGTAATTTTATTTCTTTTAGCAACTGTAAAGGTAATGCACTATACAGTTTTGTATTTATGTTTTAAAAAAAAATTATTATCACTTAGCGCATCATGGAAAACATCATCAGCATGTTATGTCGATTGTTGGTTCGATATTAATAAATTTACAAAACAAGTTAGACAAAACCTAATGCATTACATTCAGATCAGGGCTATAGTATGCACCAAGCTGCCATATAAAAGAGCTTTCACATGTTTTTATTTATTATATTATAGCTTATAGTACGACAATGCCTTTTTACAGCAGCTATGATTTTAAGTGACATTTTATTTTATTTTTTATTTCGTGTTGCATTAGCTTCTAGAATGACAATGCCTCTTTACAGTAGCTATAATCTTAAGTGACATTTATATTTTTTATAGTTAAATAAACATTTATTCGAAAAAAATATTTACAAAATATAAAAGAAAATTAATATTAACACTAAGGATAGAGATATAAGTCCCGTCCGCGTGGAATGGTGGCAAGAACGCTGGCTGCATTTTATAGTTGTATATTATTTGAAAGGATGACAATGCCTATTTACAGCAGCTATAATTATAAGTGTAGTTTTGTGTGGAATTATGTGTATAAATCACGTAGGTTTTTTTGTTTTTAAATGTTTTTTATGTTTGTATTGTAACGCACTGCTCTACATTTAAGTAAGGTTGTGTAGTTTCATGGCGTTCTATCTGGTAGAATGCTGTGAAATTATGTAGCCTAATATTATAGTATACTTATTGTAAATTTGACACGTAAAAGTGCAAAATCCTTTTTTTTGTCCAATTACTAATTACAGAAAATAAACGAATTGAATTGAATCGATAAAAACCGAGACCGGCTCAAATCTTTCCAACAATGGGTCACGACTGTTATAGCTGCACCACATCTTATCAAACATACCCAGGTGTTTGAATGTGACGGTCTTCAACCAATGCGTTCTTCCCGTTTTACGTACGTACGAAATTATTTTGTTGATGCCAAGATTATGACAGTCACGTCTCTGTATGTATATAGTTGCTTACAGGAGGTTCATGGGAAAGCTAATGAACTTCCAAAAATATCTAGTTTGACTAAGTATAACCTAAGAAACAAGAATGAAA
Source organism: Tinea semifulvella (assembly GCA_910589645.1). NCBI lineage: Eukaryota > Metazoa > Arthropoda > Insecta > Lepidoptera > Tineidae > Tinea > Tinea semifulvella. The sequence continues at coordinate 1,919,661 of OU342611.1, read as the reverse complement.
TCTATATAAGGCAAACCAGGTTAAGAAAAACGTTTAAACAAGGTTTGCAGATGAAAATTACATTATACAATAAACTACCTGAGATTATAACTAGACTACAACCAAGTGAATTTAAAACAAAATTGAAAATCTTTTTCCAAAATAATGCTTTTTATAACCTGTCAGAATTTATTGACATGCCTTTGACGGAAAATTATTTTAAATAGTTGTATAATTTTGTGGTCTTATGCCTTCTACTGTATTGTGTTCCTATGCTCCTTTGTCTACGATGCATGGTGTTAGTAGCATTACTGTTATTATTTTAAAATTTGTTAACTGACATACCAAAATATAACGATTGTTATATAGGTGAAATATACAAATATTGTCGTACGGAGCAGAAACGTGGACACTGACAGATGGTCAAAAAATTTAAGGTCGAGATGGTGAGAGCTATGCTCGGTATTTCTCTGATGGATAAAGTCCGAAACGTGGAAATCTGGCGGAATAACGACCTTAGTCTCTCCCATGGTCTCAAGTCAAGTCAAGTCAAAACATCTTTATTCACGTAAACCTATTACAGGCATTTATGAAACGCCATTAATTTAATTATTTTGAATGATTCTACTCCTACTAGTAGAAGACTAAGCAGCAAAGTAGTCCAATAAGTAAGCAGTTAGCAGAAGACCAGCAGCTTAGCAGACTCCAGTGACTTGTTAATGTTTAATCTGACTGAGAAAGGAATCTGCAAGGAAAAGGGATTTACAAAATAAAACATATACAGAACTGCACCACAACGATCAATTAAACCTTTTTCTCATGGTTTCAATGAATTGTGTGAATTGTGAAGTTCAAGGCGGGGGACCGCAAGAAAAACATACATATATACACACACAAAGTTTATTTCACATTTAAATTACATTACTTTTCAATATTCGCTTTTGTCAGTCTGGCTTACACATGCCAAAATAAAAGCCTTCATAGAGAAATTGGTCCAATTTCAACATTTTGTTGATCAATTGAGACCGAATATTTAATCAAATTGGTGTAAAACCAACTCGTATTTGTCAACTCCTATTTTTTAAAATTATATATACATACATATATAGGGCGTCCCAACAAGAACGCCGTATTTGATTTTAAAGAAAAAAATGGCTTGAGATCTTTTCTATATTGACCGCCTCCGTGGTCTACTGGTAACAAACGACGCCGTGAACTCGGGAGGTCGTGGGTTCGATTCTCACCGGGGGCAAATTGTACATTGTATAATTTGTCTCGGTCTGGGTGTTTATATGTATAATATGTATATATTTACAAAAAAAAAGTATAATACTTATGTAGTTTATCAACCATCTAATTTCGTAACACAAGCCTCGTAGCTTACCACGGAAATTAGATGGCGCTGTGTGACCTGTCTGGAAATATTTATTTAATATATTTATAAGTAGATTATATATAAGTATGTTTATTATAATAAGTATTTATATCTAATTGATGTGTCACTTATACTTTCATTGCACCTATAGTTGTTCTAATTAGTCTCAAAGTTTTGGCTGTCAGAAAATGTCTACGGGCATTAAGTCCGCCTTTTGTACTTTGTGCATTAAAGTTTTGAAATAAATAAATAAATAAAAAATCATTAAGTAGGTGAAACGCTATACTTTCAAAGAATAAGTGGTGAGTATAATACTCCGAGAGTTTTAGTTTTCTGAGTACATTTTACAACATTATAGAGCGAGTTGATGACACATAGAACAATGGTAATAGAACGAACGGAGCTGGAAAGGTTTTAAGTGGCTGTTGGGAAAAGTGCTCTTCGGTTTAACGACAACATTCAAGTTTTAAGGCCATTCAACTTTTTCTCCGCGTCTAATAATATACCTATTAGCATAATAGAGAGTATCTTTGCAACCCCAATCTTTGGCTTTTATCCGGTCAAATTACACATTTCAATTTACAATAATTTGCTTAAAGCTAAAATTTGGTAAAGACTTTAAATAATCAATAAAATACTTACGGCCATTTGCAGAAAGGTTGATTGTCTTTGTGACTCCAAGTTATAGGAAAGTGGAAACACAGAGGCTGGAAGAGCATTCCACATCTTTATCGTACGACAGATGTATGAGTCCCCAAATTTATACGTACGCGAAGGGATGGTTGCGCAATGGAGAGGGAGGGATTAGGTTATAGAGTTCTTCGGAGCACTCACCATAGTATAGCCGGTAGAACACGCTCAGAGAAGCCACATCTCGGCGAAGCTGCAGGGATTCGAGAGTTCCAGATATAGTGGCATCGTCCACAATTCGAACAGCTCGCCTCTGTAGGACATTGAGAGCATATGTGAGGTACTTGGCGGAACCATCCCATGTTTAACGAGAGGCTCGTCAAAATAACCAAAGTAACGCTTATCTACCACTACTAATCAATTACTAGCTACCAATCACGTGGCGTATATTGTACACAGATTATTTTATTGACACATTTGCCATAGTTATTCAAGGTCGAAAGTATAAATATTTTTTCGTTTTTTTTAAATTATTTGCTTCAATAAATTAAATATTTTTTTACCGTTGCTAAAATTATCCTTACCCAAAGCCTTCTCCTTCCCCTTTTCGTCTATGGTGACGTGTATAGTGTCGATATCTCAGAGGTGTTGCTCAATAACATGGACCGGTTGCTCAACTCCTGTATCAGGTTTATCTTTCCAAATACGACCACATCTCCGAGTATCGAACAAAGTTAAAGTTGCAACCAATTCGCTGTGCAGGAATCTCCTAATTCTCTGATTGCTGTTCTATCTTCATTCCATGATACGTTTCTCTGCTCTTCTCACAACTCTCCATTCTCCCCCACAATACTGGATTTAAAGCAAACTTATTTGCTGTTGTGGCCGCAAACCTGTATAAATCCAACAAGCATCAAGCCGAAAATATTTTTTAAAAATAGTGTAAGCATTATTTAAAATAAATGGTTCAAAGGTTATGTTATCGAATATATATGTGGTATATGTTGTATTTAATAAGTATAAAAACTTATTAATTATTATAACATTTACCATAAGTTGGTATTATCAATTTGCACCTACCTTACATTTAAAATGATCCACATTGTCCCTAAGGTTGGCTGTCAAATAATGTCTAGCGGCATTAATTTCGTCCATTGTATAACGTGCAATAAAGTTTTAAATAAATAAATATATTCTGGAAGGCCCATTTTCAGTAGTGAAGTTTCTAGTGTTCTAGGGGCTATGATAATAATGAATATATCCTCCTCCCTCTCTGTGTCATATTTTCTCATTACTGAGGGTCGTGACCTCCATCAATAATTCGTGTGTGTCTTGATGACACTGCACCATCCGTTCTTCGGCAGTATGCACAGCAGCATCATGGACGCTAGTGTTGGTGGTGGAGCGGATTTGGTTGGACCACCGTGCCGGGCTTCGGCCTCTCGGTCTCTTTTCTTCCACCTTGCCAGTAACAAGGAGTTTTTCTAGGTTGTCTCCTCCCTTTCTGTGCAATGTGTCCGAAGTATTGGAGTATCCTATGAAGACATGTGGTGGATAGTCTAGTCAATATTGTTGTTTTAGAAACGATACATTGGTTCGCTGCTCCATCCATGAGATCCCTAGCATTCGCCAACTTCACATCTCGAAGGTGCTAATGCGCTTTCGGTCAGCGCTTTTTATTGTCCATGTCTCAGCATCATACAGAAATACCAGAGACCGAACGAGTCTGGATTTCGTTCGTATAGAGATTGTTCTGTACGTCGAAATTTTGTGTAGCTGAGACATGGCGTTCTTAGCCTTTCCGATGCATCTTCGAATTTCAGCCTCACACGATCCAATATTGCTGATGCTACAAACCAGGTATGTAAAGCTCTCTATGTTTCCAGGTAAGATGAATGTATACCCTGTTGGTTATCCGTAAAAAAATAGTTTACTTTGGTCATCCTTTTAAAAATTTTGGGTTTAGAGTATCAAATTCATACAAAAACTCCGAAGCGATCATTTCAATATTTCAAATTGTATGACAGCCTGCTCCTGTTACTGATATGAATATTTTAGGCCAACTTTTTTTCATTTTATTGAAATACGATTTCGGTTTTTTAGATTTACTTCGACATCGGTATCCATACTAATATTACAAATATGAAAGCATAGCTTATTTTTATAAGACATTAGTTTTTTTTTTAAATTAAGTATCATGTATTTGAATGTCGTATTGTCGGTTTTTTGAGTACACAATACTAATAATAATAACTGCAAATATATTTGAATTAGAAGCAAAAAAATAAAAAAGTTACATACATAGAACAAGCATCATACGTAAAACATTTACATTGTTTTACAGTATATACCCCAATACACCATGCAGGAGGAGTCAGAAACACTTAATGTTATTCACAAATATTCATAAAAATTAAAGAAAAAGTCACAAACTACAAATATTAGAAAACAATAAAATACATTACTGCGGATGGGAAGTATGATAGGGATGTTGAAAGAAGAGTGAACGCGGGAAATAGTGTTAATGGGGCCCTGGGGTCACTGATCGCCAGTCGAAATGTCAGTGATAAAGCTCGACTCGCCATACACAATGCCATGCTAATACCAACACTTATGTATGGAAGCGAGACGTGGATATGTCAGAATACGCATGAGAGTAGAGTTAATGCAGTAGAAATGAGGTCTTTACGTCGGATATGCGGCGTAACTTTGATGGACCGTATACGTAATAACGAAATACGCAAAAGGGTAGGTATAAAAGAAAGCATAGGTACAAAAATAAAGAAAGGCATGCTCCGATGGTTCGGGCATGTCGAAAGGATGAGCGAAGAGAGATTGACGAACCAGATATATAATGCGAAAGTTGTGGGTAAAAGAGGCCCTGGCAGACCAAGACTTGCCTATCATGATCAAATAAATAAAGCATTAGCTGAAGGTGAATTAAAAAGCCATCGAAACAAGAGGGCATGTATGAAGAGGTTGATGAATGTCGAAGAAGCGAAAGAGGTATGTCGTGATCGTGACAAGTGGCGCTCAATTGCCTCTGCCTACCCCGTAAGGGATTTGGCGTGAAGATATGTATGTATGTATGTACATTTCAATGTTGTCAGGCTTAATTAAATCTATATAATGTGTTGCCAAATGAAGTATACAAAGTTAAATTTAGAATTAATAAAAATATGTTATATGTTATTTTATTGATTATCACAGAAGTACCAACATGTTTTGTGCTGATTTTGCAAAGATCGTCGGCGAATACGTCAATCTGTGGCATTGATTCAATCAAATTCTGAAGTGCATATGACGCTCTGGGCAATGGAGAATAATGGTGCGCCATTGTGCGGGAGGCGGCAGGGGCCAGCGCCCAGCAATCTGTGGGCACACGCGCGGAGGTACTTGTCGGGAACATACAAGCGAACTGCGATATCAACTCGGGACAGTCCAACTCGCCGCGTAGGGCACGACATGACTGAATCAATGAGCTATAATCGCGTCTGATTTCTAGAGAATTAAATCAAATTGGAGGAGTTTGTAAATGCGCTGCTACGATATCGCAAATATTTTCATCTGTCTGTTATGGAGCTATGCATAAAAAACACTGGAAAAAATAATTTAACTACCTGATTTCACGTGGATTTAAATATTTTATTGCACAATGCGGAGGACGACTGCCACGTCGTTTATCATTTATTCATGACATATATTTAAATTATTTAACACTAGCAATTGTATGCGGGTTTTATCATCTCGCAGAGTTCTAGACTGCTAAAGATGAGCCAGACGAGTTGGTGGAGAATTTCGATAGGTATCGTGGCCACTTGTGCTTAGGTATAGACGTCATATAGCCTATACGTTACTCCATGGGTACTAAGAAAAAATAAAGGCAAATGTAAAAGTTCCTGTACCACAAGGTATTTAAAGAAATACATATTTTAAAGTAATAAATACATCAAAAATAAAAGTAAGCAAGGTTTGCCGTTGAAAATTACATTATACAATAAACTACCTGAGATTATAACTAGACTACAACCAAGTGAATTAAAAACAAAATGTGAATGCCCATTTTTCTTAGATAAATGGACCCAATAAAATGTTCTCGTGTCACAATGATTTCTTGTTTATATCATACTTAATATATTGTGAATTCATAATCTGTAATTAATTTTATTTATTTTACCCTAGCATAACTACAATTGACAAATACTTTTTTTACCTTAACAATTAAATAGTTTCTATCCCGCCAATTTAAAATTCAGTGTTTTATCTATAATAAAGTACCTGATCATAATAAAGAACCTAATCGTATAAATAGTGCTTTGTAACTATTTCATACATAAATTTTAAAATAAGAACAAAACAGTCATAAGCCATTTTTTTTTTTAATTTTGTTTTTTATTTGTCCTGTTTATGGCTTTTACGGCCTTTGTACCCCAAGGTAGGTTTAAAGTACCTTTACTTACAAAAACTTAATTTAAAGGATGTACAGTGAAAATCCTAACAAACATTGTAAAGAAATATAAAAGAGTAAATTTTTATATTCAAGCTGTCACCTACATTTAGCCCCCACATAATGCTTTTAACGTAAGATTTATGTAGTCAAATATAAAATGGTAGCTACTAGTTCAGATTCATAAGTTGCGAAGTGGGGGACACTGTTTTACCGCACGAGGCGCAGATATAAGTGGGGTCGTGAGAAAGGACAAAGGAGTAATAGCTATAAGGACGTGACTCCTGGAATGGAGGGTCACTACTTAAACATTTCGAATATCTTAGTCGTGATAAAAATATTAGTAATAAAAATAATTTAAAATATGCATCCATTTCGGAATAATATCTTTTCCATCTTAAAGTCGTGATAGAGGTTGACCTTTTGCTTAAACCACGGAGCGCCTGCCGCCTGGCGGAGAAATGTGTGTAAATTACCTGAAACTTACGAACTAGTGTTGGATCAGAGTGAGCAAACACTGGTCTGGTATATGTAGATTTGAACCGGCCGTATAAGAGATTTGTAGATGTTGTGTGGGGACATCTTGCTCTTTCTATCGACCATACCGTCCAGGCAGAGGACTTCAGATGAGGTAAAAGCGAGCCCTGAAATATACTTTATCTATATGAGGTCTGAAGGTCAACTTACTATCGAGCGTGACGGTCTTGAACAATGGAATAGTGACGTCGTCCAGCCTGATGGTGGGAGCACGATCCGGAAATTTATTTTTGGAGAAGAGGAGGGCAGCACTCTTGCTGGGGTTGACATTGATCTTTCAAAACTTCAACCAGACGTTCACCCGCTTTTAGGCGTTCATTGTTTTCAAGGTAAATACTACAGTGGATGACACCAAGCGACTAAATTAACCTCCATGCAACTTTCTGTCTCACGATACTATTGACTGACTCCTGTAGTTTAGGTTCACCTAGTTTAGTTTAGTTAAGTAGTCCTAGAACTTTATATCTAGTTTTAATAATAATAATAATAATAAACTTTTATTTCGGACTTTACATCCATAAATTGTTAGTAACAATTTTACTTAATCTATATTTAGTATAACTAATAATTTCTTTTAAACTATCCGCTACTGGAGGCTGTCTACTTGACTGTATGCAGCTGTATCCAGTGCTTCAGCAGCGGAGAGTCCCACCGATCTGCCAATACGTTTAGGAGCCTGTTGGTACTGGTTCTCATGCGGCACAGCATAGACGCAGATCGTTTACATATATTGTTTTTGCTGTACTGTTGTTTGCTGAATTTATATGTTTCATCCAATATGTATTGTTACAATAAAGTTTTCATCATTTGCCTTGATCTCCTAAAACACTGGACACATGCATGTGAGTTTGTACCCAGTGCGCCATGATTGGACAGTTTGGCTTTAAACTAACTGCCTTCGAGATGATGTTGCCGCTCCCTCGCACTTTATGCATCAACGACACGACTCGTTTCTACAACACTGAGTAGAAGACATCGGTGAGCTCGTACGCAAACATCGCTGTTACACTGCACCAACGACGGAGCCTCATCATCATTCTGAAGTCGTTATTATATTACACTCGGGTACCGCTATAGGAGTTCTGCGTGTAATTCACTCACAGGCAGCATGTGTAAAGTGAAAATAAATTTTATTATTTATTTTCAGAAAAGTACAGCTTATAACTAGGACAAAAAATTACAATATTATAAATTATTAGATCTTAAGCCAGAAAGATTTTATATTATTTGTACATTTCATTCCTCCAAAACAATGGGTTAAATACTAAAAATAAAAAATAAAAATTGAACATTAGTAAAATTAAAATATTTACAAATAGCTAGCTATATACAAGTAGCATAGGATTATTATGATTGTAAGCAGACACGGCCATTTTACAGCAACGAATTTATATTTAAGAATTAAATTTTAGGTATCTAGTTATAAATAAGTACAAAATCCTCGCTTATGGCAACAAGGTTTTATTTATTATAATTGTATTGCTGTTAGATTCGGTCCAGCCATGGCTGCTGATAGTATATTTTTTTAAATATCCAAGTGTTGTGTACTAGCCTAAGTAAAATAAATGATTTGATTTAAGGTTGACATTGGCTCCTTCTATTACTCAGTATACATATCATATACTCATATTATCAAAGTATGAAGTGTTGCTATTGGACGTGATATGGCTATTAGAAGTAAATAGCATTGCTTCTGATTGTTTTGTAGAGTGGTCAGTTGAGAACCGTGATGTCCGCAGTCGCGTCTCTGTAACTCGTAATCACCTCGCCAATCTCAGACCTCTCAATTTGCTTGTCTAGCTTTATGAGACTTGACGGTCTCACTTCAATGTATCCAAACTTTTAATTGCAAATTGTAATTCATGAAACGTACTGTTTTAAAATCCAGGTAGGGGCAAAAACAAATTGCTTCCTTGGCTTTCTGATATGAATTTAGAAACAGCATTAGGATAAAATATGCATAATGCGAATTTTATTATTATTATTGTTATTATTTTGCGGCAGATAATAATAATAAAACATAAATAAAAAACAAAGCAATATTATAAAATGATGTATTGTTGTGTGCAGAGGCGAGCTTTATGCCATAAGCATCGATGTATATAGATAGGCCCTAACTGATATAAAAACGTTCCCGCAAAACTAATCGAAGTCATGTAGCTGCACCAACAGTAGTGAGCTAGCAAGCTTTGAGAGCGCTTATACATTAATATTTATATCGAGTGAAACTAGTGTATAGTATGCATTGTGACAGAATTTCCGACAAATATCGCATGTGACATGTCATTGCTTGAAAATTGGCCCCCAAAGTTGGTAGGGACACGTGGCAAGCGCCACGTTTTTAGAGTGCGTTGTATTGAATAGGCCTATCTATATACATCAATGGCCATAAGACATTTTCAATCAGATAACCTTAGGAAGCGGTGGTGGTCAGGCTGTTTCTCACAAATCGCTTTCCTAAATATCCAAAAAGGTTGCTTTTTGTAGCCCGGTATGTACCAATGAGAAATACACCTTCCTTACGTTTTATCATAGATTACATTCGACCCTGACCAACCCGTCTGGGCAGCGTAGTTAGTGTAGGCCAAATTCAAAAAATATTTCAGAAAAAAATGTTTTGGAATCACCAGCTATGGAGGTCTAGGGGCTGTGAAGATTTTCTACGCCACCTCACGTCCACTAGCAAAACTTCTAACTTTAAAAAAATCCTGTCTATTAAGCAATCCATGGATCTAATGTCAACCTTATGCCTTGTGTTTTTAAGATCATAATTGTGTGCATCTATAATATATATGGGATGGGATATATATATCTATATATTTATGGGAACTATTTATTAATGACAAGTTATAAAATGCACCATGTATTTTAATTGAAAAAAAAAAAGTTTTTAACATTTACTTACCAAAATAAACTGACGCAAGGTTCTCTTGTCCAAGAAGAACGTGTTTTAGATATAGAAAAATTAAATGAATGCGCAACGAAATTATATTCGTGTCGCCGTTCACACGGGTAAATCAGGGTAAAACAGCTAGTTGTAAATAAACTAGAAAAGTATAATCAATGATAAAATGCCTAAATTGAATAACGAGTATTATTTACAGAAAATATTGGTAAAATATTTTTTCAAATAAATTCGAACTTAAGATGTGGGTACTTTAACCAAATTGACTTACGCCGAATAATGTAATTTTCTCATTGTAAAGTGTAATTTGAAACCTCACATTGATGATGTCAAAATTGAAACTAATCTAATTTATTATCGTAAAACCTTAGACATAACATATAATAAGGACAGGCCACTTCATACGCCGTGGCCACAAAATGTTGGTCATTTTGGTTAGTGTAGTGAAATAGTTGTTTATTTACTATTACGTGACGTCATTCGGCAGCTATTTGTAACTGCAGCGTTTCCGAGTGAAAATTCAAACACCATATTTAAAAGTAAATTTTAAGGCGATTTAGACTCCATAAGTAATTTTATGTGAATCCGTATGTAAATATAAACAAATTAAAACACTTATATGGAAGTTTACAGCGCGGGAAAACCGCAATAAATAAACTAAAACTATTGCCCCTTATAGTGTTTTATCGTTTTTAATAATTATTCAAATTTGTTGCATTTGGGATAAAAAAAAAAAAAAATCTAATGTCCAGATGTCATGGGGACACTCAGCCAAGCAGTTGGCGAAACGGCTAACGGTTTGTGTGTCTTGAGACAGGAAAGCTAGCAATTATTTCTGCCAACGTATTAGCCTCGCTATACAGAGGGGGAATTGTTGCCAGTCTTCTTACGACTATCCCTGAAGGGTCGTCTCTAGAGGACATTTTTTACTTATGTTTTATTAGGTTAATTTATATTTATTTTAATTTTTACTTTTAAGTAGTTTTAATCATATAAATAAAATAACAGGATAACTTAATAAATTACATTATGCAATCTATTGAAATAATTTTATTAAAAAACCTGCTTATGAAAGTCACTGCTTGTAATACGATAACCTCACTTCTTTGGATCAATATAATAATATTAGTTGGAGTAACTTTCGATATAATTGAATTCGCAGACCACTAGTGATTAGTAAAATAAAATTTCAATAAAAATGTATCAATACTAGCGCAATTAAAAAAATTATATATATTACAAAAAATTAAAGACCGTAGTCTTGTTGGGGTGGAATCTACGCTTTTAAAGAAGCGGAGTCACATGTAGCCATCTTTATTTCTTTTTATATATACAGTCTAAACTCCATGTAACGTCACTCGATTTAACGACAAACTTCCTCAAGCGTCGAAATCAATTGGCTTTGGTTGATTTTTCTTCTCTTGATTTAACGACAACTCTTTATAACGCCATAAAATGCACAGTCCCTTCAGTGTCGTTATATAGAGTTTACACTGTATATTAGATGCTCATAACAAGATGCAGTCATACTAAAATACAAAGAGGTACAAATAATTAAGATCAGCGGGGTGCGGCGGAGTGCACAATCGTCCGAAAACGTATCATCTAAGATCGATTACGCGTGTCAAACATGACAAAACTTGGCCTAGACAAAAGTATCTATTAGCCGAGTACGTAGTAGATGAATTAGAAATAACAAATAAGTTGTTGCTGCGAGTGCTACGTTTTATATACATAATTCATTTGTTATTATAATTACAAACTAATTAAATAAGAATACAAATAAATATGTAACTAAAAAGTAGTATATATATAATAATAATACGAAACGAAACGAAACAAAACGAAAGGAAACGAAAAGAAACGTAATGAAACGAAACAAAACGAAACGAAACGAAATGAAATGAAATGGAATGGAATGGAATGGAATGGAATGGAATGGAATGGAATGGAATGGAATGGAATGGAATGGAATGGAATGAAATGAAATGAAATGAAATGAAATGAAATGAAATGAAATGAAATGAAATGAAATGAAATGAAATGAAATGAAATGAAATGAAATGAAATGAAATGAAATGAAATGAAATGAAATGAAATGAAATGAAATGAAATGAAATGAAATGAAATGAAATGAAATGAAATGAAATGAAATGAAATGAAATGAAATGAAATGAAATGAAATGAAATGAAATGAAATGAAATGAAATGAAATGAAATGAAATGAAATGAAATGAAATGAAATGAAATGAAATGAAATGAAATGAAATGAAATGAAATGAAATGAAATGAAATGAAATGAAATGAAATGAAATGAAATGAAATGAAATGAAATGAAATGAAATGAAATGAAATGAAATGAAATGAAATGAAATGAAATGAAATGAAATGAAATGAAATGAAATGAAATGAAATGAAATGAAATGAAATGAAATGAAATGAAATGAAATGAAATGAAATGAAATGAAATGAAATGAAATGAAATGAAATGAAATGAAATGAAATGAAATGAAATGAAATGAAATCGCATCTTTCAATTAGAGCTTCCTAACTAAGTAGCAAGGCCATTCTTAACCGTAGAGGAGTACATTGCAAAAAAAACACAATAATATTTTATTTGTATATGTATGTAATATTTTAACTGATTTTGTTTCTCAATTATTTAGCCATTTAGGCAATTTTGTAACTCATCAGTAAATCGCTACAGAATATTTCTAACAATGAATGATTTATTCTACTTTTGCTAATTAATTGTGAGAACGCCTTAGAGGTAAAACTTGCTCGGCCGCAGAAATCGAACTAGCATTGTAATATACGGCCATAACCTCTACACTATAGAGTCTGTTAATTTTCCAAAGTACATTTTCGATAAATTATATTTTAACGTAAAAATATCAAGCCAAAAAATCCCTAATTGGTTTAAACGTAAAATGAATTAACAGAATATATTTTTAATAAAGGTTAAGTCTGCTGGGAAATTATTCTTGTTATTTAACAATTTTCGTAAGTACCTACCTCAAGTTAAGAGCCAGTAGGAAAGGCCATGTTTAAAACTGTCTAATTTTAAAGTATTTTACAAAAATATGCGAAGAAACCAAAGACATTAAATAAATAAGGACAAGACACGAAAATGTATAAGAATAAAACCTGGACCAATCAGTACATATTTGTATTACGTGTAATTATTTAATTATTAGCCAATTGTATAAGTGCTACCTATGTGTAAATTTAATGTACATATAATTGTATAAATTGACTAAGAGCCTACGTGTTTGGCATTAGCTGTTAGTGTTGTAATAATAATAAATATATAAATAAATATAGACATACAGTATATACAGTACCATCCGAGATGATGGCAAGAGACCCGATGGTATGACGTTCGTCCCCTGCGAACGACGAACGTGCGTCGACACTCTTGCCGCGTCGCATCTCAGGGGGACCGCGGCAGAACCTGCGAAGTCCGGGAAGAGGCTCAAGTATATATGTAAGTGTATTAAAAGAATACATATTTGTACCATTTGCTGTAGAAACTCTGGGCCTATAAAACACCGTGTCTTGTCTTCTTCTCCGGTAACAAGCTGGCTCTTCCTTCGCCCAAAGAATTAGTATTGCAGTTCAGCGGGGAAATGCAACCAGCCAGAAATCTTGCCACCATTCCACGCGGACGGGACTTATATCCCTATCCTTAGTATTAATATTAATTTGTTAATTTACGGATAATATGCCAACTAGTATTGATGCGTACGGAAGTGTAATCCTCGCCCTTCTTTGCCAAGATAATCTCGTGTCAGTTTATTTTAGTAAGTAAATATTGATTACTAATATTTTTTAAAGTTTCCATATAAAATATACGTAACATTCTAGAACTAGTAACTTTAAATAAATTTTCATTGCAAATAAGTTCCGCTACTCAATCATAGATGGCTTTATTATAAATGCACACAGTTAAAATATTAAAGACACATATCGCACGAACCGACGAACGAGGGGCAAACTGGTTCTAGAGTGAACATTTGGGACGCCGCAGACTATGACGGCACGCTACGCCAGATAGACGGTAGACCTAAAAAGGGTCGCTGGGAAGGTAGCCAGGCCACGCAGCGTCTTCACACCCTACGTGTTAAGCCTGGTTAGGCGGGATAATATTGCGAATTAGGGGTCGTATATGAAATGAAAGCAACTTACCCAGATCTCCACAATCCACGTTCCACTAATACTCACATGTGTGTCAGTGTAGAATGATGTGGAGTGTTTATTGTCTGTTCTGTGTGTGTTCTGAGTAATCGTTAATATTTTGGGAAAGCACTGTGGTAATTTTAAACTTAAGAAAAAATAATAGTAGCAAGGCGGTTGGGACAGAAAAATTAAATTATGCGGTACGGTGACGAGGTCACACGAAAGAAATAAATTATGTCTACTAGGACGAAAAATAATTGTGCGCGCTGCTGCGTGTGGCCGCCCGGTATTTATACCAATAGACGTACACGCCACGCCGCGGTAAGTAGCGAAACTAGAGCTTCAACTAGCGGCGTGTCTATAGCCCCCGCCTTGAAGGAATAATCCTTCAAACCAAGGAACAAACAAAGAAAAATAATAAAAAAAAAAAATAATAACACAAGAATATATGCATGCGGTAAATAAAACTAAGGAAACCTAAAATAAAACAAATAACAAAAATAAAAAATAAAAAAAAGGAAGGAAAATAATATATGTCTATTGCGTTGGCAACCGACATAAGCGAACCACGGGTCTTTTATAAAAACCTTTTGATGTTTTGACCGTGGCCACCCGGACTATTCCATCCCGACCAGGATGGACTTCTGAAATGACACCAAGTTCCCATTGTAAGGGAGCGATCTTACCATCTTGTTTAATTACAACAATAGTTCCAAGTTTGACATTGTCGGATGAAACATTCCATTTTTGACGAGTCTGTAAGGTGCTAAGATACTCTAAGGACCATCTGTCCCAAAACGACTGCACAAGCTTATCGAGTAACTGATAACGTTCTAATAAATGCGACGGAGTATCTTCGACCGGCGGCGATGGTAAATACTTCAGTGGGGTAAGTGTTAGGAAATGAGACGGAGTGAGAGCTAACGGTTCCCCGGGATCTTGGCTTAAATTTACACAAAGCGGGCGAGAATTTATAATATTCTCTATTTGACACAAAACTGTAGTCATTTCCTCATAAGTAAGGATTTGATTACCTACAACGCGGAATAAATGAGATTTGACATTTTTAATCATAGGTTCCCAAGCGCCGAAATGTGGAGCGATGGGAGGGATGAATTGCCAGTCTATTTTATACTCAGACAATTCATGTGATAAACTATTTTTATAATCGTGTGAAGTAATAAATTTAAATAAGTCTGTAAGGTACGACTTCGCACCTACAAAATTAGTACCATTATCGGAATACATAACCGACACTGGACCGCGGCGAGAGAGAAAACGTTTAAATGCAGACATAAAACAAGAGGTACTTAACTCTGAGACTAGTTCGATATGTATGGCTCGCGTCGTCATGCAAACAAATAAACATATAACATTTTTGGCTACGGACACCACGACCGCGCCTTAACGTTATATTTAAGGGCCCGGCGTAGTCACAACCCGTATTAATAAAAGCCTTAGGTACCGTTTTCACACGTGACTGAGGCAAATCTGACATAAGTGGAAAAGTAGGTTGCGGGCGAGTACGAAAACAAGCGTTACATTTATCGATACGAGAGCGAATAAGTCTACGACCGGAAATTATCCAATATTTTTGCCTAAGAAGACTTAATAATAGGTTAGGACCGGGATGACAGTTTCGTTTATGCCAATAATCTATAATTAAATTGACAATATGATCCTTTTTAGGCAACAATACAGGATGGCGGTGGTCAAACGAGAGGTCAGTATTGGATAATCTACCGCCTACACGAATGACGTCGTCATATATAAACGGCTTTAATTTTTGAATGTATTTCGGACATGATTTTAAATTTTTTATTTCATCTTTAAAATAGACATTCTGTAAAGCAATTAAAATTTTATTCTCAGCGAAATCTAAGTCGGAAGTAGAAATAAATTTATTATGAGGGAGACGTTTTAAAAATCTATAAATGTATACAACAATCCTAAGCAGCTTGCCCCACGAAGAATATTTAAGTGCGATTTTATATAAAAAATCTTCTTCTACGCAATCCAGAAGATTAGTAGAAGTAAGCGCGATAGTTTTTATTTCCGGGATATTATCAGAATTATCGACTTTAAACTTTTGGACAGGCCACTGATATACGTCCATGTCCATCCAAGGCGGACCAACAAACCACAGTGGATGTGTAACAAACTGCGAAGGTAACAATCCGCGGGAGAGGCAATCTGCCGGATTGGAGATACCGGATATGTGATAAAAATATTTTGAATCTAATAAGTTTTGTATTTTGCTTATTCGATTCGCTACGAAAGTTTGAAAGCGGTGCGAAGAGGAATTAATCCAGTGAAGAGTAACAGTTGAATCTGAAAAGGCATATATATTTTCGATATTGATACGAGGAGAATAATTAGTTAAAACAGCACGAATTAATTTCGCGAGTAATAACGCGGCACATAGTTCGAGTCTCGCGAGAGATATAGTTTTTACAGGAGCGACCTTTGACCTTGAACATAACAACGTCGTGGTACAGTCGCCGTCGGTGTTGGCGTGCAGGTATACGACTGCGCCGTACGCCTGTTCACTAGCGTCGCCGAAACCAACTATAGAAACTCGACTATTTTTAAAAACATTTAAATGGCGGGGAAACCTGAGCTGATCCAAAAGTGACAACTCAGATTGAAATCTTGACCATGTGTTGATCACGTGATCAGGCGGCGTATCGTCCCAGTCAAGCTTTAGAGACCAAAGTTGTTTGATAAGAAGCTTGGCGAAAACGATAACAGGGCCAACGAGGCCGAGAATATCCCATAAACGGGCAATAGTGGATAGCATATTTCTCTTTGTACAAGAGCGCGGAGAGAGAGAGATAGTAAAGAAAAATACATCACTAGCGGGGAGCCATTGCATACCTAAAACTTTAAGAGAATCATCATTGTCAAGATTGACCGGGTCCGTAAGACGATATGACTCCGGCAAACACGACAACAACTCGCGACAGTTGGTTGCCCACTTGACCATCTCGAAACCACCGGCGGAAAACATATTTATAATTTGTTCGGCGGCTTCCGTAGCTTCCTGGACCTCCATGAAGCTGCTGGCCAAGTCATCCAAATATAAATCACGTAAAGCGAGCTCGGACGCTAAGGGATACTTAGTTTGCTCCTGCTTAGCAAGCTCATGAACTGTACGAATGGCTAGATAAGGACTGACACAAAGTCCAAAACAGACGCGGCTAAAAGAAAAATATTTAAGCGGTTCATTTTTGTTAAAACGGTAAATTATTTGTTGAAACGAGCGATCCTGTTCACGTACAATAATCTGGAGATACATTTGATGTATGTCGGCGGTGATGGCAATTTTAAAAAGACGTAGGTTTAATAAAATATTAAATAAATCGTTTTGAAGAGGTGGGCCAGTATGTAAAATATCGTTCAGAGAAACTTTAGAATCCGTCGCACAGCTGGCGTCAAGAACGACCCTCAGCTTTGAGGTCAGTTTGTCCTCTCGTAGTACACCATGATGAGGTATGGTATAACCCTCAGTATAATTTTTGGGTTCCGATATTTCACATAAAAAACCCTGGTTTATATAATCGAGAATAACCTCGTCGTATTGACGTTTGAATGCGGGATATTTAGTAAATTTGCGTTCTAGATTATAAAAACGTTTAGTTGCAATTTTAAGCGAATCGCCGAGGCGAGCGGGTTCTAAATTAAATGGTAAACTAACAATAAATCTCCCAGAGGGATCGCGGGACGTCGAAGAAGTATAATATTGTTCACATTGTTTATCTTGGTCGGATAAAATAGGCTCGTCATTAACATCTTCTAACTTAAAGAACTTGCTTAGATCATCGTGAATGGAATCTGTAGTAGAAAAATAAGAAAGAGTACAGTCAGATTCCGAGGATATTTCTGCTTCGCCCATAATCACGTAACCAAGAGTGGTAGAAAACGCTGAAGGCATATGCGGAGGACCGGTAATTTTTACCGGTAACAATAAGTCAACAAATAACTTTGAGCCGATCAATATATCGATACAGTCTGGTTGGCCAAACTCCTCGTCGGCAAGAGATAAGCCTCGTAAATAATCGATAGAATTTAAGTTAATTTTACAAGTCGGTAACTTATCGGTAATCTTGTCCAACACTAACGTCTCGATATCGTAAGATTGATCGGGATAAACACGAGATGAAAAATTAATAAAAACCTTACCTTTTGTACTGCTACAGTTATCACCCAATCCTTTGATACTTATTTTACGATTGAGTTGATTTACACTTAAACCAAGTTTACGACAACACTCACTTGTTATGAAATGGTTTTGAGAACCAGGATCAATGATACACCGACACATTTTTAAGTTTCCGTAACGATCTAAAACATTCACTCGCGCCGTACCTAACAAAACACTACGAGAAACTAATCTTTTGTTTATGTCATTCGCGAAGTTAGCCGACATTAGCGATACGTTGCCAGCTGAACCATCGGAAGTGTGAGCGGGAGGTGTGTTTTGCTCAGGCCGTGCGGCGGTCGAGAACGAGACGAGAGAACTTTTTGCAGTTTGAGCGCATGAGGGTAGTCGTGAATTTGTATCTGGATTAGTCATATTTGGGTACTTTGTTTGATGCAAATGTAATAAACTATGATGTTTGTAATTACAGTACCTACAAGTTTTTGCACTTTTACAATTACTCCACCTATGTTTTTGGCTGAGGCAATTGGTACAAAATTGTTGTTCTTTTATGAAATGAAGACGTTCGTTAGGAGAATAATCGAGAAATTTAGGACAATTATAAATGTACTCATGAGAATCTTTACACAATAAACAGTTTTCAGAATGGGTATTTAAATAAGAATGAGCGATTTTAGGAGAAACATATTTAGGTTTTTCGTCTATTTTTACAGTAGGTTTAGAAGTGCCGGGATTTATACGTTGCATGATTTTAGCCTGCCCTTTTACGAAATTTATAAAAGTATCGTAGCTAGGTATGTCCACATCTCGGACGGACATTTCGAAAGCCTTTGAAGTATCCTTATCCAAACGTTTTAAAGCAAGATATATGAAAATGTAATCAGATAATTTCTCAATATTTAAATCTTTTAGCGCGGCTATCGACGCGGCGAATTTATCAATGAAAGTTTCGATCATTGCTGCGCCGGCTGGATTGGGCAAAGGTTTTAGGTCAAAAATCTGGTCGAGAAAAGTAGTAGCTAAAAAACGCTTGTCTTCGTATTTGGATAATAATAACTTCCAAATCGTTTCGTAATTTTCGGAGGTGGGGGAAATGCCAGAGAAAACAAGTTGCGCTTTACCTTTTAACTTGCCGAGTAAATAATACAGTTTCTCAGATTTACTAAGTTTTGGATTACAGTGAATTGTATTTTTAAACGTTTCGTAAAAAATACCCCACTGAGTTGGATTACCAAAAAACTCTGGAATATCAATCGGCGGCAATCTAGGCTTTGAAGATTCAAAGCAGACTGTGTCGGGGTCCGATGAAACCTGAGTTAATTTATTTTTGATACGACGTACTCGACAATACAGGTCTTCGAAAGCACTCCATCCCGAAAAATTTGGTGAATAATCGGGATCCAGCTGTGTGTTGGTATCGTTTATATCTCGAAGACATTGCATGTAATCTTTGCGAATGTCATCGATAGTTTCGGAGCATGATAAAAACTCCTCGCGGCGTTCACTAGTATTAAGCGATGAAGAACTATCAAATATATTTTGTAAACGAGAAAAATAAGCTTCACGACACTTGTGCAGCATGGAAACCTGAGAACCTAGAGACTTAACACCTTTAGACATAGTAAAATATGAAAATAGCCTACAAATAAAAAAAGAATAAATATAAAAATGCTTAAATTAACAAAATGATAGAAAATTAATAAATTGCGGTGGCGACACAAAAAATAAATAAATTATGTAGGTACAAAAAAAAACGCGGGTTTAATAGTTAAATTTACCACATGCATAAATCACAAAATTTTAGGAAAATGCGGGGTTACACGTAAACGTGTGATAAAAACGAAGAAATTTCTAGAAAATGAGGAGTTCATTCCTCACAGGAGGCACCAAAACTATAGCCAGGCCACGCAGCGTCTTCACACCCTACGTGTTAAGCCTGGTTAGGCGGGATAATATTGCGATTTAGGGGTCGTATATGAAATGAAAGCAACTTACCCAGATCTCCACAATCCACGTTCCACTAATACTCACATGTGTGTCAGTGTAGAATGATGTGGAGTGTTTATTGTCTGTTCTGTGTGTGTTCTGAGTAATCGTTAATATTTTGGGAGAGCACTGTGGTAATTTTAAACTTAAGAAAAAATAATAGTAGCAAGGCGGTTGGGACAGAAAAATTAAATTATGCGGTACGGTGACGAGGTCACACGAAAGAAATAAATTATGTCCACTAGGACGAAAAATAATTGTGCGCGCTGCTGCGTGTGGCCGCCCGGTATTTATACCAATAGACGTACACGCCACGCCGCGGTAAGTAGCGAAACTAGAGCTTCAACTAGCGGCGTGTCTAGAAGGGTTAGAAAAATGTCGCGTGCAAAGACTGGCCTATATCCTATAATGAGAGACATTGTGCTACAACCCAGCTTCAAAATACTTGCGGTTGCATGCAATACGATCAGATCTCAATCACCAAAACTACATTGCAAGGATCACCAAAATAGCGACCAAAAAAAATGGGGATTCTGAACAATGGAAATGGTTTTTCCCGCCCTCACTTATGCTAACAAAAATAAGATCATGCGTGGAATACTGTTCCCACCTCTGAAATGGTCCCTCTAAGTACCTTACAGATGCTCTCAATGTCTGAATCGCTGCAGCTTCGCCGAGATAAGGTCTTTCTGAGCGTGTTCTATAAGCTATACTACGGTGAGTGTTCTGCAGATTTTCGCAAACTTATCTCTTCTTTTCTATTCCCCAACTGAATAACACGCACAGGTTTAAATATGCACCCTATTGAAGTAGCGACCGCCTCCGTGGTCTAGTGGTAACAAACGTTGCTGTGAACTCGGGAGGTCGTGGGTTCGATTCCCACCGGGGGCAAGTTGTACATTGTATAATTTGTCTCGGTCTGGGTGTTTATATGTATAATATGTATTAATTTACAAAAAAAAAAAAGTATAATATGTAGTTTATCAACCATCTAGTTTCCGTAACACAAGCCTCGTAGCTTACCACGGAAACTAGATGGCGCTGTGTGACCTGTCTGAAAAATATGTATTATTATTTATTATTATAGCTACTATCCCTACACGTGCATGTAAAAAAGCATCTTGATGGGCCGGCATAGTGGTAGAGACTGATGTCGGTTGTTGGTTGTTGGCGTCAGTCGCTCCCACTTTCGGACCTCGCGTATTGGTTATATATATCGTGCTTAGAATTTAAAAAAAAAGTTCTGTAAGGCTCATCTTTAACAGTGGAGTTCTAGGGAGTTCTGTATTCTAGGGACTTTTTGAATACAAAACATATCAACTAGTAGTTTAGTTTCAAACTTCAACCCTTATTTTAACAATGGTTCGTAAACAAAACTCTCCAACTATCCGGAGCATTAGAGCGAAATGGGATAGGTTAGAAAAAATCCGTTGACAAATCGGACGACGTCGCCGGCCGGAGTCAGACGAAGGCCCGTGACCGAACAGATAAATCAACCGCCTTGCTACATGCCCATAGACATAAAGAGGGAAAGGAAACAAGACGGCAACAGAAATTTTTAAACAAAATATAGGTTTTACCCAACATCATCATCATCACTGCCTCCGTGGTCTAGCGGTTAAGTCCGTGGATTTAGACTCGGTGGTACCGTGTTCCATTCCTAGTCGGGACACAAAAATATTAATGTAAATAAATACATTTAATTAATATTTAATTGATTTGTAATATTTCTCGAGTTTGGTACGCTGGAGACATCGACGAGCTTGCCACTTGTCATGATTGGCCTATAGAAAAGTTGGCTAAATGTGAATCCGCTTAATTATAAGCTTGGTTTCTGACCACCCCGAAAGGGAAACGGTCGTGAAGAAGATCATTAGCCTATGTCTCTCACTGTTGGATGTATCTGGAGAATTTGGTCTACACTCGCCACGCTAGCAAGATGGGTTATCGAGGCTCTAATGCAATTTTTTAATGACAATTTATTAACAAGTCCACAAGTTGGTATGAGTGGAACCGGGTCTGACGGCTCAACTTGCTCTCCAAGGCACGGGAACGGTGGTGTTGTAAACCAACGACAAATGTACTTTAGAAAAGTGTATTTCTCCTTGGTACATGTCAGGGGGGTTTGAACAAAGTTACAACCGAGGCACCACCGCACTTTTCAGATTAAAGGAAAATAATTTATATTGTGGCCTTGTCCGTAAATATAATGTCTGAGTAAATGTCACTTTATGCCCAGCTAGAGGAAATGGTTATACATATATATTCTACAGTTATATCTATCTACCTACTTCGCACTTCTTGCCCTTAACATAGTAGAATATATTTTAGTTGAGGGCCATGAAATATATATTCGATATTTCTGAATCGGATAAAATATGTTTGATTTATTTTCGACATTTTCTTAGAATTCACTGTTGGATATCATGATTAAAAAGTTGAGTATGGCGCCTTACTACTTAACCGCTAGACGAAGCAGTGTATTATAATAGAATCTAATAAATTGTCAAAAAAAATGTTTAAAGATACCAAAATTGCCCATAAAACGTTTTAATATCAAATTAAAGAATATCCTTAACGAAACTGTTTTTACTCATTGAATATTTTTTTGCATGCATTTTGATTTTCAAATGTTTTGTATTATAAAAGATTTCAATAAATTGACAAAAAAATAAATGTTTAACTTTAGAGAGATACGAAAGTTGCACATAAAATGTTTAAATAATAAATTAAAGAAAATCCCTATTTAAACTGTTTTAATTAATTGTTTTATTTTTATTATTAAAATATTTTGTAACAGATTCCAATAAATTGACAAAAAAATAAATGTTTCCTATGATATTTAGTTTAGCCTATGGTAAATTTATAAGCGTGGTGTTTTGACCACCCCGAAAGGGAAACGGTCGTGATGATACTTGATTTATATATTATTTAGATATATGTGTTTAAATTAAATGTGATAAGATAGGTAATTGAACAAGAATTAATTATATCATTGTGAACTAAAAGAAAGGTATACCTATGAATGGTATGGTATTAAACCTAACCAAAAGTGCTGTTCAAGAGGCATTTTCATGCAAAGTCAAGAATAACCCTTAAAGCCTGAGGTTATTTTAGGGGTCTACTCTGTAAATCCTAAGAAGCATTTTTTTTATATTTTTTTTATTAAAAACTTTATTTTATTTTTATTTTTATTATTTTTATTTATTTAGGTTTACAAACAGTAACACACAGACGGAAGAAAATATATATTTATTCCTACCACAGATACCAAAGCTATATATCTTACAAAATTATAATTGACGGTCAAATGATTTAGTAAATTTATTAAAAAAATTAAAAGCTACCTAAATAATAAAATAGAAATAATAAATTCAAACATAAACCTAATTAATATAAAAACTAAATACTTACAAATATCTTGATTATAATCTCTACCTACATGTCATCGAAACCAGGAGAAGATGAACCCAATGTTCCGAGGACTCCGGCGACGTTACCTCGTTGGATGGCAACACTGATCCTCTGAATAATATATTTCCTACTCAAAGGATCACCTGTTGACGCTCGGATGGCAACGCTTATGTCGCGTATTAACGATTTAGCGTCCTCAGACCAAGGGCCCATCGTCTCTACGGCAAACGACATAAAATGGTAACGATTTGCCAACTCTATGTACTTATTACGTTTGCCGTTTGCAGCCAATTCAGCCGCTGCACCTGCTCGTTTTCGTGTCGCGCCAACACGACTAGCACGAAGGGTGTCAGTACACGTCGCATCCCAAACCCAAGACTTACCTTGTTTATAAGGCACGAAGGTTAGCCCATCTAACATTTAAATAAACAAATTGTTAAGTATGTGTTATCTTTTAATGTAACATAGTTATTATTACATTATTATCTCAGTGTTTAAACATAAGTTAAAAATGATTAGCAATATGGTTTTGTAAAGTAGGTGGCGTTGTGTACGAACGTAGTCGTGTGCTGATTTCTGATTGGTTCAATAACGATGTTACGAGTCGCTTTAATGAATGGCGCGAATCATATCGCGCCAGATTACAAGAAAACAGCAGACGAGTCGGTCGTTGCGCGCCTTTAAAATAGTGAAGGTTGTAAATAATTATTGGCAATGGAAATAAATCATTCAACATTGAAGACTGGTTTAATTTGAGAAATTAGTCCTAACATATGTTAGCAGCGACGTAAACCACAGATTATATAAATAGGTAACGTCAGATAGTGAAGTTAAACAACAATTAGTAACAAAAGAAAGATATGAGTAAAGAAGATGAACAAAATAAGTATACTACAATAATGATACTACAATAATGATACTACAATAATCTATATTATCAATAACACATTATGGTTTTAGTATATCCAAAATAGACTTCCTAAAAGCACCGGCAGTCGAGGCAATGATGTATATAAAGTGAAATTTGTTATTGAATGTGTCAACCAGTCGGTATACGCCCACTTTTTAAAATTGCAATAAGCATTACTTGAACTATTTATTACTCGTATAATGTTATATTTTTAATTATTCGTTGTAGTGTGTGTGTAGTGTATTGTAGTTCGCATATTATTGTGTATATAACTATATATTTCCCGTTTACGTAGTGTATGTATATAATTAGTTATCTAGTCTATGTAAGAATATATATATATATATATATTTTATGTAGTTTAAGTATTATTATTTTTATGATGTTTACCGTATATTTAATTGAACTAGTACTAATAAGTGATTTAATTATTTTTATTGATTTTTTTTGTGTTTTTTTATTTTGCCATGCCTAAACTTCGATTCCTTGTCCCGAAGGTTGATGGTAAGAGAATGCCAAGCGGCATTACATACGCCTTTTGTATTAATTAAACAATAAAGTTTTTAATAAATAAATAAATAAGTAAATATATTGGCGATCGTTGATTGTTTTGATCGTTTATTGTTTAATACAAAAAGCGTATGTAAAGCCGTTTGGCATTTTCTTACCATCAACCTTCGGTACAAGAAATCGAAGTTTAGGCATGGGTATATTCTATGGTTAATATAGTTAATTCATTACTGCTTGACTCTTAATTGGGAAAGTTACTTAATTAACGATTCCACAAGTCGGATTTGGTGGAACCATGACCGACGCCACGGCTTAACGTGCTCTCTTCGCATGATAAGAGTGGTGTTGTAAATCTATGGCAAATGTTCGTAATAAAAGTTTCTAATTGGTACATGTCGGGGATTGTACCGTGTACTTTGTTAGGATTTAAAGTAAAAGGCTATAAATAAATAAATATAAATATTTCCAGACAGGTCACACAGCGCCATCTAATTTCCGTGCTAAGCTACGAGGCTTGTGTTACGGAAACTAGATGGTTGATAAACTACCTTTTTTTTTGTAAATATATACATATAAACACCCAGACCTAGACAAATTATACAATGTACAACTTGCCCCCGGTGGGAATCGAACCCACGACCTCCCGAGTTCACGGCAACGTTTGTTACCACTAGACCACGGAGGCGGTCAATTGCCTGATAATAATAATCGTTTATTTCCAATAAAATATGTACATGTTTTTTTATTGGAGACCCACACTAGGAAGGGCGGTATTGTGGGGTCTCAACTACACTAGGCGTTACTGATAAATCAATATTTATCTCTTTTAGCACAAAACACATAATTCTACTAAATTATGCATGAAGAAAATGCACTTAACCACTCTATATACATATCGTCTTCCGACGCTCGGGGAATACGACCGTTGCCGAACAGTGACGAAGATTTCTATGCGCATTATCACTTTGGGAGAACTGTACAAGTAACTAAGAGAGTAACTAGCTTTTTAAAAAAAACTGTGTCTTTAATATGGAAACTTCATAAATATATATATAAGAGCGGTGGTAGCTCGGTTGTACATTTGTCATAGAATTACAACACCACCTCGGAGACCACTTTAAGCCGTCGGTCCGGTTCCACTAATACCAACTTGTGGAATCGTTAACAAATTATCACAAAAAAATTGTCATCAGTCCATAGTTAATAATATTTAACCTCTGCTTCGAATAATCATCATCATCATCATCAGCCTGTGTCTCTCTACTGCTGGATATAGGCCTCCCCCAAGGCTCGCCACTTCACACGATCTCCTGCTACCCTCATCCAACCCCCGCCAGCGACCTTCCTTAGGTCATCCCTCCATCTAGCGGGGGGTCGACCCACTCTGCTTCTTCCCGTACGTGGTCTCCACTCTAGAACCCGTCTACTCCATCGTTCATCGGTTCTACGACAGACATGTCCAGACCCATTGCCACTTCAGCTTACTAATTTTGAAGGCTATATCGGTAACTTTGGTTATCCGACGGATTTCCTCGTTTCTGACTTTATCCATCAGAAAAATACCAAGCATAGCTCTCTCCATAGCCCGCTGAGCGACCTTAAATTTGTGGACGAGACCCACAGTCAGTGTCCACGTTTCTGCTCCGTACGACAGCACTGGAAGAACGCACTGGTTGAAAACTCCGAATAATATTCGTGTCTTAAATCTATTGTCTTGTCTGGTATTTAGTTAGTTCAGAGTAGGGCCTTCCAGAGAGCTTAGTTTTAACGATCAATCGTATATATTAACGGATTAGTCAAAAGGTGCCTCAACCTTTAGAGAGCTGCCGCGAATATATGACGTCATAAAAACTTATTGCACCACTTCTTGGCAAAAGCCAGGTCTCATTGACTGACATACAACTGGACTTTTAATATATAGATGGTAGGCGGACTAATAGTGGTAATTTTCCCAGTCTGCCGGGGCGGGGAAGTATCCACCGTTCGTGCCGATAAACCCAGTAAAGTGTATGCACACGTTTCGGGATCAAGCTCGAATTGCCGTCATACCAGTCAAGTGTTAGGGACTGATGTAAGTCATGAGTGTCTGATTCCAGTTGCTAACATTCATGGGACTTGTGCGCCACTTACCATTATGTGAGCGCAAGGTCACGTGTCGTGCTAGTATGAAAAAAATAACTTTTGAAAAATGTGGTCTATCAACTATTTAAGAAATAAAATTACGGACATTTTGGACATACATATATTCACTATTAAGGTCTGAACTGTGAAAATTAATTATAACAATAAAATAAATACACCTAATTTAATACCGTATACATAATATAACCGTTGATACTGCAGAGGGTGAGCAGTGACAATGGCATTCTGAGTATTTTATTTATTTATTTATTTTATATACAATATTTGTACCCTCATGGCAGAACACAGCTGCACTTTTATTTTCATTTCATTTTATTTATTTATCACGGTAGGGACCGTCTGGAACACTTGGTTAAGTCAATTTATAATACTCTGTAACTAATATTAGTTACCTACAGTAAACGAGATAACACAATCATGGTCAGACAGCTTAATACGAAACAACACGACGAAGACTAGAAACAGCCCAAACTATCAATACAATTATGGAAGAGCCATATTGAATGCTAAATAATCAATTGCAGAAAATAAAATTTAAAAACTAATAATGTCAAACAATGTTAAAATTTGATTTAAAAAAAACTGAAACACGACGTCTAGGACTCCACGTAAGCTGCAGAGGGTTAATTGCCCGATCCATATATAAGTCAATATTAGGACCAGAATTGGGTATATAATGGATGACGAGACCAAAGCCAAATTGTACATTAGCCTCCCAGAGCATCCAGCTGCACTATTGTTTCCGCAACTCAACTTTAACTCGTTGAAATATGATTTTGGCACTTGTTAACTTTATGAATTTCCTATTGTTGTTTAAATTGATTAGTTTTGCTGTTGCCAGAATTTAGTTCAAAGTTTAATTTAGTTTAGACCTCACACAGACATACAGACAAATCTTCTTTCACATTTCTAATATTAGTATGGTATATATAGGTACATAATACTTTATACAAAGTAATATTACTTACTATTACGTAATTATTACAAACAGTATAAAAGAATTACAATATTAAACAATTAAATAAAACAAAAAAATAATAAATAAAATTATAATCGTCCGATGGGCGTAGTGTGCCGAGGACACTCGCTGCGTTCCCCTGTTAAGCGAAAAAATATTTATTTATTTGATTTATATTTTATTATATTTTTTATCTAGCTCTCGAGAGAACGCCATCTTGCTGTCCGTGCTAACATGATCGCAAGAAGACTCTTCAAGTGCTCCCGTGCTGTTAAAATGTCCCTATTTAACACTTTACTGTCGGTCTCTGTACACACCGCAGTTGTGGTGCAACTACACAAAACACTGACGCACAGAAGACTGAAGGTGCTTTTGGCTCCCCACATGGTGTTTTGAATCTAAAATCTTTACGGAGGCACGTCTGCCATTATTAGACGCAGTAATCCGACGTCATATGGCCTCATTTAGAAACATCAAAAAATATCCATGAGCATTGCTTCATGCTTCAAAAATTAAGGGCAAATAAATTAGTTTTTAAATTTTAGATTTATTACCAACTTAGTTTTCTTTAAGTTATTATTGTTACGATAAGGATTGATGATGAAAGTCTAGAACAAGTTAATGAAATTATATATCTGGGCAGTGTTTTCACTGCAGATGGGAAGTATGATAGGGATGTTGAAAGAAGAGTGAACCCGGGAAATAGTGTCAACGGTGCCCTGGGGTTACTGATCGCCAGTCGAAAGTCAGTCACAAAGCTCGACTCGCCATACACAATGCCATGCTGTGAGACGCGGATATGTCAACGCATGAGAGTAGAGTTAATGCAGCAGAAATGAGGTCGTTGCGTCGGATATGCGGCGTCACTTTGACGGACCGCATCGTAATGACGAAATATGCAAAAAGGTAGGTATGAAAGAAAGCATAGGGACAAAAGTAAGAAAATGCATGCTCCGATGGTTCGGACATGTTGAAAGGATGAATGAAGAGAGATTGACGAACCAGATATATAATGCGAAAGTTGTGGCTAAAAGAGAAATAAATAAAACAATAGCTGAAGGTGCGTTGAAAAGCCATCGAAACAAAAGGGCATGTATGAAGAGGTTGATGAATGTCGAAGAAGCGAAAGAGGTATTGTCGTGACCGTGACAAGTGGCGCTCAATTGTCTCTGACTACCCCGCTAGGGATTTGGCGTGAAGATATGTATTTATGTTATTATTCTTACTAACACGATATAGTTTTGTACCGAATAAATAATAATAATAATTATTATTATTATTATATGCTTGTCCAAAAATCGACGGAGGCATTATTGTAATAAATTTTATCAGTAAGAGAGAACAAAGGAACAAACAGAAAATATTAGTAGCACGCTTTCGGCAATCCTATTCCATTCTCGTTTATCATCTCAACACGTTAGCTCGCAATATTAACACTGGATGTGTTACAAAAAGAATACAGCATAAAGGTCTGTCCAAACAATATGCGTACTAGAGCGTCACGAGAATGTACCACCCCTTTAAGGTAAGTAAAGGACATGCAGTTATGTTAATGATTATTGCAACAACTTGGATCCCTTTATATTATCTCCGACAGCTACACGACGCATTCTTACAAAACGTTTCGCCAGTGGTTCTCATCAATCGTATTATATTTACATATATTGTAAATTTATTGTTTAGTTTATTTCATTTTTATTATTTTCCATTTTATTGTTTTTATTAGGTATCTATCATTAGGTTTTTTTGTTCTATGTTATGTAGTTTATTGTTCTTAGTTTTAAGTTTAGGTTAATGTTACTTTAGGTTTCGTGTTGTTATTGCAGCGAGCACCACCTAATTATGTAATTTTAGCTATCGGTGGCAACTTGCCAATAGCCATACACTACCCATTTATTTATTTATAAACTCTTTATTGCACAAAAAACTTAAAAGTAATGTACAAGGGCGAACTTAATGCCTTTCGGCATTTTATAACAGCTAACCTTTTGGAGTGTGGTAGAGGATTTTGCGGGGTGCATTATTATAAATATACAATTTACATACAATACATAATAATCGTTACATACTACTACTTAAATACATAAATATATATATATATATACACAAATACGAAACCAAGCAAGTATATAGTACTGTTTACACACAATAAAATAGTATGATAGATATAGGTACTAGGAAGATCTCTGTTGTTTGTTTAGAAAGTGAGCGATAAGTAGATTTTTAAATATATTAATAGACGGCGATGTACTGTATATATATTTTATGTATCTAGCTGTACGTTGTCCTTAAACATTAAATCAAAAATAAAAAGTCTTGTTTCAAGCTTAATATAAATATCACCATGGGTAGCTTACAATATTAGTTCTCCTTAAATATAAAAAATATCATTTAATATCATAGTAAATGGCACATATCTACGAGAACAATTAATTAATAGAGACTAAGCCATTTGATGATGGTAATTTTCCCAGTCTGCCGGGGCGGGGAAGTATCCACCGCTCGTACAATAAACCCTGTATCCACACGTTTCGGAATTATGATCGAATGGCTGTCATGCCCAGTCAAGCCGGCTTATTGTTAGGGGTTAGTGTCAGCCATAAGTGTCTGATTCCAGTTGCTAACATTCATGGATCTTGCGCGCCGCTTACCATCAGGTGCCCACCTACAGGTGCAAGGTCACATGTCGTGCTAGTAAAAAAAACCTCTAAAATAATACAACAAATATATAATAAATAGGGTTTTTTATGCTAAAAGTGCCGGTTGCATTCCTCGTCACACATGACCGGGATGCGAAAGTGACGGAAAAGTCTGAAGACAGGAAGGCTGGCAATTATTTCTTATTATTATCTTATTAGCCTCGCTATACATAGGGGCAATGTTGCCAGTCTCATTGGGACTATATCTGATGGGACGAAGAGGACTTTTTTTATTTGAAGTTATTTTAGTTTATATTAAAATATTATTTTATTATTAAGTTGTTTTTATTTATATTTACAAAGATATAGATTCTTCTCTTCGCCCTGGGGCGCCCGGGGTTATCCCTATTTAGCGTGCGTTAATCTTGGTGGGCCCCGGTTGGTTGTTTAAAGTCGGGGACATGAGCCGCCAGGGAAGGGACTACGAGGCAGTCTATTGCCAAATGTCGTCAGCAACTGCTCGTCAAACCTCGGCCTCCAGGATCTCACGGGGCAGGTGACGGCCCTCCGGAGGCCGTGCGTGGAGATGTGCGATTCCCCAAAGATGGTCGAAACGGCTGCGGTCGGCTCGATCGAACATGGATTTGAGAGCCTGGTCACAAACTGCTCGATGGTCTGCATGTTCAGGTCGTCGTGGAGGAAGGTATTGCGCACCAACCACGGAGCTCCGACTGTCGCGCTAATATAACTAATTGTTGTATAACATGGTCTCGGAATGAACTTAGACAAGACGAAAGTCATGTTCAATGATCATGTCAAGCCGAGGCCAATCTGCATAGGAAACGACACTCTCGAAGTTGTGCAAAATTACGTATACCTCGGGCAGACTTTCCAATTAGGAGCAGCCAACTTCAGCAAAGAAGCCGACAGACGCATTCAGCTAGGATGGGCGGCATTCGGGAAACTCCGGCACATCCTCTCATCGTCTATACCACAATGTTTAAAGACTAAGGTCTTTAACCAGTGCGTCCTCCCGGTAATGTCGTACGGAGCAGAGACGTGGACACTAACAGTGGGTCTGGTCCATAAATTCAAGGTCGCTCAGCGAGCCATGGAGAGAGCTATGCTTGGTGTATATCTGATGGATAGAATTCGAAACGTTGATATTCGTAAGAGAACGAAAGTTACAGACATAGCTTTTAAAATTAGCAAGCTGAAGTGGCAATGGGCCGGACACATCTGCCGCAGAACCGACGATCGATGGGGCAAACGGGTTCTAGAGTGGAGACCACGTACGGGAAGACGCAGAGTGGGACGACCCCCCGCCAGATGGACAGATGACCTAAAGAAGGTCGCTGGTGGGGGTTGGATGAGGGTAGCGAAAGATCGCGTTAAGTGGCGAGCCTTAGGGGAGGCCTACATCCAGCAGTGGAGAGATACAGGCTGATGATGATGATGATGAATTCTGAAACATACGAGTATGTCCTAGCTTTACCATATCATACAGTTTGGCTTAATTTAATGTCTTGAAATGTCATTCATCAGAGACAATGTCCGACAATTCGACGTGCTCAGGCCCTAAGTGTGTGGTGGATTTGTTATAAAAAGATTACGGACGTAACACAAACAGAGTTACGTCTGTCATGCGGCATAATTGATGGCCGCCCAGCAGCGTGCGGTGACAAAAACCTTTCCTATCTGCCCATTGACTATTACACTATAGTACGTAATAAAGACCTGGCTAGTAATACAATTTATATTATTTATTATATATGTATATTATAATTGTTTTGTATTTTACGCGTGGTGTTAAATACAATTGTATCGGCCGACAACGGGTATTCTACTATTTTTTACTCTTTATTCAGCATTCAGACAAGCAAAGTCGGTTAATAATAATATATAATCGTATAACTTATTAATCAATACTGAATACTCCTTAAGTTAACATTTATCTACATTTAGCTTTATTTTTATTTTATTATTTTTTACTATAGGTTTCTAGATATTTAATTTACATACATACATACATATCTTCACGCCAGATCCCTTGCGGGGTAGGCAGAGACAATTGAGCGCCATTTGACACGATCACGACATACCTCTTTCGCTTCGTCGACATTCATTAACCTCTTCATACATGCCCTTTGGTTACGAAGACTTTTTAATGCACCTTCAGTCAGTGTTTTATTTATTTGATCGTGATATGTGAGTCTCGGTCTGCCAGGGCCTCTTTTACCCACAACTTTCGCATTGTATATCTGGTTCGTCAATCTTTCATCGCTCATCCTTTCAACATGCCCGAACCATCGTAGCATGCTTTTCCTTATTTTTGTCCCTATGCTTTCCTTCATACCAACCCTTTTCCGTATTTCGACGTTACGTATGCGGTCCGCCAAAGTGACGCCACATATCCGCCGCAACGACCGCATTTCTACTGCATTAACCCTACTCTCATGCGTATTCTGACATATCCACGTTTCGCTTCCATAAATCAGTGTTGGTACCAACATGGCATTGTGTATGGCGAGCCGAGCTTTGTCACTGACATTTCGACTGCCGATCAGTGACCCCAGGGCACCGTTAACACTATTTCCCGCGTTCACTCTTCTTTCAACGTCCCTATCGTACTTTCTATCCGCAGTGAAAACACTGCCCAGATATATAATTTCATTTACTTGTTCTAGAGTTTCATCATCAATCTTTATCGTCACGGTTGTCATCCTTCTTCTTTCAAACACTAGTACCTTGGTTTTTCTCGCATTCAAACGGAGTCCTTTTTCTGCACATCCCTCCTTCATTCTTGTGACTAGTGATTGCAGTTGTTGTTCGGACGATGCCATAAGAACAGCATCATCTGCATAAAGCAGGCAGTTCACCACTAGATCACTCATCTTTATCCCACAGTCACTCTCTCTCACTCTTTTTAGGCATTTGTCGAGATATAGAGTGAATAATCTAGGAGAAAGCACATAACCCTGTTTGACGCCCATTTGGGATTCAAAGCAAGGCGACATACCCCCCTCCACCCGCACACAAGCTTTGCAGCCCTTGTACAGGGACTGTATAGCTTGTAGCAGTTTGTCATTCACTCCATACTCCGGCAATATTTAATTTAATTTTAATTTATTCTCAGTTTTATGGTTTCACCAGAATTATGTCTAAACCCAACAGAGCAGACTGTTCAACATCATACCTTTTCTTTACATGTATATATGCTTTTTTACACTGCTTTCCTGACGTCGCGCTTTGGTCGTGGATCCGATACCAACTTTTGGATATATATTTTTTTCGCGTATAATAGTTATTTTATTAAATATTAAAGAGACATACTTCTCCCGACGTTTCGGTGTTCACCTACCATTATGTACGAAGGCTGCCGCGCAGCTCCAGTCCACCCGTTAATAAATTATCATTAAATTTTGCTGTCCTAATCCTCCAGATCCTCGGTATTTCAAGGGCTGTGATGATGGTTTTATTATTTTGGACCGGCTCCATATATTAAGTCAACTGACTATGTTTTTGTGAAACGACTACTTAGCGCTTTTGTTAAGGGTAGCATCGCCAAAGGAGCTACGTTAAATTTTTAACAAACGTTCCGCTAAAATTCAGACTAAACTAAAACCAGGAAACAAATTTGTTATGTCACTTATACAGATAAAATAAATAAAATTAAAAACAACTTGGGTATATACATACTAGCGATGGTGGCTCGGTTGTAATAACACTTTCCTTAAAATCCTAATAAGGTTAGACCGACCAGGCTGGTTCGAACCCCCGGCATGTACCAATGAGAAATACACTTTTCTTACATACATTTGTTATAGATTTAGCGCTATTACTCATGCCGACTAACAAAGTCCTTGGTGTTATCTGTGAAGCAGTAAGTCTTTCTATTGCAAGAGCCAGAAAGCGACTGACTACAAATAAAACTTTGACCACATTTGTAAACGAAAGGCAAGCACGAAAACTAAATGCAAGCCCACCTCGATCCTTGGCGCCGCATCAGACTGGAAAATTCTCATGGATACATTTGAACACCATTATAGGATCCCAGATGAACTAGCTGTATCAGACATCTGACCAGACATCTTAGTGTTTTCTCGGAACTTGAAAAAAGTTATTCTTATTGAACTTACCGTTCCGTGAGAATCAAATATTCCAAAAGACCACAACATGAAGTCGAATAAATATTATGATCTCACAGAAGAAATGATCAGGAACGGGTTCAAGACGCAGCTTTACGCAGTGGAAGTTGGTGCGAGAGGAGTTCCAGCAAAATCTTTGCACCACCCGATTGGCCAGCGTGGCGAGTGTAGACCAAATTCTGGAAATCCCTTCTCCAACAGTCTAGGTCTAGGACTCTGTAACTAATAAAGTTACAAATAAATAAATGATTATATGCCCTCGAACAGCAATTGAACCCTGTACCTCTTCGCTTAAACCTACGACCGTAACCGCTAGGCTAGAGAGTCTTTAAGAACAATTGCCTGTCAGGCTCTCCGCCTTTTTGCCCATCTTTCCTACCTGATCTCTCTAATGGAGACACTAAATCAAACTTTTTACAAACATTTGAATTCAAATAATGCTTGTGCTTTGCGCAGACTATCCCATGATCATCTTTGCAGCCCTTAAAATGCCGAGTCTGCTGAAAATAGGTCTTGTTAAATGTAGCGACACATTCTAGGAACAGAGAGACGTATGACCATATAAGGTTATGTTCGATGCATGGTATGTAAATTGTATATTTATAATAATGCACCCCGCTAATCTTCTACCACACTCCAAAAGGTTAGCTGTTATAAAATGAAGGCATTAAGTTTGCCCTTGTTACGCGACGAACGAGTGCCACGACTCAGACTTAGCTGTTAAGGCACGCAGGGCCAACAGTGAGAGAGAGACGGTTTATAGGGTTTTAGTCCGAAAGCTCCTGGGTATCCTTAGGAGGCCTCACGGTGAGTCGGGCATGCGACCCCCACCTGCGTTGGTCCTTCAGGCAGGGGGCGTATCATTGATGATTTATCGATTCACGGTCATTAAAAGATTAAAAAATCGCTCTTGTACATTACTTTTAAGTTTTTTGTGCAATCCAAAAGGCAGTGCTCACTAACTGAAATTATTTGATTATGATCCAATAAACGTTATTTTATTATTATTGTTATTTATTTATTTTATTTTTATTTTAAATTCTTTATTGCACCAAAACTTAAAATTAGGTACATAGCCGAGTTTAATGCTAGGCATTCTGTGACAACTAACCTTTGGGATGGTGAGAGATTATAGGCAGAGTGCAACAATCCAATAATATTAGTCTAATTTATAAATACACTACATACCAAGAAATTACATAAACTACATGCAAGTGTTATGACAAAGTCCTAGGTGTTATCCGTGAAGCAGTAAGTCTTTCTATTGCAAGAGCCAGAAAGGGACTCACTACAAATAAAACTTTGACCACATTTGTAAAGGAAGGGCAAAGCACGAAAACTAAATGCAAGCCCACCTCGATCCTTGGCGCCGCATCAGACTGGAAAATTCTCATGGATACATTTGAACACCATTATAGGATCCCAGATGAACTAGCTGTATCAGCCTATAGGTCAGACATCTTAGTGTTTTCTCGGAACTTGAAAAAGTTATCCTTATTGAACTTACCGTTCCGTGGGAATCAAATATTCCAAAAGACCACAACATGAAGTTGAATAAATATTATGATCTCACAGAAGAAATGATCAGGAACGGGTTCAAGACTCAGCTTTATGCAGTGGAAGTTGGTGCAAGAGGAGTTCCAGCAAAATCTTTGAATCACTTACTGAAAGAATTGGGCCTAAGCAGGTCTGCCGTCAATACATTTATGGAACGAGCTTCCAAGACGGCATTAACGGAATCATACAGTATTTGGTTGGGTAGGGAGAGAAGTAGAATGGTGGATGGTGAGCGTATTATCGCGCAATAGAAAAAAAAAAAGGCCTCCTTTTCTTAAACCAGCCTATTGTCGGTCGCAAGCCCGAGACACCATTCTTCTCATCTCTTACCCACACACGATGGACCCGGCACCCGCACGGTGAATCCATGGAATACTTAGAAATTTGTCTTCAAACATATACATATATACAAATAAACATACACAAACATATTGCGTGCCAAATATTCAATGTGTACTGGAAACAGTGTGCTCCTGCTTATCAAGAAACAAGTTAGTGACTAATTGTTTAAAAACATTGACAGATGGTGCCCGTCTAATGGCCAGTGGTAGTTTGTTCCACTGGCGGGCTGCAGACACAGTGAAGGAATCTGAATATCTGCTAGAGGAGTGGGATGGGATTTTGAAGTTGATTGTTGAAAGCAGAACGAAGAGGGAGGTTGTGCGTATCGCACAAGAACCTAAATCGAGTTTTGAGGTAAGGAGGTAATAAAGATAAACGAGATAATAAAGAGTTTATAAATAAATGCATTGCAATGATTCGGTTTTAAATTGAGTCATGTGCCTCCCGGTCTTCTCAGTCATCTCGTAGTAACGTTATTGATTTGTATTCGCAATCGCAATATATATCCTTTGTAATTGCAAATTAAACATAGTTAAAGAATAAACTGTTAGCTGCCTCTGTGGTCTAGCGGTTAAGTCCGTGGATTAAGACTCGGAGGTACCGGGTTCGATTCCTGGTCGGAACACAAAAATATTTACTAATGTAAATGAATACATTTAATTAATATTTAATTTATTTGTGATATTTCTCGAGTTTGGTACGCTGGAGACATCGACGAGCTTGCCACTTGTCATGATTGGCCTATAGTCAAGTTGGCTAAATGTGAATCCGCTTATAAGCGTGGTTTCTGACCACCCCGAAAGGGAAACGGTCGTGATGATACTAAAGAATAAAGTATTTGAATCATCCTAAGCCTACCTCACCAGGAGAGGAGAGCCATTCACGCCAAATTAAATAAAACACTTGCTTCAAATTACTACCAATGGGAAAAGTGCCAAGGATACTGGCAGCATTTGCCAAGTTGAAAAAAATATATTAAATAATGTATTTGTAATGACTAAATGGAAATAAGGTATTTTTTTTTTTAAATAACTAAAAACTTACTTTTTAAAACATTAATGACTATTATTAAAAATAAACCTAATTAATAAATAAAAATACAGCTAAAAACTAAAATGAAGAAAAAACAAAATAAAAAAAATATTATTAATGACTAAATTATTATTACTATAAATTGTAAATATTGTATTCGAAGTAAATTAATATACATTAAATATAAATTA
Source organism: Tinea semifulvella (assembly GCA_910589645.1). Lineage (NCBI taxonomy): Eukaryota > Metazoa > Arthropoda > Insecta > Lepidoptera > Tineidae > Tinea > Tinea semifulvella. The sequence continues at coordinate 1,881,618 of OU342611.1, read as the reverse complement.
AAAGCTACCTAAATAATAAAATTAAAAATAAACTAAATTATAAATAAAAAATGTTCTCTAGAGACGTCCTATACGAGATAGTCCCAAGAAGACTGGCAATATTTCCCCTCTGTATAGCGAGGCTAATACGTTGGCAGGAATAATTGCCAGCCTTTCTGTCTCCAGACTTTTCCGTCAGTCGCTTTGACAACTTCTTGGACCATGGTCTCGACACCAAACGGAGCAAATTTGTAACCGGTACCAAGGTTGACGTATTTGCGCAACTTGAGGTTCTCAGCAGAGGACGCCGCACTTCCCGCGCCTGACGAGTTCGCCTGGATGTGAGATAGAGCTAATGTATTCATTATAAATAATAAAATTATCTAAAATCCCGTCCGTCCTTGAACCATCAGGTCTTTCACGTAGTGATGGTAAAAGGCCGGATGGTATGTCATGGAGTGAGGGAAGATGTCTTGTTTGGGATGCCACCTGTGTGGATACCGCCGTTTGCCACATTTCCTCTGCATCAAAAAAGGCCGATTCGGCTGCTCATACAGCCGAATTTAAAAAGCACATCAAATGTAATAGCATTAAACAAAATTATAACTTTGTGGCATTTGGGGTTGAAACAATGGGGATATATTCTCTTGATACCCACAAATTCATAAAAGAGCTGGGTAAACGAATTTTTCAAGAGTTTGGCGATCCCAAATGTCATAACTATCTAAAACAGAATATTTCCTCTCCCTCCTGGTGGTAAGCCCTTAGTTTATTTTGTAGAATAGTTTTAATTTAATAGGTATTTTTAGTTTAGTTTTATTTATTATTAGTTTTTTAAATCTATTTTATTTTATTTTTGTATTTACTTCGAATAAATTAATAAATGATTAAATATATTTTTTTAAATTATGTAACGTTTTAATATATATTTTTGTTTACAACACCACCGTTCCCGTGCCTCGGAGAGCACGTTAAGCCGTCGGTCCCGGTTCCACTAATACCAACTTGTGGAATCGTTAATAAATTGTCATAAAAAATTGACATCATATTCTCGCCAAGCCGTCTGGCCATCGCATCGTGGCGAGTGTAGGCCAAATTCTCCAGTTCTGGAAGGCCCATCCAGCAGTGGAGGTCTAGGACGCTGTGTTCTAGGGGGTGTAATGAAATATATGTGGGCAGATTGTTTTAAATTGACAAGTTACATTACCTATTTACACTAATGTTAACAATCAACAATGTTCACAATAAAGAAATATTAAATTAGATCACACGAATTTGTCCAAATTCTCCAGAAATATGTTCTGCTTCTCTTCAAAGCTCATGTAATTTATATTTGTAATACTTTTTTAATAAACCGACCGACTTTATCTCTTGTAATTCGTTTAATAAATTTGCAATATTGTTCCCAGTGGAGATATTCCGAAGACTCATTACTGTCTCACTCAAAATCATACAATTTGTTACTTTTTCTTTGCATTGTATTTAATATAATTTATAGATACTTTTATCGTAATATTAATTACAAATATTAATTCATTATATTATATTATTCTTAAAAAAACTTAAAATTAAATAAACTATATCTATTGCAATAAAAACTAAATTAAACCACGTCGATGTCTCTAGCGTATCAAGCTCGAGAAATATCGCAAATAAATTAAATGTATTTATTTACATTAATGAATATTTTTTGTGTCCCGACCAGGAATCGAACCCGGTACCTCCAAGTCTAAATCCGCTGGCTTAACCGCTAGACCTCCGTGCAATTAAGTGGTATTATGTGATGGAGCTGTTAAGGAAATGTCTAAGAGTATGGGTGTTAGCCTTGTCTATAAGTCGACTGTTTGCGTTGTGATGCTGTGCAGATGGGTAGGCAGGTCTTAAATAATAACGACTTCGTCTTCTTTCCATAAAATACGTTTAATTAAGTAAAAAAATACTGCGTCTCGTTCCGCGATTCAAAATTGTCTCCTGGTCTTAAAATTAATATTAAAAATTTTACGTGTCAGTTGGGCCGACTACAGCGCCCTCTCCCGTTTGAGCGCCATCTAGTTAGTTTACCATAAAGTTGTGCAATTAGTGGGCAACTAGTCTGCGATTAATGGTAATGATTCCCAATAATATCGCTAGATGGCATTGTCCTCAACATCGACGTTTAACATATGTTTTAGTTTATCTACACATAAGCTACTCAATTCATTTGGCAGTGTGTTATAATTTCTGTGTCTTCGCAAATACGATCACGTTTCTCCATTTCGCGAAAAGAAGAAGTGGTTAAATATTCGCAGCAGGAGAAATAGCAGAGGGCTCTGATTACTATACTCCATATTATACGAGCCTGTGACCCCCAAATAGCAGAGGGCTCTGATTACTATACTCCATATTATACGAGCCTGTGACCCCCAAATAGCAGAGGGCTCTGATTACTATACTCCATATTATACGAGCCTGTGACCCCCAAATAGCAGAGGGCTCTGATTACTATACTCCATATTATACGAGCCTGTGACCCCCAAATAGCAGAGGGCTCTGATTACTATACTCCATATTATACGAGCCTGTGACCCCCAAATAGCAGAGGGCTCTGATTACTATACTCCATATTATACGAGCCTGTGACCCCCAAATAGCAGCGGGCTCTGATTACTATACTCCATATTATACGAGCCTGTGACCCCCAAATAGCAGAGGGCTCTGATTACTATACTCCATATTATACGAGCCTGTGACCCCCAAATAGCAGAGGGCTCTGATTACTATACTCCATATTATACGAGCCTGTGACCCCCAAATAGCAGAGGGCTCTGATTACTATACTCCATATTATACGAGCCTGTGACCCCCAAATAGCAGAGGGCTCTGATTATTATACTCCATATTATACGAGCCTGTGACCCCCAAATAGCAGAGGGCTCTGATTACTATACTCCATATTATACGAGCCTGTGACCCCCAAATAGCAAAGGGCTCTGATTACTATACTCCATATTATACGAGCCTGTGACCCCCAAATAGCAGAGGGCTCTGATTACTATACTCCATATTATACGAGCCTGTGACCCCCAAATAGCAGAGGGCTCTGATTACTATACTCCATATTATACGAGCCTGTGACCCCCAAATAGCAGAGGGCTCTGATTACTATACTCCATATTATACGAGCCTGTGACCCCCAAATAGCAGAGGGCTCTGATTACTATACTCCATATTATACGAGCCTGTGACCCCCAAATAGCAGAGGGCTCTGATTACTATACTCCATATTATACGAGCCTGTGACCCCCAAATAGCAGAGGGCTCTGATTACTATACTCCATATTATACGAGCCTGTGACCCCCAAATAGCAGAGGGCTCTGATTACTATACTCCATATAATAGAAAACAAATTACCGAAATAACTAAAATAAATTATAAAACAAAAACGGAGCAAAAATTTTCGTCTGTAAGTAGAATCTCCGAGTATGGTGTACCACAGGGCAGCATCCTAGGACCGTTTCTTTTCTTGGTTTACATAAATGAACTGCCCAAGATCACTAGGTTCCCCATGGTCCTGTTCGCGGACGATAGCACAATGTTGATCAAACGTGAAGACATAAACACATACGAAACTAATATAAATGAAGGACTACAAAAAGTTATTAATTGGTTAACATACAACAACTTACTAATAAATTTAGACAAAACTAAAATAATTCACTTTAGACAAAAAAGACACGCTCCCAATATTACTGTAAGCAACCTGGGGAAGTGTATAGAGTCTGTTAATCACATTAAGTTCTTAGGGGTGACTCTTGATTATACCCTTAACTGGAAAGAACACATTGAAAATATTAGTACAAGAGTAAGTAAATTTGTTTATCCGTTAAGAAGGTTGGTGCTAATTAGTAGCATCGATACTGCCCTCATGGCATATCATGGATATGTTTCATCCGTTCTGCGGTACGGCATCATTTATTGGGGGAATTCGACTAACAAAGAAGCTATCTTTAAAATACAAAAGCGATGCATTCGGGCAATGTGTAGACTAAAATTGACTGACAGTTGTAAACCGTACTTTAAAAAACTAGGGATACTTACACTCCCGTGTCTTTATATTTTAGAAGTTGCTAATTTCGTAAAATCTAATCTAGAACTTTTTCCACTGAGCAAAGATAAACGTAATAGAGTACTAAGATATGGAAATAAATTATGCCCTCCAAGATCACGTACGGCGTTAATGTATAAAAGTATAATCTGTATGGGACCAAAAATATTTAATATTATTAACGACGACATTAAACTTTTACCGCATAGTCTGTTTAAAAAGACGTTGACTAAAGTTCTAATTGAAAAATCACATTATTCTGTGCAAGAATTTTTAAATGACCCAAATTGACATCTAAATATTAATTTTAATTTGACCACAACCAGAATTAGATACAATTTTTTTTTTTTTACTGTGAATTAACATTTTATTTTATTTTTTGTGTTGTGTAATAATGTAGTTATATGTATCTTTACAATATACATATATAAACAATATTTGTACGCCTCATGGCAGAACACAGTTGCACTTTTATAAACTAGGTTAATATATTAACTAGATTACCTGTGTTGAAACAAATAAATGATTTGATTTGATTTGATTTGACATATTATACGAGCCTGTGACCCCCAAATAGCAGAGGGCTCTGATTACTATACTCCATATTATACGAGCCTGTGACCCCCAAATAGCAGAGGGCTCTGATTACTATACTCCATATTATACGAGCCTGTGACCCCCAAATAGCAGAGGGCTCTGATTACTATACTCCATATTATACGAGCCTGTGACCCCCAAATAGCAGAGGGCTCTGATTACTATACTCCATATTATACGAGCCTGTGACTCCCAAATAGCAGAGGGCTCTGATTACTATACTCCATATTATACGAGCCTGTGACCCCCAAATAGCAGAGGGCTCTGATTACTATACTCCATATTATACGAGCCTGTGACCCCCAAATAGCAGAGGGCTCTGATTACTATACTCCATATTATACGAGCCTGTGACCCCCAAATAGCAGAGGGCTCTGATTACTATACTCCATATTATACGAGCCTGTGACCCCCAAATAGCAGAGGGCTCTGATTACTATACTCCATATTATACGAGCCTGTGACCCCCAAATAGCAGAGGGCTCTGATTATTATACTCCATATTATACGAGCCTGTGACCCCCAAATAGCAGAGGGCTCTGATTACTATACTCCATATTATACGAGCCTGTGACCCCCAAATAGCAGAGGGCTCTGATTACTATACTCCATATTATACGAGCCTGTGACCCCCAAATAGCAGAGGGCTCTGATTACTATACTCCATATTATACGAGCCTGTGACCCCCAAATAGCAGAGGGCTCTGATTACTATACTCCATATTATACGAGCCTGTGACCCCCAAATAGCAGAGGGCTCTGATTACTATACTCCATATTATACGAGCCTGTGACCCCCAAATAGCAGAGGGCTCTGATTACTATACTCCATATTATACGAGCCTGTGACCCCCAAATAGCAGAGGGCTCTGATTATTATACTCCATATTATACGAGCCTGTGACCCCCAAATACCTTAAAGACAGCTTCACTTTGCTTGGTTCGCATCATGACAGAATTCTTCGCTCTTCCTTTAATACTACTTTTGCTATCCCCTCTCACCACTATGTTTTTGTGTCCAAGTCGTTTGCAGTTGTGGCTGCAAGGCTTTGGAACGACCTACCGACGGAGGTTAAAGATCTCCAAACAGAACTATATTTAAAAGATTAGTTTACAGACACTTTTTGGGATCATAATTTTCATAAAAATTTCATTGATTGTTGCTTATTATTATCCTACATCATCGGTTATCATATAGTATGTAGTACCTAATTTATGTTTATGTAGTATATAAATAGTATAACTTATTTAAATCAAATCAAATCAAAATCATTTATTCGTGGTTTTTCGGTACATAGTTATTAGGTTAGGTTAGGGTGAGCATGCAAAAAACCTACCACATGTGGTGTACGAATTCATTAAATTAACAATTATAATTCTAACAATAATAACAAATATAACAACAACTTAACATGCATTTTACAATTTATATAAAACTTAAATATGTAACACAAAATGTAGGCAAAAGAGAAATGTCCAAAAATACTATTCTAAAAATAATGACAATACAATCTATATATTGACAGTTATTAACACATTTGAAATGGTTTCGTCATTAAAAAACTGATCTAAGCTATAATAACATTTTTTAATTAAAATTAAAGTTAATTTACTTTTAAACATTGGAAGGGATAAATCTTTTAAATCGTCAGGTAACTTATTATAAATTTTAGGAGCCATACCCAATAAGCTTTTCTGAAGTAATTCGGTCTTACTTATTTTCGCGCTTATTTGATAGATAGGACGTGGTCGGAGATAATTTTTCGACGACGTAGGTTTTAAATGAAAGTACTTGCCCATATGACATTTAACGAATACTGATACTTCATATATATAAAGGCTTGTTAAGGTTAGTAATTAAGTAGTTTATATATGTATGTATTCGTATGTAATTTTATTAATAAATAGTTATTATAATCAATAAATCATATTTTGTAAACTTATATTTTTAACTGCCTCCGTGGTCTAGCGGTTAAGTCCGTGGACTTAGACTCGGAGGTACCAGGTTCGATTCCTGGTCGGGACACAAAAATATTTTTTAATGTAAATAAATACATTTAATGAATATTTAATTTATTTGTGATATTTCTCGAGTTTGGTACGCTGGAGACATCGACGAGCTTGCCACTTGTCATGATTGGCCCATAGTAAAGTTGGCTAAATGTGAATCCGCTTATGTATAAGCGTGGTTTCTGACCACCCAGAAAGGGAAACGGTCATGGTGATACTTTACTTTACTTTTTTATATTTTTAATATATTTAATGTTAATTGATATATTGCACCTACCTCACATAAATGTTCTCGTTGTCCCGAAGGTCTGACAGGCAGAGAATGTCAAGCGACATTATGTCACACCTTTGTATATTTATGTGCAATAAAGTTTTAAATAAAATAAAACACACCAAGTTCCAAAAAACACTTTTATTACAGCTCCTTGTGTGTTGGAGATGTTCCTTCAAGAACATATATCTGGAGAATTTGATGATGGAGAAGGTGATGGCAAAACTAATTTGTGTTCATTGCGTGTGTTGTGTTACGAGAATATCAACATAATAAAATTGAAGATGCTAAATTTATAACGGTTTAATGTTTAACGTAGATAAATTGGTTAGGTTAGTGTGTACATGACTTGGTAATAACTAAGGCGTGCTCTAACACCGAAATAAGATATTTCACACATCCCCTCAAAACCGTGGACGTATATAATGTAATATTTTGCAGGACGCATAGATATTGTTGACTCTATGTTGTCTGTATAATCGACACAAAACTTTAAAAGTTAGTTAGTAATAATAAACAAAAAACGTACCATGTTTTTATAACAGACTAAAAAGTAAAAATTAATCTGATCCTTAGTGTTAAGGATTTATTTTATTTATTAAAAACTTTATTGCACAAAGTACAAAGGCGGACGTAATGCCCGTAGACATTTTCTGACAGCCAAACTTTAGGGACAAATTAGAACATTTATAGGTGCAATGAAATAAATATTAATAGTATGATAAATTCAACATAATTATATATACTTACATAGGATTTATACTCGTAAATAATAAAATGTAACCAAGGAAGAAACTGATCCTCAGCTTAACACAGAGAATTCTAGTCTGGGGATCAGAGTTCCTCCAAAAGAAATATGTAAACAATTTTTGTGAAAAAATAAACGTATTTGTATTTTTGTATTTGTATAAATCCACATACAAATGTATTATAACTTATTCTATTGTTTATATTTTCAAAATTCCAATTTAAATTCAAAATACATTTATTGTTATAAACTGTGGTTGTTTGTACATTTTTGATTACAAATACTTTTCTTAAATAATTCATAACGTGGGGTCGGATGACTATGATGGTGTTTGTGTCTTGTGTTCATATTGGAATCAATTTTAAAACAATTATTTTGGTTCTTCTTTACCAACAAACAGGCTTGTTATATATAAGTTAATTAATGTTAAGAATTTGTGTTTAATAAATATTTGTTTTTATATACGTCTATGGGTGAAACCCGATGCGAAGATGTTTATCTTAAATGCTTATCAAAACACATCAAACATTTAACAGAGTATGATATATAGGTCCCTGGGAGGTGCGGAGATAAGGGCTGTTTAGTGCTTACACAAGGGCATCATAATTATATAGGGTCCAAAAGTAATTAGCTTTTAGTAAATATATACACGACCCTAATTCCAGATCATGTGGGTTGCAGAGTGTTTTAAAGCGCTCCATAATCACGTTGCTTTTTCACGATTCTGCATCAAACCACACGCTATATATATATTGCCTTATATATGTATATAATGTATATATAAGGCAATCCGAATCGAATTAAAGTTGTCTTCATTTGAACCCGGTCGAGAATCGTTCAATATATATAATTTTAAGTGGTATTTACGCAATTTACCTTAGTGACATACTTTATGACGTTTCGTTGACGCATTGGCATTTTTTTTATAGATAGTCCACTGCTTTTTTTTTTTTTTTTTTTACATCAGGAAATCCCTACCGGATACCCCCCCCCCCGAGTCGGGGGACAGGGGGGAGGTTATGTCGGGCTTGCACCGACTAAAACCTGATGGTGTTCCTCGAGACGCCTTGTGTTGATGGCGGACGGCGGGGAGCAATATGCAAACGACCACCGCCCGCCGGCGTCGCCCGCTAGTGTGCGGGCGCCTTCATGGCGAGGAGGGAGAGAGAGAGCGAGTCTCCTCCCTCACCTTCGGAGAGGCGCGCAAGAAAACCGCGCGCGCCGTCTCGTGGGGCCCTATGTGAGCGATGTCATCCCCGTGACACCGCTCGGGCCCCTCAGGTGGGCAGGAGGGCAGCGTACTGCCGCCTCCTGCGCTGTCTTCTCCTCTGGCGGAAGGGAGGGGCGTTCCGGTCTTCTTCCCGCTCCCGTTCCGCCGCCTCCTTCTGGAGCATGGCGTGCTCACAGAAGGAGGCCACAGTAGATAGTCCACTGCTGTAATAGCTCTAGCGAGCAAATAATAATAATAAAACAAATATAAAACGGTGAAATCTAAATATGGCAAGCCTTTCAGGTAGCTGAAGGTTTTTTTTTTTTTTTTTTTACAACTTTACACGGGTAACGCGGGTCAAACAGCTAGCATAACATAAGATGTCTGTACAATTATTGAAACAAAACAAATCACGACGAAGATAATGAAAGTTTGAAAAACATAATAATGAATAAAATATAATAATTAAAATAAACTATATAAGAAATACTAAATGTAATAAAAATTACCTAATTATACGAACTTATAATAAATTACCTAACAAATTAAAATTGTTAGGAAAAAATGTTTTTAAAAATCAATTAATAATTTGTTTAAATGAGAAGATGTTTCATAATTTAAAAGAATATTTCATATAGTTTATTTTTATTAGATTTAGTTAATATTAATTTTATTTTTTACTTTTAAGTAGTTTTAATTTATATTGTAATTATTTTATACTGTTTGTATATTACTTCAATATAAAGAATTCTAAATTAAAAAGAGGATATTTTGACAATTGTAATATCTAACGTTTAAGCTGACAATATAGGTATGGTATAAATACCTACATGTAAGTTTTTGGACATATATTATTTAAAATTTAAAAATTTATATTAATGTTTGATATATTTGCTCGCCAATTTACTTGGCAAATATTGTTACGTTAAGTTAGTTTACTATAAGACCTGTAAATTACACTGACAATGTAGTATGACAATGCCTCTTTACAGCTCTATCACCTTAACTGACATTTATATTTTTATAATTGTGTCTGTCTTAGCTTATAGTAGCTATAATAAGCGTTATTCTGTATTTATAATTTTGTTATTTTTAATATTTTATTATTTCTTTTCCCATATAATGGTTATCATGTACTACTCCAGATACACCAATATGTATTAGAAAATGATATTGTTTTATATCAATATTGTACAAATTGACGTGTAAAAGTGCAGAATATATCTCTTTTTGTCCAAAAGAAACAAATTGAATTGAATGCAAATAAAGATTTTTTATCTTATCTTATCTAAATATTAACATTGGAAAAATAAAACAAACCACGACGATGGTTATATAAAATAGAAATGAAAGGACGTCTGCAAAATTTTACAACATTTTCGACCACTGACAATATCCTTTCATTGCACTACCCGGAAAAAAATCATTTGCAGTAAAATCGGTGACGTCATTTGCTGTAAAACCGCGTCCTTGTCTTTGGTTATTCGACATCATAAAAAACTCTAAAGCGCTAAAAACTACCCGAACGCCTGTAAACGCGAAATTCTTACATCGCCAAATTAAACACGAGGTCAAACATGTTCGCGTGAATTATAAAATTCAGAAATAAATTTGAATTAATTACTCCGCCTGATCAAATAAAATAATATGAATTTACACAATTTTCATATATTTAATAATACTTTGGTTAGTAAAATAAGCACCCACGATTAACATATGAAATCCATTTAAATGCGAATCGTAACATTAAATATGTTTTCGCAAAGTTTACATTGGTTATTATTTTACCGTGAGCTTAAGCACAGTCAATGGCGTTACTAATATAAGTTCTTTCTTAAATAATGTCTCAAAACCTACTTTTTTTAAATATTTTATTTATTTATTTATTTAACACTTTAATGTACAAATCCCTCCCTCTCCATTCCGCAACCGAACCACACGCACAGGTCAGAATATGCACCCACATACCGTAGTCACCATCCCTTCGCGTACATATAAATTTGGGGACTCATACATCTGTCGTACGATAAAGATGTGGAATGCTCTTCCAGCCTCTGTGTTTCCACTTTCCTATAAATTGGAGTCCTTCAAGCGAAGTGTGAAAAAGCATCTAGTCAAGCCGGCATAGTGTTAGGGACTGATGGCAGTTACGAGTATCTGACTTCAGTTGCTAACATTCATGGACCTTGCGCGCCACTTACCATCAGGTGGGCCCAAGGTCACATGTCGTGCTAGTATAAAAAAAAAAAAAAAAAAAAACAAAGGCGGGCTTTAATGCCGTGAGACATTCTATCATAACCAACCATTGGGACAACTTTAAACACTTAAATATAAAAAAATATAAATTATGAGTTATATTTTATAACTACATATATAATATACCAATACACATAATGGTAAGTGGCGCGCAAGGTCCATGAATGTTAGCAACTAGAATCAGAATAATAATAAGAATAGAGAGCTGCCTTCGTGGTCTAGCGGTTAAGTCCGTGGATTTAGACTCGGAGGTACCGGGTTCGATTTCTGGTCGGGACACAAAAATATTTATTTATTTAAATAAATAATTAAAATAATTTAGTCTGTATTATGTATATCTGTTTTTGTATATTTTCAATCAAAATATTAAAAATTTGTGTAAGGAAGTAAGTGTAAAATTGAAGTAATACTTAAATTTCAAGTAAGTATATAAAATTATAAAAGTCTAGACATGTGAATTAATTATTCGGTTCGATTCCTGGTCGGGACGCAAAAATATGTATTAATGTAAATAAATACATTTAATTAATATTAAATTTATTTTTGATATTTCTCGAGTTTGGTACGCTGGTGACATCGGCGAGCTTGCCACTTGTCATGATTGGCCTATAGTAAAGTTGGCTGAATGTGAATCTGCTTATTTATAAGGGTTTCTGACCACCCCGAAAGGAAAACGGTCGTGATGATACTTTACTTCACTTTACTGGAATCAGACACTCATGACTGACATCAGTCCCCCACGTCGGCATGGCTTAACTGGGCATGACGGCAATTCGAGCCTGATCTCGAAACGTGTGGATACACTTTACTGGGTTTATCGGCACAAACGGTGGATACTTCCCCGCCCCGGCAGACTGGGCAACTTACCACCATCAGTCCGCCTATCATCTATTATTTTATCAATAGTGTGACGACCCCAAACTCCCTAAAACAAAATATTTCCCTCATTATTCAACGAGGAAATGCGGCGAGCGTTTTAGGAACCCTCCCAGGTGCAGGTGGTAAGCAATTAGTTTATTTAATTTTTATTTTATAGGCTTTTTTACTTTAGTTTTATTCATAATTAGTTTTTAAACTATTTTATTTTTTGTATTTTACTTCGAATAAAAAAAAAGTTTTTTTTTTGACGTGTCACTGACGCAATAAACCATGCTCGCCTTCTTGAAATATGATCGTTAATGCATTTCCCGGAAACACGTTACGGGTAAAGGCACAAATTGGAAACCGTACAACTCGCTTAGGGAATCATATAGTGAATTAGTAAATTAAACAAAATTTCGGAGCTGCGTAGAGTTTTCCATATCGCATCGGTTGGCAGCGAAAATTGTATAAATAATTTTCAGAAATATACAATAGTTTTGTTTTACTCATATCTTTGATGAATGTGAATTACTTAAAAATATTTTCTGACGTTTAATTAACGTTCATTATTTACTCATTATTTTAGTAAGACAAAATAAACTTAAAAGTGTAACAATAAGTAAGTCGGTAATTTTACTTTTCTTTTTTTTGAAAGTTTAGAATTACTATTATCTGTGATATACAGTTATATCTATTACTATCTATCTCTATTATCTAGTGTCTTGTTTGTTTGTTTGTTTAAATTTGCACTTATTTGCACAAAATAAATCTATATAGGCGAGCTTAATGCCTTGGGCATTTTCTACTAGTTAACCTTTGGGAGGGTGAACAAAGATAGTATGCGGGTGCACTAATAAATAAGTATAGATATTAAGAGAAGACAAATTTCTAAGCTTTCGATGGATTCACCGTGCGGGTGCCGGATCCATCGTGTGTGGGTAAGAGATGAGAAGAATGGTGTCTGGGGCTTGCGACCGACAATAGGCTGGTTTAAGAAAAGGAGGCCTCCCTTTTTTATTTTATTGCGCGATAATACGCTCACCATCCACCATTCTACTCCTCTCCCTACCCAACCAAATACTGTATGATTCCGTTAATGCCGTCTTGGAAAATGTATTGACGGCAGACCTGCTTAGGGCCAATTCTTTCAGTAAGTGATGCAAAGATTTTGCTGGAAGTCCTTTCGCACCAACTTCCACTGCGTAAAGATGAGTCTTGAACCAATTGTACATAAATTATTTTGTCGAAATGACGAAGTTGCCGAAGTTCGAATTCGCTGCAGTCGAGTACCGAATATTCGGCCAAAGTTTGTGTTCGGCACAATCCACATTCGGCCCATCACTATTATTTACCAAGTTTAATAGGCTTTGGTTGTTTTGTCGACTTTCGGGTTGCACATGGGCATCTTAATTCCGACGTGCCTGGTGGGTTACCGCTGTACCAGGTAGTGTACTCATAACTAAATTTAAAAGGTTATTAACTTATCGTTGTGGTGTAGTTCTGTATATGTTTTATTTTGGTTTTATTTCTCATAGGTACTGATAACTAAATTTAAAAGGTTATTAATTGATCGTTGTGGTGTAGTTCTGTATATGTTTTATTTTGGTTTTATTTCTCATAGGTACTGATAACTAAATTTAAAAGGTTATTAATTGATCGTTGTGGTGCAGTTCTGTATATGTTTTATTTTGTAAATCTGATATAGCTGAGTTTTCCTTGCAGATTCCTTTCTCAGTCAGATTAAACATTAACAGGTCACTGGAATTTGCTAAGCTACTGGTGTCTTCTGCTAACAGCTTACTTATTGGACCACTTTGCTGCTTAGTCTTCTACTAGCAGGAGTAGAATCATTCAAAATAATTAAATTAATGACGTTTCATAAATGTCTGTAATAGGTTTACGTGAATAAAGATATTTTGACTTTGACTTTGACTTTGTTAATTTGATATAGCTGAATTTTCCTTGCAGTTTTTCTCAGTCAGATTAAACATTAACAGGTCACTGAAATCTGCTGGTATTCTGCTAACAGCTTACTTATTGGACCACTTTGCTGCTTAGTCTTCCATTAGCAGGAGTAAAATCATTCTAAATAATTAAATTAATGACGTTTCATATTTATGAAACGTGTATAGGCAAAAAATGTATAGGCATTTGCCTATAATAGGTTTACGTAAATAAAGATTTTTTTCACTTTTTTTACTTTAGTAAAGTTGACTAAATGTGAATCCGCTTCTTTATAAGCTACAAGATACTTTTAAAAGCTCAAAACACGAGTAATTATTAAGTTTTCTCAATGTTCATTTTATGCTACTTAAAAAGGTTTTGCTTTGAACCGTTGTAATGTTTTGAAACAAGTCACAAACTGAAACTACAACTTTATGAAGTTGTAGTTGAATTCTCCGTTTGTCTGACTATTTACTCAGCGAAACAATAATTTATTTCGACTTGTTGCGAATCAAACATATGTATATTAGAAGTAATAGTTGTTGTTACGATAGTAAGTTTTATATATCTATGTTTATTTATAATATTGAGTAAATATTTGATTTTTTCATTGTCATGATTAAAGCACTTTTATGTAACAAAGCTTTCTTGCTAACTTATGGTCTTATATATATAAATATATAAATTAATATATATATTATTATTATTTAAATGTATATGTTTGTGTTTATTATTTTTTTTTGTTTATTCATACTTGATTTATGCAATAATGAGTTCTTTTAAATACACCTTTTTCGCACTGTAGTTTTTTGATTTTATATTGTGTTATTTTTATTTATTTTTTTGTTTATTCATACTTGATTTATGCAATAATGAGTTCTTTTAAATACACATTTTTCGCACTGTAGTTTTTTGATTTTATATTGTGTTATTTTTAATTTTTTTTTGTTTATTCATACTTGATTTATGCAATAATGAGTTCTTTTAAATACACCTTTTTCGCACTGTAGTTTTTTGATTTTATATTGTGTTATTTTTAATTTATTTTGTTTATTCATACTTGATTTATGCAATAATGAGTTCTTTTAAATACACCTTTTTCGCACTGTAGTTTTTTGATTTTATATTGTGTTATTTTTTTATTTTTTTTCTACTTGTCTAAACTGTTTTCAAAATTATTGTTAATTCGTGTTAATCAGGAATGCCTTTGTAAGCAAGAGTGGGGCTCCCTGTATCACAGACCTTCTGGGACATAGTACAGAATCCCCGTATTTACTGATTGATGTATCTAGGTTTTTAAGTCAATAAACGTTTTATTATTATTATAAATTAAATATATTATATAAATTAAACTAACATAAACGTTAAATATTACCATTAAATGAGAAAGCTTTATTGATCTCAGCATAAGATTTGTCATAAGTATTTTGTCACAAAAAAATAGCTTCAATAAAGAACCTTTCCGAGTCTTAAAGTGGACTCCATAGTGACATTGTAGACCATTCCAATAAAACTCTTTTTGCTGACCGTCTACGTATACGGCTATATAATTGAGTCTAAAATGGCGGGATGTGGGGTGGGGGACCGTTATCCACGGTTATATAACTCTGGCATTGATTTATATAACTATGTGGGGACTGGGCCTTCAGATCATTTTTTTTACAATTTTTTTTTTCCTTTACACCATGCAAATTAAATAAATAAATTGCAAAATCAAAATAATTCGCAACAAAATTTAATTCGTGTCGCTGGTAACACGGGCAAAGTCGGGTAAAACAGCTAGTTATTATTAAATCGTTTATTCATATAAATAAAATAAAAAAAATGCTAAAATATACTCCAAACACATACTGTTTTATTTTTGCTTAAGAATTGTCTCGCGTCACCACGCTTAATTTACAACTTGCGGACAGCTCCTACATGGGACAGTGACATTTTATTTCAAGTAGACAGCATTTTAAAAACAACAATACAAGATGTCCTTAACATTAACTTGTCGTCTTCCCAATTCATTCAATCCTCATTACCAATATGGTCTGGTGGTTTGGGAGTTAGAAGAGTTTCAGATCTTTCAATACCTGCATACCTCGGTTCTATTTCAAATGTTAAACACCTTTGTCAATCAATCTTGTTAAAAAGTAACAATAATATTTCTCAGTTATACAGGGAATCCGAAGTTATTGCTCTATGGAAGACAAAATCCATGCTCACAGATTTACCCACAGTCTGTACTCAGCATGAACTCGACAAACCCATAGTAAAAACAATTTTCAAGTCTCTCCCTAAATTTTCAATTACTGACGAATCACGTCTTTTGGCATCTTGCGAAAGCGAGTCTGGGGCCTGGCTGCGTGCTATTCCCTCACCCAACACGGGCACGCAACTTGATCCCACCTCACTTCGCATCGCTGTTTCACTCAGACTAGGTTGCCAACTATATGAAGCCCATAAGTGCGTTTGCGGCGAATTAGCTGATCCGTTTGGTCACCATGGCTTATCATGCTCAAAAAGTGCAGGCCGTTTCACCCGCCATAGATCCCTAAATTTAATCATTCAAAAGGCACTATCTTCTGCAAATTACCCATCAACATTAGAGCCAACTGGTATATTTCGCAGCGATGGGAAAAGACCAGATGGGCTAACCCTCGTGCCTTATAAACAAGGTAAGTCTTTGGTTTGGGATGCGACGTGTACTGACACCCTTTGTGCTAGTCGTGTTGGTGCGACACGAAAACGAGCAGGTGCAGCGGCTGAATTGGCTGCAAACGGCAAACGCAATAAGTACATAGAGTTGGCAAATCGTTACTATTTTGTGCCGTTTGCCGTAGAGACGATGGGCCCTTGGTCTGAGGACGCTAAATCGTTAATACGCGACATAAGCGTTGCCATCCGAGCGTCAACAGGTGATCCTTTGAGTAGGGAATATCTTATTCAAAGGATCAGTGTTGCCATCCAACGAGGCAACGTCGCCGGAGTCCTCGGAACATTGGGTTCATCTTCTCCTGGATTCGATGACATGTAGATTATAATCAAGATATTTGTAAGTATTTAGTTTTTATATTAATTAGGTTTATCTTTTAGTTTATTTAACTCCAAACTGCATAACACTTTATTGGCGAATAGTACACTCTTTTTTATAGTTAGTTTTACACTATATTTGTCATAACACAAAGATATTCATCCATAAAATACTGTTAGTACATATTTATTTATTAGGGCCACCAATTAACAGTGTTAGCAACAATATATACATGTATTTTCACTCACAACTAAGACAGAAACCAGATGCTGCACCAATTACAGGCAACCACCTCATGCTATTACAGTATCTATTAATTGGGCCTTTGAGTAGCCAAAATAAAAACACAATACAAATACAATAAACTACTTTCTTAGCAAAAGCAACTTCAATTTCCTTTTAAATTTAGTTTTAGACATATTTACACCGTCATCGATGGCCATAATAGTTACATGCTATGTCTAGGCATTAAACTTTCCATATTGAAACTGGCATTGTCTTTTCTTAACATTATATAAGTATAAATCTTATACAACTATATTAAAACACATTTTAACTATTAACTTAATCTTATGTATCCATGGTTTTTTTGTCTTATTTTACTTGTAATTAATTCTTACTTTGCATCTATAATATTCATCTGTCACTCTCCCAAAGATTAGCTGGTAAAGAATACCTTGAACTTGTATGAAGTCATGATAAACTTATTAGTTTGTTTCTGGCGTTGCTTGATATGTTTATAGATAGTATTTCATTTACTTATATGAATATATATTATTATTGTTTATACGTGTAGTTTATATGTATGTATTTGTAGATATGTAAATATTATTTTACATATCTACATATGTACCTAAGTATGTATTCATTTATATATTTATTATATTATCTAATTAAGCCTATAATTGCACCTAAACTTCACTGTTTGATTGCTTTTGTTTTCTCGAAGGTTTGACTGTCATAGAATGCCTAGCGACATTAAGTCCGCCTTTGTACTTTGTGCAATAAAGATTTAAAGAAATAATTAACTCTCAAAACTCAAATAGAAGAAGTAGACAAATTTATTAGCATTACATGAATTCACCGGACGAGTGCCGGGTCAATTGTGTGTCCATAGAGGAGAAAAATTGTGTTTACAAAAAATACCTTCTCTTTTTATTGCACAACACGACGCTCACTATCCACTATACTGCTTCTCTCCCCTAACCAAACAAATGTAGTCTTAGCAGTTTAAATGTATTGTATACGTTATTAGGCATGTGGTGCAAAGATTTTTCTGTAATTCCTCTCTCACCAACTTCCACTGCATATTTCTGAGTCTTGAATCCATTCCTGATCATGTTGTGAAATAGATATCGGCGTAATAATTCTTATTTTTTCACTGTATATTTGTCAATACTAATATCTGTAAATAGCCCGGGCCGCACATATGTCAATGGACGCTAGGATTTGATTCGATTGCTCTGATTGACGGGTGTCCACTGTCCACCCAGTTAGACCGAAGCCTTAGCAACAATTTTTACAAAAATATTATTGCCATTAAATATAATAAATTTTACTGTTTTTATATTTTTTTATGAACTAACGCCTTACGCTGCACATAAATAGTAAAAAAACTCACTCCTCATCCACTTTTTTTTTAATATTCAACACGACATGTGACATCGCCCTCACTTAATGGCAAGCGGTACGCGACGTTATAGAATGGGAGCAACTGACGCCAGCCACTAGCGACCGGCATCAGTCTCTACCATTATGCCGGCCTAACATGCTTTTTACACTTCGCTTGAAGGACTCCAGGTTATAGGAATGGTGAAACACACTGTTTGGGAAGAAAGCATTCCACATCTTCAGCGTGCGACAGATGTAAGAGGCTCCAAATTTATGAGTACATAGGATATGAGCACATAGGATACATTAAGTAATTTGATATTTTATTATAAGTAAAGTATAATCACGACCGTATCCCTTCCGGGGTAGTCAAAAATCACGTTATATTTTTTAATGAAGCGAATTCACATTTAGCCAACTTTACTATAGACCCATCATGACAAGTGGCAAGCTCGTCTATGTCTCTAGCGTACCAAACTCGAGAAATTCACACATAAATAAAATAAAATATTGTATCCTAACCAGGAATCGAACCCGGTACCTCCGAGTCTGATTCCATGGACTTGACTGATAGACAATTGAGGCAGTAGGAATAAATACAAGTTTAATTAATATATATAATAGCTGTTTTTTTAATATTAGCACATGTGACCTTGCTCCCACCTGATGGTAAGTGGCGTGCGAGGTCGATGAATGTTAGCAACTGGAATGAGACAGTCATGACTGACATTAATCCCCAAAACTATAACTGGGCATGACAGCAATTCGAGCCTGATCCCGAAACGTGTGGATACACTTTACTGGGTTTATCAGCACGAACGGTGGATACTTCCCCGCCCCGGCAGACTGGGGAAATTACTGCCTATTTAATAAAATAACACAAACAAGCTTCAAGGAGATTACAAGGCATGAAAGAAAGCATAGGGACAAAAATAAGGAAAGGCATGCTCGGTTGGTTCGGGCATGTTGAAAGGATGAACGAAAAGAGATTGACGAACCAGATATATAATGCGAAAGTTGTGGGTAAAAGAGGCCCTCACTCACCTATCACGATCAGATAAATAAAACAATAGCTGAAGGTGCATTAAAAAGCCATCGAAACAAAAGGGCATGTATGAAGAGGTTGATGAATGTTGAAGAAGCGAAAGAGGTATGTCGTGATCGTGACAAGTGGCGCTCAATTGTCTCTCCTACCACGCAAGGGATTTGGCGTGAAGATATGTATGTATGTAAGGAGATTACAAGGTACGTCGCGAAGTACCTTCAGATTGACAGTTGAAAGAAATAATTTATTAATTCTATACTCCCACCGAACACCCTTTACAATAAGACTACAACACAGGTCAGAGTTGATCAAGACCGCAGCTTGGTCTATATGACTCGTCTGACTGTAGGGACAGATATAATGAAACTTGACTACCTTTGTAGATAGTATGTATAAAATTAAGTGCTACTCTACAATAGCGCTGCATGCTCACCGCATGCTGTCATGTCGCAAATGCTTGTATGAGCTACAGTGCAGGACCGAGATAAATTTATTTATGCTAAGCTGCTATTGGATTTCATCAACGATAAGGGCATTGACCATTTTTTTATACAAAATTACTTACGTATTTTATTTATTTGATCACAACTTTCGCATTATATATCTGGTTCGTCAAACTCTCTTCGCTCATCCTTTCATCATGCCCGAACCATCGTAGCATGCCTTTCCTTATTTTTGTCTCTGCTTTCTTTTATACCTACCCTTTTCCGTATTTCGACGTTACGTATACGGTCCGCCAAAGTGACGCCGCAAAACGCAACGACCTAAGCCAAATAATAATAATAAATACTCTTATACCATCTAGACTAAAACTATGTATATCTAAATTATAAATTAAATTATATTATTATTTCTAAAAAAATTGTAATATTAAAATAAAATAAAATAATTATGTCTAATAATATCTACGAATATAATACAGTTTTTCTTTCTAATTAAGGACCCCGCATCGGGTAAAGCTCTCCTCCTTTTCTATTCATTTCTTCCTATCCTGTGCCTCGTCCATCCAGTGTTGACCTGCTTCTATTACTATCTCGTCCTCCCATCTTTCCTTAGGACTTCCATTATGTCTCTTGTCGTTCGGTCCCTTCCATGTAGTAAGTACTTTAATCCATCTGTCTTTTTTTATCTTTAAGACGTGCCTCGTGACCACCCCATTTCCATTTTAATATGCCTATAATAGGTTTACGTAAAAGGTTGTTACTTATCACATCATCACAGCTCCGTTCTGATGCTCCGCACAGTTCTAGACCTTCACTATTTGAGATGATCCTTCCAGAATTTCCTGGAGAATTTGGATTAGACTGGCCGCGCTGGCCAGACAGGTCTTTAAATATCAATTGAACGATATCACACAAGTTGGTATTAGTGAAATCAGGACCGACGGCTTAACGTGCTCAGGAGCGGTAGAGTTGTAAATCTATGACAAATGTACGTAAGAAAAGTGTATTTCTCATTGGTACATGTGCTGGGGTTCGAACCGACCTTTTTAGGAACAAAAGCAGAACGCTCTGAACAAACAACCACCACCGCTTTTTTACTTTTGACTTGAAGATTTTTATGCCAAATTGTATCAAAATCGCTTTAGAACTTTAGGCGCGACGGCGAAGCAGTCAAAAAGACAGAGATACATACAGACAGAGAGACAAAGCTTTATTCTCGTTTTCAATATATATATACTGCCTCCGTGGTCTAGCGGTTAAGTCCGTGGATTGCCACTTCATCTTGCTAATTTTATGTCTGTAACTTTCGTTCTCTGACGAATATCAACGTTTCGAATTCTATCCATTAGAGATATACCAAGCATAGCTCTTTCCATGGCTCGCTGAGCGACCTTGAATTTATGGACCAGACTCACTGTTAGTGTCCACGTCTCTGCTCCATACGACATTACCGGGAGGACGCACTGGTTAAAGACCTTAGTCTTTAAACATTGTGGTATAGACGATGAGAGGATGTGGCGGAGTTTCCCGAATGCCGCCCATCCTAGCTGAATGCGTCTGTCGGCTTCTTTGCTGAAGTTCGCTGCTCCTAATTGGATAGTCTGCCCGAGGTAGATGTAATTTTTCACAACTTCGAGAGTAGCGTTTCCTACGCAGATTGGCCTCGGCTTGACATGATCATTGAACATGACTTTCGTTTTTTTGGTTACTAGCGTATTTTACGAGAATATCATTCCAGTACTGTACCTGTATGTAATGCTTAAACAAACTGAATATAGCTACTAATTAAATTAGGCGCATAAGCTGAAGTTAGTAAGTCAAACGCAGAGTTAGGAGTTATGTTCAATAACCGAACGATTTATCGGCGCCCAGAGAGACGAAAGTTTTCTACCTAAATTTGTATGCCGTCACCGATCTCGCAACCGACGTGCCTCGACGATAAATGCGACCACTCTGTTAAATGGGCCACCCTTGGGGGCTGACCTCTGATAAAACGGGCTAATATAACTTTTTTATCAAAACGAACTTTTAACAATTTTCAGGCATCCCATAGACATGTATGGAAGGATCCGACGAACCGCACCGTTATAATACGAAGGCATAATACGATAAATTATTTTTTTTGGTAAATTTCATTTAAAGATTATGGATTCTTACATTCAAGCTTATTTCTCGCATAAAATGCTCATATACTTAAATAAAGTTGTGAAATTCTGCAGATTTTTTCTTTGATAACTACATTATAAATGGCAATAAAAAAATATAAGATATTTTAATATATATGTGGGAAATCGGGGCTTAATAAAACAATAATTACGCTTGAAAACACTTTAACTATATTTTAATCAACTTTTCTCCGTTTTACATCTTTAACTTCACACACCTTCCTCTCCCTCTCTCCCCTCTCGCTGCGTTCCGTTTCTTGAAGTTTATTTTTCTCCAAATTACGTTCCTACAACTCGGCCATTCTGCTATCAGTCTGACCTCAGGCTGAAGGCTTTAAACTATGTACAATATAATATGGTTTTACCTGAACTATCGGACCATATCCTACAGAATTTACAATACTGAGTACGTCTTACATGACTTGCTATCACCTACTGAAATAATATGTAATGAAGTCAACAATTACTCATAGAACTATTCAACAAAATTTTTCCTCAACAGTCTCAGTAAAATGAGATCTTACTATAGAAGTGGACAGTGTGCCTAATTGACACCATGTTTATTTTTAAATCAACCTAAAAAAAAAACATTCATTCTATCATCTTCCATACCGCTTATGAAAACTAAAACTAAACAAAAAAAATCTTCCTCTTACAAAAATATAAATCTTCAAAATTAACTACTACTTTAAACAAAAAAAAAACAAACTCCTTAACTAAATAGTAACTTATTATTTTAAATATGACAACTTTAAGAACATAATATTTTACACATCCTTAAGACTAGGTATTTATTTTTACTTCAACTTGACAGCATTACTGATCTTAATGATCGCAACGTACAACTTAGTTAAATGCGACTTTTATGTAGGTACTGACTATGTATAGTCACAACAAATATAATTACAACAACCTGGGTTAGGTACATCATGGCCATTTTTTTATGAAATCTACACCTGTAGTAGTCTGTTTAGGTCCTTCTTTATTATTATCAATTTTTTCTACATAATACCGATCTTTACCTACTTTTTGTGATATTTTATATGGTCCTAAAAACTTTGGTTTTAACTTCATGGCATTTCCGTACTGTGTTCTCTGAATAGCCACAATATCTCCTATATCATAATTTTGTGCTTCTTTTCTTTTTCTATTATAGGTTCGTCTGTTCTCCTCTTGTATTTTCAAAGTTTGTTCTTTTGCTTCTCTTCTTAGTGTATCACGCTTGTCATGGTAGTCTTGTCTGCTTTCTTCGTCTAACCAATCTATAATTTGCATGTCTTCTCTCTGTCTCAACCTGGTTCCTGTCAATAATTCAAAAGGTGAAGTCTTGATTGACCTTTGATAAGTACTATTGATCGCTCTTTGAAGTCTACTTACAAATTTGTACCAATGCATAGGTTCTTCGATGCACATCTTAGTTAACACTGATATAATTATCCTATTCATTCGCTCAGCCTGTCCATTTCCTCTAGGCATACCTGTGGTGATCTTATGCTGTTCAATTCCTTCTTCTTGACAATACTCAACAAATTCTTTTCCTGTAAAAGCTGTACCTCTATCTGTTATGATTCTACTTGGGTTTCCATAATCTTTCTGATGTATTTTAAGTTTTTCTACAGTTTCTTTTGATGTCAATGTCTTGGTAGGGTATATCCAAACAAATTTAGTATAGCCATCAATCACTGTGAGAATATAATTATACATCTTCTTCGTAGCATCCAATGGACCTAAATGATCACAATGTAACGTCTCAAATGGTAACTCACCTTTTCCTATTAGATATAAAAATCCCTCCTGCTTACCCTCCTTCTTACTAGCTAAAATGCATGGAACACATGCTAAAATTATTTTATTTATCTTCTTATTTAAGTCTTTGATGTAATAGTCTCTTTCTAATACTTCCATGGTCTTCTTTATTCCAAAATGTCCTATATCATGTGCTTTTCTAATAATTTCTAAATCCATAATCTCAGGTAATACTAACTTCTTATCTATTCCTTTGTAAATCAAATCGTTTTCTATGTAATAATCTTTGTACTCTTTTTCTTTTAGTATTTCTCTTATAACATTCAGTGTATCATCTTCCTTCTGTGCCTTACTTATTCTTGCATGTAATTCTGTTTGAATCACACCAATGTAAGGATTTCTACTTAATGAATCAGTATGCTGCAATTTCTTTCCTGCTCTATGCTCCACTTCATAATCAAAATCTTGTAAAAATAATATCCATCTTGCTACCTTCGCTGAAATCTCCTTCTTGTATAATGTCTTCTGAAAAGCTGAACAATCAGTTACAATTTTAAAATGAATGCCGAACAAATACTTCCTGAATTTCCGAACACCCTCTATTACTGCCAACGCTTCTAGTTCATAACTATTATAATTTCTCTGCTCAACTTCATTTGTCTTCCTACTCATGTAATGTACTGGATGCATTTTACCATCATCGCTGTCCCTCTGTAATAAAATAGCTGCATAACCATATTTCGACGCGTCTGTGTGTAATTCTGTGTTTAATCCTACTTCAAAAATCTTTAATACTGGTTCGCTACTTAACTTAACTTTTAAACTCTGAAATGCTCTTCTTTGTTCTTCTCCAAAATAAAAATTTGTTTCTTTTTTCAATAGGTCAGTGAGAGGTTTTGCTATCAAAGCATAATTTTGAATGTACTTACGAAAATATGATGTTAATCCAACAAAGCTGTGTACTTGTTTTATGGTTTTTGGCTCCGGAAACTTCATAACCGCTTCAGTCTTCTCTGTGGAAGGTTTCACTGTTCCATTCTCAATGACATGACCTAGATACTCTACTCTTCGCTGCAACAGCTGGGTCTTCTTCCAGTTGATCTCAAGTCCATACTCAGAAGCTACATCTAAAACCATTTTTAACCTCTGGGTTCCCTCATCATCATCTGCCGACGGAATAATGACATCATCAATAAATATTAACACAATCCCTTTTGCAATAAGTTCCCTAAATATGATGTTGATAAACCTCGTGAAATACTTTGGGCATATTGAAAGACCAAATGGTGCCCTCAAAAATTCATACTGGCCCTCGGGACTACTCGTCACAAAGGCTGTATACTTGATTGACTCTTCTTCTATAGGTAAATGGAAAAAACCATTTTTTAAATCTAAAGTACTAAATACTAACGCCCTACTCAACTTATCAATGTGATCATCGATCACTGGTAATGGGTATTCATCTTTTGTAATTTTTTGGTTAATCTTTCTATAATCTACGCACACTCTTGTACTACCATCCTTCTTTTTAACTAAAACTAACGGACTACTATATTCAGAAAAACTAGGCCTTATTATACCATTCTGTAGCCAATTATTAATCTGATCTTTAACTATCTCTTCTTCCTTCAAAGCAAATCTTCGGGGACGTTGAACTATAGGAATTTCATCTTTCAAAACTATCTTCAATTTTATCGGTGCCTCCTTTATTTTAATTGGGTTGTATCCCTCAACTAACGACTGAACTGATGGGTTCATACTACACTCTGGTTGCCCTACTTCACTTAATAAACAAGACAGGTATAGATTATCACTACTAGATGGTATGATGTTGACCATTCCCTTGTCAAATATTGTTATAGTATTACACAAAAATGGTTGCCCTAGAATTACCTGGTAGGGTATTGCACCTTGTGGCACAATGTAGAAACACATACTTATGCACCATCCATCGATTTCCAGTTCCACATTAAAATTCCCGACAGCACAAACTCTGGAGGAAGCCAGTCCCGACAATATGACTGTTTCCTTATTATACTGCCTAATGTCACTAATATTCAACTGTGAAAATAGTTCCTCTGAAATTAAATTAAGGTCGCTGCCCGAATCTATTAAAGTTTCAACGTTTATTCCACTTATTTTTAACATTTTAATCGACTTGTTCACTTTTAGGTTATTATTTACGTTCATAACATTTTGACATTTGTCATCTGTCATCCGCACAGCATTGCCAACCTCGCACGATAAATCCGTTGCGTTGCAGTCCTCAGCCGTAGCGCACGAACTGGCGCTTGCGTCGCCTACACTGTCCGGAGATACCAACCTCGCGCACATTGATTTCTTGTTGTCGTTCCCGACGAAGCCGCCATTTTTACCTTGCTGCATAACCTTACATTCTGAACCAATATGTCCATATAAATTGCACCTAAAACATTTCACCCCTTTCTTGCAGGAAGCTGCCAAATGATCTTTCTCACCGCACTTAAAACAATGTTTCACCACTTTATCCCTGCTTTTACATTCCGACTTCGCACCCAAATCTTCACGTTTCTTACTATTGTTCTTTATGCTTTCGTAAATTGCTAACTTTTCTTTGAAAGCTGCGTAGGATGTGATGCCGTACAACATTACCTTGTTATATTCGTGATCTCTGATGCCGTCTACAATGTATTGTATGGCCACATAGTCTGGAAACTTTGCACGTTTACCTAACTCCTTCATGGTTAACATATATTGATAGCAAGTCTCATCCTTACGCTTATGCCGCGCTGCCATGACTTCGTGCATTTCTTTGCTATTAAAATAATCCGGAAATTCCTTCTGTAACGCCGTTTGTAGTTCTTCATAGCTCCTAAATGTCTTCTCAGATCTTAGCCAAAGCTCTGCGGTACCTATCAGTGAGCTACGTGCAATAATCAACTTTTGCTGCGCCGTCCATCCAAATATCTCAGCGTTATCCTGTATATCCTGCGCCCATTTCACTGATGAATATGTCTTGCCGTCGCCACTGAACTTCATAATTACATCTTGAAAGCCGAATAGACTTCCTTGCACCTCGTGTTTCGCCTCCGACGAACCCGCTGCACCTTTGTTTTCCATCGTTTTGCGATATTGTTTTACCCGATCCCGGACGAGCCCCCAAAATTGTGGGAAATCGGGGCTTAATAAAACAATAATTACGCTTGAAAACACTTTAACTATATTTTAATCAACTTTTCTCCGTTTTACATCTTTAACTTCACACACCTTCCTCTCCCTCTCTCCCCTCTCGCTGCGTTCCGTTTCTTGAAGTTTATTTTTCTCCAAATTACGTTCCTACATATATTTAGGTAAATATAATTCCATCTTGTGCCCGTTGCATTTAAAAACTATACCTATAAAAAAATTAATTGAGACCTTATTTTATTAAGGGAGCGAAACACTAGTCCAGATTAATAGTCGCTTCTAAGATGCGAGCTAAGCCGAAGTCGTGCTTGCGACTGTGAAAGTGACATTGTTTACTATTTGAAGGAATTTGAAATATATATTTATTTATTAAAGCTTTATTGCACAATATATACAAGGGGCGGACTTAATGTGGCTAGACATTCTCTGACAGCCAACCTTAGGGACACTGTAGAATAATAAAGACGTAAGGTAGGTGCAATTAAATAAATATAATAAACTAAATACTAATACTACATACACATAACGTTTTATTAATACATTAGGTACATACATTACATAACATTAATACATACACTACATATAATAATATAATAAATAAACTAAATGAGTTAAAAGTAAAGTAACATCACGACCGTTTCCCTTTCGGGGTGGTCAGAAACCACGCTTATAAATAAGCGGATTCACATTTAGCCAACTTTACCATAGGCCAATCATGACAAGTGGCAAGCTCGTCGATGTCTCCAGCCGTACCAAACTCGAGAAATATCACAAATAAATTAAATATATTTATTTACATTAATAAATATTTTTGTGTCCCGACCAGGAATCGAACCCGGTACCTCCGAGTCTAACTAAACTACTAAACTAAATGAGTTATTATGAGCTATTTAAATAATATGAACATACTTTTTTTTTCGGCTTCGGTTGGATGCTTGTCGTATATTTACCGGCAGCTTGTTCCACAGGTTTGCGGCAATAACAGCAAAAGAATCGTTCATGAACCCAGAGTGGTGCGATGAAATAGACAGAAGAGAGTTGTGTGAGGAGCGAAGAGACTTATGGTGAAATGAGAGACGATAGGCAAATTTGTCCTTGAGGTATTTCGGTGCATACCCTGTAGTATAATTTAGCTTAAAAACAATTCTTATATTGTTTGATCATTAATATACGTCTATGTTTTATAGCCACTCGGATTGACTGACTAAGGTAGGTACTACGTTGCTCGG
The DNA here is from genome assembly GCA_910589645.1 of Tinea semifulvella. Lineage (NCBI taxonomy): Eukaryota > Metazoa > Arthropoda > Insecta > Lepidoptera > Tineidae > Tinea > Tinea semifulvella. The sequence goes on along the minus strand of OU342611.1, from coordinate 1,853,234 downwards.
AAGACGGAAATCCTAAGGGTATTTAAGCTAAAGTTTTATTGGACAAACTTTTCCTCGGTTCATATCGACAATGTTGTTAGAAAAGTTGCATAATGATTTTTCATACTTAGATGGATGATAAATAAGGTGATAGGGAAGGCAAAGGGTCTAGCCCAAACAGCCAAGTCTAACGTAATATATCTTTCATTCTTATGAGGTAATCATTAAATTCCAGATGTTGCAGAATTTGATGCTTTTCTTGGAGTTACTCGCGGCAACTCGTGCCCCATATTTAAAAAAACAATTTATCGTTTTCCATAATTATTCACATTGTAGCACATTATTAAACAAAACAACACACTTTTGACTAACAATATCTACAGTAAATTCATTTACAAAACAAAAACTTGCACTTGACATGTCCGCGAAATGGCACGTAGGACGAATATTATTTTCTCAATTATTCATTACAGCCCCTAGAACACAGCGTCCTAGACCTCCACTGCTGGAGGGAGATGAGCCTTCCAGAACCTACGAGTATATCTGGATAATTTGACCTATGCTCGCCAAGCTAGCGGTTGGCAAGGAATAAATTAACATAAAATAGTAATTAACGTTAGACTAATTGGTGATTCCATTGATAGACACAAACAACTTTTTCTAAATAACACTATATGTCGGAAATGACTGATTTAATTAACCGTTTGTCTGAAGAAGTATTTTTTTTGTCATTTCCGACATATGATTTTTTAGGAAAAATTCATTGTTTCCACCAATAGAATAACATAGTAGTCTACCGTAAAGACCATTCAAAGTCATCTGTATAATAATATAATTTAGACCAAAACCCCTTACAAGATAATTTCTATTATTTAAAAAAAATGTATTTTAAGCATAGCTGGGCACCGTTAATCAAATAGTTAACTTCGTTAATCGTTAATCCGCTACAAAAAAAGTTAGCTTCGTTAAACGTTAAAGCGTTACATTCCGGAAGAATTAACGGAAGTTAATGTTAATCGTTAATCCGTTAATATGTGTAAAATTGCATTTTTATATCGTTGCGTTAGTGAACTTATAAAACCTGTTGGTTTAGGTTCTGGAAGTTAACAGGATAGGAAAAAAACAAAAATTACTTGTACAATTAAAATGTGTAGTTTAATCGTCGGGTATAAGGTGCATATTCCCCTTTATGAACATTAACGGCCCGATCTGGATACAAATTCCACATACTCAGTTAAATGTGGCCAATGATTCTCATCAGGACCGCTGAAATCCGATTCCATGTCTTCCATGATATAGTTTTAATTACTACACTGCACAGTACACTTTTCTATCTAACTAATTACACTGCACTCTTCTTTATTAACACGCAAATTATCACTGACAGTAATTTATAATAACAACAAACACAACACTCGTCACTCTAAGCACTGGCGCTAGTACTTCGCATTTTTCTTACTCGCACGCGCCGGCAAAATATATCTAGTTTTGTTTTTGTCTCACGCGCCGCCGCGCCCGGCACTTGTCATTTCATACTTGTCTGAACCTGTTTTTCGAGCCACACCGCGGTGCCGTGCGGTAAATAGTGGCATTGGATTAACGATTAACGGACTTCTGCATATTAACGGAAGTTAACGTGTCCGTTAACATTTTTAAAAGTTAACTTAAAAGTTAACCCGTTAATCAAAATGTTAACTTCGTTAATTAACGATTAGCGAGTTAATGCCCAGCTATGATTTTAAGCTATAAAAAACATATGTATTTTTTTAAATACCTTGGTAATAGGTGCCGTTGCCTTACTTTACTTTCGCTTGAATAAACAAAGAAGTACTTTACTTTGTCTAGCTAGAGAATGAACAAGTTTTTAATCTTTGAATTTTATAAAGGTTTTTACTAAAGTGGAACATTGTCATGACACAATCTCAACTTTTAAATGAGTTTAAAATATCTAAACGAATTTTATCACTATTTTCTTGAAAACGTTTTATATCTTCAATATGTTTAAAAAGTAATGGAATATTCCAAAAGCACCTCCGAATCTAAATCCACGGACTTAACCGCTAGACCACGGAGGCAGTCAGAATTAAAACTACATAATATATCCAACTAGCTAACCCGGAAAACTTCGTACCGCCTGACATAAATGTCATTATTAATAATAATAATACTCACACAGATCAATTTTCAAAACTAATCATAGACAAATTTCACGACGTAAAAGTGAGACCAATCCATTTGACAGTTGTTGTTTTTTGTTTGTTCTCTTCTCCCGATGGATGATGAATGAAGTGATAGGGAAGGCAAAGGGTCTAGCCCATACAGCCAAGTCTGACGTAATCTTTCTTTTTTATGAGTTAATGAGGTCATCATGAAATTCCAGATGTTGCAGAATTTGATGCTTGTCTTGGAATCACTCGCGGCATTATAGCCTAAACACGTCGTCGGGTAAAATATGGGAGTCCACAGCGCGGGAAAACCGCAAAAAATAAACTGCAACTTATGCCCCATGTTTAAAGTCCAATTTATCGTTTTCCATAATTATTCACATTGTAGCACATTATTAAACAAAACAACACCACTTTTGACTAACATTATCCACAGTAAATTAATTTACAAAACAAAAACTTGCACATGTTCACGCAAAATGGCGCAAAGAACTGTTGTGATTTGGTTATTTGTCATTTATTCTATATTATGTAAATAACCTTAATATCAACTTCTAAACGCGCGCATAAATATTTGACAACCAACACTGTTTGACAGGTACGAAACCCACGAACATTTTGTATGGGAAAATGATTATTCTTTTCTTTTATTTTTTCGTTAATTTTACAATGTTATTAATAGTTAATCTGCTATTCGGGACGGAGACAAATCCAACAAATCAAAAACCATGAAAATCTGTCCAGCCGTTCTCGAGTTATAAGTGTTCTAACAAACCCGACTTTGTTTTATATATTAAGATTGTAACGTTGAATCCCAAATTTCTCTTCTTGTGTCTCAGACCCCAGCTGAACTAGTATATGTGTTGTTTTTAAATAAATACTATATTATACCCGCGCCTTACTCATTTTGCTTGCTCATTTCTGATGAGGATTACGCACTAGACATTACAAATTCCCCCAGAAACATAATATTTAACTAATATTAATGTAAAATGGTCGTTCTATAAACTACAGGCAATAGATTTGGAACTTTTCGTCCCACATGGCTAGCGTATTTATGTAGCTATAACATTGACTTATATGTAATAACCAAACATAATAGTATCTACCATCCTACTTGATTCGTACCGCACTGTTGTAGTATATAGCTAAAAAACCTGACATCTTAAAAAAAAAAGTGTTAGAATCCAAAATTTACGTCACCGTGGTCTAGCGATTACTGTGAATTTAGACTAAGAGGTACTTGGTTCAATTTCTGATCACAATGATATTTAATTTATTTATTATATTTCTCGAGTTAAAATAATAATTTGAGGTTCGTGACTCCGTTGCAGTTTCCAGTGGTTGCGTCCTCGGTGTAATAAATGGCTTGTGATCTACTACTACGATCTTCATGTCAACATACGGCAAGCAACTACCAGAACATTTCTTAAAAAACTGGTGTATTCACACTACACAAATAGCTTCTGACAGCGTTAGTAAGTATTATATATGTATGTCTATGTATAATAATGTGTATTATTATTTAGTATATTGATATTACAGTATACGAGTATATTCTTCATATATAATGTAAGTATATATTAATTATTTTAAATTACCTTTTATAATTAAACTATTATTATTTCTATGATTGCACCTATAATTGTTCAAATTTGTCGCTAAGGTTTGGCTGTCGGAGAATGTCTTCGGGCATTAAGTCCGCTTTTGTACTTTGTGCAATAAAGTTTTTTAAATTGATAAATAAATGTTTAGGTGGTCAGTTGTCATACGTTGCCTAACAAAAATATATTTTGCAGACAAGTTATACACTTTACTTTTCAGCTTACTCTATTAGAAAAAAGCATGCTTCACGTTTACGCCAAAATTCCTTTTTTTTATTCAGTTAAGAGTTAATCTTAGCGTCATGCCACGTTCGCGCGCACTCTCATTATTTATACAATTCATGTTTCAAATTCAAACCCCATTACTTGACATTGATGAGCATGAAACTTGTCATAATGGTAAAGTTATCGCTATAGTAAAGTAATATAAACAAAAGTGTGGTTTAGGATCGCGGTCGTGATAAAAGTTTTTTTTTTTTGAGTATGTGAGATTTTTATCCTGTACTGCGATTTATATTCCTCAGACATTTTTTTGTCATGGATGCCCAGTTCTAACATAGGTCAATGAGCTATACACACAAGATTTCCGGAAGCATTCGCAACGTTAACACGCTGCTGGTGGATGGCATAAAGCGGTAGTTAACCCTTAAATCAAATCAAACCTTGCAACCCTAGTTGCATTAAAGCTGCATGAAGTGACACTGTGTTAGACAGTGCCTGAAATAAATATTATTAAATGTATTTATTGTTAACTTTTATATATATGTTAGTTGTAATTTAACTATGGGGAATTAATTGCCTAATAGTAATAAAATCCTTTATTGCACATATAACATAAAAAAATAGTACCATGAAGGTAAGGCTAGCTAACCTTTGGGAGAGTGACAGAATAAACATTATTGAGAAAATAATAGAAAAAGAAGTAGAAAAAAATACACGAATAATAAAACTGAGTGCGTCGCGGGACCGCAAAAGTGAGAACTAAACTTGCAGGTTATTAATTTCGTAGTTGGTAGGAATATGGAGATTAAATGAATGCGCATAGCTGCGGGCGCACGCATAGTGACATGAAATGAAATGAAATGAAATGAAATGAAACGAAACGAAACGAAACGAAACGAAATGAAATGAAATGAAATGAAATTAAATGAAATTATTTATTTGCATAGAACATGGTAATAGTAAGTTAGTTCTGCACATTTGGCCATTTCTGGCAGCTAAATTTTGTTAAACATTATTTACAAAAGACTTAACTTAAGTAATAAATAAATGATTAATTATTATTGCTATAAGACGTTTTGCCATTTAACACCACATGGGAAACTGAGAGAAAATAAGCTGATAAAATATAATGTAGACAATTTTGTCGAAAAGCGCGGGTCGTCGCGGACGACTGAGCACTGACGACCAAAATGGTCTCTGCTATTGACGTGTCCTTTATGATTTTCCAAACTTTCATATTATTTTCACTACTTACCTATTTCATAAACATGCTCCAAGACACAGACATAAATATTTTTCGCATGGGCGTACCCAGCGGGAAGAGGTGGAGGCAGCTACCCCCTCTGAAAGAAAAAGAAATAATCGTTATGAAATTTTGTTGCTGGATTTATTACAATTTTTGAAATATCTATATATATATCTATCTTAATAATGTCAACCTAACATATGGTGTGGTTTACAAATTAGTGAAAAGTGTCTACACGGGCTTAGTTGTCAAAAGAGGACAGGCAGATTCTCTAGATGATCTTATAAAGAGAAGTTTATGGTCCGCCAAAATCCCGTCCATCCCTAAACCATCAGGTCTATCACGTAGTGATGGTAAACGACGACGGTATGTCTCAAAAAAGGCCGGTTTAGCTGCTCATACAGCCAAATCTTAAAAGCACATAAAATATAATATCAGTATACGAAGTTATAACTTTGTGGCATTTATAGTTGAAACAATGGGCATATATTCTCCTGATTCCTATTCACAATTCCTAAAAGAGCTGGGTAAACGAATTAATCAAGAGTGTGGCAACCCCAAATGCCATCAAATTCAAATTCAAAATTCTTTATTGACAATATTGTTTACATTGGTATAAAGAGGTGATGTACATTGCTTAAATTTTAAACAATCTGCCCACAATAGGCATACAATAATTCTATATTATAAATATAATTAACATTTCGTCAAACATACATTATAAATAAAAAATAAACAAACTTTAAAAAGTATTATCATTATTATGAAAACAAAAATAAAAAAAATAAAAAAATATCTACTTATTTATCTAAATTAAATACTATTTTATAATGAATGTCCAAAATCAATTAAAATTATAAATGTCAAAATATTAAAATTAAATTAGTAAAAGAGAATCTAAAAATTTAAAGTTTATTATCATTCAAAAAATCTAAAATTGTGTAATAACATTTTTGCAACAGAAATTTGATAAGCATCTTTTTAAATAATATAGTCTTTGGGAGCAGTCAGGATCAATGAAACTCGAAGTATGGATTGATTGTTTTATTGTCGGAGAAACTAAAATATATACAGCCCCAGTGTGTTTAGTGGGGAGTTTTACAACCCGCATTTTGTGGAGGGGGATTGACTCCCCACTACTGCAGACTGGTCGCGAAGGGTTGTGTGTAGACGCCACAAGTCTCTAGTTCCTTAATGTAGCTTGGAATTTTGTTGTAAATTTTTGGCGCCATGTGTAATATGCTTCAGTGTATCAATGCAGTATTTTGACGAGAATCAGCAGCGTATACTCTATCTTTATGATTTCATCATAACTACCTAAAACAAAATATTTCCATTATTATTAAACAAGTAAAGCATTTAAGGGGTTGCAGGTTGCAAGCCCTTAGTTTATTTTGTTGAATAGTTTTAATTTCATATTTTTTTTTTTTTTAATTTATTCAGTAAATAGGCAATATTTTTAGCACTTTTACACGTCATAACAGTTTTATTACGTTTTATATTTATAATTTTATTTAATTTACATAATGTATACATTATAATATTTACTAGTGATCAAAACAAAAACATAATATCAGCTGAACAACTCCATAATTGGTAATGGATTTAAAATTACTGATCAGGAACAGTAGAAACCGCCTCGTCAAATTATAAGTAATCTATTTATTGAAATAATAATAAATAGCAGATGTAAATTGGCATTGTCATACTTAATACTAAATTATATTATTATAATTTATAATACCAAAGACCTTACAGTAATAATGAAGAAAAAAAAAAATAAAAAGTTATACATAGGTACATTAAAAATATAAATAACAGGTTTAATTTAAAAAATAATAATAATAATACTAAAATAAAAATGTCATGATTACTTAAGCTAAAATTATAATGTCATTTACATTAAATTAAAAATAATATATATATTTTGCTGCTGTAAATGGGCGTTGTCAATCTACATACTAATTTTATAATAATTTTTTTATAAACATTTTTGTTATTATATAATTATAAATATATACACATAACTATATACTCTTATAGTATTTTAAACTGTCCAGACACTTTTGTCCTGAAGATACTCATTCACTGTGTAATACGACTTTTTAATTAAAATATCCTTTATATAACATTTAAAACTAAGGATTGGCTTTTTCAAAATTTCCTCAGGTATTTTATTGTAAATGGGAACACATTGTCCCATGAATGATCGGCTAGTCTTTCCCAGTCTATAGGATGGTACATGAAGCCTATTTTTATTTCGTAAATTAATCGAGTGCAGATCTTTATTCTTTGGAAATTTGTTAATGTTTTTATGGACATACAATATATTTTCAAATAGATATTGTGAGGCAACAGTGAGAATATTAATATATGTATTTTAAAACTATTTATTATAAAACTAAACTAGTTTTATAATAATTAGTTACCTCTAGTAAGTGGCGCGCAAGGTCCATGAATGTTAACAACTAGAATCAGACACCCATGACTGATATCAGTCCCTAACACTGTCGGCTTGATTGGGCATGACGGCAATACGAGCCTAATCCCAAAACGTGTGAATACACTTTACTGGGTTCATCGGCACGAACAGTGGATACTTCCCCGCCCCGGCAGACTGGGCAAATTACCACCATCAGTCCGCCTACGAGCTATTTGTTGTTCTCGTTGAAAGTATGTGCCATTTGTAATGATGTCAAATGGAAATTTATACTTTCAAGGAGAACTAATATTGTAAGCTTGTCATGGTGATATTTATATAAAAATAACACCGCTTGAAATAATATTTATTTATTTATTTAAGACTTTATTGCACTGTGTGACCTGTCTGGAAAATAAGTAAAACTCCAATATATTATAACTAAACGATCACAATGTAAGCAATAAACAATATGTTAATTATATACACACATAAACACATACATACATACACACAATAATACATATAATACAATATATATACATACACATACATACAATACAATATATATACATACACTAAGTAGGTCTCTTGTTAGGAGCCATTTAAGAAATGCAAATAGACCATCTTTTAAATTGAGCTCGATTTGATGCTTGTCTTATATTTAAGGGCAGGTTGTTCCACAAATTCGCAGCAACAACTGCAAAAGATTTTGACACAAAGGAAGTGATGCGAGGGAATTGAAAGAAGAGAGTTATGTGAAGAGCGAAGGGATCTGTCATGAAATGTGAATTATTGTTATTATTACCATTGACAACGATCTTTTACAGCAGCATCTATTAGTGTAGGTAGTAGTTATCTGGTAACGACGAAGGCTGTTCTTTGCTGTTATTCATTCGCTATCATACCATGACTAGTAAAATAATTAATTTGTAATCTGACGAAACCGAGTGTACCAAATGTGTGAAATGGTGAATAAATAAAATGAAATGAAATAAGATTTTTTTTTTTTCATTGATATTCGTATAAGCTGGGATTATACCAGCCAATAGCGGTAAATGATAATTAAATAAATGTATTGTTCAGGACATTTTATATGTCTATGTTGTCCAAAGTTTGATATTATTTTCCGTAGTTGGATATTTGACAAACATGCTTTGTGGCTAACTCTGGTAAAAGCCGCACAATAGACGCTATTAAAAGTCCACCTCTATCGCCAAAACGGTTCAACGCTTTTTGGAATTGCCTAAAATAATCTAACAATACTTTATTTATAATTTATTTATTTATTTATTATTTGGGAAACAAACAGTTATTCTTACACCTAGTAATAACAAAATTGTTTATCTCTTTAACCAACAAAGTTTCCACTAAAACTAACAAAACATAAGCTTTACTAACTACATACATAACTAAGGTTGCTTCTACTTAAAAATTACATTTAAATATATACATTATTTATAACTAATATAAAAATGAAAAAGAAGAAATTAAAATTTAATTATATAAAATAAAATAAAAAAGCTAAAATAAAAAAAAAAGCTTTAAAAAAAAAAAAACATAAAAAGAAGAATGCATAATACTTATTTAAATAAAAATAGTAGGTATAATTATGTATTATTCATGTATATATCGGTAGATAAGTACCATAGCTTTATTATTTATATATATATATATTTCTTTTAGTTATAAGTTGTTTTCTCAATAAAACTCTTTGTCAAACATTAGTGGTCATGCACCCACAATCCCTGCTCACAACTCCCAAAGGTTAGCTGTTAGATAATGTTTTTAGACATTAAGCTCGCCTATGTACTGTAAAATGTTTTATTTTCTGTGCATTAAAGAATTTATCTATCTATCTATCTATCAATACTTTCATATACCTATATTTGTTGTGTCATTATGTATTTGTTTTATCCTTTCTATATCCCGTACCGTACCCGTTTCCACGGCCCAACAGTCATTCCGTCGGGTCTCTTGCCATGGCACGGAATGACTGTTGGGCCGTGGAAACTTGGCAGGTCTCTGGTGTGGGATGCGACGTGTGTAGACACATTAGCTCCATCTCACATCCAGGCGACCACGTCAGGCGCGGGAAGTGCGGCGTTTTCTGCGGAGAACCTCAAATTGCGTTGCCAGTCTCCTTGGGACTATCTCGGATTGGAAGTCTCGAGAGGCCATTTTTTATTTATAGTTTAGTTTATTTTTAATTTTATTATTTAGGTAGCTTTTAATTTATATTTAATATACTTATTAACTTCGAATAAACACCTAAGTATAAGGTATAAAAAAAAACATTTCATATGTTTATATATTAACATAGGTATATTAGTATTATATATATATGAGTATATAAGTGTGTAATTTTATTAATAAATATTTGTTTTAATTATTAAATAATATTCTTTGGACTTTTTTCAATAAATTTAATTTTAATTATTTTTGTTTGTCCTAATAATGAAGATTCGACAATATTTCAGAAGATTTTTAAAAATTGTAGATTAAAATAGATTTTCTTCACATCACAACCCCTACAATACAGAGTCCCAGAACTCCGTGCTGGAGATGAGCCTTTCAGAAATTATTTCTAGAGATATTGGCCTACACTCGCCACACTGGCCAGGTTGGCCAGGTGATGATGATGAATTTTAATAACAATTTTTAACGATTTCTCTTATTGGTATTAGTGAAATTAGAAAGACGGCTTAACGTGCTCTCAGAGTATTTCTCACTGGTACATACCAGGGTTCAAACCGCTAACCTTTTTTGATTGGATAGGAGTAGGTAAGTAGTATGAATGTATGTTTATGTATAATAATGTGTAAGTATTAGTATTTAGTATATTAATGATAGTATTAATCCTATTAAATAACCTTTTAAATTAAAGGCTTTTGATAGAGTTGTAAGAAAGAAGCTTTGGGACATATTGCCGGAGTATGGAGTGAATGACAAACTGCTACAAGCTATACAGTCCCTGTACAAGGGCTGCAAAGCTTGTGTGCGGGTGGAGGGGGGTATGTCGCCTTGCTTTGAATCCCAAATGGGCGTCAAACAGGGTTGTGTGCTTTCTCCTAGATTATTCACTCTATATCTCGACAAATGCCTAAAAAGAGTGAGAGAGAGTGACTGTGGGATAAAGATGAGTGATCTAGTGGTGAACTGCCTGCTTTATGCAGATGATGCTGTTCTTATGGCATCGTCCGAACAACAACTGCAATCACTAGTCACAAGAATGAAGGAGGGATGTGCAGAAAAAGGACTCCGTTTGAATGCGAGAAAAACCAAGGTACTAGTGTTTGAAAGAAGAAGGATGACAACCGTGACGATAAAGAGTGATGATGAAACTCTAGAACAAGTAAATGAAATTATATATCTGGGCAGTGTTTTCACTGCGGATGGGAAGTACGATAGGGACGTTGAAAGAAGAGTGAACGCGGGAAATAGTGTTAACGGTGCCCTGGGGTCACTGATCGGCAGTCGAAATGTCAGTGACAAAGCTCGGCTCGCCATACACAATGCCATGTTGGTACCAACACTGATGTATGGAAGCGAAACGTGGATATGTCATTGCATGAGAGTAGGGTTAATGCAGTAGAAATGCGGTCGTTGCGGCGGATATGTGGCGTCACTTTGGCGGACCGCATACGTAACGTCGAAATACGGAAAAGGGTTGGTATGAAGGAAAGCATAGGGACAAAAATAAGGAAAAGCATGCTACGATGGTTCGGGCATGTTGAAAGGATGAGCGATGAAAGATTGACGAACCAGATATATAATGCGAAAGTTGTGGGTAAAAGAGGCCCTGGCAGACCGAGACTCACATATCACGATCAAATAAATAAAACACTGACTGAAGGTGCATTAAAAAGTCTTCGTAACCAAAGGGCATGTATGAAGAGGTTAATGAATGTCGACGAAGCGAAAGAGGTATGTCGTGATCGTGTCAAATGGCGCTCAATTGTCTCTGCCTACCCCGCAAGGGATCTGGCGTGAAGATATGTATGTATGTATGTATGTTTAAATTATATTATTATTATTGCTATGATAACACCAATAATTTGTCCCCAAAGTTTGGCTGTCAGAGAATGTCTTCGGGCATTAAGTCCGCTTAAAAAAACTATAAGTTAAAACATATTTAACAACAAATATATACAAATCCCCAGATACAAGAAATACTCGTATACCCAGCACCTCGTTTCACCCGATCAATAACAGCAATTAGTTGAGAATATTTAATAGCAGGATGGTATCCAAAATTTGGTTAGAGGTAACTTAATTTGGATGCACTGCGAGCAGATATCAGCGACGAACACCGTAAATGGTAACATTTAAGGCTAAATCACACAGACAGACGCGGGACAACAACGGGTCTATTAAACCACAACAAACGCATTTATTTGATTTATTTATAAACCTTTCAAGTACCTAGTTTAAGCAAAAACTTGTCTATAGCAACAGTGTTTTAGTTATATGCACTATAATATGACTATGAAAATATGACTATATTTCAAAGACAAGACTCGCCTACTTTTTAAAATTGTGTGTTAAGTGAAATTGTAGTTCGCATATGACTGTGTATATAAGTATATATTGTCCGTTTATGTATATAATTAGTTATGTAGTCTATGTTGTGAATGTAAGTAGGTATATTATTATTTATGTAGTTTAAGTATTATTATTTTTATATATTTAATTTAACTAGTTATGAATACTTCTGATAAGTGTTTTAATTTATTTGTGTTTATTTTATTTTTCCATGCCTAAACTTCGATTTCTTGTCCCGAATGTTGATGGTAAAAAAATGCCAAGAGGCATTACATATGCCTTTGCATTAAACAATAAAGTTTTAACATAATAAATCATGATGGGTCCACCCATATTAGCTGCTAGTTATTTTTCAGTTATATTGTCTAAATAATTGTAGAATAAGAAAAAAAATAGTATTGCTAACATCTAAATGATGTGCTAAAGAAAATAAATGATTTCATTTGAATAATATAAAACTTATACTCGAATATAGGCGCGGCGGTGGCTCGATTGTAAGAACGTGTTACTTGTTAATGAGAAATACACTTTTTACATTACGTACATTTTGTATGTATGGAATGGAATGGAATGGAATAGAATAGAATAGAATAGAATGGAATGGAATGGAATGGAATGGAATGGAATGGAATGGAATGGAATGGAATGGAATGGAATGGAATGGAATGGAATGGAATGGAATGGAATGGAATGGAATGGAATGGAATGGAATGGAATGGAATGGAATGGAATGGAATGGAATGGAATGGAATGGAATGGAATGGAATGGAATGGAATGGAATGGAATGGAATGGAATGGAATGGAATGGAATGGAATGGAATGGAATGGAATGGAATGGAATGGAATGGAATGGAATGGAATGGAATGGAATGGAATGGAATGGAATGGAATGGAATGGAATGGAATGGAATGGAATGGAATGGAATGGAATGGAATGGAATGGAATGGAATGGAATGGAATGGAATGGAATGGAATGGAATGGAATGGAATGGAATGGAATGGAATGGAATGGAATGGAATGGAATGGAATGGAATGGAATGGAATGGAATGGAATGGAATGGAATGGAATGGAATGGAATGGAATGGAATGGAATGGAATGGAATGGAATGGAATGGAATGGAATGGAATGGAATGGAATGGAATGGAATGGAATGGAATGGAATGGAATGGAATGGAATGGAATGGAATGGAATGGAATGGAATGGAATGGAATGGAATGGAATGGAATGGAATGGAATGGAATGGAATGGAATGGAATGGAATGGAATGGAATGGAATGGAATAGAATGGAATAGAATGGAATAGAATAGAATAGAATAGAATAAAATAAAATAAAATAAAATTGTCATAGATTTACAACACCACCGTTCCCATGCCTCGGAAAGCACTCTAAGCCGTTGGCCCGGTTCCACTTTTTAATAAATTGCCTTTGAAAAATTGACATCATATCCTCGCCAAGCCGTCTGGCCAGTGTGGCGAGTGTAGGCCAAATGCTTCAGATATATGTTCTGGAAGGCCTATCTCCCGCAGTAGAAGTCTAGGACGCTGTGTTCTAGAAGCTGTAATAATGATGATGAATGATGAAAACTTTGTCAGACAGTCACTCCAACTATAGCCAAAAAATTGTCATGACATGGTTATGTGTACGTGCCTTAAAAATAAGTACCTATAGATAAGTACCGTAACAATGTTTATCTATTTCATTGCAATCTCAATTGATATGGTCGTGAATGACGTGTTGAAATTTTCCCATGACGTCTCGCTTCAGTTATAACCACTTTTCAATATTGACATTACGGATAGGACCACTGCATTCGAGGATATAACTTCATTATTCTCACGGACATCCTATATCATACAATAGCAGCTGGTATTAAACGAGGTCAAATAAAGGACCACCCACATATGTTGACATACAAATGTCAACCTTACGGCTAGTGTTTTAAAGTTTGAGACAGACAGGATAACTAATGGGCCTGGGTTGGGTCTGGTCCATAAATCAAATTACCCCGTTTTCCCCGGCAGGACCTCAACGGGTAACCACCCGCTGGTAATTCATGCACTTTTGGTGCTGGCGCTGTTACTGGTATAACAGAGTCCGTGTGGCTCACGAACCCAGGTGGGTCTAGGTTCGACTTTTTAGTACCGGTACCGGTTCCACTAGTGGCAACTTGTGGAATCGTTAATAAATTGTCATAAAAAAATGACATCATATCCTCGCCAGCGTGGCGAGTGTAGGCCAAATTCTCCAGTTCTGGAAGGCCCATCTCCAGCAGTGGAGGTCTACGACGCTGTGTTCTAGGGGCTGTAATGAAAAAAATCTGTATCGGTTAATCTAGCTTTTGATTCTCATACCGTTTGGTTTGTCCTGTCTTGTTATATATAATTTAATATAATCTTTGTTTTTTTTTTCCACTAATCATCATCATCATCGGCCTGTATCTCTCCACTGCTGGATGTAGGCCTCCCCTAAGGCTTAACGCGATCTTTCGCTACCCTCATCCAACCCCCACCAGCGACCTTCTTTAGGTCATCTGTCCATCTGGCGGGGGGTCGTCCCACTCTGCGTCTTCCCATCCGTGGTCTCCACTCAAGAACCCGTTTGCCCCATCGTTCGTCGGTTCTGCGGCAGATGTGTCCGGCCCATTGCCACTTCAGCTTGCTAATTTTAAAAGCTATGTAAGTAACTTTCGTTCACTGACGAATTCTATCCATTAGAGATATACCAAGTATAGCTCTTTCCATGGCTCGCTGAGCGACCTTGAATTTATGGACCAGACCCACTGTTAGTGTCCACGTCTCTGCTCCGTACGTCGTCTTTAAACATTGTGGTATAGACGATGAGAGGATGTGCCTGCCTAATAATAATATAATAATATAATCTTTGTTTTATTCTCAACTTTCTTTATATTTGTATACATATGTATAAATAATGCCGTCTAATTTGGAGGCCCGGCTTCGGTTGAGTTAGTCTCGGCCCAACTTAATGATACTAAACTCATTATAACAGTCCGGCACACGGCCCGTAAGATACACGCCTCGAATGTCTATTATAAACGCCCTTTCAGAAACTCTATTTTTACTGTCGTTTGGTTTGTTTGCTTTGCCAGTGTTATACTATTTCCATTTCTTTATTTTCTCGATGACAGATCTAATTTGATAGTTGCAGTGTTGTGGCCAAATAAGTAATGATATCGATCATAACAAGAGATAATTGACTGGCTCCAACGTCGTGGCGAAAATGTGGATAATACTTTATTAAAAGTACAATTAGTGGATATTTTAAAATCGAAAAAAAGCCTCCCTAAAAGATATGTTATCGACGAAATAGCTGCCGAATGTGGTCATTGGGTTCTACGACTTCCGCCGTATCATTGCCAGTACAATGCTATAGAACTAATATGGGCACAAATCAAAGGACACGCCGCTAAAAACAATACCCATCTCTCTTTTACGGCAAACAAGATGTTAGATTTATTAAAAAATGCATGTGCGGAAGTAACTGCCGAAAACTGGGAAAATATTGTGAGAAGAATCCAAAACACTATAAAAATCCTTCAATTGAAAATTCAAAATATTTATTTCCATATGGTTCACATGTAACACTCGAATATTGTAAATTTTTTACAATATTATTAAAATAATAAATTAAAAGATTAAATTAAATTATGGATAAACGAAATAAGTAAGTGACATTGCTGCCATAAACAAGTACTGTAGCTTCACCTAAATTCGAGGCATTATAGCCGTGTCAACTTATAATCTTAATAATAAATAAATAAATATTTCCAGACAGGTCACACAGCGCCATCTAATTTCCGTGGTAAGCTACGAGGCTTGTGTTACGGAAACTAGATGGTTGATAAACTACATATTATACTTTTTTTTGTAATTATATACATATTATACATATGAACACCCAGACCGAGACAAATTATACAATGTACAACTTGCCCCCGGTGGGAATCAAACCCACGACCTCCCGAGTTCGCGGCAACGGCCTAAATAATTATAACATAATGTATAATTATAATAAATTTAAATTAATTTCGTGGCTGTATAAAGGCCGTGTCAACTTACAATGGGTCGTATGGTCACATATTTGCTTTGATCGACATTTATTATGTTACTTAGTCGCAAACGTTGTTAATGGATTTCGTTATTTAAGTCAGAGATTGCGTCATAATTACAAAATATGATGCAATTCTCAACTCTATAAGCGCTCGACCTTGACACCGTCCGTGCAAATATCAACTTTAATAGCGTGATATCTAGATAGTTAACGGATTCCATTATATAACGTTTGCGCTTAAGTAACAGAATAGATTATATTGCAAAAAACATTCCTGCCATATTTTATTAAAATCGGTTCAGTAATTTAGGCGTAAAGGCCAAATAAACAGATAAAAGGCCGTGGAGTCAGATATCGTGGTAAAAAAATAACGTAATTAGGTATGGGGAAAAACACACTGGCTAGAAG
Organism: Tinea semifulvella; assembly: GCA_910589645.1. NCBI lineage: Eukaryota > Metazoa > Arthropoda > Insecta > Lepidoptera > Tineidae > Tinea > Tinea semifulvella. The sequence continues at coordinate 1,836,570 of OU342611.1, read as the reverse complement.
CCATTCCACATCTTTAGTATGCGACAGAGGTGAGAGTCTCCAAATTTATGTGTACTCGTAGTGATAGTGGCAACATATTTGCTTGAGGTCTGGTGGCGGAATAGAGAAGAATTAGAAGAGTTATAGAGCTCTTCAGACCACTCACCGTAGTATATCTTGTAAGTACACGCTCCGAAAGGCCACATGAAGCGAAGTATCAGCAGAATTATACAGTATTTGGTTGGGTAGGAAAAGAAGCTGAACAGTGAATAGGGATAATGTGGAGATCCTCAATTATTGGTATTTCTCATGTCAATATTCCCGTTTTACAACACTCTGCAAGAGTTCTCAACAGCCTGTGGGGATTATTCTCTTCATATTTTTAAACCGTAAACTATAAAATGCAACCATATAGTAAATATCCTCCACGGGATCGCCCGTTAAAGCTTTCATTTTTACTGTTTCACACTTTAAAACCTTGTTTCCGTAGACATAATATTTATGGATAGACCCAAAAAAAAATCTAATATATTTTTAAAATTGATATAAGTAAAGTAAAGTATCATAACACCCGTTTCCCTTTTTGGGTGGTCAGAAACCACGCTTATAAATAAGCGGATTTACATTTAGCCAACTTTACTATAGGCCAATCCAAGTGGCAAGCTCGTCGATGTCTCCAGCGTACCAAACTCGAGAAATATCACAAATAAAATAAATATTTATTAAAAGTATTTATTTACATTAATAAATATTTTTGTGTCCCGACCAGAAATCGAACCCGGGACTAAGTCTAAATCCACGGACTTAACCGCTAGACCACGGAGGCAGTTTTGAAAATTGATATATTAATGCATTTACAGAGTCTTTATTATGCTGGTTATACATACACCCTTGTGTTCCCTATTTTTATGTATGCTGCGGAGACATGGACCCTAGTACATAGGCGACCTATAACGCCATGAGGCATTCTTCACCAGCTAACCTTGGGGATCACGAAAGGTGATGGGCAGGATGAAGAAAAAAGGAAATAAACAATTTTGAGACGTTTTCTAGACTAAAATAAAAGAACAGTACTTCATTGACCTACACTTATCATTCTAGGTGGTAGGCGAACTGATGGGGCGAACTGATACCGCTTTGAATTTCTCTCTAATACGCACAACTGTGCTCTTCGCTCCTCTCACAACAATCAGCTAAAGATTCCTTCGCATTCCTCTAGCATATATTCAGATTCCTTCACTGTTGCTGCCGCTCGTCAGTGGAACAAGCTACCCCTGGCCATAAGGCGTGCACCGTCCGTTAACGTATTTAAAAACCTTCTAACCACATTATTTCTTGAGAAACAGAATGTATGTCTCTCGAATTAGTTGTTTGACTTTTTATTTATATATATATATCTATTTATTTATAGTGTATGTTTATGTATGTATGTATTATATAGTATGTATGTGTGTTGTTTTTTTTATATTGTGTATGTATATGTATATTTAATAAATGCGTAATTATGTTTATTTACTAATTTAAGCTATTTTAATATTTTTCTTTATCCTGCCCTTCACCTTACATGATCCCCAAGGTTAGCTGGTGAAGAATGCCTTATGGCGTTATAGCTCGCCTATGTACTAGGTTTTTAAGTGCAATAAAGTATTTAAATAAATAAATAAATGGGAGTAATTCCAGTTGATATAATTCCAGTGGGCGCAAGGTCATGTCAAGGTATGTCATGTCGTGAGAGTATTAATTAATTAATTAATATATATACGTGAGAAAAGTGTATTTTTCATTGGTACATGCCTTTTTTTTAACTCGAGTAACTCGAAATTACTCGAGAATTATAAATTATTACAAACAATAATAATATTAAATATTTTAGTTTTTAGGCAAATAATAATAAAAATTGCCGACTAATGGTATGGTGGACTATAATCATAAAATAGAGAAGAACAGATTACAGTTTTTTACAAAAATCAATTGTATTTACTGGCCGGTCCATACTCGTAGTATATATGTCTTCAATTGTTTTTATATTTTATGTCTCTCCTCAAGGACTTTAAACTGGCGGGGGAAGATGTTGCAACAAAATGAAAAATACAATAGATTCATGTCTGAAATATTTTTTCCCGTAATTGCAAAGCACTTTCATAAATTAAATTTTAACTGTTTCCGTTATCCGAGGGCACGGTCGTAGATAAATATTCGGTTCAATTCCTACATGTGTTTTTTTTTGTATTAAGCACGTCATACGTAAGTTGAAGAGTTTACAAAAACTAAATAACATTATCTTTCTCAAGTTGCGCAAACACGCCAACCGGTTACGAATATGCGCCGTTTGGGATCGAGACGATGGGCCCATGGGGACCTTCAGTAAGGCGTCTGGCCAAGGAGTTGTCAAAGCGGCTGACGGAAAGGTCTGGCGACAATTTGGCAATTATTTCTGCCAGTCTCCTTGGGACTATCTCGGATGGGACGTCTCTAGAGGATTTTTTTTATTTATATTTAATGTATTACATCGAATTAAACTTTATTTTTTCTTATTTATTATATAATGACGCGTTCCCACCACGTCGTCGTGACGCCACATTGTCGTGATCATTTCTATCGAGGCTAGCTGTCCCAAAGATTTCTAATAAATATTTTTTTTTATTTTCAAATATATTTTTTTACCGTCAATTTAGTTTTAATGTAAGATAGTTTATTTAATTCAAGGCTTTCTTTATAATAATTTTATATTGTAATTCGTAAGTATAAAACTGTTTATAATTTACTTCGAATAAAATCTATACAGAATAATCTGATGTTTCATAATTATAAAATAATATTAAAGTATTTAAGTTGTTTTATTTGCTTCATTATTTAACAACTTTTCTAATCCCAAAAATATTATATATTTTTTTTACAAATACCATTTTTGGTGTTCGTAATCGTTTAACCGATGTATTCGATTAAAGATTAAAATAAATATAACAAAAAAATAACAGATAAAAAGACCTTTATCAACAAATACAACTAAATAAATAAATAATGATATAATTTATTATTTTATATACCTATATGAGGAGGTAAGATTTGTATTTTTGTGTGTGTGTGTATGTTTGTAATGAATAAACTCAAAAACTACTGTGCCGATTTCAAAAAAATGTTTCATCGTTAGAAAGCCACATTCACCCTGAATAACATAGGCTATAATTATTGCTAGAAAAATTTAGGGATCCTTACTAAAACTTTAGTAACATAACCCAAGGTGTAAAAAAATGCCACAAAACGTCTTTCGTCGCATGCGCAAAAAACTTCGCAATACCATATGTGCAACCATTATCGTTATGTCACAATAACCACTTTTTACATTTTAAAAGTTGATAAAAATACTGACCAAAATTAGACCATGTTACTCATACTTCTATTTAAATCCTTATCCAAATAAATCATATTGTTTTCAATTCATGTAGATCACTTTTTGAATTGTTCAAATCGGCTATTCGATTTAATAGATATTACGAATTTAATAAATCATAGAAATAGAAAAAATATATACTTTTTTAAAAAAAATATAAGACGTTAAAATCTAAATAAAACATGCCTATCGGGGTACCTGAAGGTTTTTGTCGACGACACAACATTACATGAGCAACGCCAGGTCAAACAGCTAGTCTTACCAATAAATATGTTTATTATACTAAATATTATATATTTAATTAATTTGAAAATTATAATTTTCAACAATATATTGTTGATGGTTTCATAAAAGGATAATAAAACCACAAAAAGAAAAAAAAACTGTGAAAGCAACATACTTTAAACGGAATCCACAATCATTATTCCAAATTAGACGCTCTGTTAAGAGACAGTGTCTGTGCGAGAAGTTTTCCTCAATGTTCGTTTCGAACTCATCGGCTAGGTAGGTGAGTCATAGACGTATGTTTGCCGGACCCGACGGAAAAAAAAAAACTTTTCGATTTTTATTTTTAATTGTTTGACTTCTTCAGTGGTTTATCAGTTAAGATTTAGACGACATCGATTTCTGGTCGGTACACAATATGTTATTAAATTAATGTGATCTCTCGAGTCTAGTAAACTAGAGACATCGACGATTTGCCACTTGTCATGATGGGCCTATACTGATGTTGGCTAAATATGAATCTGCTTCTTGTAATGCGTGGTTTCTGTTCACCCAAGGGATACGTTGTGATGATACGTTTGGGTTGCACACGGGAAGTAAATCTAAATTCTTACATAATAAAAATAATGTCATTTTTATTGCATAAGTTTTATAATAATTTAGTTTGTTGTACTTAAAGCTACTTGTTGGTTGTACCAAGGGCGTATTATAGTAGACTTGCTAACTCCACACCACGCTACTTGTGTTATGGGAGTACCTGGTGGGGTACTACAGTACCCGGTATTGTAATTTGATATGTACTCATTGCTGAATTTACAAAGTTACTTATTTATTTATTTATTGAAGTTGTCCGATATGTATACATAAGGCAGTGAACTAACAGATTGTCGTTTAAAAAACTGGTCTATTTACACTTTATGAATAGCTCTAAACCGAGTAGATAGTATTTGTGTATGTTTATTGTTAATATACAATTTTGTATATGTATTTGTTGTTAGTATATTGATATTATAATACATATACGAGTATATGGGTATATAAGTAGGTATATAATATTTTTTCAATTATCCTATAATTGTATATTATTGTTACTGTTACTTTCATTGCACCTGTATTTGTTCAAATTTGTCCCTAAGGTTTGGCTGTCAGAGAATGTCTACGGGTATTAAGTCTATCTTTGTACTTTGTGCAATAAAGTTTTTAAATAAATAAAATAATAATACTTCCTTCTTTAGCCTTTCAGAAGGTTATGGGAAGAAACCACGCTTTTAAAGAAGCTGATTCACTTTTAGCCAACTTTACTGTAGGCCCATCAAATAAGCTCGTCGATGTCTCTAGCGTACCAAAGTCGAGAAAGAAATTTTATACATTATTGTATCCCGACCAGGATTACGCGAATAAAGAGATTTTGACTTTGACACGGGCAACCGGGTCAAATAGCTTCATCTATACATTTTACCTACACGGTTCAGCTAATGTTTTTAAGAATTCCATGTTTCTGTTTAAAACCATATTTTTACGCACAATATATTCGCCACAAGTTATTGTGTTTAGTTTATTGGGGCCGCCGCAATTCCAACAGACTATTTTATTGGTGGCCGGTCCTTCTATTAATATCTATGTTAAAATCTAATTAATTACATCTGGACCACATCCAGAAGTTTTAAGCCACAGTTTGTTTAAAGTAATTACAATTTAATGTCAATTTGCAAATCATTTGTCTTTTAACACATAGGTAGGTACCTTTTCTAAGAAAAAATATTTATTAAATATCACAGCCCTTAGAATACCGAATCCTAGACCTTAATTGTTAGAGATGGGCCTTACAGAATTTTCTGAAGAATTTGGCCTACACTCGCCACGCCTCACTGGCAAGACTTTTAATTTTTAATGACAATTTATTAACAATTCCACAAGTTGGTATTACTGGAACCCATTGCTGGAACCGCAACTGATCGTCGTGCTCTCCGAGTTGGTTTTGTATATCTATGACAAATGTACGTAAGAAAAGTGTATTTCTCATTATACCCACGCCAACCCGTCTCTTTTCTTTGCATGATTTAATGAGAGGCAGAGTTAATTGCCTGTCCTTATTGGAGAAGGTTCGTCTTGTGGTTCCCCGTCCAAATTCGCGGTTGTCAACATATACAGATTGCTTTAAAGTTCCTTCGAGCAGAACTAATCTCGGTCACACTTCCCCACTGATATACTGATATAGCAATGAGATCATTTAATGTTATCTGGCGCAAAAGTGATCTTGATGTACTCCACGATTCTAAAAATACTTTCAAACGCAAAGACTTGCAACTATTTCTGAAATCTCACAGTAAACTAAAATAATATTCAATGGGTGTATCAGGCAAAGCTTTTTGTAGATGTCGCTAGCGGCAATGGTACCTTGTTTTACACTTATGTCGCATGATTTTTAAATTAACGTTACCTACCTTAAAAGACGAATTAAGAAAGCGCACACCATCTTTAAAAAAAAGGTTTTATTAATAGAACGGCAATTTTGAGATCACCATATCTTTGATTTCGCTTAGAAATCTCGATTTGTACACTTAAAAGCTGCTCACTTCGGCATAATATCCAGAAAATAATAAACGTAATAAAAATACAAGTTTTATATGCAACTGACAGTTATATTAGGTACCATCTATAATGCGCCATCTATCGTGATAAAAAGTTAGTGATACACCCCATTCAAATAAATAGGTAAGTATTGTAATATGTCTGGAAAGTCCAAAATGGATTTAGGTTAAAATATATTTTTTTGATAGTCATATTTAGGTTTTTAATTTCAATTATAAATACATATATAGTTATAAGTTTATTAGCTTAAATTTGTTCGCTTAGTTTTTTATTATTTGCTTTCTTATTAGCACTTTAAGTCGAATTATACAAGTTGACAAATGTTGTGCTCAACTGTAAAAAGTTTATGTACTAGATAAGTTTTTCAAAATTGTGTAATAATCTAATGTTACGTATATACATATACTGTTGTTTGAGTCTTAATAAATAAATAAATAAACTCGTCTAGCCAGCGTGCATTTTAGGCCTAAAGATATATATATATATATGTTCTGAAAGTGAACTGTTCTTTGCTCGAATATAACACTTTCCAGGGACGATAGATATATAAATTTAGTAGTAAATATAACATATTATATAACATAACACTCGTACCTAATAAAATTATGTACTTAATCATAGACCTAACCAAATTTCGGTGGGAATGTACGGTGACAAAATAAGGAATAAAGGCCCATCTCCAATAGTTGAGGTCTAGGAAACCGTTCTAGTGTATGCAATGATGAAGTTCGAACCGACCATTATAGGATTTAAAAGAAAGCGGTCTTACAACCGAGCCTACAAATTCCTCGGTCCAGGTTTAGCTTCTGGGTTGCTCAGATAACATGTCACTCTTTAAACCACTTCGCTGTTTACGGCCCGTTGCAGAAAGGCTGTATAAAATTGTACAATAAAATACCTACTACATTTCAAGAATTAAACTAAGAACAATTAAATTTAAAAAAGTAATTTACTTCTGCTTGTGCGAGTTTTGTTTATATTCTACAAATGAATTCTTAAATAAAAAACTAAAATGAAATATTGACATTGTATAGCTATTTAGATTTAAGTTTTGACATTACATAAATTTTCTGACATAATGTACTCATATATGGTGCTGACATCAAGTCATACCTACATTGCATGCTGAGGCTCAGTAAGACATTATCACGAAGCCTATATCATAATACATAAAAATGTTAATATTAATTTATTACTGTTGTAACATATTAGGTTAAGATGTTTTAATGCAATAAAGAATTTTAAATTTTGAATTTGAATTTGAATCAATCACGTGGCATTTATCAAACTATAAAAGTAAAGTATTATTACGACCGTATCCCTAATTTAAATAATATCTATCACAAATTTCATTTCATTTCATTTCATTTATTTATTCACCGTTTCATACATTTAGTACACTCGGTTTCGTCAGATAACAAATTAAATATTTTACTAATCATGATAGCGAATGAATATCAGCAAAGAACAGCCTTCGTCGTTACCAGATAAGTACTACCTACACCAATAGATGCTGCTGTAAAAGGGCGTTGTCATGGTAATAATAATATGGTGTAATTATATGTCAAAACAAAATAATAATTTCTACTACTAAACTAAAATTACAAATGCCTGTAATAATGTAATAGTACGACACATCAATGGTAGTTACGTCCTAGTTCCGTATTTATGCAATTGTTATTTCATATCTTATTGTTATTGTACTGATTTTGTTGGTTCTTATTTTTATTATTTTTCATTATAGCTAACAGTGAAAATTTGTAAGGCTTTAAGATTAGATATTTTTTGTATACATAATATTGTAAAGGCTGTAAATTTCCCCACGAATAAATAAATAAATAAATTATAAATTGATCTCAAGATCTGATATTTACTTAGGTTGGTTGTCTCTTTTTAGCAAATGTCAAATAAAAAAATAATGAAATAGGCAAATAATAATAAATCTTCGACGATACGATCTTCCGGTAAACATAAGGCAGACAACATATATCCATACTATAGGCGGCCATCACATCGATGTATATAGATAGGCCTTCACTGATATAAAAACGTTCCCGCCAAACCAATCGAAATCGCAAAAGTCATGCAGCTGCACCAACAGTCTCGATCTAGCAAGCGATGAGATATCTATACGCTATATATTTACGAACTTTCTGCCGCAGAACTGTATTAAAAATTTGAAAGTTAGCATTTTTGCTCAAATGTAGAAGAAGTGCACAGCACACTACGTACGTGCCTTGACACTGCGAATAATTGAACTGATACGTGGCAGAAAGCCTGTCCAATTTAAAAACCTACCATCTACAATTAATTCTTAGACCTTTACTGCTGAAGATGGATTCAAAAACATATTTTTGGAGAAATTGGCCTTATCACGCCACGCCTGGCCAGACAAGTTGGTGAGAGTCCCGCTTAACGTGCTCTCTGAAAGGGGAAGAAGAAGACAAAATGATAAACATAGGATGAATTAACCGTGCGGGTGCCGGGTCCAACTTGTGTAGAAAAGAGAGAGGAGAAGAATGGTATCTCGGGCTTGTGATCCACTGCTGACATAGTCTGGTTTACAAAGGAGGCCTCCCATTTTTATTGCGCAACAGGACGTTCACCAGCCATTCTGCTTCACTCCCGAATACTTTCTTGGTAGCTAGTTTCATAATTCTATAGGCATCAGTCCTACTGATGCTGCTGCTCACAAAAATATGTATTAATGTATATAAATACATTTAATTAATATTTAATTTATTTGTAATATTTCTCGAGTTTGGTACGCTGGAGACATCGACAAGCTTGCCACTTGTCATGATTGGCCTATAGTAAAGTTGGCTAAATGTGAATCCGCTTATTTATAAGCGTGGTTTCTGACCACCCCAAAAGGGAAACGGTCGTGATGATATTTTACTTTTTTACTTCTATCAGTCCTGCTAAGGCCTAATTCTTTCAGTAAGAATTCCTCTCGCACCAACTTTTAGTACTCTTAAATCCGTTCCTGATCATTCCTTTTGTGAGATCACAATATTTGTTCGACTTTATGTTGTGGTGTTTTTGAATATTTGTTTCCCACGTTGTAAGTTAAATAAGGATATTTTTGTTAAGGTTCCGAGAAAATACTAAGATGTCTGGCCTATAGGCTTATACGGTTAGTTAGTGGGCTTACATTGAATTTTCGTACCGACCTTCCTTTACAAAATTCTAGCATGTCTCTGTCTAGCTCTTACAATAGTAAGACTTACTGATAACACCAAAGACTTTCCCCTCATTCCGAATCGCGCTCAGAGCGCTTAGAACGAATATGACACTGACCGTCGTTCCGAATCAAATATCGCGATTTGGATGCTCAGAGCGTGATATCAATTCGGAACGGTCTAAATCACATTTTCATTCATAAAATGTTAGTTTTTTTTAAATGTATGGAAAATAAATTGCGGATTCCTTTCTTTGAGTATGCATACTAACAAATATATATCTCTCCGTTTATTCATCTTTATATGTGTAAAGTTTTATATTATTAACTTATTTTGGTAATTTAAAATAACTTGCCGTGTTACAGACATTTTTTTTCACTTCCTACTTAGATATTAATTATAGATTTGTTTAAGAAGTAATATAGAAACAGTATAAACGAATTACAATATTAAATAATTTAAAAGAAAACATAATATTAAATTAACTTGAAAATGGCGCGGGACATTATGACTGACAGCGCTCAGAGCGATCTAGCTCGATATCGTGAGCAGTCTAAGCGCGAGAAATGATGTAATTTGTGACGTCACATAGCTTTGGCAAAACAGTTTAAGCTCGTCTCGGAACACCTTTAAGCGTGCTTAGATTACTATTATCGCGTATCGGAACGAAGTTTTGTCATGTCGGCGCGAGTAATAGCCCTTTTCTAAAATAGTAACGCACCCTACGAGGATATACATTTATTCGAAAAAATATTTACAACATATAAAATAAAATTAATATTAAGGATAGGGATATAAGTCCCGTCCGCGTGGAATGGTGGCAAGAACGCTGGCTGCATTTCCCCGCTGAATTGCAATACTAATTCTCCGGGCGAAGAAAGAGCCAGCCCTCTTGTCACCGGAGGAGACAACAAGACGCGGTGTTATGTCTTTTAAAAACTTTTTTGCGCTTGGACTCCATGGGCCCAGAGTTTCTACAGCAAACGGCACAAATATGTAATCTTTTAATATACTTACATACTTGCGCCGCTTGCTGGACTCCGCATTTTCCGCCGCGGCTCCCGCTTTATGCGCTGTAAATGAGAATGCCCATTTTTCTTAGAGAAAAGGGCCCAAAAAAATGTTCTCGTGACATAATGATTTCTTTTTTATTTCATAGTTAACATATTGTGATTTCATAATTTGTAATTAATTTTATTTATTTTACCCTAGCATAAATACAATGAGATGTATCAGGCAAAGCTTTTTGTAGATGTCGCCTATGACGGATCATTTTGTAAATGTTTTTGTAGTTTTTTTATTTTTATAGCAGATAAATGAATTTTAACTTAACGTTACCTACTTTAAACGACGAATGAGTTAGGCGAACACTATATTTAAAATGAAAAAAGGTTTAATTAGCAGAACGGCAATTTTGGAAATTTCGATTTGTACACTTAAAAGCTGCTCACTTCGGCCATATATCCAGAAAATAATAAATTTCCTAATAAAAATACAAGTTCTGCTGCAACTGACAGTTCTATTAGGTACCATCTATGATGCGCCATCTATCGTGATAAAAAGGTAGTGATACACCCCATTGACAAAAACTTTTTTTACCTTAATAATTACAAAGATTCTATCCCGCTAATGAAATTCAGTGTTTTATCTGTAATAAAGTACCTGATCATAATAAAGAACCTAATCGTATAAATAGGGTTTTGTAACTATTACGTCATAAATCTTAACCAATTTAGAGTTCTTCGCGCCATTTTTCGCTGACATGTCAGTTTTTGTTTTGTAAATTAATTTATTGTGGATATTAATGGTAAAAAGTGGTGTTGTTTTGTTTTTTTAGTGTGCTACAATGTGAATAATTATGGAAAACGATAAATTGGGCTTTAAAAATTGGGCACAAGTTGCAGTTTATTTTATGCGGTTTTCCCGCGCTGTCAACTCCCATATTTTACCCGACGGTGTTTGAGCTATAATGCCGCGAGTGATTCAAGAAAATCATCAAATTTTGAAGCATCTAGAATATGATGATGACCATATTAACTCACAAAAAAGAAAGATATATTACGTCAGACTTGGCTGTATGGGCTAGACCCTTTGCCTTCCCTATCACCTCATTCATCATCCATCGGGAGAATAAATAATAATAAATATTTCCAGACAATCACACAGCGCCATCTAATTTCCGTGGTAAGCTGCGAGGCTTGTGTTACGGAAACTAGATGGTTGATAAACTACATATTATACTATTTTTTTTTTTGTAAATATATACATATTATACATATAAACACCCAGACCGAGACAAATTATACAATGTACAACTTGCCCCCGGTGGGAATCGAACCCACGACCTCCCGAGTTTACGGCAACGTTTGTTACCACTAGACCACGGAGGCGGTTCGGAGAAGAGAACAAACAACAATCTTAACCAATTGACTATTTAATTAAATTATATTTTAATGCTGGGGCAAATCAGATGTTAAAATTAAATTGAATAAAAACACAATAAAAAGAAATTACTATTAAATTGTATTTTGTTGAGGCACGCTGCAAAAAAGTTGGGGCCTGGTTTTGGGCAATCTCTTTTATGGGAAGTGTACGTAAGAAAAGTCTAATTCTCATTGGTACATGCCGGGGTTCAACCGCGTGGTTTGGATTATAGGATAGCGTTCTAACAACCCACCAATATCTCTCTCACAAACGTTGCTGACTAGGAATAAAATAAAAAAAAAACCCAGTAATAATAAAGCCGCTTGACACGCTGGAGAAAGGTAAACCGCAGTCGATATATCAGGAAAGTTGAGATAAAAGGAAAAATAATGATTTTAAAATATTATAGACTGAGAGCTCACTAACTTGTTTCAATTCTCATCGACGTTACTAAACCCTGGTTACTAAGAGACTTTCTGCCGTCTGCTTTACACGAATCCTGCAATATTTTGGCCACATTCCTAGAAGAGGTACCGACAATCTGGAAACTCTTAGTTGTTAAAAATAATGTAAAATATTACTTTGATATAGCATAGTATTTATGTCAATTACTTTTTCCTGTTTTGCAATAATTTTATTTTTTATTTATTGGTTTTACAAAATCACAGCATTAAATTAATGCATATTTGACGATAAGAATTTTGTTATACATTAGCCAGAATAATTTATATTTTATAGACAGCACTTAAATTAAAATTATGCCAAATATATATAAATTAATTTAAATAATGCATTGGCAACATCGATCAAGAATCAACTAGATTACCTATAGGTGACAACTCTAAAAACACCGTAAGATATATCAGAACAAAATAATCGTATACTGATATTTCCTACAGTACGTGATAACTACGGCCAAGCAACGTGAGGACGTGATAAAATGTAGAGGGCTGACGAGGCAATTTATAACTTATGTTTAAATGAATCAGGTTGATTTAGTGATAATTATTTAATAGCATTTATGTTATTTGTCGTATATTATTAACAGAAAGAGATAGCATGTACGTAGAGGTCCGCTTGCCAGTTTCTCGCAGTAATTTTATATGTCTAGTTGAATCGTAGATTGGCAAAATACTGAAACAAGTCTTATTGATATGGCATGTCCGATAAGAAGAATCTTCCGTTATTGTCTGATAGGAATAAGAGCTATAGTAAAGTTGGCTAAATAAAACTAGCTCCAAAAGGATATTGATATTTTTTTTAATAACAACATTAATTTGGAACATTACGTTCAGCAAAAAATTGGTGTTTCGGGTCACTAAAATCCCTGTATAGATACGGGTTCGATTTTTCGATTTCCATCTTTAAAATAAAAGTTATTCCAGCACAATATTTGCACCACTTACTGAAAGAATTGGGCCTTAGTCAAAAGTCAAAGTCAAAATATCTTTATTCACGTAAACCTATTACAGGCATTTATGAAACGTCATTAATTTAATTATTTTGAATGATTCTACTCCTGCTAGTAGAAGACTAAGTAGCAAAGTGGTCCAATAAGTATGCTGTTAGCAGAAGACCAGCAGCTTAGCAAATTCCAGTGACCTGTTAATGTTTAATCTGACTGAGAAAGGAATCTGCAAGGAAAACTCAGCTATATCAGATTTACAAAATAAAACATATACAGAACTGCACCACAACGATCAATTAATAACCTTTTAAATTTAGTTATCAGTACCTATGAGGAGCAGAGACGTGGACACTAACAGTGGGTCCATAAATTCAAGGTCGCTCAGCGAGCCATGGAGAGAGCTATGCTTGGTGTATCTCTGATGGATAGAATTCGAAACGTTGATATTCGTCAGAGAACGAAAGTTACTGACATAGCTTTTAAAATTAGCAAGCTGAAGTGGCAATGGGCCGGACACATCTGCCGCAGAACCGACGATCGATGGGGCAAACGGGTTCTAGAGTGGAGACCACGTACGGGAAGACGCAGAGTGGGACGACCCCCCGCCAGATGGACAGATGACCTAAAGAAGGTCGCTGGTGGGGGTTGGATGAGGGTAGCGAAAGATCGCGTTAAGTGGCGAGCCTTAGGGAAGGCCTACATCCAGCAGTGGAGAGATACAGGCTGATGATGATGATGATGACCTATGAGATTACAATACCTGGTACAGCAGTAACCCACCAGGCAAGTCAGAATTAAGGTAGACTACATGCCTATGTGCAACCCGAAACTCGACAAAAAAGTACAATACATTTATAGAACAAGCTTTCAAGACGGCATTTGCAGAATCAAACAGTATTCGGTTGGCGTCATAATGCACAATAAATAATACAATCGCTGGCTCCTAGACTGAAATACTGTTCCGATGTGAAAGCCCATGCGTCATACACGATGTGATAGTCATCTTATTTTTAATGATGGAAAAACCGCATTCTAATAATATTAAAATTAACTGACAAATGTTTCAACGGGGAAAGACCTGATAACTATGTTTAGGGAAAATACTAATTACTCATTAAAGTTTGTCATTAAGAAGCAATGACCTTCTACTATGAATAACGTAGTACAATTTTTTTTTTACTTAGTTCTGCTGCAATAAACATAGACGGTTTATCGCTTTTACATTCGCTTGCACAATCCAATATATAAAAAAGATTTTTTAAATTCTAAATGTAGTCAATAAAATTACAGACATTTTGGAAATATATTCTAGCGTCTATAGTACATTAAATATAAATTAAAAGCTACCTAAATAATAAAATTAAAAACAAACTAAACTATAAATAAAAAATCCTCTAGAGACGTCCCATCCGAGATAGTCCCAAGGAGACTGGCAACATTTCCCCTCTGTATAGCGAGGCTAATTAGGAGAAATAATTGCCAGCCTTCCTGTCTCCAGACCTTTCTGTCAGCCGCTTTGACAACTCCTTGGCCAAACGCCTCGCTGACGGTCCCCATGAGCCCATCGTCTCGACCCCAAACTGCGCAAATTCGTAACCGATACCAAGGTTGGCGTATTTGCGCAATTTGAGGTTCTTCGCAGAAAAAGCCGCACTTCCCGCGCCTGACGAGGTCGCCTGGATGTGAGATGGAGCTAATGTGTCTACACACGTCGCATCCCACACCAGAGACCTGCCAAGTTTCCACAGCCCAACAGTCATTCCGTCGGGTCTCTTGCCATCGCTTCGCACAATCCCAGATGGTTCTAAGATTACGGGTACCCCAGCAGTGACACGAGCCCTTCGGATGATGTCGTTGAGAGCCGCGTGACGAGAAATGCGGCCAGCACTTGTAGCACAAGAAAGCCCGTGGTTCTAGCGTCTTATTTATTTATTTAAAAACTTTTTGCACTATGTACAAAGGCGGATCTAATGCCGCTAGACAATCTTACTCGGTCAACCTTAGGGACATTACGAACATTGTATGTAGGTGCAAATATTTAAACAGGAAAATAGATAATTAAAATTCTACTAAATCTAATACTAATATATAACATAAATATATATAATAATACTAAATTCAAATAAATAATAATACATACATACATACAATATTACTTACAGTTGTTAGGAACTATTCAAGAAGTGTGTGAAGACCATTCTTTTAAATAGCATTCTGTTGGGCGCTTGTCGGATATTTAAGGGCAGCTTGTTCCACAGATTTGCGGCAACAACTGCAAATGAGTCGGACATAAAACTAGAGTGGTGAGATATAGCAAGTACAGCGTTATGCGATGACCGCAACGACCTGTCGCGGAGAGAAGAGAGGAAGGAGAATTTGTGCAATGAAAGGATAAGGCCTCGTTGTAAACCAGCCCATCCAGTCGGTCCCAAACTCGAGACACCATTCTTCTCCCCTCTCTGTTCCGACACATGATGGGCCTGGCACAGTGAATGCTACGAAATTTGTCTCCTTTTCTCTTCACCACCGTTCCCGTGCTTTAGAGAGCACGTTAATCTGTTGTTACTGATTCCATCTTGTGAAATCGATATTAAATATGCATTAAAATTGACATCATTCATTACTGCCCCTAGAACACAGCGTCCTGGACCTCCACTGCTGGAGATGGGCCTTCCAGAACTGGTGAATTTGGCCTACACCCGCCACGCTAGCCAGACGGCTTGGCGAGGCTATGATGTCAATTTTATGACAATTTATTAAGGATTCCACAAGTTGGTATTAGTGGAACCGGGACCGACGGCTTAACGTGCTCTCCGAGGCACGGGAACGGTGGTTTTGTAAATCTATGACAAATGTACGTAAGAAAAGTGTATTTCTCATTGGTACGTGCCGGGGGGATTTGAACCTACCTTTTTTGATTTAAGGAACGCGTTCTTACAACCGAGCCA
This sequence comes from Tinea semifulvella, assembly GCA_910589645.1. Lineage (NCBI taxonomy): Eukaryota > Metazoa > Arthropoda > Insecta > Lepidoptera > Tineidae > Tinea > Tinea semifulvella. The sequence continues at coordinate 1,820,421 of OU342611.1, read as the reverse complement.
TCAGATCATTGACATCAGACCCTCGCAAACCCGTGTAGCCAGCGTGGGCGAATTGCCCAATAATATGTTCCGCAGTGGAGGTGAAAGACTCTGTGTTCTACGGGCTGTGACGAACTACAAAATGGCGATGTGGTTGCGTTATGGCTCTCCAGCTTCACTTCGACGTAACGTTGTGTTTTTGGCTAGTGTTTTGCAAGCAGATCGTCTCCGACTTTACGTCGACGCAAAGTTGTGTTAGCGAGGTGGTCGGCCGCTAATGCGTGATGTCGCTGGTAGTTGGTTGCGTTGTGGCTGTAATGTGGTTGTTTTGTTTGTGAATTGAACTTTTCATTTTCATATATTGTGGATGTGCTTGTGCCGCGTGTGAATAGACCTTTACAAAAAAGTACCACTAGGTATGATTTATCTTAAGACGAGAAATAACTGAGATAGTCCCGTACCGAGGTAAATTCTTTTATTCCGGGTTTGCCTCTAGAATAAATATTTGTCTATTATTTTGCATACCATCATAAAACGGTTCCCATTCGTGTCATGGCTGACATTTTTGGCCTTTACGTTGAAAGGAGTCATTACGTATCTTATTGAACATTTGTGACAGTTTGCAATTTGATTTGTGTCTCTCATCTGCTGGATATAGGCTACCCCCAAGACTCGCCACTGCACATGGTCTTTTGCAATCCTCATCCAACCCTTACCAGGTCTTATCACATAAGGAGAGCCACACTGCGTCCGCGTCGTTCCGTACGTATTCTCCACTCTAGAACCCGTTTGCCCAATTCGACCGTTGATGCCCAATTGAACTTGCTAATTTTGTATTTGAAAAAAAAATATTTTCAAAATATAAAATAATAATTACAAACTACTTAGATTAAAAATAAACTAACTATAAATTAAAAATGTCCTCAGAGATAGTCCAAGAAGACTATCAAAATTCCCCCTCTACATAGCTCGCTATCTTATTGTCATAAATAATTGCCAGCCTTCCTTTATAAAGATTTATCTGTCAGCCGTTTGGACAACTCGTTGACCAGGCGCTTGGCTGAGGGTCCCCATAATCCCATCGTCTCGACCCCAAACGGCACAAACTCGTAACCTGTTCCAAGGTTAGCATATTTGCGCAGCTTCAGGTTCTCAGCAGAAAACGCCGTACTGGACGAGGTTGCCTGGATGTGAGATGGGGCTAATGTCCAAATGTCTCCTAAAAGAAATTAAATAAATAAAATATTATATAAATATCCAACTAAATATTGGTCATATTATAGCTTTGTTTATTATTATGTAATTTTTTAATATTATTTCTGCCCCTTATATCCTTTCTTTTTTTTTATATTTATGTTTTGCTTATGTGTTGTTTTTTTGCTTCTATTATTTTCGTCTTTTATTGTCATACATTGTGTAACTTTAACGAAGAGCACTTGTCTTTTGGAACACACTCTGTTTCATCAGACTAGTCCAGGAGACAGAGCCCATTTATATATTAGGTAAAAGAAAAAAATGTGTCAATAAAGATTTTTATTTATTTATTTAATGTGTCTACATATGTCCCATCCCACACCATCATCATCAGCCTTTGTCTCTTCACTACTGAATATAGGCCTCCCCCAAGGCTCGCCACTTCACACGATCTCTCATTCAACCCCCACCTTCTTCAAGTCATCCGTCCATCTAGCGGGGGGTCATCCTACTCTGCGTTTTCTCGTAATTGGTCTCCACTCTATTATCCACCAGAGAAATACTGAGCATAGCTCTCTCCATAGCCCGCTGAGCGACCTAAAATTTCTGTACCAGACCCACTCTGGACACACGTTTCTGCTCTGTACGACAGTACTGGAAGAACGCACTGGTTAAAAACTCTCGTCTTCAAACACTGGGGTATGTTAAATGATAATAAATAATAATAAAAATAAATATTTCCAGACAGGTCACACAGCGCCATCTAATTTCCGTGGTAAGCTACGAGGCTTGTGTTACGGAAACTAGATGGTTGATAAACTACATATTATACTTTTTTTTTTGTAAATATATACATATTATACATATAAACACCCAGACCGAGACAAATTATACAATGTACAACTTGCCCCCGTTGGGAATCGAACCCACGAGTTCACGGCAACGTTTGTTACCACTAGACCACGGAGGCGGTCAATGATGATGATCCGGCGCAACTTCCCGAATGCCGCCCATCCTAGCTGATTGCGTTTGTTGGCTTTTAAGCATCCCACATCAGAGACCTGCTAATTTTTAAAGCCATGTGAGTAACTTTGGTTTCATCCTTTCGACCAAGCTACAAAATTCAGGAGTTGCTAATTAAATGAAAGGAAACCGCCTTCTGTTCCCTTTGAGTGGTTTGTTTCAAAAGAGTAATTTAACTCTAGGTACCCGTACATCGATTTATCTCGAAAAACACGTTAATGTCACATAAAATTAAATTATTACGAAAGTTGTTGTCTTATTTTAAGTAAAATAATGCAGGTGGAGCATGGTTCAACCCTTTATTCGTTCATTCATTACACTCCCTAGAACACAAGCGCCCTAGACCTACTCTGTTAGAGATAGGCCTTCCAGCATAAATATAATTCGTTTGCTATTGTAGCTGCAAATCTTTGGAACGACCTACCTTTAGGTATAAGGCCTGCTCCAAATCAAGCCATCTTTAAAAATGAGAAAAAAAGATACATTTATTCGAAAAAAATATTTACAACATATAAAATAAAATTAATATTAAGGATAAATATAAAATAAATACTTATATGATTATAAGTCCCGTCCATGTGGAACGGTGGCAAGAACGCTGGCTGCATTTCCCCGCTGAATTGCAATACTGATTCTCTGGGCGAAGAAAGAGCCAGCCCTCTTGTCACCGGAGGAGACGACAAGACGCGGTTTCTATTAAAAACTTTTTTGCGCTTGGACTGTTTCTACAGCAAACGGCACCAATATGTAATCTTTAAATATACTTAAAGTATTTCAAGGTACTTCAAAAATATTGTTTACAAACACTTAATTTCTAACTAAACAGTCCTAAATTCATGTCTCTTTTCCATTTCCTCACTATCCTTAATTGCAGCAACATCCTATTTCACTTTCCTCATCATGTTAGTATATTATTGTTTATTTATGATGTACTATTGTACATTATTATTGTACATTGTTATGTAGGTATCCATTAATACTGTTAAGAATAACTAAATTAAGCACCTACCATCTATACTGTACTGCCTTTCTATATAGTGCAATTAAAGTTTTTAAATAAAAAAATAACTGAATCCACTATTTTATATCGTTTGCGCTTAAGTAATGGAAGACCTACATATATACGCCAAATCTCTTGCGGGGTAGGCAGAGACAATTGAGGCTTGTCATGATCACGACATACCTCTTTTGCTTCTTCGACTTTCATCAACCTCTTTATACAAGCCCTTTTGTTTCGATGGCTTTTTAATGCACCTGCAGCTATTGTTTTATTTCTTAGATCGTTATAGATAAGTTTTGGTCATCCAGGGCCTCTTTTACCCACAACTTTCGCATTATATAAAATGAAATTAAAATAAAATAATGTTTATTGGAGCACTGACTTTTGGAAAAGAAATTCTGGGTTCCAGAAGGCAGTTTCCCTATTTTTGACACAATAAAACGATAAGAGTACTTACATAAATTAATAATACAGTGCATTCCCATCCTCATTAATGATTGTCTTACTTTCTTTCTCTTTTCTTTCTACTTTTACTCTCGGCAACTGTGTGCTGCAGTAGCAACTAATAACACTATTCGTTTGTATATCTCGTTATTATAACTACGCATATAATTAAATTGTTACTTTTATATCCAAACACAGCACACCTTCGCCGAGAGTAAATCAGATTCGTCAATCTCAGGATTTATTATTTGTGTCGGATGCGACATGTGTAAGCACATTAGCTCCGTCTCACATCCAGTCGACTTCGTCAAGCGCAGCTTTTAAGAAGTTTCTAATAAATAAATAAATAAGTTCTTAGTACGCTACAATAACGCAACAATCCGTTCTGACACCTGGCGTGGGACCTTGCCTACACTTTGCGTGCGTTAAATTATGCCCCTGTAGGGTAATTCGGTGTTAATTTAATTTGCATCAATGTGAAAATGCTTTTTTTACAATTTAAGAACAAAAGCACTCTGAGATTTAACGCGAATTCATGAATAAAATACCTTTAGCTTTGACTGATACCTGATGACTGGTTCACTTAATGAGTCAATATCGTATTAATGAAATGCAAAAAAACTTTCAAATATATGAAATATTTTTTTAGAATCCATGGATTCACCATGGGTGCCGAGTCGATCGTATGTGGGAAAGAGAGAGAAGAATGGTGTCTGTTACGTACAAGCTCTTTCCATAAATGCATTTACAGACGGATAAAATAATTCAAGGATCGAATTATCATATAGGAGGACTGGGAAGGGGGTGTGAGCGTCGGTGTACAGAAACTCACAGTCCTGCGTTACGCAGACGACCCAACTCTCTTGGCTGCATCTGATGCGGAAATGGTTAGGCTACTCGATCGAATGGAGGGAATTAGTAAAAAGCTGGGTCTGTATATAAACAAGCAGAAGACGAAGATAATAGTTGTTGATCGCACTAAAAAACTGGATTTCACGGGCTCAAATGTGCTATGAGCCAGTTAAAAGGATTATGGAAACATCGTAATATCACCCTCAAGACTAATACGCAGCTTAATATTCTCCATATTTCTTTATGCCGCTGAAACTTGGACTCTCAAGGCCGGTGATGGTAACCGCATCGATGTCTTTGAGATGTGGTGCTGGAGGCGTATGTTACGTATCTCTTGGACAGCGCAAAGAACTTACAAGTCAATACTTAAGGAGCTCAAAATCTCTACTAGGCTGTCTTGCATCTGCAAACGAGTCTTTGAAACGAAATACGTCTATATAGCCCGTAAAAGATCTGGTAACCTGGAAAGGCTTGCTAATAATCGGGAAAGTCCACCCTAAATACGCACTTGGTGCACGATGCCCTACATACAGCCTTAAACAGACCTGGATGGCGCAGTATCGTCCGGGACAAAGTGATCCGAGGACGGGGTCACGACCCTCAGCTGTGAGGAGATCGACGCAAGGAGCAGGATGTAGATTATTATATAATCTGTAATGTCGGAAATATAAAAAATTGTTTGGGATGCCACCTGTGTGGATACCTTTGCCGCTTGCCACATTTCCTCTACATCAAAAAAGGCCGGTTCGGCTGCTCATACAGCCGAATTTAGAAAGCACATCAAATACAATAGCATTAAACAAAATTATAACTTTGTGGCATTTGGGGTTGAAACAATGGGGGTATATTCTCTTGATACCCACAAATTCATAAAAGAGCTGGGTAAACGAATTTTCCAAGAGTGTGGCGATCCCAAATGCCATAACTACCTAAAACAGAATATTTCAATTATAATTCAACGAGGAAATGCGGCGAGCGTTTTAGGTACCCTCCCTGGTGGTAAGCCCTTAGTTTATTTTGTAGAATAGTTTTAATTTCATAGGTATTTTTAGTTTAGTATTATTTATAATTAGTTTTTTAATCTATTTTATTTTAATATCTACTTCGAATAAATATTTTTTTTTAATAAAAATAGTAACATTTGTGCGTTTTGAAGTTTGAAAAGTTTAACTCTAAGAATACTGGTTTCCTTGAGAGAATCCGTTTAACAGCTGGAAGGGATGGTTGAGTGACGGAGCCGTTGAGAATTTAGAATACGGGTGTTTCTCTCGAAAAATCCAAAGATACAAGAGATATTATTAAGCACATATTAAGTCAATTCCAGGTGGATATTATATTAACCAAAATTACTTCTTTAGAGAGGTATATGTTTAAAGTAGAATTTGGTAATTTATTTTACCTTCGTTACTTTATAATGTACTTTCATATTGGGACGATGGCAGTCTATTATTTTAAGAGGGTTGTTAAGCATTGCTCCTCTCTCTCGCACAACCCAAGATTTTCAAAGATTTTCTAGAAATATATGTAATAATTTCAGACAATTTAGAGAAAATAAAAAATTGGTAAGGTAGGGAAAAGCTACGGAAAATAACTGTAGGTGTGGAAGATGCCATAGGAACACTTGTAGGGTGCGTTACTCTTCTAGAAAAGGGCTATTACTCACGCCGCCGACATGACAAACCGTGAAGCAGTAAGACTTTCTATTGCAAGAGCCAGAAAGGGACTGACTACAAATAAAATTTTGACCACATTTGTAAAAGGAAGGGCATAGTACAAAAACTAAATGCAAGCCCTCCTCGATCCTTGGCGCCGCATCAGACTAGATAATTCTCATGGATACATTTGAACATCATTATAGGATCCCAGTTGAACTAGCTTTATCAGCCTATAGGCCATACATCGTGTTTTCTCGAAACTTCAAAAAAAATATCCTTATTGAACTTACCGTTCCGTGGGAATCAAATATAACATGAAGTCGAATATTATGATCTCACAGAAGAAATGATTAGGATTGCACCACTTACTGAAAGAATTGTGCCTAAGCAGGCCTGCCGTCAATATATTTATGGAAAGAGCTTCCAAGACGGCATTAACGGAATCATACAGTATTTGGTTGGGCAGGGAGAGCCAGCGAACCAGTCTATTGTCGGTCGCAAGCCCGAGACACCAATCTTCTCATCTCTAACCAACACACGGTGGACCTGGCACCCGCACGGTGAATCCATGAAATGTTTAGAAATTTGTCTTCCCAGCACATAAAATAAGAGAACATTAAAGAAAATGATAACATTGTGGCATCTGGGGTTGAAACCCTTGATACTCACAAATTCGTGAAAGTAAATCTGAAATTAGTTTAGATAACATGTGAACCCTACGGTCACTTGTCGCCGGATAAATCAGCTAGTCGTTAATATTGACAATACTCTCTCAGAAGCCGAACCCGTTACCACTGAACATGCATTGTATTGGTATTAAAGCAACCTGTTGGACCATTTAAACATCTTTAACTGTTTGTGCATATTGCTAATACCATAAAAATTTACGGGGTTCACACGATACACGGTGCATACCAAGTGTACGTTAAGTTGGCTTTTCATAGTAAATTATTTCACATCTTTTCTCGTTTTAGATATTTTATCACGTAATCACAGTAGAGCACATCATCCTAGACCTCCACTATTGGTAATGGGCCTTCCAGAATATATCCACAAGGGGTCTGATGTCAATTAATAAGAGCAATAATAATCGTATATTTCCAACTAAAAATTCTATGTACATGTTTTTTCTATTGGAGACCCACACTAGGGAGGCCGGTTGTTGGATCTCAGTTATACTTAATTTAAAATTATGTAAAAAGTTTTAAATATATAAAGTTTTATATAATATTTAAATGAAATTCTAACTACCTACAATAAATAAATATAAAAATTAGAATATTAAAGGTATACATATAATAATATAAGGAATAAATATAAGTAAATAAATATACTAATATATTATTATTTATAATTTTAACTGGTCTTTACACGATTTACCTTAGAGACATGTTTCTCCCGAGTGACGCGGCGACGTTTCAGCCAATTTGCATAGGCCGTGGTCACGGGTCGACTTGAGCCGCGCGGTGTAATCTTGTACATACTGGGCGGTAGACATAAACCTACCCACCTATCACTTTAAATGTTTTTAGAAATCACGACACCCGACACTTACAATATCCTTGGCGACACTGGGCGATTTATCCCAGCACATTAAATAATGTGAACCGATAATTAAGTTCTTCTATTGTTAGCTACTCTCTACACTCTTTATATTTATGTTTTTCATTTCCAATCTTACAAGTATTTTAATATCTGTATGTGGTTTTATCTTTCATAAGGATTAGAAAAATTGTTTTATACTTTTTTATTCCGTTATAAAAACATGGTACATTATTTTTTTATATTTATTTTCTGCTATTTAGGGTACACATCACAGCCCCTAGAACACAGGGTCCTAGGCCTCTACTGTTGGATATGGGCATTCCATAAATTTCTGTAGAATTTGGCCTACACTCGCCACGATGCCGCGCTGGCCCGACGGGTTGGCGAGGAATATTTAGGGTTATTTGAATGAATTGATTGATAAATTGACTGTTAATTTGTATTTGTTGCACATGTTATATACTAGGTATTAATTTTGTGAATTATTGCTTTTTTTATTGTTGCTACCTTAAGATATTTTTTCAGTTTTATTTATATGTTAACCTACATGTAAATATATTTTCCTTATTATATAAATCATGTTAGTACTATGTGGAAATTGATGCTGATTGTACTAAATTCACATGTTATTTTTAATTTAGTAATAAGTCTTATTTGTACAATTGTTTTTTTTTCCTAATAAATAAAATAAAATAAAATGATCAATAAGTTGAGCATTAGTCCGTTATAAAACATTGTACATTAAAATATATTTATTTATTATTATTTTTTTACATTTTCATCCACTTTGAGCTATGGTCCAAATTTCAAGTCGGAAAGTTAGTTTAAAATCAATTACAAAATTCCACCCGGACAGACATATAAGAAGCGAGTTATTTTATTTTATATAAATATTTAAAACTAACATTGTTATAGCCACCCTAACGCATGCAGTGTTTCATAGATATTGCATTTCTTAACAAAAATAGAATTGTACACAGAACTGGGATTTCCATTCTTCCGCGTATTCAACCATTCATCAGTTCAATTTAAACGAGTGGTACAGGCCTTGCAGGAATGCTTGGGAATTTACAAAACCTCATATTACTTACAGTATCATCACGACCGATTCCCTTTTTCGGGGTGGTCAGAAACCATGCTTTTAAATAAGCGGATTCACATTTAGCCAACTTTACTATAGGCGATTCATGACAAGTGGCAAGCTCGTCGATGTCTCCAGCGTACCAAACTCAAGAAATATCACAAATAAATTAAATATTAATTAAATGTATTTATTGACATTAATAAATATTTTTGTGTCCCGACCAGGAATCGAACCCGGTACCTCCGAGTCTAAATCCACGGACTTAACCGCTAGACCACGGAGGCAGTTATTATGTTACTTTACAATGAGAAATATGTACATGTAACTAATGCCAAAAAAAAAAACAATGACTCACCGATCAAGTAGGTATACATTTTTTTTTAATATAAATTATGCTACAGATGTGTATCATGGTTTTCCATCTTATTTTATTGGAATTGTTCGTATTGTATTAAACATATATTGTTAGGCAACTCATTATACCGTTGCCTTTGTCAGCATATTTTTTTTTTTATAGAAATTTATTTTTATTTGGTTACTGAATCGTTAGAGGTCTTATCGTTAGAAATCTTGTACTATAAGATTTAAGCACAGACTTTTTGTGGGTAGAAGTGGTGAATTCCCGACCCATCAGTTAAAACTGATGACAATGGTTTCATGCTACACCTGTATTCGTACTATAGGCAACAAATAGATTAACAAGACAAATACCTATGTGGCAAAAGTTATCTACGTTCTTCAACGTTATAAAAAAAAGATATCCATTTGATGTAGTAAAAAGTGGACGTTCTGATAGACTAGCCATCAGGGTTTCCGGAACAGCTTCTGTTTTTAAGAACCGGGAATTTCGATACTAATTCGTTAAGGAATCGGTATTTCCCGGTTCTTGGAACTTTTTGTTATATATCATATATAAAAAAAGTGCTATGCTTCAAAAGTAAAACACTAATAAATATTTAAGTAGTTTTTAAGTCATCATCATCATCATCAGCCTGTATCTCTCCACTGCTGGATATAGGCCTCCCCCAAGGCTCGCCATTTTACACGACCTTTCTCAGGTCATCTGTCCATCTGGCGGGGGGTCGTCCCACACTGCGTCTTCCAGTACGTGGTCTCCACTGCAGGACCCGTTTACTCCATCGTTCATCGCTTCTGCGACAGACGTGTCCAGCCCATTGCCACTTCAGCTTGCTAATTTTGAAAGCTATGTCGGTAACTTTGGTTCTTTGACGGATGTCAACGTTTCTGACTTTATCCTTCAGAGAAATCCCGAGCATAGCTCTCTCCATAGCTCGCTGAGCGACCTTGAATTTATGTATCAGACCCACCGTCAGCGTCCACGTCTCTGCTCCATACGACATTACTGGAAGAAACACACACTGGTTGAAAACTTTTGTCTTTAAACACTGTGGTATGTTTGATAGGAAGATGTGCCGCAACTTCCCGAATGCTGCCCATCCAAGTTTTTAAGTAATTCCAAAAAATAGCACTTATTCACTGAGTCTTCCCATATACATTTTTCTTCTATTTTTTTCTGTTATCATACCTAGTTAGTAGGTTTTGTATAAATCAGTACAAAATAATCTATCTTCAAAAACAATTAAAATTAAACTTTATAAACAAACAATAAATAAACATAATATTTATCTTCTTTTGAATATTCAAGAAATAAGAACCAGGAATTAAATTTAATTTCCCGGTTCCATTTTGCTAAACTAAGAACCGGGAATTCTCAGTACTTTCGAGATCGGGATTTCTCGGTTCTGAATCCTACCAGCCATTTTCCAATCTGTGAACCATTGACAATCGATTTCATATAGCTACGTACAACTAATTCCCGAAGATTTCACAAGTTGGCCTTGGACTGTGACAGAATGCTTAACGTGCTCTCCGAGGCACGGGAATGGTGATGTTGTACCAAAATAAAGCCTCAGTAATTGTAATCCTACTTCGTACAACCTAACCTAAGTAAGTACATACATATGACAAATGTACATAAGAAAAGTGTTTTTTTCATTGATACATGCGGGGGTTCGATCCGGATCTTTTTGCGTTTAAAAAAGTGTTTTTATCCGGTTTTAATCATTACAAAATCCTCGGTTAGAATTTAAAAAGTGGGTTTACAACAATAAATTCCTAATAGTTTAGTCACTGGACTTCCCAGGCTGCAAAATCACTGCTTTTTCCCTTTGCCTTTATATTTAGTTAGGACATTATTACGAGGAAACTGCTAGACCTCCTGCCGCCGTGGCTAGATAGATGGCGGATGTCGGTAAACGTCGACAAAACCGCCGCCATCCTGACGTCTCGCCGCCACCTGCCGGACCCGCTGATGTTCCGTGGGAGGGAAGTAAGCTGGACGAACACTGTCACCTACTTGGGGTGCGTGATCGACCGCGGCCTCCGCATGGGCCCCATGGCACGCCACACAATAAACGGCGCGAAAGCAGCCCGGGCCCAGCTGAGTCCCTTGCTGCATTCGTCGTTACCACCCCGTGTGAAAGTCAATATCTACAAGACGTTTGTCCGCTCACGCCTGACCTACGCCGCACTAGCGTGGCACCACCTGGTGTCGCCATCGATAGCGGCCGCAATTCAGGCCCAACAGAATATCTCCTTGCGCGCGATCGTCGGCGCTCCGTGGTTCGTGCGCAACACCGTACTTCACGATGACCTGAAGATGGGACCATCGAGCGGTTCGTGGCCAGGCTTTCGAAGTCCATGTTCGATCGAGCCGACCGCAGTCGTTTCAACGATCTTCGGGGCATCGCACCTCTCCACGCACGGCCACCGGATGGACACCGCCTGCCCCGGGAGATCCTGGGGCCCGAGGCATAACCCGCAGTCGTCGTCGTAATAATCACGCAGCGTGCTATACACTACCAATAATGAATTCCTCCCAGGTGCCACATACCCTACAGTGGCCCCTTCCCCGCATCATCCGGGGTAAAACAAGAAACCAGCGGGTCGACGCCCGCCGAGATTAATGCCCGCTAAATAGGGTTAACCCTGAAGCGTTCCGCCAATGGCGAAGAAGAACTACTACTACTATTACGAGGATTCATATAAATTCTGACAATGCCTCTATACAGCTGCAATAATTAAATTTTATTTTTCATAGTAGTCTTGTTATATTTAAGTACAGTGACATTTAATATTTTGCTTTATTTTAGTGCAGGTAAATAAGACAATGCCCCTTTACAGCTGCTATCCACTATTAGAATAAGTTTGTTATCCTCAGTCACTATGCTCTTATTAGCAGACTGTTCCTTGCTAACAACAGCCAGCTATTTCAGCCATTTTTATTTATATTGATTTAATATTAATAGGTATAAAATAAAAAAAATAAAATTTGACGTATCCAAGTGTTCCTTCCTATAGGCTCCTAAGGATAATAAATAAACAATATACAATTCATATGCGCATTGCTGTCAGATTATAAAAGCTAGTAAAAGAAAAGAGATAGTGACAGAAAAAATATTATTATTCTAGCTATATTAACAGCTCATTCAAACTATATTAACACCTAATTCTAACTTTATTTACAGCTTATTCAATCTTTACTAATAACTCATTCTTACTTTATTAACAGCTTTTAACTCTTTATGAACAGCTCATTCAAACTATATTAACAGCTAATTCTAACTTTATTTACAGCTCATTCAATCTTTACTAATAACTCATTCTTACTTTATTAACAGCTTTTAACTCTTTATGAACAGCTCATTCAAACTATATTAACAGCTAATTCTAACTTTATTTACAGCTCATTCAATCTTTACTAATAACTCATTCTTACTTTATTAACAGCTTTTAACTCTTTATGAACAGCTCATTCAAACTATATTAACAGCTAATTCTAACTTTATTTACAGCTCATTCAATCTTTACTAATAACTCATTCTTACTTTATTAACAGCTTTTAACTCTTTATGAACAGCTCATTCAAACTATATTAACAGCTAATTCTAACTTTATTTACAGCTCATTCAATCTTTACTAATAACTCATTCTTACTTTATTAACAGCTTTTAACTCTTTATGAACAGCTCATTCAAACTATATTAACAGCTAATTCTAACTTTATTTACAGCTCATTCAATCTTTACTAATAACTCATTCTTACTTTATTAACAGCTTTTAACTATTTATGAACAGCTCATTCAAACTATATTAACAGCTAATTCTAACTTTATTTACAGCTCATTCAATCTTTACTAATAACTCATTCTTACTTTATTAACAGCTTTTAACTATTTATGAACAGCTCATTCAAACTATATTAACAGCTAATTCTAACTTTATTTACAGCTCATTCAATCTTTACTAATAACTCATTCTTACTTTATTAACAGCTTTTAACTATTTATGAACAGCTCATTCTAGCCTGATTTCGTTATCCTCCTATTGTGTACCTAGTGTTACTACATTTACTATTGAAAAAACAGAATAACGCCTAATATAGTACAAGTGGACTGTGCCAACTACCGAGCGATTAGTTTGATCAGTTTGGCGAGCAAGATGTATGGCAAGATTCTCACGAAACGCCTGCAAGAGAAGACAGAAGGTCTTTTATGGGAGGCACAAGGAGGCTTTAGACCTGGAAGAGGATGCACTGACCAAGTCTTCTCGCTCCGCAATATCACAGATAAGTTTTTGGCCTTAAACCAGAAAGTTTTCTGTGCTTTTGTGGATTTGGAGAAGGCTTTTGATAGAGTTGTAAGAAAGAAGCTTTGGGACATATTGCCGGAGTATGAAGTGGATGACAAACTGCTACAGGCTATACAGTCCCTGTACAAGGGCTGTAAAGCTTGTGTGCGGGTGGAGGGAGGTATGTCGCCTTGCTTTGAATCCCAGATGGGCGTCAAACAAGGCTGCGTGCTGTCCGCCAGATTATTCACTTTATATCTCGACAAATGCCTAAAAAGAGTAAGGGAGAGTGACTGTGGGATAAAAATGGGTGATCTTGTGGTGAACTGCCTGCTTTATGCAGATGATGCTGTTCTTATGGCATCGTCCGAACAACAATTGCAATCACTAGTCACAGAAATGAAAGAGGGATGTGCAGAAAAAGGACTCCGTTTAAATGCGAGAAAAACCAAGGTACTAGTGTTTGAAAGAAGAAGGATGACAACCTTGACGATAAAGATTGATGATGAAACGCTAGAACAGGTAAATGAAATTATATATCTGGGCAGTGTTTTCACTGCGGATGGGAAGTATGATAGGGATGTTGAAAGAAGAGTGAACGCGGGAAATAGTGTTAATGGGGCCCTGGGGTCACTGATCGCCAGTCGAAATGTCAGTGATAAAGCTCGACTCGCCATACACAATGCCATGCTAATACCAACACTTATGTATGGAAGCGAGACGTGGATATGTCAGAATACGCATGAGAGTAGAGTTAATGCAGTAGAAATGAGGTCTTTACGTCGGATATGCGGCGTAACTTTGATGGACCGTATACGTAATAACGAAATACGCAAAAGGGTAGGTATAAAAGAAAGCATAGGTACAAAAATAAAGAAAGGCATGCTCCGATGGTTCGGGCATGTCGAAAGGATGAGCGAAGAGAGATTGACGAACCAGATATATAATGCGAAAGTTGTGGGTAAAAGAGGCCCTGGCAGACCAAGACTTGCCTATCATGATCAAATAAATAAAACATTAGCTGAAGGTGAATTAAAAAGCCATCGAAACAAGAGGGCATGTATGAAGAGGTTGATGAATGTCGAAGAAGCGAAAGAGGTATGTCGTGATCGTGACTAGTGGCGCTCAATTGTCTCTGCCTACCCCGCAAGGGATTTGGCGTGAAGATATGTATGTATGTATAGTACAAGTATCTTAATTGTTGTATTGCTTGTGTATATTTTCAGGCGTTTAATGACAATTCCCATTTTTTTATGTTTCTGTGGAACGAAGTCGTGATGCTGGGGTACATTACTCATTCCATAATCAAATCAAGCTTTGTTAGCAATAGATTATTGTCCAAATTGTATGTAAATCGAACTTCATTATTTATAAAATCAACGGTTAACACATCAAAGCCGCTCCGTCAAAAACGAGAGATGCTTGGACGACGAGCTAATAGAAGGATTAAAGATTATGATTATTACTCACGATTTAAACGAGTTAATCTACGTTCTAAATTGTGTCTTTTTCTTAGAATTCATTATATTGATCGCCTGGCTGACCATGAGGAGAAAATTCTACGTCAGACTAATTTGGGGTGATTGGTAATGTTGTGTTATACTGGTGTGCATGACAAATTGCGTATGGACATTAGCGAACCCCTGACTTCTTCGGAGTCTGCCCTGCAACCAGAATAACAAAGGTATCTGACGATTAAAACGCCTGGAAAAACTTGGAATAGTACGTATTTACAACCTGCCTACTGCCTACTGGACTAGCGGTTAAGTCCGTGGATTTAGACTTGGAGGTACCGGGTTCGATTCCTGGTCGGGAAACAAACAAAATATTTATTTATGTAAATGTATTTATTTACATAATATTTAATTTATTTGTGATATTTCTCGAGTTTGGTACGCTGGAGACATCGACGAGCTGGCCACTTGTCATGATTGGCTTATAGTAAAGTTGGCTAAATGTGAATCCGCTTATTTATAAGCGTGGTTTCTGACTACCCCGAAAGGGAAACGGTCGTGATGATACTTTACTTTACTTTTACTTTACAACCTATGGTTGCTATTTCTTAATCGTTGTTGACCAACTAATTGAGCTCACTATAGAGCTGGGACCCAGCTTGAGAAGATATCCTCGCTGCCCACGATCCCCGTCACGCCTCGTTGTCCGCTTAGGATCGGCTGCTGACTGGTCTTCTCACACCCCGTCAGTGGGGAATCCGTGTAAAGGTATTTGCCTTATCACAGAGGTTGCATTCGCTTTTCGTAACTGCGGACAGGGCTTGGGGTAACTATCAAAGGAGCGCTCTCCGGGGGAGGTACCCACCCATACGCTACATTCGATTAACGAATGCATTAAAAGTGATAGCGCTAAGTTTTGGCTTACGACCCTCCCTGTACAAATAGTAAACTCATTCACTTTATCATTAACTTCATTTTCACTTAATAAAATTAATATCTCACTTCTTGTTGTTTTATTTAATGTCACGCCTAAAGTATCGGTTTTATTTAATTTTATTGATAGTTTTGTTCTGTACGTGTTTTGGTAGGTAATCTGCTTTTCAAATTATACTCACTGATGCTATATCTATTTTGTTTTAAAAGCAGTGCATTAGGCCTTACTGTCTAGTATCCAATATATAAATAATCCAATACATAATTTGTTTACAATAACTGGAATAAAAAGTATTTTTAAATAACAATAGAAACATTAAAACCCCTAATTTAGTTAGTTTAGAATTTAGATTGTAGTAGCATGTTCGTGTTCGTCGATGTTTTTTTTCTTGTGTATTCGATCCGTAATCTAACCAGCAGCCCTATTCTGTTACTTAAGCGCAAACGTTATATAATGGAATCCGTTCATACATAGTAGTAGTCATCTTCGCCCTTGGGGCGGAACGCTCCGGGGTTATCCCCATTAAGCGTGCGTTATTCACGGTGGGCGACGGCCCGCGCTTGATCCTTGTTTTACCTCGACGGCTTGAGCCGCCGGGGAAGGGACCACTGTAGGACTGTGGCACCTATGGGCACTAATATTGTTAGTAACTGCTGGTTACGCTTCTACCCCCAGGATCTCACGGGGCAGGGGACGGCCCTCCGGTGGCCGTGCGTGCAGCGGTGCGATTCCCCGAAGATGCTATATATACATATATCACGCTATTAAAGTTGATA
The DNA here is from genome assembly GCA_910589645.1 of Tinea semifulvella. Classification (NCBI taxonomy): domain Eukaryota; kingdom Metazoa; phylum Arthropoda; class Insecta; order Lepidoptera; family Tineidae; genus Tinea; species Tinea semifulvella. The sequence goes on along the minus strand of OU342611.1, from coordinate 1,803,831 downwards.
ATTGCACGGCTGCGGAAATCTAAACTTAAGCTAACCTTTATCCTACTGAGGCAGTCTGACTAATAAAAAACAAAATAAAATGCCGAAAAAATCTTAATCGGTAATTTTAAATAACTTGATTTTCTATCTATCTTTGGTTTGGTGATTCCATGCAACGTCCTTTACAGTCAAGTACGAGTATGTTGCTTCAGAGATGAGCAACCATTTGCATGATTAAGTTTCAACGAATTTAGGAAATAAAGATTATTGTTAGTAAACCTATTCATTCACTGCGGTTTGTCGAAATGTGATACTTTTCGAATTTGAAATATATTTTGGGATTCCATTAAGGAAGGAAAAATACAGGAATAGGAAAACGAAATTTTATTAAAACAATGAATAAACATCTATGTTTTAATAAAATTATATTTTGATAGTATGATTACGGATATATTATATATTTTTTTCCTACCTACCTAATTTTGGACCGCAAAATAGCGAAAAAATTTACAATTATTATCCTTTATTTCACTAAAAACAATTCTATGGATTCACCGTGCGGATGCCGGGTCCATCGTCTGTGGGTAAGAAATAAAAATGGCGTTCGCCGTTGACAGTGATGGCCCGGCCAACGTCGTCTCAAAGAAATATAGACCGATGACGCCGCTAGCCAAAAATTCACACCAAACTGTGACTTTTTTGAGATGCATTGGATGCTCTTGGATCTCATGTGGATTGGAATCGTCCCAAAGTCGACAATATTGTTTGTTCACGTACCCATTCATCCAGAAATAGGCCTCATCGCTAAAGATGATCGATGAAAATTAGGGTCAGTACGTTGCCGGGAAGGTTTCTATTGACAAAACAGACTGAATAAATGGCAACTAATTTGACAGATGTAGCTTCAACAAGATGGCCGTTATCAACTGTCAAAGTTCGGAAGTCTCTGTTGGTAGGCCCTATAGTTTAGCTTTAAGAGAAATGAGAAATAACCTTGTGAAGCTTTATTTGAAATAATATAAACTGTATTATTTAGGTGACTGTATTTAAGGTTGATGGTAAGACAATGCCAAACATACGCCTTTTGTATTAAACAATAAAGTATTTAAATAATTAAATAAATAAAAAATATTTTCCAAAAAAAATCATTTTTACAAAAAAACAAAAATATATTGTTTTCTACTTACCTACCTAGTTTTATTGTCCGTTTTTATGATTCCAGTTTCTATTATTCTCGACACACCCACGACAATCTCAAAAAAATATATACATTCTTATCCAAATTCCAAGGGGCTCGTCCATTACAATGCACACAAAAAATGCTTTCAAAGTAAACAATGAACCTATAAACGAAACATTATTAAAATGGTTTTATTGTTTTAAACTATTATAATGACGGCTTATTTTATAAACATATCTAAAACCAGGTTAGGTATACGCTTAATCTAAAGCCATAACTTAAACCTGGATTAGGAGTACAGTGCCGGAACGAGCTAAATGTGTGTAGCCAGTAGGACGTTGTCGAACTTATTGAAAACAAAACCGTTTACTAGAAAACTAGTTGCGGATACGGTTCAAACTCAAAGTCAATATATATTTATTCACGTAAACCTATTACAGGCATTTGTGTAACGTCATTTAATTCTTCATTACTTAAATTTTTTTTTATTTTATAATTATTTTGTATGATTCTACCCCTGCTAGTGGAATACTAAGCAGCAAAGTGGTCCAATAAGTAAGCTGTTAGCAGAAGACCGGCAGCTTCGCAGATTACAATTACCTGTTAAAGTTTAATCTGACTGAGAAAGGAATCGGCAAGGAAAACTGACCTATATCAGATTTACAAAATAAAACACATACAGAACTGATACTAAGGACAACGATCAATTAATGTAATCCTATATTGTATGTAATTCTCAGGTTAGCTCTTATAAAATGCCGGAATGCATAAGGTTCGCCCTTGTACATTACTTTTTAAGTTATTTTGTGCAATAAATACATTTATAAATAAAACAAAGTGTTATCATACTGATGGAAATAGTCAAGAAAAATATACGAATACTCGAGTAAAATGGTTGCGGTTAATATAGATAAAATATAAAACTGTTAACTTAATAGTTCGTTTTTATATTAGGTACTTTATAATAAAGAAATAAGACAACTATATTTACTTTATAATAAATAATATAATAATATATATATATATATAATAATAAAGGACACTATTTCATTTACAAAAAAACGTTACATATTTTATTATAAAAAGCTATTTTTTAAACGAAACGGGTGATGCGACAAGGACGACTGTTTCAATCTAAACCTAAACTGTTCCTTGCTTGCTAGTATCCGGCTGTTTCTGCATCAATATATTTATTATTTAAATTACATTAATTATTTAAATTGCAATTACATTGCATATGACAAAAGTGTATACGGTTCCTACGTATATAATAAACAATAAAAACGGCATAGCAAAAAACAGTTCTTAAAAACGGTAATATTGAGTATTTATTTATTTAAAAACTTTATGCACTAGGTACACAGGATCCCCAAGGTTAGCTGGTGAAGAATGCCTTATGGCGTTATAGCTCGCCTATGTACGAGTACTAGGTTTTTAAGTGCAATAAAGTATTTAAATAAATAGATAAATAAATACACAGGCATTTAGTATTATTATTATAATAATACTTTATTGCAATTTACTTAAAATAATGTATAAAAGCGTTCCGGCTTTTTCTACCAGCTAACCTTCAAGAACACATAAACCTAGACTGCTGAAATTTAGTCAACTTTCGCTTCTTTTTGTAAATTACTGAAAAAAAAACACAACTGGAATTTTTATGAGGCACGATAATGGTGGTGTTGCAATTGCATGATGTACGTAATAAAAGTGAATTATGTTGATTTAAAAAAAAAGTGTTAGCTACCTATTTATAAAAAGCTGAAAGGTTTTGTATTGTAAATAAATACTTGCTTTTGAAGAAGAATATTATGCAGCTGAGTCCCGCATTGTAGGTTACTTACCTACCTGGCTATAGTCCGGGAGCTACCTGCTCGCAAACTTGATGTAATTTCGCTCACTCGTTGGAGCGTGATTGAGTAATAAACGAACAAAATCGTTTTAACTACTTTTGGCCTTTCGTTGCAGCTTTTTTATTGCCCGTACGATGTTAGGGTTTTCCTTGTGATTTAGGAATCGTATAATCATCAAATATCACACTTTCAACATGGCGAATGACACGTGACTTAACTGGTCTATTGTATCTTTACTTTTTACTATGAAATATAGTATTATTATTTCAATTCTGATCCTGCCGTTTAAAATACGAATACTTCCCGTAGGTCTTACATCTTAGGTCTTAAAAACCCGAAAATATCTGAGCGTAAAGATTTAATTTCAAGTTTTCAATTATTATTTTAATTTTATTTTTTCCAAGCAAATATTAACTGCCTCCGTGGTCTAGCGGTTAATTCCGTGGATTTAGGCTTGGAGGTACTGGGTTCGATTCCTGGTCGGGACACAATAATATTAATTAATTTAAATAAATGCATTATATTAATATTTAATTTATTTGTGATCGACATCGATGAGCTTGCCACTTGTCATGATTGGCCCCTATAGTAAAGTTGGCTAAATGTGAATCCGCTTCTTTATAAGCGTGGTATCTGACTACCCCAGAAGGGAAACGGTCGTGATGATACTTTACTTCTTTACAAATATTATTTTATAAAAAATAACAAAAACCTACTTACAAAACCTAATTTAAACATAAATCGTATCCGCGCGGCATGGTGGCTAGAACGCTAGCCGCATTTCCTCGCTGAATCGCTATGCTGATTCTCTGGACGAGGAAATAACCAGCCCTCTTGTCACCAGACCAGACAATTAGACGAGGGGTGATGTTTTAAATTAAAATTGAATATTGAATTCATTTAACAGGTAAAATGATTTCGTTAATTAATAAAATTAAAATATTAACTACTTAAATAATAATAAAGGATTTTATTCTTAGTTATTGTATCCCAATAATTTATTTGTGTTCTCGAGTTTTACGAGTCAAGTCCAAGGAGACTGGCAAGATTTCACTCTGTCATTTTTCAATTCTGAATGTACTGTAGAGAAATGCAGTCAATTAACTTACTAGGAAATAAATTTAGGGACATTTTAATAATAGATTTGTTTTAGTAACATATTAGAAGAAAATCGTTAGATCGATTATGCTATTTTTCTCTGTCCAAAGTTGAAATAAAAGTGACAATATGTATGTAAGTTATGACCGTAATTTTATTTCCTAGTAAATTGAAAAACATTTCTTATAAGTACCTACGACTTGAATAATCCAATAATATATTATTTTTTTCTATTTTATTAGGGATTTTACCCAAATTGAGCATGTCAGCCCCATCGTAACTTAACCTAAATCATCAAACAATTATTAGTATTCCATCTGCCTAATCCTATGAAAAATATTTAAAAAATTAAATACTAACAAGGGTCAGCTAGCACCGAATTGTATGGATTCAATTTTAGATGTTGTATCAGGTAAAAAAAAAACTAATGTTGAGATGGAGGATGCAAAGCGGTTTAACCGTAAATATTTTTGTGTTCTCGACTAGGAATCGAACCCGTCGCTTTAAATCGACGGCCTTAACTACTGAACTATGGATGTAACTTGCAATTATGACTTTTAATTTTACTGTTATGGAGAATCTTATCCTCAGGTAGGTAACCTAAAACTTGCTCGGCAGATCCAGCTGCAGTACGCCTTGTGACGTCATCCAGGAAGGACGTGCATATCTTACGGGATTATCGTTACTTTTTGGTTTTTGGTGTGAAATGCCCGCCTGTGATGTGAAATGGTGCAGAAGTGATAGCAACGACCACAATAAAACTACAGGGTTGGATTTTCTCACGTAAGTCCTAATTTATTTAATTAATCCAATAATTACACCGTTCTGCATATTCATTTTACATTGAATGTTATTTTGAACCAAGCTTGTGTTCGGGTTATTGATAACACGTAATGTATAACGAAAATTAAAGTCCAGTGCTAAATTAGAACGCGAGAGAATTGCCTTTTTTTATACCATCTATACCTACCCCAAGTTAGATTTGTCTGTAAGCGCTTTTTTTTCTTTATTTCGTTTCGAAAGTAGTTTCGACTTGCCTTTTCATTCTCTTTAAACAATGTTTAACGTTTTTGCAACCCTCTCGCTCGCACAATCCAATATTTTAATAGATTTTTCATGTCTGTGTGTACTTTTGAAAAAGTCTATCAACTAGTTCGGGTTCAATTCACAAAAATATTTATTAATGTAAATAAATACATTTAATTCATTTTAATTTATTTGTGATAATTCTTGAGTTTGGTACGCTCTGGAGACAATCGACGAGCTTGCCACTTGTCATGATTGGCCTATAGTAAAGTTGGCTACTACTAAGTCATCTTAGACCCCCCCCTTCCGGGGGAAGACGGGAATTTGTAACGAGGTGTTGGCCTCCTAACAAAAATAGCATTCGCTGCACGTAACTACGGACAGGGCGTGGGAACCTTTATTATAGGTTAAATTTAATACGAGCGGGCGCGGCGGAGGCCGCGGAAAGTCACCGTGATCAGGCTATCAAATCGCGCGCCATGCGCCGTGGAACCGTGCAGAGGGGTCAGATCTCTCACGAGTGGGAAATTTGACCCCTAAATGTGAATCCGCTTATTTATAAGCGTGGTTTCTGACCACCCCGAAAGAAAAACGGTCGTGATGATGATTAAATTAAAACAACTTAATACAAAAATATATAATTTTAATTGCATACTTTTTATTTATTCACGTTATATGTTTAAGAATACCCTGTCGTATAAGAGTTTGGCATTCGGAAGTTGGTAAGAAATGCCGACTATTTTTCTTCAATAGCACCACATCGCCATCTTCCAATTCCAACTTTCCATAATCTACAATACACAAAACTTCAATCAACAAAGATTTCGGAGGTTTTAAATTTTCCGTCAAATCTATACCGTTATAACCTATATCTTGGCCCAAAGATCTCATGTAGGAAGCTAGATTGGTCGAGTATTTAGAGAACCAAAGGTATTCATCATCAGATATGAGTTCTCGGACGTCCTCGGGTAGAATCGAACCGAATTCCCAGCGCATAGTTTTGATTTTGTTCATTCTGTCGTAAAGATAAGCTAGGACACATCTTTTGTTTCGCTCTAGTGCGGCGTGCCTCACTTGTACTGTCGTCCAGAGTGAACGATTCTCATTTGTAGCATTTCTGAAATTTCAATTTAACTTAAATAAACTTAAAAAATGTTGCATTGTGCGAGCGAGAGGGATGTCAAAGTCAAAATATTCTTATTCACGTAAACCCTATTACAGGCATTTATGAAACCTCATTAATTTAAAAGTAAAACTAAACTATCATCACGACCGTTTCCCTTTCGGGGTGGTCAGAAACCACGCTTATAAATAAGCGGATTCACATTTAGCCAACTTTACTTAGGCCAATCATGACAATTGGTAAGCTCCTCGACGTCTCCAGCGTACCAAACTCGAAAAATATCACATATAAATTACATATTAATGAAATTTATTTATTTAAATTAAATAATATTGTGTCCGTTCCGACCAGAAATCGAAACCGGTACCTCCGAGTCTAAATCCACGGACTTAACCGCTAGACCACGGAGGCAGTAAAATATTTTTTATTAAGTCATTTTTTTATTAAGCAGAAGACCAGCAGCTTAGCAGATTCTAGTGACCTGTTAAAGCGATAATCATTCTTAAGAGAATAAAAAAATATTCAGACTCCCTGGTCTAGCGGTTAAGACGGTGGATTTAAACGCGGAGATACCGGGCTCGATTCCAGAGTCCTAGTATTCAAATGAAAAGCGACAGATCTCCATAGAAAACTGTCAGATTCATTCGAGCAAATCGAGCCCACATGCATGTCGAAGGCGCAAGAATCGGGGCCCTGGTCAAGACACAATCATTTATTCCATTAATTAGTGATATTTTCTCTAGTCAGGGTGACGCTAGAGACATCGACAAGCTTGCGACTTACCACTACTATACTATATAATACTACTTTACTATATAATAGTAAAGTTAGATAAATGTGAATCCGCTTCTTGACACTTTTTTCTGACCACCCCTTCCAGGGATTACGGTCGTGATAAAAATTAAAGATAGATAAAATATTGGGTGTGACCGATATCAATTAGAAACTGATGTAAACATTAAAATATTTGCAGGATATCCGTAGAGATATGACGAAAATAGGAATTTCCATTTTTTTTTTTAAACAAAAGAACAGACCACAAACTAAATTGATGTTGTTAGTCATAGGAAACACATTGATTTAGCAATGGAATTCCTTGTGGTTTGGCCGCGCCGCCAGTACAAATTCCATTGCTGGTCGCCAAAAGGATTAACTTATGTTTTTTTTTTAATTCACAATGGCTTGCCATACATGTCCCACACTATAGTTACTGGCACTTAAAAAAAAAACGCTGGGCAGAAATTTCGGAGACCGATTATGCGGTCGGTAATCTGCAACTCGCAAGCAACATTGGATGTGACGCTGCCACTCTTTAGTTCCATACGCAAATATTATTTATTTTATATAAAATATAATAATAACTGCGTCCGTGGTAGTGGTTAGGTCCGTCAATTCTGAGGTACCGGGTTCGATTCCTGGTCGGGACACAAAAATATTTATTAATTTAAATTAATATTTAATTGTGATATTCCCGAGTTTGGGACGCTAGAGACATCGACGAGCTTGCCACTTGTCATAATTGGTCTATAGTGAAGTTGGCTCAATGTGTATCTGCTTCTTTATAAGCGTGGTTTCTGACCACCCAGAAAGGGAAACGGTCATGATGATGATGAATTTATTAATATGAAATGAAATGAAAATATTTATTTGTATGTAATATGGTATCAAAATACAGGTGGTTGGTAAGTTTTGGCTCGACACATTTCGCCATTTCTGGCATTAAAAAAAATTGTTTAAAACTAAACTTATAACTAACATAAATATTACACAAAAAATTATAATAATGAAATAGAACACAAAATAACCCAAATAATATCAAACAATAAAAAGCCTTCTTTGCTCTTATATGAGCTTGTCGCAGTTTAGGTAGGTAGGTAGTCCTTGGTCGCATAAAAACATTTCTGGACCAGTAAATGTTGAACCCTAATTTTAATTCAACTACTTGATATTAATGGAACCAGGACCAACGCGATCGATGGCTTAACAACGTGCTTTTCGACGCATGGGAACGGTGGTGTTGTAATGACAAGTGTACATAAGAAAAGTGTATTTCTTATTGGTAAATGTCGGGGTTTAAGCAGACCTTTTTTATTTAAATAAATAAAATTTTATTTAAGGGGCGACCACCGGACACGCCACACCATGACACACACAAGCATAAACATAACAATTACTTCCTAAGTACCCAAATGTTGCCGTGCAATTCCGTTAACAAACTTATATATTAGTTAATAAAATAATAAATACATAATAGTAACTAAATGTTACATAAAAAATAATTATATTATAATAATAAGGTAATAAAAAATATTACTGTATCACAATAAACAGTATTTACTAATTAGTCAATAATGTTTAACTGGTAGTGTCTTAGGAACATCACAATAACCAAAAATATAGGTACCTATATTACATATAAATATCTACCTATCTAGGGGCTGTAATGACAACAATAGTAATTATATATAATAGGTTGGTAAAGGGACTTTTAAGATTAAATGAGCAATTACAGTATTCTGTTATTTTGTTTATAGACAATGGTACTTCCCCAAGTTGACATATGAATTATCAGTAAAATGATTTATCTTGGTTTTTACTAAATACTCATAGGTAATTGAGATTTATGTGTCGCAAGATGGGCATGAAAAGGTTTATAATAAAGTATATATAATGAGATGAGATGGATAAAGAGATGGTGCAAGAAGATAGATAGATTCTTTATTGCATATAAATACATTTAAATGTACACAGGTAAGCTTAATGTCCAAGAGACATTTTCTAACAGCTAACCTTACTAGTACTATCCAGTAGGGATTGTGGGTGCAATAAATCACTACCTAATTAAATTGGAATTTTAAAAAATTGAGTGAGATTGAGATTGCGAGAGTAAAAGCTAGGACAATTGTTTTAGAATTTATTAGTTTATACCAGTGGATTGCCAGTTATGTTCGCCATCCAATTTAAAATTGATTTTGTTGTTTTAAACGGACAATATGCCGCCCTACATGTAGACAGGTTTGTAATGTGAGTTTATAATGTCAATTTATTAACGATTCCACAAGTTGGTATTAGTGGAACATGCTCTCCGATGCATGGAAACAGTGGTGTTGTAAATCTATGACAAATGTACATAAGAAAAGAAATATACCACCGGGGCTTGAATCAAAACTTTAATGCATTTCTTACAACTGAGCCACCACCGCTCTTTATCTCCTTTTTAACACACAATTTTAATACTTACGCATCATTCATATTTAATTTAAACAAAATTTGCATTTCTTCATAAATTTGGCGTAGTGATTCATCCTGAAATTAGTTTAAAAAAAGTGTTTTCATTAAATATTAACCAGAATTAACTATCATTAAAATAGTGTTCCTAATATTGATTTTGTTTAATTATTACTCTTTGCAATTTAAACGCAAATACTGGTAGATATCCATGATCAGTGGCTCAATTACTTCCTTTCTTGGACCTCGTGTGCGTAAATTCACCTTATTTTTTAATTCTACCTTCAAGCAGACTTTAACAGAGCTCTTCAGCAGCTACTTAAAGGCAACAAAAAATTATTAGTACCTACAATAATAAAGACATTAACCAACTTAACCTAAACAGTTTAAAACATAAATAATACTTACGTTAAACTGATCAATTGAATCTTGATTACGTTCTGCTGCTTTTAATAGGTCTATTACCTTTTCACCAAACATTATTTTATACTATTTACATTTAATAAATAGGAAATAATAAAACCCCGCCAAGGTAAACAAACAAATGTCATTTGTCAATAATCGTTATAAAATTAAAAAGGTAAAAGTTTACACTTTTGTACATCCATTCAAAACTTTGTTTAGATATGTACATGAACACGAAATACATTTAGGGGCCAACTATGGTATGCTATTTTTCAACATTAAGACTATAAACTAAACGAAATTGCAACCGATTGATTCATATATAATTTACAGCTCTGTGTTAAATATAAAATTTAAGTATTATCTAAGTTGACGGTTCTAAAAATTATGTGCAGCGCTTTATGATGTTGCAACGAGATGCTGGTATCGTTGGTCCCGAAACGTATTATTGGCACAAAGTTAAAATCTATGCCTCCTCGTGTAAGTAGGTTCTTTTTCTCAGTTCGGATTTGTATTTGCGCTGTACATTGCGTGTTACATTGTACTAACCTAGTGTTTAATATAATGTAAACACGCATTGTTTCTTAAAAAGATTTACTGAGACCGGGTAAGAACGCGAGGTAGGGGAAAACAATACTCGTTCTCGCTTGCTCTCGTTAGCCAGTTTTTACTTGTGAAACGGTTGCTTCGCGCTCTCCATAAATAAAATTTGCCTCTTGTAGTGCGGTCGTCAGCTACCTGCGTATTTGCTAGTATTGTTATGATTTACAAGGGCTAAGACGATGCATATTACTTTACTCGTCTCATAACTCTAACATCGGATCGTGTGTGTTCATTTGCCATTAAAAATCAGTACCTGCAAATTGTGAAATATGTTATATATCAATTAGTTTTATTAAATCTTGTGTTTTAAAGTGTTAACCTTGGTTATCTAAGTAACTAAACGTGAAGTGAGATTCTACAATGAGTGTGCAGAAGGATTCCGAAGCGCTGTCCAAAGTGGACTTCGTAGACGACGATGGGTTCTATTCGGGGCCCCTCAGCGAAAGGGAGCTGTATTCTGAGGAAATAGTCGACCAACCAGACAAAGATAGCACAGAAATCACAAAAGCAAGTCAATCAGAAGCTACGCAATTGGATAGTGGACTAGATTTAACGTTATCCGAAGACCTTTCAAATATTAAGCTTAGTGATAGAGTTACGGATATAGACAGAACACCATTAATTAATATAACAGATGAAAAAAACCAAGATATACCACCAATAGCTTTACTGTTTCAACAAGATGATGATGGTGATACGTAAGTACCCTTTATTTATAAAATTGAAAATATGTATTTCAAAATTACTACTTACTCCGGCACTGTTGACCGCCATAAGTATGTTTCTTTCTAAGAGTGAATATTAATCTACAAAAAAATATCTTCTTTTGGAATGCTTTCATAGTTTAATAATTAAGACCATACATTTAGATGCTGAGGTACCAGGTTCTGGACACAATAAATTATTTTTATGAGTTTTTTAAGCTAGAGACATGTTTACTGGGAGGTTGTTTACTGTATCTGCGGCTCGCCAGTGGTATAAGATACATGCACTGTATCAGCGTCTAAACATTTGATAACCACATCATTCCTGGAGAAACAGAATAAAACACTATTTAAATAACTGTATTTATTTAAGTTATAATTTATACAATCTACTTGTATGTAATGTATAGTTTGTGTATGTATTATTTGTAGTATATTAATTTACTTCAAATGTATATTTACAAATCAGTTTATTATTTGACCGCCTCCGTGGTCTAGTGGTAACAAACGTTGCCGTGAACTCGGGAGGTCATGGGTTCGATTCCCACCGGGGGCAAGTTGTACATTGTATAATTTGTCTCGGTCTGGGTGTTTATATGTATAATATGTATATATTTACAAAAAAAAAAGTATAATATGTAGTTTATCAACCATCTAGTTTCCGTAACACAAGCCTCGTAGCTTACCACGGAAACTAGATGGCGCTGTGTGACCTGTCTGGAAATATTTATTATTTATTATTATTATTATTATTAACTGCAAGTATGATTAAAATTTCTTATTTTCTCATCCTGCGTATCACCTTACTCAATCCCCAAGGATAGCTGGTAAAGAATGCCTACTGACATAAAAAAAAAATGATTTTGCCATTTGATACAGTCATGAACGTAATCAATATAAATATATCAATATTGTCTTAAAATTATTAACTATAATGTGTTAAACATTTATCCCTTCTAATGTAATTACATTTATATAGAAATCAAGAGGTAAAAACCATGACTGTAAAAGGAAAAAGGATGGAATTACAAATATACATAAGCTTAATATAAAGTTACTTTTATTATTATTATTGATTAATAGGCGAGCAGCACATTACTGATTTGCCTATATCAAGCACTGGTGTAAAGTTCATACAATTGTCAGTTATCACTATAGTCTATGTCTATTGTCAGTAGCCACTTGTGTCTTCTGGTATTTTGTTCCACATATTTACAACTCTGTTATTCTTAATAGGCAAGCAGTGCATTGCTGATATGCTAGTACAAGTATTAGCCAAAGTTTAAGTCCAATCAACCTTTTGTGTGGTTCTTTGACCCAGTCCCATAGTAATTACAGTTGAGTGCTAACAACTTTTTTTTTTTAAAGACGGCCACAATTATTGATTCCCAAATTGATTTATTCGGTGAAATTTCAATGCAGATATAATTAGGCCCAAACTGTCAAATAATATATCAGAAAATTGCGTTGAAAAGTCTAGTCTAAATTTAGTTTGAACCACATATGTGGACAGTATATAGATAGACAAGAGCAGTGATAAGTGAATCTGCATCTTAAACACACATAACTTAATAATCCATTAACTAAAACTGCAATCGCTATTTGAGTGGTAACTTAAACCTTGGCCTCAAGGTTTTTTTTAAATTTATTTTTTATTTTTATTTTTTATTTGACTTTTTTGTGATTTTTTTACTAAAACTACCTGTAGCTCAAAATCTATTGGTTAAGTCCTTGGATCTAGACTTGAAGGTACCGGGTTTAATTCCTGGACACAATAATTAGAGACATTGACGAGCAGTCCTAGTAATTTATAACTTGTGATTGTGATGACCATTGCTTCTCCGCACTTAGTCTCCATGAGACCTTTGTGCATGACCTTTACTCCTTCAGCGGAGCCATCCAATCTCCTCCAGGAATGCCAGGAGACCCGTCATGTTCCTGCAGACCTCCGGTAAAGTCCTCATAGTCTGGAGAAACCTCAGTCTCGGCGCAGCCACACTGTCGCATTCCAAGAGCACATGCATCTCACAGTGGGCTATCTGTAATTTATATAGTACTTACATTTACGAGTATACCATTTTCAAAACATATAACAAACTGTTAATTACCAATTACACTAGATTATTATTAATTTATGATTTATTTTTCCCACAGGCAACTGCACATTGCTGCTGTCCATGGATGTGAAAATTCAGTCCGGACGTTAGTACGAGTTTGTCCAGACAAAGTATGGCTTGATTTGCCTAACGACTTTGGTCATACAGCACTACATCTTGCCGTTTTAAGCCGACATGCAGTGTTAGCACGGATGCTAGTCATTGCCGGGGCTTCTATTAGCATCAGAGACTTGGCTGGAGAAAATGCTCTTCATATAGCATCAATGTCAAATGATATAGCATGTATTAACGCCTTGCTTGAACCTGTATCAGGGAAAGCACAGAGAAGATCAACTGTTTTAAATCAGAAAAACTACAATGGTGAGTGTTTTTTATTGTTTATTTACTGTCAATTTTATCATTTAATAACTGTTATTAATTTACTATCTTTTTCTTTACTATGCCGGCTTGACTGGGCATGACGGCAATTCGAGTCTGATCCTGAAACGTGACACTACACAGGATTTATCGGCACGAACCGTGGATACTTCCCCACCTTGGCAGACTGGGTAAATTACCACTATCAGTCCGCCTACCACCTATTTGTTGTTCTCGTTAAAAGTATATGCCATTTGCAATGATGTCAAATGCCAATTTTCACTTTCAAGGAGAACTAATATTGTAAGCTTTGATCGAGATCGAAAAAATGATATTTATATAAAAATAACACCGCTTGAAACAAGACTTACTGAACTGTCTGCCAACAATACGTTTATGGAACGAAAACTTCCGTTGGAACGAAGACTGCATTAGTGGAATGATACAGCATGGTGGTAGTACGTAGTTGTAAACCAGTCTATAGTCGGTTGCAAGCCCGAGATACCATTCGTCTCCGCTCTCTTTCCCACTCACGATGGACTCAGCACCCGCCCGGTAAATCCATGGAATACTAAAAATAATGTCTTTATTCTTTATTTACTAATTATTACAACATTTTTCAAAAATATGCTAATAGCTTCGATTTCTAAAGGAAAACCTAAGTACATTAATTTACTAATTAATTCCGCAACAATAAATATTTAATGAAATACACAATAGCCCGATGATGATATCAGAGACCTATTATTGGTAACATCTATAGACTATACTCATAAATTCTTCTCAACAAATTATATTTGTTTTAAACTGCCTCCTTGGTCTAGCGGTTAACTCCGTGGATTTAGGAGGTACCTACCAGGTTCGATTCCTGGAACACAATAATTTATTTAATTTATATTTGTGATATTTCTTGAGTTTGGTACGCTGGAGACATCGACGAGTCATTTACCAATAAAAAAAGAAAAATATATAAACTTTTACTTTTTAAATAACATTACTTTACATATTATTGTTTTTTATATAAAATTAGATACCTAAACACTAAATAAATAAATTATATGCTACTCGCATATTCTCCGATGGTTTGAAAGGTTCGAGATATTTTAAAGTCATGAAATATGTCTATACCATTATTATTAGGCTATTAAAGTCATAATGCTGTCTATAACTTGATATCTATCCTACCAACCTATAATGGTTTTTTTTCACATTCTTTCGTGGGATAATCGTTTGAAAAACACGGAGATGTTATAGGATGTGCTGAGTGTCTATAATAACACGTTTTCCTTGCATTCCTTCACTTTTCCTAACATTGTTTACCACGTAATAGGTACTCTGCAAACAAGGTCGCTGATCTGACGTCATTACTACGCGCTATTATCAAACCACTACCATAAACAACTTTACATAATAACTAAACTTAGTTGAACTCAAATACGCTTTTATAAAAAAAAAATGATAGGTTCTTTTTGGGTTAAAATTCACCTACTTCCGAATAAAACCTACATAAAAAAACAAGATTGAGTCCTTCGCGCCAAGTGTATATTTTTGTTTTGTAAATTAATTTAATGAAAGAAGAAAGAAAGAAAATATTTATTTGCACACAGCAGCTAATACAATAATAAAAGACGTAAAAAATATATATAAAATTACCAACAAATAAAAAAATAAAAAATAAGACAAGATAAATACATAAAATAAATTAGTGAGCTCCTGCGACAAACAGGCACACATTTCTGCTGCAGCGCTGATTTTCACTGAGCCCCATGAATCCTACAATTAAATAAAATTATATTAGGTGCGACAGTTTGTGAATGTTTGTGAATATTGTTAGTCAAACGTGGTGTTGTTTTGTTTAATAATGTGCTACAATGTGAATAATTATGAAAAACAATCAATTGGACTTTATTTATTTAATTTATTTAAAAACTTTATTGCACTATGTACAAGAGGCGGGCTTAATGCCGCTAGGCACTTTCTAGCAACCAACCTTTGGGACAATGAAACGATTTGAGTTGTGAGGTAGGTGCAACAATTAAATATATTAATAGGTAATTCAAATTAAATCTAAATATTATATCTATATAGACAAATACATACTAATATGTACACAATACTACATATACTACATACTATATATATATATATATATATATATATATTATATACTACATACAATACCTAGTGACACTGTGAGGAACTGTTTAAATATAACCCCCCATATTATACCCGACGTGTTTGGGCGATAATGTCGCGAGTGACTCCAAGAAAATCATCAAAAACTTTACTATAGTTTCTTTGGTTTTCCGACCCGTAATTTAGCCGTGTGACTAAAGTTGTCTTTAAAATCACACGTGAGGAAATTCCCACGATAATCGACATTGTTCACTGATTCTCGTTATTTCGACGTAAAATCGTCATCATACTGAGAACGATACTGCGGATGTATCAACCCGTTTTATTCTCTGAGTAATCGATACGTAATCACGAATATTGTAGTAAAGTATCATCCCGACCGTTTCCCTTTCGGGGTGGTCAGAAACCACGCTTATAAATAAGTGGATTCACATTGAGCCAACTTTACTATAGGCCAATCATGACAAGTGGCAAGCTCGTCGATGTCTCCAGCGTACCAAACTCGAGAAATATCACAAATAAATAAAATACCTATTAATTAAATGTATTTATTTACCGGATTTATTTATATAACGAATATTGCTACATAATAATTTCAAACAATATCAAATATTGGATTGTGCGAGCGAGACGGATGCAAAAGCTATAAATTATTAATTTTTTGGAAAATTTACAGCCATTGCAATTAGATATACACAATTTGCCACATTAGTGTCTCGGTTGTAAGAACGCGTTCCCTAAATCCTACAAAGGTTGGTTCAAACCACCCGACATGTACCAATGAGAAATACACTTTTCTTACCTACTTCAGTCATAGATTTACAACACCACCGTTCCCGTGCCTCGGAGAGCACGTTAAGCCGTTAATCCTGGTTTCACCAATAGCAACTTGTGGAATCGTTATTAATTTGGGTTAAAAAATGACATCATATTCTCGCCAAGCCGTCTGGCCAGCTGGCGAGTGAAGGCCAAATTATTCAGATATATGTTCTGGAAGGCCCATCCAACAGTGGAGGTCTAGGATGCTATGTCTAGGGGCTGTAATAATATAATAATAATAATAATAATAAAATTGTAGCATTCTATGATCCAATTACAAATTTCGACTGGTAATAATTACAAAGTAACGTAAATACATTTACAAATTTACAAAATATCGATGTCCGTTCTTATCAGAAAGAATATTTTTTACGCGTAAATTGTCACAGTTAGTGTACTGATGTTAGATCAGGCGCCTCACGCGCTTGGCAAAGTGCAGATGCAGAATAAATAAATAAAAATCATTATTGCAATAATAATTGTACATTACAATCTACTACCTCAGTCAGATTAAACATTAACAGGTCGCTGGAATCTGCTAACCTGCTGGTCTTCTGCTAGCACCTTATTCAACCACTTTGCTGCTTAGTCTTCTAGCAAGAGTAGAATCACTAATTAAGTTAATGACATTTCAGAAATGCCTGTAATAGGTTTACGTGAATAAAGATATTTTGACTTTGACTTGTTACATATAGCTGTGACATCTGAAATATTCGGTAGGCGGTGTTCCAGATGTCATTGTATACATCTAACTTGTTTGGAGCAAGACCCAAGCTCGTTAGACCCTCTTAAGTAGCCTAAAAGCTATCATTTCAATATGCTAAAACTTTTAAATACAAAATCTCTACCCTATCTATTTATAGGTGTATAACACATCAATTCCTTTTATAGTTAGTCAGAATTCGAAACCGGTATTTAAGCCAAAGTTCAATTCATTCATCTTTGGTAATATTCGATTCAATTTGTAATAGCCTTATAGGTAACTATATCAGAATATCAAATTTAAAAAAAAACATTATAAGTCCTAAAATATTTATATTCACTTCTAGAATAACAATCCAATTATAAGTAGTTAGTTTTAGATACCAACAACCTATTTTGTTACTTAAGCACGAACGTTAGAAAATAATTTGCTTAGCATCCCATCGATTCACCGTACGGGCGATATATCGTCTATGGGAAAGAGAAAGAAGAAGAATGGTGTTTCGAGATTTTTTTGTTCATTCTAGCACGACATGTGATCTTGCGCCCCGACCTGATTGTAAGTGGCGTGTAAAGTCCATTAATGTTAGCAACTGGAATCGAGACACTCATGACTGACATCAGTCCCTAAGACTATGCCAGCTTGACTGGGCATGACGGCGATTCGAGCCTGATCCCGAAATGTGTGGATACACTTTACTGGGTTTATCGGCACGAACGGTGGATACCCGCCCGGCAGCCTGGGCAAATTACTACCAGCAGTCCGCCTACCACCTATTTAATGTGCCCAATGTATCGACTGCGGGCCTGCTTAGGCACAATTCTGTCAGTTCAATTATTCTGCTGGAATGCTTTTCCATCAATTTATTAAAATTGGTATTCCTAGTATCCAACCGAAGCATTTTCAAAAAAATGGTATATTCATAGTATTTAAATAGCTCATAACAACTCATTTGGTTTATTAAGTATATTATTATATGTAGTGTATGTATTAAATGTACCTAATGTATTAATAAAACGTTATGTGTATGTATTATTAGTATTTAGTTTATTATAGTATTTATTATTGTAGTTTAGATAAAATTGCATATTTATTACGTAATCATATTTCTCTAATTGCACCTACCTTACGTCTTTAATGTTCTACAGTGTCCCTAAGGTTGGCTGTCAGAGAATGTATATATTGTGCAATAAAGTTGTAATAATAAAATATAACGATTTTTAGTTATAAAACCATATTTGATGTAATTATTTAATCTTATTTTAATTAATATTAATATTATGTTCTATATTTAGTTATTACAAACACGCCGCAGATAATATTAACTTTACGTTTTCCCTTTTCAAGCCTAACGTGACACAATGATTTTCAAGTTGCAACCCCATGTGTGACTTATTAAATAGTTAAAAACGTTATTTTGACTAAGCTTAGCTATGATCGGCGAAACTCGGGCTAAAAGTGTCTGTAAAAAAGAACCCACTATTTTGACGATCTTACCTTTGCGCTTACTTACTCGTAAATAATGGAATATGGTTGCTGTAAAAAATGAGATAATATTTATTTAAAATATTCCATAATTAATATCATTAGTAGATTTATTGAATTATCGAGGGTATTTGGGGAAATCTAATAGTCATTTGCAGGTGCCAATCACCGCATAGGTATTTGTACCTACCCGCCTGGGTTTTTACCGAGATCGTCGCTGTAGAAACGGCTTCAAAACTCTACATTTTACACACAAAATGGTTTTCCCATAAATTATTGTCTTGAGAAATTGTTTTAAAGTTGAGTTTAAAAAAACATTCGACATAAATTTTTAGTAAAATATCTTACGTGCAGCGCAAGCGTTATAATGAATAATTTTTTTTGTTTCTCTTCTCCCGATGGATCATTATTAAGGAATGGCAAAGGTCTAGCCCATACATACAGCCAAGTCTGACGTATTATATCTTTCTTTTTATGGATTAATGATGTTATCATCAAATTCCAGATGTTGCAAAATTGATGCTTTCATTGAAGTTGCTCGTCGCAATATCACCCAAACACGTCTGATATATTGGAATGAAGAATTCACAGCGCGGGAAAAACGCAATAAATAAACTGCAACTTGTGCCCTATATATAAAGTCCAATTTATTGTTCTCCATAATTATTTACATTGTAGCACATTAATAAACAAAACAACACAACTTTTTACTAACAATATCCACACTAAAGTAAATTCCAAACATAAACTTGCGGTTGACATGTCTTTGCAAAAAGCGGGAATTCACTCGAAATGAATTTTTGACAGTTGTTTTCTTAAAAATAGTGTGCGGCACAGGAAGTCTATTACAGCCGTAAACGGTAATCCTTGGCCACTGTCGATTTTATCGCTACCTAGTTCAGACAGTCCAGTAGCTCTAGCACTCAAAAACTTCATCACGCAGTTTTACTTCCGGCCTGTCAAACTGTAAATGTTTACATCCGAGCTGCTGTAGTTTCGTTACGTCTCAATTTATGACGCTCGTCTAAAATTCCATACTTCATATTCTTGTGCACAGAGTTTGTGCGTGCTGTAGGTATTTTTACATTATGAATGAACATACAACTGTTTGGAATTATAGTCATGCTATGTAGTCGTGATAAAACAAGTTATTATACCTACCTAGACGAACGACTTTGAGCTTATGTCATGACGTTGTTCATACAAAACACGGATCAAAAATGTGAGGATTGACGGGAACTTATGAGATCATTCTCTACATATCTTTGATTATACTATATGCATTCGTTTATTTTACTTTTCAACAAAGAGATCAAATTTCAAATAGACGGGGCATTGATTGTTATTTACATACAAAATATTGTTGATTTTTTTTACGCTATATAGATATAGGTATATATACCTTATTCTTCACATGAAGATGAACAAATATTATGATCTCATAGAAGAAATTATCACCTCTTAACTCTTTAACTTTTCGTGTACTTGACCTTGACATTTTTTTTTTAATCATCGACTGATAGCTGAGATCCTTTTATTCAGTGAAGCAAAAAAAAATACCTAAACTTTCAAAGATTATTGTGTTTTAAAAGTCCATTTGGTTTGGACGTGGATATCCACTGTTGAAGAATATATTTCTGGAGAATTTGGCCTACACTCGCCACGCTGGCCAGACGGGAATTATCTTTATACTACGGCGATTATCTTAAATATAAAAAATACCGTGTTTTCCGTCAATAGGCTCCAAGCCTAAACTAGCCACGGCCTTTGAGAGCGGTCGTTTGTCTGTGGGACCACGAACCGGTCGAGACGATTTGCCGAATCTCGGGCTTCCCAAATTACGTCGAGCGAGCGCGGTGAAAGCGTTTTTAAATTACCTACAGCATGCATTTACTAACTATATAACATAAAGCAAGTAGGTATAGTCAGCAATCTTAGATTGTATTTCTTTTGTTTTGTATGTTCTTTTGTTGTCCAAGCTCCTATCTGATGGTATCAGCCACTGATGATCAACATTATGCCGGTCTATCACACTTCGCTTAAAGGACTACAGCAGCCAAATTCTACTAATAGTTTTAATTTGACCGCCTCCGTGGTCTAGTGGTAACAAACGTTGCCGTGAACTCGGGAGGTCGTGGGTTCGATTCCCACCGGGGGCAAGTTGTACATTGTATAATTTGTCTCGGTCTGGGTGTTTATATGTATATATTTACAAAAAAAAGTATAATATGTAGTTTATCAACCATCTAGTTTACGTAACACAAGCCTCGTAGCTTGCCACGGAAACTAGATGGCGCTGTGTGACCTGTCTGGAAATATATTTTAAAAATATATATATATTCTATTTCATTTTAACGTTAAACGCTGACAAAACATGATTTGATATTCACCTACCGATTCAATAGTGACTACAGTATCATCTGTGTCTGTCTGCTGCTCGATATAGGCATCGTCAAGGCTCGCCATTTCATATGACCTTTTTCAGGTCATCCGTCTATCTGTTGGGGGGTCGTCCCACTCTGTGTGTTTCTGTGTCCGTCCGGCCAATTGCCACTCAGCTTACTAATTTTAAATGCTATGTTGATAACTTTGTTTCTTTGACGCATGTCCACGTTTCGGACTATATCCATCAAAGAAATACCCAGCTCTCATAGCTCTCTGAGTGATCTTAAACTTGTTGTCCAGACCTACTGTCAGTTTCCACGTCTCTGCACCGTATGACATTACTGGAAGAACGCATTGGTTAAAAAGTATATTGATAAGTTTATTCCGAACACTTACGGTGGTGTAGCTTGTAGAACAAGAGCGAGCGGCCGAAAAATAATAGGAAATGACCTTTAGCTGGTCGAACGTGTTTTTTGCTGGTAGTACCTACCTACTTTGTTTGCGGAAGTGAGGCTACAAATTTAAAGTTTATGTAGATGTATGTCAATTTCCACAATATACGACTTATATTAATTATAATATGAATAAACTATAATATACAAAAAATCTTAATTTTTGTTTTTTATCTTGTACAAAATATGTACTTGGTAAAGTCACTACTCGTATTTGTGCGATAAAGTTGGGTTTTTTTTGTCAGTCTAATATTAGATTCGACATCTATAAAAGCGAGAGTGATTGTAAGTAACGGCTTTAAATGTTTTATCATTCTAAATTTAAACTACTTGTAAAATGATAATACAATTTGTTACGCTCCAAAATGCAAATACTAGCGCTAGGGATCTTGTAAGTTAATAGGAAAAAAATATGCTCCATTACATTACAGGCATAGTGTTTTGGGAAAGTCCACAACCGCATCGCCCTATTGTACGTAACAGCGCCCGGGTTATTCCGCGTGAAAGTTCACAAACCATATTGAGATAGTGATGCGATCATGGGAATCCCGACTTCACATGGCCACGATATAAACATACGGGATTTTAAAGCTCAATAACCTGACTATCCTACTAACATTATAAACTCGAATGTTGTGAGTATGGATAGATGTTTGTTGTTCTTTTATGTTGAGCTACTCAGCAGATTTCAGTAATATAGTTTACGAATATGCCATTATAATCTAACCAAGAGACATGTCCGGTAATCTGTCTGTCTGGTTATTGTATGAGTACGACGTATGACTCCACAGCCACGATTCATTCATTTAAAAGCTTGAGCAGTGCACTGCGGGTCACAATTTCATTTTTATTTTTTGTGATATTTCTCGAGTTTCGTACGCTAGAGACATCGACGAGCTTGCCACTTGTCATGATGTGCCTATAGTAAAGTTGGCTAAATGTGAACTCGTTCCCTATAAAAGCGTGGTTTCTGACCACCACGACAGCGATGCTGTCGTGATGATACTTGCACTATGTAAACTGTTAAACATAGTCTGACAGCCAAACTTTTAGGACAGTCAGTGTGATCCAGGCCCGGATGATTAATGGGCCTGAGTTGGGGATGGGGACATTCCCCTGTTTTTCTCGGCGGGATCACAGCGGACGGACAATCACCCGGTAATTCATGCACTTGGTGCTGGGCTCACAAACCCAGGAGGCCTAGGTTCGAATCAATTGTATTACCATATTGTACGAGTTGTCAAAAACTCTGCTCTTGGGCGTGATGTTTTTCGAATTATGCCTCCAAGTGTAGTTATGCATAACATTTATATAACCATGATATTGAGATGTACGATAACAAGTTATTGACTGCAAGAAGTCCAAAGTAAAGAAAAACCCAACCGTTTAAGGGAAAATCCGGTTGTCTGCATAATATACTATAAACTTTAATATTTTGCTAAATATATAAAAAGGTAATACTTATTACCACGGCCGTAAAACCTAGATTGCGTTCCAGTAGTCAGATTCTGTTTACTTACTTACGCTAAAGGGATCTTCTAAGTAACGTACACTGTCAGTTACGACCGCTATGACAGTTCATATGTGTATTCATCACAGTCTAAAACACGTAAACCTATTACAGCCATTTATGACCAGTCCTCATTTAAATTATTAAATGATACTATTGATCAAGACTAAACAGCAAAGTGGTCCAAAGCTTATTAGACCTGTTAATGTTTAACCTGACTGTAAAAGGTTAGTTGGTAGAAAATGCATTTATAGCATTAAGCTCGCCTTTGTACCCACACTATTTTTGGTTCTGTACAATAAAGAATTTATTATTATTATTTAGGTTTATATGACAAACTCCCGGTTTTTAGGCCGGATTTTAATAATGCTCGCGAGCCTTAGCTAAGGAAGCATTATTTATGGAAGTGAGTGATTACTTTTAATGATGATCTGGTTCTGTTTGTAGGAATTTCCTGACGATTCTGCATGTGTTAAATATTGTGGCTTTCTGTAATGTAAGAAGTGATTGCTGTAGGTTTTTAGGGATGACACCTGTAGATGACAGAACTATTGGTACTATTATTATTATTAAAGGAAGCAAGGAAAAAATAAAATATTGTAAAGTATCATTACGACCGTTTCCCTTTCGGGGTGGTCAGAAACCACGCTTATAAATAAGCGGATTCACATTTAGCTAACTTTACTATAGGCCAATTATGACTCGTCGATGTCTCCAGTGTACCAAATTACAAATAAATTAAATATTAATTAAATGTAATTATTTACATTAATAAATAATAGTTGATAGAGAGTTGTCGTTAAATGGTGAGAAGATGTATCATTGTATGGAAGACAAGCTAAACCAACCAAAGCCAATTGATTTCGACGCTTTAGGGAGTTGTCGTTAAATCGAGTGACGTTACATGGAGTTTACACTGTAGTTCACGGTTCAATACTCGACCTTTTTTAGGTTTTAAGAAAAGCGTTCTTACAACCGAGAATCTCCTATACCTTCACAAAACAATACAAATTATAACAATTGAATCGCAACAACAATACAATGAAAGGAAATTTAATAATGAGTTGATTTGTGTTTGCGGTTAAAGTACCTAATAGGCACTTCACACTGTATCAGAAGTTATTTTCAGTTCTAGGAAAAAATGTAGAGCCGCGGGAAATTTCTGATGTACTTTTTATCATTATTAGCTGAGTTTTCCTTACTTAATCCTCTGATATTCCGGGGGAATTTAATTCAATTTATTAACCATAAGATACATTAAGTACACTCGGTTTTGTCAGTTATACATATTATTGTTTACTAATAATGGCAGGATAGCAGAAGAATGCACTTAACACTACAAACAATCAATACCTACATAGATGCTGCTGTACAAGGGCGTTGTCACTTAAAATCTAGAAAATAAACTATATTAAAATTATATAATAAAATAATTATTTTTATAATGAAAAAAAAAAACAATTACATGGAGAATGTTTAATCATATGGTTGACAAAGTAAAATTATCTATATTCACATAAACCTATTACAGGCATTTTTGACACGGCATTAATTAAATTATTTTGAATGATTTGAACTCCTGTTAGTAGGAGATCAGCAGCTTATCAGATTCCAGTGACCTGTTAATGTTTAATCTCGCTGAGCAACGAAAACTCAGCTATTTCAGATTTACTCAATAAAACATATGTATGTTAAAACCAACTAAGTTAAACAAAAATATTATGCACATTTACCTAATTACTCGTACTTTATAATTTGCGGTTTTGGCTAAAATCGTTCGTTTAATTGCTTTTAAGACCCACTATCTAGGAAACTAAGCTTCACAGTGCTTAGTCGATTTTATCACTGGAGAAAGCAGAAGTTTTTTAGACGACTGGTGTAAAAAAGTGAATTTACTAAAAAAAAAAAGTTTGTTGGTTTCGCTCTAACCCAGTGATATTATTATTATCAAAAACTTTCCTTATGTTATTGATCCCTTAAGAAACCCAGAATCATCAGATAACAGTAAACTCATCTAAGCTGTTTATTCATTCATTACAGCCCCTAGAACACTGATTCCCAGACCTCCACATATTTGGAGATGAGCCCTCCAGAACATATGTATATCTGGAGAATTTGACCCAATTTGATAATCTATGACAAATGTACGTAAGAAAAGTATGTCTCATTGTTACCTGTACATGTTCGGATAAAACCGCGAACCTTATTTCTTACAACCACGCCACCACCACGAGCACTCTTTAGAATATATTATATGTCTATATAATTACTATATATACGTCTATATATTTACAAATTAAAAATACTAAAATTAAAAATACATGTCTTAACTATTAGCTATGCGCCAAAGCTTTAAAAGTTATGACACATTGGTTATTGAAGAATCATATGATCAGAATATAGTTTAGAACGGTCGTGATGATACGTTTGTGAATGTCAAACGTCGCGACGTTCGCTACTATATTTGGCGAGGTGTGTCGGAGTTGGCATGCGTCTGCGCATTTTTGGGAAAACCCCACCGAGCGCGTGCCCTCGTCCACCCGCAAGCCGCTCCCCACTTCGTGGCGTCAGCTGACGGCCTTAAGCGTATCATACACATTCAATATTAACACTTGTTTTTTTATTAAACAGACTATTTTTGTTGCGATTTACCTTGTATATGTATGTATAAAATAATAGGCTAACTTCCATAACACAAATAGCTTGGTGTGGAGTTAGAAAGACTACTTTAATACACCCTTTACAACTAACAAATAGCCTTAAGTACTGTACTGTATATTTTTGGATCGTATATTTATGACATTATAGAAGAAATAATAAAAGGAACAAAAAAAAAATATTTTAAATATAAATTGACTTAAACACTATCTTATAGCTAGATAGACTTGTCTGACGTTAACAAACATAATTTTAAAAAAAACCAAAGGTGTATGTATGTATAAAGTATGAAGAGGTTGATGAATGTCGACGAAGCGAAAGAAGTATGTCGAGATCGTGTCAAGTGGCGCTCAATTCTCAAGGGATCTGGCTTGAAGATGTAATGTATGTACAAAATTTAAAATGATTAAGTACATGTTCTGAAAACATCAAGCTACGCAAATATGCCAACCTCGGTACAGGTTACTAGTTTGCTCCGTTTGGGGTCGAGACGAATGAGGGCCAAGCGTCTAGCCAAGTAGTTGTCCAATCTACTTCGCTGTTCAGACGGAATATTCAGTCTCCTTGGAGACATTTTTTATTTTTGGATATTTATTTTTTATTCTCACATCTTCCCTATCATTTTATTTTCATTGTCAGACTTTGCGTCTAGCATATAAATTTATGACCTGATTTTTTACCGGTGAATATTTTGACGGTGTAACAGTCGCCTTAGCAATACTGTGTGCTACTATCTTACTATTCCCCCATTATCATTTGTTTGCGTCAGCATTAATGCGTGCTTGATAACTTTATAGTTTTATTATATCTTTTAGTGTAGTTAAATGAAACCCTTTTTGAATTATACAGGAAAATTTGAAATAAAGTTTTTAAAACAGCTATAATGTCAGTGAATTGTGATTTTTTATCACATTTCATTTCAAGTCACCCCGTACACCTCATCATTCATCATTACAGCCCCTATAACACAGCGTTCTAGACCTCCACTATTGGAGATGGGTCTTCCAGAACATATATCTGAAGAATTTGGCCTACACTCGCCACGCTGGCCAGACGGCTTGACGAGGATATGATGTCAATTTCTAATGACAATTTATTAACGATTCCACAAGTTGGTATTAGTGGAACCGGGACCGACTGCTTAACGTGCTCTTCGAGGCACGGGAACGGTGATGTTGTAAATCTATGACAAATGTATACCTATCAAATTGAAAACTAATGAAAATGTGTATGTTAAAAAGTGTGAAAGGTTGTATGTGTGTGTGTGAGATCGTGCGATGTTTATGTAGGAAAAAGTGGGCAATAATAGAATTTATGAAAAAGTAATTAATATTTTTGGCTACGTTGCTATATTTTGAAAAGCCCATCTTTAACAGGACAAGCTAGAGGCGATAATAATGAATAGGCTAGGTGTGTGATAAGTAATTTTGACGTAAGCTCGTCTAAACTCATGCTTAAAGCAACGAAAATGTTTAAATCGATCGTGTCGTAAAGAATACCTCCTCTGACGTCACTCCGACTTGGCTCTGACTGCTTCAGTCTAGTTATTATGCTATTAAAAATAAACCTCATTCCTGTTCCCAAAATACAGAAGCTAGGTAACTCTATTTTCAGTCTTCTAAAATAAACAGTCGCGTAGTGAGTGTTGTGTTTTGTTTTTTTTAATATGCCAAAAGATATATTTTTAAATAGGTATAGACAACTGAAAGTACCTTGTACCACTTTCCGAAATGTTTTCTTGAAACGTTATAGTTGTGCAATTACATAAGACCTTTGAAGACGTACCATAGATTCTTGGTCAGGTATAATTTTATATATATAATTTGTACACTGCTTTCCTGTGATTTGTAAACTGCCTCCGTGGTCTAGCGGTTAAGTCCGTGGATTTAGACTTGGAGGTACCGGGTTCGATTCCTGGTCGGGACACAAAAATATTTATTAATGTAAATAAAAATACATTTAACTAGTATTTAATTTATTTGTGGTATTTCTCGAGTTTGGTACGCCTGGAGACATCGACGAGCTTGCCACTTGTCATGATTGGCCTATAGTAAAGTTGGCTAAATGTGAATCCGCTTATTCATAAGCGTGGTTTCTGACCACCCCGAAAGGGAAACGGTCGTGATGATACTTTACTTTTACTGCTTTCCTAACGTTCAACTCCAAAATATACGCGAGTAAGGGCGCCATGATCGGGTATATTGAGTACTTAGTGTTTCCTTATTCATGATCACAGCCCCTAGACCCCACTATTGGAGGCCTTCCAGAATTTTCTGGAAAATTTGGCCTACAATCGCCACACACTGGCAGGTTGGCTAGGATGTTAAAGGAAGCGTACTTACAACCGAGCCACCACGACTCCTTATTACTTACTATTATTATATATGTAATACTTTGTACGTGCTGTCATTACTTTTCAACTCCTAAGCATACCTGAGTTGAGGGTGTGGTTATAATCAAACCGTCAAAAATGGGCCCACAGCCGTTTTCCATGATACTCTTCAATTCGTACTCGGGTATATTTAGGATCCATTTCAACATAGTTCCTCCTAAATGTACCCGAGATGGAACGGTAGAAAGAATAGAGGTACATTTGGGAGTGCCCAGAGTGAACTATACTCGAAGTCACCGGGCGGCGCCTCTACAAGGTATATGTTAAAATACGCGTTCCACTATTCTAATTGAGAAATGAGCCGATGAGCGGTTCGTTAAAGTTATCCTATATAAGTCAAAGTATATTATTTAAATTATTTTGAATGATTCTACTCCCGTTAGTGGAAGACTAAGCAGACAAAGGTCTGAAGAGTAAGCTGATAGCAGAAGACCAACAGCTTAGCTAGACAATTTGCGCTTAAAGAAAAAGATTTTGGCAACGTGCCAGCACTGATTTGTATGACTATATTGGTATAACCCAAATTATTGTGTGTATAGTTGAAAACTGTTCCAAGATCAAGCTCCTCGTATTTGAACAAGAAGAACATTTAAATAACGAATACTTCAAGTAAAATAAATTAATATTAAAAGGGAATACATATTCCAAAAAAAATCTTTACCTGCTTTTGAATTCCTTCTTTTAAAATTTGTTTGCGATCCTTTTTTTCTGTTCCTTCTCTAAGGACTCCTCTTCACAATCGTCGATGATCGTCGACGATTAATCGTCTATAATCGACAACCCATCTGGCCAGCGCGGTGAGTGTAGGACAAATTCTCCAGAAATGGGGATGGCCCCAACAGATGATATGATGAATCGGCACGATCATCGTGCAAGTAGAGTTACACATTCGTCCCTAATCGTAGTAAACCGAGAACTCACGAATCTGTTCTAGACTCGACAAATATCACAAATAAATGTAATAAAATATTGTGTTTCGACTAGGAAACGTCTAAAGCTACGCTCGTAACCACTAGATTAGGTTCTCCTCTGTGGTTTAGGATGAAATACATAAGTACTAATAATATAAATGTGAAAGGAGCTTTGTCTATACATATGTCTAACGAGACGACTTAATTGGATCACATATATATATTATATTATTAATATTATCATAATTGGCCATTTTGTTTTTTTTTATATCTGGAAGTTAGTTTTGTTATAAAAAAAAATGTACAAATACCCACATTTTTAATATTAATTTAGCACTTCCTAGGCTCTCTTAAAAACGACTACGCATCCAAACTAATAAATTCAACATCGATGACTGACGAATGACGATGGACGATGCTCGGCGACTACAAGCAAGTAAGCCTTCTTCAGATCGTGATCGCGCATAATCGCCGATTGTGAAGAAGGGCCATTAAATGGGGTGTATCATGCAAAGCTTTTTGTAGATGTCGCTAGCGGCAATAGTACCTTGTTTTACACCTATATCGCATCATTTTGAAATGTTTTTGTAGTTTTTTTATTTTTATAACAAAAAAAATATTTTAAATTAACGTTACCTACCTTAAAAGACTAATTAAGAAAGCGCACACCGTCTTTAAAAATAAAAAATGGTTTTATTAATAGAACGGCAATTTTGAGGTTACCATATCTTTGATTTCGTTTAGAAATCTCGATTTGTAAACTTAAAAGCTGCTCACTTGCAAAGCGGCATAATATCCAGAAAATAATAAATTTCGCAATTAAAATATAGGTTTTCTATGCAACTGACAGTTATATTAGGTACCATCTATCATGCGCCATCTATCGTGATAAAAAGTTAGTGATACACCCTATTATTTGAATTTTAAAATCAAAACCCATATAAATATATAAAGGCTTTAATTAAAAACTGAAAAGAGATTGACAAAAACTAAAAAGGAAATATACAAGTCCAAGGGTTCCGTCGCTCAAAATTCTGATAATTTGCTCTCGTCACTTCATGAAAGATCCCACAATTCTGTTCTATCTATTCCTTCTCATCACTCTAGCTTTCAGGCTAACTCATTCGCGGTAGTGGCAGCAAATTTGTGGAACGACTTGCCAGTTCAAATTCGCCAAGCTCCCAACAAAACACTATTTAAATATATGGTTTACTCTCATTTCTTAAAGAGCTCCTTATAGCGTATGTAAGTAAATGTTGTATGTAGTGTATATATCTATGTATGTATATATAGTGTGTAGTATATGTATTTTTTATTTAATATTTGAATGTATGTGTATTTGTAGTTATATATATATATTGTATATATAAGAACGATTTAATTTATTATGTAAATGTTTCATACAGCCAGTTGCATCTACCTTTCAACTCAAATGCTCTGTATTCTCCCAATGGTTGGCTGCTAGAGAATGCCTAGCGGCATTAAGCCCGCCTCTTGTACATAGTGCAATAAAGTATTAAATAAAAATAAATAAATTAATAATCGCTTAACTACACCAGTGAACTAATTTTACGTGTATATATTTTATTACATAGCTGCTTTAACAGTCGCAGTAAAAGAGAAATCTCAACATGATTTTTAAGTACCTATTTGATAGTTCGTAGATTTTATTTTTTTATCGATTGAAGTGAGAATCATGAAAAACGGCCCACGCGTTTGGTCTCCAGTGTGCCACAAAGTAACACATACATAGGCTGTTAATTTTTATTTATTAATAATAGGATCGCCAACAGTGCCAACAGCTCCCATGCATTTGTATCTAAATCCAAATCAAAAGTATGATGCTGCACCTATTATAGGCGACCACCACATGCTATAACACAACAGTTAAACAATAATCAAGTCAGCCATGAACTAAACATAACATAATCTAAAAACTAAAATTATTTAAAATCTAAATTTACCTAAATCTATAAAACAATTAAAAATCTAATTGAATAAATACAATAAAATAAAATAAACACATAACCCTCCTTTGCGTCGCGCAGTCGGGTACAAACTGACTTGGTTGAGGCATGTAGTACGACTGTTATTTGCCCGGTAAAACATACGTCAATAGTCAGGTAATAATTTAAAAAAATATCTTTTCAGGTCAAACCGGTGTCCATTTGGCAGCTGCAGCAGGTCATGTGGACGCGTTGAAAACCCTAGTATACTACGGAGCAGATATCAAC
This sequence comes from Tinea semifulvella, assembly GCA_910589645.1. Classification (NCBI taxonomy): domain Eukaryota; kingdom Metazoa; phylum Arthropoda; class Insecta; order Lepidoptera; family Tineidae; genus Tinea; species Tinea semifulvella. The sequence continues at coordinate 1,772,473 of OU342611.1, read as the reverse complement.
GCGAGGGTAATTATTTACGTTTTGTACTTAATAATGTAAAGTTTCCATTTCGGGGTGGTCAGAAACCACGCTTATAAAGAAGCGGATTCACATTTAACCAACTTTACAATCATGACAAGTGGCTCGTCGATGTTTCTAGCGTACCAAACTCGAGAAATATATTAATTTATATATTTATATTAAATATATAAATTAAATAAAAACAGAATTAGTTTATTAAAATTAATAAATATTATTGTATCCCGACCAGAAATCGAACCCGGTACTTCCGAGTCCAATCTAATCCACGAACTTAACCGCTAGACCACGAAACCAGAAATAATGTAGCCAGAAATATAGCGTGAAGTGAGAAATAAAGCCTGGTAAAAAAACAGTGTTGCCATATTTAAAAATCCACACCAAACTGCTATGTTGCCCAAGATTATCCAAGTCTTGGTCTTGCATGAGAACAGCTGGTCTTGGTCTTGCCAAGACTCCTGCTCTGACTTAATCTGCTTTACTTGTTTCTAATTTTATACTTTAGTGTATGTCCGCAAACTAGTATCTCGAGAACTACTGGTCTGATTTACTTGAAATTTAAAACGGTTATAGGTCTTTTTAACGAAAATGTATACAGAGGTTGTGACCCAAAAAAATCCGTTAGTTCCACATCGGAACACTGGGTAGTTTAGGATATATTTAAAGTCATCTACTGTTAGGGTTCGTTATTTTTACCTCTGAACCCTAAAATAGACAGAAACGCAACAGTTACGATTTTTAGCAAAATTTGGAAAAAACGACTGAGCAAGAGACTTACAGCCGGTTTCTCGAAGCTCTACTTAATTATTTCCTAACTAAGGAATCATTATCTTTAAGTTTTTCTAAAGACAAATGGGGTTTCACAATACTTAAATTTCTCTTAGTTAATATTTTACAAGAATGATGTCATCATCATCAGCCTTTGTCTCTCCACTGCTGGAGATAGGCCTCCCCCAAGGCTCGCCACTTTCTTAGGTCATCCGTCCATCTAGCGGGGGGTCGACCCACTCTGCGTCTTTCCGTACGTGGTCTCCACTCTAGAACCCGTCTACTCCATCGTTCATCGGTTCTACGACAGACTTTTCCAGCCCATTTCCACTTCAGCTTACTAATCTTGAAGGCTATATCGGTAACTTTGGTTCTCCGACGGATTTTCCTCGTTTCTAACTTTATCCATCAGAGAAATAGCTCTCTCCATAGCCCGCTGACAGTGTCAGTGTCCACGTTTCTGCTCCGTACGACGTATTTATTATTTATTTCGTTCCTTTTTAATTATTTCTTAAATTATGTTTGTGAAACGCATTTTATGCAAAGCCTGTAATTCTTTTACTTAAGTAATAATTAAGTACCAAAAATACGTTTAAGAAACTGGCTGTATATCATATATCAGTGGTCTTGCCGACCAACGGTTGCAAAAAAGCAAGAATTTTGGTCTTATTTATTTATTTATTTAAATCTTTATTGCACAAAGACAAAGGCGGGCTTATAATAAAGTAAATAATGAATAAAGAAAAAAAAAATTGTATTAAATTCTACGATTTAAAGGTTAGTTGGTAGAAAATGCATTTACGGCATTAAGCTCGCCTATGTACCTGCACTTGTTTTGGTTTTGTACAATAAAGAATTTATTATTATTATTTAACTATATTATTATACACTAATACACACATATATATATTACATTATATTATATATTAAATACAATCTTGGTCTTGACCAAGGCCTCAAGACCAAGGTTGGATACACTACTAGAAACATAAAAAAACAGGAAAAACAAATATTTTTTTTTGTTAACCAGTGTAATTATTGCTCTGAATGAAGAGTCAACAATTGTTCCCTTAATGGAAAAACCTATTTCCTATTTTATATTATCAGTGGACTGATAACTGGGTACTATCTAAGCGGGTTTTTCTGTTTTCAAATACCTCTTTAAAGGTAATCAAGTCAAACATTGGTCTGTAGCTCTATTACGCATAACCTCTAAGTACATGTGACCTTAACCAATAACCAGCAGTTCAATGTTTTTTCTTAAGCGCAAACGTTATATAATAAAGTCCCTTAAATAAATTAACTGTCAGATTTTTTATGAGTTAGCTCTTTTATACTTGATATTTGTCCGGATGGAATTTTGTAATTACTGGATAAGATGAAAATGCATGAAAATAATAATCATTAAATATATATATTTTAATAATGTAACATGTTTTTTTTAAATTATTTATCAGCTTAAGCTGTGTACATGGAAAAGTGCCTATTTAACTGTAATAATATAAATAAATTAAAAAAAACAATTATAAATAAAACTAAACTAAAAATACCTATGAAATTAAAACTATTCTAAAAAATAGGGCTTACCACTGGGCACGTTCGCCGCATTTCCTCGTTGAATTATAAGGGAAATATTATGTTTTAGGTAGTTATAAAAATCGTTTACCCAGCTCTTTTACGAATTTGTAGGTATCAATAAATATATGTAGGCACCATGTTTTTAGAGCGGACTTATTTAAATCCACGTAAAGTTACTAAGTATGAAATTTCAGGACAATTTAGAATAAGTTATAATGTGATGTGGTTTTATCCTTCATAACTATGAAGCATATCTGAGCAAGATAGAGTAATGTAAATGATAATCTATTAATTTTTACTTACTGACACTTACAAATTACACCTACACTGTCAACACAGATTCACATTGACGAGGAGTACACATGACATAAAGATGCGTGGATATAAAAAAAATATATTATTTCTTAATTTTTTTAGGTAGTATAATTGTTTAGTTAAAATTATGTTATTCCGTAATTGGCCAGGTGTTAAGTAAATACAGTGTAAAGTGTAAACTCTATATAACGACACTGAAGGTACTGTGCAATTTATGGCGTTATAAAGAGTTGTCGCTAAATGGATATTATTATTAAATCGAGTAACGTTACATTGAGTTTTCACTGTATTTGAATGTAAATATTAATTGAAGACAAGAGAGAAGACAAATTTCTAAGCATTCCATGGATTCACCGTGCGGGTGCCGGGTCCATCGTTTGTGGGTAAGAGATGAGAAGAATGGTGTCTCGGGCTTGTGACCGACAATTGGCTGGTTTAAGAAAAGGAGGCCTCCTTTTTTTCTATTGCGCGATAATACGCTCACCATCCACCATTCTACTTCTCTCCCTACCCAACCAAAAGACAGCTGATAAATATGTAAATTTCAAAAAAAATAAAAAATATCAACCTTCAGCATAATTTAGAAAAACTTTTTATACTCTTTAGTCAGTTATAAAAACCAGATACATTTTTTGAAAAAATATTTATTATATAAAAAGTAATGGGTACATTTCTATGTACACAGCGCCGTAACATTGAATCAGCGAGGAAAATTATTTATTTACTTACTTACTTAGCTTTTAATGGTTATGGAGATCGTAATCGCATTATGCGCAGCGTCACGTCAGCCAAGAACGCATAACGACGCAGATTAATTCTATGACCGTGTACAGCGTGGTTTCCCCGCTTTATGACTACTGCGGGATTCCTTACCTTTCGCCACGGTCATGTTTTATCATGTAATACAATTTTATGACACGTATATATATTTATTACTTGCTTACTTGCCGTGTCGGCTTTGCACATGTAGATTTATTTATTTATTTACAAGGTGCTCACTACAAGTTGCAGTCGACGACTGCTACTATTATAAATTAATCTGCTAGGTACTAATCTGGACCACAGCTCAAAATGTGTACATACGGCAAACAATAATACGATTATACTAGACCAACTATGATTAAAATAATAATAATAATGTCAAGCAAAAACATGCAAAAAGCTAAAACAATAATAATAAAATTATGCCTTAACATCTAAATAATTCATTAACAGTTTACACTATCAAATAATAAAGTAGAACAATCCAAATAAATTAAATTAAAATTAATACTATATATACAAATATGATAATAAATAAGATTCAATACAGAAAAAAATATAAAACATATAACATATAGATTGTGCAAAATATTGGATTGGGCGAACGAGAGGGACACAAGATCGTTAAATCCTCGTTAAGTCCGTCCCTTGTATAAAGTTCAATAAAGTCTTAAATAAATAAATAAATGTAATTATTCGAAAAAAATATTTACAACATATAAAATAAAAATAATATTAATACTAAGGATAGGGATATAAGTCCCGTCCGCGTGGAATGGTGGCAAGAACTCTGGCTGCATTTCCCCGCTGAATTGCAATACTGATTCTTTGGGCAAAGAAAGAGCCAGCCCTATTGTCACCGGATTTTGACCGGTTGGGATATTTTACATTAACAAACATTGGAAATTCCGCGCGCAATAATTTTTAATTCAATTATTCGTAATGACGCGTCAGTAACAAAAATGTGGCCTCAATTAGGTTTTTAATTACCTACCCGTGTTGACAGGGGAAAAACCATTTTACAATTTAGATCTATTCGTAACAATTAGCCTCAGTTGCAACAAAATGAAGTCTGTAATTGAAGTTAATAATAACGTCAAATGTACCTAGCTTTATTTTGAAAGTCCAACCTAGTCCAAGCTGGGTTGTATCCTTAAATCCATGATTTTTATATTTAATTAATTTTTATTAATTTACGGTTAAGTCCGTGGATTTAGACACTTGAGATACCGGGTTCGATTCCTGGTCGGGACACAAAAATATTGATTAATGTAAATAAATACATTTAATTTATTTGTTATATTTCTCGAGTTTGGTACGCTGGAGACATCGACGAGCTTGCCACTTGTCATGATTGGCCTATAGGAAAGTTGGCTAAATGTGAATCCGCTTCTTTATAAGCGTGGTTTCTGACAACCCCGAAAGGGAAACGGTCGTGATGATACTTTACTTTTTTTTACCGGGGCGAGGAAGTATCCACAGTTCGTGCCTATAAACCTAGTAAAGTGTATCCACACGTTTCGCGATCAGGCTAGAATTGCCGTCAAGTCGGTATAGTGTTAGGGACTGAAATCAGTCATGAGTGTTTGATTGCTAATATTCATGGACCTTGCGCGCCACTCATCATCAGATGGGTTCAAGGTCACATGTCGTGATAGTATATTAAAAAAAAATTAAACAAGTCTGGTAGGTACGCTAGAGACATCAAATAGCTAGCCACTTATCATGATGATTTATAGTAAAGTTGGCTGTTGGCTAAATTTGAGTCAATTTTTTTAAAAGCGTTCTTTTTGAATACCCTGAAAGGGATACGGTTGTAATGATGATGGTGTATTTATTATTGTCTCAAAATTAATTTAAAATTCGTTTATTCCAGGATGGTCTTTGCGGTTGGACCCCTCTTCACATTTCGGCAGTGCGAGGTCATCAATCCATTACTGAATACTTGCTCCGCCGATGTGCGGGGGTGACTCCAGATACGCGGGACTACGCAGGTCGCACGGCTCGCCGACTCGCGGGGGATCAACTCAAACCCATGTTCAACTCGGCCGATATCGATATTTTCTCCAGCGATTCCGAGGATAGCGAGGACGATGTAAGTTTTAATAAATATTTCGATAAATTTTTCATTATTTGAATTAATAGTATAATTACACTGATTAATGACAATGGTTGTAAGATCGCTTTCCTTAAAATCCTACAAAGGTCGGTTCAAACCCCCCCGGCATGTACCAATCTGAAATCTGGTACATTTGTCATAAATTTACAACACCACCGTACCCGTGCCTCGGAGAGCACGTGAATCCGTCGGTCCCGGTTCCACTAATACGAACTTGTGGAATCGTGAATAAATTGTCATTATCGTAACATAGCAACAACATGACCGTAAAAAGTCCTTGAGGATTACAGAAATCCATTAAATGCCTGCACTCAATCAGTATTTATTCGTTTCCATACACTGATAAAATTGCATTTGTCTTTTTTGATAATATAACTTTTTTTAATAAAATTATAAAATTAACTAATATAACGCGTGTTATTATCAAAAGAGTAAATAATATTATTTTTAGGCTTCAGGCTTCATTAGTACAACCTCTATTTGAAATAAAAAAAAGTCACTTTAAAAAAAAAAACATTATCTGAAAAACGAAACACTACTGCATACTGTGAATAAGGCCGCGTCTGAAAATTAGAGAGAGAAAGAATTACGTCAAACCTTTCGTTCCGAGACGTGATAATAGTAACCTAAGCACGGTTAAAGGTGTTCCGAGACGTGTTTAAACTGTTTTGCCAAAGCTATGTGACGTCACAAATGACATCATTTCTCGCGCTTAGACTGCTCACTTAATCGAGGTAGATCGCTCTGAGCGCTGTCAGTTGTTTGTCATAATGTTCCGCGCCATTTTCAAGTTAATTTAATATTAGGTTTTCTTTTAAATTATTTAATATTGTAATTCGTTTATACTGTTTCTATATTACTTCTTAAACAAATCTATAATTAATATTTAAGTAGGAAATGAAAAAAAAAATTCTGTAACACGGCAAGTTATTTTAAATTACCAAAATAAGTTAATAATCTTAAACTTTACACATATAAAGATGAATAAACCGAGTAATGTATCTTCCATACATTTAAAAAAAAACTAACCTTTTATGAATGAAAATGTGATTTAGACCGTTCCGAATTGATAACGCTCTGAGCATCCAAATCGCGATATTTGATTCGGAACGACGCGACGGTCAGTGTCATATTCGTTATAAGCGCTCTGAGCGCGATTCGGAATGAGGGGAAAGAGCCGTCTTGTCACTTTACTTAGTGAATTCTACCAGTGGATATTTGTAATTGACTCATGGAATCCTACAATATTTTTTTTCATCCAATACAACACAACGTCCTAGACCTCCACTGCTGGAGATGGGCCTTCCAGAACTGGAGAATTTGGCCTACACTTGCCACGCTGGCCAGACGGCTTGGCGAAAATATAATGTCAATTCTCAAATTTCCTACAAATATTGTGTATCTAATTGCAATGGCTGTAAATTTTACAAATTACAATTTAAAATAAATAAAAACTTTACTCATTGTTAGTTATTAACACTAGTTCACAAACTTCCTCTGTGGTCTAGACCGTAGATTTAGACTTCGGTACCTGGTTCGATTATTGGTCGCGACTTGCCACTTGTAATGGACCTATAGTACAGATGGCTAAATGTAATCCGCTGCTTTAAAAAAAGTTACATTTACATAACATTAGCTAAATATTGTGGACAAATTCTGTCTGACTGCCTCCGTGCTCTAGCGGTCAAGACCGTGGATTTAGATTCGGAGGTACCGAGTTCGATTCCTGGTCGGGACACAATAATTTATTTTGTGATATTTTATGAGTTTGCTACGCTAGAGACATCGACGAGTTTGCCACTTGTCACGATGGACCATATAGGAAAACTATATATGACTACTTTTATGACCACCCCGAAATGGATACGGTCGTGATAATGATTTATAATTCAAAAATGATTTTATAATGTTTTATTTTCTTTTTTTACAGAGCGACACCGATATTTTCGAAGAGGTGAGAATGCAATCTGCAATGGCGTCAGTTGCATAACATACAATAGAATAATTAACATAATGTGAGTGTCATTCTGAGAATTTTGAGAATATAATGTAAACGGTCCAAGTAAAACAAGTTTTTTATTTATTTTTTTAACTTAGTATAAATAGCAAAAGAATCCGATTAAATGTACAATCAACAGAATTATACATCTGCACAAAGTTCAGTTTTGCATCCCTTTCGCACAATCCAATACAGTGTAAACTCTATATAACGACACTGAAGGGACTGTGCATTTTATGTCGTTATAGAGAGTTGTCGTTACATGGAGATGGAATCATTGTATGGAAGACAAGCTAATGAAATGAAATGAAATATTTTATTTGCTAAAAAACATGGTCTCAGTTTTATAGACAACTCACATGTTTCGCCAGTGCGGCATGCAAAATTTTGTACAACTATTATAAAAAATAAATTACAAATTTAGAAACATTGGCACAGTCTTATAAATAATAATTATTGGTCCAATAGGTTTCAATGTCAAATATAATTCATTAAATAATTATTCTAGATGTCAATTGTATTGCATAATTAATAGTCAGGTACATAAACTAACTACTCAGGTACTAAACCAACCAAAGCCAATTGATATCGACGCTTTAGGGAGTTTGTCGTTAAAACGAGTGACGTTACAGTTTACACTGTATTTACAAAAAAAAATCAATAAATACTTTTGCTATTTTCCCTGTCTAAAATTAGTTATATATTTATTTATTATAAACTTTATTGCACAAAGTACAAAGGCGGACCTAATGCCGCTAGACATTCTATACTGGTCAAACCTTTGGGACAACTAAAGCAGTTACGACGAGATAAGGCAGGTGCTATCAAAACTAATAGAAAAATATTAGACTTCAATATATACTAGTGAATAAATACTTATTTACATACTAATACATAAACAAATACATACAAATAAAACTACATACATACGTTCTATGAATATACATAAATATAATATACCTACTTGATGACTATATGAGAGTGTATTAAGCTTATGGTCAATTTAAATAGTGCGCATAGACCAGTTTCTTAAATAGTGTTATTTTTGGAGCTTGACGGATGTCCACCGGTAACTTGTTCCAAAGATGCACAGCCACCACCGCAAACGACTTGGAAACGAATGCGGTGTGATGTGTGGGGAAGGAGAGCGTGGAGTTAGAAGAAGAACGTAAAGTTCTGTCATGAGTGGCACCAAGAAAATTTAATTTCTCTTTTAAATATACTAGGCTCTATATACTATATACTAACTGAAAATATGATGATGTCCGACATTGAATGTGCGAGAATTTTTTTATTTTGTCGTGAAAAAATTATAATACAATAGTTGTTTGTACATTTAACACAACATTAAGTACCTTTTTTTATTAATTTTAAATTAAAAATGTTTTATTTTATTTTATTGCTACTACTTAAATATTTTATTGTCGTATGCCGTATTTGACCTGCAGCCCTATTGTGTTACTTAGACGCAAACGTTATTAGTGGAATTCGTAATTTACGTCAGAAAATATTTATATATGTTACAAAATATTAATCAATTCTCAACTCTATAAGCGCTCTCTGACAGCGGCCGTGCAAATATCAACTTTAATAGCGGGATATATATATAAAGTCGAAAGTCAAATCATTTATTACAATTTGGCGTTCTCGGGCTCTTTTGTATTGTCACATTACATTGTTATAATTATTTAAATAAATTATATTAAATTTATTACAATACAATTGAATTGACCTAAATATAAACATACACCAACAGTAAAAGGTGTCCAAAATATATTAATAATATACATTTGCACATCTACCAGGCATTTTTGTCTCTAATAAAATCATTTATCTTATCCCTTTCAGCACGACAAAATATATTTTATATAATGAACGGTTTATTGATAACTTGAGATCCTTAAGGCCTAAAATATCTCGTATAAATAGTAAAAAAAATCCTCTCCTAGCGTTGTCCTTTTCTAATGTGCTAGCGCACTATCGTGCGTTGGGCAATCCAATGGAAATAAAAAACACTTATGTTATGTTTTTTCTTAACTAGTCCTAATAATTACAAAGTAGCTAGATGAGAGCAGGAAGTACTCAGGCCATTTCGGAGCGGTAAAACAAAATTTGGCGAGAGGTCTAGATTATTTTTTGTAATAACGCACGCTTGGTATCATCCGTGCTGAAAGGGTTAAAATAGCCCTTGCCTATAAGTCGACGTGTGACATGAATTTTTAGTTTATCTAAACACAAGCTAGTTAGTTCCTTTGGGAGTGTGTTATAAAAACGAACACCAAGTCCCAAAAAAGACTTACTAGTTTTATAGTTAACGGATTCCATTATATAATGTTTGCGCTTACGAACAACGAAAAATCGAACGATTTTTAAAGCGTCAAGTGAAAAATAGGGTTAATATGATTAAATATGCAAGTATCCTGACAGTTATTTGTTAGGCAATTAATTTGTTGATTGTACATCCAACAAAATGAAATGTCAAATGAACCTTTATTCGATTGTACTAAAGCAACGTTTGATTTGACATGTGAAATAAAAAAAATCAAATGGGAATTTTTTACGCACATTAATTAACCATAGAGCCGAAATCTAAAAAACCCACCAAAATTACAACGTCTTTACATCAAACTCCGTGGATTTAGACTCGGAGTTACCGGGTTCGATTCCTGTGTCCCAGTAATATTTGTGATATTTCTCGAGTTTGGTACGCTAGAGACATCGACGAGCTTGCCACTTGTCACGATTGGCCTATAGTAAAGTTGGCTAAATGTGAATCCGCTTCCTTATAAGCGTGGTTACTGACCACTCTGGGAAACGGTCGTGATGATACTTTACTAAATCAATAGCTTGTGTCTCTACTGCAGGGCTCCCCATGACTTGACATGACAAGATTTAACTTTGGTTCTCGGATGAATATTAACTATTCGAATTCTATTCATCAGAGATATACCAAGCATAGCTCGCTGAGTGACCTTGAATTTATGAATACCCACTCTCATTGTCCACGTCTCTGTTCCGTACGACATTGCGGGGAGGATGCACTGGTTGAAGACACTTCAAGTGGACGATGAGATGATTTGTCGGAATTGAAAATAGCATTTCCCTACTAAACCTTTCTGCAGATATGTTTGAAATAAATTTATGCATTTTTCTCGCTCCCACAATCTATTATTTGCATATTTTTTTTCATGTCAGTGTACTTTTGACAACTTACTAGGAAATAAAATCTATTTTACTTAAACAGTTACTGGGTGACTTTGTACGATCTTACCTTAGACTAAAATATGATTCTATTGATAGAATCAATTTTTCCTAAGAAACCCAAATGTCGGAAATGTTATTATATTTCGCTTTTACATACAAATTGGCTATTTTACAGTTTGTATGAAAAAACCTATTTTGAATGACATATATTAGTCAGTATATGAAGAAGAAGACAAATTTGTAAGCATTCCTTGGATTCACCGTGCGGGTGCCGGGTCCATCGTGAAGAATGGTGTCTTGGGCTGGTTGTAAAAAGGAGGTTTCTCTTTTTTATTTTATTGCTCGATAATACGCTCACCACCATTCTACTCCTCTCCCTACCCAACCAAATACCGTTACCGTTAATGCCGTCTTGGAAGCTCTTTCCATAAATGTATCTCCTGCAGACCTGCTTAGGCCCAATTCTTTCAGTAAGTGATGCAAAGATTTTGCTGGAACTCCTCTCCTATACCACCAAAATAACAGGAATTTTATTTCTTATAAAGTTGATAGATATTTCTTAGAAGTACACTTCTTCGATGACATTGGATTGCTATTACTGCTAGTACGTAAGCATAAGTTAAGCATATGCTAGACAAGTTTTTATAGATCTCGGTGTTTGTATGTTCAAATGCCGGGTCCGTTATATTAATTCAACATTAGCCTAATTAATGTATTTATTATCTAAATAGGTTCTCTTTTGGTTTTTCCCTTATTTTACTTTACATAATTATCTCTTAAGAGGCAGTATCATGTTGTGTTTAGTTTATTTATTTATTAAGTACGCACACAAAACTAATTTTAGCATTACAGTTTTCAAAAAAAGAATGTTAGTATACTGCGTGGAATTTATAAAGAGCAAAAATATTTTTGTATTATAATCTAGAATAAAAATAAACGAACCACGTGCTTTTTTATTATTATCCAGTAATCATATCGTAAGTTACAATGCAGAGAAGTATTCCTAAAAATATCGCCTATATCCTAAATAATAACAGTAGGTAGCAAGAGGTCGACACTATAAATCTATAATTGAATTTTGCGACAAAAAAAGACACATTTGACAGATCAATCAAGCTATCATTTGGTGTAAGAAGATTCTTTTAAAAATAAATTAACTCCTAGTTCCAGTTACAAGCCGTGCTAACATTTTTGGTTTAAACTGTAAGGCGCGAATTATACAGAAACGGCGTAAGATGAAGGCGGAGAGCAGGCGTGAAACAGATAGTTAAATTGGTTCTCCGAATTATCTACTTACTATTTTCTATACTCAACGAGCTGTTACACCGAAATACCTCAATATATCTACCTATCTTCATCCCATGCCATCTCCGCTCTTCACAACTCTGTTCTCCCCATTCCCTCTCACCATACTGGATTTATGACAAACTCATTTGCTGTTGTCCTGTGGAATGAACTACCAGTTTTTATGTTGGCACCGCTGGTAAACGGAACGCGGGTTGTACCTATGTAAAAAAAACAAGTCTAATGTGATAAGTCTATTTAAAGAGTCTTCGGAACCTTTAATTGCTGTAATAAATCTTAAATTTTATTTTTTAGGCCTCGTTCGTTTTATAGCATTTCCAACATTTCGTAGAAACTTCATAAACCAGCGTGAAATGTCGTTTTTGTTAAGAAATACCACTTTTTTAAGCAATGAAATTCTTGAAAAAAACGAGCGGTGAGTCTACTTTTTGACAAGTATGACAAGTAACAAATAATAACAAATCAATTGACAATGTATTATGGTTTGAATTTATTACATAAAATCGTTTAAAATACATTTTAAACAAATATAATATAAACTATAAAGTATACAACAATGTAAACAAACCATTTCTTATGTTAAATGACATCTGTCAAAAAGTAACATCAATAACCCTCCTTTCAACACGGTACTGACATACGAAATTAGCATCAAATGTTAGAATTTTCATTAAACGAACCACTTGTGCTAAAAACAGTGTTATTTTCATGCTAACATTTCTTAAAACGAACGCGGCCTTATTGTTGCTTCAAATGACTTAACCATGACACGTGATACTGCCTCTTAAGCTATAGTAAACAGGAAAAAACTATGTAAACATTGCCATTATGATTGTATACAGTTTAAATTATAGATATTTATCCATTTTGTATTGTTTTTTTTTCCTGCTTTTACTAAGAAACCTTTTATGCAACCAACAGCCCTATTTCATCACTTTAGTCGCAAACGTTATTAGTGGATTTCGTTATTTACGTCAGAGATTGCGTCATAATTATAAAATATTATTCAATTCTCAACTCTATAAGCGCTCGACCTTGACAGCGTCCGTGCAAATATCAACTTTAATAGCGTGATATACATATTATAGTTAACGGATTCCATTATATATAACATTTGCGCTTAAGTAACAGAATAGGACTGCTGGACGTAACGTACGCGACGAATCTACGCAAATTTGTCACTCTTTCTGAACACAGCTTAATAATAATATATAGTTAACGGATTCCATTATATAATGTTTGCACTTAAATAACAGGGCTGCTGGCCTATCAAATTTTTGAAGGAAAACTATTGATTTTGACTACGACTGGTGGTAATGTGTGCGCGAGTTCCATGAATAGCATGAAGTAGCAACTGAAATCAGACGCTCATGACTGACACCACTCCCTAACACTATGGCGGTTTGACTGGGCATGACGGCAATTCGCGCCTGATCCCGAAACGTGTGGATACACTTAACTGGGTTTATCGTTACGAAAGGTTCCCCGCCCCGGCAGACTGGGCAAGTTACCACCATCAGTCCGCCTATCCCCCTATTTAATTTTGATTAGCGAGACAAACGGCTTAAGTGTGCTCTCCGGAACACGGGAACGGTGGTGTTGTAAATCTTTGACAGATGTACGTAAGAAAAGTGTATTGGTACATGCTGAGGCGCGGTGGTGGCTCGGTTGTAAAAACGCGTTTCTTGAATCCTACAAAGGTCGGTTCAAACCCACCCGGCATGTACCAATGAGAAATGCACTTTTCTTACGTACATTTGTCATAGATTAACAACACCACCGTTCCCGTGTCTCAGAGAGCACGTTAAGCCGACGGTCCCGGTTACACTAATACCAACTTGTGGAATCGTTGATAAATTGTCATTAAAAATTTACATCATTTCCTCGCCAAGCCGTCTGGCCAGCCAGCGTGGCGAGTGTAGGCCAAATTCTCCAGATATATGTTCTGAAAGGCCCATCTCCAGCAGTGGAGGTCTAGGCCGCTGTGTTCTAGGGGCTGTAATGATAATGATGACATGCTGAGGTTCGAACCCACCTCTTTAGGATGTTGAGGAAAGCGTTCTTACATCCGAGCCACCACCACTTTATATTTTTTAATTGACAATAGACCTCGCCAACGTGGCGAGTGTAGGGCAAATTCTCGAGAAATTTTTGGAAAGCCCATCTCGCGTCTGGGTCAGACAAAATATTATCTACTTAGGGGTCACCCGTCGCCGAGCCGAGTTTTTCCCCAAGCTCACGAGAGAGCGCCAGAGCCTCCTCGGGCCACAGAAAGTATATGATTTTATGATTCAAGGACTAAATAAATATTTTCTTAAAATCTTTCTAAGAACCTCGAGCTGCGCAAATACGCCAACCTCGGTACAGGTTACGAATTTGCGCCGTTTTGGGGTCGAGACGATGATGGGCGTTTGGCCAAGAAGTTGTCTGTCGACAAGTCTGTGGTAAAATCTGAAAACCGGAAAGCTGGCAATTATTTAATTAATAATATTAATTATATGGCAGTATAATATGTAGTTTATCAACCATCTAGTATCCGTAACACAAGCCTCGTAGCTTACCACGAAAACTAGATGGCGCTGTGTGACCTGTCTGAAAATATATTTATATATATTTATTTCTGCCAACGTATTAGCCTCGCTATACAGAGGAAATTTTGCCAGTCTTCTTGGGACTATCCCTGACATTTTTACTTATTTATATTTTTATTAGGTTTAGTTTATATTTATTTAATTTTAAGTTTTAATTGTATAAAAATAATCGTTTATAAAGTCTTCCCTAAATAAAGGAATTTGCATGCGAGCTTAACGTTATTGGGTGCAAAAATTTTTTAACTTAAAATATGTTAAAACATGTAATGCGAATTATTAGCTAAAATATCTTGCAAGGTAACCATGTTTTAAATTTTTTTTTTTTTTTTACTCAATAAAAGAATTTTTAATTATTAATTATAAGTAAGATACACAAATACAAACAACAAATATAAATTAAAGCTACCTAAACAATAAAGTTAAAAATAAACTAAACAAAACCTTAAATTAAATAAACTAAAAGATAAACCTAATTAATATAAAAACTAAATACTTACAAATATCTTGATTATAATCTACATGTCATCGAATCCAGGAGAAGATGAACCCAATGTTCCGAGGACTCCGGCGACGTTGCCTCGTTGGATGGCAACACTGATCCTTTGAATAAGATATTCCCTACTCAAAGGATCACCTGTTGACGCTCGGATGGCAACGCTTATGTCGCGTATTAACGATTTAGCGTCCTCAGACCAAGGGCCCATCGTCTCTACGGCAAACGGCACAAAATAGTAACGATTTGCCAACTCTATGTACTTATTGCGTTTGCCGTTTGCAGCCAATTCAGCCGCTGCACCTGCTCGTTTTCGTGTCGCACCAACACGACTAGCACAAAGGGTGTCAGTACACGTCGCATCCCAAACCAAAGACTTACCTTGTTTATAAGGCACGAGGGTTAGCCCATCTGGTCTTTTCCCATCGCTGCGAAATATACCAGTTGGCTCTAATGTTGATGGGTAATTTGCAGAAGATAGTGCCTTTTTAATGATTAAATTTAGGGATCTATGGCGGGTGAAACGGCCTGCACTTTTTGAGCATGATAAGCCATGGTGACCAAACGGATCAGCTAATTCGCCGCAAACGCACTTATGGGCTTCATATAGTTGGCAACCTAGTCTGAGTGAAACAGCGATGCGAAGTGAGGTGGGATCAAGTTGCGTGCCCGTGTTGGGTGAGGGAAAAGCACGCAGCCAGGCCCCAGACTCGCTTTCGCAAGATGCCAAAAGACGTGATTCGTCAGTAATTGAAAATTTAGGGAGAGACTTGAAAATTGTTTTTACTATGGGTTTGTCGAGTTCATGCTGAGTACAGACTGTGGGTAAATCTGTGAGCATGGATTTTGTCTTCCATAGAGCAATAACTTCGGATTCCCTGTATAATTGAGAAATATTATTGTTACTTTTTAACAAGATTGATTGACAAAGGTGTTTAACATTTGAAATAGAACCGAGGTATGCAGGTATTGAAAGATCTGAAACTCTTCTAACTCCCAAACCACCAGACCATATTGGTAATGAGGATTGAATGAATTGGGAAGACGACAAGTTAATGTTAAGGACATCTTGTATTGTTGTTTTTAAAATGCTGTCTACTTGAAATAAAATGTCACTGTCCCATGTAGGAGCTGTCCGCAAGTTGTAAATAAAGCGTGGTGACGCGAGACAATTCTTAAGCAAAAATAAAACAGTATGTGGGTCGACATCTGCTAATCTTGAACATGCAAGTTTAAGAGATGTTAATTTAGAGTCCAGCATGGAAGGGATGCCGTCATCTGTTAGTGGGGCACCAAGAAGGGAAGGTTTGCTGTTAACTAAATGTATACCAGGAGCTATGTTATTGAAGGAATCAAATACTTCTTGGTCAAAATCACCAGGAAAATACAGTTCACATTTATTTGTATTTACGTCTAAACCGATTTTCTTAGACTCTTTAATAATTTTTGAAAAATCTTGGAGAACGGTTGAAGGGTCACCGCCTAATGTACCGTCATCCAAATACCATATATTTAATTCAGATGCTAGTTGGCGAATTAGCGGGTGAATACTTAGAGCAAATGCTGCAGGACCCATTGGGTCACCTTGCTGACATCCGATATAATATATAAAATATGTTATAATTTAAAATATCCTTATGGCCGGTAACTGAATCGTTTCTTAGTGGACATTTCTTCACTTTAATAGCCGAATACATATTTTTTATTTTTGTGTATGTAATTCAGTTACCGTTCATATGGATGTATGTGTATGGTTGATACTATGTATGTTTAGAAATAATTACGTTACAAATAAGTTGTTTTTTATATAAATAAAACAGTAATTAATATCTGGTAGTTTTATTTTGTACTTTTATTATTTCCCTTTTACCCTATTGCATATTTGACTGGCAACCAAAACTAAATTTACCCCAGGCTTCCTCAAGTGATGCAACTTCATGCAACGAATACGAATGAATAGTCGTCGAATTCGTAAGTAATGTATTCTATCGAAAATTCATATTTGCCGAATATCATAGGAATAATTGGACATAAAAATAATTATAAATAGTTTTAACGGGTCTTTACGCGATTTATCTTAGAGACGTATTTCTCCCGACGTTTCAGCCAAGTTGCATTGGCCGTGGTCACCTCAGACATAGGATCGTCATTCTATATCTATGGGTCACCTATATAATCTGTGGTGGTCACGGGTCGACTGGAGCTACGCGGTGTAGTCTCGTACGATTTATAATAAGTTTACATCTAACGCCCAGTATGTACGAGACTACACCGCATAAAATTATGAAAACTAATATCATACTATAATTGGGAATGATATCTTTCATATCACATAATCCCTGTTTTAAGTTAAAACTGGGATTATTCCAACTACTGTTGCCAAGTCTCCCGATGGATTCCCATTCAAAACTCGATTTTTGAAGAACACCACAGTTTAAAAACTGCGTAAAACGAAATGATATGCAATGTAAAATCGTTCAGTACTTTGTACAAGACCCAGTTAGCACCTAATTGATGCCACCCATATTGTATAGATTCAATGGCCTAAAACTGAAAATTAACTTAATGTGGATTGGATCCTTTTTGCGTAGGTAACAAGTCCAATTACGAGTAGAACATAACAAACAATATATACTACGAAACTAGTAATAAATCTACGCAGCGAACGAGTGCCTTCACTCTGTAGCCACGACTCAGACTTAGCTGTTAAGGCACGCAGGGCCAACAGTGAAAGAGAGACGTTGTATAGTTTTAGTCCGTATGCGCCTTGGGGTCTATTGAGGCCTCCTCACGATGAGTCGGGCATGCGATCTCCCGCGGTGGCCCTTCAGGCTGGGGTCGTATCATTGATGATTTATCGATTCAGTCTTTTTAAAAAAAAAGTAATATATCTACTTATAAGTACTACAATAGTTGCTTAAAATAATAATGCATAGAACTATAGTTTCATACAAAAAACGGGTGCGTCGCGGGACCGCAAAAGTAAGAACTAAACTTACAGGTTATTGATTGCGTAGTTGATAGAAATATGGAGATTAAATGAATGCGCCTCTTCCCCTTCCCCGCCGCGCTGTTTCGAGAGGAAGAAAGAAAGAGAGTGAGAGTGGCAGCGGCAATACGCGCGCGCCTATCCGCCCTTCTTTCCCTTCCCCGCCGCGCTGTTTCGAGAGGAAGAAATAAAGAGAAAGAGAGCGAGAGTGGCAGCGGCAATACGCGCGCGCCTATCCGCCCCTCTTTCCCTTCCCCGCCGCGCTGTTTCGAGAGGAAGAAATAAAGAGAAAGAGATCGAGAGTGGCAGCGGCAATACGCGCGCGCCTATCCGCCCCTCTTTCCCTTCCCCTTGAGCGCTGTTCTGACGTACGGACGTACGTTGAACAAAATAGGTCCCCTACAAAGCGCATACAATAAAGTTCTCATTTTAAAAACTATAAAGTTTGAGACAAAAAATATTTAATTTCAAAACACCTATTAACTGCATCAACACCTTAAGATTGACTCGTATGGGTCAGTAACATTTGCCTCACTTATCTTGCGCGTACTTCTTTTCTAGGCGTTATTATTTCCGTAATTTTATTACAGACTTTTTTTGTACAAATTACCTCCTTTTTTGTAAGTTTTATACAAACTGTAGCAGTGGAAGTCTAGCAGTCTAGGACAACTGGGTAATGGGAGAAAAAATAACACACAAAAGAATCTGAACAATGTTTATTGCAGTGATTTAAAAAAAGTGTTCATTATTTAAAAAGAATAAAAATAAACATTGATTAAGTATCTTTGTGCAATATAAAATAATAAACGCAAAAAAAAACAATTCATAAAGGCCTGTGTGTTCAGAAAGAGCAAATTTGTCGCGGATCGTTTCGCGCAAGTTTATACGCGCGTTGGAGATGTGGGTACTGAATACATTGCATTTACACTCAACGCGCGAATTTTAAATATTCGCGTGAGTTTAATACTAGCCCTGTGTTTGACTATTTATTTTAAACTATATATTTTAAACTATATATTTCGCTTTGAAAGTAGTTCGACTCGAATTTTTGGTAAAATAAAGTCGAACACAGCCTAAGAAACGCTGATGATTTGACATCGACAATATTGATGATGATGACAATGATTTCGACAATATTACAACCCAAAGCTTGCACATTGATACGCTCCTGCAGCCCTACTCTGTTACCTAAGCGCAAATGTTATTAGTGGATTTCGTTATTTCAGTCAGAACTTGCGTCATAATTACAAAATATTATGCAATTCTCAACTCTATAAGCGCTCGACCTTGACAGCGGCCGTGCAAATATCAACTTTAATAGCGTGATATATATATTATAGTTAACGGATTCCATTATATATAACGTTTGCGCTTAAGTAACAGAATAGGACTGCTGGACGCAACGTACGCGACGAATCTACGCAAATTTGTCACTCTTTCTGATAACACCTTTAAATACATGTAAATTTTATTAAATATAAAATTATGCACAATAATAAATAATAATTATTATTAAGTAATTATCTCACTTTATAGTTACTGGGTAATTAGTAATTTATAGTTAATTATACACAATTTACGTATAGTTATAAAACTATATTTGGCTTTTGACATATTTGTTCCAATTACTTTGGAGGTACTAAAATAGGAATTGTGTATCACAAAAGACTGGAATGTACAAATAAATACACCGAAGACACAATTTTGGCGCCAAACATATATTCCAATACAATCATTGCTAAGGATACATCGTATCAATATAATAAATAAACTTTACGTGGTCAGAAACCACGCTTATAAAGAAGCGGATTCACATTTAGCTAACTTTACTATAGGCCAATGATGACAAGTGGCAAGCTCGTCGATGTCTCCAGCGTACCAAACTCAAAAATATATAAATAAATTAATTATATATTTGTGTAAATTATTTATGACGCCAGCCACTAACGACCGGCTTCAGTCTCTACCACTATGCCGGCCTAACAAAATGTTTTTTCACACTTCGCTTGAAGGACTCCAGGTTATAGGAGTAGGGATCACACAGGCTGGGAGAGCATTTCACATCTTCAACGTACGACAGATGTAAGTCTCCAAATTTGGTAATACGCGTAGGGATAGTTGGTATGGTATGTGGATGTATATATGCATCTATGCAAGTCATGATTCATTTGTGTCTGAGATGGTTTATGAATACGCGTAGGGATAGTTGGTATGGTATGTGGATGTATAAATGCATCTATGCAAGTCATGATTCATTTGTGTCTGAGATGGTTTATGAATACGCGTAGGGATAGTTGGTATGGTATGTGGATGTATAAATGCATCTATGCAAGTCATGATTCATTTGTGTCTGAGATGGTTTATGAATACGCGTAGGGATAGTTGGTATGGTATGTGGATGTATAAATGCATCTATGCAAGTCATGATTCATTTGTGTCTGAGATGGTTTATGAATACGCGTAGGGATAGTTGGTATGGTATGTGGATGTATATATGCATCTATGCAAGTCATGATTCATTTGTGTCTGAGATGGTTTATGAATACGCGTAGGGATAGTTGGTATGGTATGTGGATGTATATATGCATCTATGCAAGTCATGATTCATTTGTGTCTGAGATGGTTTATGAATACGCGTAGGGATAGTTGGTATGGTATGTGGATGTATATATGCCTCTATGCAAGGCATGATTCATTTGTGTCTGAGATGGTTTATGAATACGCGTAGGGATAGTGGGTATGGTTGGATGTATATATGCCTCTATGCAAGTCATGATTTATTTGTGTCTGAGATGGTTTATGAATACGCGTAGGGATAGTGGGTATGGTTGGATGTATATATGCCTCTATGCAAGGCATGATTCATTTGTGTCTGAGATGGTTTATGAATACGCGTAGGGATAGTGGGTATGGTTGGATGTATATATGCCTCTATGCAAGTCATGATTCATTTGTGTCTGAGATGGTTTATTCCATTCGATTTGTTTAGTTTTTAGTTTAATTGTGGCATGTAACTTTGGTGTGATGCAGGCTTTAATTTATTTCATATAATTACAATTATTTAACAAACAAATTGACTATTAAATATCCTAGCACCAATCAATGTTTTTCGTTATTTTAATAACTACATAAAAAATAAGAAAAACGATTGGATTAGTGATGTAAACTTTAAGAGAATGGAGGCTGAGTTGCATAAAATGAAGCCTCTGTAATTGTTATGATTGCAGTAAAAAATGGCGTCAAATATATGAGTTTTATTTTTGCAGCTGTCAGCTGGTACAATTAACGCAATTTTCAACTCTAATTGTTACAACATTATTTTTTGTTAACGTTCTTGCAACCGTCTCGCTCGCACAATTAAATATTTTAAAGGTTATTTTAAGTCTTGATTATAAACTTTGTAGGATTTTTTTTTACTATCACATATCTAATTTTAGACAGACATATAGGAAAAAAAAAATTTTAAACGATCTCCCTTTATTTTACTAAAACAGATATATGAGTAATATAGTAAAAGTATCAGTATCATCACGACCGGGGTGGTCAGAAACCACGCTTATAAATAAGCGGATTCACATTTAGCCAACTTTACTATAGGCCAATCATGACAAGTGGCAAGCTCGTCGATGTCTCCAGCGTACCAAAGGAGAGAAATATCACAAATAAATTAAATATTAATTAAATGTATTTATTTAAATTTATTAATATTTTTGTGTCCCGACCAGGAATCGAACCCGGTACCTCCGAGTCTAAATCCACAGACTTAACCGCTAGACCTCGGAGGTAGGTATACGGAGGTATATTAGTAATATCTCTCAAAAATGACCATAATTTGAATGTAGACTATTCAAAAAGTACACTCTTGACAAGTCAAATCAAAAATCTTTGAAAATGTTGGATTGTGCGAGCGAGAGGGGTGCAAAAGCCTTCTTAACCGCTAAGCCATGCAGTCCCAAAAGTTTATATCACTTATCAGAATAGTTTCAAAAAATTCAATAGCAAAATCACTAAAGAGCAAAACAGTGTATGGCAATTAATATTTCGTGATATAAAAAAAAAACTTAAAACTACTTATTAATCTAAATAACAAGAAAAAAACACATTTAGTTTACTTATAGTTTATAAAATATAGCTTGAGATTTTGCAACATACTCGACTCGTATGTCATAGCATCGAGGTGACAGGGAAGGCAAAGGGTCTAGCCCATACAGCCAAGTCTGACGTAATATATATTTCTTTCTTATGTGTTAATAATATATAATATAATAATAATAATTCTTCATTTATACAGTAGAAATTAATTACAATAATAAATACAATAGTAAAATATTTATATAATAAATTACATGATGTGAACAAAATTGACGCTGCATATTTCCAATTGTATTGCACGTTGGAGCCCAAACCAGGAATTTTCGTCTAGTGTCTGGACTCCAGCTGCACTAGGATGATGTTATCATCAAATTCCAGATGTCCAGACTCCCAAATTATAGCCCAAACAGTATCTAATTTGAAGATGATCGCAAACCCCGCACCTAGATACAGTCCACTAAACCCGCGCTACCACTCGCCATTGTTTTTTTTTCTTCATATCTTTATATCATTATCCATCACAGAACTCAAGCAATATTTTATAAACTATGGTTATTATTACTTATTTTAATACAATTTGTGATATTTTTGTCTTTTCAACACTACAACTTTAATTTTGGTTAATTTAAATGTCAGATAAAGTTCCGTTGTTGATTTAATCGATGGTAAACGGTACGATCCTAGAATGGAACTTTTTTACTTAGTCTGAGTTGAAATCTCTCTAATCGTAACAATTAAATTTAAAAAGTTAATACTGCATAAAAATCAAAAGAAATAAAGAAAAAACAAGCCCATGGACTCCGCGCCAAGAATTTTGATAATAATGTTACCATTGAAATAATTTAATATACTATTTTATTACATAACAGTTGGGAATATTTAAACCTGTCTCGGACTTCTATGGCGTCTGGTTGTCGCCTTACTGAAATTTAATTAAAGTCATATCTTCAGTGACACTCGCGTGATTACTCGCAATTACTCGTGTTAGTGTTGCTAGGTTAAAAAAAGAAATTAACAATTAATTATCTATCGTAAATAAATTATAATTGGAATGCTTGGCGAACTTTTTTTTTTTTTATTAACACTTTTTTTTCTATTAATTTACTATATATATGTATATTATTTAGTTGTATTTGTTATATAGGTATTGTTTTTAATCTTATCCCTATTATTATTATTTTTTTGCAAAATCTACATATGTTTAATATTTAAGTGGAAACTTTGCTGGATTGTGTAACTTTTAGAATTGTTGTAATTATGTTTTAGGATCTGTATGTTTCCTGAATGAATAAAAATAAATAAATCGAATCGATTGACGTGAGAATCGGTGTCGCGCATTTGGGTAAAAATGGCATCGAATGTAACAATTGATTTTAAACGTAAGCCGTTACAATCAACGCCATTTTTAACTTTAATCGTTGTATTAACAGTATTTACTTCGTTTTGGTACAAACCAACCTTAAACGCTAACATTATAGTAAAGTATCATCACGACCGTTTCCGTTTCGGGGTGGTCAGAAACCACACTAATAAATAAGCGCATTCACATTTAGCCAACTTTACTGCCGGCCAATCATGACAAGTGGCAAGCTCGTCGATGTCTCCAGCGTACCACACTCGAAAAATCTCACAAATAAATTAAATATTAATTAGATGTATTCATTTACATTAATAAATATTTTTGTGTCCCGACCAGGAATCGAATCCGGTACCTCCGAGTCTAAATCCACGGACTTCACCGCTAGACCACGGAGGTAGTGGCAAACATTATATAATTGAAATTAACACTACAGACGATAGTAAATAAAGTTTTAGAATGCGTTCATTTAATAAATTGCGTTTCATTTTTACTTAACCTTATTAATTCATGATATAATATAATTTTAATAAATAAAAATGTGTATTATATAAACGCAACGCACAATATGATTTTCAACTTGCAACCCCATGGACTTTTGAAATAGTGCAAAACGTTGACGTAAGCTCGGCTATGATCGACAAAACTCGGGCTAAATGACAGTAAATATAATCCACTATTTTGACTAGCTAAAATTTGCGATTAAGTAATGAAGCGCATTCCACATATTACGTGCACTACAGAAAAAAACTAATAAAATTAGTTTTCCATACAAATTATCAGTGGAACTTTATCTGGCCAAAAAAATAATAGTCGAAGATACGTCTAAGATGGACCTTTATCAATAAAGCATCTAATTAATATAATTTTAAAAGAAAAGTAATAAAGTTGGGTTGGCTAACAAAATATGTTCAAATAATCAAATTTTGGGAAGTTATCCAAGTAGAATAATTATTCCAGCGCATAAAAGTACCCAATATAGCGGACATTGTTATGCAATGGCAACAAAGATATTTAATAAGCTTCCAGTTACTATAAGGGAGCTGCCACTAAAACTGTTCAAATTAAGAGTCAAACAAATGCTGGTTAATAAAAAAGTAAAGTATCATCACGACCGTATCCCTTTTCGGGTAGTATATGGGGGATTCACATTTAGCCAACTTTACTATAGGCCAATCATGACAAGTGGCTAGCTCGTCGATGTCTCCAGCGTACCAAACTCGGAAAATATTACAAATAAATTAAATAATAATTTATTTATTTAAATAATTAAATTTGATTCTGTCCCGACCATGAATCGAACACGGTAACTCCAGGTCTAAATCCACGGACTTAAGCGCTAGACCACGGAAGCAGTTAATGTTTTTATTCGACAAAAGAATACCTAGACACTAAGCTCGACAAAGTCATGTGACTAAATAAATATTTGTATGCTAGAAATAGCGAAGCATGTGATATATTACATATAACAATTTACATCCCTGTTTCTGATAAATATATATATATTTTTTTATTTAATTTCAATCTTGAGGAAACTGCAGGAATTGAAAAACATTTTATTTTTATTTTAGTGCCAATTACCGGCTAGATTTCTTCCAAAAAAAAAAGATTTTTCAACTTCAACGACTTCATTTAAAAATTAACCCTACTATAGTTCGATTCCTGGTCGGGACACAATAATATTTATTAATTTAATTAAATAAATTTAATTTATTTGTGACATTTCTCGAGTTTGGTACGCTGGAGACATCGACGAGCTTGCCACTTGTCATGATTGGCCTATAGTAAAGTTAGCTAAATGTGAATCCGCTTATTTATAAGCGTGGTTTCTGACCACCCCGAAAGGAAAACGGTCGTGATGATACTTTACTTTACTATAGCTCTGAACATTTTTTCGTTAGACAATCACCATTACTTATTTAACGTATTTTTTGATTAGTCGTTCTTAGTACGGATCTAGTACAATAAACCCCTAATTAAATCCCTAATTAAAATGTTAAGTTAATCACAGATAGTTACTAAAAGAATCTAAAGCCTTCAAGTTTTATACAAATAAAAAAATACTGAAATTAATTACCAAAATGTAATGTAAAATGTGATTTTTTGTAGGACAAAGTTATGTTTGTTATTTATATGCTAAATTAATATATAGCTTTGCATTTTTTCCCGCCAAAATTTTAACAGACTTTCTTTTGCCCATCATCATCAGCCTGTATCTCTCCACTGCTGGATGCTGGCCTCCCCCAAGGCTCGCCACTTAAGGCGATCTTTCGCTACCCTCATCCAACCCCCACCAGCGATCTTCATTAGGTCATCTGTCCATCTGGCGGGGGGTCGTCCCACTCTGCGTCTTCCCGTACGTGGTCTTCACTCTAGAACCCGTTTGCCCCATCGTTCTGCGGCAGATGTGTCCGGCCCATTGCCACTTCAGCTTGCTAATTTTAAAAGCTATGTCAGTAACTTTCGTTCTCTGACGAATATCAACGTTTCGAATTCTATCCATTAGAGATATACCAATTTCGTTCTCTGACGAATATCAACGTTTCGAATTCTATCCATTAGAGATATACCAATTTCGTTCTCTGACGAATATCAACGTTTCGAATTCTATCCATTAGAGATATACCAATTTCGTTCTCTGACGAATATCAACGTTTCGAATTCTATCCATTAGAGATATGCCAATTTCGTTCTCTGACGAATATCAACGTTTCGAATTCTAAGTTCTCTGATTTCCTTTTCCGTCCTTTGGGTGCATGTGGATCTGGGGCATCAGTCTCGTATCTATGTGTGCCTCTACCGATCCCACCGGGGAGACTATGAGACAACTCAGCTTTTTGAATATCTGAGTCAAGCGACAGATGACGCGCAGGAGCGGTTCCCGACCGCGGAATTGGTGTTTTTGGGAGACTTTAATGCTCACCATGCTCAATGGCTGGGCTCTCCCAAAACTGACCATGCGGGAAAAACCGCTCACGACTTTGCCCTGACATACGGTCTGACTCAACTGGTGACTCAAAACACCAGAGTACCAGATGTAGCCGGACATGCACCTTCCTTGCTGGACCTACTGTTGACGAGCCATGCTACCGGGTATAAGATGTCAGTTTTAGCACCGCTTGGTGGTTCTGACCACTGCCTGGTGGCTACGACAGTGCCACGCGCTCTGCCTCCTCCTCGTAAGGCCGTCGAGCGTATTGTGTGGCACTACTCGTCAGCAGATTGGGATGGATTGCGCGAATACTATGCATCCATCCCATGGAAGCAACGCTGCTTTAAGGACCACGACCCATCCAGGTCTGCAGCTGCAGTTGCTGATGAGATACTACTGGGGATGGAATATTATATTTCATTCTCTGGGGTCATCAGTAACTGCAGAAGCAGACCCTGGTACAACAGCTACTGCGCCTCGGCAGTTGCATCAAAAAATGCAGCTTACCGAGCGTGGGTAAGGGGTCGATCTCGTTCCGATCCCAACACGAACTCCTTAAAGTCAGCCTATAACAAGGCTTCCAAGGTCTGCAGGAAGGTGTTTGCCAGGGCAGAGTCCCAGCGCATCTCTCAGATTGGCCGCGACTTAGCCGCGCGACCTGCTGGAGGTCGCAGTTTCTGGCAGCTGGCCAAATCTGTAGAGTCAAACTTCTGTCGCTCTTCTTTGCCACCTCTACGATATCCCAATGGATCATTGGCCCATACCGCTAAAGAGAAAGCCGACTACCTGGGCAAACTCTTTGCGGCCAACTCTCGACTCGACGACGGGAATGCGCAGCCCCCCACACTGCCAAATTGCGGCACTTCAATGCGCGAAATACGCATTAGACAGTGTGATGTGCGGGCAGTGCTCCGATCGCTTGATGTTCGTAAGGCTAATGGTCCTGACGGTATCCCAGCTGTCGTTCTCAAGAGGTGTGCTCCTGAGTTGACTCCAGTCCTCACGCGCTTATACCGTCTGTCGTACTCCTCTGGTGTTGTGCCGGACACTTGGAGGGTGGCTAACGTCCAGCCCATTCCGAAGAAGGGAGATCGTTCGGACCCTTCTAACTACCGCCCTATTGCCGTAACCTCAGTTCTGTGCAAAGTGCTAGAACGAATTATCAACGTCCAACTTGTTCGATATCTAGAGGATCACTCCATACTTCATGACCGCCAATATGGCTTCCGTCCTAAGCGGTCAACGGGTGATCTTCTAGCATTCGTCTACCACGTCTGGGGTGAGGCAATGGATAAGTATGGCGAATCTCTGGCGGTCAGTCTGGACATCTCCAAAGCCTTCGATAGGGTATGGCACAAGGCACTACTATCCAAGTTGCCGGCATATGGTCTGCCCCCGCAGCTGGTGGGCTGGATAACCGGCTTCTTACATGAGCGCAGCATTCGGGTCCTTGTGGATGGGAATGCGTCTGGGCTCATGTCAGTGAATGCCGGTGTGCCGCAGGGCTCTGTATTGTCCCCAACACTGTTTCTTCTGCATATCAATGACATGTTGACCCTTGGAAACATTCATTGCTATGCAGATGACAGCACGGTTCATGGGCGATACCTTAGTCCGCGAGCTGTGGGAGCCGCCAAAGTAGAGGAGTTGCGCCGTTCCCTGACGACGGAACTGGACGGCACCCTTCGCAAAATTTCTGCGTGGGGTGCCCAAAACCTAGTCCAGTTTAATGCCAGTAAGACTCAGGCATGCGCGTTGACGGTCAAGAAGTCTCCCTACTCTCCTATTCCTACTCTTCAGAACACCGTGCTGGAACTTCAACCCAGCTTTAACATACTCGGAGTCGAAATACGCTCAGATCTAAACCACAGAAACTACATTGAGAGCATTACCAAAACAGCGTCGAAAAAACTTGGGATACTGAACAAGGTGAAGCGGTTTTTCCCGCCTGCTCTAAGACTTATGCTGTATAAAGCTCAGATAAGGTCATGCATGGAATACTGTTCTCACCTCTGGGATGGCTCCGCTAAGTATCTTACAGATGCTCTCAATGTCCTGCAGAGGCGGGCAATTCGGATAGTGGACGACACCACAGTCTCTAAAACTCTCGAATCACTGCAGCTTCGCCGTGACGTTGCCTCTCTGAGCGTGTTCTACAAGCTATACCACGGCGAGTGTTCTGAGGAGCTCCATAACCTTATCCCTTCTTCTCTATTCCGCAACCGAACTACACGCACAGGCCAAAATATGCATCCACATACCTTACCCACTATCCCTACGCGTACTCATAAATTTGGAGACTCTTACATCTGTCGCACGCTGAAGATGTGGAATGCTCTCCCAGCCAGTGTATTTCCCCACTCTTATAACCTGGAGTCCTTCAAGCGAAGTGTGAAAAAGCATCTTGTTAGGCCGGCATAGTGGTAGAGACTGATGTCGGTCATAGTGACCGGCGTCAGTTGCTCCCATTCTTGGACCTCGCGTACTGCTTACCATCAGGTGGGCGCGATGTCACATGTCGAGTCCAGTATAAAAAAAAAAAAAAAAAAAAAAAAAATCAACGTTTCGAATTCTATCCATTAGAGATATACCAATTTCGTTCTCCGACGAATATCAACGTTTCGAATTCTATCCATTAGAGATATACCAATTTCGTTCTCCGACGAATATCAACGTTTCGAATTCTATCCATTAGAGATATACCAATTTCGTTCTCTGACGAATATCAACGTTTCGAATTCTATCCATTAGAGATATGCCAATTTCGTTCTCTGACGAATATCAACGTTTCGAATTCTATCCATTAGAGATATACCAATTTCGTTCTCTGGCGAATATCAACGTTCGAATTCTATCCATTAGAGATATACCAAGCATAGCTTTTTCCATGGCTCGCTGAGCGACCTTGAATTTATGGACCAGACCCACTGTTAGTGTCCACGTCTCTGCTAAAATGATTTTACTATCGCTCTGGTTGCTATAATTCCGCATAAACCTATTGTTGATTGAGCAGTCAAATATTTATTTCGGTTGCCGGATTATTTATTTCTTTATTAAGGTACAAAAAACAGTTAACAGACAAAACATTTAACAAAATACAGTGATATAAATAAGTAGTAAGTTTGCCAACCTAAATTTTTGACCGCTTGACCGCTTCCGTGGTCCAGTGGTAACAAACGTTGCCGTGAACTCGGGAGGTCGTGAGTTCGATTTCCACCGGGAGCAAGTTGTACATTGTATAATTTGTCTCGGTCTGGGTGTTTATATGTATAATATGTATATATTTAAAAAAAAAGTATATGTAGTTTATCAACCATCTAGTTACCGTAACACAAGCCTCGTAGCTTACCACGGAAACTAGATGGCGCTGTGTGACCTGTCTGGAAATATTTATTAATATTATTATTTGTACACAGCATGCAGTAAACAATATTAAGAATGAAATACCGAAAGACATTAATATCTAAATTTAAACATAAAAATAACAATTTGGCATACATATCTTATATATAACTAAAATTAAATATATATAAATCCAAAAATAATAATAATAGTAGTAATAATAAGTATTCTTAATAACATTAAATCAAACAATAAAATCATCATATTTATCGGTTCAGTTTGTGTAAGTGGTGTTTAAACATTGAATAGGTACAGTTAAAGATATCTATTTGACTCTGGGTTAAGCATAAATCATTGTAACGACGACACACACGTAGCATTATTACTATTATTATTACTTACTATTATTAGTTAGTTTCCTGGTAATCAATATTTTTGGTACCTAGTTTATTAAATAATAATGTAACAAACAAAATTATATAACATTATATTTAGTTTATTATTGACTTTTTCCCAAAATGCGCAATGCGTGTAGTCTTATCAAATTTCGGTGTAATAAGTCGGTCTATTAATTTTCAACAAATCAAAGACATTTGGTAAAATATAGGTGGTATTTAGACCAATTAGGGCATAAGTAAAATATTTGTAGCACAATTCGACTATAATTTTATTCTTATTATCCAAACTGTTCTCAGAATTCCTCAGTTTATTCTTATCTTTGCCCAAAAGTGCGCAAATAAAACCGTAAGAGAATGACTTTGCTATCGCTCTGGTTGCTATAATTCCGCAAAAACCTAGAATAGTTCGTAGGATTGTGCAGCCGAACATTTCTTTTGAAGGCCAGATGATTTTGTACGGCGGATCCAGTTCCGAAGCCACCATATTACCTAATTGGTAGTTAATCCAGGCCCCAGTTAAAATTCCCGCGCAAACACTCACTATTAACGTCGTGTCGCCTCTGAAATTAGTAATTAGACAATTTAGTTTTATACAAGAAACATTATTTAAATTCTTTAATGCACTTAAAAATAGTACAGAGCCGAGCTATAATGCCAGTAGGCATTCTTTACCAGCTAACCTTGGGGATCGAGTAAGGTGATAGGCAGGATGAAAAAAAATAAAAAATTAATGATACAGTTAATAATACTGCCTCTGTGGTCTAGCGGTTAAGTCCGTGGATTTTAGACCCAGAGGTACCGGGTTCGATTCCTGGTCGGAACACAAAAATATTTATTAATAGAAATAAATATATTTAAATAATATTCTTATTTGTGATATTTCTCGAGTTTGGTACGCTGGAGACATCGACGAGCTAGCCACTTGTCATGATTGGCCTATAGTAAAGTTGGCTAAATGTGAATCCGTTTATTTATAAGCGTGGTTTTTGACCACCCCGAAAGGGAAACGGTAGTGATGATACTTTACTTTTTTACAGTTAATAAGTTACTTAACTAATTCTAATATACTACACATTATACCTAAACACATAAACCATACATACAATTATACATACAAGTACAACATTCAATTTGTTGTGGCATGGTTGTAAGAAATACCACAAAGTGCGGTTCTCTCCCCAGCATGTATCAATGAAAAATACACTTTTGTATGTATGTAACATTGGTCGTAGATTTGAAACTACCGTTCCCGTACCTCGGAGATCACGTTAAGTCTTTGGTTTCACTAATACTTGTGAAATAGTTAATAAAATGTCATTACAATTGACATCAGACCCTCGCCAAACCGTCTGATCAGCGTTGCGAGTGTAGGCCAAATTCTCCAGAAATATGTTCTGAATGCCCAACTCCAATAGTGGAGGTCTAGGACTATTAAATAGTAGTCATGGTTTTATCGTTGTCTTATTTATTTAAAACTATGAACAAAGGTTCAGTGGGAGCTCGGTTAAAAGTATGCATTCCCTTAAATCCAAAAAGATACGCGGTTCAAACCCCAGCAGGTAATAATGAGAAATACTTTTAGTATGTACATTTGTCTTAGAATTACAACCCTACCGTTCCCTTGCCTCGGAATGCACGTTAAGCCGTCAGACCCGGTTCCACTGATACCAACTTATGAAATTGTTAATAAATTGACATCAGACACTCGCCAACCCGTCTGGCCAGCGTGGCGAGTGTAGGCTGAATTTCCCAGACATGATATATCTGGAAGGCCTGTCTCCAACAATGGAGGTCCAGGACCCTGTGTCCTAGGGACTGTGATATGTACAAGGGGCAGCCAACCTGTAGGTATTTCGCAGTTTATTAATATCTTTGCCCAAATAATATTTATTTATTTAAAACTTTATTGCACGAAGTACAAAGGCGGACTTAATGCCCGTAGACATTTTCTGACAGCCAAACCTTAGGGACAAATTTGAACTATTATAGGTGCAATGAAAGAAATATTTTAAAAAATAGGAAGAAAATACAGTATGACAATGACTTTGCTATCGCTCTGGTTGCTAGAATTCCGCAAAAAGTATTATTTGTAGGATTATGCAGCCGAACATTTCTATTGAAGGCCAATTACCAAATTAGTTAGAATTACAAAATTAGTTAGAATTATCAAATGAATTACTAACTGGTCTCAAACACAAAAAATATTATTGACTAAGGATATAACATTGTATTTTTTTTATAAAATCTTAAGGATAATTTTAATAAATGTTTTTTAAATTATTAATTATTAAAGTTTTTTTAGGTTAAATTAAGTTTTAATTGTAATATAGTTTATTTAATTTAGGTTTTGTTTGTAATAATTCCTTTGAATAAATATTTATATATATTTTTTAAATATAGTCAAATCAGCATTCTAGGAAGTAAAACTACTGTATTTTTAGACAAAAAAATAATACCATAAAGATATTTCCACTATTTTACTGAAACCAATCTATGAGAAGACAAATTTTTAAGCATTCCATGGATTTACCAGGTCCATCGTGTCTGAAAGAGAGAAGAATGGTGTCTCGGGTTTGCAATCGACTATAGGCTGGTTAACAAGACGCTCACCATCCACCACTCTGCTACATTTATTCGTAATATTTCATAAGACTTCATGTTGTGGTCTTTTGGAATATTTGATTCCCACGGTAAGTTCAATAAGGGTAGAAATTTTGTTTGTTGTCTGGGGCCTTTTCTGGTTCTTGCAATAGAAAGACTTACTGCTTCACGAATAACATCAAGGACTTTGTCATGTCGGCGTGAGTAATAGCGTAACTAATAAGAGTAACGCACCTTACAAGTATGTGTCTGGCTGTTCCTATGTCACCACCTCCATGTTATAATATATCACTAAAATGTTAATAATTTATTTTCCTAGAATACTAATTTTCTCATTCAAAGTGCACTTAAAAGAAAATCTTTAAAAATGATTGAGTTTGATTTGAGTTTGAGCAGAGTGGGACGACCTCGCGCCAGATGGACAGATGACCTGAGGAAGGTCGCTGGTGGGGGATGGATGAGGGTGGCAGAAGATCGTGTGAAGTGGCGAGCCTTGGGGGAGGCCTACATCCAGCAGTGGAGAGACACAGGCTGATGATGATGAGTTTGATTTAACATAAATTAATTATTATTACCTTGTGGGTGTCCATTTATCGGCATGCGGATGGTATACTATGACAGCAATGGATGCTGAAATCACAAGAAGTGGGGAATATCGAGATGTTAGCAACACTGTGTCCAGCCAGTCTACTAGAGGAATCAAAACACACATCAGTGCTGTGGCAAGGAGCAGGCCAGCTGCTATATCCTGGAATAAAATATATCATTGTTAAAAAATCTTAAGAGAAACGATGACATGAGAAACTGTAAATCGATAAATAATATTATTTCGATCGTAAGCTGACACGGCCCCCTTACAGCCACGAATTTACATTTATTGACATAAATATTGTAGCTTAATACAATTTTTATGTATATTTAGATTGTAAGCTGACACAGCCTCTTTAGAGCTACGAATTAATTTATTAACCTAACATGTGTAATTTATTTTAGTCTATAAGCTGACACGGCCTTTTTACAGCCACGAATTAATTTTAACTACCTAGTTTTAAGCAAAAACTTGTTTATGGCAACAGTGTTTTAGTCGAAGATGATGGTATAGCTGATATGATGGGTCCACCCATAGTAGCTGCTGGTTATTTTATAATCTACATGAAAATAAACTATGGAGAAAAAATGTATTGACAATATCCAAGTGTTGTTGTCACAACCAAAGGAAATAAATGATTTGATTTGATTTGAATATCATTTACAGAGCCTCTAGAAGACGGAATCCTAGACCTTTACTGCTGGAGATGAGCCTTCCAGAACATTATATCTGGAGAATTTGTCTACACTTGCAACTTTGGCCACACGGGTTACGAGGGTCTGATGTAATTTTTAATGCGGCGCAGCAAAAGCTGCCGCCCACTGGTCTTGTTTGTTGATTCCATGCGCCATTATTTAGCTAGATGGCGCTACGGTCGACAATTCTGGGGATAACTTTTTGTCAGTGTGCTTCGGACTATAGCTCGTGAACGTTGGTGTGCGTTGTCTCCTCGGGAAGACCACCACTTAGCTCTCTCAGACTGCGCCGCTCATTATATTCACCCGCATCTGCTGATATGAAGTGAAATTACACCCGGAACATTGAAAACCGCATCTGGATCGTCTCGCAGCTGACCAGAAGAAAATATTTAAATTTGTAAAAACATTACTTACCAAAACACTGTGCATTCCAAGATATATTCTGCTAACACAGATCAAAGTACACCATGACAAAGCTATAATAACACCCAAATGTATAGGATATTGGTACCTATCCATGGTGTAAAGAAGAACAGAAAAAGGTATAGAAACCCCCACCATAGCATGTGTGGAAGGCATACCATATTCTATTGCCCATTTTTCCTGCAACTTTTTCACTGGGTAACCCGGACGTGGCCATCTTATTACGTCCTTGAAACCTTGGCCTGAAATTAAGATGATCATTTATCCATTATTCCATATACTAATATTATATAATAATTGCGCTGCAGTGGGGAGGGAAAGTGGGGGAACCTATTGCTCGACCAGGTGTCCATTAGGGACAGGTTTCCTGAGTTAGTGTGCGAGGTCCTGTCAGTCATCAGTTCGCCCGTGGGAATTTTTGTAGTGAAACAACTTTTGCCATTTAGCCGGAAATGTGATAGCCGATTGTCGAGAGCAACGCGCGGCTGTGAAATTTTGTTTCGTAAATCGGCCGCGGAAACTACTGTAATGCTTAGGACTGCGTATAGAGATTCTGTCCAAAGTAAAACCAAAGTCACGAGTGGATTTCACGTTTTAAATATAGAGAATTTTCAATTGAAGACTAACCCCGTTCGCCCCTCAACGTCAAGAAGTGACGAAAACGTCGACAAAATCAGTGCTATCGTTTATGAAAATCGTCGACGAATTGATTATTATCCAAAGATTTGCACATGAGAAGAGTTGCAGCCAAATTTGGGCTCACACCTCTGTAAAGCAGTTTTGGACCCACCCACCCCCCCCTGCCACTGTGGGGGAGGTAAAACAAAAGTAGCTGGAAGGCCGATAAGTGAATTTAAAAAATGTTTTGAACATTAGAAGAATAATTTGCAGAGGTGCGTTGTGGTCAAGGGAATATACTTTGAAGGTGATCAAAATTTGGTGTAAAATAAAAAAAAATAAAGAATTTATGACGAAAAAACTTATATATGTACTAGTATACTATAAGGGGCGTTGGCTTGGTTGTATCGGTCCTGCGGCCCTATTCTGTAAATATTATATAATAGTCGCAAACGTTATTAGTGGATTGCGTCATAATTACAAAATATTATGCAATTCTCAACTCTATAAGCGCTCGACCTTGACAGCGGCCGTGCAAATATCAACTTTAATAGCGTGATATATACCTATATAGTTAACGGATTTCATTAATAACGTTTGCGACTAAGGAACAGAATATGGCTACTGGTTCCACTAATAACAACTTGTGGAATCGTTAATAAATTGTTATTAAACAATATCTTCAGACCCTCGGCAACCTAGACAGGCCAGACGGTCAGCGTGGCAAGTGTAGAAAGGGTATGTTTTATTCTTAAAAATCTAGAGATTCATTCTACCAAATATTAGTTATGTTAAGGTCACAAAATGTAACAGACATCCGTAACTATGCTAATTGTGTATCAATTGAAACACTCATTGTAGAGAACATGTAACTATTCACTGGTAATCAAATGGTGTGAATCATTCAATCAAATACTCTACAGCTACGAATATATTTGGGTATTCAAATATTGGGTTTATTTTTTCAGAGATTTAGTTGATAAAAAGGTAAAACTCAAAATATTGAACTATGAAATATTTTATATAAATATATTATGTATATGTTTTGACTTTATATATATTATTTGACATAATGTCATTGAAATAGGTGGTAGGAGGACTGATGGTGGTAATTTGTCCAGTCTGCCGGGGCGGGGAAGTATCCATCGTTCGTTCCGAT
Source organism: Tinea semifulvella (assembly GCA_910589645.1). NCBI lineage: Eukaryota > Metazoa > Arthropoda > Insecta > Lepidoptera > Tineidae > Tinea > Tinea semifulvella. Next base: position 1,736,123 of record OU342611.1, on the reverse strand, counting down.
AAACCCATGTAAAGTGTATCCATACGTACATAGTGTTAGAGACTGATGACAGTCATGGTTGTCTGATTGCAGTTGCTAACTTCATGGACTTTGCACGCCAGTTGGGTGCAAGGTCACATGTTGTGATAGTATATTAAAAAAAAAAAAGTACCTCCTATCTAAACTTTTTAGAAAAAATATCTAATATATTTATATAATGAACCAAAAGTTAAAATTGATGGAAGGAAAAACAAAACGATTCCGTCTGCATGTGCAGTTTAAATGTACCAGTCTGGGTCACATTTAATAAGACTTTGTAAAATAATATCATCACAGTCCCTTAAACACGGAGTCCTAGACGTCCACTTTTAGCTTCCTTCCTGAAATCTTCCAGAATTTTCTGGCGAATTGGACCTACACTCGCCACGCTGGCCAGGCGGGTTGGTGATAAAAAAAAGTAACATAAGGCGTAAAGGTCGGAGAAACAATCATTACATATTTAACATTAAAAATATCAGTTTGAATAGCAGGAGAACCTACCTAAGAAAATTTATAGCATTTATTGTGGCTTGGAAACATACATAATTATTATTATGCCACTCAAATTAATGAAAGGAATTTGTGCTAATTGCTTATCTGTTAGTCATAAGTTGAGTCTTGTTTTATGATTCACACAGATAAAGTTGGGCTGTTTCTAATCTTAATCCTTATCAATGTAATCAGTTTGACAAACTAAAGAAATTACCTAAGGCACTAAATGACTTTTTTTTTTCAAGTGCTGACGCTTTCAGCCAATCCAAAGTCGTGGAATCTGCTAAGTGCTACTCCTCTGCTAACAGCTTACTCTTTGGACCACTTCGCTGCTTAGTCTTCCACTAACAGAAGTAGAATCATTTCATCAATTTGAATAATGACATGTCAGAAATGCCTGTAATAGGTTTACACGAATAAAGATATTTTGACTTTGACTGTCGTCCTTTATTTATAAACCTAAAATTACTGACTGTTCCTTCTATCAAAGTCAAAGTCAAAATATCTTTATTCACGTAAACCTATTACAGGCATTTATGAAACGTCATTAATTTAATTATTTTGAATGATTCTACTCCTGCTAGTAGAAGACTAAGCAGCAAAGTGGTCCAATAAGTAAGCTGTTAGCAGAAGACCAGCAGCTTAGCAAATTCCAGTGACCTGTTAATGTTTAATCTGACTGAGAAAGGAATCTGCAAGGAAAACTCAGCTATATCAGAATTACAAAATAAAACATATACAAAACTGCACCACAACGATCAATTAATAACCTTTTAAATTAAGTTATCAGTACCTATGAGAATACAATACCTGGTACAGCAGTAACCCACCAGGCAAGTCAGAATTAAGGTAGACTACATGCCTATGTGCACCCCGAAAGTCGACAAAACACAAAAACCTCTGTTAATTTAAGAACAATAAATTGAACGTGTTCGGCAGAGGTCCCAGGCCCCCACAGCAGCACCCGATCACGGACATAACTACTTACTTGAATGCTGTTTATTTGTAAAAAGCCATCTGGAACTTTCAAAATTTATTTTTTTATTACAGCCCCGAGAACACAGCATCCTAGACCTCCACTGCCACTGCTGGAGATGGGCCTTCCAGAACATATATCGGGAGAATTTGGCCTACACTCGCCACGCTGGCCAGACTGCTTGGCGAGGATATAATGTAATTTTTTAATAACAATTTATTAACGATTTCACAAGTTAGTATTAGTGAAACCGGGACCGATAGCTTAACATGCTCTCCGAGGCACGAGAACGGTGGTGTTGTAAATCTATGTCAAATGTATTTAAGAAAATTGTATTTCTTATTGGTACATGGCGGGTGGGTTTGAACAGACCTTTGTAGGAGTGAAGGAATGCAACCTCCGCCTACCATGCAAGTATGAAAATATATCAATTTTAAAAGTAATTTAAAACATTTTATGACTTATTGCTTTTTGGTTTTCTGTCTCGAGAACTATCATTGCAATTTAAAAAAATATCTGTTTGATTATAATTATCTAATACCTATAAGTCATTAGTGGCCTTTATTACATATTGTTGATGAAGTGACAATACCTACCTCCGAACTGTGTAGGTTGGTACATGTTTAATTTTCAGAATATGAATATATAATATAATAATATATATAGTAGCTATTTCTACAAAACTATAGAAGCCATTTAAATAATACATTTCAGTTAAAAGAAATTGAGTTCTTCTGTAAGTCTTGTTTCAAGCAGTGTTATTTTTATATAAATATCACCATGGCAAGCTTACAATATTAGTTCTTCATGAAAGTAAGAATTGGCTTTTGACATCATTGCAAATGGCACATACTTTCAAAGAGAACAACAAATACGTGATAGGCGGATTGATGGTGATTTGTCCTGTCTGCCTGGGCAGGGAAGTAATTTGTCTTCTTCACCACCATTCCCAAAGCATTGTCAAGACAAAACGAGAGCCATCAGTCTTGTATAACACTGGTACCAGATTATAGTTATTAAAATTTACATCAGGCCCTCGTCATACTGTCTAGCCAACATGGCGAGTGTAGGCCAAATTCTTCAGAAATATGTCTTATTTAAAAACTTTATTGCACTATGTGCAAAGGCGGACTTAATGCTGCTAGGCATTCTTTGACAGCCAAACCTTTAGGACATTTAGACAGTATAGATGGCTATGATGATGTAATGAGGCTATACCTTTAGACTTATGCAATTCTATGGATAGAAACAAACAACTCTTTCTAAGAAACTAATGATTTTTATTTAATTATGACAGTTTTAAGTGCAATTATTGGATATTACAATGCATCAGAAATGTTCTAATATAGTAGATTAAGCACACATAATTTTAAAAGTTGACAGTATTCTTATATAAAACAATAGATTTTTTACCATTTTCCTTGCAGGGTGCAACAGACAGAGATAATGGTTTTATATAATAGGTATATATAGTCTATAGCTGTTCATGCATGTACATTACAATACAGTTATAAAACGAAGTCATTCAGCTGTAAACCTTGAAGTATTAATAAGAAAATAATAATTACCTATATACATAACAATGGTCCATACGAGCACCACTCGTCTCCCGACAGCTCCATCAATATTCCAAAACCAAAACGGAATGAAAGTAGCGTAAAAAATTTCATCTCCCAAAGCTGTACCGATCACAAATAAATAATACCAGAACTTATTATTAATCAAACAGACTATTTCTTCATTTGGCCCAGAATCAGCTGAGGTATCCGTTTCGTAAGACGAAGAAGACTGGGAACTATTCGAGATATTGCTAGGATATCTCTTATGCTGATGGATATCATTAAATTCCTTCTGAAGGTCTATTCGATCAGAACAAATCACTTGTTCTTTGCCTCTATTAGTAAATTCTTTATCATCTTGTATTTCTTTATGCCGTGTATATATTACACCGAAGAAGTTTTGTATTTTCACAACAAGGAACGGATCTTTCAAATAATCAATGAATTTATCCCACATTTTCTACTATTAATTTTAAATTCAAAATAATTCACGCACAATAACACGAAATCACGAGCAGCCCAAGCTGGCCAACTGACATTACTAAAAAAACTGACAACTGACGGCCAATCTAACGTAAAGTCGGGCTTTATTAGCCGGAGTAACAAATAGCACCTTTAAATATATATATAAATATATATTATTCGGAGAAAAAAATTACATAATAAGCATTTCATGGCGTTCTGAAAAAACTTAATTTCATTTACTTTCGAATTATTTAATATTTGTGCGTTATGAAACGTATTTAACATTTGGCAAAACCAATAAATAATAACTGAGAAAAATCAATTTTAGTTTGACATTGAATAAAAAATTGATGATTCTTATTTTTTTTGAAGAAAATTACTATTACTACTGTTGTATTATATTTTCAATTATATTTTTTATTATATTATATTTGTTATAACTAATTATATGACCGCCTCCGTGGTCTAGTGGTAACAAACGTTGCCGTGAACTCGGGAGGTCGTGGGTTCGATTCCCACCGGGGGCAAATTGTACATTGTATAATTTGTCTCGGTCTGGGTGTTTATATGTATATATTTACAAAAAAAAAAGTATATTATGTAGTTTATCAACCATCTAGTTTCCGTAACACAAGCCTCGTAGCTTAGCACGGAAACTAGATGGCGCTGTGTGACCTGTCTGAAAATATTTATTTATTTATTTATATATTTAAAAAAAATGATTCGCAACAATCTATGTTTCCCAAAACCATATACAAATTATTATTAATGTGTGACCATTATTTTAAAGATGTAAAATATGTAAATAAAAATGATATGAACATATGAATTGTAAGCAGTTCAAATTAAAGTAAATATCATAGCCCAAAGTTATTCTTGTTCTTGGTGTCCGCCAAATAAATACTTTTATTGATAATTATGTTTTATTTTGTGTTGTTTTGCTCATACTTATCCACACCAATATTATTAATGTAAAAGGTCATGTGTCTGTATGTAGGTACATATATATCGCCTTCACGCCTATATTACTGAACTGTATTTAATGAAAATTGGAAGGTTTCTTAATAGCCTGAGTCAAACTAACTATTATGTCACATTTGCCCTCATGCCTAAATTATTTCACTGATTTAAATAAAAATATACATGTTTCTTGTAAATAAAACTTGTGATTGTAGGTGAATAATTGTTTCACTATCTTTTTAATATTTTATTCTGTTACCTATATTGAAAAAGTTTTTGTTCATCTATTAAATTGGTTTAGTTTAATAATAATTTTAATAATTTGCTACTTTTATTCATTTGGTATGAATTTATTTCTAGAGTTAAAGCTTTAGAGCTGAAACTCTGCACATTCCAACCAGAATGCAGCGATAATAATACTGATACATTTTAGTGACTAATCTCTGTTTATTTTTTTATTGCTAATATGCAATCTTGCATCAATTTGCGAATTGTTGTGATTTTTGGACCTATTGACGTTTCTATGATATTACTTATGAAGCTATATTCAAAATTAAGCTATAAAAGGTAGTTAAATATACTTAAAGGTAATTTATCTGATTAAATTATAAGGCAAATTTGAAGTAAAAATATATTTCAATAAATAAAATAATGTAGCAAGTCCTTAGTTGGCGAATAGTTGAATATATACCCCAAAGGGTATAGTAACTACTAGTATAATCAGTTAAATTCAAATAGAGATATGTTATGGTACTTTGCAATATAACAAAAAAATTACAATAATCCAGCATAAATAGCAAATTAAGTTTACAATCAACCTAAGAATAATGACAATAGTAACAATCTAGGACCAAGAATGGCCTAGGTAAAAGTCAACGCAAGGAGTAGCAGACATATTATTCGTCGCCAACTAAACTTATCGGCACAGACTAATAAGTGAATGTAATGTGTATGTGAAGTTGAAATCGATGACGGCCGATCCAATAGCTACGACTTGAACGCGATATTTGTGTAGTTTTAGTTTCATTTAAGGGTAAAAGTGTTCCATATTACAGAGTTTTAGTTCGCGTGGTACTTAGAATAATGACACTAGTGAGCGTAGTAAATAAAACATTCGTGTAAAAGATGAAAAATATGAGTGTTGGATGAATGAGCATAAATATTCAAGCCAAAACTATATCATAGACTAAAGAGTATTTTTGGCTATGGTTATAATTATTACTATGTTGGCAAAACTGAAGCGTCGTGAAAGAAATAACCAATCACGGCAGAGTTCGAATTTTGAATCTTCCTTTTGGTGGGGGTTTTGTACTGCCGCCATATTGAGTTGGGCTGTGAGTGCTAGATGTGATTATATTGCTTAAATTATTGTGAAACAATTTTTGGATACATTTAGGATTGAAAGAAGTTAAGGTAAATATAAATTAAGCATAAGTTTTTTTCATAAATATGTTAGTTTTGCTTTAATTACGCCTTATTTCGTTTCCACGTCTACCGGCATGTCTTAATTTAAAAATTCGATGTTAGTTTGCAACGGAATTTATTAGAAATGCTTTTGTGAATAAGTGATTTGCATATTGATGTAAAAAGGTTTAAAGGATCGTGTGAGAGAGTGCATTTTGAGCATAATGTGAGATACTTACGTTATTTTATGTTGTCCGAGAACAATGGCCTGCGAGCATCGCATCCATATGCAGGTAGGGATAGCTCGCATTTCCTGTTTAACTAGACACCTAGATAGTGAGGATTACGGTATAAAAAAATGAGAAATAATTCTCCCTTTGTTTTAAAGTTATTTAAATGATATAGTTAATTCACTTTGTCTAAGTTATTCAGCGAAAAGATGATTCATCGTCGTGAGTAAGGGGAGACAATGGCATACAATAGGGGTGTGGACAAATTAATGTCATTGTTAAATCCTTAAAATCAGATGAGTTAATATTTTAAACACTTTATTGCTGTTTTTATGTTATTTTAGCAGACTTACGCATGAGCGGTTTCACGCCGACATTCGCGATTTAGCAAAGTTGAAAATTTATTGGCTAATTTCATGTATGGCTGCATTTTACATGGTTTACAAGTAAAAGTGAAATTGCATGGTATCTCTTAAACATACAAAAAACTGTTATCTCATAAGTTGTTTGTTTTAGCTATCTCATTAAATCAACAATAATATTGATCTAATTACTATTTAATGTATTCTAGGAATGTTTAAATAGCTAATTGTTATTTTAATTAGAGAGGCATGAGGAAATATATGTTTTACCACCAATGCGCCAATGCATATTGTAGTTAAAGAACATTAAATGCTATAAAATTGGCTAAACTTTACTATATTCAAATTACTAAGTACCATTTAACACTTCTAATAATGTAACCTTTATATAAATTAAAGAATAAACCATCTTAGTTAATAGAAGTAAATTGGTATTTGAATAAATCTCAATAAATACAAAATTAGTATGACCCCCTGCCTGATGACCAGAGGAAGGTTGCTGGTGGGGGATGGATGATGGCAGCAGAAGATTGTGTGAAATGGCGAGCCTTGGAGTAAGCCCCTATTCAATAGTGGAGAGTCACAGGTTGATAATAATTACCATCATGTACTGCTCTAGATACACCAATATGTACTATAAAATTGTATTATATGAATATTGTACAAAATTGATGTGTAAAAGTGCAGAACACATCTCTTTTTGTCCTAAGCCTACTTGCAAAAATGAATGAATGAATTGAATTGAATTTAATGAATTCAACTATTTCACAATCAACATTATTTTAAGATATTGTGGGACTTTATAATGTGTTAGTAACAATAATGACTTAAAAAAAACTATATTAGTAATTAATCTGAAATCAAAAAGATAAACCTAATTAATATAAAAACTAAATACTTACAAATATCTTGATTATAATCTACATGATTCAAATTTATTATAAATTGGTGCCTTATGCCTTGGAGAGCACATTAAGCTGTCGGTCCCAGTTCTACTAATACCAACTCGTGGAATTGTTAATAAATTGTAATTATAATTGACATTAGATTACCTACGGCCAGCATGGCGAGTGTTCTCCAGTGGGGTCTAGTACTCTGTGTTCTAGAGGCTGTAATATTATTAGTATAAATCTTGTTTATTGGCATGATGATGTATTTCTGTCTCAGTGCAGTGGTCTTAACTGGCTTCTAAAACCATTATTGCTGCAAGTCATAGCACGTTTTGTAATAATTTCAATTATGACTTGTTACAAATGCTTATGTAACAGATTTACATTAGAATACTAATACTTTAGCAGTGGCGGCTTAGTTATAAGAACTTTTTCCTGAAAATCCTAAAAAGGTTTGTTTAAACCAATACTTTAATGTGAAATACTTTCAAGTACATTTGTCAAAGATTTACAACACCACCATAACTGTGCTTTGGAGAGCACATTAAGCCGTCTTAGTTCTACTTATACCAACTTATAGAGCTAGGGTGGCTAAAATGTAGGCCAATTTCTCCAGATATTTCTGGAAGGCCCATCCAACAGTGGAGGTCTAGGATTCTGTGTTTTAGGGCCTGTGATAATGATGACAATTAATTTTGATTTGATCATTAACATTATTAGGAATGGTAGAAAATATTTATAAACAGTGCCAACATCAATATAATCGACTCATAATATCCCACACATAAGTGAGGGTCTTTCATGAATAACAGGAGCGGTCAGGCCATAATTCACCACGCTGGCCAACTGGGTATTGGTGGTTAAAATACTATATTTTAATTTAATTAAGTTACTTTTATCCACACCTTATTTCCCAATGGGCCAACTTGTTACCACTATAGCATGCTAACCCATCCTTTACATTAATTAGATAAAAAAAACACAATGTATGGTCATGACCCACATTCACATGTATTCAAAATATGCATCCATATACCATAGCCTCTTTCCTATGCATACTCATAAATTTGAAAACTTACATTTGTCGCACGCTATATATCGCTCTATTCCTATAACCTGGAGTTCTTCAAGCTTGGTGTTAAAAAGCATCTTGCTAGGCCGGTATAGTGATAGAGAGACTGATGCCATTCTTGGACCTCACTGTACGCTTACCATCAGGTGGGAGCGATGTCACATGTCGTATTCAGTATATATATATTAAAAAAAGGTATTAAGGATTACAATCTATTTAAGACTATGATAATATTATTCTATTACACTATTTGGCATAAAAAAGGTTCAGCTAGTGCACTATATCGCGACAGATGTACAGCTGACTGAAAAAACCCCACATTATAAAAGATATTTAAAAATAAATGTACTTGTAAATTCATACTAACTCTTAATTGCAACTTTTCAAGATAAATAAATACTAATTAGGTATACTTATTTAGATATGTTTAGGGAATAATTAAAAACACGTACATATAAATTTTATTTATTGTCTTTTTTTTATTGAGTTTTTTTTATTAGTTTTGATTAATTACGCTACAAAGAACTATTTTCACTTATTTTTTTTACGTTTATATAGTTCTATTTTTCAGTTCACAGTATACATTCACATTTAGCCGACTTTATTATAGGCCCATCATAACAAGTGGCAACCTCGTCGATGTCTCTAGCGTATCAGACTCTGGAAAGGTCACAAATTAATTAAATAAATTATTATGTCCCGACCTAAAATCGGACGCGGTACGCATCTGGATCCACGGACTTAACTGCTGGACCATGGAGGCAGTAGCTTAGCGAACATTACTTACTGAATTACTGACATATATCACGGTAAACACATACTTTCGTCGACATTCATCAACTTTTCCTTAAAGTAAACTCTTGGACACACCATCAGCTATTGTACCTACTACAATTAATAACAATTAGGTTTCCTTGAATGAGACATAAGTAATTCACAAATAATTTTCCTTATTTTTTATACTTGTAAAAACCACCATTAAGTCACCATTCATAGAATTCTTATCATCAGAGGCTCTCGAGAAATATGTTCTGGAAGGCCCATCTCCAGCAGTGGAGTTCGAGGACTCTGTGTTCTAGGGGCTGTAATGATGATGAGATCATAACATACCGACCTCGTTAACTACATCATCATCATCAGCCTGTTTCTCTTCACTGCTGGATATAGGCCTCCCCCAAGGCTCGCCACTGCACGCGGTCTTTTGCAACCCTCATCCAACCCCCACCAGCGACCCTCCTTAGGTCATCCGTCCATCTGGCGGGGGGTCGTCCCTCTCTGCGTCGTCCCGTACGTGGTCTCCACTCCAGAACCCGTTTGCCCCATCGGTCGTCGGTTCTGCAGCAGATGTGTCCGGCCCATTGCTAATTTTGAATGCTATGTCAGTAACTTTGGTTCTCCGACGAATTTCAACGTATCGAATTCTATCCATCAGAGAAATACCAAGCATAGCTCTCTCCATAGCTCGCTGAGCGACCTTGAATTTGTGAACCAGACCCACTGTCAGTGTCCACGTCTCTGCTCCGTACGACATTACGGGGAGGACGCACTGGTTGAAGATTTTTGTCTTCAAACACTGGTATGGACGATGAGAGGATATGTCGAAGTTTCCCGAATGCCGCCCATCCTAGCTGAATGCGTCTGTCGGCTTCTTTGTTAACTACATACATATTTATATTTGTATGAACTGTACAGCTATAAAAAAAAGGAAAATACTAAATACTTTATTTATCGCAACAATTAAAATATATATGCAAGGAATAAATCTATTTATAAATGTAAGCCTATTCTATATACCGAAACATACATACAGGTGTGGCGATAAATAGCTGGTCAGCTCAGCATATGCTACAGCCGAGGCTTTTCACCTAATGCCTTATGTTGGGTGAGTCACAGGTCGCAGAGATGTACAGTAACATTTACTAAATCAGAAGGAACATTAAATATATAGTTTACATATACATTTGTTTAACAAATGAGAATAGAATAAATAAATAATATTATGATAAACAAACTAATAATATAAGTCATAGTCAACAAAAAACAATAGTATATTAATAAATAAAATAAGATTAGGTAAGTTGCTATGAAATATACACAAATATAATAAAAACATTTAAAAAATGTCATATGTACAAAGAAATACATTGATCTTTATTCAGGCATAGGATTTCCTTGAGTAACATAAAGTGTTAAATATTTTCTTGTGTCCCATTATGTAAGTGCGGTGTAGCATGTCGCGTCGTATCATCACGATCGTATCCCTTGTGGGGTGGGTAGCAACCACGCTTTGTACACAATTACTATAAGCCCATCATGAGAAGTGATCAGCTATATCGATGTCTCTAGCAAACTAACTTTTTTTTATTATTTTTAAAATATATAATGTTTATTCGAAGTTAATTAATATATGTACATTAAATATAAATTAAAAGCTACCTAAATAATAATATTAAAAATAAACTAAACTATAAATAAAAAATATCCTGTAGAGACGTCCCATCTGAGATAGTCCCAAGGCGACTGGCAACATTTCCCCTCTGTATAGCGAGGCTAATACGTTGGCAGAAATAATTGCCAGCCTTCCTTTCTCCAGACCTTTCTGTCAGCGGCTTTGACAACTGCTTGGCTAGGCGCCTCGCTGACGGTCCCCATGGGCCCATCGTCTCGATCCCAAACGGCGCAAATTCGTAACCGATACCAAGGTTGGCGTACTAGGCTGAAATATTACCGGTCATTATCATCACAGCTCCAAGAACACGAGATGAACCTTCCAGAAAATTCTGGATAATTGAGCTTACACTCGCCACGCTGGCGCTGGCCACAAGGCGAGGTTCTAATGTCATACGAGTATTTAATGATAATTAATTAACGTTTCTACAAGTTGATATTAGTGAAACTGGGACGGTTTAACGTGCTCTCCGGGGCACGGGAAAAAGTGGTGTTGTAAATAAATTACAAATGTACTTAAGAAAAGTTTATTTCTCATTGGTACATTCCAGGGTTCGATTTTAGGGTTTTCTTTATTGTCAAGGAAAGCGTTATAATAACCGAGCCACCACCGCCTCATCATCATATCACAAATAAATTATTATATCTCAAACAGTAATCAAGCCTGGTACTTTTTGGAACCACGAAAATTTACATTTGTATTAAAAAAAATCAAAAACTAGTTTTAAATCCTAATCCGTTCAAAGGGGGAACGCAGCGACACACTACGCTCATCGGACGGACATAGTTTTATGTATAATTAAGTGTTTTTTTTTTCGAATTAAGTATTTGTTTTAAATCCTAATTACTTTGAATTGTAATAAGCTAAGTCATACCAACAAGATTTGCTTAGCTCATGATAAGCATTCGCAAACAGTAACTTTCATCAATGAGAAAGTTAGCTAAGAATAAGCACACAGACTTAGCGCCTTTTCACATGCATACGGTTGCCGTCTAAACGGCTCGGCGCCTGCGCTGTCTCATCACTGGATAATAAGTGCGTAATAACCATGTATAGTTGTAAAAAGTTTGATGTGTTACAATTTAAAACTATACATTCATAATAGTTTTTTATAATTTTAACGGATCTTTACGCGATTTATCTTAGAGACATAAGACCCGTTAAAATTATAAAAAACTATTATGAATGTGCGCGAAAGTTTAAAAAGTTTTATACATGAGTAATCTCATACTGTACGTTTTTGCCTTGTATGATTTCAATATACGCGTTGTATATTAAAATTTAAAAAACTATTTTTTTTATTGAAGTACATGATAGCACAACTCTTTACTAAGAAATAGAGCTCCGAATAAAGATTCCGTTTGCCAAAAGCAATGTTATATTAACCAGTAAAAACATTCTATGTTGACACAATGAAAAAATAATGAAAAATCTGTTTTTTGTTTTGCGTTTTTCTCTATATAGGAGTCACTAATGAATACTTTGTAATAATTGAATAATACACCAATCGAAATATAGTTGTAATACCTACTTACTTTTGACTTTTTTAAATTAGAGCTCAACTTTTTGATTTATTAAAAAATAGTTTTTTCTTTTTCTCGATTTTGTTAGTTTTCGCCAATGAAATACTAAAAAAACAATCCGCTATCCATCTTTAAAATTTTGTTTTCTGCCTTCAATTAATCCAGAATGTTCTAGACATTAAATCTGTAGATTAATTGAACTAACCGTGCCGTGACCGTAAGGATGTGAGAAGGCCAATAAGGCTGGAGTAATATTTATTAGTTAACAAGACTTGAGAGAAAGCACAAGATGTTTTACTAAAGATAAATTAGATACTTATTACAATAATAACACAATATTTTTATAAGAATTTTTCTTCTTAGTCGCTACAATTTTGGCAGAGGTCGTAATTGCTTTTTCAGTGCTAGTGGCACGCTTAAAAAGCCTAACTGCAGCTTTCCTGATGCACTCATGTAAGGGATGATTCATACCACGCATCTTCTTGCTATCCACTTGCCCTTGGACTACCAAGCGTTCGATGGATGTTTCTCCGTGACACGTGTCCAAAGAAAGTGAGAATGCGTGATTGCACAGTTGAGGAAGGCGTTGTCTGATCCCGAATTCCTCCAGTATGGATTTGTTGGTACAGAACTCCGTCCATGATATCCCAACATTCTCCGCAAACACCACATCCCCAGAGCGTTAATTCTTTTCGTGTAGGGTCCAGGTTTCTGCAGCATACAGAAAAATATATAATTGTGTTCCCAAGCTCTAACCAGCCGGATTTTAGTGGCTTTAGTAACGTTTCGGTTTTCCCATATCTTCAACTTTTCCATAGCTGATCTTGCCACTGCCATTCGACACTTGATTTCATCCTCGCATCCAGCGTTATTTGATAAATGTAACACTACATCGCACCTTGCTATCATTTTAATTTCTGGCCAGTTGTTGGCACGGCCTACTGCCAAACTTAGACCGACATTCTCTCCATATTCTTCCATATGACCAATACTGGTTGGAAACATATATCGCAAATTCGAGATGTTTAAGCCTCCGATTGTAATTCCGTCAGTCCAGTTTCTAAGAGCAATTATAAGATATAGCAGTTAGAAAAAAATCGCTGCGACCGAAGTCCATTTCTTTATGCGCAAATATATAATGGAATTCACTATTTTGACAATTGCGTTTGCGCTTAAAGTAGACTGCCGCCACTAGACTACCAAAGGATAATTTTTCGATATTGTACACTTAACTGCGTCTTGACTAGTACGTACTCTTTGATAGCTCAAACATATACTATTAATTAAAGAGTGTCTGTTCAGAAGAGCCTAATTCACGTTTTCGTTATTTAATAACGTCAATTAGTCTATGGTTAGATATGTTATTCATTAATTCTTTGAAAACCTAGTTTAGGTTTACAAAATAGCTATTTCGATAAGGCTTGTTAAATCACATGATGACACAAATATCCAAGTTTTTATTTCAAGGCTATACGAAGGGTTTTTTCACTTGCGAAATAAGCTGGCAAAAAACTCAATGTCATTACAATCGATGATTGATCGAAGGAAGCCCTGCGGAGTCATAAAGCTGGGACCACATACAGTGCGGATATGTTAAGTTTTCTCACTCGTTATTTTCTAGAGCATTGGTTTTCAAAATAAAACATTCTTCAGTTGACAACTTTAAAAAACATATACAAGCTCATCTATCGCATTGATTACGACAATTTTTATTATAAATATATTTTTAATAATCATGTATTTAAATATTTGCTACCATTTATTTACGTGGACGACGGGCGTGACCAATTTTATTGTAATAAAATATACTTTGGGAACGTCGAAATTGCAAAATAGAAAAAATCGTCATAAATATTAACATAAAACGTAATTTTTGTCCGGCATTGCATACCATATTGTTTTTTTCAAAGATTTTGTCGTTTTGTGCAGTTTGAGACATGCATTTAATACCCGTATCGTATCAGCAGCGTATTAAGAATAATACGCGTTAGTGAAATAGAATCGGAAAATAATATACACACATATGTGGACCCAGATTTATGTTACTAGCACGAAGCCTTAGTACAGATAAATAGTAATAATATAATATCAATACAAGAATCTAGTTTATATCTATATTTTATATAAAATACTTGCATATATTTTAAATACCGTAACAAATTAAATTTAAAACTATTTGTGTATAAATCTAAGAACGCTGATTGAACAAGCCGGCATAGTGTTGGGGGCTGATGCCAGTCATAAGTATCTGGTTCCAGTTGCTAACATTAAAGGACCTCGCGCGCCACTTACCATCAGGTGGGGTGCAAGGTCGTGCTAGTATAAAAAAAAACACTACCGTTTCCGTCAGAGAGCACGTCAAAACCTCGTTCCCGATTACCCTAAACGACTTGTTAATATTTTTTTATAAAATTTCATTGGAACCACGCCGTCTCGTCAGACCAGAGCGTGAAGCGTGTAGGCAAAATTCTCCAGATATATGTTCTGGGTTGAGCTGGGGATCAGTTTCTTTCTTCGTTACATTTATTATTAATACATACATATCTTAACGCCAAACCCCTTGCGGGGTAGGCAGAGACAATTGAGCGCCACTTGTCACGATCTCGACATACATCTTTCGCTTCTTCGACACTCATCACCCTCTTCATTCATGCCCTTTTGTTTCGATGGATTATTATTGCACCTTCGGCTATTGTTTTATTTATTTGATCGTGGTAGGTGTGTCTTAATCACAACTTTCGCATTATATATCTGGTTCGTCATTGATTATTAATGATGTCTTAATATTAATAATTTATTAAAATATCATGCCATGCTGATGATAGAAGATACTACAATCGCTTCCAACCAAGTTGTACCTGTAAATCCTAAACTTTGCTCGTACCTACCTCAGCAAATATTACCCAGAAAGTGATTACTCATACTCACCCAAAGGTTAGAAAATTAGATGTTAGAAAATGCCTTGTAGGCATTAATCTTCGCCTTTGTTAATTTTTTTCGTGCAATAAAGAATTTATTAATAATGATAATGAGCGGTGGTGACTCGGTTGTAAGAACGCTTTCCATAAAATTCTACAAAGATCGGTTGAAACCCTTCCGGTATGTACCAATGAGAAATACACTTTTCTTACGTACATTAGTCATAGATTTACAACGTTCCCGTGCCTTGGAGAGCACGTCAAGCCGTCGTCGGTCCCGATTCCATTAATACCAACTTTTGGAATCGTTAATAATTTGCCATTAAAAATTGACATCAGATCCTCGCAACCCGTCTAGCCAGCAGCGTGGCGATAGTAAGCTCATCTCCAACAGTGGAGGTCTAGGACGCTGTTAAAGGGTCTGTAATGAATGAATGATGATCACTCACACTGAGCGTGGTAAAGAGCTAATTTTAAATTGCAGCTCATTGAGTTATCAAAGGAGCTTAACAGCAATACAAAGCGGTGAATTGTCGCATGTTCCGGGTGCAGTCTGCTTAGGGTTGTCATCCGTAGAATATTGTAATTATTCAATTTGTAGTGTTGAGATAAAATATAATACGAAAAATATTTCATCGCTAGAAGAAACTCTTAGCAACACACAAAATAACAGGTGCGTGCGTGTATAACTTACGAGACGTTAATTAACAATAGAGGTGTCCAGTGTCACTTGGGCTGAGTTGTACCAAAACGAAGTCTCTGTAAACTGTAACGTTACTACTGCATGACCTGCACAGGATAACAATTATTGTGATTTTTGACAATGAAAAAAAAAATACACAGTCAAAACTTAATTATCGAAGCAACATTGATCATTGATCACTTGGGATTCCCAACCAGTAGGGCGGGAGGCGTAGTGATCCAAAGAATCGGCAAGCGCAAAACAAAACATAAAAACAGAGTACATGTTTAAAATGATATTCGATGTACAACAAACATTAATGGTTTGGCGAGAGTTTAAAAAATAGAAAGACAAAAAAGTTCGGAGGAAATCCCTGGTCTACGTTAGCGAGGCGGGGTACAAAACTGTGATTTTTTGGTTGCCGTCTCATTCTGACCGTTATTGGCTGAACCCAACATTGTATATTTGGTTTTGATTAAAAGAGATCGAATTTTGACTTAAGTTCCATATAACTAACTACTTAATACTTTCTTTTTAAACAAGCAGAACAATATATTTTAACTCCACAAATTTCTACTTCCTAATAATATTTTATCTTCATATATGTATATCTACTATAATAAGTATATATTGATGAGTATTTATGTAGTCTATGTATACATACTATTTATGTAGTTTATTGGTTAGAATTGCACTCCACATATTTATACTGTCTCATTCTCCCAAACGTTAGCTAGTAGAAAAAGCCGAAATGGCTTTAAGTTCGCCTTTATACATACCTTTAAGTAAAGTGTAATAAAGTATTTAATAATAATAATAACAAACGTCATATTTCGATGTTTAGTAAACAAGCTTTTTTTTAAATCAATCATTTTATCTATTAGTTGTAAACCCTAAGTTCCCGGTTGACGTCGGAGTGTCGGGTGTCACCGTGGTCAGCTCTTGCGGTCGCCACCCGCAAATATACGCGATCGATTTTCCACTTAGTCCACACAATACATTCCTATCTACATGCCACCTACCTACACCAACGCGTCTCTCTTTCATGTATTTCAATCAAGATTCGAGGTACGCCGGTACTGGTATAATACAAGAATTTTGTCAGATCTCACGCTTATACTGGGAAAGACTGATTTAGATGCGGAGGTACCGGATTCGATTTCTGGTCGGAAACAATAATTTGTAATACTTGCTACGCTAGAGACATCGACAAGCTTCCCACTTGTCACAATGGACCTTTAGTAAGGGACATCATTCATTTTGTAAAGGGGATTTGGGCTCAATGGGAATACATAGTTATATATGCATTTTTAGATAAATTATTCTAACAAGATTACAATTTAACTAGAAAAAGCCCTTTATTTTTTATAGGTAGTTAAGGTGTGAAAAATGTTTAAAATATCATGATAGCTCTAATACTAAAGAACTTGATTGATACGAAAAATATATATTTTATTTTCCAAATAACTTAATATATATATTATAATAATAATTATAATATATATATATATATATATAAATAAAATTGCGGATATTTTGGTCACAATTTCACTTTCATTATATACTGAATTTTAGACAGTAAAATAGAAAAACATAAAGATTTTCGTCTTTTTTACTAATATAAAAATGATTAATATACAGTGTAAACTCTATATAACGACACTGAAAGGATTGAATTTTATGGCATTATAGAGAGTTGTCGTTAAATGGAGAAAAGAAAAATCATGTATGGAAGACAAGCTAAAAAGTATCATCACGACCGTTTCCCTTTCGGGGTTGTCAGAAACCACGCTTATAAATAAGCGGATTCACATTTAGCCAACTTTACTATAGGCCAATCATGACAAGCGGCAAGCTCGTCGATGTCTCCAGCGTACCAAACTCGAGAAATATCACAAATAAATTAAATATTAATTAAATGTACTTATTTACATTAATAAATATTTTTGTGTTCCGATCAGGAATCGAACCCGGTACCTCCAAGTCTAAATCCACTGACTTGACCGCTAGATCACGGAGGCAGTTTAGACAAGCTAAACCAACAAAAACCAATTGATTTCGACGCTTTAGGGAGTTTGTCGTTAAATCGAGTGACGTTACATGGAGTTTGTACACTGTATCTCCAAAATGTCTTTAATTTTATTTCCTAGAAAGTTAGAAAGTTACATTTCGCAAAAGTACACTCGGATCTGAAAATTCTTTGTAACGGAAATGAAAAAAAACACGTATTACGTACGTTCGAAGTACACACGCTTTTCCTATCTACTTGAACTCAAACCTCTCTTTCTTTGTATTGTAACATTCTCGAAGTTCCTCACCAGATAACCCCTAACAACATTCAGTTATAAATAGCTTCAAATGTTTACGTCCAACTCCCCAATACGTAATGGTATTTACGGTTGAATGAAACTAAGTTAACTAACTTAGTTAAATAACAGACTAATCTCAGACGTTTTCCTAAATTTGGGCCGGGTTCGTTTTAAGAAATGTTAGCATGAAAATACCACTTTTTTTTAGCACAAGTCGTTCGTTTAATGGAAATTCTAACATTTGATGCTAATTTCGTATGTCAGTACCGTGTTGAAAGAAGGGTTATTGATGTTACTTTTTGACAGATGTCATTTAACATAAGAAATGGTTTGTTTACATTGTTGTATACTTTATGTTTGTTTAAAATGTATTTTAAATTACTTTATGTAATAAATTCAAAGACCACAATACATTGTCAATTGATTTGTTATAATTTGTTACATGTCATACTTGTCAAAAAGTAGCCTCACCGCTCGTTTTTTTTTTAAGAAATGTTAGCATTGTTAAAAAAAGTGGTATTTCTTAACAAAAACGACATTTCTCGCTGGTTTATGAAGTTGCTACGAAATGTTGGAAATGCTATAAAACGAACGCGGCCTTGGCTAAAATCTAAAGCTATACCTACCTAAAGTGATTATTTGTGCTTTAGGCGGGACTTTTAGACTGTTCCGTTGTCCCCAGCCAGAAGACAAATAATGTCCCGCTTTTGCAAACATCCCAATCGATAATAACAATAGCGCCATCACTTTTTTTAAATTGCTATCTTTGTATCCCTCATACAAACCATATTTTTAAAGATCTCCTAATTGTTTTTAGTGCTTTGAGAAATGTACTCTATCAACTTACTGGAAAATAATCTTACGGACATTTTTGACATAGTTTTATTTCGATACCTGTATTTATTTATAGTCAAAATAGTTCTATAAAAAAATGCACCCTTTTCGTTTGCACAATTTGCCAATTTAAAGATCTTTCAAGTCTGTGAGTGTACCTAGTTTTGAGAAATATAGGCTAACACCCAGTTTTTCGAACGTATTTTTATTACTTAATTATTACTCAAGTAAAAATAAACCTGTTACTTTCAAGTACCAAAAATACGTTCGAGAAACTGGCTGTTAATAATATATTAGGGAATAAAATTACGGACATTTTGGACATTTATCATACAGTATTTGGTTGGGTAGGGAGAGAAGTAGAATGGTGGATGGTGAGCGTATTATCGCGCAATAAAAAAAAAGAAGCCCTCCTTTTCTTAAACCAGCCTATTGTCGGTCGCAAGCCCGAGACACCATTCTTCTCATATCCTACCCACACACGATGGACCCGGCACCCGCACGGTGAATCCATGGAATGCTTAGAAATTTGTCTTCCTCTTATATTTTTGTTTTTTTTCTTGGTCAAAAATTTGATGTATGGTAATGATAATACAATAATAAAATAGGTGGTGGCTCGGTTGTAAGAACGCGTTCCTTAAATCCTACAAAGGTCGGTTCAAACCCACCCGGCATATACCAATGAGAAATGCACTTTTCTTACATACATTTGTCACAGATTTACAACATCACCATTTCCGTGCCTCGGAGAGCACGTTAAGCCGTCGGTCCCGGTTCCACTAATACCAACTTGTGGAATCGTTAATAAATTGTCATTAAAGATTGACATTGACATGATATCCTTGTCAAGCCGTCTGACCAAGCAACGTGGCGAGTGTAGGCCAAATTCTCCAGATATTATGTTCTGGAAGGCCCATCTCCAACACTGGAGGTCTAGGACGCTGTGTTCTAGGGGCTGTAATGATAATGACAATGAAAATACTATGTCGAAAATGTCCGTAATTTGATTCCCTAAAAAGTTCAGAGACCACATTTCTCTTAAGTACTATTCATACTTACATCATTTAATAAAAAAAAAACTAAGCCTTGTGTTAAGCTAAGTAACGGCAAAGCATCAAAAATCTAATTTAGTTCGCCACATCCTGTGTTTATAATACGTTAATAGTAATTATCTCTTTGTTTTTACTGACTGCAGCCTATTATTAGACGCAATTAAATGGATATATTGTTTGGTTCACATAAGGCTCTTTTTTAGATTCATTATATACTTAGCACCTTTAACAAATATGTACATGATTCATGATGAGTATTGACGAATATTTACCGCGGAATCTTTAACTTACATTAAATATAACAAGACTAGGCAAGCACAAACACAGCGTTCCAGAACATATACGAGTATCTGGAGAATTTGACCTACACGCTCCACGCTGGTCTGACGAGACGGCGTGGTTCCAATGACACTTAATGAAAATTTATTAGTAATAAAGAAAAAACGACGACTTGTGCTCTCCGAGGCACGGAAACGGTAGCGTTTTTTTTGTACTAGCACGACTTGTTTAATGTTACCAACTGGAACCAGACACTTATGACTGGCATCAGTCCCCAACACTATGCCGGTTTATGTACGTAAATGTATTTTTTATTGCCCACGTCATGGGTTGATTCAATCAGCGTTTTTTTAAGTTTTCTTATTTTTATACACAAATAGTTTTAAATTTAATTTGTTACGGTATTTAAAATATATCCAAGTATTGTAAGTATTATATAGAAATAGATATAAACTAGAGTTTTTTGTATTGATGAAATTATCTTTAAGATACTTGGGTGAATTAGGTTCATTTAATAGACTTGGATTGTGCAGAGCCAGAGGGATACAACAAGGTCACACCCTAGGAAGAGATTCCAATAGGTACAATTGACACATTAGCAATGAGGTTAGCAGAGTACTCGTTTTACACACATGTATCATGCATATCACATGGTAACTTGTTTTGGGGCTACCTATATCGATTGTTCCCGATAGCTCGTGACCTTGAATGCGTATACGCAGTCAAGGCCGTGGATTCGTCGACGAGGCCCGGCCAGTTAAGTAGTTTTTATTGTGTACGACAATAAGTTCGGGCTTACGGACCAAAAAAACTCTAGGGAGCGTAGTGGGAGGATAAAAAGGGTCATTCACCTCTGTGCGTGAACCGATTTGGAATAACTCTACATTTACGCTCTGTAAGCAGCTCAAACAATGATGGAGATACGCGTGGTGATTACACACATCGTTAAATAACGAATTTGAACTTGATTAGTTACCCTCCACACCATGCACGCACGCATCCCTAGCATGGACAATGTTCAACAAATACACATGGCCATTCTTCTCGCTGCAGTTCCGGTTTAGGGCCATTGTTCGTTGGTTGACTGGTAAAACTCATTAGGTTTATCATTAGCTGCATAGTGCATACAAGTATATATTTATGCGAAAAAGTGCTACATATATATTAGCACGACATGTAACCTTGCTCCCACCTGATGGTAAGTGGGGAGCGAGATCCATGAACTGGAATCAGCTTATGACTGACATCAGCCTAACATCTTGCTTGACTGGACATGACGGCAATTCGAGCCTGATCTTGAAATGTGTGGATACACTTTACTGGGTTTATCGGCACGAACGGTGGATACTTCCCCGCCCCGGCAGACTGGGAAAATTACCACCATCAGTCGTAGTATGATGGGGTAGGTGACATTACAATCGCATCCGTTAATTTCAAATGTAAGGACTATTATATTTTCTATTCAGGGGTTAGGGTTTCAACAATTTCTTAATTGCCTGTATTATATGGTTTATTATATCCTGTGTAGTGTGTACTCTAAAGATACTATATAACTAGTTATAATGCAATTTTTGTAAAGTAAATAAATGCTATTATTATAAGTAAACACCTAATAATGTACCTTTGAATACCCGTATAGTTGCCGGCAGATAAAAAGAGCGTTGGTCGGAAATTGCGCAAAAACCGAATTTTTCAGTACTCTTGGACAATTATGTATTTTTCTGCTTTTAAGCTTCGTCTTTTAAATAAACTCCGTAATTGCTTTACTGTCAAATATATTCAATATAAGTATAACAAGAAGGGGCAAGAAGTCAAAGTCAAAATATCCTTATTCACGTAACTTTTTACAGGCATTTGTGACACGTCATTGATTAAATTATTTTAAATGATACAACTTAGACCACTAGCAGTAGTGGTCCAAGAGTAAGCTGTTAGCAGATTCCAGTGACCTGTTAATGTTTAATAATAATAATATTAATAAATTGTTTATTATCAGGCAACAGATGGCCAATCTATGATGCCTACGTCTATGATGTATTTTAGTATTTACATTCGGAATTCTGTTTCGTACGGCAAGACGAGTACTGGGCGGTAATATTTACATGTATAGCTATAGGCAAGTTGTCCAGCTAAGTTGTCTAAGGTTGCCGTATAAAGCCACTTGGCCACGCTCATCGTATAATTACAAGGCTATCTTGATCCCCTATGCTTCAATTTGTCTTCGTAGTTTTCGTTTGAGAAGTTACACTGGGATGTTGGTCCCTAATACCTGCCACTTCTTGATTTAAGAGTTTCCCTTACCAACATCGCATAAATACAGGTCTAGATATTTTTTTAATAAAGACAATTAAAACAGCTTATCACAAAATGTTTAATTTATAGTTAAGAGCGTTACGTTTGTGTTTCCATCTCGCTCGCACGTGTATAAGTGTATTGTTTATTTATTATCCATAGGGGTCTATAGGAACACTTGGATTTGTCAAAATTTCAATTTTCTTATTTGATACCTATTAATATTCAATCAATAAAAATATGGCTGAAATAGCTGGCTGTTGTTAGCAAGGAACAGTCTGTTAATAAGGGCATAGTGCCTCAGAATAACAAGCTTAATTCTAATAGTGGATAGCAGCTGTAAAGGGGCATTGTCTTATTTACCTACATTAAAATAATGCTTAATATTAAATGTCTAATTATTAAAATTAATATGAAAAATATTTATTTTAGGCATTGTCTGAATTTATATTAATCCTCATAATAATGTCATGAATAGGTCCTAGTACCTATTATACTTTTTAAGAAATTTAGTCTATTAACTTAAAAAAATATACGGACATTTTGGACATACATATTTCACTTTTATATACCTTATTTTGGAAGGAGAAAAATTGCAAATACATTTATAACAATTTTACGAAAATTAAGTGAATCAATGAAATGCTTAGAAACTTGTCTTCTGTGACTGAAAAGACAAGTTTCCAAGCGATGATGCTAATGGTGTTTCGGGCTTGCGGCCGCCGTTGTATATAACATTTTAAGTTAATTTTTGCTATAAAGCGTTTATAAGTAAATAAACTGTATATAAAAAAAGTAAAGTATCATCACGATACACCCCTTCCTGGGTGGTTGGAATTCAACTTTACTAGAGGGCCAATCATGACAAATGGCAAGCTCGTCGATCTCTCTAGCGTACCAAACTCGAGAAAAAACACAGATAAATTATAACTTTTTATTATTAATAATAATAATAAATTATTTATTGTACAGAACCAAAACTAGTGTGAATACAAAGGCGAGCTTAATGCTATACATGTATTTTCTACCAACTAGTCTTTGTAAATGAGGAGCCATTATAATCGGGTGTAGAAATGCTATTGTGATCAACAATATTGAAATATGAATACATAATTAAATATACATATCCTACATATTAAATAAATATATACATAAATAATTATTACATATCTAAGTACATAGTAGAAAGTTATGGTAAGTTATTCTGTTTATGGTGTAAAAAAAAATATAACTTGTCTTTAAATATATTGAGAGATGGAGCTTGTCTGATTACCAAAGGTAGTCTGTTCCACTGGCGAGCTTTTATTCATTTAAATTATTTTTGTGTTCCGACCAGGAATCGAACCCGGTACCCCTGAGTCTAAATTCACGGAATTAACCGCTAGACCACGGAGGCAACATAAACGGTATACGAGTTGGTTAGAATTTTATTTGACTCATTCCTATGAGATGGTACTCGGAAGCAATAAATGTTTGCGAACGATAAGGCTCTCTGAGTAATGTGTCTGCTATGTGTGTTAGTATCGGGTGTAAACGAGTTGGATAATAAGTGATAACAATGATGGCCAGGAATTTGGTCTGGCTAATGACCGAATGGCGCCTACAAACGTTAGTCTCGGTTCGACTGTGCTAGCGAGTACTGTGTGACCTATACTAAGTGCATTTGGTGATAAATACATCGACATTACTAGCCGGTAGGTACATCATTGACAAAAGGTGAATTTAGTGACAAGTAAATATGCTCCATACGTGATGTTTGTAGGGTTTTGGAAACTACAAAAAACGAGTTATTAAATACACTTAACGGTCAAGATTACATGAAGGTTTTACGTTTTTGCATCCCTCTCGCTCGCACAATCCAACATTTACAAGTCTTGAGTGTACTTTGAGAAATGTAGTAGATATATCAACTTCCTAGGAAATAAAATTACGGACATTTATTTATTTTTATTTATTTATATATTCGTGGGAAAATTTACAGCCTTTGCAATATTATGTATACAAAAAATATCTAATCTCAAAGCCTTACAAATTTTCACTGTTAGCTATAATGAAAAATAATAAAAATAAGAACCAACAAAATCAGTACAATAACAATGAGATATGAAATAAGAATTGCATTTGTATACTGATCCCGTTTTACAACTTGAGAATTATACAATATAATAAAATTAATTAAGTGTAACAACAAGTATTAGTAACAATAAGTAGGTACTCAAATAACACTTTACAAATTTTGACGAGAAACATAAATGAAACATAAGTAATAGAAAATTATATAAAATAAACTAAAACAAGGATCAAATAAATAATTTAAAATAATAATAATGTAATATTTCAACATTTTAATGGACATCTACTCAATATGCTCAACACAGTACTCTGTAGTCAATAAACGTCTGAGGGTGGAAGGAGATGTCTCAAACAGGTCAACATCCAAACGTTGTAACAAGTCATTAAAACCTCTACATGTTCTAGGGATATAGGAGTTAATTCTATAGTTAGTAGATGAAAAAGGAACACATAGCAAACGGGACATATTTTCCCTTTCATATACGTAATTTTGGGCAGATTGCAATAGCAAAAACATAACGAGTTTACTCTATTTTACTAAAAACAAATATACAAATATATCTTATATATATATTTATTTATACAATCCATATTTATATACTGTGAAATTAATTTAACTTTTGGATGATTTTCATTATATATTATATTTTCACTATAAATTGTTCTACAAGGTCTATAAAATTTCGCTCAAAATTATATATTATTATTAGATTTGTATAAGTACTCTTTTTATATTACTGTATTTTTTTTTTACATCGAATAAATTATTATTATTATTATTATTATTATCTCCGTAATTTTATTTCCTAGACTACAATTCTTAAAAGCACTGAATGTACTTGAAAAATCTTTAGATATTTTAGATATAATTCTTTAGATATAAGTTTGTTTCTAGTTCGAATATCACAAAGAGGACTTTATCAATACACAGAATAAAAAAGGATCTTTAATGCTAAAAACGAATATAAAAAATATACACACGCGCGGTGGGGGCTCGGTTGTAAGAACGCGTTCCTTTAATCCTACAAAGGTCGGTTCAAACCACCCGGCATGTACCAATAAGAAATACACTTTTCTTACGTACTGCAGTCATAGATTTACAACACCACCGTTCCCGTGCCTCGGAGAGCATGTTGGTCCCGGCTTCACTAATACCAACTTGTGGAATCGTTAATAAATTGTCATTAAAAATTGATATCCTCGCCAAGCCGTCTGGCCAGGGTGGCGAGTGTAGGCCAAATTCTCCAGTTCTGGAAGGCCCATCTCCAGCAGTGGAGGTCTAGGACGCTGTGTTCTATGGGCTGTAATGAAAACGTTATTATTAGAGAAGACAAATTTCTATGTATTCCATGGATTCACCTGCTTGCGACCGACAATAGGTTGGTTTAAAATGGAGGCCTCCTTTTTTATTTTATTGCTCGATAATACGCTCACCATCCACCATTCTGCTAACTTACGTATCTTTTACATTAACTTATTACAGTAAAGTTAGTGTAAAACATAGATTGTCAAATACTATAAAAATATAGATTGATCTATTCTTTATTGCACACAAATATATGTTAAAGGTTATTGCAACCAACTTAAGTATTAGCTTATTGAAGAAATTAATGATTTGCATTAACTAACCCCGCGTTCGTTTTATAGCATTTCCAACATCTCGTAGCAACTTCATAAACCAGCGAGAAATGTCGTTTTTGTTAAGAAATACCACTTTTTTAACAATGATAACATTTCTTAAATAAAACGAGCGGTGAGACTACTTTTTGACAAGTATTTTCGTTCATGTTTTATCATACCACGGCATCCAACACACATGATATTATTATGATATTTGGATTTATTACATAAAAGCGTTTAAAATACCTTTTTAACAAATAAGGTATATAACAATAACCCTCCTTTCAATACGATACTGACATACGAAATTAGCATCAAATGTTATAATTTTCATTAAACGATCGACTTGTGCTAAAAAAGTTGTATTTTTATGCTAACATTTCTTAAAACGAACGCGTTCTAAGTGAGACTTATTTACTTTCTTGCGACAAAATTACAAAATAAGACTGCACTTAAAATTACAATGAGCGATTCCAATTCTCTGGGGATTAAGAAAGGTGACATGTCGTTGATATAATTCACGTTCTTTTGTTTGAATGCACTCCCGGCTAGCTATTTTGGTTGCATTATTTTGAGAGACAGCAGCGCCGTGACCTAGTGACTCGATCTGCATTCACCACGTCTCCTGCACCTGGAGTATTTTTAACTTTACTATTACAACCACAGATCTTACAACCATGGATACAGCATCCAGTAAAAAATCATTCATTAGGAACTTGTTGAAAATAATATAAAAAAATAATTTTTATATGTAGATGTATGTATTTTCATGTTGTTTACTGTCATAAAAATTCAACTACTAAAATGTTAAACTTTGCAAGTTTTATTTTCATAATTAGAACTTACCCCGCAATTAGAGTAATATATATTTATTTGTCGGCGCGGGAGAATAGTATATTAAGATAAGGTGATATGATTGGACGATATACATTAAAGCTGGCGGCTGACCTTCAAATTAAAGGTGATACATTTGCGCAACCTTAATCGTTACAATTGCAGAGACTCAAGTCAGTCTCGGCGCCTTCCAACCATTAGTGGTTTGTAACTGTTCCTGTTATCACTACTACTGTCGTCAGTGTATCGTCGATAGAAGAACGACTGTTGTGTCTAGCTTTTGCCACTACATTCATTTAATTTTTGTACGTCGGTCATGTTGACTGTTCTCATTTACTTTAGTTTTGTGAATTTGTACAGCTTTTTTAAAACTTATTGCTAATTATCCCTTTAGAGGTTTAACACTTGCATCTCGCTCGCTCTATTCAATATTTTCAAAGATTTTTTTCAAGTCATAGTGTACTTTTAAGAAATGTAATTTATGAATTTTCTAGGATATAACATTACGGACACTTCGGACATATTTTCACATTCATATACCAAATTTTAGACAGTAAAAATAACATAAATAACGATTTTTCTCTATTTTTCTAAAACAATTATAAGATTAAAATATCTTTAAATAGTTCTGTAATTTTATTCCCTAATAAGTGTATAGTACGTTTCTAAAACTGCACTCAATATTTTAAAAATCTTTGAAAATATTAGATTGTGCGAGCGAAAGGGGTTAAACCAGAAAACAAATGTGTTTTGTTACTTTTGTTTAATGCCTATATGATAGTGACAGATAACATTCAACTTGCCCTGTTAAGCACTTATATTTTTTATACGCTCATTACGACATCCTGCATGCTCGTGGTTTCCAGTAACGCGCTGCGCGGCAATAATTCTGTGTCGATTGCACTTATTTTTGGGATCCCTATTGGTCTACTAGTACAGTGCTGCAGTGGACCAAAATAGTGGTCTATCAGTTTTGATAAACCTTCCTACTATTTAATTTAAATCAACTCTATTGAACTTACATGCAAATAAATGTCAATCAACTACATCTACAGTATTCCCAAATTAATAATGCACATACAGATCTTCGCTAATTGTCGTATTCCCGGAAACACCCGAATCATTGAATCGTAAGAGCCTAAACATTGCACTTGCATTTTGCACCTTGTTCGAAAGAAATAGAAGTCAATATCATGTGTACACAATCGAAAACAATTCGGGCAGTGTTTTTTTGTTTTTGTTTTTTGGCGGTGACTGCACGTGTTCTCTCTGTGTGAAATTATATAGAGCTGCTATTACACACACACCCTTCTTGGTTTTGTTTTCAAAGGTGAATTTAATTTCAACTTTAATTATCTTATTTAAATAGTTTATTTGACAATTGCTTGTCTGTCTGACACAGGCAGAGATTTTTTATTTAAAGGAGGTCACTACAGTACTATAAAATTTTCGAAGTAAATCAATCCAACAAAGATTGTAGCATATTCTCAATCGTGTGGTTTTCCTCGCTATTTACTTACATGGAATTATCGAATCAAATTTTGTTACTGATAAATCAATATTTATCTCTTTTAGCACAAAACACATAATTCTACTAAATTATGCATGAAGAAAATGCACTTAACCACTCTATATACATATCGTCTTCCGACGCTCGGGGAATACGACCGTTGCCGAACAGTGACGAAGATTTCTATGCGCATTATCACTTTGGGAGAACTGTACTTAATTACAAGATCATTGTTTACGACAGTTCACTTATTTAAAAGGAAGCAATTTGAAGACGTGCGTCAAATAAATAATAATAATAACTTAGTATTTTTTACAAGATATGAAAACTAAAACTAAAATATCATCATGCATTATGGTACAGGAACACAAGCATTTGCAGCCGAACTGAGCCTTTTTAAATACTCGCCCTCGTATAGATAGGTCTGTCCGTCGGCAGTTAACGCCCAGAAGACACTCTTTAATATACATTACATTTCAAAACAAATTAATTAATATAGAACTGTAAGGACCCAGCGCTGCTGCATTATAAGCAGAAAACCTCAAACGGCGGAAATACACCCAGCTTATTGGGAGATGTATTTTTGCGCCACGCTTTGGAATTGATGGCTGGGCAATATTTGGCCATAGGGTCAGCATTGCCATTCAACGTGAATGCTGCCAGTATCCTTAACACTTGGCCCGTTTGCAACGATTTAGGAGCAATTTTTTTTATTATATTATTTTACTTTGTCTTTTCTTTTTAATTATTAGGTATTTTTTAGTAAAATATATAAAGTAAAATTTTAGTTTTTAGTTTAATTAATAATTTAGTTTTTAATAAAAATGTATATAGTAAAAATTGTGTGGTTGAGATCCTCTTTTTGTGTATAAGTGTGCGTGTGTGTGTGTAAGAAGGTGTGTAATATGTCATCTATATAAACAGCTGCTTTTCACAACTTTAAGTTGGTCTTTTTTGCTATTTTTACACAGTGAAATATGTTTTTGCGACTTTAAAACATTGGAGCCACTTATGGTGGTTTTATTAATTACGCATTAGCTAATGCCTAAAATAATTGTAAATCTAGTAAAGAACAATGGCGAGCGCGCCCATACATGAATTTACCTGAACTAAATTTGCAAATTGATTATCCGATATAATATAAAAAAATCTTCCTTTAAGATAATAATAATATTATGTAAAATTAAACCGATTTTCAAAAGAAGTTCTCGTATTAAGGCGCTAAAATTTTTATCTGGTTACATCTCGCATAGTTAATAAATAAAGAAAAGCAATTGATTTTTAGTATGAATTGTCATATTATCAATGTCAGGGTGGCATAAAAAAATAATATTACCTACATTACAATTCTTAGGGCAAAGTGAAATGATTTATTATTATTTCTTATGTCTTGAGTTCTGTATACTTAGGCAAGAAGTAATTCATGTTTGTATTTTGTCAAAAGGAGCATGGGTGCAAAGCAGAGTAAGCGTTCGGTGGATATCAGCGGAAAGGAGAGTGAGGGTGCCGGGGATCTGGCGGTGGCTGGAGGACCGGGAAAATTGGAGCCCCTCGCAGACGCTGACACCCTAAAACCCCATCTCAATGGAGACGCTCACATCCAGACTCCTGAGGAGATATCGGTAAGTCACGTCATGGAGGAAAGAAGTTAGAAGAAGGCTGACCTGGCTATTAGTATCCACTGCATATATTTGCCTCCACCAAGGTTTGCCAGCATATACGGTCTCTTCCAACCCTCATCCAATCCCCTAACAGCTAGGTCTTTTATCTTTCTGGCGAGGGATCGTTCTACAGTGCGTCTTTCGGACTTTTTCTAGATTCATTCGAATACAAAAATAACTGGTCATACAGTCTGGTTGGTTGGAGCAAAAATAGTGTTGACAGCTTAGTCTTTTTATTCACCAGCATAATATGGATATGTACTAGGAAAATAAGCACCAATTATTTTTACTGCCTCCGTGGTCTAGCGGTTAAGTCCGCGGATTTAGACTCGGAGGTACCGGGTTCGATGCCTGGTCGGGACACAAAAATATTTATTAATGTAAATAAATAAATTTAATTAATATTTAATTTATTTGTGATATTTCTCCAGTTTGGTATGCTGGACACATCGACGAGCTTGTCACTTGTCATGATTGGCCTATAGTAAAGTTGGCTGAATGTGAATCCGCTTATTTATAAGCGTGGTTTCTGACCACCCCGAAAGGGAAACGGTCGTGATGATACTTTACTTCTTTTAATAATTACATCACGCCATCATGAAGTGATACTCTATTGATGAACATCTCTGAGTACCCTCCTCTTTCATACATTTTTTTTGGGCAATTTTCAACGCAAACCTCAATCTCGCAACCAGCATGGCAGTGTAGGCCAAATTCTTCAGAAATATGTTCTGAAAGGTCTTGGGTTCTAGGAGCTGTAATAATAATAATATTGTCTCAACTATAGAAATTATAAATGACATAAGAATAAAAACCAAAACCGGTAAATAGTTCAATTAAATTAGCAATCTAAAAACTTGACAAAAGGTACGTAGGTATAAAAAATACGTCAGCCAATTGCTCACTTTTTTCACTGTGTGTGCGTTCCGATAATATAATGAATCATATCCAAACAATGCGAGGTATCAAAACACAATTTGCCGCGTCTATTTCACGAATTGGACCAAAGTATTCGTGTTTCATTTTCTCATTATGACGATTTATGTTTTCACTGATTTGTGAATTAGCGATAACACGCGAAGAAAAAGTATTTACTACTTACATTAGGCAAGTTATTACGCCAATTTGAGCCTTATTTAAGTTCAATAACGTGTTAATACGAAAAATACCACATTGTCGGCGTGGTGAGAGTAAAGGCTTTATTACACTGTTCTAAGTTTGATCCTTAATTTAGCATCCTAAATTCAAATGTAAGGATGGTTTCTGACTCACTAAACAAATAACCCTAATAACAAATTTAGTTATTAATTCCAGTCGCCACATGGATTACGCACAAGTGTTTACTACATGCATTCGGCCAGTGATTACGCCAATTTGAGCTTTATGTCTTGTTTAAAAACGAAAAAGCCACATTGTCAGCCAAGCGTTGTGAGAGTAAGGACTTATTATTACACTTTTCTGAACTTAGTCATCTTAATTTAGTTAATACAAAATTTAGTCAAGTATAATCGAATGATGATCAGAATCAATGATGGTTTATGACCAACCATTTAGAAGCATTTCACAAATTTTAGTCTCCACATGGTTTACACAAGTATTTACTACGTGCATTAGCCCAGTTATTACGCCAATTTGAGCCTTATTTAATTAATAACGTGTTTAAACAAAAAATACAAATTTTCTGAATTTAGTCGCCTCAATTCAGTTGTTGTTGGAGCAGTGGTAGCTCGGTTGTAAGAATGTTTTCCTTAAAAAATCTAAAAAACAAAACAGAATTAGAAATACACTTTACTTACGTACATTTGTCATAGTGTTATCCGTGAAGCAGTAAGTATTTCTATTGCAAGAGCCAGAAAGGGACTCACTACAAATAAAACTTTGACCACATTTGTAAAGGAAGGGCAAAGCACGAAAACTAAATGCAAGCCCACCTCGATCCTTGGCGCTGCATCAGAAATTCTCATGGATACATTTGAACATCATTATAGGATCCCAGATGAACTAGATGTATCAGCCTATAGACCAGACATCTTAGTGTTTTCTCGGAACTTGAAAAAGGTTATCCTTATTGAACTTACCGTTCCGTGGGAATCAATTATTCCAAAAGACCACAACATGAATCGAATAAATATTATGATCTCACAGAAGAAATGATCAGGAACGGGTTCAAGACTCAGCTTTACGCAGTGGAAGTTGGTGCGAGAGTTACATTTATGGAACGAGCTTCCAAGACGGCATTACGGAATCATACAGTATTTGGTTGGCTAGGGAGAGAAGTAGAATTGTGGATGGTAAGCGTATTATCGCGCAATAAAATAAAAAAGGGAGGCCTCCTCCATCTCTTACAATCACACACGATGGACCCGGCACCCGCACGGTGAATCCATGGAATGCATAGAAATTTGTCTTCTCTGTCTTCACTACCGGGCCCAGTATAACTAATACCAACTTGTGGAATCGTTAATAGATTGTCATTAATAATTGACATCAGACCCCCGCCAGTGTCTGGCCAGCAGCGCTGCGAGTGTAGGCAATATTTTCCAGATAATTCTGGAAGGCCCATCTCCAACAGTGAAGGTCTAGGACTGTATTTTACGGGCTGTGATGATGTTTATCTGTAATAAATAAGTACATAAATTTCTTTGAACAATAACTTCAAAACAAGACATAAGGATGTTACTGTACTAGCTATTGTGATTAAGTATGTGCCTTATCACCAAGCTACATTGTCTTGACCATTTATGTAAACAACTTAATTGTTCCGGCTCCAGTTATGAGTGCTGTCGTAAGGACTGAATATAGATTATTTTTTTTTGTTTTGCACTTAATTTTTATTTATTTATTTAAGGATCACCAACAGGGTATACATTAATTATTGCAATATTATACCATGCATGATAGTTTTGATTTATTGCTTCCCTAATTACAAGCAACAGCATGCAATATGGTACTGACACTAAGCGTGGTTACTTACAACAATATATGTATATATATTCTACTTTACTACATATAAAGTACAATGTTACAATTTACACTTTACCTGTAAACAATTCTGACAATAAATAATATTGAATTCCAATAAAAAGTACTTCACAGAAACGAAGACAAATTGCGATTATTGCTTTAGTAACATTTAGTTCTCAAAATTATTTAATGTCAGTTTTATCGTTAGAAAATGCTCGAGCGTACATAAAAGATACAGAAACATTGAAAGTAACGCGAAAAAGCAAGTTTAGAAATCGTTACTTTACCTTCACACCCCCATACAGACAACACCTATTTATACCCTTATTTTCTATGAT
This sequence comes from Tinea semifulvella, assembly GCA_910589645.1. Classification (NCBI taxonomy): domain Eukaryota; kingdom Metazoa; phylum Arthropoda; class Insecta; order Lepidoptera; family Tineidae; genus Tinea; species Tinea semifulvella. The sequence goes on along the minus strand of OU342611.1, from coordinate 1,702,357 downwards.
CCATTGCATATTAATATTGTATCCTAAATTGATGTAACCTCAACCATTCTTATTAATGTTCCAATAGGTACTTATCTTATTATCTCCTATACATATATATTTTTATTATTGTAATTATCTTATTTATCTTAAATTGTCTAACATATATATATTCTACACAAACCCTACATCGCACAAGCACACATTACACTTTCATTTATTTATTTAATTTCTATATATTTACGACATAGACATACTTATATCACACACCCATACGCATAAAAACACAAGCATACCAACCCTGTTTTTTATTATTTATTATTATTATTTTTTGAATAACCGGTTTGTATTCTTACTTCCAACATGTTTTTGTTGTATAATAATTAATACTAAAAATCACCCCTACTAAAGCTAGTCCTCACATGACAGGATGTCCTAGTGTGCAGACCAGAGATTTATTGTTGTTACTAACACCTTTTACTTACCTTAATTATGTATTTTTTTTACTTTGTACTTACTAACCCTTTTGATGAATAAATTAATTTGAATTTGAATTATTGAAAGAAGTTGTCTCCTGTTATACAGCTCATACAGGAGACAGGGTTCACCATAACGAACTATTATTTTTGTGTTCATATAAGAGACACATGTCTGATCTCCCCAACACTTTAGATCTGACACACTAAGGGCAATTGTTAAATTCATTGTCAAGCATTTTTTTTTATTCATATATTTTTAATTACACTTGCTTTTTGCTTATATAGTTGTTTCTTTTTGACCGCTTATAAATGTTGATTGCATAAAAATAATAAAAAAATACAATTAGTATAATTTCTCTCTATTGATTTCTTGACTATCGTTTTTTGTGATAGGATAAGGAGAAACAGTTAGAAAACGGTACGCCTGAGAACGAGAAGGACGCCACCACAGAGAAGGAGGAGAAGGCGAAAGAAGACGAGAAAGAAAAGGAGCTGACCAACGGGGAGTCGGAACACAAGGAGGGAGAGAATGGAGACTCCACCCCCGAACAGGAGTCTGGCAAGAAACCCAAGAAGGAAAAGGTACGTTAAAACATTTTTGCATTGCGATCTAGCGACCATAAATATTAACTTTAGTTAAAAATGGAGAATCGATCTCCGAACAGGAGCCTGGCAACATCAATGACACATCCTAAGTAGAAAAAGGTAAGTGAAAATCCTTACTTAATTTGCGATATATAATGTCTTTGCTTTAAAATATAACAAATCCAAATTTGAGAAAAGGAGATAAATAACGTAAATTTACTTTACTGATTCCATTTTACAACTCTGACAGAAACTTGGAATGGAAAGGTTGCATTAAAAAAAGTTCAGTACAGACACTGAACTTAAATTAATGCGTTTTTTTGTAAGAATTTTCACATATGTACATACAACATGATAAATTATTTAGTAATTTCGTTTCCCTTCCTCATTGCAAGTTTTCCTATAAATTGCAAATAATAAAATGATTTATGGCTCCAACTACAATAAGTAAACTTTTGTAAGTATTTAATGTTTACGTTGGAGTAGATATTATTTAGGGGAATCTTGCTTAGATAAATATTTAAAGGAATAACTGGGCCAGAGGTATGCGAGGCTAGGGTTGCCAACCGTCCTGTTTTTCTGGTTTTTGGGGTCCATTGGTTGTTTTTTTTTAAGTATCTTGCCTTATTCTATTAATCAAACTGTCTCCGTGGTTTATTAATTTGTGGTATTTCTTGAGTTTAACGGTCGTGATGATACTTTACTTTTAAATAAATAAAAATTCACAAAATTTAACCAATCCAGGATACACATAAATACACTTTCATATATACTTCGAAAGGGTACGGTCGTGGTGACACTTTACTTTTAAATAAATAAATATTTACAAAATTTAACCAATCCAGGATACACATAAATACACTTCCATATATACTCCGAAAGGGTACGGTCGTGATGATACTTTACTTTTAAATAAATAAATATTCACAAAATTTAACCAATCTAGGATACACATAAATACACTTCTATATATATACTCCGAAAGGGAAACGGTCGTGATGATACTTTACTTTACTTTTAAATAAATAAAAATTCACAAAATTTAACCAATCCAGGATACACATAAATACACTTCCATATACACTATTTTTACTAGACTCATATGTTATTCTATTGATAGAAACCATTAGTCGGAAGTGACAATTTTTTTGGCTATTTTAAATTACAAAGTTTATACGGAGAAGCCAAAAGTTACATATCAGGGACTATACCAAATCACGCGGTATAAATAATTACATCTAATCCTGGTTATCAATATTTGGAGATACCAACCCTAGAGCGATATTCTATGTATGAAAGTTAGCTTTTACGATACCATTATCCTGTTTATTTCACAATATCAACTGTTCAATATTGATAGATTTATGGCCGGTTGACACACCTATATCCTAAAATATCAGAACCTTAATTTCTATTTCAAAAAGGACAATGGGAAGAAACGTCCCCACCCTCCCAACCGATTTGAGACAATACGTTTTTTCAGACCCTAACACTATGCCGGTTTGACTGGGCATGACGGCTATTCAAGCCTGATCCCGAAACGTGTGTATAACTTTACTGGGTTTATCAGCACGAACGGTGGATACTTCCCCGTCCCGGCAGACTGGGAAAATTACCACCATCAGTCCGCCTACCACCTATTTGTGGTATTGTTATTTAGGTAAAGTAAGGTATCATCACGACCGTTTCCCTTTCGGGGTGGTCAGAAACCACGCTTATAAAGAAGCGGATTCACATTTAGCCAACTTTACTATAGGCCAATCATGACAAGTGGCAAGCTCGTCGATGTCTCTAGCGTACCAAACTCGAGAAATATTACAAATATTAATTTTATTTTAATAAATGTATTTATTTACATTAATAAATATTTTTATGTCCCTACCAGGAATCGAACCCGGTACCTCCGAGTCTTAAATCCACAGACTTGACGGCTAGAACACGGAGGCAGTTTACTAGATTTCTTTTAGATTAATCAAAATGTTCTTCATATTAATGAGTATAATTTGTTTGATCAGGTAAAGAAGAAATGGTCTCTCAGATCCATTAGCTTCAGTCGCAAGGACAAGCCCAAACAGGAGAAGAAACAGAAGGAAGAAGAGGTCAAGACCAACGGAGAGACAGACAAACTGCCAGAGGAGGTAAGGTTTTGGATTTTAATTAATTTGAAGGACTGCAAGAATATTAAAAGAATGTTTAGATTAAGAATTTTTAGGAATTTGGGCGACGTGTAATTTATATATTTATATAACATTATATATATTTATATAACATATATTCATATGTTCATATTCCGGTGGCCTGGATAACTTACATCTGCAAATAGCAATGGATTAACATTCTACTACCAAAACTGCAATGGTCTTAAATCTAAACTGACAGAGCTTCGTCTGAGCATTCTTACATGTACATACGATATAATAATACTGACAGAGACTTGGTTTAACCAAGGTATTAATAATTCGGAATTTATTGATAACAGGTACGCAGTCTATAGGCGTGATCGAGATTATCATACATCTAAAAAGAAGGATGGTGGTGGTGTAGTCGTGGCTATAAGAACATCCATAACAGCATATCGCTGTGAGCAGTGGGAGAGTAAATGCATCGAAGACTTGTTTGTTGTGGTTCAAGTGCATACGCTTAAACTAATTATTTGTGCTATTTATATACCTCCAGCTTCTGGCAAACAAGTATATGATATGTTTAGTTCCAACCTTCACAATAGAGTATCGAACCACTCTGATTCGGTATTATGCATTGTTGGCGATTTTAACATTCCGGAGCTCGACTGGTCATTTGTTGATAGAAGTAGCGCTGGCAGTTCAGTGATACCCATCCCTGCCTACGCACAAACATTTTTAGACACTGTTTCATGTCTGAGCTTATCGCAGTATAATTACATCACTAATTTTAATGGTAGGTCACTTGATTTAATATTTATAAATAATAACTGTGTTTTGGAACCTACTGCAAGTCATATTTTGTCCAAAGAGGACAGACATCACCCCCCACTAGAGTTTTCTTTACCAGTGATGTGCAATAACGTTCTATCGTCGAATGAAGTTTCTAAGCGAAACTTTTTTAAGGGCGACTATGAATCAATATGTGAAAAGTTGAGGCGGACTAATTGGCCGTTAATATTCTCCACGCTAAGCTCTGATGAGTGCGTCGACGAATTCTATCGAGTTCTTGATGAAATTATCGCTAATCATGTACCTTTAAAAAAAAGAAACCACTGTAAGTATCCTATATGGTTTTCTCCACCACTTGTCAGAACACTAAAACGTAAGGAGAAAGTCTGGCATAAGTGGAAAAATTACAACAGTCTTGCGGACTACAGAGAGTTTTCGTTGCTAAGAGAGCGCTGCAAGAGTTTGATGTCAGCTTCATTTGGAAGTTACATTGTTAATATTGAAAAATCTATACCTAAAAACTCTAAATATTTCTGGAAATATGTTACGTCACTTCAAAGCAATAATGTAGGGTACCCAAAGACAATGTCACTTGGCCAAACTTCATCTGATAGCCCTAATCAAATATGCGATATGTTTTCCAATTACTTTAGCTCTGTCTTTGAGGCTCGTCCAAACATTGATGACAATGAGCTATCAGGTATAGTGCCAGCTGACAATGCGCAGATTATTACTAATATAACGATCTCCCCATCTGATGTTGCCAAAATCGTAAGGACAATGAATCCTACTAAAGGACCTGGACCAGACAAGATTAGCCCCGTCTTTATAAAGAATACGTACCCCCACCTAAACTTACCTCTTGCGGAACTGTTTAATTGCTGTCTAAGAGAGGGTGTATTTCCCACCAGGTGGAAATCTGCTAACATCATTCCTTTGCATAAGTCGGGGTCCAAAAAGAAGATTGAGAACCATCGTCCTATTTCTATTCTTTGTTGTTTCGCCAAAATCTTTGAAAAAGTTATACACAATAAAATTTATCCTTTTTTGGAGCCTCTGATATTGGACGAACAACACGGCTTCTTAAAGAAGAAGTCGACAGTCACAAATTTACTTGTATATTCTAATTTCCTTTTCGAGAGTCTGGATAGACAACATCAAGTAGATGTTGTCTATACAGACTTTCGAAAAGCTTTTGATAAAGTCGACCATCTCATACTCTTGAGGAAACTGGCGAACTTAGGGATCAAGGGTAGTTTGATAAAATGGTTCAGGTCTTACCTAACTAATAGAAACCAGACTGTAATCGTGAATGGTTACACATCCAAACCTTCACAAATAACATCCGGTGTACCGCAAGGGTCGATTTTGGGGCCATTGCTATACGTACTGTTCATTAATGACATTAAATTATGTTTCCGTTCTAGTGGGTTTCTCATGTACGCAGACGACCTAAAAATTTTTAAAATTATAGACAATATTGACGACTGTCACAACATGCAGGATGACCTTAAACGTTTGGATAATTATTGTACCACTAACAACATTTTTCTTGCTCATGATAAATGTCAAACTATAACTTTTACCAGAAAAAAGAATAATGTCACGTTTCAATACAGTCTAAGTGGGCATTCATTAGGCTCTGTAACCAATACACGTGACCTGGGAGTATACTTTGACAGTAAACTAAGTCATTCACGGCTAGCATTATCCATGTGTTTGACTTGTGGCTTTAAGCCTTTTTTTTTTTTTTTTTATTTTATTTTTTCTCGCTTTGTAAGTCGCACGATTCTATCGTGCTCTATGAGTCTATGCTTCTCACACAATTTGAACGAAGATCAGTAGAGAAAGCGAGCTTTGCTTTGCTTTGCTTTCAGGGTAAATACAGGATATGTCAGACTACGATAGGGAGAATTGTGGTAACTTAGCGGAGCGGATGTTGCTTCAGTGGTTGACGGTTTTCTAGATTTTTTACTTTGTTTTATTTTTAATATTTACTTTTGTTTTATTGTCATCGTTTAATTCCTGTTTGATTATTATGTTTTTCCTCACTTTTATTATTGTAGGTTTGATTTGTTATGTAACTAGTTTTGTATTTTTGATTGTATCTATACAGCCGGCAGGACATGCAGTGCCAACGTGTAAATTAATATTTGTTTTTATATAATTTATATAGTATTAATTACATAATATAATAGTATTTTATTCATATATTTATTATTAATATACTTAGTATATATATATATATATATTATTTTATTGTATTATTTGTATACTTATGGACTATTTTAGTGGAAATGAAAATGACTCTTTCTATTCTGCCACAAGCAATAGCTCGAGTGGCTCGTTTTATGATGCTACTGCTAACTTAGATGTTTTATTAAATGATGCGTTTACACCAAGCAAGAAAAATTTTAACATGTGTCACATTAACGCTCAGAGTATACCGGCGCACTACTCAGACCTTCTCGCCACTTTTCCATCTCCTGAAGTGGTTGACGCACTACTCGTCTCTGAGTCTTGGCTGAAACCGTCACTTCCCTCAACGTCTTTCTCTCTCCCTGGTTATATCTTGATCAGAAATGATCGTACAGGTTTGAAGGGTGGAGGGGTTGCCATATACTTGCGTGCTGATTTACCCTATAAAATAATATGTAGCTCCCCCAGCATGTATTCGGGTTCAGCAGAATATCTATTTATTGAAGTGCTTGTCGTAGGAACCCTAGTGCTGATTGGAGTCGTCTACTGTCCTCCTTCTATCAACTATTTTTCTACCTTCGAAGAAGTTCTTGAGGAGGTTGTACCACCTTATAGTCATCACGTCATCATGGGCGATTTTAATACATGCCTTCTAGGCGATCGTGTGTCTGGCAAATCAAGAGCGTCTAAACTCATAAATCTCACCTCTTCTGTCAACCTGTCACTTCTGCCGACTGGGCCCACTCATCACCTGTCCGAATCCGATACTCTGCTCGATCTTATTTTTACCTCACGCCCTGATGCTATTGCCAGCCACGGTCAGATCTCTGCTCCCTTCTCTCACCACGATCTCGTTTTTGCTTCATACAAAATTAAATCCCCGAAGTATCGTCCGCCAACTGTTATAATGCGTCATTTTAGTAGTATCAATATGGAAAAACTACGAGAAGACGCCGCTTGCATCGATTGGGGTTCTTTACTCACTGCCAATAACATTGAAGTCATGGTCGCCATTTTCAATCGAGAGCTTTTAAAACTTTACGATGTTCATGCTCCACTTAGACCTACGAAGCTAAAGCGGCCACCTGCTCCATGGATAACCGAAGATGTAAAAATGGCAATGAGAAAACGAGATTGTGCGTACAGAAAGTATAGACGGAAACGTAGTGATGATAATCTGGCTGCATATAGGGTTGCAAGGAACCGCTGCAACCAGGTGTGTAGAGTTGCCAAACGTCACCATTTCTATGATAATATCAAAGGCAAATCATCTTCACAAATCTGGCAATTTTTTAACTCCCTGGGCCTAGGTCGTTGTCACGAGCAGGCCACGCTGAGCTCTGTGACACCGGATCAACTCAACGTTCATTTTGCCTCGGCTCCAGTTCTTGATGGTACCACAAAAGCCAGTACATTGGCTGAGATATCTAGTATGCCTGGTCAAAATGACATTGTGCAATTCTCACTTGAAAATGTTTCTGAGGATAGGGTTCTTAAGACGATAAGTTCAATAACTTCCAAAGCAGTAGGATGTGATTCTATCAGTCGTGCTATGATCGTTACAATTATTGACCTGCTCCTACCTATTATCACTCACATCCTTAATTTTTCTTTGACTTCTGGTCAATTTCCTTCTCAGTGGCTTAAAGCATTTATCATCCCGCTACCGAAAATCTCTTCACCCACTCTTCCTGCTCATTTTCGTCCTATTTCTATATTGCCCTTTTTATCCAAAATTTTAGAGTCTATAGTGCATAAGCAATTGACCCAGTTTCTAAATTCCAACAATTTCCTAAACCCCTTTCAGTCCGGATTTCGTCCCGGTCATAGCACTACTTCAGCTTTACTTAAAGTAACTGAAGACATCAGAAGTGGCATGGATGAAACAAAAGTTACAGTACTTGTGCTGATTGATTTCACAAATGCCTTTAACACAATTGATCCTGATTTGCTAATCTCTATGTTGTCTCGTCTTGGAATCTCCTCAGAGGCATTGGCGTGGTTCTCTCACTATCTACATGGCCGTCAGCAACAGGTTCGTGTGGATCAGATGTCGTCTGAGTGGCGTGATGTAGTTACAGGTGTCCCACAAGGTGGAATTCTCTCTCCACTATTGTTTTCTCTATTTATTAATGCTATCACTTCTTCTCTCTATTGTCACTACCACCTGTATGCGGATGACTTGCAGCTCTATGTGCAGACTGATGTCAGCACACTTAATAGTGCAATAGCTTGGCTTAATTCTGATCTTAGTTATATACACTCATGGTCTACTCGCTACGGGGTCGTTGTCAATCCGAATAAATGTCAATCAATCATAATAGGGAGTTCGCGACTACTGTCCAAAGTTGACATGAGCAAAATTGACCCTATTCGGTTTGACAGCGTTCCGATTGCATATTGTGGTGAAGTCAAGAACTTGGGTGTATATTTGGACTCTCACCTCAGCTGGACTGCTCAAGTCAGTAACACGAGTCGTAAAATTTTTTCTTCACTGCACTCTCTAAATAAACTCAAAAATTTTTTGCCAATTAAAGCTAAAATAACCCTAGCTCAAAGCCTTCTCCTTCCTCTCCTTGACTATGGTGACGTGTGTAGTGTCGATCTCTCGGAGGTTTTGCTTAACAAGATGGACCGGCTACTTAACGCATGTATCCGGTTTATCTATTGTTTACGAAAATATGATCATATCTCTGAGTATCGCGCTAAATTAGGGTGGTTGCCAATTCGATGTCGCAGAAATCTCAGAATCCTTTGCTTACTTTTCTCTATTCTCAACGAGCCTGCGACACCGAAATACCTCAAGAACAACTTTGCCTATCTATTCACATTTCATGACAGATCCCTTCGCTCTTTACATAACTCTCTTCTTTCCATTCCCTCGCATCATTCTTCCTTTGTGTCAAACTCTTTTGCAGTTGTTGCTGCGAATTTGTGGAACAACCTGCCCTTAAATATAAGACAAGCATCAAATCGAGCACAATTTAAAAAGATGGTCTATTTGCATTTCTTAAATGGCTCCTAACAAGAGACCTACTTAGTGTATGTATATATATTGTATTATATGTATGTGTATGTATATATATTGTATTGTATGTATATATGTATGTGTATGTATATGTATTGTATTGGTATGTATTATTGTGTGTATGTATGTATGCGTTTATGTGTGTATATAATTAACATATTGTTTATTGCTTACAATGTGATCGTTTAGTTAAAATATATTGGATTTTTACTTGCACCTACCGTTCACTTTAAATGCTTTATCTGTCCCTAAGGTTGGCTGTCAGAGAATGTCTAGCGGCATTAAGCCCGCCCCTTGTACATAGTGCAATAAAGTTTTAAATAAATAAATAAATAAATAAATAAATAAACTTACGTTCGACATTCACACTCAAAAAATTTGCAATAAAGCATACCAAATGTTGGGATTTATATTTCGTGCTACAGCCTACTTTAAAAATAGTTCTACACATCTAACTTTATATAAATCCCTTGTACGTTCCCACCTTGAGTACGCGTCTTGCGTATGGAACCCCTGTTACGCAATTTATACAGACAAAATCGAAATGGTGCAGAAGAAATTTGCACGCCGACTTAATTACACAATGGGCTTTGGTTATTTGTCCTATAAGGACCTGTTAACTAAGTATAAAATTCAGTCACTAAAACACCGAAGAATACTTACGGATTCGTTGGTGTTGCGCAATCTTTGTCGTGGTGACTATAATTGCCCCAAACTTGTCGAAAAAATTACCTACTTTACACCAAGACGGTTCTTGAGGCCTCGACGACGACTATTTTACCTGTACTTTACTTCAACTAAAAATGGAGCTCGTGAACCACTGCGTAGGATGTGTGAGACGTTCGATGACTTATTGTGCGATGCTGATTTATTCTTCGGCTCAAAGGAAGTTTTTAAGTCAAGCGTGTGCTCCATACTTCAACAACTCTGATAGTTTTTCGAGCATTGCAGTTGAACTTATATTTTTTTTATTGTTGTTTGTCATTTAGACCAGGCCACTGTGACCATATGTTAACTTGAAGCTTTTAGTTTTAGTTTAGTTTTAGTTTTATTTAATTTAATCTTTGAATTGTTTGTTAAATTTTGCTAACTCACCCCAATCAATGTACAAATTTATATGTTCTTGGTGAGTACTTTTTATGGAATCTGGCTCACATAATGTTAATATCTGTTGTTAAATGCTTACTTTAGCCATGATCTCCGTTTGTATTCCAAATGTTAAATAAATAAATAAATAAATAAATAAATAAACATATTTACAAATATAAAATGATAATTGAAAACTACTTAAATAAAATTAAACACAATAAATAAAATAAATAACAAATGTTCTCCATTAGGGATATTCTCAAGAAGACTGGCAACATTTCCCCTCTGTATAGCAAGGCTAATACGTTAGCAGAAATAATTGCCATCCTTCCTGTGTCCAGATTTCACCGTCAGCCGTTTGAACAACTACTTGACCCCCCCCCCATAGTCTCAGTCCTATCGTCTCAACCCCAAAAAAGCTTTTTAATTAAACAATAATTTACACTGACATTTCATTTAATTTGAATACAGTGTAAACTCTATATAATAATAATAATAATAAATATTTCCAGACAGGTCACATAGCGCCATCTAGTTTCCGTGGTAAGCTACGAGGCTTGTGTTACGGAAACTAGATGGTTGATAAACTACATATTGTACTTTTTTTTGCTGTAAATATATACATATAAACACCCAGACCGAGACAAATTATACAATGTACAACTTGCTCCCGGTGGGAATCGAACCCACGACCTCCCGAGTTCACGGCAACGTTTGTTACCACTAGACCACGGAGGCAGTCAATATATAACGACACTGAAGGGACTGTGCATTTTATGGCGTTATAGAGAGTTGTCGTCAAATGGAGATGAAATCATTGTATGGAAGACTAGCTAAACCAACCAAAGCCAATCGATTTCGACGCTTTAGGGAGTTTGTCGTTAAATCGAGTGACGTTACATGGAGTTTACACTGTAACTTAACTAGCATGACATGTGACCTTGCCTCCACCTGGTAAGCTCGCAAGGTCCATGAATGTTAGCAACTGGAATCAGACACTAATGACTGACATCAGTCCCTAACACTATGCCGGCTTGATTAGGCATGACGGCAACTCGAGCCTGATCAGACTGCCCGGCAGACTGGGCAAATTACTACCATCAGTCCGCCTACCACCTATTTGTTGTTCTCGTTGAAAGTTGCAATTATGTCAAATGCCAATTTTTATTTTCAAGGATAACTTTTTTATATAAAAATAACATTGCTGGAAACAACATACATACATATCTTCACGCCAGATCCCTTGCGGGGTAGGCAGAGACAATTGAGCGCCACTTGACACGATTCATCAACCTCTTCATACATGCCCTTTTGTTGCGAAGGCTTTTTATTTATTTATTTTATTTATTAAAAACTTATTGCACAAAGTACAAAGGCGGACTTAAGGCCCGTAGACATTTTCTGACAGCCAAACCTTGGGGACAAATTAGAACATTTATAGGTGCAATGAAATAAATATTAATAGTAGGATAAATTCAACATAATTATATATACTTTAACATATACTGTAATATCAATATACTAAATACTAATACATACACAAAAATATACATATATACACTTATTAACATTGTTGGGAGCTATTTAGAAAGTGTAGATAGACGAGTTTTTTGAACGAAGATCTGGTAGACGCTTGCCTTATGGTTACAGGGAGATTGTTCCATAAATTTTTGGCAACAACTGTAAAAGAATTTGAAACAAATCCAGAATGATGCAAGGGAACGGAAAGAAGTGAGTTGTGAGAAGAACGAAGGGATTTGTCGTGAAACGAAGAAAAGTAGGCAAATTTATCCTTGAGGTATTTCGGTGTCGCAGGCTCGTTTAGAACAGAAAAAAGGAGACAGAGAATTAATTATTAATTTAATGCTCCTTCAGCCAGTGTTTTATTTATTTGATCGTGATATGTAAGTCTTGGTCTGCCAGGGCACCTTTTACCCACAACTTTCGCATTATATACAAGACTTGCCTAAAATTCACACTAACATTGCATTTAATTTATATATGTTACTTAAACTTATGCAGACAGATGTAAAGTACACACAAAAGATTACTACGGTCCTTGAATGTGGAACACGTGTGTCGATAAAAAAATATTACGTTTGTATTTAGCTGGTTTTGGGTCAGTTAAAAAATGAGTCAATGAACTTGCGTACTCATGCGAATTAGCCGTTGAGACTACACCGATTATGTTAAGAGCTAGTAGAGTGGGTCATTATTAAAACATGAAAAAGCTATTAGTAATTACTTAACTATACCAGAGTTTTACAAGAGAAATTAAATAAATAAAATAACGTTGGATTATAATCTATAATATTTTTAACAGAAGTTTATAATACAGAGTGCATAACGTACGTAACCAGCCTTTTGACAACTATTAACTTTAATCCATTTTTTGGAATATGCATAATCGAAGACGAACCAAACCAAGTCCAATCAAAACAGCTGTCAAAACTTAACTAAACATTCAAAATGGCCGACCTTATCAGTATGAGAAGGGATATGAGTACCAACATAACGCAACAAAAAATCAAAAATGAATTAAACGTAGACCACAATTCAAAGGTGCATTAAAAAGTCTTCGTAACCAAAGGGCATGTATGAAGAGGTTAATGAGTGTCGACGAAGCGAAAGAAGTATGTCGTGATCGTGTCAAATGGCGCTCAATTGTCTCTGCCTACCCCGCAAGGGATTTGGCGTGAAGATATGTATGTATGCACAATTCAAAATTTGCGATACTTTTTGAACAGACCTCGTATATACTTTTATTGTATATTATATTAAATCACAAACTAATCTAAACAAATTGCAATTTTGTATGTCAACAACACGCAACACAATTATCAAACTACCTTCATTATAGTTTTTGCGCGCTGTCAACCCTAGAACCCGTGTCGTTGTTACAACTGTCGATACACAGACAAATTTCCGATTTGAGAAATGTTAAATATCCACCAGTAGTGGGTCAATTTCAAATTGATTTCAGATAAACCCGTTCTCCACCAATTCTACTTCACCAATAAACTTGATGTCTATTCATTATCATTTCAGCTCCAAGAATATATTGTTTTATGTTGCTAAGAGCGGTTACTTCAAAGTGTTCTAGTTGAACATTAAGCACTCGTTTGCGTAATCTAAAATGTTAAAACTAGTTTTTTTGGCTCGTTGGTATTCTTCTAGTGTTAATAATAAAAACTTTTTGTCGTTTACACAATGAAACGACCAATGCACTTGTTTTTACCCTTTTGTTCCTTTGTGGAACACTGGAGACCAAACGCGTCGTTGGCAGATTTTGATGATTCTCACGTCAATCGATTCGTCTTAACCACGCGAGTCTCACTGAGGATAAGGTGACAATCAGACGCCATATTGTGGAAAAGAAAAGAAAAGTTGACGTACTACATTAAGTGGGGTATCGTCGAATAGGTATTTAAAAATCATCTTTAGGTTTCCCTTATCATTTCGAGGGACCATTTAGGATCTATAAGGATTGAAAGTTGGTTGTCTGGATTAATCCATAAATATATAATAATAATAAAATTTTATTCAAAGTAAAAGAACATAACATGCATTTTATGGCGCTCTGAATCCCGAGTAAGATGTTTTATAAAAAAACACCTGCGTTACGACAGGATTCAGGGTCTTCCAGAGGTACAATATGACAAAATTTATTAAACAAATAATACAAATAGAATTTAAGCATGCAAATTGACATAATTAAGAATTTATAATTAAAGTAAGCACATAATATTATATACCTACAGTACAAATATCGGTTAAAAGGAAAAAAAAAATAACTAAAGTATAAAATAATTTAAAAAATAAAAAAACTGAAACAATTAAATTAAAACTAAAAAAAACAAGCTTAAGGGTTTCCTCAACAAAAAGATAAATAACAGCTTAACTTCACATTTGTTTATTTTAATTTGAGCCTGTATTTCTTCTTATTAATTTAGTCAACCCATGTTACTGGCTCTTAAACTAGACTCACGCACACATGGGCCAGCCATGAGACCGAATAAAAAACTAAGACCACATTATATTTAGGTCTTAGTTGTTTTTTAAATTTAAAACGAAGATAGAAAGAGTTTTTAAGACTCATATCGATTTAGCGTTTTTTATCAGCTTACTCGTAGTCTGCTCGAATTTCGCACTCGTTCAAATTTGATTCAAATATGGCGGCTGTCATGTTAAGAATAAAATGTGGCTCGGTTGTAAGAACTACACGTACTATAAAGCTTCAATTGGCTTTCTATTCCTAAATTGATTATTTTTAATCTTCTAAGTAACCATACATACGTACATATCTTCACGCCAGATCCCTTGCGGGATAGGCAGAGACAATTGAGCGCCACTTGACGCCACGTGAGGCATACCTTAGCGAAAGCTTTGTCGACATACGTGCCCTTTTGTTACGAAGTCTTTTTAATGCACCTTCAGCCAGTGTTTTATATTTTTAATAATAATAACAATACCTTAGCGAAAGCTTCGTCGACATACATGCTCTTTTGTTACGAAGTCTTTTTAATGCACCTTCAGCCAGTGTTTTATTTATTTTAATAATAATAACAATACCTTAGCGAAAGCTTCGTCGACATACATGCTCTTTTGTTACGAAGTCTTTTTAATGCACCTTCAGCCAGTGTTTTATTTATTTTAATAATAATAACAATACCTTAGCGAAAGCTTCGTCGACATACATGCTCTTTTGTTACGAAGTCTTTTTAATGCACCTTCAGCCAGTGTTTTATTTATTTCAATATTAATAATAACAATACCTTAGCGAAAGCTTCATCGACATACATGCCCTTTTGTTACGAAGTCTTTTTAATGCACCTTCAGCCAGTGTTTTATTTATTTTAATAATAATAATAATAATTATTATTATTATTTCATCGTAGTATATGAGTCTCAGCCTCCCAGGGCCCCTTTTACCCAAATTTTTCATTATATACCTGCTGTGTCAATCTCTTCACTCATCCTTTCAACATGCCCGAACCATCAGACAAGGCATGCGCCTTTCCTTATTTTTGTCTCTAAGCTTTCTTTTATAACTACCCTCTTTCGCTACATTTTAAAATCTATTATCTATCGAAATATAAATGTTTTTGCTCTGTCTAAAACTAGGTTTATGAAAGTGAAAATAATAATAAATGTCCGTGATTTTATTTTCTAGTCAGTTAAAGTAGTATCACGACAGTTTCCCTTTGGGGGTGGTCAGAAACCACGCTTATAGCGGATCAAAGCGGATTCACATTTAGCCAAGCTCGTCGATGTCTCCAGTGTACCAAACTCGAGAAATATCACAAATGAATTAAATATTAATTAAATGTATTTAATTACATTAATATTTTTTTTTGTGTCCCGACCAGGAATCGAACCCGTTACCTCTGAGTTTAAATTCACGTACTTAACCGCTAGACCACGGAGTCTAGTGAGTTGATACGACAAAATTTCTCAGAAGTACATTCGGATTTGAAAATTCATGATAATATTGGATATTGATAAGCTAGAGAGAGTTTTGTTCCCGACGCATGCTAAGCTTAAGAACTAAGTACTTTATTACCGTGCTATTGGTAATTAAGTAATCGCTTAACGGAAGGTAACCAACCGCTAAGCAGATCGTCTGACCTTGCGGCCTCCGCAGTGGAAACGTCGATTTCTATGACAATAGAGCGGTTGCGGACGAGCGAACGTTGCACCCAAACGAGACGTGTGCATAGACGTATGCTTTGTAGAAGGGCCAACAGCTAATAATAATAATAATAATAAATTCTTTATTGTACAAAACCAAAACAAGTGCACGTACATAGGCGAGCTTAATGCCGTAAATGCATTTTTTACCGACTAACCTTTGTGACTGGGATATGTAATAAGCGGGTGCAGTATGTTACGAAGAAAATAGATAGTTGAAATTATTTATTACTGTATAAAACACAAATTAATTACATACATATAAGAACTATACTTATACATAAATAAATGTCATACATAAACAAATAAATATATACCTATATATAAAATACATATATATAATAAGTGAGTTATGGCGAAAATAACTTTTCTCTTACCTATAAAAAAATCATCATTACAATATGCGACCCGCTAAAATAATTTTTACAACTGCTTGCTTCGTACCACGATACCGTTAAGTTAAGCGTTAAGCGACGCACGTCATAAAGTTTATGATAATTAAGCGACGTGACGGCCACTATTTCGACACGTTATTATAATATTTATCAACTTTCATCTGACAGACTTTAATTTTAGATACCTTAACATATTGCCTGTTTGACAGACATTGTTCTTCCTCAGCGCCATCTATCTTCTGTTTCTATTCTTATGAACTATGAAGATTCTACATTCCTTAAACCACAGTGTATGGTCGTAGTATTAGTTATTCCCTATAACATTTGCTGCGCAGGTGACTTACCCTATGATTTATTGTGCAAAATAATAATAGGACTTATTCGTCTCACGCTAACTGATAACACTGGTCAACACCATATTATTCTTCTTCTTTTTTTACCTCTATTGAGTATTTCTAGGACTCTTGATTAAGAAAGAAATACTGGATGTTAGCTCATTTTTTACTAATTTGATAGCAAAAATCAACTCGTATCTAAAACAACAACAAAATTGGTAAATTTACAAACCAGAGCTGTTAGAAAAACAGTGTGGCCGTATTAGAAAAATACAATTCACTGAGATAATAAAAAGGAAATACGTTGCCCATAATAACTTCAACCAAAATCTGGTTATATTTATGGTTACGTAAAATTATAGTTTAATTTATTCGAAAAAAATATTTTTTGAATAACATTAAATATTATTACTACGGATACGGATCTCCGTCCAGGTGGACTGGTGACAAGGACGCTGGCTGCGTTTCCCTACTGAATTACAATACTGATTATTTGGGCGAAGAAAGACCCAGCCCTCTTGTCACTGAAGTAGACGACAAGACGCGCTGGGACTTTGTTAAGAGTTTCTACAGCAAAAGGCACAAACATGTAATCTTGAATATGGATACATATTTGCGCACCGCTTACCGCATTAAACATGGTTTGACAACAGGATTCTAAAATGTACCATACTTTAGGGCCAATGCTTCTGTTTTTATTTTATCTCTGTTACTCACATACGTCTATGGCCAAGTGCGCATTACATTTTAAAGAGATGCATGTGTGGATATCTTCCACAGATCGCGGTTCTGCTTATTGTAATCAAATTTGCTAGATACCGGCACCAATTATGAGCGATTGCATGGGTGTTATGTCGTGTAACAATATTTTAAAACAAGGATATTTTCCGTTAACATGTTGCATTCGCTGGTCTGTCTATTTTCTTTCTTTACTTTATAGCGTTCTCAATCACCCTAAAACACCTTCGTCCATTAAATCACGCTTTGAATTTTTCGTATGATATGCACAATTGTGGTCTCGGCTCCTCTCACAACAATCAGCTAAAGATTCCTTCCCATTCCTCAAGCAGATAATCAGATTCCTTGACTGTTGCTGCCGCTCGTCAGTGGAACAAGCTACCCCTGTATATCAGGCGCGCACAGTCTGTCATTGTTTTAAAAAACCTTCTAACCACATTATTTGTTAAGATACAATAATGTATGTCTCTTGAAAGTGGTTTGTTACGTCCCAAAAATTTTGGATATCTATTTATTTTTAGTGTATGTTTATTTTAGTTATTTTCATATTTTTCTTCATCCTGCCCTTCACCTTTCATGGTCCCCTAGGTGAAGAATGCCTTTTATTATGTTATGTTATACGCCTTATGGCGTTATAGCTCGCCTATATACTAGGTTTTTATGTGCAATAAGTATATAAATAAATAAATACATTACTGACGAATTGTGTGTATTAAAAGTGTCCGTCAACTCTAATATATAGTTAACGGATTCCATTATTATAACGTTTGCGTTCAAGTAATGGAATACTGCTTGTTTTGTCTATAAGGCTATAATAGTTATTTAAAACAACACCCTCTTGCTTTTATGACAAGACAACGGAAGAACTGTGATGTCAGTTGCAACAGAAATAATATATAAATAATAAATATTTCCAGACAGGTCACACAGCGCCATCTAACTTCCGTGGTAAGCTACGAGGCTTGTGTTACGGAAACTAGATGGTTGATAAACTACATATTATACTTTTTTTTTGTAAATATATACATATTATACATATGAAAAAATAACGATTATAATGAAAAATGGCGTCAAATGTATCAGTTTTATTTTAATGTTCAGCCGGTACAATCGACACAATTCAACAAAGACTTTGTCTTGGTACAACCCAGGCTTGGAACTATATCCATCCAGCTGACCATCAAATGGACGCGAGATCAAAATGCCCGGAGTAACTTTCTAACAGCCAAATCCTGAAGTCTATAAACAATTATAGATGCAATAGTAAACAATTTACAGTTAAATAGGAATTAATTCAACAGCTACCGTCGCTCATTATTCTTGCCGCCAGTCGTGCGTCACGGCCTATCTGCCATGCTCGCATTTTTAGTTTTTATTTATTGTCACGATCCTTTGTTATGTTTTGCCGGTTACCTGCATAAAATTATATGCTCAAATGTGTAACGGATGTCATCTTTTTTTATAACTTCGGCATTAATTTTGAGCGTTAGATTTTGAAAATAGGTTTACGTGAATAAATATAATGTTACTTCCAGATGAACTACTTTTTTTTTATATATACTAGCACGACATGTGACCCTGCGCCCACCTGATGGTAAGTGGCTCGCAAGGTCCATGAATGTTAGCAACTGGAATCAGACCCTTATGTCCGACATCAGTCCCTAACACTATGCCGGCTTGAGAATGTAACGTAACGTAAATGTAAAGTTGTAACAGCCTATAGGCTAGACATTTTAGTGTTGTCTCGGAGCTTGAAGTAGTTATTCTTATCGAACTTACCGTGCCTTGGTAATCAATTATTTCAAAAGCCTCCGTGGTCTAGCGGTTAAGCCCGTGAATTTATACTCGGAGGTATCGGATTCGATTCCTGGTCGGGGACACAATAATGTTTACTAATTTAAATAAATAAACTTAATTTATATTTAATTTATTTGTGATATTTCTCAAGGCGCGAAGATCGCTCGGTTGTTAGAACGCGTTCCTTAAATCCTACAAAGGTCTATTGAAACCCACCCGGCATGTACCAATTAGGAAATGCACTTTTCTTACGTACTGCAGTCATAGATTTACAAGACCACCGTTCCCGTGCCTCGGAGAGCACGTTAAGCCGTCGGTCCCTGTTCCACTAATACCAACTTGTGGAATCGTTAATAAATTGTCAATAAAAATTGTCATCATATCCTCGCCAAGCCGTCTGGTCAGCGTGGAGAGTGTAGGCCAAATTCTCCAGATATATGTCTTGGAAGGCCCATCTCCAACAGTGGAGGTCTAGGGCGCTGTGTTCTAGGAGCTGTAATGATATATGATGATGATGATTTCTCGAGTTTGGTACGCTGGAGACATCGACAAGCTTGCCACTTGTCAACTTTCCTATAGGCCAATTATAGTAAAGTTGACTAAATGTGAATCCGCTTCTTTATAAGCGTGGTTTCTGACTACCCCGAGAGGGAAACGGTCGTGATGATACTTTACCACAAAATAAGGTCGAACAAATATTATGATCTCACAGAAGAAATGATCAGGAACGAGTTCAAGACTCAGCTTTACGCAGTGGAAGTTGATGATAGAGGAATTCCAGAAAAATCTTTGCACCACTTAATGAATGAATTGGGCCTAAGCAGGTTGCCGTATTACATATACGAAGCGAGGTTTCAAGACTGCATTAACTGAATCATACAGTATTTGGTTAGGTAGGGAGAGGAGCAGATTCGTGGTGACTTATAGCGCAATAAAAAAAAACTGCCTTTAATCGATTGCAATCCTGAGACACCTTTCTTCTCATCTCTCTTTCCCACACAAGATCCGGCACCCGCACGATGAATCCCATGGAATGATTAGAAATTTGTTTTCTTATAATTGCGTCCTAAACGTTTGCTATTACGATTGCATTTAAAGCTGTCAAAAGTGTTTAATGACAGAGCAACGTTTTCATTGTCTCTACAAGTCATCGTTCATAAAAGTATTGTCATAATTAATTAACCCAAATTAAAAGAAACTTGCTACTTAGCTTCTATGACATCATATTATTTCTTTGTCTTAAGAATTTCAACAATTAAAACACTATTATTGTCCTTGTATTTTGAAGTTGGTAAAAATTTGCTTCTTTATAGTTAATGTAAAAATATATATATGTATAATATACGTGCTTGTAATATAACTGCTTCCGTGGTCTAGCGGTTAAGTCTGTGGATTTAGACTCGAAGGTACCGGGTTCGATTCCTGGTCGGGACACAAAAATATTTATAAATGTAAATAAAGTTATTTAATGGTATCATATGTAGTATATGTTTTATTAGTATTTAATTTATAATAGTTATTAGTATGTATTTAGTAATATCATTGTATTTTTATGTATATAGATTTATTTATTATTATTATATATAAATATTTATGCAGTAGAAATGAGGTCGCTGCGCCGGATATGCGGCGTCACATTGGCGGACCGCATACGTAACGTCGAAATACGGAAAAGGGTTGGTATAAAAGAAAGCATAGGGACAAAAATATGGAAAGGCATGCTACGATGGTTCGGGCATGTTGAAAGAATGAGCAAAGAAAGATTGACGAACCAGATATATAATGCGAAAGTTGTGGGTGAAAGAGGCCCTGGCAGACCGAGACTCACATATCTTTTTTATTTATTTTTTATTTATTATTATATCACGATCAAATAAATAAAACACTGACTGAAGGTGCATTAAAAAGCCTTCGTAACAAAAGGGCATGTATGAAGAGGTTGATGAACGTCGATGAAGCGAAAGAGGTATGTCGTGATCGTGTCAAGTGGCGCTCAATTGTCTCTGCCTACCCCGCAAGGGATCTGGCGTGAATATGTGTATGTATGTATAAATATTTGCACCTAACATTTGAAATGGTCCACATTGTCCCTAAGGTTGGTTGTCAGATAATGTCTAGCGCCATTAAGTCCGCCCCTTGTATAACGTGCAATAAAGTTTTAAATAAATAAATACATTTAATTATTATTTAATTTATTTGTGTTATTTCTCGAGTTTGGTACGCTGGTGACATCGACGAGCTCGCAATTATTTAGCAATATGTCTAAAATGTCCGTAATTTTATGTCTTAATAAGTCAATAGACGATATTTTAATAGACAAACATAGACAGATAGATTCATACAAAAAATATGTCAACATGATTCAAATAAATATTTATGTTTTACATTACTAATTTTTAGTGGAACATTTATCTTGTTTTTTCGATAGATTGTGACCAGTAATTGCACAGAAACCATTAAATAAAAATTCCGAGGGTCATACTGGTACTGAACACGGGTCGTTCAGGCCTCACTAATCGTGCGCGTACTTTGTATCCATCCGTTATTATTCTATGAAACTATCACGAGAGCCTATAGCTATATTGCTAAATCGAGTTAGCAAAAAGTACAGCAAGAAATCTGGAAGGACGAGTGTGTGGGCGATCTGTCGTGGGCGAACGGGCACCCCCTCCCGCCAAGTGAATCACCTCACAATTATATACAACATCCCTCCTCTTCATATTTATTTTAAGATCCACTTTCAAGCATAACGTGTATGCATTAGCTTTTTGCTTACACTATACTAATCTTAAGTTTTGCACCATCATTATCATTAATCAATAGAACACTATTTAAGAAACTGGTCTATGCGCACTATTTAAATTTACCATAAGCTTAATACACTCTCTGCTATATTTATTTCTCTCATTATAGTCATCATACAGTAGGTATATTATATTTATGTATATTCATAGAACGTATGTATGTAGTTTTATTTGTATGTATTAGTATGTAAATAAGTATTTATTCACTAGTATATATTGAAGTACTAATATTTTTCTATTAGTTTTGATAGCACCTGCCTTATCTCGTCGTAACTGCTTTAGTTGTCCCAAAGGTTTGACCAGTATAGAATGTCTAGCGGCATTAGGTCCGCCTTTGTACTTTGTGCAACAAAGTTTATAATAAATAAATAAAATAAAAAAAATATCATTACAAATCCTAGAACACAGCGTCCTAGACCTGCACTGTTGGAGATGGGCCTTCCGGAACATATGTATATCTGGAATATTTGGCCTACACTCTCTTCTTTTCTTTACTAGTCCTAACAATGTAATAATGATAATAACTAAGTAGCTAGATGAGTGCACGAACTATCGAGGGCGTTTCGAAGCGGCAAAACAGAATTTGGAGACCGCTAGATTTTTTTGTTGTAATAACGCACGCTTAATACTGTCCGTGCTGAAAGAGTTATACTTACTATGGTATATTTATGATTGATTTTAACTATTATTATTATTCTTATTTCGTACTCTGCACCCATTATAATAATTTCTCACTCTCCCAAAGGTTAGCTGGTAGAGAATACCATACGGTATTATGCTCGCCTATGTACATTATTTTATATTTTGTGTGCAATAAAGAATTATATTATTATTATTATTACACTCGCCACGTTGACCAGACGAGTTGGCAAGGATCTGATGTCATTTTAATAATGACAATTTATTAACGATTCCATAATTTGGTATTAGTTGAACCGGGACCGACGGCTTAACGTGCCACGGACACGGGAACGGTGGTGTTGTAAATTTATGACGGCGTGGAGAAACATCAATCGAGCGCTTTGTAGTCCAGGAGAAAGTCGATGGTAAGAGGATGCGTGGTACGTCTCCGATGAGATGGACCGATCAGGTGAAGGTTGCAATGGATCATCCCCTACATGAGTGCACTAGGAAAGCCGGGGTCCGAGAGGAGTGGTGACGGCTTGTTAATCGTGCCACTAGCACTCCAATGGCGACCACGACCACTGCCAAGAGTGTAGCGACTAAGAAGAACGTAAGAAAAGTGTATTTCTCATTGGTACATGCCGGGTGGGTTTGAACCGACCTTTGTAGGATTTAAGGAACGCGTTCTTACATCCGAGCCACCACTGCGCCGTTTTTGCATACTTAAAGGAAATTGATTGAACTTACGATTCATTACTCATGTCAACAAATTTTAAAAAAGGTGCCGTAATATTGTTACTATTATATTCGATGTAAATTAATATAAATTAAAAGAATTATAAATAAAAAATGTCTTCTAGAGACATCCCATCCGAGATAGTCCCAGGAGACTGGCAACATTTCCCCTCTGTATAACGAGGCTAATACCTTAGCAAAAATAGCCAGCCATTGAAATATTTCAGGTAACTGTCTCCGTGGTCTAGCGGGTAATTCCTTGGATTTAGACTCGGAGGTATCGGGTTCAATTCCTGGTCACTTCAAATAAATAAATTTCATTATATAAAATAATTTGTGAGCATTCTCAGGTTTGGTACGCTCGTTACATCGACGAGCTTACCACTTGTCATAATGGGCCTATAGTAAAGTTAGCTAAATGTGAATCCGCTTCTTTATAAGCGTGGTTTCTTACTACCCCGAAATGGAAAACGGTCGTGATGATTATTTAATAATATTATCGTCTTTTGAACTAAATAAACAGTATAGTGTCTTCTAATTCAATGTATTAACCACTTATCTTATCTATTTTATGCTAATCATTTTATTATTATTATTCTAAATCAACTGTTACTTTAACCATGTGTGTACAAATTTAAATATATATTATAGGTATGTAGGTAGTTATGTATATATTTATTCAGTATATATAATATTAGTATTTAAGTCTATTACAATAAATTGCACCCTTCGTTGTTACCTCTCCATACTCCCAAAGGTTGGTTGTTAGAAAATGCTTAGTTATTGAGCCCGCCTATGTACATTTTTTTAGTGCAATAAAGATATTTGAATTGAATTGAATTATTTGACCAAACTTTTTTTGTTACCTAACGAAATCGCAAAGATAGAGCAATCGTTAACAAATGTCGAGACTGTGCCTTTGGAAGTAATAATTGAGTAAACGCCTAAAATACGGATCTAAAATATTTTACTCGGCTTGTTGTGAAATAACGTTGCCGCCATTGCGTGTGGAAAGCTCACATCAAATATTTAACTTAAAAATAAATAAGTAAAAAACCCGATACCTTCGTCTTCTGATATCTTGCGTCTAAACGTACTTTAAAAACCGCTAGGCCTCGGTGCGTATGTAATTACCTACAATAATAAGTACCCGGTTATAACTGTATTAAGTCTAAAAGTAGGTTATCTGACCTTTTCCACACTCCGACACTCCATCATCACAATGTACCTTTAACGGTTAACTCCAATATTGTGTCTATTTATTTCTTTTGTTAGATTTCTCCAAGTAACGGAATAATGTCAATAACACTATTTGAAATCTCTGACATGAGAGGGTGTTGCGTTTTTAAGTATCTATATTATATACCAAAAATCGATTGCTCCACAGGCGAACCCAACTGAAACAGCTAGGTTATATTTTTTCATCACGACCGTTTCCTACCGAGGTGGTCAGAAACCACGCTTATAAAAAAGCGGATTAACATTATTTATTATTATAAGTTGTCTAACTTTACTATAGACCAATCATGACAAGTGGTAAGCGTCCACCTGATGGCAAATGGCGCGCAACGTCCATGAATGTGAGCAACTGGAATCCGACACTCTGACTGACATCAGTCCCTAACACTATGCCGGCTTGACTGAGCCTGACGGGAGTTCGAGCCTGATCCCGAAACGTGGGGATTCACTTTACAGGGTTTATCGGCACGAACGGTGGATACTTCCCCGCCCCGGCTAATGGAATTACCACCATCAATCCGCCTACCACATATATCGTCAATGTCCTCTAGAGACGTCCCAAAGAGACTGACAACATGTCTCCTTTGTATAGCGAGTCCAATACGTTGGCAGAAATAATTGCCAGCCTTCCTGTCTCCAGACCTTTCCGTCAGCCGCTTTGGCAACTCGATGATTATCGAACCCTAACGGCGCGTACCAAGGTCAGCAGAAACCGCCGCACATTCAGCGCCTGACACCTGCCAAGTTTATACAGTCATTTCGTCAGGTCTCTTGCCATCGCTCCGCACAATCCCAGAGTGTTTTAGGATTGCTGGTACTTCAGCATTGACAAGAGCCCTTCGGATAATGTCTGAACCGCGTGACGAAGAATGCGGCTAGCACTTCTAGCACAAGAAACACCGTGGTGTCCTAGATCGACTGGTTCTCACATAATGCTCCACCCAGTATATCTGTTAGCAGACATCATTACAGCCCCAGAACACAGCGTCCTAGACCTCCACTACTGGAGATGGCCCTTTAAGAACATATATCTGGAGAATTTGGACTTATCTCGCCACGCTGGCCAGACGGCTTGGCAAGGATATAATGTCCATTTTTAATGACAATTTATTAACGATTCCACAAGTTGTTATTAGTGGAACCGGCACCGATGGCTTAACGTGCTCTCCGAGGCACGGCAACGGTGGTGTTGTAAATCTATGACAAATGTACGTAAGAAAAGTGTATTTCTCATTGGTACATGCCGGGTGGGTTTGAACCGACCTTGGTAGTATTTAAGTAACGCGTTTTTACAACCGAGCCATCACCGCGCCTGTTAGCAGTGATATTAGCTAATTGTTATGTTTGTAGTACATGGCCGCATGAAACAATGATTGTTTTGCAGTTGTTTTTAAAGCACAACGTTCGCACGACCGCTCCCGTTTCATGTTTACCAAATGTACCGTTAGCACAAACCTACCCATAGCTGCGTATACAAGTTAGTATCATAACATCGCATACTCTTTTTGTTCCTTCGCTAAACTTACAAACGACACATTTTAAATCAAAACGAAATTCAATCGCTCACTGTTAATTCAAAGAAAAACAACGGTCAATATCAAAACTTATAAAGTCATGTCCTATTACAGTCACTTATAAAACGTTATTAATTTAATTATTTTTGAATGATTCTACTTCTGGTAGTGGAAGACTAAGCAGCAAAGTGGTCCAATGAGTAAGAACTTAGCAGAAGACTAGCAGATTCCAGTGACCTGTTAATGTTTAATCTAAGTGAGAAAGGAATCAATCTGCAAGGAAAACTCAGCTATATCAGATTTACAATTATAAAATTTCAAAATCAATCAAATTTAGCTATGAGTACCTATGACAATATCTGGTACAGCGGTACCACACCAGGCACGTCAGATAGACTACATGCCCATGTGCATCTAAAATACAATTTCATAAAAAAAGTACAATTTCATAAAGCTCAGCGCGTGTCAAGGTCACAGTTCATAACTGATGCCTCGAGCGTTGGCTTCTCTAATTATCAACTTTGCTACAAAGAGTGTGTTGTGAATTCCCCCAGTGTTTAGCTATTGATTGTAAAATGGCTTTGTACGGCCCGTATTTGTACGGATGAACAAAGGGGCATTCATTTAGTTTATTTAGTTACCACCGTACATTTTATCGGGACAATAAAGTAGCAGACACAATATGGTCGGGTATACGGGTCGGCCAATAGAACCCCAATTATAATTGTTTACCAATCAGTATAGATCGGGGTATTATATGACCATATCCGCGGCAATCAACGAAAAAGTTCTCATCACACTGTTTGTAATTTACTTTTTTAATTAGTGGCATTATAATCAAAGATTCAGCATTAAAGAAAGAAAGAATACAAGTATCTAAGCTTTCAATGGATTCACCGTGCGAGTGCCGGGTCCATCGTGTGTGGGAAAGAGAAGATAAGAATGGTGCCTCGGTATGGCGAACGACTATAGTTGCTGACGCTTTTACAAGACGCTGACCATCCACCATTCTTCTTCTCTCTCCCCTACCCAACCAACTACTGTATTCTGTTAATGCCATCTTGAAATTCGTTCCATAAATGTATTGACAGCAGACCTGCTTAGGCCCAATTATTTCAGTAAGCAAAGATTTTATGATGGGCCTACAGTAAAGTTTGATAAATGTTAACTAACAAGAAGCTAGCACCACGTTCGTTATGCTTAAACTGCCAAGCTACTAAAATCACGCAGTCACACAGCAGAATCAGTTTACAAATAGCCGGATATATTGCGAGGTGTCGGTATGTATGAGTCAGGTCATTTAAACTCGTACAGTTGTTATTTGCAGTACAATACTTTATTTACAAGCCAAGGGACCAAATTCAATATTTACATACAAAAAAATGCATTTTTATAGATTTTTAACGGCTTCTGCAGTCAATTCACTTCGCTTGAAAAACATATCTGTGTAATTCAAGGTTTATCGCGACGACCTTAAAACCCCCTTGAAGTTTAAGTTATTTTCGGCTAATATTAGTTTTTTTATACTAGAACGACATGTGATCTTACCCCTACCTGATACACTGAAAAAACGGATTTGTTAAATTAACAAATTGCGTTTTGGTTGGCACATTATTTGTTAAGTTTACTGTGGGCCAGTTAATATAACAAAATCGACTTAATTCTCTTAACACAGTAGAATTTGTTGGGAATACGGATTGCCTTCGGTAAAGTTAAACGTCTTATTCGTTTGATAAACCATTTAAGTACTGTTATTTTAACTAGTACTAATTAACACAAAAATATAATATAATATAATATAATATAATATAATATAATATAATATAATATAATATTAAATACTACTAATACTCATGTTTTTTTTTGTTATTTTAACATATTTTTTCTCTCAGTGCATGAACGTTAGCAATCCGCCTCCGTGGTCTAGTGGTAACAAACGTTGCTGTGAACTCGGGAGGTCGTGGGTTCGATTCCCACCGGGGGCAAGTTGTACATTGTATAATTTGTCTCGGTCTGGGTGTTTATATGTATAATATGTATATATTTACAAAAAAAAAGTATAATATGTAGTTTATCAACCATCTAGTTTCGGTAACAAGCCTCGCAGCTTACCACGGAAATTAGATGGCGCTGTGTGACCTGTCTGGAAATATTTATTTAATCAAATACTTATGACTGACACTGATAATGACTGCAATTCAAGCCTGATCCCGAAACGTGTGGATACACTTTACTGGGTTTATCGGCACGAACGGTGGATACTTCCCCGCCCCGGCAGACTGGGAAAATTACCATCATCAGTCCGCCTACCACCTATTTGTTGTTTTCGTTGAAAGTATGTGTCATTTGCAATGATGTCAAATACCAATTTTTACTTTCAATGAGAACTAATATTGTAAGCTTGCCATGGTGATATTTATACTAAAATAACACCTCCTAAAACAAGACTTACCTAAATTATTATTTTTAGTTAGAGAACT
The DNA here is from genome assembly GCA_910589645.1 of Tinea semifulvella. NCBI lineage: Eukaryota > Metazoa > Arthropoda > Insecta > Lepidoptera > Tineidae > Tinea > Tinea semifulvella. The sequence goes on along the minus strand of OU342611.1, from coordinate 1,673,734 downwards.
CTTCCTTAAACAAAACAAGTTGTCAAACTCATTGATATGCCAGTGAGCTCGTGTCATTTGTAATGTTACTTTACATGTGTTTGCTCGAGTTTAACGAGGTCCTAAAGAATATATCCGTATAATTGATCTACGAGTATGCACTTGGTAACAGTTTTACTTACTAAAGCCATCATAACAAGGTCCAATCTCGTCGATGCTACAGTAGTTTGAGATATAATTAGCCTTAGTGATAAAAGAGAGTTCATAAGTGAAGAACATAATTTTGCATTAATAAATCGTTAATATACGTCGAGTGGAGAGTTCCTTTGGGCTCCATAGAAGTAGATATAAACAGCAAGGACGTGCCACAATTTTCGTTTTATTGACAAATGTTTATTCAAGCCACAAAATTTGTTCGTTTAATATTTTCTTGTATTATAATAAAATTGTTTAATTAAAATTATTCCGTCCGCGTGGAGTGGTGGCAAGAACGCTGGCTGCATTTCCCCGTTGAATTGCAATAGAATTCGCTTGGGCGAAGAAGAGCCAGCCCTCTTGTCACCGTAGGGGAGGCCCTTGTCGTTTGTCTTTTTAAAACTTTAATGTAATTAATACCTCAATAGTCACAATGCCTTATGACTAATATATTTTATTTTTTTGACAACTATCCCTACATGGCTAATCCCGGTTTGACGTTGACTGTATATGCATGCAGTGAGTCAAATAATATTGTAGATTCTACGAGTACAATATAAAATAAATAATACTTTCAATTAGAAGATTACAAATATCTAAGCATTCGATGGATTCACCGTGCGAGTGCCGCGTTCATCGTGTGGGAATGATAAAATAATAATGTTGTCTCGGGATTGCTTACGACTATAGTGGCTGACGCTTGACGCTTTTACAAGACGCTCACCATCCACCATTCTGCTCCTCTCCCTACCCAACCAAATACTTTATGATTCGGTTAATGCCTGCTTACCAAGCTTGTTTCATAAATGTATTGTCAGCAGTCACCTTTTTTATTACCGTTTTTAGTCTTGAATCATAAATGTATAATTAATACTCCGTCAATTTTTTTAAAATTGTTTATTTCGTTATTTAAAAAGTATCTGGTATCAAAAGTTTAGCAGCTTTACTTACATACATTATTATTATTATTACATACTTTTTAAGATGCTTGTCATTGTATATACGTCTATGGACAGGACATTCAACTGCGATAGAGGAATAGGTGCGACGAGCGGTCACGAGCGGTGCATCCTGAGGTGGTCAGATACTATCGCGTCCGTTATTTATTGCCCAGCAAATTGTAATCTACGCGACCACCACTATTACTACATCTCTGTATACATTTCTGTGGTGCTAAGGCTGAACCAGATATATGTTAAAAAATGTAAATTTTAAAATTCTATAAACTACTTTTTTATGCGAATTGAATTTTATTATCTAAATAATAAAATAAGAGGGTCACAGACGAAAAACTTACAGGTTAACTCGAAAAACGGATCTTTCTACTAAGATATTAAAACACTGGCTTTTATTTATAATATGGGTAAAAAAAACTTTTTTATATGGTTTCTTTATGGTGTGGAAAATGAATCAACATATCATCATGACAGTTCTAGTACTAAAGGACTTTATTGATCTACAAATTTTATTTTTCAAATAACTTAATTGTACATTAATATATCGCACCCTCAATAATATATGGGCTCAAGTCAAATTTTGTAGTGTGATTTTAAATGCTAAGGGCACGAAATGGAATTATTTATTTATTTAAAAAACTTTATTGCACAAAGTACAAAGGCGGACTTAGTGCCCGAAGACATTCTCCGATAGCTAAACCTTGGGGACAAATTTAAACAATTATAGGTGCAATTATAGAAATAATAATAAAAATTACATTAGTAATAGGATAACTTACATCATATATCTTTATATATATCATAATATCAATATACTAAATACTAATAATACACATTATTATACATAAATATATACTACTTACTAACGCTGTCAGGAGCTATTTAAGAAGTGTGAATACACCAGTTTTTTAAAAGATGACCTGGTAGTTGCTTGCCGTATGATGACAGGAAGATCGTTCCATAAATTAGTAGCAACTACTACGAAAGAGTTAGAGACAAATTATCTACCAGTTAGCGCTTACAGAGAGAGAAAAAGGACAATAATGACTCTGTAACTGTATTTGTGTCTCTCACCTTCTTCCGTTCTTACCAGAATATTTAACGTAAATTACCCAAAAAATATTTTTCTCTTTTATGCTCCTGTATTACTAACGGTGAGATAGTAAAAATAACATTAGTTTTATAAATAAAAGTGAAGTAGCCCAAAATGAATAAAGTCACGGGCCACGTTGTTTATTTTCTCATTAATTCATACTCGTGCCAGTATCCGACATGTTGTTAGTAAGTTTTGCACAGTTACTTATCTCTTAATCGTAAATTCATGAGTTAATATAATTCAAATGACAGTTGGAGGTTTTAGAGCGGAAAATCATTACCATAGCGTCTGGTGACTCATAGCGTTCCCCCCTCTCGTTTCCATGTTATTGTCTGCTATACAGTCGGCAAAATCGCCAATATTTAATAAAATACTGCCGCACAACATACGCATGTCTTCAAAACTTATAGATAGATAACTGTACATGTATGATTTCTTAGTATATTGTTGGTGTGTTATTTTATTCAAAATTGAAAATATTTATTTCCATATGGTTCATATATAACACTCGGATATTGTAATTTTTTTACAATATTATTAAAATAATAAATAAAAAGATTAAATTAAATTATGGATAGACCGAAATAAGTAAGTGACATTGCTGCCGCTGCTTCAAAGCATTATAACCGTGTCAACTTATAATCAAATAATTATAACATAATGTGTAATTATAATAAATTTAAATTAATTTCGTGGCTGTATAAAGGCCGTGTCAACTTACTATTTAAATAATTATAATTAATGTCAAATTATTAAAAAATAACAATAATAATTTAATTGTTTATTAATCAATAATAAATATAATATAATCAATAACAATAAAGGTTAGTTGGTAGAAAATGCATTTACGGCATTAAGCTCGCCTATGTACCTGCACTTGTTTTGGTTTTGCACAATAAAGAATTTATTATTATTATTAATAATAATACTTATTACTAGGGTTTGGCGCGGTGGTGGTTCGGTTGTAACAACGCTTTCCTTAAAATAAAGGTCTGTGCCGATGATAAATACACTTTTCTTATGTACATTTGTTATAGATTTACAACACCACCGTTCCCTATTTTTAGTTAGCTAGTTAGCCGTGTCGGTCCCTATTCCATTAATACCAACTTGTGGAATCGTTTATAAATTGACATGCAGCGTGGCGAGTATAGGACAAATTACTAAATAATAGAAATTATTAATGTCATTCTGATAATAATAATAATATATAGAAAATAAATTTTATTTCAGCAATTGTATAATAACTGTTTATATTAAAGGCACCTAAAGTTTATCATGAAAATATTAATTTGATAAAGAAGTAAACGATGAACTACTTATGGACTAAACTGGGCTGGACGTTAGTGTCTATGGCAATGCACGTCCTAAGCTCCATAAAAACCGGACTGCACTTAGTATTAAGCATGATTCATGCTAGACCGTGCTGCAGGCGACACGGATTTAATGTACTCGTAACTACATTGTATGAAAGCTTTCATAGAATTATGGTGTGTTTTATATAATAAATGTAAACAAAAATAACTGTCTAAAAAAGCATTAAGGTATTTTTATATATCACACCTTGATATAAGCAAATTCTACACGGTTGACGACAAGCGTTTGACAAACTTGGTGGAAATCGACGTGGTTTGGAACCAAATTTCAATTTTGCCAAGTTCCGACCTGTGTCGAACACTTCTCGAAATTACAATGTCCCTTGCTTAACTCTGGATTTGTTTCAAATTCTTTTGTAGTTGTGGCTATAAATTTATGGAACAATTTCCATAACATAAGCGTCTACCAGACCTTAGTTCAACTCGTCTATTTACACCTTTTAAATAGCTCCCAACAATTGTGTATGTATAACCTGCCTTCGTGGTCTAGCGGTTAAGTCCGTAAACTCGGAGGTACCGATCGATTCCTGGTCGGGACACAATAATATGTGTTAATGTAAATAAGTATATTTAATTTATTTGTGATATTCTCGAGTTTGGTACGCTGGAGACATCGACGAGCTTGCCACTTGTCATGATTGGCCTATAGTAAAGTTGGCTAAATGTGAATCCGCTTCTTTATAAGCGTGGTGAACCACCCCGAAAGGGAAACGGTCAAGCTCAGTTTTAGGTGCTAAAGTTAGTTGCTTCTTGCACCTTTTTTACCACTTACCATCAGTTAGGCACATGTCGTGCATAGTACAATATAATAGTCCCAGCTCTGTCGGCCTCGTCACGGTCTCGCGTAAATCGTCCTTTATCCACGCGTGTAACCATCGAGAAAGTGTTGCGCTACCGACGACGCTCGTCCTGTGTAGTCTAGAAACAGCCGCGTTCACCGCTAGTTTCCATTACCAAAATTGAGGATTACATTGTTCTTGTTCCGGGTCGCCGACGATCGTTATGCCGACCTCGCTGCACGGGGTCATCGACCTCTAAACTGGTTACCTTTATAATTGCTGTGTGTATTTACATAATATCGACGCGTAGATAAACGCATCGCGGGTAGAATCGACCGTGTCGCTTTGGCAGACAAACTTATTGCAATTGCGGAGCCAAATGTAATTAAGAGTTAGTACCACGAATACTATTTATTAAACCTGTCGGAAACACAGTAATTTTATTCACATGAACCATATATAATTGTAAAAACTTTAATGAAATAAATTATCTTATTTTTAAAGGAACATTGTCACGAACAATATGTCTTATTAACAATAAAATATTTTGCCAAAAACATGCAAAACTCTACAGCAACTGTTACGATAGAACTCGGGATGTTGTGCTTTGAATACTTAGCCGCGGTTGCACCATAATGAAGTCAAATTTTGTGCAACCGAGGCTTATAGTATTCCTATAAACTTTGTCCAAAGTATAGAAACACTCCTGAACTAGCCACGAATGTGCTATGCAGAATTTTCATTAAATATTATTTGTTTTCGTGTACCGCTTGTGCTATTATACCGTGCCATCAACTATTATTTTTTACCAGCTTATGACACACAGTCGAATACACGTTTTCAAAGAATAATTTAAAACACTAAACCCATATTTTCTCAAACTCATTATAGTTTTAAGCTCGAACACTATACTCCTCCTTTTCCATACCCTTTTTTACAATGATTCCTATGAAATTTGTTTTCTTTATTTTTGCCAAAAAAAGTCTGTCTTTTATAAATTTTATTTAAAATCAATAATTAAAAAAAAAAACAACTGGTTTTACTGTATAGTCCTAAGACTTGGCGTATGTAAGTGGCTCTTAAAGCTGACAATAGTGAGGTATTGGACATATGAGGCGTGTCTTTATACACCAGTAAACAAAGCCGGCCTTGTGCTCCTGTATCGTTTTATTGCTTGCGGTTGTACTCCAGCTTAAGTTTGTTTTATATTGTAAAAAGACAAAAAAGTTTAAAGGTACTTATATTTATTTACATAAACCTAAACTTGACGCTTAACTTTAGCTGTTAATAATAAAAATACAAGTTGTGGGTGACAAAATTCTTACCGTCATAGCTACCATAGTTTTTTATACCCCGCAGCTATGGTGCAACTACACAAGGAAGTCGTACAGAAGACTGAAGGTCCAGTATAACTATGCTTTCTTATTCTGTTTCGGCTTCCCAAATGGTGTAGCGCAATGTTTGCGGAGGCACATCTGCCGGGACTAGACGCAGTGATCCGATTTTGTATAGCATCTTTTCAGGAGTGCATAATTGGATCTCAAAATAATTTATTAGATATTAATAGTAGCGAAGCGGTCCAATGATTAACTACACGAGTTGCTAGCAGAAGACCAGTTTATATAGCTTAGTTGATTCCAGTGACTTAGAAATATTTTATATTTCTGAGATATGATTTTCGAACTTAACAGACCTAAAACCTTCTATACATGCAGCCTGTGCGTCAATTATTCGCATACAATAACGCGTTCAGAGTGCTGATGGGGCTGCCCCTTCGTTGCAGTGCCTCTGGGATGCTAGCAGAGGCGCGGGTGGACGGATTCCATGCTATTATGAGGGAAGCGCTGTGCCTTAATCCTCGCTCGCGTGAGGGACAGCCCCAGCAGCATCCTGGCCGTGTGGGCTGATAGGTGGAACTCTCCGTTCTTGAGGCACTGGATACGCCTGCATGTCAGCAGGTGACCTAGGCCCGAGAAAAGGAAAAAAATAAAATAAATTGTATTATAATTTTGTATTTTTACTAACACTAGATATTAAAAGATTCTTTAAAAATTGTTACTAACACATATGGAATTTATTCTGAAATAAAGTTTTATTATTATTATTATTATAAACCATATTGTAACACCATATATTTTACTACTATTTAGTAGGATTTTCTTTTTGCAAAATGTGAAGACATTGTAAGCGTTTGACAATCCATTACTATTTATTACAAAACCTAAAAACAGCATTGTACCAAACTTTACTGCAATACCAACAAAACAAAGTTAAAGAACGTGGCAAATTACTTTATATGACTAGTAACAAAAATAATAGTAGTTAACAACCCGATTCCAATGATAATTAAATGATGATTTGAATCATCTTTACTATCGTTAAGAAATTTGACACGCCTTACCGTTTTGTTTAGTTATGTTTTATGTATAATTTAACGCCGACTTCTCTTCTTCAAAAACATGTTCTGGGAGGCTTATCTTCAGTGGAAATCTCGGACATCTAGGCAAATGTAATGTTTTTAATTGAGTGTGTCAGTATAAGAGGCAACCCTAACCGAATCTGCAATATTATATGTCACCGTGCATGAGCGTAAGCAATGAAGGATAACGACATATTTAAAAATGAGCGCCAATCTTCCGTTACGAAAAATAGTACTATATATTGGATTGCGATTGACATAACCCCTTCAGTCACTGTGTCGATCTCCTACAATAAGTTGATTATTTTCTGTGTAAAATGGACGACAAGGTACAAAAATAGTGTTGTGTTCTACGCAGTCCAAATATATTTATTAAATAGTCTTACAGATATAAAGTATTGCATTCATTTGCTATAAACAGACAGTGCTTAGTAAATTAATATGTCCAGCTTCAAAACAGTATTGTTCCCAGTATTCCAATTTTATTAGTAATTTCGGTACTACATTTTTTATTATTGTTTTAGGCAACCGAACCAACTGCTGAAGTAGCCGAAACTAAGTCGGAAACTGAAAATAGTGCGGAGAAAGATGTGAAAACCCCGGAAACCCCCGTCACGGAACCACTTACCAACGGAAGCAGCGCCCCAGAATCACCTAAAGAAGAAACACCTATCAAAGTGGAACCCATCGCTGACATTCCAGAGGAACCCAAAGTAGAAACACCTGAACAACAATTAAACGGATTATCTCTAGAAGAGAAACCGGAAGTACCCGCCGAATCTGAAACTAAAGTAGAAACACCGGAAAGCAAACCTGAGGAACCTATCGCGACGGAGACCACTCCGGCCCCTCAAATTCCCGAAAAATCAGAGGTTTGTGTCGAAAAATCTCCTATATTAGAATCCCCTCCTCCGCCACTTCCCGCTAATCCACCTCCCTCTTCGGTCGCATCGTTCGCCGCCACAACTATGGCGCCACATTTAACCCAAAACACGCTCATAGATAACACAAATTTGGAAACAGCACCCGTCACCCCACCGACCGGCACCGATAACATTGATAACACCCCACTTGCCACACAGGACGCCACTAATGATGACAATTTATCTAATAATGAAGTCAACATTCCCGCTTTACCCGAAAATGTAGAAACCTTGGAGCCCCAAGTCAAACTCGAGGCCACTGACAATGCTCAAGAATCCACAACAACCGATGCGCCAATTGAACAAATCGAACCGGAAACACCAATAGTTAAAGCCGAAGTTTTGGACATTGCTCAAGAACCTACCAATGACGATACGGTAATAAAACCAATCGTCGCCGATGTCGACATTTTGGACAACGCTCAAGAATCGAAAAATAACGAAGCACCGATAGAAACTATCGAGCCAGAAACGGCATTACCGGAAATCGAACTCTTGGACATTGCTCAAAAAGATGACGATGAACCACCAATGGGAATTAAAACTGAATCGCTTGAAATTGAGCTTTTGGACAACGGTGTAGAATCAAATGACGCATCAATGGACAAACCAGATACTCCAGAACAAACAGAACTGCCAATAATTGAGAACGTGATGGAAGAAATCGCTGAAATTAAAACCAATGGATTCTCTGATGTTATAAACACTGATTTTCAAGGCAACGATGTGAAGACCATTGCCGAGAACGATAACGCGACTGACATTGAGAACTTGGCTAACAAAGTCAATCTGACTTTGAGCTCGGAGTTCAACGGCAATACTGAGGAGTTCCCGCCGCCTCCCAGCGACCTGACTTTCGAGGAGGACGTTCAGGTGAATAATTTCCTTAGTAGTGGATATCTATGCATGGACTGTCAATAATAAACCAGAAGAAATTGCGCGTTTTTTCCTCCTTTTCCAATTCCTCCCCTTTTCATTTCCCCTCTTATATCTCGTCCATCAATATTACAATCACTGGCACGTTAGGATTTTGCTATGTGCTAACACATTTTTGCTTACATCACTAATACATATTGCACATTTTTAAATGTTTTAACTATTTTTTTTTACTAATAAGATTACGGTACAGGTTCAATCAATTAAAAGTAAAAATAAATAAAAAAATAACTGGGTTTAACGCTTTTGCACCCCTCTCGCTCGCACAATTTAATATTTTCAAAAATGTATATAGTCTGAGTCTACTTTTAAGAAATGTAGTTTATCAACTTTCTAGGAAATAAAATTCCGGACATTTGGAAATTTTGCACCCGCACGGTGAATCCATGGAATGCTTAGAAATTTGACTTTTCCTCTCATATATTTTTTTGTATTCAGTAAAATAGTTTCAAATGTTTTGGCAATTATTTTCTGTCCAAAATTTATTTCATGAGATTGAAATAATGTCCAAAATTTGGTATATGAAATTGAAATAATGTCCAAAATTTGGTATATGAAATTGAAATAATGTCCAAAATGTCCGTAATTTTATTTCCCAGAGAGTTGATAGACTACATTTCTCAAAAGTACATTTAGACTTGAAAAATCGTAAAATATATTGGATTGTGCGAGGGAGAGGGTTGCAAAAACGTTCAAACCCTCTTAAGAATTTCGATAAAGAATGGTGTCTTAAAGAATTATTTTAATGAATAACAATAAAAATTGGGGTACCGTATTCTTCATGTTCTGTGTTTATTCTTTTTTTATTTTATTATTTCAATTGCACCGTTTTCTAAAATGTAATCTGGACTTTACACACTTGCATTTTTTTTATTCCTTATAATAGCTCTAGAATTGTACTATTTTTATCGGGGTATTTGTCAGCCATTTTATTTCCGCCTTTATTGTCAATAATATATAATCCATTGATATTGACATAATCCTTGCTATTTCTTGAAATTCAAATATTCGCAGGTTTTTTTACAATAAGGTCCGATTAGCATTGTGTTCTCAAAAAACCGGCTCCGGCATGCATATACTTCTTAAACACAGATAATGAATGTACCCTCGGTCGGTATGCCCCACAAATCAGCGCTGATGCGCGCCACCTATCGGACAACAGTAGTACTATACACACGAACATTCATTTTTATATATATAGATAGAAGAGAAAAAATATTATTTATCAATTTTTTTTATTGTCCAAAAGTTAAATAAAACTAGAAACAATATTTTAAATATATATATATACACATACTGTGTAAACTCTTATATAACGACATTTTACGGCGTTAGTTGTCGTTAAATGGAGATGGAATCATTGTATGGAAGACAAGCTAAACCAACCAAAGCCAATTGATTTCGACGCTTTAGGGAGTTTGTCGTTAAATCGAGTGACGTTACATGGAGTTTACACTATATATATATATAGGTAACAAATTAATATAAATTAATAAGAGATGCCAAAGTGACAACACTTCAAAAATATTTAACGTAAAAACAGAAAAACAAAAATAACTTAAGATAAACTAAACATCAATGTACAACGTAGACTATACAATAGTCCTATCTTTTAAAAAATCCTCTATTGTGTAATAGCATTCCTCCAATAATATTTGTTTTAAAGATTGTTAATGGCATTTTTTACATATTTTACAATATTTACAAGATTTTACACATTTTACGGCCGATTGCAGAAAGGATGATAAATCTATTATCAATATTTTGCTATACGTCACGTGATTAATATTAATGATTGGTTGTTTCTGCCAATGACGTCCATAGGCATCGTTAAACATGTCAAAAGATAATCAGCCTTTATGCAAATGGCTGTTAGTATAGTATAGTACATACTACTATATTTGGACGTAGTTAAGCAAAAAGAAATCCATACATCAATAGATTAGTAAAGTATCATCACGACCGTTTCCCTTTCGGGGTGGTCACCACCACGCTTATAAAGAAGTGGATTCACATTTAGCCAACTTTACTATAGGCCAATCATGACAAGTGGCAAGCTCGTCGATGTCTCCAGCGTACCAAACTCGAGAAATATCGCAAATAAATTAAATATATTTATTTCCTTTTTGCGTAACTCCGTCCATTTATTATTTAGTTTTTTTTTCTTTGGATTTTTATAATAGTGGTCCCTGCATATTTTAGATTTGGTTGACTTTTTAGGTAATTTATAGTTTATTACTGCCAGTTTCTGAAAGGATGACTTTATAAGCGTGGTTTCTGACCACCCCGAAAGGGAAACGGTCGTGATGATACTTTAGTTCTTTAACATAATATTTCTTTAAGTCAGTATTGCACCTACCTTACGTACTTACTGATCTCATTGTCCCGAAGGTTTCACTGTTAGAATGTCTAGTGGCATTAAGTCCAATTAGCAAATATGTAATGATAACAGAAAAATAAACCTAGTTGAATATATGAATTCATTTCTTTTCAGATTCAAATTCAATTCCATATGGTTCACATGTAACACTCGGATATTGTCAATTTTTTACAATATTATTAAAATAATAAATAAAAAGATTATATTAAATTGTGGATAGACCGAAATAAGTAAGTGACATTGCTGCCACAAACAAGTACTGTACGTTAACCTAAATTCGAGGCATTATAGTCGTGTAAACTTAAATTCTAAATAATTATAACATAATGTATAATTATAATAAATTTAAATTAAATAACAATAATAATTTCGTGGCTGTATATTATCTTACAAATTCTTATTTGATAAATATTAAAGAGGGAGGAGGGGGTCACAAACTATCAAGGTGTCAATTGTTGCATAGTTAAACCTATTATTATTATTATTAAAATACTTTAACTTAAAAGTATGTACAAAGGCGAACTTAAAGCCATTTCGGCTTTTTCTACCAGCTAACCTTTGGGAGAGTGAGACAGTATAATATGTGGGGTGCTTATTTTAAATTTGAATAAACTACATAAATAGTATGTATACATAGACTACTAAAATACTTATTAATATATAGTAGATATATATGAAGATAATATAATATTATTAAGAAGAAATATTTATTTTTAAAATATACTGTTTAAACCTACGCGTACAGCAAAATGTTCAACATTCATATTTTTAATATTCCTCTCAGAAAGTGGCAGTTAGTAATCTTAATGACTTTTATGTGTTTCTAATTTTCTTTGTTCCTTGAATACTTAAAAATGGTTAATAATTTTGTGTGTTGCCACGTAATATTTGTGTGTTAGTCACATTTATATCCTTTAGTTTATGACATTACTTTAGTAGTAGTATATGTAACAATCAACAAGTTATTGACAGACTGCCTCCATGGCTAGTGGTTAAGTCCGTGGATTTAGGCTCGATTCCCGGTTGGGACACAATAATATTTAATAATTTAAATCGACGAGCTTGCCACTTGTCATGTGGCCTATAGTAAAGTTGGCTAAATGTGAATCAGCTTCTTTATAAGCGTGGTTTCTGACCACCGCGAAAGGGAAACGGTCGTGATGGTACTTTTACTTTACAAAAAGTTATTATTATTATTATTTTTCCCGTCAATAAATGTTTGAGTATTTAATATTATATTTAAAAAAAAACGTTAAATTCTTTTTTTTTTTTAATATTTCATTCGTTTATTATTATTATTTTAACTCTTTCTACGCCTGACCGTAGTTTTAACGTTACTGGATTACAAATTAATGTAATATCATTACGGCCCCTGATACAGACCCTTACTGCTGGAGATCGGCCTATCAGAATATATATCTGGAGAATTTAGCCGAAACTCGCCACGCTGGCCAAACGGATTGTCTAATGATGTCAATTTATTACCAATTCCACAAGTTGGTATTGGAGAAACCGAAACCGACGGCTTAACGGGCTCTCCGAGGCACGGAAACGATACGGTCGTTATGAATCTTTCCTTTTTTATTTAAACTTAAATTGTCATATTGCTGTTTTTTAGTAAATGGATTGCAAATTAACACAAGATGTGAGTTAATGACTTGTTGATTGTAATAATATATCACTTGTATAGATATTTGAATGTATGTTTGTGTATTTTAGGAGATCGTAGCTATCGTAGCCGATAAGATGGAGGTTGTGGTGCCAGAGGTCCCAGATATTCCTAGCTCAGACATCGTCACGGTAAGTTGATAAGAAAATAATTAATTCTACCAGACTTAACTTTTAGGGGAATAAAATTACTTACACTTAGATATATTAATCATATTGTATCTGGTACGGACAAATGGACTGTATGCGATTTCCATAACGGGCTGTGATGGCCAATCTAAATTTCTCACAAAGTATGAACAAAGGATGTAAGACATACACGCCGTACCTTACCTTGGGTCTTCTTTGAGCTCGTCACCTGGCTGTAGCTGCAGGTCTTGTCACAATCCAGAACAGAACTGGACGGCGAGTTAGTACCAAATCATACTACTAGATGGCGCTAGGCGTCACCAGTATCATTTGTTAATCTACTATAACTGAGTTTTCCTAAAAGATTCATTTCTCAGCCAGATTAAACATTAACAGGTCACTGGAATTTGTTAAGCTGTTAGTCTTCTGCTAACTCCTTCGACCACTTCGCTGCTAAGTCTTCCACGAACAGGAGTAGAATCAATCTAAATAATGTCGTGCCACAAATGCCTGTAAAAGGTTTACGTGATATATATTTTGACTTTAATATATTTGTTATAGTCAAATAGAGGATAATCGTTATAAATTGTTTTTATTTCTCTTTTGTCTAAAATTAGGTATATCAGAGTGAAAATATGTCCAAATAGCCATGATTTAATTTCTTACAAAGATAATACACAACTTTTGTCAAATGATCACTCGGACTTGAAAAATGTTTGCAAATATTGGATTGTGCGAGAGGGATAACGGAGCTTTATACCCCTTAACTGCAGAACAGGGCTGCTGCAGTCCTATTCTGTTACTTAAGCGCAAACGTTACATAATGGAATCCGTTAACTTTATATATACTGCAGTTATAGATATACAACACCACCATTCCCGTGAGCACGTTAAGCCGTCGGTCCCGGTTCCACTAATACCAACTTGTGGAATCGTTAATAAATTGTCATTAAAAACTGACATCATATCCTCGCCAAGCCGTCAGGCCAGCGTGGCGAGTGTAAGCCAAATTCTCCAGATATATGTTCTGGAAGGTTCATCTTCAGCAGTTGAGGTCTAGGACGCTGTGTTCTAGGGGCTGTAATAAATATATATAAAAAGATGCGTTTTATTGTAAACAAAATAATTTATGACATTATAAAAGTTTAGATTTTGTTGAAGGCAGCAATGTCTACTGATTGGAAAAAGTCTCCAAAGTCCTGGATCTTTTCTTGGAGAATATCTACTGAGACCTTGTCATCTTCAATCACACACATAATTTGTTGTTTTTTGATTACATAACCGACGGGTACAGACTTTGAAGCTCCCCAAAGGAGACCTTCCATTTCTATGGATCGTACAAGTTTTTCCATTTCCGCCATGTCTGTCTCATCGTCCCAAGGTTTGCAGTCCAGGATGATAGAAGACTTTGCAATGAGCACAGGTTTCTTTGACTTTTTGTCGGCGTAAGCTTTAAGACGTTTCTCACGGACTCTGGCAGCTTCGGCATCTTCTTCCTCATCTCCCGAGTCAAATAGATCTACATCATCGTCATCGTCATCTGCTTTTGGTGCTGTGAGCTTGGCACCAGCATTTAGAGGGGTCACACCAGCAGTCCAGGCCTTGCGTTCGGCAGGAGTGAACGAAGCGATGTGGTTGAACCAGCGGAGGGCATGAGGAACTTCGCCGACCGGAGCCTTGCCCAGCTGTTCGTAAATCTTAACGTCTTCATTTGAAGGAGTGTAGCCTGATATATAGCTCTGGTCCGTTAAATATGTGTTCAGTTGCTTCACTCCCTGAGCGCTTTTTAGGTCATCGGAAGCCATTTTTCTAATTTATGTCGCTCCGGCAAAATATACAAACATAGTACATAATTTTTTATTTTTTTTTCAGGAGAGCACGACGGTGGCCGCGAGCGAATAAGATGGGGAAGTAATTTAGCGTGACGGGAATTCAAGTCCATGATCTTATAGACTAAGTTTAGTGTGCTTCGCTTCTGTAACATCTGTATACCATAATATATTCACTACGGACGTTTTATATATATATATATATATACACACAATCAATTGTTTGTAAACCACAAGTTTTTATTTAAACGAAGTAATCTGAAAACAGAACTATAATAATTAAATAATAACCAAACTTAATACAGATTTAAAGTGGGCTGTGACGATATCACAAACAGTTGCAATATATATATAAATAATTCTAATACACATTACATAAAGATACATAGCTGTTCACTTAATATACATATATACTTTTCACTAAAAATATTTATTGAGCATTTTTTTTTTATAAATAACTGGGGGGGGGAGGGGCTTAAAATCTTAGCGTTAGAGCACGTTAAGCCGTCGGTCCCGGTTCCACTAATACCAACTTGTGGAATCGTTAATAAATAAATCTGGAAGTTTTTACAGTTTCAAGTGATTTGTGTCGCTTTTTATTACCCCAATGTTATAAATAATTTTACATAAAAAAAATCAATGTTTTTCAGTTCTGCTACTGCATTAGATAATTTAGTATGTTTACTTCGTTTAATAAAAAAATATAGTTTACTGGGCGGTGCGGAGTCGGTGCCATTTACAGGGGTGTAGCTAAATAACCTCACTTTGATATAGTTCAGCGACACACTGGTTGTTGTAACTGTCAACGGGCCGAACTTTGACAGTCGGAAATTCCGATAACTTAATTTTGTGTCAAAAATATATAAATTAGATATAACAGTCGCTTGTTCCCCATTTCTTATATCAGTATGAATAATTCTAAAAACTGCCGCTGTGGTCTAGCGGTTAAATCCGTGGATTTAGACTCGGAGGTACCGGGTTCAATTCCTGGTCGGGACACAAAATATTTGTTAATGTAAATAAATACATTTCATTTATTAATTATAGTAAAGTTGGCTAAATGTGAATCCGCTTATTTATAAGCGTGGTTTCTGACCACCCCGAAAGGGAAACGGTCGTGATGATACTTTTTTTAGTTATTAAACTTTATGTCTACTATTTTTCGTGACGACCTTTTCGTTCCGGACATTAATTATAGCGATATATATATATATATATATTTGACACATAATATAGTTGACTTTGATCGTCTGTTATAGTTTATTGTCCTTTGCTATTATTAAATATTGTTTAAATTTGAATATAACAATGATGTATAGTTTTGGCAGTTAGCACGGATCCTGGCAGCTGGGTGGAGGAGCGCCTTATTCGCATTATCTTTGATATAATTAAGATGAATGTATACCAATCTATGTATTAGGAATATAAACTTTAGTTTATACTTATGTATATATGAGAAATATAAAATTTCACGTTTGACCCAACATCTGTTGATAGTATTATTATTTTACTCAATTAATTGTAAATTTATAAGTTTGATATCAAAATTATTCTCATTTAATATATTTTTTTTTTATAGTTACGAGATGTTTTATGCTCTGTCAGATTTGCCTCTCTTGATATACGTTTTGTGAATTAAGCTCTCTCCAATGAAGTAACGAGCTCTCTGGTAGTTTCTCACTGCAGTAGGAACTATAATCCAATCGAAATGCTATTTCAAACACGTTGTAGCATATTAAGTGACGTCATTTAATATGAACATATTTTGATAAGACTCAACGTTTTTTTGTATTATATTTTAAATAAATTTTCCTATGTAACGAAATATACACTATTATTGTTACGAAATAGTATACATAACTGTCTCCGTAGTCTAGAGGTTAAGTCTGTGCACTTAGACGCAGAGGTACCGGGTTCGATTACTTGGTCGGGACACAATTATTTATTTCATTAAATTTTAGTTTGGTAGGATAGACATCGACAAGCTTTTGCCACTTGTCATGATGTGCCTATAGTAAAGTTGATCAAATGTGAACCGGCTTCTAAAAAAAGCTGTGGTTATTGACCACCTTGAAATAAATAGTTTTTTTTTTAATTAGATCACTATTATTGTTACTATTTTTAGTGACATTTACTTTTTCGTTATTTCAACCACATTATTAACAAATTCTATGCAGATTTTACTGCATTTAAATTGCTAACTGAGATGGTCTAAATAGCATTTCTATTGGAGTATATTTGTGGGATTTTATGAAATATTTACACGTTTGCCAAATTTTTATACCAGTAGAGAGATGTGGCCAATTTTTTATCGATGCAGGACTTTCTATTTAGTAATTATGATTAGTTATACAATTTTTTTATGCATATACAATATTATAATCCTTAGATGTGTAGTCGTGTACCATGTTAGTGGAGTCGTGCGCCTCCAGTGTGGGAGTATGTGCACTTGTCGCAGCTAACTAACAAACAATCGTTAAACAGGTCGGTTTGAACCCCGAAAAGCATGTTAAGCCGTCGGTCACGGTTCCACTTATACCGACTTGTGGAATCGTATATCAGAACCTTGCCCCGTCTGGCCAGCGTGGCGATTGTAGGCCAAATTCTCCAGAATTGAATGCAAGGCCCATCTCTAACGGTGGAGTACTAGGAGCTGTAATGATGTTAGGCAGGTCTCACTGAGCCATAACGGCTCGGTAACTAAAACCCCGTCTCAGTCTAATGGTCAAATCTTAGATAAAAACATGCATTATTCAGCTTCCGCTAGGTAAACCAAAATGGCGGCGCAAATGTAATTTACAAAAATAATTATTATTAATCATTAAGTGGCTCAGTTGTAACTTTCTATTCAAGAACAAAATAAAAGGTCAGCTATTCGAGTCCCGCACCATCACCATCACCACTGTTACCACTAATACCAACTTGTGGTGAAGTCTGTGGATTTAGACTCGGTAGTACCGGGTTCGGTTCTGATTTAATATATAATTAATTTACTTCTCGCCAACCCGGTCTGGCCGGCGTGGCTAGTGTAAGCCAAATTCTCCAGATATATGTTCTGGAAGGCCCATCTCCAGCAGTGGAGGTCTAGGGATAATTAAACTTAATAAGTTTTACAAGACAAATTACATCAAATCAAATTGGCTTAAAGTATTTTGTGAAGATATTTTTCTCCTTTACACCATGCAAATTAAATGAATTAGGAGATTGTCTTTACACGGGCAAAGCCGGGTAAACAGCTAGTTAATAATAAAACAAGGGTCGGCTTACAATTTTTGGATTTAAAATACTATATACATCGACGAGCTTGCCACTTGTCATGATTGGTCTAAATGTGAATCCGCTTATTTATAAGCGTGGTTTCTGACCACCCCGAGAGGGAAACGGTCGTGATGATACTTTACTACATACCTACTATATAAGCAAGATGGGGGACGAATCGGTTGAACAGTTAGTTAGATGTGACAATGTGCTGCGTTTAGGAGTCTCATAAGGTTTGATATGATTATACAAGTTGTGACATTTTTTTTATAATACTGTCCAATACGGTGGTGATTCATCATTTTTGTAATTTTATACAAACTCGTGTAGAACTGAACTAAAGGAGGTGTACTCTGGATTTAGTAATAAATTGTAAGTGAGACATTCCATATCATAAGTTGGATATTCGAGGCGGACATAAGAGAAGGCGTAATTCTATATGCATTACTATCTAGTTGGAATTATCGTATTCATTAAAGTTATTGTAGATTCACATCGTCTTTAATATAATACTCGAACGGTTCGAGCAATCGTTTCTAGATTTAGTGCATTACATAGTTTGATAATGTAATCATTGTGGTTGTAAAAATTAAATGTAATTTCAATATTCCATCGACTTTTCTATGGTGATTTTAATTTGAATTGATATTATTATGAATTTATTGATTTATATTTTGTCATTATTATAACTTCAGTAACATGTAATTTCCTATTTATAATATTACAAAATTTGATGTGTGAATGTCTCTTACCAATAAATAAATTTTAAAATATTACCAATGTTTTATTTCTTTATATTTGCTTATAAGCTAAATGTTTTCCATGTTTCCTAAACCTTCCCCAGACCTTCAACTCGCGAAGTTACTCGAAGTCTGTCGAGGACAATGTATTTTGTGTTAATATAACATTATTTTCACTAAACATATAGCATGAACGGATTATAAACAATTTAACTTCTTAAAAAATAAATATATTAAAAAATTCCATTACGCATCATTATGTAAGTATATGTGAATGTGTATTGACAGTGTAGGTGTAATATGTAAGTGAATGCTAATGAAATGTCAAATCATATAATAACTGCGTCCGTGGATTAAGACTCGGAGGTTACCGGGTTCGATTCCTGGTCGGGACAAAATATATTGATTTATTTTATTAATATAAATAAATAGATTTATTTAATATTCAATTTGTGATATTTCTCGAGTTTGGTACGCTGGAGACATCGACGCCACTTGTCATGATTGGCCTATAGTAAAGTTGGCTAAATCTGAATCGGCTTATTTATAAGCGTGGTTTCTGACCACCCGAAAGGGACACGGTCGTGATGATACTTTTTATACTAAATGTCAAATCAAAAAATAATGAAGCATACCTATCGATCTAATAAATACTGGCCAGTATCAACAGTGCAACTACAGTAGAGAATCGACTAATTTATTTCGAGGAATGATAAAACAAACTTAGCATTGAATGATCATACAACGTATAGTAAGCTTTCTGGGACTTCGAAGAGTCCCATTTATAAGATGCAACAAATGATATGTATGGTCTAAACACATTTTTCAAACCTTTTTATAACCACAGCACATTCTTTTTGGTTGTCACTTTTGACAGAGTGGTCGTCACTTGAGCCAGTGGAATTCTTAACAAGCAGTCGCCACTACTCTCAAACTGCAGCCTTCCTAGCGCACTCACATAAAGGGCCTTCCATTGCTGCTTTAACCTGGTCAGTCCATCTCATCGGAGACCTACCAAGCATTCTCTTGCCATCGACTTTTTCCTGAACTACAAGGCGCTCAATGGATGTATCTCCACGCCGCGACACGTGTCCAAAGAAAGTGAGAATGCGTAATGGTACGATTGAGGAAAGGCTGTCTTATTTCCAATTCCTCCAGGTTGGACTTGGACCAGGCGGATTGTAGTAGTTTTCGTAATGTTTTGGTTCCTCTATATTTTCTTTAGCTTGTCCATACCAGATCTAGACACTGCCATTCGACTCTTAATTTCCTCCTCGCATCCACCGCGTATCGATCCTCCCGGATAAATGTAGGATTGGATCAATCGCATTATGCTATCTGTTAATTTCTACAATAAATCAGTCCTCAATTATTACCTTTGTCTTGCTGTGGTTAATTTTAAGGCCGAACTAAGCTATTTATTTATTTATTTAAATCTTTATTGCACTATGTACAAGGGGCGGGCTTAATGCCGCTAGACATTTTCTGACAGCCAACCTTTAGGATAATGTAGTAAGTTCAAGGTGTGAGGTAGGTGCAACATGTAATATAGATATGATAAATATGGAAATAATTAGGCTCTAGATAAAAGGATATACTTACATACTAAACTACATCCAAGAATACATATACTACATACAATATACATATATATATATATACACACTACATATAATACATACACATACTACATATAATAAGTACTTATATACTTTGTCGGGAGCTGTTGTAGAGCAAGTAGACCATTCTTTTAAAAAGTTTTCTGTTAGGCGCTTGTCGAATTTCAACGGGCAGATTGTTCCATAGATTAGCAGCAACTACAACGAATGAATTAGAAATAAAGCCAGAGTGGTGAGAAGGGATAGAGAGAACGGAATTGTGAGACGAACGAAGAGATCTGTCATGAAGTGAGGATAGATATACGAATTTGTCCTTGAGGTATTTCGGCGTCGCAGGCTCATTGAGTATCGAAAAGAGCAGGCAGAGTATTCTGAGGTTATTGAGGCTATTCTTTATTTCTCACAGTTATACCTACCCCATATTTTAATTAAGGAATTATTATCAGTTCAAAATTATACTTAAATGACAATGGTTTTAATCTTTGAATCCGCTGTATAACAATTTAGGTACATATAAATAAGTTATATTTAGCAGGACTATATTCGCTCTCAATTTCGACCCTCTTGTTGTTTGCTACTATGGTTTACTACTATTGGTTCCAAACAATTTTGTGATTAAATTGATTGTTTTTTTGTGTTAAATTACTGTTTTCATTTGTTATTTTCTCCGTGGTCTAGCGGTTTTAAGACTCGTAGGTACCGGGTTCGATACCTGGTCGGGACACAAAAATATTTATTAGTGTATATTAATACATTTAAAGAATATTTAATTTATTTGTGATATTTCTCGAGTTTGGTACGCTGGAGACATCGACGAGCTTGCCACTTGTCATGATTGGTCTATAGTAAAATTGGCTAAATGTGAATCCGCTTATAAGCGTGGTTTCTGACCATCCCGAAAGGGAAACGGTCGTGATGATACTTCTTTTAACAAGACTGTCTCAATTTTTTGCAACAGGTCTTCTATGTGACTTCTAATACTTCTGCAAATAATGAGGCATCGTCCACATATTACATAGATTACAAAAAACGTAGAAGTGACTTTTTAAACTGAAGTTTCGACAATTTGCAGCTAACTTTACGTCAATACAGTGTTGCTATTTAATAAAACAATAATTCTACTATACCCAAAACAATATCAATAAGTCTCGATCTTATTTGACAAGTTTTAAGTTGCTTTTTTTATAATAAAAAAATCGGTTTCGTCCCTATTGCCACCCATATCCCTTCATTCTCCCAATTTTACGGTACCTTGTGCACAGATTATATAGACATGTACTACGTACAGATACGACACTCTTAGTCTCTTTCCATACATTTGTAAAAAATTACGAAACGCCCTCTTCTGGTAGTGACGAGCCTGGCAGCCACCCGATAGTGTTGTACTAACCCAATAGTGATGTTCTTTATCGATATCTTTTGCATTTATGGGTAGGTAGTAAGGTATAAAGAAAAACAACATATCTTTTTCACAAATTAATGTTTATTTTCAGATAGATAATCAAACATTGGCATTAATTGCCCGTCATTATATTTTATTTTTGGCGCAGCCCATATTGAACAACTAAATCAATTGTTTTACTCAACAGAATTTATAACCAAAACACCCACAGATGATAAACATGTAAAATGGTTTGGGAAGCCTCATGTTGTGTTGTCATTTCTTGTTTCACGGATAATGGACAGTAAAATTTAAGTGCGGGACTTGACAAATAAGCCGTGAAATCAAAGGATAATCTAAGAGTTAAAATTAAAACAAACATAAATAATAAAAATTGTTTAATTCAAAATGTGTAAGTTAAAAAAATCCCTTACAAAGTAACTATAATACTAAACAATTGTACCTACGGATGTCAAGTAACATTAATTTGTGTCGATGTTAATTAACATTAAAATAATATTAAACATAGACGTATAAGTACAAAAAAATATAAAATTTAACCTACTTGCACAGATTATTAAATGCTTGCGTTTTAACAAACCGTGCAAGTCGCCCTAAAATTAACTACATTTCGGCAAGTTTCATAATAAAGTACAATTAAAATCAATGGCATTTATTATTTTCTTATCTTATTGTCTGTTTAAAAATAAAAGTTTTATTTTGAAGCCTTAAAAGTATTTAATAATAAACTTTATTGAATATATCAAATATTGAATTAAATACAATAATAATTTCAATATGTGATAGGTATATTTAAATTGTGATCATGTAGTGGTTTTTTAATTTTATACTTTGTTTTAGCACGCAATAACAGTCTTGCAATAAACTTGATTGAATAATTACAGATGTAGTGCATAATAGTTTTCCATCGTATTTTATCGGAATAGTTCGTATTTTAGGATGGTTGTAACATCTCTATAATATAAAATGCCTTTTTACTTTTGACACAGGGACAGAACATCGAGTGGACTCCGACCGTCAAATACCTGGGCTGGACGTTGACAATGGGTGAAATGGCGCCACACCGTCAATCAGGCGAAGGCAGCCCGATCCATGTTGCGTCCTGTTATGAATTCCAGATTATAGCTCAGGTTTAAGGTTCGGATCTACAAGATGTTCATCCGTTCTCGTCTCACCTATGCTGCGCCAGCCTGGCATAACCTTCTGGCCAGGACCAATAGGAACAAGATCCAAAATCAGCATAAACATATCGCTCAGAGTGTTTCCCCCATCAGCTGTGGTTTGTGCGTAATTCCGTCATAGCTCGAGATATGGAGACGTATGTTTTATCGAGCCGATAACAGACACTGTTGAGACAGATGCTTCAATCTTCAGAATATCGCTCCATCTTGCACACAGCCCCCCCAACAGGAGACCACTTCCTAGAGAAGTGAAGCTGAAGCAGTCAGACCTAGCACCCTGGGTTCGTGAGCCCCACGGGCGCTGTTATACTGGTAACGTAAAGTGCATGAATTACCGGCGGGTGGTAGGTTACCCGCTGAGATCCTGCCGGGGAAAACGGGGCAATGTCTCCATCCCCAACCCAGGCCCTTTTAGTAATCCGGGCCTGGACGACCCCACTGATTGTCTGTCTGACTTTTGACACTAAATAATTAATTTCCATATTAATGGATATAAATATTTCACTCATAATAATTGATTGACATTTCGGGTGCCGTCGTTCTCCGATTGATGGAAATTACGCACTACATATGTATATATTAGTAAAGGTCGCGCGATTAAAGATGAGCACAATTATTGACAATATATTTATATGTGAGTGCATACACTGTTCCTAATCAAAGACATTAAATAGTTTGCTTATACGGGGTGAACTTGGACTAATATATTATTCTATTGATAGAAACAAACAACTTTTCCTAAGATACCATATGTAGGAAGTAACAAAATGTTTTAGCTTCTCCATACAAATCGAGCATTTTAAATTTTACAGCATTTTTTGTTACTACCGACATATATGGTCTCTTAGAAAAGTTGTTTGTTTCTATCAATAGAACAACATATAAGTCTAACGTAATACCATACAAAGTCACCTAGTATATATTATACAGGTTGTTCTCACTTTAATTCGTTAGTAGTGGATTTTTAACTCCACTACGTATAAAATAACACTCTGTATAACTTTGCACTAGTGTGTGTTTAGTTCTCATTATTCACCGCGCGACCTGTACGTCTATTAATAAGTGCATTACGCATTAAACATCACAAAGTAGACTTAGTCTGAGGTGTGAGAGTCAAATAAATGATTATACGAAGTCCCATGAAAAAAATAATAATATTTTATTATATATTATTTGTTGGTATTGTTGGAACTTACACTTGACATGTCCGCGCAAATATGGCGCGAATGACCCATGTTTTTTTTTTAAACTCTATAGTAAAGTTAGATCAAATTATTTTTAACCTTAGAATAAACTCCACTCAAAAAGAAGTTAATATTATTTTTATCATATAAAATGCGATGAACACAGCGTTTGTACATTTTAATAAACAGTTGTTTTTTTTTTACATAACTTATGTTTGTACGATACCCTATTTTCTTAAAAGTTTATCTAATTAATCAATGATTATTATCTTGGTTACCAGGCACGTGATTAGTCGATTATTTATTTATTATTTAATCATGTAGTTAGTTGACCAGTGTGGATGGGGTGACTTTCCAATGTGTTAATGACAACACGCACGTAATGGATTGACTTTCCAATGTATTATTGGAAATACGCACGTAATAGGTTGACTATCCAGTGTGTTAATGGAACCACGTACGGAATAGGTTGACTCTCCAGTATGTTAATAGAACCACGTACGTAATAGGTTGACTTTCCAGTATGTTAATGGAACCACGTACGGAATAAGTTGACTTTCCAGTATGTTAATGGAACCACGTACGGAATAGGTTGACTCTCCAGTATGTTAATAGAACCACGTACGTAATTGGTTGACTTTCCAGTATGTTAATGGAACCACGTACGGAATAAGTTGACTTTCCAGTATGTTAATGGAACCACGTACGGAATAGGTTGACTCTCCAGTATGTTAATAGAACCACGTACGGAATAGGTTGACTTTCCAGTATGTTAATGGAACCACGTACGGAATAGGTTGACTCTCCAGTATGTTAATAGAACCACGTACGGAATAGGTTGACTCTCCAGTATGTTAATAGAACCACGTACGGAATAGGTTGACTCTCCAGTATGTTAATGGAACCACGTACGGAATAGGTTGACTCTCCAGTATGTTAATAGAACCACGTACGGAATAGGTTGACTTTCCAGTATGTTAATGGAACCACGTACGGAATAGGTTGACTTTCCAGTATGTTAATGGAACCACGTACGGAATAGGTTGACTCTCCAGTATGTTAATAGAACAACGTACGGAATAGGTTGACTTTCCAGTATGTTAATGGAACCACGTACGGAATAGGTTGACTTTCCAGTATGTTAATGGAACCACGTACGGAATAGGTTGACTCTCCAGTATGTTAATAGAACCACGTACGTAATAGGTTGACTTTCCAGTATGTTAATGGAACCACGTACGGAATAGGTTGACTCTCCAGTATGTTAATGGAACCACGTACGGAATAGGTTGACTTTCCAGTATGTTAATGGAACCACGTACGGAATAGGTTGACTTTCCAGTATGTTAATGGAACCACGTACGGAATAGGTTGACTTTCCAGTATGTTAATGGAACCACGTACGGAATAGGTTGACTTTCCTGTGTTAATGGTTTGACCTTTTAACGTGTTGATGGAACCAAACACGAGATGGGTTTACTTTTTTCAGTGTGTTAATGGAAAACCAACAAAACACGAAGTAGATTGTCTTTAAAAAATGTTGATGGAACCAAACATGTGATTGGTATTATTAATATGCCTGGCAGCCAAAATTTAATCGTAGATTATTTTGATCATATCTTTATAAATTTAAGCAACATTTAAATATCACTTATTCGAGAATACGTAGTGGTGTAAATATATATGTACATATAGCACCGCCAACACAAACATAAATACTTAATTATAAGAATAGTCCTAGTCTAGGCTAATAGGGTAGTTGCTTAATTATTATGCAAAAATATATATAATACAGGGTGGAAAATACAAACAGGTAAACAAACCCTAAATATTGGATAGCAAATTTTACTATTAACATAATAATAATTAAAAAACTTCCTTTAAGTATAAATTGCTATCTCCAATATTTCGAGAACTTTCCATCGAGGGATATATACTGCGTGGAATTTATTAAAAAGCAAATATTTTTATAATATAATCTAAAATAAAAATAAAGAAATACATATTTTTTATTTTAATTATTCTGTAATAAAATCGTAAGTTACGGTGCAGAGAAGATTTCCTAAAAATTTCGCCATTCATACTGACCCTAATCAAGTAGGTAGGAGAGGTCAACGATCGCGCGAACGTTGACTTACGCAATTCTTCCTGTATTTCGTCTTTCGGCTGTGGGCGAAATCGATCAATAATAACACTTCCCAACCTTTAGGTATTTATCAGACGCGGCCTTATTCATCATGCGGTAGTTTTGTTTTTCGGATAATGATTTCTATCTTTATAAATAAGTGACCTTTTTATTTCAAATAGAGGTTCTAGCAATGACACCTGAAGCCTTAAAAAAAATCTACTCTTTTGACAATTACACGCAGAGTGTATAGTGTGTTACTTTATTGTGTGTATCTTTCTTATTTAACGAATGAGAAAAATAGGGACGTAATAATAAAATAACTGTAATAATAAAGTAATTTGTTAATTACATGTATTTAATAGCATTATTTTTAGCTATGTAACACGACAATATTATCCTCAATGGTGATGCCTACGCGCTACGCCATTGGTCACTGCTGCTGCCGCGCGACCCTCACCTCATACCGCCGTGCCGCGACTGGCTTTATAAGCAGCCGCCGGACCAAGAGAATTGAATAGAAAAGGAAAGCGAACGCAACCTCTGTTAGAAGGCAAATACCTTGACACAGATTCCCCACTCCCCCCTGCGGGGGGTGTGAGAAGACTCTTCTACTACTAAGAGAATTCATTCGAGCTGTAGATGTCTCGGAGTTCGGACGCCCCGTTCGATCCAAATCAGGGAATCTTTGTAAATCATATTCCAAGTACATTTGCATTGTTAAAATAAATTGTAAGGAAGGAATAAAGACCTACGTCTAATCCTGGGTTTCATTCTACAACCAACCTTATAGCTATAATTTAAGGAACTACCCTATTTTAAAGTTTACCTAACATTCCTAATATATATAAAACTGAACGTCAATAACAATATGTAAATAAATGTGATATAGGTATATAAAATTATTTGTATTGTATACATTTTCATAAATGCAATAATGGGGGGCAACTTTACACTGGGTAACAACAAATTAGGCGCAATAGGGGATAAAATATTATATACATATATATGTAACTATATGTATATACTATAATATAACATTAAAATTTACAGGTATATTGCTATATTTAATACCAAGTAACATTAATCATTTTTATTCGCGACAATTATAACAATTTACGCTAAAACATACAAATTATTTTATAGTAATATTAATTACATTAATTTAAGGTCTTTCTCAAATTTACAATTTTTATTATTTATTTTACATTTGTTATCTAAAATTGTGGACCACACCAATCGAAATTTTGCACATTTCAAAAAAATCGGTTCAGTCTGAGGCAGTGAATTTGAAAGTCTATGAATAAAGTATTTCGGAATCAATTTCCTTTAAGTAAATTTTCAATATTGAACGATACTAACTAACCAGGTGCGGTTCGTTTTTTTCTGTTTATGCACACATTGTATACTCGTATGTATATACAGGGTGACTTTATATAGTCATACGTTTAACTAGTATGTGATTCTATTGATAGAAACTAACAACTTTTGCTAAGAAACCAAACTCGAATCACTGCATCTACAAGCTATACCACGGAGTGTTCTGAGGAGCTTCATAACCTTATCCCTTCTTCTCTATTCCGCAACTGAACCACACACATAGGCCAAAATATGCATCCACATATCATACCCACTATCCCTACGCGTACATATAAATTTCTAGACTTACATCTGCCGCACGTCGAAGATGTGGAATGCTCTACCAGGCAGTGTGTTTCCCCATAACCTGGAGTCCTTCAAGCGAAGTGTGAAAAAGCATCTTGTTAGACTGGCATAGTGGTAGAGACTGATGCCGGTCGTTAGTGACTGGGGTCAGTTGCTCCCATTCTCGGACCGCGCGTACCGCTTACCATCAGGTGACGTGTTCAGATTAAAAAAAAATATGTTGAAAGTGAAATTTTTTTGGCTTCTCCACACAAATTATTTTAAAATAACCAAGTTGTATGAAGAAGCCATCTTATCTATACGGGGTGATTTTGTATGGCCTTACATTAGACCGATATGTGATTCTATTGATAGAAACAAACAACTTTTTCTATTGAAAAAATATGTCGGAAATGACATTTTAAAATTAACATTATGAAGTCTTTTATGTCATTTTTACCATATGGTTTCTTAGGAAAGTTATATGTTTCTATCAATAGAATAACAAGTTAGTCTAAAGTAAGAACATACAAAGTTACCCTGTATACTATTTCGTGACAAATAATTCGGTAAGTAGGTAGGTAAATTATTTCATGGGTTCTCTACCAGGAATCGAACCTAGTTTTATACTAATGCCTATATCTGTAATTATATATTGAGCTCATGGTAACCAATGATACATATAATATAAATAAAAATACAAAAATAAAACACATAAGTACAGTTTCATTTTATAGGCGTAAAATATTTTTTAACGTTAAAAAAATTTGTCTATAAGTACATAAAATAAGTACAATATTATTCGCATTTTTCTATTATTATAAAATTATTTTTTTAAAATCCAATTTATACAATATAATTAAACTATTAACGCCCTTTGTACTATTTTTAATTAAAAAATAAAAGTATCATCACGACCGTTTCCCTTTCGGGGTGGTCAGAAACGACGCTTATAAATAAGCGGATTCACATTAAGCCACCTTTATAATAAGCCAATCATGACAAGTGGCAAGCTCGTCGATGTGTCCAGCATACCAAACCCGAGAAATATCACAAAAAATATATATTAATTAATACAATTTACATTATTTTTTGTGTCCCGACCAGCAATCGAACCCGGTACCTCCAAGTCTAAATCCACAGACTTAACCGCTAAACCACAGAGGCAGTCTAATAAAAAAAGAAAAAAAATTACCAGAACATATATCTGGAGTATTTGGCCTACACTCGCCATGTTGTGCCAGATGAGTTGGCGAAGATCTGATGTCAAATTTAATAACGATTCCACAAGTTGGTATTAGTGGAACCTGGACCAACGGCTTAACGAGTTCTCCAAGGCATTCCATTCGTGGTGTTGTAAATGTTTTTTATTTGGAAAGTGTTCATACGTCCGAGCCATTAACGGTGTTACATTACAAGCACAAAAAAAAATAAAAAAATCAGAAAACTAATTGTTAATAGATTTAGGCGTTAATGGCTTTTAACCATTGTATTTATTAATATACCGCGTGATTTTGTATGGTCATACTTTAGACTTTTGTTCTATTGATAGAAACAAACAACTTTTCCTAAGAATTATTGTATGCCTATTGTGGGCAGATTGTTTAAAATTTAAGTAATGTACATCACCTCTTTATACCAAAGTAAACAATCTTGACAATAAATAATTTTGAATTTGAATTTAATCAAACCATAAGTCGGAAAAAAATTAGCTTCATACAAACTGTTAATTTTAAAATAGCTAATTTGTAAAAAGCCAAAAATAATCTAATTTCCGACATATAGTTTCTTAGGAAAAGTTGATTGTTTCTATCAATAGAATCACACATTAGTCTACCGTAAGGCTATACAGTATATATACATATATATATTAATAACGGGTTTTAACACAATTTGCTTTTACGAGAGCAACTTGAAGCAGTCTGTTTTTTAAGCACAAACGATTTCCAAAATGGTGGATGTTAGAATAAAAAATGACGAGATTAGCCGAGTTTACGTCAATATAAAAAAATATATGACATAATTAGTATTTATATAGATTGTTTTATAAATGACGATTGGGCTTAAATAAACATAATATAGTTGCAGACTCGTTATTAAATAAAAAATCTCGTATAACATAATTAATTGACGAGGCCGGCGTCTTTCGCCATTCCGTAGAAGACTGAGTTTTTGTCCTTTAGGAGTTGTTCTGGAGACGCAAATTCGACCAACTGACCCCGGTCCAGAACCATCACTCGAGTGGAGTCCATTATAGTATTAAGTCTATGAGCAATGGTGAGGACGGTGCAAGAGGCGAACTCCGAGCGAATTGTTTTCTGAAAAAGTTACGTCAAAATACAGCCGCCATCTTGGATTACAAGAAATTCCATTTAAAAGCAAATCATAAACTCGGCATAGTAAAAGATACTGATGTCGATTTATTACATATTAAGGCCGGTATTAATCTGATGATGTCAAATTTTTGATAAATTTAACCAAATATCAAATCAAGAAGGAATGAAAGAGACAACTTCATCTCAACTTTGATATCGATTTTGAGATTTAATTATTATTACAGGCCTGAGAGTTATAACCTGGTTGTTTTTTCTCTCAGAGTTCCCTATAACCTAGTTTTTTTCTCCCAGAGTTCCCTATAACCTAGTTTTTTTCTCCTAGAAGCCACTAAAACCTGGTTGTTTTTTCTCTTAAGAGTTTCCTATAACCTAGTATTTTTTCTCCCAGAGTTCCCTTTAACCCAGTTATTAAACTCACAAGGTTTCTTTAGTTCGGTTGTTTTTCTCCCAGACTTCTCTATAACATAGTTGTGTTTCTCCCAGAATTCCCGATAACTGAGTTGTTTTTTCCCCTAGAGTTCCATAATGCCTAGTTGTGTTTCTCCCAGAATTCCCTATAACCTAGTTGTCTTTCTCCTATAGTTCCCTATATCTTGGTTGTTTTTCTCCCAAGGTTCTTTATAAGCCAGATGTTTGTCTCCTAAAGTAACCTTTAACCTGGTTAAATTCTCCCAAAGTTCCCTATAACATGGTTGTTATTGTACCAGAGTCTATAATCTAGTTGTTTTTCTTCCAGAGTTTCTTCTAAGCCATTAACCTTTCTGTAATAATGGTTTGTGTTACCTGTATGAGGTCGTCTGTCTCCAGGTCGACTGCAGCAGTGGCCTCGTCCAGTACGAGGAGCGGGGTCTTCCGAAGCAGCGCCCTGGCCAGGCACACCAGCTGTCTCTGCCCCACAGACAGGTTCTCTCCGCCTTCAGATATCTCGTGCTTCAGTCCCGCTGTGAGACCTACGAAGGAAATATAAGTTAAAATTTGTGTGACCCATCGGAGGGTACCAGTCGCACATCAGCCTCGGACGGCGATAGACGTCTTAAATTTCGTGTTTCGGTGACGTCACACCGCGTGTGTTTATTTAATGGTGCTGCAGTAGTGTCTGCTGCGTATCCACGCGCGTGTGCCTATCGGTCGGAACCGATCCAACATGGATTATTAGTTTTGTGTTAAATAACATTTGTGTGAAAAGATTCGTGTAAGTAATGCCTTCCTCTCCATTCCGCAACTA
Organism: Tinea semifulvella; assembly: GCA_910589645.1. Lineage (NCBI taxonomy): Eukaryota > Metazoa > Arthropoda > Insecta > Lepidoptera > Tineidae > Tinea > Tinea semifulvella. The sequence goes on along the minus strand of OU342611.1, from coordinate 1,642,355 downwards.
AACCACATGCACAGGTCAGAATATACACCCACATACCGTAGTCACTATCCCTTCGCGTACCTATAAATTTGGGGACTCATACATCTGTCGTACGATAAAGATGTGGAATGCTCTTCCAGCCTCTGTGTTTCCACTTTCCTATAACTTGGGAGTCCTTTAAGCGAAGTGTGAAAAAGCATCTACTCAAGCCGGCAGTGTTAGGGACTGATGGCAGTTGTGAGTGTCTACTTCAGTTGCTAACATTCATGGACCTTGCGCGCCACTTACCATCAGGTGGGCCCAAGGTCACATGTCGTGCTAGTATAAAAAAATGGCTCGTCATCAAACCCCCCAGCATATGCAATCCACTCATCTATTTCTTGAAAATATCCCCCACACTATATTTATGCACACATGTTGTGATGATGGCATGATGGTTTCTTCTTTCCAAAAAAATGTTTCATAATTTCCATCACATCCACTATAACACAGAGACCGAAGTGGAGTTGAAGATGGGACTTCCAAAACATATATCTAGGGTTTTTGGCCTACACTCGCCACGCTGGCCAGACGAGTTGGCGAAGGTTTGATGTGAAGTTTAATGACAATCTATTAACGTATCCACAAGTTGGTATTAGTGAAACCGGGACGGCTTAACTCTCGTCCTTACAGGGGGCAGTGTTGTAAATCTAAGACAAATGTATTTATTATTGGTACATGCCGGGGGTTCGAACCGACCATTTTAGGACTTTCTCTAATATTACATTAATAAATAAATTATAAAGACATACCATTAACAAAGTTCTTCAAATGCGCATGTTCCAAGGATCTCCAAATTTCTTCATCCGTGTATGTCTCGAAGGGATCCAGGTTCATTCTGAGCGTGCCCGAGAACAGAACCGGGTCCTGTGGGATGATGGTGATCCGAGAGCGCAGTTGATGAAGACCGATGGACGATATGTCAATCCCATCGATCATTATTTTACCCTTCATTGCTTCAACAATCCTATAATGAAAAAAATAAAAACTTTAATAAATGTGGGTAGTTAGATTTTATCTTTTTTTTTTGGTTCTGATGATGAATGAGGTGATAGGGAAGGCAAAGGGTCTAGCCCATACAGCCAAGTCTGATGGTGAGGGTCTTAGGCCTAGTAATGCCATTTGTGCAACAGCATTGGACCTTATTGACAGCATGAATTTGTGTAATTTTCATCAATATAATAATAATATTAACCACCAGGGCCGTGTCTTGGATCTAGTGTGGTCAAGCGAAAATGTGACTGTCGAGCATTGCCTAGACCCTCTGGTACCTGAGGACCCATACCACCCGGCACTGTGTGTTAGCTTACTTAGCGCGAGAGAGAAGCCTCTAAAGGCCTACGCGCGCAAGGCTTATTCCTATAGAAAGGCAGATTTTGAAGGTTTGCGTGGTGAGTTGGCAGCCTGTGACTGGAGTGCGTTGTATGATGGAACTGTGGATGAAGCTTTGACAAAATTGTATGACACACTTTACAGCCTGCGCGATAAATATATCCCCACCTATCAACTGAAAAACAGCAACTATCCCCCATGGTATAGTGCTTCACTAATAAAAATACTAAAAGAAAAATACAAATTTTGGCGTAAATACAAAACATATCAGAACTTATCTGATAAACAAACTTACATATTGCTAAGAAAGAGGGCAACTCTGGTTGAGAGGGGGAATTATGAGAAGTATATATCCGACACTGAGGACTCAATAACATCGAATCCCAAAGCTTTTTGGTCTTACTTTAAGTCTCAGCGCTCCAATGTGACGTATCCCTCTAATATGGCCTATGGTGACGTTACGAGTAATTCTGGTCAAGAAATTAGTGAGCTGTTTTCGCAATATTTTCATTCCACATTTCTTGCTCCGGTCACAGTTGACAATAATGAACCTTTATCTGATTCCCTTATATATAAGGCTGATAAGTCAGGAGTATTGGATATAGGATGCATTGAAGTTGATCCCGAGTCTGTCTGTGTGCTGCTGAAAAAAATGGACAAAAATAAGTCGGCCGGCCCTGATACCATCCCTGCAATATTTCTTGTTGAATGTGCTTTTCAACTGTCAATTCCTATAACTATATTATTTCGGAGGTGTTTTGATGAAGGTGCAATGCCCAGAGTTTGGAAATCAGCTTTTATTACTCCAGTACATAAGAAGGGTTCTAAAGGCGACGTGTCTAACTTTAGGCCAATTTCAAAGTTATGTTTGATTGCTAAGGTCCTGGAGAGAATTGTATTCTTGCAACTGATTGCTGCTCTTAAACCTAATTTCGACACTAACCAGCACGGGTTCTTAAAGGGTAGATCTACAGCCTCCAACCTTATCTTATTTAACGAGTATATCTCAAGTAACATGTCCCAAAGACGCCAGGTTGATGTAGTCTATACAGACTACAGCAAAGCTTTTGACCGTATCGATCATAAAATCCTTCTTATGAAGTTATACGCAGCTGGTATACATGGAGACCTGTATCGATGGTTTTCTTCTTATGTTGCAAATAGATCTCAGGCTGTTGTCCTTAATGGTTTTACTTCCTCCTGGATGAGTATCCCTTCGGGAGTTCCCCAGGGATCTATTCTCGGACCTCTACTGTTTGTAATCTTCATTTCTGATGTCAGATACTGTTTCAAACATAGCAACTACACCTTGTTTGCAGACGACATGAAGGTTTATAGAACGATTGAGAATGTGTCCGAGGTGAGTCTTCTCCAGGAGGACCTAGCTAGACTAGAGGAGTACTGTGTTCGTAACAAATTGGAACTTAATGTCACCAAATGTTATCTAATGTCATTTACCCGTAAGTCTAATATCATTAAAGGTAATTACACTCTGAAAAATACGCGACTGTCAAGAGTCAGCCAAATAAAAGATCTTGGTGTAATACATGATAATAAACTTCTTTTTGACCTACACATCGATAATATTGTTGCAAAAGCTAGTAGGGCCCTCGGATTTATAATGAGGTCATGTAAGCCCTTTAAGTGTATGAAGACGTTAAAAGTTTTGTACTGCGCTTATGCCCGTAGTCATCTTGAATATTGTTCACAAATATGGAATCCCTGTTATCAGGTCTATATATTGAGACTTGAGAATATCCAAAAAAGATTCATTCGTCATCTCAGATATAAATTTAAGCTACCTAATCGCCCATATGATACTATGTGTCACAACTTACATCTTCTTCCATTGGAAGTTCGACGCAACATCACTGATGTTGCATATTTAATAAATGTAGCAAATGGTACAGTCGATAGTCCTGAGTTGCTGGCTTGTTTGGGTTTACGAATACCTAGGTTTAATCTTCGATGTCCCCCACTCTTGTTCGTACCATATGCTAGTACCAGGTATAGACAGAACAGTTATTTATTAAGAACATGTAACAACTATAATATTCTTGCGGAAGATTTGGACATAGACATGTTTAACTCCAAAGCAACATATATTAGACGTCTAATGACGCTTCATTACGTTGAATCGATCATCGGCAGCAATCCCTAATGAGTGATTTGTTTTTTCATTATCAACTTACTTATGGTTCTCTTGCTCTTTATTACTTAACTTTAAATTTATATGTGAAAACCTTTAATAGTTCTTAGTGAATTTACTGTATAATATTTACTATAATATTGTCAACTGTTGGTTTTCCAAAATGAATAAAAAAAAAAAAAAAAAAGTAATATATCTGTCTTTTTCATGAGTTAATGAGGTCATCATCAAATTCCAGATGCTGCAGAATTTGATGCTTTTCTTGGAGTCACTCGCGGCACCATAGCTCAAACACATCGGGTAAAATATGGGAGTTGACAGCGCGGGAAAACCGAAAAAAAAACTGCAACTTGTGCCCGATATTTAAAGTCCAATTTATCGTTTTCCATAACTATTCACATTGTAGAACATTATTAAACAAAACAACACCACTTTTGACCAATAATATTAATAATTAATTTACAAAACCAAAACTTGCACTTGACATGTCCACGCAAAATGGCGCGAAGAACTTTAGATTTTTTTCTATGTACCAAAAACATTATGGCTCAAATAATACATATTTAGTCCTATCATTCTAGCATATTATAGCATAAAACTACCCCCACTGTAGTTTAAAGACGAAATTAAATTTAACATTCTATGCTTCGATGAAGAATCAAATATCATGAATGAATTGACTATTTTAAAATTAACAGTTTGTATGAAGAAGTATATTCTTCGTTTTCGACATGTGGCTTCTTAGGAAAAGTTGTTTGATTAATAGAAATACACATATATTTCTGTATGTTTTATTTTGAAAAACTGATACAGCTGAGTATTTCTTGCAGATTCCTTTCTCAGTCAGAATAAACATTAACAGGTCATCGGAATCTGCTAAGCAGCTGGTCTTCTGCTAAGCAGCTGGTCTTCTGCTGAGCAGCTGGTCTTCTGCTGAGCAGAAGGTCTTCTGCTAAGCAGCTGGTCTTCTGCTAAGCAGCTGGTCTTCTGCTAAGCAGCTGGTCTTCTGCTAAGCAGCTGGTCTTCTGCTAAGCAGCTGGTCTTCTGCTAAGCAGCTGGTCTTCTGTTAAGCAGCTGGTCTTCTGTTAAGCAGCTGGTCTTCTGCTAAGCAGCTGGTCTTCTGCTAAGCAGCTGGTCTTCTGCTAACAGCTGGTCTTCTGCTAAGCAGCTGGTCTTCTGCTAACAGCTGGTCTTCTGCTAAGCAGCTGGTCTTTTGCTAACAGCTTACTCTTTGGACTCCTATGCTTTTTAGTCTTTCACTAACCCCTTATTCCGTAATCGCGCTCAGAGCGCTTAGAACGATTATGACACTGACCGTCGTTCCGAATCAAATATCGCGATTTGGATGCTCAGAGCGTGATATCAATTCGGAACGGTCTAAATCACATTTTCATTCATAAAATGATAGTTTTTTTTTTTTAAATGTATGGAAGATAAATTGCGGATTCCACATCTTTGAGTATGAATACTAACAAATATACATGTCTCGGTTTATTCATCTTTATATGTGTAAAGTTTAATATTATTAACTTATTTAGGTCTTTTAAAATAACTTGCCGTGTTACAGACATTTTTTTTCACTTCCTACTTAAATATTAATTATAGATTTGTTTTAGAAGTAATATACTAAGAGTATAACGAATTACAATATTAAATAATTTAAAAGAAAACTTAATTTAAATAAACTTGAAAATGGCGCGCGACATTATGACAAAAAACTGACAGCGCTCAGAGCGATCTACCTCGATATCGTGAGCAGTCTAAGCGCGAGAAATGATGTCGTTTGTGACGTCACACAGCTTGGCAAAACAGTTTAAGCGCGTCTCGGAACACCTTTAAGCGTGCTAAGGTTACTATTATCGCGTATCGGAACGATAGGTAACAGGAGTAGAATGATTCAAAATACTTTTAAATAATGACGTGTCATAAATGCCTGCTTTATGTAAATAAAGATATATTGACTTTAAATTTTTAAAAATAAAAAAATGTATTTTGTTTTTTTTTTGTTTTATCTAACCTGAAGAGTCCGAGAGTGAGAGTGGACTTCCCTGCGCCGGTCCGTCCCACTATGCCGACCTTGTCCTGGGGCGCCACCGCACACGTGACGTCCCGGAGCGCGGGCCCCGCCCCCTCCCGGTACCCCAGAGAGAGTCCCTCCAACTGGACGGCCCCCGTCTCCGGCCAGGTCGAACCTGGACCGTTGCTGGTCACCCAAGCGGCTTCCTATAGATAGAGACTCGTATAATTAATTATTTATTGTTATTTTAAAACTAAAAAAAAAAGTAAAGTATCATCACGACCGTTTCCCTTTCGGGGTGGTCAGAAACCACGCTTATAAATAAGCGGATTCACATGTAGCCAACTTTACTATAGGCCAATCATGACAAGTGGCAAGCTCGTCGATTTCTCCAGCGTACCAAACTCGAGAAATATCACAAATAAATTAAACATTAATTAATTGTATTTATTTACATTAATAAATATTTTTGTGTCCCGACCAGGAGTCCAACCCTGTACCTCCGAGTCTAAATCCACGGATTTAATCGCTAGACCTCGAAGGCAGTTATTTTAAAACTGCACATGGTATAATCATAAATATAATATACCTTTGTATATATGTATTATACATACATACATATCTTCACGCCAGATCCCTTGCGGGGTAGGCAGAGACAATTGAGCGCCATTTGACACTCGCTTCGTCGACATTCATTAACCTTCATACGTGCCCTTTGGTTACGAAGACTTTTAAAGTGTTTTATTTATTTGATCGTGATATCCGAGTCTCGGTCTGCCAGGGCCTCTTTCACCCACAACTTTCGCACATACCTGGTTTGTCAATCTTTCTTTGATCATCCTTTCAACATGCCCGAACCGTCGTAGCATGCCTTTCCTTATTTTTGTCCCTATGCTTTTCTTTATACCAACCCTTTTCTGTATTTGGACATGTATTATAATATCAATATACTATTATACTCCATGTAATTAATTAATGAGCAAATATTTTAATATTATTGTCTAGAATAAAAATAAAGAATTACATCTTTTTTATTTTAATTGTTCAGTAATAAAATCTTAAGTTACGGTGCAGAGAAGTTATCCTAAAAATATCGTCACTTATACTGACCCTAATCAAGTAGGTAGCGAGAGATCGACGATCGCGCGAACGTTGACTTACGTAATTCTTTCTCTTTCTATTTGATATCTGATCTTTAAAAAAAAATGACTTTTTTATTTTAAATAGAGGTTTTAACAATAACCCCTAAAGCCTTAAAAAAAATCTTTTGAATAATATAATAGATAGATCCTCGATCTAATGAAGAAATCTCATTTGTCCCAACGGTCAGAGAATGCCTTACGGCATTATGTTTGCCGATTGTAAATTACAATAATGTTTTGTCAAAATAAATAATTGTTACTATCTAATAATAATATTTACACAGCTTAAGTCAACAAACAAAATAAAAAGAAAGGAAATACAGGATAAAAATAAATAAATTGATGTACCTGTTTAGTTTCTGCGTACTCCTTGATTCTTTCTACAGCGACAATGTTTGTTTCTACTTCCGACGTCATCCTCACCAACCAGTTAAGAGTTTGTGTAATCTAAAAGTAAAAAAAAACTCATACTTTAGTTAGTCTTTAAACAGTTAAGGCGGCTATTTTTTATGATGAAGAAAGTACTCGTGGCAAATAGTGTCATAATAATAATAATAATGCTTTATCGCACTAAAACTAAAATAACTTTAAATTAATGTGCACAGGCGAGCTTTAAGCCGTGAGGCATTATCCACCAGCTAACCTTTGGGAGTTTTGAAAACATGTGACAGGCAGAGTACCAAGTAAATATTAAATAAACAATACATGTTATACATATCTATAATACAATACATATAATTAAATATATACAATATTCATGAAATAAATAAATATATACTTGTATATAGGAATTATTGTATACATTTTTGGTCAAAAACTATTTCAAATTTAAAGTAAATCAGATCAGTAGTCCTCGAGATAATAGTTTTCAGAAAGACACTAGTCTTACAAGGTTTCCTTACTATAATTAAAAATGATTACATATATATATATATATATTTTCAGTCCTGCTAGACTATTGCTCTTAACTTTTTTTATATTAAGCTTGTATTTTATTTTAATTATTAGCCCTAGAAAATATATAATATAAGGGCCTGCAAAGATGTTGATATTTCTGACGAAGCGAGCCTCATTCATCTCTGCCATGCATGTATACCTAGCTTTTTAGTATAATTGTGTTTCTTTTAATTTATATGTGTCTACCCTGAAATTTAAAAAATATATATATTATTACGTGAGAACAGGAACAGGTTGAACTACAGCGTTGTACAGGTGTAGGTACTTGTAGTGCTGCATGACAACAACTAACACCTGATTTCATTTGTTACATATTGTTCGAAATTGTAAAACTATGTGATACTGTTATATATATATATATTATTTTTAACGCCATAGAATCCTATAGGAACACTCGGTTAAGTCAGTTTTCGAAATACCTGGCCAGATATGGTAATACAGTATGGCAAGGAACAGCCCAAAATTTCCATTATTATTATCTCTATCTCTTCCACTTCTAAGCCTAAAAGTTATTATAATATATAATAATTTAGGTCTAGTTTGTGGTTGTAAAGGTGCCTCGTCGGGTATTTTAATAAATAGTAGTTAAAAAACTATATTCGAATTTAGATATGTCAATAAACTATAACTAAAAATAAATAAATATATATATATATATATGTGTGTGTAAAAAATGAAATATAATTAATATATAAGATGTCACAAATTCCTAAAAAGCTATAAATTAAATCCGCTTCGTCAATCACCAAATTTAAATAAAAATATTAACAATGTCATAGGTATGTAATAATAATAAAGCCGTTTATTTATCAATTACATAACATTTTTTTGTTTATATAATCGACACAATTAATAATTTCAAATTAAAATATAAGCCAAATAATAATAATAATCCTCTTATAACATTTAGACTAAAACTATGTAGGTAGGTACTTAACCTTAAATTATAAATATGTCCAGACAGGTCACACAGCGCCATCTAGTTTCCGTGGTAAGCTACAAGGCTTGTGTTACTAAACTACATATTATACTTTTTTTTTGTAAATATATACATATTATACATTACATATAAACACCCAGTCCGAGACAAGTTATACAATGTCCAACTTGCCCCCGGTGGGAATCGAACCCACGACCTCCCGAGTTCACGGCAACGTTTGTTACCACTAGACCACGGAGGCGGTCTAACAATTAAATTGGTGATACTGTTATGTGACAATAAATCGATTTTTATTTTATTTATTTACTATTATATTGCGATGGCGGAAGACCGAAATTAAAACAGCAACCTAGTTCAATAAGGAGCGGCGAACTAAATTAAGCGCTACTGGTCAGGAACTTCTATGCCCAACTCTATGACGAATGTTGTATTTTTAATTTACCTGTAACGCATAGCTGACGGAAAGTCCGACGAGTCCCGGGTTCATGGTCTCCTTGTTGAGGACGGCAAAGATGGCCGCGAAGAAAATGATAAAGTTGCCTATCATCTCGAGCCGCACGGCCAGCCAGCGGTTTGCGATACAGCTCGGGTAATAACACGACTGATTGTGATCCACACCGCGCTCAGACTCCGTTATAAACCTAAAAACCACGTTATTTTTACATCAAATAGCAGACCCTTAAACACAGTGGCGGATTTACCAGTAGGCTGAAACCTTGGGCGGCAGATTTGCCCCAAATATATTTTATTTATCTTAAAGCAATAAAAAAAAAACTTTATTATACGATTACCGGAAGTACCGGGTTCGATTCCTGGTCGGGACACAAAAATATTTATTAATGTAAATAAATACATTTATTTATTTGTGATATTTCTCGAGTTTGGTACGCGCTGGAGACATCGACGAGGTTGCCACTTGTCATGATAGGCCTATCGGCATGTATGCAAATAACACATCCCACTTTAACCCTATTGTGAGGATGTGTAGGTATTACAATGAACTGACAGGCAAACACGACATCGACATTTTTGACAGAAGACTTTCGACACTGAAGTCGAGTTTGAAGAAAATCCATGGAATGCTTAGAAATTTGTCTTCTCTATTTCTCATTTCTGGGATAATTTAATATTGTTTATACCCAAAAATTAATGATGGTAGATAAAACCTTGTAATTATTACATATAGCTTAAATAAAAAAAGGTGGGAAAAAAATAAAACAAACACAATCAGAATAATATACAAGTATTCCCACGTAACTAATCTATTTCGCCAAAATCTATTAGTTTTAGTCGCACCTGATTGGTCGATTCGTACCACTCCTACCTGATTGGTCAATTTTTACTGCGCCTTTAATGTTGGTAAGTGGCAAGTCTAATGTTTTGTATTGAATAGGAATAGATAATCCTATATGCATAGCATAGTAACTAAATATAATGGTAAAAAATATAATATAAAAAATCATACTAACTTGTCCATTACGCCGTAAGCTCTGATAGTAGACGCACCAGTTATGCTCTCTCCAAAATGCGAGTATATAGGCGAGCGAGAAATGGACTCCAATCTCTTCAGTTGGCGAGAAGTGGACACGTAAAACCGTTGGATGATGTAGTAAAGAATTCCAATAGGAACCACCACGGCCAAGAACAATGGAGTCGAAAAACTCACGACAAATAATGTACCTAATACCTATATAAATAATAAGTGTTACAGTATGTAAGTGGTAACAAGGTAGCCATTTTTTTTTTGTCTTTTTAAGAGGGTTTAATGGTTTTACATTCTTCGCACAATCCAATATTTTTTTAAGGAATGCAATTTCTCAGTGTACTTTTGACAAATAAATAAATAAATATTTCCAGACAGGGCACACAGCGCCATCTAGTTTCCGTGGTAAGCTACGAGGCTTGTGTTACGGAAACTAGATGGTTGATAAACTACATATTATACTTTTTTTTTTGTAAATATATACATATTATACATATAAACACCCAGACCGAGACAAATTATACAATGTACAACTTGCCCCCGGTGGGAATCGAACCCACGACCTCCCGAGTTCCCGGCAACGTTTGTTACCACTAGACCACGGAGGCGGTCAATGTAGTCTATCGACTTACTGGGAAATAAAATTACGGACATTTTGTATCATCATCATCACGACCGTTTCCCTTTCGGGGTAGTCAGAAACCACGGTAATAAAGAAGCGGATTCACATTTAGCCAACTTTGCTATAGGCCAATCATGACAAGTGGCAAGCTCGTCGATGTTTCTAGCGTACCAAACTCGAGAAATATCACAGATAAATTAAATATTAATTATTGTATTAATTTATTTATATTAATAAATATTTTTGTGTACGGATATTTTGGAGGGATATTATTGAGGTCTCTTTTTCAAACCAGCCGATTGTCGATAGCAGCACCGAGACACTTTTCTTCTCATGGGTAAGAGACCCAGACACGATGGACCTGGAATCCATGGAATGCTTAAAAAAATCGTCTTCTGGTTGGGTAGGGAGAGAAGTAGAATGGTGGTCGGTCTTTTGCGCGATCAAATAAAAGATAGTCCTCCTTTGTAAACCAGCCTATTGTCGGTCGCAAGCCCGAGACACCATTCTCCTTATCTCTTACCCAATCACGATGGACCCTGCACCTGCACGGTGAATCCATATAATGCTTATGTATGCTTGTAGTAAAATATAAAAAAAAAATATTTTTCTTTTTTATCTGTCCTAAATTAGGTAAATAAAACTGTAGGGTCCGTGGTCTAGCGGTTAAGTCCGTGAATTTGGACTAGGAGGTAAAGGGTTCGATTCGTGGTCGGGACACAAAAATATTTATTAATGTAAGATATTTAATTTATTTGTGATATTTCTCGAGTTTGATACGCTGGAGACATCGACGAGCTTGCCACTTGTTATGATTGGCCTATAGTAAAGTTGTCTAAATGTGAATCCGCTTCTTTAAAAGCGTGGTTTCTGACCACCCCGAAAGGGAAATGGTCGTGATGATGATGATACAAAGTGTCTGTAATTTCACATTTCTCAAAAGTGCAGACTTAAAAAAACTTTTAAAATGTTGGATTGTGCGAGCGAGACCAAAAGCGTTAAACCCCCTTAAGGGCGTTCGTTTTTCATACTATTTAATTGGAACCATATATGCTTATAATATGGTTCCAATTAAATAGTATGAAACAATTGCAATAAAAAAACATATTTAATGACATTTGTTTAACACAGACAAAAAAATGGAAGCCATTTGTCGTGTCATAAATACACAATATAATCCAATAGATTTATTAATTTTAAATATAAATAATTGGGTACTTATTAAACACGTTATAAGTTAATTAGTTTAAAATAATATAAAATTAAATATTGTAAAATTAATTACCTACGTTATTGTTAAACTTTACCAGTATAATTATCACACACAAAAATTATTGTAAAAAAAGTATATAAAAAACTTATTTATTACGACATTGGGATCAGCTTAGTTTCTACAAAATATAAATTTTAAATAATTTTATAAATAAAATATAATAATAACTCAAACGGCGGAAATACACTCATCTTATTGGGAGATGTGTTTTTGCGCCGTTTGGAGTTGAAACACTCGGACCGTGGGGACCAAGTGCACACGAAATTGTCAATACAGCTCATCAACACTTCGGGAGACAAAAGGGCTGGGCAATATTTGGGCCAAAGGATCAGCATTGCAATTCAACGTGGCAATGCTGCCAGTTTCCTTGGCACTTTGCCCATTGGCAGCGATTTGAAGCAATCTTTTTATCTATAATATTTTTTATTTAGTTTTTAGTTGTATTTTTATTTATTAAGTAGGTTTATTTTTTCTAACAGTAATTTATGTTTTAAGTTTTTAGTTTAATTTTTTTTTAAATTATTATATTAATAATTACAATAAACACGAAATGAAATTAAAAGAAAGCAATGGACACCAAGTTAATAAATAAATAAACATAACCATACATATATACATATAAATTGCCATTCTTTTTCTTTTCATTTTTTTTCTCCTATTATTGATAGATATTGTTGACATTTTATTTTGTAACCTGAAGGGAAATGTTTATATTTATATTTTTAATTATTTTTTGATTTTGTTTCTTGTTACCTCATTTTGTTTTCATATTTTATATTTTTATATTGAATAATAACTTCGAAAAATTGTTAATATTTATATACCTAAGAGATGGTCGACTTTTGTAGTTCACAATCACCTGGTAGAACCTAAATAAATGTACCAAAAGTTAATAAATAAATGATTGATTTTGATTTATAAAAACACATAGGCGGAGGACTAACCTTGTATTTTAACAGCGCCAGGTTAGAGCGAAAACCAACTATTTTATTCAGCTTTTTCCAGCGATAAAATCGACTAAGCGCTGTGACGCTTAGTTTCGAGGATAGTGGGTCTTAAAAGCAATTAAACGAATGGTTTTAGCCGAAAACGTAAATTCTAAAGTAATTAAATATGCATAATATTTTAGTTGGGTTTAGTTTTAACACAGCGATACGTCCTTTTGTGTTTATGCTAAAATTAAGCTTAAAGCTATTTGATAGCTGTTACTGTACTAATTTGCACGTTAAGCTGGCGACTGACATATATACAATTAATGTATCCAACAAATGTTATCTAACGTGCAATTTTATTTGAACATGTATTGTTATGCCTGGTACGGTACCGCTGTATCACGTATTGTAATCTCATAGGTACTCATAGCTAAATTTAAAAGGTTATTAATTGATAGTTGTTTCTGTATATGTTTCATTTTGTAAATCTGATATAGCTGAGTTTTCTATGCAGATTCCTTTCTCAGTTAGATTAACCATTAACAGGTCACTGGAATCTGCTAAGTCTTCTGCTAACAGCTTACTCTTTGGACCACTTTGCTGCTTAGTCTTCTACTAGCAGAAGTAGCATCATTCAAAATAATTTAATTAATGACGTTTCATAAATGCCTGTAATAGGTTTACGTGAATAAAGATACATAACATACATTTTTATATTATTTTTATTTTTTAATACTAGCACGACATGTGACCTTACCCCCACCTGATGGTAAGTGGCGCGCGAGGGCCATGAATGTTAGCAACTGAAATCAGACACTCATGACTGACATCAGTCCCTAACGACAGGTCATGTCAGCAATTCGAGCCTTATCCCGAAACGTGTGGATACCCTTAACTGGGTTTATAGGCACGAGCGGTGGATACTACCCGCCCCAACAGAACAGACTGGGCAAATTACCACCATCGCCTGGACATTTTTTTTTTCCGTCATTCGTATACTACTCTATGTCGACAAGGGTATTCACCATATGTCTTCGTACTTCAGTACTTCGGGCACATAGCTAGAAAGGGAGGAGTTAACCTGGAAATACTCCTTGTTATTGGCAAGAGACCGAGAGGCTTCGCTCCACCACTGACACTAGTGTTCATGACACTGGCGCAGTATCATTAAACCGCATACAAATTCATTGGAAGGTCATAACCCTCAGTAATTCATCAAGATAACATAACTGTAAAAGGTGCTTAAAACAAATAGAGGTCAGCAATTTTGGTCAATAATTACTATTTTATTTATTAATTGTTAGGGTATTTTATTGTGTAATTATTAATTGTTTTTAATTTAAATTTCTATTTTTAATTATAGTTTTAAGTATTATTATGTTTATATAAATAATCACTTTATAAAATGTTATTGTTTTTAACAATTGAACTTAATCTAATTTATATTAAAATTGTATATATACTCTAATTTGAATGCTGTAATCTCCTATAATTAAGGTGGCACTTAGCCCCATATTATTCTTATTATGTTGTAATGAATTGGTGTACATCTTGTTGGAGTTACTAATAAATAAATAAATAAATAAAGGAAATACAACGCAAGAAGGAGGTATATTTAAGAATTCGACAATAAACTGACAAAAACTAAACGAGCAGACAGACATACATTAAATTCCAACGATAGGTCAGTCGCCAGCTTTACATTACATTACGCTAAAGTTACACAGGAAAGTAGCTAAAGGTATGTCCACACCGTGCCCTTTTTCGTTATGAAAGACATGCGTCATCAGCGCACGTAAGGCATGCCTTTGACGCATGCGCTATAGACACGTCGTCGTCGAGTTAATTTCTGTGCCATAAAGGCCGCGTTCGTTTTAAGAAATGTTAGCATGAAAATACCACTTTTTTAGCACAAGTGGTTCCTTTAATGAAAATTTGAACATTTAATGCTACTTTTTGACAGCAGTCATTAACATATAAAATGGTTTGTTTACCATTTTTATATACTTTATAGTTTTCTATTATATTTGTTAAACGATTTTAAACGATTTTATGTAATAAATTCAAAGACCATAATAATATTATGTGTGTTAGATGCCATGGTATGATAAAACATGAACGAAAACATCTGTCAAAAAGTAGCCTCACCGCTCGTTTTATTTAAGAAATGTTAGTTTTGTTAAAAAAAGTGGTATTTCTTAACAAAAACGACGTTTCGCGCTGGTTTATGAAGTTTCTACGTAATGTTAGAAATGCTATAAAACAAACGCGGCCAAAGTGTTTCACAAGAATATATTACATTAAAGTGTATAATTAGGCTTTGATTATTAAAACTGCCTCGATTCTTGTTTTAAGGATTTCTTTAAACTGTGCGAGTACTTGATAAATACAGATGTAGTGTATAATAGTATTCCATCGTATTTTATCGGAAAAGTTAGTATTTATCTTGATCTCTCTTTCTTAGGATGGTTGTAAAAAAAATATTATTACTTCGTGAGAACAGGAACAGGTTGAAAAACAGCGTCGTGCAGGTGTAAGTACCTACTTGTACTGCTGCACGACAACAGCTGACACCTGATTCCTTTTGTCACATATTGTTCGAAATTGTAAAACTATGTAATACTGTTATGTGACAATAAAAGGATTTTTATTTTTTTAAATCCCTATATTATACAACATTTTTCAATTTGACACGAGTTGTGGCGTCGATTGTTTGCCTAACGAAAGTTGAATAAAAATACGACGATAAATGGGCACAGTGTGGATATAGCTTTATACCAATAAGTTAAAAAAAATACTTTATATGGGTAGGTATATAGCTAGCTGTTACCTCGAACGTGCAATAAATGACATCGGACGCTTCGAACGGTAGTGATGTGTCCAAAACATCGATGTCTTTTGAAAATCTAGATACAATTCTTCCTATAGGGGTGACTTCGAAGAATTGTAAGGGCGCTCTGAGGATACCAGACAGCATGAGGTTGTGGAGGATCTTAGCTGCTCTCCAGCAACCCAAGTAGGGGGTAAGATCCGCTGATAATGAAGCGATAGCTGGAAAAACCCGGGTCATGGCTATACTATCCGTCAACGCAACAGACATCATTATATGGGTGAATAAACTTTGTGGAGAAAACGGCATACTATTGGTCACCACACTGACCGCCATTTGGAGCGACTTTACCAGTGTTCGATTTAAAATGTCAAGCTTAAAGGTAATGCAGTAGATGTGATTATTCCGCCAATAAAATTATGTAAATGAAAACATTACAGAGAACAGTATTGTTAAAGCAGTGATTATTTAAGTAACTTAAGTTCTTTTAAGTTCACTGCTATTAATGGTCTTTTACAATATTTATATATTAGTGGAGGGTTCTCCTATATACCTATACAAATAATTTGTGATAATGATGCTTTGGGTGTATGTATTTTGATTGAATTTTTAATGCGACAGCATATCACCAAAGTAATTAATTCGACTCTCGTGAGACTTAATCCAATTGCAGGCATGTCACTATGGATAATAACACTGAATACTGGTGGGCGGATTTAGAGGTGGAGAGAGATTATAGTTATAAAAAGTAGGCGGCCAAAAATGAGATAGATCATGTGAGATTATAGTGTGTTCTAGACTTGATTAAGTGGTTATTAATGAGATTAAGCAATTATATAGTTATTGTTGACGTGTAAAAGTACTTGTTACAATTTTAAAAAAAATAAAGAATTTAAATATATCATATCGTGATTAGTATGTAAAACTTATAAGCACGTAGAAGATGGCATCTATAACTTATTTATTATTCAACGTTCATTGGTTAGACACGGGTAAATCCATAATTAGGAGTAGTCGAATCATGGATCCGTGTGTCGCGGATAGTAGCTATAGCCACCACGACAGAGATCCGTTAATCTTTGACACATGTTGCGCGCCATTTGTGTCCGGACCAATAATTGTGTGTTTGGTGTGCGGGCCTGCATTTGAATATATAAAGTGGGCGTGCCCATAGACTTAGTGTGAAAGCCCGATGATTAAGCACAATAGTTTGTGCTAGAAAGAAAAAGTACAAAAAAAAAGTCAACTTTTTAGTAGTATCACCCCGATGCTTATTCGAGTAGTTCCGTTATACAATACAAAAAATAATAAAATTAGTAAACAAATATATTATCAGCAGCCATGGCTGAGAAAGGGAGAAGATAACCTAGACAAACTACTTGTTACTGGCAAGGTGGAAGGGGATAGAACGAGAGACCAAATCCGCTCCACCACCAAAACTAGCGTCCATGATGCTGTGCATGCTGCCAAAGATAGGAACGGATGACGCAGTATCATCAAGACGTACACTAGTTTATTGGGAGGTAATGACCCTCATTAATGAGGAAATAGGCGTCGCAAGGCAGAGGAGCTTTAATATTTTAAATTACATATCAAATAGTTATAGTGTTGATATAATATTTATTCATTTTTTACAATGTCTTTATAATTATTAAACTTGTAAATAGCATAACATACTATTGAGTTGGAACACCTCTATGTGACATGATCTTGATCTCTTGATCGGTCGAAATGTCAGTGACAAAGCTCGACACGAAGCACGGAAATGGGTGGGATGGTTCGGGCATGTTGAAACAATGAGCGAAGAAAGATTGACGAACCAGATATATAATGCGAAAGTTGTGGGTGAAAGAGGCCCTGGCAGACCGAGACGCACATATCACGGTCAAATAAATAAAACACTGGCTGAAGGTGCAATAAAAAGCCTTCGTAACAAAAGGGCATGTACACACGAAGCGCAAGAGGTATGTCGTGATCGTGTCAAGTAACCTACCCCGCAAGGGATCTGGCGTGATGTTACGTATGTACCTCTTTGTGTAACACTAAGTCTTATATTTTTTAAGGTAATATATTTTATATTACAATAAAATATATCGATATTCCTTTGTCGTATCATTGCACCTCACTAAATTTTACACACTAATTACGCAGACTAAACTAATTTACATTTTGGCATGTTTTGTAATTGGCTTTGGTAATCTTGAGGTATTTTATGTCTATGGACGCGTGGGTGGTTTCAATGGTGTGCTGCGAGGCTAGTAAATCAGTAAGTAAGTAAATATTTTGATAGTTAACAAGTAATAACATCAAATGTACTTCTTCGTTCAAGTTAATTGTTAGTAGGATAATAAATAATGAATACATTTTATTTTTTAGTAAAGGATTAAAGGAGTTACTACAGTTGGTGCGTGAGAAAAAATTGGTGCTGCAAGCGGTCTAAAAGCATTGTCGACTACTTTGTCGGAGTGTAAGTGCATACTTAGTTCTTCAATCTAAGAAATCTAATAACTAAAATAAGTGCATAACTTATTTTAGTGTTTAATCTAAAAAATCTTATAACTAAAATAAAATAAAGAGTACAGCAGCCGGATTCTAGTACTTAGCCGCAAACGTAATACTGGGTGACTTTGTATGCTCTTACCATAGACTAATGTATGATTATATTGATAGAAACAAACAACTTTTCCTAAAAAACCATATCGTAGTCAAAGTCAAAGTCAAAATATCTTTATTCACGTAATCCTATTACAGGCATTTATGAAACGTCATTAATTTAATTATTTTGAATGATTTTACTCCTGCTAGTAGAAGACTAAGCAGCAAAGTGGTCCAATAAGTTTTTTCCATATTGATTTAGACGAGAAGGTACCGGGTTTGATTCCTAGTCAGAAAACAATATTTCTTAAGTCTAGTATGCTAGAGATAGCGACGAGCATGCCATAATGGACATGATATTGTCATAATGGACATATAGTAAAGTTGGCCAAATGGGAATCCACTTCTCCAAAAGCGTGGTTTGGTGTACAATCAGCAAAGGTTATAGTCGTGCTGTTACTTTACTCATCCAAACAAATTGGATATTTTGAATTAACAGTGTGTATGAAGAAGCCAAAAAGAAATGTCAACTCCGACATACTCATATAGTTACTTAGAAAAAGTTGTTTCTTTCTATCAATAGAATCAAACATTGGTCTAAAGTAAGAGCATACAACGCCATACGGTATACAGGAATCCTTTAACGGAAACTGTCAATGTCTAACACCATTAATGATATTCACACGGACACTGACAGTGTCAAAAGGTATAAGTCGATATTTGTATAACATTGTGTTATTTTGACGAAACTGAACTCGCTCTAAAAACTGACAAAGGGAATCTATTATTATGATAATTTAACGTTTGCGCCTAAAGTAGATATAGACTACTGCTGGGGTTACTAAAAAAAAGTACAATACAAAACACTTTTAAAAATAATTATACAGGGTGACTTTTAGTTGTTTGTTTCTATCAATAGAATAACATATTAGTCTAGAGTAAGACTATACAAAAACACGCCGTATAAAAAAAATACCATGATATTTATTTTTGTATAAATTTTACGATTAAACAGTAAATATATTTATAATACATAAATATATATAATACAAACAGTATTAATTTTTTTACAATAAAAATATACGTTTTTTATATAAATAAATAAATATTATATAACTCTGAGGAAGGACTAACACGTAAACACATCACAAACAGATAATTAATAATACATTTATTAAAACAATACTATACGATTACATAAGACAGACTAGACGAAACTGATCCCAATTTAGTATTTTACAAATAACATACAATTTTCGTAGTCATTATTATATACTTTTAATTACATAGGTACTGTAAGATACCCAATTATTTACAATTTAATGGTTATAAATCTCTTAGTGACAATACTCGTGTGCAGATTACATTATCAGCCCTGTTCTGTTACTTAAGCGCAAACGTTATTAGTGGATTTCGTTATTTAAATCAAAGCTTGCGTTATAATTACAAAATATTATTTAATTCTTAACTCTATAAGCGCTCGACCTTTGACAGCGTCCGTGCAAATATCAACTTTAATAGCGTGATATATATCTATATACTTATAGTTAACGGTTTTAATTATATAGCGTTTGCGCTTAAGTAACAAAATAGGACGGTGGCTCACTTAAATGATTATTAAATGTCATTAACATTATTTACAGCATAATTAACACTGTAAGCACTAGATTGAGGATTTTTCTTATTATTACGAAATAATTTTACAATTTTTAATATTTGACCGCCTCTGTGGTCTAGTGGTAACAAACGTTGCCGTAAACTCGGGAGGTCGTGGGTTCGATTCCCACCGGGGGCAAGTTGTACATTGTATAATTTGTCTCAGTTTGGATGTTTATAAAAAAAAGTATAATATGTAGTTTATCAACCATCTAGTTTCCGTAACACAAGCCTCGTAGCTTACCACGGAAACTAGATGGCGCTGTGTGACCTGTCTGGAAATATTTATATTTAATGTCAATAATTGGTCGGGTGTCAACAATTGGGTATCTTGCACTTTAAATGATAAAGCTAGCAATTAGACGTTGGTAGCTCAGATGGGAAAAATACATTTTTTAAGTAATTTGCAGTCATCCTAATTAATGTGGAAATTATAATTATATTTGTACTTGCCGTTTTACCCATTGTGATATAGTGGCCAGCGAAAAAAAACCACGAAGTGGCATACAGCACACATGTCATGATATTGACGTCATGTCCAACCCTGGGTTGAAAAGAACCTCTCTTCCAAATTCAATCAAAATCGCTTCAGTAATATAGTCGTGAAGGCGAAATAAATAGACAGACAGTCATATGACCGTGCAGTCACATGTAGTTTAATTTCGTAACCTTCGTCGTAAGAACAGTGGAAAATGAACCCCGGCATGTACAAATGAGAAATCATGAAATCACAATGTATCTGATAAGTAATACACATTATATTAAATGTTGTTTAGTGCGATGGCCAAGTCAAACTATTTAAAATATAAAATATTTTTAATATTAATATGGTGACTTTAAGATGTTGTTAGGTTAGCTAATTACGTAATAACTTAAGACAGAACGTCCCTTAAGTAGGGACTAAATAAATTAATCGACTTACGGTAGAAGAACTGAGTTCCAAACTAGTTTTTTTTACAAGTCAAGTTTTTGATTGCATACACTTTTCTTACGTACATTTGCCATAGATTTACAACACCAACTGTCATTTTAAATTTAAATTATACAGAAAAGAAATAGACGGCTGTTTCACCGACTGAGCTACCAACAACCATGTGAGAGCCGTACCGCAAAGAAGCAGGACGTCCATCCCCGCAGCGTCATGGGGAGATCGTTATCCAGAACGTCGATATCTTTGGAGAACCGGTTGAGGATCCTTCCCACGGGGGTACAGTCGAAGAACCCTATGGATGGTGCTCTCAGGACCCCGGCCAGCTGTCCGGCGTGAAGTAGTCTGGCAGCACTCAGACAGCCCAAGTACAGCGCCAGGGAAGATATCGACACCGATACAACTAAACGAATAACGTCCACATTCACGAGACATACGTATATCATAACTTTTTTAGCGTCCTTCATTCGCAAGTTAATATTTTATTTGTTTTTAATTATAATCTTTCCGAAATATAGAATAAACCAAGCCGCACAACGAAGACATATGTATGATACAATAAGGGTTTTTTATCACGATAGATGGCGTTTAATCGATGGTACCTAATATAACTCGTCTCACAATTCCGTTCTCTCTATCCCTTCTCACCACTCTGGCTTTATTTCTAATTCATTCGCTGTAGTTGCTGCTTATGTATGAAACAATCTGCCCGTTGAAATTCGACAAGCGCTTAACAGAAAACTTTTTAAAACAATTACTACAACAGCTCCCTACAAAGTATATAAGTACTTATTATATGTAGTATGTGTATGTATTATATGTAGTGTGTATATGTATATTGTATGTAGTATATGTATTTTTGGATGTAGTTTAGTATGCAAGTATATCCTTTTATCTAGAGCCTAATTATTTCCATATTTATCATATCTATATTACCTGTTGCACCTACCTTACACCTTGAACTTTCTACTTTATCCTAATTAAGGTTAGCTATCAGAGAATGTCTAGCGGCATTAAGCCCGCCCCTTGTACATAGTGCAATAAAGATTCAAATAAATAAATAACCGTCAGTTGCATAGAAAACTTACTACTTGTCTTTTTCTGGATATTATGCCAAAGTGTGCAGCTTTTAGGCGCGGTGGTGACTCGGTTAACATTCCACAAAGGTCGGTTCAAACCCTTCCGGCATGTACCAATGGCAAATACATTTGTCATAGATTTACAACACCACCGTTCCCGTGCCTCGGAGAGCACGTCAAGCCGTCCGACCCGGTTACACTAATACTAACTTGTGGAATCGTTAATAAATTGTCATAAGAAATTGACTCCAATGAAAAAGAAATTAATGCAGCTTTTAAGTGTACAAATCTAGATTACCAAGCGATACCAAAGATATGGTGATCTTAAAATTGCCGTTCTATTAATTTAACCTTTTTTTGCTTTGCGTACTATTTGTAACACACCTCCTATGACTTCCTCTCGTCCTTTATTTATAAAACTAAAATTACTGACTGTTCCTTCTATCTATACACTTTAATGCTGTTTTTTGTAAAAAGCCATCCGGAACTTTTTAAAACTCTTGCGGATAATTGCAATTTTAAAACGCGTTATCCTAGTAGAATTATTCGAGCGCATAAAGGTACTTAATATAGCCGAAATTGTTATGCAATGGCAACGAAGATATTTAATAAGCTTCCAGTTACTATAAGGGAGCTGCCACTAAAACTGTTCAAATTAAGAGTCAAACAAATGCTGGTTAATATATGTTTTTATTTGACAAAAGAATACCTAGACATTAAGCTCGACAAAGTTATGTGACTAAATAAATATTTGTATGCTAGAAATAGCGAAGCGTGTGATATAATTACATATAATAATCTACATCCCTGTACCTACCATGTTTCTGATAAATAAATTATTTCATTACATTTTAAAATACGAATGAAGGACCCTTAGAAATAAAATTCTAAAATAAATCAACAATCTACAATTTCAACAATAACCAATCTTTTCTAATAAGAAAATTTAATTATATATTAATTAAAATAATATTTTAAGAGGGTTGTTACGCTTCGCATTTCTTAAACTGTGTTCAAAATTACGGACATTATAGTCAAATATTATAGGACCCCAGATGAACTAGCTGTATCAGCCTATAGACCAGACATCTTAGTGTTTTCTCGGAACTTGAAAAAAGTTATCCTTATTGAACTTACCGTTCCGTGGGAATCAAATATTCCAAAAGACCACAACATGAAGTCGAATAAATATTATGATCTCACAGAAGAAATGATCAGGAACGGGTTGAACCCGACTCAGTGGAAGTTGGTGCGAGAGGAGTTCCAGCAAAATCTTTGCATCACTTACTGAAAGAATTGGGCCTAAGCAGGTCTGCAGGAAATACATTTATGGAACGAGCTTCCAAGACGGCATTAACGGAATCATACAGAATGTGGTTGGGTAGGGAGAGGAGTAGAATGGTGGATGGTGAGCGTTTCGTCCCCTCTTAGACTGCCTTTGTAAACCAGCCTATAGTAAGTCGCAAGTCCGACACACCATTCTTCTCTTCTCTCTTTCCATACACGATGGACCCGGCACCTGCATGGTAACTCCATGGAATTCTTAAAAAATTGCCTTCTTCATAGTTATGTTTTAGTAAAATAGAGAGACATCGACGAGCTTGCCACTTGTCATGATTGGCCTTTAGTAAAGTTGGCTAAATGTGAATCCGCTTATTTATAAGCGTGGTTTCTGACCACCCCGAAAGGGAAACGGTCGTGATGATATTTTACTACTTCTATAAAAATAGCTAAAATAGCTCGTCGATGTCCCTAGCGTACCAAACTCGAGAAATATCACAATTAAATATTAATTAAATGTATTTATTTACATTAATAAATATTTTTGTGTCCCAAACAGGAATCGAACCCGGTTATTTTTATTCGTCTAAAATTAGGTATATGGAAATGTAAATATGTCTAAAAAGACAGTTATTTTGTTTTCTGGAAACCTGATGGACTATATTTCTCAAGATCTGAGTGTATCAGACAATAATATTGGTAAATGTTGGATTGTGCGAACGAAAGGGATGCAAAAACGTTTAACCCTCTTAAAACTTCAAATAGTCAAGTGCGAATGACTTTTAAGGCTCGGTTCCAATAACCGGTAAACGTTATAATTTCGCTTTTAATACGGTTATCGTTTTTCTCTAAAATTTTACTTAAAACATTTACAAGGTTGTTGCTTAACGCCGAAGAAAACTATATTACAATTGCCACAATTCGGCATACAAAATTAATAAATACATCAATCAAACAATTCAGACATGCATGCATATTCTTTTATTTATAATAATGTACACTTATAAAAATACATGCATAGTTTTTGTCCTATAATAAACCTTTTATGTAAACAATAAAATATTTGCCAAATTAGTATAGCCAAAACCAAATTGTTAATTTTATAAAAGTACCCTCATATTGTTAGAAAAATTTGGAACCCGAAAAAAGTACCCTCATACTGTTAGAAAAATTTGGAACCCGAAAAAAGGCCAATAAATAATAAATAAAACCTAAAAAATAAATTACACATGCATTTACCTTAAAACACATAAAGCTAATAGAAATAAAGTAAATAAATAATAAATAACGATTATTGTGTTTGTTACCTACCATAAATAAGTTTTAGCTGTAATGAAAATAATGTTTTATTATATTGTATTTATTTACAAAATCAACATATTAGCTTTATATATTTTTTAGTTTATATAAGATATAGTCATGCAGGATAAGAATCATTCCATAATCATAATATATATGATGTATTCATTATTTATGTAATATTATTTTATAAATAGATTGTGTGTTTTTAATTTATATGTTATTTAATAATACGTGTTTACACCGAGTTTTAAATTATATATTATGTCGTTGAGAACACATAACATTTATGTTAGTATTAATTAAATAGTTTTTAATATAATAAATAAATTTTATTTTAAAAAATATCGCAAAACCTTAAAATACGAAAAAAGTTGCCTGCAAGCCCTGGCATTTGTCATAGATTTACAACACCACCGCTTTTGTGTGGAGAGGACGTGAAGCCGTGTCGGTCCGGTTTCCAATTAATACCAACTTGTGAAATCGTTCATACCTTGTCATTAAAATTGACATCAGACCCTCGCCAACCCGTCTGAAGCGTGGCTAAATTCTCCAGAAATTTATGTATAGCCCATCTCCAACAGTGGAAGTCTGTGTTCTAGGGGCTGTTATGTCTATGGTTAGGTTTCTAAAGGGATATCTATTCTGTTATACGTTAGCAGTTGGATTGTCATTGATAAGTAGAGCTAATTCATGTTAAAATCTAGAAAATCGTTACCTTATTGATTTTAATGTGAAAACACATATTATATCAATAGACATCATTTTAACCTATTTTTGTACTAGTTGTGCTGTGTAGTCGACCAAAAAAGTGGTCTATCAGTATTGACAAAGTTTTTTGTAATTAAAATATCGCTAAAGTGGAGTATTCGAATGATCGTACTATTAGTACGTAGTAGCGTTAGCGCGATCGTCAACCTTTCGCTACCTACTTCATTAGGCTCAGTATGAGTGGCAATATTTTTAGGATAACTTCTCTGTACCGTAACTTGAGATTTTATTACTGAATAATTAAAATAAAACATACGTAGTTATTTATTTTTATTCTAGATTATAATATAAAAATATTTGCTCTTTAATTAATTACACGCAGTATAAAATAAGGGTTGTCCTACTTAAATTGTAATATTGTTAGAATGATTTATCTAAAAATGTATATATAACTGTAAATTTATCCCAAATCCGGATACAAGATAAGGTTTTTTTATATTTTTTGGATTGTTACAACATATTATTAACGGATAATTTAAGACACAAATGAAAAATTTAGGATTTTTTTATTATTTAATTATTATAAAATGTTAAGTGTTCCCAAAGACTGATAAATATATATACATATTAACGATATTATGTTAAATATATATATGTAGGTAGGAATATATTTTGGTGCAACTCAATTTATCATTCCATAAAACATTTATATGCTAATATATAATTTTTGATCAAAAATGACATTGTTAAATATTATATTACAAAACTGTAATAAAAATAAATAAAATAAAAACAATATTTATTCATACCAATATTTTTTTGAAATACAATTTAAAAAAGATTTCTGCTATAAAATCCACAACAAACAAATTTTGGAACTAAAAATATTTGGAATGAAATTGGAATGGTTTTTACTAAATGATTTAGAAGTTGAACATTTTTGATCCAAATCAGTATAATACATACCTTGTCCGATCCCAAGGCCTCCATAAACTCCGAGATAAAGATCTCTCAAGCCAACATTAAGGGTACCATTCTCATCTCTCTGCGAAATTGAGCACAATAATTAGTCAGTAAAATTATAATAACAATTTATTATAGTAAATTAAATATGTCAAAGTCAAATTATTTATTACAATTATTTTTATGACATTAGATTGTTATAATTATTTTAATTATATATTTTTTACAATACTATATGAATTCGAATTTCTGTCACTAATTAAATAATTTAATTTATAACAGGCCTTAACTGTAAGACGTCGTGTACAATGTAACAATTCATTTAAAATGTAACACGTCGTGTTCAATGTAAGAAGTTTGTTACAAATATAAGAAGTCGTGTTCAATGTAAAAAGTCATGTTAAATTTTAGTTATAAATATAAGAAGTCGTTCTAAATGTAAGAAGTCGTGTTCAATGTAAGAAGTCATGTTAAATGTTAGAAGTTTGTTAATAATATAAGAAGTCGTTCTAAATGTAAGAAGTCGTATTCAATGTAAGAAGTCATGTTCAATATTAGAAGTTTGTTATAAATACAAGAAGTCGTTCTAAATGTAAGAAGTCATGTTAAATGTAAGAAGTCGTGTTCAATGTAAGAAGTCATGTTAAATGTTAGAAGTTTGTTATAAATATAAGAAGTCGTTCTAAATGTAAGAAGTCGTGTTTAATGTAAGAAGTCATGTAAATGTTAGAAGTTTGTTAATAATATAAGAAGTCGTTCTAAAAGTAAGAAGTCGTATTCAATGTAAGAAGTCATGTTAAATGTAAGAAGTTTGTTATAAATACAACAAGTCGTTCTAAATGTAAGAAGTTATGTTAAATGTAAGAAGTCGTGTTCAATGTAAGAAGGCGTGCAATGATTTATAAAATTTATTTTTTATTTACATTTATTGAAAAGAGGAGAATCACAATAAACAGATGACATATTTTTTATTCGTAGCGACGAATGTAAAAAGTCGTGTTCAATGTAAGCAATCATGTTAAATGTAAAAGTTGGTACATACCATATTGGGGTCACTGGACCACTGAGCCAGCCAATAATTAGATCCTATTTGGAATACTTGTAGCACCAGGTTCATGAGAACAGTAACAAAAGACGCTAATAATCCTACACTCATTAAATAATGCTTGTATACGCTCCATTTTACCTAAAGAAATAAAAAAACATTAATTTTAATGCACAATTCCTTTGTTAGAATTGGACGTAGTTAGTAGCAAAAAGGATCCAATCCACATTAAGTTAATTTTAAGTTATAGGCCATTTAAGTTGGAATTTAGATTAGTCTATCAATACATCAATAGAATATTTTTTTATTTTATTATGGTAACAAACAGTCACAATACAATTTATATAATAAACAATATATATATATATATATATAATTAGACCTGGAGGAAAGTAAACATCACATTTAAGTCTATTCTATCGAATACTTAACACTAATTATCTCACTCTCTGCTCCTATACACTGACTTAGAGCAAGCAAATATAATAATAATAATAAATATTTCCACACAGCGCCATCTAGTTTCCGTGGTAAGCTACGAGGCTTGTGTTACGGAAACTAGATGGTTGATAAACTACATACTATACTTTTTTTTTGTAAATATATACATATTATACATATAAACACCCAGACTGAGACAAATTATACAATGTACAACTTGCCCCCGGTGGGAATCGAACCCACGACCTCCCGAGTTCACGGCAACGTTTGTTACCACTAGACCACGGAGGCGGTCACTATGTCCACGTCAACCAAGCAATCAATATATAGTTTTACTGCTCGTCTTAAAAAGGTGTTTATTACATGAACAAGTCTTTAGAACGTGAGGTAAGTCGAGGCACTCTAAACGTGACATTGTCTAGAGTAGGAGAATAGTCATATACATTTAGAATATGTAAAAAACCTAACCTGATTTAAATTCATAAATAAATTTCTAAAAAAATGTGGATTGGATCCTATTTCCGTAACTGCGTCGAATTGTGTAATAACGATTAAACTTGTTTACTACACTGTGAACATATTCTAAAATAATGATTGGGTTCAATAATTAACAAAAATTTCACTATAAATAAAATAGTAGGGTGGCGTAAAGCCTCAGCTTTACGCAGTGGAAGTTGGTGCGAGAGGAGTTCCAGCAAAATCTTTGCATCACTTACTGAAAGAATTGGGCCTCAGCAGGTCTGCAGGAGATACATTTATGGAACGAGATTCCAAGACGGCATTAACGGAAACATACAGAATGTGGTTGGGTAGGGAGAGGAGTAGAATCGTGGATGGTGAGCGTATTATCGCGCAATAAAATAAAAGGAGGCCTCCTTTTCTTAAACCAGCCTATTGTCGGTCGCAAGCCCGAGACACCATTCTTCTCATCTCCTACCCACACACGATGGACCCAGCACCCGCACGGTGAATCCATAGAATGCTGAGAAATTTGTGTTCTTCTCTATTTCAATAATTAAATTTTACATAGATAATAGCCAAACAATTGGCAAATCCTAGAACCCCCTGGGCCGTGGAAACTTGGCAGGTCTCTGGTGTGGGATGCGACATGAGTAGACACATTAGCTCAAGTGCGGCGGTTTCTGCTGAGAACCTCGAGCTGCGCAAATATGCCAACCTCAGTACAGGTTACGAATTTGCGCTGTTTGGGGTCGAGACGATGGGCCCATGGGGACACTCAGCCAAGCGTCTGGCCAAGGAGTTGGAGACAGGAAAGCTGGCAATTATTTCTGCCAACGTATTAGCCTCGCTATACAGAGAGGAAATGTTGCCAGTCTTCTTGGGACTATCTTCTGAAGGTTCGTCTCTAGAGGACATTTTTTACTTATAGTTTATTTTTTATTAGGTTTAGTTTATATTTATTTTTTACTTTCAAGTAGTTTTAATCATTTTAATAAATAAATAAATTCTTCAACAATGTGAGCTAACATTAAATTGACTAATTGTTGTCCTAACAGATATATGACTATCTACATAGGTACCTAGGCACTATGCAGTTAGCCGGAACGCGATCAGCCGTCCGGTTGAGCACTATGAAAAAATATTACAGAAAAAAACAATCTGGGGCCTAATTCTGGCGTATTCGAATTGCGTGTCGGTTCGAAATATTCGAATGATAAGAGACAACTGTCAGTTTCATTCGAACAAATCGAGCGGACATGTATGTCGAAGGCGCGAGAATCGGGGCCCTACTGATTCGAATGAGTTTGACATTTTGTTTTTAAAAATACTCACACTGCCAGTTTCAGCCTTTTCAGCTTCAATTAATTTATTATTTTCTTTTAATTCATTTTGCGAAGGTTCGCTTGTATTTCTTCTTTTTACACTATTGGCGCGGTCACCTGAAATATGCATTTAAATTTCATCATCATCACAGCTCAACAGTTTTTTTTTTTATAATTATGTTTCAAGTATTTGTGTAGTAGTATGTAAATTATTAATATGTATGTTTCAAGCATTTGTGTAGTAGTATGTGAATTATTATTATGTAAGTTTCAAGTATTTGTGTAGTAGTATGTAAATTATTAATATGTATGTTTCAAGCATTTGTGTAGTAGTATGTAAATTATTAATATGTATGTTTCAAGCATTTGTGTAGTAGTATGTAAATTATTATTATGTAAGTTTCAAGTATTTGTGTAGTAGTATGTAAATTAATAATATGTAAGTTTCAAGTATTTGTGTAGTAGTATGTAAATTAATAATATGTATGTTTCAAGTATTTGTGTAGTAGTATGTAAATTATTATTATGTAAGTTTCAAGTATTTGTGTAGTAGTATGTAAATTAATAATATGTATGTTTCAAGTATTTGTGTAGTAGTATGTAAATTAATAATATGTATGTTTCAAGTATTTATGTAGTAGTATGTAAATTATTATTAATAAATAAAATAAATATTTCCAGACAGGCCACACAGCGCCATCTAGTTTCCATGGTAAGCTACGAGGCTTGTGTTACGGAAACTAGATGGTTGATAAACTACATATTATACTTTTTTTTTGTAAATATATACATATATACCCAGACCGAGACAAATTATACAATGTACAACTTGCCCCCGGTGGGAATCGAATCCACGACCTCCCGAGTTCACGGCAACGTTTGTTACCACTAGACCACTGAGCGGGCAAAATGTATTATGTATGTTTCAAGTATTTGTGTAGTAGTATGTAAATTATTTTTTTAATTATTTGTAAATTATTTCCCGCCAAGCCGCCTGGCCAGCGTGGCGAATGTAGGCCGAATTCTCCAAATATATGTTCTGGAAGGCCCATCTCCAGCAGTGGAGGTCTAGGACGTTGTTCTAGGGGCTGTAATGAATGAATTAATAAATATGTAAATTATTAATTAATATGTATGTTTCAAGTATTTGTTTTTATTTTTAATGCACCCGCAATCGTCTACCACACAAAACGTCTACGTCCCAAAGTTGGCTAGTATAAAATGCCGAGGGACGAACAATAAATAATTTACGTGTCACGAATGTCTGTTTGTAGGCAGGTTTGTGTAAATAAAGAAAAATATTTTGACTTACCCAGAGCGTGATCAGATTGTGAAGAACTTTCAGATAATGACCGGGCTCGTTGTAATTTGTTCTGGAATTCTGGTCCTAATCTAGATTCCAACTCGTGTTTAATTTCGTCCAGAACTGAAATTATTGAGTTTAAGTTATTACCGGATAGGGGGTTGGCATTAGGAACCAGTGGGGCAGTTAAGCAAATAAAATTACAGTGTTATAACGTTAATTCCTGGGTCTAATGGCATGCCATTGTGTCTTACTTTAGCTGAAACATATATTGACTCTACAAGCTTTAGTCCAGGCTCAGACGCCAAAAAGGCAGCTAAATTTAAACACAATAAATATTCAAATATTTGAAATTAATATATCGCATCCTTAATAATATAAGGGTTCAAGTCAAAATTTTTGTAATATGTGTGTGATGACGCGGGTTTAGTGGACTGTATCTAGGTGCGGGGTTTTGCAATAATCTTCAAATTAGATACATAGACGATACTATGATAATCGGTGCAATAAACAAACTATACAGGAAACTGGTAAAGGAACTCACCTGATGTCCTCGGTACCAGCACTTATAAATTGTTCTTACACTGATTTTGCGGGTTTGGCGAATGCGGGCGAAAACAACGATCGCGGCGATTTCTTCAGCGTCTTCTATGACGACTGTAGGACAAGGACTGCGCGACGACGACGACTATATTTCGATTCGACGATTACGACCACTTGTAGCATGCTGCGCGGCCAGTTATATTGGCACTGCCTCTCTTCAGTGCGCAAGCGCCGGCCTTTGGACTAGTGAGCGGGATGGGTAATATAGAAAGGAAGCGGCGAGAAAGAGATAGGACAAGGGTATAGGGGTAATAAATTAGGACGTTTGTTCATGCACCGACGAATCACAATAACGCATAACCATCCAAAATTGGTCGAATTACAGCGATCGGCGCGAACAGTGTGTGTTTTTTTTAAATGCTAAGGGCACAAGATAGAATTATATAATTGGGAAACACTGGTCTAGATTAAGACCATACAAAGTCAAACGGTATATGTGAAATAAAATTGTGTTTACAAAATCTAATAATATCTTAGAATTAGCAAAAAAATATTTATATATTATATTACCTTCAGGAGAAGTCCTTTCAGCATCGCTAAGGTGATGTAACAAGAATTCCGAAAATGCTCCTTTTTTGTCCAACAATTGTTGGTAAGTTCCCGCTTCCGACACTTCTCCATCTTTGATTACCAAAACTAAATCGGTTTGGGCCAGATATGATACGTTATGAGTTACCCACACACGTGTTTTGTTTTTTAGTAACCCGTTTGGACCGATAACCTAAAAATATATTAAACTTTAGGAGGGTAAAGCTTGAGCTTTAAGTTTTTAAGTCCAAGTATATTTTTCAGAAATGTAGTCTATCAACTTCTTAAATTAATTTCTAAGCATTACATGGATTCACCGTGCGGGTGCAGGGTCCGTAGTGTGAGGGTAAGAGATCAAGAGACGGCAGGTCCTTAGGCCCAATTCTTTTAGTAAGTGGAGCAAAGATTTATATTTTTATATCTAATAATATATATATAATTTTTATATTATATATATATATATATATATATATTAATTCGAAGTAAATTAATATACATTAATTATTAATTTAAATGCTACCTAAATAATAAAATTAAAAATAAACTAAACTATAAATAAAAAAATGTCCTCTAGAGACGTCCCATCTGAGATAGTTCAAGGAGACTGGCAACATTTCCCCGCTGTATAGCGAGCCTAATACGTTGGCAGAAATAATTGCCAGCCTTCCTGTCTCCAGACCTTTCTGTCAGCCGCTTTGACAACTCCTTGGCCAAGCGCCTCGCTGACGGTCCCCATGGGCCCATCGTCTCGACCCCAAACGGGGCAAATTCGTATCCAAGGTGGCATATTTGCTTATTTATATATATTTAAATTTAATATCACTAAAATGTCAGTAATTTTATTTACTAGGAAGGTAATAGATTACATTTCTCAAAAGTGTAAGTACTCAGAATTAAAAAAATATATTAGATTGTGCGAGTGAGAGGGATGCAAAACCTGACTTTTCCAGACTACGATAATTTCCCGACTTTTCCCAGTTTTCCAAAAAATGTCCTGAAAGTAAGAAAGACATTCCCTAACCTTATCAAATATATGTTTTCCGACATGTGAATCCACCGCACTGAGCGGGTCGTCCAGGTAGTAGTTATCAGCATCGAAATACACCGCACGGGCGAGGGATACCCTCTGCTTCTGACCGCCAGATAAATTTATACCTAAAAAATTTTTTAAAATTAATTTATCAGTTTAATCACGACCACACCCCAGGTCGGAAACCAGGCTTTTATAGCAGCTAGTTCACATTTAGCCAACTTTACTGCCCCCATTAAGACAAGTGGCAAGCAATGTTTGTCACTTGTCACTCGAAACGACAATAAGTCAAAAGTGACATATCAGCCAACTCCGATTTTTTTCGTTTCGAGTTTGTCATAAAAAGCCGATTTTTAAGGTAAAGAAAGATCAGATATTGCATTATATAACGTTACTACATTATGAAATATAAGGTCATCGGGTTCAAACGATATAACTCACTCACACTCCCTCTTTCTTCTCCACCCTTCTTCCCAGTCCCCTCACCTTTTTCTACACACACACACGCACACACACACACACACGCACACACACACAAACACACACACGCACACACACACACAAACACACACACTCACATACTATACTTTACTTGCTATTTGTGTACCCTCTTTTTTTTTTTTGTATGATCATTATTGGAAGACACCGTCTCCTGTTATACAGTACAGCTCATGCAGAAGACAGGGTTCACAATAACGAACCAGCATTCTTTTGTGTTAATAAACGATTTGTATAACTAAAAACCATACCATGCGTCAAATATAGGGTACGGCATATTTTTTATTGTTCTTTCTTCCTTCTATCTATATACTTAAATGCTGTTTATTTGTAAAAATCCATCCGGAACTATAAAACTCTTGGGGATAATTGCAATTTAAAGCGGCTTATCCTAGTAGAATAATTGGCAAGAAAAATGGCAACAAAGATATTTTTTCTAAAAAAATAATTTCAAGTTTCTAGCTTTAAAATTGTCGTATTTTCATACAAACTTTCATCCCTTATTTTAACCCCTTACAGCTCTTTTTTCGCATTAAAAAGTATCCTATGTGCTTTTTCAGGTTCTAGACAGGTCTGTACCGAATTTCATTTAAATTGGTTGAGTAGTTTAGGCGTGATTGCATAACACACAGACAGACAGAGTTACTTACACATTTATAATATTAGTAAGGATTATAGCGGTTTTTTTTCACAACACAGTTCCAGTATGAAGCAATCTATACACGTAATAACTCGTACCTTTTAAAAAAAACAACAAAATATACCTTTTTCCCCAATTTCAGTTTGATCTCCTCCTTGTAACACTTCAAAATCGGGTTTCAAAGCGCAAACATTGATGACGTTGTGATATTTTACATTGTTAAGATCTTTGCCGAACAAAATGTTATCTTGGAGGGTCGCGTTTTGTATCCACGCTTGTTGTGGCACATATGCAACAGAACCTGAAAAAAAAAACTTAATTGTGGGTAGTCACCAAAGAGATCAAATATAAGTTAGTGCAGGCATTGGTAATTATTTTTATACATTTTTTTTTACAATATATATTCTCTTCTCTTGTCGAAGAAGAACGTATTTTACACTTCCGTATCACGCGGGTCGGCATAGTGACACTTAAAATCACTTTGAAAGTGCACGTCGAAACGACAATAAACGGCAATGCACTGTTATACCATACCCCTAGCTACATTACGAGCTTCAATGTGTAATGGAATTATTAGAACTATCGAAGCCATACCCCTAACTACATTACGAGCTTTAATGTGTAATGGAATTATTAAACTATATAAGCCATAACCCTAGCTACATTACGAGCTTCAATGTGTAATGGAATTATTAAACTATATAAGCCATAACCCTAGCTACATTACGAGCTTCAATGTGTAATGGAATTATTAGAACTATCGAAGCCATACCCCTAGCTACATTACGAGCTTCAATGTGTAATGGAATTATTAGAACTATCGAAGCCATACCCCTAGCTACATTACGAGCTTCAATGTGTAATGGAATTATTAAACTATATAAGCCATAACCCTAGCTACATTACGAGCTTCAATGTGTAATGGAATTATTAAACTATATAAGCCATAACCCTAGCTACATTACGAGCTTCAATGTGTAATGGAATTATTAAACTATATAAGCCATAACCCTAGCTACATTACGAGCTTCAATGTTTAATGGAATTATTAGAACTATCGAAGCCATACCCCTAGCTACATTACGAGCTTCAATGTTTAATGGAATTATTAGAACTATCGAAGCCATACCCCTAGCTACATTACGAGCTTCAATTTGTAATGGAATTATTAGAACTATCGACGCCATATCCCTAGCTACATTACGAGCTTCAATGTGTAATGGAATTATTAGAACTATCGAAGCCATACCCCTAGCTACATTACGAGCTTCAATGTGTAATGGAATTATTAAACTATATAAGCCATAACCCTAGCTACATTACGAGCTTCAATGTGTAATGGAATTATTTGAACTATCGAAGCCATAGCTTTAGCTACATACAGGAGTGGAATATGCGATATCGGTGAAGGTCAGTCTTAGACTACAACACTTACCTATAGTATTAACCCTTCCAGAGACCTTGTTCATTTCCCCGAGGAATGCGGAGAGTAGAGAACTCTTTCCCGACCCCACGGCACCGACCACCGCAACCAGTGACCCTCGAGGTATGCAGATGTTGATGTTTTTCAAAACCAAATCAGAATCGTTGCCACCCCAAGCAAAGTTACCATTTTCAATGACGAGTGGATTGGCTGAAATATTATTGTTGTTTAAAAAAACAAAATTTTAAGCTAATATAATAATAATGACTCCGTGGATTTGGACGTGGAGGTACCAGGTTTAATTCCTGGTCGGGACACAGTAATGGATTTAATTTATTTGTGGTATTTCTTGAGTTTGGTATGCTTATGATGGGCCTTTAGTAAAGTTGGTTAAATGTGAATCCGTTTCTTTAGAAGCGTGGTTTCTGACTGGTTAAAAGTAATAATAAATGCGATAAGCCCAACGGTCGATTGCAAAAATAATTATTATTATAATCTTTCTATCTATAAAAAAATACACCTAAAAAGTTCAATTGCGACTTCAAAAAAACTTTGAATAGTTTTGCTATTACGTCTGGCCAGGCGTGGCGAGTGTAGGCCAAAATCTCGGATATATATTTTGAAAGCCAATTCCAGCAATGGAGGACTTCGTGTTCTAGGGGTTGTAAAGATGAAGGAATGGTTTATTATTTATAGTACCACCATTTCAGGTACAGATATTTTTTTTCAATGTTAACTTATGGGGTACCCTGTGTTGATGCCTAGCGCCATCTAGTAGTATAAATTGGTACTAATTTGAAATTCCAATATTTTACATGTGGCATTGAGCAGTGGTTCTCCTCTCGGTCGCATCCCGTCAGCACGACTAGTGCTCGCCCTTCGTCAGACCTTTCTGAATCGAGTGATAATTACAACACGGAATAGTGCACGTTAAATCGCTTATAAACATTCAAAACAAATGAAAACTTTGGCAGGCAGTGTGAACTTAGAATCTCGCCGACCAGCTCCAGTCTGACACATCACACATCGTGACAAGTCCAGGAGTCTAGACCTGCAGCTACAGCCAACTGACGAGCTCATGCAGAAAAACACCTGAGGTAAGGCGTGCATATCTTTCTTCACTTCCTTTGTTCATTCTTTGTGCCACATAGAAATTTAGTTTGACCATATTAACCCCTTATGGTAAACGCATACAGTCCACTTCAAAAATCGTAGGATTACAATCCACCCGCTCTATTATCTCAGCCCCTAGAACACAGAGTCCTAGAACTTCACTGTTGGGAGATAGGCCTTCCAGAAATTTCCGACTCCATATCACCCTGGGGTCCACTCCATATCACCCTGTAGTTAAGTTAGAAATTATGGATTTATTGATACTTACGATCTTTCGAATCATGTTCAATGGATTCTTCATCTAATTCCTCACAATTCATGAACTTATTCAACCTTTTAATACCAACTGCGGTCTAAAAATAGATAATAGATTTAATATTTCGAATAACAGATTATTTCATTAGTAAAGCAATGAACATAAAGAAGCTCAAGTTATATGGTTTGGAGAATTTTAGTTTTATTAATAAAGTTGTAATAGATAATTTAGATTTGTTAATATTACGTTATTTATCACCTTCACCTGGTAATAATAGAATTTATGAAAAAGGCAGTTTTAAGTAAATGTACTTAACATGCTGCTAATAAAAAGGGGGAATAATAAGTAAGAAAAATTGTGCCTGGCAACATTAAAATTTTGACAGTTTTGTTATAACTAACGGGTCTTCACGCGATACACCTAAACCACTTAGCCTAATTTAAACGTCTAAAGGATCTCTTTTTATGGACATAAGTTATACAGCGAAAGTAACCGATGATTTATTGTAGGGAAATAAATAACAAATTTATATATAATAGACCGCCCTTTGTAATTAAAATATTGCTAACAACTGTACAATTTTCAAGGGAAAATCAACCTTATTGCTAGATGACTTGCAAATAAAACTTAACTGTAAGATGGTAGAACACTTTTTTGGACGATCGACCACGAAAATTTTGACACAAAAATTTAGGATGAAAAAATGCGATTACAATTAAAATAATTCTAAATTAAGCCAAGTGTAATAAGAGCTCTGAAGATATATTTATTCCGACGCGGACGTTTCGGTCAAGTGGCATAGACTGTGATCACTGACAAGTGTAGTATGAGCTAATATTAGGCGACAGATTCAAAACTACCCACTTTTGAAGTTTTTACATTAGAGAT
The DNA here is from genome assembly GCA_910589645.1 of Tinea semifulvella. Taxonomy (NCBI): domain Eukaryota; kingdom Metazoa; phylum Arthropoda; class Insecta; order Lepidoptera; family Tineidae; genus Tinea; species Tinea semifulvella. Next base: position 1,604,596 of record OU342611.1, on the reverse strand, counting down.
CATGACTGAAGTCATAAGAATACCTAGACTTGATTATGCCATGTGACAAAATATTTGTGTGCTAGAAATAACAAAGCTTCTAACAAACTTCTATATTAAAATAATATTACTAAAGTATAAGACTCAATATCTAGTTTCGTATTTAATTTTTACTTTTATTGCAGTTTATTATTTTATTTTCTTAATATCTGTTTAAATTCACCATACAAAACTTTTAAGTAAATAGTGGAACCTATGTTGGCTGAGGCAATTTTAATCTGTTTTTTTTTAATGATCTGGGAATATAGCTGTAATATAGGTTTATCGTATAATAAATAAATAATAAAAATCACAAAATTAATAAAATAATTCATTCCCATTCATTCGTTCCTTCAAAATACCTGCTCCACTGCTCATATCCTATTCGTTTCACTCGTTTTCTCAATCGGCTAATCCTTTATTATTTAATTTTTGTTTTTAGCCTAACATGTGATAATGGCTTCTGCCATTTTTCATGAAGCTGAGAAGCGGTCTTTTTAACAAAACGTATCCAGAATCTAATGAGCCATCACACGAGATTACTAGCGACGTAAAAGACACTCTGAGATCTTCAGCTGCCCTGTCATATTTACGGTGTTTCTCGTCCGATTGGGTTTGGTCGCGTCACCATTAACAATACATCCGTCAACAGTATTCGTTAAAGTGGGTAGTTTTAAATTTGTTGCCAAATATTAACTAAGACTACTGAAACTTGATCGAAATCAGGGATAAATATATACAAAGAAAATCGCGTAAAGATCCGTTATTAACAAATTATAAATGCGCAATTTAGACTAAATTGGACAGTGTTGCTACACTACGCACAAAAAGTATACCACACACACAAAAAAAAGGGAAAAACAAAGACAAAACAACACAATACTCGTACACATATAAATATATAAATTGACTTACTTGAACAATATTTGAGATTACGTTAGGCAGCATGGATAGTGGAAAACGTAGAATGTTGAAAAGTGATAGGGAAACGAAAGCTCTCTTACTGTCCAGCACTTCGGTTTGATTTACCAAAACAAAACAGCCAAATGATACCAGCGAAACCTACGACACCGACAGATTTAACTCATGCACTTTTAACAGAGCATTAATTTTAACGACAGATTTTTGTTTTGTTATTTGAAATAATGTGAAGAAGGACCAAATTAAATATATATATATATATGCAACTGTACTTTTAATTATTTTTCTGAAAGATTGACAGTTCTCTCTGAGAACAATCTATGCTCTATTATTGTTACTACGAAAGCATATGTCTAGTCCTGGAACCATAATGTTTCATAAAACCCCTATAAGTCCTAACGTTATCCTCTAATATGTAATTAGCATATAATTAGGATAATAATTTATAGCATCTGAAACTAATATTTTAGTGATCAAAAAAATAATACAAATACTTTAATTTTTCGAAGCACCTTACTGATTATTTTCTTATAATGTTACAATTAATATTTTTCAACTGGCAATGAATTAAACAATATAATTATAAATTATTGTCATAACAATGTAAATATTATATAGTACGTATATATTATAGTGATGATAACAAATGTATATATTTGTTATCATCACATTTAATTTTCTCTCAGAACCTTACTTTTTTTTCTAATTATATTATGTTACAACAATTAATACTTTTTAACTGGCATTTGAATTGAACAAAATAATAATTAAATATACTTTTTTATTACCACAAAGGTTATGTAGAAAATAATATTTATTAAACATCGTCATAGGAAATATTTTAGAAAAAAAATATGTATAGGTATGTTTTTAAATATATTATCATGAAGTAATACAATAAAAAATGTCAGTAAAAATATAAATAGCATATTTGTGATATATTATATAACTCAATCGTATTTTGATTTTCAAGTGTATGTTTATCGAATGATGATACAACATTTGCTAGTTATTTCAACATCAAGGGTTTGAGGAGGGTTTATCAACGCCAAATCAATCTTATCAAAACGACATTTTACGACGAATATTAAGGAAATACTTGGAACACTTAGATATATATAGAATATATCTATATTATATGGCGAATAGAGCCACTTTTAAGAGGCTTGTGTTTACACATTTAATTAAGTCCCAATAAATAATCCCATTTTAATGTGTTTTTAGTTTATTCTAATTATTATGTAGTTATATGTGTATGTATGTATATATGAGTATATGTAGGTTTATATTAAGTTTTCATTACCTAACGTGCCAAAAATCGACTGCAGTGTGATGTTGGGCGGTTCTGCTCTTGAATTTGTTGAATCCACTGTATTCTTGGGCATCACAGTTGATCCCAAACTGCAGTGGGGAGCTCACATTAATACCTTATGCAATAGGTTGAGCTCAGCTGCATATGCTGTCAGAAAGATTAGGCAGCTGACTGATGTGGCAACAGCAAGACTAGTATACTTCGCCTACTTCCACAGCATTATGACTTATGGTCTCATAATGTGGGGCTCAGCGGCAGATTTAGACTCTATTTTTATTCTCCAGAAAAGAGCCATTCGAGCAATTTATGGCCTGAAATATCGAGACTCGCTCAGAAGCATATTTCCTGACATTAATATAATGACATTGCCTTCACAATATATATTTGAAAATATTCTATATGTAAGGAATAATTTAAAGTTATTTAAAAAAAATGGAGACATGCAGTCTCGCAAATTAAGAAATTCTGACAAGCTTTATATTCCTAAATTTAGGCTTCAAAAAACAAATAAAAGTTTTGTGATTAATAGTATTAGACTATATAATAAATTACCAAAACCTGTAACAGAATTAGGGGAAACAAAATTTAAGAGTAGTATTAAGAAAATTCTAATTGCAAAAGCATATTATAAAATTAATGATTTTATTAATGACAAAGATGAGTGGAATATTGCCGCTCTGCAAAGATTAGAGAATTAGTTAATAGCACATTAGGTTCTTTTTTAATAATCTGTTTTTATTTTTGATTTATTTTACAGTTATTATGTAGAAATATTTTGAATGTTTCAATTAGTTACTAATACATTATTGACTAATTAGTAAATACTGTTTATTGTGATACAGTAATATTTTTTATTACCTTATTATTATAATATAATTATTTTTTATGTAACATTTAGTTACTATTATGTATTTATTATTTTATTAACTAATATATAAGTTTGTTAACGGAATTGCATGGCAACATTTGGGTACTTAGGAAGTAATTGTTATGTTTAGCTTGTGTGTGCCTCGAAGGTCATTCTTAGTGTTCAGGTTCTCATGGTGTGGCGTGTCCGGTGGTCGCCCCTTCCTTAGAAGGTCATTGCAGTGGTGGCACGTGTGTCGGGTCCCGGTCCGCACCCTAAGGGCCTGGTTGAGCGGGGGGATGGCTGGCACATGCGTTATGTCCGTGATCGGGTGCTGCTGTGGGGGCCTGGGACCTCTGCCGAACACGTTCAATTTATTGTTCTTAAATTAACAGAGGTTTTTGCGTTTTGTCGACTTTCGGGTTGCACATAGGTATGTAGTCTACCTTAATTCTGACTTGCCTGGTGGGTTACTGCTGTACCAGGTATTGTATTCTCATAGGTACTGATAACTAAAATTAAAAGTTTATTAATTGATCGTTGTGGTGCAGTTCTGTATATGTTTTATTTTGTAAATCTGATATAGCTGAGTTTTCCTTGCAGATTCCTTTCTCAGTCAGATTAAACATTAACAGGTCACTGGAATTTGCTAAGCTGCTGGTCTTCTGCTAACAGCTTACTTATTGGACCACTTTGCTGCTTAGTCTTCTACTAGCAGGAGTAGAATCATTCAAAATAATTAAATTAATGACGTTTCATAAATGCCTGTAATAGGTTTACGTGAATAAAGATATTTTGACTTTTTGACTTTGAATATATGATGTATATTAAGTAGTATATGTATTTGATATTAGGTTATAATATCAAATAGGATAATACTAATAATTTTTTGTTTCACTTGTTTTTTTTGCAGGACCCTAAGACTCTAACGATTAAAACAAGACCATTAGCAGACCGGTCCCATGGATAGATTTTGAGCTACAGGTAGTTTTAGTAAAAAATTCACAAAAAAGTCAAATAAAAAATATAAATAAATTAAAAAAAACCTTGAGGTCAATATATTGGGCGGGGGTAGGTAGCAGATTATCCCTAGTTTCTACCCTAGGCGTATGTACAGCTCCCTTCCAAACACCCTGTATATTAAATTAATTTTTCTAGTTACTTTCATTAGAGCTGTCTAACTGAGGTCATGACTATTATTATTAAGTCAATATGGACTCATTGATATTATTGACACAACTGTACTTGTTAGAAGCCAGGAGTCAGATCATCTTGAAAATGTCCATCCTTGTGGTTTAGATTCAATAAAACGCATCCGAAACGTTCGCGGCTGACGTCACGCGTTACTGGCCAATGACTATGAAGTCGTCATTTACCAATATAAATAAATCAAAATTTAAAAGCGTTTGGTGGATATAAAGCTTGTGGTGGATAGACTATAAAATTAGACAATCTAGGGTTTAATCAATGTGAATGGCTATCACACATGGGGATTGCTTTGGTGTGAGTCCTGTTTTACATATGAGAACACCATTAACTCTTAAACCTTTTGATTCTGTTTTCCATCGTTTTTATTGTATAATTGTATTTAGCAGATGTGGAACAAGCTACCCCTGGCTATAACTTCTTCTTCTAACCACATTATTTCTTGAGAAACAATGTATGTGTCTCGAATTAACGAAGTTGTTTGACATTTTATTTATATATATGTATATATATATTGTATGTTTATGTATTATATATGTATTATGTGTATTGTTTTTTCTATATTGTGTACGTATATGCATTTATACTAAGCACATTATTTCTTGAGAAACAGAATGTATGTCTCTCGGATTAACGAAGTTGTTTGATATTTTATTTATATGTATATATATATATATATATATAGTGTATGTTTATGTATTATATAGTATGTATGTGTATTGTTTTTTTATATCGTGTACGTATATGTATTTTTGAGTGCTATAAATGCGTAATTATGTTTATTTTACTAATTTAAGTTATTTTAATATTTTTCTTCATCCTGCTCACCTTACATGATCCCCAAAGTTAGCTGGTGAAGAATCCCTTGTGGCGTTATAGCTCGCCTATGTACTAGGTTTTTAAGTGCAATAAAGTATTTAAATAAATAAATAAATATTTTTTCTACAATATTGTACATAACTATCGATAATTTTAGGGCTCGAGCAGGTCTGTTTACAATTAAAATTAGTATAATAGGTATCGATAATATTGGTGAAATTTTGTACTATCGATATCCCAAGTGATGTTTAAGGTATATCAATTTATAGAAAACTTAGTAGCACGTTACTAATCCAGTGTGTCGCGGCCTAGGTTATCCTCACATTACCACAAGTTGAAACAACAAAAATCTGACGTAACAAATGTTCGAAATATGCATTAAATAAGGCTAAATTGAACATAATATATAAATTCAACGACCCAATTTGTGAAAATTTTAGCATTTTATTGACAACACTATAGAAAACTAGGTAAGTATTTTTTTATTGGCAAGATAAAAGTATATTGTTGTTAACTTGTATGATTAATGTAAAAAATATTTGTTTTCTATACAAGTTAACATATTATTATTTTTGATAAATCTAAATTATCAAAATATGCTTAGACTAAACTTTAAAGTATAATTGTGCATATGATATAGAGTATAGACACAGTTAAATAATTTAATATTTACAATTAAGCCACAAAAGTTCACTAAGTGTAATACCGCCAAAAATACTTAAAAATCCATAAATTGGGTAGTTTAAAATTGTTAGTAGTTAGGTATATGATGGCTGTAGACCATAACCATAGACTATCGTGCAGAGTCGTCTACCTCTATGACGGCGACCACGACCAATGGCAGAAGCCCGAGCGGTACGTGCATCGTCATGAACAGCGAGATTGGTACAAAGATTTTCTCAGCTGTTAGCGGAGAGTCGGGGTTCGTGACCACGTATGTCAAGAAAGTTAGGAAGGTCACCTTGAACAGAAATGCTGCTGTAGTCCAATATGTATATCTAATCAACTGCCATACTAGCAATTGTCGGACTACCCACATTTTTTTGTAAAAAAAACTTAACTTATCATAACTTCATAGTCGAGAAAATATTTATGCTAAATATTTGTTATTATGCTAGTTGATTATTAACTCTTTATTTTGTCATTGTTTATAGACTTGAAGTTAAAAATGAAACTACCCACATATTTGTAAACATTTTAAATATTTTTATTTTTATTTTCATTGCACTGTTGCAAAGAAATTTGATACTTCTATAACGCAATAATAATGCACATTAACGAAATATACTATCCAAATTTTCAGACTACCCACATTTTGTACAAAAACAATGTTTATTTAAAAGGTATATAAAATAATACTTTAGTTACTTACCCGAGACAGCATAAATCTAAACTTTTTAAACTTTCGCGCACATTCATAATAGATTTTTAAAATTTTAACGGGTCTTTACGCGATTTACCTTAGAGACATATTTCTCCCGACGTTTCAGCCAAGTTGTCTCAAAGGTAAATCGCGTAAAGACCCGTTAAAATTATAAAAATCTAGCATAAATTTAGTGTTGCCGAATTTAAATTGTAATTATGATGTAGCTATAGATTTTGGTTAATGTTTTTTTAAATTGCAATTGCATTTGTAAATTGGCAACAATTTTAATGATATTGGCTGCGTTCAAAATTCTAAATGAATAAAAAATATGATCTTGAATGACTCAGCTAGTTATTCAAATTAAATAAGACTTTACTATAAAAATTTGCTACAACTAATTCTACACTCATTGAATTATCTATGTAACATAGACCTGCACATACGGGCTAGTCTATAAACATAATTTATTTGTTCTGTAATGGCCCTAAAAAGTAAATAACAGTGTGCTATGCTATAAGTATCGCTTTGATTATTCCATGTTATTTATAGGACTTTAAAGATAAAACAATAATTTAAATATAGAAACAAAAGGTCTATAACATTTCGTTTTGTTTGATCAAATTCCATATGTGCACATTTTTATTTTTGTCTTTTGCACTATTATGTTTAGTTCTCTCTCTCGGTTATTTTCTATGTGAATGTGAAGTCCTTTTTTGTGATATTCGAACTAGAAACAAGCTTAACAATTTCCATATGTTGTTAGACAGTTAAGAAAAAACTTTTAACAAAACCTTATAAAAATACAGATGGAACTTGTCAGGCGCATTGATTTTATTAATAGGTAGATAACTACACAAATAGTATAGGTAGTATTTTTTAGGTACGAGTAAACCAGATCTAAGGATGGCACCTCGCTGTTTCTTACTCTTTGTAATATCGTGTCGTATAAATAAAAAGTGAGAGAATAAATATTGGCCCTAAAACCAACGAGTTGTACAAAACAAACGATATTTGTTGGGCTCGTCCTTTCACATATATGTCTAATCAACAAACTAATCACGACTAATCTTAAAGCAGTGATTTTAATGAACTTACTGATGTGATTACATATAATTATATTGTAGATCGATATTTCAAAAGATAACTCATTTTTAATGACTTCGGATTACAATTTTTACAATGGCTACTACAAATATAGTAGATAAAAAAATATCAAATAGATAAACTAATAAATGATAAACTTAGATTATATCGCCATTAAGATTAAAAACTTTCTTCTATGAATTGTCATTTATTTTCGTATGTAATAAAAATGACTTTATTTTGTCATGTGACCTTGGTTAGTGGCGGGTAAGGTCCATGAATGTTAGCAACTGGAATCAGACACTCATGACTGATATCAGTCCCTTACACTAGCTTGACTGGGCATGATCCCGAAACGTGTGGATACACTTTACTTAACTTGTATAATTTGTCTCGGTCTGGGTGTTTATATGTATTTACAAAAAAAAAGTATAATATGTAGTTTATCAACCATCTAGTTTCCGTAACACAAGCCTCGTAGCTTACCACGGAAACTAGATGGCGCTGTGTGACCTGTCTGGAAATATATATATATAACTTGCCCCCGGTGGGAATCGAACCCACGACCTCCCGAGTTCACGGCAACGTTTGTTACCACTAGACCACGGAGGCGGTATTCACCGTTCGTGCCGAAAAAACCCTATAGAGTGTATCTACACGTTTCGGAATCAGTCAAGCCGGCATAGTGTTAGGGACTGATGTCAGTCATGAGTGTCTGATTTCATATAAACATTTATGAACCTCGCTGCATGTCGTGCTAGTACGATTATTGGAATAAGTTACAAGTATTTCTGTATTTGCAAGCAGCTCCTGTAAAAATGTTTTGGCCCTTATGCAAAGTTTTAACATTTATTAAAAACACTGTATCTAGAAGCAATTTGTCTTAGTACCTAAGTACTTACCAGGAAGGGAGCACAAGACCATATAAATGAGGTAGCAGAATTTAAGTACGCAGTTTGCTTAAGTACATGCATTTCCTTATTTCTAATCTTAATAATTTGTTCCTCAAAACTAGGCTCCCACGCGTACATTTTTAAAACCTGAAAATATACAAGTTCGCTTTTAATATAAAGTATAGCAGTATCTTTACGACCGTATCCCTTCCGGGGTGGTCACAAACCACGCTTTTTTAAATAATAATAATAGTTTATTGACACAAAAAATGCATAACAAGATTATACTATATAATAATTAATAAAATAGTGAGAATATAAAATGTGTAATACCTTAATTCCATTAAGTACTTCATTCATGAGCTTAACCCTTTCGTCCTTGTACTTCATCTGTCGAATCTGTAACGTCTTGACTCGATTGGCTATAAGACTGTTGACCGGAATGAGGACTATCATGACAACCAGACCGGCCAGGACTGAGGGACCCAGGATGTCCCAGAGGAAATATAAACTTAATGCTATCTGCAATGGCGCAGACCAAATCATGTTCAAATATGCTGTAAGCTCAAGAAACCTGAAAACGACAATGTTCTGTATAAACGACAAATTAAGAGGTTTTTCACTGAATTTATATAAAATATCGGTCCTTGTGGAATGGTTAATAAATTGTCATTAAAAATTGACCTCGGTTGGTGGTCCTACACTAGGCCTTCTAAGCTCGACATATGGGACATACATGAAACTGTGGGTTAAAACTAAACCATACCCCCTTTATCATACCCCCCCAAAAAAAACACAGAGTTCTAGAATTCCACTGCTGGAGATAAGCCTTCCCGGAAATTCTGGAAAATTCGGCCTACACGCACCACGCTGGCCAGACGTGTTGGCGAGGATCTGATGTCAATTATTAATGACAACTTATGAATAATTCCACAAGTTGGCATTAGTAGAACCGGGACCGACGGCTTAACGTGCTCTCCGAAACACGGAAACGGTGGTGAAGAAGAAAACAAATTACCGGGGTGACGGGTCCATTGTGTGTGGGTAAGAGATGAGAAGAATGGTGTCTGGGGCTTGCGACCGACAATAGGCTGGCGGGAAAGAGAGAGAAAAGGAGGCCTCCCTTTTTTATTTTATTGCGCGATAATACGCTCACCATCCACCATTCTACTCCTCTCCCTACCCAACCAAATACTGTATGATTCCGTTAATGCCGTCTCTAAGATCTGCTTAGGCCCAATTCTTTCAGTAAGTGATGCAAAGATTTCGTAAATCTATGACAAATGTACGTAAAAAAGTGTATTTCTTATTGGTACATGCCGGGGGGTTTGAACTGACCTTGTAAGATTTAAGTAAATGTAAATTACTTAATCTTAATGAAATTACATAAAATCAATACAAAATTCAAGTACTATTTGTTGATTGAATTCATTTGATAAAAAATACTTAAAGATAAAACGACATAAAGGTCTTGTTCATCAAACTGATTTGATATCAACAATATCCAGGTCACATTATATCACTAAATACTAGATTATGTAATTCAATTCAATTCATTTATTCACCAGAAGTTACATGAAGTACACTGTTTTATTTTATCAAACTATTGCATAGCTTTTATCACGGGCTTTGAGCACGGCGACCGAATCAAGAAATTCCGTAACGAAACTAAATCTAACACCCCCCACTGCGACGGGCACAGGCGGTGTGACCTTGAAAGCCGTGCATCGTCTAACGTCGTTTCAGTTCGGCAGACTTCGGGACGGTGTTTGTGTGCGTGCGAGTAGACGTATGCGTGTAGACTAGCTGCTAACTGCTCATAACTGATTCTATCTCTTTTAGACACAATGCTAGGTGAGACAACAGTGTGCTTTTTGGCCGCGTCCACAAGTAATATAAAAAACTTAAATTAATATCAAAGAAAAAAAAATACTGCATAAATAATTATAATTGCATAAGTTGTTTAAAAAATGCTATGCAATAGCTTCACCGCAGCAGTCCCCGAGTGCCACACGTATTTTTTTTATTTTATTATGGTAACAAACAGTCACAATACAATTTATATAACAAACAATATACATATAATTAGACCTGAAGAACCTAAACTGTGAAAGAAAACTATACTTATTACATTTTCAAAATACAATTAAACCATAATAGGAAGTAAAAATCACAATTTAAGTCTATTCTATCGAATACTTAACACTAATTATCTTACGGACTCTGCTCCTATACACTGACTTGCAACCAAATATGTCCACGTCAACTAAGCAATCATTATATAGTTTTACTGCTCGTCTTAAAAAGTCTTAAAAAACAAACGCCAAGTCGAACGACTTTCTAAGTAAAAAAGTGACAAAAAAGGGCTTAAAGCGACAAGTCGAACATTTTTTTATATTTTTTTTTATGAGGCCTTGCGCCCACCTGATGGTAAGTGGCGCGCAGGGTCCATGAATGTTAGCAACTGGAATCAGACGCTTATGTCCGACATCAGTCCCTAACACTATGCCGGCTTGACTAGATGCCTTTTCATATTATAGGGATAATACGAGGTTAGCGATAGACAAAAAGTATAGTAAAGTAAAGTATCATCACGACCGTTTCCCTTTCGGGGTGATCAGAAACCACGCTTATAAAGAAGCGGATTCACATTTAGCCCACTTTACTATAGGCCAATCATGACAAGTGGCAAGCTCGTCGATGTCTCCAGCGTACCAAACTCGAAAGAAATTAAATGTATTTATTTACATTAATAAATATTTTTTGGTCCCGACCAGGAATCGAACCGCTAGACCGCTCAGTCTTGTTGTCAGCGAGTAACATACGCATCATTTTAGTTTGTCATCTATCTAGCCAATCCCGCTTACCCCGCGCAGGAATCAATTAACGACCGGGATTAGTCTCGCGGAATTTCGGAATAACAGTATCCGGGTTGCATTCCCTAGTTTGGACTATAACACATTGATACAGTATAACATATATATATATGTATTCTCATATAACTAAATTTAAAAGGATATTAATTGATTGTTGTGGTGCAGTTCTGTATATGTTTTATTTTGTAAATCTGATATAGCTGAGTTTTCCTTGCAGATTCCTTTCTCAGTCAGATCAAACATTAACAGGTCACTGGAATTTGCTAACCTGCTGGTCTTCTGCTAACAGCTTACTTATTGGATCACTTTGCTGCTTAGTCTTCTACTAGCAGGAGTAGAATCATTCAAAATAATTAAATTAATGACGTTTCATAAATGTCTGTAATAGGTTTAGATTTTGACTTTGACTTTTTGACCTTGACATATAATTAAAAACTTACCTATGAGCATCAACAGACATGAGGTTGACAATTTCACCAACTGTCGATTCTTTTCTTGCCGCATTTGACATTCTTAGAGATTTCTTATAAATGGCGCTAGTTAGGGCAGATCGTATGCGCATACCAACCAGGTACATCCTCGTAAAGTAATGGGCCAATAGCATCGTTTGTACTACAGCTGTAGCCAATAGGAGCCCAGCATACAAATAACCTCTCCACATTGGCTCTTTACCCTCCACGAATCCGATTAATAATCTAAAATATATATAATAGATTTAAAAATATCTTATAGTTTAAAATAATGTTAATAGACGGCCGGCTTTTATCTAAAGAGGGTATGGTTCCCTCTTAAAGTGACCGTAAGTGCCGTGAACTCGGGAGGTCGTGGGTTCGATTCCAACCGGGGGCAAGTTGTACATTGTATAATTTGTCTCGGTCTGGGTGTTTATATGTATAATATGTATATATTTACAAAAAAAAAGTATAATATGTAGTTTATCAACTATCTAGTTTCCGTAACACAAGCCTCGTAGCTTACCACGGAAACTAGATGGCGCTGTGTGACCTGTCTTTTAAATAATAAAAAATAATAAAAAAAGTGGATTCATTTTCCATCATTTACCCAAAGCACGAGTTTTGTGGAATTCGCTAGGATATATTTTTTTCACTATTTTTATGAGTTAAATTAGACCACAAGAACATCAAAGTTATCAATAAATCTTTTAATATCCAAAATATTTTTCGTCGTGATGAAAGGGATAAAGATTATTAAATTATAGACTGTATTTCTTAGAAGTACACTCAGAATTAAATAATCTTTAAAATTGATGTATGGTGCGAAGCGAGAGGGATGAAAAAACGCCAATTGCTCTTAACAAAAAAATATTATTTTTGATGTGACCCCACCGCCATATACATATGTCTGTCTGTTTAATTCGTCTTCACGACTTTATTACTAAACCGATTAAGATAAGTTTTGACAGAGATCTTGAAATCCAGGGATATAAGGTACTTAACCATCTGAGCACATGTGATCATAACAATAATTGAAAAAAAAAAAAAAAAAAAAGTAGACCACAATAGCTAGTACCTATTACTAAAGAGCTAGTTATTATTCCAGAATATAATTTTGGAGAATTTGGCCAGACTGGTTGGCGATTACTGTTGAAAATAGTAATCGCCATATACATAATAACACCATGCTAAGACCTTGACCACAAGAGCAATTTTCCAAGTCTTTCAAGCGTAAACAATGCATACTTAATATATTTATTGTTAAATCAGGTTTTATTATGAAAACATACATCGCTATAACATATATCACGACCTTTAAAACCTTCATTACGTTTAATGAAGCTTATACAATTCATAAAACATGGTTAACATTTTTCTTATATACGCCCACCTATATACATGATAGTAACTGGCGCGCAAGGTCCATGACTGTTAGCAACTGGAATCAGACACTAATGACTGACATCACTCCCTAACACTATGCCGGCTTGATTGGGCATGACGGCAATTCGAGCCTGAGTGGATACACTTTACTTGGGTTTATAGGCACGCACGAAAGGTGGATACATCCCCGACCCAGCAGACTAATAACAATAATGGGCAAATTACCACCATCAGTCCGCCTGCCACCTATTTGTTGTTCTCGTTGGAAGTATCTGCCATTTGCAATTTCTTTTTTATTGTAATTTTTTTTTCGAAAACACAAACCATTGATTATTATAAAAAATATCAAAAAAATTAAGTACTTGGAAAATCTAAGTATAGTTAAATATTCGGTCAAAATCTTGTATCGATTTTGTGAATAATTCGAACTTGCGAATTGAATTCTTATCTTATCTTTTAAATCAATCTAATAAAATAGTATTATATTACTAAAATTGATAAAATTAATCGCAAATAATAACAAAAAAAGAATTTGAAAAATCAAATTTATGAATTATTAAAAATATTTAATTTACAATTTGCAACCCAAGCTCATTTAGGTTTATGTAAAAGTACATCTTAAGTATAGCTTCATATAAAAAAAACTTACCGCAGAATTTGTGGTGACAAAAACATAAGAATATCGTTAATAAACTTGAGAACTGATCCGAAGAGAAATTGCGCGCCAAAAGCTAGACAAAGCGCGGGAAGAATTGATGCCACCTTCTTCTCACTCTCTGGCTTAAAGTTAACACTGGCAGAGGTTTTACTGAACGTCGCTTTGTGGTTGTTTAGGCTGAAAAAATATATTATATTAACTACGGAAGCAAAAAATGTACCATCACACGCCAATCGGCGTTTACAACAACACAAAATATTTTCGTGATCACCCATAAATTTTCGCAATATTTTTTGTGTTTGTTTGTCATAATACATGATCCGTAGAACAACGTGATACATACATTTAAGAAATGCAAACATTAAGGATGAAAAACAACTATAATATATATAACAATTATACTACAAAAATATTATGTAAAAACGTTAAGAACGTTTAATGCTCTCGTCTGAGTGTATTTTTGAGAAAGAAATGCCTATAATAGGTTTACGTTAATAAAGATATTTTGACTTTGACTTATGTCCGAAATTTTATTTCCTAGTAAGTTAAAACAAGACTACATTTCTGAAAGTACACGACTTGAATAATTTTTAAAAATACTTTATAAGTGCGAGCGAGAGGAAAGCATAAGCGCTAAACGCTTATATTGAAGAAGACAAATTTCTAAGCATTCCATGGATTCACCGTGCGGGTGCCGGGTCCATCGTGTGTGGGTAAGAGATGAGAAGAATGGTGTCTCGGGCTTGCGACCGACAATAGGCTGGTTTAAGAAAAGGAGGCCTCTTTTTTTTCTATTGCGCGATAATACGCTCACCATCCACCATTCTACTTCTCTCCCTACCCAACCAAATACTGTATGATTCCGTTAATGCCGTCTTGGAAGCTCGTTCCATAAATGTATTGACGGCAGACCTGCTTAGGCCCAATTCTTTCAGTAAGTGATGCAAAGATTTTGCTGGAACTCCTCTCGCACCAACTTCCACTGCGTAATGCTGAGTCTTGAACCCGTTCCTGATCATTTCTTCTGTGAGATCATAATATTTATTCAACTTCATGTTGTGGTCTTTTGGAATATTTGATTCCCACGGAACGGTAAGTTCAATAAGGATAACTTTTTTCAAGTTCCGAGAAAACACTAAGATGTCTGGCCTATAGGCTGATACAGCTAGTTCATCTGGGATCCTATAATGGTGTTCAAATGTATCCATGAGAATTTTCCAGTCTGATGCGTCGCCAAGGATCGAGGTGGGCTTGCATTTAGTTTTCGTGTAAAAAATAAATCAACCGGGGACGTAAAAACAAGGTTCGCCAAAAAAAGTTTAATAACCGCTTAACCACCATTGAAGTAATTGTATATATTTTATTATATAGCGATTTTCACATTCGGGACGCATTCAAAAAAGAGACAGATTTATCTTCCCAACCATGGGGTCAGTTGGTACTGTAGACGCCAATTTTTAATTTTAATCATCTAAATGGGATATAGGTCTATCACTAACTTTTTATCACGATAGATGGCGCATGATAGATGGTACCTAATATAACTGTCAGTTGCATAGAAAACTTGTATTTTTATTACGATTTTTTTAATTTTCTGGATATTATGCCGAAGTGAGCAGCTTTTAAGTGCACAGATCGATATTTCTAAGCGAAATCAAAGATGTGGCGGTCTCAAAATTGCCTTTTTATTAATTCAACCTTTTTTCCTTTAAAGACGGTGTGCGCTTTCTTAATTCGTCTTTTAAGGTGGGTAACGTTATGTTAAAATACATCTTTCTGTTATAAAAACTTAAAAAATGATGCGACATAGGTGAAAAACAAGGTACCATTGCCGCTAGCGACATCTACAAAAAGACTTAATTTTCGTTTGACAGCTGGAAGGAAATGTTGAGTGTAGGAGCTTTTAAGGAAATGTTTTACAATACGATACAACTTACAATATGAGTCCACAAATCCATCAGAATACAATAGTCTCAGTAATCATAGTTAATTAAACCTCCATTAACTGATTGCATCACATCGTAAACTTACAAGACCATATCTACTTATTGTACTAAATAATAGACATACAAATTGAAAAACATAATGCGTTTTAATAATCCAATTTAATTTAAACCTGAAGCAAGAGAAGAACCCTCTGGGATTGCGTGGGGCGATAGCGAGAGACCCGACGGCATGACCGTTGGGCCGTGGAAACTTGGCAGGTCCCTGGTGTGAGATATGTTTTTTTTTATACTAGCACATGTGACCTTGCGCCCTCCTGATGTTAAGTGACGCGCGAGGTCCATGAATGTTAGCAACTGGAACACTCATGACTGACATCAGTCCCTAACACTATCCCAGCTTGACTTGGGATGACGGCAATTCGAGCCTGATCCCGAAACTTGAGGATACACTTTACTGGGTTTATCGGCACGAACGGTGGATACTTCCCCGCCCCGGCAGGCTGGGAAAATTACCACCATCAGTCCGCCTACCACCTCTATAAATGTGTAGACACATTAGCCCCATCACATATCCAGGCCACCTCGTCAAGCGCGGGGAGTGCGGCAGTTTCTGCTGAGAACCTCAAGCTGCGCAAATACGCCAACCTCAGGTTACAAATTTGCGCCGTTTGAGGTCGAGAAGATGGGTCAAGGAGTTGTCCAAACGGCTAACGCAAACGTGTGGAGACAGGAAAGCTGGCAATTATTTCTTACAACGTATTAGCCTGGCGCGGTGGTGGCTCGGTTGTAAGAACACGTACCTTAAATCCTACGGTCGGTTCAAACCCACCCGGCATGTACCAATGAGAAATACACTTTTCTTACGTACATTTGTCATAGATTTGCCTCGGAGAGCACGTTAAGCCGCGTCGGTCCCGGTTCCACTAATGCCAACTTGGCGTGGCGAGTGTAGGCTAAATTCTCCAGTTCTGGAAGGCCCATTTCCAGCAGTGGAGGTTTAGAACGCTGTGTTCTAGGGGCTGTAATGAATGAATGAATTAGCCTGGCTATACAGAGGAGAAATGTTGCCAGTCTTCCCGTCGTCATTAAAGGACATTTTTTATTAGGTTTAGTTAATATTTAATTTTTACTTTTAAGTAGTTTTAATTATATAAAATAAACGCTTACATCATTTAATTTAATAATTTCTGGCGTTCTATGGTGAGCTTGGGGAAAAACTCCGTTTGGCGACGGGTGACCCTTTAAGTAGAGAATATTTTGCTGTTCAACGGGGGAACGCAACGAGTGTCCTCGGCACACTAAGCCCATTGGCCGGTTATAATTTTAGTTTAATTTAATGTTTAATTTACATATTATGTAAATATTTAGCACCGACCAATCAATATTCGCAGTCTACGCGGGATGATGTCCCAGACCCGACTGACTAACAACCACTTTTGCTGTTTAAAGCAAATGTGTAACTACCCACAATAGAATAATAAATTTAGCATTGACAATAATTCTCATTATAATGTTTTGACAAAGATCTGAAATATACCCATCCTGTTTAATAATAATAATAATCTATTAATTAATTTATTAAACGAATAAAATACTTACATTTCTCGTTTTTTGAGCGATCTTTGCCAGTGTTTATCGAACTTGGGTACAACCTCTGCGGATGAGTCCGGCGGGTTGAGGGCCCACAGGTCGTCTTCAGTCAGACTTCGTCTGAACCCAATCAGGACGAAGGGATCGAACCAACTAAATGTTAGTCGACTTGGGAAACCTGATGCGCTTTCCGGACATGGGGCCTACAAACACAAATGAATATTATAGTTGTTGAAATAAATTAGCATCTAAATACAGTTCGATATTTCTATATTATGTTTTATTATTATATGTGTTTTTTTATGTTATTTATAAAAGATTTGCTAGGTGACGTAAAAAATCGTTGTATACGGAAGAGGGTTAAAATAGATAGTTATTACTTCAAAATCTTACCTTTTCAAACTTGTACGGCGAATCCCTTGGTGGTAGATCAGCGAAACAATTCAACAAGAACATAACTACAACCAGAGTGAAGTAGATAACGTAACTAATAAAGAAATACTGAATGTTTTCATCTTCGGCCTTGTTGTTGTGTAAAATAATTTCAGTCCTTAGTTGAGGTATACCGGCGATTAAAAGAAGCAGCCAGAAGAAGAATAATACTCCGGAAGACCTCATTCCATGCTTCCTATTGTAGTACATCAACGTACCCGATAAACACTAAAACAAAAAAATAGACATAAAGTGATATATAAATTAAATAACTATAAATAGTAAAGTGATGATTGATAAATAAATAGTTAAGTGACGTCCCATCCGAGATAGTCCCAAGAAGACTGGCAACATTTCGCCTCTGTATAGCGAGGCTAATACGTCGGCAGAAATAATTGCCAGCCTTCTTGTCCAGATTTCATCGTTAGCCGTTTGGACAACTCCTTGGCCAGACGCTTAGCTAAGGGTTCCCATGGTCTATCGTCTTAAACCCCAACTCGTAACCTGTACCGAGGTAACCTGTCTGGATGTGTGAAGGGGCTCATGTGTCTACACATGTCGCATGCCATACCAGAGACCTGCCAAGTTTCCACGGCCTAACGGTCATGTTGTCGGGTGTCTTGCCATACCAGAGGGTACTTCAGCAGTGACAGAAGCTCTTCGGATAATGTCATCGACAACCGCGTGATGAGGAATGCGGCCGGCACTTCCAGCACATAAAGTTATCCGTAGATAATATATAAAAATATACTAAAAACATGCTTATTCACATAAAATAACAAGACAAAAAAAAAAAAAAAAAAACAATCATTTATTTACTTTCCAATACATATAACTTATTAAATAGCCCGCCAAACTGTAACCACAGTTTGTTGGCGGAGACAATTACTCTCGAAGCTTAATAATAAATATTTATAGTGGGTACATAAAAAAGATGCGCGGGCGCGAACCACTCTCCCCCCGCGCGACTACCCCGTCCGCCTAGCATTCCTTAGCATTCCATGAATTCACTGTAAAGAGAGGGGTGAAGAATCTTCTTACATGTTTAAACCATATACTTACCTACGTACTCATATATTTATTGATTTTACTTATACTTAATATTTTGATCTTTTTGTATTAATTTTTCTTACTCTGCACCCATATTCTTCTCTCACTCTCCCAAAGGTTAACTGGTAGAGAATACCTTTATGGTATTATGCTCGCCTATGTACATGTTTTTATATTTTGTGTGCAATAAATAATTTTATTATTTTTATTATTATTAAAGAATATGTCTTGAGTACAAAGACTTCTATCTTTGCTTGAATATTGTCTCTGCTTACTCCGCAACGAAACTGGCGTGAAGATATGTACACAAGGTCTGATCAAAATTGACCCGGACTGGTACATGTATCTATCATCTTTGTTGATGTTCGTGTGAATTTTGAGCGCCAGCCGAGGCATATGTATGGAAATTGGATTAAGCATTGGCATGCTCCTACTTTGAAGGCAATAATAAGGAGTATTTTTTTTTGGACAGTCCGGATCAAATTTAACCATATGTACCCGTTATTTATATAAATAATAAATTAAACTATTATACGAAAGTTTAAAAAGTGAGACCTATTTACGCTTTTATCGTTCTAGAAAATCATTATCTAGGTTCTGAATAAAAATACTTTACAGATGTATTAATTCCCGCTAAAACAACTGTGTTGTTATGCATAGGGTTGCAACATCTTTCTTTAATTTGCCATTTGATGTTATTTCCAAAATTGTATACACCTTGTTTACAAGCGACACTAAAGGTAGGTAATAAGTAACAAAAAAGTAAAGTATCATCACGAACGTATCCCTTTCGGGGTGGTCAGAAATCATGTTTTTTTTAAAGAAACTAATTCACATTTAGCCAACTTTACTATAGGCCAATAGCCATACTATACTAATGGCAGCAAATGCTTCCATTATACCTAGCTAATCTACGTCAAAGGGCTTACGTCACTAACCGTGCTCACAGCACTAAAAAACTACTTGATAGCACTTTGTTTTTCGGTTGCAAAACATTACCTTATATGATAATGTCGTCCCTCATTCTGGTCGAAACTATCAGCTGAAGTGGTTTATGACAAAAATCATCTATCGTTTTTCGTAGCTTTACCACCAGCGTTTTCGTTAAAACAAAATCACACTTGGTAAATAAATATTGTTGGCAACCCTAAGTGAAGCGGCATAGGCATTGGGGTCAACGTCTCGATTGGGCCCGAACGATTTGGTTCACTGAATTCTTTATAAAAGGTCGTTTGTTCTGTTAAGGAAATATTTACAACAAATACGGAATTTGACAAAAATATCTATCAAAATCGCTTTTGAAGAAAACGGGCTACACACAGACGTTTCAAACAACAAATGTGTTTTGTCACTTTCGTTTCATGTCAAATTGTGACAAAAAAACTAACCTTAAGATCCGTAAAAGAGTGATCGGTTATCAGAATAAAATCCATTTTAACGCTAACAAAAGCGGCGGTGATGGGTTGCCTAACAAATATTGTCATTTTTTTTTTCTTTACACAATATAAAATTATATTATACTAGCTGATAAAATGACAGGTCATAAAATAAAATCTAGACCATAAAATTACTTAAAAAGTAAAAATTAAATTTAATATAAACTAAACCTAATAAATAAAAATGTCCTCTAGAGATTCGGGGATAGTCCAAGGAGACTGGCAACATTTCCCCTTTGTATAGCGAGGCTAATACATTGGCAGAAATAATTGCCAGCTAGCTGACAGTGTCATTTATTAATTAATATTATCCTTAAAAAAAAGTGTTTTACGACCACCCGCAAGGAATGCGGTCAAATTTGGTTTTTTCTTCTAAATTCTTCTCTTTTTTAGTTTTCTTGTATTTGTAATGCTAATTGTAATCACGAATTTAGGTATTTAATTTTAATTAAATAGGTAATTCATTATTGTCCTAGATTCATATTGTTTGAGAATTAATAATATTTGATATGCTTTATCTGTAGCTGATAAAAACAGCTCGTTCTCACGTTGATAAGCAAAAATATCATTACTTAGTTAAGAGAATCGTGTATTCTTAGAAGTAAGGTAAAACTATATGTATCAATTAAACAAAAAACTAAACTTTTAAAACATATAAATTACTATTAATTAAAAAAACTACATAATAAATAAAAATAAAGGAAAAACAAAATAATAAGCTTCCAGTTACTATAAGGGAGCTGCCACTAAAACTGTTCAAATTAAGAGTCAAACAAATGCTGGTTAATATATGTTTTTATTCGACAAAAGAATACCTAGACACTAAGCTCGACAAAGTCATGTGGTCCTTTCGGGGTGGTCAGAAACCACGCTTATAAATAAGCGGATTCACATTTAGCCAACTTTACTATAGGCCAATCATGACAAGTGGCAAGCTCGTCGATGTCTCCAGCGTACCAAACTCGAGAAATATCACAAATAAATTAAATATAAATTAAATGTATTTATTTACATTAATAAATATTGTTGCGTTCCCGACCAGGAATCGAACCCGGTACCTCCGGCTTTATTATTATTATTATGCTTTGTGCAATAATGGTTAAATAAAATAAAATAAATACCGCATACAGGTAGCTATAACATTTGTAGCTATGCCGTTTTTCCGCTACAACTTTATAAGGTGTAATTGGGGTAATACAAGTAAATTATGGCATAATTACTTAGAGTGAATGACATTGAAGCGGCTAGCGTAACTTGGAAAAGTTTGATTCTCAAATGTTTTTTACTTGTTGGTATGAGTGGTCTTGGCTAAGAAGTAAATAAATCCAGCGTAATTTGACAGATAATATATTGTTTATTAATTATCCGTAGGAACCTTGTTTCTGGGAATACTTGGATTTGTCAAAGTTTACAATTTTGTATATGTAATGTAATTAAATTAACACACTTAGGATCGCCATGTCCCTCCGCTTAGGGGAGAGGATATGCGTTCCCCATATTTGTTCATGTGGCAGCAACGATGATCAGCTTGGCCACCACGAACTGTCTTGTCTCAAAAGTGCCGGTCGTCGTTTTCGCCACGGTTCTGTTAACAATGTGGTTACTGCCGGAATCCCATCGGTTCTCGAACCGTCTGGGATCTCTTGCAGTGACGGTAAAAGAACCGATGGATTGACCTTGGTGCCTTGGTCGATGGGACGAGCATTGGTGTGGGACGCTACTTGCGTCGACACCCTTGCTAGGTCTCATCTCCAGGGCACCTCTGCCAGGGCCGGGGCTGCAGCGGACTTGGCTGAAAAGGCCAAAAGTCGCAAATACGAGTCGATTAGCAACGTCTACGTGTTTGTGCCTTTTGGTCTTGAGACAATGGGTCCGTGGGGGCCAAGTCCAAAGAAGTTCTTTAAAGAGTTGTCTAAGCGCCTGGTTAATGCTGTATGTGACAAGAGGACTGGCAGTGTTCTCGCGCAGCAAATCAGCATTGCTGTGCAGCGGGGGAACGCTGCAAGTGTTCTTGGCACACAGCCACAGGAACAAATCATGGGTGACTATTTTTATTTATAATTATTTTTCTAATTTAGTTTTAATTTTGATTAAATAATTTAATTCTTTTATATTGTTTGTATATTACTTCGAATAAAATATGTAATTAATACAATGACACAGAAAAATAGCCAGATACGAGAAAGCAAGGAACAGTCTGCTACTATATAGTCGTACATTGGTTATATAAACTAAGGTTGGATGCACATGTAAAAGAGCGTTGTACTTATCAAAACATTGTCTTATGTCAAATAATAATAATAATGTATAATAATTATTCAATAATTTTAATGTCAAATATAATTATAGCAGCTGTAAATGGGCGTTGTCACTTATGAACTAAAATTAAAACTAAACCTAATTAATATTATATGTCAAAAAATTATACATACATACATACATATCTTCACGCCAGATCCCTTGCGGGCTAGGCAGAGACAATTGAGCGCCATTTGACACGATCACGACATACTTCTTTCGCTTCGTCAACATTCATTAACCTCTTCATACATGCCCTTTGGTTACGAAGACTTTTTAATGCACCTTCAGTCAGTGTTTTATTTATTTGATCGTGATATGTGAGTCTCGGTCTGCCAGGGCCTCTTTTACCCACAACTTTCGCATTATATATCTGGTTCGTCAATCTTTCATCGCTCATCCTTTCAACATGCCCGAACCATCGTAGCATGCCTTTCCTTATTTTTGTCCCTATGCTTTCCTTCATACCAACCCTTTTCCGTATTTCGACGTTACGTATGCGGTCCGCCAAAGTGACGCCACATATCCGCCGCAACGACCGCATTTCTACTGCATTAACCCTACTCTCATGTGTATTCTGACGTATCCACGTCTCGCTTCCATACATCAGTGTTGGTACCAACATGGCATTGTGTATGGCGAGCCGAGCTTTGTCACTGACATTTCGACTGCCGATCAGTGACCCCAGGGCACCGTTAACACTATTTCCCGCGTTCACTCTTCTTTCAACGTCCCTATCGTACTTCCCATCCGCAGTGAAAACACTGCCCAGATATATAATTTCATTTACTTGTTCTAGAGTTTCATCATCAATCTTTATCGTCACGGTTGTCATCCTTCTTCTTTCAAACACTAGTACCTTGGTTTTTCTCGCATTCAAACGGAGTCCTTTTTCTGCACATCCCTCCTTCATTCTTGTGACTAGTGATTGCAGTTGTTGTTCGGACGATGCCATAAGAACAGCATCATCTGCATAAAGCAGGCAGTTCACCACTAGATCACTCATCTTTATCCCACAGTCACTCTCTCTCACTCTTTTTAGGCATTTGTCGAGATATAGAGTGAATAATCTAGGAGAAAGCACACAACCCTGTTTGACGCCCATTTGGGATATATATATTATAATATCACTTTTTGCTCCTTACACCCGTATTGTAAGACATTTCCTTAACGGCTCGTCCACTGTTATTTTCATATAAATATCAAAACGACAAGCAAACGGCACACTAATAAATAATAAAATCATTATTGGGTAAACAATTAAATGGGGTGTGTCACTAACTTTTTATCACGATAGATGGCGCATGATAGATGGTACCTAATAAGTGTCAGTTGCATAGAAAACTTGTACTTTTATTACAAAATTTATTATTTTCTGGATATTAAACAATAAACAATTATGCCGAAGTGAGCAGCTTTTCAGTGTACAAATCGAGATCCAAGCTAAATAAAAGATATGGTGATCTCAAAGTTGCCGTTCTAATAATTAAACCTTTTTTCTTTTGAAAGACGGTGTTAAAGACGGTGTCCGCTTTCTTAATTCGTCTTTTAAGGTAGGTAACGTTAATTTAAAATACATTTTTCTCTTATAAAAATTAAAAACTACAAAAACATTAAAAATATGTTGCGACAAGGAGTAAAACAAGGTACCATTGCCGCTAGCGACATCTACAAATAGCTCTGCCTGATACACCCCATTGAGTAATGGATATAAAAATATATATTTACATATCGTATATATACATTTTTCAAACATTTATTTATTCACCTGTTTAGATTACCACGGAAATTAGATGGCCTGTCTGGAAATATTTATTATTTATTATTATTAGTTCTCTTTCAAAATTGTCATTTGACATCATTGCAAATGGCACATACTTTCAACGAGAACAACAAATAGATGGTAGGCGCACTGATGGGGGTAATTTGCCCAGTATGCCGGGAAAGTATTTAATGTTTGTGCCGATAAACCCACACGTATCGGAATCAGGCTCGAATTGCCGAAGTGCCTGATTCTAGTTGCTAACATACATTGACCTAGCGCGCCACTTACCATCAGGTGGCAGCAAGGTCACATGTCATTGTAGTAAAGTGGTAATAAAGGACAAAAATATAATTTCATCACATTTCTTTATCATTAGAACGTATTGACAGAGCGTATTAAACATCATTAACAGAAGTTTATTGTCTGTTTAAATAAGACATCGTAAAACTGTGGTACAATAATATGGAACAATCAGAGTAATAAATAAAAATATAACTACCATTTAGAGTAAAGATAAGAAGTAGAGTTCTCAAAGTCAGCCTTATAGGAAGGACAGACATTTTTTTTTATTAAATTATATATCTGGGCAGTGTTTTCACTGCGGATGGGAAGTACGATAGGGACGTTGAAAGAAGAGTGAACGCGGGAAATAGTGTTAACGGTGCCCTAGGGTCACTGATCGGCAGTCGAAATGTCAGTGACAAAGCTCGGCTCGCCATACACAATGCCATGTTGATACCAACACTGATGTATGGAAGCGAGTCGTGGATACGTCAGAATACGCAATGACAGTAGGGTTAATGCAGTAGAAATGAGGTCGCTGCGCCGGATATGCGGCGTCACATTGGCGGACCGCATACGTAACGTCGAAATACGGAAAAGGGTTGGTATAAAAGAAAGCATAGGGACAAAAATAAGGAAAGGCATGCTACGATGGTTCGGGCATGTTGAAAGAATGAGCAAAGAAAGATTGACGAACCAGATATATAATGCGAAAGTTGTGGGTGAAAGAGGCCCTGGCAGGCCGAGACTCACATATCATGATCAAATAAATAAAACACTGACTGAAAGTGCATTAAAAAGCCTTCGTAACAAAAGGGCATGTATGAAGAGGTTGATGAACGTCGATGAAGCGAAAGAGGTATGTCGTGATCGTCTCAAGTGGCGCTCAATTGTCTCTGCCTACCCCGCAAGGGATCTGGCGTGAAGATGTGTACGAGTAAGAGTCTCCAAATTTATATGCACGCATAGCATTAGTGGCTATGGTATGTGGGTGCGTATTTTGGCCTGTGCATGTGGATCGGTTGCAGAAGAAGGGATGTCGTAGAGCTCCTCAAACCACTTAACGTAGTATAGACGGAGCTTAAAAAACAACCTTTTGGCGAAGCTGCAAGGATTGGAAAGTTTTAGACACTGTGTTGTCGTCCACTATCCGAATCGCCCGCCTCTGCACAATAATGTCCTTAGCGGGTACTTAGCGGAACCATCCCAAACAAGTCTGATTAAGGGCGGGAAAAACCATTTCAACTTGTTCAGTAACCCCAGTTTATAACTTACAATCGACGCTTTTTTTACATTAATAATATTAGCATGGATACTAGCTAATATTATCACAACGTTATCTGCTACTCATGAAGATGACTTGCAATTTTTATAAAATGAGAATCGCTGATAGGGACCAGAGTTAACTCATAACAGTTATTTATAACCTTGAGGTTTTGTACTTAATTCTGTATAACCTTGGCAGCATCACTTTTTCACTTTCAATGATGCCAAAGACATAAAAAATAGAGACAGGCCCGAATTTTTACGTCTGCTGAGAACTAAGGACTATGATGAGATGCAAAAAGAACCAATGAAAGAGACAGAATTATAGCTGTCAAAAGTGCTATAACGAATAGTAAAGACATATAAAATAGAGACAGGCCCGAATACTATAAATTTACTTCTGCCGAGCACGAATATTCAACCAAAGACTTAAACGAGTGGTAAAGACATACCGGAATTCCATACATCACAACGTAGCGTAACGCACACGTGAGCCAAAGCCACAGAACACTGAATAAATAAGTAGAAAAGCGATGTGAAAATTAATTTTTGTAACAGAAAATATTTTCAGGAATCATATATAATTCCTGGGAGTGTTCTATAAACGACGAGTGTCAAAGTCAAAATAGCTTTGTTCACGTAACTACGAGTATTCCACGAATTTGTCACACATCATTACTTTAATTATTTTTAATGATTCTACTCCTGTCACTGAAAGACTAATCAAGCAAGTGGTCCAAAAGTAAGCTGTTAGCAGAAGACTAGCAGCTTAGCAGATTCCAGTGACCTGTTAATGTTTAATCTGACTAAGAAAGGAATCTGCAAGGAAAACTTAGCTATAGCAGACAAATGAAACAAATACAGGAATACACAACAACAATAAATAATTATCTAACAGATTCACTTTTGAGATTACAATTCCAGGTATGTCAGAATTAAGGCCCTGTGCAACCCGAAAGGTGATAAAACGCAAAACCTCTGTTAATGTAAGAACAATAAATTGAACGTGTTCGGCAGAGGTCCCAGGCCCCCACAGCAGCACCCGATCAGTGACGTAACGCATGGGCCAGCCATCCCCACGCTCAACCAGGCCTGTAGGGTGCGGACCTGGACCCGACACACGTGCCACCACTGGAAGGGACAAGCCACACCATGAAAACCTGAACACTAACAACGGCCTTCGAGACAAACAATTAGATCCTACGTACACACGACGCTGTGCAATTATTTTAACTAACCAATACCTTGGTTAGTTAATAAGGTTAAAAGTAATAAACAGTGTTCTGAGAAGTTACATAATAATCTCTTTTTCTTTTCCGCTGTCGAACCACACGTACAGGGAGAAATATGAACCCCCATACCGCACCACTATATCTACGCGTGCATATGAATTTGGAATTGCTCTACCAGCCAGTGTGTTTACCCCTTCTTATAATCTGGAGTCTTTCAAGCGATGAGTGAAAAAGCATCGTGATAGACCGTCATAATAGTAGGAACTGACGTTGGTTGTTGGCTGGCGTCAGTTGCTCCCAATCTTAACGTACCGCTTACCATCAGGTCGCAGCAGTGCCTTATGTCGTGCTCAGTATTAAAAAAATCTATTTCATAATTTAGACTCGTCCTTACACATGTCTGTTTATGCTTTTGAATGATGTAATGTATTTTTTACCTATCATCAAGTTGTTTAGCCAAGTTTTGGGAATCACCGTCAATGTTAAGCACCTACAGATTATCCGGTTCAGAGCTTACGTATCTTTCGAGAATCAAACAAAGGACATCATTCATTTTGTATTTTTAGAGAGATTATTCTAAAAAGATTACAATTAAAAAAAAAACAACTTTATTTTATATAGTTTAGGGTTGTAAAATGTTTAAAATATCATTAAATGAAATGAAATAATTTATTTGTCAGAAACATGGTAGGTACAGGGATGTAAATTATTATATGTATTTTTTTGTAGTAATATATGACCAATGGACAATAAAGGTTTAGTAATAGATGAATATAGTAATAGTATATCTATTACTATATACAATGTAAATAGTGTATATAGTCATGTGTGTTGGGGTCAGTAGTGTACCTAAGAATAAGTGTATATGTTGTGTGATTTGAAACAAATTTATTTTGTATGTAGACCAAGCTGTATTTACACATTACATTACATGTAATTTATAATATACTTTACATGTACATTTGTCATAGATTTACAACACCACTGTTCCCGTGCCTCGGAGAACATGTTAAGCCGTCAGTCCCGGTTCCACTAATACCAACTTGTGGAATCGTTAATAAATTGTCATAAAAAAATGACATCAAATATGTATATATGGCCAGCCGTGGCGAGTGTAAAGGCTCGAAAGGCTCATTACAGTGGAGGTCTAGGGCGCTCATTTCTAGGGGCTGTAATGAAGTATTTTTTTGTCATTTCCGACATATATTTTCTGAGAAAAAGATGTTTGTTTCTATCAATAGAATAACATAGTAGTATAACATAAGACTATACAAAGTCACGCGGTATAATAATCAATAAAATATAATATATAATAATAGTCGGATGCAATACAAGTATTACAGCACATTAAAATGGATGATGGCATTTTAACCGATCCATTGCGTCTTTTTTTTTTTTTTTCTTTGTTTTTTTTTTTGTTTTTGTAATATTTTTAAATCATTAAATCTCACCAAACCATTAAGGTTTGTTGGCGAGAAAGGTCGCTCGTTAGTAAGTCTCGTTTTAGATCGGTCGTTTCACACAAACTATCCGTAAGCATGTCTCAATATTTACACATTTATTTTTAATGAAAAGTGTTTTTTTTACTTCTCTGTTAATTATAATATGCGAAAAATATGTTTGTACATTGTAAATTGCTATTGTTTTATTGTTTCAAGAACAATATGCCGACCACAGATATAGATCTATATCTGTGATGCCGACCTAGGTGCTACGTGTAAAACATGTTCGTCTTCGACAAGAAAAACCTCGTTCCAGTTTATTTTTGTAAGTATAGTAAATAAACTTTTTTTATAATTTTGATATCGTAACATTCTAGTTGTCATTAAGAAATAGTTCCGCTACTTGATCCTAGATGGCGCTATTATAGACGCATACAATTATAGCCTTAACAACACTAATCATAAGGTTGATATTAGATCCACGCATTTGTTAGTAAACATGATTTATTAAAAACAGTTATCTAAAAAGTTATAAGGTTATAGTGGCCGTTAGGTGGCGTAACAAAATATGTAACAAACACTTTGTATGTGCTCGACGCCCGCTCTATCTTGTATTTTATTTATTTGACCGGCTCCGTGGTCTAGTATGGTAACAAACGTTGCCGTGAACTCGGGAGGTCGTGGGTTTGATTCCTACCGGGGGCAAGTTGTACATTGTATAATTTGTCTCGGTCTGGGTGTTGATATGTATATATTTACAAAAAAAAAGTATAGTATGTAGTTTATCAACCATCTAGTTTCCATAACACAAGCCTCGTAGCTTACCACGAAAACTAGATGGCGCTGTGTGACCTGTCTGGAAATATTTATTATTATTATTTATTTAAAAACTTTATTGCACTATGTACAAAGGCGGACTTCAGGACATTTAGACAGTATAGATGGTAGGTGCAATATTAAGTAAGTCCATATATATCAATATATACATACCAATATTTACATAACACGTACATAAATAAAACTACATTTACGTCTTATGATCCTGGACTGACTATAGCAGGGCAGAGAATAGCTCCGGTAAATGAAACCATGCCCTTTAAATTTCTTGGCAGAAGGATAAATTTTCAGGGAAAAACACCATCCCTAGAAGTAGTTGTAAAACAATTCACTGACGACATGAATAGGGTTACTCAACAGCCTATAAGCAATGTCAAAAAAGCTTGGATATATGACAACTACTTAGCATCTCGCCTCACTTGGCCTTTCCTAGTATATGATTTCAACAAAAGCCTACTATCAAGTCTGGACGCGGACGTCATAAGAACATTGAAGTCTTGGCTTGGATTAGCCCAGGGTGCTGACTCCTCAACATTCTTTAGAGGACGGAGAAACTTCGGAATGGATCTGAAAAGACCATCTGAATTATACAAACATCTACGTATAAGCAAATATCAAATTCTAACCAGCTCCCAGGATAATACAATTTCATCCCTTCCAAGAGACCCTCTGGTCTCAGATATGGAACCGAGACTACTATTCTTCAAGAAATTCATGACAGGTGCCCAGACTGACAAAAGAGGCATTGGCTGGAAGAAAAAAGAAAGTGACAAAGAGGTTATAAAATCCTTCCTCAGGAAAGATGAAGAGCATGAATACAGAGTGCACGCGATGACTCTAGAAGTTCAAAATGACTGGCTAACTTTGGGCGATTTTTGCATCCCTCCAGCCCTAAAGTGGCGCACACTAATGTACGATTGGTCTCCGGCGTTGCTAAAGTTCTACCTAAACGCTTTTCAAATGTCCCTCCCGGACCAGAGTAATCTGGTAAGGTGGGGAAAAGCTACGGAAAAGAACTGTACATTGTGTGGTGCTGCCATAGGAACTGCTAGACACACACTTGTAGGGTGCCTTACTCTCCTAGAAAAGGGCTATTACTCACGCCGACATGACAAAGTCCTAGGTGTTATCCGTGAAGCAGTAAGTCTTTCTATTGCAAGAGCCAGAAAGGGACTGACTACAAATAAAACTTTGACCACATTTGTAAAGGAAGGGCAAAGCACGAAAACTAAATGCAAGCCCACCTCGATCCTTGGCGCCGCATCAGACTGGAAAATTCTCATGGATACATTTGAACACCATTATAGGATCCCAGATGAACTAGCTGTATCAGCCTATAGGCCAGACATCTTAGTGTTTTCTCGGAACTTGAAAAAAGTTATCCTTATTGAACTTACCGTTCCGTGGGAATCAAATATTCCAAAAGACCACAACATGAAGTCGAATAAATATTATGATCTCACAGAAGAAATGATCAGGAATGGGTTCAAGACTCAGCTTTACGCAGTGGAAGTTGGTGCAAGAGGAGTTCCAGCAAAATCTTTGCATCACTTACTGAAAGAATTGGGCCTAAGCAGGTCTGCCGTCAATACATTTATGGAACGAGCTTCCAAGACGGCATTAACGGAATCATACAGTATTTGGTTGGGTAGGGAGAGAAGTAGAATGGTGGATGGTGAGCGTATTATCGCGCAATAGAAAAAAAAAGGAGGCCTCCTTTTCTTAAACCAGCCAATTGTCGGTCGCAAGCCCGAGACACCATTCTTCTCATCTCTTACCCACACACGATGGACCCGGCACCCGCACGGTGAATCCATGGAATGCTTAGAAATTTGTCTTCTTCTATATAATATATACAAATAACTAAATAATTATATCTGACCTTGTTGGTGTAAACCAAGACCAATAGGGACAAGATCCAAAGAAAGCAGAACATATCGCTCAGAGTGGTTTCCCGCGCGCCATGGCTCGTGCGTAATTCCGTCATAGCTCGAGATCTGGAGATGCCTACTATTGAGGAGTTTGTCGTCGGACTGACTACGGACACTTCAATCATATCCAGAATATCGCTCAAGAGACCACTTCCTAGAGAAGTCTTCCTGGAGGAGAGTTAAAGTACTTGAACCTAGACTACCTGGGTTCGTGAGTCACACGGGCGTGTTATACCAGTAACGGCTCCCAGCACCAAAAGTGCATGGATTACCAGTGGGTAATCCATGGTTACCCGCTGAGATCCTGCCGAGGAAAACGCGGGAGTGTCCACATACCCAACCCAAGCCCATTATTTATCCGGGCCTGGACGACCTCCACTCTCTGTCTGTCTGACTATTTTGTTTGAGATGTATTTTTGGAAAAAGCTTTTATTTTTGTCACGATGATAATGTAAAATTGTTTATAATTACGAATTATAACACTTCATTCCTTTGTACAAATACAAATATATTGTTTTAAAATAATGGGTTACATATTGTTTTAGTTAAATTTCATTAACTAAGAAAATTGAAGGCCAAGGTTAGTCATAAAACGGTCATCTATCCCAACAACAGTGACAAAATTAACACGGTTAAGTACTAGTTACACTAAAAGCTATACTATAACCGAAGCATGACTTGCAAATTATAGCTTTTCAGAAAAGAATATGAAAATTGATTTTATTCCAAAATTGGCAATTATAATAGATTCTAACTAAACCATACTCAAATTATTCATAAATTTATATATTACATCCGTGAAGCAGTAAGTCTTTCTATTGCAAGAGCCAGAAAGGGACTGACTACAAATAAAACTTTGACCACATTTGTAAAGGAAGGGCAAAGCACGAAAACTAAATGCAAGCCCACCTCGATCCTTGGCGCCGCATCAGACTGGAAAATTCTCATGGATACATTTGAACACCATTATAGGATCTCAGATGAACTAGCTGTATCAGCCTATAGGCCAGACATCTTAGTGTTTTCTCGGAACTTGAAAGTTATCCTTATTGAACTTACCGTTCCGTGGGAATCAAATATTCCAAAAGACCACAACATGAAGTCAAATAAATATTATGATCTCACAGAAGAAATGATCAGGAACGGGTTCAAGACTCAGCTTTACGCAGTGGAAGTTAGTGCAAGAGGAGTTCCAGCAAAATCTTTGAATCACTTACTGAAAGAATTGGGCCTAAGCAGGTCTGCCGTCAATACATTTATGGAACGAGCTTCCAAGACGGCATTAACGGAATCATACAGTATTTGGTTGGGTAGGGAGAGAAGTAGAATGGTGGATGGTGAGCGTATTATCGCGCAATAGAAAAAAAAGGAGGCCTCCTTTTCTTAAACCAGCCTATTGTCGGTCGCAAGCCCGAGACACCATTCTTCTCATCTCTTACCCACACACAATGGACCCGGCACCCGCACGGTGAATCCATGGAATGTTTAGAAATTTGTCTTCTCTCTATATTGATTTTATATATCAAAACGTATTGTGTACACAAAAATATTTATGCAAAAAAATGTGAGTAGGTATTCTTTTTGCACCACATCTAAGTGATATGAAATAAATAGTACACAATTATTTTTATAGGTTAGCCACTTATACAACATTATCCGAAATATGGGCATATGGGATGCTCTTGCAGTATGTTCCTAGAAAGGATTTTTGTACATATATACATCCGAATCTATCCACAGGACTTCAGTCCTTATTGCACAGTTTACTCGTATATATCAGCTAGAAAGGTTACGAAAAAAGAAAAATGTAGATATTAAAAATAGCTCTTTCCTTTTTGCAAGTCATGGTTCAACTAGACCAGTAAATGTGGTCCTTGTTACTAGAAAAACGTTTGGCTTTAAAATATTGTAGTCATAATTACCTATTATTAAATTAGACACCGAGAATGACTTCAAGAGCGGTGGTAGCCCCCAGTTGTAAGAACGCTTATCATAAAATCCAAGAAAGATTAAAATAATAAAATTAAATATAAAATTCAAACCCTGACATGTCGTATACTTGTCACAGATTTACAACACTACCGTTCCCGTACCTCAAAGTCAAATATCTTTATTCACATAAACCTATTACAGGCATTTATGACAAGTCATTATTTAAATTATTTAAAGTCATGCTAGTGAAAAATTAAGCAGAAAAGCGGCTCAAAGATTATGCTGTTAGCAGAA
Organism: Tinea semifulvella; assembly: GCA_910589645.1. NCBI lineage: Eukaryota > Metazoa > Arthropoda > Insecta > Lepidoptera > Tineidae > Tinea > Tinea semifulvella. The sequence goes on along the minus strand of OU342611.1, from coordinate 1,571,026 downwards.
GACCAACAGCTTAGCAGATTCCAATGACCTGTTAATGTTTAATCTGACTGAGAAAGGAAACTGCAAGAAAAACTTAGCTTATCAGATTTAAACAATAAAAAAAATGCCTGTGAATAAGTGTACTTTACTGTTTTAACCACCTTTAAATCTATAAGAAGTTATACTTACTGAAGTAGCTTCTGCTATAAAATTTACTAGCTGCTCGCTGGCAATGTGACAATGCCTTCATACACGCTTCCATTAGTCGAAAATTAACCTTAATCGAATTTAATCGGCCTTGATAAGTAGGTATGGACAATATCAATAATCAATGTAATACATGATTAATTTAAATCCATACTTTATCGTGGTCTAATGACGTGGTCATTGGTCAATCATGTTTATAAACAAAATATCTTTGCTAAAGACGCATGTCTAGTGTTTACTAATATGTAAGGAACTGCCATTCGAAGTAACTGACATAGCTTTTAAAATTAGCAAGCTGAAGTAGCAATGGGCCGGACACATCTGCCGCGGAATGGCAAAAGGTGGTACGATCCCCCGAGAGATGGACGGATCTTCTGAACAAGGTCGCTGGTGGGAGTTGTAAAAGACAAGCAATTGCGAGCATTAAGGAGGCCTATATCAATGAAAGTGGAGGTGGCTCGATCGTAAGAACGTTTTGCCTTAATCCAAATAGTCGTGGCTCAAACCAAATAAATACACGTTTCTTATACACATTTGTCATAGATATACAACGTTCCCGTGTATCGGAGAGCACTTTCCACGAATACCAACTTGTGGAATCATTAATGGCGTGTGGCCAGGACTGGCGGTAGTAGGTGTTAGTATATAGATAGTATATATCTGGAAGGCCCATCTCCAACAGTGGAGCTTTTGATCACTATTGGACGACTGGATGAGTACATCTGTGATAATTGATTTTCTTATATATTTAATGGTATCTTTTTTTCTTTGCACCAGCCGGTTGCAGAAAGGATCATAAATAATCTATGATATTTAATTAAATATACGCCTCGTGTTTTATTGATTATTTCATCCAATGGCGTGCCTCATAGACATACGTTAAACGTGTCAAAAGATAATCAGCTTTTTTGTAACCGGCCGAGACTATACGCTCATTCCGAATCGCGCTCAGAGCGCTTAGAACGAATATAACACTGACCGTCGTTCCGAAAAAAGAAAACCTAATATTAAATTAACTTGAAAATGGCGCGGGACATTATAACAAACAAGTGACAGCGCTCAGAGCGATCCTCGATATCGTGAGCAGTCTAAGCGCGAGAAATGATGTCATTATACGTCACAGTCAGCTTTGGCAAAACAGTTTAAGCGCGTATCGGAACACCTTTAAGCGTGCTTAGGTTACTATTATCGCGTATCGGAACGAAGGGTATAAGACTTTAAACGTTTAAATCGTATTGTACGTACAAAAATATGCATTCTCTGACGATAGAGTCAAAAAGTGACAAATGAGTTTCTGTAACAAAAATGTGGTGGCAACTAGGCTAGCGTGTAAGAAGGCTTTCTCTTAATCCTAATAGTCACGGATTAAAACCTGGCATGTACCATTGAGACCTACACTTTTCTTATGTACATTTTCACAGATTTACAACACCACTGTTCCCGTGCCTCGTGCACTTGATCTCAAACCCTCACCAAACTGTCTGGTCATTTCATTTTCATTACAGCCCCTAGAACACAGCGTCCTAGACCTCCACTGCTGGAGATGGGCCTTCCAGAACATATATCTGGAGAATTTGGCCTACACTCGCCACGCTGGCCAGACGGCTTGGCGAGGATATGTTGTTAATTTTTTAAGACAATTTATTAACAATTCCACAAGTTGGTATTAGTGAAACCGGGACCGACGGCTTAACGTGCTCTCCGAGGCACGGGAACGGTGGTGTTGTAAATCTATGACAAATGTATGTAAGAAAAGTGTATTTTTCATTGGTACATGCCGGGTGGGTTTGAACCGAGCCTTGTAGGATTTAAGGAACGCGTTCTTACAACCGAGCCACAACCGCGCCTACTGTCTGACCATACTCTTTACAAAATTTCTGGAAGGTCCATCTCCAATAGTGAAGGTCTAGGACGGTCTTTTATCGCTATAAAATGACATTTGATTGTCGGTAACATTTTTTTTTCTTTTTAATATTATATTTTTATTTTTATAAAAATAAAAAATACTTACAAATGTTAAAATCTTGATGATCGGTGTGTAATAATCGACTTCAAACGTTTGATCACCGTTGGACGAGCCGTGCACAGTTACACCCAAATCGACAAAAGTCAGAACTATGAGTACACTTGTAATGATTGATTTGCTTATGTTTAATATGTTCCATGGTATGTTTCTTTCTTTGCTGTTGATTATGTAGTAGGCTTCGAGTAAGGACATGACCCATAGGAAGAGACAAGGAACCCACACGAGGACTGTCTTCTCGAAGCATTCCGACACTTCGGGATGAGACGCGTGCCATGTTAATGTTGTATTCTGAAAATAAAAAATACGGTTACCAGCCATTCATTTAGTCCCGAAAATTCCAGGAAACACCGGGATTTTTGTAACTAAAAAACTGAGACGACCAAACCACGTCTCAGGACTTTCGAGACCTTTGGGTCTTAGTTGAAAAGCATATACCAAGAATTTTAGTTTCCCCACTCAGATAGCATATAAAAGGTTTCTTAATGAATGAGGTCACAGGAGCCTTTGTTACTCAGAGACTTAGTAGCTTTCTAATGGTGAAAGATTTTTTAAAATACGTTCAGTAGTTTCTGAGTGTATCGCTTACATACCTAGAATACCTACAAACAAAAAAAACTTTCCTCTTTGTAATACCTAATAGTAAGTAAATAGAAAAAATACCCAAAAGTCCCGGTTCTCCGGGTTCCTTCAACAACCGAAAATCCCGGTACGCAAGAATAGGACCGGTTCTTCATTCCCTAGTACAGATGTAGTGCATAATAAAACCTTTGGTTTTCCAAAATGAATAAAAAATAATAATAATAATAATGGTTTTCCATCGTATTTTATTAAATAAGTTCGAATTTATGTGCTCTCTCAATTAGCTTCAGTACATTTTTCATTTTGGCATTTGACACTAAATAACAAAGATCCATATTCATGGATATGCAATTGTTTACTATTGTCATTATACAAAGGAAAATTGTCACACATTTATTATAATAATTATTTGACGCTTCGGGTGCTCGGTATTCCGTTTGAGACCCGATTTTTCCGAAGAATATACTTATTATTTTAAAACTTTATTTCACAAAGTACAAAAGGCGGACTTAATAAAAATAAAATAAAAGTTATATTTCAGGTAAGTACAATAAAACTATAGTACAATTATGAAATTATTTAAAAAAAAAAACAAAAAAAATTGCCAAACACTAGTTAGTCCGCATGACTAGCCTACTCGACTTTACCGAGTCAAGCTCTCGGAGGGAATCGAGCAGAATACCCACCCACGCCCACTCCCAAGCGCCAGCATCGACTCAAGTTCAGACATTTTCTGACAGCCAAACCTCTGGGACTAATTTGCATAACTGTAGGGCAAAGCGTGATTTCCTAAAACCCCGCAAGGTATACAGTCGTGATGATACTTCAACTTTTTTTATACATTATTGATCACCCGTGTAAGAGGGTTAACGCTTTGCATTTCTCTCACTCGCACAATCTAATATTTTAGTAGGTAGGTAGTCATTTTCGAGTTATACACGTTTACTACGTCTAAAATGAACGTAAAGCTTTTAAAATATATTAGCTTCCAAAGCATTAAAACCTCGTAATTATTTATTTGTTTTCAAAATTTACAAATAAAAACGTTTTATACGAGTATAGGTATTTATGCATTTCAGGAACGCATTCTCCCAGCAGCCGGACTGTAGTTGATGCGTTTTCCATAGTTGGAAGGTCATTCATTGATATCTTGTGCCGAGGTCTGTAACGGTCCTTGCCTTCTCACGGACCAATGAGCACGCACAAAACAATGTTTTTGCACCACGCTGATTGGTTACTGCTTTATCAAACCAATCGAAATGATGCAAAAAGAAGCGCGTGTCGTTAACCAACAAAAAGTCTAACGACCTATTTTATTGCCTGATGCATTTACCGTATTAAATTTATTAAATCTTTTACAATAAATAATTGATTTTACTTTCAGTATCATCACGACCGTTTCCCTTCCGGAGTGGACAGAAAGCACGCTTTTAAAAAGAAGTTGATTCAAATTTAGCCAACTTTACTATAGGCCTATCATTACAAGAGGCAAGCTCTCTAGCGTACCAAATTTGAGAAATACCACATATAAATTAAATCATGTCTCGGCCAGGAATCGAAACCGGCATATTATATCGCATAATTTTAAAATGTTTTTGTAGTTTTTTATTTTTATAACAGAAAAATGTATTTAAAATTAACGTTACCTGTCTTAAAAGAAGAATTAAGAAAGCGCACACAGAATAAAGGTTTTATTTTTTTTATTTAGGAACGGCAATTTTGAGATCACCATATCTTTGATTTCGCTTAGAAATCTCGATTTGTACACTTAAAAGCTGCTCACTTCGGCATATCCAGAAAATAATAAATTTCGAAATAAAATACAAGTTATATTAGGTACCATCTAACATGCGCCAACTATCGTGATAGAAAGTTAGTGATACACCCCATTACCGCCTCCGTGGTCTAGTGGTAACAAACGTTGCCGTGAACTCGGGAGGTCGTGGGTTCGATTCCCACCGGGGGCAAGTTGTACATTGTATAATTTGTCTCGGTCTGGGTGTTTATATGTATAATATGTATATATTTACAACAAAAAAAAAAGTATAATATGTAGTTTATCAACCATCTAGTTTCCGTAACACAAGCCTCGTAGCTTACCACGGAAATTAGACGGCGCTGTGTGACCTGTCTGGAAATATTTATTATTATTTAATTCATGCTGTACCGGATGGTTTAGCTTTAATTCTCATACCGTTTAGTATCTTGCCCTGTCTTGTTATATATTGAATATCTTTGGTTATTTGAATGTTCTCATAACAACACTGTCTACTAAAGTGGCCTTAATTAATGTTTATTCACATTCATAGATGGCCTTTATGACTTTGTATGCGTTTAGTATCTTGATTCTGTCTACAAAATATGCTATTAAAGTATAAAGTATCATCACGACCGTATCCTTTCCAGTGTGGTCAGAAACCTTGCTTTTATAAAAAAGCGGATTAACATTTAGCCAACTTTATTATAGGCCCATAATGACAAATCAAATTATTTATTTCCTTAGGTTAGTACAAAACACTTGGGATATTGTCAATACATATATTTTTATACAATACAAGTTTGGCTGGACCAGCTGTATAATTAGCTATATAATTTATGTCAGATGCATGTTAATAAGACTAATGTTATTTTTACTAAAGGGTCTTTTATTTAGCGATTTCTATCTTTAAAAGGGATTGCCCAAAACTAGGCCTCAACTTTTATGCAGCGTGCCTCAACTAAATACAATTCAATAGTCATAACAATATATTGTGTTTTTTTTTTAAATTTAATTACAACATCTCTTTTACCCCAGCAATAAAAAATAATTTAATTATATAGTTAAAGGTTAAAATTTATGTATGAAATAGTTACAAAGCACTATTTATACGATTAGGTTCTTTATTATGATCAGGTACTTTATAATAGATAAAACACTGGATTTCAAATCGGACGGATCGAAACTATATAATTATTAACGTTATATACTATATAATTATTAAAAAAAAGTTTTTGCTGAACAGCAATACAATTTATAATAGATAAAACATTGTTGCCATAAGCGAGGATTTTGTTCTTATTTATAACTAGATACATAAAATTTAATTCGTGGCTGTAAAAAGGCCGTGTCAGCTTATAATCTAATAACATTTATGTCCTTAAATATAAATTCGTGGCTCAACAAATACCACAAATTAGCTACCTATAATAAAGGTTTAATTAAAGTTCATAATGGCCCTCTGTGGTCTAGCTGTTAAGTTTGTGGATTTAGACTCGGAGGTTCCGGGTTCGATTTCTGGTCAGCACACAATAATTTATATGTGATATTTCTCGAGTGAAATAACCATAAATCAAGGAGTGGGTTGTGGCAAACCTAACCTAGCTCAAGCTAGATTTAATAATAGCGATTGCACAACATGTTGATATGGAATGACTTGTAAAAACACAGAACCATGTATTAGGTAATCATTTTAAACAGAGAGGATGGCAGTCTGATAAAAAGGTCATCCGAAAATCGGTATATTAAAATATTATAATTTTACGACGTGCACAGAATTACCATAATCAGTTTATCTAAAACGATCCAAAAATACAATTTATTCCTAGAGATGCAATGGTATGGAGCCAAAGTCTACTCAAGTAGTAGGTACATAAGTCTTGTTTCAAGCGGTATTATTTTTATAAAGGATGTCTCAGAATGTTTTTCGTTTTTGATATTTAAATAAGAGACATCAGAATTAATTCTAATACGGTTTATTTGATACTAAATAAAAGATTAATTATTAAAACTAATTTGTAAAAACCATACATACATACATATCTTCACGCCAGATCCCTTACGGGGTAGGCAGAGACAATTGAGCGCCACTTGACACGATCACGACATACCTCTTTCGCTTCATCGACATTTATCAACCTCTTCATACATGCCCTATTGTTACGAAGGCTTTTTAATTCTCCTTCAGCTAGTGTTTTATTTATTTGATCGTGATATCTGAGTCTTGGTCTGCCAGGGCCTCTTTTACCCACAACTTTCACATTATATACCTGGTTCGTCAATCTTTCTTCGCTCATCCTTTCAACATGCCTGAACCATCGTAGCATGCTTTGCCTTATTTTTGTGCCTATGCTTTATTTTATACCTACCATTTTTTATAAAAATCAAACCGTTTGCAAAAGGCTGCAATTGCAACACATTTTTCTAGCAAGATGGATCCACTCCACATGTTATAAATGACTTGGTCTTCACGAATTATTGACAGAGTGATATTTCGCCGAGGAGACATTAACCAAGGAGCCCAGACCTAACTTCTGCAATTTTTTTTCCTGTGCTTAAAGAGTAGAGTCTACAACCCTTTACCACCCAATTTAGATGCTACAAAAAATCACAGACGAAATTAAAGCTATTCCTAGGTCGATGCTCCAGCGTGTGATTAAGTTTTAAAGTAAAAATAAAGAATAAAGAATAAATTTTATCTTTTACATATAAAATTTACTAACTAATCTTTTATTTAGTATCAAATAAAACTAATTGGAATTTAAATATAAATTTAACGATAAACATTATGAGACACCCTTTATAAAATTCACAATGGCAAGCTTACAATATTAGTTCTCTTTGAAAGTAAAAATTGTCATTTGACATCATTACAGATGGCACAATCTTGTATTTTTATTACGAAATTTAATATTTACTGGATATAATGCCGAAGTGAGCAGCTTTTACGTGTACTGTTACTTTTTGACAGATGTCATTTAACATAAGAAATGGTTTGTTTATATTGTTGTATACTTTATAGTTTCTATTATATTTGTTTAAAATGTATTTTAAACTATTTTATATAATAAATTCAAAGACCATAATACATTGTCAATTGATTGCTATTATTTGTTACTTGTCATCTTCAACCAGTGCGTCCTCCCCGTAATGTCGTACGGAGCAGAGACGTGGACACTGACATTGGGTCTGGTTCACATATTCAAGGTCGCTCAGCGAGCTATGGAGAGAGCTATGCTTGGTATTTCTCTAATGGATAGAATTCGAAACGTTGAAATTCGTCAGAGAACCAAAGTTACTGACATAGCATTCAAAATTAGCAAGCTGAAATGGCAATGGGCCGGACACATCTGCCGCAGAACCGACGACCGATAGGGCAAACGGGTTCTGGAGTGGAGACCACGTACGGGACGACGCAGAGTGGGACGACCCCCCGCCAGATGGACGGATGACCTAAGAAGGGTCGCTGGTGGGGGTTGGATAAGGGTTGCAAAAGACCTGCAGTGGCGAGCCTTGGGGGAGGCCTATATCCAGCACTGGAGAGACACACGCTGATGATGATCATGATGTTACTTGTCAAAAAGTAGCCTCACCGCTCATTTTTTTCAAGAAAAGTTAGTTTGTTGTTACAAAGTGGAATTTCTCAACAAAAACGACATCTGGTTTATTTGGTTATTATTGGTTATTAAGTTGCGACGAAATGTTGGAAATGCTATAAAACGAACGCAGCCCTAACTAACAATTTTCTGATAAAACAAAATGTTTACGTCCCAATATGACAAGCACCTTTATTAAAAATCTGTCAGATAATAAAAATTACCTACGTAGGTAGGAGATAAAATGTTGTTTTATAGGTTTAAACACTGCGAGATAAATTACTATTTTGATTTTGGCTGTGATATACGACCTTGACAATGCCTTAGGCCGTATAAAAGCGTTTTTTTTTTTTCTTTACTCTAGAATCATTACTTTATCGAGACTGGAATGTAATTTTTTAATATATATTTTTTTATACTAGCACGACATGTGACCTTGCGCCTTTACTGGGTTTATCAGCACGAACGGTGGATACTTCCCTGCCCCGGCAGACTGGGGAAATTACCACCATCAGCCCGGTTACCACCTATTATAACATTTAGCGTTCCTTGCGATTTAATAAATGGTACTGTACATCTCTGCGACCCGTGACTCACCCAGCAAAAGGCATCAGCTGAAAATCAGCGCTGCAGCCTCGGCTGTAGCATATGCTGAGCTGACCACCTATTTATCGCCACACCTGTATGTATGTTTCGGTATATAGAATAGGCTTACATTTATACATTGAGATTTATTCCTTACATATATATTTTTTTGTAACTATTGTAATTGTTGCGATAAATTAAGTATTTTCTTTCTCTTGCGTTTAAGTACCAGAATACGTCTGCTAAAGTCCTTTAAGCGAATTGTGAAAAAGCATCTTGTTAGGCCGGCATAGTGGTAGAGACTGATGCCGGTCGTTAGTGGCTGAAGTCAGTTCCTCAACTTGTACCTCGCGAACCGTTTACCATCAGATGGGTCACATGTCGTGTTCGGTATAAAAATAAAAAAAAGTCGTATTGACCAGAAAGTCAGTAATTTTGGTTTATTAAAAAATGTGTTTTTCAATTGGTTGAGCAGTGATGGTGCTTTTTTGCTTTAAATACTACAAAAACCAGTTCCACAAACCATGGGCACGCGGCTATTAGGCTAAATGTCTAAGGCCAAGGGCACTGGACAAGAATGTTGTTGGATCTTTTCAAATTATATGTTTATTTATTGTGATTTATATGATATTGTATACTATCAACGGCCTCCGTGGTCTAGCGGTTAAGTTCATGGATTTAGACTCGGAGTGGATTTAATTTATTTGTGATACTTCTCGAGTTTGGTACGCTGGAGACATCGACGAGCTTGGCACTTGTCACGATTGGCCTATAGTAAAGTTCGCTAAATGTAAATCCGCTTATTTATAAGCGTGGTTTCTGACCACCCCGAAAGGAAAACGGTCGTGATGATACTTTACTGTATACTACCACTTATTATACTCGTATAATGTTGCATGTTTTATATTATATATATTTTTAGTAATAACTTTTTTTTTATTACTACCACTTTTTAGTATTTTTCAATGTTGTGTACATTTTTTTAGGCTAGCAAACCCGACAGGATTGTTTGTCTATGATTTTAATAACTGTTTTGTTTTGTTAGCAGTTATTTGTACCTACCTTACTTCGAATAAATAATTTAAAAAATATATAATATATAATTTTGTCCATGATTTAACTGCAAATTTTCTCTGCTATCCAGCGCTCTTTTTATCTGCCGGTACATGTATCTTTTCCACAAAAATATAATATAACTGGTTTAGGTTTTCTATATAAAAAATATGCTTATTTTAGTTCTTGACAAACTTTTATATATAGATTCAATAATTAACAATGAATACACACTAAAATTTATATTGATAATATTTAGATTAAAAATTACATAATATAAACCAATTATTGATTGACGTAACTTTGATTAATATGTCGCGTAAAGGAATGCCAACGAGAAGCGATACCAAATGTAAACAACGCGACTATGCAGAGATTGTAAACCATTTTTTGGGTACTCATTTTGTGAATGTATCATGTATGGCCAATGTAGCGAGAAAATATCGAATTATCAAGACAATTAGTTTTATTTCGGGTAATAACCCACATCAACTAAAGGACATCATTTACCTCGTATAAAAATTTGGTCTTATTTGTATTCACAGTTATATATACACAGAGTACGAAGGACCAGCAACATCATCTTGCCAGTTAGTGAGAAGCCAGATCATGGGGCACTGGGAATATACTTACATGTATGTGCCCAGTGCTTCAGAAGGGCAAGGCAAATATAAAAAATAAATGTCCTCTTTTTACTAATATAGTATAAGTAGACACTCTGTTACTAACCCCTATGGATAATAAACCCATTTTAATTATTTTATTTTTATTTTATGTGCATTTTAAGATTACCATTTAAGTAGAAAAAAGGTTTATTTTAGGTGTGCAAAATATTAAAATGACAGCTCTAGTATTAAAGAACTACATAAAAACTACATATTTATGCAAATAACTTAATTGCACAGTAATTTAAGTATAGTAAATATAACATTAGTCTAATAAAGAAAAGTACCGATACGACTATTTTTTTATATTTTATTATTGCACTCAGGATTATTGTGCAAATTAGCCAAAAATGGATGATGTAATTTAACAATAAAACTTAAAACAAAAATTACAATAATATTGGCACTATTGATGACTATTCCACTTCACAGAGTCCATATCTTGGGGTGAACCCACACCAAGTCCCAAGGACAAGATTGACTCAACTAGGGACCTCATCACAGACAGTAATAAAAACATTAAGTCCGAAGGTTCTGAGTAAATGTTTGTCTGAAATTATCTTTTGTGTAAATATTAATAGGTACTCATAGTTTTACTTAACTAAATAACTATTTCATAGCATTGCACAACATTAGGCCATTGATCCAAAATATGTTTCATACATTTGGTTAACCTTATCAAACACAATACAAGTTACAATTGAACGACCAATCACAAGCAAACATTCAATAGTTTATTCTAATCACAGCCAGTTGCAGAAAGGCTGATAATCTTTTGACATACATACCTATACGTAAATATGCATATGAGGCACAATATTGGCTGAAATAACCAAAGTGCAAAGCTACCTACCCATCATGTGACACAAAATATTGATCATAGATTATTATAATCATGCTTTCTGCAACTGGCCGTCATTTATTTAAAATTGAATAGTTAAAAAAATATTAATTTTAATAGATTTAGAAATTATCTACTGTTTTACCTAATTAGTAATAAGTAGCACACAGGGTCCTAGACTTTGGAGATGGGCCTTCCAGTACATACATATATCTAGAGAATTTGGCCTACACTCGCCACACTCTGGGTAGGCGAGGATCTAATGTTAATTTTGAATGACAATTAACATTTCCACAAGTTGGTATTAGTGGAACTGGGACCAATGGCTTAACATGCTCTCTAAAGCACAGGAATGATGATCTTGTGAATCTATGACAAAAGTGTATTTCTCATAGGTACATGCTGGGGGTTTGAACCGACCATTGTAGCGAAAGGAAAGAGCTCTTACAACCGAGCCACCACCGCATTATATTATATATATATATATAATAAATAAATAAAAATTGTTTATGGACAAAAGTTAACAAATTTGTTCTAAACACATTAAAAGAATTACACATTCATCTTGTATGAGGATTTGGGCTAAATTATTTTTTTATTATTTTTTATTATTTATTTAAGGTCGCTATTAACAACATGGTCATAAGCGACCGCCTAATAACACATGAATTCTACAGTGGGTTTAAAAATTATTCTACCAAGGTTACAATTTAAGTAAGAAAACCCCTTTTATTTAAATAGTGTAGGTGTTCAAAATGTTTAAAATATCATATCAGCTCTAGCACTAAAGGACTTGATTAATACAAAAACTACATACTTAATTTATGCAAGTTATTTCATCATGAACAGTAATATATAGTAAAAATAACATTAGTCTTAACGATAAAAGTATCAAAACTTCTATTTACATTTTTTTATATAATTGTAGTGCACAAGTAGCACAAAAATAGCCCAAAATGGATGATGTCTTTTAATTAAGAGAGTGGGAGGAATATTTAGTCCCAGAGTGTTACAATGAAGTTTATAAATTTGTTAATTAGTATTTTTCTTAACAACCTTATTACTTTTCTAACCCTATGTTGGACTTGTCACTATAAGTGCTTTTTGTCACTTTATTTCGCTTTGAAAATCGTTTAATTTGGCGTTTGTCTATGGTTTTCATACAAAATTTGGTTAAGAAAAACAAGGTTTGCTTTATATGCTTTTATTTATTTATTTAAAACTTTATTGCACATTATAGAAGGGGCGGACTTAATGCCGCTAGACATTATCTGACAACCAACCTTAGGGACAATGGGGACCATTTCAAATGTAAGGTAGGTGCAAATATTTATATATAATAATAATAAATAAATCTATATTAAATAACTTATAAACCATTTAAATAATACGATGACACCATTTTTTAAAACATTTTTCAGTTGGATGCTTGTCGGATTTCTACCGGTAGTTCATTCCACAGATTTGCGGCGACAACAGCAAATGAGTTGGCCATAAATCCAGTATGGTATAAGGGAATGGAGAGAACAGAGTTATGAGAAGAGCTAAGAGGAATAAAGAATGCTCTTGAGGTAATTCGGTGTCACAGGCTCGTTGAGTATAGAAAATAGTAAACAGAGAATCCGGAGATTCCTGCGACAGCGAATTGGTAGCCACATTAGTTTTGTTTTTAAGTTGAACATAGCATATGTATCACATAGATAATGTTGTTTTACCCGAGGACGGTTAATTTTGCATCTGAGTGTAAATGCACAATATCATAACATTAAGTAAAAGTGTGTTTAGTATGAAACAAGTAAGATATAGGAGGATAATTGCTCACCTTGTATGACAAGATAAGGATGGCTAAACAAAACAACTTACCTAAACCTTTATACCCTATCTATAGACATATTCAGTAAAATCTTTATTTATTTCTTAGACTTCACAGCTGAGGTCTGTAGAAACATGTGGGCCACACTGGAGAAGGTTAGATGACAGATAATCTGACAAAGCAAACGTCACGGGCAATGGTCTCTTAGAGGCCCAATGCAGAGAATAGACAGTGGTGCTACCATAACTCAAGAAAGCAGCAGATTGTCAAAATTCTCGTTTTTAAAAAGGTATTTGTTACTGGCTACCTCTGCGTCAATATCCAGACTTAACCGCTAGACCATGGAGGCAGTTTATAAGTTAATTTAAAAAAAAATATATAGACACAGAAAGAATTAAAGTAAATCTTAATTAGGTCATATCCAAGATCTTTTGATCAGATCTGACACTGTTTTATTCAAAAGGTAAATGAGGATGGATTCCAAAGCATACCCAATTTTATAATGAAAGTTTCTTTAATTTTTGATGCTATTTGTAGACAGATTTTCTTTTAGGAACAGCCCTTGCCCTTCTATCAAAATATTGTGTGAATTACACATACAAAAAAAATGTTTACCTTTAAATATGTTTACCTAACTAAATGAAATACTCTTTTATTTTTTATAGTAATTAACTTCAGGAATTAAAATTATAGAATGTAATGTTTAAGTTACTTGTGGGTAAAAGTGGGAATAATTGTAGGTTTAAATTACCATATTTATATTTAAATAATTATAAAAGAAAAACGTTAAAATTACAAAAAATACGTTCACAAAGTTTATAAGAATAACATTAGGCAATACTCACCCAAAATTCTGACCCGCAAAAGTTATCCAATGAAGAATTATACGACATTCTCTTAGATGCAGAATCCCAATTTAAGAATTGACAGGCTCCATTAATCCAGTAACTATCACAATAACTTTATAGCAAAACGTGTAGTATATTTTAGTAAAGCTGCCTATAAAAAGTTACACAATAAAGTATAAAATACAATAGTAACAGGACTTCGATAATGACAGATCACTGACTGCCATTTACACCCGCGCTCGGCTAAAAACTCGTAAAACTCGACCCAAAGCACACGCTCGCCTTTCGCAGATAGGAAGGAAAGAAGAAAGAGGGAGGAGGGAACTTTTGACAATCAAAACTGTGTGTGTTGCTACAATTAATTTTATCATAGACAATTATAGAGTAATATGAGCATAATAGAACGACTAAACGCCACGTTTTTAGTATATAGAGTATTTTTTAACAAATACAACCGGTAATTCGCCAGAAGTATCTAAATAACTTTTCACTCTAACTCTTCTGATGGATGATGAATGAGATGATAGGGAAGGCAAAGGGTCTAGCCCATACAGCCAAGTCTGACGTAATATATCTTTATTTTTCATGAGTTAATGAGGTCTACATCAAATTCCAGATGCTGCAGAATTTGATGCTTTTCTTGGAGTCACTCGCGGCACCATAGCTTAAACACGTCGGGGAAAATATGGGAGTTGACAGCGCGGGAAAACCGCAAAAAATAAACTGCAATTTGTGCCCCATATTTAAAGTCCAATTTATCGTTTTCCATAATTATTCACATTGTAGCACATTATTAAACCAAGCAACACCACTTTTGACCAATAATATCCACAGCAAATTAATTTACAAAACAAAAACTTGCACTTGACATGTCCACGCAAAATGGCGCGAAGAACTCCCTTTTCACTCTAATAAAGTACTAAAAATAATATGTTTTAGCTTTGTGGCTTAAGCGTGTTTTTCCAGTGCCACGCGAAAAGTATTTTTGTATCTGACAACACTATAGAAAAACTGACAGCTGTCATGGAAATGAATGCGACGCGTCTTCCGAATGATTTCTCGGCGTTTTGATTCTAGGCGATTTGTAGATAAATATTGTATAAACTGTAATTATATTCAGCTTTATAAGTTAATTAAGTTTTCTTTATTAGTTATAGTAAAAGTCATTTTGTTTTTTTAGGTGTGGTGTTTTGATTGTTAAAAAGTTGCTGCGGCGGCAGGCGTCTGTACAGAATGGCCGAGTATTTGGCGGCTATTTTCGGTACAGAAAAGGATAAGTATGTTATTTGCTTCTATTTAACCATGTTAAATGTATTATAAGTTTCGTAGACATTTTAGCTAACTTTTAAAACTTTATCTGTGGTTAATAGGTTATGTTTTTTGGCAATCTATTATCGCTTTATTTTCAAGCATTTTTCATGTTTATCTGTATATTTATAGCCTTCGCTAACCCGTCTGGTTAGCATGGTGATAGTAGGCTTTGATTTTTCAGAAATATGTTATGGAAGGCTCATTAGCAGTGGAGTTTTAGGACTTGTAGATTTTAGGGGCTGTGATAATAATATTATTGGTCTTGAATACTTTCCCTAACATACAAAAAGGTCACAGTTTAAATCCAAGCATGTACCAATGTAAAATATACTTCCATATATACATTTGTCATGGACATCATTGCTAAGCTTCTTGTTGTGCTATAAAGAGGAGGCTTCCTTTTTAAACCAGCTTACAGTCGGTTGCAAGCTTGCGAAACCATTCTTTTCCTTTCTCTCCCGCACACAATGGAACAGCACTTAAAAACATGGAATGCTAAGAAATTTGTTCCGGAAGGCCTATCTCCAGTATGAGTAGAGCTTCTTCAGTAGACCTGTAATCAGACTTAAGTTGTTGAAAACAGCATATATATACAACTAAATGTGAATTACTCACAAATATCATAGCAATAGTTATATTTTTGTTACAAAAGATAAAAATAGTGTTTTATTTAATTTTTCAGAGTAAACTGCTCGTTCTACTTCAAGATCGGAGCATGTCGACACGGAGATCGTTGCTCCAGAATCCACAATAAACCCACATTTTCCCAAACTGTATTATTGCAAAATCTGTATGTTAATCCTCAAAACTCGGCCAAATCAGCCGATGGAAGTCATTGTGAGTTTCAACAACTTTTCTTTAATATACTTGCCATTTACATTTATTATAAGATTTCAAAGTTAGTAAGCTGAAGTGGCAATGGGCCAGACACGTCTGTAGCAGAACTACCATTGGAGTAGACTGATTTTAGAGTGGAGACCATATACGGGAAGAGTTGGACAACAGATGGATGGATGAGCTGAAGAAGGTTGATAATGGATAAGGGTGGCAGGAGAGTGCAATGGCGAGCCTTATTTTGTGTGACTTATTTTAAATGAGTTTTATTTATTTGAGTTAATAACTTAAAATTGTTTTAAATAAAAATCTTGGTTCGTTTTTGGCCATTCATGTTGGAATTTAGATACTGTCTGTAATTGTTTTGGTTGGATTGTTTTTAACATAAGATTATCATCAAAATCAATTTTAAAAATTTGAAAAATTGTGTATTGGATCCTTTTTGCGTAACTGGGTCCAATTGTCTATTTTGATGGACTTACTGCAACCATAATGGATATAAATGTTTTGAATAATTTTGGTTAAGGACGGAGTCTGAGACATGTTATGATGGGTTTTTGTTACATTAGCCACGTGCGTCCTTAACATAAAGTTACCTACATACCTATTTTATTTTTATGAAGACAAATTTCTAAGCATTTCATGATTTCATGCATTCACCGTGCGGGTGCCGGGTCCATCATGTGTGGGTAAGGGATGAGGAGAATGGTGTCTCAGGCTTGCGACCGACAATAGGCTGGTTTAAGAAAAGGAGGCCTCCCTTTTTTTATTTTATTGCGCGATAATATGCTCACTGTCCACCATTCTACTCCTCTCCCTACCCTAAATACTGTATGATTCCATTAATGCCGCCGAAGCTCATTCCATAAATGTATTGACGGCAGACCTGCTTAGGCCCAATTCTTTCAGTAAGATGCAAAGATTTGCTGGAACTCCTCTCGCACCAACTTCCACTGTGTAAAGCTGAGTCTTGAACCCGTTCCTGATCATTTCTTCTGTGAGATCATAATATTTATTCGACTTCATGTTGTGGTCTTTTGGATATATATATATATAATACAATTTATAAAAAAAAAACGATATATTAAACTGCTACAATATATATTTTTATTTTGGAAACAAACATTTACATAAAAACAAGTAGAAAATAAAATTATTATGTAGAGAAGACAAATTTCTAAGCATGGATTCACCGTGGGTAAGAGATAAGAAGAATGGTGTCTCAGGCTTGCACCGACAATAGGCTGGTTTGAAAAGGAGGCCTCCTTTTTTATTTCATTGTGCTCACCATCCACCATTCTACTTTTCTCCCTACCCAACCAAAAACTGTATGATTCCATTAATGCCATCTTGGAAACTCTTTCCATAGATGTCAGACCTGCTTAGCCCCAATTCTTTCAGTAATTGGTGCAAAGATGTTGCTGGAACTCCTCTCGCACCAACTTTCACTGCATAAAGCCTGAGTCTTGAACCCGGTCCTGATCATTCCTTCTGTGAGATTATAATGTTTGTTCAATTTCATGTTGTGGTCTTTTGGAATATTTGATTCCTACGAAACAATAAAAAACACCTATGGTTCCGATATCCCTAATTTAATTATGCATTAAATGGCATTTATAATATATGGTGGTCCAAAAATGATCAAATCTTTTGCATTCTTCTTTTTTAATTTATATTTATTCTTTTAATTTACAGTGGTGGTAGCCAATGTATCAGATGAGGAGATGCAGGAGCATTATGATAATTTCTTTGAAGACGTATTTGTCGAATGTGAAGACAAGTACGGAGAAATTGAAGAGATGAATGTGTGCGATAATCTCGGAGACCATCTCGTGGGAAATGTTTATATTAAGGTTAGTTTGTCACATACTCCAGAGTGCCCCTGTCCCTTGTGCAATTGTTTTATTGAGTAGGATCTAGGTATCTTCATAGGATGGCATGATGTCTATCGTTAGGTGAGCGCGACTACATATGTTGTGCTCAGTATAAAAATGAAACCATTTCAAAAATTTATTTTGCTATAACTTTCCAGACTAAAATACCAGATTTTGTTATTTATTGTTTTCAAGATACACAAAAATACATCAACAATATTTATTATATAGCCGTCCACAAAAACCTTGAATGAGTCATTGACTCATGTAAAACTTTTTAAACTTATATTTATATTTGTTATTATCAATGTATGTTCTTTGGAGCTCGGCGGGCATATCATCAAAACAATCAAGAAATTTTCTAATTTTAAACACATTTTCTAACATTATCCAGATATGGATGTCTAATTTATATAGATCCAATAATAAAAATACTAATAATCGCTAATGTGAATATTATGTTATCCTGCCAAGTACCTATTAGCATCACTGACATACTATACGGCGCAAACATTTGCGCACTTAAAAAAAAAGACGGTGGTATCAGACCGATTGCCGTTGGCTGCACTTTGCGCCGTATAGTATCCAAAATTTGTAGTAAAATCATATTACCTACTCTTACCTCGAAATTTCAACCTTTACAAGTGGGGTTTGGCTCCAAGGGTGGCTGCGAAGCTGCTGTACATGCTGCTCGGAGCTTTGTAGTGCATCACGGGGGAGATGTGATGTTAAAGGTGGACGTCAAAAACGCGTTTAATTCGGTTGATAGAGGTGTCATGTTGGACCAAATTAAACAACAGACCCCGGAAATTTATAGTTACCTTTGGCAGTGCTATAGCACCTCTTCAAAATTATTTTTTAAAAATAACACTTTACTTTCGGCAGTTGGTTGTCAACAGGGCGATCCGCTCGGTCCTGCCATCTTCAGTTTGGCAATACATAATATCATAAGCAGCCTAAATTCAAAATTTAATATATGGTATCTCGATGATGGCACGATCGGAGGAAATGCGGACACAGTTCTCAGTGACCTTCAAAAACTTATATACGATTTTGGCACCATAGGTTTAGAATTAAATTTTTCAAAATGTGAACTTTATTTATCAAATTTATTAACTCATGGCAAACAAATTGAAATTATTTCCAAATTTAATAGTCTAGCGCCCAATATCAAAATTTTAAATAATGAAACCCTTCGGCTCCTAGGATCACCAATCTTAGATGAATCCATCCAAATTTATGTTCAGGAACAATTAACTAAATTTAACTCAACTTCAGAACGCTTATTCCAAATTCAACCCCACATGGCACTTTTTATCATATGATTTTGTTTGTTCGCCCCCAAATTTACATATGTACTCCGTTGTTCTCAACTTTGGAAATTTTCAGAAGAACTTTTTTTATTAGACAATCAATTGCAAAATTCACTAACCGAAATTCTAAATTGCCCCATGAATGACCGTATTTGGGCCCAGGCCTCACTACCAATTCGGTTCGGAGGCCTAGGCACCCGCAAAATTTCTAGTGTAGCACTGCCAGCTTTTCTGTCGTCTGTACATAGTACTGTCGAGCTCTACGGGAGAATCACTAACCCATCTTTGGGTTCCGTTGAGCCGTCGTACTTGTCAGATGCCAGAGATGCCTGGTCAGTAGCATGTCCAAATGTTTCGGTTCCAAATTCACCAAAAATCCAACGACTATGGGACGAGCCGCTCTGCAAACTTTTACAGAAAGATATTTTATCTGCCAGTAATATGAAAGAGCGGGCTCGCCTCATGGCCGTTTCCACTAGAGAGTCAGGTCTTTGGTTACAGGCTTTTCCCTCAGCATCGGTTGGCACACTCCTTGATCGAAATACACTGACCATGGCGGTGTGCCTTCGTCTCGGAGCCCGGACTGTCCACCCGCACCAGTGTCGATGCGGAGAACCAGTCGATCATCTCGGACACCACGGGCTTTCTTGTGCTAGAAGTGCTGGCCGCATTCCTCGTCACGCGGCTCTCAACGACATCATCCGAAGGGCTCTTGTCACTGCTGGAGTACCCGCAATATTAGAACCATCTGGGATTGTGCGGAGCGATGGCAAGAGACCCGACGGAATGACTGTTGGGCCGTGGAAACTTGGCAGGTCTCTGGTGTGGGATGCGACGTGTGTAGATACATTAGCTCCATCTCACATACAGGCGACCTCGTCAGGCGCGGGAAGTGCGGCTTTTTCTGCGGAGAACCTCAAATTGCGCAAATACGCTAACCTTGGTATCGGTTACGAATTTGCGCCGTTTGGGGTCGAGACGATGGGCCCATGGGGACCGTCAGCGAGGCGCTTGGCCAAGGAGTTGTCAAAGCGGCTGACAGAAAGGTCTGGAGACAGGAAGGCTGGCAATTATTTCTGCCAACGTATTAGCCTCGCTATACAGAGGGGAAATGTTGCCAGTCTCCTTGGGACTATCTCGGATGGGACGTCTCTAGAGGACATTTTTTATTTATAGTTTAGTTTATTTTTAATTTTATTATTTAGGTAGCTTTTAATTTATATTAAATGTACTATAATTAATTTCGAATAAAAGATATAAAGTGGTAAATAATCGCTCTATCACGCACAATGGTCCAATAGGTACAAAGTGCGGAAAAGCTACCGTAATCAGATACAATCGCTCCATGCCAGGCTATATTTTCGTCAGCGGACTTTGTAACCATTTGGTGTTTAAAATTATAACATTCCGTGGATTTCAGTTCCGTCGTGAAGAAGACGCAGAGAAAGCTGTAAACGAGTTAAACAACCGTTGGTTTGGAGGTCGACCCGTCTACGCAGAGCTGTCTCCTGTCACAGACTTCCGTGAAGCCTGTTGTAGGCAGTACGAGATGGGGGAGTGCACTCGGAGCGGGTTCTGCAACTTCATGCATCTCAAACCTATCTCCAGGGACCTTAGAAGGTAAGGAAACTATTTAATAACCTTTAGAAGTTAGGGAAACTGTTGAACAACCTCTAATCTATTCTAATCTAATCTAATCTCTAGAACGTATGAAAACTATTTATAATAACGTATTTTTATTTATTAGAAAGTAAAAATTAAATAAACTAAATAAAAAATGTCCTCTAGGGACGACCTTTTAGGTATAGTCCCAAGGAGACTGGCAACATTTCCCCTCTCTATAGCGAGCCTAATATGTTGGCAGAAATAATTGCCAGCTTTTCTGTCTCCAGACTTTTCCGTTAGCCAGAATCTTGGCCCCACTGTCTCGACTCCAAACGACGTAAACTCGTAAGCTGTACCGAGGCTGGAGTATTTGCTGGACGAGGTCGCCTGAATGTGAGATGGGGCTAATGTGTCTACACATGTCGCATCTCACACCAGTAACCCGCCAAGTTTCTGATTATCGACAGGTTCTCCACACCGACACTGGTGTGGGTGAACAGTGTAAACTATTTAGAGAATAGGTAAATTATTTCTTGAACAACCTCTAGAAAGTAAGAAAACTAGTCATTAAATAACCCCTAGAATGTTGAGAAGGTAGAAAATTAACTATTTATTGAATAACTTCTAGAATTTTGCTTAAAAATGTTAGTAATATTATATGTATATTATAATATTTTGCTTAAAAAAGTATCATCCGAAACCACGGTTTTAAAGAAGCGGATTCACATTTAACTGCCTCCGTAGTCTAGCGGTTAGTCTGTGGATTTAGACTCGGAGGTACCGGGTTCGATTCCTGGTCGGGACACAAAAATATTTATTAATGTAAATAAATACATTTAAATAATATTTAATTTATTTGTGATATTTCTCGAGTTTGTTACGCTGGAGACATCGACAAGCTTGCCACTTGTCATGATTGGCCTATAGAAAAGTTGGCTAAATGTGAATCCGCTTATTTATAAGCGTGGTTTCTGACCACCCCAAAAATGTGAGATGTACAACTCAAGAAATATTACAAACAAATTATTGCGCTCAGTCCATCGAACCGGGTACCTCCGCGTCTAAATCAGACTACGGAGGCAGTTAACGATAACCAAACTATTTGTATTCCAGATATCTATACTCCCGCCGCTCTGGTAAAGGCGGCGGTGGTGGCGGTGGTGGCGGCGGTGGAGGCGGTGGAGGCGGTGGCGGAGGTGGAGGAGGTGGCGGCGGCGGCGGAGGTGGACGTCGGTCCCGGTCCAAGTCCCGCGAACGCCGACGTCGGTCACGATCCCGAGAGAGACGCAGAGAGCCGAGGGAGCCAAGGGAACCAAGAAACCCAAGACCAGGCCGATATTAGTTATACAATTAACATTAATAAATATAAGAATAAATTGTCAGTTTTGAAAATGATCTTTTATTTCAACTTTGGATTGACATGAAAATAAAATTAATTAATATCTGATATATGCAGCCTGATTTTTTATTTATTATGCATGAGCTGCGGCGGAGCGGTCGGGGTGCGGGCTCCGACCCGGTGGGCAGGGTTGTGGCCCTGAGAGCCGAAATGTGTGTAACTTATATCACAATGTATGTTCTTTGTCTATGTTCCCCATTTACTAACACCCCAATGTGTTGTGTTGTGACTTAGCATACCGACCAAACCATTTTCTGGTTTAGTGTCTGTGATTCATCACATTCAGCTAAAGCTAAAACACTCAAAATAAACGCCCTTTCGTTTAAAATATATTCATACAAACGTGATGTTGGCACAAATGTCTTAGTGGCGATTGACATTACTAGTTTAAAAAAAAAAAGAAGATTCCGATACACAATCAGCGCCACCTATCGTTCCTTTAAGCTGGGTTACTTGTTTATGCTCTATTGGCTTCAATAAATGAGATGGTTTTGGTATTTTTGTCTAATAGTTTAAGTTATTGAAAATAGAAATTGAGAAAGTCCACCTTAATTAGCGAAATAAGACGTTATTTTTTATTTTAGTTTAGATTTCATTTTCAATTAAATCTTATATCAGCCAACGTTTGCGAGGTGGTGTTGGCGTATAAGACCTCTATTCATACATTTAAACATTGATTAATTTAAAGGTGAATCACAGGTTATAGGAAACTATAATTTCTCCTTATTTATAAATTGATTTATCATAGACATTATTGAAAGAAAGAAAAATATTTTATTTGTCATATAAACTAAAATAAAATCAGGTTTTATTTGTCACAAAGATAAATGTTATTCATTACAGCCCCTAAAACACAGCAACCTAGACCTTCACTGCTGGAGATGGGCCTTCCGGAACTGGAGATTTTGGCCTCGAGTACTCGCCGTCCAGGAGGGCACACCCCTGTCTTTCCCCGATGTGCTTTAAACCTTCTGGTGGAAGCCTCGATTGTGCGGTCGTGGGGAGCCACAAGACGTCCTACAGAGAGCTCAAGAAGAACACCATCAGATTTTAGTCGGTGCGAGCCCGACATAACCTCCCCCCTGTCCCCCGACTCGAGGAGGGGGTATCCGGTAGGGATTTCCTGATGTAAAAAAAAAATGGTTCATAAAATGGTGTCGGAAGCAGGTTCCAACAACCTCTGTTATTATAATACCATAGCCGACATTTAAATTTAGTACAACAGTAATATAAATAAAAGATACAAAAAAAAAATTAAAAAATATGAATTAAAAATACCTCCGTGGTCTAGCGGTTAAATCCGTGGATTTAGACTCGGAGGTAGTATAATATAATATTTATATAAGTGAATAAAACAAATTACATAGGTATAAAAATATTGAGTAGATATACTGTTTTTTTTTTGCCACTTAGAAAGGATTAAATTACCGACCCTAAATAAAATACATTTGTATATAATTTAATGACTTTATTATCTCTAATGTTAATAAATTACGTTTTATTATTCGCAGAAAATATTTAGAATAAATAATTTAATTATTATCTCTCCCCACACACGATGGTAATCGTCAAAAATGATAATAACACTATTCACGCCGTTATTTAATTCCCTCTATTTCCAATGTTGGACATATGCTACTAGATGGCGCCACGTTATTTTATAACAATTTCATAAAAAAGGTTCCTAACAGTATCCTATATCTATTTTCCTAACCTACTCACATTTTGGGTTTGCATTAATAGATTATTTTTAGCATCATTGCTTAGAAAGTAACTATTTAGTCCTTTTTTATTGATTTAGTTTCAAATATTTTCATTTTTATTAAATTATTGGTCAGGTTTATTTACACTATCGTAAATATTGTCCCAAAATTGCATCCTGTCTGCGTATACATTTCGTTCGCATTTGAACGTGTGGCCAAGACAGTAGCAATTCTCTTCTTCCTTCGTAAATGGTTTCCACTCTTCTAGTTCTTCGGAATAATTAGGATTTCTAAAAAAATAACAAAATAATTTTAACTAATTTATCATCACACAGCGCCTAGAAGACAGAGTCCTAGACCTCCACTACTAAAGACGATGCCTTGCGGAACTTATGGCATTTGGCATCATTGCAAATCTTTCAACGAGAACCACAAATAGGTGGTAGGCGGACTTATGGTGGTAATTTTCTCAGTCTGCTAGTGTTAGGGAGTGATGTTAGTGGGCGCAAGGTCACAAGTGCTAAAATAAAAAAATGCTTTTAGTTACTGTATGCAATGAGGCCCGTTTAACAAAAACTAATAATTATTTACTGTCCCGTGGTCTAGCGTTTAAGTCCGTGAATTAAGACTCGGAGGTACCGGTTTCGATTCCTGGTCGTGACACATAAATATTTATTAATGTAAATAAATACATTTAATTTATATTTAATTAAATGTATCGAGTTTGGTACGCTGGAGACATCGACGAGCTTGCCACTTGTCATGATTGGCCTATAGTAAAGTTGGCTAAATGTGAATCCGCTTCTTTATAAGCGTGGTTTCTGACCACCCCGCAAGGGATACGGTGATACTTTACTTTTTACTTTCTGTAATAATTATTTTGTGATATTATACAGTAAAAAAATGGGAGCGGTGGCAATAAATAATATTTCTAGCTGACTATTCCTTTTTCCGTACAAAATGTATAGAAAAAAATTAGGCGATTTGTCATTACTAGTACTCAAACCTTAGTCGGTTCAGTAGAGACTGTTGATCCTTAAAAGAAACAGGATCGATTGATATCAAAAAAAGGATTTGTTTAAAATTACTGACTGTACATTTTTCCAAAATCCGTAAATGCGGTTCAGAATATCTCAAAAGTTATGAATGGTCTACTAGGAACGTTTTCCTGTAACTATAAAGGTACTTACTGTCCCGTGCAAAAATCCACCCTGTATGTTTAATGGATCAAATTATGATATTAAACGTACTCACCCGGTTTTGGCGAAGCTAGTCCATAGTGATACAACTTTGTCGATCAATTGCTTGCATACGTCCGTCATAGGAATTTCCAGACAAGTAATGTTAAACAGATAAGGCAGATCATCAGTATGGCACACTCCTACGACAGCATCCATTTCGTAATACTTCTTCGTATAATTCCGCGCAGTTTCTATATCAAATTTATACAAAAATACTGGAGAACGCTGCGCAAAACGTTTTGCGAACCTCCGGATATTATACACAAACGCCCAATCCGTATTTAAATTAACAATATTCTGCAAATTTTGTGGCGTAAACTTGAAGTCGCTGAAATAGTACTTAAGCACTTTATCTCCAATGCTTTGTACCTGATCTGGTTCCAGCAGGAACTTTAATTCTCTGGGCACGTTAAATTCTACTAAGCTAAGTCTTCGTTTAAGACTGTTTGGGTAATCCCTTGCCGTTTCGATGCCTTCACTGGAGGTGAAACCAAGCATCACCGGAATACGAGAGAGAGAATCAAGTCTAAAGAGACGTGCTGGAGATTCTGACAGAAACGCCTCTACATTAACATGAAATTGTTCTATGACAGGGCCAAAAGCTATACTATCACACAAGTCCTTAACTTCAGTATCTAAAGGTGGAAGAGTAATGTTTACCAAAGAAGTTATAGGGACTTGCTTCAAAAACGCGAAGAGCTTGTTCATATCGTCCGTTTCTATTCCCAACAACTTGCCGAGTTGTTGAGCTCTTTTTATTGGATAGAGTCCGTAGCTCCATTCGTTAAGACATACTCCGCTTTGACAGATTGCTTTATGGAATAATCCTTCGCTCATTTTAGATATCATATGCATGGATACCGAAGCCGAACCAGCGCTGCATCCAAATATGGTAACATTAGCTGGATCGCCTCCGAAAGCTGATATATTTTCCTTAACCCATCTGAGTGCAGCGACTTGGTCTTTGAGCCCTGCGTTTCCTGGAACTTCTGGGATGTCTAGACAAAGGAAACCTAGGACTTCTAGTCTATAATTGATTGTGACTAATACAATGTCTTTGGCTACGATGAACTCTGGTCCGTAGAAGTCTGAATTCCCTGAGCCGGTGTAGTATGCCCCCCCGTGGATCCAGACCATGACAGGTATGGGTTTTGAGGGGGTTAGTGTTTTGGTATATACGTTAAGGAAAAGACAGTCTTCGCTGGTGATTTCGAGTCGGTTAAGTCTCACGTTGTACTGCGGGGCGACCGAGCCGTGCTGGCTGGCATCCCGGACTCCTTCCCAACTGTCTGGCGGTTCTGGAGCCTGAAATAAGAAAGTTTACGCTATTATCAGCCATATCAATGAGGATATAATATAATATTTCTTTGCCTTTTCTTAAGGGAATTTCAAGGAGGATAAGCAGAATATATTTATATTTAAACTTTATTGCACAAAGTACAAAGGCAACGTACGATGATCGCAACGGAAGAACCTAGAATCATGTAACTCAATGGTGTGTTTATCACGACAGATGGCGTATGATAGATGGTCCTCGTGTTAGACTAGCTGCTTAAACCACGCTTTTTTTACTGGATTTTGCTTAAACAGGAGACTTTGTAGCTTTTCCAAATGCTTTGAGTACAATTCGAGCATTAACTATCAGTTGCATTAACATTTATTTATTTATTTACTATATTTTGTATATTTCACCTATATAACAATCGTTATATTTTGGTATGTCAGTTAACAAATGCTATTAACAGCATGCATCGTAGACAAAGGAGCATAGGAACACAATACAGTAGAAAGCATAAGACCACAAAACTATACAACTATTTAAAAGAATTTTCCGTCAACGGCATGTCAATAAATTCTGACAGGTTATAAAAAGCATTATTTTGGAAAAAGATTTTCAATTTTGTTTTAAATTCACTTGGTTGTAGTCTAGTTATAATCTCAGGTAGATTATTGTATAATATAATTTTCAACGGCAAACCTTGTTTAAACGTTTTTCCAAACCTGGTTTGCCTTATATAGATTTCATTCTTGTTTCTTAGGTTATACTTAGTCAAACTAGATATTTTTGGAAGTTCATAGCTTTGGCATGAACCTCCTGTAAGCAACTATATACATACAGAGACGTGACTGTCATAATCTTGGCATCAACAAAATAATTTCGTACTGTGGTTTTGGCTTTTAAATTAAACAATATTCTAATTGATCTCTTTTGTTGTATGAACACTTTTCGAATATCTGCCTGAATATAGGTAGGTACACAAACAGATCACAATCTATACAGTTCACATTTTACAGCAATTTCTTAAGTTCTAAATTGCAATCCAAAAGCAGTGTACACAGCATGCTTATTGTGATTTAAATAAATAAAATAAATATTTCCAGACAGGTCACACAGCGCCATCTAGTTTACGAGGTTTGATAAACTACATATTATACTTTTTTATATTATTATTATACATATAAACACCCAGACCGAGACAAATTATACAATGTACAACTTGCCCCCGGTGGGAATCGAACCCACGACCTCCCGAGTTCACGGCAACCTTTATTACCACTAGACCACGGAGACGGCGGCGGATTTAGCCATGACATTGTAATTTATTTTATTTCAGTGAAATATGTCAAAAGGAAAATAATAATAAAGAAAAATTGTATTTAATAAACATATAACATTGTATTTATTTCACGATTTTTTTTTAGGTTACTAATAGAGAAGTATTTGTTTTCGAAGCGATATCAGGAATTTGGTGATTTTAAACTTATCATTTTTCCTTATACGTTAACTTTTATTTATTTTTGTAATCAAAAAATGCGGAACGTCATAGATGTAAACAAGGTACCATTGCAAGCGACATTAACAACAAGATACACCCCATTGTCTTCAACAAATCGGACGAATCCCCCGAAGAATACTGGACTGGAGGAATTCAAATTCAATTCAATTCAAATTCAAATGATTTATTAGCAATGTAAGGTTTTACAATATATGTTAACAAACAATCGTGGAACATTATTACAGGATTTGCAAAAGTATTTTGGTATTGGTCCCACACAAGGCAGTTAAGCCTGACATGTAGGTCCCAATCTAAGGTTACCAACTTAGAGATAAAAAAGTAACAAAAATCATACGAAATAAATATATATATATAAATTGTCGGTCGCAAGCCCGAGACACCATTCTTCTCATCTCTTACCCACACACGATGGACCCGGCACCCGCACGGTGAATCCATGGAATGCTTAGAAATTTGTCTTCTTCTATATATATAGGAGCATACAATAATTAAAACAACGGGTTGTGGATAAAGAAGTTAATTCTGTGAAGTGTTCAGTGAGCATACTAAGCGATAGGTCTCATAAATTGTTCAGTTTCATAGTAGTTCCAGTTTAGTAGGAGCTTTGCAACTCTGATCCTCTTTAAGTGTTGAGTGCAGAATATCACATTTCTTTATTATTCTGTTATATAAAAACGAGTTAAGGAAGAAACTAAAACGGCCAGCAAATGCAGTTCTAATACAAATATTGTCCATTGCGGGGACACGCTTAGCGAGCCTCTTCGTAGAAGAGCCCAATCTTATGGCAGTACGATGACAATGTACAGTGGACGCAAGGATAAACAATCTTCGAACGCTAAGCACCTCAGTCTTCTTCGTAAAACTAGATTCTTTTGGTTCTTTCGACGCGGACCTTAAAGTGTAGTTTCATTATGATGTTACCTTGGGATATACAAGGTCGTTTTCTCTCGCATTACTAATGTATTTGGCTCTACTAAAGCGATCATTATAAATTCAATTTACTGGCAAATTACATTACTGCTTAATACATACATGATTATCAGAAATTCTGTCTCAGCTACAACATAGCTATGTATATCTTTGCTTATTATCCAATCCAATTATTCATTTATATAAAATATAAAATAAAATTAATATGAATACTACGGATAGGGATATAAATCCCGTCCGCGTGTCCCGGCTGCATTTCCCCGCTAAATTGCAATACTGATTCTTTGGGCGAAGAAAAAGCGCCCTCTTGTCACCGGAGTAGTGTTGCTTTTTTGCAAGACCAAGAACAAGACGACTGATATAATTGCCAGACCAATACCAAGAGTCTTGACTCTTGCTAAGATATTTTATTCCTAATTTTATTGAATTTTTATACTTTTATTTTATTTATTTATTTTAAATACTTTTGCACTATAATTGTATTAAGGTTTTTGTTATTGGGTCGTTTCCGTAATTGTTACCGCCACGACCGTATGCCATTTGGGGTGGTCAGAAGGTGGCGCTTTTAAAGAAGCGGCTTCACATTTAGCCAATTTTACTATATGACAATCATGACAAGTGGTAAGCTCGTCGATGTCTCTAGCGTACCAAACTCGAGAAATATCACAAATAAATTAAATTAATTATTGTGTCCCGACTAGGAATCGAACCCTATTATTAGCGTCAAAATCCACGGAGTTAACTTGACCACTGAGGTAGTCATAATAAGATATATCGTATAATAATAACAAGATATATTATAGATGTAATATTACTCATAAACAACTAGGTATATATCCCTCTCAAAAAAAAAATAACGGTAAAGCCGCATTTATTTTAATAGCTTCTTTAGATACATTAAATGATATATATAATTAGGAAACAATAAATATCTAAATTCACATTTAGCAAACTTTACTATAGGCCAATGATGACAAGCGGCAAACTCGTCGATGTCTCCAGCGTACCAAACTCGAGAAATATCACAAATAAATTAAATATTAATTAAATGTAAGTATTTATTTACATTAATAAATATTTTTGTGTCCCGACCAGGAATCGAACGCGGTACCTCCGAGTCTTAATCCACGGATTAACCGCAAGACCACGGAGGCAGTCAATAAATATCTACTTCGCAAAATCCAAGCACCCTTTGTACATCTCACTTTGTAAGTTTATCTATAGATCTATGGTTATAACAGTTACCATGAAGCGTAGATCTCCGATCGGGGGTTTGGCGTAAGGTATTCCATTAAAGGCCACATAATTCCAGCCTTCATATTCACAAAGGGTCCCTTCCAATTCTCCTTGCGATACTCTGACGCGGGTCATCTACAGTATCTTTATTTTTCTGTAGTACTTAATCCACGTTCACACTGCAATAAATAAATAAATTAAATAAATAAGTAAAAATAAAGAAACTATCACCTATTTAAAATGTTTGTTATTCAAATTCAAATTTAAAATTCTTTAATGCATAGATTGCAATAAAGAAAAACAGTTGTATGTACATGTCATGATGATGCAATCTGCCCATATTATGGGCATACATTATGCTTATGTCAATAGATATTTATTTACAATATTTATTTGTATATAGTTAATATTTAATATTGTTCTTGTCAATTTATTGGAATTGTAAATTGTAAGAAAGAAGCTTTGGGACATATTGCCGGAGTATGAAGTGGATGACAAACTGCTACAGGCTATACAGTCCCTGTACAAGGGCTGTAAAGCTTGTGTGCGGGTGGAGGGAGGTATGTCGCCTTGCTTTGAATCCCAAATGGGCGTCAAACAAGGCTGCGTGCTGTCCGCCAGATTATTCACTTTATATCTCGACAAATGCCTAAAAAGAGTGAGGGAGGGAGGGTGAACTGCCTGCTTTATGCAGATGATGCTGTTCTTATGGCATCGTCCGAACAACAATTGCAATCACTAGTCACAGAAATGAAAGAGGGATGTGCAGAAAAAGGACTCCGTTTAAATGCGAGAAAAACCAAGGTACTAGTGTTTGAAAGAAGAAGGATGACAACCTTGACGATAAAGATTGATGATGAAACGCTAGAACAGGTAAATGAAATTATATATCTGGGCAGTGTTTTCACTGCGGATGGGAAGTATGATAGGGATGTTGAAAGAAGAGTGAACGCGGGAAATAGTGTTAATGGGGCCCTGGGGTCACTGATCGCCAGTCGAAATGTCAGTGATAAAGCTCGACTCGCCATACACAATGAATGCTAATACCAACACTTATGTATGGAAGCGAGACGTGGATATGTCAGAATACGCATGAGAGTAGAGTTAATGCAGTAGAAATGAGTCAATAGAGGTCTTTACGTCGGATATGCGGCGTAACTTTGATGGACCGTATACGTAATAACGAAATACGCAAAAGGGTAGGTATAAAAGAAAGCATAGGTACAAAAATAAAGAAAGGCATGCTCCGATGGTTCGGGCATGTCGAAAGGATGAGCGAAGAGAGATTGACGAACCAGATATATAATGCGAAAGTTGTGGGTAAAAGAGGCCCTGGCAGACCAAGACTTGCCTATCATAATCAAATAAATAAAACATTAGCTGAAGGTGAATTAAAAAGCCATCGAAACAAGAGGGCATGTATGAAGAGGTTGATGAATGTCGAAGAAGCGAAAGAGGTATGTCGTGATCGTGACAAGTGGCGCTCAATTGTCTCTGCCGACCCCGCAAGGGATTTGGCGTGAAGATATGTATGTATGTATGTACAATGTTAATGTCAAAATTTGCATGCTAAAAATTATTTTATTGAGTAAAAACAGTTGTCAATAAGAATTTTCTTTAACTCAATAGTAAAGCGTTTTATAGGTAACTCTCGTATCTCTCTAATGCACATTATGTGGCAGTTTCTGTTTACTCATCTTAAAATGAATCACGTAACAATAAAATATTTATTTATTTTATTTATAAACTCTTTATTGCACAAAAAACTTAAAAGTAATGTACAAGGGCGAACTGAATGCCTTTCGGCATTTTATAACAGCTAACCTTTGATATACAAATATATATACATACAAAACTTGGAAACTATAAAACTATTTACACACATTAAAAATAGTATAATAGATGTAGTTACTAAGAAGAGTTAAGTTGTTTGTTGAGAAAGTGAGCGATTAGGAGATTTTAAAATATATTAATAAACGGCGCCCGTCTGATAACCAGAGGTAGTTGGTTCCACTCACGAGCAGCGGACACTGTGAAAGAATCTGAATATCTGCTGGACGAATGGGTAGGGATTTTGAGCTGATTGTTATTAGCAGAGCGAAGGGGAAGATTATAACTGAAATACCTACTTACTAATATAAATAATAATTAATAAATAAAAAAGTAAAATATTCTTACAACCGTATTCCTTTCGGGGTGGTCAGAAACCACCGCATTTTTCTTTTGTTAATGTAACGGGTTTAAAATTTAGCTAAATTTACGCTTTTAAATAGCAAACTCGTCACTGTCTCTAGCATACCAAACTCGAAAAAATATCACAAATAAATTATTGTGCCCCTACCAGAAATCGGTTCGATACCTCTGAGTCTAAATCCACAGATTTATCCGCTAGACTACGGAGGCAGTCATAATAAAAATAAGTTAATAAAATAAAGGCGGACTGTTAAATCGGATTGATAGGAAGAACATCGTAAGTTGTACTAAATACTTCTGAATTTTCATAGAAAGAAAGTCCCGCTGAGACTTGTAATCTGGGGTTACTGGACCTTAACTGGTGTAGCTGGCCTCCAGGTCTTTCTGGGCTAAACCCTGGAGTGTTTTCAATTCCAGAACCCAACAAATCGTACGATTTGCTGAAGGGGAAACGCTTCAGAGACCGCTCGCAGCCACCCACGACTCCACGCTAAGCAGCTGCTGTGAAACGGTGCAAGACGAGACTGGACAAGCCGAAGATTATCATGTTAGTCGTTTCTGTAAACCCATCACGTCAATAAACATCTTCAGGTCTGTGCAATAATGGGCTAATTACAAATATCAGTTCTAAATGATAGTTTTATTGAACCCCTACCGTATTTTGTCAAATTAGTCAACTGTCAACTTAATTAAAACTAGCTTACCAGTAAAGCAGGCGCACAGGTAAATATGACACAAATGGAAATTATTAAATGTTTGTTTGCCGAATCAAATTGCCAATTATTGTTTATGTAAAAAGTTAAAATTAGTTTCGAATGACAGTAGTTTTATTTGGCATCAGATTCTACCCTTGAAGTTTAATCAGAGGGTCTACTCTCAACGTAAGAGGGAACTAACTTCAATTATTTTTTTTAAAGTTGCTATATTATATTAATTTTATTTATTCGAAGTAATGTGGAAATTATAATGTGATATAAATATTAAATTAAAAGGTATATAAACGAAATTTAAAATAAGACTAAAAACTGAACTATATATAAAAATATTTACCCATAGCCTCGATCGTGTGGCGGTGTGCCAAGAACACTTGCTCCGCTGCACACCTTTGTTGATTTGCTAGGCGATAAACTGCCAGCCCCTTGTCTTATACAGCATTAACTAGCCTATTGGACAATTATTTAAAGAACTTCTTAGCACTTGGCCCCCACGGTCCCATTGTCTCAAACAAACAAAAGGGCACAAAATCGCAATCATTACCAACAGATGCGTATTTATGACATTTTGCCTTATGTCCTGGACATGAGACCGAGCAAGTGTATCGACACAAGTAACGTCCCACACCAATGCTTGACCATGGACCATGGCACCAAATTTAAGTCTATTACCATCTATCGCAGACGGTTCTAGAATCAAAGGGATCCCGGCAGCAACTAAAGCCCGGTGGAACACATTATTGACAGAACCGTGGCGGAATGTTTTTAGTTGTATTTTATAGAAGCGTATTCGTATATTATTAGAATTATATAGTATTTGATTGGGCAGGAGGAGTAGCCAATAATAGTGGTCGGGGATGTTTTACAAGAGCGGTGGTGGCTAGGTTATAAGAACGCTTTTAAGAAATACTTTTCCTACGTAAATTTGACATGGGTTACCAACACCACCGAACTTATAATAGCACGTTAAACCGTCGATCTCAGTTCCACTAATACCAACTTCTGGAATCGTTAATAAATTGTCATTAAAATTGACATAAGAGCTACGCCTGAGTGGCGAGTGTAGGCGAAGTTCTCCAGATATATGTTCTGGAAGGCCCAGCAGCATTAAATAGAATTAACGTGAAGCCAATAAGGCCGCTAAAAGACGATATCACTTTATTCTGATCCTATCCATTGCTTATATAGAACACAGCGTCAACCTTCACTGCTGGAGATGGGCCTTCCAGAACATATATCTGGAGAATTTGGCCTACACTCGCCACGCTGGCCAAACGGCTTGGCAAGGACATTGAGTATATTTATGTATTATTGCGAAAGTACGTAGGTATATATTATACGTATTTGATGTTAAATTCAATTAATCACTAAATAATAAAATCCTTAACCTATGCATCCGTTACTTATGTATTTTAAAATCATAATAATAATAAAACGTAATAACATTTTTTTTTTCTGTGTGTCTTGTGGATCTGAATTTTGTCAATTTTGCTAGGACTGTCAAGAGAGTAGCCGTTCCGCTTTCGCACGTTCAGAGTAGGCTCACTAATTTAAAGCCAATTACACACAACACCACTTATCGTTCAATATACAATTACGATTTTTGACTTATCGGTTCATTCAACAAACATCAAAATGATAGTGATTGGAAAATGTTCGAGGCTAAAACCGTATATTTAGAGGCGGGTTCCATTCCAGGGCCCCGATTCTCGCGCCTTTGAAATGCATACCGCTCGATTTGTTCGAATGTAACTGACAGTTTTCTTTGGAGATCTGTCGCTTTTCATTCCAATATTTCATTTAAGCGAAAGCGCCAGAATTAGGCCCCTAGCCCTATTCTGTTACTTAGTCGCAAACGTTATATAATAAAATCCGTTAACTATATATATATCACGCTATTAGGTTGATATTTGCACGGACTCGGGCAAGGTCGAGCGCTTACAGAGTTGAGAGAATAATATTTTATTGTAATAATGACGCAATCTGTGACGTAAATAACGAATCCACTAATAACGTTTGCGATTAAATAACAGAATAATGCTGGTCGCGAAAACAAAAAATATATAATTTATTTGTAACATTTCTCGAGTCTGTTATGTTAGAAGGTGTAGGCAGACTGCAGGACCGGGGAAGTATCTACCGTTCGTGCCGATAAACCCAGTAAAGAATATCCACACATTTCTGTATCAGACTTGAATTGCCGTCATGCCCAGTCAAGCCGGCATAGTGTTAGGGATCGATGTCAGTCATGAGTGTCTAAATCCACTTGCTAACAATCATAGACCTCGCGCGCCACTTATCAAAGGTGGGTGCAAGGTCACATTTCGTGCTAGTAAAAAAAAGACATCGACCTTGCCATGATGGGTAAAGTACCTATAAATAATACATGAGGTTTCTCATCACCCCGCAAGTATAAGCAGCATGAAGAGACGAGTTAAGTTCCTCATAAAGCTTCTAAGTTTTTAATTTGCGGATCAGAACTGACCGAATAAAACGGGGAAAAATAAAACCGGGAAAATTGTAGAGTTCTTACCGATAAAATAAACAATAAGACACGGCTTGCACTGTCTCTATATGGCCACTAAACTATTTCACTCATTTAGTACATTACTATAATAAAAACAAGTGTTGTCTAGGGTTGTCACAAAAATAATTGCTCCATATTTTATTTTTATTTTTATACTAGCACTACGTGTGACCTTGCGCTAACCTGATAGTAAGTGAGGCGCGAGGTCCATGAATGTCAGCAACTGGAATCAGTCAATGCCGCCTTGACTGGGCATGAGGTGTGGATACACTTTACTAGGTTTATTTGTACGAACTGTGGATAAACATCTACCCTATTAAATTAATAAATTATGTACAAATAATTGTCATGTAAACGTTATATACTTAGGCTGAGTTGCACCAAAACGAAGTCATTGTTACGATTAAAGTAAAAATTTGCTTCGATTGTACCAGACGACGGCTGACCTTCAAAATAAAACTGATACAATGGACACCATTTTAATAGTTACATTTATAGACTTCAGTGTGCTTAGTGTAACATGCAAGTTTCGGAAAACGTAACTGCTGTAGTTACGTTTTTTTATTTTACATTGCGTGTTATTGCAAGTTTGGCTATAATAACAGGCAATGAACATCGAAAGTTCAGTAAAAAACTCTACTACTATAGTTGCGTTTACTAAACTTCACTGTCACACTAGGCATACAGTTTGGTGAAACTCAGCCTTTATCTAACGGTCAGTTAATACCAAACACTATTATTTTGTAGTTAATACTCGCACAAACACTGTCAGTGTCGAATGCTATTAGAGTTGCTATTCGTATTAATTTTGTAGTTTTAAAGTAAGGTCGGCTATGATCAGATATACGCGGGCTAAAACTGACAGTAAATAACGGAATATACTATTTTTAGAATGACCTTTGACCTCCTCTTGTCCTTTATTTATAAAACTAAAATTACTGACTGTTCCTTCTATCTAAATACGTGAATGCTGTAGCATATATATATAGCATCATCATCAGCATGTGCCTGGATATAGGCTCAACATTTCACTCGATCTCGAAAGACCTTCTTCAGATCATCTGTCCATCTGGCGCGGGATCATCTTATTCTGCGTCTTCCAGTACGTGGTCTCTACTCCAAGACCCGTCTACTCCATCTTTCATCGCTTCTGTGACAGATGTGTGCCGGACACATTGCCACTTCAGTTTGATAATTTTGAAAGCTATGTCGGTACCTTTTGTTCTCTCATGGATGTTTACATTTCTGATTTTATCCTTTAACTTGTGAACCAGGCTTACTGGCAGTGTCCATGTTTCTACTCCATTCGACAGTACTGAAAGAACACACTGGTTGAAAACTATTGACTTCTTTTGTGATAACCCTAGCGATAACATTATCGTCTTAAACCTCTTATCTAGATAATTTTGCCGCACGATTATATATTTATTAGGTATTTAACTCTTATTTTTTGCAAGTCATTTTAAAACAAACTGTACATCCAGCGAACGGTGGTGGCTCGGATGTAAGAACGCTCATGTCGCGTAGGCGTTGCGACAGACTAGGGGTTCAATAAAACCAGCTTTTACAACTGATATTTACAATTAGCCTATTATTGCACAGCCCGGAAAATGTTTATTGAACAGATGGGTTTAGGGAAACGACTAGCCTAGTAGTCTTCGGCTTCTCCAGCCTCTCCTAGCACCCCTCCACAGAAGTTATTTGGCGTGGAGTCGGGGTGGCTGCGAGCGGTCCCTGGAGCGTTTCCTCCTCAGCAGATTGTACGATTTGTAGAATTGAAGTAGGATCCTGGAATCGAGAACACCCCAGGTTTTAGCCCAGCAAGACCTGGGGTGTCAGCAGTGCCAGCTACACTGGCGAAGGTCCAGTAACCCAGAACTCAGTGCAGCTGACGCACAGAGCAATACAGCTTACAATATTACTACCAGATTATCGCAACTCACCCCAGCGAGACCTTCAATAAAGATTCAGAAGTATTTAATACGACTAGCGATGTTCTTTCTACTATGGCAGATCAAATCAATTTGACAGCTCGCCTTTACGTTACTTTTTAAAACGCCTGCGCCGACGCATGTCATAGACACTCATAGACAATTATCTTTGGCAGGCGTCGAAAGATTATATTTAGATTTGTATTTAATTAATAACTTAATATTTATATTAGTAACTAGGTATTTTATTGCAGGATTTATTTTAATACATGTTAGATAATAATTTGTATATTTTTTCATTAGCAACACGATTCACCTATGAGAAACACACTTTTCTTACGTTCATTTGTCAAAGATTTACAACACTACGTACGTTAAGCCGTCGCGTCGTCGCTCGCGGCAAATTTAGGCCAAATTCTCCAGAAATTTTTGGAAGGCCTCTTCAACTCTCCTCCTTGCGTCGTTTTCACCAATGCTGAGGGTCGTGACCCTCCACGGATCACTTTGTCTCGGACGATGCTGGGCCATCCGAGTTTGCACACGGCGGCATGCAGCGCACTGTGGACTGGGGTGTTAAGTATGGTTCGGATCTGGTCAGACCAACGTATCGGGCTTCGGCCACGGGGCCTCTTGCCTTCGATTTTACCCGTGATCACCAGCTTTTCCAGATTGGCCGAACTTTTTCGTGCTATATGACCAAAATACTCAAGGACTCGCTGCAGGCAGATAGAAGAGAGCCTGATAGTGACTTTGAGCTCCTTGAGTATCGATACATTGGTTCTCCGCGGTGTCCACGGAATGCGCAACATACGCCTCCAGCACCACATCACAAAGGCGTCGACGCGGCTACGATCAGATGCTAAGTTTAGGCCAAATTCTCCAGAAAGTTTTGGAAGGCCTCTCCAACAGTGGAGATAAAAACAATAACCCTGTTTACTATATATTCTGCTCTACTATTTGTTTTCTATGTTTATATAACTATAAAACATTGTTTAATTTATTGGTAAGTTGTTAAGTCCTGTTTTAGCTGTGAGTTAATACTTCTCAAATCCTTTTTACTAATATTTTAGGTAAACGCGAAAGTTTTGGTGAAATTTTACAGTACATACAAACGAGGTCAGATATAAGATAGAGTGGGCTTCGAGCACACAAAATGTTTGTTTGTTACATTGTCTTTTACGCCACCTAGCGTCCACTAGCAAAACTTCTAACTTTTATAGATAAAATTAAAAATAAACTAAATAATAAATAAAATATTTCCTTAAGAGACATCTCATCCGAGAAAGTCCCAAGGAGACTGGCAACATTTCCCCTCTGTATATTACATTGGCAGAAATAATTGCCAACCTTCCTGTCTCCATACTTTTCCGTAAGCTAGCCGCTTTGACAACTCCTTGCATGTATTTAGTTATATATATTTGCTAAGATCGTTGCTTCGTGAATGTTTTTACTTTTTATTAATAATGTTTTTTGGCTCATAAATACGGATCCACGAAGTCTCCCTAATACTCGTACAAATCGTTATTTCAATGATATTTATCTTTGTGTGTGTGTATGTCTTCACCCTACAGCGGTCTGCTGTTTAATTTAGAAACGGAGTATTTATAAATAATGTAATTGCTCTGAAATTACAAAAACGAAAAACTAATTACACCTTTACTTACCTCCATACGGTTGCAGAAAGGATGATTAAAATAATCTATTAATCAATATTTTATTTATTTTAATTTAATTTATATTATTAACTTTCTCCGTGGTCTAGGGGTTAAGTCCGTGGATTTAGACTCGGAGGTACCGGGTTCGATTCCTGGTCAGGACACAATAATATTTATTAATTTAAAAAAACAAATAAAATTATACATAATTGATTATACGTAATTATTTTATACAGTTTGTATATTTCTTCAAATAATATTATTATTTATTTAATTATGATGTTTCCCGAGTTTGATACGCTAGATACATCGACGACCTTGCCACTTGATGATTGGTCTACAGAAAAGTTGGCTAAATATGAATCCTCTTCTTTATAAGCGTGGTTTCTGACCACTCCGGAAGGGAAACAGTCGTGATGATGATGACCCTGGTATAAAATAAAAATAAAATCCTTTATTGCACACAAAATATAAAGTATAAAAAAATGTACCAGCTAACCTTTGTCAGAAATATAAAATTATATAATAAAAAATAAAATTAAGAGAAAAAAAAACTATACGATTAGATAAATAAATAAAATGTAAATAGGATCAAGAAGAAGACAAATTTCTAAGCATTCCATGGATTCACCGTGCGGGTGCCGGGTCCATCGTGTGTGGGTAGGAGATGAGAAGAATGGTGTCTCGGGCTTGCGACCGACAATAGGCTGGTTTAAGAAAAGAAGGCCTCCTTCTTTTTTATTGCGCGATAATACGCTCACCATCCACCATTCTACTTCTGTCCCTACCCATATATACTTATATAATAAATACGAATAATAAATATAATTGAATACATATTATATAATACTAATTAAATAATATAATATGCCAAGGTGAGGAGATTAAGTTAAATTTTGTTTTTCAAAAAGCTGAGAAATTAGAAGTTTCTTAAATATATTTAGAGATTGTACCTGTCAAATAATTAATGGCAGCCTGTTCCATTGAGCTGCAGACACGGTGAGAGAATCTGAATATCTGCTAGACGAGTGTGGAGGGATTGAAAGTTGATGGTACGATAAACGAAGAGGACGAGTATGAGAGTCGCACAGAATTCGAAACGACAATACTTTACTAAATTTTTTTAGCAACGTAGTTTTGGATCTCCAGTGCTGAGGATGAGCCTGCCAGAATATATGCCGAAAAAAGGTTATACTTGAACCAGCGTTTATTTCTGGCGTCGATAAGTCCTAATTTCGCAACGATTGGAGAACTTTTTTGGCGCTTCAGAAATTTGAAAATATGTCTCTATCCTTAAAATTCATGTTACTCCTCATTCGGGTTGTATTCCAATTTTTTATAAGATGGTTCCCTTTTTATTTGACGAAAATATATCCGTTTAAAACTTAATATATATATTCTTTAAAAAACACTTTAAAATTGCCTCGGTTAAATATGCTATAGTGTCGCTTTAGCCTTTCACTAATGATATTATTTGTGGAGAATCTGGCCAGACCGGTTGGCGATTACTGTAGTAGCTAATGAGTACACGTAAAGTATCTAGAGCGGTTGTAAGAACGATTACCTTAAAGTCCTAAAAAGAACCCCGGTATGTACCAATGAGGAAAAAAGACTTTTCCTACCTATATTTGTCATAGATTCACAACACCACCGTGCCCGTGCGTTGGAGAAATCCTTAATGAATTGTAAATGATAGGAACATGAAAAATGACATCAACCTCGCCAACCCGTCTGGCCAGCGTGGCGAGTGTATGCCAAGTTCTCCAGATATTTCTAGAACATTCTGTTGGACAGTGGAGGTCTCTCTTGTTGCAAAGTTGTAAGGACCTTTTTTTTGTTATATACTGGGTTTTAATATTGTACGGTCGAGATATTGGAATAAAAGCAAAGGAAACGCCTCGGGCCAATATTGAAGAGAATGGGGGATTTACACAGATCTTAGCTGTAATATACAGGGACTTGCGTATTGGACAGGGTATTTTGACTTATGTTCAATTTCCAGGTATTATTTTAACATATCATGTACCCAATTATTTATAGTGCCTTCATCATTAATTAATTTAAATAAATTTAATAAATAAACATTAGTGCGGTGGTGGCTCGGTTGTAAGGCGAGGTATTGTACATTATATATTTTGGTGCCTTTTACCCAACAAGTAATCCTGCATTCTTGGCCACACCCTTAGTTTTTTATAGATGGTCGTTTACGTACTGTACCCTGTATTCCGATCTGAAGACAGAAAAGCGATATCCTTTTAGAAGCCGCAACAAAGTTTTCCTTCGCAAGCGGTTAACAAAACGCGCGACAATTGCCCTTGGCTTAAATTACTACATACGGCCTGTCTTGTCAGAAAAAGCCGGTCGTCGTGTCCGCCACGGTTTTGTCAATAATGTGATCCACCGTTGTTTACTGCCGGGATCCCTTCGGTTCTTGAACCGTTTGAGATCTCTCAGAGTGATGGTAAAAGACGCGATGGATTAACTTTGGTGCCGTGGTCCATGGGTCAAGCATTGGTTGGGACGCTACTTGTGTCGACACAATGCTCGGTCTCATGTCCAGGGCATATCTGTCACGGCTAGGGCAGCTGCTGACTTGACTGAAAATGTCAAATAGTCAATCTATGTACGTGTTTGTGCCTTTTGATCTTGAGATAATGTACCGTAGATGCCAAGCGCTAAGAAGTTCTTTAAATAACTGTGTAAAAGGCTGGTCAATGCTGTATGTGACAAGAGGGCTCGCAGTTTTTTCCAAGTGTTCTTAGCATTTTTATATATAGTTTAGTTTATTTTTTATTAGCTTAAGAAAACAAAATATTTGATTGGAAGTGTTTATAAACAAATGTTCATTATATATAGTTTTGATAGTCAAAGTCTAATTTTATATATTATAGACTTTGACTAGCAACACAAGAATTAATTAGACCGGATTTTATATAAGTCAACATGAATTCTCATTATCTATATAACAATAATAGGGCGCTAACATACCTACTTACAGTAATTCTATTGTTTGAATTCAATACACATCCAATATTAGCCATTTTATTGACTTGACATCATTGTACCAAATAATTGATTGGCTGGGTAATGCTAAATTAGACGGAACGTACACTATTATACTGTTCAGAGTTATATGTATTGTATATGCATTAACAATAATGCAATACCAAGCATAGCTCTCTTCATAGCTCGCTGAGCGTAATTTGTGGACGTCTTTGCTCCGTACATCACGGGAAGGACGCATTGGTATGGATGATGAGAGGATCTGCCGAAGTTTCCCGAACTTAAATAATTCATTAATTACAATTGGGCATTATCTTACATTTTTCATTTGCACAGTTACTGCATCGCATAACTTCTTTTGTTGTTATAGGACATTTTGGTGCAATAAGGCTTTTTCCGTTTCGCGGTTAAGGAAAGGAATATGGAAGGATTGTAATATGTCTATCAGGACTGAAACAAGACTTGTCCGCAGTCTCGTATTTTCCATATTCCTATATGCTGCCGAAACCTGGACACTCAGAGCCACTGATTGTAGCCGCGTCGACGCCTTTGTGATGTGGTGCTGGAGGCATATGTTGCGCATTGTGTGGACAGCGCGGATAAACAGTGTATCAATACTCAAGGAGCTCCAAGTCACTACCAGGCACTTCTCTATCTGCCTACAATGAGTCCTTGAGTATTTTGGTCCCATAGCACGGATAAGTTCGGCTAATCTTGAAAGGCTCATGATCACGAATCATGTCTGCCCAGACCCGCACCACGCTCAACACCACAGTTCACAATGCACTGCATGCCGCCGAGTGCAGACCGCAGCATTATTCGGGACAAAGCGATCCTTGGAGAGGGTCACGACTCTCAGCAGTGAGGAAAGCGATGCAATAATAAATGCTATGGCCGAGAACACAAGAATATATCTTTAAGAAATTTTTAACATTACTCAAATCTGGTATGCAAGAGACATCAGCTAGCTTGTCACTTGTCATGATGTAGTTGGCTATATGTGCATTATTACGCGTACAAACATATACTATACGTTCAATGCACAAGCTATGTATGATATTAGTGTTGGCATTTGATATCGCTGGAGGCAGTAGATGGCATCCCCTCACCCTCAAGTCTTCACTGGAGCGATCACCCTCGTCTTTTTATGATTACGATCCATGACCTATATCTTAAGAATGGGCATTTTATACTGTTTTGTTTTATTATATTATTGGAAATAACTATCACTTGATTTATTTTTGTTTTACTAATATTGTAATATAATTTATTATAATTCCTTATATATATATAGCCCTAGTATTTGGCATCCACTAGTACATGCAAATGTCAGTTTTTACTATATTTTAACACGAACTAGTGTTGATGAGTGTGTAATTAGTAATTTTCTTTTTGGTAATTGGCAGTATTGTACATTTGCGTGTGTGACGCAAAAAATGACAGACTTATTTGTATTAGATAAAACCGCTATGGCGTCTCCCCCCGTAGTTCCAAGGATTTCATGTACTCTAATAAAATAAATATTATAATACAACAAAAAACTTTCTACTATGTACTTAGATATGTATTTATTATTTATGTATATATTTATTTAATATGTAGGATATGTATATTTAATTAGTATGTATTTATATTCCATTATTGTTGATCACAATAGTATTTCTGCACCCGCTTATAATGGCTTCACATTCACAAAGATTAGTTGGTAAAAAATGCATTTATAGCATTAAGCTCGCCTTTGTACCCACACTATTTTTGGTTCTGTACAATAAATAATTTATTATTATTATTATTAAAAACCATTTTTTTTTCACAATAGTCAACTACCCTATTAATAATGCGATAGATCTCCACGTTCTTCTCATAACTCTCTTCTTTCTATCCCTTCGCATAATTGTAGTTTCGTTTCAAACAAACAAACAAACAATGGTTGGCTATGATAAAATATCTTGCGACATCAAAGCCCGCCTTGGTCTTTGTGCAATAAAGTATTAAATAAATAAATA
This sequence comes from Tinea semifulvella, assembly GCA_910589645.1. NCBI lineage: Eukaryota > Metazoa > Arthropoda > Insecta > Lepidoptera > Tineidae > Tinea > Tinea semifulvella. The sequence goes on along the minus strand of OU342611.1, from coordinate 1,526,806 downwards.
AATATTTTTTATTCAAACTCGGCGAACACTATAAACATATTAATTTTTACTGTTAATAACTTAAATATTTAAGCAAATTCCCAGTTAGTCTGTACATACGAGGGGCGTTCAAAATATTCTCGGTATGTGGATAAAAACAAACAAGTACGAAAAGTTTGATATTTTTATTTTTCAATATACTCCCCCCCTATGTTCATACACTTATAAGATCGATCAATTATTTTTTTTAATCCCTCATAAAAATATTTTTTATCTTTGGTGTAAAAATGCTCCTCCACGGCCGTCTTCAACGCTTCATCGTCAGAAAATTTATTTCCACGCAGATCCTTTTTAAGATTGGGAAACAAAAAGAAGTCGCATGGGGCTAAGTCCGGACTATAGGGTGGATGAGTAACAGTTTCAAACCCACATTCAACAATAGCTGCCTTGGCAATATGAGCAGTATGGACAGGGGCGTTGTCATGCAGAAGCAGAACACCTTTGGTTAACTTTCCTCGCCTCTTTTCTTTGATCGCATCTCTTAATTGACGTATAACGTTAGCGTAGTACTGCCCTGTGATATTTACACCTTTTTCTTTATAATCGATAAGCAAAACTCCTTCACAATCCCAAAATATTGTGGCCATGACCTTGCCAGCTGACGGGATTACCTTGAACTTCTTGGGATGAGCTGAACCCTTAATGTGCCACTGCATGGACTCCTGTTTGCTCTCTGGGTCATAATGATGAACCCAGGTTTCATCTCCAGTAACTATTTTTTGCAGCACCTCATCGGGATTTTCACCACACAGGTCGATAAAATCTGAACAGCAAGCCACACGCATATCCTTTTGAAGAAGCGTCAGCATTCGCGGAACCCATCTTGCACTTACTTTTGACATATTAAGATGGTCATGTATAATGTCATGTACGGTACCAATAGAGAGATTGGTTACTTGAGCTATAGATTTTACCTTCACTCGGCCGTCTTCCAATATAAGTTTTTCCACTTTATCAATATTTTCTTGTGAGGTAGCCACTACAGGCCGGCCAGGTCTAGGGTCATCTTCAATACTCTCCCTTCCACGCTTAAATTCGCTTGACCATTTTTGAATAGTAGATAAAGAAGGAGCAGACTCACGGTAAACACAATCCATTTCCTCTTTTATGGTTTTTTGATTTTTACCCTGTTTTGTCAAGAATTTTATGACGGATCGGTGCTCTAATTTCGTTAAAATTGTTAATTCGCTCATGGTGTTCATGTTTGTTCGGCAATTGCAGAAAAACAAAAGAACATCTCGGTTCCAATTTTACTTTTTTTTAATGTCAATGGATGAATCTTAGCGGCCAGTAACAAATATATATATAAAAGAGGTTGTAACGTATCAATACCGAGAATATTTTGAACGCCCCTCGTAAGTCTATAATAACGATCTTATCATTTTACTATGCGTTCAAATTCAAATGAGAATTTAGATCTAATAAGCAAAGAATCTCTTCAAAAACAAATATGTAGTTATTGTTAGTGATATTGCGTACTGCATAATATAAACTCAGTAAAGGCTACACTATAATACAGTCATAGACAGAGACATTAAATATAAAAAGACAGCGCAAGAAACCAAACTAAATACTTTAAATAACAAATTGAACGAACCATTAGGTAGGTTTTGTCCATTTCCTCTCGTATTCTCATCTATATCACTAGCAACTGGAAAAAGTAGGTATATTTTATAACTATTTTCATCAGCATGTGTTTAGTTTAATGGCCTACGTTATTTTCTTACAGCCACACTTAAACCAGTTGCAACGAGAACCGTTTCTAGTCTTCGTTGTACAGAAAACTGCAAAATTTGTTTTTTTTTAATAATCAACAACGACCTACTATTAGTATAAATTAGGCTTGTGTAATTCGCTAACAAACTGGTTCCATAGACGCCTTCACAGAGGAACTAGTTCCAATTTCACCAGATCTCGCGCAGAGCGGCGAACGGGAGCGCTGAGCTTGGCACATCACACTATAGCTCACTTAACAGTAAATAACCGGTAACTTAATGACTATCAAAATATTATTTGACTTTTACAAGCGTTGTTTGTAAAGTGATCGAAGGACTGCCTTTATTAACCACAGAACCACACAACCCTGAAATGGATCCTACTGGTCGCGAACGACTATGTACAAAGCATCCAGTCTTTCTATGGTTCGAGACAAAAGTATATATATATATATATATACGAAAATCCGTCGGAAAACCAAAGCTACCGATATAGCCTTTAAAATTAGTAAGCTGAAGTGGCAATGGGCTGGACATGTTTGTCGTAGAACCGATGAACGATGGAGTAGACGGGTTCTAGAGTGGAGACCACGTACGGGAAAACGCAGAGTGGGTCGACCCCCCGCTAGATGGACAGATGACTTAAGGAAGGTCGCTGGTGGGGGCTGGATGAGAGTGGCAGGAGATCGTGTGAAGTAGCGAGCCTTGGGCGAGGCCTATATCCAGCAGTGGAGAGACACAGGCTGATGATGATGATGATGATGATTATACTGAACACTACAACGGGTTAAAGAAAGATATACACGTCTATGACACATAGGTAGAGGTTAAGTAGCAATTTGTTAAGAGAATTGCGTTCGCTATAGTCGCTTATTTTAGTAGAATAATAATATTGTTTTTCTTTTTTAAATATTATGGCATATTTTACGTTCATATTTTCACATAGCTACAAAAAAAAACGTTGTATGTGTATGTGTAAGAGCGGTTGTATGAACGCTTTCCTTAAAAATCCTAAAAAGGAAGATTCAAACCCCAGCATGTACCAAAGAGAAATATGAAATGAAATATTTATTCGTGTAAAGAATTTGGAAGACAAATTTACAGTTGTGATTGCAATCGATTAGTACTACCAAACCCTACGTGCAAAGGTGTACACACATCACGTTACTCGTAATAAATATACAACAATATTACACCGTAATTAAATTTACAATATTACATATTTACAGACAGAAGCACAAATAACCAAAAACGTAAAACAATAATAACAGTATGTCAATAAGATTTACAACACCACCGTTCCCGTGTGAGGAGTGCACGTTAAGCCGTCGGCGTCGGTCCCGGTTCCACTAATATGCGCACTATTTAAATTCACCATAAGCTTAATACACTCTCTGCTATATGAGTTTTTAATGACATACTCGTACTTGTAAGTTCTCATATTAAAATCCGATTTTTGATTTTGTAAGTGGCAATATTTTTTAATATTTATAATTATCGACCGAAATCGCTAAAATAGCGATCTGTCGCAGATGCTGGCCATGACGCCGTGAGTGAATCGCTCGCTCCGCCGCTAGTTCGACGTGAACACACAAACAAACATGTCACAGGTTTATAAAATGTAATTTAGGTATTCATTTGTACTATAATTATAAATCCTAAACATCGCAATAAAAGCTTTTTGTAAATTCTTTAAAGCGATTTTAGTAGCTTAGCAGTTAATATTTGACTGAACACAACCCCTACACATATTTATCTGCAAGAAAACAGATCGTTCGTGTGTAAAATGTCGTAGTTAATAAAAATAATACAGCGTTTCTGTGTCTATTTATTTATTTATTACAAAAACCACAGCTCATTACAGAAATAAATACATAGGTATACCTTATAAGTAACACATTGGCCATACATGGCTTTACTTTATATAAATAGTAATTATTTGTGGAAATAAAACTAAACTAAACTAAAAACTAGAAATAATAATATAAAGGATACAAACAAAAACATAAGCCATAAGCCAATATTCATAACAATAATAATATGCGTGTACACAACAATAAAGTTACTCGTAGAGGACAAAATACAGTAAATAGTTATGGATGCGCGAGTGCATGTGTGTTATGTTAGTGTACCTATGGGTTGTGTTAGTACACGTACACACGTGTTTGTGTGTGTATGGCGATGTAAGTCAGTCAGTCAGTCAGTCAGTGGAGTCGTCCAGGCCCTGATGGCTAATGGGCTTGGGTTGGGGATGGGGAAATTCCCCCGTTTTCCCCGACAGGATCTCAGCGGGTAACCACCCGCTGGTAATTCATGCACTTTCGGTGCTGGGCGCCGTTACTAGTGTAACAGCGCCCGTGTGGCTCACGAACCCAGGGGGTCTAGGTTCGACTACTTCAGCTCTCCTCCAGAAGCACTTCTCTAGGAAGCGGTCTCCCGTTGGGGGGCCGAGCGCGAGATGGAGCGATATTCTGGAGATGCTTGAAGTGTCCGTTGTCGGCCCGATAAAACATACGTCTAGTCAGGCCGACAACAAACTCCTCAATAGTAGGCATTTCCAGATCTCGAGCTATGACGGAATTACGCACGAACCACGGCGCTCGGGAGACAACTCTGAGCGATATGTTCTGCTGACTTTGGATCTTGTCCCTATTGGTCTTCGCCAGAAGGTGATGCCAGGCTGGCGCAGCGTAAGTAAGACGAGAACGAATGAACATCTTGTAGATCCGGACCTTCAACCTGAGCGGCAAGCTGGAATTCATAACAGGACGCAACATGGCTCGGGCCGCCTTCGCCTGATTAACGGCGTGGCAGGCCATTTCACCCATTGTTAACGTCCTGTTAATGATGCAGCCCAGGTATTTTACGGTCGGAGTCCACTCGATATTCTGTCCCCGAAGCTGCAGTGGTGGAGGCAGCCGGCATCTGGATGTCATCAATGCGGCAGTTTTGCCGACATTGATGGACATACGCCATTTGTCCAACCACGCAGGGAGCAGATCCAGGAGGTCCTGCATTTTGTCAGCAGCCTCATATTGGCTTGGAGAAGAGCTGAAGTAGGCACTGTCGTCCGCAAACAGTGCGAGCATGACATCCTCCTCCCTGTCCTCCCCATCCTCCTCCAGGACTTCAGAGAGGGTTGGGATGTCATTAGTGTACAGCGCGTAAAGTACGGGAGATAAGCAGCTGCCCTGTGGAACCCCAGCCAGAATAGGCTTTTCCACAGATGTGAGATCCTCCACAGCGACGTGGAATCGTCGTCCCTCCAGGAACGACGCCAGGATCCTTACTGCCATTTTTGGGACTGAAGTGTTGAGGAGTTTGTACAAGAGACCGTCGTGCCAGACTCTGTCAAACGCCTTCTCGATATCAAGAAAGACGCCGACAGAGCGACGGCCCTCGTTCTTCTCAACCGCCAGGTGGTGCAGCACCCGGGTCAGTTGGAGCGTGGTGCTATGTCCCTCTCGAAAGCCGAATTGTTCATCACGCAGTTCGATGTAACGTTTCAGCCTCCGGAGGAACAAGCGCTCAAACAACTTTGCCGGGTGTGGCAGCAAGGTTATGGGCCTATAGCTTGAGGCGTGGCGTCGGTCTTTTCCCGGTTTGGGGATGACAATAACCTTCCCAGACTTCCAGCACTCAGGGAAGTGGCCGGTGCGAAGGATCCCATTACATAATCTGGTGTAAGCTACCATGGCTCTGTGCGGCAACTGCGATAAAGCAATATTAGAAATACCGTCAGCTCCCGGGGCCTTCTTCGGTTTTAGACGAAGAGCTGCTTTGCAGACCTCGGTCGTCGACACGAAGAAGTGCCCGGGTAGGGCCGGCGGTATTTCGGAATTGAGCATCTCCCGTACTTTGCACTCCACAGTTTCATTGTGGGTATGGTCGACGACCGGGAAAGGCTGAAATTGCCGCTCAAGATGATTGGCCAGGATTTCGGCCCTATCTCGAGCGGAATAACACCGGTCTCCGCGATCGTCAAGCAATGGCTGTACATGTTGAGGAGCATTAGTTAGGCTCTTTGTGAGGCGGTAGAGGGAAACGAGGTTCCCCTTTTCCTCCCCGATGGTGTCCATAAGTGACTCCCAGGTTCGACCTCGAAAGGCGGCGATCTCCATAGAGAGCTCTTCTGCCAAGCAGTTGAGCTCTCTTTTGGTGCTGGGGCAGCGGGAATGGGCCCAGCGCTTTTGTAGACGCCGCTTCTCTTGGAGCTTTTTTCGAAGATGATCCGGGAGTTCACTTTTACGACGAAGGTAATTTGGAGGCAATTCCGTAGTCGAATCCGCCTTCGCCGTTTGGATGGACTCCATCAAGTGGCTGGCTGCCGCCTCGACTTCGTCCGGAGAAGAAAGTGTACCAGGCAATTTGTAGTTTGACAAAGTTGCCCGGTACTGTTCCCAATTGGTTTTAAACCGCCCTCTGGGAGATACGAGGTCAGCTTGCGTGCCCAGCACCACGAGGAGTGGAAAATGCTGCGTATCGCAGTCATAAAGCACTTCCACGTGGACCGGGACTCGCATGGCTTGGGCCACTACTATATCCAGCACGTCTGCGGCGTACGTTTCATTAGTAGGGACGTGCGTGGGTGAGTCGGGCCCAAGGACCTCGTAACCCTTAGATTCCGAATCCTGGAATAAAACTCTCCCAGCCGGATTGGAGCATCGGGAACCCCATGAGGGATGTTTTGCATTGAGGTCCCCGATGACGAGCGTTGGGATATTTCCATCCAGAATTCGGTTAAGATCGGTCGTGTTTATCCTGTTTGTCGGAGGGCGGTAAGCCGCATATATTCGGAGTTCTTCTCCAGACGAATTGAGCCTAACTCCTTTGGAACGGACATTTTCAAACTCCGGGTCCACCAATTCCTCGTGGACGACATCCCTGCGAACAAGGACCGCTGTCCCCCGATAAGCGGTTCCTTCCGGGGATATTTCGTCTCTTCTGTAGACGAAGTAACTGGGAACGCGGAGTTCATTTTGTGGCTTAAGCTTCGTCTCCCCTAGGAGAATGATATGCGGATTGTGCTCCTGGGCTAGGAGACGAAGCTGTTGTGTATTGGAACGAATGCCCCCTGGGTTCCAATACACAATTTTTAAGCCTTCAGCCCTCATGTAACCGAGATCGTCATGGCGCACAGTTGGGTCAGGCCAAATGTTACGGCCTCTATTGGGTCCGACCCCTGTGCTAGACGTTCTAGTACTCCCAGCAGCACCTGGATTGCTGCTTGGAGCACTTCTCGGCTGTGTGGAGATGTTTGTTTCTTCCTCCCATCGGGCTGTGGAGCTTGTCGCTCTTTCGGTAGGTTTTGGGCAGAGTTCCCCTTGGCCTTCGGTTTCTTCTGCGTCTCTTTCTTGGCTGTTGAGGACGCCGGCGTCAGCGACAGAGATTTTTTCGTCGACGCCGGCTTGACGGGGAGCGAAGGCATTATTTGGGCCAAGAGAACAGGCTCAGCTGCAGAAAAAGCTACAGGAGGCATGACGGCTCCACTGGCCTTGTTGGACTTCTTTTTCGTTTTCTTGGTCTTCTTCTTCTTTTTCTTCCCCTCTGCTGCAGCAGACCTCACACTTGGTCCGTTGGCAGGTGCCATTAAATTTGCATCCTGTGTCGGTTCAGAGTGTGTGACCGGCCTTGGCTTAGGGGAAGACTTAGTAGGTTTATTGGGGAGAGGAGGGGGGAGTTGAATGCCCCGCTTACGGGCCTCCCTCCTAAAAGCAGGGCATTGCCTGTTACTCGCAGCATGCGGTTTGCCACAGTTGGCACACTTTAGTGCGGTCGTCTCGCGATCGCAATTCGCCACAGAGTGTGCACCTGAGCACCGCACGCAGCGGGCCTGGCGGAAGCATCCCCCCGAAGAGTGTCCGAAACCTTGGCAGTGATGACATTGGGGTGGCCCAGGACGACGTGTCCACTCCTTTATCATCACTCCCGGCAGGTACAGGAGGGTTGTGGTACTGTACAATTTGTCCAGCTCATCCCGGTCCAGGTGGGGGAACTGGACAAAGAACACAGTTCCATGCCGGTTTTTCTTGGGAGGGATCATCTTCACGTACTCAGGCGTTTTACCGATAAGTACACCCAGTTCGCAGATGATCTCCTCCACAAGTGTGTCGCGGGGGAGGCCCGTGACTGCCACTTTGTGTGGACGGTCGGCCTGGAGACTGTAGGTGTGGCCTACTATCTCCGGGTTTGTCTTGCGCTGCTCCTCCAGGTAGTCCTGGACTGTGCGGAACTCCTGCGTAGATTTGGGCATGAACCTCATGCCTTTACCTGCAGGCCTCGCGTTAGGAGGAAATCCAAGACGGTGGTATAGCGCCTTGAAGTGGACCGTCCATTGGGGTAGGGAGTCCACATGGATAGGTGGGATCCCTTTTCCGTTGGCAGTCACTTGTTCCGTGGGTCGGGAGGCCACCGGCGAAACCGGTTGAGATGTTACAGAAGGAGGGGGACTGCGCAGCGCATGGCTATAATCCATGAGTGTGCAGTCCGTAGGGTCTGACGAAACCTCTGCCACAGGAGAGGGAGGCCTATTTTCAACCGCCACGCACCTAGAAGGAGCTGGCATTGCGGAGGACTGAGCGACCGACAGCGAACTCGGCTCCCCCCTAGAAAAGCAGAGCGGGGAGACGAGCCCACTGTCCGGCGCTCGCTTCAGGATTTTAGGATGGTCGTCTCCACTAGACTCGCCTCGAGAATGTTTCCGCGGACGGGTTGGTGGAGGCGTGAAAGAGGTATGTTCCTTTAATTCGTCCGCAGAAACATTGGGGCTGATCTTGGCGGCCAGAGCGAAGTCGAAACCTCGAGATTTAGGTTTCGACCTTCCGTCGCCGCCAGATTTAGGGCGGGCTAAGGTGTGCGACTGGTTAAATTTTGTTGACTTCATCTGCACGGGAAACACGTCGTCGTCCGATGAAGAGGAGGAGGGTAAGGGGGGTAACGGGGAACCCCGAGCGGAAGGCATCTTGACACAGGGGTCCTTCTAACCCGCTAGGGCTAAGAAGGGCCCCGGGGGAGGGCGGAGTCTATTAAGAACAGAAACTCTTGGGTGCTATGGGCATCTATTAAAAAATAGATGGCATAGCACGTTTATAAAACTACCAAAAATAATTTGTAATTGTCAAGATTTGAGCCAAGTCCCAGCACCTACACGTCTATGTCTATAGTTGTCACTAATAATTGCGAATGCAATTATTAACAACAAAGTAAGAAGGAGACGGGCAGATGGTGAGACTTACTGTCGTTCGTGTGTCGTCGGCGAATCTCGGGTTGAGTTCGGCAATCAAAATGCGCCGGCGCGGCGGCGCCAGACTGGCGGGCGCGGCGGCGGCGGCGCACTCGATTATCAAAACTACAACCAAAGTGTCCTACAACTCACGATCACGACAGGGATAAACCACTCTTTTTGCGTCCCAGTGTTCTGCTTTTGAGGTGGGCACTTTCCTAACCAAAATAGGCCTAGTACCCACGTGCGTCCCGGGCCAAAACCGATCTCGCACAAGGTCGCAAAAGCAAAACTAACACACGTCCGCACGCAACGGTGCCGAGGCAGGGCGCGATGTAAGTACGATATACTTAAATATTGTGCGTATTTGTTTTATCTTATGTATTACAACCTGTTTGGCATTAAATAAATTGTGTATTATTTTATATCAAATTAAACACCTTTCGAACTGTACTCCGTATTATTACATCCTTACATTTAGAATTAGTAGTATTTTTTTCTAATTTTACTATAATCATTTATTTATAAATTTTATTTTATTTGATTTATTTATAAAATTTCTGTCCAGCAATTTCAAAACTACCAAGACAAAGAGTTGAATTCAAGGTGTTGTAAAGTAATATGTTCACTATAATATGACACTGACGACTGACGTCAGGTCTTCTTGGTGTTGTAAAGTAATATGTACACTATAATATGATACTGACGACTGACATCAGTCCCTTACACTATGCCTGCTTGATTTGAGTTTTTTTTTTACACTTTGCTTGATTCGTACCTATTCATGGGTAATATCTAAAATTTGATTCGATTAATTATTTTTTTAAAGACATTAAATATATTACAAGACAGGGCAAGGAACCAAACGGGATAAAAATTAAAATTAAATCGGTACAAAATGAATTAGTGACAGTAATTGCTGGTTATGGTTGTGTTCGACGTGCAAATCAAATTGATTATTTTGTTTCATGAAGAATATGCCGACCTGCGTGCTACGGAAGTGTAAAACAAATTGTTCGACAATTTTAATAATTTATTAAAATAATAAAATGTAAAATTTCTATTTGTCTCGTGTGTTATTATTTGTATTATATTTTAAAATATATAATGTGTATATATGTAATTTTTTATGTAAGTGTATACTCCTGGTCATCACGTCCCTTGTATAACGTGCAATAAAGTTTAAATATATTAATATACTATTAAATAAAATTGCAACGATACAAACTTCCCACACTTGCATGCTTAGTCATTAATCTCGCCTATGTGCCAGTTTAGTGTAATAAAGTATTTTAAATAAATAACACACATTTTGTATGAAAATAGCAACCTATGCTATCTTATTTAATCTCTTTGGATATAACTAAGAGTAAACAAAAAAATCCACTATTTTGTATTTTTTTTTTAGTAACCATGACGCAACTAAACAGAATATGGGGCAAGAGCAAGATTGCCAGAAAGACAAAAAATCTCATAGTCAGAACACTTGTCTTCTCCATTTTTTTGTACGGTTCGGAGACATGAACCATAAAAGCCGCGGATAGAGCGAGAATTGATTTGTTTGAAATGTGGTGCTGGGGTGGTCGCTTGCTCAGAATCCCTTGGACCGCACGAGCACGACGTACTAACATTTCTGTGGTCGAAGAGCTTAAGCTTAGCAGGAAGCAGAGACTCTCTACCGTCTGCTTTGCCGGAAATCTGGAATACTTTGGTCACATTGCAAGAAGTGGTCACGATCTAGAAAAACTTCTAATTACGGGTAAGATAGACGGTAAAAGAACAAGAGGAAGAAGCCCCAAGCTATGGTCTAGTCAGGTGACTGACCACTTGAACATACCTGTACACCAGGCCATCCATTACGCCGAGGAGCGAAACCATTGGATGAGCTGCGACAGCAACGGAGTCCCGATCCTCATCAGTGTCGTGAGGAGGAAATTAAGTAACAGTTTTTAACCGAAACTGACTTTAGGTGTGATAGGCCTCCCCCAAGGCTTGCCATTTCACACGATTTTCCGCCACTCTCATCCAGCCCCCACCGGCGACCTTTTTCAGATCATCCGTTCCACTCTGCGTTTTCCCGTACAATACCTCACCAACGGACGTCGGTTCTGCGGCAGACGTATCTGGCCCATTGCCACTTCAGCTTACTAATTTGGAACTCGGTAACTTTAGTTCTCTGACGGGTGTCCACGTTTCGGACTTTATCCATCAAAGAAATACCGAGCATACAGCTCTCTCCATAGCTCGCTGAGCGACCTTAAACTTGTGGACCAGACCCACTGTCAGTTTCTACGTCTCTGCTCTGTACGACAATTCTGGAAGAACCAATTGGTTGAAAACTTTCGTCTTCAAACACTGTGGTTTATCCGATAAGATGTGGCGCAACTTTCCTAATACGGTAGGTATTGGTATCTTCTACCATCCCTAACATCTTTCTAATACCTACACTCAAAACAACAATAAAATTCCAATTTAAAACCAAAACTAATTCCAAACGCGTCTATCAAATAACTATAAAACAAAGTCTAAAATCCATTTTAATATTGTATATATGAACAAAACTTTGTCTGTCTATGTGTATGAACGTTTGTCAAGATTTTACGCCTATACTATTTAACGATTAACAGACTAACGAGGTCAAGAGCGAAATTATCACTAAAAAATAATTATTACATTATTTTATGCCACCTACAATTCAAATTGAAAATATTTATTTCTATATAGTTCACAGTTAACACTCGGATATTGTAAATTTTACAATTAATTTACAATAAAACACATTACAAACAATTCAAAAAATAATGACAAAAATATATATGGACCGCAAGAAGTAAGTAACATTGATGCCATAAATAAGTACTATAGCTTAACCTAAATTAAATATAATAATCTAAATAATTATAATAAAAACATATTATTTTTGTAGCTGTATAGTGGCCGAGTCAAATCAAAAGTCCACCAGCTTCAAAACTTTAAACTTTTATAGGAGTAGAGAACAGTTTTAAATAATAAACATGTCTACTGAGTAACAATGGAGCTAAGGTTTTATGGCTAGTTTTTTAAGATTATAATTATATATATATTTAAATCATTGTACCTTATTTCCTTCGAATAAATAATATACATTAAATATTAAAAAAAAAGATTATAATTGCGTGAACAATAATTTATTTTAAGTTTTATCTTTTTAAATATATATTTTTAAAATTTTAAATTACCTTTGATTTTATTTTAGTATTTATTAGTAGCTTATTATAATTTTATTAACTTAATTTTAATAACTCCAACTCTTTAATAAATATTTATTTATTTATAAACTCTTTATTGCACAAAAAAACTTAAAAGTAATGTACAAGGGCGAACTTAATGCCTTTCGGCATTTTATAACAGCTAACCTTTGGGAGTGTGGTAGAGGATTTGCGGGGTGCATTATTATTAATATACAATTTACATACAATACATAATAATCGTTACATACTACTACTTAAATACATAAATAAATATATATATATATATACACAAATACGAAACCAAGCAAGTATATAGTACTGTTTACACACAATAAAAATAGTATGATAGATATAGGTACAAGGAAGATCTATGTTGTTTGTTTAGAAAGTGAGCGATAAGTAGATTTTTAAATATATTAATAGACGGCGCCCGTCTGATAACCAGAGGAAGTTTGTTCCACTCACGAGTAGCGGAAACTGTAAAAGAATCTGAATATCTGCTGGAAGAATGGGTAGGGATTTTGAGCTGATTGTTATTAGCAGAGCGAAGATGAAGATTATGACTGTCTCCAAGGAACTGGAAACGAGTCTTAAGGTATAAAGGAGTTTGGGGATTGTAAAGAATGCCGTAAAGTGAAGTCAAGAGATGTGCAGATCTGCGGAAGCGGATATTGAGCCACTTTAATTGAATACGATATTGGGATACATGGTCATACTTACGCAAGCCGAACATGAAACGGATGCATAAGTTGAGCAGACGATCGAGTTTATTCAGTAGCTCTTCAGTGACATCAGGATAACACACATCTGCATAGTCAATAATAGGGAGAAGAAGATAACTAACCAACATAAGCTTTGCCTTAAAGGGAATGAAGTACTGAGAGCGCTTTAGCGAGTGCATGCTAGCGAACATTTTCCGGCTAATTTCTGACACATGTAGGCTCCAGGATAGGTCGCAGGTCATGTGAAGACCCAGGTTTTTTACACTAATAATAATTTTATTACTATTATAACGTTTTTATAAATACTAATTCCTTTTGATAGGTACCGTATAGGTATCGTATTTGGGAGCTCACGGCTTTTAAGTAAAATAGACATTTTCGGTTTGACAACGTCCCTATAGCGTATTCCGGCGAGGTGAAGAATCTGGGTGTATATCTAGATTCTAATCTGAGTTGGACTACACATGTTACCAAAACTAGTAGTAAAGTTTTTGCTTCCCTGCACTCTCTTACTAAGCTTAAAAATTTTCTGCCTTTAAAAGCTAAAATAACCCTAGTTCAAAGCCTTCTCCTTCCTCTTCTCGACTATGGTGATGTTTGCAGCATTGATCTGTCAGAGATGTTGCTCAACAAAATGGACCGGTTACTTAACGCGTGTATCCGGTTCATCTTCTGTCTACGTAAATACGATCACATCTCTGAATATCGTGCTAAGTTGAAGTGGCTGCCAATTCGTTGTCGCAGAAATCTAAGAGTTCTCTGTCTCCTTTTTTCTGTTCTAAACGAGCCTGCGACACCGAAATACCTCAACGATAAATTTGCCTATCTCTCTTCGTTTCACGACAAATCCCTTCGTTCTTCTCACAACTCACTTCTTTCTGTTCCCTTGCATCATTCTGGATTTGTTTCAAATTCTTTTACAGTTGTTGCCACAAATTTATGGAACAATCTCCCTGTAACCATAAGGCAAGCGTCTACCAGATCTTCGTTCAAAAAACTCGTCTATCTACACTTTCTAAATAGCTCCCAACAATGTTAATATGTGTATATATGTATATTTATGTATATTTTTGTGTATGTATTAGTATTTACTATATTGATATTACAGTATATGTTAAAGTATATTATGTAAGTATATATAATTATATTGAATTTATCCTACTATTAATATTTATTTCATTGCACCTATAAATGTTCTAATTTGTCCCTAAGGTTTGGCTGTCAGAAAATGTCTACGGGCATTAAGTCCGCCTTTGTACTTTGTGCAATAAAGTTTTTAATAAATAAATACTTGTCTTCTATCGCTATGTCGGTTTTATTCGCTGACCGATTTTATAATTTTTTTAACATATGTTCCTTGGTTTGAGATTTTGGGACCATAACCAGTTTACGACACGGGTAAAGCCGGGTTAAACTCTCGTCTCGCATAAAATAAATTGTTGTCAAAAAATAAAAACATCGGATTTAGTTTTTTCGTTAAAACAGGAGTATCTATAACCCGCTTATTCTAAAATTGGTAGTTTTTGTAAAATCCGGATTATAGTTATTGGCTGTGACATAACCACATCGACATAGGGTAGCTTACAGAACAGAAAAACTACTTAGAAATAGCATATCACCTGAATAAAATGGTAAATGATAATCATCACAGCTCCTAGAACACTGAGTCCTAGACTGTTAGACCTTCCTAAATTTTCTGGAAAATTTGGCCTACACTCGCTGCGCTGGCCACACGGGCTGGCGAGGGTCTGATGACATTTTTTTATGACAATTTCTTAACGATTACACAAGTTGATATTAGTAGAACCGGGACCGACAGCTAAACGTGCTCTCCAAAGCACGGGAACAGTGATGAATACATACAAAATAAATGTACGTAAGAAAAGTTTTTTTCTCATCGGTACATGCCAGGGTGGTTGGAACTGATCTTTGTAGGATTTTAAAAAGCGTTTTTTCAACCGAGTCACCAGCGGCGCTTCCAAAGTTTTATTTTCTATAATTATATAACAATATATTATAACACAATATATCAATACATATCAGCTGCCTCCGTAGATTCAAACGCGGAGGTGTAGGGTTCGATTCTTTGTCGAAAACACAAAAGTAAAAAATAAATGTGAGCTTTCTCTAATCTTGTAAGCTAGAGACATCGACGAGCTTGCCACTTATCATGAAGGGCTTATACCTATAGTAAAGTTGGCTAAATGTGAACTTGCTCCTTACAAAATCTTGGTTCCTCTCGGTCGATTTATAAAACTGAGCAATGCTATGCGTAACGTAGCGGGTACATTTAGGTTACGAAGTTTTATTTGAATTTTATTGGAGAATACAATTGTCATGAATATGACAGTGACATAGTCGAATGAGTCGAAATTTTGGTAAAAAAAGAGACAATCGGGAGCTCGGACCGAGAAGTTGACAGTGAGAGAGTATTTTTATAAATATAGGATTAAAATAATATACCGGTTAAAGTGAATCGCGTAGGAAAGTGTTTAAGTTTTGTACATTTGTAATTATATCGAAAATATAAAATACAAAAAGTTATATGCATTTTTAACAAAAAGGAGTTCCGTAGCATCTTCTCAGTAACAAATAAAACCGCAGGCGTTGGATAATCCTGTGACGGCAAAGGCAGGTGACAGTACTTACTACCTACTACGAGATAAGCTTAGCTTACGATTTCTACGCTTTTTTTCTGCTCTGTTCTATAGTTTTGCAGCAAAGGGGCTGGTGTTATGAAAGGGTCCTTTGTAGTGAAAGCCAATAAATAGGAAATGATCTTTTCTCTTGCATCTCTCATCCCTGAGGTATTGGGCAATTTGCTTCAATTACTTCTCACTATTACAAATTCTGTTTTAACATTCAATTTAGGCACCACAAGCGATGGATTAAGTTTCAAAGGGCCTTTACCATTGCCCCTAGAACACAGAGTCCTAGAACTTCTTAGATGGGCGTTCTAGAACATAGGTATAGGTAAAGAATTAGTGCTAGTTTACGGTAACTCGCGGGCGCGGCGGCGCCGGCGGGCGCTGTCACGAAATATCAAAACATTAGACCTAATATCCAAGTGTTCACACACGAAACGCTTACTTATCATTTTTGTTAAGTTTTGTTATTAAAATAATTAACAAATGCTGATTAGTAAATTAGTAAGGGAAAACGGGTTCTAGAGTGGAGACCACGTACGGGAAGACGCAGAGTGGGACGACCCCTCGCCAGATGGACAGATGACCTAAAGAAGGTCGCTGGTGGGGGTTGGATGAGGGTAGCGAAAGATCGCGTCAAGTGGCGAGCCTTGGGGGAGGCCTACATCCAGCAGTGGAGAGTTACAGGCTGATGATGATTAGTAAAAGTTTCGATTCGACAAAAGAATACCTAGACACTAGCTCAACAAAATCAATCATAATCATAGCAAAGCATGTGATATAATTACATATAACAATTTACATCCCTGTACCTGCCATGTTTCGACAAATAAATAATTTCATTTCGTTTCGTTTCATTTCATTACCCCTCGAAGATATTAATGAATAAATTCAACAATGTGTAAATTAAATATTTTAATATTTGTAATTAAATGTCAGTGCGGAATAGTCCGAGCGACTCCTTTTTTTATAGTAACACTTTGACATTTACAAACAAATAGACGAGCTGTTTTCTTGTAGATAATATTGCGTCGGGGGTTCAGTATTCAATCTCAATATATTATCATCCCCAGAGAATGGTAAAAGACTGTCCCCCACAGAACCCTCTATTACATAACGATTAGGAGACAAAATTGTTTATTGAGGGAAAAATAACAATTGCTATTTTGAAAGCGGCTTTGGTCGTTATTTTTGTTGGAAATAGTGAAAAACGTGATGTCTAACGTGACGTCAGTCTGTCTTTGACAAACGTTCTTTACTGTATAAAAGTACCTAATACAGGACGTTGATAATCCCGAACACGCAAAATTTATAACCTTTTCGGACGTTCAGATTATAGTATGTAGATATTTTTGAAGTAATCTTTCTAAATTACTTTTATGATTAAGAGTATGTTTTTCTGCCTCCGTAGTCTAGCGGCTAAGACTGTAGACTTAAACCGGGTTCGATTCCTGATAGGGGTACAATAATTTATTTAATTTATTTGTGATATACCTATCTAACTCCCAACAGCGTATGTAAGATATATTGTATGTGGTATAAATATGTATAGTGTGTAGTATATGTATTATTGTGTACATATTTGTATGTATATTAATATGTATGATGATATCATAGAATAAGTTTAATTTATTTTTCTTTAAAATTAATTTAATTAAAGAGAATTTTAATTAAACCTCTTAATTAAAATTCTCTGTATTGTCCCAAAGGTTGGCAGCCTAGCGGCATTAAGCCCGCCTCTTGTACATAGTGCAATAAAGTTTTTAAATAAATAATAATCTCGAGTTTAACATGCTAGAGACATCGACGAGCTTGTCACAAGTGATGGTCTACTCTTCTTTGTTTGTTTGCCCCCAAATTTACGTATGTACTCCGTTGCTCTCAACCTTATTAGACAAACAATTGCAAAATTCACTAACCGAAATTCTAAATTGCCCCATGAATGACCGTACTTGGGCCCAGGCTTCACTACCAATTCGGTTCGGAGGCCTGGAAACCCGCAAAATTTCTAGTGTAGCACTGCCAGCTTTTCTGTCGTCTGTACATAGTTGAGCTGTCGTACTTGTCAGATGCCAGAGATGCCTGGTCAGAGCATGTCCAAATGTTTCGGTTCCAAATTCACCAAAAATCCAACGACTATGGGGCGAGCCGCTCTGCAAACTGGTACAGGAAGATATTTTTTCTGCCAGTAATATGAAAGAGCGAGCTCGCCTCATGGCCGTTTCCACTAGGGAGTCAGGTCTTTGGTTGCAGGCTTTTTCCTCAGCATCGGTTGGCACACTCCTTGACCGAAATACACTGACAATGGCGGTGTGCCTTCGTCTCGGAGCCCGGACTGTCCACCCACACCAGTGTCGATGCGGAGAACCAGTCGATCATCTCGGACACCACGGGCTTTCTTGTGCTAGAAGTGCTGGCCGCATTCCTCGTCACGCGGCTCTCAACGACATCATCCGAAGGGCTCTTGTCACTGCTGGTGTACCCGCAATCTTAGAACCATCTGGGATTGTGCGGAGCGATGGCAAGAGACCCGACGGAATGACAGTTGGGCCGCGGAAACTTGGCAGATCTCTGGTGTGGGATGCGACGTGTGTAGACACATTAGCGTTATCTCACATCCAGGCGACCTCGTCAGTTGCAGGAAGAGCGGCTATTTCTGCGGAGAACCTCAAATTGCGCAAATATGCCAACCTTGGTTCCGGTTACGAGTTTGCGCCATTTGGGGTCGAGACGATGGGCCCATGGGGACCGTCAGCGAGGCGCTTGGCCAAGGAGTTGTCAAAGCGGCTGACAGAAAGGTCTGGAGACAGGAAGGCTGGCAATTATTTCTGCCAACGTATTAGCCTCGCTATACAGAGGGGAAATGTTGCCAGTCTCCTTGGGACTATCTCGGATGGGACATCTCTAGAGGACATTTTTTATTTATAGTTTAGTTTATTTTTAATTTTATTATTTAGGTAGCTTTTATATTGTAATTCTTTTATACTGGTTGTATATTCATCATCATTCATCATTACAGCCCCTAGAACACGGCGTCCTAGACCTCCACTGCTGGAGATGGGCCTTCCAGAACATATATCTGGAGAATTATATATTACTTCGAATAAATTAATATTACTATATATTTTAACTTCACAAAATCAATTTGAAAGTGCACGTCGTCAATTCATTTTAATACACTAATAAATTCTGCACCAATTGGTCAAAATTTAATTTTTATACCGTTTTGACTTCTTGCCCGGTCTTATTAATATTTTGATCTTTGTATTTTTATCTAACCCCATCTTTACGCCTTATTGCTAGAAAGAGTGCAAATTCAACTTAAATCTATCTTGATATCTTTATGACAAAAACGTCAGCAAAAT
Source organism: Tinea semifulvella (assembly GCA_910589645.1). Lineage (NCBI taxonomy): Eukaryota > Metazoa > Arthropoda > Insecta > Lepidoptera > Tineidae > Tinea > Tinea semifulvella. The sequence continues at coordinate 1,507,868 of OU342611.1, read as the reverse complement.
CCCTTTTTTTCGTAACAAACGTTATTATCTTATAGCATTTATAAAAAGTAATATGCAAATCTGACGGTCGTGAAGGGTTGTCTAAGAAATATGTAGGTGGGTTCGGGGCATAGACGTGTATACAAGGGACGGACATGATAATGTGGTGGGTGTACCACACGGAATAAACCCACTATGATGTGGGCCAAGTTGATTGACCTGGGAAATAATAGGGATACCATACTGGTCTGACCTACTACTTCCCAATTCTAGTTTCTGGCTATAATAATACACGATAGACATTAAATGATTAACAATTACCGAACAAGTTGTTTTTCTTTAAAAGACGCTCAAAACATCGAAGATCGTTATATAATAATAAAATTAATCATCATCAGTCCTATGTCTCTCTGCTGGATGTAGAATACCCCGAGGCTCGCCATTTCACACGATTTCTTACCACCCTCATCCAACCCCCACCAGCAACATTTTCATCCGTCCATCTGCTTCCCACTTTGCATTTCCCTGTACGTGGTCTCCACTCCAGAACCCATCTACTCCATCGCTCATCGGTTGTACGACAGACGTGTTTGGCCCATTGCCACTTCAACTTACTAATTATGATGGCATTCGGTAACTTTGGTTCACTGTCGGATGTCAACGTTTCGGACTCTATCCTTCAGAGAAATACCAAGCTCTATCCATAGCTCGCTGAGCGATCGTAAACTTGTGGACCAGACCCACTGTCAGTGTGCACATTTCTGCTCCGTACGACAATACTGGAAGAACGCATCTCAGAGGTACCGGGTTCGATTCCTGGTCGGGACACAATAATATTTATTTATTTAAATAAATACATTTAATTAATATTTAATTAATTTGTGATATTTCTCGAGTTTGGTACGCTGGAGACATCGACGAGTTTACCACTTGTCATGATTGGCTTATGGTAAAGTTGGCTAAATGTGAATCCGATTCTTTATAAGCCTGATTTCTGACTACCCCGAAAGGGAAACGGTCGTGATGATACTCTGATTTACTTTATTTATATTGGCCGGTCCTTTTAAACATACAAACAAACAAAGAAACGTTTATTGCCACATCAATAAGCATTACAATTAGAGAAAATAACAACAATTTAGAATTCAAATCAGCATGATGTGGCAAGGGTCTTGGCTCAGCTTCAGTCAGCTGCGCATTACATGTGATGTGATGCACTACTAACGCTGTTGTTATGCCAACACCCCAACTCACGTACATTTCAAACAACTAACCTAAAGGACAACAAGAAAAACAACTTTGAGAAACAAGAGGAGGTGTTAATGTTAAATAAATGTATTATGTATTTATATAATTATAATAATTTATACATATATACTATGCTTATTATATAATAGTAAATAAATAATAAACCAGGTAGATATATAAACCATTCTAAACTATATAATACATAAACTAGTAATAAATATATACATAACTTAACATCTACATAATCCGTGTGATGGGCATGAGAGGCATGCTCGCTTCTAACATTAGTCAAGAGTAGAAAGACATACGTCTTTGGTAGAGAGACGATTCATTCGAATGAACTTCTGTGACAGCTGCCAGTAGTTTCGACATGGGTAGACTTGTCGGCAAATCGACATTCAAATCGGATGCCCAAATTATTTGAATCTTCAACATAAACAAGTGGCAACTAATGTACAGTCAAATTAGGGCTGGGTTGCACCAAAATGAAATGTCTGTATTAAATAGTAATAGTAAGAAATAGTAATTTCAATATTTTTATTGATAAGACTAATGTATTTTTTACTATACTTCATTGTTTAATTTTATTCTGTATTTGTATCATTTGTAAATCTGCTATAGCTGAGTTTTCCTTGCAGATTCCTTTCGCAGTCAGATTAAACATTAACAGGTCGCTGGTATTTGCTAAGCTGCTGGTCTTCTGCTAACAGCTTACACTTTGGACCATTTCGTTGCTTAGTCTTCCACTAACAGGTGTAGAACCATTCAAAATAATTCAAATTATGATGTGTCACAAATGCTTGTAATAGGTTTTATTTATTTTATTTATTTATTTTATTTTTATGTTATTCAGTTAGGAAAACTTACAGCTAAACAATACTTAAATATAAAGGAAAAAGATAAAGTAAGAAAGGGCTAATAACAAGTTTTCACAGAAATAGATATGGAAACATAGATAAAACTAAACACTGAGTAGACTATTACAAAAATAATGAGATGATATGAGGCAGAATAAGACAAAATAACAATAGAAATAGAACACATACAGATCGGCTTAAGGCATTTGTAAAGTAGTCCTGAGTCAAGCCACGCCGGGCAGCGGCTGGGGTACATGATATGTCAATATGTGAGCAATGTTTATTAAAATAGTCAGATGTTCTCCAGATTCTGCATACAATTATTGGATACAAATGGGATGTAAAAGGTATCCCTGTGACGTGTTTTGCAGAGTGTACAAAAAGGTATATTTCCTAGAATATCCTAGGTTAATTAAGATATTTTGACTTTGACATGTTACAACGCGCCCACCTGATGGTAAGCGGTACGCGAGGTCCAACAATGGTAGCAACTGACGACAGTCACTAACGATCGACATTAGTCTCTCTTTACTAATATATGCTCTTTCAAACTTCGCTTGATGGACTAAATATATGTATATACTCGTACATATGTATATGTATATGTATACAGTGAAAAAGTCATTAAATATATCTTTCTAGGTATTTTTTTAATTTCACTAGTTTTTTTTAATTTGAAATTTTAGTAAATGACATCATCTATTTTGGGCATCAATTTTTTGTACTACTTGTGCTGTCTACAATGATAAATAATTAAAATAGTTTTAATTCTAACATTATATACTATTTTATTAGTTTTAATACTAATATTTACTGTGCAATTAAGTCATACTTAAACTTCAAAAACAATGTTTTTTTTTACTTAAAATTTTGAGAGCATAATTTATCTAAAAATGCATATATACATAACTGTGAATACAATTTAGCCCAAATCCCCATACAAGATGAATGATGTCATTTGCATCCCCGAGTCTTAAATCTGTATAATCAGATATTCCACTGACTGCCAGTAGATAGTATCTTTGGATATAACGGAAATTGCAGTATTCATACATAGTGTGGGAAGGATTTCCCTACGGGACCGCGCCGATACGATACAGAACAAAGCACGTGAGAGACGTTGTTTGTGGTTGCCCTGAGAACTACGGTTTTTTATTCTACAATTGGAATAAATACTAGGATATATAAGAAAATTCCAAGCTAAAAAGTCTGGCGAAAACGTAGTTTTAACCTTTCTGTCAGCCGCTTTAAAACTCCTTGGCCAAATGCTTTGTTTAATAAATAAATAAATATTTCCAGACAGGTCACACAGCGCCATCTAGTTTCCATGGTAAGCTACGAGGCATGTGTTACGGAAACTAGATGGTTGATAAACTACATATTATACTTTTTTTTTTGTAAATATATACATATTATACATATAAACACCCAGACCGAGACAAACTATACAATGTACAACTTGCCCCCGGTGGGAATCGAACCCACGACCTCCCGAGTTCACGGCAACGTGTGTTACCACTAGACCACGGAGGCGGTCAATGTAATATTGTTTACTCAAAAATGCATGTAATGTGGTCATTATTTTGACAACCTTGTTTGAGCAAAGTCGACCTTGACGTACTGTTTCAAGGAGCGGCCGGCAAAGTTTTGCTGGTCACTCTAACAGACCGGCAAAACATTGCCGGCCGCTATTTTGACGTTTCAACGTTTTAAAAAAACAAATGCCAATTAATATATATTTTATTTAAATTACTTGCTGGTTTTATTTAGATTAGGTACTTGCATTTTTGAGTAAAACACTATAAAAACCTTGGCCCACTATGACTGCTTCGCTGGTCACGCTATGATTGCCTCGAGCTAGCCTAGCTACGCTCTAGGCCTTCCAGCTTGGCCATCATTGCAGCCCTTGCTGTCCTCGCTGTAATCTCAGCACGTCCATCAAGTGCTGCACGCTGACCGCGCTGTGTCGGCCTGGAGCTGCGCTACGCTGCGCTGTCGGCCATCATCAGCGCGACCAGCAAAGTAGTCATTATAGACCGCGGCAGTAATGTACTATATGTATATCTTAATACTGGTAAGAATAACTTAATTTATGATTGCACCTACCATCTACGAGGTGTGACAATTAAGTAATGAGACTGATTCCATAAAAACCGTATATTTCAAAATTATTCTACAACTCTGCCATCCCCTTCAAAGTAGTCCCCTTGGGTAGCTATACAACGATTCCAGCGCGTTTTCCATGCTTCGTAACATTTCTGGAACGCTTCGACTGGGATGTCCGCGAGTACCCTCGTCACGGCCGCCTGGATGTCCTCAACCGACTCAAAATGGGTTCCTTTGACCACCGATTTTGTTCTAGGGAACAAAAAAAAGTCACAGGGTGACATATCGGGCGAATAAGGCGGTTGTTGCAACACGGCGATCCCTTTAGAGGCCAAATACTGGGACACGCTGAGGGCGGTGTGGCACGGCGCGTTGTCGTGATGAAGGATCCAGTTACGAGCGATGTCTGAGCGCACCCTGTTGACTCGTTTTCGCAATCTTTCGAGCACTTGGCGATAGTAGACTTGATTTACGGTTTGCCCCGGTGGAATAAATTCTTTGTGAACAATTCCACGGCTATCAAAAAAGGCAATCATCATCGTTTTCACCTTCGACTTGCTCATGCGAGCTTTTTTCGGCTTTCACGCCCCTCCTTAAACTCTTTATGCCATCGAAACACCTGGGTACGACTAAGAGCACTATCACCATGCACATTTACAATTTTAGCGTACGTTTCCGAAGCTGTTTCGCCCAATTTGACGAAAATTTTGACGCGTTGCTCTTGATTTCGTTTTTCCATTTTCGTGACGAGCACCACGAACACACGTTTACTCAACACGACAGAGCAGGCGAACTAAACAAGCTAGAGCGATGGAAAATATATCAATGGAGAGGGGAAGGATGCCGAGAGAAGGGAAAGGGAATTTCAAGGTCGCAGGGTTACCACAATCGCGGCAATATAATCAGTCTCATTACTTAATTGTCACACCTCGTATACTGTCTAAATGTCCTAAAGGTTTGGCTGTCAGAGGCTGCACATGAAGCGGCATTAAGTCTGCCTTTATACATAGTGCAATTGAGTTTTTAAATAAATATTAATTTAATTTATGTTTTGTAAAACAACACGTTTTTCAAAACATATTAGTTGCATTCGATTTAAAATCAAAATATTTATTTCCTTAGGTTATCTTGTAACAACTTGGATATTGTCAGCACTAAAATAATATAAAACTAAAACATAAAAAATATAAATAATAAATAAACATAAGTTAGGTAATCATTGTTGGATCGTAATAGGTAAACAATCCAAATTGATCTGTGTTATAATAGCATTATTGTCATAAGCAAGGTAATTATAACTTAATAACTACTTAATATAAGATCGTGGCTGTAAATAGGCCGTGTCAACTAAATATAAATTCGTGGCTGTAAAAAGGCCGTGTCAACTTATAGACATAAAATAAAAATCATAATAATAACTATAAAAAATAAAATAGTTATTTAAATGAGAACATAGATTACTTTACATTTTTGCTAATAAACACCCTTGTTTTTATTTAAATAAAATCTTAATTACAGCGTTCAATAGTCGCTTGTTTCAAGTTCAAAAGAAAAACTTTTTGTCATTAACAGAATGTTGGCTCTAATTTGGTGCTAATGTACAATTTGGTAAATTCTTCGAAACCAGTGGGAAGATCTGAAGTTAAGGTTGATTGATGTTACCAAATCTCTGGCCATTGAATCCGAGCGCCGAATTTGTTGGAACTTTTGGCGATCAACCCCTTTGTGAGCAACTAAACTGCCTTTGTTGTATAATGCCCTGTAATTCTGAACCTACTTCCTTTAAGACGTATTATTTGATACTGTCTTTCAAGGAAAGAGCTATTATGATACCGGATTCAAGGCCTTTGGGAGTAGTGTTATCCAATCTTGGTCTTGGAGAGCAAGAGAAGTTTGTTACAGAATATTGAGTTTAAAACAATGTAGACAATAACTTTATTAGTCAATGTCGTGTCCTGTGTGAGTATTGTTTATCATTCGATAGCAATTTTTGTTTTACCTGTTCTATGAAAATTAGGTTTGTTAGTAAATTTTGAGTTTTAACAAAACAGTCAATAGCTTTATTAGTAATTTCAGTTTTATGTGAATTCATGTTTTATCCTCCGTGGTCCGTGGATATAGACTCGGAGGTCACAAAGGTAATAAAAATATTTATTCATGTAAATAAATACATTTAATTTTTTTATTTTTTATTTATTTATTCGTAGGAAGCCTTTGCAATATTATGTATAAAAAAATATCTAATCTCAAAGCTTTACAAATTTTAACTGAAATTATTTGTGATATTACTCGAGTTTGGTACACTGGAGACATCGACGAGCTTGCCACTTGTCATGATTGGCCTATAGTAAAGTTGGCTAAATGTGAATCCGCTTATTCATAAGCGTGGTTTCTGACCACCCCGAAAGGGAAACGGTCGTGATGATATATATTTTTTATATTCTTTATCGCCAACCCGGCCAGCGTCGCCTGTGTAGGCCACTAAAACCAAGTTTTCTGTGTCAGTGTGTGCTCTGCAGTCAAGAAAGACCTACACGTAAACCAACTATGTTCGTTGAAGTTGAGAGTGTTAAAATAATCGGATTTAATGACTCTCGCTGTTTCTTATCATTATGTATAGCTACTATTGACTTATATGTGATGACTGGGGCTTACATTTTTTTATAATGAGCATGAAATGTGACATCGCGCCAACCTGATACCCGAGGTAAAATAATGGGAGCAACTGACGCCAGCCACTGGGCCACATAATGGGATGGCCAACATCAGTCCTACCATTCTGTTCATTCTACCATTATGTTGGTCTATGAAATTGCTTTTTCCCACTTCGCTTGATGGACTTCTCGTTATAGGAATGGGGAAACACTGCACTGGGACTGGAAGAGCTTTCCACGTTTTATTATATTTTATATAATAGCACGACATGTGACCTGATGGTGCAAAAATATTATCTAGAGACGAGCGACCCTTCAGGAATAGTCCCAAGAAGATTGGCAACATTTCCCCTCTGTCTAGCGAATAAATAAATGTATTATTATTTATTTATTATTTTTTTTTTATGTACAAAGGGCGGGCTTAATGCCACTAGACATTCTTTAGCAGCCAACCTTTGGGACAATGCAGAGAAATTTGATTTTAAGGTAGGTGCAAATACATATATATATATATACGAATATACTACATACAATATATCTTACATACACTGTTGGTAGCTGTTTAAGTAATGTACTCGTAAATATAAAATTTTCTTAAAGAGTGATCGTTCTTGGTCTAAACCGGAGCTTGAGACAGTGACCGGTCATTACTGCAGATCAATGCTAGCGACATAAATATGGAGTTGATAATGTCGTATTTTCGCTGCTGACTGTACAAGCAATTAAGTGAAAAGAACAATGGGCTCGTGACAAAGCTCCGGCAAATCTGCAATATTGTTGTTTCCATCGGAGGGGCTGCTCTCAACTTACGAAGATTCAAACTAAATGTAAAAGTAGGTAAAAACTAACTGTCTGTAAATGTCGCAGCGTCGCTCGTTTCGAAAGCAATTGCGGTGGTGGGCCGGTTGTAAGAACACTTTTCTTAAAAATAAATAAATAAAATAAATAAACATAATAAGGTCGTCTCGAACCCCGCCATCTACCAATGAGAAATACGTACATTTGGCATAGATTTACAACACCATCGTTCCTGTTCCGAGCCGTTAAACCGTCGGTCCCGGTTCCACTTATACCTACTTGTGGCACACTCTGTCCGTCACATAAAAAACCCGGGGCCGCTGCAGAGTCGCGAGCCTTAAACGCAAAAGTACGCGGAGATCATCGTAAATCACCATTTCATCCTATTTGCGGTCGAAACTGTGGTCCGAGGAGGCTCTGGCGTTCTCTCGTGAGCTTGGGTAAACTCGGCTTGGCGGTGAGTGACCCTTTAAGTAGAAAATATTTTGCTCAAAGGTTCAGCCTCGCCGTTGAACGGGGGAACGCAGCAAGTGTCCTAGGCCCATTGGACGATTATAATTTTGGTTTTTTATTTTATTTATAGTGTAATATCTTTTTTCTTTAGTTATTTAATGTTAGGTTTTTTTTTTAATTATTTAATATTGTAATTTGTGTATTACTTGTAAATATGTAAAAAAATCGAGATTAAACTAAATACGTCAGAGCAGGCGCGGTGGTGGCTCGGTTGAAAGAACGCGTTTCTTAAATCCTACAAACGTCGGTTCAAACCCCCCGACATGTACCAATGTGAAATACACTTTTCTTATGTACATTTGTCATAGATTTACAACACCACCGTTCCCGTGCCTCAGAAAGTACGATAAGCCGTCGGTCCCGGTTCCACTAATACCAACTTGTGGAATCGTTAATAAATTGTCATAAAAATTGACATCAAATCCTCGCCAAGCCGTCTGGCCAGCGTGGCGATTGTAGGCCAAATTCTCCAGATATATGTTCTGGAAGGCCCATCACCAGCAGTGGAGGTCTAGGACGCAACGTTCTAGGGGCTGTAATGGACTAATGGACGTCAGAGCCTCGCCAAACCGTCTGAATTAAAGGATTAGCTCAGACGATACTTGTATGTTTTTTTGTTTTTGTTTTATCATTTTCATTTATTGTTATCCCTGCTTTTTACTCTTTAATTATGATAACAGGGTTTTTAAACTATTTTAGTAAAGTATCATCACGTATGAAACCTTGCTTTTTTTAAAGAAGCGGATTCACAATTAACTTTACTATAGGCCCATCATGACAAGTGGCCAAGCTCGTCGATGTCTTTAGCGTACCAAACTCGAGAAATATCAGAAATAAATGATTGTGTTCTGACCTGGAATCGAGCCCGATACCTCCGCGGATTCAACCGCTAGACCAGGGAGACAGTAGACAAACTCTTTCATTTTAAAGTTCCGTATAGAGTATACCCTCAGTGCCTCTCTCTACTGCAGTTACGTTGATAAAATCGCTTTTATTACTTTAATTATGTTTATGATTCGCGAGTCGAAATATTTTATGATTTCAATGAATTAACTGCTGGGCCGTAATAAACAAGTTTTGTAATATTAAAATGTACATTTCATCCTAGAAACAAGCCTATCATTATTATCTATATATATACTTTTTCCAGACTGAAATTACTTTACCTACGATATCTTGCTTCAAGCTATAGTCTAATAATAATAGTCTAATTTATAAATACACTACATACCAAGCAATTACATAAACTACCATATATATATATATATATGTTCATAATAGTTCAAAAGAACTTTACAATTTGTAAAAGTTTAGCAACCGGTTTAACAGATTTAGACAAAGTTAAGTTTAGGAAACTATCAAGTACCTTAGTTTTATTAGTGTGATAGATACATTTAAAAGTTGTTGGCGGTCGTCCAGCAAGGAAGTCGGGTTTTTATTATATCTGCACTCACAGTTGCCGGATGATGCATGGCAAAGGCGATGCGGAGTCGTTTATCAAGGAGGTGGCGCGCGCGTACGTATTGTGGCGGACGTGCGGTTCTTTTAAAATATGCAGTTTACAAAATGCAAATTTACTTGTTTATATTATAAACTAGCTGTTTGACCCAGCGTTGCCCGTGCATAATAGTCGTCAGTGAAAAAAATCTTAAGGTAGCTAGCTGTATGGTGACTTGTCATACTTAGACGTTATGTCCAACCCTGAAACTTGCTGATTGAGTCACAAGTGGTGTGGGGAACCAGTGGAACATCTCGGGATTTCTTGTGCTAAAAGTGCCGGCCGCATTCCTCGTCACGCGGCTCTCAACGACAACATTCGAATGGCTCTTTATCTGCTGGAGTACCCGCTATCCTAGAACCCTATGATACGAAGTGATGGCAAGAGACCTGACGGCATGAACGTTGGGCCGTGGAAACTTGGCAGGTCTCTGGTATGGGATGCGGCATGTGTAGACATATTGGCCCTATCTCACATCGTTGAATTGTCATTGAATAAAATAATTTGACATAAGACCTATCGCATCCCAACCCGTCTGGCCAGCGTGGCTAGTGTAGGCCAAATTCTCTAGAAATTTCTAAAAAGGTCATTTCCAACAGTGGCGGTCTAGGGGCTGTAATGATTATTTGTTGGACATAACATCAACATCTAATATAACATGTGACCCTACGGCCACCTGTACTTTTCGCTAACCACTATAGTATAAAAAAATGTTAGTGTTTTCAAAAAAAATGGTTTCAATTCTTGCTGTATATTTACAAACACAATATAGTAAAAAAGAACCACAATGAGGATATAAGTAGCCACAAACGTGCTTAATGTGTTGTGAAATATTGCAGGTGATATTTCTCACGATTCTTTTCAACTTGGAATTCCTTTGAAAGTGGACTTCTAACGCTGTAATTGAGATCTATTACCTAAGTAGAGCTAGCAAATAACATATGGATAAATACAAGGATATTTTCGCTTTGTATTTTTCATAATAGGACGACATGTGACCTCGCGTCTATACCATTATGTCATATGTAGGAAGTCTAGTCTGATTTCTACAATTCTAATATAGAATATATTTATGTAATGCATTAGGTTTTGTCTAACTTGTTTTGTAAATTTATTAATATCGAACCAACAATGGACATAACATGCTGATGATGTTTTCCATGATGCGCTAGGTGATGATGATATTTTTCTAAAAAATAAATACAAAACTATATTTTTCTATATTTCAAAATTTATGACAAAGACCTTCAGTCACTGTCACTGATGACGCCGCTCCAAAGAGAGGCGAAATATTTGGCAATAAAATTTTTAAGGTTCAATTTATATATTTTACCAAGTAAGAAACAATTCTAATATACAATATTAACGTGTAAAGGAGTATTGACTAGGTAATTACGTATTTAGTTTAATAGAAGAGAGGATAGGGAACAATATCTTGCGGTCCTCGCACTAGGTCAGTAGTCCAATATACATACATAATTTCACGCCAGAACCCTTGCGGGGTAGGCAGAGACGATTATCTCGGTCACGACATACCTCTTTAGCTTCGTCGACATTTATCAACCTCTTCATACATGCCTTTTTGTATTTTTAATGCACAGCCACTGTTTTATTTATTTGATTGTGATATGTGAGTCTCGGTCTGCCAGGGCCTCTTTTACCCACAACTTTCGCATTATATACCTGGTTCGTCAATCTTTCTTCGATCAACCTTTCAACTTTATTTTATATATATTTAATATTTATTATATTTTATCAAATCCGACGCAAAGACCTCATTTCTACTCCATTAATTCTACTCTTATGAATCTTATTCTGACGTATTCACGTCTCGCTGCCATACATCAGTGTTGGTACCAACATCGCATTGTGAATGGCGAGCCGAGCTTTGTCACTGACATTTCCACTGTCGATCAGTGAACCCAGTGCACCGTTAACATTATTCCCCGCATTCACTCTTCTTTCAACATCCCTATCATAATTCACATCCGCAGTAAAAATATATACTGCCAGATATATAATTTCATTTAATTGTTATAGAGTTTCATCATCAATCTTTATCGTCACGTCTATTATCATTCTTTTTTCAAACACTAGTTTTTCACGCATTCAGACGGAGTTCTTTTTCGCACATATTTGATTTCTGTGGCTAGTAATTGCATTTGTTGTTCGGACGATGCCATAACAACGGCACCATCTGCATGAAGCCGGCAGTTTACCACTAGATCACTTATATTCACCCCACAGTTACACTCATTTTAGGCATTTTTCGAGATATATAGTGAATAATTTAGCTAAAAGCACACAGCCCTGTTTGACATTCATTTAGGATTCAATGATAGCGGTAAGGTATCACGAAAGGAATATAAAATTATTGGTTCGTACGCCTAGTCGTTTTATAAGAGGTAACCCCTTACAAAACGACTTGGCTCCAGAAACTATGATTCATCTGTATTCCTTTCTTGGTAATAAAACGTTGTAACATTTTCTCTCGTTATATCGTAATAGTTAGTGACATGAGTTAACTTAACGCCATTGTATTCGTAAAGACTGATCTTATAATTTAATTTAAATCCTAAAATTTATTAGAGACCTCTACTGCTGACAAACGGCTTTCCAGAATATATTTCTGGAGAATTTGGTCTATACCTGTCACACTGACCAGACGAGTTGGCGAGGGTCTGAAGTCAATTTTAATGACAGTTTATTAACGATGTCACAAGTTGGTATTAGTGAAACCGGGACTGAGGGATAAAGTTCTCAGTCAGTCAGTCAGTGGAGTCGTCCAGGCCCGGATCGCTAATGGGCCTGGGTTGGGAATGGGGACATTCTTCCGTTTTCCCCGACAGGATCTCACGGGTAACCACCCGCTGGTAATTCATGCACTTTTGGGGCTGGGCGCCGTTACTAGTGTAATAGCGCCCGTGTGGCTCACGAACCCAGGGGGTCTAGGTTTGATTACCTCCGAGAGACTACTTTTGAGAGCTTCCTCCAGAAGCACTTCTCTAGGAAGCGGTCTCCCGTTGGGGGGCCGAGCGCAAGATGGAGCGATATTCTGGATATAATAATAATAATAAATTTGAGTAAAGCGTTTTTACAACAAGTGTTATATACCTACTTTTAAAAATTAAGTAGTCAAACATTTCAAACATAAGGTATAATTTGTAAGTAACATTTACTGATATGTGGTCGACTGTACGTGATGTTTTCCAATCATAGACATATGTTTTAGCCTGGCCTAACGTTCTATTATTTTTCATATATCTTTTTTTGACGATCGAAATCAGTCCTGCCATTATGCCGGCCTATCAAGATGCTTTTTCACACCTCGTTCGAAGGACTCCATCTTATAGGAATGGGTGATAAACAAACTGGATGGCAACAAATGCTTAATAGAACTCTCAGATCTTTCACCTCATCAAGGACACGTGTAAGTAAAGCATCAGTTAGTGTGTAGGTACTGGTGACAAAATGGACTATGTGATCTGGAAAATGTCATTTACGATTTGGGCTCTTCATAAAGTAAATATATATTTATTCGAAGTTAATTAATATAAATTAAAAGCTACCTAAATAATAAAATTAAAAATAAACTAAACTATAAATAAAAAATGTCCTCTAGAGACGTCCCATCCGAGATAGTCCCAAGGAGACTGGCAACATTTCCCCTCTGTATAGCGAGGCATATAATACGTTTGCAGAAATAATTGCCAGCCTTCCTGTCTCCAGACCTTTCTGTCCCCATGTCTCGACCCCAAACGGCGCAAATTCGTAACCGGCACGGTTGGCATATTTGCGCAATTTGAGGTTCTCCGCAGAAAACGCCGCTCTCCCCGCGCCTAAAGAGGTCGCCTGGATGTGAGATGGAGCTAATGTGTCTACACACGTCGCATCGCACACACCAGAGACCTGTTAAGTTTCCACGGCCCAACAGTCATTCCGTCGGGAATGACTCTTCATAATATATATAATACGTCTATGTTCCCAGTTTGGTAGGTACTGATAGTCCCGCGGGAGATATACAGTCACCCCAACACGGAGGCGACAACTTTAATCTAATTAATTTTTCATCTTCCTCACGAGATAGGGCTTGATGTTAGCGCGGGAACGGATCCCGTGGCCTTTTAGTTGAGGCGTTTTTTGCCGCCCAATTTAACACGTTTGTAGATAATCCTTACTGGCACATGTTATGAGCGATGAGCCTGATATACTTATTAATGTCTTCTTTACATGGTTCGGTTATAAGAACGATTTTCTTATAATTCAAAAGTTGGTTAACTTATGATAAATAAATAGACAAGCTGTTCGTCACGGTCACTAATACTACTGATACCAACTTGTGGAATTGTTAATAAATTGTATTCTAGAACAAGGGAATATCAGTAAATGTTTCAAAGGAGCATTGTATTTATATCACGGTAAATGTTTTGAAGAGCTCTATAGCCATATCCCTTCTTGTCTATTTCGCCAACACTAAAGATGTAGAATTCTCTTCTAGCGAGTGTGATTCGCCATTCCTACCTAGGATTTTAGTCTGTAGGTGCCTTGAATCTCCTTAGGAGGCCCCACGGCATGAGAATTACAACCCGGGTTAGGTCCTACAGACCGTGGTCGTATCATTAGACGATTTTGTGAGTTCTGTCTATAAAAAAAAAACATATCCGTGGTAGAAAATGCGGTCTCCGGTAAGCGGCGCAAGTATGTAAGTATATTAAAAGATTACGTATTTGTGTTTAGAAGTTCTGGGCCCATGGAGCCCAAGCGCAAAAAAAGTGTTTAAAACCATAACACCGCGTCTTGTCGTCTCCTCCGGTGCCTCTTTCTTTGCCCAAATCAGTATATAATTCATTGGGGAAATGCTGCTTAACACCATTCCACGCGGACGGAACTTATATCCCTATCCGTAGTATTAATATTAAATTTAGTTTATATTTTGTATTTAAAAAAAACATCGACGAGCTTGCCACTTGTCAACATCGACGAGCTTGCCACTTGTCATGAATGTATAGTAAAGTTGGCTGAATGTGAATCCGATTTATAAGCGTGGTTTCTGACCACCCCGAAAGGGAAACGGTCGTGATGATACTTTTTTTACTTTTTTTAAAAAAAATATATAATAGTAAATATTTTATTGTATGAAAATGATATGTACATATGTATATGCCCGTACTAACTTATTTGATTTCTTTGTGTAGGGTAAACTTAAGTCATTGTTAATATCAGAGTAAAAATGTAAGTGTGATAAAGACCACGAACTGCCATCTCCAGTGATCCATAAATCTGGCAATAGAATAGAGAATACATGAGGTGGAAAATAATGATTCATTTCCATAGTGGAGAACACAAAACGGGATTTTTATAGCCACTGTTGTTTGCTGTTTGTTCGATCCAGTAATTTATTTTATTGCTAAAATATGCAATCTTTTTTATATATAAAAATCGAATGCACTTGTCCTTAATTTTAATAAACTACAACCACCGTAGATTCTTCCATATTTCTGAAGAATTTGGTATACCTACTCTCGCACAGCCTGGCCAGACGGATTCGCGAAATCTGATGTCAGTTTTTTGTCAATTTCATTCTGATTACACAAGTTGGCATTTATGGAAACCGTCCGGTCAGCATGGCGATAGAAGGCTTTATTGTAAATAGATATTATCTGGAAGGCATATCTCCAGCAGTGGAGGTCTAAGACTATGTGTTTACGCCATTCACATTGTTTATTTTAATTATTATGGTATGAGCAATTTATTTTCCCTCCTCCTCCTTTCCAAGTATGCCACTAGATGGCGCCACACGTTTTAAAAATGGACAATTATTTTTATAATATTCATGACGTTTTGATACCTTCAAAGTGGACATTAAATTTGTTTTCTTGTAAGCTTGTTTACTTTGGGGAATCAGTTGCGAGTTGCACGCCAGCGAAAGGACATAATAATCGCGCGCGGTTGTCTGTGCTGGAAGTCTGCGGTACTTTGTGACTCGGTTGTGTGAGCATCGTATAGCACTTGTCTAAATTGGTGACGTCGAGTTTGCTGATTATCCTGGCCAGGATAGGTGTTCCGGAAGCTGTGAAAAGGTATGTGGCATACTTTCCTTTAATAAGTGACCTCTCCGATTTACCGTCTTCTTATAAACTTTACCTCTGTGTCCGGATTGCTCATAACCATTTATTTTAGAATTTAAAATACAGTCCACTTCTGCCTTTGTGCGCGTTTGGTCTGAGCCTGCGGCATAAGCATAGTTAGCTGAAAGGTTCCAGATCAGGCGCGGACATTTTTGGTCCTTCGAACCGGATGTGAATTGCGTAAAGCCTTCCATTTATTTATTCATTTAATTTGTAATTATTTTTATTTTTTTTATTTTTGTTTTATTTAATTTATAATGGCAAGCAAGGGTAAAGATATTGTAGGTGATGAGACAAGCGCAACGAGGCGTAATTTTACACGTTTGGTGAATAAGCGAAATGCTTTATTTTCTAGATTACAAGGTATTTATAATCTATCGTTGAAAGTACCCGGTGATAGCGATAAAATTGATGATTTCTTGGCATCTTGTACTAATATAGAAAATTTACGTTCAGAATTCTCAACATTGATCGATACTATTAGTGATTGTGAACAATTGTTAACCCCTGATTGTGAGCCTAGCTACGCTGCTATAATGTTTTTTTTTAATACAAGCACTACACGTGACTTTACCACCTGCTGGTAAGTGGTGCACAAGGTCTATAAATGTTAGCAACTCGAATCAGACACTTATGACTGACGTCCCTAACACTATGTGGGCTTGACTAGATGCTTTTTCATACTTCGCTTGAAGAACTCCAGGTTATGGGAAAGTATAGAAAGAATGGACATGGTTATAGAGCGCAGAGAAGCCATTTCGAAGGATTCTAGAGTTTAAGATATAGGGCATCGTACACAATTCGATCAGCTCGCCTCTGTCCTATAGAGACCAACTGTGCAGTACTTGGCGGAACCATCCCAAAGTTGCAGGAAGAACTGCTTCGCCTTGAATTGTTTGGTAATCTGAGCTTTTTTGGTGATGCTTTGAATGATGAATCATTTTCTGCACCCTGGACTGCTAACGATGTAAAGTTGGAAGGGTTCTCAGATTAAAAAGAGAAAAATACATTAAAATAAAACTTAACGGTACGTTCTTCCCTGCAATTGTTCGGAAGCGCAGTTAAATAGTCCTGATACGTGACAGTCTGAGAATTGCTACATATATCATTTTTATGGAGGGTTAAACGACCTCTTAAGAAAATGGAACAGAATTCACCAGAAGTCAATTGGATTTAATATCGACCAGGAATAGGAGACCTTTCTCATAATTTAAAACCACCAACATTAAACTGCCTCCGTGGTCTAGCGGTTGCGTCCGTGGATTTAGATGCGGAGGTGCCGGGTTCGATTCCTGATCGGGACACAATAATGTATTTAATTTTATGTGATATTTCTTGAGTTTGGTACGCTAGAGACATCGACAAGCTTGCCACTTTTCATGATGGGCCTATAGTACATTTATATCTTCACGCCAAATACATTGCGGGTAGGCAGAGACAATTGAGCACCACTTGTCACGGCCACGACCTCTTTCTTCATACTTTTGTTTCGATGGCTTTTTAATGCACCTTCAGCTATTGTTTTATTTATGCGATCATATTATGTGGGTCTTGGTCTTCCAGAGCCTCTCAGTGGTTAACCACAACTTTCGCATAATATATCTGGTTCGTCAATCACTTTTCACTTATCCTTTCAACATGCCCGAACCATCGGAGCATGCCTTTCCTTATTTTTGTCCCTATGCTTTCTTTCATACCTACCCTTTTGCGTATTTCGTCATTACGTATGAGGTCCGTCAAAGTGACGCCGCAAATTCGGCGCAACGACTTTATTTCTACTGCATTAACTCTACTCTCATGCGAATTCTGACATATCTACGTCTCGCTTCCATACATAAGTATTGCTACCAGCATGACATTGTGTATGGCGAGTCGACCTTTGTCACTGACATTTTAACTGGCGATCAGTGACCCCAGGGCACCGTTGACACTATTTCCCGCGTTCACTCTTCTTTCAACATCCCTATCATACTTCCCATCTGCAGTGAATACACTGCCCAGATATATAATTTCATTTACCTGTTCTAGACTTTCATCATCAATCTTTATCGTCACGGTTGTCATACTTATTCTTTTAAACACTAGTACCTTGATTTTTTTCGCATTTAAATGGCCTATAGTAAAGTCGGCTAAATATGATTGCAATTCTATAAAAAAGTAGTTTTTGTCCACCCTGGAAGGGATACGGTCTTGATGACACTTTATTGAATGAAAAATAAAACTCAGTCTAAAATCTCACCCCTAAGCGATCGCCAAAAATATAATAGCTTTTGGCATAAAAAATACAGTCCCAATACATTATCTAATCCGCAAAACAACGAACTAGTCATGTTTTCATCCCCTCTCTAATAAAAAAGTTTTACGAACCAAGTTGAGGTAATAATCATTGTTTTGTTAACGCATTTGCGATAGTTTTCACTAACTGTACAGTCAGAGTCAGTTCAAACAAATAAAATTATTTATAATTTAAGTAAGGGTAAATTTGGACGTACGAACTACGGGCCCGATGATACTTTTTCGTAGTAAAATAATAAAGTTTCCCACAAATTCAGATGCCCAAGCTAGTCCTTGGGGAGTGTGGTGTCATGTATAACCGTAAGCTAAGTGTTATTATTATTAGTCCACTTGTAGGGTGGGTAATAAATGACGCGTGTCATAATGAATGTTGCGTGAAATTACTGGGTGCATTGTTACAGATGTACAGCGTATTTTGATGACACATGTACACTTGGTGTAGATTCACAAAATGATCATTTTCCTGCGCATTGCACTATTGCTTGGTCTCTCATGCTAACCGCACGCTGAATGCCTTTTCTTACTAGGAAATAAATTACGCACATTTTGGAGATATATTATATTTGTGTTTTAACGGAACGTGAAAAATGTTATTCTTATTAAACTTACAGTTCTGTAGGAATCTAATATTCCAACAGACCACAACATGAAGTAAATAAAATATTATGGTCTCACAGAAGAAATGATCAGGAATGGATTCAAAACTCAGCTTTACGCAGTGGAAGTTGATGCGACTGGAGCTACAGCCAAATCTTTGCACCACTTAAAAGCAGCTCTGCCGTCAATACATTTACGGAATGAGCTTCCAATAGGACATTAATGGAATCTGTACTGTAGTTATGTATGACTGGTCTTCTCACACCCCCAGCAGTGGGGAGTGGGGAGCCTGTCTCAAGGTATTTGCCTTCTTACAGAGGTTGCATTCGCTTTCCGTAACTATGGATTGGGCATGGGGTAACCATTTAAGGTTGAGTATAGGAAGAGGAGCATAGTTAGTTGGATAGGAGGTGGATAGTTGTTGCGCAATAAAATAAAAAAGATAAACCCCCTTTGTAAACCAGGCCACTGTTCTTAAAAAAAAAGTAGATCGTAGGCGCTATTTGAGTGCTAGTGCACTCCTCTCGGACCTCAGCTTTTCGGGTGCACTTATGTAGGGGATAATCCATTATAGCCTTACCCTGGTCAGTCCATCTTAGGAGACCTACTACGCATTCTTTCGCGATAGACTTTCCTCTGGACTACCACTCGATGTATGTTTCTCTTTCACGTGTCCGAAGAAAGTGAGAATGCTCCAGTTTGGATTTGTTGGTTGGGAACTCCATTTTCCGACAACATCACATCTCCAGAGCATTAATTCGCACATAATAGTTAATAATTTGTCAATGTTAATTTGTCAATCGCTTAATGCTAGAAAATTTAAATGTCTTAGATTTGCTTTTCCTAATGTAAGAAATATTTCTCCAAATATAAAATTGAATGGTGGGCAATTGAAGACCATAGAAAGTACAGTTCAAGTCTAAGCACTTAAAGGATATTAAGACTATGTGATGATCCTATAATGCCCAGATGGGAGAGATGTAGATGTTTTATGGCAATTTATTGAATGGCAACGAATAACGCACGCAACGGGGTGGCCCATCCATGTCACCCTTATAGCAATACCTTCTTTTATTATTTAGGGGTTATAACTGATACCTTGTAGCGTGTAATCATCTGCAGGGTAATTTTGTAACTCATCGGTTATCCCGAATCAACAATTTTGATATTTTCAAACGATCTATTTTCCAAATACAAAAAGAAATATAATCATTTATTGAGCTTTATATTAATTTATCACACAGTATTTAAATATATATACAAACACTGACTCCGTGGTCTAGCGTTTACATATTTATTTGTGATTTTTCTCTACTACTAAACGTACGCTAGAGACATCAACGAGCTTGCCACCTATCATGAAGGACCTATAGTAAAGTTGGCTAAATGTGAATCGCCTTCTTTGAAATGCGTGTTTCCTGAGCACCCCGGATAGGATACGGTCGTGATGATACTATTTAAACATTTTAAAAATATATGACTTGACCGTAAGATCTTTATTTCATATTATTTTATTTTATTTAAATGCTTTATTACACAAAAAAAAAACTAATAACTGACCTTTGGGAGTGTGAAGAAACTATGTATCGGTGTATAGGTAATACATTAAATAATAAATACACATATACATGCATATCTACTAATAAATAAAACAGGCTTATGAATATAAAGTAGATATATTTCTCTCTCTCAATGTCTTCCAAAGGCGGGCGATTCGCATGGACTACAGTACAGTGTCAAAAACTCTCGAACCTCGATATGGCCTCCTTGAGCGTGTTCTACAAGCTATGGTGAGTGTTCTAAAGACACAACCTTATCACTTATTTTCTGTTGCGCAAACGAAACACATGCACATTGCACAAGCCTAAATATGTACATATAAATTTGGAGACTCTTACACCTGTCGCACGCTGAAGATGTGGAATGCTTTCCCAGCCAGTGTGTTTCCCTATTCCTATAACCTGAAGTCTTTAAAGCGAAGTGTGAAAAAGCATCTTGTAGGCCAGAATTATGGTAAAGACTAATTTCTGACTGATTTGTGGCTGGTGTCAGTTGATTCTTGGATCTCGCGTACCGCTTACTATCAGGTGGGGGCGATGTAACATGTCGTGTTCAGTATAAAAATATATAATGAAGAAACTGTAAATGATATATGATAAATTTTATTCGAAGTAAACTAAATTAGAAAACTAATTATAAATAAAAATACTCACCCATGATTTGTACCTGTGGCAGTGTG
The DNA here is from genome assembly GCA_910589645.1 of Tinea semifulvella. Classification (NCBI taxonomy): domain Eukaryota; kingdom Metazoa; phylum Arthropoda; class Insecta; order Lepidoptera; family Tineidae; genus Tinea; species Tinea semifulvella. Next base: position 1,486,956 of record OU342611.1, on the reverse strand, counting down.
CCAAGAACACTTGCAGCGTTCCCCCGCTGCACAGCATTGCTGATTTGCTGCGCGAGAAAACTGCCAGCCCTCTTGTCACATACATCATTAACCAGGCGCTTAGGCAAATCTTTTAAGAACTTCTTTGCACTTGTCCCCCACGGACCCATTGTCTCAAGACCAAAAGGCACAAACACGTAGTCGTTGCTAATCGACTCGTATTTGCGACTTTTGGCCTTTTCAGCCAAGTCCGCTGCAGCCCCGGCCCTGGCAGAGGTGCCCTGGAGATGAGACCTAGCAAGGGTGTCGACGCAAGTAGCGTCCCACCCTTAAATTATGATAAATTAAAAATAAATGATATATATTCCAGAAATAAAATGAAATATAAATACTTATTGATTTAGACGATACTATGTTGCTTGTTTAGAAAGATGGTGGTAAATAAAGTGTCTAAAAATATGAGCCTGACTGATCGTCAGTGGGAGCTTGTTCCACTGGCGAACTAATCTGAATATCTGCTGGAACTAACGGGAAGGATTTTTTTAAGAAGAACGAAGTCGTGATAGTCACAAAGAAATGCGAATCATCATTTTAAACGCGAAAGTGTCATAGGATGGAGTTAAGGTTTTAACTGTTAATTTGAAATTAAATTAAGATAAAAACTGATGGCGCAAGCTTAATGGTTAAGTTGTTGTATGGCTTATTAAAAACCCGCATAATCGGTTGGTAAACAAAGTTGTTAGTTTTTTTTAGTTTTCAAGATCAATGCTAGTTAGTGTACGGGTACAGGTGTGATGCCAAATATGCATCCAAACTTGTAGCTGTTGTTTTTTGTGTTAAAATACAATAATTCTATTGATATTTGCATAACCACTAGTTTGATATATATATATTTTTGTATTATCTTTATTTACGACCCTTTGAGTAGAGAATATTTTGTTTAAAGGGTCAGCCTCGCCGTTCAGCGGGGGAACGCAGCGAGTGTCCTCGGCGCACATAATTTATTTTATTTATTATTTAGTGTTTAATTTCATATTATGTTAATATTTTATTCGAAAGAATTTTAAATAATTTATTATATTATAAAACAAAATACTAACAAAATAAACGAAAGGATGTGATATGCGTAGGGTTACGGCAGTTCTTAACAACGAAATACGCAAAAAGGTAAATATGAAAGAAAGCAGGGACAAAAATAAGGAAAGGCCCCGATTGGTTCGGGCATGTAAAAATGATGAGCAAAGAAAGGTTGACGAACCAGATATATAATGCGGAACTTATGGGTAAAAGAGGCCTTGGCAGACCAAGACCTATCACGACAAATAAATAAAACACTAGCAGAAGGTGCAGTCAAGAGTCTATGAAACAAAAATGCATGTATGAAAAGGTTCATGATTGTCGACGAAGCGAAAGAGGTATGTACGCAGTAAAAATATATAATATTTATGTATGTAAATAAACTAAATTATTGAAAATTTTATCATTAAAACACTGAAATACCCAAAAAAGTTACTCCAGGAATAAATATGTAAATTATAAAGTGCTTAAAATGCTTTTAAAATGATGACAGATGAAAGCTCGGATTTATGCAGATGTCAGTAACTTAACGTCTACCCTGGACAGTATCCCAATTAGCCGCAGCTAACTTCAACAAAGAAGTCGTCACACGCATTCAGCTAGGATGGGCGGCATTCGAGAAACTCCGGCACATCCTCTCATCGTCTATACCACAATATTTTGAAGACATAGGTCTTTAATCGTGTTGATAGTTTTTTCTGCTATCATGCGTAAACGCATCTCTAGTCAATAGAATTAGAGGCAGCACCAACAATATGCTTAAGGTCATATCGCACAAAGTGGACTGTCCAATACAGTATCACTTTATTAAGATTCACTATAACCGACAAATTGACACGTGTACAAATAAGTATAAATAAGGAACTAACATAAAATTTTAGTTTACTAACTTTAATGTAAGCCATTGTTACTAACATAGTGATAGGTATACTAACAAAAATGGATTGTAATTATCTATTAAATTGAATATATTATTATTATTTAATCAATGCGTCCTCTCGGTAATGTCGTACAGAGCAGAGTCGTGGATACGACAGTAGGTCTGGTCTATAAATTCAAGGTCGCCGGCGAGCTATGGATTGAACTATGATTGGTATTTCTCCGATTTTATTTTAATTAATAATTTTTTTCGAAGATAATTATAGTACATTAAATATAAATTAAAAGCTACCTAAATAATAAAATTAAAAATAAACTAAACTATAAATAAAAAATGTCTTAAAACATTTCCCCTCTGTATAGCGAGGCTAATACGTTGGCAGAAATAATTGCCAGCCTTCCTGTCTCCAGACCTTTCTGTCAGCCGCTTTGACAACTCCTTGGCCAAGCGGCTCGCTGACGGTCCCCATCGGCCCATCGTCTCGACCCCAAAAGGCGCAAATTCGTAACCGATACCAAGGTTGGCGTATCGTTTTTAAAATTTGCAAGTGAAGTGGCAATGGGTCGAACACATCTGCCGCAGAACTGACGGCTGATGGGGCAAACGAGTTCTAGAATCGAGACCACATACGGGACGACCTCCCGCCAGATAGACGGATGACCTTAAGGTCGGCGGAGGTTGGATGAAAGTTGCAAAAACCGTATGCACTTGAACCTAATATAATTATTATAAGTATCATTAAGACGTAGTTCCTTGTGGGGTGGATAAAAACAAGGTTTTTTTTTAAGGATAGGTTCACTTTTTATATTTATCACATCAGTTTATTTCCCTCCCTCTTACTCTCGTATTTTAAGACCACTCAACCATTTCATCCAGCTGTCAAACGGATTCTCTTCCTTAAGGGATCCTTGATATCTGTATTCTTTGTTGTAAAATCATCAATAGAAAGGTTATGGAAATGTTACCATTTTAAATATTTCCGGTAAGATATTTTATTTATCTGGCAACATTGAATATTGCGTTCCCGTATTTTAACTCTATATTTCACTTGTCACTGTAAGCGCTTTATTTTGCTTTGAAAGTCGTTTGTCTATGGTTTTCATACAAAATTCGGCAAATAAAGCAATTATATATATCATTGTAGGATCCCAGATGAATGTATCAGCCTATAGGCCAGATATCTTAGTGTTTTCTCGGAACTTAAAAAAAGTTATCCTTATTGAACTTACCAGTCCGCGGGAATCAAATATTCCAAAAGACCAAGACATGAAGTCGAATATGATCTCAATGATAAGGACTCAAGGACGGATTCAAGGCTCAGATTTACGCAAGAAGTTGATGCGAGAGGAGTTCCAGCAAAATCTTTGCACCACTTACTGAAAGAATTGAAATAAAAAAAGAGAGGCCTCCTTTTTCGCAAGTCCGTGACATCATTCTTCTCATCTCTTACTCACACACAATGGACCCGGCACCCGCACGGTGAATCCATGGAATGTTTAGAAATTTGTCTTCTCTAAATTTTGGCAGAATTACTTCACGCTCTAGCACTTTTCACATTCATAAGTATTTTAATATTATGAATATTCATTAATCACGGAATCTGATGATTTTGACAATTTGTTTTATTTAATAATGGAGGTTAAAGTACCAGTTTTTTTGTCTGTCAACTGTGGTACGCAGCTTTAGTACATAGTCTAAAGACTGTTTATCCATCTGAGATGTGCGAGTTATATATTATAAATAAAAAAGATAAAGGCTTATAAATTAACGATCACTAGGAAGGCTGATACTTGTATGGTATTAAAGTATGCACAGTACCTATTTGAATAGTGTAAAAGCTGACGATATTCGTCAGGCGGTTCAGGAGTCATAACCAAATACTCAATATATATATTGTTTATTTATTTATGTTCTAGTTTTTTTTATTTGTTTTATTTTAATTTTATTTCATTATTGTTTTATAACTTTTATTAATATTACAGTTCCACTAAATTTAAATGTCGGCTATAGTATAATAACAGAGGTTGTTGGAACCTGCTTCCAACACCATTTTCTGAACCATAGACCCTTTTGTCATAATATCTTTGTTTTTTTTTACTATATTTTTTTATTGCCTCTTATTTTTGTGACAAATAAAAACTGATTTTATTTATTTATATGTAATTCATACTTGATATCTAGCCTACCTAGTCGGTGTATCCGACCGCATACGGAGAGACCGTTACCATTCTCATCAGAGGTGGGCCTTACGGCCTGTACACCTAATATCTACAGTAAAGTAATTTAAAAAACAAAAACTAAACTGTACTTGCAAAATGCTGCATATGCAACTTTTTTGTTATTTAATATTAGTATATTTTTTACTTTGCTCATTTCAAAGTCAAAGTTAAGATATCTTTATTCACGTAAACCTATGTTACAGGTATTTAAGAAAACGTCATTAATTTTTATTATTTTAAACGATTATACTTCTGCTAGTGGAAGACTAAGCAGCAAAGTGGTCCAGAGAGTAAGCTGTTAGCGGAAAACCAGCAGCTTAGCAGAGTTCAGTGACCTGTTAATGATTAATCTGACTGAGAAAGGAATTTGCAAGGAAAACTCAGCTATAGCAGATTTACAAAATAAAACATGATATAAAATTACACCACAACGATCAATTAATAACCTTTTAAATTCAGCTATGAGTATCTATGAGATTACAATACCTGGTACAGCGGGTACCACACAGCGGATACGTCAGAATTAAGATAGACTACTTGCCCATGTTCAACCCGAAAGCATTGTTGGCATTACATATCATTCATCATTACAGGCCCTAGAACACAGCGTAGACATCCAATGATTGAGATGGGCCTTCCAGAAGACCACCTAGCCAGTCGGGTTGGCAAGGGTATGATGTTAATTTTAATGACAATTTATTAACGATTCCACTAGTTGGTGTTAGTGGAACCGGACCGACGGCTTAACGTGCTCTCCGAGGCACGGGAACGGTGGTGTTGGTAATCTATGACAAATGTACGTAAGAAAAGTATTTCTCATTAAAACATTTTTGATTGGAAAGCGTTCTCACTACTAAGCCATTACTGCTTTTAGGACATAACTGGTGGATAATCAGCCTTATAGGAAGATTTCACGAGGGGAATAAAGTTTTATGAATATATCACAATGCAAATAATACTCATCTTCGGATATTGGCTTCGATGAAAAAGGGATATATTAGCCACTTTGAATACAAACGACTGATTTTAGGCGTTACCTTGACAACTAACGTTCAATATCTTTTTTGCCAAAAATATGAATACGAATTTAACACCTATCGAATGAAGCTCTAGCTTGTATCCAAAGGTGGGTTTAGACCACACGTGCGAATGTTCCTTCTACCTGCTTTTTATCAAACTATTAAATTGAGAACTTTGCGCGCGCATGGTTGGGGACCTATTTCGTTGAACGTACGTCCGTAGGTCAGAACAGCGCTCAAGGGGAAACAGCGCGGCGGGGAAGGGGAAGGGGAAGGGGAAGAGATATATTATATTTATACAATATTGTAGGGGAAAATACCTACTGGCTGACGGAGACAGTTTAGGGAAAGGAAAAGAAAGGTTACTCACGTGGGTCCGGCTGTCACCTGTCTTCCTCCTGGAAGCCTCCAGATCGAATCCAGCAGATATGTGTGGACTGTATCGTTTCACATAGGGTTTTTATTAGCACAGCACTTTCACGAAAGTTTATAGTTTTGGGTTTGAGCCGGCTAGCTAGCGCACACTCGGAAACCAGCGGTCGTGGACGTTCTGATGATGATCACCGACGGAAGACGTAGACACGACGCGGTCTGATAGTAGTACGATGAACTACTTATTTTTGTTGAGAAATCATGACCATACGCGACGGCTGATCGATGACGACTCCCTGCCTCTAGAGGGTTTTTACCTCAGCCATTGTTCTGAAGTAAGCCACTAGATGGCGCCACGTTAGGAATTCAATGGAAATATAGGGAACAAGGATTTTACCAGCCAGTATATAATTTCTAATTCCCTATCAAAAAATATTATAAATATAAACTAAACCTAGGTACCGAACAAATATTAAAATCATTTACATTTATCATACCATGCATTCATTCATATTCCTACCAACTACGAAATAAATAACTTGCAAGTTTAGTTCTCACTTTTGCGGTACGCCCCGCAACGCACCCGTTTTTTTTTGTGTAAACTTTATAAGCATTATTTCTTTATTACCTGACTACGCGACGCAAACAGAGGTTATGTGTTTATTAGCCTATGTATGTATTTATTTATAAACTCATTATTGCACTAAATAACCTTCCGGCATTTTATAACAGCTAACCTTTGGGAGTGTGGCAGAGGATTGCAGCTGCTTTAAGATAAATACAATTACTTAGGAATAATTAAATACTATTACATAAATACTTACATGATATATATTTAAAATAATATATATATAACTAGCTGACTCGGCGAACTTCGTACCGAATGACAGTCAATGAATATTGTGTTACTTATTAGCTGAACTAAATTTATGATTTTATGGAAGTAATACAATGAATATAAAATAAATATTATGTTAAGGTTGGAACACAGAAGAACTATAAAAGTACAAAAATCAACTATGTAAAATGTTTTTTCTTTTATTTAATTTTTATCTTCAATTTTCCAATTTTATTTATAGTTAGTCTCCTATTCGGGACGGGGACAAATCTAACAAAACTGTGAAAATCTGTCCAGCCGTTCTGGAGTTATAAGTGTTCTAACAAACCCGACTTTGTTTTATATATTAAGATTTACTTTTATGCAATCTAATATGTCAGAAACCTTCCCCGATGTTCACACAACATTCCCAAAGTTTCATCCTGATCGGTCAAGTAGTTTTGCAATGCATAGGGAACACACACGCTTACAGTCACCTTTATATATATATATATAGATAAACAAATATATATTATGTATGACAATAATATATACATATATATAACAATCATTTGGGAAGAGAAACAATTAAATAACAAAAAATTACAAAATTGTAAATACTAAAATAATTGAACGCGGTAGCTCCGAAACAAAAATAAAATTCGCTAAACTTAGCCACGCTTTTTTGGTTTGACCAGCCACGTTTTTTGATACTCATATTTTATATTATTTTAGTAAAAAGTACATCCACGACCGACGCAAAAATGCAAATTTTTAAAGGCCTCTCACGTAGACTTGTATATGGATCGGGCTCTGAAAACTACTTGTTGCCAACGTCACACGAATTCTTATTATAATTTTAATGTTGTTAATAGCTATTTTCTTGTTAAGTTATATACTGGGTGACTTTGTGTGGTCCTACGTTACAAACAACTATTCCTAAGAAATCATATGTCGGAATATATATGAATAAGAATGAATATTATTGTCCATTAATACACATATTAGGGCATAACATAAGTGCTTTGGTACTAATGATATTGACCGAATCAGCTATTTTATTTTGTAGGTGGCAACATTTTTGTCGAGACTGCCGGCGCAGGTCGATAAACATTTTCCGGGCTGTGCATTAATAGACTAATTATAACGATCAGATCCTAAAGCCTTGTTTTATTCATCCCCTAACCTTTTCTGTCGCAACCCGTACGCGACAGTATAGATTAAATGCCCCATTCTAACATAAGTCAACTGGCCGCCTGTGCTCTTTAAAGTTCGTCAACTTTACGTCCGCCTGCACTTTAACTACATTATTATTACGCGAACCTAAAACAGAAATAAACTTTGATTTATGAAACTTATTCTGCGATTGTGAAAGCTGGCTCATAAAATTTTTGTTATGAATAAATGCAAATAAATTTAAGTAACGAATGGCGCAAAAGAACCTAGCACTATAGAAAAAAAAAGAATTTATATGTCATTCTGATATTGAAAATTGTGTACAATTGTGTGGATTTGAACGATTTTTATTAATTTAATGTTATTATATGTTTCATTTGTAAATCTATTATAGCTAAGTTTTCCTTGCAGATTTCTTTCTCAGTCAGATTAAACATTAACAGGTCACTGGAATGCATAATCCAATCGGGCTGGAATTTTTATCGGCACAAACGGTGGATAATTCCCCGCCCCGGCAGTCTGGGCAAATTACCACCATCAGTCCGCCTACCACCTATTTGTTGTTCTCGTTGAAATTATGTGCCATTTGCAATGATGTCAAATGCCAATTTTAAAGTGAGAACTTTGCGCGCGCTTGGTTGGGACCTATTTCGTTGAAACAGCGCGGCGGGGAAGGAGAAGAGGGGCGGATAGGCGCGCGCCTCGCGTAATGCCGATGCCTCTCTCGCTCTCTCCCGCTCCTTCTTTATTAACGCGTCTGCAACTATGCACGCGCATTTGTTTAATCTTCATATTCCTACCAACTACGAAATCAATAACCCGTTTTTTATTATTTTCAAGAAGAACTAATATTGTAAGCTTCTTTCTTTCTATGGTGATATTTATATAAAAATAACACCGCCTAAAACAATACTTACCATATAATGGATAAGTGGACATTTTGCAAGTAAGTTTAATGTATGAGTACATAGAATACTATTTTTGTCCACATGTTGGTATCATTTGACGTAATAAGAAAGTTGCTAAGTATTCCAATATCGCCAAGAACTGGAAGCAATCGCAAACTTTGGGAACATATGTACTTCTCCTAGGGAATTATCCCGAAGGATCACATTTCAATAACTACTTAGTTGTTTATATAATATATTAGAAACAACAATTGCGCCAATTGATATTCTTACAAATAGGTATCAGACAACTTACAATTATCCACATTTTAGTTTTAATTTTAATTATAAGTATCATCACGACCGTATCCTTTGTGGGGTTTAACCGCTTTAATTTTTTTTAAGATGCGTTTTTTACGTTTGTGCAACTATACTATAGGCCCATCACGACAAGTGGCAAGCTCGAAAAAAGAGATTGCCCAAAACCTGGCCCCAACTTTTTTGCAGCGTGTAACTAAATACAATTCAATAATCATAACAATAAATTGTGTTTTTTTTACAAATTAATTACTGCATCTCTCTTACCCCAGCATTAAAATATAATTTAATTAAATAGTCAATTGGTTAAAATTTATGTATTAAATAGTTACAAAGCACTATTTATACGATTAGGTTCTTTATTATGATCAGGTACTTTATTATAGATAAAACACTGGATTTCAAATCGGCGGGATCGAAACTATATAATTATTAACGTAAAAAAAAATGTCAATTGTCGTTATGATAGGTTAAAATAAATAAAATTAATTACAGATTATGAAAACACAATATATTAACTATCAAATTAAAAAGAAATCATTATGGTACGAGAACATTTTATTGGGCCTATTTCTTTAAGAAAAATGGGCGTTCTTATTTCTAAGCATTCCATGGATTCACCGTGCGGGTCCATCGTGATGAGAAGAATGGTGTCTCGGGCTTGCGACCGACAATAGGCTGCTTTAAAAAAAGAAGGCCTCCTTTTTTTTTATTGCGCGATAATACGCTCACCATCCACCATTCTACTTCTCTCCCTACCCAACCAAATACTGTATGATTCCGTTAATGCCGTCTTGGAAGCTCTTTCCATAAATGTATCTCCTGCAGACCTGCTTAGGCCCAATTCTTTCGGTAAGTGGTGCAATGATTTAACATATCTGGTTTTTTTTGTGGGTAGGTGCAAAGTAAACAACTATTTTTCGTTTCTAATATTTAATTTGTTTATTTTTTTTAAATAGTAAGTGTTAATATTAAACATAATTTCTTTATTTATGTTAGAAGAAGTACAATTCATGCAACAATAGTGAAAGTTTCTGCCCTAATCCTGCTGGTAACTTAATTCTCCATTTTAAATTCTAACACTAGTGACACACATCGAAAATGACAACTACAGACAAGATTCTTGAGTCCCAACAGCTATTGGAAACCAGATTGGCTGGTAGAATGACGGAATTTGAATCGCAGTTAATAGCTGCCAGGGAAGGATGCACACCTAAGCTTACATTGGACACCATAGCCAAGGAATTCCAAGAATTCAAAAATTTTGCAGTAGAAATGATGTCATTACTGAGACAACAAGTAGCGGAATTGCAAGCGACAGTTGATGGACTAGAAACCAGAAGCAGATCGGATTGCCTGTTACTGAAGGGCCTTCCGGAGCAACCAGGAGAGAACATTTTTCAGGTGGTGGTGGATGTGGTGCGGAACAACCTCAGCATTTCTAATGTTGATGTGCAGTCACTGCGCACATGCTACCGTTTGGGGACTTATAGTGACTCTACTGTCCGGTCTGTTCTTGTACGTTTTGGGGACTTTAGACTGAGGCAGCTGGTATGGAGGAACAAGACTAAATTTAAGGGAACCCCGTTCAGCTGCTCCGAATTTTTAATCAAAAGTAGGCAGTTGTTGCTTGTTGATGCACGCAAGATACACGGCTTAAGGAATTGCTGGACCCAGGATGGGATTGTGGTGGTGAAGTTGTCCGATGGGTCCAAACATAAACTCCAAAACCATCTACAACTGAAGACCCTGGAGCCAATGGCAGCCGCTACTCATCAGTCACACAGTGAACAGCCAAGGGAGCGTCCTAAAAGAACTCATAGGATTAAATAGACTTGCATGCTAACATACCGGAGTGGATGCTTTACTTAATAATATTGCCTAATATAATATGTATTTATGTTGTTTTGTTTTTAACACTTTGCCTCATTTGTTGTAGGGTGTGGGATTTATAAATGGATGTGTGTCGGATTGGTGGGATGGGGATGGCTCTGGTCAGGAGTGCATTCTATATTAAAATAAAACAAAATAAATAGTTGTTTATAGTAAACTTTAATTGTATACACAGAAACCATTATAGATTGATATAACATGATATATTTTACTGCGCTATAAGTTAGATAAGTATCAGTTTAATAATAATAAGCTAAGGTCAATGCATTCTGGCTTATGCTCTTCTGCTTACCAGTCCGGGAGATATCTGTTGTGAGTCTTGGCTGTCTTATGTCTTGGTTACATGTTTATTATTGTGGCAAATCTGTCATAATACTTATCCTGTCATTGAGATGAACTATCCCAATCCAGTCCTGTAGTTATAGTGCGGGGGCTTGGATGGGGCATATTCTCTTTTTGGTATATCAAATTGACACCTTTCATATAAAATAAAAATACATTTTGGCATAGTATTGAGATGGTTTGCTGTGTTTTGGCATACCGTTGAGATATGTAATTGTTACCTGAGGATTAATTGTTACCAACTCACTGATAGTGGTGCGGTGTCATGATAGTCTGTAAAATGTTCAAGGTGTTACAATTTTGTGAATGTGCTAAGGGAGATAAAGTTGTGACCATGGTAGTTTCTGTGGTGGAACTTGTACTACTGGATTTATATTAATAAGATGACCGAATCAGTGTTACTGTTAAAAATTTCTTTGTGTGATTGTAGTTACAAAATCAGGGATTTTACACTTTCTGTTCACTTCACTATATTAATCACATAACTATGAAACATAGTGTCCATTCTTGATTGTGCCAGTTCTAAAAGAACTTAAAAGCTAGTGTAGTTGCTGGTCGTAACAGTATTATGTCTATATAATCTGTGACAATATTGTTCACGGGTAAGTTCTGGCTCACGCTCTGTCTCTGCTTCAAATTTGTGCAACCAGCGTAGTAGTAACCTAATAAATCAATATTATCCAACTAATGATAGTGGGGAACGATTTTATAATGAATATAATCATGGACGAATGTAACAGAAAAGGTAATTAATTGCGATTGCGAATATTATTTACTTGTTTTGTGATTGTTTTTTTTAATTTGTGGCACAACGGATAAGGCAAGGGAATCGATAGTCTTCTGTTGCATGCCAAATCGTAGCCGTTCCGCGTTCGGAAATAGCACTGATCGGTTCGTTTTGATTGTACATTGCGTGTAATTGTAGAGGCAAACACAAGCTTTGTCTAAAGTAGCACCCGATGGACAGAATGGCAACGACACTGATTCGGTGTTTAATGTAAATAAAAAAGTCATTTTAACAAATTATGTACCTAAAACGTTTCTTATTTGGATGTTTTTTTATTACTAATAATTAATATATTTGCTAAATTTATTTATAGATTTGTCACAATACCAATAACATTTGTTTGTTGAGAGAGGGATTTTTGAATATGTTAATATATGTATTGTCATTTATTTAGAATCAATGGATAGGACAGGTTTTTCTACTGGCCCTATGTTTGACTTGTCGCTTTGATTCAAAGATTGAGCTTTCGATTTAAAGCTGCTTTATTTACTTTCAGGTCGAACATAGGGTAAGTGTTAATTAATGTGTAATTATTTTTCTTTCGTTTATAAGGCAAAGTGTTAATTTATGTGTTTATCATGTATTATGTTTTACTATTTATTGTTTAGTTTTTTTTTTTTTTTTTTTGTTTTTTATACCATTTTTTTTTTTTTGGGAATATAGGCTTTTGTTTTGTAAATTATATTTATATATGTTTTTGTTTTGTTAATTATGTTTCTATATGTTTTGTATATAGCATACACTTCGGTTGATATCTAATAACGTGTAACTAGTATTTTGTAACCCGCTTGCCGGCAGGACTGGCAGAGTTTTAATATTTTTATTTTTTATTATTATATATAAGTATTTTTATTTACTATTATATCTAGTTTTAAATTAGTATAATTTATTATTATTATTTATACCTATAGATATTATATACTTACTTGGATATTTACGTTTATTATATACCTATTATAAAATATTTATTATTTTGTAATAACTGCATAGGTACTTGCAAAGTAATTGTTATGTCAAGTTCTGATGACGATGATTCTTGTCAGTCTTTTGTATCCTGTAATGCGTCTACAGATAGTGACTCATTTCATGACGCTCTAGACTTGGATGTCTTGCTGGCTGATAGATTAGGGCGCTTTAATAAAAATTTTAATGTGTGCCATATTAATGCACAAAGTCTGCCTGCACATTACACTGACCTGGTTGTTACATTTTCCTCTCCAAATGTGGTTGACGCCGTACTTGTGTCCGAATCGTGGCTCAAGCCTAGTCTGTCGTCTGCCTCTTATTCACTGCCGGGATACGTACTAATACGTAATGATCGTACAGGTTGTAATGGTGGCGGTGTGGCGATTTACTTGCGTGCTGAGTTGCAGTATAAAATTGTCGCTTGTTCTCCCAACGAATATTCGGGCTCTCCGGAATATTTGTTTATTGAAGTTGCATTATCAGGTTCTAAAACTCTTGTGGGTGTAGTGTACTGTCCACCTTCTATCAATTATTTTTTAAAATTAGAAACAGTTTTGGAGGACTATGTTGCACTATACTCACATCATATTATAATGGGCGACTTCAATACTTGTCTCATTAGTAAACAGATAGCATGTAGGTCTCGTGCGTCCAAACTTATGAATATTATTTCCTCTGTCAACCTATCCCTTCTGCCAACTGGCCCCACTCACCACCTACACATGTCTGATACTCACCTCGACTTGATGCTCACTTCTCGCCCTGACTTAGTGTCGTCGCACGGTCAGCTTCTTGCCCCTTCCTTTTCTCACCATGATCTTCTCTTTTTATCATATAAGTCGAAATCCCTCAAATATCGTCCCCCAACAATTTTTATGCGGCATTTCAGTCGCATTGATATGGACAAGCTGCGCTTCGATGCGGCGACTATTGACTGGCTGCCTCTTATCTCTTCCAACTGCATTGATGATAAGGTGTCCATGTTCAATAAAGAGGTGCTCAGGATATATGACAACCATGCGCCGATCCGTCCTACAAAACTGAAACGTGATCCAGCTCCATGGATTAATGATGATATCCGCCAGGCAATGAAGAGACGTGATAGGGCATATCGCAAGTACCGTAAAAACCGTAATGATGAAAACAGTGAGCTATATAGGGTTGCAAGAAATCGGTGTAATCAGATGTGTCGAGTAGCCAAGCGACGGTATTTTTACGAAAACATAAAGCACAACTCTCCATCAAAAACCTGGAATTTTCTTAAGTCTGTTGGGCTGGGTCGATCACACAGTGAAACTAAACTTGGCCATGTCACACTTGATCAACTCAATAGACATTTTGCTTCTGCTCCTGTGCTCAATGATGTTATCAGGACACACACATTAATTGAAATCGCCGAGACGCCGTGGCCAGACATTGAAACATTCACATTTGCTGAGGTTTCTGATGATATCATTCTTAAGACGATTAAATCCATTACTTCTAAAGCAGTAGGATGTGACGCCATCGGTCGTGCTATGATCATCACTATAATCGACCTTTTACTCCCTTCAATTACCCACATAATTAACTTTTCGCTCAGTACTAGTCAGTTTCCTTCTTCGTGGCGCGAAGCGTACATTATACCACTTCCTAAAACATCTTCACCTTCACTTCCCAATCACTATCGTCCCATCTCAATTTTACCTTTTCTTTCTAAAGTACTAGAGCACATTGTCTATAAGCAACTTTCCAGTTTTCTCTGTTCACATAATTTACTCAATCCCTATCAATCTGGTTTTCGCTCCGGTCATAGCACAACTTCAGCTTTGCTTAAGGTAACTGAAGATATCAGAAATGGCATGGATGAATCAAAAGTTACTGTATTGGTACTAATTGATTTCACGAATGCTTTTAACACAGTGGATCCTGACCTGCTCATCGCTATGCTTTCTCGTCTAAGATTATCATCAGAGTCATTGGACTGGTTTTCACGGTATCTACATGGTCGCCGACAGAGGGTTCGTGTGGGTCATGAGCTTTCTGAGTGGTGCGACATCGCCACAGGGGTACCACAAGGTGGCATTCTCTCTCCTCTTTTATTTTCTTTATTCATAAATGCAATCACCTTTTCTCTTCACTGCCAGTATCATTTATACGCCGATGACTTGCAGCTCTATGTACAAACTGATGTTAATACTGTAAATAGTGCTGTAGCCTGGTTAAATACGGACTTGTCTTATATAAGTTCCTGGTCCAAACGATTTGGGGTAGTGGTCAATCCGAGCAAGTGCCAGGCTATAGTGATAGGGAGCTCTAGACTTATGTCTAAAATTGTTCTTACAGACTTGGTGCCTGTTCGATTTGATAACGCTTCCATTCCATTTAGAAGCGATGTTAAAAATTTAGGTGTGCATATCGATTCCAATCTTGCATGGACTACACAGCTCACAAACACTAAGCGTAAGGTTTTTGCCTCACTTCATTCTCTAAACAAACTTAAACATTTCTTGCCAGTGAAGGCAAAAATTGCGCTAGCTCAGAGTCTACTTTTGCCAATCATTGACTACGGAGATGTGTGCTGTGTAAACATGACAGAGGATCAACTGAATAGGATGGATCGTCTCTTGAATACGTGTATTAGGTTCATTTTCTGTTTACGCAAGTTTGACCATATTTCCGAATATCGATCCAAACTTAAATGGTTGCCAATTCGCTCTCGAAGAAATATGAGATCACTGTGCCTACTATACTCTGTGCTAAAGGAACCTAAATATTTAAAAGATTTATTTTTCTACCTCAGCGCCTTTCACAATAAAACTCTTCGCTCCTCACATAATTCCCTCCTATCTATCCCTTCCCATCACACAAACTTTGTTTCCAAATCTTTTGTTGTGTCATCTTCATCCCTGTGGAACAACCTTCCTGTTGAAGTCAGACAAGCACCCAGCAGACCAATATTCAAGAAAAGAGTGTACAGTCATTTTTATAAGTCACTAGATTAACTTTTTACTGACTTTAATCCATTGTAGGTAGTTATTATTAACATTAAGGTATTTATGTATTATTATATAATTTTATTGTATTATATTTATGTAGTATTACTATGTATGTGTATATATTATATATATGTATATATATATATTATAGTTGTCTAAGTATGTTAATTTTTAATATTATTTATGTTTCATTTTAATATTTTATTTCTCTATTTGCACCGTACTCATATTTAAATGTCCCAATGTCCCAAAGGTTAACGGGAAGAGAATGTCTTGCGGCATTACGTCCGCCTTTTGTATAGATTTACAATAAAGTTTTTAAATAAATAAATAAATAAATAAAATATCCGTAATTACCTATAATTCCTTAAAAGTTAATAAACTACATTTATCAAAATAGATTTGAGAAATCTTTGAAAATATAGAATTGTGCGAGCGAGAGAGATGCAACAGCGTTAAACCAAACATTATTATTTCTATCTAATTGTTATATTTTACATATGTACTTTCCTACAGTTGTTCAAATTAGTTCAAAGGTTTGGCTATCAGAAATAGTCTACGAGCATTAAGTCCGCCTTTTGTACTTTATGCAATAAAGTTTTGAAATAAATCAGTAAATAAAGTATAGTAGTAAAGTATTCTCACGACCGTTTCCCTTTCGGGGTGGTCAGAAACCACGCTTATAAATAAGCGGATTCACATTTAGTCAACTTTACTATAGGCCAATCATGACAAGTGGCAAGCTTGTCGCGATGTCTCTTGCTTACCAAACTTGAGAAATATAACAAATAAATGAAATAGATTATTGTATCCCGACCTGGAATCGAACCTGCTATCTCCGCGTCTAAATCCACGGACTTAATCGCTAGACCATGGAGGCAGTTTCAGTTTCAGTTTCAAAATCAGTAAATATTCTGCAAAAAAGATTAGGGTCGTAATGCTACTTTTTTTAATACATAATCCAAGTTCGTATCAATAAATTTATCCTTTAATAATGTTAATGCAATATTAGTAATAAATGTTTGTAATTATCTGCATAATGAGGGCCTCCGAGACCCTCTGGTCGGTGAAGATAATAACCGTTTCCTTACAATGACATATATCATGGCCGGCTTGATTGTACTATTTATTCAGACCTACACGTTGTACTAGGGAACAACTTTAATTTAGTTTAAATAAGTGAACCGCTAACGGAGGCACCGTTAGCGGTTAAGTCCGTGGAGGTACGAGGTTCGTTTACTGTTTGGGACACAATCATTTATTTTATTTATTTGTAATATTTCTTGAGTTTGGTACGCTAGAGAAATCGACGGGCTTGTCACTTGTCATGATGGGCTTATTGTAAAGTTGGCTAAATGTGAATCCACTTCTTTAAAAGCGTGGTTTCTGACCACCATTAAAGGGATACGGTCGTGATGATACTTTACTTTTTTAGTCTATATATTTTCACACAAAAAATATCTAGTTTTAATAGTAAACTACAAAAATATTGGCTACAAGTCGCAATGTAAAGCGAATGTTAATGCGTTCTAATTGTCTATCACTCCTAATTAGCGGCCACGATACCGTAATTTCTACACATGTGTAAGAGTGGTGGTAAATTCACACCGATAGGAGTAAAATTTTAAATGTAGTCTACGAAAAAAAAAGTTTAGTTTAGCATTCGATACCTCCTCCTCCTTAGTCGGTACCCCACTGTTGGGGATCGTGACTCCGCCGCAGTCAATCCACTAGCCGTTTCCAGTGGCTGCGGCCCTCGGTGCAGTGGATGGCTTGGTGTACTGGGATGTTTAGGTAGTCAGTCACCTGACTAAACCATTGTTTGGGGCATAACCCTCTTGTTCTTTTACCGTCTTCTTTTCACGTTACTAAGAGTTTTTTTCCAGATTGTCGGCGCCTCTTCTAGCAATGTGGCCAAAATATTGCAGAATTCGGGTAAAGCAGACGGCAGAAAGTCTCTGTCCCTTGGCAAGTATGAGCTCTTCGAGCACCGAAACGTTCGATAGCATAAAAGCATTCGATACACAAGACTTTAATTGCGTAGGACCTGTCGTAGATCTACGTCTTTGTTTCCTCCCCAATATTGCTTTCCTTCCGCGGTAATCGTAGCCATTTTGTTGAATAAAAAATTTAACTGTCGCGGATGACCTCGGTGGCGAGCATTAGCATTATTGGAACGAGCTTCGTGTAATTTGAATCAGCACTTTCCTCGGCACGTCTTCTTTATCCAACAGTAAATTGATAAAGGTCTATACTTATATGAGTATGTATGTGATACATATATTGTATATTGTTCATATATTATCCTTATTCACGTAAACCTATTACAGGCATTTATGAAACGTTATTAATTTAATTCTTTTAAATGATCCATAAGTAAGCTGTTATGTTATGTACATATATACATACATATCTTCACGCCAGATCCCTTGCGGGGTAGGCAGAGACAATTGAGCGCCATTTGACACGATCACGACATACCTCTTTCGCTTCGTCGACATTCATTAACCTCTTCATACATGCCCTTTGGTTACGAAGACTTTTTAATGCACCTTCAGTCAGTGTTTTATTTATGTTATCTAATGACCAATAAGTAAGCTGTTAGCAGAAGACCAGCAGCTTAGCAGATTCCAGTGACCTGCTAATGTTTAATCTGACTGAGAAAGAAATCTGCAAGAAAAAACTCAGCTATAGCAGATTTACAAAATAAAACATATACACAACGATCAATTAATAACCTTTTAATTTTAGTTATGAATACCTATGAGATTACGAATCGGGGAAATGTAGGACATATGTATGTGAGGACATATGTAATTCTTGGACCTCGTGTCCTTTTTTCATCAGGTAGGCTTACATTTCAAAAATAAAAAAGTGGGCTATAGGAGTCAGTTAAACTGTACATTAAAATGTAATTCGTTTTAATTTTTTAACACCTTTTGAAACAATTTTACAGCACATAAAAAGGAGAAAACAAATAAAATTTTCATTCGCTATACAAAACCAGTAGCCACTTCGAACAAGGAAATTATCATTGACTTGGATACATAAACTGGGCATTTAGTATTATCATCACAACTCCTAGAACACTAAAGCCATTCTTACATTACGATACTTAAAGACTACTATCCTACGCGAGTCTCGAAGACGTGTCACCGCGGAGTGTCTAACATTTGTATGGTGAATAGCACACTTCGCTACCGGAATCATACTCGCCCGCTACTAATCTCGCGAATCGGGATACGTCGTGTCGGTCACTCGCGACGCGCGTCTCCTATGAATCGTGGCAAAATGGCGGCAGAGCATAAATTCAATATTAAATTAAGAAATAGAAAAATACCCATGTGTGTACAACTTTAAATTCCAGAATTTCTAATAAAAAGATACACTGCAAGTGTTTCTTCGTCACTGGAATCACTCAATATAATTAAAAACGTCCTAGCGCTGTGAGCTAGTAAAAATACAAATGATGGTAATTTATTTATTTTCAGTAGCTTAATGTACGAATCTCAAGTAGTGAACAAGTATTCTATTAGTATTCGACTGAAGTATCGTCTCTTAGGAGTATGGTAATGTAAGAAGGGCCTAAGTCCTAGACCTCTACTGCAGGAGATGGGCTTTTCGGAATATATATAACTGGAAAATTTGGTCTACACACGCCACGTTGGCGAAACAGGTTGGCAAGGGTCTGATGATTTTTTCAATGATAATTTATAATTGATTCCACAAGTTAGTATTAATAAAACAGGGACCGAACGGCTTAAAGTGGTATCCGAGGAACGAGAAGAGTAATAGTAAAGTATCATCACGACCGTTTCCTTTTCGGGGTGGTCAAAAACATTTAGCCAACTTTACTATAGACCAATCATGACAAGTGGCTAGCTAGTCGATGTCTCCAGCGTACCAAACTCGAGAAATATCACAAATAAATTTAATATTAATTAAATGTATTTATTTACATTAATAAATATTTTTGTGTCCCGACCAAGAATCGAACCCGATACCTCCGAGTCTAAATTCACGGACTTAACCACTAGACCACGGAGGCAGTTTAAGAGGAAAGAGTAATAGAAAACAAATAACAAGTATTCCATGGATTCACTGTTTGGCTCCGGGTCAATCATGGGTAGGAAAGATAGAGGAGAAGAATGTTGTCTCGGATTATTTATTATATTGCTCAAAAAGACGTTCACCATCAACCATTCTGCTCCTCTTCCTACCTAACCAAATACTTTATGACTCCTCTCCTCCTTGCGTCGTGTTTCCTCATTGATGAGGGTCGTGACCTCCCGATGAATTGGTGTGCGTCTTGATGATAGCTCGCCACCCGTTCCTGTCTTCGGCGGCATGCACAGCATCATGGACGCTAGTGTTGGTGGTGGAGCGGATTTGGTCGGACCAGCGTATCGGACTACGGCCTCTCGGTCTCTTTCCTTCCACCTTGCCAGTAACAAAAAGTTTCTCCAGGTTATCCCCTCCTTTTCTGGCAATGTTTCCGAAGTACTGGAGTATCCGACGAAGGCATATGGTGAATAGCCTAGTCGATATGGCTAGTTGGTTTAAAATCGATACGTTAGTACTTTATGACTACATGTACATAAAAAAGTGTTTTTCTAATTGTTACATTCCGGGACACGAACTGCGACCTTTTTTGAATTTGAAAGTACTTTCGCAGCCACCACTGCTTAATAAGAATACAAATTTATAAGCATTCCATGGATTTGCCGTGCAGGTAAAAAATAAACTATTCTATAACAGTAGAAACTAACTTCGGAAATAAACAAAATGCCTGGTCATTACATAGTAGTAAAAAACATATATTTTAATCAAATAAGAATCGCGGATGTTAGAAGTGTACGTGCAAATTGTTTCCATCCAATATGAATGAATGCAGTTTACGAGCTAATACGGAGGGAGAAAAAGCCTATTACCGTGGACATAGACTCGGATTAGACTTTTATAAGACGCCGCAATAAATTGCCGGATAAACATACGTTAATTATTAAGCCAAAATTATAGTAAACTAACTGTTTTACCCGGCTTTGCCCGTGTAAACGGCGACAGAAAAATTTCATTGCGCATTATTTTGTATGTATTAGTATTTAGTATATTTATATTGTAATACATATATAAGAATATATAAGTAGGTATATATTATTTGTTGAATTATCCTATAATTGTATAATACTGTTACTTTCATTGCACCTATAATTGTTCAAATTTGTCCCCAAGGTTTGGCTGTCAGAGAATGTCTACGGGCATTAAGTCCGCCTTTGTGCTTTGTGCAATAAAGTTTTTAAATAAATAAATAAAAAAATATTTTGATTTTGCCATATCCTAAGTCCTAAGGTATTCATTTAATTTCAGCAAAAATGTTCTTGCTCATTTCAAACCAGTAGTGATAAGTAGCTTATAATTTATGTAACAAGTGTTTTATTATCGTTTCTAAGGAACCAAATTTATGGTTTTTTTTAGGTACTACTCCTATTATTTTTTTATGTTCATTTTATTTTATAAGTTATATTTTTGTTATATTATGTAAGTTATCTTATTTTTTGTTAATTTTAGTTTAGTTTAAAAAAATAGAATTGTTGACAGCTAATTGGTACATACAATTAGATAAGTTAAAATTCTATTATGTTATGTGTGTGATAATATATGTACTGCTCTGTGTACTATATAAATAAATAAATTTGCACGGTATAAAGGGGTAAAATAATCTTCATGAAATTCTCAAGCCAACTAACGTATTCCACAACTTGGTATTAGTGAAACCGGTACCGACGGGTTAACGTGGTCTCCGAGGCACGGGAATGTAAATCATTACTGCCTGGGTTTTGAACCCGTCACTCTTTATAATAACAAAACTGTGTTTGGTACTTACCTGTTTTAAATAAAAAAAAATAAAAAAAAAAATGTTGGCCCTAACTTCGATTATGTATTTATTGTCTGACCGGGCGCATTATATGCATTCAACATAAACGTGGTCAAATGTTCAAGAAAAAACGCTCGCTCGTGCTGAATTATTTACAGATTTCAATCGATCTTTGTCTTAAAGTTAATACTTGGCAGGTACAGTCAACAAAAACAGGATGGTTTAAAAAAATTAAAAGAGATTCTACGTTTTTTTATGGAGGTATTTTTGAAGTGATCTTTAGTGGGGAAATCGTACATAAAATGTTCTATATTTTTGACACAATGGCTCGTGCTAAGCACTGACGGAGCAACGACTATTTATCCCTAGAGATATGATCATATTTGCGTAAACAATATATGAACCAGATACAAGCCTTAAGTAACTTGTTGAGCAACACCTCTGAGAGTTTGACACTACACACGTCACTATAGTCAAGGAGAGGAAGAAAGAAGCTTTGGACAAAGGTAATTTTAGCTTTCAACGGCAGAAAATTCTTAAGTTTACTGAGAGAGTGCAGTGAAAATTAAATTTTACTACTAGTATTGTTAACCTGTGCTACCCAGCTTAGGTTAGAATCCAGTTGAATGCCTAGGTTCTTTACTTCGCTGCTGTACGCAATAGGACATAAATTACTTAATTTAGAATAGTTATTTATTGAATAAAACATGAGTTCTCGAAATAGCAGGTTAATATGTAGGTAAGCCTTTAACATAGGTTACTCTGCAACAATAGTTTGTATAAATTATCCAAGAAACTCCTCAACCACTAATATCAATAAGTAATTGACTTAGATGTACGCGCTGGGCAATTTTATATTACGTCTACTCCTTGTTGTGTGTTTTCTCATTACTGAGGGTCGCGACCTCCCGAAGAATTGGTGTGCGTCTTATATAGTTATATATATATATATATATATATATTTACAAACTTTATTGTTATATTAACAGAAGGCGGACATAATGCCTATAGGCTCTCTCTTCCAATCAACCTTTGGGACAATTGAAAACATAAGAGCAAGCAAAAATCAACAAATAAATAAAGGAAATCAAAAATACAATATGTACTTACAACTAGAATATAAAATTACATACACAAATAGTTATATACAATAGATATATACAAAACATATATAACGTACATATACATACATATACTACACTACATTACAACATCTTTGAACAAAACAGACACAAGAACTTATTGTAAGTAATATAATTGTAGTATAATATTAATAATAATAAAATTAATAATTATAAATATTATTTAATAATTAATTAATAAGAAATATACAAAATAGAAACATAGGCGAGCATAATGAAGAGCATACCATGAATGAGCATTGCAGTTAAACTTATATTTTTTTTATTGTTGTTTGTCATTTAGACCAGGCCACTGTGACCATATGTTAACTTGAAGCTTTTAGTTTTAGTTTAGTTTTAGTTTTATTTAATTTAATCTTTGAATTGTTTGTTAATTTTGTAGGTTTAAATTTTGCTAACTCACCCCAATCAATGTACAAATTTATATGTTCTTGGTGAGTACTTTTTATGGAATCTGGCTCACATATTGTTAATATCTGTTGTTAAATGCTTACTTTAGCCATGATCTCCGTTTGTATTCCAAATGTTAAATAAATAAATGAAGGTATTCTCTACCAGTTAACCTTCGGGAGAGTGATAGATTTATATGATGGGTGCAGAGTCTGAGATTAAATGTAAATATATTAGAATTAAATAATTAAGTACATAAATCTATAAATACTAATATGTCAAGATGTCGAGATTAGTATAGTACTTGGTCTTAGCATATAAGTCTTTGCAATAAGCCTATTGATTTAGGAGCGAGCGAATGGCGACAGTATGTAAGCACTCAATGGAACTAATTTAATAATTTATCAGCCATCAGACGCTGTGCCAACTACACACGTTATATCTACTCAGATTCAAATCTAATTAAAATTAAATATGTTAGCAAGAAACAAGGTTGGGATAAGTATCATCAACTTAATCATCATCGACCTGTTTCCCTCACTGCTTGATATCAAGCTTGATATGAAGGCATATATATGCCTCACCAACATTCAACCTCAGTAACATTATTTTTAACTAAAATAAATATTTTTTAAATTGCAGTTATACTTAAATTTTGATAGCAGCGGTATTCATGATGCATTTGTTGAAATGAATGCGGACCTGGAAGCAATTCGTGTTCAATCTCAAAATCTTGGTCTGCTGGTTAATCCCTCTAAAACACAAGTGCTTATTTTGGGTACAAAACAACTTATTCACTTTATTTTAATAATGTTTCGCTTCATTTGCGCCAGAACGTTAAAAATCTAGGTCTACACATTAGTAGTGATTTATCATGGAACTTGCACGTTACGGAAATTAGTAAAAAGATCTTTGGATCTATGCACTTCCGCGCTCAGCAAAGTTAACATTAGTTACCTCCCTATTATTATTATTATTACATGTTTTTATATTTTGTGTGCAATAAAGGATTTTATTATTATTATTATCCTTTTACTTTACTCTCCTGTATCTTTTCACTGCTGGATACAGGCCTCCCCCAAAGCTCGACATTTCACACGATCTCCTGCCACCCTCATTCCCAGGTCAATGTATTACTTACTATGTATATTTATGATTGATTTTAACTATTATTATTATTCTTATTTCGTACTCTCCACCCATTATAATAATTTCTCACTCTCCCAAAGGTTAGCTGGTAGAGAATACCATACGGTTTTATGCTCGGCTATGTACATTATTCTATATGTTATATTTTGTGTGCAATAAATAATTATATTATTATTATTATTAATGGTGGTAAGAACGCTGACTGCATTTCGAAGAAAGAGCCAGCCCTCTTGTCACCAGAGGAGACGACAATACGTGGTATTGTCTTTTAAAAACTTCTTTTGGAGGAGTTTCTTCAGCAAACGGCACAAAAATTAGTAATCTTTTAATATACTTACACGTGGCATCCCACAACAGAGAACGTCCTCGTTTCTATCTTATCTTAAAAATAACAAACAAATTAAGTCTTAAAGAAAATTAAAAATAAGTCCAAATCTATTATCACACTAAAACGCAAAGGCTGTTTCAAAGGGATGACGCTGCGACTACGAAAGACATTGAGACAAAGTTAGAGTGATGGGAAAGGATAGAAAGGACGGAGTTTTGTGAAGATCGAAGAGTTCTGTCGTGAAATATGCTGAGGAATGAGAAGTATTATATAGGTATATAGGAGTATTAGGTTCATTTAATATTGAGCATAACAGACACAGGATTCTAAAATTTCTTTGCAATCTTATTGGTAACCATTTAAGCTTAGAGCGATATTCTGAAATGTTGTCATACTTGCGAAGAGAATAAATGAACCTAATACAGCAGTTAAGAAGGCGATCCATCTTGTTTAGTTGTTCTTCGGTCATGTAAATGTGTATCCGATTCTTTATATGCGTGGCTTCTGACTACCCCGGAAGGGAAACGGTCGTGATGATACTTTAATATCGGTTTTAACAATTTAATATCATAGGCTGAGATAATTGATATTAAAGTTGGGGTTATATATCACCCACGCGTACTCTCACGGACGAAATATTTCACAAATGCGCTCTAGTGTTAAGCTCTTATAGGTAGTTGTAGGGACTGACGTCATTTAACCAAACGTAGGTATTATAGTTGCTTCCGTATATTTCCTTTCACCTTGGAATTCAATGGTCCGATTTTGTAGATTTGTAAAGCTCCCGTCCCATCATTACTGCGAACGCAATAACACAGAATTGGAAGCTTTGGGAAGCTAATTTAGGTCGTTGACTTATTACAACGATCCCGGTCAATTTTTATTAAATTGCTTTATTTTAAAGTTTTTTTACAGTTACAACTGCCTCCGTGGTCTAGCGGTTAAGTCCGTGGATGTAGACTCGGAGGTACCGAGTTCGATTCCTGGTAGGGACACAATAATATTTATTAAATTAAATAAATTTTAATTAACATTTAATTTATTTGTGACATTTCTCGGATTTGGTACGCTGGAGACATCGACGAGCTTGCCACTTGTCATGATTGGCCTATAGTAAAGTTGGCTAAATGTGAATCCGTTTATCCATAAGTGTGGTTTCTGACCACCCCAGAAGCGAAACGGTCGTGATGATACTTTACTTTACATCAGTTACAGGATAATATAAATTTCAGGTGTAAATTTGATGTTTTCCTTGGATTAATTCGCGTCAATATCGCCCATAGACGTCGGGTATAACGACGTCAAGTTCCAAACGCGGGATAACCGCAAAATGAACTGCAAGTTGTGCCCCATATCAGTGTCAAATAATCGTTTTCCAGAATAATTTACATTGTAGCACATTATTTAACACAAATTAATAATTGGAGATTCTTCTTTTATTTACTAATACATTTAACATCCATTCTGTTTTTCTGTAGTTTTATTTAAATGCGTGACATTTAAACATTACGTTACAAATGAGGACTACAAGAAAATGGAATGGAAATTAAGATCAATTAATTTTTAGGTCATCTGCGTTATCGACATATAATATATTATTGTTCGTTTATATGATACATTTTTCACAAACTTTGAATGTCGTATTTATTTATATCCAATTAAAAGCCTAGAAGATAAATTTCAAGTTTTAAAAATGACGTAATTTTCATAATAACTTTCATCCCCTATTTCAACTCCTTACAGCTATTTTTATTGCATTAAACAAGAGCCTATATGCTTTCTCAGGCTCTAAATCTGTAACGAATTACATTTAAATTGGTTCAGTAGTTAAGGCGTGATTGCGTAACAGACAGACAGAGTTACTTTCGCATTTATTATATTAGTAAGGATATAATTACGCATCTAATTCTGTTGTGAGCAGAATAACAAGAAGATACAATAAATTGTTTACAGATATCGACCCCTTCTGTCTGTCTAAACACCAATTCAGAGGAAGGATTCTGAGCAGGATGGAGGTGTAGTTCTATGTAATTAATACATTAGATATGCACAATGCAATGAAATCTACACATTTTCACTCATTCACACTTACAATTTACACCTTCACACACCTACACATTCACATATACATACACTTACATAATGGTGCGTAGATGGATTTTTTAAATATTGTCTCTTTATTTTTATTCTTATGTTTATTTTTAATAGTTTAAATAGTTAATAATCCGTTCATGCTATATGTTTAGTGAAAATAATGTTATTCCGTAATTGGCTAGGTGTTCGGTAATCATTTGAATGTAAATATTTTTTTGTAAAATACAGCTGTGGAATAAGTAAATAATAAATAAATAAATAATTGGTAAAATTGTAAATGGTAGCAGATAAAATGTAAAAATCGACATTGACAGGTGGTTTCTTAATTATACGAGGCAAAGTACATATGTCTCATGCAGCCATCAATATTTATTCTTTGGCCGCATCTGATACAACCGTTACAGTAGCTCAGTCGTTGGTCATAGGTCAATGATTGAAGCACTTTGATTTGTTATCTCTACTCTATCTTACTCCGGGTCCGCCGAGGATTTGTGTTGCCAACGGGAAACTGAGCTTTTAAGCTAAATTTGACACAAAACACATTTACATGTAAGTACGGGGCAGTGAAGGTAGGTTAGTACCAAAGAGATCATATATAAGATAGAACGTGTTTTACACTTCCGTAATCAAATATTATAGGAACTAATTGGGTAAAAGAATGGAATCTCACGCAAAAAACTCTCGTTCACCCGAACACTAGCGTACCCAAGTGGATGGTAGGATACTTAAAGTGCCATACATACCTATAAAAAAAATAAAAAAACAATCATATATTTACTTTCCAATACATATATCTTATTAAATAGCCCGCCAAACTGTAACCACAGTTTGTTGGCGGAGACAATTGCTCTCGAAGCTTAATAATAAATATTTATAGTAGGTACATAAAATAGATGCGCGGGCGCGAACCACTCTCCCCCCGCGCGACCACCCCGTCCGCCTACAGGTACCATTAATATAAATTTATCTCTTTCTTAGGATTAACACTCATTTCTTCCGAAGATTATTTTAAAATTTGAAACTAAACTCAATATGCAATAAACGAACGACTGCAGGCTGGACGCGAGGTGAGGGCGCGCGGTATACCTACGTGTAGCTTCAATATAGGAATAGTATTATATCCAAAATTCGATTTATGAGCTCACAACGAATTTAAACTAAAATTTAAAATTACGATACGTAAGTACATTACGGTACTAAAAGTTAAACAATACATTTTTATTTTTACTAAGTTTGTATAGTTCGCTTGTTGACAACAATGACCGACATGTTGAATGAATTGATTGAATTAATGAATGAACATAATAAATGTCATGCTACTCGCATGATTAAGACAAATCGATTGACGTAAGAATGATCAAAATCGGACAAAAGGATCAATCATTAATACATAGGCTGACAAACGCACATAACCTCTCTTTGTCTCCGGGTTGTATATAGTCGGGTTAAAAGTGAATTTAATTTGGATAACAGATTGGTGAAGGTCTCTCTTTTACGCATCTTGTACCATTAGAGTGTGCGATAGAGGATGCGAATAATAACATTATTAATTCGAACCAGCTCAGTTTCGTTTCAGGCGTAATATTCGTCCAATATTCTGTATAGCTCATGACTAATTACTAAAGGAGAATACCTAAGTATCTACTTTGAATGTAAATGTTTTTCGAGATAATAGCTTTTTAACTTAATGATCTTAGTATCACATCAAATATGCAATGAAATATTGCCTTTTTTGAAATATTAAAGATTTATGGTGTACTTTAATGGAGTGTAAGAAAATTCGTTGATTTATGATTTTTTCCTCTCTCGTATGAAGATATCGCAGTTTCTTACTGCCATATCTATAATGCGTTCTTCGACTTTCAGTAGTAAAATAAAAGGAATAGTTATAACCCTTTCAGCACGGACAATACCAAGCGTGCGTTAACCCTTTCAGCACGGACAATACCAAGCGTGCGTTAACTCTTTCAGCACGGACAATACCAAGCGTGCGTTAACTCTTTCAGCACGGACAATACCAAGCGTGCGTTAACTCTTTCAGCACGGACAATACCAAGCGTGCGTTAACTCTTTTAGCACGGCCAGTACGAGGATTAAGCGTGCCTTATTACAACAACGAAAATCTAGCGGTCTCCAAATTTTGTTTTGCCGCTTCGAAACGCCCTCGATAGTTCGTGCACTCATCTAGCTACTTAGTTATTATCATTATTACATTGTTAGGACTAGTAAAGAAAAAAACATACAAAAGTGGTTTTTATTTCCTTATACTCGTATACCTAACCCAACGCACGATGGTGCGTTCGAACATTAGAAAACGAATATGCAATTTATATTATGGATTTGTTTTACTATTTTTACGAGATATTTTAGACCTGGAAAGAAGAGAGGAAGAACCTCAAAGTTATGAATAAAACTTTTAATATTCAAAATATTTTTGTCGTGCTGAAAGGGCTAAGGTGCTATTTATTTTATGTTTGACTTAAAAGCAAATCTTGCTTTGTTTACCGAATTTTGTATGAAAACCATATAGAGATGAATATGAAAAAAGCGCTTAAAGCGACAAGTCAAACACAGTATTAGTATTACATTTGCTGAAACAAATTGCTGCAAAATGATTTTTTTGTGCTAAGATCTTGTTTAAATTAAAATGATTATTTGCGCATTTGATTTATTTAGTGTTAGTGAAGCTAGGTTAAGAAGGATGATTCTCAATTAACTGCCTCCATTATCTACCGGTTAAGTCCGTGGATTTAGCAAGGATGTACCGGGTTTGATTGCTGATCCACAATAATTTATAAAATGTATTTGTCATATTTATTTATTTATTTATTTAATTAAGCAAGTCAACAACATGTTTACAAAATCTTATACAATATACAATCTAGAAGGTATCTTAATAGTTTAGTAAACATGTTACTTACAGACCAGCATTGCATTCAAAAGGTAGGTAACATCGTTTACTAAAACACAAAAACTAAATAGTACAATTTGTCGAGTTTCGATACGTCTATACTAAAGTTGGCTAAATGTGAATCCGCTTCTTAAGTACATTTGTCATAGATTTACAATTCCCGTGGCTCAGAGTCTACTGTAAGCCGTCAGTCCCGGTTCCACTAATATCAACTTTTGAAATCGTCAATAAATTGTCATCATTATAGATAATGGCTGTCTTTTAATCCAAAAGTCGCTAGTTCAAACCCCGGCGTGTGCCAAAAATAAATAACATACATTCTAGATTCCTTATACAGGATGGGCCAAGAATTCGTTAACGTTTAAATTTAACACACCGCGCTAATACAAGCCGCGCGGGAAACGGGGAGTCGTCTATATCCATAAACCAAATACACTACGTCAACTAAAGGAAAAAATCAGCGAAGAGATGTCGGCGATCTCGCGGCCTCTTTGTCGACAAGTATTCTAAAATTTCGGTGTTCGCTTAGAAGAGTTCAAAAATCGAAACGATGGTCATTTAGATGATGTAATTTAAAAAAATAAAACTATCTAATTAACTTTCTTGTAAATAATCAATTTTTAAAATATGTCAAATGTTTTTTTTATACGATTTTTTCAATTGTTAAGTAATTCGTGGCCCACCCCGTAGATTTAGCACTATAGATATCAACCTAAGACACTGGCATGCTCTCAAGTTACAGATTAAGGTCGAGAATTACACATGAATACCTAATATGGAATAAGGAGTAAAAAAAAAAGAAATAATATAAAACGCCCATGGATAGTTGTAAAGCCATTAAAATAAAAATACTTTTTTGCTTGTTTATTTCTCGATAGATGATAAATGAGATGATAGGGAAGGCAAAGGTTCTAGCCGCTACCTTGATCCCGAGTGGCTCTCCCGTTGAAGTCCGCTTTAGTTGAATGGCATGAGTCTGTCATGGACTAATCCAGTAAACTACCTGGGCGTCACAATAGCTTTGGTGTCTGTGGCTGATGAGTAGGAATGAATATATATTTTCTTTCGTCTATCTATTGGAGAATTAATTTTAAAAAATTGTCACCGAATAGAAGACGGGAATTTTGCTTAGTCATGTTAATACCTAATTTTATGTTAAGTATCATCACAACTTCCCTTCTGGAGTGGTCAGAAACCACGCTTATGAATAAAATAACCTTACTATAGGCCAATCATGACAAGTGGCAAGCTCGTCGATGTCTCTAGCGTACCAAACTGAGAAATGTCACAAATAAATTAAATATTAATTAAATTTATTTATTTAAATTAATAAATATTATTGTGTCCCGACCAGGAATCGAACTCGGTACCTCCGAGTCTACATCCACGGACTTACAATAAGGTACAATGATTTAAAAAAAATTTATATATTAATTAAACTAAAAACTTACATCTTAAAACATAAATTACTATTAATAAAAATAAACCTAATTAATAATAATATATATATATTTTTTTAAATTAATAAATATTATTGTGTCCCGACCAGGAATCAAACCCGGTACCTCCGAGTGTTAATCCACAGACTTAACCGCTAGACCACAGAGGCAGTTATTTTGTTATATGTCTATATCTATTTTAATACTTTAAATAATGGGCAATTATAAAGCGGTAATTGGAAAGCTTTTTACACAAGTACAGTATAAATCCTTATCAATTTAAATACTTTAGTTGGCTTCAGCATTTCATGAAGAATATTTTTTTAAAATTATTTATTTATTAAATTTTTTTTTATTTAAAAACTTTATTGTTATACAAACAAAAGGCGGACATAATGCCT
Organism: Tinea semifulvella; assembly: GCA_910589645.1. Lineage (NCBI taxonomy): Eukaryota > Metazoa > Arthropoda > Insecta > Lepidoptera > Tineidae > Tinea > Tinea semifulvella. Next base: position 1,455,517 of record OU342611.1, on the reverse strand, counting down.
ATAGGCACTCTCTTCCAATCAACCTTCGGGACAATGAAAACTTAAGAGGTTTTTTAATTTTAGTTTAGTAGTAGAAATTATTATTTTTTGACATAATTACACCATAGGTATTATTATTACCATGACAACGCCCTTTTACAGCAGCATCTATTGGTGTAGGTAGTACTTATCTGGTAACGACGAAGGCTGTTCTTTGCTGATATTCATTCGCTATCATGATTAGTAAAATAATTAATTTGTTATCTGACGAAACCGAGTGTACCAAATGTATGAAACGGTGAATAAATGAAATGAAATTAAATGAAAAAGGTAAGGTTAGCAAATAAACAACAAATATGAAAAGAAAAATAAAAATACAATATTGACTTACAACTAGGTACAATATAAAATTACATATATAAATGGGTATACACATTACATAAACGAAGTACACATACATACATATATAAATTATTATATAAACTACATATACAACATACATACATATACTACACTACATTACAACATCTTTAAAGAATACAGACAAGTGCTTATTGTATTTGTAAAAGGTGATTGTAAACTAGTTTTTTAAAGATAGCTCTGCTTGGGGCTTCACGGATATTAAGGGGCAAGCTGTTCCAAAGCAGAACAGCTACTACTGGAAAAGAGTCAGAAACAGAGTTTGTGTGATGTGAAGGAATCGCAAGGAGAGACTTATGAGCAGAACGAAGAATTCTCTCATGAAAGGAGCTAAGAAAAGAAAGTTGATCTTTCAAATACGTAGGTGAAGACGGTTCATTGAGGACAGAGTAAAGTAGGCAGAGAATTCTTAAATTACGACGAGAACGTATAGGCAACCACTTGAGTCTTGCACAGAACACACTTTACACCATGCAAATTAAATACCTTAGGAGATATAGCGATATCAAAATAAAGCGTAACAAATTAATTTCATTTGGTCGTTTACACAAATTTAAAAACTAAACTTTTAATATATTTAGGTACTTACAAGTAATTGTTAACACAAACAACATTTTGTAATTACATTTTCTCACAATTCTAAATGCGAGAAATATCTTTCGGAATATTATTGTATTTATTTATGGACACAAATACTGAATTATTAATGCCGATTTCACGAATTCTGGAGTAATTTTTCATTAACGCTCGCCCGAGCACGGAGAGGCACCTGGTAAATCAAAATTACACCAAAATCATTACACTCAGAATCGGGCCTTTTTTTAGAAAACCGTTTTTGGTTTTTTTCCATCGTCGATATAGTTATTGGTATTTCCATTACTGAAAGGTGGAAAAGTTGAGTGATTGTATGACGTAAACAAAATTACACAATTTTCAAGACAATTAGATATTAATATATCTAATTTAGATGGAAATCTGACTGAGAAAAAAATATAATTGATAGTAAAGTAAAGTATAATCACGACCGTTTCCCTTTCGGGGTGGTCAGAACCCACGCTTATAAAAGCGGATTCACATTTAGCCAACTTTACTATAGGCCAATCATGACAAGTGGCAAGCTCGTCGATGTCTCCAGACCACGGTGGCAGCTTAATTGATGTTATAGAAAATCGATAGTTAAGTTTTTCATCAAATTTAAGTTACGAATAATTTGGAAATATAGCTTGGATATTTGACAACTATTTAGCATCTCGCCTCACTTGGTATTTCCTAAAATATGATTTATGATTTAAGCCTGGACACGGACGTCATAAGAACATTAAAGTCTTGGCTTAAATTAACCCACGGTGCTGACTCCTCAACATTCTTTAGAGGAAGGAGAAATTTCGAAATAGATCTGAAAAGACCATAAGAATTATACAAACATCTATGTATAAGCAAATATCAAATTCTAACCAGCTCCTAAGATAATACAATTTAATTCCAAATACCCTGGTCTCAGAGATGGAACCCAGACAACTATTCAAAAGAGGCATTGGCTGGAATAAAAAATAAAGTGACAAAGAGGTTATAAAATTCTTCCTCATGAAAGATGAAGAGCATGAATACAGAGTGCACGCGATGACTCGAGAAGTTCAAAATGACTGGCTAACTTTGGGCGATTTCTGCATGCCTCCTGAAGTGACGCACACTATAGTACTATTGTTCTCCTGCGTTGCTGAAATTCTACCTAAACGTTTTTCAAATGTACCTCCTAAACCAGAGTAATCTATATAAAAAATATAAAATAAGTGTACATTGTGTGGTGCTGCCATAGGAACTGCTAGACACACACTTGCGTTACTCTTCTAGAAAAGGGCTATTACTCGCGCCAAAATGACAAAGTCCTTGTTGTTCCGTGAAGCAGTTCTATTGCAAGAGTCAGAAAGGGACTTACTAGAAAAAATATCGTGGAAATTAAATATTTCAAAAGACCATAACATGAAGTCGAATAAATATAATGATCTGACAGAATCATCAGCGTCAGATCAGGAACTGGTTCAAGACTCAGCTTTACGCAGTGGAAGTTGGTGCGAGAGGAGTTCCAGCTAAATCTTAGCACCACTTACTGAAAGAATTGGGCATAAGCAGGTTTGCCATCAATACATTTATGGAAAGAGCTTCCAAGACGGCGGAATCGTATAGTATTTGGTTGGGTAGGGAGAGGAGTAGAATTGTGGATGGGTTGAACGTCTTGTTGTGAAATTAAATACATAAGGGGGCCTCCTTTTCAAACCAGACTATTGTCGGTCGCAAGCCCGAGACCCCATTCTTCTTCATTGTGGTGCCTGAGATTCAGATTAACTTTGTTTGGGCACCAGTGGCCAATTCCTAAATAAACGTCATCAACATCATCAGCCTGTCTCTCCACTGCTGGATGTAGGCCTCCCCCAAGGCTCGCCATTTCATACGATATTTTGCCACCCTTATCCAGCCCCCACCAGCGACCTTTTTCAGGTCATCCGTCCATTTGGCGGGGGTCTTTCCACTTTCTGTTTTCCTGTACGTGCTCTCCACTCCAGAACTCGTCTACTCCATCGGTCATCGGTGTCCGACCCATTGCCACTTCAACTTACTAACTTTGAAGGCTATGTCGGTAACTTTAGTTTTCTGACGGATGTCTATGTTTCGGACTCTATCCATCAGAGAAATACCGAGCATAGCTCTCTCCATAGCTCGCTGAGCGACCTTAAACTTGTGGACCAGACCCACTGTCAGTGTCCATGTTCTGCTCCGTACGACAATACTGGAAGAACGCTTTGGTTGAAAACTTTCGTTGAAAAATAAATGTACTAGCTTTTTAAGTAAATAGACGATTTTTCTTATTATTATTATTAATATTCTCATATCTTACCCACACACGATGGACCCGGCACTCGCAATTCATGGAATGCTTAGAAATTATTCTAATATTTGTTTTTAGTAAAATCGTTATAAATAATTTTGCTATAATTCTCTTTCTAAAATTAGGTATATAAAAGTGAAATAATGTCCAATATGTCCGTAATTTTATTTACTAGTAAGTTACACTACATTTCTCAAAGTGGAGTGTTTTCTGGAGTGTTCCAGATTTGAAAATATTGGAGAGCGATGCAAAAGCTAATACCGCCTTAACTAAACGGTAAACGCGCTGGAAATTGTGCTAAAACATAAGTTCGTGCCTTATCCTGAGGGATCAACGATCTACGAATTCGTATACACAATATAAAACATGGAAATTTGGCTGAACGAGGCTTTCGTTACGCTTTCATTGCGGAATAAAGAGGCTACAGCGGGATTGCGAATTTATTGGTAGGGTTCATCTGCTTGGCCGTGCGTGCCCATAGCGGTGCAGCGGTGGGCGACCGTTGACCTAGTCTAATTGCCCAGTTACTCCTATTAGTGTTACGTTTGGAAATTGCCAAGCGCTGGACCAACGACAGCGGTCATGCAATTAATTATTTTCAATACTTTGTTGCACTTTGTAAATAGGTATGCTTAAAATTAATTGCAGAAAACTTAGATTCAGATTGCGTTTCAAAATTATAAATTTTCCATCTGACAGTTAAATATTTTTTTACTCGTGTTTTTTTTTAGTTTTACGTTTAATATGTAATAATTTATTTTATAAATCATAGAATATCAAGATGTATTTTATTTATTATTTTTGTTACGTAGACCTTGTTGGTCTGGTCTTTATGTCGTGAGTCTATAACTGGTCCCCTACTAAATACACAATGATCAGACAAGGGAGCCGCGAGCCAGAAGGTCTACTCTTAATGTACGATTTTCTATTTACATTTTACATTGATTGTTTCAAATTCAAAATACATTTATTGTCATAAATTCTGGTTGTTTGTACATTTTTGGTTACAAAACCCTTACCCTTACCCCGGGACAGGGCGTACAATATCAATTGTGTTATTTAACAATTTGGTACCACTTATTATTAATTTTGACAAATTTATGCTTACAATAAATTTCATTTTACCACACCATTAAACATTATAATCATCATCAAGTTAAGACGTCGGTCCCGGTTCCACTAATACCAACTTGTGGAATCGTTAATAAATTGGCATTATTGACAAGATACTTGCCAACTCGTCTGGCCAGCGTGGCGAGTGTAGGCCAAATTCTTCAGATATATGTTCTGGAAGGCCCATCTCCAACAGTGGAGGTCTAGGACGCTGTGTTCTAGGGGCTGTAATGATGAAATCATCACTCGCCACGTTGGCCAGACAAGTTGGCGAGGATCTGATATCAATCATGAAAATTTATTAACGAGTTGGTATTAGTGGAACCGGGCACGGGAACGGTGGTGTTGTAAGTCTATAACAAATGTACGTAAGAAAAGTTTTTTTTCTCATTAACACATGGTTTAAACCGACCTTTGTAGGATTTAAGGAAAGTGTTCTTATAACCGAGCCACCACAGCGCCATAAGCCATTATCATAATATTATTAAAATAAAAATTGTTACCTTATGAATAACAAACAAATTAAATTATTTAAAAATATATATAAAGTAAAACTAACAAAAATATAATGTCTTAAAACTTTGCTAAAAAGTAGTTTTAATTTACTTATTGTATAACATTGTGTAGTTTTTATTTTATGTTTTATTTATATGTACTCGTACATAAGTATATGTATATTTATTAATTTAATTTAATTATATAGGTATATTACATATGTATGAGTGTTAGATACGGGTATGTAGGTATAAATTTGGTCTTAGGACTAAGATAGAGAATGTATTTCAATCATATTTTATTTGTGCATCTACTTATGTATCTTAAACTCTCTTAAGTTAAGGTTAGCAGGTAGAGAATGTCATTAACGACATTACGTTAGCCCTTTGTACGTTTATTTTATTAAATAAAATAAAATAAATAATAAATACATAGAAGGTAACCGTAGTTGCAAGTATGTGAATAAAGCAAAAAGACTTTTCTATAGTACGAGTCGTAATCCTAAGTTTTACCCTAGGGGAACACCTTTTGCTGTGTTATCATACAATATAGTAAATTTGTAAATTAACCGCCTTGAATTCCCTGATTCTGTGTCAACAGCGAATCATTATTTTCTTATGTCAGTTACAATGTTCATAAATTAAACAGCCGTACTAACTACTGTACGAAATTTCAGAGTAGACAGTCAAAACTACCCCCAACGTAGCAAATTGACTAAATTTATGCAACAGCCATACCCTGCTTCAAATATCGCAATAATGTCATCTTGTTTGATGGGAGGGTGTGTGTCATTTGCATTCTGATAATGGATTAGAAGTGGAATCAAGATCATAATTGTGGGGTGCATCTTCGACATTTAATGATCATCCGACGCCTGCCGCTCGGATTATTAAATTTAAATTGATATAGTGGGCTACAAAGCCAAAAATCAAATTAAAAATAATGATTTATGAAATGTACTTAGAGTAATTTTGACTAAATTGCAAAGGCTGTGGTCGAAAGGCACGAATTAATGTTTGAGTCACGCGGCTTTTTGTTGAATAGTTTGGATTTGATAATAATAACATTTATTTCGGACATTATTTTAGTAATCTTATATAAATTTTTGTTTTTTAACCTTTTATGATTCCCAAGGTTAACTGGTAAAGAATGCCTCATGCAATAGAGTGTTTAAATTAATTTATTTAATAATCAATGTTTAATTGTTAGTAACAAACCAATGTTGATTTAGGGCTGATTCGACCAAACCATTTGTGTAGTTTTATCACTATGTTTACTTAAGGAGTATTAAGTACTATGTAGTACAGATTGATACTACTATTACCAGACAGCATGTGAATTTATTCTTAAGTGAGATTTTGTATAAATGCCCGTTGTCAGCGCTTGCAACTGTATTTAAACATTCGCACAACTGTTGCCACGCGTGCCTGGTTTTCTAGATTACAATACTAATCAAGTTCTCCTCATTGAAATATAAAGCTTACTATAAAAAATATAGCCTATTTTTACTGTTTTTGTCGAGGCCATTGATCAAAACTCGTGCCGCCTTCTGTAAAGGTTTATCTAATTTCTAATTCATGAATGAAAATTTAATTACTACTTCAGGGAAAGGAAACGTTTTCAACTGCTAAAATATTAGTCGATGTTCCCTGTTGACTTATATTAAAAACCTGGCTATCAAAAGTCAAAATATTTTTGTATGTGACCTATCACACATCAGCCACAGACGGCCGACATTAGTCCCTACATTATGCTGGCCTATTAAAATGCTTTTTTACATAGCGATTGAAGGACTTCAGTTTTTAGGAATGTGGAAACACACTGACTGGGAGAGCATTCCACATTTTCATCGTGCGACATAATATGTTAAAGTCAGAGTAAGTACAAGAGATGTATTTTTATTTCATTGATACAACGCGTTAGACTAAAAGTTTAATTAAATGACCGGTGCTTGTATATAGTTCAATGTTTGTTCACAACCCATCATTAATAAGTTCAATAATGACTGCCTCTTGTCGACATCATTTTAAATTTAGTTTACACTAAATGCACTTAATTGTTTTTCAAATAAATTCCGAAATAGCAAGCCATTTTAACTAGGCAACTATTTTTGATAAAAGCGTATCTCTTATATACTTATTTTAAATTTCTGTTTTAATACCTGAAAAGACTTATAAATATCCTACCTATAAATTAGGATATTTATAAGTCTTTTCAGGTATTAAAACAGAAATTTAAAATAGGTATATAATCCAGCAGCGGTGGCAGTCTATTAGGTAGATACTATCAAGGCAAACCTTATTTATTTATTTATATTTGGGCAACTTACAGCTATAATATACTTGTGTGTTAATGTTTAAATTACAATAAAGCAAATTATCAGTTTCACATTTACGATAAAAAAAACTTCTGCATACCGCAGAGACTGTATACAGCAAAAATAAAAAGGTACAACTTCAACATAACAAACATAAACAATAAAGATTTACAAGTAAAAACCAAATCTAAATAATTTAAAAGGTAGCCTGACCATGGCCATGATGACTATTCTGCGAATGAGAGGTGTGAGATGTATTCTCCATTGACATTGACATGACTGGTAAGTGAAAAAACACTACTAAATATAAACTAAACCTAATAAAAAATAAACTACAAGTGAAAAATGTTCTCTAGATTGTCTTCAGTGATTGTCCCAAGAAGACTGGCAACATTTTCCCTCTGTATAGCGAGGCTAATACGTTGGCAGAAATAAATGCCAGCATTCCAGTCTACAGACTATACCGTTAGCCGTTTGGATAACTCCTTGGCCAGACGATTGGCTGAATGTCTCCATGGGCCCATCGTCTCGACCCCAAACGGCGCAAATTCGTAACCTGTACTGAGGTTGGCATATTTGCGCAGCTCGAGGTTCTCAGAAGAAACCGCCGCACTTCCCGCGCTTGATGATTTTTTTCAAGTTGGCGTTGATGGTAAACTTTTGACTTTGACTTCAAGTCGATTTTTTCATTATTTAATAATACCTACTATTGGTAGATATTTTCCTCGAGAAGCGCATGAAAAACGTAACTAAAGCAGTTAAGTTTTCCGAAACTTCATTTTTTTTTCATTACAGCCCCTAGAACACAGCGTCCCACACCTTCACTGCTGGAGATGGGCCTTCTAGAACATATATCTGGAGAATTTGGCCAACACTCGCCACGCTGGCCAGACGGCTTGGCGAGGATATGATGTCAATTTTTATTGACAATTTATTAACGAGTTGGTATTAGTGGAACCGGGACCGGCGGCTTAACGTGCTCTCCGAGGCACGGGAACGGTGGTGTTGGTAATCTATGAGAAATGTACATAAGAAAAGTGCATTTCTCATTTGTACATGCCGGGTGGGTTTGAACCGACCTTTGTAGGATTCAAGGAACGCGTTCTTACAACCGAGCCACCACCGCGCCGAAATTTAATAAGACATAAAATAGTGCCACAGGCAAGCAAACAAAAGATAATAAGACCGTCTCGTTTGTTTTCGGTAGTCAAATAAGTAGCTCTCCATTGGGGTTACAAGTTTATTTACAAGGTCCTTGTCCGGTGCATTCACTTAAGTGACCAATAGGGACACTAAACTACTCTATGTTCATAACTAGCTGTTTGACCCGACATTGCCCGTTTAAAAGTTGCGAAAAAAACCTAAAACCTTCAAGTGGCCGATCAGATGTTGACATCATGCCTAACCCTGAGTAAGCCGAGACATAAATATATAACAAGACAGTGCAAGAAACCAAACGATATGAGCTAAAGCTAGACTAATCGGTGCAGAATGAAATAGTGTATGACAGTCATTGTCGGTTATGGTAGTGTTTGACGTGCACTTTCAAATTTATTATTTTGTTGTTTGAGGGACAATATGCCGACCTGCGTGCTACGGAAGTGTAAAACACGTTATTTTTCGACGAGAGATTTTTTTTATTTTGTTTTGTAGTTCTATGGAAAGCGTTTATCATCCGCATCCCTCTATTTGAGGTGGTCAGCAACCACGCTTATAAAGAAGCAGATTCAAATTTAGCCAACTTTACTATAGGCCAATCATGACAAGTGGCAAGCTCGTCGATGTCTCTAGTGTACCAAACTCGAGAAATAACACAAATAATTAAAATATTAATTTAATTTATTAATAAATATTATTGTTTTCCGACCAGGAATCGAACCCGGTACCCACGGACTTCACCGGTAGACCACGGAACCAGTTACCAAGTATCTATAATATATTCTACCCGTAACTTTTGTTATAACTAACTTATTATATATATAATATATATATATATATATATACACACATCAAAAAAGTCTAGGGATCAAGCATGTTTATGCGGATTTCTTGTGATTGAGATGTGGCTTTGTAATAAATTTATGATTTTATAAATTTATATGGATCCTTTTTGGTGCATTTCATAATTTAAAACAGGAACTGTCAATCAAATTCGAGTAAAAGATGAAAATCAGCTGTCAATATTTTCCCTATAAAAACATAAGACGCATTGAAGACATTATTAGTGCTACTGTTTCCCTACTACTGATTAAAACCAACGTTATTATGGAGCGGCGACGTCATTTAAGCAGGGAAGAAATGATCAGAGCCGTGGGAATGATAGAAGCTGGTTCCCGGCAACGTACTGTGGCTTTAGCTCTGAATACAAGTCAGAGTGTTATCAGTCGACTTTGGACACGTTACCGAACCACTGGTACCGTGGCTGAGCGCCATGGAGGACGGTATCGCTGCACCACACGGAGACAAGACCGATACATTCAAATCACAGCTCGAAGAACTCCAACAATAACCGCCATGATGTTAGCCGTGAGCCTTCATCGCTCTTCAGGGAACTTAATTAGCGACCAAACAGTCAGAAACCGCTTGCATGAAGTGAACCTTCATTCCCGAAGACCGCTACGGGTACCACCTATAGCAATGCACAATCGTAGGACTCGATATCAATGGGCTCTTGAACACAGAAATTGGACAGAAGAACAATGGCGTTTCGTGTGCTTTTCTGATGAGTCTCGTTTTGGTATGAGGCCGGATACAAGACGTATACGACACTGGAGAACCCCTGGACGCCAACAGCGATTAAAATCCTGCCAGGAAGTCCATCCTTATAGTGGTGGAACCATCATGGTATGGGCGGGTATTTCGATCGGCGGAAGAACTGAGTTGATTTGGATCAGAGGCAACCTCAACGCTCAAATTTATGCTGAGACGGTTGTATCAGACGTCATCGTTCCTCTACAAGTGCATATCGGTCCCTTATTTCAGTTAATGCATGATAATGCACGACCGCACACCGCAAGAGTTGTAAGACAGACTCTCGCCGCAGCTAACATCAATGTCCTGCCCTGGCCTGCTCAGTCGCCAGACTTGAACCCGATTGAGCATGCATGGGATATTCTTCAGAGAAGAGCTCTGCCGAATATGGAGGGTATCCAGTCGCAAGAAGACCTTTTTTTGTTGTTGCAACGAACATGGGCGGCCATTCCACAGCGTGATTTGGATGAACTCATTTTGAGTATGCCAAACCGATGTTCTTGTGTTGTTAGTGTTCGCGGTAGAAACACGGATTATTAATTGTTTAAGTTACCCAATAAAATTAAAAAAAAAACTGTTATTTCAGTCTTTTTTTCGAACTTTAATGTTAGTGGTTCAAATGTCAAAAATCCCTTTATTAGGAAAATGGCAATTTTTTTTACTAATGCAAAGGTGACTTGGTTTATCGTTACTGTAGACAAACGAAAACATTTTATTTGATCAATCCTTAAAGAAAATTTTAATGAATATCAATCAGGAGAAAAGTTATTGCAAAAATATATGTTGATCCCTAGACACTTTTGATGTGTGTATATCGTACAAGTATATATTTATTTGTTTATTTAGGATATTTATCTAAGTATATTGTATTGCATATAATAAGTACCTACTATATGTATATTATTACACACACCAGCTTTTTACAGATCTGTCACAAAGGTTTGTTGGTAGAAAATGCATTTATGGCATTACGCTCGCCTTGTTTTGGTTTTGTACAATAAATAATTTATTATTATTATTATTCTATATCGATTAAAATCTATTTAATCTACATACTTATCCGAAAAAAAAACTATTAATACATTTTCTCTCTCAAGTATTTATTTTCAGCTTACCTTATAAGATAAATGTATACAGAAAAAGCCATAAATATATCCGTGTGGATGTTAGAATGAAGCTTCCCCATCGACAAATGCGAGTTCCCTATTTCCCCCAGATTCACCCTAAAGTTTTTTTAGAATAACCATGTCTTGAGGGGGTGTACTTACTCTTTGTTTATTTTTACTACATTTTTTCGGAGGGGGCATTCCGTAATAGAATTTTATGGTTCCAATTTATATTTTTATAATGACTCATGATATTATAAAATTGAAAATCTTTTCATCATCATTTCGACCGTTTTTCTTCCGTCGTCATCAAAAACCACGCTTATAAAAAGAAGCGAATTCACATTTTTTTCGCGTTGGAAAGTTAAATGGCTGCATGGCAGAACGGCGTAGCCCATGCCGAATTAGATTTAAGAAACTAATTGTCAATTTCTTGTAAGACGCGTTGCAGGAGTTCTTCGCGTCATTTTGCGTGGACATGTCATGTGCAAGTTTTTGTTTTGTAAATAAATTTACTGTGGATATTATTGGTCGAAAGTGGTTGTTTTGTTTAATAATGTGCTACAATGTGAATAATTATGGAAAACGATAAATTGGACTTTAAATATGGTGGCACAAGTAGCAGTTAATTTTATACGGTTTCACGCGCTGTGAACTCCTATATTTTACCCGACGTGTTTGGGCTATAATGCCGCGAGTGACTCCAAGAAAAGCATCATATTCTGCAACATCTGGAATTTGATGATGACCTCATAACTCATAAAAAAGAAAGATATATTACGTCAGACTTGGCTGTATGGGCTAGACCCTTTGCCTTCCCTATCACCTCATCCATCATCCATCGGGAGAAGAGAACACAACAACAATATAAGACGCGTTGTGAAAATATAATTATCATTGAGCGAGAGGTTATTTGTTTAATTTTAAAGTTATTCAGAAGTTATGGGAGGTCGTCCCACTCTGCGTCTTGTCGTACGTGATCTCCAGTCTAGCACTCTAGAACTCGTCTACTCCAACGTTCATAGCTTTTGTATTTAAGTGGAGAACTGCCAGGGAGAATTCAGTTACTATCCCTTAGACTTCAAAAAGCCAGACAGAAATCAACTATTAATTGTCGGTGTTTTACCGTGTCATGCAGAAGGAGCTTTATGGCTGCGTCATCCAGTGATGACTGCCGTCACTCTGTATGGAGGGTGGAAATTGACTTATATACAAACCGGGCTTGGGCAAATGATCCATAATTTTGAAGGTATTTTAGTGTATAATCTATCCTTAAAAGCGGTACTTCTATCTGCGCAGCTGCAGACCTAACTGTATTTTCATTGGACTCTGTGTATCTATGTACATATATTGTATGTGTGGGTATGTATTAACAAATCTCATAGACTGCGAGAACCGCACTACTGATTTAATTAAAACTAACTTAATTTCAATATAGATTCCTTTTTTAACTTCATGCACTCCTAATATAATAAACTTACCGGATATTGTCACCCCTCTAAGTCTGGATAAGTATTGAAAAAAAATATTACTTGAAACGGTGTTATTTATAAAAAAATATCAACATGGTAAAGATACAATATTAGTTCTCCTTGAAAGTAAAAAATGCATTTGACATCTTTGCAAATGGCACATACTTTCAACGAGAACACAAATAGGTGATAGGCGGATCGATGTCAGTCATAAGTGTCTGATTCCAGTTGCTTACGGCGCAAGGTCACATATTGTGCTAGTATAAAATAAGTTTTATCCCAATAGGAGTTCTATGTCTGGACTTTAGAGTTGGTCCCAGACCTAGCTTGAGAAGATCTGAAGAATCCTGCTGTCCAGGATCCCCTTGACGCCTCGTTGTCCGCTTGGGATCGGCAGCGTTCTCCGGATCCCCGTCTTCAGGCTCTCCGAGAGAAAGTTTGGTCAACGGATGTATAGAATAACACGGAGTGATAGGGCGAGTTTTGGCTTAAGACCCTCTCCTGTCTAATACGTAGTAGAATCACTTGCTTGCTGTTTTATTATGACATTTATTGTAATTATACATCTACCAATTTATACTTAACTTGACACGGCCTCTTTACAGCCACGAAATTATTTTTTCTTAATTTCTTATGGCAGAAATGTTATTCATAACATATATAAATATGGATTATAGGTATAAGCAATATTACCAATTTGTATAGTATATATTTTCATTGATTTAATTAGTGTTAACCATATCCAAGTTGTTACAAGCGAACCAAAGGCAATTAAATATTTGATTTGTTTGATTACATAATTTCTTGTTGATTTAATTAAATGACACGCCTAACGCGACAAGCAAACAGCGTTTGTGCAATGAATGCCCGATCCATATATAATTCAAAGAGGGCGTCAGGATTAATTACAAACCGTTCTCCGGAAACATCACGACCCTATCGATCAACATAGTCGACTTCAACACCCCAACCACCGTTTTGACTTTATTTTTAATATGCAAAGCGATATCACTCGCCTTCTCTGTTAAATGAAGAGGAAGTCCAAAAATAGACCAACTTCAAAGTTATTAATTGTGACGTCATTATCTTGCCTCTCCCTCTATGAGATAATTTCTTAGACGTAGTTAAATAACCCGCGTTTAACCCTTTCAGGACCATAAGAGTATGGCAACTTATTTATTAATTTTAGTCATGTAAAATGAGTCATGGGTCAATGAAACAAATTTTATAACTAAAACACGAAAAAATCCAATGAAGTTGAAATGGGGGTTGGGGACATATATAATATATATAAAAATAAATATTTATTTCATGACAGGTCACATAGCGCCATCTAAATTCCGTGGTAAGCTACGAGGCTTGTGTTACGGAAACTAGATGGTTGATAAACTACAATTTATACTTTTTTTTTTGGTAAATATATACATATAAACACCCAGACCCTATAGTCGTTAGAAGTGACTTTTTTGTTTAAGATCTTAGGTTTATTAGGTTTGTTTTGTAAAAAATAAGCCTTTTATTAAAACTTTAATAAGAAAAAAACATATTACAGCGAAAATTAATTAACGCAGACTATACAAATAAAATGGCGCCATAAATGTAGTTTTGCCAGTTTAAAAATAACAAAAGATTTGTTCCGAGACTAGAAAATAATTAATTCATATTCAAAATGGTAATAATTATTCAATTATTTGTTTTTTTTTTGGATTGGGACAACCGTGTCCCCTCTGTCGTCAAAGGGTTAAACAACTGGTTCACGTTTACACAGGAATCTTGGCAACTGAAATCAGACATTTATGATTGCCATAGTGAAAGACAAAATATCATTTTAATAGTTCTTAGTGAATTTACTGTATAATATTTACTATATTGTCAACTGTTGGTTTTCCAAAATGAATAAAAAAAAAAAAAACAGGCATTATATACCTATTACAGGCATTTTTGACACGTCATTATTTAAATTATCTAGATTAAATGATTCTACTCCTGCCAGTGGAAGACTAAGGTCCAAAGAGTAAGCTGTTAGCAGAAGACCAGCAGCTTAGCAGATTTCAGTGACCTGTTAATGTTTAATCTGACTGAGAAAGGAATCTGTTAAGAACACTCAGCTATACAAAATAAAGAATTACACATATAAAATGTATTATTATCTTTCGTCTCAAAATTCACCTATCACCTAAGTCAGAATTTTGATCATATACTATCACGTGAGCAAGCCGAAAGCAGTCTTACAGCCGGTTTCTCGAAACTCTACTTAATTGTTTCCTAGCTTTAAGTTTTTCTTAAGTAAAATCGGTTTCACTAACAATTTTCAAAATACTTAAGTTTATTTAGTAAATAATACTAATAACTAAATATTGTTTAAAAATATAGAATATTTTATTTAAACACAGAAAACAGTTTTTATAACTCTACTTTATTATTTCTTATTGCATTGTAAAACGCAATATAAGCTTCTTTATAGTACCTACGACATGTGACCTTGCGCGCACCTGAAGGTAAGTGGCGCACGAGGTCCATGAATGTTAGCAACTGAAATCAGTCACTCATGATTGTCATCAGTCCCTAACACCTTGCCGGCTTGGCTGGGCATGACGGCAATTCGAGCCTGATCCCGATAAGTGTGGATACACATTACTAGGTTTATCAGCACGAACGAAGGATACTTCCCCGCCCCAGCAGACTGGGCAAATTACCACCATCAGTCCGCCTACTACCTATTTGTTGTTCTCATTCAAAGTATGTGACATTTTTAATTTTAAAGAGTACTAATATTGTAAGCTTGTCATGGTGATATTTATATAAAACAACACCACTTGATACAACAACAAGACTTTTTATGGAAAAGATTTAAGAGGTAAACCCCTTCTTATTTGCATGTACCTCTCGCTCACACAATCCAATATTTTTGCATTTTTTGCATTACAGCCCCTAGAACACAGCGTCCTAGACCTCCACTGCTGGAGATGGGCCTTCCAGAACATATATCTGGAGAATTTGGCCTACACTCGCCACGCTGGCCAAACGGCTTATATATTCAAACATATTTCAAGTAAGAGTGTACTTTTGAGATATGTATATCGACTTATTTATTAGCAAATATAATTAGCAAATAAAAAGGACATATTTTCACTTCTATATAGATACCCAATTTCAGACAGAGAAAAATAGCAATAAAATTTATAACGATTTAAATAATCTTTTTTTAAAATTAATTTTTAAATTATTAGATGAAATTTTAATTTTATTAAAATTTAATTTTGTTTTTTTAATTAATACATTTTATAAAAAACTAGGATTAGATACTTACACTATTATAAAAAAATAAATTAAGAATATTAGAATAGTATTTATTTATTTATTGAAACTTAAAGAAATTGGCGGGATTTTAGTTTATTTAGAGGAATATGTTTAATAATTGATAATCCACAAATGAATTTACTTAATTTATTTATTTAATTTGTATATCATTTTAAAAAAATATTTTTTAAAAATAATAATATTTTAAAATTTTTATTAAAAATTAAATCAGATCAAGATGCAGTTATAATTAAGAATATTAATGGATTACAATAAACTTATTTAATAATATGGAAAATTAAATTTAAGGTGGATTTAAATGTTTAAATTCTTCTATTTTATAAACAATAATGTTGCAGATATATATGTTTATTAATATCTTTTGTACTCAAAACCTTTCATTAATATTTATTCGAAAAAAATATTTACAAAATATAAAATAAAATCAATATTTATAAATATGCCACGTGATAAATAGTTAGCTTGTCACTTTGATTATGTCAGTCAATGGCGTGTCTCACAGACATACGTTAAACATGTCAAAATATAATCAACCTTTCAGCAACTAGCATCTCAAACTTCAAAAACGCAAAAGTGTTAAACCCTTTAACCTATATATGCCCAAAGGGTCGCCAACGACCCAACACAAACTGCCTTCAATTTTTTTTATCAAAACTCTTATTATACAGTGCGTATTGCGTTCTACGAGTACCAGCAAGCCGTTGAACACAGCTTTAATTATATATATTTTTTATAAAAGCGGTTTATCGTTATTTTAGATAATTTGTTAAAATCCAATTGCAGTTGTTTATGGAACTGAATAATTGCCGACCTGAGTTTATTATCATGTAAGTTTTTTTCCGTTACGTAAGGTAACGTGTAAAGAATATGAACTATAGCATTACGATAAATGAGTAAGAAGCAAGTTGTTTTAAATCTAATTCACCATATTTGTTAAAGGATTTACCCAGCGGGTCGTTAACGACCCTTTCCAAAAACCCTGCTAATCTTGTTTTTTTTTTATATCTTAACTTTGTCTATGTATGTATATTAAGATTAATATATCCGATTATGGAGAATATAAGTACGAGGTTAAAAAATAATTCAAATAGTTACTTATCACAAGTAATACTTATCAATAACATAACATGTAGGACGTCAGACCTGTAGCCAAACTAACAATAGTGCGGCATTAAACATTAAAGCGATGTAGACAATTTGCAAACTAAACATTTCATTCGCTCAATTGAATAATTTAACATTTCCAAATATGTCAGTGTAATAGATAATTCAGCATTTGATTTGATTGTAATTTGGCTTCGGTACCTTTAGGTTCATATAGCAGACATACTAGCAGTAAACTAAATGATATTATATTAGAAGAGACTATCAATTAGAAGAGACTATCAATCAGAAGAAGCCTTCAATCAGACTTCTTCTTCTTGGTCGCTACACTCTTGGCAGAGTGGTCGTGGTCGCGATTGGAGTGCTAGTGGCACGCTTAACAAGCCGTCGCCACTCCTCTCGGACCCCAGCTTTCGGTCGGAAAGGCGCTGTCTGATCCCCAGTTCCTCCAGTATGGATTTGTTTGTTCGGAACTCCGTCCATGATATGCACAGCATTCAGAAAAAAATCAGATTATTGCTGTACAAATCACAGATCAGATTATACGTGGAATACTTTTATTAATTATTTAAGAAAAGAATTTAAGAAAAGTTCATTTCTCCATGACGGGGTTCGAACCTACTTTTTTAGGATGTTAAGAAAAGCGTTCTTACAACCGAGCCACCACCGCTATGTCGCTATAAGATTTTTATTTCAAACCAAACATTTTTTTTAAATAGCGGACTCACATTTCGCCAACTTTACTATTGGCCCATCATGATAAGTGGCAAGCTCGTCAATGTTTCTAGCGTACCAAATATTACAAGCAAATGAAACAAATAATTGGGACACAGACACAGGACCAGGAATTGAACCCGGTACATATGAGTCTAAATCCACAAACTTAACCGATAGACCACGGAGGAATTTATTGCTGGTCCGTCTTATTTATTTATTACAGAGCAAATATTATTATATTATAATCTAGAATAAAAATAAAAAATGTCGTATTTTTTATTTTAATTATTCGGTAATAAAATCTTAAGTTACGGTGCCGAGAAGTTTTCCTAAAAATATGAGAGATCGACGATCGCGCAAACGTTGACTTATTTATTTATTTATTTATTTCAAAACTTTAATGCACAAAGTACAAAAGGCGGACTTAATGCCCGTAGACATTCTCTGACAGCCAAACCTTTGGGACTAATTAGAACAACTGTAGGTGCAAGGAAAATATAAGTGACACATCAATTAGATATAAATACTTAGATAATAAACTTACTTATATATAATCTACTTATAAATATACTAAATACTAATACATACACAATAATAAACATACATATAAAACCTACGTAATTCTTAATCTCTCTAGATTATACTTCTTTTTGTAAATAATTTAAACATATTATACATACAAACACCCAGACCGAGACAAATTATACAATGTACAACTTGCCCCCGGTGGGAATCGAACCCACGACCTCCCGAGTTCACGGCAACGTTTGTTACCACTAGACCACGGAGGCGGTATTTAGGTATTTATCACCATGGATATCGCGATTTTCAGACGGGGACTTATTCACCATGCAGTAGTGTTTTGTTTTTTGGATAAATATTTTTATCTTTTAAAAAAGTGATCTTTTTATTTCAAATAGAGGTACTACCAATGACACCTGAAGCCTAAAAAAAATATTTGCTCTTTTGACAATTAAACGCGGTATATTGGGGATATCGCAATAAAATGACAATGCACAGAGCATGATACCCTGAGGATATAATAATGTGTTTGTAAGTGAATTGATGAGGCTCGGTAAGCGGCCGCGGAGCAGAGGGTCGTCCCCTAGCCACCCCTCTGAGAGCACTTTGCTGATACCTAAACCATGTACAATAATGTACAGTTGTCATCATATTGATCTATAGCACAAATCTTGACCTTTTCTTTAAAGTTATATTGCACAAAATCAAAAAGTTCAAATGTAAGATTGATTGCCGTTTTTTATACATTTTTTTTGTTACTTATTTTTAGTTAGTTTAAAAAAAACCATCTCAACCACCAACTTGTGCTTTAATCAATAATAAATTATTTAAAAAATGATCATAAATTTAATTAAAAAATTGTCATCAGACCCTCGCCAACCCGACTGGCCAGCGTGGAGAGTGTAGGTAAAATTTTCCAAAAAAAACTGGAAAGTCCATCTCCAACAGCGGAGGTCTAGGACTCTGTGTTCTATGATGACGATGATAAACAGATCGAGTGTAATAAAGTATCATCACGACCGTTTCCCTTTTGGGGTGGTCAGAAACCACGCTTATAAATAAGCGGATTCACATTTAGCCAACTTTACTATAAGCCAATCACGACAAGTGGCAAACTCGTCGATGTTTCCAGCGTATCAAACTCGAGAAATAATAGACTAATAGGATTTTGTTAACAACTTGATATATATATATATATATATATATATATATCAATCTAAAATGCATTTGATGATGACTGTACATTATTTAACATTCCTTTGGGATTAAGAGGGGAGTAAAATGAAAACTGGTCATGTGAAAATTGGTTGCGTAGCGTTTTACGCGTCGCCAAAGGCAATTTAGACAGTTGGCCGATTGTTTTCTTTACAATGCTTTTTGTTTTGAGGTCCAAGGAGGCGTGGTGTAAGATAGGCATAGGGGAAGTGAAAATGAAGAAAATAAACTTTTAGTCAGCTCTCACTTGTGGGAGTGATGCTTCACGGAGTATGGTAACCTTCTTTCCATCATAAACTATTTAACTTTAATATAGGCTTATCATGACAACTGGTAAGATCGTCGATGTCTCTAGCGTACCAAACTCGAGAAATATCACAAATATATTATTGTGTCCCAAACAGGAATTGAACCCGGTACTTGCGCGTCTATATCCACGGATTTAACCGTTAGACCACGGAGGCAGTTTGATGTCGCACTTGTTGTTAAGTATATAGGTAGTTGTTTTATTTGACAATAATTGTTTGCCTGGCTGTGTATGTGCCTGGGAGCGCTCAGTATATCTCAATCCCATGTCAAGTTTTTAAGCATAGTTTTTATCGCGGGCTTTGAGCGCGGCGACCGAATCAAGAAATTCCGTAACGAAAATAAACCTAACACCCCCCACTCCGACCGACACAGCGGTGCGGCGTTGAAAGCCGTGCATCGTCTAACATCATTTCAGTTCGGCAGAATTGTGCGTGCGACTAGACGTATGCGTGTAGACTAGCTGCTAACTGCTCATAACTGATTCTATCTCTTTTAGACACAATGCTAGGTGAGACAGCGTGCTTTTTGGCTGCGTAAAAAAATACTACATAAATAAAATAAATAAATAATTATAATTGCATAAGTTGATACTTTATTTTGCTTTAAAATTTTCATTCACTTTAAGCAAAATTCAGTAAAAAATGCATGCGCTGCCGCCCGTCACACACAAGGGCGCTTGTCTATACGCATTACACCCACATGTACGACAAACACGCGTTCGTAAGATAAAACATCTGTACTAGTAATGGATCAAAAAGCTTAAATTAAATTTAAACCTATCAATTTGCATCACACACCCGCCCTGTTTTATCGGTGGTATAGAGAATAGCTATGTTGTATTGTAACTCTGATAGCTAAGGGGAGAAGGAATCTTTGAGTTTTCTACGTTGACATATATACTGTGAGTAATGTATTAAAAAGCAAATATTTTCATATTATAATCTAGAATAAAAATAAAGAGCTACGTACTTTTTATTTTAATTATTTAGTAATAAAATCTTAAGTTACAGTGCAGAGAAGTTTTCTTTTAAATATCGCCACTCATACAGAGCCTAATCAAGTAGGTAGCGAGAGGTCGACGAGCGCGCGAACGTTGACTTACGTAATTGTTTCTCTCTCTATTTCTAATCTAAAATGCATTTGATGATGACTGTACATTATTTAACATTCCTTTGGGATTAAGAGGGGAGTAAAATGAAAACTGGTCATGTGAAAATTGGTTGCGTAGCGTTTTACGCGTCGCCAAAGGCAATTTAGACAGTTGGCCGATTGTTTTCTTTACAATGCTTTTTGTTTTGAGGTCCAAGGAGGCGTGGTGTAAGATAGGCATAGGGGAAGTGAAAATGAAGAAAATAAACTTTTAGTCAGCTCTCACTTGTGGGAGTGATGCTTCACGGAGTATGGTAACCTTCTTTCCATCATAAACTATTTAACTTTAATATAGGCTTATCATGACAACTGGTAAGATCGTCGATGTCTCTAGCGTACCAAACTCGAGAAATATCACAAATATATTATTGTGTCCCAAACAGGAATTGAACCCGGTACTTGCGCGTCTATATCCACGGATTTAACCGTTAGACCACGGAGGCAGTTTGATGTCGCACTTGTTGTTAAGTATATAGGTAGTTGTTTTATTTGACAATAATTGTTTGCCTGGCTGTGTATGTGCCTGGGAGCGCTCAGTATATCTCAATCCCATGTCAAGTTTTTAAGCATAGTTTTTATCGCGGGCTTTGAGCGCGGCGACCGAATCAAGAAATTCCGTAACGAAAATAAACCTAACACCCCCCACTCCGACCGACACAGCGGTGCGGCGTTGAAAGCCGTGCATCGTCTAACATCATTTCAGTTCGGCAGAATTGTGCGTGCGACTAGACGTATGCGTGTAGACTAGCTGCTAACTGCTCATAACTGATTCTATCTCTTTTAGACACAATGCTAGGTGAGACAGCGTGCTTTTTGGCTGCGTAAAAAAATACTACATAAATAAAATAAATAAATAATTATAATTGCATAAGTTGATACTTTATTTTGCTTTAAAATTTTCATTCACTTTAAGCAAAATTCAGTAAAAAATGCATGCGCTGCCGCCCGTCACACACAAGGGCGCTTGTCTATACGCATTACACCCACATGTACGACAAACACGCGTTCGTAAGATA
Organism: Tinea semifulvella; assembly: GCA_910589645.1. Taxonomy (NCBI): domain Eukaryota; kingdom Metazoa; phylum Arthropoda; class Insecta; order Lepidoptera; family Tineidae; genus Tinea; species Tinea semifulvella. The sequence goes on along the minus strand of OU342611.1, from coordinate 1,433,627 downwards.
AAACATCTGTACTAGTAATGGATCAAAAAGCTTAAATTAAATTTAAACCTATCAATTTGCATCACACACCCGCCCTGTTTTATCGGTGGTATAGAGAATAGCTATGTTGTATTGTAACTCTGATAGCTAAGGGGAGAAGGAATCTTTGAGTTTTCTACGTTGACATATATACTGTGAGTAATGTATTAAAAAGCAAATATTTTCATATTATAATCTAGAATAAAAATAAAGAGCTACGTACTTTTTATTTTAATTATTTAGTAATAAAATCTTAAGTTACAGTGCAGAGAAGTTTTCTTTTAAATATCGCCACTCATACAGAGCCTAATCAAGTAGGTAGCGAGAGGTCGACGAGCGCGCGAACGTTGACTTACGTAATTGTTTCTCTCTCTATTTCGTCTATCAAACTTAAACACACACTAATTTAAACTCTCAAACACTCATACTTATTAGTATATATATATACTTACACAAACATACATGCACCACAATCTTTGAGTAGGAGTAATTATAATATTATAGGTATCTGTTTAATTTAAATATTGGACATTTTTTTTCAAATTTGTTGATATTAATTTTACATTTGTAAATATTTTTACCTTATGAATTTTATAACTTTTTATTTTGTATCACTTGTCATTGTTTTTAATGTTATATGTGGAATCCTGTTAGTGACCTAAAATTGTTAATTTGTAAGTACTTAATTTATTAAATTGAAACGCTATTGGATTCTCAATAAATAAATATATAAGAGTAGATATATATATATATTTGTTCTCTTCTCCCGATGGATGATGAATGAGATGATAGGAAAGGCAAAGGCCAAGTCTGACGTAATATATCTTTCTTTTTAATGAGTTAATGAGGTCATCATCAAATTTCAGATGCTGCAGAATTTGATGCTTTTCTTGGAGTCACTCGCGGCACCATAGCTCAAACACGTCGGGTAAACTATGGGAGTTGACAGCGCGGGAAAACCGCAAAAAATAAACTGCTACTTGTGCCCCATATTCAAAGTCCAATTTATCGTTTTCCATAATTATTCACATGTAGCTCATTATTAAACAAAACAACACTACTTTTTACCAATAATATCCACAGTAAATTAATTTACAAAACAAATACTTGCACTTGATGTGTCCACGCAAAATGGCGCGAAAAACTCGTAGACATAGATAATGTACTGACTTTTAAAGTGTGAATAGACAATTTTTTAAATAGAAATCTAGTCGTTACTTGCATTATGCTAAGTCATGTTTCTTTAAATTATATGAATGTGTAAGATAATTTATTCGGAAACAATATTTACAAAATTAATCCTACGGATGGTCCCGTGTGAAATGGTGGCAAGAACGCTGGCTGCATTTCCCCGCTGAATTGCAATACTTATTACAATAAATACATCCAGCAGTGAGGAAACATAGTCTGATGATGATGATGACTTTTTTTCCATTTTCTTTGTGTCACTCAAAAGAACAATAAATCAGTTATCCTTTGAGTGATTCAAAGTTGGTTCTTGTTAGGGCGCCTGAACTTATGTTACTTAAAACAAAAATAAGGCAGGTCTAGTACATACTCGTATATATGTATGTACGTCTGGTTTAAACATTCTGCGCTTTGAAAGTTCCCGCGTGCCTGTGAGCGATAGAATTAAATCTATAGACTTTACAGTACGGGTATATCATACATGGAGCTATGCCTTTAGCAAGATTAATTCTTCAAACGCAAATACAAACTTTTCCATGCCAGATTTAAATTACGAGTAAGTTACATAACCTACGTAATTTAATTTTGTATGCTCGGATCACAGTTTTTTTTTTAACAAAATAGAATTTATTACCAAACTTTACAATTTTTTTAAACCTATTACAGGCATTTATACGAGTAAAACGTCATTAATTTAATTCTTTTAAATGATTCTACTCCTGCTAGTAGAAGTCTAAACAGTAAAGTGGTCCAATAAGTAAGCTGTTAGCAGAAGACCAGCAGCTTAGCAGATTCCAGTGACCTTTTAATGTTGAATTTGACTGAGAAAGGAATGTGCAAGGAAAACTCAGCTATGTCGATGTCTCCAGCGTACCAAACTCAAGAAATAGTGATATTAATTAAATGTATTTATTTACATTAATAAATATTTTTGTGTCCCGAACAGGAATCGAACCCGGTGCCTCCGAGTCTAAATCCACGGACGTAACCGCTAGACCACGAAGGCAGTTTATATATAGTATCTAATAAAGAAATACCTTATTAAAATAAAGTATAATAGTAATAGTAAAAAAAATAAAATAATAATTGATTAATACCTACGTTATTGTTGTTTTGGCTACGAGAATTGACGAAACACATCCTTTGTGTGTATTGGCACTTGAAATTTGATTGGATGAGGTTCCTGGATCAAAAGCCTTTCAGAACGCGTGGTAATTAAAATTGCTGTGGGTTCAAATTTGCATTCCTTATCATATTTGCAAACAAAAACCGCAACATTTTATATTTTTATGCTTAATTAATTATTTTAAATTATAGAACGTCGTAAGTTTAACAAATCCCAATCCTTCAACCCAATCGATTTCTTATACATAACGCCATTATATTATTTGGTTAGAGCGGGTAGGTGAGGATTAGGCTTCATTGTTAAAAAATATTCTTGTATGTTTGCAAAATTTTACAAGCCTAAATTGTACCAGTTAAAATAGACAATACAAATAACCAAATATATTTTTAAAATCTTCAGTGATTTTGATTAGACCTATTTACAGTTATATCGATAATTACATCCCTATAACGCTTAGCTCTAAAATAAACTATCCGTCATGCGCACGGCCCCCCAACTTCTTGAAGAAGTGCTCCTGGAGGAGGGCTGAAGCAGTGAGAACTGGATTCGTGAGCCACACGGGCGCTGTTACTAGTAACGGCGCCCAGCACTAAAAGTACATGAATTACCCTCTAAGATCCTGCCGAGGAAACGGGGAAATGTCCCCATCCCCAACCCAGTCCCATTAGCCATCCGTGCCTGGACGACCCCACTGTCTGTCTATAAACTATAAGCTTATACGAAGAGTGAGATACGAACGAAATATACTCGTACAATCATAGTTATAATGCCTGAAAATGTATATCAGCAAATGAAAATTACACATGTAATCGAATTGTTTACAAAACATCAGGCGTTCAATTTATAGATATATATACAATATATTAAATATCCACCAGCTTCTTCAAAGCTTAAATGTGACAACATATACTTTATATCGATAGGCCTACATGACGATATACAAGCTATCTCTGTGTACTTTTTTTTATAGTGCATGCTCTTAATTGAAACTGGAGACTTACATTTGTCGCACATTAAAGATGTAAAATGCTTTTCCCAGCCAGTGCGTTTTCCCACTCCTATAAACTGGAGCTCTGCAAGCGAGGTGCGAAAAAGCATGTAGATAAGCCTTCATAATATTAGCGACTGATGTCGGTCGCAGTGGCTGACGTCAGTTGCCATCATTCTCGGACCTCGCGTATACCGCTTACCATCAGGTTAACTATTAACATACTAGTACTTTACTTGTGAGCTTGTTTTGAAATCGAAAATTGGATCATTTATTGACATTATCGGCACTCGCGACTGTATTTAAACAGACCCCGCGAATTTGGCGAACCGACCAATTTAAATAGACCGTGCGAATTTCGCCAACCAACCAATTTAAAACAGCCGTATAATCTATGTTTTTTTTTTAAATGTTTTTGCCAAGAGAGGTTGCTATATCTCGTAGGTATTAAAACGGTGTAACATGGCTAAAATTGAATGCCTACAGTAAATGCTGCGGAATGTAGGTCAGGTATACATCACACCGATCCGGGATTAATTAGGTATTGGGTACATAATATGATATCAAAACCACTGTCTGATCTCGAGTATTGACGCTAGTGTTCGATTTAATTAAGTATCGGTTTAATCTAGCGAATCAGTCTGGCCAGCGTGGCAAGTGCAGGCCAAACTATCCAGAAATATGTATCTTTGTGTTCTAGCGGTGTCATGGCGGGTTAGATGTTGCCCACTACCAAAGCTAACGTTCCATTTCCTAAATTAACTATAAACATTAATTCGAAAAAAATATTTACAAAATATAAAATAAAATTAATATTAATACTAAGGATAGGGATATAAGTCCCGTCTGCGTGGAATGGTGGCAAGAACGCTGGCTGCAATTCCCCGTTGAATTGCAATACTGATTCTTTGGGCAAAGAAAGAGCCAGCCCTCTTGTCACCGGAGGAGACGACAAGTCGCGGTGTTATGTCTTTTAAAAACTTTTTTGCACTTGCACTCCATGGGCCCAGAGTTTTTACAGCAAACGGCACAAATATGTAATATTTTAATATACTTACATATTTGCGCTGCTTGCTGGACTCCGCATTTTCCGCCGCGGCTCCCGCTTTATGCGCTGTCCCCCTATGAGATGCGACGCGGCGAGGGTGTCGACGCACGTGGTGTCCCACACCAGAGCACGTCGCCGTTCCCAGGGGACCAACGTCATACCATCGGGTCTCTTGCCATCGTCTCGGATAACTCCAACAGGCTCTAGAAGAGCTGGAACCTCGATGTTGGCTAAATTAACTTACTGACTTTTAATAACGTGACTTCTTTTCTGCAAAAATGTAAAAACTTCACATGAACTGCCTATCCTGGAGCCTACATGTGTCAGAAAGTACCTGGAAAATGTTCGCTAGAATTCTCTGAAACGTTCTCTAACTCTTCCTATTATTGATTATTCAGATGTGTTATCCTAATTTCACTGAAGAGCTACTGAATAAACTCGGTCGTCTGCCCAACATATGCATCCGTGACGTGCTCAGCTTGCGTAAGTATGACCATGTTTCCCAATATCGTATTTAATTAAACTGGCTTAATATCCGCTTCCGCTAATCTGCACCTCTATTACTTACCATCGGATCACATGTCGTGCTAGTATATAAAACAAAATATATGGTCTACCCCCACAGCTGATGGGCTAAATGACCGGATTATAATTTTATTAATCCTTACCGCGAAAAACAAATGTTAATATATCCCCTCGACATAGAAATAAAATAGGACATTTTTATTATAATCTGGTTGGTACGTGCGTAATTTCATGATGCTTAGTATGCCGCTTGTGGCCTCGAAAACAATACCGCAGCTTTATAATTTTGCAGGTTTAAAAGTCCAATTAAAAGCGGTAAAAATGTATGCTTACGTAAGCACGTTCTTTGTAAAGTTAAGCCTAACTTATGTCTTTAATTAAATCTATTTTTTAATTGTAGAGTATTTGAAAGTATTGAAATAATTGTGATGTATTCTGCAATAAATTTCTACGAACGCATTTGCATCCATCTCGCTCGTACAATCAAATAATTTTAAATATTTTTTCAAGTCTGAAAAATGTAGTCTACTAACTGTCTTATAGGAAATAAAATTACGGACATTTTGGACACCATCGAGGTTCCAGATCTTCTAGAGCCTGTTGGAGTTATCCGTGATGATGGCAAGAGCCCTGATGGTAGGTATGATGTTGGTCCCCTGGGAACGAGGACGTGCTCTGGTGTGGGACGCCACGTGCGTCGACACCCTCGCCGCGTCGCACCTTAGTGGGACAGCGCAAAAAGCGTGGGCCGCAGCGGAAAATGCGGAGTCCAGCAAGCGGGGCGCAAGTATGTAAGTATATTAAAAGATATATTTATTCGAAGTAAGTAGATACAAAAATATTAAAATAAAATAGATTAAAAAACTAATTATAAATAAAACTAAACTAAAAATACCTTTGAAATTAAATCTATTCTACAAAATAAAGGGCTTACCACCAGGGACGGCACCTAAAACGCTCGTCGCATTTCCTCGTTGAATTATAATCGAAATATTCTGTTTTAGGTAGTTATGGTATTTGGGATTAAAGATTATATATTTGTGCCGTTTGCTGTAGAAACTCCCCATGGAGTCCCAGCGCAAAAAAGTTCTTAATAGACATAACACCGCGTCTTGTCGTCTCCTCCGGTGACAAGAGGGCTGGCCCTTTTTCGCCAAAGAATCAGTATTACAATTCAGCGGGGAAATGCAGCCAGCGTTCTTGCCACCATTCCACGCGGACGGGACTTATATCCCTATCCTCATTATTAATATTTATTTTATTTTATTTTTTATAAATATCTTTTTAAAATAAATGTATTTAATTATTTAATTTTAATTTCCTTAATATAAATTATATTTTTACTTTCATATACCTAATAATAACCATACCATAAACTTTAAATAACTTTTTGACAGAAATATGACAAATACATTTTTGACGATTTTACTCTATTTTACTAAATATATGATTATTCTATCATCACGACCGTATCTCTTAGGGTAGTTAGAAAACACGCCTTTTTTTAATGAAGCGTATTTAAATTTAAACAACTTGACAGCGTATCAAACTCGAGAAATAGAAGTATCATAAATAAATAAAACAATTTCGACCAGGAATCGAACCCGGTACCTCCGAGCCTAATTCTTTGAGAGTCGAAAAATATTTAAAACAATGTGAGTAAGATGTGGTGTAGCCCTGCATATGTAGACTTGACAGCAGCACCGCAGACGGCACTAACGACCAGGCTGCGGATTGTTCAGTAACCGAGCCGTCATGGCCAAGTAAAACTTGCCTCAATTCGTGCGCGTACTTTGTTTCTAGCCGTTGTAAGTCTAGTTATTATAAGCCTCCAAGTTTGTTATGAAACAAGGAATTTATAAAAAAGTTAGCAAAGAATAAATTACGGTGTTGTTCTTATTATTACGTCGACTGCGGTTTGTTACAAGGAAAAGCTTCTTTCAATATTACAATTTTGTATTTTCGATTGTAAATTAATTTCAAATCTTTTTATTTTTTATTTCCTATATTGTAGCCAACTTTACTATAGGCCAATCATGAGAAGTGGCAAGCTCGTCGACATATATACATGTATATAAATCATTATTCTTCAAATAAATATAAGTATTAACTATTTAATTCTTTCAAAAATCACATTGGTATTAAAAATCTATAATTTGATATTTATTTTCTTGGTACATTGTCCCTAGTGTTAAATATATTCAGCTGCTAAGTATCTATCAAGTATTTATCAAATAAAAGTAGCATTTTGTTATTGAGGGGACTGAGACGTTAATTGATGATTTTCCACAAGCAATTTGCTTCTCCGCACTGTTGCGGCTTTTCACCCCTATTTCACTTGTGAAAAATTACGTAACATGGACTATTCCTAACAACTGCAACATCAAGTTGAACAATTTTTATAATCTCACATAAAGTAATGATCAGGTACGTGGAAGTTGGTGCGAGAGGAATTCCAGCAAAATCTTTATACCACTTACTGAAAAAAAAATGGCCTAAGCAGGTACATTTAAGAAACGCATACATGTGCCAATCCATGGCATTAGCGGAATCATACAGTATTTGGTTGGGTAAGGAGAGGAGCAAAATGGTGGATGGCGAGCGACTTAATCAATAAAAGTCACTTTTATTAATGTAATTAAATTTGGAAGATATCTACGAATATTCTCAGAATACCACGGAAGTCGCAAATAAAATAATCTGGTAATCGTAACTACTCCTGCCCTAACAATTTTTAACAATGTGGTATTAGTGGAACCGGGATCGAGGGCTTAACGTGCATTCCGAGGCCCGGGAACGCTGGTGTTGTAAACCTATGACATATTTAAGTAATTATCATCATTGCTTGTGGCTTGTGACACTCCACTGCTAGATATAAGCTTCGCCATTTCACATCTCCTTCTCCCACCCTCATGCATCTCCCACCAGCGACCTTCCTCAGGGCATCTGTCCATTGGCAGAGGGTCGTCCCACTTCGCGTCTTCTAGTACGTGGTCTCCACTCCAGAACCCGTCTACTCCATTGCCACTTCAGCTTGCTAATTTTGAAAGCTATGACTTCGGTTCTCTGACGAACGTTCTTGTTCGTTCTGTTTCGAACTTTAGCCTTCAGAAAAATCCCGAGCATAGCTGTCTCCATAGCTTGCTGAGCGAGCTGGAACTTGTGGATCAAACCCACTGTCAGTGTCCACATCTCTGCTCCATTACATGACATTACTAATAATAATAATGCACATGCGCCACGTCATAATAGTACCAATAGTCCTGTCATCTACAGGTGTCAACCCTAAAAAAAAACCTACAGCAATCACTTCAATTACTAGATTTATCCCCACACACATACATCTCATTACAGAAAGCCACAATACTAAACACATGCAGAATCGTCAGGAAATTCCTACAAACAGAACCAGATCATCATTAAAATTATTCACTCACTTCCATAAATAGTGCTCCCTTAGCTAAGGCTTGCGAGAGTTTGTAATATAAATAATAATTACTGGAACAACGCATTGATTGAAAACTTTGCCTTCAAACGAAAAGTGTATTTCGCATTGGTATTTCCTTATAGAAACTTAATATTATAGGAAATGGTATTGTGTCAATGTATTGATATAGTCAGATAAATATTTGGGAACTCCTTTTTTTGAAAGGAACTGCCATAATAATTCTTTCATGGACCATTAAATGCTGAACACTTTTCTATAACTTTTGCTAGTAAGCCTATTATTATTGACGAATGTACCATAATCGATGTTGTAATATTACACTCACAGACAAATATACAGGGTATTAATAAACGTTGTCAAAGATTTTAAATATAATTGAAAATCGTTTAATGTAGAAACCCTAGGCACTATTTATTTATTTATTTAAATACTTTATTGCACAAAAACTTAAAATTAGTGTACATAGGCGAGTTAAATGCCATTTAGGCATTTTCTAACAACTGACCTTTGGGAAAGTAAGAAATCATGGGCAGGGTGCAAATAAATATAATAAACGATACTTACATAACTTAGTACATATACTACATAAAAAAACCAACTACATATACTACACACTTTAAATATATAACTTATTATATACTACATACACAAATATAATTATGCCAAAATCTATATATATATTATCATCTTGATGAAGTTAACTCCATAAAAGTTAAGACCAATTTTAAAAATTAATACCACCATCTGATTGTCTGCTTCAGTGACAAGAGAGAGCTGGTTATTTCCTCGCTCATAGAATCAGCATTGCGATTCAGCAAGGATATGAGACCAGCGTTCTATATACCTATAAATTATTACTTTTTTCTAATAAAAACTATCTTAATAGTAACAAAATCCATTAAATTTAAACTAATACAAATAAATAATGAAAATTTCTCAAAAATTAAGTAATTTAATTCAGGGGGAAAATACTGCCGGGGTATTGGGCACCATGCCACAAGACAGCGACTTGAAGGAGCTTCTTTTTTTGTAATCGTTTAATATCGTTTGTAATCGTAATTTTCGTTTTAGTTTCAAATTAGTTTTTAGTGTAATATAGTTTATTTAATTTAAGCTTTTCTAAATTTTATTTTAATGTTATTTTATTTTAACTGCCTCCGTAGTCTAGCGGTTAAGTCCGTGGCTTTAGTCTCGGAGATACCGGGTTCGATTCCTGGTCGGGACACAAAAATATTTATTAATGTAAATAAATACATTTAATTAATATTTAATTTATTTGTGATATTTCTCGAGTTTGATAGCCATCGACGAGCTTGCCACTTGTCATGATTGGCCTATAGTAAAGTTGGCTAAATGTGAATCCGCTTATTTATAAGCGTGGTTTCTGACCACCCCGAAAGGGAAACGGTCGTGATGATACTTTACTTTACTTTTTATTTTAATATTAACTTATTAAGTCGTTTTTAATCATATAAAAAATAAACGATATATACAAATAATAATAATAAAAAACAATAACGACCCAAGGAGAACGTTTATTCACCTATTACAAGCATTTGTGGCACGTCAATAATTAAATTATTTTAAATAATTCTACTCTTGCTAGCGAAAGATTAAGCAGCAAAGTGGTCCAAAGACCACGTTAGCAGAAGACCAGCAGCTTAGCAGATTCCAGTGACCTGTTAATGTTTAATCTGACTGAGAAAGGAAAACTCAGCTATATCAGATTTACAAAATAAAACATATACAAAATTACACCACAACGATAAATTAATAACCTTTTAAAATGAGCTATGAGTAGCTTTGAGATTACATTTTGTATTGTAATACTTTTAGAGTAATTCCCCTAAACCACATTTCTTGTTACGGTATTTGGCGTAACAATGTCGGTCCTAACCATTACATCAGGGTTATGAGGTGTCACCTATATACCACGCGACATACCGCCACCCGGAGATATATTGACCTTGTAATTAAATATCTGCCTGAACTAACGAGGTAACTTAGGCTGCCTTTGTTGTCTAGTGGTTGAGTTAACCATAGATTTAAATACGGAAGATTCCTGATCGAGTATAGAAAAACATGTTTTTTATTCGACAAAAGAATACCTAGACACACTAAGCTCGACAAAGTCATGTGACTAAATAAATATTTATATGCTAGAAATAGCGAAGCATGTGATATAATTACATATACCTTATAATTTACATCCCTGTACCTACCATGTTTCTGACAAATAAATTATTTCATTTCATTTCAAAAATGATTTGCAACCATTTCTCGAATCTGATTCCATAGAGCAGCCATATTCAAAGTGAGCTACGCGTAGGTCTAGGGCTCCGCAAAAATACTGCCAAAAATACTAATGGGATACAAGGTTGCAAAGAAAAATAAAAAATATATATTTTATAAAATAATACACATAAACCAGTTTTTAACAGTAACCGAGTAAAAGACTCACCTATCACGACCAAATAAATAAAACGATAGCAGAAGGTGTATTAAAAATCTATCGAAACAAAAGGGCATGTATAAAGAGGTTGATGAATGTCGAAGAAAGAGGTACCTACGTCGTGATAGTGAAAAGTGCCGCTTAATTGTCTCTGCCTACCCCGCAAGGGATTTGGCGTGAATATATGTATGCATGTATGCATAATTTATATAGGTACTGGATACTGATGTTACGGAGTCTTATGTTATGTGGAATAATAATTTAACGTCGCTTAGAAAAGGGGTTCAAGTCGTTTGTATAAAGAGTTGTCCACCTAAAACTAAGGCGTTTATTACATCTACACTGGAAAGCAACGTCAGCGGGTTACTGACAAAAGATGTAGATAGGCACTTTACAAATAATATTTAACTAGTATAATATAGAACTGCCTCCGTGGTCTAGCGGTTAAGTCCGTGGATGTAGACTCGGAGGTACCGGGTTCGATTCCTGGTCGGGACACAAAAATATTTATTAATGTAAATAAATACATTTAATTTATATTTAATTTATTTGTGATATTTCTCGAGTTTGGTACGCTGGAGACATCGACGAGCTTGCCATCTGTCATGATTGGCCTGTAAAGTTGGCTAAATGTGAATCCGCTTATTTATAAGCGTGGTTTCTGACCACCTCGAAAGGGAAACGGTCGTGATGATTGATGATGATTTAACTAGTAATATCAGACAAATATGTCCCTGCCAACTAAACTAATAGCCTTTTAACTACTGTTAAATATAACTAGCAGCAACCCTAAGCTGTTACTTAGCCGCCAACTTTTAGTGGATTTCGTTATTTAAATCAGAGATTGCGTCCTAATTTGAAAATATTATTCAATTCTCAACTCTATTAGCGCTAGACATTGACAGCGGCCGTGCAAATATCAACTTTATTAGCGTGATATTTATATAGTTAACGGATTCCTTTATATAACGTTTGCGCTTAAGTAACAGAATAGGGCTGCTTACTGGGGCACAACATTTTTCAAAAGTTACATAATTAAATCTATAAAACATTAGGTATAAACAAAGAAACTAAACTTATTAAATTCATGCAATAACAATAAAAAAGAAAATAAAACTTAAGCTATTTAAATCTAGAGCATGCATATTTTTTCTATTTGTGTGTAATAAAACAATATAATATAATATTACAATAAATACTCGTATACTTAAAGTTTTAAAGTTAATATAATTTATTTATTTAAATCTTTATTGCACTATGTACAAGAGGCGGGCTTAATGCCGCTAGACATTATCCAACAACCAATCTTTGGGACAATCAAACCATTTGTAAAAATGTGGAAAAGTATCATCACGACCGGATCCCTGGTAAACCACGATTTTATGTTATACAGTGGATTCTTATTTAGCCTAAATTACTATAGGCCCAACATGACAAGTGGCAAGCTTGTCGATGTCTCTAGCGTACCAAAGTCGAGAGATATCACAAATAAATTAAATTAATTATTGTGTACTGAAATCCCAGGAATCGAACCTGCGGCAAATTTACGGACTTAACCGGTAGACCATGGAGGCAGTCAGTTATTGTTTTGTGAGGTAACCATAAAATAGATTGAGGTAATTAAAATTAAGTAAAAATATTATAAGTATTATATAGACAAATACATACTAATATGTACACAATGCTACATACTATATATATATATATATATATATATTATACACTACATAAATACCTACTTACACTATAAGGAACTGTTTAAATAATATGAATATATTTTTGAAAAGTGATCTGTAAGGCACTAGAATAGTTTGTACGTGAGTACATTGCAGACAATTGTGTCAATAAAAAATAATTTCTAGCCCAAGATCATCTTATTTTTATTTATTTATTAACAACAAAGACAGTTAACTAACCTAACGATTGCTGTCACATAGTGTCACATAGATTGTTTATAAGTTCTTGTATCGATTTAATAAGTTTGAATTTGAGTTATACAGTAAAACCTTAATTTTAATACATAGTAAGTAAACCAAAAATGTAACTATATAACCAGTGACATTGTCCACGTAGAATAAGTTCCTTAGTTACATACGATAGTAATCTAAGAAAGCTAAGAAAACAAATCTTTCCCTGCTAGACTACACACTGTTACAGTAAAAATACCGTTATCATTGCTCTCAAGTGTAAATAAAACCACGTGTATAAATTGTAGACGCCACTATAAAGTAGACACTGTCTACTTCATTTGAATAGCGAGGGGGAGACGAAATGATACTTTTTGTAAATCTAAATTGGAAATAGATTAATGCTGGTCAATGTAGGGATTACAATGCGTATAAATAGCTTAGATAGATTAAAAATATTTCATATGCGTAGACTGATTGAGTGGTGGTGGCTCGGTTGTAACAATGCTTTCCTTAAAATCCTAAGGTCGGTTCAAACCCCTCCGGCAGGAACTATTTCTCTTACGTACATTTGTCAAATATTTACATCACCACCGTTCCCGTGCCTCGAAGAGCACGTTAACCTGTCGGTCCTGGTTCCACTAATATCAACTTGTGAAATCGTTAATAAACTTCATAAACCAACCCATAACAACACAACTCAAATCGTTACAGCTGAATGAATGACCATTCCAAAACATTGCATGATCATCCATCCGCAACCAGGCGACCAAATTCATTAGCATAAAGTCCAATAAATGGCAACTATTACAATAAAAGCCACCATTATTCAGAAGTATATTCCTCCACAATAAGCAAACGGAAATATGCAAAAGTGATCATTTAAAGCGAACACGCAATCCGCTATTTAATTTGAATCAATTTAAAAACCAACGATCTACAAAAGCTGCGGAATGGTGCTGCCATCTTGCGGAAAGCTCGTTAGATTTAGATAAATACTACGGTCGGGGCATAATAAACACGACCACCTTACGTACACTATCTTAGAGGCACCCACACAAAAGGACAGTATTCAGTAATTTGTACATTGAGTTTTATTATAAAACAAGCTGTTATTTCGTCTAATAATAACACGCAATGAACGTTGTGCAAGAGCTAATGTGGTCTGGTTTTTAAAAAAATCCTTAAAATCCAAAAAGCTTGCGATTCGAACCCCAAAATGAGAAAAATACACATTTCTTCTCTGTTCCCGTAGCTCGGCTAAAACCTTGTGGAATCGTTAATAAATTGTCATTAAAATTAACATCAGACCCTATGGCCAACCCGTCTGGCCAACAAAGTGGTGAGTGTACCTAGGCCATATTCTCCAGAGGTCTGGGACTTTGTGTTTTATAGGGGCTTTGTGTTTTAAATGCACGTTGAATTTTCAAAAAAACACGAGAAAGGAACACAACCCGTATTCTTTGTACTGGCTGGCCGCTTACTTGACGAGTTTGCTTCGTTGCCGTTTTGAGTGAATGTTCATCGTGCTGTCTTCCTTGTAAATTTTCCGTCCTTGTCACACACAAGAAGAATGAAGAACAACTCAGAGTCGCCCCAGCCGGCGTCAGTGCGTCACGTGTGTATTCGGTCGAGCCTAACGGTAAATTCGCGCCAAAGTTTACCGAACCATCACAGTTATACGATAAAAGCGTAACTTTAATGTTTTATTATTTTCTTGTGTGTAAAAAAGTATATTGCAGCAATATTGTGAGTTTGTAAATAGTGTTTTTAACTGTTTTGTTTATGGAATGTGAATATGTTTGCGGTACTAACGGTGAACCTTGATTGAAAAAGTGTTTTGCAATGAGTGCATAGGATAAATTTTAAGTGTTGGTTTTAACGTGTTGAGAAAGTGATTGTCAAGATGGAAGTGAGCTGGCTTACACCGAAAACTTGGCTGATGATCTGTGCAGGTAAGATTTTACGATTATATCTCCTGTTACACGCCAGATGTTTCCAAAACATAACACCAGCCTACTTTGTAAGTTAAAGTAAACGCCATTAAAATAATAATTTGTTGAAAACAACTTTTACTAACAATCACTTTGTTATAAGTTGGATATACCTACCTAGCATTGCCAATGCAAATGCTGTCTGTCGTGTTCTTTATAGGTAGGTAACCTGTTTGACAAGTACAGTCTAGCACAGATCTGATTCCATACTAGATATATCAATATTAATTTATGAAATGAGATGAAAGTACGGTGTTAGCCATTGTTTTTGGTTTTAGAAATAGTTTTATTGCGTCTACCTGCTACTCAGATTGCGTCCCAAAATTAAAATACCTATTTTTTTCTAAATAAATAGGTACTAATAATCAAAACCGTAGTAGGTATTTCTGCTTTAATTTTGAAACATTTTAAACTCGAATTTAGATAAAGGTGGCTTTTTTCAGCTTTGTTGTCAGTAGTGTAAACGCTGTCATTCCTCTCGCTCGCACATACATACAGTGTAAACTCTATATAACGACACTGGAGGGACCGTGCTAATTATGGCGTTATAGAGAGTTGTCGTTAAATGGAGAGAAGATGTATCATTGTATGGAAGATAAGCTAAACCAACCAAAGCCAATTGTTTGTCGTTAAATCGAGTAACGGACTACACTGCATTTTCAAAGATTTTTAAAGTGTTTGAAAAATTTAGTCTATAAACTTTCTAGGAATTAAAAAGTCCGTCACATTTTAGAGATATGTGTATTAATCATAGATTTGCTTTAGTAAAATAAACGAAAGTCGTTGTAAATTATTTTGCTATTTTTCTCTGTCTAAAATTAGTTATGTAGGTATCATAGTGAAAATATGTCCAAAATGTCCGTAATTTTATTTCCTAGATACCTACTACCAAGTTGATAAGACTACGTTGCTCAAAAGTACACTCAGCCTTAAAAAATATTTGAAAATATACTACTAGCGAGAGAGAAGCGCAAGCTACTTGGTAGTAGGTACTTGGCTACTGTCATGTTTGATTTTCGTCAGTGACCCGTAGTGTAATTCACAATTTAATATTATTTCTTCCTACATCAGACTATGAATTCCTATAAGCCCATGTTTTCTTTCATAATTCTCTGAACCAAGACGGTCAACCATGGACGTATAGTTAGGACTATGGTAGCTTATAGCGATTGTACGATCGCGGGCAATTTTATAATCCAATTACTTCCGTACAAGGTCACTTGAGTAGGTACCGTCAACATCCCTTTAGTTTAAAAATAAAACAATTTTTTTTATAAGTTAAATAATAATCATAAAAATAATGAATTAAATATATTATTACCTATACCTATATTAAATAGAAAATCATTGAACCTTTGTCTCAATCATACCCGAATAATCATAAATTGCGAAGTATTTTTTTTTAATACCCACTAGCACGATTTAATAGCGCCCACCTGCTGGTAAATGGCGCGCGAGGTCCATGAATGTTAGTAACTGGAATCAGACACCCATGGCTGACATTTAATGATGTTTAATAAATGACTGAATGATATTTTGACTTTGACATCAGTCTTTAACACTATGCCGGGTTAACTGGGCATTAGTGGGCATGACGGCAATTCGAGCCTGATCCCGAAACGTGTTACTGGGTTTATCGACATGAACATTGGATACTACCCCGACCCGACTGGGCAAATTACCACCATCAGTCCGCCTCATCATCATCATCATCATCATCAGCCTGTATCTCTCCACTGCTGGATGTAGGCCTCCCCTAAGGCTCGCCACTTAACGCGATCTTTCGCTACCCTCATCCAACCCCCACCAGCGACCTTCTTTAGGTCATCTGTCCATCTGGCGGGGGGTCGTCCCACTCTGCGTCTTCCCGTACGTGGTCTCCACTCTAGAACCCGTTTGCCCCATCGATCGTCGGTTCTGCGGCAGATGTGTCCGGCCCATTGCCACTTCAGCTTGCTAATTTTAAAAGCTATGTCTGTAACTTTCGTTCTCTGACGAATATCAACGTTTCGAATTCTATCCACCAGAGATACACCAAGCATAGCTCTCTCCATGGCTCGCTGAGCGACCTTGAATTTATGGACCAGACCCACTGTTAGTGTCCACGTCTCTGCTCCGTACGACATTACCGGGAGGACGCACTGGTTAAAGACCTTAGTCTTTAAACATTGTGGTATAGACGATGAGAGGATGTGCCGGAGTTTCCCGAATGCCGCCCATCCTAGCTGAATGCGTCTGTCGGCTTCTTTGCTGAAGTTGGCTGCTCCTAATTGGATAGTCTGCCCGAGGTATACGTAATTTTGCACAACTTCGAGAGTGTCGTTTCCTATGCAGATTGGCCTCGGCTTGACATGATCATTGAACATGACTTTCGTCTTGTCTAAGTTCATTTCGAGACCAACCCGCTGGGATGCTACGTTTAAGCCGTTCAGCATTCCGCTAAGATCCTTGAGTGAACTGGCCATAATGACTATGTCATCCGCAAATCGGAGGTGTGAGATGAATTCTCCATTGATGTTTATGCCGCAGTAATTCCAGTCTAGCATTTTAAAAACATCTTCCAACGCGTTCGTGAACAGTTTCGGGGATATGACATCCCCCTGTCGCACGCCTCTGCGCAGTTGGACCGCCTACCAAATGTCAAATGCCAATTTTAACTTTCAATGAAAACTAATATTGCAAGCTTGCCATGGTGATATGTATGTATATAAAAAAACACCGTTTAAAAAAAGACTTACCTATCTGTCTTGTGTATTTAATGTCTGGTGTAGGTACCATTAAATGGCCCGTCAATAACTAGCTACAATTAGGTATAAAGTACCCAACATTACCTAACTAACTTAATTATCTAATAAACTAGGTAATTAATCTAAGTAGACCTATTTAAGAATGCAGGACTTCAATATAGTTTTCCATACCTACTAAGCTTTGTTTCTGTGTAGGTATGTGATACTTCATCCGTTTTCTAAGATCCAGCTGTCAAACGGGTTCGCTCAGGGAATCTCGAAATCGGAATTGTTAATTGTAAATGCTCCAAACCTTGAAAAGCATAACAACTAATAATACTGATTTCGAGGAATCCTCGAGGGAATTTTTGGAAGGGATTCCTTGACAGATGAAAGAAATAATAATAATAAAAAAAAAAATGTAAAAAACCAAAACAATTACAGGTACATAGGCGAGCTTAATGCCGTAAATGCATTTTCTACCAACTAACCTTTGTTACTAAAGTTTTAGTAAGGATCCCTAATATTTTCTAGCAATAAATATAGCCTATGGATGAATGTAGCTTTCTAATGGTGAATGATTTTTTATATTCGGCGCAGTAGTTTTTGAATTTATTCATTACAAACACAAAAGTACAAAACTTTTTTATAATATTAGTGTAGATTTGCTTATATACCTAATGAAATATTAGCATACCGTAGATTTAGACGTAGAGGGTTCGATTCCGGTCAGAAAAAACAATAATACGTTTAATTTCTTTGTGATATTTCTGGTATCCTAGAGACATTGCCGAGCTTGTCACTTGTCATGATGGCCTGTAAAGATGGCTAAATATGAGTTCTTATTTTAAAACGTCGTTTCTGACCATTCCGCAAGGGATACGGTCGTGATGATACTTTTATTGATAAGATTTGTCTAAAAAAAGAAATGCGTCGGCAAATTGAAGTCTTTTAAAGATAGATATTTTATTCCATAAAAATCAGTGGTATTTTTGCTGCGTCAGCTTTTGGCCGCAGGTGCATTGCAGGTTAATTGGGATCCCCTTAAATCTACA
Source organism: Tinea semifulvella (assembly GCA_910589645.1). Taxonomy (NCBI): domain Eukaryota; kingdom Metazoa; phylum Arthropoda; class Insecta; order Lepidoptera; family Tineidae; genus Tinea; species Tinea semifulvella. The sequence goes on along the minus strand of OU342611.1, from coordinate 1,415,152 downwards.
TTTACTGCGGTTTCCACTGTTCCGGCTGGAAAATAGCACTCAAATCTACGAAATTATACATATATTTACTTTTTGGGGATTTTTGATAGTCCCAAGTCAAATTAATGAATACCTCGATTTGTACACCATAAGGCTGTATTCTACGGCATAAGAAAGTTTTCTAAGCAACTGACAGTTTATATTAGTTAGGTACATCGCTCGTAATAAAAAGGCAGCGATAAATAAAAATGATACTTTATTAACAATACAAATTATTATTATTAATAACGGACTTAACCGATAGACCACGGAAGCAGTTCATAACAATACTGTTTTTGACATATCGTCATGATCGTAGAACAGTGACGGATCTGCTATATTTCAATTTTTCATGGCGGCCATTCAAAGTTATTTCAACTGTTTTTTTGTCATATCTTTTTTAAGTTAAGATCTACATTGCTAAAAACTTACATGTATCTAATAAAAAGGGTTCTGTTTAAGATATAATAGCAACAATACAAAATAATTCTGTAGTTTTCGAGAAAATTCACATGCTTCGTTTTACTTCGGAGTCAAAACAGTTGCATAATCATAACCGACATTGTTCTTCGAAAATTTACATTAATAAAATGACGCATCGTGCTTTACACTTATGTTCTACCAAGACACAACGAAATATTTTGGCGGATGTTTTGTGGTGTGAAATATTTTTGTAAAAATAAAAGTTTTTTTAAAAGTATGTAATATTTTTTATTATTTAATCACTTTTATGAACTTAACACAAACAATAAGTATTGTTATAACCTACTTAAAAATACTAAAACAGATAGTATAAGCTAACATATTAAGTCTTAACACTTTGGCATCTTTTACTCAATTAAGACATTTATTCTTATTTGTAAGCAATACCTATGGTATGGTACTTACGTATAATAAAATTATGTCTGTATTTAACGGAACTAATAAATTTAAAAAATCACTTTAATTAATCACTAAATAGGAACAACGAAATAATATTAAGAAAGTAAAAGAAAATAATCTCCTGACAATAAGTAGCAACGACCTTTTTAGCCAATAGGTACTTGGTTTACCTATTCAAGTTTAGGAACACCGTCATCCCACGTATAACAATACCCTTGTTTTTCAGCCATGTCATACATAGTGAAATTATAACAGGACAGTTTAATTTTATAATATAGTATGCTCATCTGCCCATGACGACAGGATAGCACCTTTTGGAAATCAAAGGTAGCGCAAGCAACACGACCATCAAGTGCGTCAGTTTTCTCTTTTTGTTTGATGGTTCTGGACAAAGTTTTATTGCTCTAATGTTTGGAATACTGTTCTTTGAGCTCTTCGGACGGATTTTCTGTGTGTTTGAACCTATGGCACTGGTCGCAAGTATCCTTTTTGGGCACGTGGAAGCTTAAATTAAAATTACTATTGACAATATCTCTATATTGTCTGAGGGTATTAGCTTTATTTCAATATTTTGGGAGATCGGGCCATTCTTTGTACAAATTAAACATACGAGCGATGCTCAAAGTTCCATCTAAATACAGTCTTTTCGATGCTGCCCTATTATAGTAAGACTCTATGGGTGCAAAGGAATTGACATGGGCACAAACCGACATTGTCATTTAGTTATTTACAACCTTTTTAAAACTTTTATACTTCGTCTCTCATGTCTGTTTCTACCGAAGTGCTTCCGTCGTATTTATCATAAGCCGTTCTATAGTAATAATACTTGTACGTAAATTGACGATTATGCTTTAAATCTCTTTGAAGCCCTCTTTTATTCTTTAGAAGTATAATTTGCAACATAAAGCCATTGTTTCTCTCGACTGCCTAATTTCCAAAACTTTTCAAAAGTGTCCTGTCTTTCTTCAATAGTCAATTTAGTGTCACATTTATATCTACAACTGCAGGATCTGCCCATAGTTTTCGCTCAAATAGTTTTACCCTTTTTGGATCAGTATGTTTTGCCCTCATTTTTAGGCGTTTTCTTTTGACTTCTACCCAGCAATCATAATTACGGAGACGTTTTTACCCCTACATTAAACGACAGGAGCTGGAGATGACTGGCATGAGGATGCAACTGTGTTGACAGATGGACAGTTAATGTAATTAGCATGGTCGTGAGTCGGACAAAATACTTCGTTACATAATAATTCTGTATTGTTTGTCACTGGTGATGGCATGGGTGTTGGCAACTTGTTATTAGTTGGTGATATCAATTGAGGAAAAGGGGATTATTCTGAGATCAAGGTACAGGTATCTAACGGAGTTGGGGCTAAACTAATATTTAAGGATTCAACAAATTGCTGATTATTTCCTGGGAGTAAAATTGGAGACTCATTCTGTTCCACTGGCATAAAATAATCTTCTTTTAGAATGAAATTCGGTGACTGTATGTTTTGGTTTCAATTTTCTTTGTCTGTTGGTCTTTTACTTCTTCCATTTACAAGTATGGCGTCATCTTTAAAGACGTCCTTACAAATTTCATGCATTTTTTTCGAATATCATATGCGCTCTTTGTGGTAATGGTGAATCGCATTATGAAAATAAAAAAAGTAAAGTATCATCACGACCGTTTCCCTTTCGGGGCGATCAGAAACCACGTTTATAAATAACCGGATTTACATTTAGCCAACTTTACTATAGGTCAATTATGACAAGTTATTATGAAAATAATAATAAAAATATATGTAGATAATAATAATAATAATAATAATAATAATAATAAAGTTTATTGAAACAATTACATTTTTTTTTTCTTCCTTATAAATATGGACTTAACTAAGGGAACAGTTTTACAAAACAAATAGTTAAAACCCTGACTCCAAGACTAAAATGTAGTTAGACTTCACTTTAAATGCTTAGTCTTTTGTAAATTAATTAGAACATTAAAACACGTTGTAGGTATGAAAACAACAATATCATAAGTGCAAAATTATTTTTTATTTATACAAAAAATATTTAATAACATGAAGTTAATACTTTTATAAAAAATATTACAAAATAATTAAAAACATCGATTTTAAGTACTAGAAAAAAGACGGATGTAGATTTGAGTTCCAAGATAAAAGTGGGAAGTACACATACGACACTCAAATACAAAACCATGTGCACAGAATATAGTCGGTTGTTACCATCCGTCACTGTCATGTCCGTAGGAAAATGTCGTATAATTACATACACTACCAATTTTCAATCATAGTTATAAAAGCATTACATAGCCAATAATTTAACACTACTGTCAGGGCGACATTATATTTTATTTAAAAAATTATCTCTAATTCTATAATAAAGTTCCATAGAAGAGTGACGGATAATCAAAATCGACGATTTAACTATCCTTCTTGTGATATTTTGGTACAAATTAATTGAAATTATTAAAAGTAATACTTTCAATTAATTAATTTTCTTACGTGGAGTTCCTGGTATGCAATCCTCGTCACTGTCGTAATAATCATGTTTAGAATCCTTTAATGGTGTTTTTTTCTCCTTTTGAGATTGTTCTTCCACTAGTCTCATAATAAGTTCAGACCTTCTAGATTTCATTTTGGAACCCTTCTAACATTTGCACAATAAATTACAGACCGCAATCAATATAATATTTAGTAAACGCAAATAATTACAGAACAATAAGAAAAATCACGCGGAACGTGGGAGTTTAACGAATAGTGACGAAAGCGCGGTTACGTCGGTCGCGGGAAGGGGTGCTGGGGAAGCCCCCGCGTAGAAAAAAGACGGACACGCATACCCGCCGTTTTTATACGACCGCTGATCAAATCCGTCAGTATACCGACTCTGTTATTCCAAAACTATATATATTTTTTTATTTTTTTTAACAAATTATATTAATTCCTATTATTAGCTATCGAAATAATGCAAAATATCATTTTGGGTATTTTTTCAAATCCGACACTGTTCTACGATCATGACGATATGTTAAATGTATTAAATATAGGAGTAATCCAACGATGTATCGATACACTAATCTAAATTCCAACTTTAATATCCTATAACTTAACATTAACTTAGTGTGGATTGGATCGTTTTTGCGTAACTACGTCCAATTCATATGTACTTTGTAGAAAATAATAACAAGAAGCACTCTTAGTATGCTCCGGCCTGTTGCTAATCCTTTTAATGAGTTAAAGCTTAAAATTATGATTATCAAAGTCAACCTAGTAAGTCTTACGAGCTAGCGAAAATGTTAATCATAAATTAATTACAATTTCCTCGTAATAATTAAGTGAAGGAGTGAACTAAGCACATGCTAAGGATGCTGGGAAGTAGGATGTACTGGTGAATACTTTATCGCCTGTAAGTTACTATTTTAAAAGCGTATACGTTCATTAGATTAAGTTGTACTTATTTTTGTATAGGTTAAGCGTTGCAGCACATCAAATATTAATAATAATAAAACCTACTAAAAAGTAAAAATTTAAATAAATAATTCTTTCTTGTACTAGAAGTGCTGGCTGCATTCCTCGTCACGCGGCTCTCAACGACATCATCCGAAAGGGCTCTTGTCACTGCTGTGTACCCGCAATCTTAGAACCATCTGTTATTGTGCAGAGCGATGGCAAGAGACCCGACGGAATGACTGTTGGGCCGTGGAAACTTGGCAGGTCTCTGGTGTGGGATGCGACGTGTGTAGACACATTAGCTCCATCTCACATGGGGTTCGAGACGATTGGCTCATAGGGACCGTCAGCGAGGCGCGTGGCCAAGGAGTTGTCAAAGCAGCTGACAGAAAGGTCTGGAGACAGGAAGGCTGACAATTATTTCTGCCAACGTATTAGCCTCGCTATACAGAGGGGAAATGTTGCCAGTCTCCTTGTATATTAATTTACTTCAAATAAATATAAACTAAACCTAATAAAAAATTATTAGTAATAATGTCCTCTAGAGACGACCATTCAGTGATAGTCCCAAGTAGACTGGCAACATTTCCTCTCGAGACACTTGCCAATACCAAGATTAGGAGTGCAAGAGCAAGACCAAGACCAGATGTTACACTACTTAGCTTGTTTTATGACGATTCTGTTGCGTGGAGTTTTCAGACCTTGTGCTAATTAGCAGTCCTAAAATCACATAACAACACCTTTGTACGAAAGGAAAATGCTTGTTCCCAAAATTAATTTCGCATTCATTCTGCAATGACTAGCACGTGTTGTGTTAATTTTTTCAAGTCCTAGACATATATCGTGAATAAGGGCACGCATTTTATTATAGCCGCGATGGTCTAAGGCAAAGTAACTGTTATACCTTATCAATAAAATTGTACCACGTTAATTGTAAAATTCAGGTGAAATAAATAATACTAGGGTAGCTAGTGCAGCTGGGGCCCAAGACAATACAAAAATTCCTGCTCTGGGCTCCAACGTGCAATACAATTGGAAATATGCAGTGTCAATATATACGCATCTTAAGTAATTTTGATATCCAACTATTTCACTATTTTTATTATTGTAACTAATATTTAATGTTTAAATATATAATTATTAATTTAAATAAAAAAATAAAAAATTGTAAGACTAAGCACGGGCCTATAGGTACTAGTAGATGATTTATTACAAGATCGTGCCGGATCGTAACTTAAAGCTAGGGAGATAAATATTTTGGACAGAAATACTAATAGTACCTAGGTACTTTTTTTGCGATAAATTTGTTTAAATTGTGTTGGTAAAGAAAGTATCAAGTCAAACTATCTTTAATAAAATTAAGTATCATCACGACCGTACCCCTTTCGGGGTAGTCAGAAATAATGCTTGTTTTGTAAATGTAGCGGATTCACATTTAGCCAACTTTACTATAGGCCCATCATGACAAGTGGCAAGCTCGTCGATGTCTCTAGCGGACGAAACTCAAGAAATATCACAAGTAATTTAAATAACTGATTGTGGGACACAACACAATATATTATTAGCCTCGCTATACAGAGGGGAAATGTTGCCAGTCTTCTTGGGACTATCTCGGATGAGACGTCTCTAGAGGACAACTTTACTATAGGCCCATCATGACAAGTGGCAAGCTCGTCGATATATGTATTCACGTAAACCTATTACAGGCAGACTAAGCTAAGTTGTCTAAAGAGTAAGCCGTTAGCAGATGACCGGCAGATTCTGGTGACATGTTAATGTTTAATTTGACTGAGAAAGGAACAATTATATATATATGTATATATATATATATATAATTATATATTTTAACAAAATAAAATAAATACTGAATTACACAACCTATTTAAGAAATAACCATTTAAATTCAGTTATGAGTACTTATGAGATGATACAGCGGTACAGTGTACACGTACGTCAGAATTAAGATAGGCTACTTGCCCGCGTGCAAGTATACATTTTATAATATTAAAAAAAATTAGGGCCAGGGAGTCGGCAATAATAAGTTCAATTTTAGAATGGCTCGTTATTATAATAATTTATATTTTATTACGTCCACGTTAAAGCATAATATTTACAATTAAATTCTCGGGGCAGTGTGCTTTCAGAGAAATGCGGTGAGAGGACGCGGGAAAATGGCGGGTAGTTTTTTTTTTTAAAACGAGGCAGATGTCAGAAACGTCCAATTTACGTTAACCGCGGCAGTAAAGCACAGATTACGGCCTGTAAGTTGAAATAAAAGATCTTCATTTTCTGTTTTATTTCACTCTTATAGCTTCTTTTGTTTAACAGTTGAGCCTTTCGAAAGTTAATTGTACACCAGCATGCATCGGAAAAGTTGCTTGCAGTCTGTGCGATGAGAATCCGTGAACGCTATTGTATGAGTTACTATTTGGGAATACAATCTCGAGCATGTATTTCAACCCCGGAATTACTGTGTAATTAGGCTAAAATAAAAAAAAAACTTCTTAAAATGTTTTAATGCCACAAAATTGTAAGAAAAGAAAGAAATACAAAACAAACTATACTTTTGTAAGAAATCAAAAAGACAACACACACAAAACTATTTTATTTTCAAGCCTTAGTTATTTAGTTTACTGCCAACAAAAGCAGCAGTGGAAATCGCTCGCTTAGGTTTTACGCTGGTCTAGTTACATTACTTCTTTGTAACTATAAAAGACTGACAGAGTGTCTATGTAAAAACTATTGCATGTAAATGATATATATGTATTTAAAAGTAAAGTATCATCACGACCGCTTCCCTTTCGGGGTACTCAGAAACCACGCTTATAAATAAGCGGATTCACATTTAGCCAACTTTACTATAGGCCAATCATGACAAGTGGCAAGCTCGTCGATGTCTCCAGCGTACCAAACTCGAGAAATATCACAAATAAATTAAATGTATTTATTTACATTAGTAATAATTTTTGTGTCCCGACCAGAAATCGAACCCGATACCTCCGAGTCTAAATCCACGGCCTTAACCGCTAGACCACGGATGCAGTTTATGTGTATTTGCTATATAAATAAACTTAAGTAACACTTCCATCGCTATGTCTGCCTATTCAAATCCAAATTTTTTACCCTGTTTAATTATATTTGACATCATTGCAAATGGCACATACTTTTAACAAGAACAACAAATAGGTGGTCGTCGGAATGATGGTGGTAATTTGCCATGTCTGCCGGGGCGGGCTTAGTATCCACCGTTCATGCCTATAAGCCCAGTAAAGTGTATCCACACGTTTCGGAATCAGGCTCGAATTGCCGTCATGCAAGACCGCCATAGTGTTAGTGACTGATGTCAGTCATGAGTGTATGATTCCAGTTGTTGACATTCATGGACCTTGCGCGCTATTTACCATCAGGATCAAATGTGTTAGTATAAAAGAGAAAGAAAGAATATGATTCTAACTCTGTGACTTGATTAAAAATAATAAATAAATATTTCCAGACAGGTCACACAGCGCCATCTAATTTCCGTGGTAAGCTACGAGGCTTGTGTTACGGAAACTAGATGGTTGATAAACTACATATTATACTTTTTTTTTTTTGTAAATATATACATATTATACATATAAACACCCAGACCGAGACAAATTATACAATGTACAACTTGCCCCCGGTGGGAATCGAAGCCACGACCTTCCGAGTTCACGGCAACGTTTGTTACCACTAGACCACGGAGGCGGGATTTGCTAGTATTACCTTTAATGATCCTTTTTGCCGGTTGCAAAAAGGATCATTAAAATAATCTATGATTAATATTATGATATACTCGTTACACCATGTGATTGATAGTCACTTTGGTTTATTTAGCAAATAAAGTTCTGCAACTGGCCGTAAATTTTATACCGTGAGATAGCTATATAATGTAGGTTACCTATAGGTAGATCTAAACGTAGCAAAAGTTTGGTTTCCGAATGAGCAAATTCGTTATGCCCAATTGAGACAAGTTCCGGCCTCGGGCTACTGAAACATAGACTAAGACGAATATATAACGACCAGTACAAACAAAAACAATTTGGCATTTTGTAGAGAATAGATATTGTTAGTCAAAAAAATTTTTTAAATCATATAATGTGTATAAAATGGAAAAAGATAAAATTTACACTATTATTAATTTGGCAGAAGTTGCAGTTTGGACCGCCTCCGTGGTCTAGTGCTAACAAACGTTGCCGTGAACTCGGGAGGTCGTGGGTTCGATTCCCACCGGGGGCAAGTTGTACATTGTATAATTTATCTCGGTCTGGGTGTTTATATGTATAATATGTATATACACACATCAAAAAAGTCTAGGGATCAAGCATGTTTATGCGGATTTCTTGTGATTGAGATGTGGCTTTGTAATAAATTTATGATTTTATAAATTTATATGGATCCTTTTTGGTGCATTTCATAATTTAAAACAGGAACTGTCAATCAAATTCGAGTAAAAGATGAAAATCAGCTGTCAATATTTTCCCTATAAAAACATAAGACGCATTGAAGACATTATTAGTGCTACTGTTTCCCTACTACTGATTAAAACCAACGTTATTATGGAGCGGCGACGTCATTTAAGCAGGGAAGAAATGATCAGAGCCGTGGGAATGATAGAAGCTGGTTCCCGGCAACGTACTGTGGCTTTAGCTCTGAATACAAGTCAGAGTGTTATCAGTCGACTTTGGACACGTTACCGAACCACTGGTACCGTGGCTGAGCGCCATGGAGGACGGTATCGCTGCACCACACGGAGACAAGACCGATACATTCAAATCACAGCTCGAAGAACTCCAACAATAACCGCCATGATGTTAGCCGTGAGCCTTCATCGCTCTTCAGGGAACTTAATTAGCGACCAAACAGTCAGAAACCGCTTGCATGAAGTGAACCTTCATTCCCGAAGACCGCTACGGGTACCACCCTTAGCAATGCACAATCGTAGGACTCGATATCAATGGGCTCTTGAACACAGAAATTGGACAGAAGAACAATGGCGTTTCGTGTGCTTTTCTGATGAGTCTCGTTTTGGTATGAGGCCGGATACAAGACGTATACGACACTGGAGAACCCCTGGACGCCAACAGCGATTAAAATCCTGCCAGGAAGTCCATCCTTATAGTGGTGGAACCATCATGGTATGGGCGGGTATTTCGATCGGCGGAAGAACTGAGTTGATTTGGATCAGAGGCAACCTCAACGCTCAAATTTATGCTGAGACGGTTGTATCAGACGTCATCGTTCCTCTACAAGTGCATATCGGTCCCTTATTTCAGTTAATGCATGATAATGCACGACCGCACACCGCAAGAGTTGTAAGACAGACTCTCGCCGCAGCTAACATCAATGTCCTGCCCTGGCCTGCTCAGTCGCCAGACTTGAACCCGATTGAGCATGCATGGGATATTCTTCAGAGAAGAGCTCTGCCGAATATGGAGGGTATCCAGTCGCAAGAAGACCTTTTTTTGTTGTTGCAACGAACATGGGCGGCCATTCCACAGCGTGATTTGGATGAACTCATTTTGAGTATGCCAAACCGATGTTCTTGTGTTGTTAGTGTTCGCGGTAGAAACACGGATTATTAATTGTTTAAGTTACCCAATAAAATTAAAAAAAAAACTGTTATTTCAGTCTTTTTTTCGAACTTTAATGTTAGTGGTTCAAATGTCAAAAATCCCTTTATTAGGAAAATGGCAATTTTTTTTACTAATGCAAAGGTGACTTGGTTTATCGTTACTGTAGACAAACGAAAACATTTTATTTGATCAATCCTTAAAGAAAATTTTAATGAATATCAATCAGGAGAAAAGTTATTGCAAAAATATATGTTGATCCCTAGACACTTTTGATGTGTGTATTTACAAAAAGAAAAAGAGTATAATATGTAGTTAGTCAACCATCTAGTTTCCGTAACACAAGCCTTTATTTATTATTATTTATTTATTGCTACTTGTTTAAGCGATAATGTGACACCAAGAAAAGCATCAGATCCTGCAACATCTGGAATTTGATGATAATATAATTTACTTATTAAAATAAATATATATTACGTCAGATATGGCTGAATGGGCTAGATTACTTTGCCTCCCTAACAACTCATACATTATCAAGCTTTTAACTTACAAACTATTTGTCAGCCAAAATTAGGACTTGAATCGTAAGACTAAATCCCAATAACAATGCTTTTTATTACATAATACAGGCGAAGTATCTAACGAAATTACTTATTCATTTATTATTATTAGGTACACACAACAGAATGAGTACAACACATTTTTAAATTTCAAATCGTTACAATGCGATTCCAGTACTATCTCCAAAAACATGTGCCCACAGCATGCTATTATGAAACATTTACATATATTTAAAAAAAAAAATAACAATATACTACCCACAGTGAGTAGTTCATAAATATTAATTTAGTTTGCTTGTCGTCCACAGCAAATTACTCTTTTTTTTAATTCTTAATGTCTTAAAAGTAAAGTAAAGTATCATCACCACCGTTTTCCCTTCGAGGTAGTCAGAAACCACGCTTATAAATAAGCGGATTCACATTTAGCCAACTTTACTATAGGCCAATATATGACAAGTGGCAAGCTCGTCGATGTCTCCAGTGTACCAAACTCGAGAAATATCACAAATAAATTAAATATTAATTAAATGTATTTATTTACATTAATAAATATTTTTGTGTCCCGACCAGGAATCGAACCCGGTACCTCCGAATCTAAATCCACGGACTTAACCGCTAGACCACGGAGGCAGTTGATCTATAGACTATATTGCTCAAAACACGATAAGACTTGATAAATCATTGAAAATATTGGATTGTTTAAAATTAAATTTTGTCGGATCATTTGAATTAGAAAATATATACAAACTTCATACTTACCATGATAATAATTTATATTGTCTGGCCAGGTGCTTATTATTATGTCTATTAAAAGAACTCTTCATTTCGAGCGAGAGGCCGAAAGAAAGTTAGCGAAGTACTTTTCACCTGCGTGCTCCGATGCGTGTCCGAATTAGGGGCTAAGTAGCTGCCTCCCTCTGGAAAGGGTTTGTTTTATTGCTACCGGCCTGTAGCTTTACGATCCCGCAGAGTCCCTCAACAAGGCAATTGTGGCGAAAGCGAAATAATGAAATCCCTACCATTTTTATGTAACCTACCTCCGTATTCATTTATTCGTACCTGAAATGAAATGGGACCTGTCATGCTTCCCTGAATAACACCGCGAGCTGTTTCTATATGCGAAATGCTCCTTTGGGACAGTTCATCAGTAAGCTTTGGGGATGGATTAATAGCTTTTGTTTTTCACACTTCCGAATAGTTTTCTTTATCGCCTATAAAAGCAAATAAAACGAAATTCGTATATACATTGTCAATGCCTTTCTCTGTTTCGTTATCAATCATCGTCTCAAAGAAAAACGCTTCATCACAGCTTATAAATAGAGCGTTTATTATCTAGATTTTTATCAAAGCGTCTGTCGTCGTCGTAAACTCACGCCTCTATTTTTTCCTGTAACATTTTAAGGTCCATTTTTTATACAAAAATATAATCCTACTTCTACAATTTATCTACGCTTTCCTTGAGTTGTAATTAAGCTTTGCGAGGTTGTTTAGTTTCTGTTAATGCCAACTTGTGGAATCGTTGAGAAATGACAAAAAAACATAAGAACCGTTACAAACGGTTACGTCTACGTCTGGCTAGCTGCAGCGTAGCAAACGCAGACCGAATCCTTCAGATATATTCTGGAAGGCTTCAGAAGTAGCAATTTACTTTCCGAATGGATGAAAAAATTAACGCGTATTTAACATTTTGTTTAGAAGAAGAAAGAAGAAGAAAAGAAAGAAGTGGGTTCGATTCCCACCGGGGTCTGGGTGTTTATATGTATAATATGTATATATTTACCAAAAAAAGAAGTATAATATGTAGTTTATCAACCATCTAGTTTCCGTAACACAAGCCTCGTAGCTTACCACGGAAACTAGATGGCGCTGTGTGACCTGTCTGAAAATATTTATTTATAACTCCGATCATGAATACCTAGATTACGGTCAAAGCACAAAATACGGCCTACCAAATAAAAAACAATTATTGAATTCATAGCCTCCTCCGTAGTCTAGCGGTTGAATCTGTGGATTTAGGTGTGTCTAGGTACCAGGTTCGATTCCTGCTCGGGACACAATAATTTATTTGTGATATTATAATCGACGAGTTTACCACTTGTCATAATGGGCCTATAGTAAAGGTGGCGCGGTTTCCACGACCACCCCGAAAGAGATATGCGGTCGTGATGATACTTTACTTAACATTTGAAATCATAGCAAAATATCCTATCGAGTTTGCTAGCCTAAATAAATGTACACAAAATTTAAATGTTTTTAATAAAAAAAGAAATACCTGAAAATAAAACGTAATATACAAAATAGAATAATGATTTGTCAAAAAAAAAGAACAAAAAGTGTGCCTAGTTATTTCTTCCTTTAACCTATTATTATTTTATTATATTTATCATGTGTACCTACCGATTACTAATTGTGATCACGGTGATCAAGCTATAAAATATCGAACGGGATGGCTGTTCGCTTAAGTTTTTCTCCGGAATGACATTAATTATACTGTTTTAAAAGTGGCTCTCTAGAAAGAAATTAATGCACTAACAAGAACTGAGTGAAATCAAGTTTGACCGAACCGGTCTCACGGAATACAGGTGTGCTGGCATTCACATTTGATGGGGGAGCAAAAGAGATAGATCTATGCGATAGAGATGGTTATATGCGGTCAGAGAGTAACCACACGGATACATGAAACTTCGCATTCACCTATATTAACGGGTCTGGGCCTACAATACAACTTTTTTGGTGCCAACATACAGCGAGCTATTTAAACTATCGTTTAAATTCGTCGTTTTTATTTAGTTTTAACCTTTGCCCTATGTTATATATCCGATTTGCCCTTTTCAAATATAAAGTAAAGTAAAAAAAATTCTTTATTGCACAATAAATATCTAAAATAAAATATGGTACATAGGCGAGCTTAATACCTTCAAGGTATTCTCTAACAGCTAACCTTTGGGAGAACGACAAAAGATATTGTGGGATGCAGAGTTAAAAGGAAAAATGTATAATAACTAATAATAGCAATAAATATATACTTAAATATACACATTATAAATACATACACATAATACATAAATATAAATATACTTATATACAATACTTACATAAATAACAATCCATGTTAAGTTTAGAAATTATATCTCATTTTGCTTTTTAAGAAAATAAGAAGTTAGTAGATGCCTAAATATGTTCAACGACGGTGCCAGTCTGATTGACAATGGAAGTTTGTTCCATTCACGAGCTGCAGAAACAGTGAGAGATTCTGAATATCTGCTTGAAGAGTGCAGAGGAATCGCAAGTTGATTGTTGTGCGAGGAACGAAGAGAACGTGTGTGGGAGTCGCGAAGAAATTGGAAACGATCACGCAGGTAATGGGGTGTTTTCGGATTGTTTAGAATACCATAAAGAAAGGAGAGGATGTGTACAGATCTACGAAAACGGATATTCAGCCACTTTAGTTGAATACGAAAATGTGAGACATGATCATACTTACGTAGGCCAAATACATAGCGAATACATAAGTTGAGAAGACGATCAAGTTTATTCAGTAGCTCTTCGGTAAGATCAGGATAGCAGATATCTGCGTAGTCTATAATAGGAAGCAATAGTGAGGTAACCAGCGTTAGCTTAGCAGAGAACGGAATGAAGTACTGGTAACGCTTTAGGGAATGCATAGCTCCAAAGACTTTCCTACTGATTTCAGAGACGTGGTGGTTCCAAGATAGATCACTGCTTATGTGGAGGCCAAGATTTTTAACATTATGACACAGAGGCAGTATCACATTATTAAAATAAAGTGACGGGAGAATCTCAGCATCCAGTCTACCCACTGCGTTTTTAGTACCAATAATAATAGCTTGTGTTTTAGTCGGATTAACTAGAAGTCCAAGATAATGAGATCGAACACGAATCGCTTCCAAATCAGCATTCATTTTGTTAAACGCATCCAGTGTACTATTTCCATCAAAGTTAAGATAAATCTGCAAGTCATCAGCGTACAAATGGTAGGAACAGAAGTTGATGGAGGACGTTAATATGTTAATAAAAACAGAGAAGAGTAGAGGAGATAGTACGCCACCTTGCGGAACACCGGCTGTCACTGAACACCAATCGGAATAGACCTCGTCCACCCGAATACGTTGCTGGCGCCCGCGAAGATAAGATTGAAACCATTGTTCTACAGTCACTGAGACATTCAGAGACCGCAATACTGCTAGGAGGATATCATGGTCTACGCCATTAAAAGCATTGCTGAAGTCAAGGAGTGTGAGGAGAGTAAGCTTATGATCGTCTACAGCAGCTCTGATATCATCGGTGATTTTAACGAGTGCTGTGGTGGTGCTGTGACACGGTCGAAAGCCTGATTGGAAAGGATTATGTAAGTTATGATAATGCAAATAGGATGTAAATTGTCGGTGGACGACTCGCTCAAGGACTTTGGAGAGAAACGGGAGGATGGAGATAGGTCGAAGATCCGAAAAATTTAAAGGAACAGATTTTTTAGGAATAGGGACTATATAACCAAGTTTCCATAGGTTAGGAAAAGAGCCAGAAGAAAGAGAGAAGTTAATAATATGAGTAATAAAAGGGATGATAATGTGCATTAACGGGGTAAGGAGACAGCGGCCTATTTTATCATGACCGACGGCTTTGCTGGATATGGAAAGGATGATCCTTGAAACTTCACTGCCTAAGACAGGCTCAAAAGAAAAAGAAGCAATGTCTGAAAGAGATTTAGAACAGATCTGTGAGATAGTAACGGCCTTTAATACAGGATCAATGGTGATTGGTGAAGAGGAGAAATGCTTATTGAGGCCGTTAATATCCACAGAGAAATTAGTTTCGGATCTAGATTTTCCGAAACCCAATGTTTTTAGAAATTTCCACAAGTTTTGTGGTGATGAAGAATCTATAGATTTATGAATATACAGGCGTTTAGCATTCCTACACATTTGGTTTACGCGATTTCTTGCAGACTTAAACTTGTTCCAGAGCTCATCGTTTGGCGTTTTTCTATGCTTACGCTTAAGTTGATCCCTCCACTTCATAGCTTTCCGTATGGTTTCATCTAGCCATGGTGCAGGGGGGCGCTTCATGCGCACCGGACGAATCGGTGCGTGCTTGTCAAAAATCTCCAGCAATAGTCGATTAAACTCTGAGACCTTGCCGTCAAGACTTGCCTGCTCATATACGCCGTGCCAGTCCATGCTGTTGGCATCTTCCACAAGCGATTCCAGGTTCATTCGGGCAAAGCTACGCTGGAGAATAATTTTCGGTTTAAATTTAGGAGTTTTGACTTTATACGAGGCGTAGATTAGGTCGTGGTGAGAAAACCCTGAGGCAAGGAATTGACCATGTGATTGTACTCTATCTGGAGCAGATGTGAGGATAATATCGAGGAGAGTATGGGAATCGTTCACATGGTGAGTTGGATCAAGAGGAAGAAAGGAAGCGTTAACAGAGGAAATAATTGATTTTAACTTTTTGCTTCGAGTATCATCCCTCCTCAAACATGTATTAAAATCACCCATGATAATGTAGTGTTCGTATGAGGGGAGATGAGTCTCAAGCAACTCTTCGAAAACACTGAAATAATTGATAGAGGGAGGAGCGTAGACTACACCTAGCAGGAACTTTACCGAGTTTAAATCAATTTCTATGAATATATGTTCTGAAGAACTGTTATACTGAGAGGGGGACTTAGAAATTACTTTAAATTTTAGGTTTGAACGCAGGTAAATAGCAACGCCACCTCCGCCCTTACCTGTGCGATCGTTTCTGATAAGAGTAAAGCCAGGAAGGGAATAGTTAATCGACGGAAGAGAAGGTTTAAGAAAGGATTCAGAGATAAGAACAGCATGAATGTGTTGACTAACAAAAGTTGTAAGGATATCAGAGTAATGACTGGCTATACTTTGTGCGTTTATATGGCATACATTTAGATTTTTTGGAGACGTAAGGAAAGTTTTGTGCAGTAAATCGCCTAACAGAACTGCATCTTGGCTATTTTCAAAATCATCATTAGAAGAGTTGCATGAAAAATATTCATCAGAGTTTGATTCAGAATTTGACATGGATTTAATATAAATAAATAGGTATAAAAATATAAATAACTTAATATAAATAAATATATATTATTATATTATAAATAAATATGATAGAAATATAAATTTAAATTTACTATAGTAGCTCTGCAGTTAACAATCCAAATATCACTCTACTGCCAGCCAGCTGTAAAGAGAGAAGAAAAAAAAAAAAAAAAAAGGACAAAGACTATTTAAATTTTAGTACATACATGACACAAAATAAAATACTTTTACACAAATCAGCCACTGTTATTTGTAGATGGTTATACAATACCTACAGCATAGCATAAGATTTTACTATGCGACACAAGTGTAGCAGTGACTCAACAAATATTTAAAATTTACAATGCCAAGCAATACCAAAAATAAGTAAAAAGAAAAATATAATAATAAACTAAACAAAACCAATACATCAAGGGACGTTAGTACACATTTCAACAAAAAAAACAAAATATTTTTCTGAACGTAACCATATTATGTCACTTTGACATTGACACTTGACAGATTAAATTAATAATAAGACATGTGCATGGCAGAGCAGCAAAAAAAAGTATATCTTATAATAACTTTTTATTACTTGTAACAATATTATATATACTGTGTTAAATTGTGCTTAAATGTTATAGTGAGAATAAATAATAAAAAAGTATACCCGAAACAAACGATACTAATAGAGTTATTGGAAAATGTGTAGTTATTTTACAGGAAATTTTGAATGGTTGACTATTAAATTACAATGAAAACTTGATGTATTGTTTTATTTATGAATGTAAAGAAAATTTATGTTATAAGTTGAGTAATGTTAGTAAACAGTAAACGGCATAACTAAGATTTGTGCTTGATATTGCGTGCGGGACGGCGCTTCACCTGGGCCTGTGCTGGCTCGGAATGTGTACAGGGATGTTTTTGAACCAGTTCTTTTAGGTACACCAAGGAGGAAAGCTTTTCTTTAGTACCATTCTGAAGCTTCACGTAGATAATGCTATCCTGCGACCAACATCTATTCATGCCAAAAGCCCGTCTCCCTTCAATAAGCAGCTGACGCCTTAACTGTGTCAGAAATTCAGTCACAGACACATCAGACCCTTTAAACTGTGATTTAGAGCGCCAGATCTTGCTGCGTAGTGTCAATTTGCAGAACTTAACTAAAATTGGACGGGGGCGCTGATCACTTTTGCCTTTGTCATGCTTGCCCAGTCTGTAACAGAACTGCAAATCCACTTTGCTGACTTTTATATCGGCCATCTGCTGGGATATAGTATCACACAGTACCTCAGACACAACCTCGTCCGAAGTCTCTGGGATTCCACGAAATAGTAGGAACTTGCGTCGACTTCTATTTTCCAGGTCATCTGTGGCACTGGCTATTGCCGAAACCTGTGCACGAATCAAACCCACAGCCTGGTACATTATTGCCTTAAACTGCTGAAAATCTTGACTCAGCTGCTCGATGGTTGGGGATGGAGATGAAGATGAGGCTGCCACCAGGCGACCCTCAAACCCTTTCATGCATTCATCTAGCTTTTCTTCCAGTCCAGTAACAGCAGCCAGAGGCTCAGCACCGAGGGCAGACTTCATGGGGGCCATGTTTTGTTATACCAAATTTAGTCACAAAGAGAAGTGAAAGTAAGCTGGCAGTTGTGTACTTAAGCTGAAAACTTATTTCATCACCTATGCACAGTCACTAGATGTTACAAAATACACATTTAAAATATAGGAAAACTTATCTTTATTACTTTAAAATAATAAATAATATTTAGCAAAATTTTACGACGTTTTTATTCCAACTACCCACAAACGTATAAATATACTCGCACACATATTTTTTTTTCAAGTCGTGTTATTTATTTTTCATATGGACATATTTTCATTTCATTATCACTCATTATTATGTCATTACAGACCCTTGAACAAAGAGTCCTAGACCTCCACTATTGAATATGGGCTTTCCAGTACATATAGCTTTTTATATTTTTATTAAATTTTAAAAATTTGGCCTACACTCGCCACAAAATTTTAGACAGAGAAAAATAACAAGAAACATTTATAACCATTGTCCTTTATTTTACTAAAAAAATATATATAATTAATATTGTCTACTGGAAAGCTAATTGACTACATTTTTTAAAAGAACACTCAGTTCATTTTGCTAGTGACATATCTTGAGTACCAAAGTTTGGGCTCTTCGAGCATCGCAACGTTAGTGCGTCGTGCGGTCGAATGGATTTACTCAGAAACATCACACGTCTACTGATCGGTAATCTGTGTGATGTCATCAGCTCGCATCGGAAAAATTGTCTCTTTAAGTAACTGAGAAAAATTACTGACAGGTCCTGCGATGCGTTTCAGTAGACGCAGTCAAATAATACTAATATTTGTTGCGTCCGAAGCCTCCGATGTGTGCAATGCGGAAATGTGGCCGCCTATCTTAATGTTATGCTCTACTAAACTAAATATTAATGCTTTTAAGCCTTTCAAACACAGTGTCCTAGACCACCACTGCTGGAGATGGGCCTT
This sequence comes from Tinea semifulvella, assembly GCA_910589645.1. Taxonomy (NCBI): domain Eukaryota; kingdom Metazoa; phylum Arthropoda; class Insecta; order Lepidoptera; family Tineidae; genus Tinea; species Tinea semifulvella. The sequence continues at coordinate 1,396,049 of OU342611.1, read as the reverse complement.
CCAGAACATATATCTGGAGAATTTGGCCTACACTCGCCACGGTGGCCAGACGGCTTGACTAGGATATGATGTAAATATTTAATGATAATTAGTTGGTATTAGTGGAACTGGGACCGACGGCTTAACGTGGTCTCCGAGGCACGGGAACGGTGATGTTGTAAATCTATGACAAATGTACGTAAGAAAAGTGTATTTCTTATTGGTACATGCCGAGTAGGTTTGAACCGACCTTTGTAGGATTTATTGACCGCGTTCTTACAACCGAGCCACCACCGCGCTTTACTCGTGTTTTATTTAGAAAATTGCTTTATCATTTTGTTGCTTTCGTAGGATTTGTCGCCAACGTGTAAAGTGTGAAAGTTAAAAAATATGTATTGAAGGCCTTGGTTACATATGAGTCAACGCATAGCTAGTATTTCTAGGTTAAAATAATCTACGGCCAGTGAGGTTGAAGATGTTTTGCTGGCAACTTTTTTTGCTGCTTAGCAACCTAAATAGTTTCATACAACCATCGTAAGTTAAACAGATAAATGGCTGAATAAATCGTTATTGTATGAGTGAGTATACACAACCTCGATGCCTAGTGTGACATTGGAGTTACGGAAACACAGCGACCAGTATTTACATAATTACCTTAGAGTACCTTGTGAAGATGCCCCATAGAGTCTTGGTCGGGTATAGTTTGTACACTACTTCCCTAATGTTTCAACTCCAAAATATACCCGAGTTGGGGCGCCATAATCAGGTATATTTAGTACTTGGCGTATCCTTATAACTTTCAAGTACTACTAAAACATACATCATAATGATAACGGTCGAGTATAAATTGTTTATGCTGTCATTACTTTTCAACTCCTGAGCATACCTGAGTTGGGGGTGTGGTTATAATCGGGTATATTTAAGGATGCCCGTACGAACGACCCGCAGCCGCTTTCCAGAAAATCCTTTAATTCGCAAACGGATATATTTAGGAGTCCTCCATTTCAACATAGTTTCTCCTAAATGTACCGGAGATGTACCTGGACGCTCTGTCCAGTACATTCAGCAGTGCTCACTATACTCGCTTCATATCCTAACTATACCCGAAGTCGACCAGGCTCGTTGGTTTTTTTTATTTTTTTACACTTAGAACTCTTCAGAACACTAACCGTATGTAACGTAATCCTGTAGACCAAACACCGACTGGGCTCACTATTTTCCTCGTAGAAGCTGCAGTAGACACGAACCGCCGTCGACCGTTTTCAAATAGCGCCTTACTTGGTAATTTGCAGCTGATAATATTACTCTTTAACCAATAGCGAATTCTATGTGTAAAAGGTAATACAAACAACTTTTAAAATCAATTCACTTATTTATTTTCTTGAATCTAGTGCTCCCCGTGAAGTCCCAATCCAGAATGCCCGCTTATTTTCTGCCAATCCTATCTGCTATCCTTCCGTTAGTTCCAGTTTTTGCCGCGTGGCGTGATTTCGTGTTGCCCGTATTAAAAAAATATGTAGCATCTACTCGAATGAATTTGTCTAATTTTCAAAACTGACAATTGTAAAATAATTAGATTATGTTTGAATTATTGTTACTATTTTAGAATAGCTATCGATCAGTCACATCTCATAGCGATTTGAGAATTTGACACTACTAGTGTAGTCCACTATTCGAAACGCCCACCTCTGTAAGGTACTTAGCGGAACCGTCTCAGAGATAAGAACAGTATTCCACGCATGACCTTATTTGCGCTTTATAAAGCATAAGTTGGAGTGAGGGCGGAAAATCTGTTTTTATCCCCAGTTTTTTGGACGCTGTTTTGGTGATGCTCTTAATGTAGTTTCGGTGGTTGCTGAATGTATGCTGAAGCTGGGTTGTAGTTGTAGAAAAGAAGAGTATGGAAACTTCTTGGCCGTCAGCGCGCATGCCTGCAGCATACGTCACCGGCGTCTCCGCAACGTACCTTATTATATTATGTAAATACGCCACAGCTACAGTAGTCGAAAAATAATACATTGCGTGTTTATATCCTTCTTAAAATGCATAGTTACTGGTATATATTACGGTCGTAATGATAATTTTGATGCTTATATATTACTAGCTATTTACCCTGCTCCGCTTGTAACTTAGCCATTTTTGCACAAAAATATTATACACATTTAATAACTTTATAATTTGCATTTTCGGCTAAAACCGTTCGTTTAATTGCTTTAAGACCCACTATCATAACTAAGCGTCACAGTGCTTAGTCGATTTTATAATTAGAAAAAGCAGAAGTTTTGAAATGACTGGTGTAAAAAATTGAATTTACTATCATTATTTTAGTTAGTTGGTTTTCGTTCTAACCCGGCGAAATGGTTAAAATTTAGTTATTAGGCGCAAAAATAAAAGAAAAAAAAAGTCTACCGTTAACATGTCACATTGTATTTCATTAAAATATAGGTACCGTAAAACAGTGGATTTCATATTTTATCCGAAACAAAAAACCGCGGACATCCGCCTTGTTAAATATTGGGTTACAGATTAATTGGCTTAAATTTTTAAACGATACGTGAATTTTATACTTCGTTCATTCTTTTTAGATAATTTAATAAATTTATTTATTATTCTGTTATATATTTAGATGATAATATAATAGTTAAATAGTAATGTACATAAACATTATGTAGTATATAAATAATATAACTTATTTATGTAGTTTATATGTTTTGTATGTAATTTTATTAATAATAGAATATTATAATTAATATTCTATTCACTTATATTTTCAATATATTTAATTTTAATTAAACTGCCTCCGTGGTCTAGCGGTTAAGTACGTGGATTTAGACTCGGAGGTACCGGGTTCGATTCCTGGTCGGGACACAAAAATATTTATTTACGAAAATAAATACATTTAATTAATAATTAAATTATTTGTGATATTTCTCGAGTTTGGTACGCTGGAGACATCGACGAGCTTGTCACTTGTCATGATTGGCCTATAATAAAATTGGCTAAATGTGAATCCTAAATATGTATAGAATAGTAGAAAGTATGTATATGTAATCTGCATTAAATCTCTTCAAGTTAATGAAGTATTACAGCTACCTCATGTACTTACTGCTCTTGTCCCGATGGTTTGACCGTAATAGAATGTCTAGCGTCATTAGGTCCGCCCTTGTACTTTGTGTACTTAAGTTTAAATAAATAAATAAAATAAGGTAGGACCACCTATCAAACCCGATTGTAGTGTTAAAATTGTGATTGCGATTTAATTCCTATGTGTATAACTAGGACAAAGCGCCACAATTTACGGCCTAGATTATGCAGATAGTTATTCAGATAACATTTAATAAGCCCACGGTAGCTAGCAGCGACTAATGCAAGGACCAGGCATTTTATACAATTTTATTTATCCCTCCCGCAAGGCTCGCCACTTCACACGATCTTCTGCCACCCTCATCCATCCCCTACCAGCGACCTTCCTCAGGTCATCTGTCCATCTGGCGGGGGTTGGCCCACTCTGCGTCTTCCAGTACGTGGTCTCCACTCCAGAACCCGTTAGAGTTAAAATGGCTCAATATCGCAGGCCTTTTCACGTACCTTTCTTTACAAATATTATTTTTAATCCAATCGCGCCCCCGTATCTTTTCAATTTGCCTCAAAAACTACCTGGTCTAAAGGTTATGTCCGTGGATTTAGACTCGGAGGTACCGGGTTCGATTCCCGGTCGGGTGTGTCTATGATCATTCATCATTCATCATTGCAGCCCCTAGAACACAGCGTCCTAGACCTCCACTGCTGGAGATAGGCCTTCCAGAGCATATATCTGGAGAATGTGGCCTATACTCGCCACGCTGGCCAGACGTGATGTCTCTGATAATATTTATTAATTTAAATAAATAATCTTAATTAATATTTAATTTATTTGTGATATTTCTCAAGTTTGGTACGCTAGAGCCATCGACGAGCTTGCCACTTGTCATGATGGGCCTATAGTAAAGTTACCGAAATGTGTCCCCGCTTATTTATAACCGTGGTTTCTGATCACCCCGAAAGGAAAACGGTCGTGATGATACTTCTTCCATTTTTTGTACGACACACACAGTTGTTCCCTTCGCTCCTCCAATAATCAACTTAACATTCCGACATATTCTTTCAGCAGATGGTCAGATTCTTATACGGTATCAGCAGTTCGCCAGTGGAACCGACTACCTCTTTATATTCGTAAAACACCATCAAGTTTAAGTTATTTTTATAATTTGCAATCAAAGAAAGCTTTCCTTGTGCCGTGCATTTAAGCAGTGCGCTACACACAACGCGCCTACCTATAAAAAAGTGTTAATGTAGGTGAACTAGGCCACCATGTTTGATGGTGCCAAAAAGCGCAGACAGGATTTCAACATGCAATTAATGACATCCTGTCAAGCTGCTAATATCCCTGCATCCTCTAACCATCGATCATAGTTTGGTCTGATGGGATGTCGTTGTTTCCATAGAAACGTGGCCGTGCGCTGGTTTGGGATGCCACATGTGTTGTCACACTCTGCCGTCACATGTGACATGCAAAATGAGTAAAACGCAACAAGTACGCGGAGATCATCATACATCATCAATTAATCCCATTTGCAGTCGAAACGATGTGTCCGTGGTCTGATGAGACGGATATAGAATTGTGCGTTCTTTTGGAGAATATTTTTCTATGTCGTCGGACATCTCCGTGACCAAAAAAGTATAATATGTAGTTTATCAACCATCTAGTTTCCGTAACACAAGCCTCGTAGCTTACCACGGAAGCTAGATGGCGCTGTGTGACCTGTCTGGAAATATTTATTATTATTATTATTGTTATCTTGTTCTTTCGCGAATACTTTGACAGCAGCAGATTACATACCGCGTATCGCTGGGCGGTATGTCCGGCTCCTTGGCGTTCCATATTGAATTTGAATATATGTACGATATTTACGGTCTACTAGTTTACTGGTCTTTTTAATATATAATTCAATAGTAACTAGCGATTGCTAGATTTGCGTTGTACTGTTGACACGAACGTCGATTTGATAATTTCGTGAGGTTTAACAAAGTTTAGTTTAGTCTGTATAGATTCGGCATAAGGTTCACTATAGCACCGATTGGAATTACTCTAACAAAACGTTCAGTGATGGCTTCGTGCTTGATCGCACAAAATCACTGTCGATGTAAAATGGTAAATGTCCGACCTACGTTTCCATACATTACACTCGGGAGCAATTAAAACACGTCACTAACAAAACCTGAGATTCATTATTCATCATTTTGTTACCCTCATCACCTATTGTACTTATGGAAGTAAATTTACATACATAAAATATAAATTAAAAGCTACTAATATATATATATATATATAAAATATGTCCTCTAGAGACGTCCCATCCGTGATAGTTCCAAGAAGACTGACAACATATCCCCTCTGTATGGCGAGGCTAATACGTTGCCAAAAATAATTGCCTGCCTTTCTGTCTCCTGATCTTTCCGTCAGCCGCATTGACAACTCCTTGGCTAGGCGCTAAGGAGTGAATAATAAATTAATAAGTAAATAAATATTGACATTGACTTATGGGACACGCTGTACTTACTTCTTACTCATGATTTGAGGAACTGGGGGTAAAATTATATGTTATCCACACGACAACAAATGAACAATATTAAGACGATCTATTTTATCACATTGACCTGTTTTTAGTGCTTCCAAGTGTACACATAGTCTGTAGGAAACGTCATTAGTATCGCCTGTTTAGTTCTTGCTTTAGCTTTGAAAGTAGCTTTGGCCAGATAAGCTATACGATTTCCTTCAGACTTCTGCATTTAAAATGATAATACCCACATATTTTGTTCGATATCCAGTTGCATACAGAGGTAAATTGAGAACTGGGATAAGAGAAGATGTCTTAATTGAAAACACAGTAGAGATTTAGACATAACACCCTACAGACATATATCATCGTCACAGTTTCTAGAACATAAGACTCCTAGTCAGTTTGGCGAAGGTCTCAATTTAAATTTAAAAAAATAACAAATTATTAACGATTCCACAAGTTGGTAATAGTGGAACCGGGGCCGACGGCTTTGCGTGCTCTCCGATATATAATTATGTATATTTAATTCACTTCCACCTGCCTATATTACTGAACTGATTTTGATAAATTTTGACAGAAATGTTCATTGAAATTCAGGAACGTTAAAGTCTAAATTTGACATATAAAACTTTTAACCTTCGGCCACCTGAACGTTGGTTTCCCGATAACTACACTAGTTTCGAGTATTTCATTTTTTGGTGATATAGGTACTTGCGAGTAATAATCATATATATTGGCCATCGTTGTGCCAAAGCGTAATCGTAAAGATTTAAGTATCTATTAATATTAAGTGATAAAAAATACAAAGTTATAATTTGCTATAATTACGAGTATAGCTGGTCAATGTGGTAATTATTTGGCATAAAGAAAAAACTATATGACTGTAAAATAATTCAGGTTTATTTCGACTTTCACGCCTTTAAAATACGACAGCCGCAAAGTCTAACCTATGTAGTATTTAATACTCGGTATTAGCTAGCTCCGGTCTGGATATCTCTAAAGCCAGAGATGCTATCTACTACTGTAAAATTTGTGATTAAAATCTGTAATCTTTTAGGTTCTAGATACTTGTAGTTAATGGAACATACATTTTATGTTATTTTATTTTATTTCTACTTGAGCTAGGTTTTTTGGCATAAATACAGCGTCAGTTGAAGCACCACATGATGTACAAATAGGGTTGCCAACTGCCACTTTTTGATTTCAGGGTTTCCAGAATCAAAAATAATTACGTTCCAGATTCTGACATTCCAATGAAACTGGCAGCATTTCCCCTCTGTATAGCTAAAATAATATGTATTTATTTAAACACTTTATTGTTCTTACCTAGTACATAGGCGAGCTATAACGCCTTAGGGCATTCTTCACCAGCTAACCTTGGGGATTATGAAAAGTGATGGGCAGGATGAAGAAAAATATGGATATAAATAATTACGGAAGAAATAATTGCCACCTTACTGTCATCCGCTTTGACAACTCCTTGGCCAGGCGCTTGGCTGAGGGGGTCCTCATGATCCCATCGTCTCGACCCCAAACTGCGCAAACTAGTAACGTGTACCGAGGTTGGCATATTTACGCAGCTTAAGGTTCCAGCTAAAACCGCTGCACTTTCTGTGTCTAACGAGAACGCCTTAATTTAATGAATTATTGCTTAGGACACTTAGTCGTTTCTAAGAGTTAATACGCCTAGCGGGCGCTCATATTTAAAAGCTTGTTATATTTTTTCAGTTTAGAATTTTACCACACTTATAAATAACCCCTTATCTAAATATTATTAATTACTTTAACAATATGCCCTACTAACCACTAAATAGGTATTTGTCAAGGAAAACCAGGACTTGGTTTATCCTAAAATGTCACTTTTCTATTAAACAGATGATTAATTACGGCTAAGTATAAAAACCCAAGTTAAAAAGACCTTGCCGTAGACGTATATATGATAATCACAATTCTTTATTTTTGCTGGGATTGGGACGCGTAATAAAATCATCATTATCACAGCACCTAGAACACAGAGTCTATTTTGAACTAAACATCGCAAATTCTCTAGAAATTTCCAGAGAATTTGGCGTACACTCGCCACGCCAGACGAGTTAGCGAGTCTGATGTCAATATTTAATGACAATTTATTACTATTCTACAAGTTGGTATTAGTAGAACCGGGACCTACGTCTTAACGTGCTTTTTTATACTAGCACATGTTGCGCACCTTTACACACCTTGCGCCCACCTTATGGTAAGTAACGCGCAAGGTCCATAAATGTTAGCAACTTGAATTAGAGAACTGACATTAGTCCCTAACCCTATGCCGGCGTGACTGGGCATGACGGCAATTCGAGCCTAATCCCGAACGTGTAGATACACTCTTTAGGGTTTGTCGGCACGAACGGTGGATACTTCCAAGCCCAGTCAAGCCGGAATAGTGTTAGAGGCTGATGTCAGTCATGAATGTCTGATTACAATTACAGTTGTTAACATTCATGGACCTCGCGCGCCACTTATCATGAGGTGGGCGCAAGGTTACATATCGTTCTAGTACAAATTTTTAAAATAAAAAAATCGGGTGTTTTATCATCACTGCGATGATCCCGGATGGTTCAAGAATCGATGGGATTTCGCCAGTAACCAAAGCCCGGTGGATCACGTGACAGAAACTTGGTAGAAACGACGACTAATGTTATTAATGTTAATGTTATTATTGTTTTACGTTTCTGGTCATTTTTATTTATTCTTGTGTCTATATTCTAATTGTAACTACGGTAGTATTGTATTATATTTAATAATGTGATGTGTGTACACCTTTGCAGGTAGGGTTTGGTAGTACTAATCAATAGCAATCACAACTGCAAATTTGTCTATCCAAATTCTTTACACGAATAAATATTTCATTTCATTTCATTTCGACCGGCACTTTTCTGATAAGACAAGCCATGGTGATCAAGCTATGCTGCCCTTGAACAAATATGTTGAATACATTTTGAATTGTTAGGCTAGTTTAATATATGTCTCATCATCATCATCACAGCCCCTAGAACACAAAGTCCTATAATTTCACTGTTGGAAAATGGCCTTACAGAAAATTCTGAAGAATTCGGCCTACACTCTCCTGGCTGGCCAGACGGGCTGGCGAGGTATATGTCTATGTCCCGCGTATTTCGGATAAGTGAGTTATTATGTCGAGCACCTTTGTTTTAATGATTGATGGTATAAATATATTGTCAAAAATATTTAGGACATTTCGATTGAATAATGAATGTGTTTTGTTTGTTATTACGAAAATAATAAAAAAATACCAGTAGAAGTACGGCGTAATCCCTTGTGTGGTAGTTACAATAAAGGCTTAATTGTCATTTTTGGGGTTATCGTTACATGTCGATATCTCATGCGTAATTTATAGAGAAAACAAAAGGTTTGTTTCTCCTTATCAAATCTCTTATCGTGGCGAGTGTGGGCCAAATTCTCTTGATATACGAGATGTTCTGGAAGGCCTATCTCCAGCAGTGGAGGTCTAGGACGCTGTGTTGTAAGAATGAATATAATAATAATAATAAATATATAATGATATAAGAAGAAACTATGACAATACCAAGCAATGAAAGATATACAAGTATGCGAGGTTTCCATATGTTTTCCGAACTATACTTTAAAACTTCTCCTTGAAGGCGCACTGCGAACCTGAATAGATAATAATGAATTCCAAAGTCGAGTGATGCAATGGTATCGCCAAGAGCAGATTACTTATACAATAACTTATCCGTTTTGGCTAAGTTTTACTGGACTTACTTGTAATGTGTTATACCAGTGACGGCGCCCAGCATGAAGTGCATAAATTATTGAGTGGCAACGTGTTTAGATCCTTATGGTCATCTGGGCCTGGACGAGCCCTGTCTTAGTTTGTCAAACATTAAACTCCTAAACAACAAAGACAACCTTATCCATTCTCTATTCCGCAACCGAACCACACGTACAGGCCAAAATATGCATCCACATAAGCCACTATCTCTACGCGTACTGATAAATTTCGAAACACTTACACTGTCGCACGCTGAAGCATTCCACTGCTTTTCCAGTCAGTGTGTTTCCCAATTTCTATAACCTAGAGTCCTTCTAGCGAAGTGTGAAAAAAGCGTTTTATTAGGCCGGCATAGTGGTAAAGACTGATGCCGGTCGTTAGCGGCTGGTGTCAGTTGCTCCCATTTTTTGCGTACTGCTTACCATCAGGTAAATGAAAAAAAAAATGTACTCGTAAACGGTACAATGAGCAAAAATTTTTTTTTAATAGAAGCATTTTAACAAATGTAGCTTTTTTAAAATTAATATTACGAGATTAGAAATTGTTTTGCGTGGGCGGAAAAAGTAAGACGATGCTCCTGATAGAAACTTACGCTTTTCCCGGAAATTACGAGGGTTCGAACTGTATCCGTGGTCTAGTGGTAAAGAAGGGGAAATAACGGGTTCGATTCTTGGTCGTGGTTACCATATATTTATTTATACTTTATTCAATTACCTAATAGGTAGACTTATAACAGCTTCTTCTGCCAGTCTACCTTTGGATTACCGATATAATAATACAATCGGTAGGTACATAACGACTTAATAAAAAATAAGAAAGGTATATTTAATTAATGTTATATAAATATATTATACAATAATGATAATAAATATGCATATATAACAATCAATGAAATATGTGTATATATATATATATATATATAGTTTAAACTTTATATAACGACACTGAAGGGACTGTGCATTTTATGGCGTTATAGAGAGTTGTCGTTAAATCGAATGACGTTACTGTATATATAAGTACGAAGATATCAAGTATGCATATTATGTCAAGTATATATGTAAATTACCTAACTTGTGTTTCTTTATATTTTTTAATGTTTTCGTTTTATGTTATTTTAGTTCTAACAATATAGTAATTAAAATTATATAAGTTGTTACAAGATAACCAAAGGAAATAAATGATATGGTTGATTGATTTAATGTATTGTAAAAGGCATATAGTAAAGATGGTTAAATGAAAAACGCGTGGTTTTTGACCACTCTGCAAAGGATTACGGTCGTGGAGATACTTTACTTGTTTTACGAGGGTTCAAAAAAAGGTTTGAAAGAAGTACACGACCCTTTAGAAGCGCTGTAGGGAGGTATTATCTTTTTATTCGCTACTGATTAATTCTAATTAATACCTAGCTTAAACGGCCGTCAAAGGGCACAGGATCGGTTTGTGACTAGCTAGACATAATGCGGGGGTGTTACAGTTTGATCAATGTCGTATGGAGGATAAACGTTGACGGACACTGACAGTGGGTCTGATGTACAAGTTCATGGTCAGCGATCTATGGAGAGAGAGCTTGGGATTTCTCTAAAAGATAAAGTCTGACACGTTGACTGTATCAAACAACCAAATGATAGTAATTTAGAATACTATACTATAGTTCTGCTTAATCCGCTTATTTATAAGCAAAGAAATGAGGTCGTTGCGTCGGATATGCTTCGTCACATTAGTTCCTTGGAGATTGGGTCAATCTCTGGTATGGGATTTTACCTGTTGGGATTCCCTAGCCCCTTCCCCACCTTCAAGGAACTTCTGTTAGAGCTGGTTTTGCAGCGGAACAAGCGCAGATCAGCAAGCGTCGAAAATATGAAACTATTTGCAATAGTTACTTTTTTTCGACGTTTGCTGTAGAAACGATGGGCCCGTGGGGATCGGAACTTAAAGCCTTTTATAAAGAAATTGTTCCAAGGCTCATTGACGTCTCTGGTGACAATAGGGCTGGCAGTTATATCTCCCAAAAATGTGGTATCCTAATTCAAAGGGGAAATGCTGCTAGTGTATTGGGCACCATGCCACAAGACAGCGATTTGGAGGAGCTATTTTTTTGTAAGTATGTATTTTTATTTTCTATGTATTATTAATATTTTTTAGGTTAAATTTAGATTTAGTTTTCATATAGTTTATTTAATATTGTAATTCTTTTATATTGTTTGTATATTACTTCGAATAAAAGATTTAGAATATAACATAATGCATGTTTCTTTTCAGTTTTTTTGACGTCCTTTATTTATAAAACACTACAGACTGTTCCTTCCATCTACATACTTGAATCAAAATCAAACAATCAAATACTAGTAAGCCACCCGGAACTTTTTAATACTCTCGGGGAAAATTGCAATTTATATAATCGCGTTATCCAGCGCATAAATGTACCCAATATAGCGGAAATTGTTGTGCAATAGCAACAAAGATATTTAATAAGATTCCAGTTACTATAAGGGATCTGCCACTAAAACTGTTTAAATTAAGAGTCAAACAAATTGCTGGTTATTAAATGTTTAATTCGACAAAGAATACCTAGACACTAAGCTCGACAACTTAATGTGACTAAGTAAATAAATAATTGTATGCTAGAAATAGCGAAGCATTGATATAATTACATATAACAATTTACATCCCTGTACCTACCATGTTTCTGACAAATAAATTATTTCATTTAATTTATTATTTTTTGTTTAGTTTATTTTACTTTTTAATTAAATATTATATAAAATGCTTAAATAATTTTACTCCTATTACTTTTTAGTGGTAGCTTTTAATTCATTATCACAGCCTTTTAGACCTCCACTCTTCGAGATAGGCCTTCCAGAATTTTCTGGAGAATTAGGCCTACACTCGTCACGTTGGCGTTGGCGAGGTTCTGATGTCAATTTTGTAATGACATTTATCTTTGCCAAATATTTTTTAAACCTGTTTTGTTACTGAACTAAAAACTAGTTTACCTACATTCATTTATACTATAGTTCTGCTGAATCCGCTTATTTTTAAGCAAAGAAATGAGGTCGTTGCGTCGGATATGCGACGTCACATTGGCGGACGCATACGTAACGTCGAAATAGGGAAAAGGGTTGGTATAAAAGAAAGCATAAGGACAAAAATAAGGAAAGGCATGCTATGATGGTTGGGGCATGTTGAAACAATGAGCAAAGAAAGATTGACGAACCAGATATATAATGCGAAAGTTGTGGGTGAAGGGGGCCCTGGCAGACCGAGACTCAGATATCACGATCAAATAAATAAAACACTGACTGAAGGTGCATTAAAAAGCCTTCGTAACAAAAGGGCATGTATAAAGGGTTAATGAACGTCGACGAAGCGAAAAAGGTATGTCGTAATCGCGTCAAGTGGCGCTCAATTGTCTCTGCCTACCCCGCAAGGGATGTGTGTGTGTATGTGTATGGTTTCTGACCACCCCGGAAGGGAAACAGTCGTGATGATACTTTTACATTTGTCATATATTTACAACACCACCGTTCCCGTGCCTCGGAGAGCACGTTAAGCCAGTGTCGGTCCCGGTTCCACTATTACCAACTTGTAGAATCGTTAATAAATTGTCATTAAAAATTTACATCAGATTCTCGCCAACCTGTCTGGCCAGCGTGGCTAGTGTAGGATAAATTCTATGGATATATGTTCTGGAAGGCCCATCTCCAGCAGTGAAGGTCTAGGACTCTGTGGTCTAGGGGCTGTAATAATAAATTTATTTTATTATATTATGGTAACAGACAGTCGCAATACAATTTATATAATAAACAATATACATATAATTAGACCTGGAGTACCAAAACTGTAAAAGAGAACTATACTTATTACATTTTCAAAAAATCACATTAAAGTGTATTCTATCTAATACTTAACTCTAATTATCTCGCGGACTCTGCTCCTATACACTGACTTAGATCAAGCAAATATGTCCACGTCAACCAAGCAATCATTATATAGTTTTACTGCTCGTCTTAAAAAGGTGTTTTTTGCATAATTTGTTCTGCTAAAGGAGGAAATGAACAAGTCTTTAAAACGTAAAAATATATATAATACAATAATGAAAATGATGACATGTTCAACATGTTCTAGAAGCTGTAATGAAATACCTTCGAGTACCAAGGTGGTGGATGTCACATGTATATTTTACAATCTCTGTAGAATAGAGTCACAAGTTTACAATTCGATTCGTTAGTCACGTTTTGATTGTAAAAAGCAAAGTTATTCACAAATTGATCACATTTTCTCGGTACGTGGACTAATTAATGATTCTGGTTTTAGTTAATGCGATATGATCAGGTAAGTATAAGTGGCTGGTATTTCTAGTTTAATTATTTTTAAATTACTTTAATTTAAATAAACTATATTATAACAAAATCTAAATTTAACCTAAAAAATGTACATAGAAAATAAAAATTAAATACTTACAAAAAAAAAAATAGCTCCTCCAAATCACTGTCTTGTGGCATGGTGCCCAATACACTAGCAGCATTTCCCCTTTTTGTGAGAAAAAACTGCCAGCCCTATTGTTACCAGAGACGTCAATGAGCTTTGGAACAATTTCTTTATAGAATGCTTTCAGTTCCGATCCCCACGGGCCCATCGTTTCTACAGCAAACGTCGAAAAAAGTAACTATTGCAAATCGATTCATATTTTCAACGCTTGCTGATCTGCGCTTGTTTCGCTGCAACACCAGCTCTAACAGAAGTGACTTGAAGGTGGGAAGGGGCTAGGGAATCCCAACAGGTAAAATCCCACACCAGGGATTGGCCCTATCTCCAAGGAACTAATGTCATTCCGTCTGGACGCTTGCCATCGTCTCGACTCAGACCTGTTGGTTTAGATAGATGGGATCGAGACAACTGCAAGCGTCCTACGAATGAGGTCGTTAATGGCGCTGTGACGGAAAACATGACCCGCACTTTTGGAAATATTATTATTTTTAAAAAGTCTTCGTTACCAATGGGCATGTATGAAGAGAAATATGTCTCTAAGGTAAATCGCGTAAAGACCCGTTAAAATTATAAAAATCTATTATGAATGTGCGCGAAAGTTTAAAAAGTTTAATGTATGAAGAGGTTAATGAATGTCGACAAAGCGAAAGAGGTATGTCGTGATCGTGTAAAATGGCGCACAATTGTCTCTGCCTACCCCGCAAGGGACCTGGCGTGAAGATATGTATGTATGTATATAATTATTTTAACGCCATTTAGCTAATGTCCGTCTTATTAGATTTTTGACAGAAGACACTGATGTTTAATTTTTCAGTTGATCTTCATTGATTTTAACTTATAGTCTCTTTTCTTTTTTTTGTTTAATTAAATTAAATTCTCTTTTATTTGTTATCATTTAGTTATAACTTAAAAAAAACACGCTGTAAGTGATTGTTTATAATTTAAATGCTTTATCTGTTCCTAAGGTTGACTGTCAGAGAATTTCTAGCGGCATTAAGCCCACCCCTTGTACATAGTGCGATAAAGTTTTAATAAATAAATGATATTATGTACACATGCTTTAGGTTTGGGCAATGTCTAAGTTTTGTAATGCTATAATTTGTTTCTGTGTCTACTTAATAACCAACCAAGTAACAATTTCAAATTCATCAATATCAGGTCAAGGCGATGCAAACATGCATACAGACACAGCTTTTCTCACATTTATAATATAAGTATAGTTGCGTGACAAGTGATAGCCTCCTGTTATATGTATCAGCGCACAATGGATATGATTAAGCCATTGATCTGGACACAATAGCCGGAGACCATGGACGTATAGCACGACAAGGCCAATGGAACTGAATATTCTTGTTTACGCTTTAGTTCGGTACCAAGTAAAATGTTAGTTGCTATCTTAGTTCTAGCACGCACAAACTTCATTATCGAATTGGAATTTAACATACACTCACCACGCTTGCTGGCCAGACGGGTTGGTTTGGTTGGTTTTAATGACAATTTAATAATAATTCGAAAAGATGGCAATATTGCAACTGGGACCGACGTGTTCTCCGAGGCATGGAAACTATGGTGTTGTAAATCTATAACAAATGTTAGGTACGTAAAGTGTATTTCTCATTGGTAAATGGAAACCCCTTCTGGGTTTGAACCGACCTTTGAAGGATTTTAAAGAATGCGTTCTTACAACCGAGCCACCACCGCGATTCTTACATAAACGGTACTTTGATTAGTACCCTTAACTCACTCCGGGCAGAACAATTGTTTTTTGTTTATTGGCATCTATTCCATGCCAGAGAGAAATGATATATGGAAGACAAGCTAAACCAACCAAAGCCAATTAATTTCGACACTTTAGGGAGTTTGTCGTTAAATCGAGTGACGTTACATGAAGTTTACACTGTATGTCCAAAATGACGGTAATTTTATTTCCAAGAAAGTTGATAGACTTCATTTCTCAGAAGTGCACTCGATCATGAAAAAAAATATCACCTTTAAATCTTTCTTCAGTAAAGTTGTAAACTCTACACTTTTTTTTTTGTGATATTTCTCGAGTTTGGTACGCTGGAGACTTCGACGAGCTAGCCACTTGTCATGTTTGGCCTAAAGTAAAGTTGGCTAAATGTGAATCAGCTTATTCATAAGCGTGGTTTCTAACCACCCCGAAAGGGAAATGGTCGTGATGATACTTCACTTTTTTTTTTTACTTTTATATTTTCAAATATGGAAAAGGTTTTGGCAAGAATGAGTTGGGCAGGTCCTTTTTAATATATGTCTGAGCTAAGCCCCGTGATTGGTGGAACCAATGTTCTTTGGGCAAGTGTTTCAAATTTTCATTTCCTCACTTAAATTTGATTTCCAACGACCCGTATCATTTTGCTCCAGCTCACACAGGTCACTGTTTTTTGTTATCCGTCTTACTTCCAGTTGTTTGTATTTAATATTTTCCTACCTGTCTAAAATATATTTACCCAAATTATTATTATTAATTTATTATTTTATTAACTGCCTCCGTGGTCTAGCGGTTAAGTCCGTGGATTTAGACTCGGAGGTACCGGGTTCGATTCCTGGACACAAAAATATTTATTAATGGAAATAAACACATTTAATTAATATTTAATTTATTTGTGATATTTCTCGAGTTTGGTACGCTGGAGACATCGCGACAAGCTTGCCACTTGTCATTATTGGCTTATTGTAAAGTTGGCTAAATGTGAATCCGCTTATTTGTAGGCGTGGTTTCTGACCACCCCGAAAGGGAAACGGTCGTGATAATTATGTTGATGATACCAAATTATTTTTAAGACAAAATTTTCAAACTTTGCATTTTTGTTTGTGTTCTCTTCTCCCGATGGATGATGAGTGAGGTGCCACTGGTTACACGCACTGCCTTCTGCGACCCTCGGCACACTGCTTGACGACGAAAGTTTTCGTATCGCCGTTGGTCTTCGGTTAGGGGCACCATTATGTATCCTACATAGATGTCCGTGTGGAAAGGAGGTCGACTGTCTTGGAGTTCATGGGCTCTCCTGTTCCAAAAGTGCGGGCAGATTTTCCCGTCACGGCTCCCTTAACGATACTATTAAAAGGGCTCTAGCCACCATCGAGGTTCCAGCTCTTCTAGAGCCTGTTGGAGTTATCCGAGATGATGGCAAGAGATGGTATGACGTTGGTCCCCTGGGAATGGGGACGTGCTCTGGTGTGGGACGCCACGTGCGTCGACACCCTCGCCGCGTCGCATCTCAGGGGGACAGCGCATAAAGCGGGAGCCGCGGCGGAAAATGCGGAGTCCAGCAAGCGGCGCAAGTATTTAAGTATATTAAAAGATTACATATTTGTGCCGTTTGCTGTAGAAACTCTGGGCCCATGGAGTCCAAGCGCAAAAAAAGTTTTGTAAAAGACATAACACCGCGTCTTGTTGTCTCCTCCGGCGACAAGAGGGCTGGCTCTTTCTTCGCCCAGAGAATCAGTATTGCAATTTAGCGGGGAAATGCAGCCAGCGTTCTTGCCACCATTCCACGGGAACGGGACTTATCCCTATCCTTAATATTAATTTTATTTTATATGTTGTAAATAGTTTTTCGAATAAATGTATCTTTTTTTATACTAGCACACCCTTGACCTTGCGCCCACCTGATGGTTAGTGGCGCGGGAGGTCTATGAATGATAGCAACTGGAATCAGACACTCATGACCGAGTGTCCCCTTACACTATATATAATCTTCATATATGTATATCTACTATAATACGTATATATTGATGAGTATTTATGTAGTCTATGTATACATACTATTTATGTAGTTTATTGGTTGGAATTGCACCCCACATATTTATACTTTCTCACTCTCCCAAAGGTTAGCTGGTAGAAAAAGCCGAAATGGCTTTAAGTTCGCCTTTGTACATACTTTTAAGTAAAGTGCAATAAAGTATTTAATAATAATAATATGCCGGCATGACGACAATTCGAGCCAGATCTCGGTTATTAGGGTAAATGATGTATATAAGTAGTTAGTGAGTACACATTTACTAGTTTTCTTGCGTTATCTAATAAAGAATTTGATGAGGTTATGCCAAAGAGTGCGAGCTTTTGATTAAAACAATTTTGTACTACAGCGATGCGATATCATTACAGCTTCTTTATAAGGGTTTCCGACCACTCCGCAAGGGATACGGTCGTAATGATACTTATACTTTTTATTTTACTAAACGTCGATATTTTTTCAAGCGTTTTATTCTTCAGCACAAAAGCGCTACATGAAGGCAATTAATTATCAAGAAAAAGCATTATCGGAACAAACAAAATATTGAAATAAGGAAAATAAGGCCAAGTCATCCCGAATCTGTCCCGAACACAAGCGAGTGCTTCACCAGGAAATTAGCCGAAAGAACTCTCGAAAAATCCCACCCAATGTATTGTAAATGCCGTTTTCTACAAATCAAATGTCGTAATTCTCGAATACATTTTTTGTCGCTGGCGATGCAAACTGGCGTATCTAGTAACAGCTGGATGTAGGCCTCCTATGCAAACGATCTTTTGCATTCCTCAATTAAGCCCCAGCAATCTTCTTCAGGTCACTGCAATCTGCAGGGGGTTGTCCCTGCTTTCTATATGAGATTGTAAGCTGACACGGCCCTTTACAGCCACGAATATGTATTGAGTTGACATACCAATTATAATAATTGGTATGTCATGTATGGCCCCCTTACAGCCACGAATTTACATTTATTAACATAAATATTGTAGTTATAATACTATTTTTATGTATTTTTAGGTTGTAAGCTGCACAGCCTCTTTAGAGCCACGAATTAATGTTAACAACCTAGTTTTAAGCAAAAACTGGTTTGTTAATCATGTTTTAGTTAAAGATGATGGTATGCTGATATGATGGGTCCACCCATAGTAGCTGCTGGTTATTTTATAATCGAAATAATAGTAAACAATGGAAAAAAAAGTACTGACAATATCCAAGTGTTGTGCTAACCAAAGGAAAATAAATGATTTGATTTATAAATTAAAGACGGAATACAATTGACCTAAAAGGACAAAGCACGATTTTATGGAATGTAGAAAATATATTTTTTATTCTAACAAATTTTTGATCATTTATTTTTAGTCTATTAGTCGGTGAAATGAAATTAATCATATGTCATGCTCAAATGATATAGCGATGTAACGCTAAATTGCACCAAAATTAATTCTCTGTAAATGTAACGATTAAGTTAAAAATGGCGTCGATGTATCAAGACAAATAAAATCCTCTTATTTATAGATTTAACTTTTAGGTATGATACCGTCTTTGAAGCTAGTTTCATTGACGGCTGGCCAGCTTAGGTTTAGTTAGGTTAATTATTAGTCTCCTGTAAATTGGCAATAGCTTGATAGGCCAGTTTGCGCCGTTATCGTCGTATTGTAAATGCCATTTCCTCCAAATCAAAGATGTCGTACGAACATCATTTATAACCGTCCACACATCGGCAGTGGCTTGTATCTTCCCAAGTGACAATCTGACGTAGAATGGCAAAATGACGACTTTTATATATTTATATATATATATATATATTATCTATGACATATGACCGCAGTATTGCATTGTCCTTTGATAATAGAGCGGTTGTCAAAACGCGTTTTCTTAAAAAAAAGGTAATACATATACGAGTATATGGTGGTTCAAACCGCAAGAGTGTACCAAAGAGTCACCACCGTTTCCGTGTCTCAGACACACGTTAAACCGTTCCACTAATTCCAAATTGTTGATGAATAGAAAATATTCCCTCACTAATAAGTCTGGCCAGCATTACGATGCTAAACTCTCCAGAGATATGTTTTGGAGTTTTAAATTGTATTTCTTTTAAGTTTACTGTTTTTACCACTAGACCGCCTCCGTGGTCTAGTGGTAACAAACGTTGCCGTGAACTCGGGAGGTCGTGGGTTCGATTCCCACCGGGGGCAAGTTGTACATTGTATAATTTGTCTCGGTCTGGGTGTTTATATGTATAATATAATATATATTTACAAAAAAAAAGTATAATATGTAGTTTATCAACCATCTAGTTTCCGTAACACAAGCCTCGTAGCTTACCACGGAAACTAGATGGCGCTGTGTGACCTGTCTGGAAATATTTATTTATATTTTATTATTATTTATTTTAATAAATTCACTACTTACATGTTTTATTTTAGACTTAGACTAACGTTTTACGTTAGACTAATATGTGATTCTATTGATAGAAAAAAACAACTTTTCCAAAATTTTCAGAAATTATAAAAAAATTGTTTGTCCATACATATGTTTTCTTAAGAAAAGTTGTTAAATTCTAATAATAGAATCACATATTGGTTTAGTCTAACGTTAAGACCATACAAAGTCACCCTATATAGTTTAGCTTTTAATTAAATTTTTAATTCAGTTTATATATTTTTACTAGCTTAAATATAAATATATATACATATACTATATTTATTTATTTATTAATACTTTATTGCACAAAGACAACGGCGGGCTTTAATGACACGACATTTTATCATAGCCATCCATTGGGATAACTTTAAACACTACTGATAAGTAGGTGCAAAAATAAAGGATAATAAAAATATTATTTAATAACTAACTAGATGTATAAATATATAATATACTACGTCTAATACATACTTCTATACTCGTATAAACCTACATACATACATAATAATATACTAGCTTTATTGGGATAGGAAATACGAATAGACCATTTTTTTAAATAGCGATCTATTACTATATATATATATTATAACGCTTGCGACGACATTTGATGTACATTTTGCCATCTAACTTCGGCAATATAGCTTATTGCTGTTTCCCCGATACAAGTATATCTACGTATCACAAGTACACAGAGTACCTAATGTAATTTCAGAGCCAGTATTTCCTTATTCAAAGGCTTTCTTTGAAGTTAAGAAGTATAATTTCCTAAAGGTATTTATTTGTACGTTCATTGCAAATACCTACTCGTAATAAAATCAACATGTTTTTTTATCAGAGTAACTAAAATCTCATTGATTTTCGTTAATAAATAACAAAATTTATTATATTACTTTAATAAAATAAGCTACCTAAATAATAAAATTAAAAATAAACTAAACTATTAATAAAAAATGTCCTCTAGGGAGTCCCATCCGAGATAGTCCCAAGGAGACTGGCAACATTTCCCCTCTGTATAGCGAGGCTAATACGTTGGCAGAAATAATTGCCAGCCTTCCTGTCTCCAGACCTTTCTGTCGGCCGCTTTGGCAACTTCTTGGCTAAGCGCCTCGCTGACGGTCCCAAATTCAAACGGCGCAAATTCGTAACCGGTACCAAGGTTGGCATATTTGCGCAATTTGAGGTTCTTCGCAGAAAACGCCGCTCTCCCCGCGCCTGACGAGGTCGCCTGGATGTGAGATGGAGCTAATGTGTCTACACACGTCGCATCCCACACCAGAGACCTGTTAAGTTTTCACGGAGCAATAGTCATTCCGTCGGGTCTCTTGCCATCGCTCTGCACAATATATATATACATATATTAAAATTATATGAATACTAGGTACTTAAACTTTTGTCCATGATTATGCAAATTTGCTCCGCCTATAGCGATCTTTTTATCCGTGGAATCCTGTACCAAACTTAAGAAATGTCACAGATAAATTAAATATGTTCTCGACTAGGAATCAAACCTAGCTGCGCGTTTAAATCTACAGTCTTAACCGGTAGACCTTGGAGGTATTTGCCTATCATGAAATCATGTACTACATACTCGTCCGTGGGTAAAAGTATGTTTATTTACTAAGGAAAAGACAAGTTTCATGCATTTTTATTATTAAGACACGAAAATCCCTCAGAGGGAGGGGAGGTATTATGTTTTCAAATACCTTTATTATTTTCCTTTTCCGTTCTTGTTAAAGAGAAAGTAATTTCCGGTTTGTTGAGTTTGGTAAATATCTTCCAAAGGTTCCTATTCAATTTAAAATATCCACCAACCCTGGTGTTACTTGTAAACGATTTTGGACATACTACTTATAGGTAGGTTTAGATTAAAAATGAAAAAGATACGATACAAAAACATTTATTTAAAAACTTTATTGCACAAAGTACAAATGCGGACTTAATGCCCGTAGACATTCTCTGACAGCCAAACCTTAGCGACAAATTTGAACAAATATAGGTGCAATATAAGTAATGTTAAAAATATACAACTATAGTATGACTTAACAAACATTATATACCTACTTATATACCTTTATATGTGTATTATAATATCAATATACTAATGTGGTTTAGAGCTATTCATAAGGTGTGATAAGACCATTTTTTTTTATCAATCTGTTAGTTGCCTGCCTTACGTTCACCGGAAGATCATTTCATAAAGTGGCAGCGACTACAAAGAAGTTGCGACACAAAACCAGAATGATGTGAAGGGACAGAAAGAAGAGAGTTATGAGAAGAACGTAAAGATTTATCGTGAAGGAAGAGAGATAAGCAAAATTGTCCTTGAGGTATTTCGGTGTCGCAGGCTCGTTTAAAACAGAGAAAAGGGTACCAAGGACTTTAAGATTTCTGCGACAACGAATTGGCAGCCACTTCATTAGCCATTAGGCGTGGAACTATCGTCCAAAAACACGGGATACTGAACAACGTGAAGCGGTTTTTCCCGCCTGCACTAAGAGCTGTATAAAGCAAAGATAAGATCATGCGTGGAATACTGTTTTCACTGTCTGGCCCCGCTACGTATCTTACAGATGCTCTCAATGTCCTGCAGAGGCTGGCGATCCGGATAGTGGACGACACCACAGTGTCTAAAACTCTCGAATCAATGCAGCTTCGCCGTAACGTTGCCTCTCTGAGCGTGTTCTACAGGCTATACCATGGTGAGTGTTCTGTCGCACACTACAGAAGTGGAATGCTTTCCCAGCCAGTGTGTTTCCCCATTCCTATAACCTGGAGTCCTTTAAGCGAAGTGTGCTAAAGCATCTTGTTAGGCCGGCATAGTGGTAGAGATTTTTTTTTATTTCATTACAGCCCTTAGAAAACAGCGGTCTAGACATCCACTGTTGGAGATGGGCCTGGAGAATTTGGTCTACACTCGAGGCACGGGAACGGTGATGTTGTAAATCTATGACAAATGTAATGCTACAATGCAAATAATTGGATTTTATATATGGGGCACAAGTTGCAGTTTATTTTTTGCGGTTTTCCCGCGCTGTGTTTTATTTTATTTTTATTTTATTTTATTTGTGTAACTTACAGCTAATTAAAAGTTACCACACATAACAAAAAGATGAAACAAGAAGAAGAAAGTTAAAGAAAGAAAAACCGAAAGTAATAAAAACTAAACTAAAAATAGTTATTCATTTAAATTAACAAAATTTTTAATTATTTTGCTCCTTACGGAATAAATACTATCACAAAATAATTCAATGTCTAAATTGTGACTTAGTAAGTTAAACAATGATACTGCTCTGGGTATATACCTATTTTGCCTGTAATTGCTATGAGCATGAGGTACACATAGTAGGTCTGAAGCACACAAGCAATGGACTGGTGTCCTAAGACCAATCATATCCATCATAATCAGAAAAGTCAGGTCAGCTACATCGCGTCTGATCGAAAAAGGAAAATTTGTTATTATATTATACTCGACGTGTAGGAAAGCATCAAATGCAACATCTGGAATTTGATGATAACCTCATTAACTCATAAGAAAGAAATCATCCATCGGGAGAAGAGAACACAACTAAATCAAAAACCCAAGGCGCAAAGGTCGCGTACTTTGACAAGTCGCGTCCTCAATCACGCTTCGAATGTCAAATTTATTCGTAAAAACAACAAATCCAATTTTAGTAATTAAAGGTGTAATTTATTCATCATTTATTTGGGTAGTTATGAAAGTTTTTGGACAGAATTATTGAGTGCGAGTTTTTTTTATATTATGGTTTTGTTCGTGATTTACAACTATTAACTGGAAATTATGCCTTAATTGCATGACGAACAATAATTCATTTGGAACTGTTTTCAGTCATGAAATATAATACGACAATCGATTGTTTTGACCGTCATTTTCTCGTAAATTAATAATGTGCGAGCTATCATGACAGCCCCTAGAACATATGTATGTATTTTTGGAGAATTTGGTCTTCTCTCGCAGTGCTTGTCAGACAGGTTAGAGGAGGTCTGGGCATTTGATAATAACATAGCGATCGCGCTATGTTAGTGGCGATTTCAGTCGGTAAGTCATAAAAAAAAGTTGCCCCTTGCAAAATCAAATAGTAGTTTTAACTAGCACCTCATGTGACCTTGCGCCCACCTGATGGTAAGTCGAATAACACGATTCTCTGCAAACATTCCGCACGCACTGCACTAACGTGGCAGCCCCAAATCAAAACTCAACAAAAAGAGCGACGTTTCAAAAATCCCCGGGTCTGGTATTTTTGATAGCCTTATTCTCAATTCAATTTCATTTCAGTTATTTACAATCACTCTTTATTTAAGTGTGTTTAATTTGAGGTGTTCATTAAATGATAAATAATAAAACAATACTGAATAAAATTTCAATCAATCATTTTTATCATTCATGATTATTTCGGTAGAATAATACGTGTGCACGACGTATATGAACTAGAACAAGTTCAAAGTTAGCTGAGCCAAACCACCCCTATACATTTAAAGACTCTTACATCTATAATTTTGCTGGAACTCCTTCCACTGCGTAAATTTTGAGTCTTTAACCCGTTTCTGATCATTCTTCTGTAAGGTCATAATATTTATTCGACTTCACGTTGTGGTCTTTTTGAATATTTTATTACCACGGAACGGTAAGTTCAATAGGCATAACTTTCTTCAAGAACCGAGAAATACTAAGATGTTTGGCCTATTAGCTATAGGTATCCTATGTACCCATTAGAATTGTCCAGTCTGATGCGGCGCCAAGGAACGAGGTGGGCTTGCATTTAGTTTTCGTACTTTGCCCTTTATAAATACAGTCTAAACTCTATATAACGACACTGAAGGGACTGTGGATTTTATGGTGTTATAGAGAGTTGTCGTTAAATTGTGAGAAGAAAAATCAGAATCGGAATACAAGCCTATTATTGTGTATATAAGTATATATTTTCCCGTTTACGTTGTGTATATACAATTCAATTCAATTCGTTTATTTTGTAAGTGGGCATAGGACAAAAAGATATGTATTCTGTACTTTTACACGTTAATTTTTACAATATTGATATAAAACGATATAATTTTATAGTACATATTGGTGAATCTGGAGCAGTACATGATAACCATCATTTGGAAAGAGAAACAATAAATTAACAATATTATAAATACAGAATAACGCATAACATTATAGCTGCTGTAGATAGGCATTGTCACACTATAAGCTAAGACAGACACAATTATAAGAATATAAATGTAAATGTCAGTTAAGATAATAGCTGCTGTATATAGGCATTGTCATACTATAAGCTCAAACAAAACAAATACATATATAATTAGTTATGTAGTGTATGTAAGTATATGTATACAATAAAGTTTTTAATAATAATAGTAAACCAACCAAAGCCAATTGATTTCGACGCTTAAGGGAGTTTGTCGTTCCTATATCCATGTATCGCGGCTGCGCAAGGACATGTCATCCCAAGATGTTCTCGGACACATACGGGACCGAGGGGAGATCGACTCTGTCGCTGCTATCGACGAGTTACCTTCCCATTGGGATGACACCGGATTCAATTCCTTTAGGATTCGTGTGCGGTCAGAGCACCTCAAAATATTCCTGAAGAAGGAATTCTGGCCGCTCGGAACAATACATTCGTGGATTTGCTTCACGCAGCACCAACGATGTTCCTGGGCCCCGCGCAGCACCTACTCCCTCTGCACCACCCCTAGCAGGGACGCCGGCACCGTCCACTTAAGCTTCTAGTACTCCTCAGAAGGTGGTCACAGTACCTGATGGGTACTTCTATGACCACAAGAAGATGAAGATACGGAAGCTTTAGATTAATTAATTTTAATGTTATTTTTATATGTATTTTAGATGTAAGGTATTTATCTGTTGCCTGATAATAAACAAATTATTATAATTATTAAATCGAGTGACGTTACATGGAGTTTACATGTATCTCCAAAGTGTCCGTAATTTTATTCCCTAGAAAGTTGATAGACTACAATTCTCAAATACACAATAGCTTTGAAAATATTGGATTATGCGAGCGAGGGGGTTGCAAATTATAATACAATTTATTTAGTCATCACCATGAAATATCATCATCATCATCAGCCTCTCCACTGCTAGATATAGGCCTCCCCCAAGGCTCGCCACTTCACACGATCTCCTGCCACCCTCATCCAACCCCCACCAGCGACCTTCCTCAGGTCATCCGTCCATCTAGCGGGGGGTCGACCCACTCTGCGTCTTCCCGTACGTGGTCTCCACTCTAGAACCCGTCTACTCCATCGTTCATCGGTTCTACGACAGACATGTCCAGCCCATTGCCACTTCAGCTTACTAATTTTGAAGGCTATATCAGTAACTTTGGTTCTCCGACGGATTTCCTCGTTTCGGACTTTATCCATCAGAGAAATACCGAGCATAGCTCTCTCCATAGCCCGCTGAGCGAGCTTAAATTTGTAAACCAGCTTGAATTACAGCTTGAATACCATGAAATATGCAATCATACAATGTCGGCTTTATAACGGTGTCGTTGACAATTGACATTCCTCTGTTGTATAATACGTAGTCATGCTTCAATTACGTGAAATAATGAAAAACATTGTGGATGAGGTGAAAACACGCGAGCATGTTTACTAATACTTATTATAAAAAATATCTGTCTGCCTGTCTGTCTGTACTTTTTATTTATTATACTGAGCACGACATGTGACATCGCGCACATGGTAAGTGGTACACGAGGTCCAAGAATGGGAGCAACTGACGCCAGCCTTAGGTCCTGATTAATAGTCGTTACTCCGCCAGTGCTTACTTTTTTACTCTAAAAAACTGACACTTTGGGAGTTCTAAACAATATGGCTCGTGCTAAGCACTGGCGAAGCAACGACTATTAATCCGGATCTTAGACAACAGACATCAGTCCCTACCAATATGCCGGTTTATTAAGATGCTTTTTAACATTTCGTTTGAAGGACTCCAGGTTATAGAAATGGAGAAACACATGGCTGGAAGAGAATTTCACATCTTCAGCGTGCGACAAATGTAAAAGTCTCCAATGTAATTGTTTCGTAATTTATAGTATTTATCTTGTTTCAAGCGGTGTTATTTTTAAAATTTTATAAATTATATTAGTTCTTCTTGAAAGTAAAAATTGGCATTTGACATCATTACAAATGGCACATACTTTCAACGAGAACAACAAATAGGTGGTAGGCTGACTGATGGTGGTAATTTGTTGGGGTGGGGAAGTATCCACCGTTCGTGCCGTTAAGCCCAGTAAATAGTGTATGCACACGTTTTGGCATCAGGCTCGAATTGCCGTCATGCCCAGTCAAGCTGGCATAGTGTTAGGGAAAGATAAGATAAAATTTCCTAATTTGCATGTCTAATAGTAAACTAACTTAACGTAACAACATTTGCCAAGTAAATATAAATGTAAATTGGCAAGCAAATATATCATAATATATTATTATTAATTTTGAAAATTTTAAATATAATATTGGGTATTTATTAAAGCTTATACTTTAGGTATTTCAATTGTCAAAATATTATTTTACATATTTACATATTTAAAATATATTTTAACCAAATTATTATTATTAAGTATTATTTTAAATTATTACCTTGTAATTTTAATTTGTTGGGTAATTTATTATAAGTTCGTTTACACATAATTAAGCAATTTTTTTGTTATATTTGTTTTCTTTAGAAAATATTTCAGTCATGAGTGTCTGATTCTAGTGGCAAACATCATTGACGTTCACTTACTATCAGGTGAGCGCAAGGTCACATGTAGTGGTAGTATAATTTAAAAAAAAAAAGGTAAATTATTATTTCTAATAATAAATAATATATTTATAACAGTCGAAAATAGGCTATATGACGTCATTGTCTGACCACGAAATGTGACTCCACGTCAACATGAAAAACTATTTATTTTCATCCACGTCAAGCTACACGGGCGAAACCGAGTTAAACAGCTAGTATTTAATAAAATTACGCTCCATTTGCCGCGGGCTCCGTACTTTGTCAGATTGCCTCTAACAATTTTGTTACATCTTGTACTTCTATGATAGGGTTGCACCATCGATGTATATAGATAGGCCCTCACTGATATAAAAACGTTACCGTAAAACCAATCGAAGTCATGTAGCTGCACGAACAGTCGCGAGATATCAAGCGTCGAGAGCGCCTAATATTAATATTTATATCGAGTAAAACTAGTTTCTTTGTATGCATTGTGATATAATTTCCGATGAATAAAGCATGTGACATTATCCTTGCTTGAGAATTGCCCCCCAAAGTTGGTAGGTACACAAAGCAAGCGGCACGTTTTTAAAAGTGCGTTTTGTATTGAATAGGCTTATCGATGGGTTACACACACTATTTTTTGTCATAATAGTACCTACAAGATTCGTACTAAGAACTACCTTCACCGATCAAGTATCCAAAAAAATTATTTCTAATACGCTAACAAAAGCACTGTTGCTATTCAAGGCTATACACTTATACGAGTTCGATTCCTGGTCGGGACACAAACATATTTATTAATGTAAATATTTTTCTTTTTTTTTTTAATTAATATTTAATTTATTTGACAAACATATTTATTAATGTAAATATTTTTTAATTTTTTTAAATTAATATTTAATTTATTTGTGATATTTCTCGAGTTTGGTACGCTGGAGACATCGACGAGCTTGCCACTTGGCATGATTGGCCTATAGTAAAGTTGGCTAAATGTGCATCCGCTTAATTATAAGCGGAAACGGTCGTGGTGATACTTTACTTTTACTTTTTTTACACTTATACACGGTTAATTTTTCAAGTGGTTGTTTGCTGAAATGCGTTTTTATTTATTTAATACTTTATTGCACAAAGACAAAGGCGGGCTTTAATGCCGCAAGACATTTTATCATAGCCAACCATTGGGATAACTTTATACACTTTACTGAAAACTAGGTGCAAAAATAAATGAAATTAAAAAAAATATATTTAATAACTAACTAGATGTACGAGTATAAATATATATAATATACTACGTCAATACATACTTATATACCCTTCTAAACTTACATACATACATAATAATATACTTACTTTATTGGGATAGAAAATGCGAATAGATCATTTTTTTAAATAGCGATCTGGTAGTTACATGCCTGATGGTAAGACGCAAATTGTTCCACAAATTAGTGGCGACAACCTCGCTATACAGAGGGAAAATGTTGCCAGTCTCCTTGGGACTATCCCGGATGGGACTTCTCTAGAGGACATTTTTTATTTATAGTTTTGTTTAATTTTAATTTAGATAGCTTTTAATTTTTATTTATTTCATCATCATTACAGCCCCTAGAACACAGCGTCCCAGACCTCCACTGCTGAAGATGGGCCTTCCAGAACATATATCTGGAGAATTTGGCCTACACTCGCCACGCTGGCCAGACGGCTTGCCGAGGATATGATGACAATTTTTTTATGACAATTTATTAACGATTCCACAAGTTAGTATTAGTGGAACCGGGACCGACGGCTTAACGTGCTCTCCGAGGCACGGGAACGGTTTTGTAAATCTATGACTGCAGTACGTAAGAAAAGTGTATTTCTCATTGGTACATGCCGTGGGGGTTTGAACCGACCTTTGTAGGATTTAAGGAACGCGTTCTTACAACCGAGCCACCACAGCTTACTATATATTTATTTACTTCGATTAAATTTATTCATTATTCAATGAAGGTCTTCTTTACTATTAAATTAATTTACTATTGAATGTATCAATCTTGATACTTGATATGTGTGTATGAAATTGTGTACGTTGAACTTTGAACACACACAACGCATTCAAGTATTAAAATGAATACTTAAAACAAAGATGTATCGTTATACTGGTACCCGTGGTGTCGGGTACCATACATTGACCTTTATGT
Organism: Tinea semifulvella; assembly: GCA_910589645.1. Lineage (NCBI taxonomy): Eukaryota > Metazoa > Arthropoda > Insecta > Lepidoptera > Tineidae > Tinea > Tinea semifulvella. The sequence continues at coordinate 1,366,086 of OU342611.1, read as the reverse complement.
ACCAGGGCAATCATTTTTATTTTTGAAACTTAGATTTCATTCATTCTTAGATTGCATTTTAACCAATCCGCCTGACTCACGTGTCGAGAGTAGGCTTATGCTGGGTTGTACCAAAGCGATTCTCTGTAATCGTTATAGTTAAAAATGGCGTCGATTTTACCAGCTAACTGCTGAACTTCAAAATAAAACTTATACATTCGACGCTATTTTTAATTATAATCGTGTTACAAATGTAAACACATAGACTTCATTTTGGTGCAACTCAGCATTACTCTGAAAGGCAGCAAGATCCGATTCACTCAATTATGGGGACAGGACGGCTGGCAAATATTTATGCCAACGTATTAACCTTGCCTATTGGTTATTGCTTACAGAGGGGAAATGTTGCCAGTATCCTTAAAGCTATCCCTGATACCCATCAGGGATCTCAGAGGACATTTTTTATTAGGTTTAGTTTTTATTAAATTTATAATTATTTAAATAGTTTTTAATATTATTAATAAATAAGAAAATATAATTTTCTACAAAGGTCGTTCATACCCCCGGCATACATTAATGTACATTGTCATAGATTTACAACACCAACGTTTCTGTGCGTCGGAGAGCACGTTAAGCCGTCGGTCTGGGTTCCACTAATACCAACTTGTAAAATCGTTAATAAATTGTCAATAAAAATTGCCATCAGATCATCGCCAACCCGCAATCGTAGCGAGTGTAGGCCAAATTCTGCAGAGATATGTGCTGGAAGACCCATTAACAACAATAGAGGTCTAGGACGCTGTGTGCTAGGGGCTATAATAAAATAAATATATTATAATAATTTAGTAGGTATAAGATACTAGTGTCAAATTAAAAAAGAATGAAAAAGACAGATTACTGGGGTGAATATCGAATCTTAAAATCGATTTATTGATACTGGCCTAAGATAATGATTTACTCGGCCACCATAAGACCAAAATACGTGTTACGAAGTTCCGTTCTTACACCAAAGTCAAAGTTTCCACAATATTGTTTTTGCATAGCGTAAACAATAGACGCGCTGTACTTCACACAAAAATAACGAAATGTCTTGTACCTTATAGCAACAATTTTAAGATTGTATATGGCACGTTTTTAGTAATAACTACTTGATACACACGTTTTGTTACTATACGTACATAGCCATAGACAAACATTCTCCTATTACTTTACCCATTCTTCTCTATTCCGCAACCGAACCACGCACAGGCCAAAATATGCCTATCCCTATAGTTGCTATGGTATGGTGTAGGGACGTGTACTCGACGATTTGGTGACTCTCACCAGTTAGCCAGTAAAAAAGCAAGTGATTAAGCTTGTTAGACATCCACTAGAGAAAACTGGGGATACTGGACAAGGTGAATCGGTTTTTTCTGCCCTCACTCAGACTTATGTTTTATAGCACAAAAAAGGTCATGCGTGAAATACTGTTCTCACCTCTGAAATGGTTCCGCTAAGTACCTTACAAATGCTCTCAAAGTCCTGCAGAGGCGGGCGATTTAATCTCTGTGCGTGTTCTACAAGTTATACTACGGTGAGTGTTCTGAAGAGCTCCACAACCTTATCCCTTCTTCACCATTCCGCAACCGAACCACACGCACAGGCCAAAATATGCATCCACATACCAAAGCCACTATCCCTACGCGTACTCATAAATTTGAAGACTCTTATCTGTGTTCTCCACTCCTATAATTTGGAGTCCTTCGCGCGTAGTGCATCTTGGTAGGCCGGCATAGTGGTAGAGACTGATGTCGGTCGTTAGCGGCTGCCGTCAGTTGCTCCCATTCTTGGACCTCACGTACTGTTTACCATCAGGTTTTTGCGATGTCACATGTTGTGTTCAGTATATGTATCATCACTTTCATATACCTATTTTTAGACGGAGAAAATAGCAAAAATATTTATAACGATTTCTCACTGTGAACAATCCTTAGTATAAGAAAATAAATGCGTCAATAAATAGTATTTTCGAGCTTGTTCTTATAAATAACTATACGTCTATGGGCACATGTGTTATAGGCAGTCACAATACAAAGGGTACCAGTGTTTGATGTTCCCACGAACGTATCAGGTCCGCCTAAGGTCTTATTTTTCGCACCGGTTCAACTAACGTCGTATTTCATCACAAAACACTTTACAGAAAATATTCATAACTAGTAAAGTAAGACTGCCTCCGTGGTCTAGCGGTTAAGTCCGTTGATTCAGACTCGGAGGTACCGGGTTCGATTCCTGCTCGGGCCACAATTAATTATTTAATTTATTTGTGATATTTCTCGAGTTTGGTAAGCTAAAGACATTGACGAGTTTGCCGCTTGTCATGATGGGCCTATAGTGAAGTTGACTAAACGTGAATCTAATTTGTTAAAAAAAAAAGGTCGTGATAAATAGGTGCTGGCTCGGTTGTATAAGGGTTCTAAGCTCTTTCCTTAATATCCTACAAAGGTCGGTTCAAACCCCTCCGGGTTTTCTTACATTACATTGTCATAGATTTACAACACCACTGTTCCCGTGCCTCAGAGAGCACGTTAAGCTGTCGGTCCCGGATGCACTAACACCTACTTGTGGAATCGTTAATAAATTGTCATTAAAAGTTGACATCAGACCCTCGCCAACCTTCCTCCAACTGTGGTCTAGGTCTAGGACTCTGTGTTGTATAGGCAGTGATTAAGCGACGATATCTAAAAAGGAAAAATAGTTTAATAATGGGGTGTATCACTAACTTTTTATCACGATAGATGGCGCATGATAGATGGTACCTCATATAACTGTCAGTTGCAGAGAAGACAAATTTCTAAGCATTCCATGGATTCACCGTGCGGGTGCCGGGTCAATCGTGTGTGGGTAAGAGATGAGAAGAATGGTGTCTCGGGCTTGCGACCGACAATACGTCTGGTTTAAGAAAAGGAGGCCTCCTTTTTTTTTTCTATTGCGCGATAATACGCTCACCATCCACCATTCTACTTCTCTCCCTACCCAACCAAATACTGTATGGTTCCGTTAATGCCGTCTTGGAAGTTCGTTCCATAAATGTATTGACGGCTGACCTGGCCCAATTCTTTCAGTAAGTGATGCAAAGATTTTGCTGGAACTCCTCTTGCACCAACTTCCACTGCGTAAAGCTGAGTCTTGAACCCGTTCCTGATCATTTCTTAATGAATACTTGTATTGTTATTACGAAATTTATAATTTTCAGGATATTATGTCGAAGTGAGCAGTTCGTAAGTGTACAAATCGAGATTTCTAAGCGAAATCAAATATATGGTGATCTCAAAATTGCCGTTCTATTAATAAAACCTTTTTTCTTTTTAAAGACGGTGTGCGCTTTTTTATTTCGTCCTTAAGGTAGGTAACGTTAATTTAAAATACATTTTTTTCTTATAAAAATAAAAAACTACCAAAACATTAAAAAAATATGCGATATAGGTGTAAAACAAGGTACCACTGCTAGGACTGCTAGGACATCTACAAAAAGCTTTGCCTGATAAACCCCATTTAAAAAAAAAACACAAATATGCGCAAAAATGTGTTTTAATAGGATCTAGCGTTTCTTTCACTAACTGTACCTACATTAACCATTGTGTAAGTACAGTCATCATTCATCTTTAATGCTCACTTTCACATACATGGATGATTGATTCAAGATAAATATCCAGGATGACGTCACAATTTTTTGGCCACAATCTCATTGGTGTGGGGTTACATAGGCTTTAACAGAATTTTCTTAAAAGGAAGGTCATAAAATAAATTTGAAAAACGATTAGAATGTAGGCTAATAGCTTTAACATGGTTTAACGCTTCTGCATCCGTCTCGCTCGCACAATCCAATATTGTAAATATAAATTAAAAGCTCTTCTTAGTCGCTACACTCTTGGTAGAGTGGTCGTGATCGCCATTTGAGTGCTAGTAGTGGTACGCTTAACAAGCCGTCGCCACTCCTCTCGGACTCCGGCTTTCCTAGTGCACTCATGTAGGGGATGATCCATTGCAACTTTCACCTGATCGGTCCATCTCATCGGAGACCTACCACGCATCCTCTTGCCATCGACTTTCCTTTGGACTACCAAGCGCTCGATGGATGTTTCTCCACGCCATGACACGTCTCCGAAGAAAGTGATAAGCGTAATTGTACAGTCGAGGGAAGGCGTTGTCTGATCGCCAGTTCTTCCAGTATGGATTTGTTGGTTCGGATGCCCAGCATACTCTGCCAACACCACATCTCTAGAGCATTCATTAGTTTTTTTCTGTTTCGCGTAGGGTTCACGTCTCTGCAGCATACAAAGAAATAGGGGGAACACAAGAGCTCTAACCAGCCGGATTTTAATGGCTTTGGTAACGTTTTGGTTCTTCCATATCTTCTTCAGCTTGTCCATCGCAGATCTTGTAATTGCCATTCGACGCTTAATTTCATGTTCGCATCCACCGTTATTAGATATTAGTGCTCCCAGATAAATGTTAGATCGGACCACATCGCACTTTGCTATCCTTGTAATTGTTGGCTCGGTCTACGATCAACACTTTTGTTTTGCACAGGAAATTTTCAAGGCGTTGCACTTGAAAGTTCTTTGAATATATTGGATTAGCAGACAGGTCGTTGCTTATATAAGGTCTCAGAATACTGGTATTGAAAGCTGCAAAATAGTGTTAAACAAAAATACAGTAACAAGGTCTGAACTCTAATTCTATTAAACACCAAAGCAAACTGCCTTCGTAGTCTAGTGTTTAAGTCCATGGATTAAGACTAGGATGTACCTACCGGGTTCGACTCCTGATCACACACAATGATTTATTTAATTAATTTGTGATATTTCTCTAGTTTAATAGTCTAGAGACATCGACTAGCTTGCCACTTGTCATAATGGGCCAATAGTTAAGTTGGCTAAATGTGAATCCGCTAAATTAAAAAAATTAAAAAGCGTGATTTCTGACCACCCCGGAAGATACGGTCATGATGATACTTTACTTCAATTTGAAAGTGCACGTCGAACCAGCAATGCACTATCATTATAGCCTTGTTAATTCTCAGACTATGTCTTTGGTGCCACAAGCAATGAAAATCGCTTTACAAATCAGCAGCTCATTTCCCAATGCTATCTCTGGTGGATAACCAGCCTAAATCTTTGTATCCTTCTGAAGTTTTGTTCGTTATAAATTTATAAGTAGTTACCATTGAAATGTTTTCAAGGGTTGATTTTCTTTAATTTCTTTTCCAACGAAGTGTTCAAGTTAATCTTTAAGGGCATTCGTTTTTAACGTTTCATAGCCTTCCACAAAAAAACGACAAAATTACTCGTAAAAGATTTCAATAACTTTTAGTATTTTGACTGCTAATCGAATCACAGTGCAAAATAGACAATGATTCTATAGTCCATTTTGGACTATTTTAGTAATATAGGAAAGAATCGATACTACAAAAAAAAAATGTAGTTTCGATTCTTTTCGATAATAAATCTAATGTAATAAATCTAAAACAACATTTTTGAGTTGTTATGCACACCATCAAAATCGTTATCTCGCTACGTACCGACCAATAAAAAGAAAAATATTTTAATTTCGCGTGCCAGCCGCAAACAAATTGGAGATAAAATAAAAGCATAGATTCATACAGAAAACAGATTCTGCAGTACACAGGGATACAGTAAACACTTTCGCCATTTCCTAGTAATAGTTTTTTTGAGTTAGTGCTGATTAGATCTAGATATACAAGTATCACTGTGCAATTTCAAAAATATGTAGTTGGTTGGGACAAAATCATCGATGTATATAGATAAGCCTATTCAATACAAAACGCACTCTTAAAAACGTGCCGCTTACTTTGTATACCTACCAACTTTGGGGGGCAATTCTCAAGCAAGGATAATGCCACATGCTTTATTCATCGGAAATTATATCACAATGCATACAAAAAGACTAGTTTTACTCGATATAAATATTAATATTAGGCGCTCTCGACGCTTGCTATCTCGCGACAGTTGGTGCAGCTACATGACTTCTATTGATTTTGGCCTACACTCGCCACGCTGGCCAGGCGAGGGTGAGATGTCTATTTTTAATGACAAATTATTACCGATTTCAATAATTGTAAAACTCGAACCGACGGCATAATGTGCTCTCCAAAACACGCAAGGGAACAGCGTTGTGTGACTGGGTTGTACTTTATTGAACACTATTTTGAGACGTTAATTTATTAAATGAGATTAATTTAAGAATAATGAAGCAACCTTTGTCACTTGGTTGTACTTTTTAACACTATTTTGCAGACGTTAAGAAGCATTCAATACAAGTAAACGGAGATTAATTTGACGTTTAATAAAAAAATATGTTGGGATAAATTTTGTAAGAATAGGAAACAACCTTTAAGGCTTTGAGATTAATTGAATTTGAAGTTTAGACTTTGTTACTGGGTGTGTAGGGTTTAGTTTAGAACTGGTTGTTCAGTTCACAAAGCACCCTCCGGCGCGTTGGGTTGAAGACTAGGTACTTGAAGAGTAAATTACTTTGACTATTTCCCGACTTCTGTGCTACTTTATTTCTATTACAATTTTGTTTCGCTTCATTCGCTATTCCATTTACACTATTTATAATTAAAATTTTATTATTTCAAGTTGTACTAAACTGTACTTATTTTACTGTACTACCTCCGTGGTCTAGCGGTTAAGTCCGTGGATTTAGACTCGGAGGTACAGTGATTATTGCTTGATGTTCCAAATTTTGAATAATCAATGCCCGTTGTCAGCGCTCATAGTTGTATTTAACTAGCCCGCGCCGCGTCGTTGAGTGGACGTTTTTTTTTGATAACACTGGCCACGTTTACTTTATTTATATATTTGTACTTACTGCTCTGTTCAAACCCCGGCATGCATGCTGCTCGTGAGTGGCACAAACTTCCTCTGGTCATCAGACGGGCGCCGTCGATAAATATATTTAAAAATCTCCTCATTGCCCATTTCCTAAATAAACAAAATAATCCGACTACCTGATATCTATTTCTGTCTCTTTTTATTTGTTGTGTAAATAATACGTATTTTTTCCTGCATTTTCTTATGTATTTCTTACATAAATTTAGTTAAATGTATATATTATTATTATATATTTTTTATAGGTATTTGTGTATTAGTATGTAAATTATTGTTATGTATGTTTAAGTATTTGTTTTTATTTCTAATGCACGCGCAATCGTCTACCACACTCCCAAAGGTTAGCTAGTATAAAATGCCGAGAGGCATTAAGTTCGCCCTTGTACTCAACTGTTAAGTTTTTAAGTGCAATAAAGAATTTATAAATAAATAAATATGACAAATAGACTTTTCTTACATATTTGTTATAGATTTACTATATTCTCTAAAAAAAATGGGCATTCTCATTTATCGTTTTCCATAATTATTCACATTGTAGCACATTATTAAAGAAAATAACACCATTTTTGACAACAATATCCACAGTAAACTAATTTACAAAACAAAATGGCGCGAAGAACTCCATTAATTTGTTTGTTTTGTGCGCTGTGCTGTGACATCACAAACTATAAAGAGTACGTGACATCACAATATTTTCAACCAAAAAAAAACGTTTTGCAACAGCGTTTAGTTTCTGCATATACAAATATTTTTATAGCGCATAAATAACTTATTTATTTAGACTAAGAGGTACCGGGTTCGATTCCTGGTCGGGACACAAAAAAAAATATTTATTAATGTAAATAAATACATTTAATTAATATTTAATTTATTTGTGATATTTCTCGGGTTTGGTACGCTGGAGACATCGCCGAGCTTGCCACTTGTCATGATTGACCTATATAGTAAAGTTGGCTGAATGTGAATCCGCTTATTTATAAGCCTGGTTTCTGACCACCCCGAAAGGGAAACGGTCGTGATGATTATTTTTTATTACTATATTTCCGCGTGGAAAAAAAGCACTTTAAAAATTAGCAAAATAGTACATCAGAACCTCGCCAAGCCTGACCGGCTGCAGAGGGACGAGAAATAGCCGATTTTTCCAGCAGTTACGATTTAGGGTTAAAGGGCTGTTACAAACAATAAATATGAAACAAAAAATTAACCACAACAACAAATGCGCTGAACCGTGCTTTTCTCCAAATTGTTTTTGAATTGGAATTTGGGTGGATCATTATTTAATGATGAGGCTACGTGTTCGAATAACATATAAGAACAGAAGATAATAAGGTTTTGACACAGACCTATATAAAGGCAGGTCCAAAAAATTTAAAAAATAACAATAATACTACATTACATACATACCGGGTTCGATTCCTGGTCGGGACACAAAAATATTTATTAAATAAATACATTTAATTCATATTTAATATACAAATACAAATCGTTTATTAACACAAAATAATGTTGTTTCGTTATGGTGAACCGTCTCCTGCATGAGCTGTACTGTATAACAGGAGACAGGGTCTTCCAATAATGATCATACAAAAAAGAATGGAAAAAGAGGTTACACAAATAGCAAGTAAAGTAATGTATGTGTGTGTAGATTTAGGTGAGTAATTTTATTTATTGAATTGAAACGTTTGTACAGCTAAGGGGATAGGTACTCGTACTGTTTCTGCGCATATGTACCTACTGCGGGTGAAGGGAACATGAAATTCCTGTATTCTTTTAGTTTCAGATAATGATGTAATTTGAGCTGTTTTGTGGTACCTTTTAACACATTGTAAGATAAAAAGCTTCCTGACTGTTAGTACGTCTGCTACTTGGTAAAGAAAGGTTGTTGGGTATCGGTATTGAAGGAACATGGAAACTTTGAGGACTGCTCTTTGTGCTCGCTCTAATTCAAGTAAATCTGTTTTGAATGCGCCCACCCCCCAGGCACAAATGCAGTACCCAATTATACTTTGGCATAGGGCCTTATATGTTTGAATCATTAGAGAATGTCCAGCGGCGATATATATTTGTGATATTTCTCGAGTTTGGTACGCTCTGGAGACTTTAATATTTTTGTTAATAAAAAAATACCTGTGGCACTCGGGGACTGCCGCGATAAAGCTATTGCATAGAATATTTTATTAACTTATGCAATTATAATTATTTATTTATTTTATTTATGCAGTATTTTTTTTTCTTTGATATTGTTTTATAGTTTTTTATATTACTCGTGGACGCGGCCAAAAAGCACGCTGTCACACCTAGCATTGTGTCTAAAAGAGATAGAATCAGTTATGAGCAGTTAGCAGCTAGTCTACACGCATACGTCTAGTCGCACGCACACAAACACCGTGCCGAATTCTGCCGAACTGAAACGACGTTAGACGATGCTGTGCCGGTCGGAGTGGGGGGTGTTAGGTTTATTTTCGTTACGGAATTTCTTGATTCGGTCGCCGCGCTCAAAGCCCGCGATAAAAGCTATGCAATAGCTTAAAACTAAATATATTAATATATGTCTATGGGCTTAGGTCACGTCTTCGGCCATTCAACATCGAGAAACGAATTTATTTTTATCGTTACCGGAGTGACTCGGACGGCCGGCGAACGAAAATATTAATTCAATGAACGAGAGCAATTAAGAACATTTGATAAGAAATTTATGAGCCCAATTATTTTCTTTACGTAATACTTTATTTGTATAATGTGACTGGACTAACTGTAAAAGTTGAGATCGATAAAGCTTTCGAATAAGTTAAAAATTGTTACAAAGTTGTTTTAATAATTTTAACGGGTCTTTACGCGATTTACATTAGAGACATATTTCTCTCAAAGTTTCAGCCAAGTTGCATTGGCCGTGGTCACGGGTCGACTGAAAAAAAAACTTTGTTTGGTAGGTCATATTTCAGAGGTGGACCCAGAAACGAAGTTCGCAAAAATAGCTGCTTATAAATATTTTATTTTAGAAGTCATATTTTTATGTTATATTTTGTAAAATTGTTAGTTTTTGTTATTTTTTTTAAATTTAAAAGTATTAAGTTTCTAATTTCTGTGATACCTAATTAGTACATATATTAGATAAGTTATAATTATATTATGTTATGTGTGTGATAATATATGTACTGCTGTGTATACTATACTCGTATAAATAAATAATTTTGTTTATTATTGGCCTTTAAGGCTTTTGCTTTAAAGTAATGAAAATATTATTTTTTTCTTTTTAGTTTTAAGCATTTACATATGGGCATAGTTTTTTTTTTAATAAAATAATTTATATTACGTTTTGCTGCATCATCTCCACTGTCGCTCAACAGTCTTCCGCGTGTAATTGTCAAACGACTTAGTATTGTCAAAAGACTAATATTTTTTTAGGCTTCAGGTGTCATTGGTAGAACCCCTTTTTGAAATAAAAGAGGTAACTTTTAAAAGATAAAAATCATTATCCGAAAAACAAAACATTACTGTATGGTAAATAAGGCCGCGTCTGAAAATCACAATATCTATCATGATAAATACCTAATGGCTGGGGAGTTATACGGCCGGTTGCAGAACGAAGGTTGTGTGGATTGGATGAAGCGGATTCACATTTAGCTAACTTTACTATAGGCCAATCATGACAAGTGGCAAGCTCCTCGATATCTCTAGCGTACCAGTCTCGAAAAATAGCACAAATAAATAAAATATTACAAATAATAATTATTTAAATTAATAAACATTATTGTGTCCAGGAATCGAACCCGGTACATCCCCCTGTAAATCCACGGACTTAACCGCTAGCCCACGGAGGACCAGTCCAAATATACCTATCCTACGAAAAGTGTTTAGTAGGGAAAATAGTACAGTTTAAACTGAAAAGCCTGCTCAACTATTCACATAGTTTTATTTCCTATGTGGGTCGAAAACAACGTGTTTACAATCGACTGCGAACAACCTAATCTGATATAATATTAACCCCAGAACAGAAAAAATCTGTAGAAATTGCATGTCACATGATTAGTATTACGTTATTGTGTTTACCTATATTTTTTTAATTTTATATACATATGTATAGTAGCTGTAAGTTTTTCTAAAATAAATAAACAAAAGTATATTTCATAATGAAAAATTGACGGTTAACTGATAATATTGTCTACTATCACGGAGGAGGTAAAAAACGAAAGTATGAATAACATATCAAACGTTTATCTGTATCACGTCAGGTGATTGATAGTTGGTTCGTCAATTTGTTAGTTTACTAATCACGTCATAATCAGTAGGTTAAATTATTTTTATTTGATATTAAATTTAAATGATTAAAAGAAACAAGCTATCAGTATTATTTATTAATCAAATATATTAAACGAAATATTGTTTTTAACACAACATATAAGTAGTATAACAACTAAAATAAATAGATTTGTCTACGCTTTGTGGCGATTAACTAAAGTAGCTGACGAAAAAACCGCCCTTCAGGCATACCATGGATATGTTGCGTCAAATATAAGGTACGGCATATTATTGTGGGGCAATGCAGTGGAAATAAATAGAATCTTTATTGGACTAATTTATGTAGAATAATTATTCCAGCTCATAAAAGTACTCAATATAGCCGAAATTGTTATGCAATGGCAACAAAGATATTTGATAAGCTTCCAGTTACTATAAGGGAGCTGCCACTAAAACTGTTCAAATTAAGAGTCAAACAAATGCTGGTTAATAAATGTTTTTATTCGACAAAAGAATACCTAGACACTAAGCTCGACAAAGTCATGTGACTATGTAAATATTTGTATGCTAAAAATAGCGAAGCATGTGATATAATTACATATAATAATTTACATCCCTGTACCTAACATGTTTCTGACAAATAAATTATTTCATTTCATTTCAATAACATGGACGTTAATGTCTAACTGTGGAAACTTTTTTTTAGTGGTTTAAGTGTTTATGTTTGTCTACTATAAATTTTGTAACCAAAGTTTTCCTAATAAACTAAATTAAATAAACAAAGCTTATAGGAGAACTATATTTTAAATATTAAAATATGATAGAGAAATGTAACGAAGATAAAATGCGCTACGGAGGCACTAATTAAGTGCTAATGACGGTGTGTCCAATTTCAATTTCTACTTGTTTTTCTCTTCTATAGTCTTAACCACGTAGCTTCGACCAGCTTATTTCTCGGCCATGAATAATGATGATAATCAAATATTAATATATTCAAAAAGCTTTTCTCATTGTTTATTAATTTCCAAATTAATGGAACTATGTAAATTTCTTTTATTACACTTTGAATTTCCTTATTTTTTTTTATTCATAAAGCATTTTGTGAAACATTGAATAAGTAATTTATTCTTGGCTTCGCCTGTGGGGTAGCCAGGAGCCCTGACGCATTTATATTCAACAGATTCTTACAAAAATATTATTAAATTTCATAAATATTTTTATTTTGCGGCTTGAAGAAACTTTTCTCTTTGTTGTCATAAAATATACGGCGGTTATGGCTAACATAATTTTTGTCTTTAGGACACAAATAGTCCTAGACCTCTACTGCTTAAGTTGGACCTTCCAAAATATTCATTCATTCATTTCATTACAACCCCTAGAACACAGCGTCCTAGACCTCCACTGCTGGAGATGGGCCTTCCAGAACTGGAGAATTTGGCCTACACTCGCCACGCTGGCCAGACGGCATGGCGAGGATATGATGTCATTTTTTATGTATGACAATTTATTAACGATTCCACAAGTTGGTATTAGTGAAACCGGGACCGCCGGCTTAACGTGCTCTCCGAGGCACGGGAACGGTGGTGTTGTAAATCTATGACAAATGTACGTAAGAAAAATGTATTTCTCATTGGTACATGCCGGGTGGGTTTGAACCGGCCTTTGTAGGATTTAAGGTACGCGTTCTTACAACCCAGCCACCACCGCGCATCCAAAATATATTTTGTAATAATTTGGCCTACACTCGCCACGCTGGTCAGCCGCAAATAGATTTTGCATGCACATTACAGGAGAAATGATCAGGAACGGGTTCAAGACTCAGCTTTACGCAGTGGAAGTTGGTACGAGAGGAGCAAAATCTTTGCATCACTTACTAAAAGAATTGGGCCTAAGCCGACCCGAGAGGAGTAGAATGGCGAGCGTCTTCTTGCGCAATATAAAATAGACCCGGCACCCGCACGGTGAATCCATGGAATGCTTAGAAATTTGTCGTATAGTAATAGTATAAAAAATATTTATATGTTACTTAATAACTGTCTTAATAAGTGGTTATAATGTACGTTGTAGCTTTGTATATACATAGTATAATGTAAGTTTTTAGGAAACCCAATGCAACTTGGCTGAATTGTCGGGAGAAATACATATATATGTCTCTAAGTTAAATAGCGTAAAGACCCGTTAAAATCATAAATAAAAAAAGTGAATGCGAAAGTTTAAAAAGTCAAATTGTTTAAACATCTTTTTTTCTTTCTTTTCTTTATACTAAAATCGAAATATGTATAGTTTATAATTGTGTGGCCCCTGTAAGTACTAATGCCAAAATTAAAAGATTTTCGATATAATTCGGCATAGAAACAGTGACAAATAATAATATGACAAAAATGATAATTATGTGCACCATTACTTCAAATTATAACATAAGCGGTGAACCTAATTGTTATGGGCCCATGGGGACACTCAGCTAAGCGTCTGGCCAAGGAGTTGACCAAACGGCTAACGGAAAAGTCTGGAGAGCTCTTAGCTTAGAGGGTAAATGTTGCCAGTCTTCTTGGGACTATCACTGAAGTGTCGTCTCTAGAGGACATTTTTTACTTATAGTTTATTTTTATTAGGTTTAGTTTATATTTATTTTAATTTTTACGTTTAAGTAGTTTTAATTATTTATACTTTTTAGTCCAATATATATAATATAATTTGTTAAGATAAGATGTTTGTCTCTGTGTTTCCTCGTAAGGCAAAAAGTGTTGATAGACGTGTGTATTTGTAGAAAATGTTAAGTCATAGCAGAGTCAGAAGACACGTTCTTCGACCAATAAAGTTTTTTTATTCGAAATATTACGTGATGGCACGTAAGGTAACCCATTTCTACGTCCAAGTGATGTCCGCCAATTGTACAGATCGGCTGTCACGTTTCCAAACATATACCTACAATCTAATTGTTTATTTCACTTTTGAAAGCTCGAGTGCTAATGAATTAAGTGACGATAAGTAAGTATTATCACGACCGTTTCCCTTTCGGGGTGGTCAGAAACCACGCTTATAAATAAGCGGATTCACATTTAGCCAGGCCTAGCCATGACAAGTCGATGTCTCCAGCGTACAAAACTCGAGAAATATCACAAATAAATTAAATATTAATTAAATGTATTTATTTACATTAATAAATATTATTGTGTCCCGACCAGGAATCGAATCCGGTACCTCCGAGTCTAAATCCACGGACTTAACCGCTAGACCACGGAGGCAGTCGATAGTGACGATATTCAATTAAATATAAATTAAAAATTACTATTTAGTAATGGCGCTGATTAGCTTACATCACACACAAAAAGAGGATCTCAACCACACTATTTTGATTTTATTTTTCTTTTTGTTTACATTTTGTTTCTTTTTATTTTGAAATTAAAAGTAATAATATATAAAGGGGTGTCTGGGAGTTGACTGCCGACGGACAGACCCCTATACATATAGGCTTAGTTCGGCTGCAAATATCTCTTTTCCTGTACCATAATGCATGATAATGTATGTTATTGTTTTTATATCTTGTAAGGTTTATTGAATAAAGATATTATTATTATTATTATTTAGGGGCGGTTGTGGCTTGGATGAAGAACGCGTTCCTTAAATCCTACAAAGTTTATGAACTACTCACTAGTTCATGTTAATGTTTCATAATTGCATGCTGTGTGCACATGTTTTTGGAGATAGTACTGGAATTGCATTGTAAAGATTTGGAATTTAAAAATGTTTTGTACTCATTTCCGTTGTGTGTACCTAATATTAATAATAAAGGTCGGTTCAACCCCCCCCCCCCCCCCCCCCCCCCGGCATGTACCAATGAGAAATACAGTTTTCTTACGTACATAGATTCAAAACCACCGGTCCTGTGCCTCCCGTTAAGCCGTGCGTCGGTCCCAGTTCCACTAATACCAAATTGTGGAGTCGTTAATAAATTGTCATTGAACATTGAAATCATATCCTCGCCAAGCCGACTGGCCAGCGTGGCGAGTGTAGGCCAAATTCTCTAGATATATGTCCTAGAAGGCCCATCTCCAGCAGTGGAGGTCTGGGACACTGTGATCTAGGGGCTGTAATGATAAACGAATAATTTAGTGATGTCTTAATGTTATTGGTAACTTTGGATGCTTGTCGGAATTCTACTGGAAGTTCCTTCCACAGGAAACTTGCTGCGAATACAGCAAACGAATAAATCCAGTTGTTGTACCTATTATTACTGTAATTAGAAATATTGTGTAAATAATTGCATTTATTATTGTGTATTGATATTATAATATATATGAAGGTATATAAGTAGTTATATAATATTTTTAAATTATCCTACTAAATTATTGTTACTGTCACTTTCATTGCATCTATATTTGTTCAAATTTGTCCCTAAGGTTTGGCTGTCAAAGAATGTCTACGGGCATTAAGTCCGCCTTTGTACTTTGTGCAATAAAGTTTTTAAATAAATAATTAATGTACCTAATTTTATTATTAATAGTTTATTTCTTTTGTTTCCAGGTAATAAAAACTTCGTTGTTGAAATGCTGTTGTAAGGATGTTTAAAATCAATTCGAATTCGTTTATCTTCAGTAAGTTGGTTTCAGTTACGTCATTTTACATCAAACAATCCAATTCTTTACACAAAGTACAATAATGAAAATATACATATTTCATCTAATCCGTTCATCTGGCAGGCGGTCGACTCTTTTTTCGTCGTCGTCCCGTACGTGGTTGCCCCATCGGTCGTCGGTTCTGCGGCAGATGTTTCCAGCCCATTCTACAGTTTGCTCATCTTTAAATAACTTTGGTTCTCTGGCGAATGCCGATACCTGCTATCCCGACGTCTCTGAAGAGCTACTGAATGAACTCTGCTTAACTTACGCATTCAGTAAAAATGGCTCAATATACGCTTTGGCCGGTGTGTCCATCTTCTCTCTTTACTTTATAACGTTCTCCATCACCCTAAAATACATTCGTAGGTACCTTAAATCACGCTTTGAATTTCTCTCTGTTACGAACAACTGTGCCCTCCGCTCCTTTTACAACAATCAGTTAAAGATTCCTTCCCATTCCTCTAGCAGATATTTAGATTCCTTCACTGTTGCTGTCGTTTGTCATTGGAACAAGCTACCCCTGGCTTTAAGGCGCGCACCGTCGTCAACGTATTTAAAAACCTTCTAACCACATTATTTATTGAGAAACAGAATGTACCTATGCCTCTTGACGTTACAAAGTTGTTTGGCATTTTGAATATATGTATATTTGTTTATAGTGTATGTATGTGTATTGTTTTTATATTGTGTACTTATGTATATGTATTTTTAGTGCAATAAATGCGTAATTATGGTTATTTAAGTTATTTTCATATTTCTCTTCATCCTGCCCATCACTTTTTATGATCCCCAAGGTTAGCTGGTGAATAATGCCTTATAGCATTATAGCTCGCCTATGTACAAAAGTTTTTAAGTACAATAAAGTATTTAAGAAAAAAAATGTCGACAGCTCGTTCAGCGACCTTGAATTTGTGGACCAGACCCTCTCTCAGTGTCCACGTCTCTACTACATTACGACATTACGGGGAGGACGCACTGGTTAAAGGTACGATGAGAGGATGTGTCGAAACTTGCCGTCCATTCTAGCCGAATGTGACTGTCGGCTTTTTTGTTGAAGTACTCGTAGGAAACGCCTAGCTGAATATCCAAGATAGATATTCCTGCACAACTTCGAGAGTGGTGTTTCCCACACAGTTGGCCTCGACTTGACTTTCGTCTTGTTCAAGTTCATTCCGAGACCAACTTGCTAGGAAGCCGTTTAACATTCCGCTAAAACTCTTGTGCGAGCTGGACATGATGACAATGTCATCCGATGAGATACGTAAGCCTAATTAGTCTTACATTGTACTTGTAGTCCAATATAGTTAATTCGCTCACGACTTCATAAATAAATACGGGTATCTCTGGTTCGTTAAGAAATAGGACTAGTCGTTTTTTGGTCAAGTGTCCCCACATACAAGGACATTTTTTATACTGTTTCTGCGTTCGTTGTTTCTTAACTGTTAAATGACATAGATCATGTTTAGAACTGACAAATAATAAAATACTGCATTGCACAAAATTACAGAAGTAGTGTACAAGGGCGAACTTAATGCCGTACGCTAACTCTTACAGCTGACCTTTGTGTTAGTGATAAGTAAAGATATATGTAGAATGCAAATAAATGATAAATCAATAAAATACCTAACAATAACAATAAATAGCCAAACATATACTTATAGCAAACAATACATATCATACATATACCTCCGTGGTCTAGTGGTAACAAAAGTTGCCGTGAACTCGGGAGGTCGTGGGTTCGATTCCCACCGGGGGCAAGTTGTACATTGTATAATTTGTCTCGGTCTGGGTGTTTATATGTATATATTTACAAAAAAAAAAAGTATAATATGTAGTTTATCAACCATCTAGTTTCCGTAACACAAGCCTAGTAGCTTACCACTGAAACTAGTGAAGTGAGCTGTCTGGAAAAAAAAAAAAAAAAAAAAAATACAAATACAAATACAAATACAACAAAATACAAAATATATACATAAATACAAATGGTCGTATTATTGAAGTTTTTCCATATTTAACTATACATCCGGCAGACAAAGGTGATTCAAATAATTATTAATCAACTTTGAATATACGTCACGTGATTGGTAGTTAGCCTGTCACTTTGGTTATTTCACCTAATGACGTGCCTCATAGGCATACGTTAAACATGTTAAAAGATAATCGAATATACATATCTGCCACTGGTCAATAGTTTCACTTTGTCAACTCCAATGAGACAGTTAAAATAAATGTTTTTCCTTTAGTTAACCATTTTTTTTTTTAGTTTCAACATTTTAATTTACACCTTTTATGTACTTTTGGACAATAAATAAAGTCTTATTTATTTATTTCTTTAACAATAATATTCGAAGCGGATTCATATTTAGCCCTTTTTTAGTATATATACCCATCATGACCAGTGTGACAAGTTTATCGATGTCTCTAGCGTACCAAACTTGAGAAAAATATTAGAAATAACCAGGAATCGAATCCTACACCCTCAGCTTCTAAATCCACAGAATTAACCGCTAGACCACAGAAGCAGTTCTTAGTTAATTTAAAATTGCCACCTCTAAATATAATTTATGCTATTTGTCTCTTTTATTTAGTATTTTACCGCGGTGCGGGTTGATTTCAAAGTCCGGACTCGTACTAAGCTACAAACTTGCCAATGCCTACACAGCTCGGCTGTTTAATTTAAAAACCTCGTATCTACTAATAAAAGCATTGCTAATGAATTACAAAAAAGTGATTGTCTAACCTTTTTGGTTATATTCGAAATTACTAACTACATATATTGATACCTTTAAGTCTTTCTCATTCTACGGAAAAAAAATATCCAGTAAAACTATTTAAAGTAGGCAATTCTTTCAGTAAGTGATGCAAAGATTTTGCTGGAACTCCATAAGTAATATTTATAATGTGTATTTTCGTGAACAGTTTGGCTGAAAGGAAGATGTATTGATAATATACTTGCTCGTTAAAGGACTCTTATTGCACTGAGCTTAGGTTTAAAATGCCTAAACTTTACACTCATATTCTATTAGATAACGCTACTAGAAGGAGAAGAGATATTTATTAGCATTCCATGGATTCCATGAATGTGTGGGAAAGAGAGAGGAAAAGAATGGTATCACGGGTTTACGACTGTCTGGTTTACAAATGATAGCTACTCTTTTTTTTTCGCAACAAGACGCTCACTATTCACTACTGCTCCTCTCCCTACCCAACAAAATAATGTATGATTCGGTTAATGCCGTCTTGAAAGCTCGGTCCATAAATGTATTGACGGGCCCAATTCTTT
Source organism: Tinea semifulvella (assembly GCA_910589645.1). Taxonomy (NCBI): domain Eukaryota; kingdom Metazoa; phylum Arthropoda; class Insecta; order Lepidoptera; family Tineidae; genus Tinea; species Tinea semifulvella. The sequence continues at coordinate 1,347,073 of OU342611.1, read as the reverse complement.
CAGTAAGTTGTGCAAAGATTTAGCTAGGATTCCTCACGCACCAACTTTCACTGCGTAACGCTGAGTCTTGAATCCGTTCCTGATCCTTTCTGTGCAATCATAAACTTTAAAATATGTATTAATGTTGTTATTAACTAACTAGAGATATGGAAAAAATATCCAAATCAGACTAGCTAATAATGCTATTGTTATTATTAGTTACTCTATTTCTAGGTTTTTAAATTAAACAACCAACTGCTAAGTGAACGTTTTTAGGATTGCTTAGTTTCGTAAGAGTATCTGATCTTTTTGTTTGGCCTGCACTTTGCACTAACAACTACTTAATTACATTTATTTAATTAACAGTCTACCTCCGTTGTCTAGTGGTTAAGTCCGTGGATTGAGACGCTAAGGTACCGGGTTTGATAGGGGTCGGGACACAATAATTTATTTGTGATATTTCTCGAGTTTGGACACTAGTGGCATCGACGCGCTTGCCATTTGTCATGACGGGCCGGCAGTAAAGTTGGCTATTTTTTTTTTGTATGCTAGCTAGACATATGACCATGCGCCTACCTGATGATAAGTGGCGCGCAAGGTCCATGAATGTTAGTAACTGGAATCAGACACTCGTGCCTGACATCAGTCAATAACACTACTGTCGGCTTGACTGGGCATGACGGCAATCCAAGCCTGATCCCGAAACGTGTATACTTTACTGGGTTTATCGTCACGAACGATGGATACTTCCCCGCCCCGGCAGATGTGACAAATTACCACCATCAGTCCGCCTACTACCTATTTAAATGGCTAAATGTGAATCTGCTTCAAAAAAAATATATAAAAAAAGATTTTAACTAATATTTTTTCTTTTTATATATTTAAAATAATATAAAACTTCTATCCCGAAGATTTTGTTATGCGTTCAACTTTAATTTAATTTAAGCACGTAGAAGCCTCTACTTGTCTTTGGTTATTAAAGTTTAGTGCACAAGGGCCCAGTGTAGCCAGCAACGCGCTTTGTAAACTGATCAGCCATTCCACGCCACTTGGCAGGCGCTGCTTGTGAACTCAAGGCAGGTCTTATATGCTGACAATAGACGTATATCAATATAAATAATATATAAGTATATCAATATAAATTTAAGACTAAAATTTTCAACCACGAGCCTAATTCTGGCGCTTTCGACTTACGTGTCGGTTCGAAATAAATAAATAAAAAAAAAAAGCGTTTATTCATTAAATAAGTGGTACATCATAGATAAAAAGAACTCTTTTACATTAGGTACACTATCAATTGTTGGTTTGATTCACTGATACCCTGAGTTAACTTATTAATAATTTATTAATAAATTAAAAATATTCGAATGAAAGGCGACAGATCTCTATAGAAAACTGACAGTTTCATTCGAGGAAATCGAGCGGACATGCATGTCAAAAGCGCTAGAATCAGAGCCCAATGCGTTCTTCCAGTGATGTCGTACGGAGCAGAGACGTGAACACTGGCCAGACGGGTTGATTAGCACCTAATGTCTTTAATGACATATTATTAACGATTCCACAATTTTGTATTTGTCGATAATAATTAATGAAGTATATTACAGTATTAATTAGGCACGGAACGATGATAATATATTTAATATATGAGAATACATGTTTATTTATAGATTGATGACGCGTCTAAACAGCTAAATTAGCTAGCCCGAGTCTAGACATATTTCATGACGACCTGCAGGCTTTTAAACGTAGGGTACTGGCGGCTCTTCATGCCGCCAAGCATCCAGTTTTCTGACGAGTTACAAAGTTCAAAGTCTCTAGCGTACCAAACTCGGGAAATATCACAAATAGATTATTGTTTCCAGACCGGGATACGTCGGAACCCACGAACTTAACTGCTGGACCACGGAGGCAGTTGATATTTTTATATGGAACTTTATTATTTAGTGTTAATAGGGTGTATCAGGCAAAGCTTTTTGTAGATGTCGCTAGCGGCAATGGTACCTTGTTTTACACCTATGTCGCATCATTTTTTAAGTTTTTGTAGTTTTTTTTTTATAACAGAAAAATGTATTTTAACATAACCTTAAAAGACGAATTAAGAAAGCGCACACCGACTTTAAAAGGAAAAAAGGTTTAATTAATAGAACGGCAATTTTGAGATTTATTAGAAATATCGATCTGTACACTAAAAAGTTGCTCACTTCGGCATAATATCCAGAAAATAATAAATTTCGTAATAAAAATACAAGTTTTCTATGCAACTGACTACCATCTATCATGCGCCATCTATCGTGATAAAAAGTTAGTGATACACCCCATTGAGCGAGCACGATAAATACGTTTTTTTTTCGATAAAATGCAATGAAAACGATTTTGCACTACATCTGTATAAGTAATAGAATGTCCTGGCTTTTTATTTATCTCTCTATTGCTATACAAAAACAGCGTAAGGTGAAGGCGCGGCGCTGGCGTCTTCCCGCTTCAATACAAAATGTAGGCAGGGGAGGCGACAAGTTGTGAATTATACTTAAGCAGGCGGTTACGGTCACCTGTTGTGCTCCGAGTAATAAAAATGTACAGGATAAAATATGGATGACGTAATAACGAAATACGCAAACGGGTAGGTATGAAAGAAAGCATAGGAAAAGGAATGCTCCGATGGTTCGAGCATGTCGAAAGGATAAGTGAAGAGAGATTGACGAACCAGATATATAATGCGAAAGTTGTGGGTAAAAGATGCCCCGGCAGACCAAGATGGTGAATCTTACCACGATCAAATAAATAAAACAATAGCTAAAGGTGCAATAAAAAGCCATCGAAACAAAAGGGCATGTATGTAGAGGGTGATGAGTGTCGAAGAAGCGAAAGAGGTATGTCGAGATCGTGACAAGTGGCGCTCAATTGTCTCTGCCTACCCCGCAAGGGATTTGGCGTGAAGATATGTATGTATAAAATATGGATAGAAATAGGATTAAAAGTCTGTGCATTATAAATTTATTTAAGTAGTCAAATAAATGCTATCACGATAAAGTCAACCTGTATAATGACGCGTTGTGACGTGTCTTCGCCTCTTTGATATAATTTAAATAGCATCCGTTTCACCTTACGCCGTTTCTGTATAATTCAGGCCTTATATACACGTCTCTGGTATAAACGCTCGCAAGCATTCCTTACAAAAATATCCGTCTTGAATTAATAATTAGACGTCAACGGATCCCGGTAACAATACGTTTGGTATCTTACACTTTGTTCGTGGGCTGTGTAAATATTTACACGATGTTTGATTGTATTCTTTAGAACTTGCAAGCTTAGCTTACACTGGTAACAAATCTTGATATTTTTTTGTGTTATTTATAGTATTAGAAGTCATAATTAAGATAAGGAAAGCTGTCTCATAGCGTGTGCTAAAATATCTATGATTAGTGTCGATAAAAAAAAATATATATAAGATGTAACCGAGAACCTTAAAGGTTTTCGTGGACGGCACTGTATTATTGTTAATGAATTCTATTGTATTTTGAAGAAAAAAAAACGAGATGGTTGCGACATGACGCCGAAGTAGCGATTTATTTATTTATAATAATAATAATTTGTTTATTATCAATTCAATTCGTTTATTTTTGCAAGTAGGCATAGGACAATCAGACAACAGATGCCCCATAGATAAATACCTTACAACTAAAATACCAGCTTCACTATTTTAAAGGCGCGCTTGAAAGAAAAAAGAACGACTTGTCTGCTGTTTTCTTGTAATCTGCCGCGATATGATTCGCGACTCGTAAATATTCGTTATTGAACCAATCAGAAATCATCACGCAACTACGTTCGTACACAACGCCACATACTTTACAAAAATCATTCTTAAATTTTTTATTTTTTTTTATTCATTTTGGAAAACCAACAGTTGACAATATTATAGTAAATATTATACAGTAAATTCACTAAGAACTATTAAAGGTTTTCACATATAAATTTAAAGTTAAGTAATAAAAAGCAAGAGAACCATAAGTAAGTTGATAATGAAAAAACAAATCACTCATTAGGGATTGCTGCCGATGATCGATTCAACGTAATGAAGCGTCATTAGACGTCTAATATATGTTGCTTTGGAGTTAAACATGTCTATGTCCAAATCTTCCGCAAGAATATTATAGTTGTTACATGTTCTTAATAAATAACCTGGATATTATGTCTAAACACTAGGATAATAATGTAATAATCATCAGAGAAAAATTCCTTTACTCCATAATTGTTATGATTTGTTTTCAAATTATGAAATTTTTCCGTCGATAAAGCAGCGGCCATATTTACGCTAGTGCTAAACAAAAAGGATCTTAAAAGCATCTTTTAATTTCATTCTCTTTACAAAATGTTGTACCGTAACATTTTTTCTGCGGTAATGAGAAAACTTTTCACTTATAAGAAACGACCTTCTTGCTTCGAGAAAGTAAACAAGTATTAAGCGTAAAATACGTTGACTTATATATTCTTATTCGAAGTAGATACAAAAATATTAAAATAAAATAGATTAAAAAACTAATTATAAATAAAACTAAATTAAAAATACCTATGAAATTAAAACTATTCTACAAAATAAACTAAGGGCTTACCACCGGGTACCTAAAACGCTCGCCGCATTTCCTCGTAGAATTATAATGGAAATATTCTGTTATAGGTAGTAATGGCATTTGGGATCGCCACACTCTCGAAAAATTCGTTTACCCAGCTCTTTTATGAATTTGTGGGTATCAAGAGAATATACCCCTATTGTTTATATATACGATGGCTTATGTCTATCAATGTCGGCAAAACTGCCGCATTTATGACATCCAGATGCTACCTCCACCACTGCGGCTTCGGGGACTTAATATCAAATGCACTCCGACCGTAAAATACCTGGGCTTCACCATTAACAGGACGTTGATAATGGGTGAAATGGCCTGCCATGCCGTTAATCTGGCGAAGGCGGCCCGAGCCATGTTACGTCCTGTATCGAATTCCATCTTGCCGCTTAGGTTGAAGGTCTGGATCTACAAGATGTTTATACGTTCCTGTCTTCCTTACGCTGCGCCAGCCTGGCATCACCTTCTGACGAAGACCAATAGGGACAAGATCCAAAGTCAGCAAAACATATCGCTCAGAGTGGTCTTCCGATTTTAATTTTTGATTATATCATGACAGCTCTGGTACTAAATTTATATAGTACGAGTATGACTATAGTTTTTAACAAATGATACGAAAATTAACAGTTAGTGTTAAATACTTTTATCTGTCAGCGTCTATTGATATTCTTTATTTTTTTACTAGGCCTTGATTATAATAATAATAATAATAAATATTACCAGACAGGTCACAGCGCTATCTAATTTCCATGGTAAGCTACAAGGCTTGTGTTACGGAAACTAGATGGTTGATAATCTACATATTATACTTTTTTTTTTTGTAAATATATACATATTATACATATAAACACCCAGACCGAGACAAATTATACAATATACAACTTGCCCCCGGTGGGAATCGAACCCACCACCTCCCCAGTTCACGGCAACGTTTGTTACCACTAGACCACGGAGGCGATCAAAGAGGATTGATACGAAAACTTCATATTTTATTTTACAAATAACTTAATTAAAAAAAACTTAAGTTAAAAAAAGTTCTTAGTTGTCCAAAAGGCTGACGGAGAAATCTAAAGGCTGGCAATTATTTCTGCCAGTGTATTAGCCTCGCTATACAGAGGGGAAATGTTTCCAGTCTTCTTGGGACTATCTCTAATGGGACATCGCTTGAGGACATTTTTTATTTTTTATTAGGCTTAGTTTATACTTTAAATTACTATTTACAGTTTTTTTATTATCATTAAACACATCACAAGTTAAAAGCTGGGTCATTTTATATAAGTCAAAAACAAAACCACTCTGTTAAAAAAAATGTTATGCAGGCAGGTGTTCACTGAGCGAGTGTTGGTTTTTTTGTGCCTCGAAGTGGTTAAGTCGAAAGCGTTGTAAGACCCATCCAACAATGAATTTATTTAAAAACTTAAATTCAAAAGTGCTGTAAAATCTTCTGACTTCCAGTAACGGTGATAAACGTCTATGTTTCGTGTCTTTAACGTTTATAATAATAATAACACATATTTATATTAGATAATAATACTTAATAATATTTTTTTGTTAATTTGTTAAATTGATCGCAGTCGAAATGTCAGTGACAGAGCTCGGCTCGCCATACACAATGCCATGTTTGGTACCAACACTGATGTATGGAAGCGAGAATGTAAGAATACGCATAAGAGCAGTAGAAATGAGGTCGTTGCGTAGGATATGCGGCGTCACTATGTCGGACCGCATACGTAACGTCAAAATACGGAAAAGGGTAGGTATAAAAGAAAGCATAGGGACAAAAATAAGGAAAGGCATGCTACGATGGTTCGGGCATGTTGAAAGGATGAGCGAAGAAAGATTCACGAACCAGGTATATAATGCGAAAGTTGTAGGTGCCCTGGCACACCAAGACTTACATATCACAATCAAATAAATAAAACACTGGCTGAAGGTGCTATAAAAAGCCTTCGCTACAAAAGGGCATGTATAAAGAGGTTAATGAATGTCGACGAAGCGAAAGAGGTATGTCGTGATCGTGTCAAGTGGCGCTCATTTGTCTCTGCCTGCCCCGCAAGGGATCTGGCGTGAATATGTATGTATGTATGTTAAATTGATAATGTTGTTTGTGTTTTCGTGTATTGTATTCTTATTCTTTATTTTGTCACCGTACATGTACCTATATATTTCTAATTTTCGACACTCAAGGTCTTGTTAATATTATTTCTGTTGGCAATATAATGTAAATGACTGTTTGTTGTCAAATAATAATAATAATTACAATATTTTTTTGTTAGTATACCTATATAAGTATTAGTAGACTAACATTTAATATTAGTGCCTTATTTAGATGTCGGCGTGTCAATTTGTCGGTTATGTAGGCCATACACGCTACGGTCTACCGGAGAGGTGCAGGTCAACTAGCTGTCGATAGCGTGTATGGGAACTTTCAGGTGTACCTGAGCGGTCTTCAGGACACCATACGGTGTCACTCGAAATAGTTGATTGATCTTGCGCCGGTCGCCTGCGCAGGTTCAAAAAACTCTATTCCCACACGCGCTCTGGACTACCTGTGGACTTTAGTGTGTATGACCGTCCTTACAGTGAATCTTCATAAAGTGATACTGTATTGGACAGTACTCTAATTCAGTGCGTTTACGCAGGATAGCAGAAAAAATATCAACACGATTCTCTACAAACATGGCATTCATAAACATGGTAGCCCCAACAATACCCTGAAATCATTTTTATTTTATTAGGTAAAAAATAAGTTTATTATTAGATTTTGGGACATTTAATTAGTTTAAGTTGTAAGTAATATAGTACTAGCCAACCCGTCTGGCCAGCGCGTGGCGAGTGTTGGCCGAATTCTCCAGATATATGTTCTGGAAGGCCCATCTTCAACAGTGGAGGTCTAGGACGCTGTTTTTTAGAAGGTGTAATGATAAATGAAAAAAATATAATCTATTAAAAATTTACTATAAATAAAATGTCCTCTAAAGACGACCGTTCAGGGATAATCCCAAAAAATTAAATTATTTAATTAAATATAAATATTAAAATGTCAAATAATAGTACATGTAGATATTTGGAATTTTGAACCAACTCATATTCAGCTCTCAATGGAGAATTCATCTCTCACTTCCGATTCGCGGATGACATAGTTATATAGACGCATTTGGCTGTGATGGGCGGCATTCAGGAAACTCCGGCACCACATCATCGTCCATACCGCAATGTTTGAAGACACACAATGTCGTATAGAGCAGAGACGTGGACACTGACAGTGGGTCTAGTCTATAAATTTAAACTAGTTCATAATTCGAAACGTTGATATTCGTCAGAGAACCAAAGTTGTAAAGTAAAGTATCATCACGACCGTTTCCCTTTCGGGGCGGTCAGAAACCACGCTTATAAATAAGCGGATTCACATTTAGCCAACTTTACTATAGGCCAATCATGACAAGTGGCAAGCTCGTCGATGTCTCCAGCGTACCAAACTCGAGAAATATCACAAATAAATTAAATGTATTTATTTACATTAATAAATATTTTTGTGTCCCGACCAGAAGTCGAACCCGGTATCTCCGAGTCTAAATCCACTGACTTAACCGCTAGACCACGGAGGCAGAACCAAAGTTAATAATAATAAATTATTTATTGTACAAATTATAAATATTAAAATGTCAAATAATAGTACCTAATATCAATTGCAAGACTATGCTAAAAGTGAAAGGTATTTTATTATTCGGCAAGTTGGTTAACAAACGTGGAGATTTAAACTCGAGGTACTGTGTTATTATTTTACATTGCGTGTTATTTTATACTATACTTGTGTTAAGTTAATAATAATACACAATGTATAATGCGTTAATGTAGCTTTTTGAAACATTTTTTTTTCCGAAATGTTCCGAAATAATCAAATTTTAATGAGGACCTTATACTACCTCTGTATTATTATTAATTATTCTAATGTATAAGCTATGCATGCTACTGTAAGAAGAGTACTGTAAAAAGAGCAACTACCGAAACCATCCAACCATCTACTTGCTAACTTTCGCGTTTATAGTCAAGTAAAAGTACATTATAACGACCTTGCAGGGTGGTCAGAAACAATACATTTAGCCAACTTTACTATATAGGCCTATCATGACAAGTTTTTAGTTGATGTCTCTAGATCACCAGACACACAAAAATAAATTATTGTGTCCCGAAATGGAATTGAACCCAGAATCTCCTTGTCTAATGTCGGCCAACAAAGATTTGACGTGCAATAAATAAAAATCCGGCTGGCAACCCTTGTCCTGCCAACCTAAATATTCTAATGCAAAATTATTACTTGGACTTGTAGTATTTGCTAATTGTATAATAGTAATTAGTATTTATTTAAGTATTTATTATATCGTATGACATATTTATTATATTTATACTTACTATGATATATTTATGATTGATTTTAACTATTATTATTATTCTTATTTCGTACTCTGCACCCATTATAATAATTTCTCACTCTCCCAAAGGTTAGCTGGTAGAGAATACCATACGGTATTATGCTCGCCTATGTACATTATTTTATATTTTGTGTGCAATTAATAATTATATTATTATTATTATTAGTGTTTGACTTGTAGCTTTAAGCGGTTTTTTTACTTTATTTCGCTTTGAAAATCGTTCGACTTAGCGTTGCTCTATGCTTTTCATATTCAATATAGCAAGCTTTGCTTTATTGGCTTTCAAGTTAAACATAGCATCAATCTATATTGTATTGTACAATTATTCCTAATATTGATTTAGTAATGCTTGTCATAAATTGACGATCAACTAAATACCTAGTCATTTTGACTAAACAAATACCTACAGTTTTATTATAGATTATTATTATTTTTTATAAACCTTTATTTTTCATACCATTTTGGTACATTAATAGTTTTTCATATTAAAAAAGCCAGTTTTGAATATGAACGCTGAGTTTGATTTTGTGGAGAAGTGCGCCCGCGCCGTTACCTGCCGAGCCGGTTGTTTGCCCTCTCCCCTTCATATTATTCCATCCCGCTTTCTCAAGCGATGTATCGTATATCCTGTCTCGCTTACAAGTTGCATCGTTGCAACGTCGCATTACCTTTCGAGCACACTGTGATAGTAGTTTGGTACCTGAGTCGAGTCGAAAGACCAAAACTTTGTTATTATTATCTCATTTCTCATTTTGCTGCTAAAAATGCCACTGTGCTAACTTTTTATTATTATTTGCAATATTTATTTATTTATGTAGATGTTTGGAATTTTGAACCAACTCATATTCAGCTCTCAATGGAGAATTCATCTCTCACTTCCGATTCTCGGATTACATAGTCATTATGGCGAGTTAAACAGCTTAAACTAAGCTTCCTAGCAGGTTGGTAAAAATGAACTTTGATAAGACGAAAGTCATGTTCTATGATCATGTCAAAACCAATCTGCGTGGGAAACGCTACATTCTAAGTTGTGCTAAACTACGTCTACCTCGGACAGACTATCCAGTTAGGCGCAGCCAACTTCAGCAAAGAAGCCGACAGACACATTTGGCGAGGATGGGCGGGAAACCCTGGCATGTCGTCCACACCACAATGTTTGAAGAGGTCTTTAACCAGTGCGTCTTCTTCATAATGTCGTATAGAGCAGAGACGTGGACACTGACAGTGGGTCTAGTCTATAAATTTAAGCTCAGCTCATAATTCGAAACGTTGATATTCGTCAGAGAACGAAAGTTACTGATATACCTTTTAAAATTAGCAAGCTGAAGTGATAAAGGGCCGAATACATCTGCCGCAGAACTGACGATCGATCGGGCAAACGGGTTCTAGAGTGGACACCACGCAGAGTGAGACGACCCTCCGCCATATGGCCGGATGATCTAAAGAAGGTCGTTGGATGAGGGTGTGGCGAGCCTTGGGAGAGGCCTAAATCCAGCAGTGGAGAGATACAGGCTGATGATGATGATGCTATTCGGCTCAATGTAAAAAAAAACAATATTTAAAACTACTATATACAAATCCTCGCCAACCCGTCTGGCCAGCGCGTGGCGAATGTAGGCCAAAGTCTCCAGATATATGTTCTGGAAGGCCAACAGTGGAGGTCTAGAACGCTGTGTTCTAGGGGCTGTAACGATATATAAATGTTACATAATAATACATACACAAAATAATACAAAATTTTATTGCAAAAAAATCCAGTTCCGTTTTTATTTTTGCTCGCAAATTATACGAGTTGTCGTTTACACCAAAAGTATATGACACTATTGTTTTGGCTCTAGCTGTTTTTTCGTTTGGTGTAGACCGACCTTTAGGATGATTATTCAATGAGTATAATTTTCCTTCTTCATTAAAAAATAATTAAGTAGAAACTACGGTAACTTTCCATATTCCAGACAAGATTTTTTACCGTAAGTAATATCTTGGATGAAATTTGAGTTAATTTAAATGTGAAGTCTGCTGCCGATATCAAGTTTTATGAACTTTGTCAATTTCCTTATTGCTTCCAAAAAGGAAATAAATGTAACATTACTTTGGGAAGAAAAATAATTTAGATGTTAAAATCACTTTGCGTTTTGTCAACGAACAAATAGGTACTAACATTTTGTTAGATGGGACGACACCCCGCAAGATTGACGGTTGACCTGAAGAAGGTTGCTGGCGGGTGTTGTATGAGGGTCGCAGCCGTGCAGTGGCGTAGATACGTAGCGTGTTCGTTCGCCTTCAGTCTTTGATGGATTAATTATCATCGTCATCAGCCAGTGTCTCTCCACTGCTGGATGTAGGCCTTCCTCTTCCTCCCACGTCCCACTCTATGTCGTCACGTTCGTGGTCTCATTTGCGTCGTCGGCTTTGTCGCGAATGTATCCGCTCCATTGCCACTTTTTAGCTAATAATAAAATAAAATTAATTTACCTGTAGCAGGTATAGGATATATTTTACCTCTAAGAATATTTAATATATCTAAGACTAATAATAATGTTTTATTGCGTCTGAATTCTAAGGAGTTATTACGCAGCGTATCTAATATAAATAATGTGGGGTACAAAAGGGGTAGTAACCATGTCTTCTTGTACATGGCTTTAAGAAATAGTTTTTGCACCTTTTCCACCATTACTTTGTTTCTCTTGGATTCCAAACTATGGCGTTGAATTCCAGAGAACTCCGGATATGAGTTGTAAAACACTGCCAATTTAAGTTGATTATTATGGGAAGAACGAAGTGAAAGGCTGTGAGAGTCACATAGGATTTAAAAACGATATTTTATTTATTACACAACGATTGAATTAACATTACCAAATGTTTATTATTGCCACATCTCTCGATACGAACGGACATTGCACTATTTATTTATTTTAAATTTCGAATCACACCTACAACCACAAAATTAGCCAAGAGTTTACCAAATATGTATTAGAGTTGTCGACATCCATCGTCCCGGCTGGCGTGTCGGCGGATGTGATGCGCGGGCGCAGGGGAGCAGTGCACATGTTACGGTTGCTAACTCACGAAGCCAGGTTTGATTTAGTTGTGAGTGTAAAATGCATATGTATGCTTATAATACAGAATTTGAAATTCGAATAATTTAATTTAAACATTTTTTTAAATTTACATTTTTTTTAGTAACAGTTAAATAGGGTAAATATTGAGCTATTGGCCACAAGGACTTGCAACACATCTATATTTAATAAAATATTGCACCTATTTATAATTGCCCATTTTTTAAAGTATTAAAATGGATATAGTATGTTATCCTTAAGAGATAGACATATGTCATTGTCGTCTTTTCTGTAGACCTATATAAGATACAAAATTCCACCATATATTATTTTGTTATATCTCAAATGGTTTAGGCCGAGTTTTCGTTGAAATCTTACAGACGCCTTATTTTTTTCCGACACCTTCAACAAATACCGTTAATGTATACAAAGCTTAACAAATTATATACTAAAACCTTCTTCGGGAACTACTCTATACATTGGTGAAAACAGCATGAAAATAGGTGCAGTAGTTTTTGAGTTTATAGCGAACAGACAGACAGACGCGGCGGAGGACTTTGTTCCATAATATGTGTGTATGGGTGATGATAAAACAAGAGTTTAGAAATATTTGCATTCATAGTTTATTAATTCTAAAATAAGACAAGACAGCAAGCATACACAAGCATAGCTCGCTCGCCTTCGTAACTTAAAACATCTTCAGTATTTTTTTTCGAGCTGCATCACCCATGCTGACGTCCGCAACACATGTGCACATCGGCTTCACACCACGCACGATTCTGTACCAAATATGACTCGATTTCTTCCGCTTCACGTCTATTTTGGCCGCATCTTGACGGTGAAAAATCGATCATTAATAATTTACGATTATATCTGGAACGACTTGTTCCAAATATTTCGTTTTCATACTAATTTTATCATATAATTTTACATCGACGAGCTTGCCACTTGTCATGATTGGCATATAGTAAAGTTGGCTAAATGTGAATCCGCTTATTTATAAGCGTGGTTTCTGACCACCCCGAAAGGGAAACGGTCGTGATGATGATACTAATTTTATATAGTATTAATATTTAAATATTTTGCTACTATTTTTATTATTTCATTGTATCTGTATTTAAAAAAAAAAATGATGATATTACTGCCTCCGTGGTCTAGCAGTTAAGTCCGTGCATTAAGCTTCGGAGGTAACGAGTTCGAGTCCTGGTCGAGACACAATAAATATTTCTTAATTTAAATAAGTAAATTTTATTAATATTGCATTTATTTGTGATATTTCTTGAGTTTTGTACGCTGGAGACATCGACGAGCTTGTCATGATTGGCCTGTAGTTGCTGGCCGGTTGCTGATGCTGTCCGCAATGCTGCTGTCAATTCTACAGGGCTACATCACATCTCACTCACTGTTAGGGTGCAGTTTCCTGTAGGTAGGGCAGCCAAGAATTATTGAATTATTTAAATTAGAATTCTTTAATTTTAAATTTAATATCTCAAATTTTATTTGTTTATTGTTTTTTGTTAAAAAAATCTGTATTTTTTAGTTGTATTTCTTCTGTTTTTCTCCTTTTCTTTCGACACCTAAGTATGAGTAATAAAGTATGTTTCCTAATTTGGCCAATGTATAAACTCAATTAAATACTAAACCTTTATGTGCTGTGGAAATGAATGAATAAATAAATAGTAAAGTTGGCCTTGTGTCAACTCGCTTCTTTATAAGCGTGGTTTCTGACCACCCAGAAACGGAAACGGTCGGGATAATACTTCTTGTTACTTTACTCACAGATGTTTAAAACATATAAATTACTAAAAATAAAAACTTAATATTTGCATTAATAATTTCATGTACAATTTTGTGTGCCTTAGTGACAGTAGTTTTGTATGAAAATGTCGACCAAGGCAAGTCTATCGTCGTGGACGCGACACATTCTCGCGTAGGACATTGGCTCGTAGTATGACAAACAGCCACTGAGATCTAGTCCTTCTTGTAGGGGTACAAAAAAGTACACAAATATAAAAAAAAAAGTAAAAACTATCATCACACCTTACGGGGTGGTCAGAAACCACGCTTATAAATAAACGAATTCACATTTAGCCAACTTTACTATAGGCCAATCATGACAAGTGGCAAGCTCGTCGATGTCTCCGGCGTACCAAACTCGAGAAATATCAATAATAAATAAATATCACAAATAAATTAAATATTACATTAATAAATATTTTTGTGCTCAGGAATCTTAACACGGTACCTCCGAATCTAAATCCATGGATTTGAGCGCTAGACCACAGAGGCAGGAGAGCAAACAAAAAAATTCACTTAACTTAACTTTGGGTATCACTGGTCTAGAGTATAATATAATCGCATATATTAGCAACAAATTGATTTTAGTATTCGATTTTGACCAAAATTTGAAGCTATTATTCCATATTCACGATAAAGGACGGCCTATGGTTGAGACAGAGGCGCGTGCTTAAACTGACAAGGGTTCTGTTTTTTGCATTTTGATAAACAAAACGCGTATAATCTACATTCCGTGTTGTAGATTATAATATCGCATTTATCTTGATCGAGACGTTTGGTTATTGGAAAGACGTTTTACGGAAATGAAGTACGAAATATCTAGAAAGTTAAATCAACTCAAATTATTTATATATTTTTTCTTTAGTAATTTTTTTTATTTAGGTTTATAATTATATAGGTATATAATTATTAATAAGTATGTATATACTGCCTCCGTGGTCTAGCGGATAAGTCCGTGGATTTAGACTCGGAGGTACCAGGTTCGATTCCTGGTCGGGACACAAAAAATATATATAATATAATATTAATGTAAATAAATACATTTAATTTATTTGTGATATTTCTCGAGTTTGGTACGCTGGAGACATCGACAAGCTTGCCACTTGTCATGATTGGCCTATAGTAAAGTTGGCTAAATACGAATACGCTTATTTATAGGCGTGGTTTCTGACCACCCCGGAAGGGAAAACGGTCTTGTGATACTTTTTTTTTTTTCAAGTATTCATATATCAAATCCACCCGGCATGTGCCAATGGGAAATACACTTTTCTTACGTACATTTGTTAATTTAAGAAGCCTATATCCAGCATTGGAGACGCAGGCTGATGATGATGATGAATTGATATATGCTTTGTATACTATTTTAGTATGCTCTGACTCCCAAACTTTTTGGTGGTTGGACTGTTGGGATAAATACATCCCATATATATATGTACATATTTTAAAATGTTGCTTATGTGTGGTTATAATTTTTTTTATATTGCATTTATTAATTTTGCATATATATATTTTCTATTAGATTCTTCTTAAGGTTAACAAATAAAATCATAGCTTGTAACCAATATTTAGGAATTTATGTCCTTCAAAATTCCCAAAGCACATCCCAATTCTTTTGTAGGAAATGTAATAATTGAGCAGCACGAATTGTGTACGATCCAGGTAAGCATTCTCCATTGAAAAAAAATATCTTTTTATACAATAATAAGTATAGAACACGCACAAATTTGAGTGAGCGAAAAGGTCCCTAAGGGCAGGTACAAATCTTGTTTTTAACCCCCGACGTAAAGTTTAATGCAGATAGCGCACAAAGAGCTAAGCTTAGTAATAAATTGTATATCCTGTTAACACTTAAACATTGATGTAACTAGTTATAAGGCAATTTTTTGTGAAGAAATAAATGATTATTATTATTGTTATTATTATTAGTTGCTCATAGTTTAACTTATTTTAGACCCCTAGAACATGAGTCCTAGACATCCACTGTTGGAGATAGGAGACGGGTTGGCCAGGTTCTTATGTCAAATTTTAATGACAATTTATTAACTATTCCACAAGTTGGTATTAGTGGAACCGAGAGCGACAGCGTAACGTGCTCTCCGAGGCACGGGAACAGTGGTGTTATAAATGCCAGACGGCCAGCGTGGCGAGTGTAGGCCAAGTTCTCCAGAAATTCCCGAATGGCATCTCAAGCAGTGGAGGTCTAACACCCCTATTCTAAGACATTTTCTCAACGCCTCCTTTACTTAACATTTCCTACCACCTGTCAATCGAAAAAAAATATCTGTAATAGTTACGATTAAAGTTCAAAATAGAGCCGAGCCGACAGTTTTATTTTGAAGGTTGGTACATTAGACGCCATATTTAGTTTTAATTGTCTCAATTACAGAGACCTAATTTTCGGCGCGGTGGTGGCTCGGTTGTAAGAACGCGGACCTTAAATCCTACAAAGGTCGGTTCAAACCCACCCGGCATGTACCAATGAGAAATACACTTTTCTTACATACATTCGTCATAGATTTACAACACCACCGTTCTTGCGCATCGGAGAGCACGTTAAGCCTACGGTCCCGGTTCTGCGAATGCTAACTTGTGGAATCATTAATGAATTGTCATAATAAATTGACATCATATACTCGCCAAACCGTCTGGCCAGCGTGGCGAGTATAGGCCAAATTCTCCAGTTCTGGAAGGCCCATCTCCAGCAGTGGAGGACTAGGACGCTGTGTTCTAGGGGCTGTAATGATGAGATAAAAATTTCGTTTTCATAAGTGTTGGGGGTTTTTAAAATTTACAATTCTGTTTTTGAAGGCCCACAAGAATATTTCGGGTAGGTATATTTGTTTCTCTTTTAACATTTCTATAAACCATTTCATTCCGAAGATCTAAATAAATTCACTAGCAGATTTATGCTATGAGTACCTTACGCGTTTATGCGCGTCTTAAGCGATATAAACGCAAATCACAAATATCACCATACCTTACACCTTTACATCAGAAATAACACTTTTTTGCTGGTTTCGCTTTTTTGTTTTCGGTTTTTTACGTCGAGATTTTTTATACTAAAACGACATAAAAAAATAGAAAGAGATATGTGCCAAATAAATATATAGGCCTTAATTGTCTCTGCCTTGCTGCGTAAAAAAATGAGAGTTCTTAGCGCCATATTTTCCGGACATGTCAAGTACAAGTTTTTGTTTTGTAAATTAATTTACTGTGGATATTGTTTGTCAAAAGTGATGTTGTTTTATAATAAAAAAAAGTAAAGTATCATCACGATCGTTTCCCTTTCGGAGTGGTCAGAAACCACGCTTATAAATAAGCGGATTCACATTTAGCCAACTTTACTATAAGCCAATCATGACAAGTGGCAAGCTCATCGATGTCTCCAGCGTACCAAACTCGAGAAATATCACAAATAAATTAAATATTATGTAAATAAATACAATTACATTGATAAATATTTTTGTGTCCCGACCAGGAATTGAACCCGTACCGGGTCTAAATTCACGGACTTAACCGCTAGACCACGGAGGCAGTTTTGTAATAATGTGAATAATTATGGAAAACGATAAATTGGACTTTAAATATAGGGCACAAGTCGTAGTTAATTTTTTGCGGTTTTCCCGCGCTGTGAACTACCATATTATACCCGACGTGTTTGGGTTATAATGTCGCGAGTGACACCAACAAAAGCATCAAATTCTGCAACAGCTGGAATTTGATGATAAGCTGTATGGGCTAGTATTAGCCCAGTCTGTCGGGGCGGGAAAGTATCCGCCGTTCGTGCCGATAATAATAATAATAATAATTCATTTATTTCGGATTCGATCCATATATGTTAGTAACACTTTAACTTAGAACTATGTTAGTAGAAATTCACATTAATCAAAAATTAAAACAATGCAAATATAAAAAATATTGTTTATTATGTGTGACATTAAGTCACAGCCCCATAACATTGGGTAACACAAACGCTGTACAGATTTACACGTTCCCAGTTACAACTCCAATCCAGCGCTTAACAAAAGCGCTGTCAAAACGCGACGATATCATCTTCAGAATGCCGTTGTCACTACCTCTTACTCTATGCAGTATCGACGCTGCCTTTTTGCGGATGATGGCCGGAAATCCATCCACACGAGCCTCCGCAAAAATGCCCGATGCACTGCTGCGTCGAGGCAGTCCCATCAGCATTCTGAAGATATTATTATTAAACTAAAAAAAAATAAACCCTGTAGAGTGTATCCACACGTTTCGGGATCAGGCTCGAATTGCCGTCATGCCCAGTCAAGCCGGCATAATGATAGGGACTGATTGCAGTCATGAATGTCCAGCAACGAATTCGGTTGAATGATGTGTACTCGGAGTGGTGTCCGGTGACAGCTGGTGTCCCGCAGGGCGGCGTTGCTCTTCTCGATTTTTATTAATTCGATCGTTCAAATTATACACTTTAGTTCCTATCATCTTTTTGCTGACGATTTGCAACTTTCCCTACTACTTGACCTAGAAGCCATTCGGGTACGCTCTGAGAGTCTAGGGCTCTTAGTTAACCCCGGAAAAACTGAGGTCATGATCGTCGGGTCTAGATAGATGTTGAGCAGCCCTTTGCCTTTCATCGTCCATCGGGAGAAAAGAACACAAACAAAAAAAATTGAACCTGGACTGACGCAAATCTGGTAACAACTAAGTCATGTTGGCTCTGGGAATAAAACTTTTGTTTAAAATGAATAAAGAAACTACGGTTCATAAACGTTGTTCGCAGTTTTCCTAACCCATTTTAAAGTTTAATTGGGTTGCTTACTAGCGGGATAAACTGCCCTTTACGGAAATAACATTTCCATTTGTATTATGTCAGAAATTTTACTAAAACTGTTTTTGGACCGCACTAACAACAGAATCTGCTTTAACTTTAACCAGGAGCTTTCAAACTTTTTACTCTTTTATACTTTAATTCACCTAATTAAAGTATAAAAGGCATCGGTTACGAATTTGCGCCGTTTGGGTCCATAGGGACTTTCAGCAAGGCGCCAGGCCAAAAATATGCCAAAGCGGCTACCGGAAAAGTCTGGAGGCAGAAACGCTGCAATTCTTTCTGCTAACGTATTATTTTATTAGCCTAGCTATAATAATATTAAATTGTTCATTATCAGGCAACAGATAGCCCATAGATAAATACCTTGCAACTAAAATACATATAAGAATACATATAAATACGAGTATACAGAGGGGAAATGTTGCCAGTTGGGACTATCTCGGATGGGACGTCTCAGAGGACATTTTTTATTTATATATAGTTTATTTTTAATTTTATTATTTAGGTACCTTTAGATTTATATTTCATGTATATTAATTTACTTCCAATAAATAATCAAAAAAATTGCCTAAATAATATATTTTTACTTTATTTAGTTGTAATTTTTATTATTAAGAATTGGTTCATCACTTCCCTCAGATTTAGTACTTGGCGTAATCCCCGACTAAAGAACCGGACATTTATATTGGCACCCATATAAAAATAACAGCTCTTTTTGAAAAATAGAAAAAGTATCATCACCTTGCGGATAGCAGGTATAGTCTAAAATAGGAAGGAGCAGCGAACTGACTAACGTAAACTTTGTTTTAAATGGAAAGAAATTCTGAAAACGGTTCAACGAATGTCACAAATAAATTAAATATATTTATATTATTGTGACCCGACTGATAATCGAGTCTAAATCAACAGACTTAAACGCTTAACTACGAAGGCAGTTACTTGACGAGAATAAATATATTATCAAAGTGGTAAAAGTTACATAATATAAGTGAATTTAGACTCGGAAGTACCGGGTTCGATTCCTGGTCGGGACACAAAAATATTTATTTATGTAATTAAATACATTAATTTAATATTTCATTTATTTGTGATATTTCTCGAGTTTGGTACGCTGCAGCGCTGGAGACATCGACGAACTTGCCACTTGTCATGATTAGCCTATAGTAAAGATAGCTAAATATGAATTCGTTTATTTAAAAAGCGTGGTTTCTGACCACCCAGGACGGAAAACGGTCGTGATAATACTTTATACTTTTTCTAATAATAATAAATGAAACCTAAAATCATCCAAGTAGCTATGTGAAGCATGCCGTGTACACTGTACGTACACTACCCTTGAGTTGCATTCCGACCTTATAAATTATTGTAATAAGTGCTTGAAATGTATTAATTGTAACCTGTTAGTGTAGGTACCTTAAATAATAAATAAATAGTTGAGTTAATGCAGTAGAAATGACTTTGCGTGGGGTATGCGTCGTTCACTTTGACGGATATAGGGGTATAGAGACAAAGTATGGAAAGACATGCTTCGATGGTACGGGTTTTAGTGGTTTCAGTTTTTATACTTAGTCGTATGTCTACTCAAAATTTTGTAACTATAACTATTTCTAATACATTAAAAAAAATAGTTGTGTTATAATGTCTTAAGTCCACCTTTATACGTTGTGCAATAAAGTTTGATATATTCATAAAAATCTAGCGTATTTTTTTATGAAAAGGCTTATTTCGTTTACCCATGTCTGGCTTAAGTATTCCGCGGATTTATTAGATCTCGCTGACCACCTGTGGTCCGGCAACAATGGTTGAGAACCACTGTACTTGTGTAATTATTTCGGGGTTATATTTACTATTGTAATTACTTCAGTCTTAGTCACTATTTATGGGATTGTTTGAACATGCGTTCTTAAAGTTTCTCTATCACGTTTCAGTGTCAATATATTTAGTGTTTAATTTATTTTACTATTATTATATTACTGTGCTATTATATTATATCACTTCACTTCACTATAGCCCCTTTAATATTAAATTATCTAAATGAATCATAAAAAAAACTTTTTTTTTTTTTTTTTTTTGATTACTACTTTTGATATATTTTTTTATTTTCCAATATTTTACTATATACATATATATTATTTAGTTATATTTGTTATATAGGTATTGTTTTTAAGCTTATCCTTATTATTATTATTTTTTTTTGCAAAATCTATGTTTAATATTTAAGTGGAAACTTTGCTGGATTGTGTAACTTTTAGAATTGTTGTAATTATGTTTTATGATCTGTATGTTTCCTGAATAAATTTAATAAAATAATAATAATAAAATAGAACATCCTAGACCTCTATTGTTGGAGATGGGCCTTCCAGAACATATATCTGGAGGCCTACACTCGCCAAGCTGGTTAGACGGGTTAGCGAGGATCTGATGTCAATTTATTAACAATTGCACAAGTTGCTGTTAGTGGAACCGGGACCGACGCGCGCGACAGCTTAACGTGCTCTCCGAGGCACAGGAACGGTAGTGTTGTAAATCTATGACAAATGTACCTAAAAAAAGTGTATTTCTCATTGGCATGTGCCGGGGGGGGTTTGAACAGACCTTTGTAGGATTTTAAGGAAAGCGTTTATACAACCGAGCCACCATACATACATACATATCTTCACGCCAGATCCCTTGCGGGGTAGGCAGAGACAATTGAGCGCCATTTGACACGATCACGACATACTTCTTTCGCTTCGTCGACATTCATTAACCTCTTCATACATGCCCTTTGGTTACGAAGACTTTTTAATGCACCTTCAGTCAGTGTTTTATTTATTTGATCGTGATATGTGAGTCTCGGTCTGCCAGGGCCTCTTTTACCCACAACTTTCGCATTATATATCTGGTTCGTCAATCTTTCATCGCTCATCCTTTCAACATGCCCGAACCATCGTAGCATGCCTTTCCTTATTTTTGTCCCTATGCTTTCCTTATTTTTGTCCCTATGCTTTCCTTCATACCAACCCTTTTCCGTATTTCGACGTTACGTATGCGGTCCGCCAAAGTGACGCCACATATCCGCCGCAACGACCGCATTTCTACTGCATTAACCCTACTCTCATGCGTATTCTGACGTATCCACGTCTCGCTTCCATACATCAGTGTTGGTACCAACATGGCATTGTGTATGGCGAGCCGAGCTTTGTCACTGACATTTCGACTGCCGATCAGTGACCCCAGGGCACCGTTAACACTATTTCCCGCGTTCACTCTTCTTTCAACGTCCCTATCGTACTTCCCATCCGCAGTGGAAACACTGCCCAGATATATAATTTCATTTACTTGTTCTAGAGTTTCATCATCAATCTTTATCGTCACGGTTGTCATCCTTCTTCTTTCAAACACTAGTACCTTGGTTTTTCTCGCATTCAAACGGAGTCCTTTTTCTGCACATCCCTCCTTCATTCTTGTGACTAGTGATTGCAGTTGCAATTAATACGAATATACAGTGGAAATTCCAGAGTCGCAGCTCTATTCTGAGCTGATTCCCTATTTGACACCACACATCTTTTGCACGCTTCTTTTTTTGTTTAATTTGTGGGTTTTTTTTTCTTGTTCTTCTATAGAAGTGATTCTTGAAATTCAGGAATGGATATTGGGTATAAGAGATTATTTTATTTGCAATCAAATTCTAAACGTAATACAAATAAATCAAATATCGACACAAAAGCAAATAGTCGATGTTCACTTTAGTAGTTAAAATAAATGAAATTGCGTTCGGAAGTTGTAAAAAGTTTAATTTTACAAATAGAGAACGTTCGAATCACCTGCTAATAGTAACGGTCCGGAATTAAAGCTAATTAAAAATAGTAACTTTCACTTTCCAAGTATTTCCTCCTTTGAGTTACCGTTACGTCTTTATTAGGCTCAACGACTCCTCCACTCAACTATTCCTTCCAACTGTCAATGAGAGGGGACGCAATCAATTTCCAATGGTAACATTCGAGGCTTGGTATTGTTAATATATTTCTATTTGTGAAAACTTATAAATGACACTCTGTTGCTAACGTTTAGTTCTATTTGTTGATGGATATTGTCAATAGTTTTTCTTTAATAAATTAACTAATATCTTTAGAACTACTGAATAGTTATGAATCTTCTTGACCAAAAATGTATACAAAGGATGTAACAAAACCCCTATATACGAGTTCTTGTACAGCGCTTTCAGTATTTTAGCCGCGAAATCTAGAGAATCTGACCGTGGGGTCACATGTCGTGCTTCGAACATGACGTCGTATGGCCTGTCTATTATTGTCTATCCCTGGGTTCCAAGGAACATTTATGACAAATGAGAAAGCGAGTTTTGTTTATATTCTACAAATGTCAAATAAAAAACTAAAATGAAATATTGACAGTGTATAACAATTTAGATTTAAGTTTTGACATTACATAAATTCGTTGACATAACTACCCTTTAATGTACTCATACATGAAGCTGACATCAAGTCATACCTACATTGCACGCTGAAGCTCAGTAAGACATCTATTTTTTTATTTTTTTTTATTTATATATTTATCGCCATAGGATCCTATCGAAACACTCGGTTAAGTCAAAATGTATTAATAACAATTCTAAACAAACTACCTGGCCAGATAGGGTGATACAGTATGGTAAGGAACAGTCTATATATAATATTATATATATTATATAGTATATAAAAATGTTAGTATTAATTTATTACTGTTATAACATATAAAGTTAAGATGTTTTTATGCAATAAAGAATTTGAACTTCATCAAAATCGGTCCAGTAATATAAGCGTGAAATAAGAATAAAAATACATACATAGCAAGCTTCCTTCACGTTTATAGGATTGAAGCCAAACCTTAGCGCATATTTTGCTGAAAAGTCGGGCCAAAATTCCCTGAAGTTGTTTTATAAAATATTCTTCAGCGTAGTGTTATTGGAATTAGTAGACACACAGCCAAAGGGTGCCCTAACTTAACTAAGGGACTTGTTAACTAAAGTGTAACGAACTGCGAATCGTCTTGTCCTATTATATTAAAGCATTTAAATTCGACTAGAAGTGGCATTGAAAGCAAATAATTTATTAATTTATCGTGTTACTTAAATAACTACAAGTATTTAAATAAAAATTGAGGCCTCCTTTTTAAACCAGCCTATTGTCGGTCGCTAGCCCGAGACACCATTATTCTTATCTCTTACACAATTAATCTTCGAATAATAATTCTCATAATAATAATTTATTTAAATAATATTACAAAAGTTAAATTAATAACTAAACTAAATATCAAGTGTGATTTTGTATGCTCTTACTTTGAGACTAATGTTTGATTATATTGATAAAAACAACTTTTTTTAAGAAACCTTGTGTTAGATAGATAGATAGATAAATTCTTTATGGCACATAAAAATTAAAAAAAAAATTCCAATACGAGCTTAATGTCTAGGCATTTTCTAACAGCTAACCTTTGGAAGAGTGAGAAGAGAGTGTGGGTGCATGTGTATAAGAATATTTAGAAGCTATGATTTAAAATTACTAACTAAAATACTTATCAACTAAATAAACAATAAATATATATCATACAACAATAAAATACATATAGAAATAATAATATATTTTATACTTATATAATATACATACACAATATTATATATATAAGATGATATTGTATTATATAAATATGTATGTATTATTATTTATATGTACCTATGTATTCTATTTATATA
This sequence comes from Tinea semifulvella, assembly GCA_910589645.1. Taxonomy (NCBI): domain Eukaryota; kingdom Metazoa; phylum Arthropoda; class Insecta; order Lepidoptera; family Tineidae; genus Tinea; species Tinea semifulvella. Next base: position 1,322,642 of record OU342611.1, on the reverse strand, counting down.
CGAGTATAATCATAGTATGTGGTCTATTTAGTGTATACCTACTGATTAATATATAGTTTTGTATATATTATATTAGATTTAGCATTTAGGTTTGATTTATTTTGTTTTTTTTTTTTTTTCACAAATCTTAATGCTCCTATTATATTTAGCACCTGCCTTACATAAATGCTCTAAATTGTCCCTAAAGTTGACTAGTAAGAATGCCTAGCGGCATTAAGTCCGCCTGTGTACCTAGTGCATAAAGTTTTTAAATAAAAAATAAATAAAAAAAAAACATCATACATATTGTCATGTTATGCGGTCTTGTTTTGCTTTTGTTGGAAATGTTTTTTTTTTTATTGTCCGTAGAAACTGATGACATTAAAGTATTGTCACTTTCTATCAATAGAATCACATATTAGTCTAAAGTAAGAGCATAGAAAGTCACTCCGTGTAAAATTATAAAGTAAAGTATCATCACGACTGTGTATCCCTTCCGGGGTAATGCTTTTTTATTTATTTTTTTATTTTTAATGAAGCTGTTTCACATTTAGCCAACTTTACATCCCATCATGACAAGTGGCAAGCTCGTCGATGTCTCTAGCGTACCAAACTCGAGAAATTTTTATTTTTTATTTTATTTTATTTTGAAAGCAAACAGTCATTTACATAATATTACAAACATAATTACCATTAACAAGACCTTGAGTGTCGGAAATTTACACAAAATACAATAAACGAAAACACAAACAAGCACAGCAGATTAATAATTAAGCAAAAAATAAAATTATTAACATCAAAATTGAATTAAGATAGTAAGTTATATTATAGCAGAAACAATATTACTAATACTACATATATAAACAGCTACTCATTAGAAATGTTATATTATTTTAATTTGGAGAACATATGTAGTTTAAATATTACAAATAAATTATTTATAATTAAATAATTAAGGACAATAAAGTTTATTCTGCTTTGATGCAGTCGAATCGAAGAAATAAAGTCATGTCTAAAAGACACAAAACGCGTTATGAGCTCTACATTTCTGCCAACACAACTTAGCAAAAGAGTCTCATATTATCGTATGCTTAGCCACTTACACTCAACTTTCTTACACTCATGGCATTTACTATGCAAATCTTTATTATTATAAGGTAGAAAATGTCATTCTGTAAACGTCTTTTGTCTTCATTTTATACATTGACTTAAATCTTAAGACTAAGCATTCTATACAAAGTTTCGATTCCAATCAGTGTACCTATGAGAGAGAGAGTATCATCACGACTGTTTCCCTTCCGTGGTGGTCAGAAACTACGCTTATAAAGAATCGGATTCACATTTAACCAACTTTACTATAGGCCAATCATGACGAGTGACAAGCTCGTCGATGTCTCTAGTGTACCAAATTCGAGAATATCACAAGTAAATTAAATTTATTTATTTAAATTAATAAATATTATTGCGACTCGACCAGGAATCAAACCTGGTTCGTCCGAGTCTAAATCCACGGACTTGACCGCTAGACCAAGAGAGGCAGTTAAGTTGCACCTATTCAATTACTCAGTATCCCAATCATCAATCACATCTGCGGCAGAACCAACAAACGATTGACCAAACGTGTTCTAGAGTGGAGACCACGTACGGGACGATGCAGAGTGGTACGACCACCCGCCAGATAGACTGATGATCTAATGAAGGTGGGAGTTGAATGTGGGTGGCAAAAAATCGCGTGCGTTTTAATAAGTTCCTGACTTCGGCGGCATGTACAGCATCATGGACCCTAGTGTTGGTGATGGAGCGAATTTGGTCGGATCTCTCGGTCTCTTTCCTTCCACCTTGGTAGTAACAAAAAGTTCTAAGCTATCTTCTACTTTTCTGGCGAAGTGTCCGAAGCTTTGGAATATCTGACAAATACATTTGGTGGATGGTATAGTAACTGCCTCCGTGGTCTAGCGGTTAAGTCCGTGGATTTAGACTCGGAGGTACCAGGTTCGATTCCTGATCGGAACACAATAATATTTATTAATGTAAATTAATATTTAATTTATTTGTGATATTTCTCGAGTTTGGTACGCTGGAGACATCGACGAGCTTGCCACTTGTCATGATTGGCCTATTGTAAAGTTGGCTAAATGTGAATTCGCTTCTTTATAAGCGTGGTTTAAACGTGCGTGTTAACGTGTTTAAAGCGTGGAAACCGTCGTGGTGATACTTTAGTAAAGTCGATATGTCTAAATGTTTTAAAATCGACACGTTAGTCCGATGCTACTTCCACGAAATCCTTAGCATTTATCCCCAACACCACATCTCTAAAGCATCGATACGCTTTCGGTAGTAGCAACTTAATTTATTATATCGTTTCAGTTGATTATACATATTATTCTTTGGGTATGATACTTTAGCGAGATGCCCTCATTTTAACCTTCAAATAAATAAACCCTCTCCTTAGATATAAGTCAATGGTTTTAACATGTAAACTTCATGCACTGTTCCATTTAAATATGTCCTTACATCTATGCTCTAACCCTTACTTAAGTTTTTACTCTTTTATATTTAAAACTGCGGAGACGTGTTCTGCTGTTTATTAAGGTAGCCAAATTATGTTTAGTTAAGCTTTTCGCTTATTCGAGTACAAAGGTTTTTTTTTTCAGAACAGACACTGTCCATGTCAATCGTTATTATTTTTTATATTCTTACAAATAATTATTATTATTCTTACAAAACGTTTTTAAATGTTAATTGATATATAGTTTATATAAATAGTTTACACTTATTTTTGTATTAAATAAATAATAACACAATTTTATGGTAAAATTGTAGGTGAAAAAAAAACAAAACAGTTGCCGCTAAAATTTGGATCTGCCCTCCTTCTGCAGCAGGGTCCTCATTTCCTCTAAATATCTAAAGTGTGCCGTTGGTTCTGGTAAAAGTTATACGACTATTTTAGATTTTTGTAGTTAAATGCATTTCTCCGTGGCTGTGATTCAATTTGAGAGAAATTCGTTCACAAGGTTTATGTGGGTAGGTGCATAAAAATACCTATAAAAGCAAAATAAATCGTTCATAGCGTGTGAAGCACGGAGCGAATCGGGTTTTGGGACGCATACTAGTTGAAACTACGCCGTAATAGACCGATAAAGATTGCATTCGTAGACGTAGAAAGACGAACCTACCAAAAAAAAAAAAACTTTTATTACGGTCGTTTTGGTGGTGGCTCGGTTGTAAGAACGCTTGTCCTAAAATCCCACAAAGGTCGGTTCAAACCCGCGGCATATACTATTGAGAAATACACTTTTCTTACGTACATTTGTCAAACATTTACGACATCTGCGTTCCCGTGCCTCAGAGAGCACGTTAAGCAGTTGTTCCCGGATCCACTAACACCAACTTGTGGAATCGTTAATAAATTGACATCCGACCCTCACCAGCGCGTGGCGTGTGTAGGCCAAATTCTCTAGACATTCCTGGAAGGCCTATCTTCGACAGTGAAAGTCTTGAACTCTGTCTTCGAGAGGCTGTGATAATGACGGACGTTTTTAATCTTAAAAATAGTTTGGTGTTAGTTAGATAGGCCTTCCAGGAATGTCACAGTCATCATCATTATCATCATCAGCCTGTTTCTCTTCACTGCCTCAAGGCCTCCTTCAAGGCTTGCCCACACTGCACGCAGTCTTCTGCAACACTCATCCGAACCCGGACCAGCGACCAACTACCGGGGCGGTCGTCTTGTACGTGATCCTCACCCTAGAACCTGTTTATCCCATCAGTCGTCAGTTATACGCCACATGTATTCGACCTATTGCCATTTCAACTTGCTAATTTGAAGTTAATTATAGTACATTAAATATAAATTAAAAGCTACCTAAATAATAAAATTAAAAATAAACTAAACTATAAATAAAAAATGTCCTCTAGAGACGACCCATCCGAGATAGTCCCAAGGAGACTGGCATTTCCCCTCTGTATAGCGAGGCTAATACGTTGGCAGAAATAATTGCCACAACTCCTTGGTCACAATTTGCTAATTTTGAAAGATATGTCTGGTTAACTTTGGTTCTCTGACGAATATCAACGTCGTAATTAGCATTATTTTTATAAAAGAGCGTACTCGTATACGTCATTATTCCGATATTAGAATAGTTACAACAATACAATCTGCAACAATAATTAGGTTTTTATTGTACAAGTAATAATAATTACTCCACGTAGCGATTGCTTGCGATCATCGTGTCGATGTCTGGAGGAATATTTTGTATGATATAGACGGTCCTTCATTATCTACGTCTTCGACTGCACTATATTTGCATTTTGGATGCTGTCACAGCACTGTGACTTGATAAAAACGAATCACTAAAGTCACTTTGCAAATATTTGTGCCTTTTTGTAGACATTTTATTAATTATTTTTGTAACGTATTCATTTATAGTGAAAAGCAAAGCATCATCACAACATTTATGCTTTGTTTTATTTATCAAAGCCCCTGAAACCCCCCTCCACTGATGGAGATCCATAAATTTCTGGAGAATTTGGCAGACGCTAGCTACGCTGGCTAGAGAGCTGGCGAGGTTCTAAAGTATTTTTTTATGACAATTTATTATAATAAATACAGGTCACACAGCGCCATCTAGTTTCCGTGGTAAGCTACGAGGCTTGTGTTACGGAAACTAGATGGTTGATAAACTACATATTATACTTTTTTTTTGTAATTATATACATATTATACATATAAACACCCAGACCGAGACAAATTATACAATGTACAACTTGCCCCCGGTGGGAATCGAACCCACGACCCCCCGAGTTCTCGGCAACGTTTGTTACCACAAGACCACGGAGGCGGTCTAACTATGCGTATTAGAGAATCCGGGACCGACTTTTTTAAAATTAGTTTTTTTTATTTGTTTCAGGTAATTCCAAATTATTCACCGCTTTTGTGGCAAAGTCGCCGCTAAGAAGAAAGGGGGAGAGTAGAAGGAGCACATACGGAGCAGAGAAGCAAAGCAGATCAGACGTTGACATTGAGGGCCAGATTATCCGCCATGGCTCCGCCAGTGCTTAGCATGAGCCATTGCTCAGAATACTCAGTGACAGTTTTTTTAAGAGTTCCTTGTACATTACTTTTAAAGTTATTTTGTACAATAAAGAGTTTATATATAAATAATTAAACACACGGGCTAGGACAGTATTCCACTTCTTTAGCGTGCGACGAGAAAAGTATCCAAATTTATGTTTTTTTTTAAACTAGCTCGACATGTGACCTTGCCCTCACCTGGTGGTGGTGGCGCGCAAGGTCCATGCATGTTAGCAACGTGAAACAGACATTCATGACTGACATCAGTCCCTAACACTATGCAGGCTTGATTGACTAGATGCCTTTTCACACTTCGCTTGAAGGCTGAGGCGTGAAGAGCATTCTACATCTTTATTATGCGACAGACGTATGAGTCCCCAAATTTATATGTATGCGTAGAGATAGAAGCTACGGTACGGGGCTGTATATTTTGTTCTGTGTGGTTTAGTTGCGGAATGGAGAAGAAAGGATAACGCTATGGCGCGCTCTTCAGAACACTGACCGTGGCCTAATTTAAATTGAGGGGTTTGACTTAATTAATTACCGGCAAACATAAGGTGTGTATTATTTGGTAATCAGCACGTGCCTTACACCTCACGCCAACCGTCGATTAGCAGCATACTGCGCGGGACACCGGTTCGTGTGCCGATTTATTACGTTTATAAACCCTTTAATTATTTATGACGCGATAATAGCTCTGCCATAGACGAATAGGTAAGTAGGTTTCATTAATTACAGCCCCTAGTACATAACTCCACTAATGGAGATAGGCCTTCCAGAACATATCGCACCGTTAGTAATCATCATCATCAGCCTGTGTCTCTCCACTGCTGGATCTATATCAGCAGAGGCCCAAGGCTCGCCACTTCACACGAACTTCTGCCACTCTCATCCAACCCTCACCAGCAACCTTCCTTAGGTCATCTGTCCATCTAGCGGGAGGTCGACCCACTCTGCGTCTTCCCGTACGTGGTCTCCACTCTAGAACCCGTCTACTCCATCTAACTAATACTAATTTTGAAGGCTATATCGGTAACTTTGGTTCTCCGATGGATTTCCTCGTTTCTGACTTTATCCATCAGAGAAATACCAAGCATAGCTCTCTCCATAGCCCGCTGAGCGACCTTAAATTTGGGACCCACTCTGTCAGTGTCCACGTTTCTGCTCCGTACGACAGCACTCGAAGAACGCACTGGTTGAAAACTCTCGTCTTTAAACACTGGGGTGGGGTATGTTTAATGTCATAAGATGTGGCGCAGCTTCCCGAATGCGGCCCATCCTAGCTGAATGCGTCTGTCGGCTTCTTTGCTGAAGTTGGCTCCGCCTAATTGCATAGTCTGTCCAAGGTAGACGTACTTTTGTTTGTGACGTATTTAAAAAAAAAATTGGGAAATTGCGTTTAAAGATTCTCGTAAGACCGGGAGACTCGCGGGGAGAGTGTGAGAGAGACACAAATACAGTTACCGAGTCATTATTGTCCTTTTTCTCTGTCTGTCGGCGCTAACTGGTAGATAATTAGATAAAACTTGTATATGCACACTACATGAAGTCATAATAAACTTAGTTTATTTCTGGCGTTGCTGATAATTATACTTGTATTTGATATGGTTATAGATAGTATTACATTTTATTTTATATGTATGTATATTATTATTGTTTATATGTATGTATTAGTATGTGTATGTAAGTATGTATTAATTTATATATGTCATTATATTGTCTAATTAAGCCTGTAATTGCACCTACCTTTCATTGTTTAATTGCTCTTGTTGTCCCGAAGGTTTGACTGTCATAGAATGCCTAGCGGCATTAAGTCCGCCTTTGTACTTTTATTTGTGCAATAAAGATTTAAATGAATAAATAATTCCATCTTGTACCCTTAGCATTTAAAATGACACTATACAAAAAATTTGACATGAGCCCTTATATTATTAAGCGTGCAATATATCTGGAGAATTTTGGCCTAAACTCGCAACGCTGGCCAGACGGGTTTGCGAGGGTCTGATGTCAAATTGAAATGACATTTTATCAACTATTCCACAAGTTGCTGACTGACGGCTTAACGACGGCGGTACTTCCGCGTCTCTTACTGTGTTTACGGTCTTTACCGACCATAGTAGTACAGATATTATAGTCAACAAAGAATCTAAATTATGTAATAAGAAATGTGGTGCCAAACCTCGCTTTTGATTTTTCTTTTCAAATGTCTATTATTATGTAATAAGTTGTTAAATCTACACGGTCTGATAGTCTGTTTGATTCCCGGTTCTGCCTGTTTGAATGCTTATTACATTTACCAAATTATTTTAGCTATAGAATATGAAAGTCCATTGTTTTGTAATAATTTACTTTCTCTTGGTAACGTTAGTTACACTTATAGTCGATACAAAATAAGTTCAAGACTTATTGTCGCTTATAAGAATTATATTTTGGTAAGTAATGTTGGGCGTCAATTTTAAGAACACTGCTGAAATCAAACCCCTTTGTCAATATTTTCTGAGCCGATTTCCAGCAAGCATATTTGTTTTTTCATTATATACTAGCTGACCCGGCGAACTTCGTACCGCCTAACCGTCATTGAATGTTTGTAAACCTTAGTTAGCACGTAGAAATCCACAATGTCAAATGCTTATACGCAATGCTAATTTCCGATTGGATCTTCTCAATAAACTCTACATAGAAGGCCTATGTGATAGCTGGGCAGCTCCACTCTTCCAGGATTAGCGTCTCGGTTAATCTGTCCAGCCGTTCTCGAGTTATAAGTGTTCTAACAAACCCGAGTTTTTTTTATATATTAAGATTTACTTATTATGCAATCTAATATGTCAGAAACCTTCCCCGATGTTCACACAACATTCCCAAAGTTTCATCACGATCGGTCAAGTAGTTTTGCAATGCATAGGGAACACACACACATACATTCACCTTTATATAGATGTATATATTTGATTGCCTCCGTGGATTTAGACTCGGAGGTACCGGGTTCGATTCCTGTTCGGGACATAATAATTTATTTAATTTGTGATATTCCACTTGGTTTTGATCTTGCTTTTGCTTGCAGAAGATTGCAACACTACTTACATACATCAGGTTGATGCGGTCTCACATGTCGTGTTTAATATTTAAAATAAATATATGCAAATCATTAATGTTAAAAATAACAACAACAGCTTTTAAGCTTCTGTGAAACGTATTTGAAATATTATTATAAAATATTTTCTTATCTTGTCTTGTAAATAAAGTTGTCTCAAAAATTTAGCCTTAAGATTTACACTTCGCTGAACGTGCAGAAAATTCTTCGTTTTATTTTTGTTGCTGTTCGCTTTAACCGGCGAGTTTCTTCATTAAGAGCCAGTAAGTACTAAAGCTCACATTGTTCATTAAAATTAATTTATTTTAAAATTTAATTTATTATTCATCAGCTTCGCCACTGCTGCGGGGTGAGGCAGAGTGCACAATCGTCCGAAAACGAATCGTCTCAGATTCGACGCCTGTCAGAAAAGTCACCAAAAAGTAAAGTATCATCACGACCGTTTCCCTTTCGGGGTGGTCAGAAACCACGCTTATAAATAAGCGGATTCACATTTAGCTAACTTTACTATAGGCCAATCATGACAAGTGGCAAGCTCGTCGATGTCTCAAATATCACAAATAAATTAAATGTATTTATTTTACATCAATAAATATTTTTGTGTCCCGGTCCGTAATTAACTTTTTATTTTTAAATAATGGTAATCACTAACTTATTATCACGATAGATGGCGCATGATAGACGGTACCCAATAGAACTGTCAGTTGCATATAAAACTTGTATTTTTATTACGAAATTTATTATATTCTGGTTATATTGCCGAAGTGAGCAGCTTTTAAGTGTACAAATCGAGATTTCCAAGCGAAATAAAAAATATGGTGATCTCAAAAGTGCCGTTCTATTAATTAAACCTTTTAATTTAAAAGTCACCAACCTCACATTAAATGAACAAAAAAAAAACTTCACTACAAATAAAACTAAAAACTAAAATTATAACTGTCCGATGGGCTTAGTGTGCCGAGGACACTCGCTGCGTTCCCCCGTTGAACGGCGAGGCTGACCCTTTGAACAAAATATTCTCTACTAAGTATAGTAGTACATCTCTATACTCCCAGAATTAAGTGGTTTCATCAGTGGTTTTGGTTGTGGCGGTTTCTCCGGACGCTTCACTGGACGAGCAGGGGATATGGATTTGGAGCTAAAAGTAAAAAATATATTATTATTATTTGTTTTTTTTTATATTACAGCCCCTAGAACACAGCGTCCCAGACCTCCACTGCTGGAGATGGGCCTTCCAGAACTGGAGAATTTGGCCTACACTCGCCACGCTGGCCAGACGGCTTGGCGAGGATATGATGTCAATTCTTTATGACAATTTATTAACGATTTCACAGGTTGGCATTAATGGAACCGGGACCGACGGCTTAACGTACTCTCCGAGGCACGGGAACAGTGGTGTTGTAAATCTATGACAAATGTACGTAAGAAATAAGGGTCACCCGTTGCCAAACGGAGTTTTTGCTCAATAAGAAATACTCTTGGTCAAATGTCAAATTGTCATGTTTTACATGAGACCCTCGCCAAGTCGTCTGACCAGCGTGGCGAGTGTAGGCTATATTCTCCAGAAATATGTTCTGGAAGGCCCATCTCCAACAGTAAAGGTCTAGGACTCTGTGAATTTATCTAATCTTAGAAAATAAATAAAGATTTCTGACTGAGATACATCGAATCAAAATTCTTTTAGATTCACGTTTTATCTTATTATATACAATACCTACAAGGAAAAATTACATACGCATTAGTAAATTATTTCTACTGTTCTGGGAATGGCTATTTCTTATTTTGTATTAGATAAATGGAGGGTATTTTTAAATAGACATATACTCATATACGCATCGGACGGTCCTAGGAATTTAATGGATTGTTTCTGCACAAAAATAATTCAAACTCAAAGTCTAAATCTTTATTCACGTAAAACTATTACAGGCATTTATAAAACGCGAGTAATTTAATTCTTTTTAATGGTTCTACTTCTGCTAGTAGAAGACTAAGCAGCAAAGTGGTCAAATAAGTAAGCTGTTAGCAGAAGACTAGCAGCTTACTTTATAATTTACGACCGCCTCCGTGGTCTAGTGGTAACAAACGTTGCCGTGAACTCGGGAGGTCGTGGGTTAGATTCCCACCGGGGGCAAGTTGTACATTGTATAATTTGTCTCGGTCTGGGTGTTTATATGTATAATATGTATATATTTACAAAAAAAAAAAGTATAATATGTAGTTTATCAACCATCTAGTTTCCGTAACACAAGCCTTGTAGCTTACCACGGAAATTAAATGGCGCTGTGTGACCTGTCTGGAAATATTTATTATTTTATAATTTGCGTTTTCGGCTAAAACCGTTCTTTTAATTGATTTTAGTACCCACTATCTTCGAAACTAAGCGTCACAGTGTTTAGTCGAGTTTATCATTGGCAAATGCAGAAGTTTTTTAAACGATGACTTAGTTGGTTTTCGCTCTAACCCGGCGATATGTTCTCAATAAGAAATATCTAAGAAAGTGATTCGAATGTAACTCATGTATGTGTGTTTGTCTCTTTTCTATCTATTGTTATGTATATTTCTGGTTTCTGCTCCAAATTACAAAAAACTGCCTCCGTGATCTAGCGGTTAAGACCGTGGGTTTAGACTCGGAGGTACCCGGTTCGATTCCTGGTCGGTACACAAAAATATGTATTAATAAAATAAATATATTCAATTTTATTTGAGATTATTATGAGAGATATAGTTTGGTACGCGAGACATCGACGAGCTTGCCACTTGTCATGATTGGCCTATAGTAAAGTTAGCTAAATCTGAATCAGCTTATTTATAAGCGTAGTTTCTGACCACCCTGAAAGGGAAACGGTCGTGATGATACCTTACTTTTTTTTCTCCAAATAAATAAATCCCATCCATTCGTCCAAAAAGAGTGAGGATTCTCATAAAAAAATAAAATAAATAGGTTCATAAAATATTACAAAGGTTGTGGCTGCGGATAAAGGGTTGCGAACCCGACAAAAGTAAACAATATTAAAATATGTTCAGCGACGCAAATTGCTAATCGGATTATGCTAATTGTTGGCAATTTACGATCTAGTTTTATTTATTGTATATTTAGGTACGGTTTCTAACTAACTACCATATACCTACTCGTACTTTCATGTATAAATGGACCGACTATCTATACTAATATTGTAAATTCCAGAAGCTTTGTTTGTCTGTATGTTTTGTCTCGCATTTATGCCTATATTACTAAAACTATTTTATTGAAAGGACATCATTCATCTTTTATGGAAATTTGAGCTAAATTGTATTCAATTGCATTTTTAGATCTATTATTCTGACCAGATTACAAGTATAAAATACCCTTTATTTAATGTAGTTTAGGTTTGCAACTGCCTCCGTGGTCTAGCGGTTAAGTTCCGTGGATTTAGACTCGGAGGTACCTTATTAATATAAATAAATACATTTAATTTATTTGTGATATTTCTCGAGTTTGGTACGCTGGAGACATCGACGAGCTTGCCACTTGTCATGATTGGCCTATAGTAAAGTTGGCTAAATGTGAATCCGCTTATTTATAAGTTTCTTTACTTTTTTTAGGTGTGCAAAATGTTTAAATCAACTCTAGCAAGGACTTGATTCATACGAAAACTGCATATTTTATTTTACAAATAACTTAATTGCACAGTAATATATAGTAAAATTAACATCACAGCCCCTAGAACACAAATCCTAGAACTCCACTGTTGGAGATGGGCCTTCCAGAAAATTCTGGAGAATTTGGCCTACACTTGCCACGCTGGCCAGGATTGGCGAGGGCAAAGTCAAAGTCAAAATATTTTTTATTCACGTAAACCTATTACAGACATTTATGAAACGTCATTAATTTAATTATTTTGAATGATTCTACTCCTGCTAGTAGAAGACTAAACAGCAAAGTGGTCCAATAAGTAAGCTGTTAGCAGAAGACCAGCAGCTTAGCAGGGCTATTTATATATATGTTTTTAATTATAACACAAAAAATACAAAAAAAAGGTTTGTTTGTAAGAACGAATTCCTTAAATCCTACAAAGGTCGGTTCAAACCCCCTGGCATGTGATGAAATGAGCAAATGCACTTTTCTTACGTACATCTGTCATAGATTTACAATACCACCGTTTCCGTGCCTCGGAGAGCACGTTAAGCCGTCGGTCCCGGTTTCACTACTACCAACTTGTGGAATCGTTAATAAATTGTCATTAAAAATTGACATCATATCCTCAAGTCGTCTGGTCAGCGTGGCGAGTGTAGGCCAAATTCTCGAGATATATGTTCTGGAAGGCCCATCTCCAGCAGTGGAGGTCTAGGACGCTGTGTTCCAGAGGCTGTAATGATGAATACAAAAATAGCCCTGATGGAAGATATCATTTGGCAAAAATATTCCAACGTCATCTTTTATGTACGAGGGGCGTTCAAAATATTCTCGGTATGTGGATAAAAACAAACAAGTACGAAAAGTTTGATATTTTTATTTTTCAATATACTCCCCCCCTATGTTCATACACTTATAAGATCGATCAATTATTTTTTTTAATCCCTCATAAAAATATTTTTTATCTTTGGTGTAAAAATGCTCCTCCATGGCCGTCTTCAACGCTTCATCGTCAGAAAATTTATTTCCACGCAGATCCTTTTTAAGATTGGGAAACAAAAAGAAGTCGCTTGGGGCTAAGTCCGGACTATAGGGTGGATGAGTAACAGTTTCAAACCCACATTCAACAATAGCTGCCTTGGCAATATGAGCAGTATGGACAGGGGCGTTGTCATGCAGAAGCAGAACACCTGTTATGTCTTTGCCTTGAAAAATAATAATTTATTTTCTCATTACAATTTTTTATATTTAGAATGTTTACAATTTGACTTGTGGATTTGTCTAAATTTTGTTATTTTATTATCAATTATATTTTCCTCTATAAAAAGCAAAAGTATTTCATTTTAACACCTTTGGTTAACTTTCCTCGCCTCTTTTCTTTGATCGCATCTCTTAATTGACGTATAACGTTAGCGTAGTACTGCCCTGTGATATTTACACCTTTTTCTTTATAATCGATAAGCAAAACTCCTTCACAATCCCAAAATATTGTGGCCATGACCTTGCCAGCTGACGGGATTACCTTGAACTTCTTGGGATGAGCTGAACCCTTAATGTGCCACTGCATGGACTCCTGTTTGCTCTCTGGGTCATAATGATGAACCCAGGTTTCATCTCCAGTAACTATTTTTTGCAGCACCTCATCGGGATTTTCACCACACAGGTCGATAAAATCTGAACAGCAAGCCACACGCATATCCTTTTGAAGAAGCGTCAGCATTCGCGAAACCCATCTTGCACTTACTTTTGACATATTAAGATGGTCATGTATAATGTCATGTACGGTACCAATAGAGAGATTGGTTACTTGAGCTATAGATTTTACCTTCACTCGGCCGTCTTCCAATATAAGTTTTTCCACTTTATCAATATTTTCTTGTGAGGTAGCCACTACAGGCCGGCCAGGTCTAGGGTCATCTTCAATACTCTCCCTTCCACGCTTAAATTCGCTTGACCATTTTTGAATAGTAGATAAAGAAGGAGCAGACTCACGGTAAACACAATCCATTTCCTCTTTTATGGTTTTTTGATTTTTACCCTGTTTTGTCAAGAATTTTATGACGGATCGGTGCTCTAATTTCGTTAAAATTGTTAATTCGCTCATGGTGTTCATGTTTGTTCGGCAATTGCAGAAAAACAAAAGAACATCTCGGTTCCAATTTTACTTTTTTTTAATGTCAATGGATGAATCTTAGCGGCCAGTAACAAATATATATATAAAAGAGGTTGTAACGTATCAATACCGAGAATATTTTGAACGCCCCTCGTATATCTGTTTATCGTCCTTTACGCGTATATTGCCGAACTGATTTCGATTAAATTTGGTAGAAATTATACGATGGTGGCTTGGTTGTAAGAACGCTTTTCTTATAATCTAATCAAGGTTAGGTTTGTCATAGAACTGAAGTAACGGGTTCGATACGTAGTTGAGGTAAAATAGTTTATCTAATTTATTTGTGATATTTCTCGAGTTTGGTACGCTTGACATTGGGGGGTAAAGTTGGTAAAATGTGAATCCAATTTAAAATAGCGTGGTTTTTTACTATCCCGCGTGATGATACGTGGTGATGATCCAATCATAAGCCACCAGTCACCATAAGTTCAAAAGTTCACGTTAGCCACTTAACGTTTGTCATCAAGACTTTGAGGTCATATAAACATCGTACCTTCATGTAAACAGGTTAGCAAATTGACCTAATATAAGTCTCAGGCATTCTTTTCAAATAGTTATTTCTATTTGTGTTTGCAAGCAAGTATGTGTTTAAGCGCGTTGGTTGTAAGAACGCTTTTCTTAAAAGGTCGGTTTAAACCCGGCATGTACCAATAAGAAATACACTTATTCTTACGTACTGCAGTCATAGATTTACAAAACCACCGTTCCCGTGCCGCCAACCTGTCTGGCCATCATAGCTAGTGTAGGCCTAATTCCCCAGATATATGTTCTTCAACAGTGGAGGTCTAGGACGCTGTGTTCTAGGGGCTGAAAGGGAATAAAAAGAAATGTATTTCCTTTTTCTAAACTTCTTTTGTTTATTATAATTTTTGTGTAGATATACTTAAGTTTTAGCTCATATTTTATTACATCCATTAAATTTTTAGTTGATGCATGCAAGTGTACAAGGAAATGAAAATATTTATTTGTATTAAACATGGTACCTATTAAAGTACAGGTGGTAGGTAAGTTTTGGCTCGACACATTTCGCTATTTCTGGCGTACTAAGTTTTAGTTCAAAACTACGCTTATATCTAATATAAATGTTACACCAATAAAAAAAAACAACAAATACATTTAGTCAGTAATAACACACAACAAACGAAAGCCTTATTGCTCTTATATGAGCTCCTTGGTCACGTAAAAACGTTTCTGGACCAGTAAATTTTGAGCCTAATTTTAAATAATTTCGTATGTATAACCAGTTGAAGTTTACTAAATAATTTAGTGGAAGTAAGGCAGCTGGATTTTGAAATTTACCAACTTTGTCAGTGTCCTTGAAAAAACATTTAATTTTTGTTGGTAGACATTTTAAAGATGTTTTTATCTGTTATAAATAATTTTTAATATTATTAAATAATTTTCTATCCAAAATAACTTAATTATCAACTAATAAAAACTATCACGGACTTCTATATTAAACAATAACAGGTTACTGGAATCTGCCAAGCTGCTGGTCTTCTGCTAACAGCTTACTCTTTTGACCACTTTGCTGCCTAGTCTTCCACTAGCAGGAGTAGATATATTTTTTAAAAAATGTAATAACTTTTCATAAACGCCTGTATTAGGTTTAGGTGAATAAAAATATTTTACTACTAATTTTAAGATTTGTGGGCGAAAATAAATATCTTTTTGATTTTGATTGTTCTTTATCGATCCCGGTCATTGTATATTAGTCAATGTAAGCTTAAAGTCGCAAGTCGCATGTGTCGAGTGAGTCGGGGAAACGGTCACGACCGTTATCGACACGGAACCGGTATGGATTGTATCTTAAGAGGATGCTACACGCACTGTTTATTTTATATGCGGGAATATTAATGTTGCGGCCTGCGATCACTCCATTAGTAGGGAAACCTGGACGCGTCACAAGGAGAAAAAGGTACTACTATCACAGAATTTTAATAGGTGGTAGGTTGTAATTTGCCCAGCCTGCCGGGGCGGGGAAGTACCCAGTAAACTGTGTCACGTTTTGGGATCAGGCTTAAATTAACGTCATGCCCAGTCAAGACGGCATAGTGTTAGAGACTGATGTCAGTCATGAGTGTCTGATTCGAGTTGCTAACATTTATGGACCTTGCGCGCCACTTACCATCAGATGGGCACAAGTGTAAATATAAATAAATATATATATATATATATATATATACGTTCCTTTGCTAAAAATAAGTTATTATAAAATATATATTTGTTTAATTATTTTCTAAAATGTTGTTTCATAATAGGTTTTTTTTTTGTTTCATATTTTTTTGTAATTTTATTTCCTAAAATTTTATTAGACTTAAAAAGTACACTCAGACTTAAAAAATCAAAAATCTTTGAAAAATTAAATGAAAAAGCGTTATATAGTGGAATCCCTGAAATAACGGAACTGTCAGTGTAAAACGCTATTAAAATTGGTATTCTCGTATAAAGGTTTCCACTACAGATGACAGCAAAATAACGTTACGATGCGTTCATTAAAAAAAACTACTATATATTTCTTTTAGTATTTGCCATATTATTGATTTATTACCTAATGCGTGTTATAAAACTATGTTTAATGTAAATATATAGTCTTAGGTTAATTTATATATATGTTGTTAACTTTAATATAAATTCGCGGCCGACAATTTAACTATTTAATTCACGTTTTCCCAATGATTTTAAGATTGCAACCCCATGGGTGACCTTTAAAATAGTGGAAAACGCTATATTGACGTAAGGTCGGCTATGATCGGAGAAACTCGGGCTAAAAGTGATAGTAAAGAACAGAATTCACTATTTCGACAATCTAACGTTTGCGACTGAGCAACAGAAGATCTGCAGTACACCAACCATCCACTGCGCCTAGGACCACAATCACTGGAAACGGCTGGTGGATGGACTGCGATGTAGTCACGATCCCCAACAGTAGTGTACCGACTAAGGAAACATACATACATACATACATATCTTCACGCCAAATCCCTTGCGGGGTAGGCAGAGACAATTGAGCGCCACTTGTCACGGTCACGACATACCTCTTTCGCTTCTTCGACATTCATCAACCTCTTCATACATGCCCTCTTGTTTCGATGGCTTTTTAATTCACCTTCAGCTAATGTTTTATTTATTTGATCATGATAGGCAAGTCTTGGTCTGCCAGGGCCTCTTTTACCCACAACTTTCGCATTATATATCTGGTTCGTCAATCTCTCTTCGCTCATCCTTTCGACATGCCCGAACCATCGGAGCATGCCTTTCTTTATTTTTGTACCTATGCTTTCTTTTATACCTACCCTTTTGCGTATTTCGTTATTACGTATACGGTCCATCAAAGTTACGCCGCATATCCTACGTAAAGACCTCATTTCTACCGCATTAACTCTACTCTCATGCGTATTCTGACATATCCACGTCTCGCTTCCATACATAGTGTTGGTATTAGCATAGCATTGTGTATGGCGAGTCGAGCTTTATCACTGACATTTCGACTGGCGATCAGTGACCCCAGGGCCCCATTAACACTATTTCCCGCGTTCACTTTTCTTTCAACATCCCTATCATACTTCCCATCCGCAGTGAAAACACTGCCCAGATATATAATTTCATTTACCTGTTCTAGCGTTTCATCATCAATCTTTATCGTCAAGGTTGTCATCCTTATTCTTTCAAACACTAGTACCTTGGTTTTTCTCGCATTTAAACGGAGTCCTTTTTCTGCACATCCCTCTTTCATGACTAAGGTAACATTGTTATAAAAATCAAAACATAATGTTTTGCTTAAATTATAACTACACAATACGAATGTAAGTTATAAAAACTGCGCGTATAACGTTCGCCTTAGCTCCCAGCCTTATACAACTTTACCTCTTAATTTGAGCTTTTTGTTCTGACAATACGAGCTATATTACCATCCATTCTCCGTGAAACAGCCTTTGTCACCTCAGTCGTATTTTCTACGTGGTCGCATCGAATAAAAAGCGATGCTGGCAGGTCTCCGAGGAATTTTAAAATATTTCCATCGCAAAAATTCCGATCAACCCGTTAAATTAAATGCAGTGCGGAACTTGAATTAACGTTGAACCAGAAATGATTTTGCGTAAAGCCATTCTGCTATCAATTTTTTTTTAGAATATAGTTGTAATTTTTTTTTTACCTGTATAATTTGATGATTAAAACTATTGCAACGTTAAAACCACAAATATAAGTAACAATCACATATTAAAACTTGACACATCATGACAAGTGTCTTTAGGCCTAGGGTACCAGACTCGAGAAATATCACAATGTATACCTATAATAAAATAAATTATTATGTCCCGATCAGGAATCGACGTCTAAATCCACGGACTTAACCCCTAGACCACGAACACAGACAAACATGTACATCTTACACATAATTATAGGTACTACATTAATAATAATATTAAGCTTCGAGACTAATTGTCTCCTCCAACAAACTGTGGTTACAGTTTGGCGGGCTATTTAATAAGTTATATGTATTGGAAAGTAAATAATTGTTTTTTTTTTTAATTTAGTGTATACATATATATTCATAATTTCATCAATATAAATATTTATCATAAATAATTATAACTAATATCTAGAATATATATATATATTTTGTACAATCAAGTAATAAATATTATATGTATGTTTTATTATACACGAAAAATATAAATTATAATCTAAACTTAAATCAATTATTAACTAAAGCTAATAATAAGAAAAGCTTAAATAAACATAATTTAGTACAAAGTTTAGATAAATTTGTTCTATTTTACAAATATTGAATTAATTTACACGATTTTCCGACACTATTAGACTTCGTGCTTGGCAAGTATTTTTAAATGAAATTTAGCTTGTAACTTGGTCCAAAGTTCTGAAATTATCTGAGTAGGCTTGGCTGACTTAGTATTGTTTTCTCTTTGTTTACAATTTAATTTTGATACGCCTGAGATATCGACAAGTTTGCTGTATTTTCGAAACGTAAATATGCTATTAAATTTGTATAAAGAGGTTTCTGACCACAACGTAAGATTTAAATAATCAAAATATAATTTTTAAAACCTTATGAACGTAGGTATACGCCCAAAATTCATTCAGTGCCCTGCGAGTCCCGTATAACAATGCATTCAGGGTACTGTTGGGGCTGCCACGCTCCTGCAGTGCATCAGGCACGTTTGTTGATGCTCATGTGGATGGCTTTCATGCCATCCTATGGAAGAGAGAGGTATGCAGCGATGCATTGTAGGTTGCGCTTCAGTACCAGCAGCCTGCTGAATGTTATTGCTGATAAGGTCGACTTTCGCTATGTGCAACTGTGAGTTAAAGCCCACTGTCGCACATAGTCAAATATGTGGGTGTTGCTTGGCGGATGTCTGGCAATTATACTCACAGTTGCCCGAAGTGGCACACGCCAGACATTTTTCGAGCGGTGGACATGGGTAAAGTAAAAAAGTAAAGTATCATCACGACCGTTTCCCTTTCGGGATGGTCAGAAACCACGCTCATAAATAAGCGGATTCACGTTTAGCCAACTTTATTATACGAGGGGCGTTCAAAATATTCTCGGTATTGATACGTTACAACCTCTTTTATATATATATTTGTTACTGGCCGCTAAGATTCATCCATTGACATTAAAAAAAAGTAAAATTGGAACCGAGATGTTCTTTTGTTTTTCTGCAATTGCCGAACAAACATGAACACCATGAGCGAATTAACAATTTTAACGAAATTAGAGCACCGATCCGTCATAAAATTCTTGACAAAACAGGGTAAAAATCAAAAAACCATAAAAGAGGAAATGGATTGTGTTTACCGTGAGTCTGCTCCTTCTTTATCTACTATTCAAAAATGGTCAAGCGAATTTAAGCGTGGAAGGGAGAGTATTGAAGATGACCCTAGACCTGGCCGGCCTGTAGTGGCTACCTCACAAGAAAATATTGATAAAGTGGAAAAACTTATATTGGAAGACGGCCGAGTGAAGGTAAAATCTATAGCTCAAGTAACCAATCTCTCTATTGGTACCGTACATGACATTATACATGACCATCTTAATATGTCAAAAGTAAGTGCAAGATGGGTTCCGCGAATGCTGACGCTTCTTCAAAAGGATATGCGTGTGGCTTGCTGTTCAGATTTTATCGACCTGTGTGGTGAAAATCCCGATGAGGTGCTGCAAAAAATAGTTACTGGAGATGAAACCTGGGTTCATCATTATGACCCAGAGAGCAAACAGGAGTCCATGCAGTGGCACATTAAGGGTTCAGCTCATCCCAAGAAGTTCAAGGTAATCCCGTCAGCTGGCAAGGTCATGGCCACAATATTTTGGGATTGTGAAGGAGTTTTGCTTATCGATTATAAAGAAAAAGGTGTAAATATCACAGGGCAGTACTACGCTAACGTTATACGTCAATTAAGAGATGCGATCAAAGAAAAGAGGCGAGGAAAGTTAACCAAAGGTGTTCTGCTTCTGCATGACAACGCCCCTGTCCATACTGCTCATATTGCCAAGGCAGCTATTGTTGAATGTGGGTTTGAAACTGTTACTCATCCACCCTATAGTCCGGACTTAGCCCCAAGCGACTTCTTTTTGTTTCCCAATCTTAAAAAGGATCTGCGTGGAAATAAATTTTCTGACGATGAAGCGTTGAAGACGGCCGTGGAGGAGCATTTTTACACCAAAGATAAAAAATATTTTTATGAGGGATTAAAAAAAATAATTGATCGATCTTATAAGTGTATGAACATAGGGGGGGAGTATATTGAAAAATAAAAATATCAAACTTTTCGTACTTGTTTGTTTTTATCCACATACCGAGAATATTTTGAACGCCCCTCGTAGGCCAATCATGACAAGTGGCAAGCTCGTCGATGTCTCCAGCGTACCAAACTCGAGAAATATAATAAATAAAATAAATATTAATTAAATGTATTCATTTACATTAGTAATTATTTTTGTGTCCCAACCAGGAATCGAACCCAGTACCTCCGAGTCTAAATCCACGGGCTATTTTCTTAAATAAGTCATCGCCCAGTTGTTGTGTACAAGTCAATAGTTGAACGAACTGATTCTATTATCGGACTATGAACGATGTTGTCCATATTTCAATTTATATTATCGTGAAAGAAATTTATTCTGTCATATTGCCGTCATTTGTTACCGAATGCGGCCAACTGGGCACGTGACTTAAATCTTATACGTGTCACCTATCAATCAGATTTAAGGCTAGGACAAACATGGAAATTTTATTCTACTAAGCTGCATCATACGCTAGAGACATCGACGAGCTTGCCACTTGTCATGATGGGTCTATAGTAAAGTTGGCAGGTGGTTTCTGATCACCCCGCAAGGGATACGGTTGTGATGATACTTTACTTTTATATTATACGAAGTCTAAAAATAAATAAATAATAATAATAAATATTTCCAGGCAGGTCACACAGCGCCAACTAGTTTCCGTGGTAAGCTACGAGGCTTGTGTTACGGAAACTAGATGGTTGATAAACTATATATTAAACTTTTGTTTTTTGTAAATATATACATATACCTAAACACCCAGACCGAGAATTTATGTATCGCTTGCACATTACAAGATTTTTAAAGATTATTCAAGTCTGGGTGAACTTTTGAGAAAAGTCTATGTATATAAAAGTATATATATATATATAATATACTATATGCTAGCACGACATTTCGCCCACCTGATAGAAGTGTCGCGCGATGTCCATGAATATTAGCACCTGGAATCTGACGCTCATGACTGACATCAGTCACTATGCCGGCTTAACTGGGCATGACGGCAATTCGAACCTAATCCCGAAACGTTAGGATACACTTTAGGCAAATTATCACCATCAGTCCGCTTACCAACTATTTGTTGTTCTCGTTGAAAGTATGTTTGCAATGATGTCAAATGCCAATTTTTATTCTCAAGGAGGACCCATATTGTAAGCGTGTCATGGTGATATTTACATAAATGACACCGCTAGAAATAGACTTATTACAAAACTTTATAGAAAATAAAATTACGGACAATTTTGAGATATATAGTCGGTCGCAAGCTCGAGACACCATTCGTCTCATCTTTTACCCACACGATGGACCTTGATGCCCAGTGAATCCATGGAATGCTTGGAATTTTGTCTTCTTCATAGATTAGTTTTAGTAAAATAGCGTAAATTAGTTATGTTTTTGCTCTTTTTCTATATCTAAAATTAGGTAGGTATTGAAGATATATCCGCAATTTTATTTCCTAGAAAGTCGTGAAGCTGGGTCGATTTTTATAAAAGTTTGTTTATGGTCCTTGGAACACAATGTTGGACATAACGGAAACATTTAATGATGACATGAATGAGACGGACAAAGCCGGGTCAAATAGCTAGTTTAGAATATATATCTCTTCAAAACCTTAAGCCTAAAGTTCACTTAAGTGTAAAGTTTCATTGATAACCTACTTACAGTGTTCAAGGTGCATACTCTGAACTTACGAGTACCTGCATCTAAAGACATCAAATATATTTTACGCATCTACTTTGTTCTTCTCTTGTCGAAAAAAAAACGTATTTAAGACTTCCGTACTTTTACATTTTCTGTATGCAGGTCGGCATATTCTCAGTGAAACAACAAAATCAATTTGACAATGCCCGTCGAACACGATCATAACCGGAAATCCACTGTCATTAATACTAATTAATTCTCATACGATTATCCTAGATTTAGGTCTCATACCGTTTGGCTTCTTGCACCATCATATACATATTTCATGTATTCGCCTGCAGCTGAATTCTCAATCTTTAGCCGCAAACGTTATATAAAGTAATTCTTTCATCATCATCATCATCGGCTTGTGTCTCTTCACTTCTGGAGGGAGACCCCTCCCAAGCAAGGGAGCCACTGCACGCGGTCTTTTGCAACCCTTATCCATCCCCCGCTAGCTACCTTCTTTAGGTCATCCGTCTATCTGGCTCCAGCAGTGAAGGTCTAGGATGCTGTGTTCTAGGTGCTGTAATGATGATTTATGACGCAATCTCTGACGTAAATAACGAAGTAATAATAACGTTTGCGACTAAGTAACAGAGCTACTATAAAAATAAAAAATAAACTAATGTATATAATGTGTAGTAAATGATAATACAACGTAAGCGTTCTTCATACCGTTCGAATATTATTTGCAAAGTCATCGATAATGGTCATTCATTGATTTGAGACTACAACGCTACTCGTTGAGGTTTGGGAACGTCACTACGACGGCTGTCACTTTGCCCGTTTTGCGCTTTGATTTAAGTTGTAAAGTATTTTGTTAAATGTTTTATTTATTTATTACTACATACCCTACATGCACCTTCAACCAGTGTTTTATTTATTTGGTCGTGACAGGTGAGTCTTGTAGGCCTCTTTTACCCACAACTTTCGCATTATATATCTCGTTTAACCATCGTAGCATGCTTTTCCTTATTTTTGTCCCTATGGTTTCTTTTTTACCTACCCGTTTTCGTATTTCGACGTTACGTATGTGGCGCTGCAAAAGTGATATATACACCGCATATCTGACGTAACGATCTCACTTTTACTGCATTAACCCTACTCTTATGCGTATTCTGACATACCCGTCTCGCTTCCATACATCAGTATGGCACACCAACATGGCATTGTGTATGGCGGGCCGAGCTTTGTCACTAACATTTCGACTGCCGATCCATCCCCAAGGCACCATTAACACTATTTCCCGCGTTCACTCTTCTTTCAATTTCCCTTACTATTTGATATTTGTCTAGAGTAAGGGCATACAAAATCACGCGGTATTTCTTAGAAATTTCAGAGTAGAGATCCTCCTCCTTCATTTAGTGGATAGATACTTGAAGAATAGAGTTGAATATCTTATGAATTTAAATAGGTGTCTATTTGAATGCTAATAACGTCTTCTGATTGGTTGGCTTAAACAATGGTATGAAGTATACTTACGTTAAGATAAAATCATGAGATTATTATTTTGTTTAAGGGCCGCTAAGTACTACTCTACTTAAGTGGCTATCTTATCTTAACACATTTTTGTATTTAAGGGAGACTTAAATCTTATAGTCTTATTCACTTAAATAGCCACGTTCCCATACAATTGTTTGTATTTAAATGATGAAATGCCACTAAGGAAGGTTTTATGCTCTCAATATGGTTGAGGCTATTTTTTTTTTTTTTTTTTCAATTTTTTTTTTTTGAAATATTACACTAGCTGATAGTGTCGTCTATAAGGGTCAAATTTTGGTATGTAATTTCAAACGTCAAAGTTAAGGAAATATTCTCAATATTTTGGGGTCTGATTCCACTAGAATAAATGATTTAAAAAAAAAATTATGTCGTAGGTTTATTCTTTAACAAAATCGGCCCTGACACTCTTTTCAACATTTTTTGATATTGTTCAGACAGTAGCCATCAACACCCACTTGAAAAAATCACTCTGTATATATAGCTTTGACCATATTTCGTTAAGCAACCCATCACGAACTTCTACTGCATAAAGCTTTACTTCGTCTTGAATCCGAATTTCTTCTGTTACATTTAATTGAGTCCACGGAAATGTAAGTTCATTAACCTGTTTTTAACGTAAACATAAGTAACACTCATTCATATGCACAGACGAGCCTGGCGATGCAATTAACATTCTCTGTGATAAGTCAGGTCTTAATTCATTAAGCATGGGAATCATAGAACTACATACTAGGACCAACCAACGTTTTTATTATACAATTCCAGCCAATGTTTTTATTGAGTATAATAGAGTAGGACTGCCTTCGTGGTCTAGCGGTTAGTGCGTGGATTTAGACTCGATTCCTGGTCGTGACACAATAATATTTAATAATTTAAATAAATTTAATTAATTTTAAATTTATTTATGATATTTCTCGAGTTTGTTACGCTGGAGACATCGACAAGCTTGCCACTTGTCATGATTGGCCTATAGTAAAGTTGGCTAAATCTGAATCCGCTTCTTTATAAGCGTGTTTTCTGATCACCCGGAAAGTGAACCGGTCGTGTTGATACTTTTAATAGAGTAAGTCTTGTTTCAAGCGGTGTTATTTTTATTTAAATATCACCATGGCAAGCTTATCCCTTTTAGCACGGACTATGCCAAGCGTGCGTTTTTACAAAATAAATCTAGCCGTGTCGCCAAATTCTGTTTGGCCGCTCTGATACGTCCTCGATTCGTGCACTCATCTAGTGTCAATCATTAGTAATTATCTCTATAAATTGTTAGGACTAGTAAACATACAAAAGTTGTTTTTATTTCCATTGTATTACCCAACGATCAACAGTGCGCTAGCACATTAGAAAACGACAACGCAAGAATATGCAAAGGAGATTTTGTAGAATTTCCTAGAGGAGTATTTTTTTCACTATTTATATAAGATATTTTAGACCCCAAGGATCTTAAAGTTATCAATAAACTCTTCAATATCCAAAATATTTTTTGCTATGTTGAAAGGGATACAATATTAACACCGCTTGAAAAAAGACTTAATTAGGCATAAGTCTTTCTAAACGGGATTTAAATCAGACCCTTATTCCCTAAAAACCCTGTTCACTATTAGGTCTGTAGAGGCATAGTGAAATAAACAAATGAATTTTATATTCGGGTCGCACATAAAAAGCGTTGAGGCGACAGATTTATGAAAAGCCTGTTCCCTTCGCCGCAGTCGCATTGTAGCAGTAGTCTTGGACGTCAAATTGAGAAATAGGTAGGGATGTATTTATAAATCGGTATATTGTAAATTGAATATGTTAGATTTGGACATTGACTGCTATACTTCGCTTAATTAAGCGTAGCCAACTTTAGCAAAGAAGCCGACAGACGCATTCAGCTGGAGTGGGCCGCATTCGGGAAGCTGCGCCACATCTTCTTATCAAACATACCCCAGTGTTTGAAAACGAGAGTTTTCAACCAGTGCTGTCGTTCGGAGCAGAAACGTGGACACTGACAGTGGGTCTCGTCCACAAATTTAAGGTCTCTCAGCGGGCTATGGAGAACGCTATGCTTGGTATTTCTCTGATGGATACAGTCAGAAACGAGGAAATCCGTCGGAGAACCAAAGTTACCGATATAGCCTTCAAAATTAGTAAGCTGAAGTGGCAATGGGTTGGACATGTCTGTCGTAGAACCGATGAACGATGGAGTAGACGGGTTCTAGAGTGTAGACCACGTACGGGAAAACGCAGAGTGGGTCGGATAGATGGACGGATGACCTAAGGGAGATCGCTGGTGGGGGTTGGATGAGGGTGGCAGGAGTTCGTGTGAAGTGGCGAGCCTTTGGGGAGGCCTTTATCCAGCAGTGGAGAGACACAGGCTGATAATGATGATGATGACTTCGTTTAAAACCAATTCCTTGTCGCAGAAATCTTAGAGTTCTCTGTCTCCTTTTCTCTGTTTTAAACGAGCCTGCGACACTGAAATACCTCAAGGACAATTTTGCCTATCTCTATTCTTTCCACGATAAATCTTTACGTTCTTCTCACAAATCTCTTCTTTTTGTTCCCTCACATCATCCAGAATGTCTCCCAACTCCTTCGTAGTAGCTACCACAAAATTATGGAATGATCTTCCAGCAAACGTAAGACAGGCAACTAAAAGATTGTCGTTTAAAAAACTGGTCTATTCACACTTTATGAATAGCTCTAAACCACGTTCGTAAGTTGTATTTGTTTATGTTTATGTACAATTTTGTGTATGTATTAGTATTTAGTATATTGATATTATAATACATATATAAATTATATAAGTAGGTATATAATATTTGTTGAATCATCCTATAATTGTATATTACTGTTACTTTTATTGCACTAGCAATTTGTCCCTAAGGTTTGACTGTCAGAGAATGTCTACGGGCATTAAGTCCGCCCTTGTGCTTTGTGCAATAAAGTTTTTAAATAAAAGAGTAATAAATATTTTATTGAAGCAAAAGTATACAAAATTTGGTGTAGTAGAGAAACAAAACAAGCAAGCAAACCAGAGTTACATTACTCTATTACATTATTTTACGTAGTCTTCTTAGTCGCTACACTCTTGGCTGAGTGGTCGTGGTCCTCACTTGAGTGTCAGTGCCACGCTTAACAAGTCGTCGCCACTCCTCTCGAACTGCAGCCATCCTGGAGCACTCATGTAGGAGGTGATCCACTGCTGCTTTAACCTGGTCAGTCCATCTCATCGGAGACCTACCACGCATCCTCTTGCCATCGACTTTTCCCTGCACTCAATGGATGGTATCTCCACGCCGCGACACGTGTTCAAAGAAAGTCAGAATGCGTGATTGTACGATTTAATAAAACTATTTAAGCTTTCTTCTTTATCTAGTAAAGATGACAAGCTTGTTGTCATCGGTAGAAATACCAAAAAATCGGTATTTTAATACCTCATTAAAAATATTTTTTACTGCCATACCCTGGTAATTGCTGGTCCTACTGTTGACAGAGAAATATCTTGAAAGGACGACGATTTGTACAATTTATTCTCAACATTGTTTAGCCGGAATCATAACATTCAAATTCACAAATGATTTTTTAAACTTGTGTAAACTGTGTTTAAACACAAACAAAAATGTATATTAAAAATAGTTGGTTAATTTACTTTTTTGGTAATTTTTAAGGCTATTAGTAGGGGAAACAAGGAAGAAATTGAATACAGCCAAATTGCTTTAAAAGTGTTTTGCACCGACAATCCATTAAAAATTGTCTATAAGATATCATGTTACGTATCTACCCCTTAAATATTACAACAGCAAAAAAACTGAAGGTATACACAGAGATTACAAAGCTGCAGTGCTGTTTTAAATCTTATAACAACGTATTATAGTTTAGAATTCTAAGTTACATGTCGCGTAGAAAAAACTAGGGTTGCCTCCCCTTTTTTTTTGCGATTTATTTTCCAAAGTTGTTTGTTATATAGCTTGTGAAGCTGTGAGCTTGTCTACAATGGTTCTATTCCTGGTCGGAACACAATAATTTGTTGTAATATTTATTGAGTTTGTTACGCTAGAGACATCGAAGAGCTTGTCACTTGTCATAATGGCCCTTTGTAGAGTTGGACGAATGTGAATCCGCTTCTTTAAAAAAAAGCGTGGTTTCTCACTACTTCGGAAGGGATACTGTCGTCGTGATAAAACTTTACTATAGTATAACAATTTAATCATTGATTTACCAAATTAAAAAGTGCAATATAAAAAAGGTCTTAGATCTAAGTAACATAAATAAATGTACAGTTAATATGGGGTCTATGATGATACTTGCGTCATGGAGACCAGTTGATTCCCTATAATTTGTTAGTAACAAACATCAAAATATTTATAAACTTTACAAGAAGTCGTAAAATAAAGAAGCAATTTAAAGTAGATAATTAAAAACTAATTACATATAAAACATGCTACACAACTGCAAATATAAAGTAATACACAATTAAATTTATACATCATATGCAGGTAATTTAAAAAAACGGTTAAATTATTCAATAACACTCGACAAACGAAGACACGAAGCAACTGTTTACATTTCGCATATTTTTGTTAGTTGTTGTAACAACTAGGAAAACTCACTCCAATTTTTTTTTTTTTACACAAGCTTACAAAATGTCTATTAATCCGGTCGTAGCAACCCTAGCCCATCGCCCCTCCTTGTAGATCGTCGATCCCTGACATTATGTGTTCAGCTGTCGATTTGTATGAAACAATAACCATTGCTATTGTTATCGGTTGCACTATTTACCAACGCGAACGTTCAACTCTTCAAATATTCATCCAACTCTTCAAATATTCATCCAACTAACAACCCTAGTAAACCAATAATTCTCAATATGATAAATCGAATACCTGATATTAGCACTTTTCATCGGACAGACAGTGGTGTCGGCTAATGGGCCGTTCCCCCGTTTTCCCCGGTAGGATAGCAGCAGGAATCCACCCGCCAGTAATTCTGTTACTTTTTTTTATTATTATTCTAGCACGACGTGTGACCCTGTGCCCACCTGATGGTAAGTGGCGCGCATGGTCCATGAATGTTAGCAACTGGAATCAGACCCTTATGTCCGACATCCGTCCCTAACACTATGCCGGCTTGACTAGATGCCTTTTCACACTTTGCTTAAAGGAAGGCTTCAATGTCCTACAGAGGCGAGCTGTTCGAATTGTGGACGATGCCACTATATCTGGAACTCTCGAATCCCTGCAGCTTCGGTCATGAGTGTCTGACTTCAGTTGCTAACATTCATGGACCTTGCGCGCTACTTACCATCAGGTGGGCCCAAGGTCACATGTCGTGCTGATATAAAAAAAAAAAATTAGCTTAAATGGTCAGCCTCGCCGTTCAACGGGGGAACTCAGCGAGTGTCCTCGGCACAGTATTAAATATTTTCCAATTTATAGTTTTATTGTAACTTTAACACAGCCTTAGAAATCAGTGACATAAGTTTGTATTTTGTCTAATGTTTGCTAACTTCAGCCTCATAATATTAACACAATTTATTTTTTAAAATTGATTAGAAAAAAAATATTGATGGTAAATACTTCCCATATTATAAATATAGGAATATTATATATACATATCTGTGACCTAGATGATTGAGCGTGCATGTCTCCGTACACCTTAATCCAATTTAAACTACTACCTCGTATGTAACTGCATTAAAGCATTTCCTGCCTTGTTTTCCGTATTCTCTGACGTACGAAATACACACGTCGCCAGTGTAGCGAGAGAATTCTCCTGGAATATGCTCTGAAAGGCCCACCCCACCACCCTAGAAGATGTGAAACGCTCTCCCAGACAA
This sequence comes from Tinea semifulvella, assembly GCA_910589645.1. Classification (NCBI taxonomy): domain Eukaryota; kingdom Metazoa; phylum Arthropoda; class Insecta; order Lepidoptera; family Tineidae; genus Tinea; species Tinea semifulvella. The sequence continues at coordinate 1,292,903 of OU342611.1, read as the reverse complement.
TGTGTTTCCATTCCTATAACCTGGACTACAAGCGAAGTGCGAAAAAAACGTGGAAGTTCGGTACCTTTTAAAATCAGTACCAGTTTAACAGTTTTCCGTCTCTAACCTTTTAAGCGAAGGTGGCGCTTTTCTTAAAATCCAAAAGATTGCGGTTCAAACCCCGGCATGTACCAATGAGAAATATAGCTTGTGGTATATTCTCTTGATACCCACAATATCATAAAATATCTGGGTAAACGAATTTTTGAAGAGTGTGGCGATCCTTAATGCCATAACTACCTAAAACAGAATATTTCGATTATAATTCAAGCGTTTTATGTACCCTCCCTGGTGGTAAGCCCTTAGTTTATTTTGTAGAATAGTTTTTATTTCATAGGTATTTTTAGTTTAGTTTTATTTATAATTAGTTTTTTAATCTATTTTATTTTAATATTTATGTATCTAATTTGAATAAACTTGTGTATAAATAGTCATTAAAGTTGCAATCAGACCAACACCAACCCGTCTGGCCAGCGTGGCGAGATTTGACCAAATTCATAAAAAATCACACGACTGCCTCCGTGGTCTAGCGGTTAAGTTCGTAGATTTAGACTGACGGGTTCCATTCCTGATCGGGACACAAATTTATTTGTGATGTTTTTCTAGTTTGCGGCGCTAGAGACATCGACGAGTTTGCCAATTGTCATGATGGGCCTATAGTAGAGTTGGCTAAATGTGAATACGCTTGTTTATTATTACTATTATTATTGAAATACTTAATTGCACTTAACTTAAAACTATGTATGTACAAAGGCTAACTTCTTCTTCAGCAGTGGTTGTCTAGGACCTTTAGTTCCAGGTTCTGAAATGATTGTTATTTGTATGAAAAATATTTTTGTAGGCATATTCTCCAGTTATATGTTCTGGAAGGCCAATCTTTAGCATTAAAATAATAATAATTATATAATGATCTTCCAGTAAACATAAGGCAGGCAACTAACAGATTGTCGTTTAAAAAACTGGTCTATTCACACTTTATGAATAGCTCTAAACCACGTTACTAAGTTGTATTTTTGTATGTTTATGTACAATTTGTCTATGTATTAGTATTTAGTATATTGATATTATAAAACATATATAAGAATATTTAAGTAGGTATATAACATTTGTTGAATTATCCTATAATTGTAAATTACTGTTACTTTCATTGCACCTATATTTGTTCAAATTTGTCCCTAAGGTTTGGCTGTCAGAGAATGTCTACGGGCATTAAGTCCGCCCTTGTACTTTGTGCAATAAAGTTTTTAAATAAATAAATAATAATAAAAGATCCGACTGTTACGCTTTTTTTGGCCTGCTTTATGATTCATTCTTTATTCTTAAAATGTAAGAATAAGAAAGGTCAATACAACGTTACGATCCACTGTTCAGAGTAATCTTTTAACACCTTTTTTGTGGAGTCCTAATCCTGCCGTCCATAATATTTTAAAACCTTTTTCCTTATCGTTAAATAGCCACTACCATGGGTCATGTTTGCTCCTGACGAATTGAGATTTAAATAAATAAAAATAAATAAATAAAATAACGTTTATTCGATCATAATCAAATAATTTTAGTTAGTGAGCTGAAAAAGAATTTCTGGGCTCCAGAAGACAGTTTCCCTATTTTTGCCACAAAAAAACTATACGAGTACTTACATAAATTAATAATACAGTGCATTCCCATCCTCATCAAACATTGTTTTACTGTAACCAGCCTCTCGGCAACTGTGTGCTGCAACTTTTAACACTATTCGTATGTATTGTATATCTCGTTATTAAAACTATGCATATAATTAAATTGTTACTTTTATATCGAAACACAGCACGCACACCTTCGACGAGAGTAAATATTGACACAAAAACTATCTGAACAAATTGTGGCCAAAACACGCCTAAATTGTCAAACTACCTTCAATATAGTTTTTGCGCGCTTTTAACCACAGCAACCTTGTCGTTGCAATTATGACAGCGTTTTTTTATTATGTTTTTTTTTATTTGAGGAAATAGAATTAAAATTTAAAAAATTGCTTTTAAAAGTCATAATATATGATATAACATTTAGATAAGGATAGGAGTCACCAATTATATTAACTTATAAATTTTCCAAGAATGTTCCCATGACAGTTGTCAGACAATTCTGCTCGTTTCCCTTTTAATCACAGAAAATTAACAATTTCCATGACATAAAAAATTTTAAAATCAGACAGGCTTGTCTAGAATTATCATTCTCAGTATCATCACGACCGCAGCTTCCGGGTGATCAAATTAGTTTAATCTTTAATTATTGCTTCAGCGACCGTGAGCATCTCAGAAAAGGGAACAGCTGAAAATATGCTGCAGCTGGAGCTAAGCTAAAGCTGGAGCTTATATGTAAGAACGCATACCTTAAAAATAAATAAAATGTAAAATGGTCGGTTCTAACCCTGGCATGTAACTGCCTCCGTGGTCTAGCTGTTAAGTCCGTGGATTTAGACTTGGAGGTACCGGGTTCGATTCCTGGTCGGGACACAAATTGATTTGTGATGTTTTGGTGCGCTAGAGAAATCGACAAGATTGCCACTTGTCATGATTGGCCTCTAGTAAAGTTGGCTAAATGTGTATCCGCTTCTTTATAAGCGTGGTGTCTGACCACTTCGAAAGGGAAACGGTCGAGACAATACTTTTTTTTTTATATAACCAAAAACTAAAACAAAAAAAAATACATATTATAAATAAAAAAACTTGTTCCAAAGGGCAAAGGATTACTGGTAGCAATGGGCAAAGGATTACTGGCAGCATTGCCACGTTGCATGGCCATGCTGATCCTTCAGCCCAAATATTGCCCATCACCCTTCCCCGAGGTGTTTTTATTATAATAATAATTTACTGCCCCCGTGGTTTTGCGGTTTAAAATCGTTGTATTACTTACTATTACAAGTCGATATGATTTATTATACAGAGAAATAAGAAAAAAGCTTTAAAACATCAACATTCGACAGATGAATAAGACCCATAGTAGTGTCTGTTAATAATAAAAGCTTTGGGTGTAGAATGGTGAAGCTGTCTTAAGGTAGCAGCCAAACCGGTTCTCAGAATGCACACGTGCGCTGCTCACGAATTCTGTGCTTATCGGGCTATTTAAGGCCTCCTTCGCTCTCCACGATCGGGCTAAATCATAAGCTTTTTTGTTAATTTATCTGTTTGACAATACATTATCATCTCCATAGTCCCTAAAACAAATTCTTAAAGTTCCAGAACATATAGCCTATACTCGCCACGCAAGTCTATCGGGTTGGCGAGGGTCTGAAGGCAATTTTGATGACAATATTGACGATTAGATGACAATGATTTATGTTTACAGGGAGACGCTCCTGATTTATTTCAATTCGTCAGTATTTATAAAATTAACTTGTGCAAGATATTAAGAATTAAAGAAAAAAATAAAATGAATTATCCTAAATAGGGTGTTCGCTCTCTATAGTGGATACCCGCTGAGATTCTGCCGGGAAAAAACGAAAGATTATCCATACCCAACCCAGGCCTAATGAACATCCTGACCTGGATGACTCAGCTGTCAGTGGTAGGGTCAGATAGTGGACAGCCGATCGTCCACATGGTGTGTGATGCCTTTATAGTTCCAATGAGAACATTACACTTACATACATTTGTCATATATTTACAACACCACCGTTCCCGTGCCTCCCGTCAACCGTGGCGAGTGTAGGCAAAGTTCCCCGGAGATTTCTGGAAGGCCCATTTTCAACAGTGGCAGTCTACAGCTTTGTGTTTTAGGGACTGTTGATGTTGATATACACCAGTGGTTCCTAACCTTTTTAATATTATTACCCCTGTCACCTACGAGGAAAACTGATTTTACCCCCCTTTCAAATGTCATCAAATAAAACAATACAAGCAAATACCAACATTTTTTTAAATTATATTTTCAAGTCTGATTGATTGTACTTTCGAAAATGTAGTCTAGTAACTTTCTAGGAAATAATCTTTGAAAATATTAGCCCGCTTCGCTCCTCGCGCCCGCTCCTCCATTGGTGGTAATCAGTCATAGGCAACTGTTCATATACACTTTCTACACATTCCGACTATCTGTTCTTATCAAATAATAGATTTCATTAATTTGAGAAGGCGAGGCCGTAGGTGAATTCTGGGCCATCGTTTATTTGACCACTGCATGCGAGTTTCTTTTTAGCTGTCAAAATAAATTGTTACTTTTTATACGAAATTCAGAGAAGCAAGATTTTTTTAAATTTCAACCTTTAAAACTCAAAAATGTTTTGATTATTTTAAGTCGAACTCAAAATTTTGCATTTAAACATATATTTTTTAAATACTAGCACGACATGTGACCTTGCGCCCCTGTGTTGGTAAGTGGCGCACAAGGTCCATGAATGTTAGCAACTGGAGTTAGACTCATGACTGACATTAGAATAAATAAATAAATAAATAAACACTATGCCGGCTTGACTCGGCATGACGGCAATTCGAGCCTAATCCCGAAACGTGTGGATCCACTTTACTGGGTTTATCGGTGATTAATTCCCCGCCCTGGGAGACTGTGCAAGAGAGAGACTATGGTGTCCACTATCCGAATCGCCCGCCTCTGCAGGACATTGAGAGCATCTGTAAGGTATTTAGCGGAGCCTTCCCAGAGAGGTGAGAACGCATTATTCCACGCCAGTGTTGTAGGCCAATTCTCCTTCTCCATCCCAGAGGTGAGAACAGTTTTTCACGCCAGTATTGTAGGACAAATCTCCCTCTGATTGTGATAATGATATGCTAGGCAAAATCTTAGAAGTCGTAGATATATTTCTCGTTCATCTATGGTACGAACCAGCCTATATCTAGATTCTAGACTACGCAAAAAATCGTCAAAATTCAAACTAATTTAAGTGCTCTCTTGATAAAATAATATGAAGAAGTTAAATTTAAAATGCTGCCTCCGCCATTCTATTATTGGTCGTGGTTCATTGGTTATTCAAAGGTCTCTGAAAATGCAATTCGTCTGAAAGGAGCATCATTCAACTGTTAGACTTCAAATTTGCCTCTCTAAAGTTCCGTTCAGAGGCAGTACTATGGGTGATTGCCAACTCGCTAAATATAAGACTGCCTCCGTGGCCTAGCGGTTAAGTCCGTGGATTTAGACCCGGAGGTACCGGGTTCGATTCCTGGTCGGGACACAAATATATTTATTAATACAAATAAATACATAAATTAATATTGAATTTATTTGTCATGATTGGCCTATAGTAAAGTTGGCTAAAATCAGCTACTTTATAAGCATGGTTTCTGACCACCCCGAAAGGGAAACGGTCGTGATGATACTTTTATTTGTTACCTTATTTTTTACGCAGCCTAAAGCTAATTAGCAAACCTTCTAACTTATATAGATAACAGTTTTTTTTAAATCATTTTTGCTGAGCAATGCAAGGGGCTAATGTCAACTATATGGCTAGTGTTTTTAAGTTGATCATATATATAATTGTGTACAACTACACACATCAAAAGTGTCTAGGGATCAACATATATTTTTGCAATAACTTTTCTCCTGATTGATATTCATTAAAATTTTCTTTAAGGATTGATCAAATAAAATGTTTTCGTTTGTCTACAGTAACGATAAACCAAGTCACCTTTGCATTAGTAAAAAAAATTGCCATTTTCCTAATAAAGGGATTTTTGACATTTGAACCACTAACATTAAAGTTCGAAAAAAAGACTGAAATAACAGTTTTTTTTTTAATTTTATTGGGTAACTTAAACAATTAATAATCCGTGTTTCTACCGCGAACACTAACAACACAAGAACATCGGTTTGGCATACTCAAAATGAGTTCATCCAAATCACGCTGTGGAATGGCCGCCCATGTTCGTTGCAACAACAAAAAAAGGTCTTCTTGCGACTGGATACCCTCCATATTCGGCAGAGCTCTTCTCTGAAGAATATCCCATGCATGCTCAATCGGGTTCAAGTCTGGCGACTGAGCAGGCCAGGGCAGGACATTGATGTTAGCTGCGGCGAGAGTCTGTCTTACAACTCTTGCGGTGTGCGGTCGTGCATTATCATGCATTAACTGAAATAAGGGACCGATATGCACTTGTAGAGGAACGATGACGTCTGATACAACCGTCTCAGCATAAATTTGAGCGTTGAGGTTGCCTCTGATCCAAATCAACTCAGTTCTTCCGCCGATCGAAATACCCGCCCATACCATGATGGTTCCACCACTATAAGGATGGACTTCCTGGCAGGATTTTAATCGCTGTTGGCGTCCAGGGGTTCTCCAGTGTCGTATACGTCTTGTATCCGGCCTCATACCAAAACGAGACTCATCAGAAAAGCACACGAAACGCCATTGTTCTTCTGTCCAATTTCTGTGTTCAAGAGCCCATTGATATCGAGTCCTACGATTGTGCATTGCTATAGGTGGTACCCGTAGCGGTCTTCGGGAATGAAGGTTCACTTCATGCAAGCGGTTTCTGACTGTTTGGTCGCTAATTAAGTTCCCTGAAGAGCGATGAAGGCTCACGGCTAACATCATGGCGGTTATTGTTGGAGTTCTTCGAGCTGTGATTTGAATGTATCGGTCTTGTCTCCGTGTGGTGCAGCGATACCGTCCTCCATGGCGCTCAGCCACGGTACCAGTGGTTCGGTAACGTGTCCAAAGTCGACTGATAACACTCTGACTTGTATTCAGAGCTAAAGCCACAGTACGTTGCCGGGAACCAGCTTCTATCATTCCCACGGCTCTGATCATTTCTTCCCTGCTTAAATGACGTCGCCGCTCCATAATAACGTTGGTTTTAATCAGTAGTAGGGAAACAGTAGCACTAATAATGTCTTCAATGCGTCTTATGTTTTTATAGGGAAAATATTGACAGCTGATTTTCATCTTTTACTCGAATTTGATTGACAGTTCCTGTTTTAAATTATGAAATGCACCAAAAAGGATCCATATAAATTTATAAAATCATAAATTTATTACAAAGCCACATCTCAATCACAAGAAATCCGCATAAACATGCTTGATCCCTAGACTTTTTTGATGTGTGTATATACATGATCAACTATGATTGACTAGAGGAACTTTTTGTCTAATAGTCAAGTGAACACTAATTGTAACCAATCTTATGATTAGTGTGTACATCTCTAATAGCGCCATCTATGATCAACTAGCGAAACTGTTTCTTAATGGCAACTTCTGAAACTAATATTTTAGTTATTTACACTAATAAACTGACACGAGGTTAGTTTGCCGAAGAATAACGTGTTTACACTTGCGTAGAACCCAGGTCGGCATATTACCCGTCAAACAAGAAAATAATGCTAGTTGCCGTGAACTCGGGAGGCCGTGGGTTCGATTCCCATCGGGGGCAAGTTGTACATTGTATAATTTGTCTTGGTCTGGGTGTTTATATGTATAATATGTATATATTTACAAAAAAAAAGTCTAATATGTAGTTTATCAACTATCTAGTTTCCGTAACACAAGCCTCGTAGCTTACCACGGAAACTAGATGGCGCTGTGTGACCTGTCTGGAAATATTATTATTATAATATTATAATGATTTTGAAAGCTCATATCTAACACGATCAGAGGGAAATTGATATTTTTTATATGGATCTATGTTTATCTTATATTTTGCAAACATCTTACAATATTATCAAAAATAATAGGACTCATAATATGGCTTTTAAATGGCGATAGACTTCCCTGTTTGCAAACTTATCTTCCGGTCATGACTGGATACTTAAAATTTTGGCAAGAGTCAAAGTCAAATCATTTATTATACCTTCGACTTTTACGACTGGCATAATAAATTAGTTTTAATATCACAACGAACGTAATATTTTTTGAAGTGGAAATATAGAAAATGGTAATTTTAATTAAAATTTAATTTAAAACAAAAACAAATGATATCTACTCTAACGGCCGGTTGCAAAAAGGACGTTTAAAATAATTTATAATTTTGATATACGCTAGGTGATTGGTAGTTCACTTGTCACTTTGGTTATTTCCTTCATAAAGTCCACAGAGATAGGGAAGCAGAGGTGATCTAACTGCGGTCAAAGCGTGGCATTTCTCACACACAAGTAATGTTTGCACACTAATACAGAAGACAGGACCGGACTCATTTGCGAAATGTCAAAATATTATTAAGTATAATTATGCATATCGCTCACAAATCCGTCCTGAATCAGTGTATAAAGCCCACTTCGGAAGATAGGTTTTGTGTTCTACGATTAAAATAATGAAATGAGTATTTTTAGCTATATGGTTTTTTAAAAAATACAACATAATATAATAAAGTCGTTTATTTATATTTTCTTACATATATTATTCAAAGCAATGGCACGCTAATTTTGGACCGGATGGCGAGTGGTATCTGGGTCTCGAAGAGATACCGAACCCCTCTGTACCGGCCGAATGGGCCCTAAATGGTCGGGGGGGGAACGTAAAAATTATGACGAGACAACCAGATGGTAATGCGGTTGAAGTTGCTTGGAGTTTTCTGTAATGTTTATACCTTATTTAAAATTTCAAACATGTCTCTTTTCTTTTATCCAAAAAAGTACTTTTTTTTTACCGCTCTCATATTATTCTGAAAAATAAATAATAATTATTGTTTTATAACTTAACTTCCATAAATGTTTTGTAAGTATGAAATAAATCTAAGTATTGTATCTATACAAGGTGGAGTTTTGAGACGGGACAGTAAGGGCAAATATCTTAACCGTTATAGTTACAGGAAAACGTTCCTAGGAGACCATCCATAACTTATTGAGATATTCTGAACTTCATTCACAGATTTTGGAAAAATCTAGTCAGCAAAAACTTTTGTTTTTATGCCGATCGATCCTGTTTCATATATGGATCAAAAGTCTCTACTGGAGCAACTGAGGTTTGAGTACTAGAAATGACAGAAACCAAACCAAAAAGGCCAAAAAGGTACCTCGGTTGATAGAATGCATTCCCTAAAATCCAAAAAAGGTCGGTTTGAACCCCGGCATGTACCAATGAGAAATACACTTTTCTTGCATACATTAGTCAGATTTACAACACCACCGTTCCCGTGCCTTGGAGAGCACTTTAAGCCGTGGTCTAGTGGTAACAAACGTTGCCGTGAACTCGGGAGGTCGTGGGTTCGATTCCCACCGGGGGCAAGTTGTACATTGTATAATTTGTCTCGGTCTGGGTGTTTATTTGTATAATATGTATATATTTACAAAAAAAAAAAAAGTATAATATGTAGTTTATCAACCATCTAGTTTCCGTAACACAAGCCTCATAGCTTACCACGGAAATTAGATGGCGCTGTGTGACTTATCTGGAAATATTTAAAAAAAAAAAAAAACCTTTTTTACTAATTAACCCGGTTCTACTAATACCAACTTGTGAAATCGTTAAGAAATTGTCATTAAAATTTACATGAGACCCTCGCCAATCCGTCTGGCCAGCGTGGCGTGTGTAGGCCGAATTCTCCAGAAATATTTCTGGAAGACCCATCTCCAATAGTGGAGGTCTAGGTCTCTGTATTCTAAGGGCTGTGATGATAAATAGAGGCGTGAAAGACGGACAAACATACATACATACATACATACATAAAAAGCTTTTTTCACGTTTATAATATTAGTATGGACACCCAGACAACCTAAGCGAAAAACGTAAATATATTTTTGGCCTTGGGTAAGAATCGAATCTACGCACTGCGGGCACTCTGTGGATACAATTCCATAGGATTTACCCCTAGACCACGGAGGCGGTCACAACAATAAAACGGTAAAAAAATAATATAAAAATTATTAATTTTACAAATCCGACCCTGTGTTGATGGAACTGTCAATGTTGTTGTTTTGCAACAATTTTTACGTTTTTCTCTAATAAAGCAACAAAAATTGTAAGATTATTATTTTAATTTCGTTAGAATACAATGAAATATATCTTCTGTCTCTCACATATTTTGAAATTACAAGAATAATCACTAATTTTATTGAATTATGTGTTTGAATGCATGGTGTCAACATTTAAAACTTACTTGTGGAAGGTTATTCCTAGCACTTTTTTATGTTTTGCACTGTCGCACATATAAGCACTACACTAGACCATGATTTAGTAAAATTTTCAAGATGTAATTTTAGTTAAATAATGAATAATCACAATAATAAGTCGAGATGGTTGAGTTCGCTGTTGTTACTTTATTGTCTGTCAATTGCCTTGTAGTCTATGGTTTCAATGAAAAAATGCCACGGTTGCTCGTTTATGCAGTGTGTATGTGAACTGAGGAAGTGAGATAGCTATATGATCTTTGCGATGAGAATGAGTAAGCGCAACTTATATGGTTATACGACTAAATAATATGTTGTCTCTGCTTCCTTAACTCTGTGATAAAGTCATGGGGTTCAGAGTTGTGTAAATAAATCTAGAAGCTGAAATAAATGATTAATGTAAGTTATTTTTTTTTAAACTTCTAGTATTCATTCTGGTCAATTTTTAATGAAAATTTAATAACGATTTCACAAGTTGGTATTAGTGGAACCGGGACCGACGGCTTAACGTGCTCTCCGAGGCACAAATGAACATAATGAAAGTGTATTTCTCATTTGTAGAATTTAAGGTGTTTTTACAACCGAGTCACCACCGCCTATAGACACAATAATTTATTTTTAAATGTGTTATTTCTCGAAATTAATACGCTGGAGACATTGACGAGCTTTCCACTTGTCATGATTGGCCTATAGTAAAGTTGGCTAAATAATAATAATAAATATTTCCAGACAGGTCACACAGCGCCATCTAGTTTCCGTGGTAAGCTACGAGGCTTGTGTTACGGAAACCAGATGGTTGATAAACTAATTATTATATATATATATTTTTTTATGAAATGTGAATCCGCTACTTAAAGAAAAGCGTATTTTCTTACCACCCCGGAAGGGATACGGTCGTGATGATACTACTTTAGTATTGTATTTGCTGAATTAAAGTCTAGTCTAGTTCTGCTATTTTAAATACCTATACCTACATATCTAAACATATATCCATAAATGTTTAACGACATTCTATATCAGTCTCGTTTCTTCTACTAAAAACTTGTATATTGTCATCTCTTTCTAGCTCATGGAAGTTTAAACTGGCTAGTGGTATTTGACGAAGGTTTCGCGCTCAGATCTATAAACGGTGTTTGGACTTCATTTAGTATCATCATCACCATCATCATCATCATCATCGTCACAACCCCTAGAATAAATGCAGGACGTAGGTAAATTCCTGAATAATTTGGCCTACACTTACCACATTAGCAATGTCATTTTTTTTTGGAACGGCACGCCTTAACGTGCTCTCCGAAGCACAGGATCGGTGTTGTAAATCTATGACAAATGTACGTAAGAAAAGTGTATTTTTTTGCTATATGCCGGGTTCTTACAACTAATCAATAGTATTTAGCATATGCTTACGTTAAATTATTTTAGACTGAGAACGGTATGGCAAACAGCGGGACATCTAATTGACACAATAAGTCAAAAAGTTATAAAGTCGAGGTCGTGACACAATCATTTATTTTATTTATTTGTAGTAATACGCTAGAGTTGATTCGCTAAGAGTAACTAGTAAAGTTAAAAGTGAATACCCTTCTTTAAAAGCGTGGTTTCTGACCACCCCGAAGGAGATTTTGATTGTTTTCTTTGAAAAATGTTTATGATAATTTTAACTGGTTAATTTTTACCTTGCTTTATTATTTATAATTACTACTAACTAGGTATGAGAACAAAATATAGAAGAAAAATGTACATACATATATTAAAAGGGATGATTGAAATAAAAGGAAGGATTAAGTCAATTAACATGTAGAGGTTTTAATGACTTGTTACAACGTTTGGATGTCGATCTGTTTGAGACATCTCCTTCCACCCTCAGACGTTTATTGACTACAGAGTACTGTGATGAGCATATTGAGTAGATGTCTATTAAAATGTTGAAATATTACATTATTATTATTTTTAATTATTTATTTGATCCTTGTTTTAGTTTATCTTATATATTTTTCTATTACTTATGTTTCATTTATGTTTCTTGTCAAAATTTGTAAAGGGTTGTTTGAGTACCTACTTATTGTTACTGATACTTCTTGTTACACTTAATTAATTTTATTATATTGTATAATTCTTAAGTTGTAAAACGGGATCAGTATACAAATGCAATTCTTATTTCATATCTCATTGTTATTGTACTGATTTTGTTGGTTCTTATTTTTATTATTTTTCATTATAGCTAACAGTGAAAATTTGTAAGGCTTTGAGATTAGATATTTTTTGTATACATAATATTGCAAAGGCTGTAAATTTTCCCACGAATAAATAAATAAATAAGTCCTGTTTGATACTAATGGTATTTTTTGGAATTACTTAAAGGTTACAATAAAAGCTACTAAAATATTTATTAGTGTTTAATTTTGAAGCATAACACTTGTTTTATTTAAGACTGCGAACTTCGTACCGCCTGACAGTCAATGAATGTCATTATGTATAATAATAATACTCACACAAAACAATTTTCGAAAAAAAACACAGAAGATTTCGCGGCGTAAAAATGAGACCCATCGATTTGATAGTTGTTGTTTTTTTAATGAATTAATGTGGTTATTTGACATTTATTATATATTTCTATATCGGTATTCCCCACAAATCAGCCCTGATACACGCCACCTATCGGACAACAGTAGTACTATGTCAGAAACCTAATTTTGACTCTAATTTTAAATAATTTCGTCGGTAGTTCCCTAAAATCCAGTGGAAGTTTATATAATTTAATCGAAGAACCGAAAATACCGAAAGAACCGGGAACTACCGGTTCCTTTACGAAAAATAACCGAAAATCCCGGTTCTCAAAAACAGAAGCGGTTCCGGAAACCCTACATGCTACGCAGGACTTAACCGTAGTATTTTTTATCCAATAAATGGTTAAACAAACTATAAGAATGGTTTATGGATGTCAGCCCGAGTCGGTCAACGACTCCAAACGAGTCGCGTGCGCCGCAATCTCAAACCTTGGCCACATTTTAAAACACTCGTGCTTTATATATCTTTATTTACATATACAATCGTTACGATAACCAGCTTTACTATATCTTCACGACCTTTGTGGCCAAGCGGTTATGGATATGTAGTAAATAACTATTTTTTTTAAAGCCATTAAATTTTTCATATATGAATATATAAACTAGTAGATACAGAATTAGAGTAGGTATGAAAGAAAGCATAGGGACAAAAATAAGGAAAGGCATGCTCCGATGGTTGGGGCATGTTGAAAGGATGAGCGAAGAGAGATTGACGAACCAGATATATAATGCGAAAGTAATGGGTAAAAGAGGCCTTGGCAGACTCACCTATCACGATCAGATAAATAAAACAATAGCTGAAGATGCATTAAAAAGCCATCGAAACAAAAGGGCATGTATGAAGAGGTTGATGAATGTTGAAGAAGCGAAAGAGGTATGTCGTGATCGTGACAAGTGGCGCTCAATTGCCTACCCAAGGGATTTGGCGTAAAGATATGTATGTAGATACAGAATTGCTTCCGTGATGTAGCGGTTAAGTCCGTGGATTTAGACTCGGAGATGCCGGGTTCAATTCCTGGTCGGGGCACAAAAATATCTATTAATATAAATTAATTTATAATAAATTTATTTGCGATATTTCTTGAGTTTAGTACGCTGAAACATCGACGAGCTTGCCACTTGTCATGCATGATTGGCCTATAGTAAAGTTAGCTTAATGTGAAAAAAATCTTTATAAGCGTGGTTTCTGATCACCTCGCAAGGGATACGGTCTTGATGATACTTTACTAGATACAGTTTAAAGAAAGAGTTATAGAATTTAACTAAAAATATGTGTAGTAATAATTATGATTAAAATAAACATGTGACAACAACATCAAACCAGCAGCAGTTTTTCAGATTATTTTACAGTATCAGCAGCTTGCTAGTGGAACCGGCTAACACTATGCCGGCTTGACTGGGCATGACCTAATCACGAAACGTGTGGATACAATTTACTGGGTTTGTCGGCACGATACCGGGATACTCCCCGCCCCAGGAGACTAGGCAAATTATCATCATCAGCCCGCCTTCTTGTTGGAAGTATGTGCCATTTGCAATGATGGCTAATGCCAATTTTTACTTCCAATGAGAACTAATATTATATCTGATATCTATAAAAAATTTACACCGCTTGAAACAAGACTTACTATGTTAGAAAATGTCACTAGACATTGAATGATTTGACATTGCCATTATGATCGTAATCCTGGGCACAACAAACACATTCATTCATTACAGCCCCTAAACACAGCAGCGTCCTAGACCTTCACTGCTGGAGATGGGCCTTCCAGAACATATATCTGGAGAATTTTGCCTACACTCGCCACGGTGGCCAGACGGCTTGGACGGATATGATGTCTTTTTTATGACAATTCATTAACGATGCCACAAGTTGGTATTAATGGAACCGGGACCGACGGCTTAACGTGCTCCCGAGGCACGGGAACGGTGGTGTTGTAAATCTATGACAAATGTACGTAAGAAAAGTGTATTTCTCATTGGTACATGCCGGGTGGGTTTGAACTGACCTTTATAGGATTTAAGGAACGCGTTGCTACAACCGAGCCACCACCGCCGCACAACAAACACAAGTAGAAATAAATTCGGTTAGTCCTTGTTACACATTAATAATAAAACTGGTTATAATTTACTTCAAAATAACAATAAAAGATGAATGACAAAAGGTCTATTGTTCAGAAAAAGCAGTGTTCTGTTATTACACTTCTATGTCATCCATACTAATATTATAAATGTGAAACTTTGTCTATATATGCACGTCTGTTTCCTCGGAACTCAGGGACGGATATTGGCTATCATCTGACCACGACATATGACCCCACAGCCACATATTTATTTATTTATTTAAAAACTTTATTGCACTATGTACAAGAGGCGGGCTTAATGCCGCTAGGCATTATTCTCTAGCAACCAACCTTTGGGACAATGAAACGATTTGTGTTGTGAGGTAGGTGCAACCATTAAATAGATTAAAAGGTAATTCAAATTAAATCTAAGTATTATATCTATATAGACAGATACATACTAACGGTCTGTCTATTCTGGAACACTTGGTTAAGTCAATTATATAACACTCTGTAACTAATATTAGTTACCTACAGTAAACGAGATAACACAATCATGGTCAGACAGCCTAATACGAAACAACACGACAAAAACTAGAAACAGGCCAAACTATCGATACAATTATGGAAGAGCCATATTAAATGTACCTAAATAATCATATACAGAAAATAAAATTTTAATGCTACTATGTTATATAAACTATGTTAAAATTTGAATGTCAAGTACTACTAAGGTACTACTATAATCTAATATATATACAACAAATTATTATTTCTAAATTAAAGCGCTTGGCCATGGAGTTGTCAAAGCGGCTGACAGAAAGGTCTGGAAACAGGAAGGCTGGCAATTATTTCTGCCAACGTATTAGCCTCGCTTATATTTTTGCCAGTGTATTAATGTATTTAGTAGCTATAGGCGAAAACTTTTAATTGGCTCATTTTTTATTATATCTATTCATTTATATTGTTATCTAGCTGTAAGTTTTCCTGTAATAAATAAATAAATACAGAGGGGAAATGTTGCCAGTCTCCTTGGGACTATCTCGGATGGGACATCTCTAGAGGACATTATTTATTTATAGTTTAGTTTATTTTTAATTTTATTATTTAGGTAGCTTTTATATTGTAATTCTTTTATACTGGTTGTATATTACTTCGAATTAAAAAACATTTATTTATATTAAAGAAAGCCTTAAATTAATTAACATTTAATTAATGGTAAGTGGCGCGCGAGGTCCATGAATGTTTGCAACTGGAATCAGACACCCATGACTGACATCAGTCCCTAACACTATGCCGGCTTGACTGTGATGACGGCAATTCGAGCCTGATCCCGAAACGTGTGGATACTTCCCCGCCCTGGCGGACAGGGCAAATTTCCACCACAGTCTGCCTACCACGTAATAAATTCAAATATATATATATAGCAAATGTCTTGTCGGATTTACTTCTAAAAAAATGTCTATAATATAAGAACAGTTTTTAACCTCTCCACTTGCTAAGTGCAATCCTAATTAGCGCAGACAATGCTTGCTCCAAGACATATGCACAACTTTTTCACGACAGACACTGGGTCAAATGAGACTACTAAAGTTGTACTAACTATCCATAGACTTAATATATGATCCAGGCATTTATAGTTGCTGGTCAAAAACTTCTTATATCTGGGTCTATACGTTTCTTAGTTGATTAGAAAACAATTTTTATTTATTTATTTTGCACGTAGGCATAGGACAATAAATATAATGTATTCTGCGCTTTTACATGTCAAAAAAAAATATTAATATAAATCAAAGCTTATTTTCTGGAAAATAGCTTGTATTTGGAGCAGCACATTACAACCCTAATAGACATAATGCAATATTAATATTATTATATTAGCTTCTTGGAATAGGCATTGTCATACTACAAACTAAGACAAAAACAATCCTCACTGTTACTAAGATTATAGCTGCTGTGAAGTGGCATTGTCATAATATAAGCTAAAAGAATTATTAAGATGTGATTTGAATTGATTTGAAAAATAAACTTTAATTAAAGCTGCTGTAAAAAGGCAATCCTAGACTTCCACTGTTGAAAAAATAATATAAACATATTCTCCCATTATTTGTTCATTTGCAGCATTTACCCGTTGTACAGCAATTCTGATTTTCTGAAAAAAAAAAAAGACACTGTCAGCGTATCTGCGCGGACAGTTCTTTAAAGAACTCCACGCTCCCTCGGAGAAGTTCAACTTCCAGAGCATATATTGGAGAAAGTTGCCTATACTAATTTGCTGTTGCCGCGAATTTGTGGAAGTGGTACCAGTTGAAATTCGACAGTGATCCAAAAATGATTGAAAAAAAAAAATGGTGACCACATATTTTAAATGCATTATAACTTATGTAATCGTATCTAGATTGTAAGTTGACACGGCCATTTACAGCCACGAATTAATTTTGAATACCTATTTGTAACTAAAAACAAAATCTTTGCTTTTGGCAACATTGTTTTATTTATTATTATTGTATTACTGTTAGATTCGGTCCAGCCATGGCTGCTAATAGTATAAATTTATAAACGTTTTTTTCTCTCTCTTGTATTGTATAAATAAATTTGCATTTTCAATATCCATGTGTTCTGTAGCATAAGGTAATAAATAAATAGTTTTGATATTATATGTAATATTATTTTATTACATGAACTTATATATTAAGTTTTATTATAATATTTAACGTAATTTAAAATTATTTTCACCTACCTTCTTAAGGTGCCATTTTGTTAACCGCTGTCCGGAACAAGGATCGGGTGTTCATCCTGAACCATTCCCTGAGGTTCTTGAGCCAGGACGTGCGTCTTTTCCCCGGTCTTCATGAGCCTTGCATGACATGCTGCAGCAAGCTATACTTTTTATTGCGCATTATGTGTCCCAATAACTTCCTCTATTTCACCTATCTAAAATGCTGCATTGTCCTTAAAGTTGTCTGTCTGGCGGCGTTAAATCAGCCCCTTCTATTTGATGTTATGTAAACGTGTAATAAAGTGTTTAATAAATAAATCCCATTTGTCGCCACACTTATCAATGCTTGGTATTTTACATATAAGTCAATTTAACTATCGCATTACGTGCTAAAGTTTCACAATTAATTGTGGGAATAAACTATACGTCAAATGTAAAGGGGGTAATAATCATAGACCTATGTTGAAATAATTTTCTAATAAAATATTTGGTCTTGTTTATATATTGGCCCTAAATGCTAATGTAAATCGTCACAGAAAACTACAGTACTATTTTATACGCCAGAAATTCAAAATAAATTTTCAAAAAATAGTGTATGACAGATATTATCGGTTATGGTCATGTCCAACGTGCATTTTCAAGTGTTTTGTTGTTTCACGAACAAAATGCTGACCACGTCTTCTTTGACATTCATTATTAATAACTACAGTTTATTTTCGTATGTACGTGTTAATAATAATATTTATAAGTTCACTGCCATAGATTTGTTTTAACATTTGATTGTTTGATGTGATTATTTCTTTTGCCATAAGTACATTACAAAATGGCGCCTTAAGAAGGTGGGTGAAAATAATTTTAAATTATAATAATATTTATTAGGTACTTATTTAAATTTTACTATTACTTCACTTTCTTGATTTTAAGTGACAGCGCCCTTGTATAGCAGCATCTATATAGGTATTTATTATTTGTAGTGTTAAGTGGTAAATAACGATGGCTGTTTGCTATTAATGGCATTCTTATGATTGGTAAACAATATTAGGTATAACTGACAAAATCAAGTGTACTTTTAATGCATCTTATGAATGTATTAATGAATTAAATTTAATTAAGACGCATTAATTTATTTGTGATATTTGTCGAGTTTGATACGCCAGATACATCGACGAGCTTGCAACGTGTCATGATGGGCCAATAGTAGAGTTGGCTAAATATGAATCCGCAAACTTTATAAGCGTGGTTTCTGACCACCCCGAAAGCGATACGGCCGTGATGATACTTTACTTTTTATAAGTTTTGAATTAAAATGCACGGAATATTTTAGAAGTTATCATTAAGAAATAATTTTCGCTACCATTAGGGTTATAGGTGTTGAATCAAAATATGCTCCTTTTCTCAAGTTTGAAACAGGGGCTCGGAGCTGTGGAAGTAAATCAGCGACCTAGTTCACTAAGGAGCGGTCAACTAAAGTGAGCGCTCATTTGTCAGGAACTACAAGCGGAACTCTAGACAACATATTAAGTCAATGTATTTGAGAAACATAGACGTAGCAATCAGAAAGTAGGCTATGTGAGTGTTGCCGGAAATCAGGGCGCGTTACTTTCGATTGTCAGTGGCTCGACAATAGACAAAGAACCCGCGCCCGCAACGTACCACACCCGCCTTCATTCTACACCCACCCATCTCCTAAATGCTGACACAAAAAATGATCTCCGCGTTTAAGAGACAGCTCTTGA
This sequence comes from Tinea semifulvella, assembly GCA_910589645.1. Taxonomy (NCBI): domain Eukaryota; kingdom Metazoa; phylum Arthropoda; class Insecta; order Lepidoptera; family Tineidae; genus Tinea; species Tinea semifulvella. The sequence continues at coordinate 1,273,756 of OU342611.1, read as the reverse complement.
TCTCTGTTTTGTTATTTTTCAAAGTTATTTAGGGTAGATCGCAACAATTAATTATCATCGATTCAATACAACAATTTCCAAGATATTTTAAGTCTGTCTCTAAATGCAGTTGCCGCTATGAGCGTGTTCTACAAGCTATAACTGAGTGTTATGAAGACCCATATCAAATCACACGCACAGGCCAAAATATGCACCCTCATACCCGTATTAAGAGTGGTGTGTTAGCTGATTATATGAACGCTTTTCTTAAATCCTACAAAGGTCGGTTCAAAATTACCAACAAATAAACAAAAAATAGACAAGATAAATACATAAAAAATAAATGAGTGAGCTGCTGCGACAAACAGGCACGCAGGTCAGCATAGGCTGCAACATTTCTGCTGCAGCGCTGATTTTCACTGAGCCCCATGAATCAGATAGAATTACACAAAAATAAATTTATATAAGGTGCGACAGTTTGCCTAAATTTTTCTTTCTAATGCATGCCAGGTTTAGAGGCTTGTATTCTTAAATAACTGTATTAACGTACTGTCTAGTTTTGTATAAAAAACATTGTAGATAATGGCATTTCCTCAATTATAGTGATCATATTGTAAGGTTTCCCATGCGTTGTGAGAAACCAGGGACGTTGCTCCCGTCTATTATATATTAACACATTTAGTTTGCATAGACAGTATTAGAAGGACCTGCATAAAACCTAGGTCACGCAATTATTATTATTATTATTAAAATACTGTATTGCACTTTAACTTAAAAGTACAAAGGCAAACTTAAAGCCATTTCGGCTTTTTCTACCAGCTAACCTTTTTGAGAGTGAGACAGTATAATATGTGGGATGCAATTTTAACCTTATTTTAAATTTGAATAAACTACATAAATAGTATGTATACATAGACTACTTAAATACTTATTAATATGTAGTAGATATATATGGAGATAATATAATAATAATTAATTATTAATAATTCCTCGCCAAGCCGTCTGGCCAGCCGTGGCGAGTGTAGGGCAAAATTCTCCAGATATATGTTCTGGAAGGCCCATCTCCGACAGTGGAGGTCTAGGACGCTGTGTTCTAGGGGCTGTACTGATAAAAAAATATATAATATTATTAAGAAGAAATATTTAAATTGCAATGACAACACATTGAAAAAATATTTAAGAGAAAGGTTGAAAGTTTTTGATATATTGTATTGTTTATTAGTTTTTGCTGTTATCTCTTTATTTAACATAATATTGCCTAAGCGACCTTGACTATATAGAAATAGTCACGGTCGATTCAGCTTAGCTTCAGCTGCTGCACTGATTTACAGCTGATGACATATATACGCGACGTATTGTCTCTCGCCGTTGAAATCGGTTAAACATGTTTTTTTTTCTTTAAACATTTAATAAACTGTTCATTATTATTAACTTTTTTTTTAAAGTGATCATATAGCGGTGGTGATTGTAAGAACGTTTTCCTTTAAAATAAAAAAACGGAGCGGTCCAACCTCAACATGCACCAATGCGATACACTTTTATTAAACTGTGCCGTGATTTAATAGTGATGCAATTTTGTTATTATTATTGGCCAGGCTATTGGATATATGTCTGTGGCAGTTCGTATACATAAATAGATGTCGGGCTTTGATTAAATAGTAATTACAATAAGGAAAACCATTGAAGGGAATCTGTCGTCTGATGAATTGATGAAATACCTTCTTGTAATGGAAAATGTATAAAGGAAAGCAAACAAGACCTTTTGAACGTGTAAGAGCATTAAAATTATGCTAAATAATTTAATAGTTTAGGAATTAAAATATAATTACGGACATTTTCGACATGATTCACTTTTATACCTTTACCTAAAATACCTACAGAGATAAATAGCAAAATTTTTTTTTACTTTATTTTACTAAAACAAATATATGAACAATTTATTACCAAAAATTCCGTAATTTTATTCCCTAGTAAGTTGATACACTACATATCACTCAAGACATTAAACATCTATAATATTGGATTCTATGAGCTAGAGGCTATCATCAGCCTGTATCTCTCCACTGCTGGATAGGCCTCCCCCAAAGCTCGCCACTTAACGCGATCTGTCGCTACCCTCATCCAACCCCCACCAGCGACCTTCTTTAGGTCATCTGTCTCCACTCTAGAACCCGTTTGCCCCATCGTTCGTCGGTTCTGCGGCAGATGTGTCCGGCCCATTGCCACTTCAGCTTGTAATTTTAAAAGCTATGTCAGTAACTTTCGTTCCCTGACGAATATCAACGTTTCGACTTTTTATTTATTTAAAAACTTTATTGCAATTTTACAAAACAATTACAATCTACAAAAGGCGAAGCTTAATGCCTAGGCATTCTCTGACAGTCGACCTTGGGGACAAAGGAGATACAAATAAAAATATGAAACGGTGCAAAAATAAGAGTTAAAAGAGACAGTTTTTGCTATAACTAATACTTAACCTAATATCAAATACATATACTACTATACATAATACATACATACACATATAACTACATAATAATTAGTATAAACTAAAAACACGCTTAAAATAGATATATTTATTGGGAATTCTAATCATTAGAGATATACCAAGCATAGCTCTTTCCATGGCTCGCTGAGCGACCTTGAATTTATGGACCAGACCCACTGTTAGTGTCCACGTCTCTGCTCCGTACGACATTACCGGGAGGACGCTCTGGTTAAAGACCTTCGTGTTGAAACATTGTGGTATAGACGATGAGAGGATGTGCCGGAGTTTCCCGAATGCCGCCGAGAGGTATGCATAACCATTAAACCCTCTTATATGAATAGTAGAAAATATCTGGGTAAATCGTTGTCACTTTCTTTTTTATGTGAGGAAAATGACGAATTCGCACTTAGATCTCGCACTTAGCTTTTGAGCTAGGGGCAATAAATTACCAACGTTATGTCGGGACGTTATGTGGGGTTATGTACCCACGAATCTGATTCAATAGTTTAGGCCTTTAAATAGTTTTTGTATGTATTCCTTTCATGTACATTTGGGGTATTGTATTCTTAGTATTTGAAGGTTTTTTTTTTAGGTTGATGATCCCAAATGAAATTTTTATTTCCTACATATACATATATAGTTTAGTTTTTAGTTTTATTTATAATTAGTTTTCCAGTAAGTCTTGTTTTTTTTTATACTAACACGACCTTGCGCCCACCTGATGGTATGTGGCGTGCGAGGTCCATGAATGTTAGCAACTAGAATCAGAGACTCATGACTGACATCAGTCCCTAACACTATGTCGGCTTTCAACGAGAACAACAAGGGGATCAGGCTCGAATTGCCGTCATGCCCAGTCAAGCCGGCACAGTAGTAGAAAAAAGTAAGTTTATGTATTAAAATTTATATTATTTTAAAACTTTTACTCGATTTAATTTATATTAATATATTTATTTCAATTTCGCCTTTTAAGGCTGATTTGTAACTATTGATTAAATTATCAAACATTTTTTTTATTTTTATTATTAATTACTAGCTGTTTTCTAAATATATTGTTTAATAAACGCTGTGGTGGTTGTAAGAACGCTTCCCTTAAATCCTACAAGGTCGCTTCAACCCCCCCCCCCCCCCCATATGTTCTGAAAAGCCCATCTCCAACAGTGGATGTCTAGGACGATGTATCTAGGGGCTGTAATGATGATGTTGTACATATTTTTAAAGGCATTTTTCTAAATTCAAAATTCAAATTCATTTATTCAGTAAATTGGCAATATTACAAGCACTTTTACACGTCAGATACATTTAAAAGTCTATACAATTATATGAAGCTATATAAAATTAAACATGATATAAACTGAACAACTTAATACTAATGTATTTACAAAGTACATATAAATCAAAACGCTACTGTCTAAACTCTAATGGCTTAGTTATAATAATATTTAAAACAAAATAAAAATATTAAAATAATAATAATAACAATGTTATTTTATTTTATGTTATATCAAGCGAGAAAATGCGGCCATTTAAAACTTTAATCGTTACAATTAGAGAGACTACGTTTTGACAACCCAGCCTAAGTGAACTAATGTAAACCTACTGTAACTTCCAAGATATCTTTATTCTTTCCTTCAAGTCCATACATCATACGTACGAACAGGGGATTATGTATGAAACGAGGGTGTCTTATGATAACCCCTAAGTCTATGTCATCGTGACTTGAATGCTGGAATTTCAGCGTTATCGATCAACCAAACGTGATAGATAAGCGTTGAATCATAGACGTTAATATGAGGACCTACCCAGCAATATTACAGCATATTATGTTTTAGACAAGAAACAGTACCTCGTCTCCCAGGGTCCTACACTACTAATACAATATTAGTTTAGGCACCAATAAAATAAATAAAAATAATAAAAAATATTTATTGACACCTATTTTTAACATCCTATATACATAAATTACTAACTAGGAAATTATATAATTTATTTATTTTATAATACATTGAGCTAGCACAGGCTAACAGAACTGTTAGTAAGTACACTGGTTTCTGCACTAGATAATTCTGTGAAGGCACAGAAACCAGATTGATCAGGGAAGGTGTAGTTCTTGATCCTAGTTTTGCAACACTCGAATATGGTTGTTATATATTTGTGTATTTATTTATATTTAGTTACTTATATTTCACACCTACCCTCAAAAATAGCCCATCGGCATTAAGTCCGCCTTTGTACATAGTGCAATAAAGTTTTTTAATGAATAAATCAAGAGGGTTTAACGCTTATCATCTCTCTCGCTCGCACAATCCAATATTTTTAAAGAAAAATAAAGTCTGAGTGTACTTTTAAGAAATGTATTCTGTTATCGTTCTTTAAAAATGCTGCATTGTGCGACCGAGAGAGATGCACGCATTTAACATAAATAAATAGGTTAACGGTAGGCGTCAGAATCGTATATGTTTGTAAGCAGTACTCCCACTGTATGATATATACGAGGCAGCATTCGAATCAAAAATAAATTCAAATTGTTTATTAAATAGAAGTTTTTCTTACAAGAACTCATAAATAACGTTGCTGTGCCAATGTCTGTGTGACAGCAATCGTTAGCTTTCATGGGAACATAATAAAACATGCAGACAAATTAAAATATATGTAATTTATATAAAAATAAATAATAAATATATATAATAAATGTATAGTAATTTGTGAAAATAACAAACCCAAATTTAATATAGAACAATATAAAGCCTTGTTTTAAAAGCGTTTGACTGACTTCACAAAACCTATATTTTAGAGACGGTAATGAAGACTATAAAATAAAAAAACTTTATTTGAAGTCACAAAGTTCAAGTTTACATTTAATAAGATAAGTAGCTAATAAACAAATATTTAACGCAATATTTAAAGTGACGTAAACTATCCTCCAGTATTAGTAAAGCCTGCAACCCGAACGAAGAGTACTTGTGATACAGGAAGCAGTACTCATTGTTTGCGGAATGAGTATAATTCGTTTATTTATATACCTAGGAAACTATGATAGTAAATAGATATTGAATGAAGTTTAATGAATGTTTTGTTTTATTAAATAGATAAAATGTGGTACTTATATAAAATTAGATACATATAACCTACATATATTAAAAATAGATTAGATAGACAACTACTTATTAGATATATACATATTAGTCAATTGTACTTTTTTTACTATTTATGATGCGCTAGGTGATGATGATATTTTTCTAAAAAATAAATACAAAACTGTATAGTGCATTGCCTTTACCATTGCTAAAAGAAATAAAATTACTTTTTCAAAATTTATGACAAAGACCTTCAGTCACTGTCGCTGATGACGCCGCTCCAAAGAGAGGCGAAATATTTGGCAATAAAATTTTATAGCTTCAATTTATATATTTTACCAAGTAAGAAACACATCTAACACACTTTATTTGTTGCAGATAATACTTTTTTAAACTATAACGGTAATATACGTCTATGTGAAAGACAATAAATATTTATTTTTCCAATATTTTCTTTCAGCGGACAGGTTATTTATCTTAGGTCTTAGATCTCTTTCAATAAACGGCTAACCATTTATTTAACTCTAAATTAATGAATATATTTTATTTTATCATCATCTCCACAGAAACATATTTCTGGAAAATTCAACGTCAAAATAAAAATACGAGTAGCTATCTATTAGTGTGTTTATATATTCATACATAATATATATTTATGTTTATTATATATATATTATTTTAATTATATATCATGTAAGTATTTATGTAGTAGTATTTAATTATTCTTAAGTAATTATATTTATCTTAATGCACCCGCAATCCTCTGCCACACTCCCAAAGGTTAGCTGTTATAAAATGCCGGAAGGCATTAAGTTCGCCCTTGTACACTACTTTTTCAGTTATCTTTATTCACGTAAACATATTACAGATATTTGTGACACCCCATTATTTGAATTATTTTGAATGATGAAGACCAGTAGATTCCAGTGACCTGTTAATGTTTAATATGAATGAGAAATTAATCTGCAACAATTTACAACTAAAACAAATACAGAATTACTTATTTATTTATTTATTTTTTATACACTTTACATGGTATAAGTATATACTCCAATACACCATGCAAGGAGGAGTCAGAAACACTTAATATTATTTACAAACATTGATAAAAATTAAGGAAAAAGCCACAAACTATATTAGGAATCAATTAAATACATTTCAATGTTGTTATCCTTAATTAAATCTATAATTTGTTGCCAAAGAAATGTATTAGACAAAGTTAAATTTAGAATTAATAAAAAATATATGTTATTTTATCGATTCACAACGATTACACAACAACATTAAAAAAAAATAACGACGACATGGCCTACACGCTGGTCAGAAGGGTCGGTGAGGGTCTTATAACAATTAATTAACGATTCCACAATTTGCGTTTTAATTGACCCTGTCTTTCTCTTGTTTCAGTGGCTGGTCTCGTCAGATCATCAGAAGAGCAGCACGACGCGCGGGAAGGCGATGACGTGACGCTTCAATGCCGCTTCTCTCCCAAGATCCTGAGCAACGAGACCACGTACTACTGGGTGCGGACAACCACAATTCATGACAACGTGGCCATCAACAGTATACCACTACAGACCAATTACCAGTAAGTTTTAAGCTATAATAGTACCAGATGTATATAAGGTGTTAGGCGGACTGATGGTGGTAATTTCCCAGTCTGCCGGGGCGGAGTAGTATCCACCGTTCGTGCCGATAAACCCAGTAAAGTGTAACCACACGTTTCGGGATTAGGCTCGAATTGCCGTCATGTCCAGTCAATAGGTTATATCCGTCATGTCCGGCATAGTGTTAGGGACTGATGTCAGTCATGACTGATTCCAGTTGCAGTAGCTCTAATTTTTATGTTAACTTTGTGTTGTGCGTAAATCAAATTGGCTTTTTTTGTTTGTATTACATTCTATTTAAACTGCATTCTACAATTCTACATGTGTGCTATCAAATTAGATTATAAAATATCATAAATTTGACATGTAAAATTTTAAATACAAGTGTTTGTCCTAAGCCTAAAGAATAATAATATATAAACTGAAATTGAATGGGGTGTATCACTAACTTTTTTTCACGATAGATGGCGCATGATAGATGGTACCTAATATAACTGTCAGTTGCATAGAAAACTTGTATTTTTATTTCGAAATTTATTATTTTTTGGATATTAATGGAGCGGCTTTTAAGTGTACAAATCGAGATTTTTAAGCAAAATCAAAGATATGGTGATCTCACATTGCCGTTCTATTAATAAACTTTTTTTTTAAGGCGGTGTGTGCTTTCTTAATTCGTCTTTTAAGATAGGATAACGTTAATTTTAAATACATTTTTTTTGTTATAAAAAAAAAACTACAAATACATTTTAGATGCGATATAGGTGTAATACAAGGTACCATTGCCGCTAGCGACATCTACAAAAAGCTTTGCCTGATACACCACATTGAATTTAAATTCAAGTATAGGTGAAGATTTAAAAATTGGTTTCATTGACCAATTTGAAGCTCTCTAATCAGCTACGGGTATTTATTATGGGTACTGTTGACATAGCGGAGACAACGGTAAACACTTTACATGGACTAAATCTTGTATTCCTTTTAGAGTTACTTCGTCATAGACGTAAACGAGTAAATAAGAACAAGACATGACAACACCGACACGTTCCGATATTGACATTGCTTTAGTCTAAAAAGTAACAATAATATAGTAATATTTATAAGATAAGTTGTTACAAAATATTATAATTAATTTACAAATGCATAGATAGTTTTATTAAATTGTCATCGTTAATAAATTGTCATTAGATCCTCGCCAACCCGTCTGGCCAACGAGTGTAAAATTCTCCAGATATATGTTCTGCAAGGCCAATCTCCAACAGTGAAGGTCCGTGACGCTGTGTTCTAGGGGCTGTAAAGATTACAGAGGGGAAATGTTGCCAGTCTTCTTGGGACGTCTCTTGAGAACATTTTATTTTTTTTTATTTTTATTAGGTTTAGTTTATAGTTATTTGGTTTTATTTAAGTAATTTATTATTATTATTTTTTGAATAAATATTACACCATTACAAACATAAGTTAAATAACAATAATTATTTATTTATAACTACCAAAAATAATACAACCGTCTCATATTTCTATTTGATATCTCTTTTGTCCCCAAGGTCGACTGTCAGAGAATGCCGGGGCATTAAGCTTCGCCTGTTGTACATTATTTTTATAAATAAATATAAATAATATAACATGAATATGCTATACAAATCATTATTATATTATTTACATGGAACTGCCTCCGTGGTCTAGCGGTTAAGTCCGTGGATTTAGACTCGGAGGTACCGGGTTCGATTCCTGGTCGGGACACAAAAATATTTATTAATGTAAATAAATACATTTAAATATTATTTAATTTATTTGTCATATTTCTTGAGTTTGGTACGCTGGAGACATCGACGAGCTTGCCACTTGTCATGATTGGCCTATAGTAAAGTTGGCGAAATGTGAATCCGTTTTTTTATAAGCGTGGTTTCTGACCACCCCGAAAGGGAAACGGATCACGACCGATACTACATGGAATAAAAACAATACATCAAAACATTAGACCGGTACCTACATATACGTCTACGCATTTCGTTCAGTGTTTGCGCTTGCACAAGTTCCTAGACCGTATTTCTAAATTGTCATGACTCAATGCCACTTCTCTTTGTAGTTTTGTAAATTTATTTGTACTTACAAATAATAGTTTTAATCTTTTGTTAATTCTGGTTGTATTATGATAAAAACATTATATCAAAGGCGATGGCTCGGTTGTAAGAACGCAAAAGCCAAAAAAAAAATGATTCGTAGAAATTTCTGCAAGAGATTTTTTTTTATATACTAGCACGATATGTGTAAGTGGCGCGGGACTAGGTTAATGAACGTTAGTAGCTGGAATCAGACTGGGCATGACGGCTATTCGAGCCTGATCCCTAAACACTTTACTGGGTTTATCGGCACGAACGGTCAATACTAACTAACCCAGTGGCAAGCTTGTCGATGTCTCTAGTATACCAAACTCGAGATACATCGCAAATAAATTAAATAATTTATTGTTTCTCGACCAGGGATCGAACCCGATACCTCCGATTGTAAATCCACGGACTTAACCGCTAGACTACGGAGACAGTTACTTATTTATTACCTTAATAGGTACAAAAAACAGTTAACAGACAAAACATTTAACAAAATACAACGATATAAATAAGTGGTAAGTTTGCCAACCTAAAATTTGTACTGAGCATGCAGTAAACAATATCAAGAATAAAATACAGAAAAAAATCAATATTTAAAGTTAAACATAAAAATAACAATTTGGCATACATATTTTATATATAACTAAAATCATATATATATATATAAACCTAAAAATAATAATAATATAATAGTAGTATTAATAACATTAATTTTTTACAGTGTACATAAATAAATATTTCCAGACAGGTCACATAGCGCCATCTAGTTTCCGTGGTAAGCTACGAGGCTTGTGTTACGGAAACTAGATGGTTGGCTACATATTATATATTTTTTTTGTAAATATATACATATTATACATATAAACACCCAGACCGAGACAAATTATACAATGTACAACTTGCCTCCAGTGGGAATCGAATCCACGACCTCCCGAGTTCACGGCAACGATACATTAGTATTTTTTTTTATTTTTAAGTATTTTGTAAGTAGGCATAGGACAATAAATATAATGTATTCTGCGCTTTTACATGTCAAAAAAATTAATCAATATAACGAAAAGCTTATTTTCTGGGAAATAGCTTGTATTTGGAGCAGCACATTACAACCCAAAAATATTAGTAACATTAGTAATGGTCGCAATGATACCTTACTTTATCGGTGTTAAATTAGTCTTAAGATAGGTTAAAATATGAACGAGTGTACCTACATGTTGTACCTAAAGTAATTTCAGTTCAACTAAAGTTTTAATGAAATCAAATCTTCATCCTCAAACCTTTGCTTTGGCCCAAAGTGCCGCACAGCCAATTACAGCTGACAAGATCAAATTAAATTTCCAAAATTATTGTCCTTAATGTTGTAGCAACTTTCATTAACATGAGTTTTGATGTAAATAAATAAGTACTGTAACGGGTACATGTAGGTTACAGAGTTTTATTGGCATTTTAAGAAAGACAATGACAGGGTTGATGGGTTTTAGTTTTAAAGAAGAAAAAAAAAAAAAAAGATCGGGGGATCTCGGACCGAGAGGTCGACAGAGCAAGTATTTTTTATAAAGATTAGGATTAAAATAATAATTAGTTAAGTCTACCGCGTAATAGTGTCCCACATTGATAAGTGTTTAGTTTTTCTACATATGTAATTATTTCTAAAATATAAAAAAGTTTTATGCATTTTCAATAAAAAAAGGAGTTCCGTAGAATCCTCTCCGTAACAATTAAAAGCAACTACATCCAACCGCAGGCGTTGGATAATCATGTAACTGCAAAGGGCAGGTTACAGTACACACATCATCACGACCGTAATCCGTAACAAGATGGGCAGAAACCACGCTTTCAAAGCGGATTCACATTTAGCCAACTTCACTGCCGGCCCGTCATGACAAGTGGCAAGCTCGTCACACCACCGCCAAATCAATATTTGATATAATGTTAATCTGTATATATAAAAATAAATGTCTGTGTGTATGTATGTTCCCTATGCATTTCAAAACTGTGAAACTTTGGGAATATGTTGTGTGAACATCAGCGAAGGTTTCTGATATAGTACTACTGTTGTCCGATAGGTGGCGCGCATCAGCGCTGATTTGTGGGGCCCACCGACCGACGGTACATTCATTGACTGTCAGGCGGTACTAGTTAAATAATAAATTTTTATTTTACCGCCTATAAGATCAATCTTTATATCAGATAATTTATTAGTTTGCTTAAGTAAACAAACAGGAGCGGAATTCGTATATAAAAAAAAAATTTACTCAGTACAGTATCCGTTCGTTACAGGATTTCTTTATGGAAAGTAAAATATAGATATATAGGTATTTATGTATATATTTAATCAGTACATGTAATATTAGTATGTAAGTCTATTATAATAAATTGCACCCTTCGTTGTTACCTCTCCACACTCCCAAAGGTTGGTTGTTAGAAAATGCTTAGTCATTAAGCCCTAGGTTGGCTTGTACAATCTTTTTTAGTGCAATAAATAATATAAATTAATTAAATACAATTCTAAATATAAGTAATATTACGACGCCTGCCAAAGAGAATTGTCTATAAATGTTTATGATACGCGCCTGCGCAGGGATTTAAAAATGTAAAGTACGGCTTTATCTGCCATATCAGAGAGAACATCGCTAGTCGTATTAATTACTTCTAAATCTTCATAAAACGTCCCGCTGGGGTGAGTTGCCATAACCTGGTAGTAGTATTGTAAGATGTACGGCTCTGTGCTTCAGCTGCACTGGAGGGCCTCCACGTCTTGCTGGGTTAAAACCTGGGGTGTTCTCCATTCCAGGACCCTACTTTATCCTACAAATCATATGATCGCTCGCAGCCACCCACGCCTCCACGAGGCTGGATAAGCCGAAGACTACCAGGCCAGTGGTTTCCCGAAACCCATCAAGTCAAAAAACATCTGGGCTGTGAAATAATAGGCTTGTTACAGATAGCAGTTCTAAAAGCTGGTTTTATTAAACCCCTACCGTGGTCTGTCGCAACCCCTACCCTAGTCTGTCGCAACCCCTACCCTAGTCTGTCGCAACCCCTACCCTAGGTCGCAATCCCTACCCTAGTCTGTCGCAACCCCTACCCTAGTCTGTCGCAACCTCTACGCGACAAGAATCAAGCTTTTAGTTTATCCTGTTCTAAAATTTAATCATTAACCTTTGCAGGCCTAGTAGCATTCATAATTACTTTAATTTCCAAATAATTATGCGTTGAATACATAATTTTCAATTTGGTAGTTTAAATTTACATTTAATATGTTGTTGTTATTTGCATTTGAGTTTAGTATTAACGTTTTACGCCTGTCGGAAAGCGGATTTTTAATTTCATCATGCAGAATATCAAAACGAAGCAGTTGGATATAATTCAAAAATAAATGTTATATATTTAAATGGGGTGTATCACTAACTTTTTATCACGATAGATGGCGCATAATAGATGGTACCTAATATAACTGTCAGTTGCATAGAAATCTCTTAATTTTATTACGAAATTTATTATTTTCTGGATATTATGTGGAAGTGAGCAGTTTTTAAGTATACAAATCGAGATTTCCAAGCGAAATCAAAAACCTTTTTCTTTTTAAAAACGGTGTTCGCTTTCTTAATTGGTCTTTTAATGCAGGTAACGTTAAGTTAAAATACATTTTTCTGTTATAATGAAAAAACTATAAAAAACTTTTAAAAATGATGCGTCATAGGTGTAAGCAAGGTACCATTGCCGCTAGCGACATCTACAAAAAGCTTTCCCTGATACACCCCATTGTAAAACAAGGTCTAAAAACTATTAAACTGTCTAAAAATTTTGTTAAATTTCTGTTATACAGCGTGGTATTTATTAAAGTCCAATTATTTATATAATAAAATCTAAAATAAAAATACACAACTAAGTACTTTTTGATTTTAATTATTCAGTAATAATATCTTAAGTTATGGTGCAGAGAAGTTATCCTAAAAATATCGTCACTCATACTGAGCCTAATCAAGTAGGTAGCAAGAGGTCGACGATCGCGCGAACGTTGACTTACGTAACTCTTTCTCTCTTTACTTCGTCTCTCGGATGTGAGCGAGGTCAATTAATAATAAATAACACTTACGACCGGTTGCCGAAAGCATGATTAAGATAATCTACGATCAACATTTTGATATATCCCACGTGATTGGTAGGTAGTTTGTCACTTTGGGTATTTAAGGCAATGACGTGCTTCATAGGCGTACGTTAAACATGTCAAAAGATAATCATCATTTATTTGCCTTTAAGTATTTATCATGATAGATATTGTGATTTTCAGACTCGGCCTTATTCACCATACACTAGTGTTTTGTTTTTCGGATATTGATTTTTTTATTTAAAAAAAAAAAATCATAAAGGGTATTCTAGCAATAACTCGTGAAACCTAAAAAAAATATTTGCTCTATTAATAATTACAACATACCGTGTGTAATGTTCTTCTTCTCAACTTATGCATCCGCTATGTTTTTGGCCTGAATAAGTATGATCACGTCTTCCAATTTCGTATTCAGTTAAAGTGGCTAAAAGTTCGATTTCGCAGAGATTTGTAGCTTCTTACCTTCTTGTATGGCATACTTAGTAACCCTATGACTCCTAATTATCTGAAAGATCGTTTCGAATTTCTGTGCGATTAGTTTTTATGGCCTGGCGCTTGTGTAGTTTCCGCTGGCCGTTTGGAGCCGCTTCTGAAGTCGGGTCAGCTCGCAGGAGCTGCACAAGTGGTCTTTCCGTCAAGCGACAAAATCAGATTTACATTCTGTGCATGTGCTAGTTAAAGCTTGTAGATGTTTGAGCAATAAATGGCCTGACCACAGATGGGTTTGTTTAATTTGGTGCTACCACAACCGTACCCAAACTCCTCAACAATATAGTATATAATATAATATAAATTACACTTACGATTTCTCGGTAATGTTATTTGACTTTGTCGGATATAATTTTCCATTTCAACGTAAAGGAAACACTAAAACGTCGCATATGTGCTAATGTTTGTTTGCGAATGGGAACGTCTATTCCTTGCCATGTTACATTGTATTAACTGCACGGAAAATGTTATTCCGCTGTCTTAACTGCTAAAAGAAACAAGCACGGTTTAGTGCGTTAACGAAACGACTTTCATTTGGATAAATAATCGTGTAGCTTAAAAGAGACGGGAACCAGCAACATTTTATTATTATTTTATATAAGTGCGCACAAGGTCCATAAATGTTAACAACTGGAATCAGACACGATGCTTTTTTACACTTCGCTTAAAGAACTCCAGGTTATAGGATAGTAAAAACACAGATGCTGAAAGAGCATTCCACATCTTTTTTGTGCGATGTATGAGCGTACCCGACCACATCCACAGATCAGAATATAAATCCCACATACTGCAGTCACCATCCCTACGGGTACGTATAAACTTGGGGACTCATAGGTCTGCAACGATAAAGATATGGATATTTCCACCCTGTGATAAAGCATTTAGTCACGCCGGCATAGTGTTAGGGACTAATGAGTGTCTGATTCCAGCTGCTAACATTAACGTACTTAGCACGCTGCTTACCATTAGACGGACGAAATCAAATATCGTGCTAGTATATATAAAAAGGAGTAATTTTCAACTAACAAATATATTTTATAAGCCAAGTTCTAAATTACATTTATTTACGAATACGTAAGAACGTGAGTAGCTTTTTGATTTAGTAACTTAACATACCCCCGCAGCTCATGCTATTCCTAATTGCCCAACGGATTAGGTTTATAGAAATAAGTTTTTGGTAAATAAAAACATTTAAGTACTTTTAAATTCCTTTGAAGACCTATATTTTTTTGGTTCATTACGCCACAAAAAACAATTTGCGCCTAAAATATGTTTTCTTATATGTTAAGATAGTACTATTTGCCAGTTCACGATTCTATTGTGATTTTGACTTACTAGGCAAAATTTTACATAAATTTAAAAAGCTCTGTTATGGGATTATTTTTTTGATCAAGCAGATTAATATTAATATGTTTCTAAAACTGCATATATTTCAATAAAATGGTCTTCAATGGCATATTTCTTTTTTTCTATTTTTACAAGTTAAAACTTGGTATAACTGGAAAACCTCCTGTTATCGTGATTAACCGTGCTCGACCTTTAGGGTCTGTAGGGTTTTAAATAATATTGCCTTTAACCCTTGACGTCCATCTAAAGGGATGTATTGTTACTGAATACCTTTCGACCTCATGTCTAAACCTACAGTAGTAGTGGCAAAATTCTGTTTCATAAACCGCAGCCGTTCAAAATAGCTGATTCCTTTATTTACTAAGAACAGTTTTATCGTTATCTCGGTGGTCTAGCGATTAAGTCTAAGACTGTCTAAGGATTTAGACACGGAGGTACTGGGTTCGATTCCTTGTCGGGACCCAATAATTTATTTGTGATTTTAGTAGTACACCTTTTAAAATTACAAAAAATCTGATATATGTTTTGTTCAATAAAAATATGCACGTCATATATGTATTGTATTGTATATTCATTATTGTATGTAATTTTATAATCTAGTTGTTTATAAGTGCATATTTTATTTTTATTTTCATATTTATTGTTTTTTGCACTCATATATAATATATTTCTTATTGAATTTGGTAGGCTAGAGACATCGACCAGCTTGCTTGATAAACTTATAGTAAAGTTGTCTAAATGTGAAAGACCACCCCGGAGTCTTTTTATTCATCTCCTTTTATCGTTAGATATGTGCGATACATTTAAATAATTTACAAAGATCAAGTTTTAATAGTTATAAACATTGACGGTGTCCGTTCGTTAAAGGGTTTTTTTATGTATAACGTTTGCGTGTGAAGAGACAGAATAGTGCGACAGGTATTCTAAGTAATTTAAGTGTTTACCTAGTACAAATTGGTTTTCTTGAATGAAAGAATTACTTTTCAAACTGGCTTAGTAAACGTATCATCACGACCCCTTGCGGGTTGGTCGGACAAGTTTATGGTATAGATAGGTTCCACATAAACTATCGATAAGTACCTCTCAATTTTTACACAGTTTCGTTTCATTCATTACAGCCTGGACCTCCACTGCTGGAGATGGGCCTTCCAGAACTGGAGAATTTGGCCTACACTCGCCACGCTCTGGCCTGGCGAGGATATGATGTCAATTTCTTATGACAATTTATTAACGATTCCACAAGTTGGCATTAGTGGAATCGGGACCGATGGCTTAACGTGCTCTCCGAGGCACGGGAACGGTGGTGTTGTAAATCTAAGACAAATAAATGTACATAAGAAAAGTGTATTTCTCATTGGTACATGCCGGGGGGGGGGGGGGGGGGGGGTTTTGAACCGACCTTTGTAGGATTTAAGTTACGCGTTCTTACAACCGAGCGCTTTAGGGAACTTCATAGAAGAAGACATATTTTGAAGCATTCCGTGGGTTTATCGTGTGTGGGAAAGAGAGATAAAAATAATGCTGTCTCGGTCTTGCCACCGACTATAGGTTAGTTTACAAAGGATGCTACCTATTTTAGAAAAAAAAACTGTTATCGTTTTACAATTACGTAAAGAAAGCACGCATGCTATGCATTCAGCCTTATACACGTTTCAATGGTCTGTTTATCATTATGAAATGAACTTTTACCCGAATTAGAACTTGCCCGTAGCATGTGTTTATAGTTTTATGTTTGGGTAATGGATTAACTCGCTGATTCCTGAAAGAATAAAAATTAGTTTTGTTTACATTTTCGTCTATTAACCTCCTATAACAAACCGCCAACCCGTCTGACCAAGGGTGCCCATGTTCTCCAGTAATATGTTTTTAAATACTCATTTATAAACTACTTCTACGCTGTTTTTTTTTTTTTAAATTTATACCTTTACTCTCCTGGCTCTCATCGCTACTCGCTGACTATTTAATTTGTTTTAATGTCAAAAAATCTTTATGCCTGCCTTCGTGGTCTAGCGGTTAAGTCCGTGGATTTAGATTCGGAGGTACAGGGTTCGATTCCTGGTCGGGACACAAAAATATTTAATAATGTAAGTAAATACATTTAATTAATATTTAATTTATTTGTGATATTTCTCGAGTTTGGTACGCTGGAGACATCGACGAGCTTGCCACTTGTCATGATTGGCCTATAGTAAAGTTGACTAAATGTGAATCCGCTTATTTATAAGCGTGGTTTCTGATCACCCCGAAAGGGAAACGGTCGTGATGATACTTTACTTTACTTTATATCTTTATTCACGTAAACCTATATTTATGAAACGTCATTATTAAATGATAATACTCCTGCTAGTGGAAGACTAAGCAGCAAAGTGTAAGCTGTTAGCAGAAGACGAGCAGATTCCAGTGATCTGTTATTGTTTAATCTGACTGAGAAAGATCAGATTTACAAAATAAAAAATATACAGAACTACACTACAACGATCAATTAATAACCTTTTAAATTTAGCTTTGAGTGAGTACCTATGAGATTACAATACTTGATACAGCGTTTCAAAAGAGTATAGTATTAATTAGATATAAATGCGGGAAGCTGCGTCACATCTTCCTATCAAACGTACCCCAGTGTTTGAAGACAAATGTTTTCAACAAGTGCGTTCTTCCAGTAATGTCGATGGAGCAAAAACGTGAACACTGGCAGTTGGTCTAATCCGCAATAGTTAGATAGATAGATATATTCTTTATTGCACAAAAAATAAAATACATTTCAATGTACATAGGCGAGCTTAATGTGTAGGCATTTTCTAACAGCTAACCTTTGGGAGAGTGAGAAGAGAGTGTGGATGCATGTGTATATATATTTAGAAAATGATTTAAAATTACTAACTAAAATACTTGTCAACTAAATAAACAATAAATATATATCGTACAACAATAAAATACATATAGAAATAATAATATATTCCATACTTATATAATATGCATACACAATATACATATATATATATATATTGTGTATATATATTATAGTAGCGCTTTTCCTATTGTGGTGTTATGTTTTTCCTTTATGGTTTTCCGTTTTCATTGCTTTAAAGTGTATAATATCTATTCCTATCGTTACTTGCTACTAATTCAGCTTTAATTGCTATTGATTTATCATTCCTATCGGTTTAACGAACAATTTGCATTGAATTATATACAAGCGCGGGTCACTTAATCAATTGGTCATTCACCCTCTGGTTATGAACAACGCAAACTGTGAGAATCACCGTGCCAAGCTGTTTGTGTTAGTCACAGTTGTTGTATCGTGAACCATTTTTTATTTTATTTACACATTTATTTATTTATTAAAACTTTATTGCACAATATATACAAGGGGCGGACTTAATGTCGCTAGACATTCTCTGACAGCCAACCTTAGGGACATTGTAGAACATTAAAGACGTAAGGTAGGTGCAATTAGAGAAATACGATTACGTAATAAATATGCAATTTTATCTAAACTACAATAATAAATACTAAACTAAATACTAATAATACATACACATAACGTTTTACTAATACATTAGGTACATACATTACATAACATTAATACATACACTACATATAATAATATAATAAATAAACTAAATAAGTTGTTATGAGCTATTTAAATAATATGAATATACCATTTTTTTGAAAATGCTTCGGTTGGATGCTTGTCGTATATTTACCGGCAGCTTGTTCCACAGGTATTGTTAAAAATTTAAATAATATAACTTATTTATTTTAAATTACCAAAACTTAAAATTAGGTACATACATAGGCGAGTTTAATGCCTGTTAGGCATTCTCTGACAACTAACCTTTGGTATGGTGAGATATTATGGGCAGGGTGCAACAATCTAATAGTCTAATTTATAAATACACTACATACCAAGCAATTACATAAACTACAACAAATATTACAAACATATATTTATTTAATTTTTATTTATTTATATATGTATATATACAAATAACGGTAAAATCTAAAATTTATAAATAAAATAACTTATATCATTATTTATTGCTGTTTTTACATACAGGCTCTGGAGCTAGAACGCGCTCCTGTTATTTTTATATAAGTATCACCATGGCAAGCTTACAATATTAGTTCTCCTTGAAAAGTAAAAATTGGCATTTGACATCATTACTAATGGCACATACTCATACTTCAACGAGAACAACAAATAGGTGGTAGGCAGACTGATGGTGGTAATTTAGTCTGCCGAGCCAAGTATCCACCGTTCGTGCCGATAAACCCAGTAAAGTGTATCCAAAAGTTTCGGAATCAGGCTCGAATTGCCATCATGCCCAGTCAAGCCGGCATAGTGTTAGAGACTGATGTCAGTCCTGAGTGTCTGATTCCAATTGCTAACATTAATATACTTCGCGCGCTACTTACCATCAGTTGGGAGCAAGGTCACATGTCGTGCTGGTATATATAAAAAAGGGTCTCGGGGCCTAGCTAAAATAGAGATCTAGTTCACCTGGGGGACCAAAACGAGTGCTCCTGGTCAGGAAGTACTATTATCGTATATATTATAAATTGTGGGGTCCATACATGTAAGTCAAAGACAATGCCTTTATTAGTTGGCTGTCAGATATAAAGAAGTTTATGCCCCTTCATGTATATGTATGGCGGTGATTAGGTTGTGTGTGGGAACACACAGGCTGTGTTTAGTGTCGGTCAGGCTTCACCAAGCTTCTTCCAAGCGTAAACTGACCGCACTGACATTTTGATTGCTAAGGTTGTTCACCCACTAAATGCACCATTGGCAAAAAAATGTAGGCTTCTTCCATCGCTGTCCCTAGTCTTGCCGCACCAAACATTCAGAATTTTCTTTAAAAAAAATAATCGTTATCATCATGACCGTTTGCCTTCCGGGGTGGTCAGAAACCACGCTTTTAAAGATGTGTATTCACATTTAGCCAACTTTACTATAGGCCCATTATGACAAGTAGCAAGTTCGACTTGATAAGTCCGTGGATTTAGACTCGGAGGTACCGGGTTCGATTATTGGTCGGGACATAATAATAATTATTAACAAATAAATGAAATTAATACTTTATTTATTTGTGATATTTATCGATTTTGGTACGCTAGAGACATCAACGAGCTTGCAAGATGTGACAAGTGCATAATTAGCCTTTAGTAAAGTTGGCTAAATGTGAATCTGCTTCTTTATAAGAGTGGTTTCTGACCACTCCGAGAGGGAAACTGTTGTGGTGATACTTTATTAAATTATTATTATAGTTTTTTTAAATACGTAATTATTTATTATTTTATAAGTAATGTATAGCTTTTTTTTCTTATGAATTTTACGACATCGCACCCACCTGATGGTAAGCGGTACACGAGGTCCAAGAATTGGAGCAGCTGGCGCCAGCCACTAACGACTGATATCAGTCTCCACCATTATTCTGGCCTATCAAGATGCTCTTTCACCCTTAGCTTGAAGGACTTTAGGTTATAGGAATGGGGAAACGTACGTATTGGTTAGTGGCTATGGTATATGGGTGCATATGGTATTTGACATATATGGTATTTGACCGCCTCCGTGGTCTAGTGGTAACAAACGTTGCCGTGAACTCGGGAGGTCGTGGGTTCGATTCCCACCGTGGCGCTGTGTCATCTGTCTGGAAATATTTATTATTATTATTTATTTATATGTTGGCTTGTGGTGCGATTGCGGAATAGAGAAGAAGGGATAAGTTTGTTTAGGGATGCGTAAGGCGCAATGGACCCTATAACTACTCTGACAATCTCATTCAGATACGAAATTGCCTGAAATCGGGATGAACTTAGTCGAATTGTTGAAGCATTCGTTCGCTCCCAATTGAATGCACTCGACAGCCGAGCGAATGTAAGGAACAAAGCGAATCCACTTTACGAGTATGTCTGGTTCACACGTTGATCAAAACCATTGTTAGCTGGCCAAGTTTCTAATTGTAGGTAAAATGTAGTACATACTGTGTATATCATTTTAAAAATCCGAATTATTTAATTATCAATATATCTATAATAATAAATAAAAGTAAAGTAAAGTATCATCACGACCGTTTCCCTTTCGGGGTGGTCAGAAGACACGCTTATAAATAAGCGGATTCACATTTAGCCAAATTTACTCGATGTCTCCTGCGTACAAAACTCGACAAATATCACGAATAAATTAAATATTAATTAAAAGTATTTATTTACATCTATATTTTTTTTTGTGTCCTGATCAGGAATTGAACCCGGTACCCGTCTAAACCGGTACCGGTACTGGTTCGAGTCTAAATCCACGGACTTAACCGCTAGACCACAGAGGCAGTTAATAATAATAAATCATTATTTTAATGCGGTGGTGGCTCGGTTGTGGCACGCTTCCCAATCGAAAAAGGTTCGCAGTTTAAACCCCGGCATGTACCAATGGGAAATACACTTTTTTTACGTACATTCATCCTAGATCTCCAACACCACCGTTCCCGTGCCTCGGAGAGCACGTTAAGCTGTCGTTAATTAATTGTCTTTATAAATTGACATCACACTCTCGCCCACCCATCTAGCCAGAGCGTAGCGAGTGTAGGCCATATTATCCAGTTTCTGTGAGGCCCATCTCTAACAGTGGAGGTCTACGACCCTGTATTCTAGAAGTTGTAATCATCATTCTATCATTACAGCCCCTAGAACACAGCGTCCTAGAACTCCACTGCTGGAGATGGGCCTTCCGGAACATATATCTGGAGAATTTGGCCTACACTCGCCACGCTGGCCAGACGGCTTGGCGAAGATATGATGTCAATTTTTTATGACAATTTATTAACGATTCCTCAAGTTGGTATTAGTGGAACCGGGACCGACGGCTTAACGTGCTTTCCGAGGCACGGGAACGGTGGTGTTGTAAATCTATGACAAATGTACGTAACAAAAGTGTATTTCTCATTGGTACATGCCGGGTGTGTTTGAACCGACCTTTGTAGGATTTAAGGAACGCATTCTTACAACCGAGCCTCCACCGCAAGTTGTAATGATGAATGATAATGACGTGTCACAAACAACTGTAATAGGTTTACATAAATAAATATATTTTGACTTTGATTTTGTAATAAACTAAACGTAAAAGCCTATAAGACTTTATTTGAATCTCCTAAATATTTAAGATGCAAATGTTGGAGAGTGTAATACTCCTAAATTATTAATAAGTCAAAACAAAGTTGTACCTGGCATTTAAACTTCACTTGTCAAAGGGGTTCGGTATTAACAGGTGGGGTTGGCATTTCGGGACCTCCCTTTCTCACGACAATAAACTAACAAAAACAAAACTTTACTGATATAACACACCGACTAGATACAGGGACATTAAATATACATACCTACGTATCTTCACGCCATATCCCTTGCGGGGCAGACAGAGACAATTGAGCGCCACTTGACACGATCACGACATACCTCTTTCGCTTCGTTTACATTCATTAACCTCTTCACACATAATAATAATAATAAACTCCTTTATTGCACACAAAATATAAAATATAAATAGATATACATAGGCGAGCATAATACCATGCACGGCCAAACATATTTTAGATATTAAAATCTCATAAAAATTGTGAAAAAAATCCTTCACTACCAAATTCCACAAAGCCCCCTCCGCATATTAGTGCGTTGTTATGTGCTAGCGCACCTTCTTGCGTTGGGTACTCGTAATATGATGGCAATAAAAATCACAATAGTATGTTTTTTTCTTAAAAAGAGGACTAAGGACTAACCTAACAATTTAATAAAGATAGTAGCTAGATGAGTGACGATCTATCGCGGCTGTTTCGGAGCGGCAAACATAATTTGACGACAGATGGTTTTTTTTTGTAACAACGCACGCCTGGTATTGTCCGTGCTGAACGGGATAAAGGTATTTTCTACCAGCTAGCCTTTACGAGAGTGATAGAATGAATATTATGCAGAGTAAGAAAAATAAAGTGATATATATATTTAAAAAAAAAATAAGAGAAAAATAATAATAATTATTAAACTATGGGATAAATAGGATCATAATATACTTATGTAATAAATACAAATAATAAATTTAATAAAATACATATTATATAATACTAATAAAATAATATATGCCAAGTATAATCACGACAAAAAGAATCGTTAGCTGTTCCTAAACACAGATTGAGTAAGTTTTCCAAAAGTTTCATCTGTAACTGTGTGAAACTGTATAATAATCTGAAAAAAGAAATGAAATGCCTAAAACATAATGACTTCAAGAAAAATATTAAAACTGTATTAATAAAAAAAGCTTATTACACTGTAGATGAAGCGCTAAGGGATGATGACATACGAGTAGGATAGTGTATTTATCAGTGACATATATTAATAAATTTATGACATAAAGATTGGACATATTCGCATAATTTATTATATTATAACTATTTTTAATTTAATTAAATTGACAAATTTATTATTGGGTACTCTTAATAATTAGTATTATTTAGTTAAGTACATTGACATATTTTTAAAAATTATTTATTAGGAACTTTAAAATTATTGACAAGGCCTCTTTACAGCTGCTACAATAATAAGTAATAAATAGTATTATTTAGTTAAGTTAATTGACATATTTTTAATCATTTATTTATTAGGTACTTATAAGTTATTGACAAAGCCTCTTTACAGCCGCAATAAATCTATTTATTTAAGTGTTTTTTGTAAATGTTTAAACCTCCAGTTCTGTTATTTGTCATGTACCTATCTATAGTGATAAATGTATAAAAATATATATATATTGAAAATTACGAGTATGACTTAACCGAATTCCGGTAGGAATGTATGGTGTTAAAACTAAACTAAACTAAGGTGAGGAGATTAAGTTTAATTTTGTTTTTCAAGAAGGTGAGAAAATAGAAGTTATTTGAATATATTTAGATTGTGCCTGTCGGATAGTTAATGGCAGCCTGTTCCATTGACGAGCTGCAGACACGGTGAGAGAATCTGAATGATGAATGAAGCTAGAGGAGTGAGTAGGGATTGAGAGGTGTTTGTTGTGTGAAGAACGAAGAGGACAAGTATGAGAGTCGCACAGATATTCGAAACGATCGCTCGAAATAATTTATTTGTCAGAAACATGGTAGGTACAGGGATGTAAATTATTATATGTAATTATATCACATGCTTCGCTATTTCTAGCATACAAATATTTATTTAATCACATGACTTTATCGAGCTTAGTGTCTAGGTATTCTTTTGTCAAATAAAAACATTTATTAACCAGCATTTGTTTGACTCTTAATTTGAACAGTTTTAGTGGCAGCTCCCTTATAGTAACTGGAAGCTTATTAAATATCTTTGTTGCCATTGCATAAGAATTTCGGCTATATTGAGTACTTTTATGAGCTGGAATAATTATTCTACTAGGATAACGCGTTTTAAAATTGCAATTATCCCCAAGAGTTTTAAAAAGTTCCGGATGGCTTTTTACAAATAAACAGCATTCAAGTATATAGATAAAAGGAACAGTCAGTAATTTTAGTTTTATAAATAAAGGACGACAGGAAGTCTAGTTTAGAGATTCTCAAACTTTTTTGACTACTGCCCACTATTACCGAATATAACTAAATAATCGATGTTGTGAAAATAGGTACTTTTTTATTTCAGTAAAATTTAAAATATAAAGTCGCCCCCCTAATCCATGCCAACCCCCCCCCCCCCCCCCCCCCCCCCCCTATTTATTTCTGAGCCTCTTACCGCCCCCCTCTAGTCCTTTGAGAAAGACTTTGTTGAAGACTTTCGTCTTCAAATATTGTGGTATGAACGATGAGAGACTAATACAGAGCGAAAATTCAAATGAAACTAAGTTCTTCATTATGATGCAGAAACTGGTAAAATACAGAAAGTTTTTCAAGTTTTAAAATTTATGTAAAATGAACATAGACGTATATTTAACGACCTAGGTAATAATATTTTATTTGCGCTCATACGCTGGCCCTAACGCACGGATGATATCGCTGCTCCATCTTAAAAGTTAAGAAATATGCCGAGACAGTTGTAATCCATTATTTAAAGAAAAAACTTACATTGCCATGCATTTATATAAAAGATATTTGTTTTTTTGTTAAAAGCAATCACATTTTTTAAACTTTTATTCAGAGATATCTCAAGCAGGCCAACAAGAGATCAATATATAAATAATTTATACCAGTCTCCCTGTTGAATTTACATATTTAAGAAAAAAATGTTTTATAATGTGTCCTCCTCCTTGCGTCGTGTTTCCTCATTGATGAGGGTCGTGACCTTCCGATGAATTGGTGTGCGTCTTGATGATAGCACGCCACCCATTCCTGTCTTCGGCGGCATGCACAGCATCATGGACGCTAGTGTTGGTGGTGGAGCGGATTTTGTCGGACCAGCGTACCGGACTACGGCCTCTCGGTAAATTTCAATTTAAATAGCAAGAATTATAATTATTGTAAAATTGTTTTCACATTTAGATTTAGTTTTGCACACCTGCATGCAGGTTGCATACAATTTACCCTTATGTACCCACATCTAACATCTTGTACTTGTTATTAAGTATTCTGGCAAATAAACATTTTTGATTTAATTTGATTTGAAAAGAACTTTATTCATTGCTACAATTAAACAAGTGTAACGAAAGGTACAAATCTATAAATTTTGATTTTTTATTACCAAAAAAGTAATACAGATGTAATATTGGTTTCGGATCACTCCTCCTCCAGCTCCTAAAACAGAGAGTACACCTCCACTGTTAGAGATAGGCCTTCCAAAACGTAATTCTAGAGAATTCGGCCTACACTCATCACGCTGGTCAGACGGGTTGGCGAGGGCCAGATGTCAATTTTGATGAGAATGTGAACATTTCACAAACATAATTCCGCAAGTTGATATTAGCCGAACCGGGACCGGCTTAACGTGCTCTAACTACGTTCAGGAAAATCTATGAGAAATGTACGTAAGAAAAGTATTTTTTTACTGGTACATGCCGTATTTAACCGCGAACCTATTAGGATTGGAAAGCGTTCTTAAAACCGAGCCACCACAGCTCTTGGTGGTATTTACCTAGTTGTTTTTTTTTTTAAGTAATACGACTAATGGGCGTTAAATTAATTTTAATACTTATATATAATTTTTCTTAGTGTAATGATAATTTATCTTATTCTAGGACATATACAAATATTAGACAGCAAGTATATGTCTATAAAAATAAAGAGTACGTCTCCGTTGTCTATGACTACGAAATAGGTTTTTTATAAAGCTATTGTTCGCTCTATACTAGGTAATCAAAATATTTATTTTGATGAATCAGTGCATCAACTTTATTCGAAATAAGTTACAAAAACGGAGTGCTTCCGCATTTGCCTCAGAATACTACAAATTAAAAATACCTAACGAAAATTCCTTTCATCACTGCCCCTAGAGAACATAAAGTCCTAGACCTCCATTGTTGGAGATGGGCCTTCCACAACATATATCTAATTTGGTGATAATGGTGATTTTGTTTTACACTTGCCACGCTGGCCAGACCGGTTGGCGAGGATCTGATTTTTTAATTTTTAAAATAAACATTAAAAAAAAATTAACGATTCCACAAGTTGGTATTAGGGGAACCGGGACCGACGACTTAACGTGCTCTCCGAGGCACGGGAACGGTGGTGTTGTAAATCAATGTACGTAAGAAAAGTGTATTTTTCATTGGTACATGCTGGGGAGGTTTAAACCGACCTTCGTAGGATATTAAGGAAAGCGTTCTTACAACCGAGCCACCACCACGCCTAAAATTACTTATTCTAAACTTTTTAAACTTTCGCGCACATTCATAATAGATTTTTTTATAATTTTAACGAGTCTTTACGCGATTTACCTTAGAGTAATCACGACAGTATATTGTAAGTGTCGTGTGTCGTGATTTCTAAAAACTTTTAAAAGTCATAAGTGGGTAGGTTTACATCTACCGCCCAGTATGTACGAGACTACACCGCATAGCTCCAGTTGACCCGTGACCACGGCCAATGCAACTTGGCTGAAACATCGGGAGAAATATGTCTCTAAGGTAAATCGCGTAAAGACCCGGTAAAATTATTAAAAACTTTTACTTATTCTGTTCAAATATTCCTTTCTTGGTGGTAATTTACTAATAACTAAGATGTTTGTCCGTTACTTATGCTGCGCCAGCTTGGCTTTAATTTAGGCTAAAACCAACAGTCAGAGTCAGCAAAACATATTCTTCAGGGCGGGCTATCCGGAGCGCCGTGGTTCGTGCAAAATTCTGTAATTGCAAGAGGTCTGAAGATGCCTACTATCGATGCGTTTGTTTTTGGTCCAGTATGTTTTACCAGATTGACAACTAATATTTAAGATATCGCTCCATCTTTAGCACGGACCCCCGGAATCTGGCAGCTTAGATTCGTCACACAGCTGCTGTTATTTGTTTATTTATTTATTAAGAACAGGAAAACTTTCAGTTAGATAGATACTAAAAAATATGTGCCATTAAAAGTTATCGTCCATAACAACTACTCGTACTCGTATATATTATAAAACACTGTCAAAAATAATAAAATTATGAAAGAAACAAAAAAACAAATCCTAAAAATAAACAGGAGCCCAAACCCACCGGTGGTTAATGAATTGAGAAGAAAGTAGACGCCTTACCGTTGAAGGCTTCATATATATATAATATCAATTTCAATATGTTCATCACTAATGATCTGATTGATACAACTAGCTCTAATAATAAAATAATTTTGTCTGTAGTTACTGTGCTCTGTAGGTATTTTTAGTAACGGCCCAAGCCGTCTCTGAGGTCGGTGGGGTGTCTTGAAAAAGTTGTGTAGAAGCTCTAGAATTACCCGCTGAGATCCTGCCGGGGAAAATCCGGACAATTGAACATCGGGACCTAGACGACTCCGCTGTCTGTCTAATAATAAAAATAATGAAATTATTTATTGCACACAAAATATACAGTATAAAGTGTTGTACATAATTAATCATCAATACCATGAAGGTTTTTTCTACCAGCTAACCTTTGATATAGTAAAATATTTCAATTATTTTACAAGTTGTCAATTCAAATCCACCTCACGTTTGTTCAGAACTGAAGTTTTTTTAAAGAAAGTCTTTCATTCTTTCGTAAAATTTGTGCTCTGTAAAAATATGCAATCACGTCGTCTTATGGTTCTTAAATAAACTAGCTACTACGTAATATTTCACAATTTCAACAATATTGTCTTTTGTTCTTCAATGCTTCTATGATCTAGTGATTGCAGATGTAACCTACGGGAAGTAGAAGGTTCCTTCTCGAGAAGTGACTGAAATTTGTTGATTCATTATTAAGTAATTACCTACTAATAGTAGCTATATACTCGCAGTAGTAGCAAAAGCAGTCTTTTTTTCATAATGTTACGTCAAGTCATATATTATTGACACCTTTTACGAGGGTATCTTAAAATATATAATAGATTTCAGAATTTGGACTAAAGCTATTTTAGAAAGCCATTTTATAAAATTTTATTTTGGAAACAAACGGTTAATCAAAAAAATAAATAAAAATAAAAACTATAATTTTGATAAAGATAATAATAATGTAAGCATAGCTATTATACAAACAAATTAAACATTAAAATATCCGTAAAAATCAAATCAAAAGTATTAAATATAAAAATATATTATATATTATAGCTGATATTATGTTAGTAATTTTAGTTGATACTAAATCCACTTAAACTGCATCAAAAAACGTATATGGCATGTTAACCTAGAAAGGAAACATTTAATTAAATATACTTAGTTTATCTTACATGCAAACAAAACAGCGCACTGCGACACATTTCAATATGTATGTCGTATTTACACATTACTACTGCAGCCACAGTTTTTTTACATAGACGTAGCGTTTAGCACCGGTCATCATCGCCACTTCACCCTAAAAGACAAGAGTCCTAGACCACCACTGTTAAAATGAAATAAAACAATATGTATTTGTATAGAATACGATAAATTGCCACATAGTTATATAATTCACACAATCCGCCACACAAATTTATACAGTAATTATTTTTATCAAAATTTATACATTGTAAATTAATTTATATAATAATTAAAATATCATTAATTTATTTGGCATATTATATATGTCATTTCATGTTTTATTTCATTTCATATTTATTATCGTCTTGTCTTATTATATTTTGGAAATTACAAAAAAGTTTCTTTTTTTTACCAATAAACCGCGAATCGACTTTGGCCCTAAATCTCTACGTCTCTTTGGCAAACAAATATTTTTTGTAGTGCCGGTCTAAGTCACATAGGTCTATGACTGCACATTTTTCCCGTCTCGTTTATTTTTGCTTGTTATTACTTCAAAATGTTAATTGTAACGCCAAAATTGTTGTTTCCACACGTAAACCTTAAAATTGCACACTGCATCGTGCTGTTTTTAGACAGGTTAACTTTTTACCAGGTTCGAATCAGGTCAGGGAAATAATCCAAAATTATTATTTTTTAAAGTAATACTGCCTCTGTAGTGTAGCGATTATGTCCGTGGATTTAGACGCGGAGGTACCGGGTTTGATTCCTGATCGAGACACAATAATTAATTTGTCATATTTCTTGAGTTTGGTACGCTGGAGACATCCACGAGCTTGCCCATCATGATGGGTAAAGTTGACTATATTCTTCTGCCTCTTTCAAAGTATAGTTTCTTTCGCGAAAGAGTTACGGTCGTGATAATATTAAAAAAAAAAAGTAATATAACAATATTTCTTATTTTAGTTATAAGTTATCAACTCAATAAATCTCTTTATATCAAATATTAGCGGTCATGCACCTTACAATCCCTGCTCACATCTTCCAAAGGTTAGCTGTTAGAAAATGTTTTTAGACATTAAGCTCGCCTATGTACTGTGAAATGTATTATTTTCTGTGCAATAAATAATTTATCTATCTATCAATACATTATTTGTCGAGCAAGCAAAAATTGGCAAAGTTTTATTTATTTATTTTATTCATACAGAAAACATACAGATGTTAAAACATAATGACACCATTTTTTTTTAATTTACACAATTCAGTAAAGTTACGGCCTAAAAATTAAACATAGATATTGCAAATTATTAAAATAATAAGGATGAAGTTAACAATATATACCTACCTATATACCTTTAATAATTAGAACAAATTATATAATTTATACGTGGTAATAATAATATTACAATACAATTATTGAATTGAAAACATGGTTGGAGAACAAGCATTCCAATTTATTCCTCATTTGACACTTTTTGATATTTCAACCGGAGCATAAATTTTTCATCGTATCTTGCACTATCTCACGGCTAGTTTAAGCTGTCGCCTGATTTAGCATTGGTAATTAGCAAGTTGGAATATCTCATGTCATCGATCTTAACTCGTGCCGGTGTCTATAATGATCTATAAAGTTGAGATGAAACTTGCACAAAACTGTCCAAACTTCAAGCATCAGTACTTGCGGAGGTTCTGCGAAATCTATTATTGCGCCAGGCCCGTAATATCTCCGCTTAGGAAGCTAAAGGGCTGTTCACAACTGCGGACAGTTATCGCGGAGACTAAACAATATTTTACTATTTCGTAAATAAATGAAAGTAATAATAATAATAATATCTTTATTCAGTAAAAGTTACAGGATATGAAAACAATAACATATTTCATTATGCATTATGATACAGAAAAACAGACATTTGCAGCCGAACTAAGCCTATACTCGTATGTATAGGTCTGTCCGTCGGCAGTCAACGCCCAGACACCCTTTTAAATATATTATTACTTTTTATTACAAAATAAAAAAAGAAAGAAAATGTACACAAAAAGAAAAATAAAATAAAAATTGTGTGTTTGAGATCCTATTTTTGTTTATGATGTAAGTGTGTGAGTGTGTGTAAGAGGGTGTGTAAACTTTACATACTTTGTTATTATCGGATTCCTATTTTACTATTGACAGTAATTCCTCAGTCATATTATAGTCAAGAGACTGTAGCCAAGTCACAGAGACATGCACGGTGAATCCGGATCCATCGTGTTTGGGAAAGAGAGATGAGAAGAATGGTGTCTGCTTGCGACCGAAAATAGGCTGGTTTACTAAGAAATTTAATTTATTGGGCAACAAGATGCTCACCGCCCACCATTCTGCTCCTCTCCCTAACCAACCAAATACTGTATGATTCCGTTAATGCCGTCTTGGAAGCTCTTTTCATAAATATATTGATGGTCTGCTTAGGCCCAATTCTTTCTGTAAGTGGTGCAAAGATTTTGCTGGAATTCCTTTCGCACCAACTTCCACTGCGTAAAGCTGAGGCAAGGATTATTTTATAACTAAAAAAAAACATGTAGCAACCGATTGTGCCATTGACGATTTTTTTTGTGTAAAAAAATGTTACCCGTTTTGCTAGACGGCTTTTACGGAAATTAGTGCCGAAAATTATAGATAATGACTCCGTTTTTTTTTGTTTTTATTTATTTATTTATATAATATTTAACCCTATATTAAAGTTGCCTAAATGTGAATCAGCTTTTTCACAAGCGTGGTTTCTGACGTCCCCGGAAGGGATAAAAAAAACTTAGAATATTATCTTGCCAATCAATATATATTAATAAGCCTATTCAATTTAAAACATTGCGTTGGCCACATACCAACATTGCAGGCGCAGTACGAATCGACCAATCAGGTGCTGTTACTAACTAATATACTTTTAGATTAGTTTTTAGACCATTTAGATTGGTTTGTGGGAATGTTTTTATATTAATCAAGGTCTATGAAATTATATAATATTTTTTAAAAAGTAAAGTAATGTATCATCATGACCGTTTCTGTTTCGGGGTGGTCAGAAACCACGCTTATAAAGAAGCGGATTCACATTTAGCCAACTTTATTATAGGTCAATCATGACAAGTGGCAAGCTCGTCGATGTCTCCAGCGCGGCGTACCAAACTCGAGAAATATCACAAATAAATTAAATAATCCGGTACCTCCGAGTCTAAAGTCCACGAACTTAACCGCTAGACCACGGAGGCAGCTATTTTGAGCGCGTAATTTATATAATAAACCAGCCTTAACTTTGATATAATGTCAAGCAGGTACGTACAAAGTACATATATGGTCCGTAAATCATTTAGCTGGCCATCCCGTCCGCCGTTCGTGTCAACATTTTAACCAAAATGTGCGCTTTGCTCAACATTCTATAAACTATGCTGATGAGATTATTTTAATTTTCCTTCCGACACGAAATATTCATTTCCGCATTATGCTTTCACGTATAGTTTAACCAACTTGAGCAAAAACCAGCCTATGATCGGTCGCCAGACCGATACACCATTCTTCTCTTGTTCAATTGTTGTTTTTCCCTAATTTATTTTTTATTTATTTAATAAGTATAGATCTTAATTTAATTTTAAGTAAATGTAAGTAAAATCGATTTCATTAACCAATACAGGTAATCGAAGAGTCCCACGAGCCAGGCTCATTACCTAGTGTGGGCTCATTATTAATTCACAATTTAATTTAAACTCCTGCAGTGTACTAGAGTCGAAATTGTTCATTAGGTTTATATATAAGTTTCGTAGAACACTGAAAATAAAAATTATTATTATTATCATTATATTATTATTATTCTCATCTCTCTTTCCCACATAAGATGGACCCGGCGCGGCATCCGCACGGTACAAATAATTTAAAACTACCTAAAAGGGGTTTATTTCGCTCGCACAATATTTTTTTAAGGGCAATTCAAGTCTTAGTGAACATTTGAGAAGTCTAGTAATTTTCTAGAATTTTAGAGAGAAATTCCAGCCAAATCTTTGCACCACTTACAGGTCTACTACAATACATTTATATTTCAAGACGGCATTAACGTAATCATACAGTATTTGGTTGGGTACGGAGAGGAGCAGAATGGTGGATTTTGAGCATCTTATTGCGCAATAAAATGATAAAAGGAGGCGTCCTTTGTAAACCAGCCTATTGTCAGCCCGAACCTTACGCCTCATCATTACAGCCCCTTGAACACAGCGTCCTAGACCTCCAATGCTGGAGATGGTCATTCTAGAACTGGAGAATTTGGCCTACACTCGCCACGCTGAATGTCGATTTTTTATGACAATTTATTAACGATTCCGAGTTGGTATTAGTGGAACCGGGACCGACGGCTTAACGTGCTCTCCGAGGCACGTTACGCTTATTACGGCAGAAATAATTTCCAGCCTTCTTGTCTCCAGGTTTGTGAGATGGGGCTAATTATTTTTATTAAGTAAAATATTCATGGCCACCCCGCAAGGTCAGCGTGGCGAGTGTAGACCAAATTATCCAGACAGCCACCGTGTGTTTCACTGTATCACATGTCGCGTGTTGCATTAGATGGACGCGAAGTCTCAAGTTGTTTCGTATAAGAAAATAAACAAGAAAGGAAAAGATTGGAAAAAAGAACGTAAAGGTCAGACCCCTGTTTCGTAATAACAGGCCTAATTAATTACATCTAATTTCCTTTTAATTAATTACTTTGATCTTTATAATACATTTACTCATTTCCTTATGAAATTTTCACGAGGTTTTTACTAATTAATACCTTGTATGCTTATTTTTGTTCAACTTTAACCTTTGAAGATTATAACATGTCTTTGTTTTGGGATTTAGACGCCGTTCCGAGTTCTAAACCCGGTTGTTGAAGTTTATTTTTGTGCAAGCTCTCGTAATACAAATATATTTTCAAATACTATTTTTTAACTGCTTTCGTGGTCTAGAGGTTAAGTCTATGAATTTTGACTCTGAGGTACCGTGTTTGATTCCTGGTCGTGACACAAATTTTGATGAACTTCACACTTGCTACAATAGGGGCTTGAAGAGCTACAGTTTTGCATAAAACGATACAATACAGAAGGGACGTCTACAATGACATCTACAGACTACAGCGTTCAGCGTTGAACTCTCATCAACGACTTCAGATTGACAACTACCAAAATAATGGCACTGACACACGGTTAAAAGTGTTGCCAGATATAAAGGTTTCCCTTAAAATTGGGAAACTACAGTTGAGAGTGAACAAAATTATTTACCTTATTTGTGATATTTCTCGAGTTTGGCACGTTAGAGACATCGACGAGCTTGCCCCCTTGTCATGATTGGCCTATAGTAAAGTTGGCTAAATGTGAATCAGCTTATTTATAAGCGTGGTTTCTGACTACCCCGAAAGGAAAACGGTCGTGATGATGATGAAATTGTTTTTCCAGCTGCAGATATTATTTAAAAAATTATAAGAGAAACCTCATGACAAGTGGCAAGCTCGTCGATGTCTCCAGCGTACCAAACTCGAGAAATATCACAAATAAATTAAATATTAAATTAATGTATTTATTTACATTGATAAATATTTTTGTGTCCCGACCAGGAATCGAACCCGGTACCTCCGAGTCTAAATCCATGGACTTAACCGCTAGACCACGACGGCAGGTTAAAACAATTTATTCGAAGGAAATTATAAAACAACATAAATTTGTAATAATATAAACTATAATAATAAATAGAACTAATATCTAAAAAAAAATATATGAAGAACAAGATAAATTAAAAATATTGTAAATAAAAAACTGGCCAAAATGTCAAGGATCTGGCAGCATTGTCAAGTTGAATGCCCAGCCCAGCCATCCAGTTGTGTTGTAAATCTATGACAAATATACGTAAGAATAGAGTATTTTTCTTTAGTACATGCCGGGGTTCGAACGGACCTATTTAGGATTTTAAGGAAAGCGATACAATCGAGCTAACACCGCTCATTATATCTATTTGTATTAAAATATATTTTTCTCTTTGTTAACAGGTTAGCGAACTATCCACAAGAAGGCCGGTACGACTTGCTTATATCGAATGCATCCTACGAAAAGGACAATGGGAAATTCGAGTGCAGGGTGAAGGCCGGTGGGTCTGGACGTACGTTACATGCGCAGGCGCACACTCTGGTGGTCCTGACGCCTCCACGTCCGCCTGTCCTGTCTCCAGGGCCACATGCACATGCTCAAGAAGGACAGGAAATACAGCTGTCCTGCTCTAGTTCCGGGGGCTCGCCTGAACCCAGCATCAAGTAAGTGCATTTATTTTGTTAAGGTTAATTAACAAAGCTACGAAGTATTTAGTACCTAGGTACTCAAGTGAATTTGAAAGATATTTATTGTTGTTGTGTAATTCTGTATTTGTTTCATTTATAAATCTGCCGAAAAAAAAAGTATGGTATGGACACGATGTTATGCCACCCTTATCCATCCACAAAAAGCACGCTTTGCTATCAAGTCGAATCTCGGCCTTCGTATTATTAAGTGACGTCACTCACGCCGATTAATGTTTTTAAGCCAACGTTTTTATATCTAAAATCTTGTATTTATTTTTATTAAAATATGGATGATTTCGTTAATTAAAACTAAAATCAGTGTGATTTTAGGTACGATGATAAAATAAAGATTATAATAAATCATATTTTTTTAAAATTTTAATTCAAAATCTATAAAAAAAAAAATCTCTGTTTTGTGACTATTCATTATCATACCGTTTGACTTTTTGCCCCTTTTGTTATATAATATTTAATGTCTATAAATACCAAGTTTTTGTTCAAAGTAATAAATAAACAGTGACATCACATATCCGTCACATGTAACATCCAGACATAAGAAACCCGGGGCCGCTGCAGAGTCAGCCGCGCGCCTTAAACGCAACAAATACGCGGAGATCATCATTAATCACTACTTCATCCCATTTGCAGTCGAAGCGATGGGTTCGTGGTCCGAGAAGGCTCTGGCGTTCTCTCGTAAGCTTGGGGAAAAACTCCCCTTGGCGACGGGTGACCCTTTAAGTATATAATATTTTGCCCAAAGGGTCAGCTTTGCCGTTCAACGAGTGAACGCAGCGAGTGTCCTTGGGACACTACGCCCATCTGACGGATATATTTTTTATTTTTTTATTAATAAATAAACTATATTACAACAAAATCTAACCTAAAAAAATAATAATAAAAATCAAATACAAAAAAATAGCTCCTCCAAATCGCTGTCTTGTGGCATGGTGCCCAATACACTAGCAGCATTTCCCCTTTGAATGATGATACTTAATTTTTGGGAGAATAAACTGCCAGCCCTATTGTGACCAGAGACGTCAATGAGCCTTGGAACAATTTCTTTATAAAAGGCTTTAAGTTCCGATCCCCACGGGCCCATCGTTTCTACAGCAAACGTCGAAAAAAGTAACTATTGCAAATAGTTTCATATTTTCGACGCTTGCTGATCTGCGCTTGTTCCGCTCTAACAGAAGTTCCTGGAAGGTGGGAAGGGGATAGGGTATCCTAACACGTAAAATCCTATACCAGGTATTGACCCAATCTCAATTTGTTTTATTTGTAATGTAGTTTATTATTATTATTTAATGTTAGTTTTTCTCTTTAATCATTTAATAGTGTAATTCTTTTAATGTCCTTGTATAAATCTTACCCTTAGTTTGGGTCAAAGTGGTGCCCCGAGGAGTCATGTTTAGCAAACCAAAATACAATAATTACTTGCCATGTTCCTGATATTTACTTCGCTACATCGTCCATTGCCAGAGGCTTACTAATAATTTACAATAAAAATATTTTTTATTTTCATTTATCATTTTAATCTATACTACTATTATAAATATTTACAAAATATAAAATATAATAAATATTAATACTAAGGATAGGAATATAAGTCCCGTCCGCGTGGAGTGGTGACAAGAACGCTGGCTGCATTTCCCCGCTGAATTGCAATTTTTGATTCTTTGGGCAAAGAGAGAGCCAGCCCTCTTGTCGACAAGACGACAAGACGCGTTGTTGTCCTTTAAAAACATTTTTGCGCTTGGACTCCATGGTTCCAGAGTTTGGCTAGCCTACAGCAAATGGCACAAATATGTAATCTTTTAATATACTTACATACTTGCGCCGAGATGCGCCGTTTTAAGTTTAAGTTTATCTCCTTTTTATTGTTATTATTGCACGAATTTATTAACTTTAGATTTTTTGAAAATACCGATTTTTTTATAGATTTAATTATGTAACTTGTAGACCCTTATTTAAAAAAACTAAAATTATTAACATTGGCTTCAATGTATATCCTTGAAATAGGAATATTTGTCAATAAACATTTTAATCTCTTTAAAAAATATAATACTTGTAACAAATTTGTACCTAGAGATTATACCTGACTAATCTACCCAAGATGTGTAAGTGAATATTACAGCAGAAACTGCCACATAATGTGCATTAGAGTATATAATAAAATTCCTAGAGAGATACGAGAGTTACCTATAAAACGTTTTACTATTGAGTTAGAGAAAATTCTTATTGACAACTGTTTTTACTCAATAAAAGAATTTTTAGCATGCAAATTTTGACATTAACATTGTATTCCAATAAATTGACAAGAACAATATTAAATATAACTGTGTTGTCCTTCAATTCTGAAGTATTTACCACCTTTCTTGTGCCTCAGACCCGGTTTCGCCAATACTAACTTGTGAAATCGTTAATAAATTGCCCAATTTCTGTTAATTGCTTTTTAAGACAAAAAAATAATAATTTATATATATAATTATTGAGTTTAAATGCGAGTAAAACCAAGGTACTAGTGTTTGAAAGAAGAAGGATGATAAACGTGACGATAAAGATTGATGATGAAACTCTAGAACAAGTAAATTAAATTATATTTATATCTGGGCAGTGTTTTCACTGCGGATGGAAAGTATTGATGAATGTCGAAGAAGCGAAAGAGGTATGTCGTGATCGTGTCAAGTGGCGCTCAATTGTCTCTGCCTACCATGCAAGGGATTTGGCTTGAAGATATGTATGTAATTATTGAGTATACCATTTTTATTTTTAATTCGTTCATCACAAAGTACAATTCGCACCTATATTTTGTTTTCTTAAAAATTGAGATAACACTATTATCCAGTTCACAGACGATATATTCGATATAAGGTTGGCTTTTATCATCAGCGTATAAAATTTAAAGTTCTATTGCGAAAATAAGGGATAATTTTAAATAATACAAATTTCAACATAAAGTAACAAGTTGAGAACTTCTCAAAGGTACCTCACTTTTAACCAAAGATATTACAACACGGATACCGCGTTGACTACAAATTAGTATACTTAAATAAACAAATATGGTACAGGTTTGAGTTTGCGCTGTTTGGGGTCGAGACGATGTGACCATGGGGACCCTTAGGCAAGCTGGAAATATTTCTGCCCTAATATTAGCCTCGCTATACAGAGGGGAAATGTTGCCAGTCTTTAAATAAATTTTGTTCTTTATACGTACTATACAAAAAAAAAACGTTTATTAGTTAAATTTTTATATATATATTCATTTTGAAAGAACTTTGATCCCCTAGATCAGACTAGACTTCTCTGGGTTAAGCTGAGGATCAGTTCCTTCCTTGGTGACATTTTATTATTTATAAATGTTATGCATCAATATTAATTTTGTTTAGTTATTTATTAAATTTATTTATTTATTTATCATGTCATGCATTATACTATTACTATATTATATTATACTATATTATATCATACTATATCATATCCTATTAAATTATATTACACCATATTTATTGTAATAATAATAATCATTTATTTCTTCACAGAAAATTGCCTTAAAACTAGTTACATCAATGTTTAAATGTTAATAGGATATACAATTTATTACAGGCAATTTATTTTTGTATAACTATTTATTTTTATAGGTACCTATATAGGTAAATCATTTGTATAGTCTGATAGTAGTATAGTTATTTCTAGTTTGTTTTGTATTAACATTTATCATATATAATAAATATGTATATCTATACTAAAAAAGTGTTAGACTACTCAAAGGCACTTTTTTTTTACACTAGCACTTTCTTTTACTAGGAAGCGATATTAGTATGGATGCTACATCTACGTGATCTAAAGATCATTGTTCCTAACCATTTACAACAAGACTGTACCGAGCCAACTGTAATTGCGGTAAAGTAAATTTATGGCGGGTTTCAGCCGACAGACGCGCGGACAGGCTAAACTTTGGCCACGAATATGGACATTTAACGACACGGCTCAGTTATTGCGAACCTTTTTTGTATTATATACTGAGCAGGTTTAAGTACCTATGTAAGGCTATAAGGAAGCACCACCGTTTGTGTTTTCCTCTTTCTATAATATATCAGCAACGGGATTCTATATCTTTAAGGTTACTTAAATTGTCAAAATTAAGGATTTATTTTTGTCAAATCATTAGCCATCTGTCAATCCTGTCGATTTAATTATAAAACTAATAGTATTTATTTATTTCAAACTTTATTGCACTATGTACAAGGCTTATTGCCGCTTGACATTCTCTGACAGCCAACCTTAGGGACAGATAAAGCATTTAAAGTGAACGGTGGGTTCAAGTAAAAATTAAATATATTATAACTAAACGATCACATTGTAAGCAATAAACAATATATAAATTATATACACACATAAACACATACACACAATAATACATACAATACAATATATAAACATACACTAAATAGGTATCTTGATATATTACTGATTACATAGAGGGAACTATATATATTTATATAGAGTTCCGATAAGGGCGTGTAGTATTCATCGTTTCTGACGAATTGCACCCTACCCTAAACCTAACCTTATATCCTAGTTATCCTTTAAAGAAAAATAATATATTGTTTTTTTTATTTTTTCTTATTTTAAACGTCTAAATCGACCTATTTAGTTAACTTGCGTACAATTAACTGCCTCCGTTGTTTAGCGGTTAAGTCCGTGGATTTTAGACTCAGAGGTACCGGGTTCGATTCCTGGTCGGGACACAATAATATTTCTTAATGTAAATAAATACATTTAATTTATTTGTGATATTTATCGAGTTTGGTACGCTGGAGACATCGACGAGCTTGCCACTTGTCATGATTGGCCTATAGGAAAGTTGGCTAAATGTGAATCCGCTTATTTATAAGCGTCGTTTCTGACCACCCAGAAAGGGAAACGGTCGTGATGATACTTTACTTTTGCGTACAATTTTGATTATTAGGGTTATAAAGCATTTTATTTTACATGTAAAAATCAAATAATAATAATAAGTCTCACATATTGCATAATATTTAATTAAATAGCAATTTTTATAAAAAAAAAAATTAAAAAAATGTAATTCGAAAACGGTTAGGTTTAGGGTAGTTTGGTTTAAAGTCAAATCAGTCAGAAACGATTATACAAACCTTTAACAGATCTAGGTAATTGGTAACTCGGTATATTTTGATTTAATACCAAGCAATAAATAATTAGGTATATATCTAACAAAATAGCTTAGTAACATACTTATTTATTATTTAAATACTTAATATAATATCAAAGAACATAATAACTTTGCCAGATATAACAAATTGCTTCGGAAAAAATTAAAGACATTTTCAAGGTTTTTTCTGTGATGTTTCACAAAGTACTTTTGTAGAAGATTACATTATTAACTTGTTATTATACGTATATCTTCTTCACGACCGTTTCCCCTTCGGGGTGGTCAGAAACCACTAGTGTTGCTCAAAGATTCCACCGTGAAATCGTTAATTAATTGCCATCAGATTTTCGACTACTTACCAGTCTGGCCAGCGTGGCGAGTGTAGTCCAAGTTCTCCAGATATGTAGGTACTGGAAGGCCCATCTCGAACAGTGCACGTCTAGGACGCTGTGATGATAATTAATCCATATTCCTTTCTAGTGGTCTAGCGGTTAAGTCCGTGGATTTAGACTCGGAGGTACCAGGTTCGATTCCTGGTCGGGACACAAAAAAAATATTAATGTAAATAAATACATTTAATTTTTTATTTTTTGGTTGTGATATTTCTCGAGTTCGGTACGATGGAGACAGAGAATCCGCTTATTTATGACCTGAAAGGGAAGCGGTCGAGATGATACTTTACTGGTGATAAAAAGTTGTAATATTACTCACTGCCAGCATATCGTAGTATCTAATAGTAATAATAATAGTAAGTTAGTTTTATAACGGAATAATTTTTTTTTTAATACAACCACAGCTTGAAACCGCCCATGAGGTGGTCGCAGGCCCGAATAACCGTGGGGCCTTATAAAGAGACCTCAACGCGTAGAACTAAAACCTTATAACCTCTCTTTTTTACTGTTGGCTCTGTGTGCCTTTATAGCTAAGTCTGAGTAGTGGTTGCGAGTGAAGACAGATCTCAATGTCATTAATCTTAAAAAAAAAAAAACTGACGATATATACCTAATATACGTAATTTTATTTATATATGTAGATTAGTTATTAAATTATATGGAAATTTTATAATAATGCAAACAAATACTTATATAAAATAGTAATAATAATAATAATATAATACATAAGTACATAAATAAACAATTAAATAAACGTACACAGATACAAAATTTACTATGTCAAAGCGTGAATTGGGTCTAATGATAGTATGGTGGCGCAACACGAGTTTTTTTACCGCTGAGCTTGGGCATGAATGGGTCAAATTAATAAACAAAATCTAATCATAAAAATGTCTTTATAGGGAAATTATTTTTATATATATTTTCAATTTGACAAATGAAAATATTTCATTGGAACTAATTACTTTGTGTCTCCACAGTTTTTTTTAACCAAATTGATCGGGAATATTTTACGCGAAGATATTTTAATTATAGATACCGCATCAAGTATAAAAAAATATTTAAAACAAAATTATTTCGGCGCTTATACGCATCTGGAGACATTATTAATGGCATGTGTCTCTCCACTGCTGGATATGAGTTTGCCCAAATTCTACCAATACACGATATCTTTTGTTACCTTTATCTAACCTCCACCAGCAAACTTTTTATGTGATGGTAACTATACAAGCATATACATATATACACATTAAAAGTCATACAACAAAAATATCAACTTACTACACATGTCCATATTTAGAATATTATAGTATAAGTTTAAACACTTATCGCCTTATTCATAATAACTTATGCAGTCATTGAAAAAAAGTATGATCACGGCCATTTGCCTTCTGGGGTGGTCAGAAACCACGCTTATTCACATTTAGCCAACTTTATTATAGGCCAATCAAGACAAGTGGCAATCTCGTCGATGTCTCCAGCTCCCAGAGGGTTCTAAGATTGCGTGACAAGCAATCAGCAGTGACAAGAGCCCTTTGGATGATGTCGTACAGAGCCGCGTGACGAGGAATGCGGCCAGAACTTCTAGCATAAGAGAGCCCGTGGTGTCCTTGATCACATCTACTTAAATTTCAGATCATTGATTTTACCCGAAAAATATTAATTAAAAATATATGTTAAATACTGTCAGTAAATGTTGACACAACTTATAATACCATTTCCAGTAACCATCATCATGATTGTGTTTGTATTTATTGACAAAATAATTCAGCTTGTATTTACAGGAAATATTTTCATTAGTTAATTTTGGTTATTTGGTTATGGTTACGAGTATTTACCTATTTACTATTTTAATCATTTTCATTACATTATTATTTTTCATCATTATTCGACCGCCTCCGTGGTCTAGTGGTAACAAACGTTGCCGTGAACTCGGGAGGTCGTGGGTCGATGTGTTACGGAAACTAGATGGTTGATAAATAAACTACATATTATACTTTTTTTTTTGTAAATGCATACATATTATACATATAAACACCCAAACCGAGATAAATTATACAATGTACAACTTGCCCCGGTGGGAATCGAACCCACGACCTCCCGAGTTCACGGCAACGTTTGTTACCACTAAACCACAGAGCCGGTCCTACCTGTGATATTGGGAAAATGTTATTTATATACAAAAAAACGATTCATGTAACATTTTTATTTTCCTTGCAGATGGTACCGAGAAGGATCATCATACCCAGTGGAAGCTGTGCTGAAGACTGCCAAGTCCAGGTCGGAGCCCACAGTGGCAACCTTGACCTTAGTCCCCACCAGGGATGACGACGGAGCCGTGTTCAGATGCGTGGTCTGGAACAGAGCCATGGAGCAGGGCGAGGAACATGATGCTACGGTCAAGCTGGATGTTAACTGTAAGTACAGATCATTTATTACCTTAAAAAAAGTATTAATAGATTTGCATTGTTTTATTTTTTATTATATATAGTATTTATATATACAGCGTGTAATTAATTAAAGAGCAAATATTTATATATTATAATCTAGAATAAAAATAAAGAACTACGTATTTTTTATTTAAATTGTTCAATAATAAAATCCCAAGTTACGGGGCAGAAAAAAAATCCTAAAAATATCGCCACTTATACTGAGCCTAATCAAATAGGTAGCGAACGTCGACTTACGTAATTGTTTTTCTCTCTATTTCGTTTCTCGGCTGTGAAGGCGATCAATTAATGGCTGGTTGAAGAAAGCATGATTAAAATAATCTATGATCAACATTTTGATATATTTCACGTGATTGACAGTTGGGTATTTAAGGCAATGACGTGCTTCATAGGCATACGTTAAACATGACAAAAGATAATCATCATTTTTGCAACCAGCCGTATAACTCCTTATAACTTTAGGATAGGTTTAGTGATTTTCAGAAATATTTTGTTTTAGATGTCAGTCATGAGTGTCCGATTCCACTTGCTAAGATTCATTGACCTTGCGCGCCACTTACTATCAGGTGGCGCTTGGTAACATTTCGTGGTAGTTTTAGGTAGTTATGGCATTTGTGGTCGCCACACTCTTAATAAATTCGTTTACCCAGCTCTTTACTATATTATATATGTATTTATTATATTTTTTACTCTTTCAGCAAGAAAAATAATCTTAATATAATAAATAATATTTAAATGAATATGCATTACTTTTTGGATACTTAACGTAAAGTATGATCACGACCGTATCCCTTCCGGAGTGGTCAGAAATCACGCTTATTCACATTTAGCCAATTTTGCTATGACAAGTGACAATCTCGTCGATGTCTCTAACGTACCAGACTCGAGAAATATCACAAATATATTATCTTGTCCCGACCAGGAATCGATCCCGGTACCTCCGGG
This sequence comes from Tinea semifulvella, assembly GCA_910589645.1. NCBI lineage: Eukaryota > Metazoa > Arthropoda > Insecta > Lepidoptera > Tineidae > Tinea > Tinea semifulvella. Next base: position 1,229,455 of record OU342611.1, on the reverse strand, counting down.
TCTAAATCTTCAGTATTCATACAGGCAGTTATTTTTGGATACTCATTAATATCTAAGGTTCAGTAATTTGTTTATTTAAGTACAGAAATGTGTATGGGTTACGCGGCCACTTAATTAAACGAAGCTAAGGATAGATACTCGTAAACAACTTCAATTGCTATATTTAGACTCGGAGGTACCGGGTTCGATTCCTGGTCGGGACGCAAAAATATTTATTAATGTAAATAAATACATTTAATGAATATTTAATTTATTTGTGATAGTTCTCGAGTTTGGTACGCAGACATCGACGAGCTTGCCACTTGTAATGATTGGCCTATATGGTAAAGTTGGCTAAATGTGAATCTGCTTATTTAAAAGCGTGGTTTCTGACCACCCCGAAAGGGAACCGGTCGTGATGATACTGTTTAGTCATATTTCCATCGCAATTCTAATATGACAGTTTTATTAGTTGGGAAGTAAAACGAAAAGAGTTTTGTATTTAACTTCAGTCATTAAGCGAAGATATAAATAAACCGTCTGGGAATGTCCATGTACGGTATGATGTGCAATTCGGTAAAAGCATTTGAAACATTGACTGATATTCGTCAGTAAATATTCATTATCTGTAAATTTTTCTCCCACCCACCTAAGAAATTGTTTTGATTATACCATAAACATATCTTCACGCCAAATCCCTTGCGGGGTAGGCAGAGACAATTGAGCGCCACTTGTCACGGTCACGACATACCTCTTTCGCTTCTTTGACATTCATCAACCTCTTCATACATGCCCTTTTGTTTCGATGGCTTTTCAACGCACCTTCAGCTATTGTTTTATTAATTTGGTCGTAATATGTGAGTCTAGGTCTGCCAGGGCCTCTTTTACCCACGACTTTCGCATTATATATCTGGTTCGTCAATCTCTCTGCATTCATCCTTTCAACATGCCCGAACCATCGTAGCATGCCTTTCCTTATTTTTGTCCCTATGCTTTCTTTCATACCACTCTATTAATTATTTAATTATCGGTTAAGTAATGACCAGTGAAATTAAATGAAATGAAATATCTTTTATTTGCAATAAATACAGTACAGTGTTCACAAAACTTTAGCAGGTCTACTCACATGATCTACCTGCAAGCAGGCGTGCATCTTACTTACATACTAATATCATAATCACAACTACATTAAAACAAAAAACAATATTAATGAACCTGTTTTGCACTCAAGATACTCTTTTACACTATAAAATCTAGCCATTTCGTCAGTTGTAATTTGAATTTAGGGCCCTGCAATAATTTTATTTCTTCAGGAAGCTTATTATATATTATTATACAAATATTAAATACATTTTTCATACTTATGTCTTTATAGCAGAGGGGCTGGTATAATAGATTTAAAAACTTGGCTCTTTTTTGTCTGGATATGCCTCCCTTTTAATCTGGAAGTACTTATCATTTTTTTAAATAGACATCTGAGTGCCACAGTGCTCCGCATTGTCCCCGAAAATGTTTCTTTTGCATATTAATAATATGTTGATCCTAGGAAACATTCACGTTCGGTACTTGGTCAGTAGCTGACTCCACAGGCTGTGGGAAGCGACCTAGTAGAGGAGATGCGTCGTTCCCTCTCGGTGGAACTGAAAGACACACTACGCAAATTTCTGTGTGCCCAAAACCTACTCCAGTTTAATGCCAATAAGACCAAGAAGTCTCCATACTCTCCTTTTTCTATTCTTCAGGATACCGTGCTGGAACTACTACTCAGCTCCAACATACTTAGGGTTGACATACGCTCAGATATCAACCACCGAAATTACATTAAAAGCATCACCAAAACAGCGTCTAAAAAACTGGAACTACTGATCAAGTTGAAACTGTGTTTTCCGCCCTCACTCAGACTTATGCTTTATAAGAAGAAGAATAAGGGACAAGGTTGTGGAGCTCTTTAAAACAGCTTGTAGAACAAGCTCAGGGAGGCGACGTAACGGCGAAGCGATTCGAGAGTTTTAGATACTATAGAGTTCACTATCCGTATCGCTCACCTCTACAGGTCATTGATGGCATCTGTAAGATACAGATAAAGATAAAAATTATTTATTTGCATAAATGTTAGTCTAATTTACAGGTCTTATAGTAAACTAACTTAACGTAACAACATTTGCCAAGTAAATTGGCGAGAAATATATCAAACATAAATTTTAGAATTTTAAATAAAATATGTCCAAAATCTTACATGTAGGTATTCATACAATATTGTCAGCTTAAACTTTAGGTATCACAATTGTCAAAATATTCTTTTAAATTATAATACGTCTTTTCTTTTAACCAAATAATTAATTGATTTTTAAAAACATTTATTCCCAACAATTTTAATTTGTTAGGTAATTTATAAATATTATAGGCAAATTTTATTACATTTAGTTTTCTTAGGATTTATATCTACAATAAGATCATAGGGGTTTCTCCTACTTCTAGCGCTGAAATCTCCAATCTTTCTAAACATTTCGCTGTGTTTTCTAACAAATAAGCAAACATCCAAAATATAAAGAGACTTATATGAGGTACTTAGCGGAACCATTCCGAAGGTGAGAACAGTATTCCACACAAGTTCCTGAGCGTGTTCTACAATTTATACCACGGTTAGTGTTCTGAAGAGTTCCACAACCTTATCCCTACTTTTCTGTTCTGCAAACGACCCACACGCACATACCAAAATTTGCACCGTAGCCCTCGCGTATATACGCGAGACAATTGACATTTGGAGACTCTTACATCTGTCGCATGCTGAAGATGGGGAATGTTCTCCCAGACAGTGTGTTTCCCCATTCCTATAACCTTCAGTCCTTCAAGCGAAGTGTAAAAAAGCATCTTGATAGGCCGGCATAGTGTAGGAAGTGATTTCGGCTGTCTGTGGCTGGCAGCAGTTTTGGACCTTGCTTACCTTGGGCGTGATGACACATCTCGTGGTCAGTATAAAAAAACTATCTGATCTTAGCCGTTCATCTGCTTGTTTTTGAGTCCTTTTTTTTTTTTGAAAGGACCGGGCATCAAATATAATCCAATGATCCGACATTAACATTTCAATAATATTGCGGCTAAAGATAGTTTGCTTCTGACGTGGTATGTAAATAGATCGCTTGAAAGGCTGTATCAAAGTTTGGATCAATATAACATATGAATATTATAAATGTGAAATAAACTTTGTCTGTATGCATGTATATTTGTCTCACTTTTTGAAACCGATTTTGAACAAAATTGGCAGAGATGTTATTTGGAACATTTCTCACTACCTACTATATGTCTATATAAAATCTGGCTAACCGTAAACCCACTCCTTAAAATAAACGTGGTTTTAAATCAACTACACCCAGAGATAACGGTAGTAACCAATTTTCTAGGAAATAAAATTACGGGCGTTTTAGTGATATACTAGGCCTGAGCAGGTCTGCCGTCAATACATTTATGGAAGGAGCTTCCAAGACGTTATTTATTCCAAGACATTACCGAAAGCAAACGCATAGTATTTGGCTGGGTAGGGAGAGGAGTAGAATTTGATTTATTTATTTTAAAACTTAAATGCACAAAGTACAAAATGACTTAATGCCCGTAGACATTTTCTGACAGCCAAACCTTTGGGACTAATTAGAACAACTGTAGGTGCAATGAAAGTACAAGTGACACATCAATTAGATATAAATACCTATATAATAAACTTATATATAATCTACTTATAAATATAAATATACTAAATACAAATACATACACAATAATAAACATACATATTCAACTTACAAGAGTTGTGGATGGTGAGTGTCTTTTTACTCAATAAATTAAAAAAAAACAGCCTATTATTTTTTTAAACCAGCCTATTGTCGTTCGCAAGCCCGATACACCACTCTTCTCAACTCTCTTTCCCACACACGATGGAAATTTGTTGTCTTTCTCTCTATAGATGTTTTAGTAAAATCATAAATAATAAAAATCGTAATAAATGTTCAGAATAAGCTTCAAATTACAGAGGTAAAAGATTTACAAAAATATAAAGAAAACAAAAAAAACAGTGATGTGGCAAGAGGCACGGCGAAGTGAGATAAAGGTTAGCAGAAAGAAAGACGAAAAACACAAACTCACTGAAGTTATTAACATTAAGTAATCCAGATATTCAGAGAAACACCACGCCCCTTGAGTTTCTTAGCGGAATCGCCATAGACATAGAAAATAATACATACCCAAAAAATAATTTTACTCGCACTAGAATAGGGATGACGACTTAGTATTCTTTATTTGACACCGAACGTTCCCACCGGAATTTGGTTATGTCCATGATTACATGATTTTTTACAATACATATTATAATTTAATTAACTGTATCGTGCCTGGAGAGTGTTATAGAAGTGACTTTATTGTTGTGTTCACGCATATTATTATTATTATTATGAATATTGGCTTATGTTTTTGTTTATATTCTTTGCGACTTGCTTAGTTTAGTTAGACTTCCAGTTTTAGTTTAGTTTAGTTTCATTTCCACCAATAAGTACTAATTATATAAAGTAAAGCTATGTATGGCCAATGTGTTACTTATAAGGTATACCTATGTATTTATTTCTGTAATGAGCTGTGGTTTTTGTAATAAATAAATAAATAGAAGAACAGAACTGGCAACCCTGAGAACACAGCGTTTTAACCTCCACTGTTGGAGATGGGCTTACCAGAACATATACCTGGAGAATTTGGCTTACACTCGCCACGCTGACCAGACGGGTTGGCGAGGATGTGATGTCAATTTCTAATGACAATTTATTAACGTTGGTATAAGTGAAACCGGGACCGACGACTTAATATGCTCTCCGATGCACGGGAACAGTGGCGTTGTATATCTATGACAAATTACGTAAGAAAGTGTATTTCTCATTGGTACGTATCGGGGCGCGGTTTGAACCCACCTTTTTCTTACAACCGAGCAACCACAGCTCAAAATAATTATATTATTTTTATTTTCAAATTAGTATATTAAAAAAAAACATAATTTCGAACTAAAAATAAAAGAAATATTGTAGAGATTTTTGTTTAAAAAAAAATTACATCGACTATTTTCAGAAGGAACCAAGGAACCGCCTTATTGCCTCTAGTTGATGTTTTCGAATAAAATATATTAGGCGGGTCCTTCATGTTTATATATTTGTCTATGGTATTAACAGAAATTGTTAAAGTTTGTTGAAATTGTACGCTGACTTGCTCCCATCACTTCATCGAGTTGCCGCGAACTTGCCTCATTTTTGTAAAGGACTTCAATAAGGATATTTACTAAAAGTGTTTAAATTGATAAAAATAATGCTGGTTAATAAAAAGTATCAACACGACCATATCCCTTGCGACGTGGTCACAAACCACGCTTTTGTAACGAGAGTTTACATTTAGCCAACTTTACTATAGGCTAATAATGACAAGTGGAAAGCTCTTAGATGTCTCTAGCGTTTCAGACTCAAAAAATATCACATCGAATCCAGCTCAGCTGTTAAAACTTCAGCCTTGTGTGATTGTGATTACGGTGGATTTTCCCGCACTTAGTCTCTATTGGACCATTGTGCGTGATCTTTACTCCTTCAACGGAGCCATCCGATCTCCTCCCGGAAGGCCAGGAGACCCGTGACGTTCCTGCAGACCTCCGGAAGAGTCCTCGCAGTCTGGAGGAACCTTAGTCTAGGCGCAGCCACACTGTCGCACTCCAAGAGCACATGCGCGGCCGTCTCCTCCTCCGCCATGCATCCTCTACACAGTGGGCTATCTGTAATGTTCAGAATATGGAGATGTTTGTTAAAGGCACAGTGTCCCGTCAAGACCCCCACCATTATTCGAAGCCTGGCTCTGTCAAGGCCCAGGAGGCGTCGTGTGAGGCGTCTGTCTGGATTAAGAAGGGCCTCCCTGGGCTGTCTGCAGTCTGTGGTCGATGTCCACATCTGCTCGTGCAGTTTATCAATTCTTTGGGCTTAATAGATGCTTTTATTCGACATAACCGGCAGAACCGATGAACGATGGAGTAGACGGGTTCTGGAGTGGAGACCACGTACTGGAAGACGCAGAGTGGGACGACCTCCCGCCAGATGGACGGATGACCTGAGGAAGGTCGCTGGTGGGGGATGGACGAGGGTGGCAGAAGATCGTGTGAAGTGGCAAGCCTTGGTCGAGGCCTACATCCAGCAGTGGAGAGACAGGCTGATGATGATGATGATTCGAAAAGAGAATACATGTTTTTTTTTTTTTAAAGTGTCTAAAGAACTTTGTACAGAATACATCAGCCCTAAACACGTAATTTATTTACATAATATATGTTTATAACAGAGTTCATAACCGAGTTGGGGATCATCAAATTCCAAGTGTCGAAGAATTTGATGCTTTTCAAGGAGTAATTCACGTTAATATCGCCCAAACACGAAGAGTATACGGGAGTTCACAGCTCGGGAAAACCGCAAAAAATACAGTGTAACTTCTGCCCCATATACGCGTACAGAGTCAAATTTATCGTTTTCCATAATTATTCACAGCGTAGCACATTATTAAACAACATAACACTACTTTTAACTAACAATATCCACAGTATAACAATATAAACAGCGTGGAATACTGTTCACACCTTTGGGATGGTTCAGCCAAGTACCTGACAGATGCTCTCAATGTCCTACAAAGGCGAGCTGTTCGAATTGTGGACGATGCCACTATATCTGGAACTCTCGAATCCCTGCAGCTTCGCCGAGATGTAGCTTCTCTGAGCGTGTTCTACCGGCTATAATATGGTGAGTGCTCTGAAGAGCTCTATAACCTAATTCCTTCCTCCCCATTCCGCAACCGAACCACACGCACAGGTCAGAATATTAGGTGGTAGGCAGACTGATAGTGGTAATTTGTCCAGTCTGCCCGGGCGGGGAAGTATCCACCGTTCGTGCCGATAAACCCAGTAAAGTGTATCCACACATTTCGGGATCAGGCTCGAATTGCCGTCATATCCAGTCAAGCCGGCATAGTGTTAGGGACTGATGTCAGTCATGAGTGTCTGATTACAGTTGCTAACATTCATGGATCTCGCTCCCCACTTACCATCAGGTGGGCGCAGGGTCACATGTCGTGCTAGTATTAAAAAAAAATAATAAAAAAAAAATATGCACCCACATACCGTAGTCACTATCCCTTCGCGTACCTATAAATTTGGTGACTCATACATCTGTCGCACAATAAAGATGTGGAATGCTCTTCCAGCCTCTGTGTTTCCACTTTCCTATAACCTGGAGTCCTTCAAGCGAAGTGTGAAAAGGCATCTAGTCAAGCCGGCATAGTGTTAGGGACTGATGTCGGATATAAGGGTCTGATTCCAGTTGCTAACATTCATGGACCCTGCGCGCCACTTACCATCAGGTGGGCGCAGGGTCACATGTCGTGCTAGTATAAAAAAAAAAAAAAAAAAAAAAAAAAAAAAGTATACTAATTTACAAAACGAAAAACTTGGATTTGACATGTCCACGCAAAATGGCGCGAAGAACCATTTTTTTGTTATATTTGTTATATTAAAATATTGATCATAGATTATTTTAATCATCCTTTCTGCGTCAGCACTTCAACTGTTGTACAAACTGTTAAGATGGGTTTAGACCAAACGAGCGAATGCAGAGAACTTTATCTTTGCTTGCGAATATTCTACGGAATATTTTAAGGCTGAGCTGTACCAAATTGGAGTATCTGTAATTGTAATGATTACAGTTACAAATGACGCCGAATGTATCAGTTTTATTTCGCAGGTCAGCCGTTAGCTGGTACAATAAACGATTTTAACTTTAACCGTTACAATTATTATTTTTTACTTTAATTGACGAATAAGCATAAAGCACTCTTTCGCATCAATAATTACAATTATATTGGCATAATATCTATTATATATGTACGTTTATTTATAATTATATGTAATAGTAAAAGTATATAAGTATTATTATGTAGTGGGCGTAGTATATTAGATATAGTTTAAATTTAATATCGGCACTACCCTTAATCTCACTTTCCCAAAGGTAAGATGTTAGAAAATGCCTTGTAGACATTAATCTTCGCCTTTGCATACTTTTTTGTCCAATATAGAATTTAATAAAAATAATCAGCTGAGAATGTGCAATATTGTTCTTCTCATTTTTGCTCGTTGGTATAAAAAAAAAACCAAGACTTGTTCCGGCTCTATAGCTCTTTGTTCGGTTGGTCTAAACCCACCTTATTTTTTTATTATGCGTAGTAAATGTTCCATCATGACTAAATATAGACACATGTGAACGCCAAGTTTGTGAGAAATTGTTTAACTACAAACTGATAACACATGTGGAATTATTTAAGAAAAATAAATCCATTCAGGATCATTTAAGAGGAATATTTTTAAAAACACGGCGTCTTTCCTAACTTTGACTAATGTTATTTTTACTATATATTACTGTGGAATTAAGTTGATGTAGAAAATAAAATAATATGTAGTTTTCGTATCAATCAAGGCCCAGTAAAAATATTAAGAAGTTTTAAATATATAATATTTAAGAATAAATAATAAATAAAAATATTAAGTATTTATACAGTTATTTAATGTAGTCGCTTTAATAAATAGTACACAACCTGCAGCCCTATTCGTTTACTTAAGCGCAAACGTTATATAATGGATTCCGTTAACTATATATATATCACGCTATTAAAGTGCATATTTGCACGGACGCCGTCGAGGTCGAGCGCTTATAGAGTTCAGAATTAAGTAATATTTTGTAATTATGACGCAATCTCTGACGTAAATAACGAAATCCTCTAATAACGTTTGCGACTAAGTAACAGAATAGGGTACAGTGCACTTTCATCTTTATTTTTGTAGTCCATCTGTAACTTTTAATTTATCCTTTATAATAATAATACATCGTTTATTATCAGGCAACAGATAGCCCATAGATAAACTTACAACTAAAATACATATAAAAATTACATTAGACAAGAATAATAATATTGATTAATCTAAGCTTCTGTATCTTCATCTTCATGTGGTAATCTTCATCTGTGACCACCTTCCGAGAAGTACAAGAAGCTTCAGTCGACGGTGCCGGCGTCCCTGCTGGGGGTGGTGCAGAGGGAGTAGGTGCTGCACGGTGTCCAGGAAGATTGTTGGTGCTGCTTAAAGCAAATCCACGAATTTATTTGCAGTACATACCACCGAGCGGCCAGAATTCCTTCTTCAAGAATATTATGAGGTGCTCTGATCGCACACGAATCCTTAAATCTGGTGTCATCCCAATGGGAACCTAACTCGTTGATAGCAGCGACAGAGTCGATCTCCCCTCGGTCTCGTATGTGTCTTGATATAACATGTCCTTGTGCAGCCGCGATACATAGACATAGGATGTAGGTATCGCAGCTTTTAGAGCGCACTGTTCGGAAGGCGCAAATCGCCGATTATTACGTTTGAGCCTCCTTTTTTCTTCTCCACAGTCACAAATCCTTTCGTTTATGTTTTCATATTTCTTTATGTTTTGTTGGTTATCCAGCGACCTTCTTTTGTCTCTTTCTTTTATTTTTGGCTGCAACGAAACTTTTTGGTGCTAAATCATCCAACTTTGAGAAATCAGGAACTGAGCTTGACTTTTCGGGAGTTCTAAGCATTCTGAATCCTCTTATTATTGTTTTTTAGTGTTAATTGCCGACGATGAATGACGAATTTCCACACTATTTAAATAATGTATACACGGTCAATAAAAGGGTAGACTTATGCACAATAATACGTCACTGGTTGTAGGGCCGCGGAGGAGTGGACACGTCCGTCGCTTGCGGTCGCTTGCCTCTAGACTCCAAAAACTTATTTAACCATGTTATTATATAATAATAATTATAGATATGTAGGTATTTATGTATATATTTATTCAGTATATGTAAGTCTATTATAATAAATTGCACCCTTCGTTGTTACCTCTCCACACTCCCAAAGGTTGATTGTCAGAAAATGCTTATTAAGCCCGCCTATGTACATTTTTTTTAGTGTAATATTTAATTTTTGAACTGAATAGAACCCGTTTGCCTTATCAGTCGTCGTTTCTGCCACCTTAGCTTGCTAATTTTGAACCTAACTTTAAGCCATGTCAATAAAGTCATATTTTTCTTTTAGTATATCGTGAGTTAAGTGTATGCCCCCAGTTTCTCACGCATCTTAAGTGGGAACGATAATTGCATTACGATAAGGTTGGTCAGGTCACATTTACACTACGTACTTGAGTATCGAACTTGAATGTCAATAAGTCTTATGGCCTTTTCCCATGAGACGGTCACCGTGAAGATTTTATCTAAGTAAATGAATATAGCACCAGAACCATGTCACAAATTTTAAATGATGATTTGGGACTTGCAGCTTATAAGAGACGCACTGGTTGTATGACAATGCCTTTTTACAGCAGCTGTAATTTAAAGTGTCATTTTTATAATTATGTTGCATTAGCTTAAATAATGACAACGTTTCTTTACAGCAGCTATAATCTTAAGTGACATGTCACTTACAATGACAATGCCTATTTACAGCAGCTATAATTATAAGTGTAGTTTTGTATGTCATTATGTGTAAAAATCTTGTAGTTTTCATTATTTTAATGTTTGTATTGTAAGACACTGCTCTACATTCAAATCAAATCAAATTACAAGCCAATAAATAAAAATAAATAAAAACAAATAAAAAATATTACCATTGACCGAACCCAACATCAATACAATAATTATAACTAAAACATTGTTGCCATAAACGAGAAATTTGTTTTTACTTACAGCTAGATACTTAATATTAAATTCGTGGCTGTAAAAAGGCGATTTTAGCTTACAATCTAATAATAATTATGTCCATAAATATAAATATAAATTCGTGGCTCTAAAAGCCGTGTCAGCTTACAACTACACAAGTATAATATGAATGTCAAATAAATAGATAAATTCCATGTCCGCTTACAATCTAAAAAATAATTGCTATGTCCAAATTAAACATATTATATTCGTGGCTGTAAAAGGGGCGTGTCAGCTTATAATCTACAACATTAGTTATTATTTTTTACTACTTAATGTTAATTTAAGTAAAGTTGTGTGGTTTCATGGCGTTCTAGCTGGTAGAATACTCGTACTTATTGTACATTTGACATGTAAAAGTGCAAAATATGTTTTTTTTTTCTATTAGCAGAAAAAATGAGTTGAATTGGTCATTAATTAACCGATAATTTAAAAACGAATATGGTGGTTTGCCCAATATTATTATAATGTTTTATCTTCCACATTTATATTTGTTTCCCATAAAACAATTCAAACAGTTGAATCGACGAGACCATAATAGCATCTCTTAACATTCCTTCCAACGCCTTTTATGATAAAGGAATTGAAATACTCCTAATATTTGTTTTGTGGCACACCAGGAGGGCTGTCTAATTTAAAAAACCTGGACTGGCATTCTTGACATCCGTCTTAGCGATTTCGGTCGATAAGTCATAACAAAACTTAGGCCGCTCCATAATAACTTACTTAAAATATTTAACACGTATTTATTGGACTTAAAAGTATTAATAATTAAAACTACTTAAAAGTAAAAAAGAAATATAAATATAAACTAAACCTAATAAAAAATAAACTAAGTAAAACATGTCCTCTAGAGACGACCCTTCAGTGATAGTCCCAAGAAGACTGGCAACATTTCCCCTCTGTATAGCTAAGCTAATACGTTGGCAGAAATAAATGCCAGCTTTCCTGTCTTTAATATTATATCAAAGGACAATAATATTTATTCCTTTGCAACACAAAATGTCAGCTGGCTGCTGTCACATGGTAAAACTGTATCGATAATATTCAATAAATTTGCGGGCAGCCAAATTACGTCGCTAATAACCTAAAAAAGCGATAATTGCTAATTTGACATAAAAATTCGATACGATTCCGACATATGTATGACTAATGGATGCCATTAGTTATGTATAGTTTATTGAGAAGATCCAATCAGCGATTAGCTTTGCGTATAAGCATTTGACATTGTGTATTTGTACGTGCTAACTAACGTTTCGAAACATTCAATGACGGTTAGGTACGAAGTTCGCCAGTTCAGCTAGTACCTAATATTATGTACTTACTGCTCTCGTTGTCCCAAAGATTTGACCGTCAACTAATGTCTTAGAGTTATTAAGTCCGCCTTTGTTCTTGAAATTAAGTTATAAATAAATAAATATTATAGACCATTTTAGGTATTAGGGTTTATTAATTTTATTATTTGGTAATATGACTGACACAGTCAAATTATTATATATATGTATTTATAAAAAATGGGATAAAATCATTTTTACTAGTCAAGATATTGTTCAATAGTTTATTCACCGGGTAGCATATCTCGAACTTAATTTCAGTGGAAAGCTAAATATATTTTTATAATTTAATAATTTATTCGAAGTAGATACAAATATATTAAAATAAAATAGATTAAGTAACTAATAATAAATAAAACTAAATTAAAAATACCTATGAAATTAAAATTATTCTACAAAATAAACTAAGCGCTTACCACCAGGGAGGGTACCTAAAACGCTTTCCTCGTTGAATTATAATCGAAATATTCTGTTTTAGGTAGTTATGGTATTTGGGATCGCCACACTCTTGAAAAATTCGTTTACCCAGCTCTTTTATAAATTTGTGGGTATCAAGAGAATATACCCCCATTGTTTCAACCCCAAATGCCACAAAGTTATAATGTTTTATATTTGATGTGCTTTCTAAATTCGAGGAAATGTGGCAAGCGGCAAAGGTGGATCCACACAGGTGGCATCCCAAACAAAACATCTTCCCTCACTCCATGGTACAAGAGACATACCATCCGGCCTTTTACCATCACTACGTGAAAGTCCTGTGGATAAAGACGGGCGTACCGCGTTAATTTTTTAGTTGGGACGCAATAATTTATGCCACTTGTCATGTTTAATCTATAGTAAAGTTTGCTAAAAGTAAGTCCGAAACCTCCACTGCTGGAGATGAGCCTTCCAGAACATATATTTGGCCTACAGTCGCTACACTGGACAGACGGGTTGGCGTGGTCTTATGACAATTTATAAACGATTTCACATGTTGGTATTAGTGGAACCGGGACCGCGACGTGCTCTCCGAACCACGGCAATATAGGTGTTATAAATCTACAAATGTATGTGAGAAAAGTGTATTTCTCATTGGTACATGCCGGGGGTTCGAATCTTGTTGTGTAGTATCTGATGATACTTTATCTATTTGTTATTTGTAGATACTAAGTATTTAAATTGTACAGCTGGGAGGTGGAACAGTTCCTACGTTCCCTAAGGGGTTGCTCACAAAGGCCTAGGTCAAGAAGCGAAACGCCCGGCGGCTTTCTGGTAACATGGCGTGTCTAGCTACCATTCATCGCAAATGACTCCTTTAAGAAGACATCTGGGGAGTTCCTTGTGAGATTTCAATGAAAGGATGAAACGTTTCGTCTTTGGGGTCTGTTTTATAATACTGCTCGCTGACACAAGTACCTTAGCTACGAGCTTAGATATGTATATGTATATCTTAATAGTAACTGCTGCTGGGTTTAGACTAGGGCTTGAATATCGGACCATTTTTAAATACCGATATTTTAATATTAGGACATTCAGTACCGAAATGCCTTCGTAGTCTAGTTCAGGTTTAGACTTTACCGGGTTCGATTCCTGGTTGGGACACAAAAATATTTATTAATGAAAATAAATACATTTAATTAATATTAAAATTTATTTGTGATATTTCTCGAGTTTGGTACGCTGGAGACATCGACGAGCTTGCCACTTGTCATGATTGGCCTATAGTAAAGTTCGCTAAATGTGAATCCGCTTGTTTATAAGCGTGGTTTCTGACCACCCCGAAAGGGAAACGGTTGTGATGATACTTTACTTTTTAATACCGGAATTCCGGAGTACGAGGTATTTAAAATAAAAAACATTGAAATACTTGTAGCTAAGCTAATTCAGCACTTTAACAAAATTATAATAAGCAATTTGTATTTAGAGAAATAAAGCTAAATTCATAATTATTACTTCAAATAAATAAAAAACTTTAAACAAAAACTCATTTCCTGGCTGAATCGCTATGCTGATTCTCTGAGCGAGGAATGAACCAGCCCTCTTCTCACCAGTGAGGTCAGTCAGAAATGTCAAAACCTTGGGCATTGCGCCTAGCTTGTGACATTTCTGAAAGACCTAATCGATCTTAGACGATACGTTTTATTACGATTGTGCACTCCGCCTTACCCCCCTGAGCAGACAATTAGACGACGGGTGATGTTTTTTATTATGGATATACTCGCATAGATTATAGATACGTATTTGTGCCGTTTGCCAGACTCTACGCTTTCACCTGCGGCTCTCGCTTTTAGCGTTGTTCCCCTAAGGTGTGACAACACCTCAAGGCGCCTACGGACTAAAACCCTTTAACCTTCATTTTTACTGTTGGCCTTTACAGCTAAGTCTTAGTCGTGGCTACGACTTAGAATAGTTTTTTTATATATTATTTTTGTTATCGAAATTCCGGTTTTGATCTCACCAATTCCGATATTACAAATAATACTGATATATTTATTTATTTAATACTTTATTGCACAAAAACAAAGGCGGGCTTTAATGCCGCAAGACATTTTATCATAGCCAACCATTGGGATAACTTTAAACACTTTACTGAAAAGTAGGTGCAAAAATAAAGGATAATAAAAAAATATATTTAATAACTAACTAGATGTATAAATATATAATAAACTACGTACTAATACATACTTATATACTTGTATAAACCTACATACATACATAATAATATACTAGCTTTATTGCTCGTATGTCCGAATTTCGGAATTTTGTTGAAACCTCACGCCCTAGTTTAGATTAGCGACTGCAGTCCTACCAGCAGTCCCTTCAGCTCCTCTCAGTGGCCTGCGAGATCCCGCTCCTATCATTGGCCTGCGAGATCCCGCTCCTCTCATTGGCCTGCGAGATCCCGCTCCTCAAAACGCGGATACATTCATCCAAAATAGCGCCATTTTTAAAACCAGTATGTTTAGATATGTTAGAATCATTTCATCATTACAGCCCCTAGAACACAGCGTCCTAGACCTCCACTGCTGGAGATGGGCCTTCCAGAACATATATCTGGAGAATTTGGCCTACACTCGCTACGCTGGCCAGACGGCTTCATATATATATATAGATATCAATTTTGAATGACAATTTATTAACGATTTCACAAGTTGGTATTAGTGGAACCGGGACCGACGGCTTAACGTGCTCTCCGAAGCACGGGAACGGTGGTGTAGTAAATCTATGACAAATGTACGTAAGAAAAGTGTATTTCTCATTGGTACATGCCGGGTGGGTTTGAACCGACTTTTGTAGGATTTAAGAAACGCGTTCCTAAAAACGAGCCACCACCGCGCGTTAGATTTAGATACGATAAATTATGATTCAAATTATAATAATAATTAATTAATATGACGCGGGACAATACCTCATTAGCATCGCTGAACTAAACAATGGTTTTAATTTGGATTTTAATATTATTCATAAAGTGTTAGTTGCCATGTTGGAGCAATTATTACAACATACCCATTTATTTTATTATATTTTTAGTTTTCCTCTATAACTATATATATATATATGCTTTATAACTGTATAATACTCGTAGAATATAAATGTATAACTTTGAATACAATTTAGCCCAAATCCCAATACAAGATGGATGTCCTTTCTTTTGTCGACAATTTGGTTTAGACGCAAGTTCAGCCCAACTTCCATAGACTTTTGTCAATCTCCTTTCATATTTTCAATAAAAAAGGAATTACATGAAGTTGGGAAATACATGAAATGAATAAGCAAAGATTGTAGGTCGACGTTTTTGCTTCTTACAAAGCAGTTAAAACACAACAAAGAGTCGTAGTAAAAACTGGAAGCATTAATCCGACCGCGTTATAAAAACATGATCTATTTCTTGTTGACAATTAAAGCGACTCCTTGTTTGTTTAGTGACGGCCAACAGACTATGATAAATTATAAACGGCCAGCATCAAAAATTAAGAACTTAGACATATACATCTAAACCCAGGCAATACCAAAAAATATACCAATGGCCCTAAAATGAGACCAGATGGTCTTTTACTACTTGTGCTGTGTACAATTATAAAAAAAGTAAAGTAAGTATCATTACGACCGTATCCCTTTTGGGGTTGTTGGTTAGGGTTAACGAACTTTACTATAGGCCCATCAGACAAATGGCAAGCTCGAGAAATATCACAAATATTATTATTGTGTCCTGACCAGGAATCGAATCCCGTACCTCCGTGTCTGATTAAGGGTTAAATTAACCATTTCACAAGTTGGTATTAGTGGAACCGGTACCGACAGCTTAACGTGCTCTCCGACGTTTTACTATATACCTACTACTGTAGAGCTAGATGTCATGATGATATTTTGAACATTTGGCACAGCTATACTATATAAAATAAAGGGTTTTTTTCTGATTAAATTGTAATCTGGTTATAATATTATACTAATATAAATTTAACAGTGTGTATAGAGAAGGAAAAAAAATGTCTCTTCCGATATAATAATATATTAGTCTAAAGTAAAAGTCAGACCTTGTAACTCTGAATACAATTTAGCCCAAAACCCGATACAAGATGAATGATGCCATTTTATTATTAATGTCATTGTTTTAGTTCCATTCATATTTTATCTAACTAGATACCATATATCTGTACTCGTATTTTGTAGCCGGTTTATATAAATCAATATTTTGATCTATTATTCATTTTTATTAAAGATGCGCCGAATATTCGTTTGATTTTCAGTATTCGGCGTATTCAGCATCTTTTCCACTATTTGTATTTTGCCGAATTATTCGGTTTTGTAGCCGAATATATTCGGTTCGAGTATTTCTATTTTCTTGGCTACATGACATGGTATAGAACTAAAAGACAACATTTCTTATGTAAGAATTATAAGTCAAAGAAAACCTATGAAGAATGTGTTGAATAAAGCTAATGAAATAAAGCAATTAAACTTCAAATCAACGTTTATTTTATAACCTTAAGGCCACATTTATTTTTAAAACTCAAAACAATATTTATTTATATTTATTATATTTTTAAATCCACATGTATTTTTAAAACTTATATCAACATTTTAAATTTTTATTAAACCCATTTAAGTGGCAAATTGACAAAGTATTGTCAATACACTATAATAGAGATATATATAGAGACAGAGAGACACTATAAATATTTTAAGTTAGAACCTGTTGACGCGGCAAAACAATCAAATGGTAAATCGAATAATTCGGCCGAATATCCGGTTCGGTAAAGGTTAAACCGAATAGTATTCGGTTATTCGGTGAAACCACTACTCGGTGCATCTCTAATTATTATCATATTAAAACAAATTAACTTATTCATGAAAGAAATACAAAAATATTGTATGAAAGAAATATACTTCTTTGCGCTTAAAATACTAAAATTCCTAACAACAATGTTAAATGAAATCGTCAACACGCGTCAGATACTTGGTCTCCTAAACATCAATAAACCGTGTAACTTTGTATGGCCTTACTTCAGACTAATATGTGATTCTATTGATAGAAACAAACAACTTTTCCTAAGAAACCATATGTCATATTTTTTGGCTGCTTTGTATAACTCAGTTAAAAGGCCAAATTAGGAAAATATTGATAGAATGTTTCTATTCGCTAAGTGAATATTACAACCACAAATTTAAAGTATTTTTTATGTGTATTATAACAATTATCTGTACAATATGTTTTAATAATAATCTGTATGTAATAAGTGTGACTAAAATTATAAATATAATAATGTAAATAATGTTTAACAAAATTCGTGTGCCAGAAATGGCTGAATGTGCAGAACTACATACTATTAATATTTACTATAACCATGTTCTATAATAATAAATAACTTCATTTTATTACATTTAAATAATTTCATTTCATAAATTGGCTATTTTTAAATTAACAGTTTGTATGAAGAACCCTTTTTTGTCATTTCCGACATATGGTTTCTTAGGAAAAATTG
The DNA here is from genome assembly GCA_910589645.1 of Tinea semifulvella. Classification (NCBI taxonomy): domain Eukaryota; kingdom Metazoa; phylum Arthropoda; class Insecta; order Lepidoptera; family Tineidae; genus Tinea; species Tinea semifulvella. The sequence goes on along the minus strand of OU342611.1, from coordinate 1,211,358 downwards.
ATTGTTTCTCACAATAGAGTAACACATTAGTTTAACGTAAGACCATACATAGTTACACAGTATATGGCCCTAACTTATATAAAAACATTATCACGAAAGTAATCTAAAAGTCTATTACTTCGTCTATTCGTACTGCGCCTCCAATGTCGGGCCTTGGCAAGTGGCACTTTTTTAGACTGCGTTTTGTATTGCAAAAGGCTTATACATATATCGATGCTCCTGATTAATATAATGTATCAGAATAAAACCATTTTTTTTTTCTTTTTTTAAAATAAATCTAGGTATATTTCTGTCTCTGGTAAACAACATCAAAAATGAGGACCGCCTAGCTAGCCTAAACGGCATCCGGAAGTTTGTGCCGGATTTTCCTGTTTATTTTACTTCGCAATCGCTTGGTCTGCCTTCAGTTATTCATCAGCTACCTACTACAGCAGCGTACTCGATTGACCTAAATGAAAAGATATTTGCGCCATGCATAGACATATACCTAAAGTCGGCGGCGGTGGTCCCAAAATGCATTTCTTACGTCAAATTAATAGAACACAGCGCTTAGATAATACCAATGCTGCAGTCTTATTTAACATTATAATAAAATTGATTTACGTCTATGTAACAAGATGTCCTGTATCATTATTATTCATTATTTTAAAGTAACACCACGCAATCCTCTCGCGAAAGACCAAAGGGACTTAAAATCTACATGAGGTCTACGGTTGTTCTCATTTTTAGATGTTACCTTACCCTTTCTCCCACTCATTCTTTTATTTATTATATGATGAACCTTACAACATATATGGTTTCACATAATAAAAAAACATTGAAATTATTTATCTTCACAAATATTATAAAAAGAAAAATTTGTATTTTAACTGTATTTTCAAAATATTTTATTTTAATATAATTTATTATATTGTGTCACAAAAATAAAACTCGTTCGGCGTGACACATAAAATACCATTAATAAAATAAATAAATGTTTAATGAGCTCAGTGTAGATATCGATCTCTTCAATATTAGTACGGCTATGATTAGACGGGTGATGACGAGTGAGTACTTTGAGGCATTAGAATAGTTTTATGTTTTTTAAGTTTATGTATGTATGTATGTATGTTTACGTTAACGTTTGACGTAATGCTTATTCTTGTATTCATTCTTATTTAAAATTTATTTTCATTTTTTTCTTTGCTAGCTTCTATTCAAATTATTTATTTCCATTTGGTTCACAGGTAACACTCGGATATTGTCAATTTTTACAAATAAAATACAATATTATTAAAATTAATTAAAATTAAATTATGGATGGACCGAAATAAGTAAGTGACATCGGTGCCATAAACAAGTACTGCTGCTTAACCTAAATTTGTGGCTTTATAAAGGCCGTGTCAACTTATAATCTAAATAATGATAATTTTATGTCAAATTATATTTAAAAAAAAAATACAATAACAATTTCGTGGCTGTATAAAGGCGTTTGAACTTTTAATCTAAAATAATTATAATATAATCTCTAGCTATAATAAGATCAAATTAACTTAAATTTATTTCGTGGCGGAGACAAATTAAAATTAAAATTATAATAATATGAATGTCATAATATTATTTATAATAACGATAAGAACTTAATTCGTGGCTGTAAGGAATAATAATAATAAATAATTGTATCTCTCAATGAACTCTTATTATTGGCTATATCGTATTACTATTTTCTCCTATATATGTATAAATTAGCTGTAAGAATTCCTAAATAAATAAATAAAAGTGAAGCATTTAGGGCCACCAGAGGAGAATAAATTGTGTTCTTTGACTGGTACAATTTATTTATGTCAATGACTACATGTTTTCTACGAGTAATACCAATGCAGGCCTGGTTCCTTTCATCTCTCTAATGGTATATCACTTCCTTAACAGTTTACTGGTACTATATTTAATTCCGCATGATACCAATGAATCGCAATGCAAACTCTTATAGTAATAGCTTTTGCTAATCTTCATACACTTATAGATAGATATATTTAGAAAAGTTTATCAAATACTCGCAATATTTTGACTACCTCCGTCGTCTAGCTGTTAAAGTTTTACGGCTGGGTTGTACCAAAATGGAGTCTGTAATTGTAACGATTTATTATTTAATTATCATTGTATTAGCCTCGCTATTGAGAGGGGAAATGTTGCAAGTCTTCTTGGGACTATCTCTGACATAATTTATTTATAGCAAATATGCATAATATGTAGGCGCAAATATGTAACTTAATATACATTAAATATAAATTAAAAGCTACCTAAATAATAAAATACATAATATAAAATTTAACACTTAAATTACGAATAAAACTAAAAGAATAAAATTTACAGAGGGGAAATTTTGCCAATCTCCTTAGGACTATCTCTAGATGACATTTTTATATATTTATAAATAAATAAATATTTCCAGACAGGTCACACAGCGCCATCTAATTTCCGTGGTAAGCTGCGAGGCTTGTGTTACGGAAACTAGATGGTTGATAAACTATATATTATACTTTTTTTTTTGAAAATATATACATATTATACATATAAACACCCAGACCGAGACAAATTATACAATGTACAACTTGCCCCCGGTGGGAATCGAACCCACGACCTCCCGAGTTCACGGCAACGTTTGTTACCACTAGACCACGGAGGCGGGATTATAGTTCAGTTTATTTCTAATTTAATTATTTAGGTAGCTTTTAATTTATATTTAATGTATATTAAGTTACATCTTTGCGCCCACCTGATGGTAAGTGGCGCGCGAGGGCCAGCAACTGGAATCCGACACTTCATCAGTCCCTAACACTATGCCGGCTTGGTGGAGCATGACGAAAATTCGATCCTGATCACGAAACGTTGACTGGGTTTATCAGCACGAATGGTGGATACTTGCCCGCTCCAGCAGACTGGGCAAATTACCACCATCAGTCCGCCTACCACCTATTTGTTGTTCTCATTGAAAGTATGTGCCATTTGCAATGATGTCAAATTCCATTGAACTAATATTTTAAGCTTGCCGTGGTATGGCGATATTTATATATACAAAAATAAAACCGCTTTAAACAACACTTACCTACCTACTTAGACGATCCAGCTTAAACATATCAGCGTGGCTTTTTATTACAAAAGACTGTTTAATGTGACGTAAAAATATTGAGATTAAACAGTATAAACATGCCTGCATTGCTATGCTCTATACTTATTATTACTAAATTATTACTTCTTTGATGTGCCATAATGTGCATAAACATGCATCACTCTGGTAAACCCAGCTGCATTTCGGTCCGGTACAGACAAATCAACTTTGAGAAAATTTTGTGTTTGGGGCCATCCATTAATCGCTTTCATCATTAATCAACCATCTAGTTTCCGTAACACAAGCCTCGTTGCTTACCACGGAAACTATATGGCGCTGTGTGACCTGTCTGGAAATATTTATTATTATTATTATTTAAGACTAACACCCCCAAAATCACGTGTAATTTTTACCTAAAATGCCTTGACAAAAATGTTGCAGATTGTTTTTGACTGGCATAAAAATAATATTGAAAGAATGGTATAATCATGCCAAAAACATATATTGTACTAGTACATGAACATATTTAATGTACATTGTCCTCGGCCCACGAATTGGCAAGACTTTTTTCAACACTAATAACTGGATAAGCATCTTGCAAGTCAGTTGTAGGCACTGAGCTTTGTTAAAGATCAACGTCGGTTTCTTAAAGACACTCGGCGTCATCATTCAATCACCTCACGGCGAGCCAAAGTCACACTACACGCCGCTTTTCGGTTTAGAAATCGCGCATTTGATGAAAATATAAATACAAGTGATATTTTTAAACGCCCCCCTCCCCCTTGTGAATTTTCGTGATTTTTGCCCCCCCTTTCGAGTCTGACTTGATTAATGGACGGCCCCTTTGTAGTAGTGTACGAGTACGGTCAGCAGATAAATAATTAAAAAATACATTATTTTTTTGGTGTGTAACTTTATACTGTATTGTAAATTTTTTGGGTGGCTAAAAACACTTTTTTTTAATGTGCATTCTTATAGCGATAAATAAATAAATATAAATATAAATATTTTCAGACAGTTCACACAGCGCCATCTAGTTTCCGTTGTAAGATTCGAGGCTTGTGTTACGGAAACTCGATGGTTGATAAACTACAGATTATACTTTTTTTTTGTAAATATATACATATTAAACATATAAACACCCAGACCGAGACAAATTATACAATGTACAACTTGCCCCCGGTGGGAATCGAACCGATAACCTCCCGAATTCACGGCAACGTTTGTTACCACTAGACCACGGAGGCGGTCATAATATGTTGTCATTGTTATTAAGACGTGTATACACGACAATTTTAACAAATTACTTGCTTTTGGCTATATTTTTTTATATAGCACACATAAATCCTACTAGTGTGTCCTGCAGCCCTATTCTGTTACCTAATTGCAAACATTATATAATCCATTAACTATATATATATCATGCTATTAAAGTTGATATTTGCACGGCAGCTTGTAGAGTTGAGAATTGAATAATATTTTGTAATTATGACGCACTCTCTGACGTAAATAACGAAATCCACTAATAACGTCGACTAAGTAACAGAATGGGGCTACTGGGCTTAATTCCTCTATAGTTCGGTAGTAAAACTGTAAGCCTGTCCGTTCATGCACTTACCTATTCCAACAGTTTCATTGTTACCAGTTTATAATAGCATCAAAAACTCGAATGTATTGAGTATTAAAGAACAATAGTTACCACTCCTATTCAGGTATTTAGTTTCATTTATTTACAGAAAATACACAATAATCTATGAGTGGACTAACAAAAGTTATTGCAAAATAAAAGTACTTTTAATGTAGAGATATTTATAAACGATATTATACGTTAGGTACGTTAAAGTAATTGTTGAACTAATAAATCGTCTTAATTAGTCGAAAAACAAATGTCTTATAATACACACATCAAAAAAGTCTAGGGATCAAGCATGTTTATGCGGATTTCTTGTGATTGAGATGTGGCTTTGTAATAAATTTATGATTTTATAAATTTATATGGATCCTTTTTGGTGCATTTCATAATTTAAAACAGGAACTGTCAATCAAATTCGAGTAAAAGATGAAAATCAGCTGTCAATATTTTCCCTATAAAAACATAAGACGCATTGAAGACATTATTAGTGCTACTGTTTCCCTACTACTGATTAAAACCAACGTTATTATGGAGCGGCGACGTCATTTAAGCAGGGAAGAAATGATCAGAGCCGTGGGAATGATAGAAGCTGGTTCCCGGCAACGTACTGTGGCTTTAGCTCTGAATACAAGTCAGAGTGTTATCAGTCGACTTTGGACACGTTACCGAACCACTGGTACCGTGGCTGAGCGCCATGGAGGACGGTATCGCTGCACCACACGGAGACAAGACCGATACATTCAAATCACAGCTCGAAGAACTCCAACAATAACCGCCATGATGTTAGCCGTGAGCCTTCATCGCTCTTCAGGGAACTTAATTAGCGACCAAACAGTCAGAAACCGCTTGCATGAAGTGAACCTTCATTCCCGAAGACCGCTACGGGTACCACCTATAGCAATGCACAATCGTAGGACTCGATATCAATGGGCTCTTGAACACAGAAATTGGACAGAAGAACAATGGCGTTTCGTGTGCTTTTCTGATGAGTCTCGTTTTGGTATGAGGCCGGATACAAGACGTATACGACACTGGAGAACCCCTGGACGCCAACAGCGATTAAAATCCTGCCAGGAAGTCCATCCTTATAGTGGTGGAACCATCATGGTATGGGCGGGTATTTCGATCGGCGGAAGAACTGAGTTGATTTGGATCAGAGGCAACCTCAACGCTCAAATTTATGCTGAGACGGTTGTATCAGACGTCATCGTTCCTCTACAAGTGCATATCGGTCCCTTATTTCAGTTAATGCATGATAATGCACGACCGCACACCGCAAGAGTTGTAAGACAGACTCTCGCCGCAGCTAACATCAATGTCCTGCCCTGGCCTGCTCAGTCGCCAGACTTGAACCCGATTGAGCATGCATGGGATATTCTTCAGAGAAGAGCTCTGCCGAATATGGAGGGTATCCAGTCGCAAGAAGACCTTTTTTTGTTGTTGCAACGAACATGGGCGGCCATTCCACAGCGTGATTTGGATGAACTCATTTTGAGTATGCCAAACCGATGTTCTTGTGTTGTTAGTGTTCGCGGTAGAAACACGGATTATTAATTGTTTAAGTTACCCAATAAAATTAAAAAAAAAAACTGTTATTTCAGTATTTTTTTCGAACTTTAATGTTAGTGGTTCAAATGTCAAAAATCCCTTTATTAGGAAAATGGCAATTTTTTTTACTAATGCAAAGGTGACTTGGTTTATCGTTACTGTAGACAAACGAAAACATTTTATTTGATCAATCCTTAAAGAAAATTTTAATGAATATCAATCAGGAGAAAAGTTATTGCAAAAATATATGTTGATCCCTAGACACTTTTGATGTGTGTACTTGGAAATATATTTCAGCCTTTATAACTCAAGTCCTACATATTTACTAATAAAGAAAGGCTTTCAGAATATATTTCTAAATGTTAGGTAGGTATTTTCTAGGTTTATTTTGTTACATACCTCAATACTAACGCAGTTGACCTTATTAATCAGTTATTGTTTAAACGTGTCTATATTTACATAGGTGTTTAATTAATTAATATTGTTACAGATTTTCCTCGTGTCGAAGTCGGACCCGAAAATCCTTTACGAGTTGAGCTCGACGGAACAGCTACAATGGATTGTAAAGTTGATGCAAAGCCCAAAGTTAACTCAGTGAGGTGGACTCGCGATGGAAAGTTCATATCCAATTCATTCTCACACACAGTACCAAGCGTCAGCGTTCAAGATGCAGGGAAATACACGTGTTCTGCTGACAATGGCCTAGGACGTTCTGGAGAAAAAGAAATCTACTTAGATGTGCTGTACCCACCTAGTGTCACCGTGCAATCAAAAACTCACACAGCAGAAGAGAATGGCACTGTTGAAATTCACTGCGAAGTCTCCGCCAATCCTTTACCAATTTTAATAGAATGGACGATGGATGGAAGACCAGATTTCCGACAAAACGGTGACACATTAAGACTTAGTCGAGTAAACGCCGAGTCTTCTGGTACATACGTATGTCGTGCTACCAATGTTATCTCTGCTACAGTAAAAAGTAAGCGAGAAGAAAGAACTGGGACAGCGTCAGTTGCTGTACTTGTTAGACACAAACCAGGACGCGCGTTCATTGGTCCTGACCATCCTGTAGCACAAGAAGGAGCAGTCGTTACGTTGACATGTTCAGCAAAACCTCCAGGATGGCCAGCACCTCAATTCCGCTGGTTTAGAGATATTGAATCAGCAGATGCTAAGCCAGCAGTACTAGCAACTGGAAACAAATTAACAATCCCAAGCGCTCATTTAGGAAGTGAAGGTGTATACCATTGTCAGGCTACCAACGAATTAGGGCACGGAGATATGACTTCAGTTAATCTAGAAGTTCATCAACCACCAAGATTCCAAGCAAAATTACAACCGCACGTCACTAAACGCGCTGGAGAAAACGATTACTCTGTGACTTGTAGCGCGTTAGGAAAACCCAAACCGACAGTCAAATGGCTGAAAGACAATACTGAAATCAAACCTGATCCCAATTTGTATGAAGTAAAGACTGATATTACAGAAGGAAGGAATTTTGTTTACAATGTTCAGAGTACTCTAAGGTTTCATGGTCGAGCTCGGCCAGATATTAATCAACTATTGCCAGAAGACCGAGGAGTTTATTCTTGCCTTTTCGAAAACGAAGTGAAGAAAGTCGAATCCACAATGCATCTACGAATCGAACGTGAGTATTGTTAACATTATACAAATTTAAGACATACTTTTTAATTGTTTTTATATACAAACTTTAGTGGACTGCCTCCATGGTTAAGTCAGAAGCGGTTCGATCCCCGTTCTGGACACAATAATTCTAATTTATTTGTGATACTTCTCGAGTTTGGTACGCTAGAGACATTGTCGAGCTTGCCACTTCTTATGATTCGCCTATAGTAAAGTTAGCTAAACACCAATCCGCTTCTTTTAAAGCGTCTTTTCTGATCACCCCGAACGGGTGATTTAAGGTTGTGATTATACTTTACTTGAAACTTTAGTCAAGACTAAAAAATATGTTATGAAGTTTTTTTATAATTTTTATTAAAATACTTTAATGTTTATTTTTATTTTATTTTATTTTATTTAGGATAAAAAACAGACATACAGTAAAGATTACTAACTAAATATTAACTAATTAAAGTAAGCAACAGTATATCCAACGACATTATCCACATTTTTTTTGTGCAATCAACATTTTTAGGCTATCAAAAAGAAATATATGTATAAAAAGCAAAAAGTAAGTAAAATTAAAATTAAACATATGTATATAGAAAAAAGAAATGATGTTTGACAATGCATTTAACAATTGCCCTTAGTGTGTAAGATCTAAAGTGTTAAGAAGATCAGATATGTGTCTCTTATAGGAACCTGCAGATAGCGCGAATATGTCTACTTGATTAAGGTGACTATTATATGCTGACATGAGTCTATAAAGGCGCACGCTCACCAGCTGCTGTCCGCGACTTATTCGGTAGAAACAGCTGATGAGAGTATGCGTGTCTAATCCTAATTGAACTGCTAGGGATGCGGTATATAATACTGTTGGTTAGGAAGGAGCAATCAAATTTATTGTGACAGATATTATAGAGGACCATGGCATCCAAGAGTATTCTTCTTTTATGAAGTGATGGTAATTTATATTTTTCTAGTGATTTATTGTAAGGATATTTGCTGCGATAACACTTGTAGTTAATGTGTCTACAGAATTTACGCTGCACTGATTCGATCTGATGACTATATTTTTGGTAATGTGGGTTCCATATAGTAACACCATACTCAAGTTGAGACCTGACCAGTGCCTTGTATAGATGAACGAAGGTTGAATGCTTTCTAAAGTTTACACAGGCTCGGACCAGGAAACCATACATCTGGTATGCCTTGTTAGTAATTTGATTAATATGGCAGTCTAGGTGCAGTTTGGAATCCAGCAGTATGCCCAGATCTTTGACGGCTGAGACAGACTCCAATTGTGCTTCACAGAGCGAATAGTTGTATCTTGTAATGTTTTTGTTCTTAGTAAATGTTATGGATTTACATTTGGGAATACTAAACTGCAATTTATTTGTGACGACGTATCTTGACAAGAGATCCAGATCTGATTGAAGCCTGTCGCAGTCGTCAGTACTGTTGATTCTCCTGAAGACCTTAAGATCATCGGCGTATAGCAGAAAGTTGCTATTCTGAAAACATTGCCCTATGTCATTGATGAACAAGACAAACAGTAGGGGCCCAAGAATCGAGCCCTGCGGAACACCGGACGTTACCGATACGGAACCAGACTCGTATCCGTTTATTACCACCTTTTGCGTCCTATTCTCTATGTATGACCGAAACCATCGCAGCAGATTACCGCGAATTCCATTAAACGCTATTTTACGTAGCAACAGTGCATGATCCACCTTAATGTTCTTAACTTAAAAGTATGTACAAAGGCAAACTTAAAGCTTTTTCTCTTAAGGCTTTTCTACCAGCTAACCTCTTTGAGAGTGAGACAGTATAATATAGTAAAGTATCATCACGACGTTTCCCTTTCGGGTTGGTCAGAAACCACGCTTATAAATAAGCGGATTCACATTTAGCCAACTTTACTATAGGCCAATCATGACAAGTGGGAAGCTCGTCGATGTCTCCAGCGTACCAAACTCGAGAAAAATATCACAAATAAATTAAATAATAATTAAATGTATTTACATTAATAAATTTTAATAAACTATGTTAATAGTATGCATACATAGACTACATAAATAGTTTTCTGTGTAACTAATAATGACAGTTTTGGATTGGGTAGAAAGATAAATACAAATAAATATGTATAGTTGTAGTAGATACACAAATAACTGAATTATAAAAATAAAACACTAATGGTGTGAAGGGACAAGATTATTAACAAAATTATAATTTACTTTCAGATCAACCAATCATAACAAAACAGCAACACAAAGTAGCTTATGATTTGCAAGAGGTAGCTGAAATAGCTTGCAGAGTACAAGCATTTCCTAAGCCAGAATTCCAATGGTTTTTCGGTTCAAATACTGCCGCTTTACAAATGTCCTCCGACGGCCATTATGAGATCAACACCACAACAGACAACAACGACTCATACCTTAGCTTACTTAAAATTAGAAATGTTAGACAGCAAGACTATGGAGAATATTTTTGCAGAGTAAAAAATACCTTAGGTCATATCAAGCCTGGTATAAAACTACAGCCTAAAGGAGCTCCCGAATCCCCAACAGATTTATCCAGCTGGAAAGTCGGTCCTACGTTTGTGACTTTGAAATGGGATGCTGGATTTGATGGTGGCATTGCTAATACTAAGTACTTTGTGAGGTATCGAAGAGTCGAAGGGGCTTTAAAAGGAGTTGATGCTGAAGGATTGGGAGAAGAATGTATGGCGGAAAGAACGCGCACTGCTGATTGGCTGGAATATGAATGTGGGCGAGCGAATCCGTGTAACGTAACACGTCTCGACCAACATCGCACCTATTTATTAAAGGTAAATATTTTTTCAATTATTACTTGAGTTTTTTAAATAATATGTAGTACTTAAAACTACCATTCATATTTCAGAAAATCCATCAATATTATTTTGTAATCCAATGAAACGTACATTTTAGTTCGATCATTGAATTATTAGAGAAGAGTTCTTAAACTGGTTATTTTAGACAATTTGACATTGATAATTTTAACAATTCCATTGAGCAAACTAATTTTGAAAACGCATTCACAAGACGCTTTGGATTAAATTGTTTATTAATCATAAATACCTATTATTAAGGTTTTACAATAAAATAATCCTACAAGAGATGTACGAGTAGGTAGACACTTTTACAAAACCTTTTACTTTGTCCCTGCTAGCTAAACTAATTGCCTTTCAACTACTTTTAAATCTTCTATATGCGGATTATGTATTCAGAAGAGCTATGGGTCCAGTGACAAATGTCATTGATTGCAATTATTTACTTTCGTATTTCCAATATTAGATTTTTTTCTTGTGTATGTTAGCCATAATTTTCTTAAAACAGCTTAAAGATTTGAATTCTTGTAGCTTTTAATAAACAATATAGAAATGGGGAAATATTAATTTGAATTCTTACTTTGCAAGCTCCAGCTAGCTATCACAGTACGTTAACGTTGCACTGTCAAATATGTCATTATCATTTCTCTCTTCTCCTGTAATTCAATAATGTGAAACATTATTTTTCAATACATATTCAATGACTAACGTTGTTATTATTTCTTTTCTTTCATTGCAAACGAATAGCATCTGAGTTTTAATTTCCAGGTAACGAGCGCGTTTGAATTTTTACGCTTGTTATTTTTGAATCGTGTTTTGACTTTTTGAGTGTGTTTTGTTTCGGTTTTCCCACTTGCCTTTACTATCGCACATTTGTGTTCTCAACTTTACCACCCGTATTCTACACCAATGCCATTTACAGTCGCGGTTATAATACATAACAAAACAGCAGTTTTGAAGATTAATAAATGCTTATTCGCAACGTTATTTTAATGTTTATATACAAATCCAGTAATAACAAACCAATCCTTCATTATTTAAAAAAAAAATCTATCTTGAAATGTAGAACAAGGGTTATTCTAAAGGCTGGAATCAAGATTTTTGCTAATAACTTGTCTAGTCTAGTCATTGCGACTATGTGTAATGATAAATAACTATAAACAATTAAACATCTATTTATTATCAATTAAAGTTTATTCTTAAATAACTGTGAAGCAAATTCCAAAATTTCATAGTCTTCAAGATCCGTGCAAGAGCTATCTATACCGATCTGTTACCTAAATTAAATCTACTATTTTATGACTATTACCTAACGAAATATGTTAAGGCTTATTATTTATTATTTTTTTAATCAAATAAAACTATTTTGTACTCTGGCTAATAATGTCGCCTATTAGGGTTAAATTTTGGGAAGTAATGTCATACGTACAACTTAAGGGTCCGATTTCCAACTAGCATAGAGTGTTTTTTGTTTCAATATTATGCAGTTTTATTCTTTTCAAAATCGACACAGACATTCCTCGCAGTATTTTTTGATAGTCCTCACAGTTTATACGGTTGCCATCCAACATATTTCGTTAGGCTACCCATCTCTGCCTGTTTCTCTACTGCTAGATGTAGGCCTCCCCCAAGGCTCGCCATTTCACAGGATCTCCTGCCACCCTCATCCATTCCCCACCAAATCGTTACTACTGTACCACTTGCGGGGGGTCGTCCCATTCGGCGTCTTCCAGTACATGGTCTTCACTCCATAACCCGTCTACTCCATCATTCATCGATTCTGCATCAAACGTATACATTTTGATAACTTTGATTCTTTGACGGATGTCAACATTTCAGAATTTATCATTTAGAGAAATCCCGACTATAGCTTATTTATTATACTTGTGGATCAGACCTACTATTTGTGTCCACGTGTCTATTTATTGTACAAAAAGTGAATTTCATTCGGATAACAGATTGGTGATTGTCGCTATTCTTCTTGCACACACTAAAAACATATCAGTCAACTCTTCACTATTTATTATGATTAAGAACGCAAAATTATCAACACAGTTTATAACTGCGACAGCTAAGTTGTACATTGGCGTAGAGTACATTGCTAAAGTTTAGTTACCTTCATGAAACTATTTTTTTAGGTTAAGGCTGTAAACACTAAAGGCCACAGTAACTATTCAAACGAAATTACAGTCACTACTAAGGTGGATAAGATTCCTGTGCCTGAGCAAGTCACTTACGATCCTAGTACGCGATCGGTTGCATTTAGTGTCGAAGCAACGTGCTTATCTTTAATGGGTGTAGCTGAATCCTTAGTAGAAGGCCGAAGTTCTTCACCATCGTGGCAAGTTGTAGATACTATACCATTAAGACTATCAGGTTCAACAGTAACCTTCCAAGAAGCGGTTATAGAACAACCACCAGTTGTCAAATCAGCAAGAACTATTGGGCGTTCGTTAAATGACCATTATGTGGACGAATTGAATCCAAGACTTCGACTTAAGCTGTGTCTGCGAGTTAACAAGGATCATTGCAGCGATTATACTGAAGCTGAAAGTAAGTATTTTTTGTACTTATTATGTTTAATAAAACCAGCATCTTCTTAAAGAACTTGGCTAGTGTTTTGAGCACTTTGGAGTCCCCAAAGGACGATCGGCGTTTTAAAACTATATTAATATATTCCGTTCACATCACACTAACACCATTTCAAATTCCTTCTCAGTCGTAGCTGTGACCTTATGGAACAGCCTACCTCTTAGTATCCGTCAGACACCCAACAGAAGTGTATTTAAAAGACAAGTATATTCACACTTTTTAAAGATGCAATAAATATTCACAATTAATTACTATTCTCATTGTTATTGTAATGTAGTTGTATAATATAAGTATTAGTTTTCTGTTTATGTATGTATTGTATATGTATTATTATTATGTAGTTTAAGTATTAATATCATGTATTTATTTATTTAGTTATAAGTACGCAATTTAAATGAATATCATAATTATTTTAATATTCTTTATGTTTGTTTTATAAACCTACATTAATACAATGTCCCGAAGGTTGAATGCGAATCGGCATTACATACGTCTTTTGTTATCAAAACAATAAAGTTAAATAAAAAAATAATACTTATGATATTAGTTGCAAGTTCTGTATCCTCAACGGCTCCTCCACTCAATTATTTCTTCCAGCTGTCAAACCAAGACTCGAAGAGAAGAAAAAAAAAACGATTACGAGGATTCCTTGAGTGAACCTATTTGACAACTAGAAGGAATAGTTGAGTGGAGGAGTATGCACTATATCTGTACCAACTACAATATTTTTTTTAGTAGTACCCATCCAATATGTAGTTTTTTTATTTGTAATTTAATTTCTAATTTTGGGTAAATATCGTAAATACTTTAATATTCAAATACATATCCCTACGCGTACATATAAATTTGGAGACTCTTACATTTGTCGCACGCTAAAGATGTGGAATGCTCTCCCAGCCAGTGTGTTTCCCCATTCCTATAACCTGGAGTCCTTCAAACGAAGTGTGAAACAGCATCTTTATAGGCCGGCATAGTGGTAGGGACTGATGTTGGTCGTCTGAGGCTGCCGTCAGTTGCTCCCATTATTTGACCTCGCCTACCGCTTACCATCAGGTGGGCGCAGTGTCACATGTCGTGCTTAATAATAAATAAAAAAAAAAAAAAAAAAAAAAAAAAAAAAAAAAAAAAAAAAACCTCGAAAACTATTTAATTTCAACAAGAGATATGGGGGGTTCAATTTGTTTAATTTTGGCCCCTCGTTGTTAAGAGGTTTCATAGTTGGCATAAAGATTTTCAATTCTTAATTCCTTAAAATATTTTTTCAGTCGGGCCCTCATACATCAAGGAAGCGTCCGCCTTAACAACCGCCACATTAATAGCTATAGTTGTATCAGGCGTTGTATTCTTCTTATTCTCCGTTCTTCTGTTCATCTTCTGCCGATGCAAGAAGAACGAGAACAAGAAGCACAATTCCAAAGACTACGAAATGGATTCTATGAGACCAAATATTGTGACACCTCAAAATCAAGCCCCTCCACCGTATTACCCAAGCACAGGAATGGAAAATCAAGCGTTGGAACATTCTATGGATTTAGCATTAAATCTAGAAGATTCTAAGAATGCTGTGTACGGACAGGCTGGATATCATCTGTCAATGCACGCTCAACACAATGGACAAAATAACACCGATTGTGAGTATATTATTGTTTCTATACATTTTTATTATTAAATTCTAAAATTTCTGTGTGCATTTGTAGTTCATTTAAGGTAACTTTTATACATATCTTCACTTCAAATCCCTTGCGGGGTAGGTAGACAATTGAGCGCCACTTGTCACAGTCACGACATACCTCTTTCGATTCTTCGACATTCATCAACCTCTTCATACATGCCCTTTTGTTTCGATGTTTTTTTAATGCACCTTCAGCTATTGTTTTATTTATATGATGTAAGTCTTGCTTTGCCAGGGCCTCTTTTACCCACAACTTTCGCATTATATATCTGGTTCGTCAATTTCTCTTCGCTCATTCTTTCAACATGCCCGAACCATCGGAGCATGCCTTTCCTTATTTTTGTCCCTATGCTTTCTTTCATACCTACCATTTCGAGTGTTTTGTCATTACGTATGCGGTCCTTTAAAGTGACACATATCCGACGTAACGACCTCATTTCTACTGCATTAACTCTACTCTCATGCGTATGACATATCCACGTCTAATTGTTGGTACCAGCATGGCATTGTGTATGGCGAGTCGAGCTTTGTCACTGACATTTCGACTGCCCTGGGGTCACTGATCGCTAGACGAAATGTCAGTGACAAAGCTCGGCTCGCTATAAACAATGCCATGTCAGTATCAACACTGATGTATGGAAGCGAGACGTGGATATGTCAGAATATGCATGAGAGTAGGGTTAATGCAGTAGAAATGAGATCGTTGCGTCGGATATGCGGCGTCACTTTGGCGGACTGCATACGTAACGTCGAAATAGGGAAAATGGTGGGTATAAAAGAAAGCATAGGAAAAAAATTAGGAAAGGCATGCTACGATGGTTCGGGCATGTTGAAAGGATGAGCGAACAAAGATTGACGAACCAGATATATAATGCGAAAGTTGTGTGTGAAAGAGGCCCTGGCAGACCGAGACTCACATATCACGACCTAATAAATAAAACACTGGCTGAAGGCACATTAAAAATTGGCATGTATGAAGAGGTTGATGAATGTCGACGAATAGAAAAAAGTATGTCGTGATCGTGTCAAGTGGCGCTCAATTGTCTCTGCCTACTCCGCAAGGGATCTAGTGTGTGGTGTGAAGATATGTATGAATCTAGGTAATTAAACGCAATCGATTATTTAATCGTTTAACACGTTTTGTAGCCTAACTATGACCATTTTAGAAGTTACTTTACTAAGGCAAAGATATCAAAATAAAAAATAGAGCAGGCATTGACTGACATCAGTCCCTCAAACTATGCCGGCATGACTGAGCATGACGGCAATTCGAGCCTGATCCCGAAACGTGTGGATACACTTTACTGGGTTTATCGGCACGATCGGTGGATACTTCCCCGCCCCGGCAGGCATATACCAATATTATGTATAATAATATTAAATTATCTAAATGAATCATAATTGGAATGCTTTAAGAACTTTTTTTTTTTTTATATTTTTATATTATATTATATATATTTATTATATTATATATTATATTATTATATATTATATTCATCATCACGACCGTTTCCCTTTCGGGGTGGTCAGAAACCACGCTTATAAATAAGCGGATTCACATTTAGCCAACTTTACTGCCGGCTAATCATGACAAGTGGCAAGCTCGTCGATATTTTTTTTTATTTTAATATATTAAGTATATATAATAAATATTAACTTTTATATTTGTTATATAGGTATTGTTTTTAAGCTTATCCCTATTATTATTATTATTTTGCTAAATCTATGTTTAATATTTAAGTGGAAACTGCTGGATTGTGTATAAATCGATAATTTCATAACCAAACAAAACTTTACACTCCCCATGCGAGATAGAGCAATAAATTAAATTCATATTAATTAACAAATTGTTCCCGCCAAAACTTTCATATAGTTATAAAGTTACCAAAAAATTTAATAAGCAACTTTGGGTAACACTGCCCCCGTGGTCTAGCGGTTACGATCGTTGAATTAGACGCGGAGGTACCGGGTTCGATTGGTGCCCTTTCTAATTTATTTTATTTATTTATATAGTACACACAGCAGTACATATATTATCACACACATAACATAGTATAATTATAACTTATCTAATATTTGTAATAATTGTACCAATTAGGTGTCACACCATTCACCAATATAAAAAGAAGAAGAAATAAAAAAAAATATTAACAAAAACTAACAAATAAACAAAAAAAAAATATTACTTCTAAAATAAAATTAAAAATTTTTACTCTTTTTTAATAGAACTAATAAGGAAACATAAAAATTGCACAATTTTGGTACCTTACAAAACGAAAACAAAACACTTGTTAAATAAATTACAAGCTACTCATATTCCTATATTGATGGTTTGAAATGTTCGAGAACATTTTTTCTAAATACATTGTAACGGTCATGAAATATGTCTATCATTATTGGCACTTCTCATTAAGTTAAAAAAAAATGTTTATTCCGTGCGTTCCGTTTATACCAGAATAACGGCACAACATATTTACATTATTAGTGTGAACTGTTCCACTTCCAAAGAAAACTGACATTTAATGATAATGAAAAATGACATTAAGCATTGCACCATAATGAAGTCCTATGTTTATTACAACATAATTTTATAAAGCACGGAAAATTTCCAAAAAATAATTTACATACATACATATCTTCACGCCAGATCCCTTGCAGGGTAGGCAGAGACAATTGAGCGCCATTTGACACGATCACGACATACTTCTTTCGCTTCGTCGATATTCATTAACCTTTTCATACATGCCCTTTGGTTACGAAGACTTTTTAATGCACCTTCAGTCAGTGTTTTATTTATTTGATCGTGATATGTGAGTCTTGGTCTGCCAGGGCCTCTTTTACCCACAACTTTCGCATTATATATCTGGTTCATCCGTTCAACATGCCCGAACCATCGTAGCATGCCTTTCCTTATTTTTGTCCCTATGCTTTCCTTCATACCAACCCTTTTCCGTATTTCGACGTTACGTATGCGGTCCGCCAAAGTGACGCCACATATCCGCCGCAACGACCGCATTTCTACTGAATTAACCCTACTCTCATGCGTATTCTGACTCTAAAAAATAATTTTAAAAAAATATATATTATATTGGTACCTATAATAATAATAAAACATTCCTATAATTTGGTAACAACATTAAATGTGCATATGAGACAGTCAAAAACAACATTAATCCATCCAAAGTATATTTTATGTTTGTAACTGACGTGTTAATTTATATATTTTAATTATATTGCATTTAGTTTAATATTTTATTCTCTCCTTCTAACTCTGTACCCCACAATTTCTTATTTCTTATTTCTTATCTCACCGAGGAGCTACTGAATAAACTCGATCGTCTTCTCAACTTATGCATTCGCTATGTATTTGGCTTGCGTAAGTATGATCACGTCTCTCAATTTCGCATTCAATTAAAGTGGCTTAACATCCGTTTTCGCAGATCTGTACACATACTTACCTTTTTATACCGCATTCTTAATAATCCCAAAACGCCCCCTTATCTTAGTGATCGTTTCGAGTACCTGCGTGACTCGCACTCCTGCTCCCTTCGCTCTACTCACAACAATCAACTCTCAATTCCTCTTCACTCTTCCAGCAGATATTCAGATTCTCTTACTGTTACTGCAGCCCGCCAATGGAACAGGCTACCTTTATCTATTAGAGAGGCCCCGTCTTTAAATATATTCGAACATTTATTAATTACATACTTTCTCAAAAAACAAAATGACATCTAATTTCCACATCTTGACATAGATTATTATTATATTAGTATTTATTTAATTTAAGTATTTATTATATCGTATGACATATTTATATATTGGTATGTTATTTATACTTACTATGGTATATTTATGATTAATTTTAACTATTATTATTATTCTTATTTCGTACTCTGCACCCATTGTAATAATTTCTCACTCTCCTAAAGGTTAGCTGGTAGAGAATACTATACGGTATTATGCTCGCCTATGTACATTATTTTATATGTTATATTTTGTGTGCAATAAAGAATTATATTATTAATATTATTATTATTATGTCGTTCTCCCAAAGGTCAGCTGTTAGAGAATACCTACTAGGTATTAAGCTCGCCTATGTACTTCATTTTATTTTGTATATTTTAATGTGCAATAAATAATTTTATTATTATTATTATTGTGCGAGCGAGTGGGCTGGCTGTCTCTTAATAAAAGCGTGGTTTTTGTCCATTACGGTCGTAATGATACCTTAATAAGCAACTTTGGGTAAGATGGGAAGTTGGTAATTGCCTTAACACGCGCGAATGCACGCAGAAAGTTTATGTAGGCGTTCCAAAATACGTGTCTACTTAACTTAAAAGCTGCTATCATTGGCCAGGTTTATTCGTGATAAATTTTGAGGATATTTACTGAAATATATAGTACCTATTGTAAACTACAACCCTTTCGTGTCGTTTCACATTTAGCCAATTTTATAATAAGCCCATCATGAATAGAGGCAAGCTCGTCGATGTCTCTATCGTACCAAACTGGAGAAATATCACAAATAAATTAAATGTGTCCCGACCAGGAATTTTAAGAAGCGGTTTGACATTTAGCCAACTTTGACAAGTGGCAAGCTCGTCAATGTCTCTAGCGTACCGGGTTCGATTCCTGGTCGGGACATAATAATTTATTTGTGATATTTCTTGAGTTTGGTACGCTAGAGATATCGACGTGCTTGCTTGCCACTTGTCATGATGGGCCTAATATAGTAAAGTTGGCTAAATGTGAATCGGCCTCATGAAAAAAGCGTGGTTTCTGACTACCTTGGAAGGGATACGGTCGTGATGATACTTTACTTTTTATACAAAAATATTCCTATATATATTTATTTGTCTTGTTAATTTTTCATTATTATTCCTAGATTCTATGATAATGCTAGTGTTGTGAGATTAATGTATGTGTAATGCAATTCAGTTACAAAGACAGTACCTCGCTTTGAACGCGGGTCATTCTTGAATATTCAGTTTTTCTAGAAAATTAATTTCGGAATCGCACATGCATGACTTAGCATTTTTGTTCTTAATAGACATGCATGTATAAACCTGTCCATTAATACTTGCAATTATTTCTCAAATGTTTTTTTATAAAGTACAGCAGCATTCTGTTACTTGGTCGCAAATGTTATTAGTGGATTTCGTTATTTCCGTTAAAGCTTGCGTCATAATTACTAAAAATATTATTCAATTCTCAACTCTATAAGCGCTCGACCTTGACAGCGGCCGTGCAAATATCAACTTTACTAGCGTGATAATAGCGTGATATAGTTAACGGATTCCATTATATAACGTTGGCGCTTAAGTAACAGAATAGAGCTGCAGGCATAAAAAGCTGTTATGAGACTTTAATAATAATAATAAATTAGGTGGAGTAGGGATTTATGAATTGCCTAATTTGACAGTTTTGGTGTAGGTTGGGCTTGTGTAGTTCGCGTACGAATTAGTTCTATAGAGCGCATAGAGGAACTACCGGAACTGGTTCAAACTTTGCCTGGTCTCCCGCTTCTTAGTTCGTTCGTTCGTTCCCACTTGTACGAAAGAACGGTTGCGGCAAACGGGAGCGGTGAGCGGAGCTTGTCACACTATCGCTGACATCTCTGCGCTCATTTCTCGTTCGTATAGTTCGGCGGTTAAAAATCAAAGCATTGTAACTAAGAATTTTACAAAAATGTTCAGGAGAACCAAAAACACTTTGATTATTTATTAATTGCATGTTTTTTTTTTTCATTCTACCTATCACCTTACTTAATCCCCAAACAATAGTACATATACATACCCATTTATTTATCAGTAAAGCGAGCGAACGACTGCCTTGAACCACAGAACCCTAGAACTGAGCGCTCCTTTTCTCTGGTTTGAGACAGGTGCTCGGAGCTGAGGTACTAAAAAAACGACCTAGTTCACTAAGGAGCGGCGACTAAACTGAACAAACTATATATTATACTAAGGCTGAGTAGCACCAAAATTAAGTCTCTGTAATTGAAGCAAAATATGCCATCGCATGTACCAGATTTAATTTGGAGCTCGGCCTTCACCTTCGACAATCGACTCCATTTTTAACTTTAATCATAACAATTATGTTTTGGTACAACCCAGTCTTAGTAAACATAGTTAAATTAAATACTGGCCCTATAAAAAAAATCCTTATTTTGCTTATAGTATTAACAATGTAATTAATTATATTATAATTATGATTCTGACTTGCCTGGTGGGTTACTGCTGTACCAGGTATTGTATTCTCATAGGTACTGATAACTAAATTTAAAAGGTTATTAATTGATCGTTGTGGTGCAGTTCTGTATATGTTTTATTTTGTAAATCTGATATAGCTGAGTTTTCCTTGCAGATTCCTTTCTCAGTCAGATTAAACATAAACAGGTCACTGGAATCTGCTAAGCTGCCGGTCTTCTGCTAACAGCTTACTTATTGGACCACTTTGCTGCTTAGTCTTCTACTAGCAGGAGTAGAATCATTGAAAATAATTAAATTAATGACGTTTCATAAATGTCTGTAATAGGTTTACGTGAATAAAGATATTTTGACTTTGACTTGTAAATAATAAATAAAGAATTAAATATTCTAATGGACAGGATTTTATATATTTGTCTGTGATTCTATATTTATCTTAATAATTATGAAATTATTAAGGTATTATTTTTAATTTTATTTATTATATTTTTTGTGCCGACTGAAGGACTAGCTGTTCACATTGAAGGTAATTCAATGATAGAATTGCATGCACGTACGTGACCCGTAGTTGATATAGAGGATTGTTGGTGAATGCATTGTAAATTTTATGCGTTGTGATGGTATGGCCATATTTCAAACTGGTTAAACTATTCCTTTTTATTTTTAACATACATACAACTAGTTTAAATGTTTCTTTTGTTTTATTATTCAAGAAGAAAAAAGTTCGATTGTAAATAATGCAATAAACTGTAAATACTTATAAATTTATAAATAATATATTGGCTAAAACTGCCTCGTTAGTATAAGTTTAATTACCAAAATTACTAAAAAAACATTATTTTTAATAACAATTCAACAGACATAGTGATTATGTTACCAATTAATGTCTGAAGTGTATGGTATATAGAACAAAAAAGATTGTGACTTGTAATAATAATAAAACTCGGAAACCGATATTATCTTCTGCTTTAGGATTAAACTTGAAATAAAAAAAATAAAAAAACTTTTTAAGTGTAGGTATATTATTTTGGTATAATCTATCTTATTTTATAAAAGTTTTTATAAGAATACTATATCTAAGTAAAATGTAAAGTTAAAATTACAATTACTATTACTAAACGACTAATCAATCAATGATTAATTAGTCGTAGAATGCATAATAAAAAAAAGTGTTTTTATGTAGTAGTACGAGTATGTATATCTCTTAATTAGTTTCTTTATTTTTTTTATTTTACCAATTTCTTATCAAAGCAATAATTTGCTCTGTAATTAAAACGTTTTCTCCGTCTGTCAAAATTATAACTTTGCATGCTACTAAGTACGCGTAAATGTTTAACCAAATTAAAATCGGCCCCGCCATCACTACGCACCTATTTCACATTCTGTATTTAACACGTTTATCTTTCATAGGGAACATGGGCTATAACATGGAGAACAGCTATCCGAATTCCAACAATGGGGGAAGTGTCAACTCACAAGACTCGCTGTGGCAAATGAAAATGGCGGCTGCAGCTAACAATGGAGGGAATATGCCTTCACACCAGATGATGGATAGACAAAGCAACTACGGCTACGATCCCATTGCGCATGGAGGTTAACAATCATAATTATTTTATTTAACCTACATTAAATCCCTTCCCATTCTTCCAGCAAATATTCAGATTCTTTTACAGTTCTGCAGCTCGCCAGTGGAACAAGCTTTCTTTAATTATCAAACAGGCACCATCTCCAAAAATAGTTATTTAGTTATTAAATGGGTGTTTATATGTATATATTTACAAAAAAAAAGTATAATATGTAGTTTATCAACCGTCTAGTAAATAAAGTACCGGGTTCGATTCCTGGTCGGAACACAAAAATATTAATGTAAATAAATACATTTAAATAATATTTAATTTATTTGTGATATTTTTCGAGTTTGGTACACTAGAGACATCGACGAGCTTGCTACTTGTCATGATTGGCCTATAGTAAAGTTGGCTAAATGTGAATCCGATTATGCTTATTTATAAGCGTGGTTTCTGACCACCCCGAAAGGGAAACGGTCGTGAACCTTACCTTATAAAATGTATAAGTTGATATATAAACTAGGAGACACTATTCTCTTATTTAGAAAAAAGGTAGTAAGTAATTGTTTAAAGATGTTAACGGAGGAGCTTGTTCCACTGGCGAGCAGCAGATAAGGTGAAAGAATCTGAATATCTGCTAGAAGTGTGAGGTGGAAAATTTATGAATCGTTTCAATTATTTTTTAATTTTGTAGGGTACAACGGCATTGACGACTACGCTGCGTACACGCACCTGACGCACAACCAAAACCCTGCGGACACGTACGTCACTCATCTACGCAACAGTCAGAATCCGTCCCGTCAAGAATACTGCTCGGATCCCTACGCTTCGGTACACAAGCCTAAAAAACGGATGGATCAGCATATTGGTGAGTATATAAATCTTAGGTTTAGGCTGAGTATATAAATCACATTGGTGACTCAACGACTTTGAATCTTAGGTTTAGGCTGAGTATATAAATCACATTGGTGACTCAACGACTTTGAATCTTAGGTATAGTCTAAGATAATAATATATAAAACATATTGGTGACTTAACGACTTTGAATCTTAGGTTTAGGCTAAGATAAGAGTATATAAATCATAATAGTGACTCAATGACTTTGAATCTTAGGTTTAGGCTAAGATAAGAGTATATAAATCATAATAGTGACTCAATGACTTTGATTCTCAGGTTTAGGCTGAGTATATAAATCATATTGGTGACTCAACGACTTTGAATCTTAGGTTTAGGCTGAGTATATAAAACACATTGGATTAATACTGGCAACATTACCCCTCTGTATAGCGAGGCAAATACTTTCAGACCTTTCTTTATTATTTAAATATTAATTGAATGTTGTCTTCTCTAGAATCCCCATACCATGAAGTCAGCGGTCTTCCAGAGTCGTACCGAGTGAGTATTGCAGACGGACCTGGTCCTAACGACGACAAGCCAGCGCACTTAAGCCTGTCTTACGACGAAAGCTTAGAATCAGGCTATTCCACTCCAAACACCAGAGCCAGACGTGTCATTCGAGAAATCATCGTGTGAGATTTAGCCCCAATTAGTGAGTGCTCATGAAACCCACATTGGTCCCAACAAGACCTGAACAGACTGAAAAAACATTGTTTAGTTAAGTGTGATTCGAAAGTTGGAATGACTGCAAGTTTAGTGTAAGTGTATATAGGGTACTTGCTTTAAATTAATACTCAAGGATAATTCTCAATATTCACAGGTTTAATTCTTTTGTTTGTAATGACAGGAATGCACCGTGATGCTATGCATTAATTGCACATCAAGTTACTTAAATTTTTACACTGGTCCAATTATTAGGCTGAGTTGCACCAAAATTAAGTTTTTGTAATAGTTAGACTTAGTTAATAATTTAGACTCGGAGGTAATGGGTTCGATTTCTGTACGGGACACAATAATTTATTTGTGATATTTCTAAAGTATGGTACACTAGAGACATCGACGAGCTTGCCACTAGTACCATCCCGTAATGATACTTGGATGGATTCGGTCGTGATGATACTTTAATGTTTTACTTTACTAAAGTTAAAAATGTCGTCGAATTGCACGCCTGACCTTTAAGATTGAACTGGTACATTTGACGATTTTTAAACTTTAATTGTAACAATTACAGATTTCATTTTGGTGCAACCCAGTCATAGGCTACTGTCATTTTTTGGTCTCAAAAATATATATAATATTTATTTTTTTCCTACACACAAATGTAGAATAAATCAACCCTTACCGCCTCCGTGGTGTAGGGGTTAAGGCTGTAGTATTTGACACGGAGGTGTAGGATCGATTTCTGCAGCTTAAGCGCAAACGTTATTAGTGGATTTCGTTATTTACTTCAAAACTTGCGTCAAATTACACAATATTATTTAATTCTCAACTCTATAAGCGCTCGACTTTGACATAGGCCTTAATAGCGTGATATATTTATAGTTATCGGATTCCATTATATAACGTGTGCGCTTAAGTAACACAATAGGGCTGCAGGTCAAGAACACAAATGTTTATATATTTTTGATACAAAAATAATGGTACTAATGTAACTAGACGCGTGTAATGTAAACAGAGGGCAAACAGAATAAAAAATATATTTCACGTTTGATGTACTATCAAAATACGTGTCGTATCGATAGAAAATCTACTTTACGAGTACTTCAACTAGATCATATTATATCTTTAATGGTCGGTTGAGTACTTGTATACACGATTTAGAAATTCACTGGTGATTTTATTTTCATCAATTTTATATCGCCGCCATTTTGTTTCTCTTAAAATGCTTTTTGAAATGTTATAAACACAATGGGTATTGCAAAAAATGATGTGTTTTTTTTAGACCGTTACCTTAAAAACATTAGTCGGCGTAAGTGACGTCACTTAATAATTCGAAGAACGTTTCTGACTACCCCAGAAGGGAAACGTCGTGATAATATATATTTTTTTGTTGAGAAAGGCGCACAAAACAATGAAGCAAAGCTAAGATGAAGAAAACATTTAATAGACAATAGAGTTTCGGGTTTGCTAGCCAAAAAAATATGCACAACACTAAAATACAAAATATTAAATATATAATTGTAATATAAATAAATAATTGCATATTAATTAAATGGATCAGATATGTTTTTGACATAAAACAAAATGGCGGCTAATATAATATGTCATCACAATATGTTGTGTAAATAAGATTACAGGACTCTATTTTATAAAAGATAATGTTTACATAGGTTTTTTTAAATAATAAACTATACTTAAATCCAATTCTACTTACAATACTCGTATATACACACACATATATATATATATATACTGTTGTAAAGCGAAATATATCACACAGTTATAATGTGTTATATAACATTTGACAATATTTATCATTTTTATTGATATATTGTTGAATAACAATAACAATTTATTATAACATTATAATGTTAATTGACATTACTTTTATGAAACAGGCTCCTAATATCAATTATGATATTGTGTTCTGGTGTCTTTTTGGGGCACAACGACTAGTCCAGATTGTATAATGTGTATTAAATATGTGCGTTATAATAGAACAGTATAGTTTACACACGTTCTAACAACCAAATTTTGGCCATCCCTCTTGTTTCCTAAAGTGTTGACGACCTGTTTTGACAACTCCTAGAAAATTTCCTTAACGCTTGTGCTTGTTCGACTTGAAAGCAAAGTATGCTTTTTTAATTTATGCCTGAAAAACCTTAGAGCAACGACTGTCAAAGCAAAAAAAATGCCTAAAGCCACAAGTCAAACACAGGGTTGGTCCTCACGGCCCGAGAGTTTATATTATTGGTTGGGCTTAACGCTTTTGCAACCCTTTAGCTCGCACAATACAACATTATTCAAGTTTCAGAAATGTAGTTAACTTTAACTAAAATAGAGTAAAATCGTTATAAATGTTTTTGCAATTTTTCTCTGTCTAAAATTAGGTATATGAAAATGTTTTTTTTTTTCAAATTCAAATTTCTTTTTTTTTATTGTATAGATTGCTTATTCTAATTACAGTTGTTTGTACATGTCATGATGATGCAATCAGCCCATATTATGGGCATACAATATGCTTATGTCAATAGATATTTATTTGTATATAGTTTATATTTAATATTGTTATTGTCAATTTATTGGAATACAATGTTAATGTCAAAAATGCATTTTAAAAATTATTTTATCGAGTAAAAACAGTTGTCAATAAGAATTTTCTTTAACTCAATAGTAAAACGTTTTATAGGTAACTCGCGTATCTCTCTTGCAATTTTATTATATACTCTAATGCACATTATGTGGCAGTTTCTGCTGTAATATTCACTTACACATCTTAGGTAGATTAGTCGGGTATAATCTAAAATGGCCGTAATTTTATAGTTAATAAAGGTACATTCAGACTTAAATAATCTTTAGTAATGTTGTATTGTGCGAGCGAGAAGAATGCGTTAAAAACCTTTAAATATAAAAAAAAAATAGTATGATTGCAATCAGAACGTTAGGTCCATTATAACGCACACAATTAAATACTATCCAAAAAATAGTATGATTGCAATCAGAACGTTAGGTCCATTATAACGCACACAATTAAATACTATTCATAAAATTGGTTGTTTAAAAGGTTGAAATCGTAACTACGAGTAGATAGGGTATAAATAAATTTTAGCCTTAAGTCATCACAAATTAATAGAATATAATTAATTTAGTAAGTATAAGCCGGGAAGAGTTTTTTTTTTTTGTTTTAGTATAAGAATTTTTAATTCCCATCGATTTTAATAATTATCTCTTTAAATCTTTAACCCACATCTTAGTATCACAACTTATTTTTTTTTTAAGCTGGTATTGTTGTTAGTTGAACAGGTGCTAAATTTCGCGGATTTTTTTTTAAATAAAACAATACCAGTAAAAAAATAGATACAAAAAAAAATCTTAATCATTATGGCATTTACACAAAAAGTGTATAAACTTTTGATTACAATATGTTTTAATTTAAGGTATGTTTTATATACGGTCAAGGAATATGTATTTTATTTTTTTATTAACTTTTATATTTAATTTAATTTAAAATTATCTTTAAACAGCAAATATATCACGTGCATATTTTTATTTTCTTAAGTGTTATTTTTAAGGTTTTACGTGGAATTTATAAAAGAGCAAATATTTTTGTAATATAATCTAGAATAAAAATAAAGATTTACGTATTTTTTATTTTAATTATTTAGAAATAAAATCTTAAGTTACGGTACAGAGAAGTTATCCTAAAAATATCGCAACTCATACAGACCCTAATCAAGTAGGTAGCCAAAGGTCGACGATCGCGCGAACGTTGACTTACGTAATTCTTTCTCTCTCTATTTCGTTTCTCGGCTGTGGGCAAGATTAATTAATTAAAATAACACTTCCCAGCCTTTAGGTTCCAGTCACGATAGATATAGTGATTTTCAGACGTGGTCTATTCACCATGCAGTAGTGTTTAGTTTTTCGGATAATGATTTTTATTTAAAAAAAACAGTGACTTATTTTATTTGGAATAGAGGTTCTAGCAATGACACCTGAAGCCTAAAAAAATATTTGCTCTTTTGACAATGACACGCAGTATATAAATACTTTAAACGGATAGCATTTGTATATACACCCCCAGTTACCTAAAGGATAATTAATTTAATCAGTGTTTAACTCCAGACGGATTGGCGATGTTCTTATGTAATTTTCAAACGATTCCACAAGTGGGTAATAGTGGAACAGGGACCTATGGCTTAAACGTGGTGTGATGTAAAGTTTTTTTTTAATGTCCGCAAGAAAAGTGTACTTGGTACTTGCCGGGGTTCAAACCGCGACCTTTTTGGATTTCAAGGAAAGTCACCACTGCTACAATATTTGGTGACAAATACTTTTTCGTTACATTTCTTTATTTATTCATAAGCAAATGTTAATAATGCGTTAATTAATTATCCTTTCGGAAACCGGCGGAAAGTCTTGTTATTTTGATATATTGTAAGAATGTATCAAACTAACGACACTATTTGACACAAAAGGCTGGTCACTGAACTCATAAATTAAGCAGTAGGGTTCCCAATGCGATAAAATATCCCATATTTTTATTAGCTTCGAAATAAAAACTGACCAATTTAAATAAAAAGTATAATATAAAAATCACACTAATTCTACAATCATAATGCTTAACAGTTTAACATCGAAGAGAGGGCTGAACTTTCTTTTTTACTGATTTCACCAATCCTCAGATTTGACGTCTATTAATCGTTGTTATTTTTCCCCAATAAAATAAAACATTATTTGAGAGGGTAGTTATTTTTTTTATTTATATACTTTATTAGGATTACCAAACATTCTCCAGAATTTTGCTCAAACCAAGTTCTGGACAACCCATCTCCAACAGCTCTAGGACTCTGTTTTCCAAGTGCTGTGATGATGATGAGAGCAATACCCACTACGTTAACTACATATCCAATCTCTTTATAATAATACTCATACTTAATAAGTAAATAATAAATAAATAAATTTCATATATGTACAAAAAGTTACATTAATCTATCTATATACAGGCATAGAATATTAGTGGATTTCGCAAACTTTATTAGTGGATTTCGTTATTTACGTCAGGGATTGCGTCATAATTTCAAGGTATTATTCAATTCTCAACTCTATAAGCGCTCGACCTTGACAGCGGCCGTGCAAATATCAACTTTACTAGCGTGATATTTAAATAGTTAACGGATTCCATTATATAACGTTTGCGACTAAGTAACAGAATAGGGCTACTGTATGCCTTAACAGCTAAGTCTGAGTAGTGGCTACGTAGTGAAGGCACTCATTCGCGTTGTAACCAATATTGTTCAAAAACGTGCGGGTATATGGGAGTTCACAAGGCGGGAAAACCGCAAAAAAACTGATACTTGTTCCCCTATATTAGTCTCAAATTTATCGTTTTCTACAATTATTCACATTGTAGCACATTATTAAACAATATAACACAATTTGTGACTAACAATATCCACGGTAAACAAAAAAAAACATTTTCAAACAAAATGGCTCGAAAAACTTTACGACAACTAAACGATACCTAGGTTTTTTAATTTAAAATATTTTGTCTTCGACATAAGCCACATAATTGACAACCCTGTCAGATAAAGGCGCTTGTTAATTTATAATGTCCTGTACATTAACACGCTGTACTATTAACGCTGAAGTTCGTTTGTGGACACCTTAAAACCGCACTCATTATTTGCGAGTCACCGCATTTCAGACAGAAATCACAAATTCACGTTTATTAGTTAAAATACAATCGAAAGCAATGAAAACGGGTCCATCTTAATAACAACACAATATATCTACATCATAATCTTTATTTAGTTTTTTTTTATGTGTGTTCTCTTCTCCCGATGAATGATGAATGAGGTGATAGGGAAGGCAAAGGGTCTAGCCATCAAATTCCAGATGTTGCTGAATTGTATGGTTTTCTTGGAGTCACTCGCGGCATTATAGCCCAAACACGTCAGGTATAATATGAAGTTAACATCGCGGGAAAACCGCAAAAAATAAACTGCAACTTGTGCCCCATATTTAAAGTACAATTTATCGTTTTCCATAATTATTCACTTTGTAGCACATTATTTAACAAAACAACACCACTTTTGACTAACAATATTCACAGTAAAGTAATTTACAAAACAAAACTTGCATGTGATATATATGTCCGTGAAAAATGGCGCGAATAACTTTTTTTTTTGTTCTATTCTCCCATGATGGATAATGAATGAGACGATTGGGAAGGCAAAGGATCTAGCCCATACAGCCAAGTCTGACGTAATATATTTTTCTTTTTTATGAGTTTATGAGGTTATCATCAAATTACTGCCTCCGTGTTGTAGCAGTTAAGTCAGGTTAGACCCGGAGGTACTGGGTTCGATTCCCGGTCGGGACACAATCATTTATTTGTGATATTTCTCGAATTTGGTACGCTAGAGACATGGTTAAGTTGGCTAAGTGCAAAATTTGTTGCACCAAATGAACGATATTTTCTGGTTTAGGCCGAGGGTAGTTTAGAGAATCTATACTATAGGTATCGTTCACTTGTTAGTAAATTAATTTTATTTAAAGCCAGACTAGCTGAAAACAATTAAATACTGACACATTTTCCCAATTTAGAATTTACTCTACGCGGTGGATAAGCGGTTTACCAAATTTCAAAAAGCACTATGCGATTTCTACTTTATCCAAATTTCAATTACAATTTCAATATTCGTACTTGCTTGCAATAGAATTAACAGTTTTGCCAATTATAGTAACAGACTGTTTTCTCGATTTGTGGTCGATTATTTTGAATAATTAACCGAATTTGTGGCAAGCTCGTCGATGTCTCCAGCGTACCAAACTCGAGAAATAAAACAAATAAATTAAATATTAATTAAAATGTATTTATTTACATTAATAAATATTTTGGTTTTCCGACCAGGAGTCTAAATCCACGGACTTAACCGCTAGACCACTGAGGCAGTTAATAGTAAAATTATTGTTATTCTCGATTATTTTAATTGGCTTTTCCTAGACATGATTTAAGTTAATCTAGAACTCGTGGAAGTATTTGAGAGAGGAAATTAGACCGTCTCATAGATTAGAAATTAATTATTATCAACCCCACAAGCTACGAGAGCTAATTGTTAATCAACATAGGGCTTGGGTACACCGAAACTCTCGAAAGGCAAATTCCCAATTTGTAATTAGTAACATCTAAATGTTTTAACCCTTAACCCTACCAGGGGGTCTAGCAAACCCAATTTTATTTTCCAAATAACTTCCTCCTCAGTCGGTACCCCACTGATAGGGAATGTGACTCCGTCGCAATCGCAGCTCATTCACCTCTAACGGCTTCGGTCCTCGGCGTAATGGATGGCCTGGTGTACAGGGATGTTCAAGTGCCATAACACTGTCTGGTAGTTTATTAAAATACATTTTACATTGTTTGTATCTTTTGAGATGTGGTGTTGGAGAAAAATGCTGAGATTCTCGTGGACTGAGCATCGAACTAACGTATCGATTTTAAACCAACTAGACATATCGACTAGGCTATCCACCATATGCCTTTGTCGGATACTCCAGTACCTCGGACACATTGCCAGAAAAAGAGGGGATAACCTGGAGATACTTTTTGTTACTGGCAAGGTGGAAGGAAAGAGGCCGAAGTCCGGTACGCTGGTCCGACCAAATCCGCTTCACCACCAACACTAGCGTCCATGATGCTGTGCATGCCGCCGAAGACAGGAACGGGTGGCGTGCTATCATCAAGA
This sequence comes from Tinea semifulvella, assembly GCA_910589645.1. Lineage (NCBI taxonomy): Eukaryota > Metazoa > Arthropoda > Insecta > Lepidoptera > Tineidae > Tinea > Tinea semifulvella. The sequence goes on along the minus strand of OU342611.1, from coordinate 1,179,269 downwards.
CGCACACCAAATCATCGGGAGGTCACGACGAATGAGGAAACACGACGCAAGGAGGATTGCAAACGAACGATTCACTCGTTGTAAATCTATGACAAATATATTTACGAAAATGGTACTTCTCATTGGTACACGCCATCGAACCAATCTTTATTGTATTATAAGGAGCCACCAACGCGATAATACGGGAAAATATATTTGTAAGTTTCTGGATATCGAAGACAAATGAGTTACAAAAAGGGTCGGACCCTTAAAATAATGGCTTAACCTCATTGAACGAAGTGATAACTTGACCTCTGTAACGCTTTATTGAAAATTATGTAGTGGAATAAGTGAAAACGGTAAGGGCTTCTTTTAGCTAGGATAGCTACATTATTAGTGAACATTTATTTATTATTAGGTATGATATTATTTAAAAAGGATATAGGACATTTTTCCTAGAACATTGGTCCAAGTATGTATGTATACTGATCAAATATAGTTTATCGGAAAGCACATGAAATACAAATATATTATAATAACGTAAAAAAAAATGCCTCCGTGGTCTAGCGGTTAAGTCCGTGGATTTAGACTCGGAGGTACCTGGTTCGATTCTTGGTCGGGACACAATAATATTTAGTAAATAAATATTTATTAATTTATCTGTAATATTTCTCTAGTTTGGTACGCTAGAGACATCGACGAGCTTGCCACTTGTTATGAGTAACCTATAGTAAAGTTTGCTAAATGTGAATCCGCTTCTTTATAAGCGTGGTTTCTGACCCCGCAAGGGATACAGTCGTGATGATACTTCACTTTTTTTTTTGTAAATTATCACCCTTAGAGAAAGACTGGTCGTACAAAATCACGCGATATGTATTATACATATATGTATATCCGTATAAATAAAAAATATATATGTATCACAAAGTATTAAATTAATATTTATAGTTTAATAGATAATAGTAAATTTATTAATAATTCTAAAAATACAATGAAACTCATAGGTAGGTATATTATTATTTTTCACATCTACCCGCAATAGCTTAAGATGGGAAACAAATTCTCAAGTTGGAACTTTTGAAGGCACTTTCTACATCTTTATATTAGATTTCAATAAAACTTATATCAAAACAAATCACGTTTATTTGATAAGTCGTGAAAAAAGTTGTCGCTGATATTTCAGAATGGTCTATTTACATAAAAAAACCTACATTTTTAAATGAAATAAAGTAAGCATTGGTCAACGTCTAATTCAAAATATCTTTATTTACGTAAACCATTTATGAAACGTCATTAATTTTATTATTTTGAACTAGCTGACCCGGCGAACTTCGTACCGCCTAACCGTCATTGAATGTTTGTAAACCTTAGTTAGCACGTAGAAATCCACAATGTCAAATGCTAATCGCCGATTGGATCTTCTCTATAAACTCTACATAGAAGGCCTATGTGATAGTGTGTTTCCCCATTCCTATAACCTGGAGTCCTTCAAACGAAGTGTGGAAAAGCATCTTTATAGGCCGGCATAGTGGTAGGGACTGATATCGGTCGTCTGAGGCTGCTCCCATTCTTGGACCTCGTGTACTGCTTACCATCAGTTGGAGCGATGTCACATGTCGTGCTCTTATACTGAAAGTGAAAAAAAAACCTCATAAGTTGATAGACTAAAATCTTTGACGATATTGGATTGTGCGTGAAGAGTAAAAGTGGTTGATATTCGTTCGCTTAAATGACCGCGTTCTCATAGACATTTATTAAACAAAATCTTAATTTAACCTAAAAAATAATAATAATAATACATAGAAAATAAAAATACATACTTACAAAAAAAATAGCTCCTCCAAATCGCTGTCTTGTGGCATCGTGCCCAATACACTAGCAGTATTTCCCCTTTGAATTAGGATACTTAATTTTTGGGAGAAAAAACTGCCAGCCCTATTGTCACCAGAGACGTCAATGAGCCTTGGAACAATTCTGTTACCTCTTATTAAAACCAATATATATTTATTTTATATGAGGAATTATTTTTCTCCTGAAATATTGCCTAATATATTCTGTGGCAAATTAAAAGTTCAAAAATTTTAGATGTATTGTTGCAAGCTAAACTATTAATATGGGATCAATTTTTTTATATACTCTTAGTCACATTTAAGATAAAGTTAGGAACAGCCGGCGCTGGTAGTGTTAGGACTGTAACTCTAGGACGAATAAAGTCTGTTATCGAAACGAGTAAAAAATTAATACATCTGCGCTAGCGTTACGTCACACCTCATGGCCCCAATCCCATACTTCGTATTCTCGATTCGATAACGAAGTTTTAGCATGCTGGAGCTACTTATGTCGTCACTGTCTGAGTCTTGTTGCTATCATTGGGACATATTCTGTTTTTTTAACCGCAAAATAGTCGATTACTTCTTTTGCTACACGGACGGTTCTTCTGCCACGGGAAATCGCTCGAAAAATTTGCCGCATACAATCAAACATCACGGGGAATGCGTAGTCTTTCATTTTCAAAATGGATCTGGCATTGACCGCCTCCGTGGTCAAGTGGTAACAAACGTTGCCGTGAACACGGGAGGTCGTGGGTGGGGGCTAGATGGCGCTGTGTGACCTGTCTGGAAATATTTATTTATTTATTGAGTCATTAATAGTTAACGAAGGTTATTGATTTTCTCGCGCCTGTAAATCGGAAGTAAATTGTATCTGCGGTGGCTTACGAGTGGTTCTAGTTAGTGTAGCATGAGTCTAAAATACTTTAATAGCGAATGTCAAAATATTGCCCAATATTAGTCTCGCAAGACTCTTGTTCAAACAATATTTTTCTAATATAGATGAAAATTTTTAACGATTTTTTTCAATTGTAACCTCGAGGGGAAAAATCTAATCCTTGTGAATAAACTCTGGTGTCTGTTTGGCCCTCCAATACCTCCACTACCTATCTACTGTTTCGATTTGAATCAGACAATATTTTTTTTTTCATTTAAATCGTTATATACGAATATGTATAGGGGTTTTATTTACAGCATCTGCAAAACATTTTTTTTTTTTTTTTTTAGTACAACAGACCAAGAGTTTTACGAGACTTGCGTACTACCAAGACAACTAACTGGTCTTGCTATAACACTAGTTGTAATTAACAGTGTTGTATAGTATAAGGCTGAGTTGCACCTAAATTAAGTCTCTGTGAATATATAAAGTAGAAAGTAGATTACAGTAAAAAATTGCGTCCATTGTACGACTTTAAAAATAAATATATGTATATTCGACGCCATTGTTAACTTTAATCGTAAGGATTACAAGGGGTTTATTTTAATGCAACTTAGTTTCAATATTATTTTTGCGCTTGAAAAAAAAGAATTTGGCTAGGGTAGTACGCCGTCTCGAGGCCGCGAGGACAGTGTAAAAAAAACTATTTTAAATGGTGTATTAATTTTTAAGAACTAAATCACTTGTTAAATAATAATTGTAAATATTGTTAACTTTTGTTTTAAGATATCTTAATAGTTATGTTTTTGTATCTTATGAGGAACTTGCACGATCAAACATTTTCCTAGTTTGTTTTCAAGTCTGGGTACTTTTGACAAATGTAGTCTATCAAAATCAAAATATCTTTATTCACGTAAAGGTATTTGTGATGTACAGGGATTTGTGACACGTTATAATTTAAATTATTTAGAATGATTCTACTCCTGTTAGTGGAAGACTAAGCAGCGAAGTGGTCCAAGAAGTAAGCTGTTAGCAGAAGACTAAATTTCTTAAGTACACAGACTTGAACAATTTTAGTAAATGTTGGTCTTAATAACATTGCAATGCGTTAACGTGCACGGATGCGTGTCGAGTACGCATAAATGTTTCATTTATTTGTGACATTTCTTCGAGTCTGATGTCTAGCTAAAATCATTAACGAGCTGTATGAGAGAGTACAGTTGGTTAAATGCGAACTAGCTACTTAAAAAGCGCGTTGTTACTGAGTTATATAAACTTTAAAAGTGCCAAAAGTGGACCACTTAAATACTCATAAATTTTAATAAGTCATGTTTCCAGGGTGTGGCAAGCGTAGCACGGATAATGGATATAAAATTGTATCATTTTGTTTTTACGACATAGAAGTCTATTAATTTTATTTTATCTTGTTTATACTGGGTGACTTTGTATGGTATGGTCTTAACAATAGAAATAGCTTTTCCTATGAAACATTTTTTACGGTTAAGTAATTTAATTCTCTACCCATTTCGTTGAAATATCGTTAAGACATTTGCAATGCATTAAGGTCTAAAATAAAACAATGCTCCATCTCTTATGGTGATAGTTTGCTATACAATATTAAACCTTAGGTGGGTTGGAAAATTCCTTGACCGTATGAAGAAGCCATTTTTTTTTTCATTTTCGACATATGGTTTCTTAAAAAAAGTTGTTTGTTAGAAACAAACAATAGATTAGAATAATAAGAATAATATTATTTTTTATAATTTTACCGGGTCTTTACGCGATTTACCTTAGAAACATATTTCTCCCGACGTTTCAGCCAAGTTGCATTGGCCGTGGTCACGGTTCGACTGAAGCTATGCGGTGTAGTCTTGTACATACTGGGCGGTAGATGTAAACCTGCCCACTTATCACTTTTAAAAGTTTTTAGAAATCACGACACACGACACTTACAATATCCTTGGCGACACCGGAGAATATGTCTCTAAGGTAAATCGCGTAAAGACCCGTTAAAATTATAAAAACTATTATGAATATGCGCGAAAGTTTAAAAAGTTTAAGAATAATATTAGTCTAAAGTCAGACCATAGAAAGTCACCCCCTATGTCAATACGTCATCATGAGCGGTGGTGGCTCACTTGTAGAACTGCTTAAAATCCTAAAAAGGTCAGAACCACGGTATTTACCAATGAGAAATCCACTTTTCTTACGTATGTCGAAGAGCAAGTTAAATCGTCGGTCCTGGTTCTACTTATACCAATTTATGGAATCGTTAAAATTGTCATCAGACCCTCGCTAACCGTCTGGCCATCGTGGCTGAGTGTAGCTGTAACAAAATGTATTAAAACACTAAATAAATATAAATTCGACACTAGGTGTTTCCAAAAGGATACACGTGGTGCTCAACGTGTTGAGGGTTATCCACTAGAGATGTGCGAGGAAAAATTGCGGCTCCTATTTTTGGTCTTGCGCAAGAGTCTCGCAAGACTCTTACTCTGACTCAATATATATGTATTTTATTTTCCAATTGTACTAAGGAAATTCTCTCCGCAAACTACTACGAGTATCTCGACAACTACTGGTCTGATTTACTTGAAATTTAAAATAGATATTTATTTAGTTACTACTAAAAAAACTATAATTATTTGGAAACGAGCTCTCCTAAGTTCCAAATACCTAAACGTATTTTTTATTCCCTAGAAAGAAAAATATATTAAAATTTACGGACACGACGCAATTAAAATTTATTGAAAACAAAAACTTAACCACAAAAAAGTAAACATTTTTAGCAAAATTAGGATTTTTTTCTGTGCAAGAGTCTTGCAAGACTCTCGCGCAAGACCAAGACCAAAATTGGGCAACACTACGTGCAAGGAATAAGCGATCTGATAATTGAACCTATTTTGATATTTAAACATTATATCTTCTCAACCGTGCTACGACTGTTCATAGAATTAGTTTTTTTTTTTCAAAGTCAGTAATTTCAGAATATTGTTTGTCTAATTGCTTAATTAGGAATAATATCACAAAACGCATTGTACGATAAGTTTAAACTATACTTTTGTATGTTATTTTATATAGGTAAGTTTATTGTTTTAGAATTATATAGATAAGTGACAGCTCAAATAATACAGATTTTTGGTCCTCAAAAATAAAATTGTGTTTTAATAATTCAACGAGCCAGAGGAATAATGAAAATTAATTTCTATCAATTTATATTTCCGCATTATACAATGCATTACATAATAAAATAGACTTAATGGTTCAGGCTTTGGATAATTACGAATTTACTATACCTATTTCAAATTCATATATATTATATTTACGTCTGTGAGTGACTGGCCAAGTAGTCCACTGCACCAACTATGGCGTTTATTTTTTATTTTTCGTTATTTATCTTTATTTACTTAGTCCTTGGCTTACTGTTAATATTTATATATATATATATATATATATATATTCCAAATATCAAACGAAAATGAAGTCACTGTAATTCAGACGATTAAAATTTAAAAAATAATGTCGATTGTTGGTTCCATCTTACGGCTGACCTTCAAATTAAAACTGGTACAATCGGGTCCATTTTTAACTCTGATCGTAACAAATACAGAGACGTCGTTTTCGTTTGACAGCTGGAAGAGTGAGTGAAAGCTTTTGCCGCACACAAATGCATGATGTCTCAATTTAAGGGCCACCAGCGTTGGTCCAAAAATAATGTATTATTTGATCGGTGATTGTATAGATGTCTACGTAGTTTATATTTTGTGTCGTATGTAATATTTTATGTATGTCAAGTTATAACGAACTGATACACACAAGCCATATTTTACTTAAGTGAATTAAAAAGCTGTTTTTTTTCATATTAGTCCTAAATTTTTGTAAATATATAACGGATAAGTGTTAGAATTAAGATATGAGTGTAAAAAAAAGTTCGACATAAAATAAATATAATAATAAATAAATTATTGTGTTTTATTCTTCAACCTGTTCTTGGTAATCATTTAATACCTACCAAATCAATATGTTACCGTAAATGCCCAAATTATGGTATATCCCAATATTATCCAGTTATAGCTAGATATTATCCAGTTATAGCCAGATATATCCCAGTTATATTTAGCTTTATTTTAGTGTAGGAAAATAAGACAATGCCCCTTTACAGTTGCTATCTACTATTAGAATTAAGTTTGTTATTCTCAGGTAGATATTGCAACCCGGTATGTTTACCGCGGTCACATTCGCCGCCAACCCGGCTGATGGCTGATGTGTTAGGATGAAACCTATGAACTATTTTATGAAAATTTGCTTAAAGTAAATGGAGGAAAAATACAATGATTCAAGGTTACGGAATAATATTTATTTCAAACCAGCAAATCAACAATAATCAGTCTTAATGAGTCTCAAAATCACGAGTTTTTAATACAGAATTAGTTAGTTTCACTAATAAACGGAATAGTAATATTAGTGTTACTAATTAAGTTTAAGCAAGCATTAGTATTCAGTAATTAAGTTTAGGATAGAAATGATCTTCCACGCGCTGATGAAATGCCTGAATTTAGAGGATTTCGAGAAAAGGTTTGGAAAGTAGTCAAATTATTTAAGAAGTCGCCCGTAATTTAATTACTAATACTATGCAGAGTTAAGAGAAAGACCTGCTTGCAATCTTTATTCTCAGGCACTATGCCCTTATTATCAGACTGTTCCTTGCCAACAACAGCCAGCTACTTCAGCCATTTTATTATATATTGATTTAATATTAATAGGTATCAAAATTTAAGGGATTAAAACAAGGTTATTTAAGCTATTGATACTAAAGGTATACTATAATAAGGAATTTCATAGTGATGAATTAAAGTAGAAAAATATAATTATTATTATTAGGTACCTAATACGAGTATATATATATTGAGTCAGAGCACAAGATTAGTGCAAGACCATCTACTTTGATGCCAGATAGCCGCGTCTTAGTCTTGGTCTGGCTTTGGAACGCTAGTTAGACTGTATTTGGTCACCCACTTGTTTTATTTGTCTCTAAAATTTGAAATAATATTTAAATTACGTTTATAAAAAGTGGAAAATCTTAGGATACACCATAGTTGGGCCTTTACTGTAACATATTTACATTAATAAGCAGTATTACGCACGTAGCTTGAAATTTTATTATAAAAATATTTTTAAGTAGTAAGGTACTAAATTATTACAATGCTAAGTGCCTATCTAGATGTTAGGTCTTTTTTTTTATAACAGGAAATCCCTACCGGATACCCCCCAGGGGATAGGGGGAAGATTATTTCGGGCTCGCACCGACTAAACCTTGATAGTGCTCCTCTTGACGCCCCATGGTGGATGTCGGACGGCGAGAACCAACTGTGGACACAACCACCGCCCGATGGCGTCACCCGCTATAAGTGTCGGCGAGCTAGTGTCCTCCCTTGCCTTCGGAGAGGCGCGTCGGAACAATCGCACGCGCCATCTCGCGGGGCCCTATGCGATCAATATCATGCCCATGACACCACTCCGGCCCCTCAGGTGGGCAGGAGGGCGCGTACTATCGCCTCCAATTCTGCCTTTTTCTCTGGCGGAAGAAAGGCGCTCGGGTCGTTCTCCCGCTTCCGTTTCGCTGCCTCCTTCTGGAGCATAGCACACTCACAGAAGGAGGCCGCAGCGTCCCACGACGCTTCGTTCGATACAATTTGACTATCGATGGCAGCGAGAGATCGCGTCCCACCTGATTAACGAGGACACTGCTCAGCGCGGTGCAGTGCTCTAGGACGTGTGCAGTGTCTTTGACATCTAGATTTTAGGTCTGTACGATTTCGTGAACTAACTGCCTCCGCGGTATAACGGTTAAGTCCGTGGATTTAGACGCGGAGGTGCGGGTTCGAGTTTTAGACTCTAGAGACAGCGACGAGCTTGCCAATTGTCATGATGGGGGCAATAAAGTTGGCTTAATGTGCATCCGAATTTTTTTGATACTAGCACGACATGTGACCTTGACCACCTGATCGTAAGTGGCGCGCAAGGTCCATGAATGTTAGGAACTGGAAACTGACATGACTGACATCAGGCCCTAACACTATGCCAGCTCAACTAGATGCCATTTCACACTTGTAGGTTATAGAAAAGTGTAAACACAGAGGCTGGAAGAGCATTCGCGCTATGGGATGGTGACACTTATGCAGGTGCATGTTCTCACCTCTGCGTGTGGTTCGGTTATGAAATGGAAACGAAGGAATTAGGTTATAGAGATCTTCAGAGCACTCACCATAGTATAGCCGGTAGAACACGCTCAGAGAAGCTACATCTCGGCGAAGCTGCAGGGGTTCGAGTTTTCAGATATAGTGGCATCGTCCACAATTTGAACAGCTCGCATTTTTAAAAGCAAAATAAAACGGTTTTTCACGATGCTCTCACATTCACAAGCAGTACAAAAATAGCTTAAAATGAATGTTGTCCTTTTCTTACTCCTACTTTTGTTGCGGTTACGAATTATTATTAAATAAATATTGAAAGGCGAACTTATGAATAGACTATTATAAAAGGCCAAGAAATATGATGCGCCAAGTTTTCAAGTAAAAAGAAGCTGCATCTATGAAGTTTACTTGTCGAGTTTGTATATACGAGACTCGTTGTAGCGTTACGACTTGGGAATCGCGTTGCTAATGGAAAAAATAATAAACTATAATCTAAAAAGTTTTTGTATTTTTTTTTTAAATTAGGACTGCTTCCATGGTCTAGTGGTAACAAACGTTGCCGTGAACTCGGGAGGTCGTGGGTTGGATTCCCACCGGGGGCAAGTTGTACATTGTATAATTTGTCTCGGTCTGGGTGTTTATATGTATAATATATATATATTTACAAAATAAAAAAAAGTATAATATGTAGTTTATCAACCATCTAGTTTCCGTAACACAAGCCTCGTAGCTTAACCACGGAAATTAGATGGCGCTGTGTGACCTGTCTGGAAATATTTATTTATTATTATTTATAAATAAATAAATAGTACAATAAAATACCTTACTCATATAAATAATTATTATTTCATTATCAATATAAATCTAAATATAATATTACGACGCCTGCTAAAGAGAACTGTCTATGAGTGTCTACGACATGCGTCTGCGCAGGCGTTTTAGAAGGTCCCGCTGGGGTGAGTTGCCATAATCTGGTACTAATATTGTAAGCTGTACTGCTCTGTGCGTCAGCTGTACTGGGGTACCGGGTTACTGGACCTTCGCAGGTCTTGCTGGGCTAAAACCTGGGGTGTTCTCCATTCCAGGACATTACCTTTACCCTACAAATTTTCGCAGCTCGCAGCCACCCACGACTCCACGCCAAATAACTTCTGTGGAGGGGTGCAAGATGAGGCTGTAGAAGCCGAAGACTACACAGGCTAGTCGTACACTTCCCTAAACCCACCAGGTCAATAAACATCTTCCGGGCTGTGCAATAATAGGCTAATTACAAATATCAGTTCTAAAATCTGGTTTTATTGAATCCATACTCTAGCCTGTCGCAACCCCTACGTGATATCGTATAACTATATATATTACTTCCACTTTGTGAAGAAATAAAGGCCGAAATAATCTATCTAAACCGTGGTAAAATAATTATATTAAAATTAACAACTAATACATTATGCCGTAAGCTTGATATTTTACAGTCTTTATCTCTTCTATGACAACCATATGTCATAGAGACTTCGTGATTTACATTTTAAATTTACAGAAACATCAATCCAATGGCACCCCCTTACCTATAATATCGTTTCCAATTTCTGTGCGATACACTCAGTTCATACCGAGGCCAACCTGCTGGGACGCCACGTTTAGAGACAAAAGTCATGTATAACGACCATGTTGTACCGAGATCAATCTACGTGGGTAATGCCACTCTCGAAGTTGTACAAAAGTACGTCTACCTTGGACAGACTATGCAATTAGGCGTAGCCAACTTCAGCAAAGAAGCCGACAGACGCATTCAGCTAGAATGGGCCGCATTCGGGAAGCTGCGCCACATCTTCTTATCAAACATACCCCAGTGTTTGAAAACGAGAGTGTTCAACCAATGCGTTCTACCAGTGCTGACGTACGGAGCAGAAACATGGACACTAACGGTGGGTCTCGTCCACAAATTTAAGGTCGCTCAGCGGGCTATGGAGAGAGCTATGCTTGGTATTTCTCTGATTGATAAAGTCAGAAACGAGGAAATCCGTCGGAGAACCAAAGTTACCGATATAGCCTTCGAAATTAGTAAGCTGAAGTGGCAATGGGCTGGACATGTATGTCGTAGAACCGATGAACGATGGAGTAGACGAGTTCTAGAGTGGAGACCACGTACGGGAAGACGCAGAGTGGGTCTACCCCCCGCTGGACAGATGATCTGAGGAAGGTCGCTGGTGGGGATTGGATGAGAGTGGCAGGAGATCGTGTGAAGTGGCGAGCCTTGGGGGAGGCCTATATCCAGCAGTGGAGAGACACAGGCTGATGATGATGATGATGATGACACACAGTTGTTCTCTTCACTCTTCCTCTAATAATCAATTAAAAAATCCCGCCACATTCGTCCAGCAGATGTTCAGATTCTTATACAGTTTCAGCAGCTCGCCAGTGGAACCGACTCCCTCTTCATATTCGTAAAGCACCATCACTGATATGTTATAAAAATTTGCTCACTAAACACTTTCACAAAAAGCAAGACGAGTTTACATAACTTGACTAAATCGGTATAGTATTGTATATATATAAATATAGTATGTAACCAGTATATGTATGTGTTATCTATGTATTGTATGTATTTATATTATAGATTTAATATCGTTCTTTTTTTTTAGTTATAAGTTTTTAAATCAATCTATCTACGTAAATACGATCACATTTCTGAATATCGTGCTAAGTTGAAGTGGCTGCCAATTCGTTGTCGCAGAAATCTAAGAGTTCTCTGTCTCCTTTTTTCTGTTCTAAACGAGTCTGCGACACCGAAATACCTCAAGGATAAATTTGCCTACTTTTCTTCGTTTCACGACAACACCCTTCGTTCTTCTCACAACTCACTTCTTTCTGTTCCCTTACATCATTCTGAATTTGTTTCAAATTATTTTACAGTTGTTGCCACAAATTTATGGAACAATCTCCCTGTAACCATAAGGCAAGCGTCTACCAGATCTTCGTTCAAAAAACTCGTCTATCTACACTTTCTAAATAGCTCCCAACAATGTTAAAAAGTGTATATATGTATATTTATGTATATTTTTGTGTATGTATTAGTATTTAGTATATTGATATTATAGTATATGTTAAAGTATATTATGTAAGTATATATAATTATGTTGAATTTATCCTACTATTAATATTTATTTCATTGCACCTATAAATGTTCTAATTTGTCCCTAAGGTTTGGCTGTCAGAAAATGTCTACGGGCATTAAGTCCGCCTTTGTACTTTGTGCAATATATATATATAAATAAATAAATCTCTAAGGTCATGCACCTTACAATCCCTGCTAACATATCCCAAAGGTTAGCTGTTAGAAAATGTTTTTAGACATTAAGCTCGCCTATGTACTGTAAAATGTATTATTTTCTGTGCAATAAAGAATTTATCTATCTATGTATCTATTTACATATAAAATATGGTAATTTATCTATTTCTTCCCATCTTGCAAATAACGGGTTATAGTATTTCGGTAGATATTAATGCGTGCTGTCTAAAACATGGGAACATACACTACTTAAGTGAATTTCTCATTGGTACATGTCGGGGTTCGAACCGCAACCTTTTTGGATTTTAAGGAAAGCATTGTTGACTAAAATCAAAGGTACACAAACCACACTAAAGATGGGTCAAGTCCTTGTAAGGTTTAAATATGTTTCTCTCGACTCAAGAGATCATGTATCGGGGTTGTCATGTCAATACAGATGCTTTATTTCAAAACCTAGTAAGTGTTACTCATAATATTTTATAAAATAATAATAATACATAGAAAATAAAAATACATACTTACCAAAAAAATTGCTCCTCCAAATCGCTGTCTCGTGGCATTGTGCCCAATATACTAGCAGCATTTCCCTTTTGAATGACGATCTTAATTTTTGGGAAAAAAAACTGCTCCTATTGTCAACAGAGACGTCAATGAGCCTTGGAACAAAAGGAATAAAAGGCTTTAAGTTCCGATCCCTACGGGCCCATCGTTTCTACAATTTAATAGCAGATTTTTCTGTTTTCTGGGTCCATATTTATATAATAAAATTAATAAAGAGATAGCTATATATCAATGCACTAAAGTGATATGTAGAAAGAATGTCACACAATGGCTACAGTCTCTTGACTATAATATAACTGAGGAATTACTGTCAATAGTAAAGTAGGAATGCGATAATAACAAAGTATGTAAAGTTTACACACCCTCTTACACACACTCACACACTTACATTATAAACAAAAAGAGGATCTCAACCACACAATTTTTAATTTTTAATTTGTTTTTCTTTTGTGTACATTTTCTTTCTTTTAATATGTTGTAATTAAAAGTAATAATATATTTAAAAGGGTGTCTGGGCGTTGACTGCCGACGGACAGACCTATACATATAGGCTTAGTTCGGCTGCAAATGTCTGTTTTTCTGTGCATGCATAATGAAATATGTTATTGTTTTCATATCTTGTACCTTTTTACTGAATAAAGATATTATTATTATTATTATTATAATTTGTTACAATTTATTTTATTTAATTTTATAATATTATTTTATAAATATTTCTAGCTCCATGTTTAACCTGTCCCTGTCAGCGCTTTTTTTAGCTTTATTTTGCTTTAAAAGTCATTCGACTTGCGTTTTCATTCTCAGATTCAGTTAAAATAAAAGCGCGCTTTGCTTTCGATCAATCTCGCTCCCACAATCCCATATTTTCAAAGATATTTCTAGTCTTGAGTGTATTTTTGAAAGTCGAACACTTGCGTTTTCATTCACTTAAACCAAAATTCAGTAAAACCAATTTTATAAACAATGATAATAATTTTGTAAAATTTTATTGTTATTTGAAATGGATTTTAACTTTGAAATTATCCTGTCAGTTTATATTCACGCATCGTATTGTGGGAGCCATGTGCCATAACCGTGAAGCGGCTACAGTACTTTCATTGGATAGCAGCGAAAAGGCTATAGCGCATTGACACTGGATTTAGGAATTAGATTTATCTCAACGTTTCTTTAAGAGTTTTTAGTGTTGCTATTTTAATAGTTTATAATAACGATGACGAACATAAATCAAAAAACAAAAAAAAACTTAAGTCGCTAGAAGTTGTTGAAACGGCTGACGAAACAAATCTGTAGACAGAAAGGCTGGCAATTATTTCTGTCAACGTTACTCGCTATGGAATGTCTCTAGAGGACATTTTTAATTTATACGAACATTGTTTTTATTAGGATTAGTTTATATTTAAACACCATTTATTTATTTTTATTTTATTTATTCATTTTGGAAAACCAACAGTTGACAATATTTTAATAAATATTATTCAGTAAATTATTGTGAAAAAAGTATAAAGAATATAAAGATACAACAAGTGCTTACATTGATGACCCACAGATGAACAATGCCACAATAAATATAATACAGATTCGAAGTTGTAACGGTTGTCATCTGCAGGTCTTTTAGACATACATTAAACGAGAATAAAAAGCAATAACATAAGTAAGTTGGTATTGATAAACAACTTACTCATTAGGAATTGCTGCCGATGATCGATTCAACGTAATGAAGCTTAATTAGACGTCTAATATATGTTGCTTTGGAGTTAAACATGTGTATGTCAAAATCTTCCACAAGAATAGTTGTTACATGCTCTAAATAAATAACTGTTCTGTCTAGCATATGGTACGAACAAGAGTGGGGGACATCGAAGATTAAACCTAGGTATCCGTAAACCCAAACAAGCCAGCAACTCTGGACTATCGACTGTACCATTTGCTACATTTATTAAATATGCAACATCAGTGATGTTGCGTCGAACTTCCAATGGAAGAAGATGTAAGTTATGACACATAGTATCGTATGTGCGATTAGACAGCTTAAATTTATATTTATAGATATTATAATAGTAAAATAAACTTTTTAGATTCAAAATCTCCTATTTTATCCTACACAAGATAGGCTCGGAAGAAAATATTAATATTAATATTTTGTTAAAGACTGCTAGGTTTTGAAATACAACAGCCGAATAGCGGTTGGCTTACCCTATCCGACCCACGATTCATCGCTCAACTAACATACAGACGTAACATCAGACGTAACCTACTATTTAAAACACTACAAAAAATATATATCATTTTTACCCAACCAAATACCGTGTGATTCTTGGAAATTTGTTCCATGAATGTACCTCCATCAGACCTGTAGTTCTCTGTTACTATACTGTCTCTATACTCTATTATAAAATCGAGAAGTATGGGATTTTAGATAGCCTATGAGGTGCAAGTGAGGAAACTGCAAATTAGCAGATCTAATTCGCGGTATTTTTCTTACTTCAATTAGGACAAGCAATAAAGTAATGCCACAAAGGAGACCTAAAACATATTTCTATTGTAGAAATATATCTGTAATAGCCACCACAATATATAATTATCTACCAGACAATATTAAAGAGCTAACATTGACTAAATAAAAAAAAACTATTTGTATTAATTTTGACAAGAAACATAAGTAATAAATAATAATAATTATATTTAAAAAAAATCCTATTAACTAAAATAATAATAAAATGCACTATTTGGAATTTCGGTTGTAGTTAAAAAAAAGAGATTTTAACACCAGTCTATACCTACACTGTTTAGAAAACTTACTCTCCCTATAATATTTGTTTTCTCAAAAACTATTTTTTGTAATATACGCCTGTATTCACTCGAGCGTCGGATTGTTTCATTTTACGTAGCTGAAGTTATTTCATTTAGTAGTCGAATGGCCAAATTTTTGTCGTCACATTCCTAAATCGGCAGCCATGTGTCAAATCACTATCGGCTTTCACAAAGCTAAGCACTGGCAAATTTTGCTGTGTAGGTGATATTTTTCTAAAACTTTTACAACACGTTTTTAGTTATTTTTAATTCCTCCCCTGATGGTAATGGAACGAGAGCAACTAACACCAGCAAATAATGGTTGACATAAGGCCCTACAACTAGAGCCACGACCACCACTCAAGCCGTGAGACTTATCAGGTTTAATAAACCAAAAAAAAAACAATATTTACTATATTTAACATCAAGTTTGGATAGGTCTACTTCACTACTGATTGTGTTTCGTTGGTTTTGTGTCTTTGCGTCTTCAGGAATTATACAACCATATTTTTTTTTTTTTTTTTTTATAAGTTCTCCAACAAAATCAACAATATTTCAATTTTTGAGTACATGCATACATAATTAACAGAGTAAATGTGATTTTAATTAAAGGAGAAGACGGCCTGCTCATAATTACCATTGAGTATAAATTTAAAACTAGGCATGCAATAGATATTATACATTACATAAGCAAATTATTTACCTACCTAACAGTTAAATCTATTAAATTAAATTATAATTAATAAAACTAATACCTACCTAATTACCTAAATAAATTTTACAAATATTATAATACTGAAAAAAAAAACAGTTTTAAGAAAAATTTACATACATAATTACAATCTAAAAGTAAAATTAACAAAAACTACCGATTTTGTTTGTTTTTTAAATTTAAGAGTTTTTTAAAATTAATTTTTGATATTATTTGTAAATTTTATTATTATTATTTTTCTCGATGGAATTGTTTGTTGTTGTTTAATGGTTCTACTAGTTTAGTCTTTAATTGTTCTCTTAATTGTATTGGCGGTGGCTTTGTATTTGAATTGTATTATTTTAGCACGTTTTGTGTGCTGTGTTTACTGCTAACTCAATGCTATCAGTGAAAATTTGTAAGGCTTTAAGTTACTATATTTCTAATGTATTATTGTAGAGGCTGTAAATTTTCCTAAAAATAAATAGATAAATAATATTCCGGCTTTCTTGTGCTAGAAGTGCTGGCCGCTTTCCTCGTCACGCGGCTCTCAACCACATCATCCGAAGTGTTGTTGTCACAGCTGAAGTACCCTATATAACCCTCTGGGATTGCGCGGAGCGATGGCAAGAGACCCAATGGCATGACCGTTGTTGGGCCATGGAAGCTTTACAGGTCTCTGGTGTGAGATGCGATATGTAGACATATCTCAAATCCAGGCAACCTCGTTCAGCGCGGGGAATGCCGAATGGAATGAACGTTTTTGCCCGAGAACCTCAAGCTGCGCAAATACGCCAACCGCGCTGTTTGGGGTCGAGACGATGGGACCATGGGGGTCCCGTCTGGCCAAGAAGCTGTCCAAACGGCTGACGGAGAAATATGGATATAGGAAGGCTGGCAAATATTTCTTCCAACGTATTACCCTTGGTCTTCTAGAAATTCGAGGGACGAAAATTCCTTATTTGAATAGTATACCTTTAGTACCAATAGTTTAAATAACTTTTTTGTAAAATCCCTTAAATTTGATGCTTTTGAATTAGATGGCAAATGGTTAAATATTTTAATGGCCTACTACGCATTTCACAAATTTCGTTTTGTTTACTAAGGAATTTTAAATCGTGGTGTTCTTAAAAAATCGATAGTTTTGAGTTTGGAGATCCGGGACATATTTACTAAAATCGGGAGATCTGGCAACTTTGGTGTGTATATATAATAATATAAGCTATGAAGTCTTCTACATATAATATTTAAATACTTTGTTAATATAAACGTCGCTCGTGCAAACAAGGAAAATTACAAAATCTTTGCCAATTTTTTTTTATATTAAGCGCACAAAAATTTTGGAATAAACTTGAATAAACGTAATAAAAGTTTTCCTTCAAATTATTTGCCTTATAAAGAAGTTTTGGAACACCCACGCCCACTTCCAGGATCGATTTAAATTAATTTACGGTTTATTTAAATCGTTCATGTTACTTAAAGCGTAAAGATTAGCCTTTAAGAGGCAGACAGCAAAGAAGCCGTGTCGCAAAGTCTTATATTTGATCGTGTAGTTGTATGTCGTAGTCAGATGATGACGTCATATAGCCTACGTCCCTCCCTGGGTTCCAAGGAACATCTCTGCTAAACTACATCAAAATCAGATCAGTAGTATAGGCGTGAAGGCGAGATAAAGATACATACAGACACTAAGCTTATTTCATATTTATAGTATTAATTAGTATGACAGTTCGTATTTGTCAGTCGGTAAATAAATGTAGGTGGATTAATAAAATATGTCTTTAATGAAAGCTTTGTCAATGGTCCGTCCGCCCTGGGCTTCTACTCTGGAATTACAAAATACAATACTTAGGAAAAATATTTTTATCGGTTGCTTTTAGTAATGCTGCAGAAAATACTAATGGTCTATACCAAAGATTTTATCTACTACCTCTACTAAATGTGACACGCGCATTACAAGAGTGCCGGAGATAATATGGTAAATAAGTACAAAGTTTTTATATAGTTCACATACTCCGCCATTTATATTAATAAATATTATTGAGACCCGACCAAAATTAATATACGTCTGTGAAAAATGAAAATAACACGTTTTTAATTTATAGAGGTTATTAATATTATAAACCTAATAAATAATAGTAATAGTTAGCCAAGAGAGCAACAGTGTCCGAGATGATCGACTGGTTCTCCGCATCGACACTGATGGGAATGGACAGTCCGAGCTCCGAGACGAAGGCACACAGCCATGGTCAGTGTATTTCGATCAAGGAGTGTGCTAACCGATGTTGAGGGAAAAGCATATATTGTTCTAAATGACTTTGAATTTTCTTGACCGAGCTTTATTTAAATATTGGTAGTTGGCAAGTACACCCCCAGGAAACCCGCGCGATGTGGTCGGAACCCAGAGAGCGCGGGTGCCTAATGTAATCAACTCATTTACTTTTACACCATTATTAAATGAGCCTGCTCTCTAATCCAAAACCTTACTACACCCCGACAATTTGTTAATTTTCTTATAACGCAAGTATAAGAGGTTTTTAATCTAACAAGCTAAGTACCTAACTTTGGATCTCTGACGGATTTTCATGTTTCGGACTTTACCATTCAGCTATCGATAGCTAGACCTTAAATTTGTGGACGAGACCCAGTGTTAGTGTCTACGTTTCTGCTCCGTACGACAGTACTGGAAGAACGTACTGGTTAAAAACTTTCATCTTCTAACACTGGGGTATGTTTGATAAGATGTGGCACAGCTTCCCGAATGCCGTCCATTCTAGCTCAATGCGTCTGTCGGCTTCTTTGCTGATTTCTACGCCCAATTCCATAGACATATTTTTGCATAACTTCATAGGTGGCGTTACCCATATAGCCAAAGATTCCCACTTAGTATTCAAATTTTAAGCGTGTTGGTGGCTCGGTTGTAAGAACGCGTTCCTTAAATCCTACAAAGGTCGGTTCAAACCCACCCGGCATGTACCAATGAGAAATACACTTTTCTTAGGTACATTTGTCATAGATTAACAACACCACCGTTCCCGTGCCTCGGAGAGCACGTTAAGCCGTCGGTCCCGGTTCCACTAATACCAACTTGTTAAATCGTTATTAAATTGTTATAAAAAAAATGGCATCATATCCTCGCCAAGTCGTCTGGCCAGCGTGGCGAGTGTAGGCCAAATTCTCCAGATATATGTTCTGGAAGGCCCATCTCCAGCAGTGGAGGTCTAGGACGCTGTGTTCTAGGGGCTGTAATGATGATGAATGACTTAAAATTAGTAAGCTGATGTGCCAATGGGACGTACCTATGTCGTAGAACGGATGAACGATGGAGTAGAAACCACATACTGGAAGTCGCAGAGTGGGACGACCTAGATGGATGATGTGTGTGTAGAAGGTCGCAGGGGGGCTGAATGTCCCCTTGGGGGAGGCCTATATTTACCAGTGGAGAAACACAGGCTTAACGTGCTTTCTGCCAACGTATTAGTCTCGCAATACAAAGGGGTAATGTTGCCAGTGGTCTTAAAACTATCTTTAATAGGATGACTTCAGGACATTATAATAATAATAATAATAAATAGACCACACAATAGGTCACACAGCGAAATCTAGTTTCCGTGGTAAGCTACGAGTCTTGTGTTACGGAAACTAGATGGTTGATAAACTACATATTATATATATTTTTTTGTAAATATATACATATTATACATATAAACACCCTTGTACAAATTGCCCCCGGTGGGAATCGAACCCACGACCTCCCGAGTCCACGGCAACGTTTGTTACCACTAGACCACGGAGGCGGAATTTATTTATAGTTTATTTTTTATTAGGTATTATAGTTTATAGTTATTTAATTTGAATAAAATAGTTTGTAATTATTATTTTATAATTTGTAAATATTATTTCTCATTGGATGTACCAAACTGTGTCAAAGCGTTAAATCTCCTAAATGATCGTAGTAACTAGTTCGTAGCACAGAAACTGCGTAGCTCGAACTCGTAGCATTTACTAATATGTTGTGAGTACAACTAAAATTAGCTAAATTCTAATTACCTCGTTATCCGACAACTCTATGAATGTGTCCTACAATGAACAATTAAATTTGGGGACATTTGAACTACGCTTTCATATCACGAAGTCGGGTTGGTTTAATTGCCAAAGATATTTTAACCTAAGATACCGCGTCAAGTACGACAATTAATTTAAACTTGTTCCTTGAAGTTTAAAGGCACCTGGGCTTATTTTACCAATAAGAGATTTCCGTTTCACCAATATAAAATAAACGAAGTTTTTTTTTACGCCAGTTAATCGTCGTCTAGTTTTCACAGTCAAGAACCGAAACATTGTTTCCTTTACGACGTATAGAAGGTTTATGTGTTTATAAACCTACGTGTGTATATATGTATGTATGTATGTTTGTTCCTTTGTGGAAACGCGTTGGAAGTGTTTGGTGATTCCCACGTCATTAAACAATAGAAATGCGTTTGGTTAGTAAACCTAACACTGGTATTCAATAAAGATAAATAATCGGACGTAATGATTTTTTTTTAATTTCGACTGTATAATATATATTTGTATGTTTATAAATTATAATATCAATAATTAAGTTTATTCTCCTTTAGGGCTCCTGCTTTGGACTAATTAAAATATTTTATTTTACTTTTTTATATATTGTTTTTATGTATTATTATTACACTAATAAAAATAAACTATAAGTAAAAAATGTCCTCTGCAGACGACCCTTCAGTGATAGTCCCAAGAAGACTGGCAACATTTCCTCTCTGTATAGCCAAGCTAATACGTTGGCAGAAATAATTGCCAGCTTTCCTGTCTCCAGACTTTTCCGTTAGCCGTTTGGACAACTCCTTGTATTATTAGTATGTGGTTTATCATAATACATATGCACCCATACATAGTTTTTCCACACTCCCAAAGGTTGGTTGTTAGAAAATGAAATAAAGTCGGTCTTTTGTATATGTATAGTTTTGAAGTAGGTTTAGTTTTTTTTTTCTCTAAATGTATTAACGACCCGTGTCGACGCAACATTATCACAAGCACATCTCGCCTGCCTTGTTAACTTAAAACGTTATCCGTTCCCTTAACTGGAGAAGTTTAGGGTTTTTATCAATTTAAAGGGTCCGTTAATTTGGGGACAAGCGACCCTCCGCGGCCCCTTTAATGTAAAGTCATTAGAATATTAAGGTCGAAGGAATCGTCTCAAAGACAAAAGGTGAAAATACCCAGCAAAATTTAGTAAAGATTATAATATTCAAAAGATTATCTATATCTATTCATTAAAGGTACTTTAAAGTAAAGGTCCTCGCCAACCCGTCTGGCCAGCGCGTGGCGAATGTAGGCCAAATTATTCAGATATATGTTCTGGAATCCTCTGGATCTGTCAAAGAACCAAAGTTACCGATATAGCTTTAAAAATTAGCAAGCTGAAGTGGCAATGGGCTGGACACATATGCTGCAGAACCGGTGAACGATGGAGTAGACGGGTTCTGGAGTGGAGACCACGTACTGGAAGACGCAAAGTGGGACGACCCCCCGCCAGATGGACAGATGACCTGAGGAAGATCGCTAGTTACTTAGCGATGTGGCCACCAACAGACCAAATCACGTGGTCACTTACCAAAATTTGTTTTTTAAACCACCACAGCCTTGGATTAAGTCTACGTCCATTCAGTTTATTTTGCCTTACGCAGCCGCCAGTGACGACGTCAGCTTCATAATCTTGTTAAAAATGGCATCGCGAACGCTGAATGCTGCCAAATAATTGAACGCTCGTCTATTTTGATTAAAAGGTCGTCCGTGTGTAATAGATAATATTATTATCCATTGGTATAATACCCATATTAGGGCATTAAATAATTTATTATGGAGTTGCCTGAGTTTTGAATGACATAAGATCTCATATTAAAATATTACCGTCCTTTAAAACAGATGATATTGAACAAACTACGTTTTTTTTTTATTTTGTAAGTGGCAACATTTTTTTATGGCTCACCGACCGAAATCGCTAAGATAGCGATCTGTCGAGACTGACGGCCAGTCTTATTCTGGCGCTTTCAACTTGCGTGTCAGTTTAAAATATTCGAATAAAAAGCGACAGATCTCCATAGAAAAGGAACATGCATATCGAAGGCGCGAGAATCGGGGTCTGGTCTTAAATGACAGTCTTTCTTTTCGAACTTTTCATACAAAAACTGCGTAATATAAATTTATTTCATTGCAAATTTCGCTGTAAAATTTTCTCGCGGGGGCAATCTGAAAGTGGCTTTTACTTTGGCTTCCGTTGCGAATCGCTCAGCAGATGAGGGTCTACCTTGGAACTGCGAACACTCGAACTATAATAAAGCGCTTATAGGCTGTGAATGGTAGCAAAACTTCCATGGCATTCCATGAGAACATGCGCGGTCGTCTCCTCCTCTGCCATACATCCTCTAGACAGTGGGCTATCTGTAATTTTTAGAGTGAAGAGAGCATCTATCGATAAAATAACTTAATTATCAGTTCACATTATTCTTGCCTTGCCGTCTGGCCAGCGTGGCGAGTGTAGGCCAAATTATCCAGTTCTGGAAGGCCCATCTCCAACAGTGGAGGTCTAGGATGCTGCGGTAATTAATGAAAAAAAAAAGAGGTGCAATAAAATTGTTAGTTGAGCTATTAATAATAATAGTAATAATAAACTTTTATTTCGGAATTTACATCCATAAATTGTTAGTAACAATTTTACTTAATCTATATTTAGTATACTAATAATAATTTATTTTAAACTATCCGCTACTGGAGGCTGTCTACTTGACAGTATGCAGCTGTATCCAGTGCTCCAGTGCGGAGAGTCCCACCGATCTGCCAATACGTTTAGGAGCCTGTTGGTACTGGTTCTCATGCGGCCCAGCATAGACGCAGATCTTTTGCGCATAACTGTTTGAAAACTGTCAGTCCTCGAATCAGCAAACATACCCAAGGCACTGCAGAACCTCGGCAGCCCCATCAGGATCCTAAACATTAATGCATCAATTTCATTTTTTTTAAAATGACATCATTTTCTACCACTATTCCAGCTTGACTAGGCATGACGGAAATTCGAGCCTGATCCAGAAACGTGTGGATACACTTTACTAGGTTTATCGGCACGAACGGTGGATTCTTATCATTCGCATAGTTACTTCAAGACGACCTTAAGAGATTTGAACAGTATTGTACAACTAATCACTTGGACCTAAACGTTAGTAAATGTTTTTGTATGTCCTTTACCAGGAAGGCTAACATGATAACTTTTAACTACATACTCAAGAGCCAATGTTTAACTGTTGTTGACAGGATTAAGGACTTGGGAGTGATTTTCGCCTCGAGATTATTATTTTGGATGGAATCCTATATACATCGTTTATATCACACGGACAGAATCCATTCAAAGGAGATTTTTAAGATACATTCAATATAGAACTAAAACGTACGATTCGAGCTACGATCAGCGATGTAAGAAGCATCATCTGCTGCCGCTTGAAACGCGCCGAAACATCGCAGATACAACCTAACTAGTTGATGTTGCGCGTGGGATTGTGGACTCTCCTGAATTGCTTAGTAAAATATTATTACGTATACCCTCAAGAAACACTAGGAAGAGTTCACTCCTACTAATCCCTCGTATTAACACCAATTACAGACGTAACGCGTTTTTCATCAGGGCGGTCGAGCTCTTTAATGAGCTTGACATAGATATAGATATTTTTAATGCTACTACTGCATCTATAATAAACACAATAACTGATGAGCACTTCAAGCGAATAGTGAGTAAATAAGTAATCTTTCTAGATTTGTAAACTATATAAGTTTAGTTATTTATATATATATATATATATATATATATACTTGTAAATCGATATTGTTTTTTTTTATTTTATCATTCAGTTGCAACTTTTGTTTTTCTCTAAAACACTTGATTATTTATAGTTTCTGCGGTGCGTAGAAGTTTTTTATCGTAAATGTGGAAACTGTTAATTGGCTTTATTGTAATTTAAACATTAACACTTAAATGTATCATAGCTGTAAGTTACCCAAATATAAATGTGATAATATTTGGTTGATATTGCCCATCATCATCAGTCCGCCTACCACCTATTAAATTATTTTAATAGCTATCAAAAGTTACCAAGTACCTATATATTTTAGGGATAATTTAGAGAAAGTTATTAATCTGTATGTAGTTTTATCCTTCATAAGGATCAAAAAAATAATTTTATACTTTTTAGTCCGTTATAAAAAAATGTACCATTTTTTTATATATAAATATTTTTATGTATAATTACTACTATTTTGGGAGCAATGTTTAAACTTTCCCATATCTACATTTACTCCAACTCATATT
The DNA here is from genome assembly GCA_910589645.1 of Tinea semifulvella. Lineage (NCBI taxonomy): Eukaryota > Metazoa > Arthropoda > Insecta > Lepidoptera > Tineidae > Tinea > Tinea semifulvella. The sequence continues at coordinate 1,154,688 of OU342611.1, read as the reverse complement.
ATTTCATGTTCACGATTTGATTCGAGTGAGTATGTGCTAGTTGAATTTCGTACGTTCGCAGTAAACCTTCAGGTCTGAAGATATTTCTTCAGCCTTTCAGGTGGCTGCGTTTTCTTCTTACAATTTAAATTATGTTGGGCTTATTGAATACATTTATAATTAAGTTAATTTTTAATCATTTGTTCAAAGTGAATTAATATAAATTAAATATAAATTAAAAGCTACCTAAATAATAAAATTAAAAATAAACTAAACTATAAATAAATAATGTTCTCTAGAGATGACACTTCAGGGATAGTCCCAGAAGACTGGCAACATTTCACCTCTGTATAGCGAGTCTAATACCTAGGCAGAAATAATTGCCAGCCTTCCTGTCTCCACATTTGTCGAAGCCGCTTCGACAACTTCTTGGCCAGATGCTTGGCTAATGTTCCCTTCCTTAGAAGGTCATTGCAGTGGTGGCACGTGTGTCGGGTCCCGGTCCGCACCCTAAGGGCCTGGTTGAGCGGGGGGATGGCTGGCACATGCGTTATGTCCGTGATCGGGTGCTGCTGTGGGGGCCTGGGACCTCTGCCGAACACGTTCAATTTATTGTTCTTAAATTGACAGAGGTTTTTGCGTTTTGTCTGTTTCGGGTTGCACATAGGCATGTAGTCTATCTTAATTCTGACTTGCCTGGTGGGTTACTGCTGTACCAGGTATTGATTACAAATAGGTACTGATAACTAAATTTAAAAGGTTATTAATTGATCGTTGTGGTGCAGTTCTGTATATGTTTTATTTTGTAAATCTGATATAGCTGAGTTTTTCTTGCAGATTCCTTTCTCAGTCAGATTAAACATTAACAGGTCACTGGAATCTGCTAAGCTGCTGGTCTTCTGCTAACAGCTTACTTATTGGACCACTTTGCTGCTTAGTCTTCTACTAGCAGGAGTAGAATCATTGAAAATAATTAAATTAATGACGTTTCATAAATGCCTGTAATAGGTTTACATGAATAAAGATATTTTGACTTTGACTTTGACCATCGTCTCGACCCTAAATGGCACAAACTCGTAACTTAATGTACGTAATCATACTTTACTTTAAATATTTTAATTTTTAATAAAACAGCATTTACATGTCAAAGTTACATCACTGTCTTTTATAACCCGCGTTTTACTGTAATTTGTGTTTGTTTCTTAAACTGGAGTTATTCTTTATCCGGTAACAAACGGGCAGCAATTCGCGAGCTCTCTGTTTAATGTAACCCGCTGCTCAATGTTGCCGGATGCGTCGTAAAAGGAAAATATGAAGCAATTTAAAATTCAATTGCTGGGGAGCGTACGGCGCGTGGACGTATATCTACACTTAAGAATAGAGTTGTGGAGTTATGGGTTTTCGAAATAACAAAACGTAACCGTTATCCGTTTTCACTATCATTCCTTTTTCACTTTCCTTCTATCTATATACTTGAATGCTGTTTATTTGTAAAAAGCCACCCGGAACATTTTAAAACTCTTGGGGATAATTGCAATTTTAAAACGCGTTATCCTAGTAGAATAATTATTCCAGCGCATAAAAGTACTCAATATAGTCGAAATTGTTATGCAATGGCAACAAAGATATTTAATAAGCTTCCAGTTACTATAAGGGAGCTGCCACTAAAACTGTTTAAATTAAGAGTCAAACAAATGCTGGTTAATAAATGTTTTTATTCGACAAAAGAATACCTAGACACTAAGCGCAACAAAGTCATGTGACTAAATAAATATTAAATAAACCCGACAAATATCACAAATTAATTTAATGTATTTATTTACATTAATAAATATTTTTGTGTCCCGACCAGGAATCGACCCGGTACCTCCGAGTCTAAATCCACGGACTTAACCGCTAGACCACGGAGGCAGTCAACTAATGTAAATCGTGTAAAAACACGTTAAAATTATAAAATACTATCGGCTTGTTTTTATTTTTATTTTTTACATACATACATATCTTCACGCCAGCTCCCTTGCGGGGTAGGCAGAGACAATTGAGCGCCATTTGTCACGAACTCGACATACGTCTTTCGCTTCTTCGACATTCATCAACCTCTTCATACATGCACTTTTGTCCCCTTCAGCTATTGTTTTATTTATTTGATCATGATAAGTAAGTATTGGTCTGCCCGGGCCTCTTTCACCCACAATTTTCACATTATATATCTGATTCGTCAATCTCTTTTTAGTCATCCTTTCAATATGCCCGAACCATCGGAGGAAGCCTTTTCTTATTTTTGTACCTATGCTTTCTTTCATACCCACCTTTTTGCGTATTTCGTCATTATGTATGCGGTCCGTCAAAGTAACACCGCATATCCGACGCAACGACCTCATTTCCACTGCATTAACTCTACTCTCTTGCGTGTTCTGACATATCCACGTCTCACTTCCATACATAAGTATTTTATTTTTTTATTGTTAATATATATATATATATATATATATACTATCGGCTTGTGTGTCAAATATTTTTTTTTATTAATGGACGTGTCCGTATAATAATGTCTTTGGCTCAGGAGGTGGTGTCGGCCGAGTGTGCGAAACAAGACGCTTTATGCAGTTTTAACATGTACTAGTAACTACGTAGTTTCGTTCGTTAGAAAATGATTGGACTGTTGAACACTAACTATGTATTTGATTTCAACCCAACGAGGTCAAATATAAGATAGAGCAGGGATTAAGCACATACAAAATCTTAGTTACATTAGGTCTAGTGGTAACAAACGTTGTCGTGAACTCGGGAGGTCGTGGGTTCGATTCCCACCGGGTGCAAGTTGTACATTGTATAATTTGTCTCGGTCTGGGTGTGTATATGTACTTATATATTTACAAAAAAAAAAGTATAATATGTAGTTTACCCACAAGCCTCGTAGCTTACGACTGAAATTAGATGGCGCTGTGTGACCTTCTGGAAATATTATTATTTATTATAGTTACGTATGCGTGATATGCAGTCTCTTTCTCGTACCAGCGTCTCGTTCTAATTATAGAAAAAACTTACTTCTAAACCGGATTGCATACTCATATAACAAAGTGTGTGTGTGTGGTTCAAAGAGATCGTTTAAAAATTAGTCTTATCTCTGCGTTCACAATAAATAGTACATCATAAAATAAATAAATAATGATATAATTTGCAGCCTATTCTGACGTAATATATCTTTCTTTTTTATGAGTTAATGAGGTCATCATCAAATTCCAAATGCTGCAGAATTTGATGCTTTACTTAGAGTCACTCGCGGCATTATAGCCCAAACACGTCGGATAAATATAGGAGTTGACACCGCGGGAAAGCCGCAAAAAATAAACTGGAACTTGTGCTCCATATTTAAAGTCTAATTTATCGTTTTCCATAACTATTCACATTGTAAAACATTATTAAACAAAACAATACTACTTTTGACCAACAATATTCACAGTAAATTAATTTACAAAACAAAAACTTGCACTTGACATGTCCGCGCAAAATAGCGCGAAGGACTCCAATTTGTGTTTTTTAACCTGTCTGGTGAGTGTAGACTAAATTCTGCAGATAGAAGTTCTGGAAGGCCCATCTCCAACAGTTGAGGTCTAGGACGCTGTGTTCTAGGGGCTGTAATGATAAAAAACTTGTTTACTCTCACAACTTACAACTCGCCTTTTAAAAATAAAACTGAGCCACTTTCAACTGCGAAGCTAAGATTATATTACGGGTTATTCCCTCTAATTAAGGTTCATTAATATTCTTTTAAAGCCGTCAATTATGAAAAATTTAGTCCTCGCTAATCTATTTTATATTTAAATGCTTAAGAAATTAGTTCTAGCACAAAAATATTTACGCCTTTACGAATTAATTGCCGTATTTTCAACTTGAAAATTGTTAAGTTAGGTATTATTTTGATTGAATTTGGGCGTTTGACTTATATGTAAGACTTGGGTTTTTAATTTTCTTTCTTCACAACTAAAAAGGTGTGTTTATTTATACAATTTCACAGCATTATTAACTTTCTTATATAAACAGTTAAAATTATATCTAAACACATAGCCATTTATGAAATTACATTTTCTTAACTAAACTTATAAAAAACAAAATAAAATCTCACTCTAAACAGAAAATAGAATGTACTAAGTTGGAATGATATGTGTAGAAGTATGTTGGTGTATGGAAATAAATGTAGGTGTGTATGTGTACTATTGTATAGAGTCCAATATTTTAGATTTAAGTTGTATTTTTAACAGATTGAATAAATCAACATGCAAAAACAACCTGTTGTATTTCTTTGGTATCCTTTTCGTTAGACAGTTAGACGCATAATTTTTCAATAATAAATCCTACAGTGCTCTCCGAGTACAATATAATAACTTCAAAATTATGATGGAGCACCCTCGTTGGTGCAGTGCATCAGCGGACGCGGACACGGATGATCAGTGTTGCGCAAATGAGTCGCGTCGTGGATGCACAGAGTACGAAAAAGCAGCAACATCATCTTGAAGGCAGTTAGTAAGAAGCCAGATTGCCCTATCATGGGGCACTGGGTACATACTCACATATCCAGCGCTTCGGAAAGGCAAGTCGAAAAAGGAAAATAAATGTCCTCTTTTTAAATAATATAGAATAAGAAATAACCATAGATAATATTCCGAAACAAACGCACTTAATTTTATTTATTAACCCTTCAACGAGCAAGAGACATCATTACATCCCTTAGAACACAGAATTTTAGACCTCACTGCTGGAAGTGAGCCTTCAAAAACATATATCTGTATCTCAATTTTAGTAACGATTCCACAAGTTGGTATTAGTGAATTGGGACCGACCGTTTAACGTGCTTAAAGTCAAAACATATTTATTGACGTAAACCGTCATTAATTAATTTATTTGTACTTTTAATGCTAGTAGAAGACCAAGCAGCAAAGTAGTCCAATAAGTAAGCTGTTAGCAGAAGACCACCAACTTAGCAGATTCCAACGACTTGTTAATGTTTAATCTGACTGAGATAGGAATCTGGAAGTAAAACTCAGCTATATAAATAGCGTAACATATAGTTAACGGATTCCATTATATAATGTTTGCGCTTAAGTAACAGAATAGGTCTTTGAAAACGGATGTTAAGCTACTTATTAATAAAGTTTTAAACTACATAAAAACAGCTTTCGTCATTACCCATCTCTTCATTCTCTTGTATAATTCTAAATTTGTTGTCCAAAAATGCGATAAATGGTAATCAAAATATATTTACACTCACAATTTACACCTTCACACACCTACACTGACAATACACATTCACATATATAATGATGCGTAGACGGTTTTTTTTTAAATATTTTCTGTTAATTTTTATTCTTATGTTTATTTTTTAATAGTTTAAATTGTTAATAATCCGTTCATGCTATATGTTTAGTGAAAATAATGTTATTCCGTAATTGGCTAGGTGTTCGGTAATCATTTGAATGAAAATATTTATTTGTAAAAGACAGCTGTGGAATAAGTAAATAAATAAATGTCTGTGCCCGGTTTATACGTCTAGGTCAATGTGTTCAGGACTGTTCTTGGTACTTGCAAAACTTGGGAGAAAAGCCATCATTTGCCAGTTGACTGGCTGGATAAAGTGCTGGGAAATATTAAAATAAACTAGGTACCATTATGGTACCAAGTATCTCAGTTGTTACCATAGAATTTAGAAATAGAATAGACATGTCAATAGTGTAGGTAAATAATTTTGTATAAGTAGATGGAAAGTAGATGAATAAAATTTAAAAATACCTGAGTAGGCCCGGTTTTCAAAGATATTTAAAGTCTATGTACTTTTGAGAAATGTAGTTTATCAACTTTTCAAAAATTACGGACATTTTGGACATATATATATTTTATTTTATATTTTTTTATAATTCAAACAGATTGGGTGTTTTAAATTCGCATATAGCATTTACATTACTGAAAAACTGCCTTTTTGTTCCAAAATTAATATATGCACTCCGCGCAAGCCCAATCTGGAAATTTCCGGCCCTGCTCGATCAATTAGATGCCACCTTAAAAGACACTCTTGAAAAAATTCTAAATTTATCATTTGATGAAATTTCTTGGTCCCAAGCAACTTTGCCAGTTAAATTTGGTGGCATCGGCGTGCGAAAAATTTCTAGTATTGCTTTACCGGCATTCTTATCCTCGGTGCACAGTGTTCAAGATTTAAGTTCAAAAATATTAAATCAAAATTGTGTTGAATTAACATGTGCACTGGAGGCAATTAGAGCCTGGAAAATAAAATGTCCCAATGATGATATTCCAAAGGAATCAAACTTTCAAAAACTTTGGGATACACCATTGGTACAAAACACCTATAAACATTTGGCTCAAAATACAATCAGTGATCAACATCGCGCCCGGCTTCTGGCTTCAGTAGAAAAGGAATCCGGCCGCGCTGGTTAGACGCACTGCCTTCTGCGAACCTCGGCACACTGCTTGACGACGAAAGTTTCCGTATCGCCGTTGGTCTTAGGTTAGGGGCACCATTATGTGTCGTACATAGATGTCCGTGTGGAAAGGAGGTCGACTGTCTTGGGGTTCATGGGCTCTCCTGTTCCAAAAGTGCGGGCAGATTTTCCCGCCACGGCTCCCTTAACGATATCATTAAAAGGGCTCTAGCCACCATCGAGGTTCCAGCTCTTCTAGAGCCTGTTGGAGTTATCCGAGACGATGGCAAGAGACCCGATGGTATGACGTTGGTCCCCTGGGAACGGGGACGTGCTCTGGTGTGGAACGCCACTTGCGTCGACACCCTCGCCGCGTCGCATCTCAGGGGGACAGCGCATAAAGCGGGAGCCGCGGCGGAAAATGCGGAGTCCAGCAAGCGGCGCAAATATGTAAGTATATTAAAAGATTACATATTTATGCCGTTTGCTGTAGAAACTCTGGGCCCATGGAGTCCAAGTGCAAAAAAGTTTTTAAAAGACATAACACCGCGTCTTGTCGTCTCCTCCGGTGACAAGAGGGCTGGCTCTTTCTTCGCCCAAAGAATCAGTATTGCAATTCAGCGGGGAAATGCAGCCAGCGTTCTTGCCACCATTCCACGCGGACGGGACTTATATCCCTATCCTTAGTATTAATATTAATTTTATTTTATATTTTGTAAATATTTTTTTCCAATAAATGCTTATTTTTTACTTTCATATCCCTAATTTCAGACAGAGAAAAAATAATAATAATCAGGAAGGCTGGCAATTATTTCTGCCAACGTATTAGCCTCGCTATACAGAGGGGAAATGTTGCCAGTCTCCTTGGGACTATCTCGGATGGGACGTCTCTAGAGGACATTTTTTATTTATAGTTTAGTTTATTTTTAATTTTATTATTTAGGTAGCTTTTATATTGTAATTCTTTTATACTGGTTGTATTTTACTTCGAATAAAATAATTACCTATATTAAAAAAAATAATAATAATAATAATAATATACGTTTATTCAAAGCAACTAGACTCACTTGTTAGTTACAAAATCCTTACAACTAATTTTAGTATAAAAATTTAAATAAAAGTAAAATATAAATAAATAAAATATATTAATATTAAAACAATATAATAACGACTTTCTCTATTTTACTAAAAATAAACCTATGATAAATATATCTCTAATATATTCGTAATTTTATTTTCTAAACGGTTTTTTTTTTAAATATAAACCGTATCCGCGCGGCATGGTGGCAAGAACGCTGGCCGCATTTTCTCGCTGAATCGCTATGCTGATTCTCTGGGCGAGGAAACAACCAGAGCAGATTAGACGAGGGGTGATGTTTTTTTAAAAATGTTTTAGCGCTTCGACCCACAATAAATATTAGATTGTGCGAGCGAGAGAGATGCAAACGCGTTAACCCTCTTAAGATTTTAATTGTTTATAATAATTAATTGACCGTTACATGTGACGCCGCTCTAACCTAATGATAAGCTACAAGGAATTTATAAAAACACTTACATAAAAACTTTGGAATATAATAAAATGGCCGCCATTGTTTCTACAATTCAACTGAATTTAAAATTCGGTTCTTAGGGAAATTATAAATTTCCCAAAGGCGCCAGTTGTTTAAACATTAATCTCCTAAAATGGAAATCGGCTGTAAAAATTAAAAACCCAGTAACTGCAACTACAGTTATTAATCAGAACATACAAAAAAACGTATTTATATCCTTTCAAAAGTAGGAATAACTTACTCATAAATTATATGCAATTATCGTGACAAGATTTGTGATAGATAAATGTATTAAGGTATCATTTGTAACATTGTGTTGTGTTAACAGAGTATGTTGGTTAAATGTTAGTTATAGTGTAGTGTATGACAATATTTACAGCTGCTATTTATTATATTTTTAATAAATAGAATACTTATAATTTGACGAGGCGGTATCTACTGTTCCTGACCAGTAATTTATAAATCCATTACCTATTATTGAGTTGTTCAGCTGATATTATGTTTCTGTTTTAATCACTAGTAAATATTTTTATGTATACATTATGTAAATTATATAAAATTATAAATATAAAATGTAATAGAACTGTTATGACGTGGAAAAGTGCTAAAAATATTGCCAATTTACTGAATAAATTATTTGATTTGATTTGATTATAGAAAGGTTATCGCGTAATGAAACAACCAATTCCGGCGATGCCGATTGTACACTAATTTATATTGTAAAGTAAGTAAAGGTGACGGAAACAAAGAAAATGCTGATTATGTACGATAGCTCGTACACATTACATCGGATAAGACTCTGTGACAAATCCACGGACACGTTCCGCGGACGTATGACACGACACCGGACCATGTCACGGACAACCACGTTAAGGTATTCTTTTTATTTATTTATATATTTTGTACATATGCATGAGTGGTAGCGGGCCAATGCAAGTCGCGATTCGTGAGCGTAACATCAGCGTACTTGAACAAGTGACATAAATATATCAGTGTCCACCTAGCTACCCACCTAACTGCCTCCGTGGTCTAGAGGTTAAGTCCGTGGATTTAGACTCGGAGGTACCGGGTTCGATTGCTGGTCGGGACACAAACATATTAATTAATATATATATATATATACATTATTTTATTTGTGATATTTCTCGAGTTTGGTACGCTGGAGACATCGACGAGCTTGCCACTTGTCATGATTGGCCTATAGTAAAGTTAGCTAAATGTGAATCCGCTTATTTATAAGCGTGGTTTCTGAACACCCCAAAAGGGAAACGGTCGTGATGATACTTTACTTTACTTTACCACCTAGCTAATTGCGAAAATCCTTTGAATCCGACTTTCATTAGAAAATTACAAAGATCAGTCTACACATGTAGCAGACATATCACGTTTGAACCGTTTTTTTTTGGATGTTGTATCACGCGCTCAAGGTCATGAACAAGTTGTCTGATGAAATGTTAGTTTTTATAGTTTTTTTTTATTTTTTTAAATTTAGTTGCTAGGTTTTTAAATTCGATAGACAAAATGTTTCAATACAAATAAAGTGCGTGCATTTTGTGGATTGCTTTTGTTTGTCGGTGATTTATTTAACTAAGTTTAATTTTATGATGAAATGCCACTTAATATTTTAGCAAATTTTCTATAAACAGCAAGAGTTCTAGGCCTTTTATTATTACCAAAATTTGAGTATATGCAAACTATTCAAGACGTTATTCCACTGTACTTTATACTATATGAAAAGTAAAGTATCATCACGACCGTTTCCCTTTCGGGGTGGTCAGAAACCTTTAGCCAACTTTACTATAGGCCAATCATGACAAGTATTTATTTACATTTTTGTGTCCCGACCAGGAATCGAACCCGGTACCTCCGAGTCTAAATCCACGGACTTAACCGCTAGACCACGGAGGCAGTTTATACTATATAAGTTCTTAGAAAGTATAATAATAATAATACAATTCTTTATTGCATAGAAAATATAAAATATAAAAACATGTACATAGGCGAGCATAATACCATGAAGGTATTCTCTACCAGCTAACCTTTGGGAGAGTGAGAGAAGAATATTATGGGTGCAGAATGAGAAAAATTTACCTAAAAAGATCAAAATATAATAAGTATAATGCATAAATATACATGATTAGGTACTGGTCGCGTATGCTTTTTAATACTGTCGTAGTGAATAATTTGGAAAATATACATGTTACTGACTGGAACAATAAGAACGTAATAAAATATTTGACAACCAATCGGTTCAATATGTACTTTAATAATTTTAAGTTATTTTTAATGTAAGTTAATGAAATTTATTTAAATTAAGAGCTAATAGAAATAATAATTATGATATAAAAAATAAACTAAAACAAAAAAAAAAACCTAATTTAAATATAAATCGTATCCGCGCGGCATGGTGGCAAGAACGCTGGCCGGATTTCCACGCTGAATCGCTATGCTGATTCTCTGGCGAGGAAAGAACCCCAGAGCAGACAAGACGAGGGGTGATGTTTTTTAAAAATGTTTTAGCGCTTGGACCCCACCAGCAGGTTGCGCTTCATACACGAATTATAATAAGACCTACATCACATTTAACTACATTGTAAAATACCAATATACTTTTAACAAATACTGAATTAATATTATTTTGAGAAAATAATTTCCTCTACGTTGTTGCGCATAACGCTTCAATAATATACATGATTAGTCCGCAATAGTAACTAGTGCAGTATATTTTATAAAAACAATGTTAGCGTACATTATTGGAAAATACCTATACTTGAAAATTGCGTAAAATGTGTATAGTTTAAAATAAAAACTATGTGCTATTAGTATTTATAACTATACGTGAGTACAACCTGTGCATTCTGGCGTTATACATATACTCCTCCTCCTCCTTGCGTCGTTCTCCTCACTGCTGAGGGTCGTGACCCCCTCCACGGATCACTTTGTCCCGGACGATGCTGCGCCATCCGGATCTGTTTACGGCTGCATGTAGGGCATCGTGCATTTGGGTGTTTAGTGAGGTGCGGATCTGGTCAGACCAGCGTATGGGGCTTCGGCCGCGTGGTCTTTTGCCTTCGACTTTCCCTGTGATAACAAGCCTTTCCAGGTGTTTTACGGGCTATATGGCTAAAATACTCAAGGACTCGTTTTAGGCAGATGGAAGACAGCCTAGTAGAAATTTTGAGCTCCTTGAGTATTGTTGATTGTTATTGAGAGTACACGTTAGTTCTTCGCGCTGTCCAAGGGATACGCAACATACGCCTCCAACACCACATCTCAAATGCATCGACCGGGTAGACAATAGTATCCTGTTGGCGAAACTATGCAACCTGGGATTCTCGCCGAGCCTACTGAGATTGTTCGCAAGTTACATGAGCGACCGTAAGCAGGTCGTTCGTTACGGAAGTTATATGTCCGAACCTTATCATACTAGGTCCGGAGTTAGTCAGGGATCAATACTGGGTCCGCTTCTCTTTATCCTGATGATCAACGACCTTGAGAGTGTGGTAAAGCATTCAAAGTGCTTTCTATATGCTGACGACCTTAACCCGTCCATACCATTGGTGACGCGGAAAATTGTAGGGAGTTGCAGGAGGACGTAGATGCAGTACATAAATGGAGCATTGAAAATAAGCTTTTGTTCAATAAGGCCAAGTGTTGTTGGAGCATTGAAAATAAGCTTTTGTTCAATAAGGCCAAGTGTTGTTCTATGTCATTTACTCGATCGATGCACCCTCTGATTGGCAACTATAGTTTGGGCCTCGGTCGCATTAAACGGGTTGAAACAGTCAGGGACCTGGGTGTAGTTTTTGATACCAGGCTTACGTTTAATGACCATATAACAGGTTTGGCTAAAGAGTCCTTTCGTAGATTGGGGTTCGTGATTCGCAACGCCAGGAGTTTTCAAGATGTCAGGACCATTAAACTTTTATATACATCCTTGGTGCGGTCTAAGATTGAGACTGCTTCGATGGTTTGGAACCTACATGAAGCTCAATACATACTACTTATTGAAAAGGTGCAAAAAGCGTTTCTCCGCTTTACATACAAGATGCAGTATGGATGTTACCCCTTCATGTATCCTACTAAATTTCTCTTGAGACTAGACGAGACTTTGAATCACTTGTATTGATTTGTCGAATGATTCGTGGTGAATGCGACTGTCCTGATTTGTTGTCGCAGGTGTGCCGCCTATTTGTGCCTAACAACTATATGCGAGCGCGTCACCACCAGTTGCTGGCATTGCCATTATTTCGCACAGTGGCGCACGATTCCTCGCCTCTGCCTCGCGCACTCCGCAGCCTAAGGAAGCTTCTCGAGACGACACCACATCTAGATATTTTTGCTGATCATCTGCATATTCTGAGCAAGGCATTCTTTAAATTTTGTGAATAATTAATTAATTATTTATAAGTTAAAATATTGGCCGGCAGTAAAGTTGGCTAAATGTGAATCCGCTTATTTATAAGCGTGGTTTCTGACCACCCCGAATAAGAAACGGTCGTGATGATACTTTACTTTACTTTTTTTAAAATATTTGGATTTATTTATTATTGTTATTTTTGTATTAATTTATCATGATGTAGAATTGATTGATTTATTTATATATATGCTACGATGGTTCGGGCATGTTGAAAGGATGAGCGATGAAAGATTGACGAACCAGATATATAATGCGAAAGTTGTAGGTAAAAGAGGCCCTGGCAGACCGAGACTCACATATCACGATCAAATAAATAAAACACTGACTGAAGGTGCATTAAAAAGTCTTCGTAACCAAAGGGCATGTATGAAGAGGTTAATGAATGTCGACGAAGCGAAAGAAGTATGTCGTGATCGTGTCAAATGGCGCTCTATTGTCTCTGCCTACCCCGCAAGGGATCTGGCGTGAAGATATGTATGTATGTATTTATATACCTACTTACTCACTTTTTATTCAAATTTTATTGTCTTGTATTAACTTTATTATTATTTCATTGATTTTATTAGTGTTGAATTTTGATTTATTTTATTATTATTATTTATTTGTCTTTTCTTTCTTTTTATATTAATTTTATATCTTTTTATATTAATTAATATAACTATTGTTAATTTTAAAGCTTCATTAATATTAATATTTGTATATTAAATTTAAAAGATTATAGGTATATTGACAATCCATTTTTAATTAAAATGTATGTATTAATTATAAGAATGACTGCATGGTAAATTGGGCTTTACTGTTAAGCCATGTAATGTTGTATTAATAAATAAATAAATAAATCGATGCGGCCACGATCACCGGCTTTGAGAGTCCAAGTTTCAGCGGCATAAAGAAATATGGAGAATATTAAGCTGCGTATTAGTCTTGTTTTGGTCTTTAGGGTGATATTTCGATCCTTCCATATTCTTTTTAACTGACTCATTGCATTTTTTTTTAAAGGTTTAACTAGTTTAATAGAATAAAAGTAGCCAGGTTCGTTGTGCATAACGCCTGGATAATATACACGATTAGTCCGCAATGGTAACCAGTGCAGTATATTTACGCAAACACTGTTGGCGTACACAATTCGAAAATACCTATATCCGATAAGTACGTAAAACATGTATAGTTCTTTTTAAAAACTATACATGTTTAGTACTTATACGTGAGTAGTCCCAACCTGCGCGTTCTCGCCTATTATATAATATTATATTTTCAATATACAGGCTTGCAGGCTATATTTGTGGTAAAGTAGTAACTAATTTGACTAGAATACCTTAAGTAGCCAGAAGTAATTTACTATAGTGCTCGAATGTTACCAGCTGGAGCATATTTCTTTTGTAAAATTCATGCATACGACTTCAGGTGGAAATGAAAGATCTGCAGAGCTGTGAAATATTAGCCAGTGTTGTCGGATAAAATATTGGCTTCTTTGTATTTGTTAGTTTAGTAGAATTATAAAGATTCTTACTTAGTGAAGTTTATTTAACAGTTACTTAGTGGTTTTTTATCCTTAAGTTACCACCGATTTTATAAACAATATGTGCAAAAGTGTCTTTGAATTTTTCATACATAAATCCATATAGGTATCAAGCCACTTAACAAAGCCGAGGTAAATAACCGACCGTTATACATACATACATTTCTTTACGCCAAATCCGTTGCGGGGTAGCAGAGACAATTGAGCGCCACTTGTCACGATCACGAAATACCTCTTTCGCTTCGATGACATTCATCAACCTACTGATGCAATATTTTTCGACGGCTTTTTAATGCATCCCCAGCTATTGTTCTATTTATTTGATCGTGATAGGTGAGCCTTCGTCTGCCAGGGCATCTTTTACCCACAACTTACGCATTATTCGTCGATCGTCAATCTTTCTTCATTCAACATTTCTGAACTATCGGAGCGTGCCTTTCCTTATGTTTGACTCTATGATTTTTTTAATACCTACATTTTTGCGTATTTTGTCATTACGTATGCGGTCCGTAAAGTGACGCCGCATATCTGACGCAACGACCTCATTTCTACTGCATTAACTCTATATATACGGCACGGTGGCAGATCGGTTGAAGGAACGGTTTACTTAAATTCTACAAAAGGCGGTTCAAACCCCTCCAGCATGTACCAATAATAAATACACTTCTGTTATGTACATTTCTAATAGATTTACAACACCACCGTTCCCCTACTTCAGAGAGCACGTTAAGCCGTCAGTCCCAGTTCTACTAATACCAACTTGTGGAATCGTTAATAAATTTTCATTTAAAATTGACATCAGATCTTCGCCAACCCGTGTGGCCATCGTGGCGAGTGTAGGTCAAATTCTCCAGATATATATTCTGGAAGTCCCATCGCCAACAGTGGAGGTCTAGGACGCTGTGTTCCAGAGGCTGTAATAATATACTATCATGCGTATTCGAACATGACGTTATAATAGTTATAATAATAAAATTATGTCTTTACCAGGAATCGAACACGGTACCTCAGCGTCTACCTTACTGCCAAAAGAGAGAGAGAGGGAGTTTGAATAAGTTAAAAATAACACGAACAGTTCTAAATTTGCTCGAATAAGAAAGAATTTATGGCGGTTGAATTAAATAAAATTGTCACACATTGACCTATACTAAAGGACCAAACATTTAAATAAATTTAAATAAACAATATGTTTTATTTAATTAAAAACTTCATTTAGGCTTTCTCTAGGAGCCAACCTTTGGGACAATGCAGTTTTGATTATGAGGTAGGTGCAAAGGGCTTAAATATGAAACTTAATTTTAAAGAAAAATAAAATAATCTTATTCTATAATATCATAATACATATTAATATACATACAAATATGTACACAATATTACATATACTACACACTATACATATTTACACATAAATATACTACATACAATATATATAGTTATAATAATATATAGTTTAATTACATTATTTGTGGTGATAAGTAGAGGTTGATAGTGGTTTACAGAATTTTTGCATTTTGAATTTTTCAAGACCAACGTTTGTTTTATGATACAATGATAGGTTTTTTTATTTATTTATTATTATTATTGGTTTATGCTTCAAACTCTCGGATTTTAGACCGGTTTTTTTTATAATTCTCGCGAGTCTTAGCCAAGGGAAGCATTATTTATGAAATTGAGTGAATATAAGTTTTAATGGTTCTGCATATTTTTAGTAATGTCGCTTTCTGTAATGAGATGTATGTGTGTGGGGATAATTCTAGTATTTGAAGTGATTGCTGTAGGTTTCTAGGTATGACACCAGGAGATTACAGGATTATTAGTACTATTATTATTATTAATTTATATTATATTTTTAAGTGTTTTTTTATATTTTACTTTTTTTTTTCTTTTTAAATTATTTGATCTTGGTAATACAGACACTACCGCCGGGATCAGGGTTCAATCATACATCTATTTATTTGTTACAACAAACGCTTTTATTATGAATATTATTATTTATTACCATTAGATGTTCGTGCCCCATTAAGACGTCTTGTAGACATATTTGCTTTATCTGCATGTAGGTATAAGAATAAGGTCAAAGAAACGTTAAAATGTATATAGGCTTTTTAATTATTATTATTATTTTTTCACAATTTCTTATTTTTTCTTAATGTTTAGTTTGTTATAACTTTGTACATTCTATAATTATATATCCTATCTGTGGATAACGGTGTTAATTGTATAATTACCTGTACTATGTAATCTATATTTGTATTGTATCCTTATTGTACAATTGTTTGTTATTCCAAATAAATAAAATAAAATAAAATAGAGCATGTATGAAAAGGCTAATTAATATTGATAAAGCAATAGTGGTATGTCGTCTGTAAACCTGGCAAATAGTCCTAACCCAATCTGTTAAGAAACTGACAGAATTAATATGTCGTATGCATAAATTTTATAAAAGAAATATGCTTCAGCTGGCAACATTCGAACATTATAGTAAACTACTTCTGGCTACTTAAGGTATTTTAGTCAAATTAGTTACTATACTTTACCAGAAAAGTGCCCTGCAACTCGTATATTAAATAAAAATATACAAGGCTAGATCGCACAGGTTGGAACTACTTACGAATTCTTGGAGAAGGATGCCGATCTGAACACGTTGTTATACTTGCGTTGGCTACCCGGTGGTTATTTCGTCAAAGCTGAAGTAAAAACTTTGGCAATAAACAGTGATATTTGTGAATCTGCGTAAGAGCATATTACCCTGACCGCCAAACATGTTATGTCGTCCGTGACAATGTGCACCAGATATTTAAAATTTCGCACCACCTGCAGAGGCGAACCGTTGCGCATAATCGGAGGAACATGGTCTGGCGTGTTCTTTCCACTCCTAAATACCAGATTATATATAAACGTGTGAAATGTCCGATTCGGATGTTTCTTAGAGCAATATCTTAGGCCCAAGAACACAGAGTGCAGGACCACTGCAGTTGGTCTTTTCATAAAACATATTTCAGAATGTTGATTTGGTATTCTTTTGCTGCGCTGAGTTGGTATTATAGATATTATATGTATATTGTAGTAAAGATAGCCCAGTCAATAACATACAGGTCAATGTGAACGAGCATCTGGTTTACAATGTAAAACAATTATGGCACACGTGCGAGTGTTGACAACACGAACGTGCTGTGAAATATTGGCTTTTTAGTGTCGACACTTGTATGGAAGCCTTTTGGCTGTGATTTGTAGAAAAAAAAACGAACTGCTTCCGTAGTCTAGCGGTTAAGTTCGTGGAATTAAAACGGAGAGTCACCAGGTTTCGATTTCTGGTCGGGACACTATAATTTATTTAAATTATTTGTTATATTTTTTAACTATCGTACTCTAGAGACATCGTCGTGCTTGCCACTTGCCATCATGGGCATACAGTACAGTTGGTTAAATGTAACTTCATTAAAAAAACGTAGATTCAAACCACCCCGGAAGAGATACGGTGGTAATATTACTTTAGTTTATAAAACGGTTTTACCATACAATAAACAAATATAAATTTATAGCCAATTTAACCCTGCTTTATCACTGTCGAAAGCAAGGAACGTATTAGCCAATTATTAAAATAGGTCAGTTAATCAAAAGGACAGTTATATGGCCGTGGGGTCACGTGTAGTGCTTAGATCATCATAACAGCTCCTAAATCACCTACAAACCTATTGTTAATGAGCTTTCCAAAATTTTCTGGAGAATTTGGGCTACACTCGCCGCGCTGCACTGGCCAGACGGGTTGTCGAGAGTCTATTTAAAGTGTAAAAACTACCTTCGTGGTCTAGCGGTTAAGTCCGTGGATTAGATTCGGAGGTACCGGGTTCGATTCCTGGTCGGGACACAAACATATTTATTAATGTAAATAAATACATTTAATTAATATTTAATTTATTTGTGATATTTCTCGAGTTGGTACGCTGGAGACATCGACGAGCTTGCCACTTGTCATGATTGGCCTACAGTAAAGTTTAGAAATATGTAAATCTTCTTTATAAGCGTGGTTTCTGACCACCCCGAAAGGGAAACGGTCGTGATGATACTTTAAAAGTGTATTTCTTGTTGGTACATGCCGGAGGTTTGAACCGACCTTTGTAGGTTTTTTTAATGGAAAACCGAGCCACCACCGCCATAGCACATTAATATTTATATCTAATTGTTATGTTTTACTTATACTATGATTGCACCTACAGTTGTTCAAATTAGTCCCAAAGGTTTGGCTGTCAGAAAATGTCGACGGACATTAACCGCTAGACCACGGAGGAAGTTATATCTCCTAAAATACCCGTATATGTTTGTTTCTTACAAAGCTTTTTTAAAAGAGATAGTAATATTTATCAAATCTAAATAATCTTTAAAAAAAAAATATAGAGTTATAAAAAATCTTTCAAATTGTTGTAGTGTGCATGCAAATGACATACAATGTGTATAAACCTTTATCTACTTGAACAAGGTTTTGGTGTTTGTTGATTTTGTTGAGTTCGGTCCCGCCTAATTTCGATGAGTTAGGCAACTCATAACTTTTAATGAGGACGCTTAAGAGATTCTACTTTACGGAAATCGTTTTATTAACACACGTATAAGCACACATACATATATCTTCACGCCGTCCTTGTGGGGTAGGCAGAGACAGTTGAGCGCCATTTGTCATGGTCAACACATAACTATTTCTCTTCGTCGACATTCATTAACCATTTATTTCGTATACTCTTTACTGCATCTTCTGCGAGTGTTTTATTTATTTGGTCGTGATAGGTAAGTCTTGGTCTCTTTTTTTATTTATTTATTAAGTTAAGGAAAACTATTGACAATATCCGACAACAAATAGAATTAAACTTTAGCAACAATGCCATTTATAAGTTTTCTAAAATAGAATCAGATTAACAATGTAAAAAAAACAAAAAGTCAGAATTTGCCATGACAAAGATTAAAAACATACAGACTAACACATAAACACTACACAACAAACTACTAATCAAAATAATTTTCAATAAAAAACTGGCCGCATTTCTCGTCACGCGGCTCTCAACGACATCATCCGAAGGGCTCTTGTCACTGCTGGGGTACCCGCAATCTTAGAACCTTCTGGGATTGTGCGGAGCGATGGCAAGAGGCCCGACTGAATGACTGTTGGGCCGTGGAAACTTGGCAGGTCTCTGGTGTGGGATGCGACGTGTGTAGATACATTAGCTCCATCTCACATCCAGGCGACCTCGTCAGGCGCGGAAAGTGCGGCTTTTTCTGTGGAGAACCTCAAATTGCACAAATACGCCAACCTTGGTATCGGTTACGAATTTGCGCCGTTTGGGGTCGAGACGATGGGCCCATGGGGACCGTCAGCGAGGCGCTTGGCCAAGGAGTTGTCAAAGCGGCTGACAGAAAGGTCTGGAGACAGGAAGGCTGGCATTTATTTCTGCCAACGTATTAGCCTCGCTATACAAAGGGGAAATGTTGCCAGTCTCCTTGGGACTATCTCGGATGGGACGTCTCTAAAGAACATTTTTTATTTATAGTTAAGTTTATTTTTAATTTTATTATTTAGGTAGCTTTTAATTTATATTTAATGTACTATAATTAACTTCGAATAAAATTTTAGTAAAAAACAATTGCTTAGCACATGCCTCACCATCTTTACACTTGAAAAGAAAATATTCGTGTCATACTTAATTGTATGAGTTGCATGCTCTGATCAGGTATGAATTACGTCTGCATATAGTTTACCCACAACTAACATTATGGTCTTTCTTCTCTCATCCTTTCAACATGCCCGAATCATCGGAGCCTTTCTTATTTTTATCCCTATTCTTTCATTCCCTTTTACGTATACAGTCCGCCAAAATGACGCCACATATCCGACGTAACTCATTTTAGTACGACTATAAGAGGCGACGTAACTCATTTAGTACGACTATAAGAGGCGATGTTTATTTATTGTGTTATTATTATTTAAACATTTAAAAACTATTACAGCCCCTAAAACAGAGTTATACCACTACTGAAGAAGCTCTTCCAGAGCATAATTCTGGAAAATTTAGCTTGGCAACGGTGGTGTTATCTATCCTTGCGTTCTTTGCCTCAATGCTGAGGGTCGTGACCCCCTCCTCGGATCACTTTGTCCTGGAAGGGTCTGCTCATGGCGGCGTGTTGGGCTTCGTGGACTTGGGTGTGAAGTGTGGTGCGGATCTGGTCTGACCAGCGTTTTGGACTCTGGCCACGGGGTCTCTTTCCTTAATTTTTTCCCGTGATTTGGTAATGGCTGGTAGCCTTTCCAGATTGCCAGAGCTTTTACGGGCTATATGACCAAAATACTCAAGGACTCGTTGCAGGCAGATGGAAGAAGCCTGGTAGTGACTTTTCCTTGAGTATTGATAAGTTCTGCGCGCTGTCCACGAGATGCGCAGCATACGCCTCCAGCACCACATTTCGAAGGCTCATAGCGTTTTTGGTTTGGTGGTATTGTAATTGCATAGCTTTAAGGTAAAAAACTGAGTAAAAAATCATGAAATAAAAAATATATGATTTCTTTGGAAACCATTTTGGGTTACTAACCCAAATATTTACTGGTTGGGTTAACAAAATGGTTTTCTAGTTATGGTGATGCGTGAAACTTCAGCTGAATAGGAACGGATTAAAGTATTAATTAATTAGGTCGGAGTGTAAAACGAGCTCGTTAATTCAAGTTCTAAGTAGGGTTGCCAGATGAACCGGACATCATATTAAAATGAAGATTAAATATTAATTCTTAGAGCAAGCAAGGTTTGATTTAGACTCGGTAGGGTTCGATTCTTGTTCTGGTAATAATAGTTATTAATTTATTTGTGATATTCTCGAGTTTGGTACGCTAAAGACATCGACGAGTTTATCACTTGTCATAATTGGTCTATAGTAAAGTTGGCTAAATGTGAATCCACTTCTTTATAAACGAGGTTTCTGATCACCTTTTTACGATTTACGATTCCACAAGTTGGAATTAGTGGAACCGGGACCAACGGCTTAAAATGAATCTATGACAAATATACACTCTTAATTACATGGTATTAATTTATTATATAACTAGGTGTAACTGCCTCCGTGGTCTAGCGTCCGTGGATTTAGACTCGGAGGTACCGGGTTCGATTCCTGGTCGGGACTCAAAAATATTTATTAATGTATATAAATACATTTAATTAATTTGTTATATTTCTCGAGTTTGGTACGCTGGAGACATCGACGAACTTGCCACTTGTCATGATTGGCCTATAGTAAAGTTTCTGACCACCCTGAAACGGTCGTGATGATACTTTACTCTATAACTAGGTGTCAATGAATATGACAGATCACTGATTCAAACTGTCAAATCCAACCTATTAGAATGACCGCGGTATAATTTTATTATTCATTTGTGTAATCCCCCCTTTTAAAACTTGCGGCAAATAATCGCTTACACCTGGCACCGTTATTTCAGCCTTATTTTGCTCTGCGAGGTTTCCGCTTGAAATTCAGTTAAAACAACGTGACCTAACACTACTTTTTTGTCGAGGCCGCTTTTTTGGACGCAAGTACTTAGCATTCGTTAGCGATTTTTAAATTGGTGTTAAAAATATCACGGGCTTAAAACCCCGCGACCCCTCCAGCCGAACATTGATTTATTTAAATCTTTATTGCACATGGACAAAGGCGGGCTTATAATGCCGCTAGACATTCTATCCTAGCCAACCATTGGGACAACTTGAGCAATATATTGAAAGGTAGGTGCAAAATTGTATTAAATTCTACTGTTTAACTATATTATATTAAATATTTTTTTATTCGAAGTAAAATACAAAGGTTATGAAATAAAAATTAATAAAAAAAAACTAATTATAAATAAAAATACTCACCCATGATTTGTTTCTGTGGCAGTGTGCCAAGAACACTTGCTGCGTTCCCCCGCTGCACAGCAATGCTGATTTGCTGCGCGAGAAAACTGCCAGCCCTCTTGTCACATACAGCATTAACCAGGCGCTTAGACAACTCTTTAAAGAACTTCTTTGCACTTGGCCCCCACGGACCCATTGTCTCAAGACCAAAAGGCACAAACACATAGTCGTTGCTAATCGACTCGTATTTGCGACTTTTGGCCTTTTCAGCCAAGTCCGCTGCAGCGCCGGCCCTGGCAGAGGTGCCCTGGAGATGAGACCTAGCAAGGGTGTCGATTCAAGTAGCGTCCCACACCAATGCTCGTCTCATCGACACACTATATTATTATACACTAATACACACACATATATATATAAATACATATACTACATATACCCATACATATTATTACATACACTACATATTATATATCAATAACAACAATATACTAAATTCTAATAAATAAGTTATAGTAACTACATACACATACATAGATAATACACTTACTTTTGTTGTGATAAGGAAGTGTGAATAGACCATTTTTAAAAATAGAGATCTGGTGGTTATTTGCCTTATGCTAAATTAATAGATATAGTTAATATTTAATACTTAATTATTATTTAATCTTAAATACGTCTTCGCACCTACTCATCGATCTAAGTTATAGTTATCATTGTCCCAAAGGTTGGCTGTCAGAGAATGTCTAGCGGCATTAAGCCCGCCCCTTGTACATAGTGCAATAAAGTTTTAAATAAATAAGAGGCAATTTTTTTCATTGAACATCACGTTTTAGTTAAAAAGCTGTGTCTTCGTCTCGGAGCCGGGGCTGTCCACCCGCACCAGTGTCGATGCTGAGAACCTGTCGATCATCTCAGATATCACGCATTCCTCGTCACGCAGGTCTCAACCACATCATCCGAAATTATTTCTGCCAAAGTATTAGCCTCGCTAGGCGCGGTGGTAGCTCGGTTGTAAGAACGCGTTCCATAAATCCTACAAAGGTCGGTTCAAACCCACCCGGCATGTACCAATGAGAAATACACTTTTCTTACGTATATTTGTCAAAGATTTACAACACCACCGATCCCGTGCCTCGGAGAGCACGTTAAGCCGTCGGTCCCGGTTCCACTAATACCAACTTAAATAAATTGTCATTCAAAAATTGACATCATATCCTCGCCAAGGAGTCTGGCCAGCATGGCGAGTGTAGGCCAAATTCTCCAGATATATGTTCTGGAAGGCCCATCTCCAGCAGTGGAGTTCTAGGACGCTGTGTTTTAGGGGCTGTACTAAATGAAAAAATGAGACCTAATAAAAAATTAACTATAAATAAAAATGTCCTTAAGAGACGTCCCATCAGAGATAATTCTTTTCTTCATTACAGCCCCTAGAGCACAGCGTTATAGACCTCCACTCCAGAACATATATCTCGAGAATTTGGCCTACACTCGCCACGCTGACTAGACTCGGGTTGGCGAGGGTCTGATGTCAATTTTTAATGATCATTTATTAACCGACCGACGGCTTAACGTGCTCTCCTAGGCACGGGAACGGTGGTGTTGTAAATCTGTAATGTACGTAAGAAAAGTGTATTTCTCATTGATACATGCCGGGTGGGTTTGAACCCTTGTAGAATTTATAGAACGCGTTCTAACAACCGAGCCCCCACCGCGCCACAATAAGGTTTAGTTTATAGTTATTTTAATTTATTTATTTTAAGTAGTTTGTAATTATTATTTTATATTTATAAAAAATAAATTTTTCGAATAAACACCTACAAACTGCGTGGGATTCGATAAAGAGCAAATATTTTTATATTATAATCTAGAATAAAATTAAAGAATTAGAAAAGAGAGAAGACAAATTTCTAAGCATTCCATGGATTCACCGTGCGGGTGCCGGGTCCATCGTGTGTGGGTAGGAGATGAGAAGAATGGTGTCTCGGGCTTGCGACCGACAATAGGCTGGTTTAAGAAAAGGTGGCCTCCTTTTTTTTATTGCACGATAATACGCTCACCATCCACCATTTTACTTCTCTCCCTACCCAACTAAATACTGTATGATTCCGTTAATGCCGTCTTGGAAGCTCGTTCCGACCTGCTTAGGCCCAATTCTTTCAGTAAGTGTTGCAAAGATTTAGCTGGAACTTCTGTCGCACCAACTTCCACTGCGTAAAGCTGAGTCTTGAACCCGTTCCTGATCATTTCTTCTGTG
Source organism: Tinea semifulvella (assembly GCA_910589645.1). Lineage (NCBI taxonomy): Eukaryota > Metazoa > Arthropoda > Insecta > Lepidoptera > Tineidae > Tinea > Tinea semifulvella. The sequence goes on along the minus strand of OU342611.1, from coordinate 1,130,670 downwards.
AGATCATAATATTTATTCGACTTCATGTTGTGGTCTTTTGGAATATTTGATTCCCACGGAACGGTAAGTTCAATAAGGATAACTGGGATCCTATAATGGTGTTTAAATGTATCCATGAGAATTTTCCAGTCTGATGCGGCGCCAAGGATCGAGGTGGGCTTGCATTTAGTTTTCGTTTTTTTTGTAATCAAATCTTAAGTTACGGAACAGAGAAGTTTTCCTAAAAATATCGCCACGCATACCGACCCTAATCAAGCCGAGAGGCCGACGGTCGCGCGAACGTTGACTTACGTAATTGTTTCTCTCTCTATTTTGTATTTCAGCTGTGAGCGAGATCAATTAATAATGTTTTGTTTTTCGGACCTTGATTTTTACTTTAAAAAAGGTTATTTTTTTATTTCAAAAAGGGGTTCTACCAATGAAACCTGAATGAAATAAAATACGGATGCAGTTATGGTAATAATTAAAAAGTAAAGGAGCATTCAGGAGTATTTGAGTTTTGAATAACTTTTGTACATTTTATGAATGTGGATGAGCGCGGAGTGAACTTATTTTTTGTAGTCCGATGTTAATGTGCATAATCAACAGCAGCTATTTTCAAAAACACAGACGTAGATAAACGGACATATCCAAAAAATATTCATGTGGCTCAGGTGCAGCCGTGGAGTGAATATTGTTGGCTGCAATCGACATCCTTTGCCTTGCACTTATTTAAGACGTCACTGTAGATTTTGACATTGGCTCCTTTTCAAAAACAGACTGCGAACGAAAGAGTTCTTCGCGCCATTTTGCGTGGACATGTCAAGTGCAAGTTTTTGTTTTGTAAATTAATTTACTGTGGATATTGTTGATCAAAGTGGTGTTGTTTGTTTAATAATGTGCTACAATGTGATTAGTTATGGAAAACTAAATTGGGCTTTGAATATGGGGCACAAGTTGCAGTTTATTGTATGCGGTTTTCCCGCGATGTGGATTCCCATATTTTACCCGACGTGTTTGGGCTATAATGCCGCGAGTGAGTCCAAGTAAAGCATCAAATTCTGCAGCATCTGGAATTTGATGATGACCTCATTAACTCATAAAAAAGAAAGATATATTACGTCAGAATTGGCTGTATGGGCTAGACCCTTTGCCTTCCCTATCACCTCATTCATCGTCCATTGGGAGAAGAGAAAAACACAAAAAAAACAGACCGCGAACAATGCGCTTTATAAATTATTATCTTGCTCATTAATACTTAACTTCTATTTAAAACCATTGTATAACTGTGAATAAAGTATTTATTTAAATAAACTATAATACTCGTACAACAAAAAAAAAATAACCTAAAAAAACGTGTAATTGTAAACTTATTTTCTTTGTGTTATCTTTCTTTTTTAACTTAATATAATTAACTTCCATTGCTTAAAGTCTGTGATTTTATTTCAATGTCACGCCTAATGTTACACAGACTGTACAAAATGGAGTTTGGTTTATGTATTGTGTTATTATTTATTTATTTTATTCAATAAACCATTTATTTTTTTGGTGAAATTGTTTTTAAACGAGTGACCCCCGCACGTGAGTGTGAGAGAGTCACAAATACAGTTACCGAGTTATTGTTGATTGATTGAAGTTACAATATAAATAACAAGCTCTTTGATGTCTCTAGCGTATGCATAGAAAATAAATTGAAAAATGAAAAATAAAATAAACCAAAAATAAAAAAAAACCTACATACAAAACCTAATTTAAATATAAATTGTAGACTATTTAGTATTCTGGGAAGTAGATACTCTAGCGTATTAATGGACGGGTTTGTGTATATATATGTCTTGGTTTCAAACTTTTCCTTTTGTGGGTTTGCATATTCACAAAATGCACGTGTTACCGACCGCCGAGCTTGTTGCTACATAATGTGCCCTCGATTACCCGCCACTTTCAAACCAAATTCAAAACCATCAACTTTATTCCCCCGGTCCATTTCACCATTTTTATATTATTAAAACTGTTACTGCAATGTAAATACTGTTTTCTTTTCAGATTTTAATAATTGTATTTTTTTACGCAGTCGGGTTTTTTATTTTTGCCACTAGTTTTAATCATCATTACAGCCCCTAAAATACAACGTCTTAGACCTCCACTGCTTCCTTATGTTCTGGATCACTTTTTTTTTTAATACTAGCACGACATGTAACCTTGGGCCCACCTGATGGTAAGTGGCGCGCAACTGTGAATGTTAGCAACTGAAGTCAGACACTCATAACTGCCATCAGTCCCTAACACTATGCCGGCTTGACTAGATGCTTTTTCACAATTCGCTTGAAGGACTCCAAGTTATAGGAAAGTGGAACACAGAGGCTGGAAGAGCATTCCACATCTTACCGTACGACAGATGTATGAATCCCCAAATTTATACGTACGCGTAGGGATGGTGACTACGATACCGTAGGTGGGTGCATATTCTGACCTGTGTGTTTGGTTCGGTTGCGGAATGGAGAGGGAGGGATTAGGTTATAGAGTTCTTCGGAGCACTCACCATAGTAAAGCCGGTAGAACACGCTCAGAGAAGCCACATCTCGGCGAAGCTGACATATGCATATCTAGAGAATTTGGCCTACTCTCGCCACGCTGGCCAGACGGCTTGGCGTGGATATGATGTCAATTTTTATTGACAATTTACTAACGATTCCACAAGTTGGTATTAGTGGAACCGGGACCGACGGCTTAACGTGCTCTCCGAGGCACGGTGGTGTTGTAAATCTATGACAAATGTACGTAAGAAAAGTGCATTTCACATTGGTACATGCCGGGTGGGTTTGAACCGACGCGACCTTTGTAGGATTTAAGGAACGAATTCTTACAACCGAGCCACCACCTGTTTAATCGCTGGCGTTAATTATAGCGATAATTCTAAAAAGTAAAAGTATAGTATCATCACGACCGTATCCTTTCCATATTTTTTTTATTACACGGGCAATGCTGAATCAAATAGCTAACTTAATTTAAGAACGAAAAGGAATAAGCAAGATAATTAAAAATATCAACTTGTAAAAAACACGTAAAAATAAGAAAAATAAAAATTGGCCGAGTAGTTGCAATTGGCCGAGTAGTTGCAATTGGCCGAGTAGTTGCAATTGAGCTCTGTAAAAGAGTTGGCAGTAACATTATTAATAAATGATATGTGAAATTTTTAAAACGTTCGACGTCAGTGCCTTTTTCACGGACAAATTCGCGTACGTGAACGAAATGGGAAGTAGGGAAATTGAATTGAACTTGGCACACAGACGTAGTATGAGGACTTGTTAAACTACTTACGACATTCGTATATAATTTCATCTCAGTGCTGTGGCTTTACGCGGCGAACGAGTGCCTTCACTCCGTAGCCACGACTCAGACTTAGCTGTTAAGGCACGCAGGGCCAACAGTGAAAGAGAGTCGGTTTATAGGGTTTTAGTCCGTAGGCGCCTTGGGGTCTCCTTAGGAGGCCTCACGGTGATTCGGGCGTGCGACCTCCCGCGGTGGCCCATCAGGCTGGGGTCGTATCGTTAGGCGATTTTGCTATTCACCGTCTTTAAAAAAAAAAAAAACGCTGTGGCTAGTGTTGCCCAAAGCAAGACCAAGACCAAGACTGGCTTGGTCTTGCACTCCTTATCTTGGTCTTCGTCTTGCGCAAGAGTCTCGCAAGACTCTTGCTCTGATTCAATTTCCAATTGTATTGAATGAAATGTGGTGCGGTGGTGGCTCGGTTGTAAGAACGCGTACCTTAAATCCTACAAAGGTCGGTTCAAACCCACCCGGCATGTACCAATGAGAAATACACTTTTCTTACGTGCATTTGTCATAGATTAACAACACCACCGATCCCGTGCCTCGGAGAGCACGTTAAGCCGTCGGTCCCGGTTCTACTAATACCAACTTGTAAAATCGTTAATAAATTGTCATTAAAAATTGACATCATATCCTCGCCAAGCCGTCTGGCCAGCGTGGCGAGTGTAGGCCAAATTCTCCAGATATATGTTCTGGAAGGCCCATCTCCAGCAGTGGAAGTCTGGGACACTGTCTTCTAGGGGCTGTAATGATGAATGAATGATGATTGAATGAAATCTTGTATCTGTCCGCAAACTTCTATCTCGTCAACTACTGGTTTGATTTACTTGAAATTGGTAATAGTTATTTATTAAATTATTACCCGTGCCTCCGTGGTCTAGTGGTTAAGTCCGTGAATTTAGACTCGGAGATACCGGGTTCGATTCCTGGTCGGGACACAATAATTTATTTGTGATATATATTTTTTTCTGCTGCACCCGCTTATTACAGATCTCAGTCACAAAGGTTAGTTGGTGAAAAATGCATTTACGGCATTAAGCTCGCTTATGTACCTGCGCTTGTTTTGGTTTTATTACAATAAATAATTTATTATTATTATTATATTTCTCGAGTTTGGTACGCTAGAGACATCGACGAGCTTGCCACTTGTCATGATAGTAATACACTATAGTAAAGTTGGCTAAATATAAAACCGCTTCTTTAAAAGGGTGGTTTCTGACCACCCCGAACGGGATACGGTCGTAATGGCGAACGGTAAAAATGACGATAAAAACAAAACCCTTAATCGCAAAAAAAGCCGGTACCTTCGCGTCTAAAATTACGGTCTAAACTGCTAGACCCCAGAGTAGAAAACTAGAAAAAAAAAAGTTTGACAGTTCTTAAATATACATCTATGACTGGGTGCCTTTTCCTCCCTATCATATACGTGCGGGGAGCGGGTTCAGGGCCGGAGCCATTGATTCACACATTCTCTACCCATTAGGATAACATCTATGTGCAAAATGAAAAAATACTCATTCCTCTGGATAGAATTGTTTCACAGGAAATATATATGTATATGTGTAAGTGCTAACAAGTTCTTTAACGAACTTTTAAAGCACGTGGTTAATGTCAAAGTCGAAGTCAAAATATCTTTATTCACGCAATAGTATAAGATACGAGAAGACCGACATTCACTGATATGTTATTAAAATACGCTAACAAATGCAATGGTGACGTGTTGCCTAACAAAATATGGCCACGGCTATTTTTTTAATCAAATTAAAACATTATGTTTTATGACAGTAGCTTATAGGGGTCAATATTGAGAAGTAATGTCAAACGTCAAACTTAAGGAAACTGCAAGAGGAGAAAAGAGTAGGAATACCCTGTTGCACTTATTATATTATATGTGTGTTTTATATAGTAATAAATAATTATAACTATAAAAATATATATATATATATATATATATATATATATATATTACACAACTAACTCAAATATGCAATGGGTAACCTATTACTTTGTGACTTCGTTTGCCGAGTGTTATTGAATTAATGTTAATATCTTTTTATTTTCAAACTACCTGCATTTGGTGTATTATTTTATTACTGTAGCTTTTATTTTATATTTGCAGTTGAAATGAAATGAAATGAAATATTTATTTAGTAGATAAAAACGTAACATATATGACATTTGTTGGCCCCCACACCAGTGTTTTGTCCTGCACCCCTAGACAAAGTAAAGATAATTAAAACTATACAATAAATACAGGTGTAGGATATGTTTAAATAAGTGTAAATGATTAAATAAATAGTGAAAATAAGTGTAAGTAAATAATAAATACTAATATCATTACATATAAAGATAAAGTAAGATATAAAATTAAATGTAAATTATAAGTATTATTTGTGATATTTCTCGAGTTTGCTACGCTGGAGACATCGACGAGCTTGCCACTTGTCATGATTGGCCTATAGTAAAGTTGCCTAAATGTGAATCCGCTTATAAGCGTGGTTTCTGACCACCCCGAAAGGGAAACGGTCGTGATGATACTTTACTTTACTAAATTATAAGTACTTGTATGCCGTTGAATTTGTTTGATAGTTATATGTAATATTAGGTTTAAATTATTGAGTTTGTTTATAAATATTTTAATGTACACACATCAAAAGTGTCTAGGGATCAACATATATTTTTGCAATAACTTTTCTCCTGATTGATATTCATTAAAATTTTCTTTAAGGATTGATCAAATAAAATGTTTTCGTTTGTCTACAGTAACGATAAACCAAGTCACCTTTGCATTAGTAAAAAAAATTGCCATTTTCCTAATAAAGGGATTTTTGACATTTGAACCACTAACATTAAAGTTCGAAAAAAAGACTGAAATAACAGTTTTTTTTTTAATTTTATTGGGTAACTTAAACAATTAATAATCCGTGTTTCTACCGCGAACACTAACAACACAAGAACATCGGTTTGGCATACTCAAAATGAGTTCATCCAAATCACGCTGTGGAATGGCCGCCCATGTTCGTTGCAACAACAAAAAAAGGTCTTCTTGCGACTGGATACCCTCCATATTCGGCAGAGCTCTTCTCTGAAGAATATCCCATGCATGCTCAATCGGGTTCAAGTCTGGCGACTGAGCAGGCCAGGGCAGGACATTGATGTTAGCTGCGGCGAGAGTCTGTCTTACAACTCTTGCGGTGTGCGGTCGTGCATTATCATGCATTAACTGAAATAAGGGACCGATATGCACTTGTAGAGGAACGATGACGTCTGATACAACCGTCTCAGCATAAATTTGAGCGTTGAGGTTGCCTCTGATCCAAATCAACTCAGTTCTTCCGCCGATCGAAATACCCGCCCATACCATGATGGTTCCACCACTATAAGGATGGACTTCCTGGCAGGATTTTAATCGCTGTTGGCGTCCAGGGGTTCTCCAGTGTCGTATACGTCTTGTATCCGGCCTCATACCAAAACGAGACTCATCAGAAAAGCACACGAAACGCCATTGTTCTTCTGTCCAATTTCTGTGTTCAAGAGCCCATTGATATCGAGTCCTACGATTGTGCATTGCTATAGGTGGTACCCGTAGCGGTCTTCGGGAATGAAGGTTCACTTCATGCAAGCGGTTTCTGACTGTTTGGTCGCTAATTAAGTTCCCTGAAGAGCGATGAAGGCTCACGGCTAACATCATGGCGGTTATTGTTGGAGTTCTTCGAGCTGTGATTTGAATGTATCGGTCTTGTCTCCGTGTGGTGCAGCGATACCGTCCTCCATGGCGCTCAGCCACGGTACCAGTGGTTCGGTAACGTGTCCAAAGTCGACTGATAACACTCTGACTTGTATTCAGAGCTAAAGCCACAGTACGTTGCCGGGAACCAGCTTCTATCATTCCCACGGCTCTGATCATTTCTTCCCTGCTTAAATGACGTCGCCGCTCCATAATAACGTTGGTTTTAATCAGTAGTAGGGAAACAGTAGCACTAATAATGTCTTCAATGCGTCTTATGTTTTTATAGGGAAAATATTGACAGCTGATTTTCATCTTTTACTCGAATTTGATTGACAGTTCCTGTTTTAAATTATGAAATGCACCAAAAAGGATCCATATAAATTTATAAAATCATAAATTTATTACAAAGCCACATCTCAATCACAAGAAATCCGCATAAACATGCTTGATCCCTAGACTTTTTTGATGTGTGTAATTCTGCTCACAAATTATAAGGAATCAATTACTGGTCTCCATGACGCAACTTTTATGGAGGCCAATATTTTGTTACTTAAGCGCAAACGTTATATAATGGAATCCGTTAACTATATATACATCACGCTATTAAAGTTGATATTTGCACGGCCGCTGTCAAGGTTGAGCGCTTGTAGAGTTGAGAATTGAATAATATTTTGTAATTATGACGCAACCTCTGACGTAAATAACGAAATCCACTAATAATGTTTTCGACTAAGTAACAGAATAAGGCTGCAGGGAACCCCATATTTACTGTATATTTATTTGTACTTAGATTTAAGACCTTTCTATATTGTACTCTTTATTTTGGTTAATAAATTATTATTATTATTATAAAATATTCGCGTCTGATTCCCGGCTACATAAAATTAGCCCGGATACTCCTTTCAGCGTTATTTGAAGGTAACAGTAGCCATCAACGCCTACTTGTAAAAAATAGCCAGTATAGCTTTGACCGAGCATATTTCGTTAGGAACCATTTCTTTTGTTAGCATATTTGAATATATTACAAATGGATTTCACATTCGGAAAACAGGTCGGTGAAGGTTGATCTTCTACGTATCTTGTACTATTAATAATAATAATAATATCTTTATTCAGTAAAAAAGTTACAAGATAAACAATAACATATTTCATTATGCATGCACAGAAAAACAGACATTTGCAGCCGAACTAAGCCTATATGTATAGGTCTGTCCGTCGGCAGTCAACGCCCAGACACCCTTTTAAATATATTATTACTTTTAATTACAAAATAAATAATGTGGTTGAGATCCTCTTTTTGTTTATGATGTAAGTGTGTGAGTGACTTAAACTTTACATTCTTTGTTATTATCGCATTCCTACTTTACTATTGACAGTAATTCCTCAGTTGTATTATAGTCAAGAGACTGTAGCCATTGTGTGACATTCTTTCTACATATCGCTTTACTGCATTGATATATAGCTATCTCTTTTACATGAATAAAGATATTTAGACTTTAGTTTTAGGTACCCTCCCTGGTGGTAAGCCCTTAGTTTATATTGTAGAATAGCTTTAATTTCATAGGTATTTTTAGTTTTAGTTTTATTTATAATTAGTTTTTTAATCAATTTTATTTTAATATTTTTGTAAGTACCACCTACTTCGAATAAAAAAATACCTTGTTTTTGACTTTGACACACAGCATTAACCAGGCGCTTTGACAGTTCGTTAAAGAACCTAGCACTCGGCCTGTACTGAGTTTATATAACTCTCTAGGGATTTTACTTTCGCCATTCATATTTATTATTTTTAATTAAGCGCTTTTAATTGAGTTGGATATGTTTTTTTCATTTATTTAAAGCTGGGTCAGCCTTTATCTATTTGAATGAATATTTTATTAAGTTCTCTACAGGGTTTCAAAAATACTATGAGCTACTATTGACTTTTTACTTTATTTGGAACTTGCTAAGCTGCTGGTTTACTCCTAACAGCTTACTGATTGGTAGTGTTGCCCAAAGCAAGACCAAGGCTGGCGAAGTCTTGGTCTAGCATCAGAACAGCTGGTCTCGGTGTTGGTCTCCTAACTATTATTACTAGGGTAGGACTACTCGTCACCAAGTCACTGCTACCAGTAGTGATCTATTGTGACCTCCCTAGATTATAGTGCGTTCGCTAGACCTACGGCTTTCCCACTGCCGCGGCCGGAGCAATTAATCGCAGACTACGAACCAGCATCCTATTTTTCAAGAACCGCTAAACCGCCATACCACCCCGTCTATTTAATGTCTTTGCTTCTGTGCTAAAACTTTATCGAACTGCACTGTTTTTGTAGCTCATAAATAGCATGTTTTTTTTTTCAATATCGACCGACCTAGATGTAAAATTAGGTTTTTTAATATCAAACATTCCCCGGAAAATCTTTGTGCTCAAAAAAAACTGCAAGTAGCTTATGCCGAGAACCTATGTACAATATCATTAAAATTTCTCAATCCAATTAAATTTGCCTATGTAAAAATACCTCTGAAATGCTGAAACTTTTTTGTTTGAAACGAAGCATAATTCAAGGCAAACAGGCGTATTTAAATAGTCCAGTATTTTAGTTCGAAGACCTAGATATAAGTGACTGGTCATTCATGAAACTTTACCAATTATAAATATGTATAAGAACTCAGTTGTAAGAACGCTTTTCTTAACCCTTTCAGTAGCCCTATTCTGTTACTTAGTCGCAAACGTTATATAATGAAATCCGTTAACTATATATATATCACGCTATTAAGGTTGATATTTGCACGGACGCGGGCAAGGTCGAGCGCTTACAGAGTTGAGAATTGAATAATATTTTGTAATTATGACGCAATCTCTGACTTAAATAACGAAATCCACTAATAACGTTTGCGACTCAGTAACAGAATAGGGCTGCAGATCTGATTAACTTGTAAACTGTAACTGTAACACTTACACCAACTTGTGGAATCGTTATAATTGTCGCTGTTGTTGTTCTTGTTTCTGCATTCGTGGTCTAGCAGTTAAGATTTACACTCGGAGGTACCGGGTTTGATTCCTGGTCGGGACACAATCATATTTAATAATTTATTTATTTAATTTCACAGCATTATTGACTTTCTTATATAAGATTAGAAGAATGTTGGTGTATGAAAATGAATGTAGGTGTGTATGTGCACTATTTTAGATTTAAGTTGACAGATTGAATAAATCAACATGCGAAAACAACCTGTTGTATTTCTTTGGTATCCTCTTTGTCAGACAGTTAGACGCATAAATTGTGCGTGAGTTAGAAATAACGAACAGATCAGGATGTCCCGTATTGCGAACTGGCGTGGAGAGTCGCAGCACGCTAGCAACCAAGGGCGGACTGTCGATAGTTCCACGCATTTTAAATAGATGAATTTGATTAATATTAAAGTTAATTGTGATATTTCTCGAGTTTGGTCTCTAGACACGACGAGTTTGCCACTTGTCATGATTGGCCTATAGTTAAGTTTGGCTAAATGTGATTTTGTTTCTTTATAAGCGTGGTTTCTGACCACCCCGTAAGGGATACGTATGTATACGGAAATGCCCGGTCCATGTTAGGTCAATGTATTCGAGGATTGTAGTTCGAATTTAAATCCTCTCGTAATGGGTTCTGTTCCGCTGCACTGAGACAAAACTGGAGTTAGTTGCAACTTATGTTAGCGTACGATGGAAAACGATAAAAGAAAATCTAGGTACATTTGTATTCGAGTGATTAGAATAAATTTTGCGTTACGTGGGTCGGGTAATATTTGGACCAAAGGATCAGCATTGCATTCAACCGCAGCAATGCAATGCAGTATCCTTGGCATTATGCCCATTGGTAGCGATCTAGAACAAGATTTTATATAAATTAAATATTCATTAAATATTTGGTGCGGTGGTGGCTCGGTTGTAAGAACGCGTACTTTAAATCCTACAAAGGTCGGTTCAAACCCACCCGGCATATACCAATGAGAAATACACTTTTCGTGTTGCGGTCATAGATTTACAACACCAACTTTCCCGTGCCTCGAGAACGTTAAGCCGTCGGTCCCGATTCCACTAATACCAATTTGTGGAATCGTTAATAAATTGTCATAAAAAAGTGACGTCTTATCCTCGCCAAGCCGTCTGCCCAGCGAGTGTAGGCCAAATTCACCAGTTCTGGAAGGCCCATCTCCAGCAGTGGCGGTCTAGGACGCTGTGTTCCAGGGGCTGTAATGAATGAATGAAATATTTATTAAACAAAATAAAATTCCAAACTAAATACTAAAGAAAAATACAAATTTCTAAACATTCCATTGATTCACAGTGCGGGTGCCGGGACACCAACTTCCACTGCGTAAATCTGAGTCTTGAACCCGTCCCTAATCATTTCTTCTGTGAGATCATAATATTTAACACTAAAAATTAATGTATTGTGTAAAAAATAACGTAACAAACATTATATAAAAGTAACAACCAATGCCTGATCTATCTTATAAAAAGTATCATCACGACCGTTTCCCTTTCGGGGTGGTCAGAAACCACGCTTCTTAATAAGCGGATTGACATTTAGCCAACTATACTATAGGCTAATCATGACAAGTGGCAAGCTCGTCGATGTCTCCAGCGTCTCAAACTTGAAAAATATCACAAAATAAATTAAATGTATGTATTTACATTAATAAATATTATTGTGCCCCGACCTGGAATCGAACCCGGTACCTCCGAATCAAAATCCACGGCCTTAACCGCTAGACCACGGAGGCAGTTTAGGCAGCCACTCTATCTTATATTTAATTTTAATCTCTTTGGTTTGTTTGTAAAACCACGACCAAGTTAATTTTAACCCTGACTGAAAATGTAGTTAAGAGTACACCCCCAGGTTGTTATCGTCATCTGCCAGACAACCTAAACGAACGGTTTTATTTTAAACTTTTATCTCTAAAATAAAAAGTACTTATGCAAAATTTCTTAAGAGGGTTAACGATTGTGCTTCTCTCTCGCTCGCACAATCCAATATATTTACAGATTTTTCAAGTCTGAGTGCTCCACGAGAAAATCACAATCTCAGGGGGTGGAAACTTAGAACAAGCAAGATTAATTTCGGTTCGCATAAAAAGTGGCGCCACCTAGTAGACGGTAGGTAGTACTAAATTTAATGTTCATTCATTAATTCAATCAATTCGTTCATTATATTCCTTAATTCGTTCAATTCATTCAAAATATTCATATTCAGTCGAAATGTCAGTGACAAAACTCGACTCGCCATACACAATGCCATGCTGGTACCAACACTTATGTATGGAAGCGAGACGTGGATATTTCAGAATACGAATGAGAGTAGAGTTAATGCTGTAGAAATGAGGTAGTAATGACGAAATACGCAAAAGTGTAGGTATTGAAGAACGTATAGGGACAAAAATAAGGAAAGGCATGCTCCGATGGTCCGGACATGCTAAAGGATGAGTGAAGACAGATTGACGAACCAGATATATAATGTGGGTAAAAGAGGCAGATGAAGACTACTACTATACTATACTATCACGGTCAAATAAATAAAACAATAGCTAAAGGTGCATTTAAAAGCCATCAAAACAAAAGGGCATGTATGAAGAGGTTGATGAATGTCGAAGAAGCGAAAGAGGTATGTCGTGATCGTGACAAGTGGCGCTCAATTGCCTTTGTCTACCCCGCAAGGGATTTGGCGTTAAGATATGTATGTATGTATGCATTCAAAATAACGGCCATTGTTATCAACAAGCGAACTTTAAATTTTTAAATAATCTTTAAATCCTACAAAGGTCGGTTTAAACTCACCCGGCATGTACCAATGAGAAATACACTTTTCTTACGTACATTTGTCATAGATTTACAACACCACCGTTCCCGTGCCTCGGAGAGCACGTTAAGCATTCGGTCCCGGTTCCACTAAAGCCAACTTGTAGAATCGTTAATAAATTCTCATAAAAAAATGATATCATATCCTCGCCAAGCCGTCTGGCCAGCGTGGCGAGTGTAGGCCAAATTCTCCAGTTCTGGAAGGCCATTCTCCAGCTGTGGAGGTCTAGGACGCTGTGTTCTAGGGGCTGTAATGAATGAATGAATGGATGTTCTGGAAGCTTCATTTCCAGCAGTGGAGGTCTGAGACACTAGGCTGTAATGATGCTGTTCTAATTTGTCAGATTAAATTTTAGCTTATACACAGATAGTTTCTTTGTTCCGCAACACACATAGGCCAAAATAAGCACCCCCATACTGTTTACATAGACAGTATCGCTACACGTAATAATAATAATAAAGTAGTGTACAAGGGCGAACTTAATGCCGTACGCATTCTCTTACAGCTAACCTTTGTGATAGCGATAAGTGCGGTTATAGGGTGTTTATAGTCAATAGAATTAGATGTGAATATCGATACTTAACAATAACAATAAATAGCTAAAATATATACATAAAAGCAAACAATAAATATTTTCACATCCATATACATACACATATACACAAATAAATATATACATATATTTACCATATCAGAGCGGGATGGAGACATTTTGAAAAGTGAATATAAACATTTTTTTTAAAGATGCTGACAGACGGTGCTTGCCTGATCACCAATGGAAGTTTGTTCCACTGGCGAGCAGCCGTGACAGTAAGTGAATCTGAATATCTGCTAGAAGAGTGTAGGACATATAAATTTGGAGAGTCTTGCTAGTGTGTTTCCCCATTCCTATGATCCATCCTTCAAGCGAAGTGTGAAAAATAAACATGATAGGACGACATAATGAGAATGATGTCGGACGTCTGTGGCTGACGTCAGTTGCTTCAATTATTGGATCTCGCGTACCGATTACATCAGGTGGGTGCGATGTAACATGTGGTCAGTATAATACGTGTAAAAGCAAAATATGTAGGACATTATTATTTTATTTTTAAAGTAAATCTATCCTGATACCAAGAAAAGGGTGTGAAAGGTATGTATGTATAAGGAGGGATAGATAATCCCCGATACGTTTCATTAGTTTTTCCTACACGTTTATTGAAGAAATATATTTATAAGCCTACTAGCTCTTTGATCCGGCTTCGCCGGTGCAATCAAATATTTAATCTAAAATATGACGAATGTTCACATGTCGTGCTCAGACCGTGCCGTATACGTATTCCAGGAAACAATTATTTTTTTTATTAATCTGAGCACGACATGTGACATCGCGCCCACCTAATGGTAAGCGGTACGAGAGGTCCAAGAATGGGAGCAACAGACGCCAGCCTCAGACGACCGACATCAGTCCCTACCACTATGCCGGCCTATAAAGATGCTTTTTCACACTTCGTTTGAAGGACTCCAGGTTATAGGAATGGGGAAACACACTGGCTGGGAGAGCATTCTACTTCTTCAGCGTGCGACAGATGTAAGAATCTCCAAATTTGTTAGTACGCGTAGTGATAGTGGCTACGGTGTGTGGATGCATATTTTTGCCTGTGCGAGTGGTTCGGTTGCGGAATAGAGAAGAAGGGATAAGGTTGTGGAGCTCTTCAGAACATTCCTTGCCATATCCAAATGGCTGTGAAGTCACATGTCGTGGTCAGTTGTTGAAAGCATATAGCATATATGGTTTAGTGAATTTTAAGTAACATCTCTACCAAATTTCATCGAAATCGGTTCGGTAATATAGGTGTGTAAGCAATAAAAACAAACTGACAAACAAATGACCGGGGGGGTCATTTGTTCTGCTTTGATCATTACTTCTAATAGATACGAGTACAACAGTCCCTAGGTGTTTAGGAACATTTTAATTAAATTTTAGTAAAATCGGTTCAGTCTTATAGGTGTGACGGCAAGACTTGCAGTTTGGGGTCACTTGTGCTACAAACATACAGACAAACAGCTAAAGATTCTTTTTCATTTATAATATTAGCATGGGTATAAAGTGAGCGTTTTTTACGAAGGGTTTAAGAATTAGGAATTTATGGAAAGTAACTATCCCTAGTCTATAACAGTTTAGGCAAAGGATAGCCTCAAGGGTGTAGATTGACATAGACGTCAATATGAAGACAAACCCATTAATGTTTTAAGATATCAAAACAGAAGAGAAGAGAAACTACCACTCACTAATCCATTCATAAATAGCCTTCTCTTAGGAATCTTTGTCAAGGTTTGCAATAAAAACTATTATTCGTCAATTAACCACATCAATAAATATTACAATTAGAGAAATCATACAAATTAAATAAATTTTTAAGGCCAAATATTTGGGCCAAAGGATCATGGCATTGCCATTCAACGAGGCAATTTTTTTTTTTACTTTTTTCCGTCAGTTGCTCCTATTCTAGGACTTCGCGTCCCGCTGACCACATGTCGTGTTCGTGTTATATTAAAAACAAACTCAGGAGACAAGCTGAGCAATATTTGTGCCTGAAAAGATCAGCATTGCCATTTAACACTATGTACTTTATTTTAGATATATTTTGTGCAATAAAGTTTTTTTTACTTTATTATACTCTGCTCTACTCTACTTCACGTCTTATTTAGTATCATTACGACCGTTTCCCTTTCGGGGTGGTCAGAAACCACGCTTACAAAGAAGCGGATTCACATTCTCTAGAACACGGAGGCCGTCTTCTTATTTATTTTTTAAAAATCACAAGCTATTATAAAAAACATATAAGCAAAGTAGTAATAGTGGAACACAAGACAAATATAAATAACAGTAAAATATAATAATAATAATAAAATTCTTTATTGCACATTAAAATATACAAAATAAAATGAAGTACATAGGCGAGCTTAATACCTAGTAGGTATTCTCTAACAGCTAACCTTTGGGAGAACGACATAAGAAATTGTGGGGTGCAGAGTTAGGAGGAGAGAATAAATATTAAACTAAATGCTATACCTTTCACTGGGTATATCATACGAGTATGTCAAAATATAGTAGTTAGATTTAAATTAATACTGGCAATTACTAAACTAGTGGAAAAATAATAATAATAAATAAGTAAATACCTATAGGTTAATGATTTATTACATAAAATAAAAGAAATAAGAGCCTTTTCTTCCAAGTATTAAATTATATTAATATAGTGGTATTCGCACTTCACTTCACTTCACTTCACTTTACTTTATTACACGGGCAACGTTAGTAATGTAAAATTGGGTACCTATATACGAGTATAAACGCAAAAGCTTATAATGTTAGTGTGTGTATAGTGATATATATAATGGACATGTCATACCTATACGTCCATGTCGTAGGCCCTCTTTTCTATGAAAAGCCTCGTGGGTCCGATGTTTGGGACATGTTTATTTGTGTTTCAATCGCCGCTGGTCTTCCCTCCCCCATCTTTACGTATTTTTTCAGCAACTATTATTGAAAAACACAGCTCTGAAGAATGCTTACAAATAATATAACTGACTATAGGAACCGCCACGAGAAGCTATAAAATTAAATACCTCAAAAAGCGGTATTGGCTCGGTTGATTTGAAATCCAGCATGAGAAATACACTTTTCTTACGTACATTTGTCATATACAACACCACCGTTCCACAAATACCAACTTGTGGAATAGTTAATAAATTGTTAAACCCACCGCCTGAACATAAGATGAATTCAATTCGTTTATTTTGCAAGTAGACATAGGACATAAAGATATGTATTCTGCACTTTTACACGTCAATTTTTACAATATTGATATAAAACGATATAATTTTATAGTACATATTGGTAAATCTGGAGCAGTACATGATAACCATCATTTGGAAAGAGAAATAATAAAATAACAAAATTATAAATACAGAATAACGCCTAACATTATAGCTGCTGTAGATAGGCATTGTCACACTATAAGCTAAGACAGACACAATTATAATAATATAAATGTCAATGTCCGTGATAAACTAAAGTGGTTGCCTATACACCATCGCAGGAACCGTAGGATTCTCTGCATGTTGTACTCAGTATTATATGAGCCTAATACACCGGAATATTTAAAAAAGAAATTTAATTTCCTTGGTGCCACTCATGACAGAACTTTACGTTCTTCTTCTAACTCCACGCTCTCCTTCCCCACACATCACACCGCATTCGTTTCCAAGTCGTTTGCGGTGGTGGCTGTGCATCTTTGGAATCAGTTACCAGTGGACATCCGTCAAGCTCCAAATAGAACACTATTTAAGAAACTGGTCTATGCGCACTATTTAAATTTACCATAAGCTTAATACACTCTGCTATATTTATTTCTCTCATTATAGTCATCATATAGTAGGTATATTATATTTATGTATATTCATAGAACGTATGTATGTAGTTTTATTTGTATGTATTTGTTTATGTATTAGTATGTAAATAAGTATTTATTCACTAGTATATATTGAAGTCTAATATTTTTCTATTAGTTTTGATAGCATCTGCCTTATCTCGTCGTAACTGCTTTAGTTGTCCCAAAGGTTTGACCAGTATAGAATGTCTAGCGGCATTAGGGTCCGCCTTTGTACTTTGTGCAATAAATAAATAAAATAAATAAATGTCAGTTAAGATACTAGCTGCTGTATATAGGCATTGTCATACTATAAGCTAAGACAGACACAATTATAAAAATAAAAATATAAATGAAAGCAAAGAAAGAAAAGCAAGCGACTGTATGGTAACATAGTCTTTAAGTTTAGGCGCCTGAACAATCTGTGTATATATTTTTGTTTTAGTTAATTTTCTCAAAAAATGCTGAACCAATTTCGATATTTACTTTGTATTACCTCTGAAGTATGAGCTACCAAACAAAAAAAGAATCATTAAAATAAAATTATAATTGTGGGAGAAATAGCATATAAAAATATAAAAAAAACATAAGTGACAGTCGAATCGAATGAAAAAAAATATTCTCCTTTTCTGAAAGTTATTAAGTTATTAACCGATAATTCCGCTATTTTGAAAATTTTACGGTTGCATTTAGTGACACAGAGTTTTGTTTTTTTTTAAATATCAACTAGTATTCTAGTATGTGCGTCCTAGACCTCCACTGTTAAAGATGGGCCAGAATACATTTCATTGATGGGAAAGAAATTGGCCTACACTCGCTACGCTGGTCAGACTGTCGAAGATCTGATGTCTGGTGTGTCTGATCTGGTTTGATGATGTGATTTGAAGGAAAGAGTTCTTACAACCGACCCATCACCGCGCCAACTTTACTATAGGCCAATTATGACAAGCTGGTCGATGTCTCTAGCGTTCCAAACTCAAGAATTATCACAAATAAATTAAATTATAATTAAATTTATTCCAATAGGTCTTGTTTAGCAGCCAGGACTTTGTGATGAAATGAAAGAAGGAAAAAATTAACTTGATATAAAATGCCACAGACGTAACACCCATTTAGTAATTCAATTTACAATTGTGCAAAAAAGAAATAGGAATAAAGGTGGCTAAAGTAATTGAATTTTATCAACTTGCGCACTCGGCGGGTTCACCGACACTCATTAATATGCCAATTCTCAACCGCTGATTCCTACAAATTAGCCAACCACTTTGACTTATACCGGCTGCACAGAGTACCAAATTATTTTTCGGGATACTGTTTTAGTCATCTATATTACTACCTTTAGGCGCGAATGGGGTGTATCACTAACTTTTAATCACGATAGATGGCGCATGATAGATGGTACCTAATATAACTGTCAGTTGCATAGAAAACTTGTATGTTTATTACAAAATTTATTATTTTCTGGATATTATGCCGAAGTGAGCAGCGTTTAAGTATACAAATCGAGATTATTAAGCGAAATCAGAGATATTGTGATCTCAATATTGCCGTTCTATCAATAAAACTTTTTTCTTTTTAAAGACAGTGTGCTTTCTTAATTCGTCTTTTAAGGTAGGTAACGTTAATTTAAAATACATTATTCTGTTATAAAAATGTGTTGCAGCGAAACAAGCGCAGATCAGCAAGCGTCGAAAACTATTTGCAATAGTTACTTTTTTTCCACGTTTGCTGTAGAAACGATGGGCCCGTGGGGATTGGAACTTAAGGCCTTTTATAAAGAAATTGTTCCAAGGCTCATTGACGTCTCTGGTGACAATAGGGCTGGCACTTTTTTCTCCCAAAAATTAAGTATCCTAATTCAAAGGGGAAATGCTGCTAAATTGGGCACCATGCCACAAGACAGCGATTTGGAGGAGCTATTTTTTTGTAAGTATGTATTTTTATTTTCTATGTATTATTAATATTTTTTAGGTTATATTTAGATTTAGTTTTCATATAGTTTATTTAATATTGTAATTCTTTTATATTGTTTGTATATTACTTCGAATAAAAATTGGAATACAATAAAAAGATAATAAATAATTTAAACATATAAATAATAGTTATAAAAATTAAACAATTGATGCGATATATGTAGGTGTAAAACAAGGTACCATTGCCGCTAGCGACATCTACAAAAAGCTTTGCATGATACACCCCATTATACATAAACGGCGTCAGATGAAGGCGCAGCACTGGCGTAAAACAGATAAGGCACGGACGCGATTGAAATTATATTAAAGAGGCGAAGACACGTCAAGAGTTATCACACAGGGTGACTTGACACAGGGTGCTGCTGTGGGGGCCTGGGACCTCTGCCGAACACGTTCAATTTATTGTTCTTAAATTAGCAGAAGTTTTTGCGTTTTGTAGATTTTCGGGTTGCACATAGGCATGTAGTCTATCGTAATTCTGACTTGCCTGGTGGGTTACTGCTGTACCAGGTATTGTAATCTCATAGGTACTGATAACTAAATTTAAAAGGTTATTAATTGATCGATTGTGCTGCAGTTCTGTATATGTTTTATTTTGTAAATCTGCAATAGCTGAGTTTTTCTTGCAGTTTCTCAGTCAGATTAAACATTAACAGGTCACTGGAATCTGCTAAGCTGCTGGTCTTCTGCTAACAGCTTACTTATTGGATCACTTTGCTGCTTAGTCTTCTAGTAGCAGGAGTAGAATCATTCAAAATAATTAAATTAATGACGTTTCATAAATGCCTGTAATAGGTTTACGAGAATAAAGATATTTTGACTTTGACTTTATCGTGATAGCATTTATTTGACTATATAATTAATTTTATATTGTGCCGACTTTTAACCCTATTTCTCTCCATATATTATTTTGTACATTTTTATTACTGTACTCCGGCTTAGTAAGATCGTAAAGAGCTGAATATTGTTCAATTATTTCGCAGAACATTAAATTCAATATTGTCTTGTTTGGGATGCCACCTGTGTGGATACCTTTGCCGCTTGCCACATTTCCTCTACATTAAAAAAGGCCGATTCGGCTGCTCATACAGCCGAATTTAAAAAGGACTAAACAAAATTATAACTTTGTGGCATTTGGGGTTGAAATCAAAAAAGGCCGATGCGGCTGCTCATACAGCCGAATTTAAAAATGACTAAACAAAATTATAACTTTGTGGCATTTGGGGTTGAAACAATAGGGGTATATTCTCTTGATACCCACAAATTCATAAAAGAGCTAAGTAAAGGAATTTTTCAAGAGTGTGGCGATCCCAAATGCCATAACTACCTAAAACAGAATCGTCCCATCTACGCTGATTTGTTATATTATTATTTTTTATATAAAAATTAAGTTTGATGGATTTCTTTGACAATGTTGACAATATACAAACAACTATCGAAATAAAATACGCTTATTTTATTTACTAGTTTTAGATCTTCTATATTTCCATTATAATTCAACGAGGAAATGCGGCGAGCGTTTTAGGTATCCTCCCTGGTGGTAAGCCCTTAGTTTATTTTGTAGAATAGTTTATATTCATAGGTATTTTTAGTTTAGTTTTATTTATAATTAGTTTTTTAATCTTATTTATTTTAATATTTTTCTATCTACTTCGAATAAATTTAATGTTATATATATATATATATATTATTGTCACGCATTTTTCTGATCTTACTACCTATAAGAAACGACGTGCTGCTTGCGGGCATTTCCAGTCGCGACTGCTAGCGACACAGGTGACCGCCCGCTTGAGTATAATTCACAATGTGTCGCCTACCTTCATTTTGTATTGAAATGTTTTGAAGCGGCAATAAGCCTACGCCGCGCCTTCACCTTACGCCATTTCTGTATAATTCCCGCCTTAGATAGATGGAACAAGTAGACAAGTAGATATTAACTGCCTCCGTGGTCTAGGGGTTAAGTCCGTGGATTTAGACTCGGAGTAACCGGGTTCGATTCCTGGTCGGGACGCAAAAATATTTATTAATGTAAATTTATGTGTGATATTTCTCGAGTTTGGTACGCTGGAGACATCGAGCTTGCCACTTGTCATGATTGGCCTATAGTAAAGTTGGCTAAATGTGAATCTGCTTATTTATAAGCGTGGTTTCTGACCACCCCGAAAGGGAAACGGTCGTGATGATACTTTAACAAGTTACATTAAAATAGGTAGAATGAACAGACATAAGTTACATTCGAATCACTTCCTTTGTATTTCTCACTGAGAACATCAGAAAACCAACTAACTCATGTTTTTAGTAAATTCACTTTTTTACACCAGTCATTTAAACAACTTCTGCTTTTTTCTGTGATAAAATCGACTAAGCACTGTGACGCTTACTTACAGTTTTAGCTGAAAAAGCAAATTATAAAGTAATTAAATGTGCATAATAATTTTGTGCAAAAATGGCTGATTTAGTTGGTTTTTGTTCTAACACGGCGATATATGTATATATCAATCAATATTAGTTTTCTGTTTATGTATATACTTATATAATTTAAATAGTATGTATATATTGGATTATTTAAGTAGTGTATGTATCATTATTATTTTACTATTTATTATGTTTAGTATGAAAATCAATTTATATAATTAGCTATAAGTACATAGATTAAACTGATGTTAAAATTATTTTACTGTTTCGTTATTTTATTATTTTTGTTTTATAAACCGACCATAATCGATACAATGTTGGATGATGGTAAGAGAATGCCAATCGTCATTACATACGCCTTTTCTTCTCAAAACAATAAAGTAAATAAATACAAAATAAAAAAAACAAGATAATAATGATAATAAGGATGGAGAAGATACGAAAGCGATATAATAAATTATAAAGACTTTACATAGAAACTTTAACAGTCGGGACCCATTGTTGGGGAGAATTGAAATTTAATATATCTAACTTTTTGGCGACGGATACCTTGAGCTTGTTTTTTTTTTTTAGTTTATATATTAGCAAGTATGTAAGTATATTAAAAGATTACATATTTATGTCGTTTGCCGTAGAAACTCTGGGCCCATGGAGTCCAAGTGCAAAAAAGTTTTTAAAAGACATAACACCGCGTCTTGTCGTCTCCTCCGGTGACAAGAGGGCTGGCTCTTTCTTCGCCCAAAGAATCAGTATTGCAATTCAGCGGGGAAATGCAGCCAGCGTTCTTGCCACCATTCCACGCGGACGGGACTTATATCCTTAGTATTAATATTAATTTTAATTTATATTTTTTAATTTTTAGTTTATATTTATTTTTTAAATTAACTTTTTTTTGCCTACTTGCTAAATCAATTGATTTGATATGTACGAAAGTGAATTCCCGTAGGGTTGTGACCCTGCTTGACTATATGTGACTTGCCCGGGTCTTATATTATATTAGTCAATTCTTACCAACAATAATCACTCGCTATAAAATTTCCCCGTTGAATTAAGCCAAAGAATTTCGCCTAATAAAAGTTACAAATTATTTAATGATACCTAAAGCTTGAAGGTTATCTTGATTTCTTTGGAATATATTTTAGCCTAATTCTGTTTCGTTAAGCGCAAAATTATACAATGGAATCATGTAACGAACGGACACTTTCAATCTTATCCATGTACAATATTTGGTAATTTCAGCAACCTCGATTATGCTTGGCTAAACTCGCACAATGCTAATGATAAAACTAATAATAAATAAAGATAATAATAATAAAGTTGACCGAGGAGTTGTCAAAGCTGACGGAAAGGTCTGGAGACAGGAAGGCTGGCAATTATTTCAGCCAATGTATTAGCCTCGCTATACAGAGGGGAAATGTTTCCAGTCTCCTTGGGACTATCTCGAATGGGACGTCTCTAGAGGTTGTTGCTCCGATTACATTGTTTAGTAATTTTTTTACTGATAGCCTTTACAAAAATGCGGTGGGATAATATTTCGTACATTATGACTACCAATACTTCTTTTAATTAAAAAATATGGGGTGGCAATCCTGGCAAATCCAATGAGTTTAAAAATTCTGGTGGATAATTAACGACATAATCTTGAATAGTTGCGCTATCATTTGATTTGTATGTCTTTAATTCAGCGGCAATTTAATGTTTCATGTTGAAGGTTATTGAAAAACATTTATTCGAAAAAAATTTTTACAAAATATAAAATAAAATTAATGTTAATACTAAGGATAGGGATATAAGTCCCGTCCGCGTGGAATGGTGGCAAGAACGCTGGCTGCATTTCCCCGCAGAATTGCAATACTGATTCTTTGGGCGAAGAAAGAGCCAGCCCTCTTGACAACAGAGGAGACGACAAGACGCGGTGTTATTATTGTGTCTTTTTTGCACTTGGACTCCATAGGCCCAGAGTTTCTACAGCAAACGGCACAAATATGTAATATTTTAATATACTTACATACTTGCGCCGCTTGCTGGACTCCGCATTTTCCGCCGCGGCTCCCGCTTTATGCGCTGTCCCCTTGAGATGCGACGCGGCGAGGGTGTCGGCGCACGTGGCGTCCCACACCAGAGAACGTCCCCGTTCCCAGGGGACCAACGTGATACCATCGGGCCTCTTGCCATCGTTTCGGATAACTCCAACAGGCTCTAGAAGAGCTGGAACCTCGATGGTGGCTAGAGCCTTTTTAATAATAAGGGAGTCGTGGCGGGAAAATCTGCCCGCACTTTTGGAACAGGAGAGCCCATGAACTCCAAGACAGTCGACGTCCTTTCCACACGGACATCTATTAGGTCATTTAATTTACATCCGTGTTTATATATTTCATAGTTCTGTCTAATGCCTCCAAAAACGTTTTATGTGCCATCGTGTATTCATCCCACACTATCAACTGACTTTGCTGCTAAACCTTGGCCATTGCTGAGTTCTTCGAAATGTTGCAGGTCGGAGTTTCATTGCTTTGAATACTCAATGGTAATTATAGCGCCGAATGGGCGTCGCGGTAGGCTTTCAGTAATGTGGCTGCAATACCAGATGTAGCAAATGCGAGTACAATTTAATATAGTGAACGAATTGTTGCTAAAATTTTTATTTATAATAATTTTTATTTTGTTTTTTCTTTATTTTAGATTTTAGTTGTAGTTTTATTTATTTTTTAAGTAGGTTTTTTTTTATTAATAGTAATTTATGTTTTGTTATCTATGTTAAATGTAAGTTTTTAGTTTATTTAATAATTTAGTTTTTTTTTTAATTATTGTATCTTCCAACTTCCAATAAAAAAATAGAATATATAAAGTGAAATAAAATCTTTCCTTCATCTGTATCTTTTATAAGTGGATTTCATTCTTTTATATTATAATAAAAAATAAAAAAAATGAATTATAATTTTGTATTTTTACTAACACTAGATATAATAAGATTTAAAAAATAAATTCTAACACATGGAATTTATTCTGAAATAAAGTTCTATTATTATATTATTATTATAAAAAGAAATTAAAATGCTCTATTACAGCTTTTTATAGCTACTAAAGAATAATTTAGTAAAAAGTTTATGTTTATCTGAACGTTGTTGCGGATATTATGTACATTATGAAGTCTCAGGAGTGAGCCGGAGTCGCCTCGGGCTTCAACTTAAATCGTTCTTCCACAACTTTGTAGTTGAAAAGTTTTATCTTCCAAAAAACATTCTTAGGCCCATCCAACGCCCTTCAAGAGCGTACTAATGCTAAAATAATTATCAGGTAACCACCAGGAGTTGTATCGAGCCTAGTTACTTGTAGCCTGGTCGGAAACCACGGCGAGTTCACATTTAGCCAACTTAACTATAGGCCCATCATGACCTATATTATTATATATGAATTAAATATTAGTTTACATTAATATAAAAACTTAAATTAACCTTATTTATTATTAAATTTTCCAGAACAACATTTTGAAAAATTAAGCCTACACTCGCTCGAGCGCTGGTTAGATAGATTAATAAAAAATTGTACAAAATATATTGTAATAAATATTTAAAAGCTCTACCAACGAAAATTTCATGAATAAAAGTACCAGGAATACTGGTTTGAACCGCTCGCAGCCACTCACGACTCCA
The DNA here is from genome assembly GCA_910589645.1 of Tinea semifulvella. Taxonomy (NCBI): domain Eukaryota; kingdom Metazoa; phylum Arthropoda; class Insecta; order Lepidoptera; family Tineidae; genus Tinea; species Tinea semifulvella. The sequence goes on along the minus strand of OU342611.1, from coordinate 1,105,359 downwards.
CGCCAAAGAGCTGCTGTGAAGAAGGCGAGGCTGGACAAACCAAACCCATAAGCTCAATAAAAATCTTCCGGGCTGTGCAATAAATAGGCTACCCCATTCTGTCGCAAGCCTATGCGATAATGCATTCCCACGTTGTACTTATATAGAAATTTCTTGTTTTAAATATTTTTAACTACTACCAATTTTTCCCCTAGTTTCTTAATAAGAGTGAGAGAGAGTGTGGGATAAAGATGAGTGATCTAGTGCTGAACTGCCTGTTTTACACAGATGTTGCTGTTCTAATAAAATCATCCGAACAACAACTGCAATCACTAGTCACAGAAATGAAAGAGGGATGTGCAGAAAAAGGACTCTGTTTGAAAAACCAAGGTACTAGTGTTTGAAAAAAGAAGGGTGACGTTAAGACGTGAACCGTGACGATAAAGATTGATGATGAAATTCTAGAACAAGTAAATGAAATTATATATCTGGGCAGTGCGTTCACTGCGGATAGGAAGTACGATAGGGATGTTGAAAGAAGAATGAATGCGGAAAATAGTGTTAACGGTGGTCAGGGGTCACTGATCAACAATCGAAATGTTGGTACCGACACTGATGTATGGAAGCGAGACGTGGATATTGCAGAATACGCATGAAAGTAGGATTAATGCAGTAGAAATGAGATCGTTGCATCGGATATGCAAATGTCGTGTTAATAAATGTCGACGAAGCGAAAGAGGTATGTCGTGATCGTGTCAAGTGGCGCTCAATTGTCTCTGCCTACCTCGCAAGGGATCTGGTGTAATGATATGTATGTATGTATGTTTCTCAATAAAAAGTTTTGGTTCTAAAACACCAAGGACCTAGTGTTTTGCGAAAGGAAGGAATATGTAATCATTTGTTAGCATAAAATTATATTAACATGGTTTATTAGCTAGCGAAGTGGATAGTATTAAGATATTAGGACTTAAATCAGTGATAAAGTGACAAAAATAGGAGCATTCAAAGCCGAATTAAAAATACCGTAAGTTATAAATATCTAAATTGAAAACACCTACATCTAAAAGTAATCTTTGAACGTGTGATAGTGAGAAATGGTTAAATTATCACGTTGGATCTTTTGTAGGGAACAAAGCAATATATAAAATGGTGGAACAAGTTGCCCCATTACGGGCGGTACGACATCCTATTGTCAGTGCCAGCAATCAACATTAAGTCTAAATTGGTCGAGCTAGGAAATAAGTCACGTGACAGGTTTTTTATTGTAGCCTACCTACCCTACAGCCGTATTCTATAACTTAGGCGCAATCCTTCTGTTATTTACGAGGACTGTCACTTTTAGCCAGAGTTTTTCTGATCATAGTTAGCTTACGTCAAGATAGCGTTTTCCTTTATTCTTAGTGTATCACCGTACATTCCCAACGGAATTTGGTAAGTCAATATAATTTAAACAAAATTGTACACAATATATATTTAACATTAAAATATCTGTTGCCTCCGTGGTCTAGCGGTTAAGTCCGTGGATTTAGACTCGGAGGTACCGGGTTCGATTCCTGGTCGGGACGCAAAAATATTTATTAATGTAAATAAATGCATTTAATTTATTTCTGATATTTCTCGAGTTTGGTACGCTGGAGACATCGACGAGCTTGCCACTTGTCATGATTGGCCTATATATAGTAAAGTTGGCTAAATGTGAATCCGCTTATTTATAAGCGTGGTTTCTGATCACCCTGAAAGGGAAACGGTCGTGATGATACTATACTATATAATATAAAATATCTGTCTTGCCTGGAAAGTGCAATGTGAAGACAAGGAACAGAACTGGTAGTGTCATAGAAACATCAACACAATAACAAAAAATAACCAAAAATATAGGTACCTATATGAAATATAAATACCTACCTACCATAGGTAAATAAATTAAGCTGTTGTTACGGCTGTATATGAACTTTGTCAGTAAACTTATAATTCAAAGGTCTCAACTTCGAATAGAGTCCAGCAAGCAAGTAGGTATATTAAAAGATTACATATTTGTGCCGTTTGCTGTAGAAACTCTGGGCCCATGGAGTCCAAGCGCAAAAAAGTTTTTAATAGACATAACACCGCGTCTTGTCGTCTACTCCGGTGTCAAGAGGGCTGGCTCTTTCTTCGCCCAAAGAATCAGTACTGCAATTGAGCAACTGATATAGCTACTGAGGCATCAGCTCCGTCAGCTGCGGCGGCTCCAGCTCAAGCACAAGACAACGTTTCTGTCGAGGTTCAAGTTCAAACACCATCTACTTCTGCGGATTCAAATGTTTCTTTCACACAATTGTTAAAAACTCCACAAAAACTATATAGTCCAGAGGTATGTCTTCAAAGAAAGATAATATAAATAAAATAAAAAGAAATAACAAAGAAAAAGAAAAGAATAAAGATGGAAAGGGGTTGAAGAGAAAAAAAGGAGGAGCGATACAGGGAAGGCCATCAAATGAGTCTTGGTATTGTTGTTATAATTGTATATCAGAAGTGCCATTATTTCATTTGTATTTTTTATTATAATTTTGTTTTGTGATCTCATGAGTATTTTTTAGGTGGTGAACTACTTACCTATATTTCTTGTTCTCAGAAGTATGTTTCTATTTGTTTTTAAATATAGTTTGATTTTACTATAATACCTACTTACATGTTTTACTATCCCACTTATTTAAGTATTTATTTTTAATATCTTAAGCCTAAAATAAAATTTTAAATCGCATATACCAACATGGTCGGAAATATGGACATTTTGACCTTTTTTGAAAAAAGAAGCCTAGTCGCATATATATTTTTATTGTGGAGTATTTGTTCTAGCCATACGACAGGTAGATAGTACACATAACAGAAAAATAATAATGAATATTCCTAAGTCATCTAAAAAAAAACAAAATGAGGCCAAACCTTAAGGTGACCATATTCGACCCATCTTAATAAACATCACCCCTCGTCTAATTGTCTGCTCTGGTGACAAGAGACTGGTTGTTTCCTCGCCCAGAGAATCAGCATAGCGATTCAGCGAGGAAATGCGGACAGTGTTCTTGCCACCATGCCGCGTTTTTTTTATATCATAATAAATTTTCCTGACGAATTAACCATAGTAATAATAATAATAATAAATTTCCTTATTATATCGTTTTTTTATTTTATTTTGGTCCTCAGTTCTAAAAGGGTTAAATGAATTCTGGAGTCAAAAGGCCAACAAATATTTGGATAGCCGACATATATGTTATTTGAGTTCGTTGGGCCAATGTGTACGCAGCATTAGTCGATTATTAATTTTACAATATTTTTTTTGATGACAAAAACACAGTTCCTGAATTTCCTTCCGCTTACAAACTCATATAAAGAGAACCATATTTTGTCCTTAGCCTTATCTAATTTGAACCTAAACCCACCTGCCGACCCCTAATGGGAAAGCGTGAGTGAAGATGAACGTAACCTTATTATTAAAGTAAAGTATCATCACGACCGTAATTCCTTAAGGGGTGTTTAGGAACCACTCTTTATTTAGGAAGCTGCATTCACATATAACCAAATTTCCGTTTTATTTCGTCGATGTCTCTAGCTTCTTGGCAGAGTGGTCGTGGTCGTCACTTGTGTGTCAGTGGCACGCTTAACAAGCTGTCGCCATGTCGCGGGGTGATCCATTGCTGCTTTAACCTGGTCAGCCCATCTCATCGGAGACCTACCACGCATTCTCTTGCCATCGACTTTTCCCTGAACTACAAGGCGCTCAATGGATGTATCTCCACGCCGCGACATGTGTCCAAAGAAAGTGAGAATGCGTGATTGCACGATTGAGAAAAGGCGCTGTCCTATCTCTAGTTCCTCCAGGATGGATTTGTTGGTTCGGAACTCCGTCCACGATATGCCACGAATTTGCGCCGTTTAGGGTCGAGACGATGGGCCCATGGGGACACTCAGCCAAGCGTCTGGCCAAGGAGTTGTCCAAACGGCTAACGGAAAAGTCTGGAGACAAGAAAGCTGTCAATTATTTTTGCCAACGTATTAGCTTAGCTATACAGAGGGGAAATGTAGCCAGTCTTAATTTAAATTTTAATAATGTTTTAGCTTATGCCACTTGAAAATGCCACTTTACAGCAGCTATAATCTTAGTGACATCCTCATAATTGTTTTCGTCTTAGCTTGTAGTATGACAATGCCTCATTACAGCAGCTACAATCCTTGGTGTATTTATTTTATAATTGTGTATGTCTTAGTTTGTAATATGACAATGCCTATTTACAGCAGCTATAATTTTAAGATTATAATTATGTATATTTGGGTTGTAATGTGCTGCTCCAAATACAAGCTATTTCTCAGAAAATAAGCTTTTCGTTATATTAATAATTTTTTTGACATGTAAAAGCGCAGAATACATTATATTTATTGTCCTATAAGTACCTACTTACAAAATAAATAAATTAATAAATCTTCTTGGGACTATCACTGAATGGTCGTCTCTAGAGGACATTTTTTACTTAGTTTATTTTTTATTAGATTTAGTTTATTTTAATTTTTACTTTTAAGCAGTTTTAATTATATATTAGTTAAAAATAAATATCACTTTTGACTAAAAATATCCACAGTTAATTAATTTACAACGCAAAAACATGCACTTGACATGTCCGCGGAAAACCCTCACATTTTTTTTTTGTTTTGTAGAGCTGTAGTTTCGCTTCGGCTTCGTTGTAAAAACGCTTTTCAATCCAAAAAGGATTCGTACGGAACATAATTTAGCTACATGAATCGAACCCGCTACCCCCGCGTCCAACTGCTAGGCCATGGTGGCAGTATTTTTACTAGAGACAAAAAACGCTAGCACATACATAGGTACCTCTCGCCCAGGGAGGTATAACGCAAGCACGACAGGTAATTTATCATATCTCTCTAACACAAGTTAACGTCAACGCGTGTAATTTTCCTTGAAAATACCATTTAGATTTTTTCCTAAGTTGCTGGACACACAAACTAGTTGCGACGTAATTTTATCACATCGATAAAATGTCTCTCAGCCAAATTTCCCCATGCCCATAAGTCTCAATAACTTAATAAAAAAATATAGTGTATACTACATGTGTCAATGCGCTCATCTTTTTCTTTATTTTTATTTATTTACTCGCTATTTTGTCACCGAAACCAAATTTGGACATTTTAGACTTATATAATAAATAATAATAAATATTTCCAGACAGGTCACACAGCGCCATCTAATTTCCGTGGTAAGCTACGAGGCTTGTGTTACGGAAACTAGATGGTTGATAAACTACATATTATACTTTTTTTTTGTAAATATATACATATTATACTTATAAACACCCAGACCGAGACAAATTATATAATGTACAACTTGCCCCCGGTGGGAATCGAACCCACGACCTCCCGAGTTCACAACAACGTTTGTTACCACTAGACCACGGAGGCCATCATATTACATGATGATTAAGAAGCGTTTATGAAAAAAATGCGATGTGTCGCATAGTTTATTTGTCGCGTCGCATCTGGGTTCGTGTCTCCTTTTACAATGAATTCTTGCTGTCTCGCGTCGAACAGAGACGAATAGACAGGATGTCTAAAGATTTGTATTATTCAGAAACCGTATCGGTATAAATCTGTTTACTGTGCGAAGTGTATCGCAGAGCATTTCATCTCGGCCGCGTCTTCTATTCAATAAAATCGTTCATTCACGCCGAATACGATCAGTTGGCATCAATTTTATGTTTCACTTTTGTTATGTATCTAAGGCTGTTTCTGATTCCGAACAACTGCCAAGGGATTTGGGATTCTAAACGTGTTTTTGTACACTTAAAAGCAATGAAAGCAACAACTAGGATATTCTAAACATGAATGACTCCAATCTGAAACGCGTTGATAATAATTTAAGGCTAATTACCTAATGGATTCTCCAATACACCATAAAACTTCATGGAACTCCAATACTATAGGAAAGAGATTGAGAGGCCAAAGCCCGGTGCGGTGGTCCGACCGAATCCGCTGCACCACCAACTATAGCGTCCATGTTGCTTTGCATCGTCCATGCGTAACCATCTGTAATGACGAAATACGACGCAAGAAGGATATTTTTTTAGGTAGATTTAAGAGGGTTTTACGCTTTCGCATCTCTCTTGCTCGCGTTTGTTTCTTTCCAACTTGCCATTAACAAGGACATTTTCTAGGTTATATATACTTATATATATATATTTATATTCGTATATGGGAGGAGGTCACTATCTTGCAATGTGTCTGAAGTACTGGAGTATCGACCTATACGAAGACATATGAAGTTGTTTTAAAATCGACAGTTGGTTCGATGCTCTGTCCAGACGTCGATGCGCTTTTAGGCAGCGCTCTTTATTTATTTATAATGCCAGTAGGCATTCTTTACCAGCTAACCTTGGGGATCGAGTAAGGTGATAGTGATAGCGAGCAGGATGAATTAAATAATGATTTAAATTAATTTAAATAAATAAACTAATGGAATACAGCTGCTGGTATCATTGGTTTCAAGTGTACCTACTCGTACATCCAAATCTTTTTACGGGTTACTATTTTTACACCTACGTAAGTGACTTTCCAGAAGTGATTTGAATAATTAACTAATTTCTGTTCTCACCACGGATCTAATTTTAGCACTTGCTTTTTCACTCATTCTAGACAAAGGACTGCCCTGTAGACGGTTAAGGCCTTAGATTGAATTGCGAAAGTGCAGGGTTCGATTTTAGTTCAACAACATTAAAGTATTTCATTTTTGTACTGCTTTCGGCAAAAATCTCGGTTCGAGCCCCGGGATGTACGAGTATAAAATAAAAATAATTCTGTCTAATGTATAACAAAATTTCTATCGTCAAATTTGTATTAATTTAATGCTGTGATTTTGTAAAACCAATAAATAAATAAAAAATAAAAAAGTACCAATGAGAAATGCACTTTTTTAAAGTACATTTGTCATAGATTTACAACACCAACGTTTACGTGCCTCGGTGCGCACGTAAGCCGTCGGTTCAACTAACTCCAACTTGTGGAATCGTTAATAAATTGTGGCGTGGTGAGTTTAGGCCAAATTTTTCGGGTGTATGTTTTGGAAGGCCCATCTCCAACAGTGAAGGTTTATAACGATGGGTTCTAGGGGCTTTAATGAATGAATGCATAAACTGCTCCGTGGTTGGGACACAATTTTAAATTAGTTAATTTTGTGATATTTCTCGAATTTGATACACTAGGGACATTGACCACTTGTAATGATGGGCCTATAGTAAAGTTGGCTAAGTGTAAACACGCTTTTTTAAAAAAGCTTGGTTTCTTACCATATCGGAAGGGATACGGTCGTGATGATACTTTTTACTCTTTCAATTTGTGGCATTTCTCAATTCGGGTAAGCTAGAGAGATCGACGAGCTTGCCACATTTCATGATGGGCCTATACTTGTATACATCGCAAAGTTGGCTAAAATTGAACACTCTTTAAAAAAGCATTGTCTGATTATCCCTCATAAAGATTACGGTCGTGATGTCACTTTACTTATACTGGACAAAGTTTTATGGCCATAGTAAGTAGAGAACATATAATTGTAATAATAATTGCCATTTGAAGCACAATGCTGCCAGTATTCTTGGTAGCGATTTGGAGCACGTTTTTTTTTTCTTTATTATTATTAATAGTAGGTAATTACGATAGTTCAGGCATGTAATGAAGTAATATACAAACAGTATAAAATAATATAAATAAGTAGGTAATTTATATTGTTGTAAGACGCCATATTGTGTGAAAATAAAAAAAATGAAAGATATTAAGCGGGGTATCGTCGAATAGGTATTTTAAAATCATGTTGAGGTTTCTTATATAATTTTTCATTTCGAGTGACCATTTAGGATCTATAACGATTTAAAGTTGGTTAGCAACAATTCAAATAGCATGTTGAAAGGATGAGCGAAGAAAGATTGACGAACCAGATATATAATGCGAAATGAGAACGAGACTCACATATCACGATCAAATAAATAAAACACTGACTGAAGGTGAAAAAGTCTTCGTAACCAAAGGGCATGTATGAAGAGGTTAATTAATGTCGACAAAGCGAAAGAGGTATGTCGTGATCGTGTCAAATGGCGCTCAATTGTCTCTGCCTCCCCGCAAGGGATCTGGCGTGAAGATGTGTATGTAGCAACAATTATCATTTAAATTTTCAATGTAGACCTACCTGTAATAAAGTTTATATAAGCGCATAATAGGTAATGTGGATTAATCCAAAAATATTTATTAAAATAGTTTATTTGTTTGGAGTAAAGTACAAAGATTAAAAAATAAAATAATTTAGGAACTAAATTATAAAAATAAAAATTAATAAATAAAATTACGACTATTCGATGGGCGAAGTGTGCCGAGGACACTCGCTGCGTTCCCCCGCTGAACAGCGAGGCTGACCCTTTGAACAAGATATTCTCTACTCCAAGGGTCACCCGTCGCCAAGTGGAGTTTCTTGCCAAGCTCGCGGGAGAACACAAGAGCCTCTTCGGACCACGGACCCATCGTTTCAACTGAAAATGGAATGAAATAGTGATTAATGATGATCTCCGCGTACTTGTTGCGCTTAAGGCGTGCGGCTGATTCTGCAGCGGCCCCAGGTTTCTTATGGCTGGATGTCACATGTGGCACAGTGTGTCAACACATGTGGCATCCCAAACCAGTGTGCGGCTTCTAGTATATGGAATTAATAACATCCCGTCCGGACGCCTACCATCATTTCTAACTATTCCCGATTGTTCGAGGATGCAGGGGATGTTAGCAGTTGTAAGCGCCCTTGACAGGATTTCATTAATAGCATGATTTATTTGTTAAATAACAGATAAAGCCTAATTTAAGATGCATACTCCGAAGTGAACAAACTTGGTAAATATCCATTCACAAGAATAAAGTTCGTAGCAAACTTAAGAAATATTTCTTTCCGAGATTTACGGTAATTTAATGCAGTATACGAACACGTCTATTTACATTATGTATGTACATTCTATTAAAATACTCTCAACTATAAATATAACTGACTAGAGTTAGGAGCAATATCTCAATATAATAATAATAAAGTAAAGTATCATCACGACCGTTTCCCTTTCGGGGTGGTCAGAAACCATGCTTAACAATAAGCGGATTCACATTTAGCCTTTCTTCTTCTTCTTCTTCTTCTTACGGTGCCATCTCCTATCGGAGGTCGGCTATCATTAAGGCGATTTTGATTTTGTTGGCCGCTGTCCGGAACAATGATCTGGTGCTCATCCCGAACCACTCCCTGAGGTTCTTGAGCCAGGAAGTGCGTCTTCTCCCCGGTCTTCTGGAGCCTTGTATCTTGCCTTGCATGACGAGCTGCAGCAAACTATACTTTTTATTGCGCATTTTTAATTGCAAACTTTTTATTTAGCCTTTACTATAGGCCAATCATGACAAGTGGCAAGCTCGTCGATATCTCCAGCGTACCAAACTCGAGAATAACACAAATAAATTAAATGTTAATTAAATGTATTTATTTACATTAATAAATATTTTTTTTGTGTCCCGACCATGAATTGAACCCGGTACCTCCGAGTCTAAATCCACGGACTTAACCGCTAGACTACGTAGGCAGAAATAAACATAATAATAATAATGTTTTTTTGCAAAAAAACTAAAATAACTTAAAATTAATGTGCACAGGCGAGCTTTATGCCGTGAGGCATAATCCACCAGCTAATCTTAAACATAAACACACACATAGGCATACATAAACTTCAAAACATAAAACTATTCTAATGCCTCAAAGTACTCACTTGTCATCACCCGTCTAATCATCGCCGTATGTAATGATAAGCAAAAGATGAACCGGATACATGCATCTCGTGGCCTAAGCTATATATTTTATTATGTCGACGATTTGGGTTAAGTAACACAGTATATGCCCATTTATATCCGGACCCAAGTTTCTTCGCTGGCGTGAAAATGTAAACATTTTGTTGTCTAAAGTTGCGCATCTGGGCATAAGTTTGCAGAATTATTAGCGCTCTCGAATAACCATGTAATCTGACAGGAATATATGTGAGAAACGCTGTTTATACAAAGGCAACTATATAAGGACTGGTCTCTATTAATAGATCAAGTTTTATTAGGTAAAATTCGCTTGCATTTTGTTGACCAAAATTACGCGGATGATCATTGAATTTTCAGTATTATTAGCGCTCTTGTGTAATCTGACAGGAATATATGTGAGAAACACTCTTTCTACAAAGACAACTATATAAGAACTGGTCTATTTAATAGATGAAGTTTTATCAGATCGCATTAAGCAATTTATTTGCGCTCTCGAATAATTATGTAATCTGATAAGAGTATATGCCAGAAACGCTGTTAATACAAACACAATTATATAACTGGTCTCTAATAATAAAGGAAGTGTTATCAGATCCGATGAGTATTACATTTTGTTGTTTATACATACATACATACATACATATCTTCACGCCAGGTCCCTTGCGGGGTAGGCAGAGACAATTGAGCGCCATTTGTCACGATCTCGACATACCTCTTTCGCTTCTTCGACATTCATCAACCTCTTCATACATGCCCTTTTGTTTCGATGGCTTTTTATTGCACCGGCAGCTATTGTTTTATTTATTTGATCGTATTTCTTGGTCTGCCAGGGCCTCGTTCACCCACAACTTTCGCATTATATATCTGGTTCGTCAATCTCTCTTCAGTCATCCTTTCAACATGCCCGAAACATCGGAGCATGCCTTTCCTTATTTTTGTCCCTATGCTTTCTTTCATACGCACCTTTTTGCGTATTTCGTCATTACGTATGCGGTCCGTTAAAGTAACACCGCATATCCGACGCAACGACCTCATTTCCACTGCATTAACTCTACTCTCATGCGTGCTCTGACATATCCACGTCTCACTTCCATACATAAATGTTGGTACCAGCATGGCATTGTGTATGGCGAGTCGGGCTTTGTCACTGACATTTCGACTGGCGATCAGTGACCCCAGGGCACCGTTAACACTATTTCCCGCGTTCACTCTTCTTTCAACATCCCTATCATACTTCCCATCCGCAGTGAAAACACTGCCCAGATATATAATTTCATTTACTTGTTCTAGAGTTTCATCATCAATCTTTATCGTCACGGTTGTCATCCTTCTTCTTTCAAACACTAGTACCTTGGTTTTTCTCGCATTCAAACGGAGTCCTTTTTCTGCACATCCCTCTTTCATTTCCGTGACTAGTGATTGCAGTTGTTGTTCGGACGATGCCATAAGAACAGCATCATCTGCATAAAGCAGGCAGTTCATCACTAGATCACTCATCTTTATCCCACAGTCACTCTCTCTCACTCTTTTTAGGCATTTGTCGAGATATAGAGTGAATAATCTGGCCGAAAGCACATAGCCCTGTTTGATGCCCATTTGGAATTCAAAGCAAGGCGACATACCTCCTTCCACCCGCACACAAGCTTTACAGCCCTTGTACAGGGATTGTATAGCCTGTAGCAGTTTGTCCTTCACTCCATACCCCGGCAATATGTCCCAAAGCTTCTTTCTTACAACTCTATCAAAAGCCTTCTCCAAATCCACAAAAGCACAGAAAACCTTCTGGTTTAAGGCCAAAAACTTCTCTGTGATATTGCGAAGCGAGAAGACTTGATCAATACATCCTCTTCCAGGTCTAAAGCCTCCTTGTGCCTCCCATAAAAGATCTTCAGTCTTCTCTTGCAGTCGTTTCGTGAGAATCTTGCCATACATCTTGCTCGCCAAACTGATCAAACTAATCGCTCGGTAGTTGGCACAGTCCAATCAATTGTTGTTTATAAAAGTAAAGTATCATCACGACCGTTTCCCTTTCGGGGTAGTCAGAAACCACGCTTATAAATAAGCGGATTCACATTTAGCCAACTTTACTATAGGCCAATCGTCGATGTCTCCAGCGTACCAAACTCGAGAAATATCATAAATAAATTAAATATTAAATTAATGCATTTATTTACATTAATAAATATTTTTGTGTCTCGACCAGGAATCGAACCCGGTACCTCCGAGTCTAAATCCACGGACTTAACCGCTAGACCACGGAGGCAGTTTATTATATACCTATTAGTTATTTTGTTGTTTATATTGCGCAGATAAGTATTAAATTGCAAAATTTTAGCGGTCTCGAAAAACCATGTAATCTGACAGGAATATATGTGAGAAACCATCGACCTTACAGTCTGTCAGTTGATGTATGTACATTGATAGAGAAAAAAATTATGTCAAAATTACTTTTAGAAAATAACTTTGTCTTTTGTACTCGTAACTATATATTAAGTTTACCATAATACAAAAAAACACTTTTTAGATGGTCATTATCGTTGACAAAATGGACACAAATGGCATCATCCATTGTGGCCTATTTTGTACTACTTGTGCTGCGTACAATGATATCTATATAATATACATACATATACAAATAAATATATCCAGATATACCTGCATAGTTTAGGACCACCGTTTTGTTTAGAATAAATTGTCACTGATCAAAATATAGAGGTCTTTATTCCACATACATATTGTGGAAATTCATCCTTCCACAGTGTGTCTGAATGAATAATTGTCGCATAGGTATAACCGCGTCACTGATCTGTGCGGTGTTCTCTTCAATATTGACGTCAAATTTAAGGTAAGTCGACAATATGTATTGCTACTAGGCATATTTAATATTTAAGTGGAAACTTTGCTGGATTGTGTAACTTTTAGAATTATTGTAATTATGTTTTAAGATCTGCATGTTTCCTGAAAGAATAATAATACGATCCTTAGAAGAGCTATCTTTATGGTTCGGTTATCTAAAAAAAAAAAACAGTTTTATATATAATAAATTTAAATTTTCAAATGGACGTGGATGACTACGTGTTAAGAATTAAAAATAATTTGTCCCAACAAGACAGAAAGTAAAAGAGGCCGCCATGTTGACATTCCACGCGTGATGTCTTCGTACCGTATCTATCCCTTATTACCCGATTGCGCGGCGCAAAAAGGGGTTATGTGTTTATCAGCCTTTGTATGTATATATATATATATATATATAAGTATGTTTGTTCCTTTGTGGCACACTGTAGACCAAACCCGTGGTCCGATTTTGAAGATTTTCACGTCATTCGATTTATTTTAATTATGCGAGTGTCTTCGAAGATATGACAATTAAACAAATTTCAGTGACGACTTAAAAACCGAGACCGGAAATCTTCCCAACAATGGCTTCCGACTGTTAAACCCTATATCATAAAATATATGAAATTATTACAACGGTATAGTTAAGCAGGGGCTTAAATTATAATGCAATAAAGGTGTTTAACTGCTTGGGTACTGATATTAAAAGCAGTGATAATGTCAAGACTTTTTCACATTCACTAAAATCTTTTCTTCTGGTAAGACCCTTTTATAATTTAAAGGAGTACTACGACAGGATGTACGAGTATGGCTGATTTTATATGGGGTACCCTTCATACAATGACATTTGGTATTTTATTTATAAGTAGGTATCTTTTTAATTTAGTGTCGTCCTGTTTTGTTATTGTTTTCGATGTTACAGGTATTTTCTGTTATTGTATTGCGGTTTATTTCTTTAATAACTTAATCTATTCATTTGTAGTTGTTGTAAACAAATTTGCACACAATTGATGTATTGTATTTTACAAGCAAAATAAACGTTCATTTCATTTCAGTTATCAAACGCATATAGTTAAACAGGTATCATTTCTGGGCATTGGTTTCCAGCGTCGTACAAAGTATTATCACGACCGTTTCCCTTTCGGGGTGGTCAGAAACCACGCTTATAAATAGGCGGATTTACATTTAGCCAACTTAACTATATGCCAATCATGACAAGTGGCAAGCTCGTCGATGTCTCCAGCGTACCAAACTCGAGAAATATCACAAATAAATTAAATATATACTTTATTTATTGGAAGTAATATACAAACAATATAAAAGAATTAAATTTAGAAATAAAAATTAGAAAACTTATTATAAATAAAAGTACTCACCCATGATTTGTTCCTGTGGCAGTGTGCCAAGAACACTTGCAGCGTTCCCCCGCTGCACAGCAATGCTGATTTGCTGCGCGAGAAAACTGCCAGCCCTCTTGTCACATACAGCATTAACCAGGCGCTTAGACAACTCTATATTAATTTAATGTATTTATTTACATTAATAAATATTTTTGTGTCCCGACCAGGAATCGAACGCTAGACCACGGAGGCAGTTTTCAGAAAAGTAAAATATCCAAATTTGAAGAAATGTGTTACAACTGCATTCGTGTTTTGGTTCAACATATTTATGTGAGTCAGTATTTTCCTACTTAAAACAAACATAAAAAAATAAACACCGTTCACGTTTGAAATCTTAAAGGCTATTTCCACCTACAAACCTGATTTTGCTAATCTAGCGGAAGATTTTTTTTTTTTATATTTCCAGACAGGCCACACAGCGCCATCTAATTTCCGTGGTAAGCTGCGAGGCTTGTGTTACGGAAACTAGATGGTTAATAAACTACATATTATACTTTTTTTTTTTTTGAGATGCCCAGACGCAATGCTCACACTAATATAAATTAATAGTTACTAAGAATAATTTTCAGTTTTTTGCCTTCCCTCTTAATAAAATAAAAAATACTACATAATTGTGGACTGAACTATGTTGTTTCATTTAAGATCAAGAAGTAATTTATTATTAGCAGATCGCACAGGGTATCGTCAGTAAACAAAAAAAGATGCATCAGGGCTATGTTTTCAAGTTCCATTGAGTCGTGCAGACTCCTGTTTACGAAACTCAACATTTTGACACTAGTAGGTTTATATATCATCATCAGCCTGTGTCTCTCCACTGCTGGATATAGGCCTCCCCCAAGGCTCGCCACTTCACACGATCTCCTGCCACCCTCATCCAACCCCCACCAGCGACCTTCCTTAGGTCATCCGTCTATCTAGCGGGGGGTCGACCCACTCTGCGTCTGCCCGTACGTGGTCTTCACTCTAGAACAGTAGAGTAGACACTCCATCGTTCATCGGTTCTATGACAGACATGTCCAGCCCATTGCCACTTCAGCTTACAAATTTTTAAGGTTCTCCGACGGATTTCCGAATAGATACTACATAGGATTTCCGAGGTATATATATATTCGAATATTGCAAATTTGTAAAGCCTAATTACAACTTGTTTACAAAAAATCATCAGGTTTGTACTTTTAATACAAGATATCCAAATCGTTTGGTATTACCTTTTTGCAAAACAACAATGTGTTCTAGAAACAGTCATGCAATGTTAATTAAACTTTTTAATAACTTACCAGAAAATATCAAGGTATTACCGATTAACCGTTCCAAAAAGGATCTGCACAATTATTTAATAAAAAAAATATTTTATACAATTAAGGAATATCTAAGCAATAACTAATGCTGAAGTGTATATAGTCTGAGCGTAGATTCAATGTACCCACTTCTATTTTACAACTTGACTTTTCGCATGTTGCAATTGCCCAATATTTGCATGCCATTGATGTGAAACATGTGAAGCGAATTTTCTAGCTATAAGATCTTGCAATGTAACCATGTTTTCTAGCAAATAAAGTATTTTGATTTTCAACAGTAGATCTTGGGTCTAGTCAAGTCGGGCACCGCTGATATAGAATATAGGTCAATGATAGGTAAACCTAGAGGATTTATTTCATTTCCAACAACCTCTAGAAACTAGGAGCGGAAATTTTAATTAGTAACTTTCAAAATTTGGCAAAACATAAAAGCTGCAATGTTTTGACCTAGTTTTAAAGTCCGGGTGCTTAAGACAATTTATTAGTTGACAACGCGCTTTAAACTAGGAAAATTTGTCTAAACAATGTCTCCAAATTTAGAGATACACCTTTGGTTAGAAGTTACGTAAGAAAAGTGTATTTCTCATTGGTACATGCCGGGGTTCAAACCTACTTCTTTGGGATTTTAAGGAAAGCATTCTTACAATTGATCCACCACCGCTCTTAAATATATAAAAGCATAAAAGTACTCAATATAGCCGAAATTGTTATACAATGGCAACAAAGATATTTAATAAGCTTCCAGTTACTATAAGGGAGCTGCCACTAAAACTCTTCAAATTAAGAGTCAAACAGATGCTGATTAAAATTAATAATTGTATTCGATTAAAGAATACATTAGGCTCAACAAAGTCATGTGACTTAAAATAAGTAATTGTAGGTTTTATGTTGTTTTGTTTTATGTTTATTATTTATCACCATAGGGACCTATCGGAACACTTGGTTACAATACTAGAAAACAATATAATAGTCGAAAACCTGGCCAGATAGTGATGACATTATAAAGTTAAATTAAGGTTTGGCTGAATTGGCTGTAAATGAGCCTTGTCAGTTCTAATATAAAAAAAGATTAAATAGAAAAATGTCAATAAAAATTCCCTAGAAATAACGAAGCATCTGATATAATTACATATAACAATTTACATCCCTGTAACTACCATGTTTCTGACAAATAAATTATTTTATTTTATTACATTTCATAAAAGATTAATATTAACTTGGAATTTTAGTAGCTAGGTTAAAACAAAAGGGGAATATACGGTACGCAGACATTATATATAATATGAAAAAACACTCATTTAAAATTAACCTCACTAAATTGTTTGTCGGTAGGTATGCACAATAAATTGTGGAACGGGTTAGGAAGGAAAAAGTGATTTTGTTTCATGTTATTATCTCATTTTGTTATTATTATGTTTACTTTTATAATCTTATTAGTTATTACTTTTAGTTTTTATAGGTTTTACTTTTTTATATATTTTTTTACTATTAACTTTTATTTTATATTATTACCATTTTTTGTATTATTCAATGTTGTGTACATTTTTTTTTAGGCTGGCAAACCCGACAAGATTATTTGTCTATGATTTCAATAATTGTTTTGTTTGTTAGCTGTTATTTGTACCTTACTTCGAATAAATAAATAAATAAATTATATAATAAATAAAAATATATATAAAAAAACAAGAAATCAGTTTTTTTGGCAGAACGTTACGAGTGCCTTCACTCGACGACTTAGCTGTTAAGGCACGCAGGGTCAACAGTGAGAGAGAGACGGCTTATAGGGTTTTAGTCCGTAGGTGCCTTGGGAGGCCCTCGGAGGTACCGGGTTCGATTCCTGGACACAATATCATTTATTAATGTAAGTAAATACATTTAATTTATTTGTGATATTTCTCGAGTTTGATACGCTGGAGACATCGACGAGCTTGCCACTTGTCATGAATGGCCTATAAAAAAATTTGGATCCTCGCCAAGCTGTCTGGCCAGCGTGGCGAGTGTAGGCCAAATTCTCTAGATATATGTTCTGGAAGGCCCATCTCCAGCAGTGGAGGTCTAGGACGCTGTGGAGGCTGTAATGATAATGATGAAAGTTATGTCTAAAATGTCCGTAATTTTATTTCCTAAAAAGTTGACAGAATACCTTTTACAAAGTACAGTCAGGCATTAATATTTTTTAAAATATATTCCAGACGCATTTAGGACTTAAAGTTGTACCCATAAGCCCAAACCTTATATATAAGTAAAAAAAGGGTATTTTTGTGTGGGTCCATATTTCCGAGTGAGTTTCATTTAATCAAACACTTGAATGGGACTTGTATATTTTTCCGGATTTTAAAGGTTTAACCTCGTTGATTTTAATTCGTTTTTTTTTGTTTGAACGCTTCCGTAGTGTAGAGGTTTTTTAACAATGAAGTACTGAATTCGATTGCCTTTGTTGAATAATAATTATTATTTTTAGCTTGTGTAGAATGTGGGTATTTTCCAAGGCTTGCTACTGAACGCGGTCTTTTGCAACCCCCATCCCAAAGAATATAGTAACTAATTGGGTAAAGAGTGGCTACTTACACAAAAAAACTGTCGTTTACCTACATACTAGCGTCGCCAGGTGGATAGTAGCTTCTATACAATATCGAATGTATTAAAGAACAAATATATTTATATTTTAATCTAGAATAAAAATAAAGAACGTACGTAATATTATTTTTTATATTTAGTAATAAAATCTTAAGTTACGGTGCAGAGAAGTTTTCCTAAAAATATCGCCACTCATACTGACCCTAATCAAGTAGGTAGCGAAAGGTCGACGATCGCGCCGACCTTGTGTGACCTTGTCACACTCCCCAGCCTTTAGGTATTTATCACGATAAATATTGTAATTTTCAGACGCGGCCTTATTCACCATACATTAGTGTTTTGTTTTTCGGATAATGATTTTTATCTTTAATAAAAGTTACCTTAAAAATCGAATTAACTAATAAAATGAGTTAGTTTCTAACCCGGCGTTATGTTCAAACCACAGACATTAAATTTAGTACCCCCTATCTTTTTTGTACGTCTGTAAACGTTTTGAAACTTTATTATAAATAAAAATCTTGCTCCAATCACTACCAATGGGTAAAGTGCCATGGATACTGGATATTTATTTATTTATTTATCTGGAACTCCAACAGCATAACCAAAAATACATATTATCAAATTTTACGCAATAAATAAGGCCATGAATGGGTACACAAATTATACACAAAAATGTAAATCCACTGTGAAGACAGATTATGAAATCAACAAAAATAAAAAGTGCATAAAACTAAGGAAATTTACAAAATCAAGACAATAGTTACAAAAACACAAACAAAACAATAACATACAATAAGACGGTAAATATGTATTTATTCCTACCCATCAGCCACAGATACCAAAGCTAAAATTATTGAAAATAAAGGTTAAAAGTCGTCAGTTAGATGGAGTTTAATGTTACGGTCGTAATGATTTCATGTGCTTTGTGTGACAACTTTTAATTCGCTCGATGTTCAACAAAAATAAAATATTAGCTGTTTTGTTTTGAACGAATAACGTAACAAGAGCACATTCTAATTACGATTCCAATCTGTGGGTTTATTACGCATTTCATCGACAATATATCTGACAGCTTCAAGCGATCCAATGCGTCTTTAGAATGAATTGATCGTGTAATACCTACACTACACTACTCGTGAAGTTAATCGAAGAAGGATGAGAATGTAGAGTGGCATTTCGATTCAGTTTGTATAACTTCGTTTTCTCTCATCCTTCATACCACAATGTTTGAAGACAAAAGTCTTCAACCAGTGCATCCTCCCCGTGATGTCGTACCTACGGAGTAGAGGCGTGAACACTGACAGTCTATGGTGAGAGCTATGCTTGGTACTTATCTGATGGAAACAATAATCTACTTTCCTTCGAAAACGCTGCAGTTGCAAATGGCCCCCGGATGACGTCACGTAATAGTAGATGAACTAATTTACGACACTAACATAACTTTTTGCTTTTATAAAAGTAGGTTCCAATTTATTGTTAGATTTTCTCTTTGTGCTAAAATACCCAGAAAAAACAACTTAATTAAGCAATTTACTTGTGTTTAGTTTAGAATATTTACTATTAAGTGACGTCACTCACGCTGACTAATGTTTTGAGCTAATGTTCCAATATCTCTAAAATAATGTGTTTATGTTATTAAAATATGAATGATTTTATTAATTAAAACGAAAATCTGTGCGATTTTAGGTACCTACTCTATTAATAGTCAAATATTTTTAATTTGTCGAGTAGTTACATACCTACTTTTTTTTTGCAGAATTTGATGCTTTTCTTAGAGTCACTCGCAGCATTATAGCCCAAACGCGTCAGGTTAAATATGGGAGTTGACAGCGCGGCAAAACCGCAAAAATTTAACTGAAACTTGTGCCCCATATTTAAAATTCAATTTATCGTTTTCCATAATTATTCACATTGTAGCACATTATTAAACAAAACAACACCACTTGTGACTAAAAATATCCACAGTACATTAGTTTACACAACAAAAACTTGCACTTGACATGCCCGCGCAAAATGGCCCTTTTTTATTTTTTAACAATATGGCGTCTGGTTGTTGAAATTTTATTAATATCATATTTTCAGTGACACTCGCATGACTAAGACGAATCGATTGACGTGAGAATCATAAAAATCGGCCCACGCGTTTAGACTCCAGAGTGCCACAAAGGACCATACATACATACTTGGCTAAAAAAATATTTTACTGTTTTTAGTTAGTAAAACGTTTGGCAATCCTTCGAATAGATTCTGAGAAAATAACCTGAAAATACATATATGAAATTGTGTACTAACCTGTATAGTATATTTTTATTTAATATACCTACCTCTGGCATTTACTTTGATATTGAATAAGGGCCGCTTGAAACTTCAAAACCGACTGAGGATGGTCCCCTGAAACAATTGATTCAGGATGTACATAGACATAGTATAAGTGCTTGTCTGTTAATATTATTAATTTTATTTATTTATAAAGTCTTTATAGTACGAAATAACTTAAAAAGTAATGTAGAAGGGCAAACTTAATTCGCCGGCATTTAATAACAACTAATCTTTGAGAGTGTGGCAGAGGATTGCGGGTGCACTAAGATAAATACAATTACTTGAGAATAATTAAATACTTAGGTACCTACTCTATTAGTATGCAAATCTTTTCAATTTATCGAGTAGTTACATACCTACTGTATTTAATTTTATATTCTTTAAAGCTAAATATAGAATTGAAATTGATATTTAATATTTATGGATTAATTCACACTACCTATTATGCGATTATAAGAACCGATTTTTATTATAGACTACCTATAATGATATCGACGAGCTTGCCACTTGTAATAAAATTACATGTTACGCTTTTAGACAGATTTTTTTTTTCAATTAAACAATATTTTTTTATACTAGCACGACCTGTGACGTTATGGTAAGTAGCGCGCAAGGTCCATGAATTTTAGCAACTGAAATCAGACTCATGACGGACATCAGCCCCTAACACTATGCCGGCTTGACGGCACTTATTGGGTATGAAGGCAATTCGAGCCTGATCCCAAAACGTGTAAATACACTTTACTGGGTTTAGCGGCACGAACGGTTTCCCCTCCCTAGCGGACAGGAAAATTACCACCATCGTCCGCCTACCAACTATTAATTGTTTATGTTTTGAATGTAGTAAATTTGTGTAAAGTAAAAAATGTATTTGACAATATCCAAGAGTTACGATGTTTATCATATGGTATTAAATCATTTGAATTTGAATAACGTCATGGTTTTAAATCTTTGTGATAATCATCAATTTGTCATTGTCTGTTACATATATTATGTCCATGGTAATATTATTGATTTCTCAAGGGGGGAACTACTTAAAAGGGGTAGGTACCCCTTTTGGCGGCTTCTTAAATTAATTATGAATATTATTACGTTATTGGTAGCGCTCACTTTGACATCCTGATTAATAAATTCCTTACCGAACGCGAATATATTGTTTCTTGTTGATATCTATTAAAACTTTATTAGATTCAACTTTGAAAATGGTTGTGTTCTGGTTGTATGAATCGTAGTCCTTAAAATACAAAAAGGTCGTGGTTCGAACTCGCATGTACCAATGAGAAATGCACTTATTACCTGATTGCGCGACGCAAAGAAATGTAATGTGTTTCATTCATCAGCTTAATTTTTAGCTTTATTACGAGTATGTATGTACGAGACCAACCGCATGGGCGATTTTGACTACACCATTATAATTTTATGATTGATACACACATAAAAAATTGCGAATCATAGTGGCTTTAATTAATAACCGAGACCGGCTCAAATCTTCCCAACAATAGATCCGTTTTGTATCAATCATAAAATTATTCCAATGGTGTAGTTCTCATTAACTTTTCTCAAACTTGGTGACGAAACCCGTAGGCTTGTTTTTTTTTAGTTTTTACTTAAAGTTTATTTTTACTCAATATGGTTTTATTATTTATTTCTTTTCAGTTTTCAATTCTAGTTTATTTTTTACGTAGTCGTGTCATTTATTTTTTATATTATCTACATTCTTACGTTAAGCCGCTGGTCTCGGATTCCACTCAGTCCCTCGCCAGGCTTATACTCGCCAGCCAAGCCAGGGTGTGTAGGTTAAATTCTCCAGAAATATGTTCTGTAAATCCCTTCTCCATGAGTTTTCTTTTTTTTTTGACAGACTTCGCGAAATAAATAACGAATATCAAATCTAATAGCGTTTGACACTAATAGTTCCATTAGTTAAGGGATTTATTTATATCACGTTACAATTAAATAAATGTACTTCAGCGGTTTTGCAAATTTTATTTCTACTGCAATTTGGCACGTGGTGGTCAATTTGGAGCAAAAAATAAGTAGCAAATAAATACTTTTTGTGGATATCTTAAATTAGGTAAATAGATTGAATGTCCGGACAAGGAAAATATCTCACAAGCCGGAACCGAGAACCGGGGCGGTCCTAGGAATTATTTTGGGTTCTGCAAAATCTTATTGCGCCCAAAATACCCCTCCTCTTTTTTAAAGGTTATAATTGTAATTAATCACATCATGATAGTAATAAAATTCAAATTATTATTGTCACTGCAAGTTCCCATCTTAATTTTATATACCCACACAGTGCAGTATACAAGTAGGTACGAGTATATGATCCTTTGGCTCTGGTCCACAAGTCTGAGGTTGCTAGGCGAGGTTTGCAGAGAGCTATGCTCAGTATTTCTCTGATAGATGAAATGTTGACATTCGTTAAAAAAACAAAGTTACCGACATAGCCTTTAAAAGAGGAGTAGACACGTTCTGCAGTGCAGACCACGTATAGATGATTAGATAACCTGAAAAAGATCGCTAGTGGGGGTTGGATGAGGTTGGAAGAAGATCGTGGGAAAAGGCAAGTCTTTGAGGAGGCCTACATACAATAGTGGAGAGACATGATGATGATCTATGACTAGAAGCAAAAAACAACACTGGCATATTGATAAAAATATCGGGACGACAACGGATACTTCAAAAATCTTCAAAACATCGTTCCGTCTCGCGGTCACTCAACGGGAAACCACTAGGTTCGTCAGCCACACGGGCGCTGTTAAACTAGTAATTGCGCCCAGCAGCACTGAGTGTGTATGTCTTATCAGTGTTAAACAGCCTTCAAAACAATGAAAACATGTAAAAAATTATCTTGATAGGTCGTTATAATGATGGGGACTGATGTCGGTTGTCAGTGACTGGCGTCAGTTGCTCGCTGTATAAAAAACAACTCTGCTGCTATCAGAAAAAATATTTCTGGAGAATTTGGCCTTCTCTCGCCACGCTGGACAGGTGGGTTGGCAAACAAATTAACGATTCCATAAGTTGATGTAAGTGGCCAATCTCGACTTGATGATGAATGAATAATAATATATATATTTTTTTATTAATACAGTAGAAATTAGTTACAATAATAAATACAATAGTGAAATATTTATATAATAAATTACACGATGTGAACAATATTGACGCTACATATTTCCAATTGTATTGCACGTTGGAGCCCAAACCAATAATTTTCGTCTTGTGTCTTGGGCTCCAGCTGCACTAGCTACCCTAGTATTCTACATAATATTTACATTTAAAATAATAATAATAATTTTGATAAAACTTTAAGCTAAAACTATTCTAATCTATTGGTAATGCATGCAAAAGCAATAAAAATAATAAATTACAATAAATAAGATAAAATTGCCATCGCCACATGTTAAAATTACAATAAATAAATGGTATCAATATTGTGATTTTTTTGTTTTATTTAAGCTTGCCTAAATCATAATATTTAAAATATTTTCAGTTTTATAATAGTCCATTGTCAGTAGCCATTCCTTTAATTTACCTTTAAAATTGAATTGATTGAATCGAAAGAACGGGGAAATCCCCGTCCCCAACCCAAACTCTATTGAGGTCTGGAAAATATTCTAGCCTTAACTTCTTGAAACAATTTGTTGTCGCCTGTTACCATGCCAGGCTCGCACCGTCCTATGCTCGCCCATGTATAGAGCTAGGGGAGTAAATACATTCCCCTAACTTTTTCTTTATGTTACCATGCCAGGCTCGCACCGTCCTATGCTCGCCCATGTTTAGAGCTAGGGGAGTAAATTCATTCCCCTAACTTTTTCTTTATGTTACCATGCCAGGCTCGCACCGTCCTATGCTCGCCCATGTTTAGAGCTAGGGGAGTAAATACATTCCCCTAACTTTTTCTTTATGTTACCATGCCAGGCTCGCACCGTCCTATGCTCGCCCATGTTTAGAGTTAGGGGAGTAAATACATTCCCCTAACTTTTTCTTTATGTTACCATGCCAGGCTCGCACCGTCCTATGCTCGCCCATGTTTAGAGCTAGGGGAGTAAATACATTCCCCTAACTTTTTCTTTATGTTACCATGCCAGGCTCGCACCGTCCTATGCTCGCCCATGTTTAGAACTAGGGGAGTAAATTCATTCCCCTAACTTTTTCTTTATGTTACCATGCCAGGGTCGCACCGTCCTATGCTCGCCCATGTTTAGAGCTAGGGGAGTAAATACATTCCCCTAACTTTTTCTTTATGTTACCATGCCAGGCTCGCACCGTCCTATGCTCGCCCATGTTTAGAACTAGGGGAGTAAATTCATTCCCCTAACTTTTTCTTTATGTTACCATGCCAGGGTCGCACCGTCCTATGCTCGCCCATGTTTAGAGCTAGGGGAGTAAATACATTCCCCTAACTTTTTCTTTATGTTACCATGCCAGGCTCGCACCGTCCTATGCTCGCCCATGTTTAGAGCTAGGGGAGTAAATACATTCCCCTAACTTTTTCTTTATAAATGTCGCACTTTACCTCCTCTCGAGACCGCCGTGAAACTTGTTACGACAAAAAACAAAACAAAACGAAGTAATCCCGTAAAATAATAAACAGAATACAGCAAATTTAACAGAGCGTGCAGTTTAAAGTCTCCCCAAATTGCCACTGTTGTAGATACAGACTGATTGTTAATTGTGTTTATTTCTTTTTATATTTTTTTTTTTCTAAAAAGATTTTTGTATTTTTACATATATACAACATGGATACATACTCGTATGTAGATAATGCCAAACTAATTAAAAAACGTTTCCATAAAACTAATAAAAGTGTTTATATGTATATATTTACAAAAAAAAAAAGTATAATATGTAGTTTATCAACCATCTAGTTTCCGTAACACAAGCCTCGCAGCTTACCACGGAAACTAGATGGCGCTGTGTGACCTGTCTGGAAATATTTATTATTATTTTATTTTAATCTAAATCGCACGCAAGTCACTTTGCTCAAAAAAGAGAAGCGGTTCACAGCTCTCTCAGCTTCTCACTTCCGCTGTTAGGCGAAAAGCTACCGTGGGTCCGGAAGGTCAAGTACCTAGGACTCACGATAGAAAGACGGTTTAGCATGTGAAACCACGATGCCCAAGACAAACTACGTCCAGTGTTTACATCCACATTCAAGTCTAGTCAAAATATCTTTATTCACGTAAACCTATTACAGGCATTTGTGACACGTCATCATTTGAATTATTTAGAATGATTCTACTCCTGTAAGTGGAACACTAAGCAGCGAAGTGGTCCAAGGAGTAAGCTGTTAGCAGAAGACTAACAGCTTCAAATTCCAGTGACATTGGTTATAAGCACCAAGTTGTAGATTATAACATGTAATAATACTAATAATAAATTCTTTATTGTACAAAACCAAAACAAGTCCAGGTACATAGGCGAGCTTAATGCCGTAAATGCATTTTTTACCAACTAACCTTTGTGACTGAGAGCTGTAATAAGCGGGTGCAGAAGGTTACGAAGAAAATAGATACTTGAAATTATTTATTACTATATAAAACACAAATTAATTACATAAATATAGTACTTATTATATGCAATACAATATACATATATAACCAACCTAAATACATATAAGGCATATGTCTGCTCTCATTTCACGTACGCGGCTCCGGCTTTCCACGCCTGAGACCTAAGAGGTCGTTTGCAAGCTCAGCAAAACCTTGCGCTGCGTACTATAGTCGGCGCAACGCGATACGTGAGAAATTATGTCACTAGGCATTCTCTGACAGCCAAACCTTTAGGACATTTAGACAGTATAGATTGTAGGTTTAATAATCAATCATTTTATTCTTAACATTATGAATACATACATAAATAATAATATAAATACATACATACATAATCGCATCTGATTGGTCTATTCGTACCGCGAGTCCACCTGATTGGTTAAATCATACGTGGCAAGGGCAACGCACCCGTCACGATATAGGTCAACGGACGATGCATTCGAAATCCTCAATTAAGTCTTCAACTCGTTTGGAACTTGGATATTTCCGAATATTCCGAGCTGCCTCTACGTTTCCCCCAAATTCCGATGGTAATGTCTTTAAGCAGTGCTAGTACAGGTAGCACTCGTATTAGGTGGTATCGTTACGCCCTATATTGTATTTTAAGCATTATTATTTGTTATTGCTTTGTGAAACGCAAAATTGACTACTTCCCATACATTTGTGTAAATGACAGAAACTGGCTATATGTTAAATACTTATTAATCGACAATATAAATAAATATATATTAATATAATTAAAAATTACTTATATAGTAAATAAATAAATAACATAAATGAAAGAATAGCCAAAACTAGCCACGCTGGCCAGACGGATTGGCGAGGATATGATGTAATTTTTTGATGACAATTTATTAACGTAAGAAAAGTGTATTTCTCATTGGTACATGTCGGGGGGGTTTGAACTGAGCTTTGTAGGATTTAAGGAACGCGTTTTTACAACCGAGCCACCACCGCGCCTATATTACGAATCCTCGAGTTTAATTTGGAGCAGGTTAATCTGGTCTGATTGAAAACCTCCCTAAGGACTGCATTTTACAAGCCTAAAATCAATTACTTACCATCAATCGACGTCTTCTTAAATACATTTTAAGAATTCCGGGCGTCTACTACGACGTTCCAAGAATCCTTAACTTGTTTTAGACATTAATCACATCAGTAGTATCATCACGACCGTTTTCCTTTCGGGGTGGTCAGAAACCAAACTTATAAATAAGCGGATTCCCATTTAGCCAACTTTATTATAGGCATGACAAGTGGCAAGCTCGTCGATGTCTCCAGGTTACCAAACTCGAGAAATATCACAAATAAATTAAATAACAATTAAATGTATTTTACATAAATAAATAATTTGTGTCCCGACCAGGAATCGAATCCGGTACCTCCGAGTGTAAATCCACGAACTTTACCGCTAGACTACGGGGGCTGTTTTTAGACATTAATCACAGCCCCTAGAAAACTTTTTGCGAGTTGAAGAAGGGACTTCCAGAAAAAATCTGGAGAATTTGGCCTATACTCGTACTCGCCACGTTCGCGTTGGCCAGGCGAGTCTGATGTATTTTTTATTGATAATTTATTAACTATTCCACAAGTTAGTAATAGTGGAATCGGTACCGACGGCTTAACGTGCTTTCCGAGGCACGGGCACAGTGGTGTTGTATGTCTATGACAAATACGTACTTAGGAAAAGTGTATTTCTCATTGGTTCGCGCGTGCAGAAACGACAGATTTCTTACTTGTGAGAAACCTGGCCCATCTCAGACACTCTCGTCCGCTGAACTACACCATTAAAATAAATATATACATATATTACATAGCGACAACAACACTCGGGAAGATTTGAACCTGGTTTTTAATGGGTCCCGACTGATAAAGCCACTATCATCATCATTACAACACCTAGAACACAGCGTCCTAGACCTTCACTGTTGGAGATGGGCCTTCTTATATATCTGGAGAATTTGGCCTACACTCGCCACGCTGGCCAGACGGCTTGGCGAGGATTATGATGTCAATTTTTATTGACAATTTATTTACGATTCCACAAGTTGGTATTAGTGGAACCGGGACCGACGGCTTAACGTGCTCTCCGAGGCACGGGAACGGTGGTGTTGTAAATCTATGGCAAATGTACGTAAGAAAAGTGCATTTCTCATTGGTACATGCCGGGTGGGTTTGAACCGACTTTTGTAGGATATAAGGAACGCGTTCTTACAACCGAGCCACCACCGCGTCACTATGTAATAAAATATTTTAATGGTGTAGTTCAGCGTTTATAAAACTTTTTTGCGACGGAACAATGGGCTTGTTTTTTTATTCTTTTTAGTTTTTATTTATTCCTTTTCAGTTTTTAATTAAAGTTCACTTTTTTCGCAGTCGGGTTTTTTGTTTGTTTAATTAACTATTTTTTATTTTAACTTTTTAGTTATAAGATGGTAAATTTTGCAATATTTCATTCTTTCATTAACACCACCTGTATTATTATTTATTTATTTATTTAAACTTAATTGCACAAAGTACAAAGGCGGACCTAATGCCGCTAGACATTCTATGACGGTCAAACCTTCGGGACAACGAGAGCAGTAAGTACATAAGGTAGGAGCAATACTAAATAAACTTGAGTAGTTTTATTGCAGATAACATATACATACTTATTAATAATTACATAAGTACATACATATAAACTACATAAATAAAATATTAACAATACAATATAATATATACACAATACTATACCTACTATATATCGGTGGTGGAAGATTGGGCTACACTAATTGTATCCGAAAATCAGACCGAGAAAGTTTATTATAGGAGTATTCAAACGAAGACACTTAGCATATGTTACAATTAGTCCCCGTTAGATTCTGGTATAGAAATTACCAAGCAATTCTGAATGAATACCAACTCCTGTGAGCGTTGACTTGTGTGTAAATTAATGACCAGCTCATTTTATTTCTTTAAACCTACCTCATCACGACCGTTTCCCTTCCGGGGTGGTCAGAAACCACGCTTTTTAAATATAATTTACATTTAGCGAACTTTACTATAGGCCAATCATGACAAGTGGCAAGCTCCGTCGATGTCTCCAGCGTACCAAACTCGAGAAATATCACAAAAAAATAAATATTAAATTAATGTATTTATTTATATTAATAAATATTTTTGTGTCCCGACCAGGATTCGAACCCGGTACCGCCGAGTCTAAATCCACGGACATAACCGCTAGACCACGGAGACAGAAAAATTATAACGTCTTTTTTCAATTTGTCCTAAAAAGTTGATACATTTCTCCAAAAGTACAGTCCTAAAAATATTTTAAATTATTGGGTTGTGCGAGCGAGAGGGATTGATAAACGCTTGTGCTTTCGTCTCACTCGCACAATACAGCATTTAAAAAAAAAAGGCTGATTAAAAAAATGTAGTCTACCTATTATTTTTTTTAGGAAATGAAATTACGGACAATTTTTAGACATATTTCCAATTCCAAGACGGCATTAACGGAATAATACAGTATTTGGTTGGGTAGGGAGAGGAGTTACTTAAAAGTATGAACAAAAGGCGAACTTAACTAAAACAATTCTATGAAGAAGAAGACAAATTTCTAAGCATTCCATGGAATCACCGTGCGGGTGCCGATGACGAGAAGAGCATCAGCCGTTCAATAAAACCAACTTGTATGTGATAATTAGTGGCTTTAATCACATAAAACGAATTTAGATATAAAATATAAACACCATTCTTACAAAATTATAATTGACAGTCCAATGTCATTATTGACATTTTCTAATGTTTTTCAATAAGAAGCAAATTATAAAGAAATAAAAAAATAACATACTTAACACTCTTCCGATACATTTCCAACAGCCGGGTCCATCGTGTGTGGGATAAGATAAGATAACAGATGAGAAGAATGGTGTCTCGGCCTTGCGACCGACAATAGGCTGGTTTAAGAAGAGGAGGATGTCCGTAATTTTATTTCCTAGAAAGTTAGTAGACTACATAAAGTACACTTAGACTTGAATAATCTTTTAAAATGCTGTATATAATATTTTAAAATGTGCGAGCGAGATGGAATGACAATGGCTGCAGCTTACTACACGATGGAAGCCCGGTCAAAGTCCGTGCAACAGAAGCGGTTATTTCTTAATTTCAGAGCTCGGTCTTTTATTATTACATATGTCTACGCACGCAGCAATTTCCATCCTTTGTATTCGTATAGCTTTCCTCAGGGTACAATAAAAGAAAAGAATTGAAACAATTTAATCCTCCAACGGTTTTTTATGTAGCTTATATTTTTTTCAATGGAAACGAAGTCTTAGAGAATTTGATATTTGCCTATTTTTTTTTTGCTTTCTCTGCCTAATAAGTATATTTAATGAGTTTATAGATCTGATGAATTTCTATTTATCGGAAATATTAATATCTGTTAGAGAATTAGCAGCCGTTTTCTGTTTCTTTAGCAAAACATCATCTAAAATAAAATATCTAAATCTTAATATCAAACAATATTATTCACCCTTCAGGTTGAACTCTCTGAGAATACGTCGTCCGTTTTTTATTTTATCTTTTACAATTAAAAGATATTTCGAGTCCTTCGCGCCATTTTGCGTGGACATGTTAAGTGCAAGTTTTTGGTTTGTAAATTAATTTACTGTGGATATTATTGGTCAAAAGTGGTGTTGTTGTATTTAATAATGTGCTACAATGTGAATAATTATGGAAAACAATAAATTGGACTTTAAATATGGGGCAAAAGTTGCAGTTTATTTTTTGCGGTTTTCCCGCGCTGTCAACTCCCATATTTTACCCGACGTGTTTAAGCTATGGTGCTGCGAGTGACTCCAAGAAAAGCATCAAATTCTGCAACATCTGGAATTTGATGATGACCTCATTAACTCATGATAAAAAAAGACATATTACGTCAGACTTGGCTGTATGGGCAAGACCCTTTGCCTTCCCTATCACCTCATTCATCATCCAACGGGAGAAGAGAACCAAAAAAATAATAATTAAGATATTCAGTTCGCGTAAACCCTCTGTACGTTTCGGATGACTTTTTTTTTAAACAATAAGTACGCGTACTTTAATGCTGTCGAATTTAATTCGTTTTATAACCAGTTATTTCTCATTTTGCAAATATTTATATTCAGTATTTCATATTATTATTCAGTAGCATAAATTAAGGTTTTTGTTTGCTTGTCATGTGCACTGTCCATCAGAGGAGAGGATTACTACGTAATGATTTAGTAGGTGCGGGTATGCTGGTGTCGGCAGAGCTTATAGCGGGCGGCTGTCGAATACCTAATGTACCTACCTACCTACATACAATATGTAGGATACAACTACCTACATACAAATAAGCACCTTCACAAGGCATAGCGTTTTTTTATTGCACGAATTTCTTTCTTTATTTCTATATAGAGGTTAAGGTTGGTTTTTAGACCACACATTTTAAAGCATCACCAGAACAGCGTCCAAAAAACTGGGGTTACTGAGTTTTTTTCCGCCCCTAATCAGACTTATGCTTTATAAAGCATAAACAAGGTCATTCGTGGAATACTGTTCACAAATCTAGAATGGTTCCGCTAAGTACCTACCTTATGTATGCTCTCACTGTGGTTGACATTAGTGTCTAAAACTATCGAATCGCTGCAGCTTTGCCGAGACGTGGCCTCCTTGAGCGTGTTCTACGAGCTATACTATAAGTGTATACGGTGTTGTATCTTATTGTTATTTTCGTTTTAGAAGAAGAAGCTTTTGTAGAGGTTTCACCGGAACGACCACCCACACCAAACATCTCTGTAGATCCAGAGCCACGTCCTTCCAGAGACAGACACATTCCAATTCGTCTTAATGATTATTGTTTATATTAAATCTCAAAGGAAGATCAGAATCAACAGAAGGGGGGGTGAATGTCGTATTTTATAAATTTTTAAAATATTATGTCAAATGTCAATTATGACATACCTACTATGTAAAAGTTTTTGTTTGAATAAAGCCAATTATTATCTAATATGGTTTTGTCTTATTTATAACATACGGTGAGTGTTCTGAAGAGCTCCACAACCTTATCTCTTCTTCTCTATTCCGCAACCGAACAACACGCACAGGCCAAAATATGTACCTTTATACTGTAGACACTATCTATCCCTACGCATACTTATAAATTTGGAGACTCTGACATCTGTCGCACGCTGAAGATGTGAAATGCTCTCCCAACCAGTATATTTCAGCATTCCTATAACCCGGAGTCCTTCAAGCGAAGTGTGAAAAAGCATCTTGATAGGACGGCATAGTGGTAGGGACTGATGTCATCCGTCAGCTCAGCAGCTCTCAGAGAATAACTGAGCATACTTAAAAATTTAATAGCGGTTAAATTGGCATTATCCCTTACTTTTTTCATTACAGATCCTAAATCACAGAGTCCTAGACCTCCACTGTTGAAGATGGGCCTTCCAGAACATATTTCTGGAGAGTTTGGTCTATACTCGCTACGCTGCTGGCCAGATAGATTGGCGACGGATGTCTAATGAAAATTAATTACCGATTCCACGAGTTAGTATTAGTGGAACCGGGGCCGACGGCTTAACATGCTCTCCGAGGCACGGGAACGGTGAGGTGATGTTAGAAATCTGTGACAAATGTACGTAAGAAAAGTTCTCATTGCTACATGCTAAGCGAAGCGTTCTTACAACCTTACCAGCATTATAATTTTGCTGCAGTTTGCGTTCGAAAATAAATCGATCAGTATATCGCAGCTTTGTGAAGGATCCTTTATTCATGTTCTGCATTATCTCACATACAAACCAATTCATCATAGTCAGCCACGCTGTTCCTATACCTGCATTATATTTTACCAAAAACAAAATTACTTTATGTAATAATAATTATTATTTATTATTATTAGCATCCCATCGCATTTAAATAATTATTATTATTTATTTCGGTACAAAAACCATATCGTGTTAGTAACAATAATAACTTAAAGAAAACTATGTTAGTAAATAATCTAAAATGAACATACCAATTTATTTGTCCATAATTTTTGGAGCATGAAGCAATGCTCATGGATATTTATAAAATTATATTTTTAGTGTCCATTATGCAGTTTCTAAATGAGGCCATACTATGTCAGATCACCGCGTCTAATACCGGCAGACGTGCCTTGGCAAACATGCTGGATGCACTACACCACCACCTGGGGAGCCGAAACAGAATTCTGAAGGCATCATTGTATTGCACCTTCAGTACTCAACCGTTAAGTTTTAAGTGCAATAAAGAATTTATGAATAATTAAATAATATTGTAAAAGGCTGCGCAATATTTGGGCCAAAGGACCAGTCTTGCCATTCAACGTGGCAATCCTTGGCACTTTGCCCATTGGCGGCGATTTGGAGCAAATTTTTTATTTATAATATTTTTTATTTTGTTTTTCTTCATTTTAGTTTTTAGTTATATTTTTATTTATTAATTAGGTTTATTTTTATTAATAGTAATTTATGTTTTAAAATGTAAGTTTTTAGTTTAGTTAATATATTTTTTTAAATCATTGTACTTTATTTCCTTCGAATAAAGCAAATTATATTGTAATATAAATGATAAATTAATCGGTAGGTTGATCGTAGTACGTAGTACATTAGTTATGTAGTGTATGTAAGAATATAATTATTTATGTAGTTTAAGTATTAATATTTTTATGATGTTTATCGTATATTTAATTTAACTAGTTCTAATAAGTGATTTAATTATTTTTATTTTATTTTTTGTGTTTTTTATTTTGCCATGCCTAAATTACCTTCGATTTCTTGTCCCGAAGGTTGATGGTAAAAAAATGCCAAGCGGTATTACATACGCCTTTTGTATTAAACAATTAAGTTTTTAATAAATAAATAAATATTTCTTTGCCATTATAACGCACACAAACGGTTTGGAAGCGCAGGTGATACGGCTCGGTTCTGCTTTGATTTTAATTGGTCAGATAGACAAGATTCAATATAAAAGATAAACTTTCCTTAAGTTCCGACCTAATTCATAAATCCTTTACAGCGAGATCCTTTGTTAGGAGATGTAAAAGTTTTTAATTAAACTTAGCCCCGACCGCAGATATATTTAGACGGACAAGTCGTAAACAATATGCTATTTAATTTAAAAATAAAGATAATCATTACATTATTATGTCCCTAGAATACTGAATGCTAGTCCTTCACTTCTGGAGATGGGCCTACCAGAGCATATATTTGGAGAACTTGGCCTACACTTTAATCTATTGTAGGTAGTTATTATTAACATTAAGGTATTTATGTATTATTATATAATTTTATTGTATTATATTTATGTAGTATTAGTATGTATGTGTTATTATATATATATATATATTATAGTTGTCTATGTTTGTTATTTTTTAATATTATTTATGTTTCATTTTAATATTTTATTTCTCTATTTGCACCGTACTCATATTTAAATGTCCCAATGTCCCAAAGGTTAACGGGAAGAGAATGTCTTGCGGCATTACGTTCGCCTTTTGTATAGATAAACAAAAAACTTTTTAAATAAATAAATAAATACATTCACCACGCTGACGAGACGTGGGGGTTGCCGTTTGGATGTACCAATAAGTAAATGCCGTTCGTTTTTCTATTAGTTGTATTATTTGGATTGTATTTAACTGTGTAAAATCGATCTGGGAAATAAACGTATTTATTATTATTATTATTTAGTCATAAAAATGTCGGAATCGTATCGAATTTATCTGTCAAATTAGCGATTTTTGCAAACTATATAGCGAGGAAATTTGACAACTCGCAAAGTTATCGAATATTATCGATACAGTTTTACCAGCCAGCTGACATTTTGGCATTTGCTTCTAGTGTTGCAAATGAATAAATATTATTGTCCATTGATGATAATACACATATTGGGGGATAAAATGAGTTAATATGGAGCTGCCTGAGTTTTTAATGACATAGGTTCTTATATTAAAATATTACCGTCCTTTGGAATCAATGATATTGACCAAATTAGCTTTTTCATTTTGTAAGTGGCAACATTTTTTTTATGACTTACCGACCGAAATCGCTAAGATAGCGATCTCTCAATACTGCCGGCCCTGGTCCTAACAATATGAAATACGAAAGAAATATATAGTACATGTCCACGGTCTTGATGAGGTTGTTGTTTTCAAAGGACGGTTAAGTAACGGTTAAAGGTAATCTGGCTATGATTAGCAATTACACCATACTTATATCAATTACATTAAACCATTTAGATATCGGCATTAGTTTTGAGCGCTGGTGGCATTGAAGTCAAAGACAAAATAATTGTATTGACATGAACCTATTACAGGCATTTATGTTAAATTTCATTCTACTGCTGCTAGCAGAAGACTAAGCAGCGAAGCGGTCCAATAAGGTAATCTTTTAGCAAAATAAAACGCAAAAAAAAAACTAGTTTTGGTATATACTGGGTGACTTTGTATGGTCTTTCATTATTCTTTTTTTCATTACAGCGTTCTAGACCTCCACTGTTGGAGATGGGCCTTCCAGAACATATAGCTGGAGAATTTGGCCTACACACGCCACGCTGGCCAGACGGGTTGGCGAGGATCTGATGTCAATTTTAATGACAATTTGTTAACGATTCCACGAGTTGGTATTAGTGGAACCGGGACCAACGGCTTAACGTGCTCTCCGAGGCACGGGAACGGTCATGTTGTAAGTCTATGAGAAAATTAAGAAAAGTGTATTTCTCATTGATACATGCCGGGAGGTTTGAACCAACTTGGATTTAATACTACTAATATAGACTAAGAAACTACTATGCTCATGATTTCTCTGAAGGACGAAGTCCGAAACATTGACAGCCGTCGAAGAACCAAAGTTTCCGACATAGCTTTCAAAATTGGCAAGCTGGAGTGGCAATGGGCTAGACACGTCTTTCGCAGAACCGATAAATGATGGAGTAGACGGGTTCTGAATTGGAAACCACGTACTGGAAGACGCAGAGTCGGACGACCCCCCACATTATGACTATTTTATTTTTGCACTACTAAACCTTTGTAACCTTCAGTTGCTTTTAGGAGTGCCTTAGGTTACGTCGTGCTTAGTACCTATTTTATTTAAAATCTATTTGGAATTCAAGGTCATCGCTCATAACTTGTCGTGTTCGAGTAATTTGATAGATTAGATTTGGCGTTCACAAACGAAAGTATACTGGGGGGAGTTAGCTTTGCTTACACACGTGAGCACAAATTCAATTGATATTATGCCTTGACTTATAGTAAATAACCAGACATAAGGTAAGTTTTGTTATTTTTAATGCATTATTAGCATTGGCGATAAAGATTGATGATGAAATTCTAGAACAAGTAAATGAAATTGTATATCTGGGCAGTGTTTTCACTGCGGATGGTAAGTATGATAGGGATGTTGAAAGAAGAGTGAACGCGGGAAATAGTGTTACCGGTGCCTTGGGATCACTAATCGGCAGTCGAAATGTTAGTGATAAAGCTCGGCTCGCCATACACAATGCAATGTTAGTACCAACACTGATGTATGGAAGCGAGACGTGGATATGTCAGAATACGCATGAGAGTAGGGTTAATGCAGTAGAAATGAGGTCGTTGCGTCGGATATGCGGCGTCACTTGGCGGACCGCATACGTAACGTCGAAATACGGAAAATGGTGAGTATAAAAGAAAGCATAGGGACAAAAATAAGGAAAGGCATGCTACGATGGTTCGGGCATGTTGAAAGGATGAGCAATGAAAGATTGACGAACCAGATGTATAATGTGAAAGTTGTGGGTGAAAGAGGCCCTGGCAGACCGAGACTCACATATCACGATCAAATAAATAAAACACTGGCTGAAGGTGCATTAAAAAGCTTTCGTAACAAAAGGGCATGTATGAAGTGGATGATGAATGTCGACGAAGCGAAAGAGATATGTCGTGATCGTGTCAAGTGGCGCTCAATTGTCTCTGCCTACCCCACAAGGGATCTGGCGTGAAGATATGTATGTATGTATGTATTATTAGCATTCAGCTAGAATCTTCTCTATACATAATAGTATACTATTTGGTCAGAATGGGTAGCATTCGGGAAGTTATAACACTTCTTCCTAGAGTACCACTTAAGTTATACGGCTAAAACTGGAACTAAAAGTGACAGTACAGCTGTCTTGTAGTTTTACAGTAGTGGATTTGGAGTTACATGGATATAAAATTTTGCTTAAATTAATGGATCAGACTTCTCATATATTTTTTGTATTTAATATGTAGTAGGTACAATGGAACTGGAAAAAAATGACCCTCGCAAACCCGTCTGGTCAGCGCGGCGTGGCGAGTATAGGCCAATCTCCAGATATTTCTGGAAGGCCCATCTCCAACAGTGGAGGTCTAGGAGGTGTGTTCTAGGGGCTGTAATGATGAAATAGAATGTAGTACAACTCAGCCTAAGTATCTAAAGACACTTGTACAAATCATGTTGATATTAAAATAATTAGGACCCACGCGGTTACGTCCTACCTTATTTTGTAAAAAAAAAACTTTTTCCACCGTTATATATGTGTGTGGAAAGAAACTGGACACTGACAGCGGGACCGATGCTTGAGTTCAATGTCGCTCAGCGATCTTTGGAGAGAACTATGCTCGTGATTTCTCTAAAGAATTGAACAAAACGTTAACATCCGTCAAAGAACCAAACTTTCCAAAGTTTTAGCTTTCAAAATACTGAAGACAATGGTCTGGATACGTCTATCGCAAAACCGATAAATGATGGAGTAGACGAGTTCTGGAGTGGAACACGCGCTAAGTTTTATTAACTTTTTTTCATTGGAATGCGTAGCTTTTACTATCAAGCGACCCAATTCGCAGCACTGCTGTTGGCGAGAATACTTGTCTTGAATGCCCGGTTACAACGTAGGGCAATGATTTAATGGAATTATTATGACGACTGAGATATATTCTAGTTTAACTTAGACTCCATTAATGTTGAAGTGCTTAAGTCATTAATTGACTAATGTTTATTTACTGGGCAATTATATAGCTGTTAAGTGCGATGGTGGCTAGGTTGTAAGAACACTTTTCTTAAAATCAAAAAGGTACGCGATTCGAATTCCAGCTTGTACCAATGAGAAATATTTCTCTTACAAACGCCACCGTTCCCGTGCCTCAGAGAGCACGTTAAGCCGTCGGTCCCCGTTCTACTAATTCGTCTGGCCAGCGTGACGAGTGTAGGCCAAACTCTCCAGATATATGTTCTGGAAGGCCCATCTCCAGCAGTGGAGAGTCCTCTTTGTTATAGGGGCTACGACGATTATAGATGTTTACTCCGGCATTATGCCGTGTAACATAGTGGTGCTACTTTATGCCGATAAAAGCCAAAATTAAGCTTAAACAGTCTCAGGAATTAAATATATGTATGTGGAATTAATCTCAGGAATTAATTATATGTATGTGTATATGTATGTATGTTAATTTTTAATATTATTTATGTTTAATTTTAATATTTTATTTCTCTATTTGCACCGTACTCATATTTAAATGTCCCAAAGGTTAACGGGAAGAGAATATCTTGCGGCATTACGTTCGCCTTTTGTATAGACTTACAATAAAGTTTTTAAATAATATATATATTATATAAGTATTTATTATTTAATTGTTTGTATTTTTTCTTATTATCTGCACCACGGTAGCTCTCTTATCGCCATGACAAAGGTGAGCTGTTAGAAAATGCCTACGGCATTAATCTCGTCCTTGTTCAATACTTTTGTAAACAATGTGCAATAAAGAATTTTATTATGATTATTATTAATAGTAATTTAAACAGTAATTGTAATAATTGCCCGGTATTGAATGCTAAGTCAAATCAACTGTCTATAAGCAACTTATTTCCCTTTAGGAAGCTATTATCGGCCAAGCAACTTTACAAACGGCCCAAGTTTTGTCAGAAATGAAGGTCGGGTCATCTAATAGGTCCTGAAGGGCCTTCCTTAGCCAAATTTATGTTTATTAAACATAACGTATTAATTTGGATGACTAATTGAGTTATTGGACAAGTTTCTTAAGTTTAATTCTATTTATAGCAAGTTAAGGCTAGTAGTGACTATATAAATAAACTCTAAATAAAATATGTTACTAACTTTAACTTTTATGCGCTGAATACTACTGTATGGTGAAAATGGCTGCGTCTGAAAACGGCACCTATCGTAATATATCTAAAGGCGAGTTATACGGCCGGTTGCAGAAAGGATGGTTATATTTTGACATGTTTAACGTATGCCTATAAAGCACATTGCCTTAAATGTTTAGGAGGTGGTAGGCGGCCTGATGGTGTTAATTTCCCCAGTCTGCCGGGGCGGGGAAGTATCCACCGTTCGAGCCGATAATCAGTAAAGTTTCGAGATCAGGCTCGAATTGCCGTCATGCCCAGTCAAGCCGGCATAGTGTTAGGGACTGATGTCAGTCATGAGGTCATTATTTAGAATGACAACATTGAAATGTATTTAATTAATTCCTAATATAGTTTGTGGCTTTTTCTTTAATTTTTACGAATGTTTGTAAATAATATTAAGTGTTTCTGACTCCTCCTTGCATGGTGTATTGGAGTACCTATATACTGTAATACCATGTAAAGTGTATAAAAATAAATAAATAAATAAATAAATGAGTGTCAGAATCCAGTTGCTAACATTCATGGACATCGCGCGCTACTTAACAGCAGGTGGGCGCAAGGTCACATGCCGTGCTAGTATATTTGACCGCCTCCGTGGTCTAGTGGTAACAAACGTAGCTGTGAACTCGGGAGGTCGTGGGTTCGATTCCCACCGGGGGCAAGTTGTACGTTGTATAATTTGTCTCGGTCTGAGTGTTTATTGTATAATAATATATATTTACAAAAAAAAAAAAGTATAATATGTAGTTTATCAACCACATATAATATTTCCGTAACACAAGCTTCGTAGCTTACCACGGAAATTAGATGGCGATGTGTGACCTGTCTGGAAATATTTAAAAAAAAATAAAAAATATATAACCAATCACGTGGATTATATTAAAATGTTTATCATAGACTATTTAATCATGCTGCATTTATGCTCGGTTGTAAGAACGCGTTCCTTAAATCCTACAAAGGTCGGTTCAATCCCCCCCGGCA
The DNA here is from genome assembly GCA_910589645.1 of Tinea semifulvella. Lineage (NCBI taxonomy): Eukaryota > Metazoa > Arthropoda > Insecta > Lepidoptera > Tineidae > Tinea > Tinea semifulvella. The sequence continues at coordinate 1,065,385 of OU342611.1, read as the reverse complement.
TGTACCAATGAGAAATACACTTTTTTTACGTACATTTGTCAAAGATTTACAACACCACCGATCCCGTGCCTCGGAGAGCACGTTAAGCCGTCGGTCCCGGTTCCACTAATACAAACTTGTGGAATCGTTAATAAATTGTCAATAAAAATTGACATCATATCCTCGCCAAGCCGTCTGGCCAGCGTGGCGAGTGTAGGCCAAATTCTCCAGATATATGTTCTAGAAGGCCCATCTCCAGCAGTGGATGTCTAGGACGCTGTGTTCTAGGGGCTGTAATGATGATGATGATGAAACGATCTTCAACCTTTCGCTAACTACTTGATTAGACTCAGTATGAGTGGCGATATTAGGAAAACTTCTCTGCACCGTAACTTAAGATTTTACTACTGAATAATCAAAATAAAAAATATCTAATTCTTAATTTTTATTTTAGATAATATTACAAAAATATTTGATCTTTGATAAATCCTCCGTGGTCTAGCGGTTAAGTCCGTGGATTTAGATCGATTCTTGGTCGGGACACAAACATATTTATTAATGTAAATAAATACATTTAATTAATATTTAATTTATTTGTGTACGCTGGAGACATCGATGAGCTTGCCACTTGTCATGATTGGCCTATAGTAAAGTTAGCTAAATGTGAATCCGCTTTTTGTTGCTAAAAGATATATATATATAGTGTAATCTCTATACAACGACACTGAAGTGAATGTGCATTTTATGGCGTTATAGAGAGTTGTCGTTAAATGGAGAGAAGAAAAATTAGAATTGGAAGACAAGCTAAACCAAACAAACCTAAATGATTTCGACGCTTTAGGGAGTTTGTCGTTAGATCGAGTGACGTTACATGGAGTTTACACCATATATATTTATATTAGCACATGTATATTACATAATAATATGTAGTACATTTATATAAACGAGTAAATACATTTTTTTTCTACCTGTCATGAAAGATCTACTTTGCGATGTTGGATTGTGCGAACGAGAGGGAAGCACAAGCATAAACTCTCTACCATGTGTTTAACTTGTCGCTTTAAGCGCTTTTTTTAAATTTATTTCGCTTTGAAAGTCTTTCCACTTCTATGGTTTTCATACAATGTATGCAATTTTTTCTAAGTAAAAAAGCGAGCTTTGCGTAGCTTTCAAGACGAACGCAGCATTAAAGGCATTAGGTGCGCTCTTATATTCCTACCTATAAGATAAGTGTCCTCACGTTATGTTTTACATTGTCATTATTTATCTGGTCGTAAAACCGGGTGCCGTGCCAAGATCTAAGCACAGGCTTCAAGAACACAGTATGCACGGCCATAACTTATAGGCGGTGTTTAATAAAATAACATGCGGTTATAGTTTATATGAAAGTATCATCACGACCGTTTCCCTTTCGGGGTGGTCAGAAACCACGCTTATAAATAAGCGGATTCACATTTAGCCAACTTTACTATAGGCCAATCATGAAAGATAATCTGCTACGCTGTGGTAGCATCTTTTAGACAAAATTTAAACAAATGTTTTTAAATTCACGGGTGTATTTAAAAATATGCGTTGTGAACAAATTTAACAGCACCCCGAACGGAATTTTAGTTACATCGCAAAACTTTTACATTTGTAAGCGTTAAAACCAGGTTAGGCGGGTGCATTCTATGAGATTTTTTTTGAACTGCAACAAACCAGGCTACATTATTTTGAACATAACCATGCTACTATTTGTAGAGTTTCCTGTTATTTAACCTAGATGGCGCTTTCACTAGTTGGCTTAACGCATAGGAATAATATCAAAACCAGGCTTTAAGTACTATGTATTGATAATTAATTAGTATTATATCTGAGGGTAATTACTTTGGAGGGGACAAAATAGACAATTATGAATAAATAAACTTTTTTTAGAAATATAAAATTCGCAATACTTTTGGACTTAGACGAACAGTAGCCCTATTCTGTTACTTAAGCGCCAACGTTATATAATGGAATCCTTTAAATAACGGAACTGTCAGTGTAAAACGCTATTAAAATTGGTATTCTCGTATAAAGGTTTCCACTACAGATGACAGCAAAATAACGTTACGATGCGTTCATTTAAAAAAAAAACTATTATATATTTCATTTTAAAATTTGCCATATTTTTTTATTTATAACCTAATGTGTGTTATAAAATTATGTTTTTATGTAAATATATAGTCTTAGGTTAATTCATATTAATATAAATTCGCGGCGGACTATTTAACTATTTAATTCACGTTTTCCCAATGATTTTGAAGTTGCAACCCCATGGGTGACCTTTGAAATAGTGGAAAACGCTATTTTGACGTAAGGGCGGCTATGATCAGAGAAACTCGGGCTAAAATTAATAGTAAATAACAGAATTAACTATTTTGACAATCTAACGTTTGCGACAAAGTAACAGAATAGGGCTGCTGCAGCCCCATTATCTTACTTAAGCGCAAACGTTATTAGTGGACTTCGTTATTTACGTCAGAGCTTTCGTCATAATTACAAAACATTATTCAATGGGGTGTATTACTAACTCACGATAGATGGCGCATGATAGATGGTACCTAACAAAACTGTCAGTTGCATAGAAAACTTGTATTTTTATTACGAATTTTATTACATTTGGATATTATGCCAAATTGAGCAGCTTTTAAGTGTACAAATCGAGATTTCTAAGCGAAATCAAAGATATGGTGATCTTAAAATTGCCGTTCTATTAATTAAACCTATTTTCTTTTTATTATAAACGGTGTGTGCTTTCTTAATTCGTCTTTCAAGGTAGTTAACGTTAATTTAAATTACACTTTTCTGTTACAAACATATAAAAATAAGTAAACATAAAAAAAATGCGATGTACCATTGCCGCTAGCGACATCTACAAAAAGCTTTGCCTGATACATGCCATTCACAACTCTATAAGCGCTCGACTTAGACAGCGTCCGTGCAAATATCAACATTATAATAATAATAAAGCCGTTTATTCCTTAATTAATTAACATATACAGTTTGTTTATATAATCGACACAATTAATATCAATATTAATAGCGTGATATATATATAGTTAACGGATTCCATTATATAACGTTTGCGCTTAAGTAACAGAATAGGGATGCTGGCAGTGCTAGCAAGAAATCCCAAGCAATGCCAGGGCTTGCTAAAAATTGTGGATGATTTCTGCTCGTGGTCAAAGGTAATAAGAACAAAACCATCAAAATGCTATAACAGAGAAGAATAGGCCCGGTAAATTTCTTGACAGAAAGAACTAAATGCAAGCCCACCTCGATCCTTGGCGCTCCATCATAGACTGGAAAATTCTCATGGATACATTTCAACATTTGAATTATAAAATCCCAGCTGTATCAGCCTATAGGCCAGACATGTTAGTGTTTTCTCGGAATTTAAAAAAAGTTATCCTTATTGAACTTACCGTTCCGAGAGAGTCAAATATTCCAAAAGACCACAACATACAAGTCGAATAATTATTATGATCTTAAAGAAGAAATGATCAGGAACGGGTTCAAACCTCAGCTTTACGCAGTGGAAGTTCGTGCGAGGGAAGTCTTTGCAGTCAATACATTTATGGAAAGAGCTTCCAAGACGGCATTAACGGAATCATACAGTATTTGGTTGGGAAGGAGAGAATTGGAATGGTGGATGGTGGGCAAGCCTATTGTTGGTCGCAAGCCCGAGACACCATTCTTCTCACACTTCTTACCCACACACGATGGACCCGGCACCCGCACGGTGAATCCATGAAATGATTAAAAATGTGTCATCTCTCTATATAGATCTCTCTATATACAGTATTTATGCAATAAGTAATACAATTTGTCAATATTTATTTTATAATAACACTATCAGTGTTAAAATTATCGATTTATTCAAAGCAACTACTGCGCAGGTCATGATTTGAGTGTAATGGCTGTGATTACTTCTTGGGTTTTTCATTTATTCTTATCAACATATTGGTGTTAGGCAATTGAATATTAGATAGCTAATTGTTAATTGAAAATGTGAAGATAAATAGTATTTGTTCAACGTACAAAATGGGCAACACGCAAGCTGGGGAAAAACAGCTGAAGACTGGGAAATCACCAGCAAAAAGCAAGAATTTTATCAAGAATTTCAATAAAAAATCACCAGGACGCGATAGCAAGAAGAAGAAAAAAGTTAAATTAATCGATAAGACGCCTGATTCAGATAACAATGATGCTATCGATATTAGGTAAGTCGTCAAGTTGCCACATTAAAATTGTCACACGTGAAAAAATCAATTTAAACATTATTATTGTTGTTTACAATGTTACTAAAATACATCATCTATTTTGGGCAATTTTTCTACTGCTTGTGATGTGTACAATCATTAAAGATAGTTTCAATACTTTTATTAAAAATACTAATGTTATATTTACTATATATTACTGTGTAATTAAGTTATTTGGAAAATTAAATGTGTAGATTTCGTATCAATCAAGTCCTTCCTAGAGTTTATTTAAACATTTTGAACACCTTAACTACATTAAATAAAGGGTATTTTATACCTTGTAATCTTGTTAGAATAATAGATCTAAAAAGGCATATAAAACTGTGAATACAATTAAGCCCAAATTTTCATACAATATGAATGATGTCCTTTCAACAAAATATTTTCAGTAATATAGGCATTAATACGAGACAAAACATACAGACAAACAAAGCTTCTGGAATTTACAATATTAGTATAGATAGTCGGTCCATTTATTAATGAAAGGACGAGTAGGTATATGGTAGTTAGAAACCGTACCTAAATATACAATAAATAAAACTAGATCGTAAATCGCCAACAATTAGCATAAACGATTAGCAATTTGCGTCGCTAAACATATTTTAATATTGTTTTAATATTCGGCGCATTGCTAATACGAGTATATTAATTATTTTGCTTCAACTGATCACACGTGTGTCAATTTCCGTGTGGCGACTTGTTACTTAGCCTCGATATTGATAACGATGTTTTTATTATTAGTAGTGAAGTGGTGGGGATTGGTGAAGACGCATGGCCGGCGCAGGGCGAGCTAACGGTGTTCACCTGCCTCCAGCAGGCTCGGTCGACGACCTCCGTATCCGTCGAGCCGAAACAAACTCCCACCGACACCGACTCAGTATTCACAGACCCCCTCACGCCGCTGGGCTTCTCGACAGAACTAAACCAGTGCTATTATTCCGCGGAAAGCGACGAAGATCCGCGAACGACACGAGAAATAATGCCGCTTAATTGCGAAACAAATAATGCCACTTTGACAGAAGCAATTGACAGTGATCATGTTATGGGGGGTGTCTTTTCGAGTTCCAAAGAAGATGTACGGATTACACATGAATGTAATCATGATTTTAAGGAGAATCGTTTAAAAGCGTGTCCGGGAACGACCTCGTTCACCCTGTCGAAGCACAAAAAAGTTGAACTTTCGCCGGCTGTTCGTGAGCCCTCGATTCTCGACAACAGTAAGTAGTTTACTATAGGTACCTAGCTTTGTCATTCTTCACAATCATCGCTTAAACGTATGCCACTTAAGGAAAAGCATGGGTAGATCTTACGGATCGATACACAAATGTTAAATAGGTAAATACTTAATTGCTTATCGATGCATTCTCTGTTCGCGCACGATAAAGTTTTGCTGAGCCATAACTTTTTATTGGTATATTCACATTAACTTAAACAGCTTTCAACAGCGTATGTAAGATTACAATATATGTATGTAAATATAAATAAATATATATATATATATATGTATATATATTCATTTAAAAACTTTTTACACCATGTGCAAATAATATATATAAAATAATACTAAATTCAAATAAGTAATAATACATACATACTCGTACATAAATATATACAATATTACTTACAGTTGTTAGAAACGATTCAAGAAGTGTGTGAAGACCATTCTTTTAAATAGCATTCTGCGATATTTTATTATTATTATAAGCCTGCGGCATTCAGATTAATTAATTTGAGTCGAATAACTATTCTTAAGAGTTTAAATTTTTTGCGACAAACAAACAATTCTCGTTCGCACAATCCAATATTTTCTTCTATTCAAGGCCTTCTCAACTTACTAGGGAATAAAATTACGGACATGACAGAGATATATTCTATTGTCGCGCAATAAAAAAAAGGAGGCCACCTTAATAAACCAGTCTATTGTCGGTCGCAAGCCCAAGACACTACTCTTCTCATCTCTCTTTTCCACACACCATGGACCTGGACAATTTGTCTTTTTTGTCCTCATTTGTTTTAATAGAATAGAGAAAAAAAAGAAAAAAAACATCATCACGACTGTCTCCCCTTTGGGGTGGTCACAAACCAAGCTTATAAAGAAGCGGATTCACATTCAGCCAACCCTACCATAGGCCAATCATGACAAGTGGCAAGCTCGTCGATGTCTCCAGCGTACCAAACTCGATAAATTAAATATTAATTAAATGTATTTATTTACATGAATAAATAATTATTTTTGTGTCCCGACCAGGAATCGAACCCTATCCGAGTCTAAATCCACGGACTTAACCGCTAGACAACATAGAGAAAAAAAAAGTTATATATATATTTAAATATTTTCTGTCGAAAATTAGGTATATTAAATATGTCCAAACAACTAAAATAAATAGATTTGTCTACGCCTGTGTGGCGATTAACTAAACCGCCCTTCAGGCATACCATGGATATGTTGCGTCAAATATAAGGTACGGCATATTCATCATTACAGCCCCTAGAACACAGCGTCCTAGACCTCCACTGCTGGAGATGGGCCTTCCAGAACATATATCTGGAGAATTTAGCCTACACTCGCCACGCTGGCCAGATGGCTTGGCATATTATTGAGGGGCAATGTAGTGGAAATAAATAGAATCTTTATTGGACAAAAACAATGCATTCGTGCTATTTGTAACACACCTCCTATGACTTCCTGTCGTCCATTATTTATAAAACTAAAATTACTGACTGTTCCTTCTATCTATATACCTACTTGAATGCTGTTTATTTGTAAAACGCCACCCGGAACTTTTTAAAACTCTTGGTGATAATTGCAATTTTAAAACGCGTTATCCTAGCAGAATGATTATTCCAGCGCATAAAAGTACTCAATATAGCCGAAATTGTTATGCAATGGCAACAAAGATATTTAATAAGCTTTCAGTTACTATAAGGGAGCTGCCACTAAAACTGTTCAAATTAAGAGTCAAACAAATAAATGTTTTTATTTGACAAAAGAATACCTAGACACTAAGCTCGACAAAGTCATGTGACTAAATCAATATTTGTATGCTAGAAATAGCGAAGCATGTGATATAATTGCATATAATAATTAACATCCCTGTACCTACCATGTTTCTGACAAATAATTTATTTCATTTCAAAATTTATGATGATCGTCTACATTTCACAAAAGTTCATTCAGACTTGGAAAAATCTTTGACTATATTGGATTGTGCAAGCGAGAGGTATGCAAAAACCCACTTAAGAACTTATGGCTTCTTAAAATATCATTAATTTTCAATTTTTATGTGTAATATATATTGGAATATGATCGTAATCCATCATGCAGGTAGGCAGGTATTTGAATAATAAATCATGTCACAATGTTATCAAAACTTCCGCGATCTCTACGCATCTTATAAAATACATATCTATACAAAGATCTCAGCATAAAATGACTCCGTGATGTAGCCGTTAAATACTGTGAATTTAAAAGCGGAGGTTCTGGTTCGATTCCTCGTCAAAAGTCAATAGGTGGATATCATTCGAATAACCGATCGGTAAATGTCGCTATTGGTTTTTTTTTTTTTTTCAGCAATGGCAATGCTAATCATTAGGCCCAAATACTGCCCAGCCCTCTTGTCTTGGGATTTGTTGACGAGCTGTTTTGACAACGCCTTCAAAATTTCCTGTGCACTTGGTCGCCACGGTCTTGCATAAACACATATCCAAAAAAGCTAATAACGGAATTAAGTAAACTAATTCGCAACAAAAAACATTTATAATAATAGATTATTTTAAAGTGATCGAATTAAAAGTGCTTCTAGAGAATGAGAATAGGCCAGTTGTTTATAGTATTAACCTTGAAGTTATTTGAAAAGCACTAAAGTCAGCGGAAAATGAACTTATCCTGCGCGACGTGTTTATGGTGTTTATAAGATTATCCGAGTGTCATAGACATATACAATTAATGAGGCGCGGTGGTGACTCGGTTGTAACAACGCGTTCCTTAAATTCTACAAAGGTCGGTTCAAACCCACCCGGCATGTACCAATGAGAAATACACTTTTCTTACGTACGTTTGTCATAGATTTACAACACCACCGTTCCCGTGCCTCGGAGAGCACGTTAAGCCGTCGGTCCCGTTTCCACTAATACCAACTTGTGAAATCGTTAATAAATTGTCATTAAAAATTGACATAATATTTCGCCAAGCCGTCTGGCGAGCGTGGCGAGTATAGGCCAAATTCTCCAGATATATGTTTTGGAAGGCTCCAGCAGTGGAGGTCTAGGACGCTGTGTTCTAGGGGCTGTAATGAATCCAACAATGTCAGTGACAACGCCCAGCTCGCCATACACAATGCCATGTTGGTACCAAAATGCGAGAATGTGGATAATAATAATAATTATTATTATTAATTGCACACAAAATATAAAATAATGTACATAGGCGAGCATAATACCGTATGGTATTCTCTACCAGCTAACCTTTGGGAGAGTGAGAAATTATTATAATGGGTGCGCAGAGTACAAAATAAGAATAATAATAATAGGTAAAATCAATCATAAATATACCATAGTAAGTATAAATAACATACCAATATATAAATATGTCATACGATATAATAAATACTTAAATTAAATAAATACTAATTAATATAATAATTATCTATGTACAAGATGTGGAAATTAGATGTCATTTTGTTTTTTGAGAAAGTAGGTATGTAATGTTTAAATATATTTAAAGATGGACCCTGTCTAATTGATAAAGGTAGCCCGTTTCATTGGCGGGTTGCAGGAACAGTAAGAGAATCTGAATATCTGCTGGAAGAGTGAAGAGGAATTGAGAGTTAATTGTTGTGAGTAGAGCGAAGGGAGCGGGAGTCATGTGTCATGTCATGATATGTCAGAATAATCATGAGAGTAGGGTTAATGCAGTTGAAATCAGACAACCCAAGCACAGCATAATATGGCCTTGCGGAGCTCCGTGATTCGTGCGCAACAAAGTCCTCCACGATGACCTGAAAATGAAGACCATCGAACAGTTCGTGGCCAGGCTTTCGAAATCCATGTTTCATCGAATGGATGGTAAATGTTCGAAAAATGGTAAATCAAAAAAAAATGGTAAATCACACCTTTCTGAGATCCTGGAGGCCGTGGCGCAACCAGTATAGACTGATTACATTTGTCAATATAAACTGGGGCAGTATATGCCTCACGTTGCCTAGGTAAAACAAGCTACCTAGAGGGCCAATCGCCCCCCTAGATTAAGGCACACTAAATAGAGATCACCCCAGTGAAAGACTAACTACAACGTCGGATATGCATGCTCCGATGGTTTGAGCATGTTGAAAGGATGAGCGACGAAAGATTGACGAGCTAGATATATAATGCGAAGGCTGTGGGTAAAGAGGCCCCGTCAGACTTAGGTTCACCTACACGACCAAATAAATAAAACAATCACAGAAGGCGCAGTTAAGTTGTTGACTATGACAAATGGCGCTCAGTTGTCTCTGTAACTCCGCATTATAAAATAATAATAATAATACCCGTTCGAATGAATGAAGCTGGAAGGAATGGTTGATTGGAGGAACCTGTTAAAACTGTTTTAAATCGTTTTAAGCCATTTTAAACTTTAATCGTTACAATCACATAGATCTTACAAGCACATTGGGGTGCAGCTCAATCTTAGGTTTGATAATTATGTAAATCATGTAAAAAAGAATAAATGTTATTGGCACATTGATATTTAAATAAAAACTACATGAATGTTGTCCACTAATTTCTAATATTTAGATAACCTACTTGCTCATATGTTATCTTTCATCTACATAAAAATATGATATGATTCTATTTTTATCTTAAACAAATATTTATGAGCTGCCTAAATGAGTTCCCTCACGTTAGTATCTAGGTTTTGTTATCTAGATTTGCTTTTCACCGAATATTCATTATTATTTTTTAAGTACATAGGTATTAGTGATATCGGGAAATGTTCAATCGTTTTTCAGATGACAATGTTATCTGCCATCGTTACACACTGCCTGGAGCTGTTGTTGATGTAGCGATGGATTTATTTATTTATTTAAATTCTTTAATGCACTTAAAAATAGTACAGAGGCGAGCTATAATGCCAGTAGGCGTTCTTTACCAGCTAATAACCTTGGGAATCTAGTAAGCTGATAGGCAGGATGAAAAAATAATAATTTAATGATACAGTTAATAAGTTACTTAACTAATTATAATATACTACACATTATACCTACACACATAAACATACACAAACCATTCATACAAGTACATCATATACAATATGACTTAAATAAATACACAGTTATTTAAATAGTGTTTTATTCTGTTTCTCCAGGAACGATGTGGTTATGCGATGCGTTTAAAGACACTGACAGACTGGGATTCTAGGAGTACTATTTTGAAGTGACCTGTCCTTCCACACAAACATTGTTAAGATGTGTGCTAAGACCAGAAGAAATCTAGAATGAATGATGAGAAAGGCACGGGATTTTTTTACTTGTGCAGATCTTTTTTTTCCAAGAGCTATGTACAAGAAAGTTTATGGCTACGTCATTCATTCTACGAGTAGGTACCTACTCATTACAGCCCCTAGGACATACGAGTCCTAGCGTTCCACTGTCTGAGACGCCACGCCGGCCAGACGGGTTGACCATGGTCTGATGTAAATTCTTATTGACAATTTATTAACGATTCCACAAGTTGATATTAGTTGATATTAACCGATATTTTATTTCTTAGAAAGCTGATTAACTAACCTAACTATATTTTTCCAAAGAAAAAACTTTCAGCTAGATGGATGCAAAGCTTAATATATGAATTTTGTTTCTAATAGTTATTTGACTTTGGATACAAGTTAATCAGCCAGATAAAAAAATGTTTTTTTATTATTATTTCCAGGTGTTGAAAAGGAAATTCGTCGTCCAGCAAGCCTTAGTGATACTCCTTTAGATTCCAATGTTCTCCGTAAAGTTGCATCCCTCACTCTCGACAAAGCACAGGAATCTAAAGTCACTAAACCTAAGTTTGTACCTGAAAAGCTGGACTTTCAACTTTACGAAAAGTTTGAAGGTAAGTGTAAATATGTTTTTCATATCAATTAAAACCCCATCATCATCATCATCCATCCATCCTACTGCTAGATGTAGGCTTCCAACACTCGCTCCTTTGCAAACCTCATCCACCCCCACCAAGCACCTTCTTTAAATCATCCGTCCATCTTTAGAATTTGTTGTTAATAAAAATGAAAGGCAGAAATACAATGACAATTTTTTATTTTTGGTATTTTTTTATCGACATATGGCGGTTAAACTATTTTTCTGATTCCTTTTGCGCGCGGAATATTTAATATTTTACATTCTAAGTCTGCGGTCGGCATAGACTTTTATGATTGTGTTATGGTCGTCTTCGACGTACACTTTTAAACTGATTATTTTGTTATTTCACGGATATGTACCTGTACGCTACGGAAATGTCAAACACGTTCTAGTTCGACAAGAGATGAATTACCATCCGGACGGACGGTCCCACTGTCTGTCTTTTTATGATAATAACAACTAATATCTTTATTTATTTATAAAATCATTATTGCACTTAAAAAACTTAACAGTTAAGTACAAGTGCGATCTCATTTATTAACTTGTTGACTTATTAAGTATATTTTTATGTTTCTGTAATATATTTTCCCTCTTTGAATGTTGACGCCAATAATCAAAAATCAAAAATTAAGGGCAAGTACCTATTACGTTATCTTGATAAATTCAATGCCAACTTTTATCAACATATCGATAAGAGTGTAAAATTGTTTCGTTATCTATTACGATGAAGAGATTTTAGTAGAAAACTAGGTTTTACGTGAATAGTCAACACCTTCCAGACTACTTAGTGGAAAGTTGTAAAATGCAGTTTTCAACAAACAGAGTCAATTTTACACCGGCCTCAGTTGCTCAGTTTAATTATGCCAAATTTATGCAAAATAAATGTCGAGACACAGCTTCTAATGTACAAGATATTGTTACCATTCTGGGATTACATCACGAAAATACGTTTATTGTGGAAAAGCAGAAAAATGTGACCAAAATAACGCCAAAGTTAAAAAGTGCACTAAATGTGTGTTCACGACAGAAGCAACTAAAATTCAAATTAAGAATACTAAATAACTGTGTAATAGTGTTTTTTTGCGTATGCAGTAATAATTGGACAATGTGCTATGCCCTTAATATCAAACTCGGCTTGGTGATACTTTCATTTACCGCGAAAAATCAACAATATCCTTTATACAAAATTAATATTAAAACATATTTTGGTACTGGTGAGTACGTTGTTAATATTTTATCGTAACAAAAAATACATCTCATAAACCATTTTTTTATAAATACCTACCAAATTAGTTTAGTTTTCAAGTTAGTAGAAACTAGGGTTGCGAATATCATCATCAGCATCCGCATTAATCCATCGACATTAAAATATTTCAGTTGGTAGTTACGTGTGGTACTCAAATGCTTGTCATTGATTAGGTATGATTAAATTTGACAGAGATATTCCTTGCAGCTCTTCTATTACTTATTCCATGTTTGACTTAAAAACAAAGCAAAGCTTTCAAGACTTTCAAAGCGAAATAAAGTAATTAAAAGCGCTTAAAGCGAGATGTCAAACATAGGACTTGTACTCTTTATAGTCTGTGAACATAGGGTATATAACTTTGCGCTTAACCCTGTGTTTGGCTTGAAAGCGAGTCATACAAGACTTATAGACATACAAATACACAGAAAAAGCTTCTTTCACATTTATAATATTAGTATTAATGATTTCTTAAAATTTTAGAATTGCAATACATTGTTTCGTGTTAAAATCTACCGTACTAGATATTTATTTATTATATTATATTATAAAAACTATTTTTTACTTTGAGCTTAAATAACTTTTTTTGCAGATTTCTGGGATTGGTGGAGACTTTTAGTATTTTATTTGTTATAATGTCCGCAAAGTTCCAACTTTTAACTGTATAAGGAACTTGACCTGAGAATAAGGATTCAAAACTTATAATGCCTGCCTAGCCATTAAAAAAACTTTTTGACAGGTCAACAAATATCATGTCGGTCCTTGTTTTCGAAATATTTTTGTGTTGTTTTTTTGGATAAACTTTGTTTTTGATGCTTTTATTACCCATTATATTTTTGTACAATTACTTATACGTGCTACTATTATAATCGTAAGGCAATAATGTTAGTATATTGTGTTTAAAACTGTTAAAACATAGTAATGTTAAGCGATTTTGCAACATCTTCACTTTTCGTTGTATATCAGTATATTTGTTGCATTGTTTGTTATAATACGATTTAAAGGCTTAAATTTGTTTTAAATACTGCAAACTTGCTTCAGTTTTCATGTCAGGATTCAAGATAAAACCATACTTTTACTGTTATCTGATCTGTTACAGTGACCTCGAAATTAATTCAAATCTAAATTGTGTAGCCTTATTTTGGTACTTGTTTAAAAAAACGACAATACAGCATTATTATTTCATTACAAACTTTTTTTTACTAGAACTCACTTGGTTAGAACAAGGAATTGAAAACTTAAGGGTCATAAGTTTGAGCCCCCAAGCCCCTGCTATTAATAAGAAATAACTGGGAAGAGTTTATTTTACATACATTTCTAATATATCGATATTTAAATAACCGATAGGATCATTTTTTACACACATTTGTCTTAAATTGAGCATGTTAAGCTATTGGTCAAGTGGAATCAAGATTCAGCTTTACGCAGTTGAAGTTGGTATGAGAGGAATTGCAGCAAAATCTTGGCATCACTTACTGGAAGAATTGGGCCTAAGCAGGTCTGCCGTTTATAGACGTTTAAAACATTTATAGACCATGCTTCCAAGACAGCATTAGAGGAACTGAAATTTGTCTTCCTCTCTTTGCTGCAGGTTCTAAAAAGTATCATCATGACTGTTTCCCTTCTGGGGTGGTCAGAAACCATGGTTATAAAGAAACGGATTCATATTTAGGCAAATTTACTATAGACCAATCATGACAAGTAGCAAACTCGACAATATCACTAATTAAATATAATTTAAATTTATTTATTTCAATTAATAAACATTATTGTGACCCAACCAGAAATCAAACAGTGCCTTTGAGTCTAAATCCTGAGAGAGAAGTCTTATTGTGACCCAACCAGGAATCAAACAGTACCTGCGAGTCCTAAATCCTGACAGAGAGGTCTTCTGTGTCGAAGGAGCTGTAATAATAAATAACTTTCTTTTCATTGCAGGTCAGATGCTACTTAACTGGTTTATGTCGTCAGTGGCAGACAATTGTCATCTAAATTACTTGCTGAATCCGCAAGATTTAAGAAACATTGGTATTCAGTATTGCACACATCTGCTTGCCGCAGGAGTACTAAGACAGATATCTGATAAAGATGCCCCCACTGAGAATATTTTTAAGGTATTTCGTTTTTTATTCACATTTATATTTCAGCTAAAGACCAAGTTTAGTTTAGTCTATTCAACCCCTGGCCATCATGCCAATCATGCATGTCAGAATAATATCACCAGTTGAAATTTTTTTTTGCTTAAGTAGTTTTAGATCATATTGCACACTTAGATTAACACTTTTTTATTTGACTTAAAAAATAACACTATTTTTACAAATCAAGAAAAAACAATATTGGTTAAATATTAATAATAAATAATAAAAATCATTTATCAACCCAATTAACTTAAATCTATTACATTTTTATATGCTCAATGACCTGCACTGGTAGCAAACGTAGCATACTATTTTGTTTTATCCGGTCGACAGCAAATACAACTGATTTTATTATTAAACAACAGCACAAACAAATATGGTTTGGTAATGAGGGGTCGTAAGAATGCTTTCCTTAAAATCCTACAAAGATTGGTTTATATACCAAGAGAAGACGAATTTCTAAGCATTCCATGGATTTACTGTGCGGGTGCCGGGTCCATTGTGTGTGAGTAAGAGATGAGTAGAATGGTGTCTCGAGCTTGTGACTGACAATAGGCTGGTTTAAAAAAGGAGGCCTCCCTTTTTTATGTTATTGCGCTCATACGCTCATCTTCTACTCCTCTCCCTACCCATCTAAATACTGTATGATTCCGTTAATGCCATCTTGGAAACTCTTTCTATAATGTATTGATGGCAGACCTGCTTTGGCCCAATTCTTTCAGTAAGTGGTGCAACGATTTTGCTGGAACTCCTCTTGCACCAACTTCTACTGCGTAAAGCTGAGTCTTGAACCAGTTCCTGATCATTTCTGTGAGGTCGTAATATTTATTCGACTTCATGTTGTGGTCTTGTGAAATATTTAATTCCCACGGAAAGGTAAATTCAAAAAGGATAACTTTTTTCAAGCTCCGAGAAGACACTAAGATGGCTAGTTTATCTGGGATCCTATAATGATGTTCAAATATTTTCGTGAGAATTTGCCAGTCTGATGCAGTGCCAAGGATCGAGGTGGGCTTGCAATTAGTTTTTGTGCTTTGCCCTTCCTTTACAAAATTTATTTGTAGTCGGTCCCTTTCTGGCTAACACCAAGGACCTTGTCATGTGGGGATGAAATCGGAAAATACACTTTTATTTTCCGTACCTCAAAGACTACTTTGTGGAATCGTTAATAATCCATCATCATCCACACACCAACCTGTCTGGTAACTATGGCAAGTGTAGGCCAAATTCTCCAGAAATTTCTGGAATGCCTATTTTATATTCACAGTATAAGTATAGAACTCTGTGTTCTAGGCAGAGCCTATCTGTGTAACAATTATTTGGGCCGTCTCACAGCATCCATGGGAAATCACTGAAAACACAGTTACTACAATTTTCTTGCCAAATAGTTGTTTGAATCAGAAATCCAATATTGAGGTTATCTTGAGTATAGGAGTTGAAGGAGTTTTGATATATATTTATGAAAAGCAACTCAGTGGCCCTTCAATTTTTTTTGTATCATCATTTACTCACACTGTTGAGTAACCATGCTCATTCTAAGTGGCTTTGTTTTAAGTACAGCAATTTGTATGGGTAACACAGCTACTTAAGTGTATAAAGCCACTAAGGAAGCAATGAATTTCCAGCCCCAGTTTCTAAAAAGTTGTTTAAATTAATTTAAGATTAACTTTATTTGTACATAATTAGTTTACCAAATAGTTAATTATAAATAACATTACTAATTTTAATTGTCATGTGGATATTTGGTGAGAAAAGGTGTTTGACTGTTTATTAGCGCTGACCTTGAATTTGCAGTAGTAATTTTTTGTCTTGTGCTGCAGCAATCAACCCCACCAAAACTTAATTTTTATGATATTATTAAATTGAAATAAAATAACATAGGTATTTTATTTCAGCCAAATTTGATGTATTATTGGGCCCATATGGACACTCCAGCGACGCAACCAATAACTCCGGGAAAAATACAAATGTTAAAATGGCCGCCAGAGAGAGATCCACTCATACAATCGCAAGATAGCATACCATTAGACAATAGATCCATGACACAAAATAATAACGAAGAAATTAGTAATCTTAATGAAGCAAAAGCCACAATATCCCAACTAAAAAGAAGACTTCATGAACTAGAAATTGAACTTGAAAAGCACAACATAACAGCACAAATTGAAGCCCTTAATCAAGATATAGAAAGAGGGTTTAGTGAACTAAAGGGTGTTAATAATAAGAATTTATTTAATGAACAATTAAGTGTAGTTAATAAAGAAACACAAACTTCTAATATTACAAATGAACTATTAGATAAGCTATCGAATAAAACTGTGATAAATTTACCTGAACAAGATTCTCATATAAGAACAAATGTAAATAGCGAAATATTATTAGATGTAAGTGGGGATGATAGTAATTTAGTTGGAAAATCAATAAATAATGATTCTAGATCTGAGAATTTGGAGAATTATTGTAAATTGAACAAGAGCAGAGACTTTAATGAGAGTTCTAAAAACGTGCCAAAAGAAAAGCCTGATGTACAAACTATATCCGAAAACGTTTCATCTGTAAATAACACACATTCATCTTCAACACCCACATCGGAAATGTCTTACCAAAGTGCTTCAAGCGGGAACTTACAGAAGGAAGCCCTAACTCCTGAAACTAGTAAAAACAAAGATCCACCATTAGAAGTGCTTTTTATTGCTAATCAAACAAAACAAGATCAAATAGACAATCAAACTAAAAAGACTTCATTACAAGATGATTTTGATGTTGAAACTTCAAGAACCAAAGATGAGGAAGCTTCTCTACAACTTCCATTACCCGAGGATTTAACAATACCTTTACCTGTCCCTAAATTGGAACCCTCAAGTCCACCAACCCCAGGAATTGGTCCACCTCCCCCTCCTCCATTGCCAGGAGATTATTCTTTGCCAGAACCCTTGCCAATTGGATATAATTTAGAATGTACAGCTCCTTTACCCCCACCTTTGCCAGAAAATTATAGTTTACCTAGTTCTATACCAGAAATTGGACCTCCACCCGTTATGCCTGAAATGGTTTCTTTTCCACCGCCAACGTCAGAAATGGCTCCTTCTCCACTCCCAATGTCAGAAATGGCTCCTCCTCCACCACCAATGTCAGGAATGTCTCCTCCTCCACCTCCAATGCCAGGAATGGCTCCTCCTCCACCTCCAATGCCAGGAATGGCTCCTCCTCCGCCTCCAATGTCAGGAATGTGTCCTCCTCCACCTCCAATGCCAGGAATGGCTCCTCCTCCACCCCCTATCTCAGGAATGGCTCCACCTCCAATGTCAGGAATGGTTCCTCCTCCTCCTCCGATGTCAGGAATGTGTCCTCCTCCACCTCCAATGTCAGGAATGGGTCCTCCTCCGCCTCCAATGTCAGGAATGTATCCTCCTCCACCTCCAATGTCAGGAATGGGTCCTCCTCCGCCTCCAATGTCAGGAATGTATCCTCCTCCACCTCCAATGTCAGGAATGGGTCCTCCTCCACCTCCAATGTCAGGAATGGGTCCTCCTCCACCTCCAATGTCAGGAATGGGTCCTCCTCCACCTCCAATGTCAGGAATGCCTTTACAGGCTGGTCCCGGCCCTCCCCCGGCTCCGTCTGGTCCGATCCCTTTTCCAGCTCCTCCAGTTGGTGGATGGAATCCTCAAAGAGCAAGTAAGTTTTAAATTTTCAATAGGTTTTATATGGTAATGCAATGGTATATGGTGGCATACATACATAGGTTTATTTAAACAATTTTGCTTTCTAGCATATTCACATCAGACTTCTTCAGAAATTTCTGGAAGGCCCATCTCCGACTGTGTTCTAGGGGCTGTGATTTTTTATTTAGCATAATATTTATTTATTTATATAGTACACACAGAAGTACATATATTATCACACATATAACATAGTATAGTTATAACTTATCTAATATATGTACCAATTAGGTGTCACACCATTCACCAATATAAAATGAAGAAGAAATTAGAAACTTATTACTGTTAAAACAAAAAAATAAATTTAACAAAAAGTAACAAAACATAAAAATATGACTTCTAAAATAAAATTATACATTTTTTCTTTTTTAATAGAACTATAAAGGAAACATAAAAATTGCATAAATTTGGTACTTAAAAAAAAAACTGTTATGATATCAACATTTAATTAAATTTATAAACTAAATTTAGTTATTATAATATTTGTTATTTTTTATTTTCAATTTTATTTAATCTTACTTTTTACCTATTGTACTTAGCTATGAGAAAAAAGCCAATAGTCCCACTGACTCCTATGAAGCCGCTGTACTGGACCAGGATCTTGGCTCCACCACAAATAGCACCCTCTGAACAGCCCGAAGCCGAAATATTCAAACCGCTTTGGTTGGTAAGTGACTTACTATTATTCTAGCAACCAAACCGAGTGGTTTGCGAGTGCACAGTAAGAAGATTAATTCATAGATATATTTTGTACTTTTATTATTATTCAAGTAAACCTATTACAGGCATTTATTTCATACAAAATCTTAAATAAATAAACTATATCACAACAAAACATAAAAAATAAATTTTAAATACTTTTTTTTTTTTTTTTTCTTTGTTAATCTTGCAATCAGTCATAAACTTTAAGCAGATGATTTGAGTAGTATGACATGTAGATCATATTCCCCATTGGGAATATCTCCTTATTTGCTCAGCAGCTAGAATCTTGCTGGCTGTCTGTTTCTAGCACTCTACGTCTTTTTAGACGCCTGACTTCTTGAGGGATAGTGAGGTCAACTGCTAGCTGGTTAGGATGATTCTCCAGCCTTGTCCTGTATCTGTTGTTAGATAATTTGATTTCATCCTTTATCGTGTTTATAGCCAGGCATTCATGCATTTCAGACATTTTGATGTACCATGGTGTATTTGCAATGCTTTTTAGAATTTTATTTTGTGTTCTTTGTATTAGCATGATATTGGAATCGCAGGCTGTTCCCCAGAGAGGAATACCATAGGTCCAAATAGGTTTGATTACTGATGTGTATATCAACATTTTGTTGTCAATAGACAGTTTGGAGTTTCGATCGAGTAACCAGTATAGTCCTTTGTGTCTTATGTTGATTTCTTTTTTTTTTGTATCTATATGTTTTTTCCAAGTCAGCCTGCGATCCAAGTGCATACCCAGGTATTTGACTGAGTTGCTGTGTGGAAGTGAGTTGTTACCCAGATATACGGAGGGACAGTCTTCTTTTCTTAGCGTGAAGGTCACATGCACCGATTTTGTAGCACTGGCACTAATTTTCCATTTTTCAAGCCATTTCTGAACGTCGTTTAGGCTGTTTTGCAGTATTCTTGAGGCCTCCACTGGGCACTTGTTAGAGGCAAGTATAGCTGTATCATCAGCAAATGTAGCCACGGTTACACCTGGGCATTGTGGGAGGTCTGATGTAAATAATGTGTACAACACTGGTCCAAGTACTGAACCTTGGGGTACTCCCGCTTGTATGTCATGGAATACTGAAGTGCAATCACCCTCCTTCACTTGAAATAACCTGTCCGATAGGTAGGATTTCAACACTGCAAAGAAAGGGTGTGGTAAGTGT
The DNA here is from genome assembly GCA_910589645.1 of Tinea semifulvella. NCBI lineage: Eukaryota > Metazoa > Arthropoda > Insecta > Lepidoptera > Tineidae > Tinea > Tinea semifulvella. Next base: position 1,045,052 of record OU342611.1, on the reverse strand, counting down.
TGTTTGATTTTGCATAAGATACCTTTGTGCCAAACTCGATCAAATGCCTGTTGTACATCCAGAAAAGCTGATGAACAGTATTCTTTTTTTTCCAGTGTTGCTCTAATTGTACTGCACACTCTATGAACCTGTTCAATGGTTGCATGGTATTGCCTAAATCCGAACTGGTGATTTGGTATGATTGAATTATTCTCCAAGGCCTTGAGCATTCTTTGTTGAAGAACCCTCTCAAACAGTTTGGATATTACAGGTAGCAAGCTAATCGGTCTATATGAGGTTATAGATTGTTCTGGTTTCCCTGGTTTGTGGATCATTATTATTTGAGACACCTTCCAAAGGTCAGGAAAGTGGCCAACTCTCAGAATACCATTGAAGAGCATGGTAAGATACATGATTGCCTTTTTCGATAGCTGTTTAAGAACTTTCTTGTCAATCATATCAAATCCTGGTGCTTTTTTATCTTTCATACTTTGTATGTTTGCAGTGATTTCCTGTGGAGTGACAGGCCTAAGAGGAAGGTCCAGTTGAAAATCTTGATTTAGAATGTTATCAACGCTGGATTCATCGTTTGCAGCGTTAGGGTCGTTAGGCATGAAGATCTTGGCAAGATGGCTGGCAAAAGCTTCGGATTTATCTTTTTCTGTCTTGGCCCAGTTATTGTTTTGAAGACGTATTGGTGGTTTTGGAGCCTTCGGCGCATTTAGATGTTTGCAGGCTTTCCATAAGGAGTAATTTGTATGGTTTGTAGCTGTTAGAGATTTTAAGTAAACCTCCATTGTGGCATTATTGGCCTCTAAAATAGCGACTTTGAGGTCCCGAATTGCTTTATTTAAGGCAGTTTTGTCATCTGGATGTCTACTATTGTGCCATCTTTTACGAAGTCTTCTCTTTTCGCGGACTTTTTGTTTTATTATCCAAGGCACCACTATTGGTTTGTTTACTGGATTACGCCTTGTGTCTGGTGTACTTTTCCAACAAGCCACCTGAATAGCAGCTGTTAGTTTATCCGTAGCTTCTTCAATATCGTTCTCAGTTTTAAGAGCAATTTTTAGATCAAGGGTTTCGTTAATAATGTTTCGGAACGAGACCCAATCGGTATGGTTGTTATAGAGTTGAAGTCCTTTTTCGTAGCTAAGTACGGTGGTGCTGGCTGTTAGGATCACTGGTATGTGATTAGTGGAACTATCAAGGCAAGATTCAATCCTGAAAAATAATCTTGATAGTCCTTTCGTTACAAAGAAGTCTAGGATGTCTGGTAGTCTTTTCGGATCTGTGGGCCAATGAGTTGGTTCCGAGGTGGTGATTGTCTCTAGGTGCTCATTGTCTAGTGATATTTTTAATTGTCTACCTCTTGTTGTTGTCAGTCTAGCTCCCCAGTGAGTATGTTTGGCGTTCCAGTCACCTCCTGCTATGAATCGAACACCGAGCGTTCTAAAGTACGTTGTAAATTGCTCGTCGGAAATTGCATGCCTAGGTGGGCAGTAAATAGACGATATGTTGACATCACCGTTTTTGTCTTCAACCGCAATTGAAGTCGCCTGAATGTGCTGAGTTCTAAACTGTGGAAGTATGTGATGCTTGATTGAGGACTTCACTATGACTGCGCTGCCTGCATGAGCTTTGCCATCCGGGTGGTTTGTGCTGTATATATTGTAGTTCCGAATTTTGATTAGGCTATTTTCAGTAAAATGAGTCTCCGAAATCAAGAGTATATCTAGGTCATGAAGATACAACAAAGTTTCTACCTCATGTAGTTTCGGTGCTAGCCCATCTATGTTCCAGGTAGCAATCTTCAGTGCATTTATTTTGACAGCTGGCTGATTAATGTTGTTATGAGCCCCATAAGGGTGCTCATTTGTTGTATGATAAGGTCGAATTTTTCGGCCTGTTTTATTAGGAAATTTTCAATAACATTATTGATGGTTGAGGGTGTTTGTTCTTCCAATGTTTTGGGTCTGTTTTTTGAGCCTAGTGATTCGGCATATGTAGGTCTAGACTCTGTTTTAGTGCTTTTCCCGGTTGGAGGTGTAGGTGGCTGTATCGTCTTTACTGGGGTTTCGCTGTGCTGTATTTTGGATGGACCCATTTGTCTGTTACCTTTCCTTCTGGCTAAAATTTCCCTATAAACTTCACAACCTTTATAATTTGCTGGATGTGGGCCTAGGCACAGAGCACACTGTGCAGGGGTATTCCGGTTGGTTTTAGGACATTCTGAGGTTTTGTGTTGCTCGGCACATTTAACACATTGATATGGTCTCATACAGTAGTTTTTTGAGTGGCCATATTGTTGACATCGCTGACATTGTACAACAAATTTGCTTTTTCTGGGATCTTCTATAGTAACTACCTGGTGGTAGATTACTTTTATCTCTTTGGCAGCTTTATTGTTAGGACTAGGCAATAGATTTACAAAAAATGTAGATGTAGGTATTTTCTCTGGGCCTATTTTTGCATTAATAATTTCTCCGGAGACAGTGTTTCCTGTGCTTTCAATTGTTTCCTTTATTGTGTTAAGGGGGGTGGTATGATGCAGGTTTCTAATTACTATTCTGTAGCATTTTTGGTCTTTTCTATTAAAAGTGTGCCCTATTAGGTCATTTTCGCGAACTACAGTTATTATTTTTTTGTAAACTTCGATGTTAGTACAGCTTATTCTAATTTGGTTTTTATTCACTATTTTATAGGTAAACAGTGTCCTCTCTGTTGTGGTCTCTAAAAGCTCAGTCAATTTTTTTATGTCTTCTATTCCGTATAGGATTATTGGTGGTGGTTTACTAGGCATTTTTTGTTGGTTCTCGCCTTCCTCTTTGCTATCAACCGGTAGCCTGTTGAATCTATTTTTAATCTCTATAGCTTCGGGAGAAGGGGTCTGTGACAGTTTCTTTCTTTTCCTCATTGTTGGGGCTCTTTGCCATATTGGTTGACTAGTATTTCTATTTTCCGGTGTATTATTGCTATCTCCAGGTCTAGGTTTTCCACTTTCAGACATACTTCTGGACCTTGCTATGAGCAAGCTTGGGTGGAATGCTTGTTGGATTAGTTTTCTGCCTTGAGCAACTGTCTTCTTAGTCCGTCCACTAACTTCCATTACATCATCATCGGTAGGCAAAGCTGCGCCCCCCCCAGAATACGAGGGGCAGCCTGAGCTAGGCTCAGGGAGGGATTCTCCAGTACTGTGTGCACCGGTACCCTCCTGGGGTAGAATTGTTTTTAGTTTTGCTTCCATTTTTGATGTTTTTCGGGAAATTACTCATACTACTTACCCAAGGTAGTACGGTCACTCTTTTTGAGAGTATTTAGTTCTCAAGGCCTGTGATAGCTCTAAGGGGGTTCGGGTTATTTGACCGCCGCCCGAGACTCGGCGTTATGTTGTTCGTTTTGTACCACCCAGGGGACACGTGTAGGGTGGGGTGCAGGCTAAGATGGTGATACCTCTACGGACGCGAACAACTCCATCCCCCTAATTTTAAATACTAACAAAGAAAATATCTCCTCCAAATCGCTGTCTTGTGACATGGTGCCCAAGTGTAGCAGCATTTCCCCTTTGAATTAGGATACTTAATTTTTGTGAGAAAAAACTGCCAGCCCATAGATATTCATAGAATCACAGTGCGAGTGCCAGATTCATTGTTTGTGGGAGAAAGCAAAAGAATGGTGTCTCAGACCATGGGCTGGATTAACAACGTGGTTCTCTTTTTATTGCGAAACAAGACTTGCTCATCATCCACCTTTCTGCTCCTGTCCCTACCCAACTCAATACTGTATGATTCCATTAATGCCATCTTAGAAGCTTTTCTGCCAATTCATTCATTAATTAAGAGTGGGACGACGCCCCACCAGATAAATGGATGACCTAAGGAAGGTCGCTGGTGGGGGTTGGATGATGATTGCAAAAGACCGCGTGCAGTGGCTTCTCTTGGTCCCCTACATCCAGCAATGGCTGATAATTAAACTGACAACATTTATACACATACATACAGCCCCTAGAACTCAGCGTCCTAGACCTCTACTGTTGGTCTCCCCATCTTCTATTAATAAAATTATTATACGAAAAACTATGAAAGATGCAAAGTCAAAGTATTCTGTAATACTATAACGAGATAGTATTATTAATAATAATAACTAACTATATAATTATTATTATTAGATTACTATTAAGGCGTATCACCCGCTGATTTAGTAGTCCGAAGTAACGATGACTAAGCTAACCGGTGAAATAATAATAATAATGCTCTATGATTCAGCTATACAAAAAATATGACTATTATTATTCCGTCGTGCACAGTTGGAGATGAACCTTCCATAACTGGAGAATTTGGTTCACACTCACCACGCTGACCAGACAGGTTGGCAAGGATCTGATGTATTTTTTTAAATGATAATTTATTAATGTTTTCACATCTGGGACCGCTGGCTTAACGTGATCTCCGAGACACGGTGGTCTTGTAAATCTATGACTGCAGTACGTAAGAAAAGTGTATTTCTCATTGGTACATGTCGGGGGGGTTTGAACCAACCTTGTAGGATTTAAGGAAAGCGATCTTACAACCGCGCTTGTTTTAATAATAAATAAATAAATATTTTCAGCAAATTGAAGAAACGAATGTGGTTAACTTTGACGAGTTCACCGATTTATTTTCAAGACAAATTCTTAAAGCTCCGGCCAAGAAAAAAGTTGAAGTCAAGACCAAAGTGCAGCCGGTCAAGATTTTGGATAGCAAACGTTCTCAGAATGTTGGCATTCTCAGACAAAGTCTAAATGTACCATTCTCGGAAATTGAGAATGCTGTATATAATTTTGACACTTCCGTTATTAGTTTGGAAGCGTTGAATCAGATTTATGAATTGGTGAGAATTTTGATAATATCTTGAATGAATAATACAAATTATTTTTTAAAGAATTAAGTGCAAAGAACTGCCTCCGTGGTCTAGCGGTCCATGTATTTAGTCTCGGAGATACCGGGTTCGATTCCTGGTAGGGACACAATAATATTTTAATAATTTACATAAATAAATTTAATTTAGACTAGAGACATTGACGAGCTTGCCATTTGTCATGATTGGCCTATAGTAGTTGGCTAAATGTGTATCCGCTTTTTTATAAGCGTGGTTTCTGACCACCCCGTCGTAATGTTACTCTATGTGCAATTTATAGGTTTTTAGAGTTTCCTTTATCCTAATTTATAATTTAAAAATTAAATGAATCGTACATAGTTGGTCCATTTGGCAGATATTGATCATATGGTTTATCGGAAAGACCATTGAATATGTAGAAAAAAGTTAAGATCCAAAAGAAATATTAAAAATAGAATCACAATATTTTGACCAAATTAACATATGGGTTTTAAAATCATCTTAAATTATAAGTAATAAATACCATCAGGCGTGTGACATGTGGCATTTGACATCATTGCACATACTTTCAACGAGAACAAAGGTGGTAGGCGGACTGATGGTGGTAATTTTCCCAGTCTCCCGGGCGGGGAAGTATCCACCGTTCGTGCCGATAAACCCAGTAAAGTGTATCCACACGTTTCGGGATCAGGCTCGAATTGCTTAGTCAAGCCGGCATAGTGTTAGGGACTGGTGTCAGTCATGAGTGTCTGATTCCAGTTGCTAACAGTCATGGACCTTGCGAGCCACTTAAAAAAAACTAAATGCAGTAAGCTAGTCAGGAATAATTTCTTATGTCATAGAGTTTTTACCTATAAAAATATATGATTTTTTCCTTTTCAAGCGGGCAACTCCTGAAGAATTGTCCCAAATAAATCAGCATCTGAAAGAGAAACCAGATTTACCTTTGGACCGACCAGAAATATTCCTCCACGACTTGTCAGCAATCTCCAACTTCTCAGAACGTATCTCCTGCTTCATGTTCCAAGCAGACTTTGACGAATCAGTCAACACTATAATGCACAAGTTGGACAATTTAAAACATACTTGTGAGGTAAGTTAATTTTTAACAAACCATGGCTGCCGAAACATAATTTTAATAGTCCATTATTTTAATAGTGTTTGACTAAAGTTTGAACAAGCCTTGTCTGCAGAAACATTATTTTAACAGTCTTTAACTGCTGGAACATTATTTTAATACTCTTTGACTGAAGGAACATTATTTGAACAAGTCTTGTCCGCAGAAACATTATTTGAACAAGCCTTGTCTGCAGAAACATTATTTGAACATGCCTTGTCTGCAGAAACATTATTTGTACAAGCCTTGTCTGCAAAAACATTATTTGAACATGCCTTTTCTGTAGAAACATTATTTGTACAAGCCTTGTCTGCAGAAACATTATTTGTACAAGCCTTGTCTGCAGAAACATTATTTGTACAAGCCTTGTCTGCAGAAACATTATTTGTACAAGCCTTGTCTGCAGAAACATTATTTGTACAAGCCTTGTCTGCAGAAACATTATTTGTACAAGCCTTGTCTGCAGAAACATTATTTGTACAAGCCTTGTCTGCAGAAACATTATTTGAACAAGCCTTGTCTGCAGAAACATTATTTAAACAAGCCTTGGTCGCAGATTCTTTTTAACAATCCTTGACTGAAAAAATATTTACAAAGCAATATAATTTAAAAAATTAATACAGTATGGGTTAGAAATAGAGGGCTAATAATTATCAGTTGGTATTTTCTTTTAATTTCAGTTCCTAATGAAAAATGAATCTCTGAAGAAATTATTTGCGATTATATTAACCCTGGGGAACTATATGAATGGAGGAAACGGTCAGCGGGGACAGGCTGACGGGTTTGGCTTGGAAATATTACCCAAACTTAAAGATGTTAAGGTATGTGTTTGTTTTCATTTAAGCTAGCTTCACTTCCTTTTTACAAATGACATCATACATTTTAGGCTTGATATTATCTCCAGATGACAAGGCTTTCCCTCTAAACTGTCTCTGTGGTCTTACAGTTAAGTCCTTCGATTTAGACTCGAATGTACATACATATATATTTATTTAAAATTAAATTTATTTGGTTATTTCTCTAGTTTGGTACACTGGAGACATCGACGAGATGGCCACTTGTCATGATTGGTCTATAGTAAAGTTGGCTAAATGTGAATCGGCTTCTTAATAAGCGTGGTTTCTGACCACCCCGAAAGAAAAACAGTTGTGATGATACTTTACTTTTAAACTTGAAATTTGTCCATAGTATTAGTAACAATTCCATGACTTAAGACTTATGTTGTAAAGCTAGACTCATGTCCACTGCTTGGCAAATGTTGCCACTTCGAGCAAGTAATAATGATAATAATGACTTTTTATTAACCAAAATAAAGAGTACAATATAAAAAAAATCCTTAAATCTAAGTACAAATAAATGTACTGTAAATATGGGGTTCCCTGGCCTCCATAAAAAGTTAACTTGCGTTATGGAGACCAGTTGATTCCCTACAATTTGTGAAAATAGTTACATCAAAATATCTATAAACAAACTTAATAATTAAAACCAATAGTACGTATAACTATCAAACAAATGCAACTGCAAATATAAAATAAAACATAAAATGCAGGTAGTTTGAAAACAAAAGATAAAGCTATTCAATAACACTCGCCAAACGAAGTCACAAAGCAACGGCTGTTAATTGATGGAACAACTCTGCAAACTCACTCGCAGTAAAATTATTTTATTTTTTATATTTAGTGTCATTATAATTGCCCAAACATCTGCCAAGCAACAGATATGCATCAGTGCAAAAAAAAAATCTTGACTGTCATATTTTTATGATATTCCAGTCTCGTCAATCCAACGTGACGTTATTGCATTTCATAGTAAAAAGCTACATAGTATCTTGCGGGGGAGTGTTCTGTTCCACTCTCCCTGTCCCCGAGCCGGGGGATGTGTCTCGAGCCGCCGCACTCGACTTCGCACAAGCACAACAACATCTCGCACTAATGGAACAACATCTCAAAGGTTAGTAACTACGGTTAACAACATTTTGTAAAATATGTGTTTTTTGTTTTAATTAACTAAATCATTTATATTTCAATAAATAAATCTTTAAATTTTGGAGATATTAATCGTTCCTAAAAAGGTACGTAGTACGTAATCGACTTATATCCTTAATCACCAATACTAACTCCAATCCTATAATCTTATAAACCTATAACCCCTTATATTCCATTATATCGTCTTATATCCTTAATTTTATCCATCTAATCCCATAATCCCTTATTCGGTAATCGTCTTATATCCTTAATCACTAATACTAACCATGTAATCCTTTAATCCTATAATCCCTTATTCGGTAATCCTATAATCCCTTTTATCGTTATAATCCATTATATCGTCTTATATCCTTAATCACTAATACTAAACCTATAATCCCAATGATTCTATAATCCAATAGTCATCTAATCCTATAATTCCTTATTCCGTAATCGTCTTTTATCCCTAATCACTAATACTAACCCAGTAATCCTATAATCCCTTATTCGGTAATCCTATAATCCATTATATCGTTTAATATCCTTAATCACTAATACTAAACCTGTAATCCTATGATCATATAATCATTAATCCTAATATCTAACGTAATCCGGCAGCCATTTGCAACTTCAGCGTCTGACGTGATCCGGCAGCCATATGCAACTTCAGCGTAATCAAATACCATTTTTGTATTTACCTTGCAACTTGCCCGGGTTCGATTCCTGAACAAGGCACAATTTTTTAAATTAATTTGTGATATTTCTTGAGTTCGGTACTCTAGAGACATCGACGAGCTTGCCACTTGTCATGCTTGGCCTATAGCTAAATGTGTTGTAAAGCGTGGTTTCTGATAATACTTTACTTTACAGCTTGCCAATGTAAAAGCAAGAAAGTTTTGGAAGCTGATGCCCAAACGCTATCCCTGACTGATGACTCACATCGTGGGGATCATCAAAAGAGACTTGACGTTTTCAAAGATAAAATGACCAGCTTCCTTATTTCGGCAGAGGAAAAACTAAAAGCAGGTGGGATTATTATCTAATCATATATAATTAACAATCTAGCATTAAGAGAGTTTAGCAATACAGAATTTTAAAGTGAGAACTTTATTGCGCGCTCTAGATTGGGGACCTCTTTTGTTGAACGTACGTCTGTATGTCAGAACAGCGCTCCAGGGAAAACAGCGCGGCGGGGAAGGGGAAGAGGGGCGGATAGGCGCGCGTATAGCCGCTGCCTCTCTCGCTCTTTCCCGCTCCTTTCTCTTTCTTTCTTCCTCTCGATACAGCGCGGCGGGGAAGGGGAAGAGGGGCGGATAGGCGCGCGTATAGCCGCTGCCTCTCTCGCTCTTTCCCGCTCCTTCTTTCTCTTTCTTTCTTCCTCTCGATACAGCGCGGCGGGGAAGGGGAAGAGGGCCGGATAGGCGCGCGTATAGCCGCTGCCTCTCTCGCTCTTTCCCGCTCCTTCTTTCTCTTTCTTTCTTCCTCTCGATACAGCGCGGCGGGGAAGGGGAAGAGGGGCGGATAGGCGCGCGTATAGCCGCTGCCTCTCTCGCTCTTTCCCGCTCCTTCTTTCTCTTTCTTTCTCCCTCTCGATACAGCGCGGCGGGGAAGAGGGGCGGATAGGCGCGCGTATAGCCGCTGCCTCTCTCGCTCTTTCCCGCTCCTTCTTTCTCTTTCTTTCTTCATCTCGATACAGCGCGGCGGGGAAGGGGAAGAGGGGCGGATAGGCGCGCGTATAGCCGCTGCCTCTCTCGCTCTTTCCCGCTCCTTCTTTCTCTTTCTTTCTTCCTCTCGATACAGCGCGGCGGGGAAGGGGCAGAGGGGCGGATAGGCGCGCGTATAGCCGCTGCCTCTCTCGCTCTTTCCCGCTCCTTCTTTCTCTTTCTTTCTTCCTCTCGATACAGCGCGGCGGGGAAGAGGAAGAGGGGCGTATAGGCGCGCGCGTATAGAGCGTAAAAAAAAAATAGGGTAAAATAAATAAAATTAATTACAGATTATGAAATCACAAAATATTAATTGTCATATAAAAAAGAAATCATTATAGCACGAGAACATTTTATTGAATCCATTTCTCTAAGAAAAATGGGCATTCTTATCTAAGACAAATTCTTTGATCGACGTTTTTTAGCAATACCTAGATATGATTGAACCAAAAACAGCACTTTATTTAATCTGAATAACAGATGCAGTTCAAACTTCGCGCCAAAAAGGAATACTGTTGTGTCAAACTAACAACAAAAAAAAAAGTTGGAACCATAAAAAAAACATCAATTACCGATACTTTTTTGACTGAATGTATACATTTTTTTATACGCCAAGCCGTCTGGCCAGCGTAGCGAGTGTAGGCCAAGTTCTCTAGATTCAGTTCTGGAAGGCCAAGGCCCACAGTGGAGGTCTAGGGGCTGTAATGATTATGATACATTTTTATATTTTTTATCTACTAGCACGACATGTAAGCAATTGTAATCAGACTCTCATGACACTATGCCGGCTTAACTAGGCATGACGCCAATTCGTGTGGGTATCACTTTACAGGGTTTATCAGTTGTTTTTTTTTACAGAAAACGAAAACCTACAAGATTGTAGAAGCAAATTTATAGCTACGGTAAAATTTTACCAGTACACCCCCAAAAACTGCAAGCTGGAAGATTTGGAACCGAAGGACTTTTTCTCGCTCTGGACGACGTTTTGTAGCGATTTTAAAGACATCTACAAGAAGGAGGAGCAAATTGCTATCAAAGAAAAGTAAGTTATTTTGTATACTTAAAAAAACAATGTGTTCTATCTATAAGTTGAGTTAAATGGACGTAGACGTAATCCGTGGCTGTGACGTCGTTTAAATGGACGTAGACGTAATTCGTGGCTGTGACGTCGTTTAAATGGACGTAGACGTAATCCGTGACTGTGACGTCGTTTAAATGGACGTAGACGTAATCCGTGGCTGTGACGTCGTTTAAATGGACGTAGACGTAATCCGTGGTTGTGACGTCGTTTAAATGGACGTAGACGTAATCCGTGACTGTGACGTCGTTTAAATGGACGTAGACGTTATCCGTGGCTGTGACGTCGTTTAAATGGACGTAGACGTTATCCGTGACTGTGACGTCGTTTAAATGGACGTAGACGTAATCCGTGACTGTGACGTCGTTTAAATGGACGTAGACGTAATCCGTGGCTGTGACGTCGTTTAAATGGACGTAGACGTAATCCGTGGCTGTGAAGTCGTTTAAAAAGCGACGTTTTCGACAATCGAACAAATTTTGGAAAGAGGCCACGTGATTTGGTCCGTTGGAAGACTCGTCAATGGCAGCCTTAAATGGAGATTGCTGTCCCTGGATTATATTTATGCTGTGGATAAACCTTTAAAGGATAATCAAATTTGTTAATAGTTTTAGACATTAATTATTTTTGGTTACTAGATTTAGACTTTACAATTATCATTGATATAATATTTTCTATACTCAACGAGCCTGTGACACAGAAATACCTCAAGAGTAAATTTGCCTATCTCTCTTCATTCCATGACAAGTCTCTCCGCTCTTCTCACAACTCTGTTCTCTCCATTCCCTCTCACCATACTGGATTTATGGCCAACTCATTTGCTGTTGTCGCCGCAAACCTGTAGAATGATCTACCAGTAGAAATCCGACAAGCATCCAAGCGAAAAATGTTTTAAAAAATGGTGTCATCGCATTATTTAAATGGTTCATAAGTTATGTAATGGTATCATATGTAGTATATGTATTATTAGTATTTAATATATCATAGTTATTAGTATGTATTTGTAATATAATTGTATTTATATGTATATAGATTTATTTATTATTAGTATATATAAATATTTGCACCTACCTTACATTTGAAACGGTCCCCATTGTCCCTAAGGTTGGCTGTCAGATAATGTCTAGCGGCATTAAGTCCGCCCATTGTATAAAGTTTTAAATAAATAAATAATATTTAATTTGGATATTTATATATATTATTATTATTATATTTATTCGAAGAAAATTAATATTCATTAAATATAAATTATAAGCTACCTAAATAATAAAATTGTTCCTGTACCAGTCTGCAGAGCGGCTCGTCCCATAGTCGTTGCATTTTTGGTGAATTAATATATATCAAATCAAATTAATTTATTTCCATTGGTTCTCTCAAAACAACTTGGATACAGTCAGAACTAATTAAATCAATAAATTAATAATAAATTAATAACTACTTAAATAAGATCGTGGCTGTAAAAAGGCCGTGTCAGTTTACATTCTAAATACTTAATAATTATGATGTATACAAATTATATACATATGTCAGATAATTTATAAATGTATAAAACAAAAAAAGTATATAATAATAATAAAATAATAAAAAAAAAAGATGTCATCTTATAATCTAAATACTAATAATGATATGTCAATTAAGCATACATTCATAGCTGTAAATGGGCCGTGTCATCTTATATTCTAATAGCATATTAATGTATTATATTATTAACTAATGTTAATTAATATTCGTGGCTGTAAAATGGCCGTGTCACCTTACAATCTAAATAAAACATTAATATTATTTTAGCTTTAATATTAGTTTATAAGTGACAACGCCCCTTTACAGCTGCTATTATAATCATCATCATTACAGTCCTAGAACACAGCGTCCTAGATCTCCACTGCTGGAAATGGGACTTCCAGAACATATATCTGGAGCATTTGGACTACACTCGCCACGTTGGCCAGACGGCTTGGCGAGGATATGTCATTTGTTTTTTTTTATGACAATTTTTTAACGATTCCACAAGTTGGTATTAGTAGAACCGGGACCGACGGCTTAACGTGCTCTCCGAGGCACGGGGACGGTGGTGTTGTAAATCTATGACTACAGTACGTAAGAAAAGTGTATTTCTCATTGGTACATGCCGGGGGGGTTTGAACCGACCTTTGTAGGATTTAAGGAACTTAAATATATATATTTTACAGCGTCATCTATCCAGCATTGGGCTTAACTGACTGTTCCTTGCCAACAGCAGCTCAATCCATCCAATATTCTTCACTTACCTTATAGTGTTCCTATAGGTTCCTATGGACGAATAATAAACAATATAAAAATGTACTACATTATTCTGTGCACTATATTTCAGATTAAAAGAAGCGAAAAAACAAAGAGAAGAAAATAAATCAGTTACACAACCGAAGAAAAAAGGAGGCTTAAAAGCGAGGCTACAGGAATTGTCGAGTAAAAAATAGTCTTACCGTGCGGGTGTCGGGTCGTGCGAGAGATAACAATAAATCCAATTCACTATTCCTGGCACCTCTCTTTCCCCAACCCTATTTCTTATGAGGCTGTCAAATTTCGTCTTGTCGAACTCGATAAAATTTGTGACAAATATGGCGTCTGCCATGATAAGAATTAATACCATTCCAAATATTATTGTCACTTAAGCTATTTTGTACAATGATAAAATAATTGTAAATAGTAGTTTCGATATTATTATTAATAAGACTAATGTTATTTTAACTATATATTACTGTGCAATTAAGTTATTTTTACTATATATTACTGTGCAATTAAGTTATTTTTACTGTATATTACTGTGCAATTAGTTTATTTGTGATATTTCTCGAGTTTGGTACGCTGGAGACATCGAAGAGCTTGCCACTTGTCATGATTGGCCTATAGTAAAGTTGGCTAAATGTGAATCCGCTTCTATATAAGCGTGGTTTCTGACCACCCCGGAAGGGAAACGGTCGTGATGATACTTTACTTTTTTTCTACTTAAATTGTAATTTTATTAGAATAATTACAGCTGAACCTTGTAATTGGACTGATCGAATGGACAATGTAACTCGTAGTCGCGCGGACATATGCTGGAATGCCATGAAATTATCTACCAGTTTATAATAATTTCATCAGTTCTCAGTTCTCAAGCTCTTAAAAAAACACCCTTCACAAGATAAATGATGTCTTTTTGTTGAGTTCGACAAAAAAACAACCTGTACAAGATTAATGCTGTGTTTTTAGTGAGAAAAATAGCCCAAAATGGATGATGTGATTCTTGTTGTTGATTGATACGAAAAATACATATTTTATTTTAAAAATAGCCCAAAATGGATGATGTGATTCTTGTTGTTGATTGATACGAAAAATACATATTTTATTTTTAAAATAGCCCAAAATGGATGATGTGATTCTTGTTGTTGATTGATACGAAAAATACATATTTTATTTTCCAAATAACTCAATTGCACAGTAATATATAGTAAAAATAACATTAGTCTTAACAATACAAAAAAAATGAAACTACTATTTATTTTTTTATTTATCAGACAAACTATTTTTTGCCTTAAAGTTTCATTTTGCATAACTACCGTTCTTAATGTTAATATTCTAAGAATATTCGTATTTACAATTTCAGATATGTAAATATAATTATATACAAAACTGATATGATTCAAGAATAATTTTAATTTAATTGCGAATATAAGATTTCAAATTCATTTTGGCCTTAAATATGACATTATTTAATATTAATTTATCGCCCTAACAAATTTGTTTGTGGTTGAGAAACTTAATTGTACCTAAACTTATTTTCGCATTTAACCCCAAGTGCATAAATATACCGGATTAGCGGGCGAGGGTCTTGTCGCCATTAACTCTGTGTTTGACTTGTCGCTTTAAGCGCATTTATTAACTTTATCACAAATATTTTTTTATTTCTTTCTTTCATTTTATTATTATTAATATACCTACATATAATTTACTTATTTTGTTAAAATATACAAACGTAGAGTTGGCACAAATGCCATAGTTGCCTTTACTCGTTATTTAAAAGAAGAAATTTTATATCGTGTGAATTTTGCTTAAAGTCATAGACAAAAGATCGTCGCCTCGTCGCTTACTATATCTATGCTATAAGTGAATAAAAACCATAGAGCAATACCAAGTCGAACGACTTTCAAAGCGAAATAAAGCAAAAAAAAAAGCTTACAGCGACAAGTCAAACACAGGGCAAATATACTAATATCAGACGCGCCCGCACCCTTACCCGCGCCCGCGTTCCCTCTGTTTATGCACTAATGCTGCATTTCGAGTACAAATAAGCGGTGTGCGGGGAATATATCAAGCAATAGTATTACTTTATAGGACCATTCGTATTTCCAATTAACAATATACATAGTCAAATAATTTACAAAACAAAAAGCGCGGGAACGACTGGTGAATGATGTGGATGAACAATGCTATACCATAAATAAATTAAGAAACAGTTTGTCATCTGCAGTTATTTCATACATACATAATTATTGGATCAATAATATTAATTCTGTTTATGGGGCAAAAGTTACAGTAATTTTTTTGTGGTATTCCCACGCTGTAAACTCGCATATAAATACCCTACATGTTGTGTGTGTGATGCAAATGACTCCAAAAAAGCTTCAAGTTTTTTAAGGTTCGGATTTTTTAATTATCCCAAACTGTTATGCATTTGAATTCTGTACCATCCTGAATATAAAAAAAAAACTTATTTGATAAAAAAAAGTAAAGTATCATCACGACCGTATCCCTTACGCAGTGGTCAGATCCTACGCTTTTAAAGAAGCGGATTCACATTTAGCCAACTTTGCTATAGGCCCATTATGACAAGTGGCAAGCTCGTTGATGTCTCTAGCATACCAAACTCCACAAATTACATAAATTATTGTGTCCCAACCAGGAATCGAACCCGGTAAATCAGCGTCTAAATACACGGACTTTACCGCTACACCACAAAGCTTGATATGATGATGAAGTAATAACTACTATTGGTTGGTATTATCCTTGCACACTGCTCAATTTCCTCGCCCATTTATGTTGGATATCAGCTACATCGTTGACTATTTACAATTTACAGTAATAATGGTGCTCAAATACATATATTTATAAATAAAGCAAAACCAGTTTTTTTAATCAGTGTTTTATTAAAATTTTCCTTTAGAATAGCATTTTTAGGATAAGTATATAAGTATTTTTTTTTAATTCTATTAAGATAGTAATTTTTATAAGATATTCATTACGCCCCGTAGAACACAGCGTCCTAGAACTCCACTGTTGGAGATGGGCCTTCCAGAACATCTGGGAAATTTGGCCTATGCTGGCCAGACGGGTTGGCGAGGATCTGATGTTAATTTATTAACGATTCCACAAGTTGGTATTAGTGGAACCGGATAAAATCCAAAATATATGGATTATTTTAATCATCCAATTGGAAACTAGGTGTTAATTTATCAATTAACATATCGTAATAATATCAAGGCTCAATTTCAAGTCAAACTTTTTGTATAGTGTGATTTATCAAGATGGAATTGTCTACCAGTTCGCACTGACAGAAAAAAAGGACAATAATGACTCAGTAACTGTATTTGTGTCTCTCACACTTTCCCCGCGCGTCTCCGAATTTCCCGAAAACATACTTTTTTGTATTATACTAACGGTGCAACATGTATTTATAAATAATCTAGACATTTTTCTTTCCAAAGAGATTTGAGTTTTTTTGTCATTTTTTTATTGTTTAATTGGCATAGATTTAGTAGACACTGTTTTAATGAATGCCATTGCATAAAACTAAGATGGCTGGTCAAAGAATTAGAATCTTCAATATTTCTAAAGTTGTCTTCATTTGAAATAAATTGCTTAAGTAATTCTGAATTAGTAACAGAACGTATTGTATGATTTGTTAATGTAGTATTTGGTTTTAAAACTGGTTTTACCAACTTGTCTCTACTAACTGCTTCTCCTGCATCTTTTTGATTCATACTCTTTGTGTCTGCTTTCTTAACTTTATCAAGATTTGCATTTATTCCTTTTGGAATAGGTTTTATGTTTTGAATTAAACTTTCTCTACTTATAGGTTGCCCTACATCTATATTTATTGGCGTAATTTGTTTATTGTGCAATATTTCTTCTTCCTTTTCATCATTTTTCATTTTAATGTCAATTTCTGAATCATTATTTATATTATTAACATATTTAATCAAATCAAAAGTTTCACAATCTTCATCTTCGTTTATTATTGGTACAACATTAACAACTTTATTAACCGACCAATTAAATCTACCAAAGTCATCTATTTCTTTCATTTCTACTAAATCGCAAAAATTTGAAGGTAAAATATCTTCGTCTTGTAAAAATGGAACGCCTTTGAGTTCTAAAACATTTAAAAAGGGGTATAAACCTTGATACCATTTGTTAGAGTGTTGTAAATATACTGACGATATAGACCAGATTCTGCAGAGCACTGCATAAGGCATTAACGACATCCAATGCCCTTCACCACGTTTGACCCTATCTAAATAAAACACTGCAGATTGTTTAGCAGTCACGTAAGCCCTAGACGTTATCATTCCAAAGGAAAGTATGCGTACTAGCAAATACTGCAGCATTTGCTTTGTGGGTAAATATAAATCATCTAGCAATGGAACCATAGAAGAAAACGATTCCACATCTTTGATCAAATTTAAAACAAGATATCTCCGAATACAGGTGTTCACTTTCTTGAATTTCCGAAAGCCTATGTCGTTGCGGAATTTCTTGTCGTACTTATAAATAAATCTGGACATCAAGGCACCTTCCTTGTGCAATGGAGATTGCTTAGTCAAAACTCTTGTCATTTCTTCACAAATGTATTTTAATTCTTTTGTATCTGTAAAGCAAAATTTATAGAATTTAAGTAGATCCTTTATAGATAGGCATATATTGCATCAAAATCAAATGTTACATTAATAGAAGCTTAATTTTGGTACAAACCAGCCTGTTTTTTCTAAATAAAGAAAAAAAAGTCATTTTTAGATTAGAGGTACTTCTTATTAGATACCAACTGCCAATGTATGTTAATACCTGTGTATAGAAGACCAGGAATGTTGAATTCTTAATAATTTATTAGCAGTCTTAAAAATATAGCCACGGAATTATTATTGTTTACAAACTTACCAACATAGTGCTTGCATTGAAATGTATTCAGCGGAGGTGGCAAAATTTGTCTATCATTCCACGGTTTCATAATTCTGTTAAAACTTGGCTTTATTTGCAAAATAACTCAAATTTTGAAATTCTTTATAGGTTAAATTGTGGATACTCGTACATTGACATTGATAAGAGGTTATGTTATTGTATTGGAATAAAAGTTTAAACCAGAGCCATGAAAAAAATACTGTCATAATAATACGGCTTTGGGGGAGGAGTTCTTCGCGCCATTTTGCGTGAACATGTCAAGTGCAAGTTTTTGTTTTGTAAATTAATTTACTGTGGATATTATTGGTCAAAAGTGGTGTTGTTTTGTTTAATAATGTGCTACAATGTGAATAATTATGGAAAACGATAAATTGGACTTTAAATATGGGGCACAAGTTGCAGTTTATTTTTTGCGGTTTTCCCGCGCTGTCAACTCCCATATTTTACCCGACGTGTTTGAGCTATGGTGCCGCGAGTGACTCCATGAAAAGCATCAAATTCTGCAGCATCTGGAATTTGATGATGACCTCATTAACTCATAAAAAAAAAGATATATTACGTCAGACTTGGCTGTATGGGCTAGACTTCATAGTCTGTGGGCTAGACTCTTTGCCTTCCCTATTTATTTATTTATTTATTTCAAAACTTTATGCACTAGGTACACAGGCGGACTTAATGCCGCTAGGCATTCTTACTAGTCAACCTTAGGGACAATTTAGAGCATTTGTTATGTGAGGCAGGTGCAAAATATAATAGGAGCATTAAGATTTGTGAAAAAAAAATAAACAAAAAAAAACAAAATAAATCAAACTTAAATACTAAATCTAATATACTATATACAAAACTATATATTAATCAGTAGGTATACACTAAATAGACTACATACTATGATTATACTCGTATATAAATAGAATACATAGGTACATATAAATAATAATACATATATATTTATATAATACAATATCATATACTTCTATATCTATGTAATGGAGCTATTTAGGAAACGTGTAAAAACCATTCTTTTAAATAACGATCTGTTTGGCGCTTGTCGGACATCTACAGGCAGGTTGTTCCACAAGTTTGCGGCAACAACTGCAAAAGAGTTGGACATAAAGCTAGAATGATGGGAAGGAATAGAAAGAACACAGTTATGCGATGACCGCAACGACCTGTCGTGTAGAGAAGAAAGATAGGCGAATTTGTTCTTGAGGTATTTCGGTGTCGCAGGCTCATTAAGTACAGAAAATAATAAACAAAGTATTCTAAGATTTCTGCGACTACGAATTGGCAACCACTTCAACCTGGCTCGATACTCGGAAATGTGATCGTATTTACGCAAACAGTAGATAAAACGAATACACGAGTTGAGCATCCGATCCAATTTATTGAGCAGCACTTCCGAGATATCGACGCTACACACGTCACCATAGTCGAGGAGAGGAAGGAGAAGGCTTTGAGCAAGGGTTATTTTAGCTTTTAACGGCAGAAAATTCTTTAGTTTATTGAGAGAGTGCAGAGAAGCAAATAGTTTACGACTGGTATTAGTCACGTGAGCAGTCCAGTTTAGATTAGGATCCAGGTACACACCTAAATTCTTCACCTCGCTACAGTATGGAATCGGGACGTTATTAAACCTAACAGGGTCAGTGGCGAGTGCGTCAAACTTACTCAACTGTCGAGAACTACCTATTATAATTGACTGACACTTGCTTGGGTTAACAACGACCCCGAATCGAGTTGACCATGAGTGGATATTGCGAAGATCTGAATTAAGCCAAGCTATTGCACTGTTTAGTGTAAGGATGTCCGTCTGCACATAAAGCTGCAAGTCATCGGCATACAGGTGATACTGACAATGTAGACAGGAGGTGATAGCGTTAATAAATAAAGAAAACAGCAAGGGGGAAAGAATACCACCTTGGGGGACACCTGTGACCACGTCACCCCACCCCGACGACACCTCATCAACTCGAACTTGTTGCTGCCGACCATGCAGATATTGGGCAAACCAATTTAAAGCTCCTGACGAAATCCTTAGACGAGACAACATAGCGAGAAGCAAATCAGGATCTACTGTGTTAAAGGCATTGGTGAAATCTATTAGTACTAAAATTGTAACTTTAGTTTCATCCATGCCATTTCTGATATCTTCAGTTACTTTAAGCAAAGCTGAAGTCGTGCTATGACCGGAACGGAAACCAGATTGAAGAGGATTTAACATATCATTATTATTAAGGAAGTGGGATAACTGTTTATGTACAACGGATTCAAGGACCTTGGAAAGGAATGGCAAAATTGAAATGGGACGGAAATGATTAGGTAAAGTTGGTGACGAGATTTTCGGAAGAGGAATAATAAAGGCTTTTCGCCATTCACAAGGAAATTGACTGGATGTGAGGGAGAAGTTGATAATGTGTGAGACAATGGGTAAGAGGAGATCAATAATTGTAACGATCATAACACGATTGATTGAATCACATCCTATAGATTTTGAAGTAATAGATCTAATCGTCTTAAGGATAACATCATTAGAAACCTCTAAAAATACAAACGGCTCAACATCGGCAGGCTCAGGAAAATTCTCTATTTCAGACAATGTGTTAATTTTTGTGACACTATCCAAGACAGGAGCTGAAGAAAAGTAGACGTTAAGCTGATCAGGTGTCACGGGACCAGTGTTAATCTGACCTCTGCAGCGGCCTATGCCCAAGGAGTTGAAGAATTGCCATACTTTTGAGGCAGGTTTATCTTTAATTTTTTCATAAAAATGATGTCGTTTAGCAATTCTGCACACCTGGTTGCAACGGTTCCTTGCGACCCTATATGCAGCGTAACTATCATCACATCGCTTACGTCTATATTTTCGATACGCACGATCTCGTTTTCTCATGGCCATTCTAACATCCTCAGTTATCCATGGCGCAGGTCTCCGCTTTAACTTTGTAGGTCGAAGCGGAGCGTGTGTGTCATAAAGTTTTAGCAACTCTTGATTAAAAATTCTAACCATGTCGTCAATATTGGTGGCCGTAAGTAAAGCGCTCCAGTTAATACGAGCCGCATCATCACGAAGTTTATTTATATCAATACGGCAATAATGGCGCATAATCACTGTAGGTGGACGATATTTCGGAGGCTTGACTTTGTACGATGCGAAAACGAGATCGTGGTGGGAGAAGGGAGCGGGGAACTGACCGTGGGTAGCAACAAAATCTGGGCTTGAGGTTAAAATGAGATCGAGAAGCGTATCTGATGTTGCAAGGTGATGGGTAGGGCCAGACGGCAGTAAAGACAGGTTGACGGAAGAGATGATATTTAAAAGTTTAGATGCCCTCGATTTGCCAGGCCCACGATCATCAAGGAGACATGTGTTAAAATCGCCCATGATGACGTGGTGGGTATAAAGTGGTACGACCTCCTCAAGAACTTCTTCGAGAATCGGAAAGTAGTTAATAGACGGTGGACTGTATACAACGCCAACCAATACTCGAGATCGTGCAAAATTTACCTCAATAAACAAGTATTCAGCAGATCCCGTGTACAAGCTAGGTGAGCAAAGAATTGTTTTGTAAGGCAGGTCTGCACGCAAATATATGGCAACGCCGCCACCGTTTAGTCCAGTGCGATCGTTACGAATCAAAACATAACCAGGCAGAGAGTAAGATGTGGAGGGGAGAGTAGGCTTAAGCCATGATTCTGATATAAGTATGGCGTCGACTACATCAGGAGCAGAGAAAGTTGCGAGTAGATCCGAGTAGTGTGCCGGCACACTTTGCGCATTAATGTGACAGATGTTTAGGTTTTTTCTACAAGGGGAAAACTCATTATTAAGTAAAATGTCCAACGTATCCACAGCGTCATAATAAGAATCACTTGATGTACTACTTGCGATAGAGTAAAATGAGTCATCATCACTAATATGGTCCATTAATAATTATAATAAATAATATATAACACTGTAATAAGTACCTACCTACTATAAAATATATGAATAAGTAGTTAAATATATATATATATATATGTATAAAAATAATAAATATACTTATGTTTAAAACTACGAATTATTAAATAATATTTAATTTACACTGCTCGTCCTGCTGGTTGAAAAGTACACGAAGAAATATATGATACATTATGTTACCATCGAAATTAATTGCCATAAACACCAACAACACCTTTTAGTATTATGTTCCTTGAACAACGCAACAAAACTTCTATAAAAAGAAACAAAAAATATATATATAACAATGTCACGGTCGTAAAACAAACTCAATGCCCATACCACACAATAAAAAAAAAAAAAAAACAAAGTTAATGACAGCTGACAGTCAAGTGTCAGTCATGGTTCTTCATTTATATAATTTTATTCCTTTAGGTTAGAAACACAGAAGAACCGGATAAAAAACCGTGAATACCAATCGGTAGTTCGGTACAAAAACTGTGTTTTTATGTAAATAATATAAAGAAAACCTAATATTAATAGTAAATAGATCTTTGAATGAACTGAGTGTATGGTGGCATGTTTACAGATAAACATTGCGTTTGTGTCCCACAATTTATCTGTCATGGATAAAAGAAGACCAGAGACATAGTGGAAAGGGTCCAAAACGATTTGAACTATGTGTATAACTATGAATATGGCAATTGATCAAACAAAAAGTACAAGTGAATGCATTTTGGACACATTTTCAGTTAAGCTATTTCAGTTAGGCATGTGACAGAAAACAGTTATAATGTAACCAACATGCACAAACAAAACAAAGGTACTGCACCCCGCCCATACTCTGTCTATTACAACAGCAAAATAAAATAGTGGCTATGACATTTACAAGATCCAGATAGTTCATTACTATTACTGACAAAGCACACTTGTATATTAAAAGTTTATAATCACTAAAAAAAAAAAAAAAAAAAAACAATCCACACCATATTTGCCCAAAAAAAGTTTTCAATACAATAGGGAAACACAACATACATTTTTGCTTAATAGGCAATATAAAAAAAAAAAAATATATATAAGACAAAGCTTACACAGAGCAGAACATGTGACATGTGCTTACCTGATGGTAAACAGAACGCAGTGTTCAAGAGTGGAGGCAACTGACACCTGCAGCCTGGAATGATATCTATAAAGTATGTGACGGAATGGTGAAGTTTTTGCCAGCTCTCAATTACCCTGTTTCGGGCTAAAACTTACACTTCATTTGTGTGGATAGTATGAACAAAGCACCTGAAAACTACTCTGATTCCAGGCCGAGTATTAGTTTGACATTAGTCTGACTCTATAAACCTGAGCAAACCAACCACCCAAATTATATCTACCATAGTGTGTATCTCCATGCCTAATTTCTAGCTGAAAACAATTTATTTATTTGTGAAGACTCCAGTATACCAGAACCATACCTGGTGTTATGATAAGATTAGCAAAGTTGACTAAATGTGAACCCACTTCCCTATAAGTATGCATTTTAATCCTCTCTTTAGAAGTCGTAGTGATAAGATACTTAAATATTTAACTATTTATAACTAAAAAATACACATATTTGCTTACCTGATGAAAATGAAAATCATTAAAATAAAATCATGTTGGGCAAGCCAGTCACGGAGAACAAGTAACTCAACTATTTTATATAGTTAAAGTAACACAAAATTAAAAAAAATAACAATAATAATAATAAAATCAACAACTAGATCATGTAAATAGACCAAAAATGAGCAGGGTTATCAGTAGGTAATATATAATGCATCTTAAAATAAGCTAATAGTAAACGCACAACACAAACACTACTTTTTAGCTAGTCGCCTTGGCCGGTCTTTATGCACTTGACGTTCATTTTGTAGCGGAGCTGGAGGAGTTGGTTCTGACTGAGCAGCAGTGAGGACAGCAAGGTCGGCCTGAGTAAAGATCTTTCGCCTAGATCCATTTGAAAGCTTGACCACTATACATCCATCCTGGGTCCAGCAGTCCCGCACGCCGAAACGCTTCCTTGCCTCCACAAAAAGCAGCTGCCTACATCTAATCAGGAACTCTGAACAGCTGTATGGGGAACCCTTAAACTTCGTCTTGCTGTTCCAGACCTGCTGGCGCAGTCTGCAGTCGTAAAACCGCACAAGTACAGACCTAGTGGTGGCCTGACTTATTCCACCAAGACGATAACACGAGGAGAATACCTGAGCATTAACCTCAGGAATGTCGAGTTTTTGTCTCAGCACATCTGCCACCACCTGACGAAGATTCTCACCCGGGTTTTCTGTAACACCCTTCAGCACTAGGCAATCACCACGGTTTCTAGTTTCTAACTGCTCCACAGTGTACTGCAGCTGTGCAATCTGCTGTCTTAATAGTGACAGCATCTCCACTGTGAAGTTTTTAAACTCCTGATAATCCCGCACTAGAGCTTCAATTTTGATATTTTGAGGATTTTCTTTAACTGCCATTAGTTCCAGCTCAAACTCTTCCATCCTTTTGGCTAGCTTCTGTTCCAGGAGCTGCTGAGTTTGTTCAATGTCCCCTGATGTTGCCATTGTTTGTTTGTTACCGCGATAGTCAATTCAGCAGGACAAGTGCAGAAAACTATAAATTTATCAATTCATATACTTATAATCTACTTCACAAACAGTCATAAATAACATGAAACTGTGTGTAACTATTATTATTAATTATTTAAATACGCCGAAAAATATATGTTGTTTACTTGCACGACTACCCACAAAAAAATTCCTATCACCTCATACATCATCCATCGGGAGAAGAGAACCAAAAAAAAAAAAAACGGCTTTGGGACCACAGATTATATAGACATTTTGGGACTATCACTGAAGGGTCGTCTCTAGAGGACATTTTTTACTTATAGTTTATTTTTTATTAGGTTTAGTTTATATTTATTTTAATTTTTACTTTTAAGTAGTTTTAATTTATATTGTAATTATTTTATACTGTTGAAGTAATATACAAACAGTATAAAATAATTACAATATAAATTAAAACTGTTTTTATACTGTTTGTATATTACTTCAATAAAGGCCGCGTTCGTTTTAAGAAATGTTAGCATGAAAATACCACTTTTTTTAGCACAAGTCGTTCGTTTAATGAAAATTCTAACATTTGATGCTAATTTCCGTATGTCAGTACCGTGTTGAAAGGAGGGTTATTGATGTTACTTTTTGACAGATGTCAAATTGATCGTTTACCATTTTTATATACTTTATAGTTTTCTATTATATTTATTAAAAATGTATATTAAACGATTTTATGTAATAAATTCAAAGACCATAATAATATCACGTGTATTGGATGCCATGGTATGATAAAACATGAACGAAAACACTTGTCAAAAAGTAGCATCACCGCTCGTTTTATTTAAGAAATGTTAGCATTGTTAAAAAAAGTGGTATTTCTTAACAAAAACGACATTTCGCGCTGGTTTATGAAGTTGCTACGAAATGTTGGAAATGCTATAACACGAACGCGGCCAAAGTATCACACACGCTTTGGGACTTGATTCCATTGTATGGATAAATTTATAAGTAAATATTTGCAACGTACACGGAACGCCGTTGTTTAGATTTTGGTTTTTTTCACTTAATCGATCTATCTTCAGCAAATTAAAAAGTAAACTATTAAATCGTGCACGCACTTCTATACAAATTAATCTTTTGGATTATTTGTTTTGCGACACGTACTACCTATATATAAATTTTCTATTTTTAGGTTCTGCGGAGGTCTCTTTTATAACCTTATACCGGCAAAAACAGTTTATAGAATGCCGAAAAACAAGAAAAAGGACGATACATCCAGCGACAGTGATGAAGGTCCAGTAGATGTAAGTTTTTAAACATTTAATTTTTAAAATGCCGGTAATAGGTCATTCCCCTCATGTGCAACTAGTTTTTTTAAAGTTAAGTGCCCTTAAGTATATGTATTATTTTGTTAGTTCAACAACAAAGTAATGATGATAGTAGTTAAATTGTGGTGCTGTTTCTCTGTGATTTACATTAAAAAATTACTTTGATATTTGTACTCCAGAAATTTCTATATTTTTTTTCTGTAGTTTCTAAATAAAAAGTTCTGATTCTAAACATCAAGGACCTAATGAAGAAATATATAATCATTTGTAAGACTTGAATATTTATAATGTTATATAGTTAGAACCTGGACAGATGCTTGTATAGCCAATATGTGTAGCAGCTATAGTATCAACACAAGTCACATCCCTATTATATTATAACATAATGAAATCTTGTTTTATGTTGTCGACCAGGAATCAAACCTGGTACCTCCACACCTAAATTATGGTCTACATTAGCAACCTTGTAGGTTTTACTAGAAACTTCCAACTTATATTATAAACAGAAAAGTTTCTGAGGATGCATGTTTATCCTTTTTCATGCAATACTGCAAACTTTAGGCCACCATAAGAAAATTTATTTCTTAAAAAGTGATTTTCGTTTGGTTACCCTATTGGTGAAGGTCCATCTTAAACATATCTTAAAATAAACAGTCTAATAGAAGAAGACAAATTTACAGGTGTTAAGACTAACACCCATATTATAAGACGTTTCCTCAACGCCTCCTTCACTCGACATTTCCTTCCAGCTGTCAAACGAAAATTAAGTCTCTGTAATTGAGACAATATTCAAATAAAAAATTGTGTCTAATATTTAATATTTTTATTTATTATTTAGGTTTACGAACAGCAACACACATATATATAATTACATTTACATTTAAATAAACAAATTGTTAAGTATAGTCGCGATCACAGTGACATTATCGCCACTCGGAGCGATCCATAGGTCACTGGTTCAAATCTGGTTCGAAGGATCATATGTAAAATCATCAGTCCCTATTCTGTGCTGCTAACCACATAGGGATACTGCTGCAGGTCTTCGATGGCTCAATTAGAGATTGTTTAGCGGACCATATGGTTTATTGCAGAAGTAGAAATTCCAGTTAATTACTTAAGTAAAAAAGCTATGAAAATTGTGAGAGAAAAAACGTGTGACCGCTCGGTGCGTGGATTGATTCCAGTCTCGTGGTATTTCACACTCAGGTGGTATCGGCCGAGCAGCGATAATGTCGTGAAGTATGTTACAACAATAATGATAGGTATTAATAACAGATTATGGATTTAGTATGTCCAAAATAGACTTCCTAAAAGCACCGGCGGTCGAGGCAATGATGTCTATAAAGTGAAATTTGTTATTCAATGTGTCAACCAGTCGATTGGTGAAAACCTACAACTGACCTTCAAAATAAAACTTTCAGCTCGGCTCTATTTTTAACTTTAATATTAACTATTACAGAAACTTCATTTTCGTTTGACAGGAAATGTTGAGTGGTCCTCTAAACGTCTCAGAAGATGAGTGTAAGTGCGGAAAAGCTACTGTAATCACAATCACACACATAGTTACTAATATTCTTTTATTTTTGTAGCGCAATGTGCCACCAGAAAAGAAGGCAAAAATGGGTGCCAGGACTGACGATAAGGAGCCCTCTTGGGTTTTAGAGGGGAAAAAAATGGTCAAAATCAGGTCTTTTAAAGGCAAAGTCTACATTGACATAAGAGAATTTTATGAGAAGAATGGCGATATGTTACCAAGCAAAAAAGGAATTTGTTTAACTCCAGAAATGTGGAGAAAGTTGCTATCTATAGGTGATGAAGTCACTGAAGCTATGAGCAGTTTATGTTAATTGTTAAATTTATACTTTTGTTCCTTTGTGTTTGATAATATTATAAAACCTTTCACAAATTTGTTTTATTTTATTTTTTCATCTATAATTCCAATACCAAACAAGGCTGACAAAATTGCTCCAATACCTAGTCATTTCGACAATGTGGTGTATCAGGCAAAGCTTTTTGTAGATGTCGCTAGCGGCAATGGTACCTTGTTTTCAACCTATGACGCATCTTTTAAAAATGTTTTTGTAGTTTTTTATTATTATAACAGAAAAATGTAATTTAACTTAACGTTACCTACCTTAAAATACGAATTAAGAAAGCAAACACCGTCTTTAAAAAGAAAAAAGGTTAAATTACTAGAACGGCAACTTTGAGATCGCCATACCTTTTATTTCGCTTGGAAATCTCGATTTGTACACTTAAAAGCTGCTCACTTCGGCATATCCAGAAAATAATAAAAATAGAAGTTTTCTATGCAATTAACAGTTTTATTAGGTACCATCTATCGTGATAAAAAGTTAGTGACACCCCATTGGAACAAGCTTTGTATTAGTATGTCGTGTTCGACTAGAAAGCAAAGCAAAGTGCGCTGTTTTTCACTGAATTTTGCAGTGAAAAAACAGCAAACACCTACCAAACCAAATACTGTTGATTCTGTTACCTAATGCCGTCCAATTCTTTCAGCATAAAGATTTTGGTGATTTTTTCTAGCACCTATTTCCACTCGTACCTATCCAAGGACCAAGAATCACATGTTCCTAGTAAAAAAAAAATAACACTTAGGTTTTAAAGTGCGAGAAGAGAAAGCGAAGACTACTTGTAAGTTTGTTTACTGCATTTAGCTTAAAGTAAACGAAAACGCAAGTCAAACAACTTTCAAAGCGAAATAAAGTAAAAAAAACGCTTACAGCGACAAATCGAACATGGGGTAAAACACATTGTTTGCATTCCGATATTAAAACCCATCATAAATCCACTAAGAATAATAATTATTATATTTATAAAATAAGCCTGGATATATTTCCCTGTGTCATATCCTCGCATCGTCCATACCCCAATGTCTGAAGACAAAGGACTTCAACCAATGCGTTCTCCCCATAATGTTGTATGGAGCAGAGATAAGACTGACGGTGGCTCTGGTATTCTCTGATGAATAAAATTCGTAACGTTGATATTCTTTCACTTCTTCTTTTTTTTAAAATAAATGGCAACCGCCGATAAGGCATTTATGCCAAACGTTGATATTCGTCAGGGAACCAAAGTCACTGACATAGCTTTCAAAATTAGCAAGCTAAAGTGAACCGACGACAAATGGGGCAAACTGGTTCTAGAGTGGAGACCACGTGCGGAACGACACCCCGCCAGATGGACGGTAGCTGATGAGGGGATGGACGAAGGTTGCAAAAAACCGCGTGCAGCGGCTCCCATTGGGGGAGTGACACAGGCTGATATATTTGTTTTCCTGGAAAGGGTATAAATAAAACACAGTAATAACAAAAACATGCATAAGTATATTTTACATCTCTTTAGTGTATTGCTTTTTCATTACATCCAGCCATTTATTTAGCCAAGATAGCACTTTAATGTTTAAAAACTAACTTTATATCGTGCTGTTTTTAGTGAAATCCTTTCACCTATACGTGTACACTTTTACATTGTGTATTGTGCGTAATAAGCTTTCCAAAATTAAAAATATTTTGTCAGAAAAATATTAACGATAAGTAATGACTTATAGCTATCAAGCGCGCGTTCCGTGAGCGCTTACCAACGTTTTGCATCCTTCTCACTTGTACAATCCAATATATTCAAATATTTTTCAAGTCTGAGTACTTGTAAGAAAATGTAGTCTATCAACTTTCTAAGAAATTTAATTACGTTGCGTATTACATGTTGGACATATTTTTGTATACTTAATTTTAGACAGAATAATATATTTATAACGATATTTATTCGAATTGAATTCCCTATGATGATTGTACGCAAAAGAATTAAACCATCTTTAAATGATAAATTCAATTATCAAAAAGTATCATTTTTAACAGTCCTACGAAAGGTTTACTTTTTGACAGATGGATAAACGTCAAATCTAAACTTTTCAATCCCGTCGTTCCGAGACACGATAATATTGTTTTGCCAAAGCTATGTGACGTCACAAATGACATTATTCCTCGCCTAAACTGCTCACGATATCGAGGTAGATCGCTCTGAGCGCTGTCAGTTTTTTGTCATTATGTCGCGCGCCATTTTCAAGTTTATTATTAGGTTTTCTTTTAAATTATTTAATATTGTAATTCGTTTATACTGTTTGTATATTACTTCTTAAACAAATCTATAATTAATATTTAAGTAGGAAGTGAAAAAAAAATGTCTGTAACACGGCAAGTTATTTCAAAAGACCAAAATAAGTTAATAATATTTAACTTTACACATATAAAGATTAATAAATAGAGAGATGTATATTTATTAGTATTCATACTCAAAGATATGGAATCCGCAATTTATCTTCCATACATTTAAAATAAAAACTATCATGTTATGAATGAAAATGTGATTTAGACTGTTCCGAATTGATATCACGCTCTGAGCATCGACATCGTTATATTTGATTCGGAACGACTGTTAGTATCATATTCATTCTAAGCGCTCCGATCTATCAACGCTAAAAAAGTAGCACAGCTTAAATCAAATGTTTGTTAGCGCGGCTTGTAACTGGAACGGGCCTCAAAAGAGCTAGAGCTAATAGTAATTCTGACAGGATATTTTTTAAACATATTGAAACACTATCATATACAGTGCATTACTAAACTAGGTAATACAAATTGTATTATTTTAAGGCTTTTTATGTAATAAGGTTGTTAGAAATCTTTGGAGTTAAGACTATCACTGGATTCATAATGACTAGGTTATAATTAATATATCATTTAATTTAAATATATAATAAAAATACAAGTAAAAATAATATATAAAATAATAAGTCGATGGGCCCAGGGGACACCTTCACCCAGCGTCTGGGCAAGGAGTTGTCCAAACGGCTGATGAAACAGTCTGGAGACAAGAAGGCTGGCAATTATTTCTGCCAACGTATTAGCCTCGCTATACAGAGGGGAAATGTTGCCAGTCTTTAAAGGACAATTTTTTAATGTTTTTTTTTTAAATTTATTTTAGTTTATAATTAATATTTTTTTAAAAATTTTAAAGTAACTTTTAATTTAGTAAAATTATATTAAATTAATAGATATAATATATATCAATTAATAGTTTATTTTTAATTTAGATTTTTTTAAATCATTGTACCTATCTGTATCTTTTGATTATATTTTTTCAGTTTTTCCTCCGTTTCTTTGGCACCTAACACCCGTATTCTAAGACATTTCCTCAACGCCTCCTCCACTCAACATTTCCTTCCAGCTGTCAAACGAAAATTAAGTGAATTCAGCCGATAAAAATTAAAAATAGCGTCTATCTATAGCGAAGGATAGTGGACTACCTCCCCGAATTAGTCGTGACATACGTCTGTTGCGATATCAATAGCAACATTTCGGGCGGACTATCTCCGACAGAAGCGTGCCGAGACAGTCGAGCCCGAACCGCGTTCGCGAACGTATGTAACCTCGCCTCAGCCGGACAAACGTATTATTTTCAATTGTTTTTAACTGTATTATAAGTACCTTTATATCGTAAAATGTGAATTACAAACTTTAAAACAAATTTACATTGACATACTTTATAAACATACTACTGGAATTTAAAAATAGAATCACATCATAACACCTTTTCTCTAACAAAATAATGTTATATTTCACTTAAAAAATAGAATCATACATATTATATAACACTTATTTTTTTAAGGCAAAGGTTCCATTACAAAAAAGTTTTGATTCCAATTTTTACTTGTCTATGGCAGCGCCCGCCATAGCGCGTGCGCGGTCATAAGCTAGGTTTTGGCGCCATTTCATTGTTTAGGACTTATGTATTCTGTAACATGGTAATTAAAAAAAAATAAAAATAAATATTGGCGCCATTCAATATACATAACTTGAATAATTATTATAAGCAATAAGCTACATTGTTTTTTAAGGTTTTCGCGAACATTTTTTATTAACTAAAACAAGTTTTGCGGTTTACTATCGTGGCCCCCCGCGATAACTGGAAAGCTGACGAAACATCGGATCAGTAAACAATTTTAAATAAACGCGATAGTAAACAGCAAAACTTGTTTTAATTCGAGCAATAAACTATTTTTTTTAACTTTTATCTTTTATTTAGTAGGTTCAATCCCAATGTATGAGAGTAGATAAATTAGTGTATGAAACTGCACATAACTAGGTATTAAAACACTCGTGTGATACTATTGAACACACACTCGTGTATAATACCCCTTATTATGCAACAGTTTCATAAACTACTATTTTATGGTGTTGAGTACCTAAACGAATTAACAAATGTGTTATAGTATTATTTACCCCCACTATACGTCTAATGTAGGTACCAGCTTACGGTTTGCTTTCAAAATAAAACTGTAAAACTCTACTTTTAACTTTGATCGTAACTATTACAGAAACTTAATTTTCGTTTGACAGCTGGAAGGAAATGTTGAGTGGAGGAGGCGTTGAGGTAACATCTTGGAATACGGGTGTTAGTATCAGTAATAATATATGTTTTCAAGTTTAGCCAATATGTATAGACTTACTTATAGGTATATCATTATCAACACATTACTTATGGGAAAATATTTAATTTATAATATTGAGATTCATATAATATTCGAAGCAATCTAATCCTTGCAGAAAAGTGGTATAAAATATTCAATACCCTACATTTTAATAGAAAAAAACTTATATTATACATATATATATATACTAAATATCCTTGGACGGCTGCTTAGTCTGTTCCGTTGCCAATATTGATAAAACTATTCTATAAATTGACAATTATTTCTTTTTAAACTGTGCTTAGTTTGTTTTAATAATGTAAATAAATTAAAATAATAACGCATAAAACCATCGATTAAAAATACAACTAGATTTAACGTGACGGCTTTGAGAACGGCCCGAGATTTAAAAGCACAATGTGACCTGGTGGTAAGTGGCGCGCAAGGTCCATCAATGTGAGCAACTGGAATCAGACACTCATGACTGACTTCAGTCCCTAACACTATGCCCACTCGTATATTAGACAAGTTTTAATTATATTAGGTGTGTGATAATATATGTACTGATGTATACTATATAAATATATAGCTAATAATCACCTTGATCAAGTAGACATATTCGCGCTATCTGCAGGTTCCTATAAGAGACACATATCTGATCTTCTTAACACTAGATCTGACACACTAAGGGCAATTGTTAAATGCATTGTCAAATATTTTTTTATTATCATCAGCCTGTAACTCTCCACTGCTGGATGTAGGCCTCCCCCAAGGCTCGCCACTTAACGCGATCTTTCGCTACCCTCATCCAACCCCCACCAGCGACCTTCTTTAGGTCATCTGTCCATCTGGCGGGGGGTCGTCCCACTCTGCGTCTTCCCGTACGTGGTCTCCACTCTAGAACCCGTTTGCCCCTGCGTTCGTCCGTTCTGCGGCAGATGTGTCCGGCCCATTGCCACTTCAGCTTGCTAATTTTAAAAGCTATGTCAGTAACTTTCGTTCTCTGACGAATATCAACGTTTCGAATTCTATCCATCAGAGATACACCAAGCATAGCTCTCTCCATGGCTCGCTGAGCGACCTTGAATTTATGGACCAGACCCACTGTTAGTGTCCACGTCTCTGCTCTGTACGACATTACCGGGAGGACGCACTGGTTAAAGACCTTAGTCTTTAAACATTGTGGTATAGACGATGAGAGGATGTGGCGGAGTTTCCCGAATGCCGCCCATCCTAGCTGAATGCGTCTGTCGCCTTCTTTGCTGAAGTTGGCTGCTTCTAATTGGATAGTCTGCCCGAGGTATACGTAATTTTGCACAACTTCGAGAGTGTCGTTTCCTATGCAGATTGGCCTCGGCTTGACATGATCATTGAACATAACTTTCGTCTTGTCTAAGTTCATTCCGAGACCAACCCGCTGGGATGCTACGTTTAAGCCGTTCAGCATTCCGCTAAGATCCTTGAGTGAACTGGCCATAATGACTATGTCATCCGCAAATCGGAGGTGTGAGATGAATTCTCCATTGATGTTTATGCCGCAGTAATTCCAGTCTAGCATTTTAAAAACATCTTCCAACGCGTTCGTGAACAGTTTCGGGGATATGACATCCCCCTGTCGCAGTTAATATTTAGTTAGTAATATTTACTGTATATCGTAAATAAAATAAAAGCTTGCATTTTATTCACTGACAACACTCAGTCGCCCTGTCATTGAGTTAACTCATTCGATTATTTGTCAATTGGATCAGCAACTGGCGGAATTTGCTTCATAAAACTTATTTTGCATTTAGTGTAGTATTCAAAAATATTTTCTGTATTTTTGAACAGTATAATCTCGCTTGCCTCACTTATCGCGATCTTTGTTTCTAGGCGTTATTATTCTAAGATAAATAAATTGAATGCCAGAGATGGCAAGAACTAATGACGTTTTATGGTTGTAAATAATTTATTTAACGTAAGCGTATGCTAGCCAAAGTCCAAGCACGCTTTACATAAAGTCTAAGCACAGTTGAGAAATTATATTCTGAGTTTTTATATCAGTTCCTTATATTGTCTATTTATTTTTAATTTGGAAACATTTAATGTTAAAATGCGAGCACAATTGACGAACCTGTAAAAAAAAAGACAATTTACAACAAATATAATAATCTATAAATAACACAATTTTATTAATATACTGCGTGGAATGTATTATTATATATATTTTTTGTAATATATACTAAAATAAAAATAAAGGACTACGTATTTTTTATTTTAATTATTCAGATATAAAATCTTAAGTTACGGCGCAGAGAAGTTATCCTAAAAATATCGCAACTCATACTGAGCCTAATCAAGTAGGTAGCGAGAGGTCGACGATCGCGCGAACGTTGACTTACGTAATTCTTTCTCTCTCTATTTCTTCTCTCGGCTGTGAGCGAGATCAATTAATAATAACAAACCCCAGCTTTCAGGTATTTATCACGAGGGATATAGCGATTTTCAGACGCGGCCTTATTGACTATGCAGTAGTATTTTGTTTTTCGGATAATAATTTTTATCTTTTTTATTTCAAATATATTTATTTATTTATTATTTAACTAAGGCAGAAACCAGATGCTGCACAAATTACAGGCAACCAGCACATGCTATTACAGTATCCATTAATTGGGCCTTTGAGTAGCCAAAGTAAAAACACAATACAATAACAATAATAAATGAGTAAATTTAAGTAAAAACTATAAAAGTAAGTATCATCACGACACATCACGTAAGTATTCGGAGTGTTCAGAAACCACGCTTATAATAAGCGGATTCACATTTAGCCAACTTTACTGCTGGCCAATCATGACAAGTGGCAAGCTCGTCGATGTCTCCAGCGTACCAAAGGAGAGAAATATTAAAAAATAATTGAATGTATTTATTTACTTTAATAAATATTTTTGTGTCCCGACCAGGAATCGAACCCGGTACCTCCGAGTCTAAATCCACGGACTTAACCGCTAGACCACGGAGGCAGTTAATTAAATACTTAATAATGCAATTATATAAAAAGAGACGGTTAAAATGTGGTTAGTGTATGTTATTTAACAAACCTTTATTTTTTATATTAAAAAAATCGAATATCTTACCACTCTGGTTCCGTAGTACGTGTGAGCGAGACAGCAAATCGCACACAAGGCATACATCAGTATGGACTCAGCTGAAGGGGAGAGAGATAGCAACACTGCTGTGAGTGTGGCCAGCAAATAGAGGCCCAGTAAAGGATTGAAAATGTCACATCGCGTGTCGCTCATCTGTGACACTATTAATCGACACTGGAACGAGATATTAAGTATTTTCAATTACAATGGGGTGTATCACTAACTTTTTATCACGATAGATGGCGCATGATAGATGGTACCTAATAGAACTGTCACTTGCATTAAAAACTTATACTTTTATTACGAATTTTATTATTTTCTGGATATATTGCCGAAGTGAGCAGCTTTTAAGTGTACAAATCGAGATTTCCAAGCGAAATCAAAAATACGGTGATCTCAAAATTGCCGTTCCATTTATTTGACGCTTTTTTTTAAAGACGGTGTTTGCTTTCTTAATTCGTCCTTTAAGGTAGGTGAAATTAAGTTAAAATTTATAGTTCTGTTATAAAAATAAAATACTGGATACTTCCCCTCGCCGACAGACTGGGCAAATTACCACCATCCACTCCGCCTATCACCTATTTGTTGTTCTCGTTAAAAGTATGTGCCATTTGCAATGATGTCAAATGCCAATTTAGATTTTTATTAATTTATAAAAATAACACCGCTTTAAACAAAACTTAACCGTTTTTTTTTTTTTTTTTTTAATACACACTAGCTTTTTTTTTTAATAGCACTACATTTGACCTTGCGCCCACCCGATGGTAAGTGGGGAGCGAGATCCATGAATGTTAGCAACTGTAATCAGACACTCATGACTGACATCAGTCCCTAACACTATGCCGGCTTGACTGGACATGACGGTAATTCGAGCCTTATCCCGAAACGTGTGGATACACTTTACTGGGTTTATCGGCACGAACGGTGGATACTTCCCTTCCCCGGCTGGGCAAATTACCACTATCAATCTGTCTACCACCTATTAATTTTTACAATGACGTCACTATTGGTTCTGTAAATGATCCTGTAATAAACAAACTTACATTAATATTGGAGAATATGGTCCCAGCGAGTAGATAGAAGATTCTCGGGTCTCGGACAATAATGTTGTTTTTAGAAAACACGGCCCACACCGAGCTTAAGGCTAGCAACACTACGAGCGGGACTAGGGGGCGCATTGCTTCACTAAATGTACGCATCTTGCCTGTTTTGTCCCTATACGACCTGCAAAATAATTTAACATATCTCTGCTTTAATGGAAAACGATTAATATTATTAATAAAATAATAATATAATATAAACAAAAATAATAATCTTAAAAATGGACATTAAATAAAAATTTAAACAAAAAAACAAGCTCATGGGTTCCATCGCCAAAAAGTTCGAGAACTATTAACTACACCATTGAAATAATTAAATTTGATTTGATTTAAAGAAATCTCGTCATGCAAGGCAAGATACAAGGCTCCAGAAGACCGGGGAGAAGACGCACTTCCTGGCTCAAGAACCTCAGGGAGTGGTTCGGGATGAGCACCAGATCCTTGTTCCGGACAGCGGCCAACAAAATCAAAATCGCCTTAATGATTGCCGACCTCCGATAGGAGATGGCACCTTAAGAAGAAGAAGAAAGAAATAAGGGTTAGCTAAAGGTCAAAGTCAAAATATCTTTATTCACGTAAACCTATTAGAGGCATTTATGAAACGTCATTAATTTAATTATTTTGAATGATTCTACTCCTGCTAGTAGAAGACTAAGCAGCAAAGTGGTCCAATAAGTAAGCTGTTAGCAGAAGACCAGCAGCTTAGCAGATTCCAGTGACCTGTTAATGTTTAATCTGACTGAGAAAGGAATCTGCAAGGAAAACTCAGCTATATCAGATTTACAAAATAAAACATATACAGAACTGCACCACAACGATCAATTAATAACCTTTTAAATTTAGTTATCAGGACCTATGAGAATACAATACCTGGTACAGAAGTAACCCACCAGGCAAGTCAGAATTAAGATAGACTACATGCCTATGTGCAACCCGAAAGTCGACAAAACGCAAAAACCTCTGTTAATTTAAGAACAGTGACTTACTTGTATATATTCCAAAGTATGACGGTCTGGCTGGTGACAACTGCCGAGCTATAAAGAAGCACCTCGAACATGACTCCCGGAGTGATCCCCCCCGGCAGTGCGCACCCCCACACTCCGGGACCCACCACGGCCGTCAGCAGTAACACCAGACAAGTGCCCTGGGAGGGGAGCTTCCCAATTAATACCAATTACCGTACAATTGGGGAAATACTGGACTCAGTTGTAAGAACGCATTCCTTTACATCCTAAAAAGGTGGGTTCGAACCCCGGTATGTACCAATTACAAATACACTTTTCTTACGTCCTAGATTTACAACACCACCGTTCCCGTGTCTACATTATGAGAACACGTTAAGCCATCGTTTCCGGTTCAACTAATACCAACTTGTGGAATTAATTAATTTAAGTGACATTTATATTTTTATAGTTGTATATTATTTGATAACATGACAATGCTTATTTACAGCAGTTACAATTATAAGTGTAGTTTTGTGTGTAGTTGTTATGGTCAGAAACCACGCTTATAAATAAGCGGATTCACATTTAGCGAACTTTACTATAGGCCTATCATGACAAGTGGCAATCGATGTCTCCAGCGTACCAAACTCGAGAAATATCACAAATAAATTCAATATTAAATTAATGTGTTTATTTACATTAATAAATATTATTGTGTCCCGACCAGGAATCGAACCCGGTACCTCCGAGTCTAAATCCACAGACTTAACCGCTATTTAAAAATACAGACAATTGAGAATTTTAAATTATAAATGCTGTTTTTTTAAATCATACCAATTTAACGACGTGTATTTTTTATATTAGATTTATGATTTAACTTACGTTCATAGTAAAATCGTATCCCCAAGGAAGAAACATGACTCCCGTGTTATATTTCTCCCAGTGAGTTAAGTAGAAATTAATGAATATATTCCATAATACGTAGAAAAATCTCAAGGGATTCAACTGATTCCTGAAAAAAATAAATTTTAACTGTTTATATTAGAGATTGGCTAATGAAAGTATCTATCAGTAACACAGTCTTTTAATAATAAAATATATAATAAGAAAAAATATAACTAATTACAAAAACCATTTTGTCCATATAGTATGGACAAAACGACATATAAGGTAAGGACATAATGACATACAATTTTTTAAGAACAAAGTTCACAAATAAATCCTTTGGTCTTCTTTGGGACATCAGCACATGACGCATGAGCCCAAAGGGAACAAGTCATACATCGTAATCAACCTTCGCCGGGCTTAGAACGGGAAAAGGTCTCTTCTTTTTTACCGGTGGATCCTTTGGTTTATCTTTAGAAAATTTTAACTGTTTATATTAGAGTTTGGCTAATGAAAGTATAATAGATAATCGAATTATTTATTTCTGAAAATCGGCGCTATGGCCTATCTATAGGTTGTAGCGGACGCCGAGCTGATCGCCTTTTTGTCGCTATACATGTTAGTAGGTACCTATAGTTTTTTTTTTTAATTGGTAATATTATATTTATGTATATTCATATAACGTATGTATGTAGTTTTATTTGTATGTATTTGTGTATGTATTAGTATGTAAATAAGTATTTTTTCACTAGTATATATTGAAGTCTAATATTTTTCTATTAGTTTTGATAGCACCTGCCTTATCTCGTCGTAACTGCTTTAGTTGTCCCAAAGGTTTGACCAGTATAGAATGTCTAGCGGCATTAGGTCCGCTTTTGTACTTTGTGCAATAAAGTTTATAATAAATAAATATGCTATGTGTGTGGTTTGGCGACAAATAAATATATTTCTTACTTTCTTTCTTATTGATGGCAACACTATTGTGATAAGTGTCAATTTTTCACTATGGCTGTTGTCAAACATTTGCTTTAAATTGTTTCGTTGTTAATTGGCGTTACAAAAATTTTAAAATTACATAAAACTATTGTTTTACACGATGTCCAAATTCCAAGAAAAACAACATTTTTTTTATACAAGTTATACTTGACCTAATTTAACACATATAGAAATATTCTAGAAGACAAATTTCTAAGCATTCCATGGATTCACCGTGCGGGTGCCGGGTCCATCGTGTGTGGGTAAGAGATGAGAAGAATGGTGTCTCGGGCTTGCGACCGACAATAGGCAGTTTTAAAAAAAGGAGGCATCCCTTTTTTTATTTTATTGCGCGATAATACGCTCACCATCCACCATTCCACTTCTCTCTCCACCCAACCAAATACTGTATGATTTCGTTAATGCCGTCTTGGAAGCTCGCTCCATAAATGTATCTCCTGCAGACCTGCTTAGGCCCAATTCTTTCAGTAAGTGATGCAAAGATTTCGCTGAAACTCCTCTCGCACCAACTTCCACTGCGTAAAGCTGAGTCTTGAACCCGTTTCTGATCATTTCTTCTGTGAGATCATAATATTTATTCGACTTCATGTTCCTTTCAATAAGAGTAGTAATTTAAAGTGGAAACCCGTCTGGAAAGGCTATGATGAATAATAATAGAATAATAGAAATACCTGCCAAAAAGGCTATATAAGCATGTAGGTATGAACACGGTAGAATAGGAATCGAGGCCGTGGTCGAATAGTTCACCCAGAGGTCCACTGGTTCCCGTCCGACGAGCTTGTTTGCCGTCGATACCATCTGAAAGTGTTCAATTAACAAGCTTAAAATAATAACACAGAATCAAATACGTTTGTGCAAATTTCTGTCATTTGCCACATCTGCCAAATTGAGGAATCAAGATCAGCTTACTATACGGGCGAAGTCGGATCAAGTTGTAATTTATTAATTGTAGTTTATTTCCTTTGGGTAGCTTGTGACAACTTGGATACAGTCAGAACTAAAATCAATAAAATTAATAAAAAATATATGTAATAAAGTGGTAATAATGGTTGGACCGTAAACAGGCAATAATCCATATTTATGTATGCTAGGCATAACATTACTGCCATAAGCAAGTAAAACTAACTAACTTACTTAAATAAGATCGTGGCTGTAAAGAGGCCGTGTCAGCTTACATTGTAAATACTTAATAATTATAATATTAATTTTGTGGCAGTTATAATAATAATATGTCAATTAAACATAAGTTCATAGATGTAAAAGGGCCGTGTCGTCTTATATTTTAATAGCAATAATGTTAATTAATATTCGTCGCTATAAAATGGCCGTACAATCTAAATAAAATTAGAATGTCCAATAAATTAACTTAAACAATTAAATTAGTGGCTGTAAAAGTGCCGTGTCAACTTAAGAATAAATAGAATAATAAAAATAAATAATTTAAATTGAAACTGTGTGCCTAGTGTGACAGTGAAGTTTCGTAAACGCAACTATAGTAGTAGAGTTTTTTTACTGAATTTTCGATGTTCAATGCCTGTTATTATAGCCAAACTTGCAATAACACGCAATGTAAAATAAAAAAAACGTAACTACAGCAGTTACGTTTTCCGAAACTTGCATTTTACACTAAGCACACAGATCCTAAGTTAGATGCATTATTGTTATTAATTTATAAAATATTGCTATTAATAAACAAATATTGTTATTGTCCTTTGTTATCTTCTGAGAGTGGCGTGGTTTTTGATAAGAGTTAAAATTTACTTTAAACTACAGCAAATCGTTTTACAGCCCACAGCTGACAGCCCGCTCACGGACATAACGCATGTGCCAGCCATCCAGTCCCTAAGGTGCGGACCGGACCCAAAACAAATGCCACCACTGCAATGAGCTTCTAAGGAAAAGATAATCAGAAATTCGTTAAACACACAGTATCCAATATAAGAATTGCGATACCTTATCATTTTCATTACAGCCCCTAGAACACACAGACCTCCACTGCTGGAGATGTGCCTTCCAGAACATATATCTGTAGAATCTGGCCTACACTCGCCACGCTTGCCAGACGGCTTGGCGAGGGTATAATGCCAATTTTTTATGACAATTTATTAACGATTCCACAAGTTGATATTAGTGGAACCAGGACCGACGGCTTAACGTGCTAAGGCACGGGAACGGTGGCGTTGTAAATCTATGAATGCAGTACGTAAGAAGTGTATTTCTCATTGGTACATGCCGGGTGGGTTTGAACCGACCTTTGTAGGATTTAAGGTACGCGTTCTTATAACCGCGCCTACTGCGATTGCGATACTTGCGTAAGACCAATACAAAGATTTGGTGTACAAGACCATGACTGACCACGTCTTGATCTTAATTTGAGCGAACAATACGAGTGGCTCTAATGAGCAGTGACCTTTAAACAATAAAGATGTCTAAAATGTCTTTCTACAACCGGAACTTGTGTTATCAACGAGTAAGTTCAAGGCACCGGGTTAACCCAAACCGTTGATCGGTTAGGAAAAATATATTCTACATTCTTTGTTGTCATATTTTTTAAATATATAATAGATTTAAATAAAAAAATCATAGAAAAAGTATTATAAAAAAGGTATCATCACGACCGCTTAACTTTCGGGGTCATCAGTAACCGCGCTTATAAACAAGCGGTTTCACATTTAGCCAACTTTACTATAGGCCAATCATGACAAGTGGCAAGCTCGTCGATGATCTAGTCTCGTGGCTGACTATATTTATTTTAATTAATATGTTTGTCAATAAGTCTAAATTCGTGGCTGTAAGGGGGCCGTGTCAGCTTACGATCCGAATAATAATTGTTGTTATAATTTGTATATCAACTTAATACATATTCGTGGCTGTAAAAGGGCCGTG
The DNA here is from genome assembly GCA_910589645.1 of Tinea semifulvella. NCBI lineage: Eukaryota > Metazoa > Arthropoda > Insecta > Lepidoptera > Tineidae > Tinea > Tinea semifulvella. The sequence continues at coordinate 1,002,878 of OU342611.1, read as the reverse complement.
TCAGCCTACAATCTAAAATGGGGAAACAAGCTGGCTGGAAGAACATTCCACATCTTCAGAGCAACATTTTGAGATGTAGCAAGTAGGTAGAAGAATTCGCTTCTATTTTTTATGCGCCACTAGTTCTATAAGGACGTCGCAATGCGGCTATTCTTAAACCCACAGGAGAGTATTGATCTTGTTTTGTGAAATGCATTTTGCCGCATTGTAACTCAGTTGCGATATCAATTGCGGGCCAAAAAAACATAATCCCAACCTTTTTCTCTATTCCGCAACACAGGCCAAAATTAGCATCCCCTAAAATCAATTCCCTCTCCATTCTGCAACCGAACCACACGCACAGGTCAGAATATGCACGCATACCGTAGTCACTATCCCTTCACGTAGCTCTAAATTTGGTGACTCATACATCTGTCGCACAATAAAGATGTGGAATCCTCTTCCAGCCTCTGTGTTTCCACTTTCCTATAACCTGGAGTCCTTCAAGCGAAGTCAGAAAAGGCATCTAGTCAAGCCGGCATAGTGTTAGGGACTGATGTCGGACATGAGTGTCTGATTCCAGTTGCTAACATTCGTGGACCTTCCGCGCCACTTACCATCAGGTAGGCGCAAGGTCTCATGTCGTACTAGTATTAAAAAAAAAAAAATTGAGGAAAGCTAAAATGTTTTGACATCCATAAGAGCGGAAGTAGCTCGGTTGTAAGAACATTTCCTTAAAATCCTACAAAGGTCTGTTCAAACCCCCGGCATGTACCAATAAGAAATACAATTTTATTACGTACATTTTTTTTATAGATTTATAACACCACCATTCCCGCTCCTTGGAAAGGGAAGGAACGTTAAGCCGTCGTTGGACCTAGTTCTACTTATACCAACTTGTGGAATCGTTAATAAATTGTCATTATAAATTGACATCAGACCTCTCCGTCTGGCGTAGCGAGTGTAGGCCAAATTATAGTGTTTTAGTTAAAAAATATGGTATCATGGCTCCACCCATAGCAGCTTCCGGTTATTGTTGAGTTTTGTCTAAATAATTGTAGAACGTAGTGTCCAAGTGTGCTAACCAAAGGAAATACATGATTTGATTTGACGTGCCGAGGCGTCCCACCGTTTGACAGCTGGAGCCGTTGAGTAAACACTCAACACTTCCTTCCAGCTGTCAAACGAAAATGAAGTATCTGTAATTGTTACGATTAGCGTTAAAAATGGAGCCAATTGTACAAGTTTTATTTTGAAGGTGACCCGTAAGCTAGTACCTACATTCTACGCAATTTTTAATTTTAATCGTCTCATTTTCGTTTAACAGCTGGAAAGTAAGTAAGTAAAAAAAGTAATTACTTTTATGAGCACGACTTGAGCCAGTACTAAGCTATGACTGACAATCCGGACTTAGAACTCTTGAGCTTATGGGGCTGTAAAATTATGTCAAACGTTTAGGCTGAGTTGCACCAAATTGTAACGAATAAAGTTAAAAATCACGTCATTTTTTAAACTATAATCGTAACAATGGGGTGTGTCAGGCAAAGCTTTTTGTAGATGTCACAGCGGTATCTGTTTAAAATGCTGATCACGCTCAAACCGTCAAACAAGGCAAATGGATGAAAGAAATGAGACAGCGCGGAAGACAGTATGGTGGAACTGCTGTCTCTAAGGAAAGAAGACATGCTTAGTTGGTGAGATCCGATCATCAGCACTATTTTGAAGATACACTTATAGCGGCGCGGCGAAAAACACTCACAGCTGTTTTATAAAGTCTAGAGGACTAGTAGGTGATATTTAGCACAAATAAAGCAGGGCGGTGCGGGTTTAATATAATAAAATTAATAAAAGAAATATGGACGCGTGCGCATCACCGTGTTGCGATACCAACGACTTGGGAAGGTAAAGCTAGCTTCCCACGGTCCGTGCTATCGCGGACGGACGCGGACCAGCTCGCACGACACACCGTGGGAAGGGTCTCGTCCGTGGTAGCACAGACACGTCGGTATCCGTCGCGAGGCGGTAACTTCAAAGGTGCGATATTATGATAAGTTTTCCGAATCATTCCCCATGATCCCACCGGTAGGATCACAGGACAGGGAATATTTTATGTCATTCGATAATTTTCTACCGTGATCAAAACAGAAAATTAAATTAGATATTTAGGTACACTTACCTTAAACGACTTTTGTTGTATGCTGATCCACCAGCGACGTGGTTTCTTTTTTCTTTTACTAGATCGCATAATTTGGTTATTGTTAATTAATACCACAGCCGCAGCTGCAGCGACGCGGCGACGATACGTTATCTATCGATTTGCATTTTGAAATGAAGCTATCAAAAGATCTACACAGACCGACACGCACCGTTGGAAGAGCTCTGTCTGTGTGCGTTGCCGTCCGTGGCCGTCGGCTGTGAGTGATGATCCGCAGAATCACGAACCGTGGGAAGCTAGCTTTAGATAGGATAAGTGTTTGACAGGTGCGTTCGGAAATTTGCATAAAAATAAATCGCGTTAACAATATCACTGAGTTGAAGAGATATGTATCACTTTTTTCTTTTCAGTGACACATTATGCGCAACCCTAGCGGTAATTATATATTTCTTACCTAAAGTATATGCTAAAAATAGATTGACAGCTGACAGCCCCCACACCCATCTGGGTATCTGATTGTCGGTGCCATCTGACACGTGAAAGCCATAGTCATAATAGGAAAACAACACAAAGTTGACAACTGTCAACAGAAAGCCAGCGAATGTTAGAAGGTTAGGCGCTACCCAGAGAGGACAGAACTGGAAACATGTTAGGTTTATTATTTAATAGTTAATACACACACATAGACATAAATGTTAATACATAATTGGATACCGGTATTGCGTTATATGTGCATCGATGTATACAGATAGGCCTATTCAATACAAATTTATAGGACTAATTTATGTATTTATTTACATATATATAAATATATACATAGTGTATTTATTTACCTTAAATTAATTTCATAAATTTCATCTATATTTTTTATTTTGTTTTTATTGTATATAGAATTTGATTTTAATTTAATTTGAATTTATGTAAATTTTAGATTTTATTGGAAATAAACGATTATTATTATTATTATTAATCATTTTTTCAATTATTTTTTTCTAAATAAAACATTATTTGATACAAATAAAATTAAATATAAACTAAATCTGCCCCCGTGGTCTAGCGGTTAAGTCCGTGGATTTAGACGCGGAGGTAACGTGTTTAATTCCTTGTCGAGAAATATTAATTTATTTTATTTATCTGTGTTATATCTAGAGTTTGGTACGCTAGAGACATTGAGCTTGCCACTTGTCATGATGGGCCTATATATAGTAAAGTTGGCTAAATGTAAATTTGGCGAAGCGTGGGGCCTGACTACCCGAAAGGGATACGGACGTGATGATACACAGATAAAAAAAATATTTTTATTTTAGAGTAATATTTTTTTCAGTTTTTCAGTCAGGTCCGGTCGACCCGTGACCACGGCTGAAACTCCGAAAGAAATATATCTCTAAGGTAAATCGCGTAAAGATCCGTTTAACGCGAAAATTTAAAAAGGTTAAAAGTATTTAAAAAAACAAAATTGAGACTGGAGACGTCCTATCAGAGATAGATCCAAGGAAATTGGCTCTCCAGACTTTTCCCTTACGTTAGGCGCTTGATTATTTATAAAAAAATCATAAAGTATCATCACGACCGTATCTCTTTCAGGGTCAGAAACCACGTTTTTAAAGAAGCGATATACACTTTACTATAGCCCCATAATGACATGTGGCAAAATCGTCGATGTCTAGCGTACCAAACTTAGGAATAAATTAAATTAATGATTGTGTCCCGACTAGGACTCAAACCCAGTACTAATAATATAAATGAAACATCTACTGCTCATATCTATACAAGCATGCCGGTATCCAAGGTAATATACAATTACAAACAAAGAACAAATAATACTTCGGCTAAGCACTTTAAATTACTATTATAATACTTTGGCTAAGCACTTTAAATTACTATTATAATACTTTGGCTAAGCACTTTAAATTACTATTATAATACTTCGGCTAAGCACTTTAAATTACTATTATTATACTTCGGCTAAGCACTTTAAATTACTATTATAATACTTTGACTAAGCACTTTAAATTACTATTATAATACTTTGGCTAAGCACTTTAAATTACTATTATAATACTTCGGCTAAGCACTTTAAATTACTATTATAACACTTTGGCTAAGCACTTTAAATTACTATTATAATACTTATATGGTGTACCCTTCATACAATGACATTTGGTATTTTATTTATAAGTAGGTATCTTTTTAATTTAGTGTCGTTCTGTTTTGTTATTGTTATCGATGTTACAGGTATTTTCTGTTATTGTTTGTTGCGGTTTATTTCTTTAATAATTTAATCTATTACTTTATAGTTGTTGTAAACAAATTTGCACACAATTGATGTATTGTATTTTACAAGCAAATAAACGTTCATTTCATTTCATTTCATAACCTTAGCTATACTCGTACTTCCAAATATATTACTTTTTCTTACTACAGTTGGGCGGCTGAGAGAATGCGTTCCTGACAGCCGAGAACAGCGACAGAATGTAACTTGTGAATAACAGTAAAATAGTAAAAAAACAATCATTATTTACAGTATATACCGCGTGTAAAAAAAACTGCCAGCCATCTTGTCACATACAGTGTTAACCAGCCGCTTGGACAGTTCTTTAAAGAACTTCTTAGCGTTTGGCCCCCACACGGTCCCATTTTCTCAAGACCAAAAGGCATAAATACGTAGTCATTAGCAATAGACTCGTATTTGCGACATTTGGCAGATACATACTATTGAAGTAGTTTATTAAAATTGAAACTAAAGTTAAAATTACAGCCCACATATTATACTGTCTCATACTCCCAAAGATTTGATGGTAGAAAAATCCGAAATGGCTTTACGTTAGCCTTTGTATGAGTACATACTTTTAAGTAAATGCATATAAAGTTTTTTTTTAATATTACAGATTAACAAAATAAAACATAGAATTACACAACAACGATTTCAGAAACGCATTCTCTTAGTGACCAGACTGTAAGCCAAATAACCACATAAATAAGTCTAAAACAAAATAAATAAAACATTAGTATGAAAAATTAAACAAAATACATTAAATTAACACAGACAATGTTATTAGTATGCCACGATTATTAAAAGATAACATAATTTAAGTAGTAACCGCCAGTATCAGAAGTAGATTTAAATTTTAACATTTACTGAACTGTCATCACATGTTATATTAAGATGCGTTTAGACTAAACGAACTGGAGTACTCTGGAGTACTCATTTGCTGGAATTAATCTAAGCATCAATCGAGCGTATGCATGAATTCTTAATTTCAGCCCCTTGTTTAGTGTAAGTGAAAAAACAATAGGTCTCATTTACACAAAAAAAAACGACCAACACTCTTGTTTTGGCTCTAGGCCTTTGTTTAGTCTGAACCCACATTAACAAAATTATTTTAATTATCGTTTCGGAAACTGAGGGCTTAGAAATACAAAATATATACATGCATTTATATTATAATTACTTACTTGAACACACCAATCCCAGAATGGATGCATAACATATTTACTTAGTATGCATGTGTCTATGCTTTTATACTAAAACAAATTAAATGAAATTATTAAAGTAAAGTATCATCGCGACCGTATCCCTTTTAGGGTGGTCAAAAACCACTCTTTTAAGAGAAGCAGATTCACATTTAGCCAACTTTACTATAAGCCCATCATGACAAGTGGCAAGCTCCTCTAGCGTACCAAACGTACAGACAGTCTAGGGAGGCCCTTCCCAACCCAGACAGGCGCCTCACACGACGCCTCCTGGGCCTTGACAGAGCCAGGCTACGAATAGTAGTGGGGGTCTTGACGAGACACTGTGCCTTTAACTAACATCTCTATATTCTGAACATGGACGGAACACGGATGCATGGCGGAGGAGGAGACGGCCGCGCATGTGCTCTTGGAGTGCGACAGTGTGGCTGCGCCTAGACTGAGGTTCCTCCAGACTGCGAGGACTCTTCCGGAGGTCTGCAGGAACGTAACGGGTCTCCTGGCCTTCCGGGAGGAGATCGGATGGCTCCACTGAGCGAGTGAAGGTCACGCACAATGGTCCAATGGAGACTAAGTGCGGAAAAGCCACCATAATCACAATCACAATAGCGTACCAAACTTGAGAAATATCACAAATAAATTATTGTGTCCCAAGGAGGAATCGAACCCAGTACCTCTATGTCTAAATCCACGGACTTAACCGCTAGATTACGGAGGCAGTGGCAAAAGGTGCAATGAAGAGTCTACAAATGTCAAAGAAGAGAAAGGTATGTGGTAGTCATGACAAATAGTGCACAATCGTCTCTGCCTACCCCACAAGAAAACTGAGGTGAAGTTATGTAAGTATGTATATTATAATATAGAGTGATGGTTGTTGAAATACTTATGGTTACTACTAGTGGTCCGAAACCCATCATGTTCCAATAAGAAATTCACATTACACATATATTTACAACACCATCATTCGAAACATTCATGTTAAGCTGTCCTTCCCGATTCTGCTAATACCTATTTGTGGAATCGTTAAGGAGTTGTCAAAAAAATACATCATACCACCGCCAACCTATCCAGCGTGGCAAATAAAGGCAATTGGAAGGCTAATATCCAGCAGTAGAGTTCTAGGACTCTATATTTTGATAATCATACAGAAATAGTGTTAGTTATAGCAGTAAAGAAAAGATGTCAAATGACGTTTATTTTGGGCTATTTTTGTACTACTTGAGCTGTACAATAATAAAAGGATGTAATGTAAATAGTAGTTTCAATACTTTTATTGATAAGACTAATGTCATTTTTCCAGATTGGCCAGACACTTACAAATGGGGGGAAATTCACGAGCTATAAAGGTAAATGTTGTATACAGCATTTATAGAAATATCTTACTGAAAGCCTAAGCAGGTTTGCCATCACTACATTTATGGAACAAACTTCCAAGACGGCAATAACAGAATCAAAGTGTATTTGTTTGGGTAGGGAAAGGAGCAAATGGTCAGTGGAGCATCTTGTTGCGCAATAAACTAAATGTTTGCAAGCCCAAGACACTATTCTTCTCATCTCTCTTTCTCACACACAATGGACCCGGCATCCGCACTGTAAATCCATGGAATGCTAAGAAATTTCCTTTACTATATCACATTTGACATTATCTCTACAGCTTGAGAATCACCCCCTGAAAGATCCATCTTCAGTAGTAGAGAACTAGGACTCGTATCAACTCTACGAAAGTTTTAGGGACTTTTATAATAAATATTATATAAGAAGAGGTATATATCATTATTAAATAACATTTGAAGTTAAATAATAAAATTGATATGTACCCTTACAGGTGCTGTGAAGAGTTTACATAATTTTATAATTATTGTTATGTATTGTAACGTAGTATAACATCAGAAGTATGATTTCATGGCTCTTACATGAGAAAATGTAATTATTCAATAAAGAATTTATTTAAAAAACAATTTACCAACCTTGTATCGCTCAAACCCTTTCAATTGATCCTCACTTAATGTATTTTGCATTTTACAATGTATATTTTACATCTATTATTTTAATTTATCGCAAAATTAAATATTTGTTTTAAGCCGACAACGACACCCCACCGCAAGAAAAAGAATCGAATGAGAAAAATTCTGACAGCCGACATCAGTTTCAATAGTGTTGTCGTTACTTGTAGTAATCAATTATTTGACAGCTTGATGGGTCGAATCAAATGCAACTAAGAGCACACAAAAAACCGTCTTTTACCATAACTTTATGTACTGCTAAACAAAATCAAGAATTACTTACAATGATTTCTAATAGAGTCGGTTTGAAATATGCAAATGAAAAGCGACAGATTTCCATAGAAAACTATTTTCATTCACGAGCAAATCGAGCGGACATGCATGTCGAAGTCTTGCTTGGGCATTCCGCCTAGGTTTTGACATTTCCGACAGCCGTAATTGATCTTAGACAATACGATTATGCACTCCGCCTCACCCCGCAGTATCTACAGTAAAGGCTATTTATTTATAATGGCAACATGACAGTTAATAAATTGGTGGCAACACTAATTTAAAATAATTAATTGTGGCAAATTTTGTTTCCATTTATGTACATTTTTTATTATGATATAAGGCGGCAAGTAGCGGTAAAATGGGATTTTCAAATCAAATATTCCTACAAAAATACTTGTATTTTAAACTATCAATCATAGCGCCTTAATATTTGTTAACAACTATTTCCCATTGATTAACTAATTACAATATTATTACGAATAATATATTGGCAGGAATCGATTTGTCCATATATTCTTTACAATAGATATAGAATAGTTCCTTGACCCTACATATTTATTATATCCATAAACACATCTTTTTTTTAGGTTTTGTTAAAGAATTTGTTCACTAATGTTGTAGTTTAAAGCGTTTAACGCTTAGGCAATCACTCTCGCTCGGACAATGGAGTGTATCAGGCAAAGCTATTTGTAGATGTCGCTAGCGGCATTGGTACCTTTATAACACCTATGGCGGATAATTTTTTTCATGTTGTTGTAGTTGTTTTATTTTTATAACAGATAAATATATTATAATTTAACGTTACCTACCTTAAAAGGCGAATTAAGAAAACGAACACCGTCTTTAAAAAGAAAATAGGTTGAATTAATGGAACGGCAATTTTAAGATCACTATCTATCTTTGATTTCGCTTGGAATTCTCTATATTTACACTTAAAAGCTGCTCTCACTGCATAATATCCAGAAAATAATGAATTTCGTAATAAAAGTAAAAGATTTCTATGCAACTGACAGTTATATTAGGTACTATCTATCATGCGCCATCTATCGCGATAAAAAGTTAGTGACACACCCCATAGGTACAACATTTTTAAAGATTATTCAAGCACAAATGTACTTTCGAGAAATGAAGTCTACTAACTTTCTGGGGAATAAAATGAAGGACATTTTAGTAATATATTATTCATAGATTTGTTTCAGTAAAATAGAGTAAAATCGTTATAAATGTAGGTGTATTTGCTATTATTCTCTATTAATATTAGCTATATGAAAGTGGAAATATGTCCAAAATGTCCGAAATTTTATTTCCTAGACATGAATGCGAGCTAGAGGCATGCACAAACGCTTAATGTATCTATAACAAAAAATATGGCTAAAGGCATCGTCAGACGAAGCTAAAAATTTTGTAAACAAATATTCATGGATTCACAATATTCCAGATGTAGAAATACCATATTTTTACAATAATATGCATACTATTAATTATTTTAATAATTTAATAAAACATAGTAGCTACATTTATAACAGATAAAAAATGTCCTAAAAAATCTCTAGAACGAAAATTTCATGATTTTAAATATCAAGAACACTGGCAGTCCCACGTTGCATTATAGATTTTTTTGTTTTAATTAAATATTTTTTAGACTGACATCTTCAAAAACTACGGTAAAAAAATTGTAGGTAGTATCATTTTTTACCGTTTCTTAATAAAAAGTATTGGTTAGAATTGCACCCCACATATTTATACTGTCTCGATCTCCCAAAGATTAGCTTGTCGAAAAAGCCGAAATAGCTTTAAGTTCACCTTTGTACATACTTTTAAGTAAAGTGCAATAAAGTATTTAATAAATAAATAAATAAAAAAGTTTGCGAAATATATTGCTAAAGGAAGGAATATAAATTCCGTGCAAAGCGTTTTTTAGCGAATTTTTTGAACTTAAATTGTATGAAAACCGTAGAGCAACGCCAAGTCGAAAGACTTTCAAAGCGAAATAAAGTAACGAAAGCGTTTAAAGCGACAAGTCAAACACAAGTCTAAATTTTTTTGGTTCTCTTCTCCCGATGGATGATGAATGAGATGATAGGAAAGGCAAAGGGTCTAGCCCATACAGCCAAGTCTGACGTAATATATCTTTCTTTTTCATGAGTTAATAAGGTCAACATCAAATTCCAGATGCTGCAGAATTTTATGCTTTTCTTGGAGTCACTAGCGGAACCATCCACTGCTCAAACACGTCGGGTAAAATATGGGAGTTGACAGCGCGGGAAAACCGCAAAAAATAAACTGCAACTTGTGCCCCATATTTAAAGTCCAATTTATCGTTTTCCATAATTATTCACATTGTAGCAAATTATTAAACAAAACAACACCACTTTTGGCCAATAATTATTTTGTTGATGCAAAGTTTATGACAGTCACGTCTCTGTATGTATATAGTTGTTTACAGGAGGTTCATGCGAAAGCTAATGAACTTCCAAAAATCTCTAGTTTGACTAAGTATAACCTAAAAACAAGAATGAAATCTATATAAGGCAAACCAGGTTGAGAATAACGTTTAAACAAGGTTTGCCGTTGAAAATTTCATTATACAATAAACTATAGATTATAACCAGACTACAACCAAGTGAATTTAAAACAAAATTGAAACTCTTTTTCCAAAATAATGCTTTTTATAACCTGTCAGAATTTATTGACCTGCCTTTGACGGAAAATTCGTTTAAATAGTTGTATAGTTTTGTGGTCTTATGCCTTCTACTGTATTGTGTTCCTAATGCTTCTTTGTCTACGATGCATGGTATTAATAGCATTATTAATACAATTACAAAATACAAATACAAAATATTTTATTGTTCATAAAAGTACAATTAACAAATTGATTTACACACTGACTCCTAAACTAAGTCTAAGTTAGACCTGTCATTTAGGATCCCAGTTACTTCCATTAGTTTTACAAAAAAAGATACAATACGAAAACAGTTAACAATAAAAATATTTACAATAAATAAAGGTATATTAATCAAAACAACAGGTAGGTAACCACAATATAATAAATAAATAATAATTATTATTTAATAAATTATTATAAATACCATAAGTGCTTAAAAATATATATAATAATAATAATATATTCATTCATTACAGCCCTAGAACAAAGCGTCCTAGACCTCCACTGCTGGAGATGGGCCTTCCAGAACTGGAGAATTTGGCCTACACTCGCCACGCTGGCCAGACGGCTTGGCGAGGAGCCAGACGGCTTGGCGAGGAATAATAATAATATATAATAATATATACATATTGTGTTTCTACAATATATAATATTAGGGAAAATGCAGTTAGTTGTATATTGAATTTACTGATCAGTATTTAAGTTTACATATTTTATCTAACCTACATTGTTATTATTTTAAAATTTGTTAACTGACATACCGAAATATAACGATTGTTATATAGGTGAAATATACAAACATACAAGAATAATCATTTGTAAGACTTAAATATTTATTGTATTTTAGTTTAGCTGCCTTTTCGGCGGCAAAGCTCAGGGATTATTTCACTATTATTTTTACGTAACGTGCATTTCCCTATTGTAACTAACGTAAAAGTTGTAACTCAGTAGAAGTTGGTTGATGTACTTATTTATAGCTTGTCGACCTATGGGCACTTATCAAATCTATTTGTTTTGTTATTATTTAACAAATCAACTGACGTAGACATATTTGTTGTTGATATTTTGTCGTGAACATTGACCTTTGCTGTAATTGTAGTTAGCTAATAACTATTCTGTTTGTAGGAAATCTGATAAAGGTCGGACCTTATCGAAGTTTATTTATTTTGACAAAGTTTCACACAAAGTACATCCCTGTGTTTGACACAGCTTTAAGCCAATTTTTTCACTTTATTTCGCTTTGATAGTCGTTCGACTTAGTTTTCATACACTTTAAGCAAAATTATCCATATATGTATAATTAGTAAAAAAAGGCCGGCTTTGCATTCAAGTCGAACACAGATATTGTGGGATATATAATAATAATAAAATACACACAAAATATAAAATAATGTACTTAGGCGAGCATAATACCGTATGATATTTTCTACCAGCTGACCTTTGGGAGAGAGAGAGAAATTATTATAATGGGTGCAGAGTAAATAAAATAAAATAAAAAAGTTGTCCAAATTTGTAAGAAAACTAACCCTTTTAGTCCAGAAGTATATTATACCCCTTTACAGGGGTTAGGGTTTCAACAATTTGTAAATGGCCTGTAATGTATCATATCCTGTTAACTCTTAAGATTTATTTGATGTAACTAGTTATAAGGAAATTTATATAATATCAGCAGCTCGCCAGTGGAACCGACTACCTCTTTATATCCGTAAAGCACCATCATTGTCTGGCAGGCAACTCCAGGGCAGAGGCACTCGAAGGAGCTAACTCTCACTAGAGTTACGCCAAACTTGGTATCGGTTACGAATTTGCGCCGTTTGGGATCGAGACGATGGGCCCATGGGGACCGTCAGCGAGACGCTTGGCCAAGGAGTTGTCAAAGCGGCTGACAGAAAGGTCTGGAGACAGGAAGGCTGGGCATTATTTCTGCCAACGTATTAGCCTCGCTATACAGAGGGGAAATGTTGCCAATCTCCTTGGGACTATCCCGGATGGGTCGTCTCTAGAGAACATTTTTTATTTATAGTTTAGTTTATTTTTAATTTTATTATTTAGGTAGCTTTTAATTTATATTTAATGTACTATAATTAACTTCGAATAAACAATTTTATTGTTGGGTTTATTATATAGTATGTAGTAAGTATAATTATGTGTAATTGATGTATATATAAGTACCATAGCTTTATTATTATGTATTTATTTTTTTAGTTATAATTTTTCTCAACAAAAATCATTGTCAAACATTGGTGGTCATGCACCCACAATTCCTGCTGCAAAGGTTAGCTGTTAGATAATGTTTTTAGACATTAAGCTCGCCTATGTACTGTAAAATGTTTTATTTTCTGTGCAATAAAGAATTTATTTATCTATCTATCTAATTTTTGTAAAGAAAAGAAAAATGTTATTATTATTATAAATGTCGTAAGAACAATCGTTTATTTAATAATAGAATTGAATTATCGCCGATAAAGGGCCACAATAATTTATTGGCGAAGAAATTTTTCCACTTATACTTTATTAGGGTCCTGCCATAAATCACTAACCATGCCGTGAAGATAAAAATAAACTTATCTATCACACGTCGGGTCCGTTACAAACAACAAATTAAATAACATAGACATATTAAATTAAATAAGGACGGACAGACAGTCAGTCATCTACTAACTGGAAAATCATAATCACGCCCACTAAAAAAAAAATAACCCTGTTTACGATATTTTTTGCTCAACTATTTGTTTTCTATGTTTATATATATAACTATTAATAGCTCTTTTAATAATTAGTTTTGCTCTACAAAACATTGTTATATATACCTAGTTGTTAAGTACTGTTTAAGCTGTGAGTTAATCGTTCTCAAATGCTTTTTACTAATATTTTAGGTAAACGCGAAAGTTTTGGGGAAATTCTAAAGTACATACATACAAACGAGATTAAATATAAGATAGAGTGTAACTAGTTTATGAATGATTCCACAAGTTCGTATTAGTGGAACCGAGACCGACGGCTTAACGTGATATAATTTTGTAGCATAAGTTTGTATATACCATAATATAAGTCTGACCAATGATTTTGCTTGCTGTATTCATGGCTAAATGTGCTGAGCCAATTTTTTATTGTCAAACATTATTGTTACCACATTTATAGCAAATAAATATTTTGATTTGATTTGATAAGAAACCATATGTCGGATGTGACAATTTTTTTTGGCTTCATAATAAACTACAAATTTAAAACTATTAGCTTAGCTATACAGAGGGGAAATGTTGCCAGTCTTCTTGGGACTATCACTGAAGGGTCGTCTCTAGAGGACATTTTTTACACACAGTTTATTTTTTATTAGGTTTAGTTTATATTTATTTTAATTTTTACTTTAAAGTAGTTTTAATTTATATTGTAATTATTTTATACTGTTTGTATATTACTATATTGTAATTCTTTTATAAATAATGTTTGTATATTACTTCGAATAAAAGCTTAAGAGTTTATATCTACATAAAAAAAAAACTACAAACTGATAAATTTAAAATAGTTTATGTATGTAAAAGAATACATAGAAATTGGCTATATAAAATTAACTTAGAGCATTCAAAATCCCTCGGTATGTATTATTTGTTGGATAGTAATTAAATACACGTCTCTGGCCGTATCGCAAACCCTGGAGATAATTGTCAAACGATTGTTTTCTCAATCAGTTCGTTATTTGCTACGAAATTTCAATGAGGTAACTCGTTTCTGCGACTAGTGAGGGGAAATAAGTGAATGTGATTGCAAAAGAATTCAATTAATCGACAAAATGTTGCTGCGGAAGTCGACGAATATACCGAATTTGAGAGTGAACTTGGCTTTATATTCGACATCTAAGGTTAGTTTATTAGAGCTTATTTTTTATATTATATATATATATATATATATATTTGTGACCTCGCTCCGATTTAATGGGAAGGTCCAGGAATGATTGGCAACTGGCATCAGTGCCTAATACTAGGCCAGCTTGAAAATGTTTTTTTTCTATTAAGATGGCAAAAGATACAGCCTGAAATGAAAACTGTCTCCGTAGTATATCATTAAGTCCGTGGATTTAGACGTAAGAGACCGCTAGGGACTTCGACGAGATTGCCACTTGTCACGATGGACCTATAGGAAAAGTTGGAATCAGAAAAATGTGAATCAGATTCTATAAAAAAAGAAGTGCGGTTCTAACCATCCCGAAAGGGATAATAATATCGTGATAATAGTTCACTTTTTTTAAATATTTCTTGAAATTGGTACGCTAGAGACATCGACGAGGTTACCACTTGTCATGATGGGCCTTTAGTAAAGTTGGATAAATATAAATCCGCTTCTCTAAAAAGCGTAGTTTCTGACAACCGCGAAAGGGATACGGTCGTGATGATACTTTACTTTTAGTTGTAATTTTCATACAAAATTATTGTTACATTTTTTACGCCATCTACTTTGTTCTTCTCTTATCGAAGAAGAACGTTTTGTGAACTTTCGTAGCATGCGGGTCGGCATATTGTCAGTGAAACAACAAAAGTGCACGTCGAATACGACCATAACCATGCACTGTCATATAGTAATTAATAGTTCTGTACGGATTGTCCAGTCTTGTTATACTCGTATATATGATTATATATTTATATATGATTTGCTTGAAATTTGGAATAGTTATAGTTATTGTTAACCAATCAAAAATGTATACAGATACAGTTGTAACAAAAACCCTATCTATATTTACACTCATTGTTTTACATGATGTTAATTTTCGTCAATACGAACAACTTTGTTAAAGCAAACAAAAATTCAGTACCACATTGGAACAGTAGGTAGGTGCGGAGATATATCATGGGGACAGCCAGACACCAGAGTTATCCACAAGAGTTCGATATTGTTCCCTCTTAAACCCTAAAAAAGACTCCGACTACGCCGCAGACACAAATAAAAAAAAAATAGCAAGATTTAAATTAGGAAATAATGTCTTAACATAATGTAATGTAATGTATCATCACGACCGTTTCCCTTTCGGGGTGGTCAGAAACCACGCTTATAAATAAGCGGATTCACATTTAGCCAACTTTACTATAGGTCAATCATGACAAGTGGCAAGCTCGTCGATGTTGTATAAGAAGGTAATAATAATAAATGTTATACTAAGATATATATATATATATATATATATATATATATATATATATATCATCTGTAATTATATAGTATAAGTTTGTATATATAATGTAAGTCTGACCAATAAATTTGCATGCTGTATCCATGACTAAATGTGTTGAGCCAAATTTTATTTTTGTCTTAACAAAAGTGTTATATTTATTTACATATAGGTATAGTACACACAGCAGTACATATATTATCACAAACATAACATAATATTATTATTATATAATTATAACTTATCTAATACCTATATGTACCAATTAGGTGTCACAGCATTCATTAATAAAAAAACAAAGGAGAAGAAATTAAAATCTTATTATTTTTAAAACTAAAAATAACAAAAAATAAAACTCACATAATATAACAAAATATAACTATACAATTACATAAATTTGGTACCTTAAAAACGAAAACAAAACACTTGTTAAATAAATTGTAATCTACTTGTAATACGGGTTCTATTCCTGGTCGGAACACAAACATATTTATTAATTTAAATGAATAAAAAAAACTTATAAATATAATTATTTTTTAAGTTGTTTGTTATTTCTCAAGTTTAGTACGCTAGAGACATCGACGAGCTTGCCACTTCACGATGGGCCTATAGTAAAGTTGGCTAAATGTGAATCCGCTTCTTTATAAGCGTGGTTTCAGACCACCACGGACGGCCATCACGACGATGATACTTTACTTGTAATTAATGATGAGAAATGTGCAAGATTCTAGCGCAAGACCAATACGGTGACTTGGATTAGTCTTATAATTGGAAATTGGGCAACATACAACTGTGGTGGCTGATGGTCAGGTAAATGAAAGACTTCTTCTCAGCTCACCAGTATATTGGCAATGCCCTAACTGCCTAGACATAGGCTAAGAAATTTACTGTTAAAAATCATATTGAGTGGCGCGACCTCGCTCTTCAAGGCCGTAGGCTGCACTGTCAGCTGTCCACCGTCGTATGGCTGCCCCGGACCCCGCACCCCGCGGTTAGATATTATTGGCCGCAACACTTAACTACTCATGGCTGTCAAAAATAATAGATCGAGCAGTAGTTCAGAATGATATTATATTATTATAGATATTCTGAATACTGGAACCTAATGTAGGAAATGAAATAATAGCAGAAAAATAGATTGCGTTGCAGGTTATCGAATAGGTTATATAAATGCAGAATTTATCTTCGCTTCTCTTATAAACGTTTTAAATAGGATTCTATATATAGATTTTATATTATTTAATGGCTCTTTACGCGAGTTACACTTCTTAGAGACATACTTCTCCCGACGTTGTATGTCGAAGCATGATTAAGTATGCCACTAAACGATCAAACATGTTTGACAAACTTTACGTGTTTGTAGTAGTAAGTCCAATGTTAGCAACTGAAATCAGACACTCGTGACTGACATCTGTCTTTAACACTATGCCGGCTCGACTAGGGATGACGGCAATTCGAGTCTGATCCCGAAACGTGTGGATACACTTTACTGGGCTTATCCGCACGCACGGTGGATACTTCCCCGCCCCGGCAGACTGGGCAAATTACCACCATCAGTCCGCCTACCACCTACATATATAACATTACAGCCCCTAGAACACAGCGTCCTAGACCTCCACTGCTGGAGATGGATCTTCCAAAACATACGAGTATATCTGGAGAATTTGGCCTACAATCGCCACGCTGGCCAGACGGCTTGGCGAGGATATGATGTCAATTTATTATGACAAATAATATTATTTATTGAAATTCCACAAGTTGGTATTAGTGGAACCGGGACCGACGGCTTAACGTGCTCTACGAGGCACGGGAACGGTGGTGTTGTAAATCTATGACAATGTACGTAAGAAAAGTGTATTTTTCATTGGTACATGCCGGGTGGGTTTGAACCGACCTTTGTAGGATTTAAGGAACGCGTTCTTACAACCGAGCCACCACCGCGCCTTTTATATATTGCTTGTCATAATTTCTGACGTCAAAATACTATATACTCCTTGTTTTCTGTTCAGTGGTCATCACTGCTGAGGATTTTGTCCAAGCTTTTCCGTGGCGACTCTCATCAAAACGCCCCAGTTTCTGTCGCCAGCCCATCCAGTGCTGGGGGTAGAAAGGTGAAATAACCAATTCTATTTACCTATAGATAGCTAGCTCTTTAACCCGGCTTTGACTGTTTAGTGCTCAAATGCTTTACTATAATTTAACCGACTGCGCGACGACGCTAACAAAGGTTATGTTTATCAGCCTATGTTTCTACACCGAAAAGTTGAGAACCGCTAAACCACACACACACTAATTTTATGATTGATACACACATAAATAAATTCTAATGCGAAAAAATTACAGTACAGCAGCGTCATATTGATTTGTTTTTTTATTTATTATTCAGAATTATTTATTAAGTAATAAATAATAGTGCAAAATATTTTAACTGGATAAAAAAATCTCTATCAACGAAAATATCTCGATTGAATGTACCATTACCACTGGCTGCATTCTTTTGTGTTTTTTTTCATCATCATCATCAGCCTGTGTCTTTCCACTGCTGGATAAAGGCCTCCTTCAAGGCTCGCTACTGCACGCGGTCTTTTGCAACTCCCATCCAACCCCCACCAGCGACCTTCCTTAGGTCATCTGTCCATCTGGCGGGGGGGGTCGTCCCACTCTGCGTCGTCCTGTACGTGGTCTCCCAGAGTACCCGTTTGCCCCATCGGTCGTCAGTTCTGCGACAGATGTGTCCGGCCCATTGCCACTTCAGCTTGCTAATTTTGAATGCTATATCAGTAACTTTGGTTCTTTGACGAATATCAACGTTTTGAATTCTATCCATCAGAAAAATACCAAGCATAGCTCGCTCCGCGTCTCTGCTCCGTACGATATTACGGAGAGGACGCACTGGTTGAAGACTTTTGTTTTTAAACACTGTGGTGTGGACGATGAGAGGATGTGCCGAAATTACCCGAATGCCGCCCATTTGAAGTTGGCAGCGCCTAGCTGAATAGTCTGTCCAAGACGTATTCCAGCACAACTTTTTTAAAATATTATATTAATAAAGTAGGTTACTAGGGAGGTGGAGTGGAAACTTTACGTTTATCTTTTAATAACATCAATAATAATGTGAATGAATTCGTCAATTGCAATCATACAAGATAATTGCCAACCAAGATAAGATTTTTAATTTTATACATATTATTTATCTAATTTATCCTTCTTATAGCAGAGTTTAATAGCCATTTTTATAAAATTAAATTAAGAAAATATATGCTAACAGATGTAATGTAAAAAATAAAACTAAATAGATTATTAGGGACCTTCAGCAAGGCCAAGTAGTTGTCAAAGCAGCTGACGGAAAGGTCTGGAGACAGGAAGGCTGGCAATTAATTCTGCCAACAATCCCTTGCTGAGAGAGGAAATATTGCCAGTCTCCTTGGGACTATCTCAGATGGGACGTCTCTATAGGACATTTACTGAAGGGTCGTCTAGAGAACATTTTATATTTATAGTATTAGTTTTATTATATTTAGTTCATATTTAAGGAAACACAATATATTAACTATCAAATTAAATAAACTATATTACAACAAAATCTAAATTTAACCTTAAATAATAATAATACATAGAAAATAAAAATTAAATACTTATTAATTATTTTAAAAAATAGCTCCTCCAAATCGCTGTCTTGTGGCATGGTGACCAATACACTAGCAGCATTTATTTATTTATTTATTTTAAAACTTTATTGCACTATGTACAAAGGCGGACTTAATGCCGCTAGGCATTCTCTGACAGCCAAACCTTTAGGACATTTAGACAGGATAGGTGGTAGGTGAATTATGATACTTAATTTTTGGGAGAAAAAACTGCCAACCCTATTGTCACCAGAGACGTCAATGAGCCTTGGAACAATTTCTTTATAAAATGCTTTCAGTTCCGATCCCCACATTTATATTTAATGTAATTTTAATTTAAAGTAGTTTTTAATTATAGTGAATAGATCAATTCTGTTTTTTATAATCAATAAACTTTTAAAAGTGTTTATTTGCAAAAGACATCATTCAACTCTTATCTTAATATGCGAATACAAACGATTATAATGTGTTTTTCAAGTACTCTCTGATAAACAGATTAAACATTATTAGTTAAATTATAACTCAATAATATTATTAGACATACAATCCGTGTATCAGACGTGGAGGTACCGGGTACAATTCCCGGTTGGGACACAATAACTTATTTGTGATCTTTCTCGAGTTTGGTACGGAGACATCGGCGAGCTTGCCACTTGTCATGATTGGCCTATAGTAAAGTTGTGAATCCGCTTATTTATAAGCGTGGTTTCTTACCACCCAGATAGGGAAACGGTTGTGATGATACTTTTTTTTACCGTACATAGTTCTTGTTACAACCTATGTATACATTTTTTGATTAACAAGATCTATAACCATTTTAAATTGTATGTAAATCAGACCCGTAGTTCTCGAGATCTGCAAACTAGCAGATAGACACTAAAGTCTCACAAAGTTTTCTTATTACAATTAAAAACAAATGCATATACATATATTATATAAGGGCGCGGTGGTGGCTCGGTAGTAAGAACGCTATCCTTAAAATCCTACAAAGGTCGGTTCAAACCCCCCCGGCATGTACCAATGAGAAATACACTTTTCTTACGTACTGCAGTCATAGATTAACAACACCACCGTTCCCGTGTGAGAGAGCACGTTAAGCCGTCGGTCCCGGTTCCACTAATACCAAATTGTGGAATCGTTTACCCGTCTGGCCAGCGTGGAGAGTGCAGGCCGAATTCTCCAGATATATGTTCATCTCCAACGGTGGAGGTCTAGGATGCTGTGTTCTGATGGCTGTAATGATAATGATGATATATTTTCTGTCAGAGCAAGAGTCTTGTAAGAGTCTATACCAAGACCAACAGAATTGTTCAGTCTTGATCTTGCTTTGGGCAATGCTATTCACAAGTTACGGTCGTAATAGTATTAGGAGCCCCTTTTTCAAGTAAAACACGACTAATTATTTTTATTTTAGTGGGTAGGTATATGTATAAAAGGTATTTTATTTATTTAAAATATATTGCACTATATACAAAGGCGGACCTAATGCCGCTAGACATTCTTACTCGGTCAACCTTAGGGACATTACGAACATTGTATGTGGAAGGTTCGCGCAAATTATAGAATATAATATAGGGGAGAAATTAACTACTAAAACTAAACTACTTACTAGTAAATAATATTAATATACTAAACACTAATATACTTTGCGTATTTAATGATGTATTCGGAGTAAAGTACAAAGATTAAAAAATAAAATAAATTAAGAACTAAATTATAAATAATTAAAAACTAAAAATTAATAAATAAAATTACGACTATTCGATGGGCGTAGTGTGCCGAGGACACTCGCTCCGTTCCCCCGTTGAACAGCGAGGCTGACCCTTTGAACAAGATATTCTCTACTCAAAGGGTCACCCGTCCGCCAAGTGGATTTTCTCACCAAGCTCGCGGGAGAACACAAGAGCCTCCTTAATATATACATACTTACAGTTGTTGGGATCTATTTATTTAAGAAGTGTGTAAAAACATTTTTTTATTTTTATGTAATTAATTCCAGCAAGCGGCGCAAATATGTAAGTATATTAAAAGATTACATATTTATGTCGTTTGCCGTAGAAACTCTGGGCCCATGGAGTCCAAGTGCAAAAAAGTTTTTAAAAGACATTACACCGCGTCTTGTTGTCTCCTCCGGTGACAAGAGGGCTGGCTCTTTCTTTGCCCAAAGAATCAGTATTGCAATTCAGCGGGGAAATGCAGCCAGCGTTCTTGCCACCATTCCACGCAGACGGGACTTATATCCCTATCCTTAGTATTAATATTAATTTTATTTTATATTTTGTAAATATTTTTTCGAATAAATGCTTTAAAAAATATAATTAATTATTAAAGTTTATTTAATATTTTTTTTTATATAATTATTCTACAGATAAAGACGATAGGCGTAAAGGGCTGGTGGGGCAGGGAGTTATGGAAATATGTTAATTTTTACAGAACCCCGGTACGCCTTTCTTACTTATTAAACTGAAGTAATCACTACATATTATAAAACAAAGTCCTCCGCCGCGTCTGTCTGTCTGTCTGTTCACGATAAACTCAAAAACTACTTTACCGCTTTTCATGCTGTTTTCACCAATAGGTAGAGTGGTTCTCGAGGAAGGTTTCAGTATATAATTTGTTAGGTTTTTGTATACTCATACATTAACGACATGTTGGAGGTGTCGGAAAAAAATATAAGCCGTCTTGAAGCTTTTAACAAAAACCCTGCCTATACCCTTTGATATATAACAAAACTTTTTGGTGAGAAACTCCACTTGGCGACGGGTGGCCCTTCAAGTAGAGAATATCTTGTTCAAAGGGTCAGCCTCGCTGTTCAGCGGGGGAACGCAACGAGTGTCCTCGGCACACTACGCCCATCGAATAGTCGTAATTTTATTTATAAATTTGTAATTAGTTTTTATAATTTAGTTCTTAATTTATTTTATTTTTGAATCTTTGTACTTTACTCCGAATAAATTTACTTTGTACTTATAACAAAATAATGTATGATGGAATTGTGTATCTTATATAGGTCTACAGAAAAGACCACGATGGCATATGTCAATTTCTTAAGGATCATACTAACCCCGCGTTCGTTTTATAGCATTTCCAACATCTCGTAGCAACTTCATAAACTAGCACGAAATGTCGTTTTTGTTAAGAAATACCACTATTTTTAACAATGCTAATATTTCTTAAAAAAAAAACGAGTGGTGAGGCAACTTTTTGACAAGTAAGAAATAATAACAAATCAATTGACAATGTATTTTTTTCTTTGAATTTATTACATAAAATCGTTTAAAATACATTTTAAACAAATATAATATAAACTATAAAGTATACAACAATGTAAACAAACCATTTCTTATGTCAAATGACATCTGTCAAAAAGTAACATCAATAACCCTCCTTTCAACACGGTACTGACATACGAAATTAGCATCAAATGTTAGAATGTTTATTAAACGAACGACTTGTGCTAAAAAAAGTAGTATTGTCATGCTAACATTTCTTAAAACGAACGCGGCCTAAATCCATTTTAATATAATACTTTAAAAAAATGGGCTAATAAAAAGCGGTAATTGGAAAGCTATTTACACAAATACAGTGTTAATCTTTGTCATTTTAAATACCTTAGTTGGCTTGAGCATTTTATGAAGATTATTTTTTCTCTTTACACCATTTAAATTAAATGAATACCTTAGAAGATATAGCAAAATCAAAATAATGCGCAACGAAATTAATTTTGTGTCACCGTTTACACGGGCAAGGCCGGGTGAAACATCTTTTATCGACGTAGATCGCTCTAAGCGCTGTAAGTTGTTTGTCATAATATCGCGCGCCATTTTGAAGTTTATTTAATATTAGGTTTTTTTTTAATTATTCAATATTGTAATTCGTTTATACTGTTTGAATATTACTTCTAAAACTAATCTGTAATTAATATTTAAGTAGGAAGTAAATAAAAAATGTCTGAAACACGGCAAGTTATTTTAGAAGGCCAAAAGAAGTTAATAATAGTAAACGTTGCACATATAAGATGAATAAACCGAGAGATGTGTGTTTGTTAGTATTTATACTCAAGGATGTGGACTCCGCAATTTATCTTTCATACATTTAAAAAAACTATCATGTTATGAATGAAAATGTGATTTAGACCGTTCCGAGTTGATATCACGCTCTGAGCATCCAAATTGTGATATTTTATTCGGAACGACTGTCAGTATCATATTCATTCTAAGCGCTCTGAGTGTGATTCGGAACGAGTAGTTAATCAAAGCTGCTGCGTAGTTTTGGTATAATTTTGCAAATATAATTGCAAAACATTGTTTACTAAAATACCTTAAGGATTTCTTATCGCTTATCTAACATCACCTCGATGTACTTTATTTTTCACTTATTATTATGTCACGTAATCTAATCAAATACCAATTAAACGATCATACAGATAACATACCTGGGTGGCATGATAACTCTACCTTGTTACCTATTATTTAATCGTTTTTGACACATGTATAATTATATAGACGGGGTATTTAATAAAATAGTTGTAGGGTTAAGTCCTTGGATTTAGACGCGTGGGTTCGATTTCTAGACCAGATTTGATACCTGGTCGGGACAAAGTAATTAATTAGTGGTATTTCTCGAGTTTGGTACGCTTGACATTGAAAAGCTTGCTACTTATCATGATGGGCCCATAGTAAAGTTGGCTAAATGTCGACACCCCGGTCGTGATAATACTATACTTTACTTTTTTTTCGTAATAGCTGGCTCCGATATATACTGGGATGATGTGAACGTGGATAAGAACGCATTAATTAATTCAAGTGGATTATAAATAATCTTTATTCGGAGTAAAGTACAAAGATTAAAAAATAAAATAAATTAGGAACTATATTATAAAAAAACTAAAAAATAATAAATAAAATTACGACTATTCGATGGGCGAAGTGTGCCGAGGACACTCGCTGCGTTTCCCCGCTGAACAGAGAGGCTGACCCTTTGAACAAGATATTCTCTACTCAAAGGGTCACCCGTCGCCAAGTGGAGTTTCTTACCAAGCTCGCGGAAGAACACAAGAGCCTCCTCGGACCACGGGCCCATCGTTTCAACTGCAAATGGAATGAAATGGTGATTGATGATGATCTCCGCGTACTTGTTGCGCTTAAGACGTGCGGCTGATTCTGCAGCGGCCCCAGGTTTCTTATGGCTGGATGTCACATGTGACTGACAGAGTGTGTCAACACATGTGGCATCCCAAACCAGTGCGCGGCCTCTAGTATATGGAATTAATGACATCCCGTCCGGACGCCTACCATCATTTCTAACTATCCCC
Source organism: Tinea semifulvella (assembly GCA_910589645.1). Classification (NCBI taxonomy): domain Eukaryota; kingdom Metazoa; phylum Arthropoda; class Insecta; order Lepidoptera; family Tineidae; genus Tinea; species Tinea semifulvella. The sequence continues at coordinate 978,228 of OU342611.1, read as the reverse complement.
GATGGTTCGAGGATAGTTAGATTCGATCTTTAAAAATATAAATGTAAAAATTAACAAAATAACTTCCCCAGAGTGAAAATAAGGGCTGTTCCTAGAACCTTTGATGTGTTTGCATTGTTATCTGGCCATAAGTGTGTTATTTAAAAATATTATTTAAAAATATTATTTAAAAAATATATTTAAAAAAATGCAATAATAATTATAATAAATTGAATTTAATTAATTTCATTATTTTATTGTTAATGTTAAATAATTGCCATATGTCAATAGAAGAGCACAATTTAATCCACCAACGGTATTTAATGGAGAGTTTAATGGTTCTGATGTATTAAATTAAATCATTTATTTCCATTGGTTAACTTTTAACAACTACTAAAATAAAGACTTATACAATAAAATATATAAACACAAAACAGTTCCAGAATTATGGTTGGACCATAACAGGATTCATTCATCCAGATTCTTGTGTGTTATAATAATATTATATAATATATTAAATATAATATTAAGCCATAAGCAGGTAAATTATAACTTTATAACTACTTACTAATATAAGATCGTGGCTGTAAATAGGCCGTGTCAACTAAATATAAAAATTCGTGGCTGAAAATAGGCCGTGTCAACTAAGTATAAATTCGTTGCTGTAAAAGAGCCGGTCAACTTATTTAGTCAATACTATGCTGCTAATATATCTAATAAAGGCAGGAAATGTGAAATTATGTCATGTAGGTAAGAGATAAGTAATAATTGAATTAGTGGAATAATTCACTAGTTCATTCGTGATAATATCATTCCATATAAATAAATAAAAAAAAAGACTAAGTAATTGAAAATCGTCGGTATTTTAATGTTTATACTAGCATGATATGTGACCTTGCCCCCACCTAAAAGTAAGACGCACGCGAGTTCCATGAATGCTAGCAACTGTAATCAGACACTCATGACTGACATCTGTCTCTAATACTATGCCGGCTTCACAATGACGACAATTCGAGCCTGATCCCGAAACGTGTGAATACACATTATTGGGTTTATCGGGACGAACTGTGGATACTTCCCCGCCCCGGCAAACTGGGCACATTACCACCATCAGTCCGCCTATCACCTTTTTGTTGTTCTCGTAGAAAGTATGTCCATTTGATAATTTTTACATTATCTAATATTGTAAGCTTGCCATGATGATATTGATATAAAAATAACACTGTTTGAAACAAGACTTAGAGAAAATTTTTATATTTTAAGTAAACCGTCTGGTAGGAAAGTAGACCTTTTTGTAGTCCACGGGATTTCATGTGTAAAAAGCGCTGGCAGATTTTCACGCCATGGCTTCCTAAATGAAACCATAAAACGAACTCTTGCCACCATTGATGTTCAGCTATTGTCATTTACAGTAGTGTCATGCAACGTGCGTAGCGTGTTGCTAAGCATAAGAATTATTATCAAGCTATAAATTTTATCTTACAATCAAATTATTACGTGCAAAATCAAGGTATGAAAATATACCTCATTTAATATTTTTTTCCTTGCATCGGTTGACACACTCCTGTCCACCCGCACCAATGTCGATTAAGAGATCCATTCAATCATTTTGGACACCACGGGCTTTCTTGTGCTGGCTACATTCCTGGTCTCGCGGCTATCAACGAAGTCATTCGAAGGGCTCTTGTTTTAGCTGGTGTACCGCAATCTTAGAAGCCTCTGGGATTGTGCGGAGCGATGGCAAGAGACCCGACAGAATGACTGTTGGGCCGTGGAAACTTAGCAGGTCTTTGGCGTGGGATGCGACTTGTGTAGACACATTAGCTCTATCTCACATCCAGGCGACATCGTCAGGCGCGTGGCAAGAGCGGCGTTTTCTGCTGAGAACCTCAAGTTGCGCAAATACGCCAACCTTGGTACCGGTTACGAATTTGCGCTGTTTGTGGTCGAGACGATGGGCCCATGGGGACCCTTAGCAAAGCGCCTGGTCAAGGAGTGGCTGATGGAAATGTCTGGAGACGGGAAGAAAATAAAATAAAGGATAAACAAAACAAAATATAAATATTATAAATAAAAAACTTTCTAATCACATTAATCAGATTAATATTATAAATAAAAATTTTCAAATCACATTATTCAGATTAATATTATCTGATGAAAGTAGTTAGTAGGGAATTAAATAACGAATTTAAATGAGATTAATAATAAAGATTTATTTTGGCTTTCCTCGCCAAACCGTCTGGCCAGCGTGGCGAGTGTAGGCCAAATTCTCCAGATATATGTTCTCGAAGGCACATCTCCAACAGTTGAGGTCTAGAACGCTGTGTTCTAGGGGCTGTAATGATGCAGCTTTAACATGAGGCAATAGGATGTCTGATTACCGCGATCTTCAACCAGAGCGATTCTGCCATTTCTTTGTTTATTTTTACATGAAATTGTGTTTACAGAGTCCTCGTGTGATTGCTATAAGAAGAGAAGATCAATCGGTATGGGAGCGTCGAGCACCATTCGCACCATTCAACGTCAATCGTCTCGTCAGACAGGGGGTCAAAGTTATTGTTCAACCGTCCAACCGACGAGCTTATCCGATACAGGTACATTCTAAAATTAAAAATTACATATGTTCTCTAAATTAATATAATATAATATTTCTAATGTGAAGCTGTTTATATATGTAGTATTATTAATACTATTTCTGCTATGATATAACTTAGTATTTCAATTCAATTGATTAATAATTTAATTTTTTGCTTAATTGTTAATTCTGTTATGCTCTTTTGTGTTTTCGTTTATTTTGTAATTTGTTTATACGTTAATTATGTTTGTAATGTGATCTAAATGACTGTTTGTTGTCAAAATAAAATAAATAAATAATTATATACTTTTTTAATCTTCACATTAATCATTACATTCCCTGGGCGTCATCCCCTACAGGCTCCTAGTTCTCCACTGTTGGAGATGAGCCTTCCAGAATATATAGGTACATCTGGAGAATTTGTTCAGTCGCTACACTACGCTGGCCAGACAGGTTGGCGAGGGTCTGGAGGATGTCAATTATAATGACATTTGTTTAACGATATCACAAGTTAGTATTAGAATTCCGAGGCAAGGGAATGGTGGTGTTGGTAATCTATGACAAATGGTTGTAAGAAAAGTATTTTTCATTGATACATGCCAGGATTCGAACCGAGAAACTTTTTTTTTGAATTGGAAATTGTTCTTACAACCGAGCTCTTATTACGTTTTTAATACAAATACAATTTATGTTTTAGCAATAAATATAGATTCTATCAAAAACATAACATGTAAAAAAGTCTCGTAAGTCAGTTCTTGTACCGTAAAAAGTTGTGAGATTTATTTAGTCCCTACTTTTAAGAAATCTTCTGTCTGGTTAGTACGTAATTAGCTAACCTAACAACATATTGTAGTCACCATATCAATATTAAAAATCTTTTATATTTAAAATAAATAGATTGACTTGAAGTAATATACAAACAGTATAAAATAATTACAATATAAATTAAAACTACTTAAAAGTAAAAATTAAAATAAATATAAACTAAACCTAATAAAAAATAAACTATAAGTAAAAAATGACCTGTAGACACGACCCTTCAGTGACGTGGCAATGCTGCCAGTATCCTTGGCACTTTGTCCATTGGTAACGATTTGGAGCAATTTTTTTATTTATAATAAGCTTTAAGTTTTAATATTTTAGTTTTTAGTTTAATTAATATATATTTATATTTTAAATCATTGTAACTTACTACATAAATAAATATCTCTGTTTATATAACACTATAATATTGATTGACTTGGTATCTCTAAAATTTAAGTTATTTTATTTTCTAGAAAGTTAATAAACTACATTACACTCACATATGATAAATCTTAAAAAATATTGGTTTGTGCAAGCGAGAGGGATGCAAAACCGTTAAAAGTTAATAATAATTAATATGCCCTTATTATATTAAATAACTTTTTCTGTGTCTTTGTAGATTTAAAAAAGGCTTTTGATAGAGTTCTAGGAAAGGAGCTTTGGGACATATCAAAATCAGTTGGTTTATTTTCTTTGGTTTGCTTCGTAGATACAGTCACAGCTAATAAAATCAATACATTTAAAAAACATATGTACTAAACAAAGTGGTAATAATGGTTGGACCGTTAAGAGGCAATAATCCATATTTATGTATGTTAGGCACAACAACAGGTGACTGGAATATGCTAAGCTGCTGGTCTTCTGCTAACAGCTTACTTATTGGACCACTTTGCTGCTTAGTCTTCTACTAGCAGGAGTAGAATCATTCAAAATAATTAAATTAATGACGTTTCATAAATGCCTGTATTAGGTTTACGTGAATAAAGATATTTTGACTTTGACATTACGCTACAAGCAAGTAAAACTAACTAACTTAGAAACTACTTAAATAGATCGTGGCTGTAAAGAGGCCGTGTCAGTTTACATTCTAAATACATAATAATTATAATTTACTGAAATTACATATAGATGTCGGATAATTATGTCTGATAATTAATAAAATTATAATAAAAAACAAATAAAAATAAAAGACGTGTCATCTTATAATTTTATATTGGAGATGGGGGCTTCTCAACATCAAAATAACTTGTTAAAATGTAAATAAAATTATATTAAAATAAAAATACATCTTTAGATATTGACTTTTGGAAATCAACAAGATCCGATTGTCAGAATGACACTCGCGATCTTTTTTACGACGGATACTTGAGGATTACTAAGAACCTTATTTCAACATTTTATTATATACATATTACCAGTATAGAGCGAGAGGGCAGCAAAACTGTTAAACCCTCTTAATAAAGAAGTATATACTTTTTTACAAAATAAAATAAATTTTCAGTCGTATATTAGTGCTGGAGCGGTGATAAGTGAAGACATTAGCGAGGCTGATGTCATATTTGGGGTGAAGCAAACTCCGGTTGACCTGCTGATCCCAAACAAGACGTATTGCTTCTTCTCGCACACCATCAAGGCTCAGGAGGCCAACATGCCCATGCTGGACGCCATTTTGGCTAAGGTAAGTGATTTTTGTACAAGTATTTTTATTAAAATTATGCTTAAATTTTAAAATATTCTAACGTCTAACTTCTACTGCCAAAAGCTGAGTCTTTAACCTGTTTCTGATCATTTCTTCTGTGAGATCATAACATTTGTTCGACGTCATATCATTGTGGTCTAAGGTTTGTAACGCGTCTAGGATTTACTTTTTACGATTAGTTGGAATAAATGTGCATAGGTGTTGTACATTACCATCGGACAACCAGACCTCATAGGTATTCTATCCATCGTTGTTAAGGACCTGTTACCCATCCGACAATACCAGACGCACCTCAGCCTCTCAGGCCCGGTGACGGACGTCTACAATTTTAATGATGTGTAGACGTCACACTGCGTGTGCATATTTATCGGTGCTGCAGCAGTGTCGTGTGCGCGCGTGATTGGTCGAAATTTGGATTTTTATCTAATAAAGGGCGAATAAAGACATAAAGGAGAATTTATATAAGAAAACAAATATATGCCCATGTGTTCACGTGTCGTGGTGACGTCATATTAGCCTATGTTCATCTCAGGATTCCAAGGAACCATTCTGATAAATTTCATCAAAGTCGGTTTAGTATTGTTCACCTCGATCCTTGGCGCCCCATCAGACTGGAAAATTATCATGGATACATTTGAACATCATCATAGAATCCCAGATGATCTAGCTGTATCAACCTATAGGTCAGACATCTTAGTATTATCTCGAAACTTGAAAAAAGTTATTCTTGTTGAAAATACCATTTCATTGGGAATCAAATATACGCGTAGAAGTTGGAGCGGAGGAATTCCAGCATAATCTTTGCACGACTTACTGAAAAAATTGGGCGTAAGCAGGTCTGCTCTATACATTTATGGAACGAACTTCCAAAACGGCATTAACGGAATCATACAGTATTTGGTTGGGTAGGGAAAGGAGCAGAATGGTAGATGGTGAACGTCTTATTGCGCAATAAAATTTGTAAACCAGGGACACTATTCTTCTATTGTCTCTTTCATACAGACGACGGACCCGGCACCACATTGAATCCATGGAATGCTTGGAAATTAGTCTTCTTCGCGTGAAGATTTCTTTTACATTTATAATGTTATGGATGCCTGATCCTACTAAGTATACACGTTACTAACTTTCTGAAAATATAAAATAATTTGCTAACCTTGTTTCAGAATATTCGATTAATAGACTACGAAAAGTTAATGGATGATAAGGGCAACAGAGTGGTTGCTTTTGGCAAGTACGCGGGGGTAGCCGGCATGGTCAATATTTTACATGGTATAGGGTTGAGACTACTTGCCCTGGGCCATCATACCCCATTTATGGTAAGATACTTTCTTTTAAAAATATATGTTAAGACATACAACAGAATCCTACACCAATTTATCCCATCCACATGCATTCCAAAGCCTGGTAGAATCGTTACGCGAGTAGTTTGGTATTCAACCACTAAAGGTGCCCAAGTCGACGCTAGTACAAAATCTACATTTGGTCCTTGTAAATAAAAAAATACGGTTACTGTGAAAGTTCCGGAACTGGGTTGGACTCTAAATCGTTCCGAGAAATTGAAGTGTAAGAAGAAAGCGTGCTCGCAGTGAAAACATATATAAAGTATCATCACGACCATAACCCTTCCATGGTAGTCAGAAACCACGCTTTTTTCTTAATGAAGCGGATTAACATTTAGCCAACTTTCCAAGAGGCCCATCATGACAATTGCAAGTTCGTCGTTATCTAGAGGCGTACCAAACTCGAGAAATATCACAAATAAAAGATTGTGGAATACAAGGAATCGAACCCGGTCTATATCTACGGATTTAACCGCTAGACAACGGAGACAGTAATTATTAATAGTTTTCTTTGTATATCAGCTTTCTTTTATTTTTATTTTCAGCATGTTGGACCCTCACACAACTACCGCAATTCTAGTATGGCTCGCCAAGCTATCCGCGATGCCGGCTACGAGGTGTCGTTAGGAATGATGCCCAAATCACTAGGACCTCTAACATTCGTCTTCACTGGATCAGGAAATGTCTCTCAGGTACGTCTCTAAGATCCATTATGGATGTGGACTGCACCTGCGTAGCTTCAGTTGACCCGTGATAACGACGGAGAACAATGTCTCTGAGGTTTTTCATTACAGACACTATAAGGCTAGATATTTAATTAATATATGCCTAGAACACAGCGTCCTAGACCTCCACTGCTGGAGATGGGTCTTCCAGAACATATATCTGGAGAATTTGGCCTACACTCGCCACGCTGGCCAGACGAGTTGGCAAGGATCTGATGTCAATTTCTAATGACAATTTATTAACAATTTAACAAGTTGGTATTAGTAGAACCGCGACCGACGGCTTAACGTGCTTTCCGAGGCACGGGAACTGGTGTTGTTGTAGTGTTGCAAATCTATGACAAATGTAATAATCTATGATAATCCTGTTGAAAATGGCATCGCGATAATTAATTATTTTTATTTTTTAAGTTGACACGGCCCTTTTACAGCCACGAATTTCAATTTAAATTTAAGTTTATTTACTTGACATTCTAATTTTATATAGATTGTAAGGTGACACGGCCATTTTACAGCCACGAATATTACTTAACATTAATGCTATTTGAATATAAGATGACACGGCCCTTTTACAGCTATGAAATTATGTTTAATTGACATAAGATTATTATTATATGGCTTTTAAAATATTTTTTTAAATTATAATTTTATTAATTATCTGACATCTATATGTCATTTCCAAACCAACCACGACCAAAATCGTTGTTATCAACAGCAATACAATTTATAATAAATAAAACATTGTTGCCATAAGCGAGGATTTTGTACTTATTTATAACTAGATACTTAAAATTTAATTCGTGGCTGTAAAAAGGCCGTGTCAGCTTATAATCTAATAACATTTATATCCTTAAATATAAATTCGTGACTGTAAAATGGCCGTGTCTTCAATATGTAATGAACTATAGTGTTTAATTATTATCTTTAGGAGCCTATATGAACACTTAAATTTATTTTTTCCTACTTGATATTAATAGCATATCAATATAAATATAAAAATAGCTGGAATAGCTGGTTGTTGTTAGCAAAGAACAGTCTGCTAATAAGGGCATAGTGTCTGAGAATAATAAACTTAATTCTATTAGTAAGCAACTGTAAAGGGGTATTATCATTTATACGAAATCTTATATAAATATGTTTAGGTATGTATGATTATGTTTTATTTCAGGGAAGTCAAGAAATATTCCAAGAGTTACCTAACGAGTATGTGCCACCTGAAATGCTAAGAAAAGTTGCTGAACATGGAAGTAAGAATTGCTTTATATATTTTTTAATTCGCACGATCGAATCACACTAGTTTTTTAAATAAAAATATTTCCAAATCGCTTGTGTGAGACAGAGTGCCAATGATGAGATGGCATTATGACAATTTTATTTAAAATATTGTCTCTTTTGATTAAAATGAAATATACGCGAGCAAATTTATTTTATCATTATTAATTTTATAATTTGATATTATTTTTATATTTACATTATTTATTTTAGTTCGATATTAGTAACAACATATAAGGTCATAAGCGACCGCGATCTAAATTTATACCTCAGATGTAGTTAATGATTATTAAAGAAAAATCATATTCAGTTACCCTTAATAAATAAATTAGATGTTTATTCCATTAGTACCATAAAAATCATTAAAAATTTAAATTTTAATAATAAATTAAGTAAAGAAATATATTATACATAGATTTTGACAAGTGACTGTAAAGTTTGAAGGCAAATTTAAATTTTTCATACAACCTACGATATAAACTCTGATTTTTCACCCCTTCAACAGTAATTTTTAATATTTTAGGATAACTTCTCTGCACCGTAACTTAAGATTTTAATACTCAATAATTAAAGTAAAAAATACTTAGATCTTTATTTTTCTTCTAGATTATGATATTAAAATATTTGCTTTTTATAAAATTACACGTAGTTACTATTATCGTGTCAAAGTCAAAGTCAAAGTCAAAATATCTTTATTCACGTAAACCTATTACAGGCATTTATGAAACGTCATTAATTTAATTATTTTGAATGATTCTACTCCTGCTAGTAGAAGACTAAGCAGCAAAGTGGTCCAATAAGTAAGCTGTTAGCAGAAGACCAGCAGCTTAGCAAATTCCAGTGACCTGTTAATGTTTAATCTGACTGAGAAAGGAATCTGCAAGGAAAACTCAGCTATATCAGATTTACAAAATAAAACATATACAGAACTGCACCACAACGATCAATTAATAACCTTTTAAATTTAGTTATCAGTACCTATGAGAAAACAATACCTGGTACAGCAGTAACCCACCAGGCAAGTCAGAATTAAGGTAGACTACATGCCTATGTGCAACCCGAAAGTCGATAAAACGCAAAAACCTCTGTTAATTTAAGAACAATAAATTGAACGTGTTCGGCAGAGGTCCCAGGCCCCCACAGCAGCACCCGATCACGGACATAACGCATGTGCCAGCCATCCCCCCGCTCAACCAGGCCCTTAGGGTGCGGACCGGGACCCGACACACGTGCCACCACTGCAATGACCTTCTAAGGAAGGGGCGACCACCGGACACGCCACACCATGAGAACCTGAACACTAAGAATGACCTTCGAGACACACACAAGCTAAACATAACAATTACTTCCTAAGTACCCAAATGCTGCCGTGCAATTCCGTTAACAAACTTATATATTAGTTAATAAAATAATAAATACAAAATAGTAACTAAATGTTACATAAAAAATAATTATATTATAATAATAAGGTAATAAAAAATATTACTGTATCACAATAAACAGTATTTACTAATTAGTCAATAATGTATTAGTAACTAATTGTTACATTCAAAATATTTATAAATCAAAAATAAAAACAGATTATTAAAAAAGAACCTAATGTGCTATTAACTAATTCTCTAATCTTTGCAGAGCGGCAATATTCCACACATCTTTGTCATTAATAAAATCATTAATTTTATAATATGCTTTTGCAATTAGAATTTTCTTAATACTACTCTTAAATTTTGTTTCCCCTAATTCTGTTACAGGTTTTGGTAATTTATTATATAGTCTAATACTATTAATCACAAAACTTTTATTTGTTTTTTGAAGCCTAAATTTAGGAATATAAAGCTTGTCAGCATTTCTTAATTTGCGAGACTGCATGTCTCCATTTTTTTTAAATAACTTTAAATTATTCCTTACATATAGAATATTTTCAAATATATATTGTGAAGGCAATGTCATTATATCAATGTCAGGAAATATGCTTCTGAGCGAGTCTCGATATTTCAGGCCATAAATCGTGTCTCGGAACGAGGGGATTATGCTGGCCTATGTAAATTTAAATGTGTTTTTGTTGATTGTGCAATGAAGTATTTATCTATCTATCTAGATTTAAAAGTCGTTATTTTCGCTAGGTCCAAATAAAATTTATGGGTGCGAAGTGAGACGTCGCCATCATCTGGAAAGGAAGAATGGAGGAGGATACGATCCAGTCGAGTATGAAGAACATCCAGAACGATATATCTCTACTTTTGCACAAAAGGTAAAATATTAAAAAAAAAACAGTTGAGGGTAGTTTTAAAACTATTGGGATTTCAAATAATACAAATACAAATACAAAAATCACGTTTCTAAAATTTGCAGGCAGTTTATTTAACGCTCTTGCATTCCTCTCGCTTGCACGATCCAATCATTTCAAAGATATTTCATGTCTGAGTGAATTTCATATACCTAATAGTCGGCGGTTGCTTTTAAATATAAATTTTCTCTTTTGACATACCAACAGCTACTGTAGCAGCATACCTTCTTAATCTTCTATAGTTTGTACTATAAATTTGTTTTTTTATCTATTAGGTTAACCTTTTATTTATTTATTTATTTAAGGACAACCAGTGGTCGGTTACTTTATTACTTACTTAAAAACTAGAATATAGATTCGACGATAAATGTACCACCTTTAGGTGCTACAACATGCACAAAATACAAGTGGTAGGTAATAATGGATAATTAAAATAAAAATAAAATCAAAATCAAATTAAATTAAATTCTAAGTTTAAACATACAAAAAGCTAAATAAAAAATATGAAACACGTCTAAAAAACATAAAATAAAATATTGTACTTAGTCTAAATTAATTTAATATTATTATTAATATGAATAGGAACAATTTATCTTAACATTTAACTTAAATTTTGAAAGCGAATCGTTGAACATATCTATTTCTTGACCAATCTTATATTTTTTGGGTAATCTAGATACAGGAGAGCCTTGTTTAAGATTAGTTCTGGCTTGAGGTGGGTGTAGTAGTGCAGTAGGATATCGTGGCAGTCGGTTTGTAACCCAGATTTTAAATATTTTTAATTATTGGACAGTCTATTTGGTTTCTAAATTTATGCATACATACATATACTAACACCTCTCTTAACAAGGGATTAGCCGAAAATCAGCGCTGTGGCCCAGAGTCGCAGCCCCATAATGAGCTGATTCCCTATTTGTCACCACACATCTTACCAGGCTTTATCTGTTTCAGTTGTGTTTATTGATGTGGCAAATAAAATATTTTTCTTTCTTTTTATAATTAGTCTGTTTTTTATAGCTTATTCTCATTCACTTATAATAATTTAACTTAAATAATTAACTGTCCGTTAGAGCATATAGTTTAGATTTTAGTTTTATTTTTAATTTTAATAGTTTGGTTATATAAATGTTTTAAAACATTATTATATTATAAACCAATATTTCACGCGTCAAAATCTTATTCCATTGTTCTTTCCAGATTGCACCTTACACATCAGTATTGGTTAATGGTATTTATTGGGCAGTGGACAGTCCTAAATTGCTGACCATTCCTGATGCTAAGCATTTACTCCAACCTGCTGATACTCCGTGGTTACCCAGAAGTGTCGGAGCACCGGCTTTACCACATAGGTAAGTTATACGTTCCCTCAACGACTCCATCACTCAACCATTCTATTCCTCTCCCTACCCAACCAAATACTATATTAATGCCGTCTTGGAAGCTCGTTCCATAAATGTATTGACGGCAGACCTGCTTTGGCTCAATTCTTTCAGTACTGCCACTGCGTAAAGCTGAGTCTTGACTTGAACCCGTTCCTGATTATTACTTCTGTGAGATCATAATATTTATTCGACTTCATGTTGTGGTCTTTAGGAATATTATCCGTAAAGATAAGTTTTTTCTCGGGCAACATTGAAGATTGCGTTCCTGTATTCTTAATGTTCATTTTGTCAGAATTACTACTCTAACACTTTTAACATCCATAAGTCTCTTTCACATTATAAACATTCATGTGTCACGAAATTTTTTATAATAATATAATGTAATTTCATCAAATAATAATATAAATTTATCCTAATAGTATACCTAATTATATCATCGACCCAAAGCTATTTTTATTCTATTTTATTTTATTTTATTTTATTGGAAAACAAACAGTACTTAATAACTAATTACAAAATCAAGTATATATCTACAGACCATTAATATGTTTTCACATATAGGAAACTATGAAAGCAAGCTAAAATTTAGATATCTAATAAAGAAAGTAAATAGTAAGGAAATAAAGTATGAATAACAGTTTAAGTAGTTTCGGAAACACTCAAAGAAACTCTGTCAAACCCATGTTTTGACAGAGTATTCTTAAAGTAGCTGTAGTTGAATTAAATAGATCCAACTCGGAAAAGTCAACCAGTTTATTAAATTCATTAGCTGCACGGCAACAAAACGAATTAAAATATGCATAATATCTTCCTTTTGTTTGCTATCCTAACTATTCAATAATTATGTATTAAATATATAATGATAAACTAATTTTCACACTAATATAATATAATAATAATCCTACACTACACATACATGCAAAAAAAAATTAATTCTGTTTTTTTTTTAGAATGCTGGCGATTTGCGACATATCAGCCGACCCGGGCGGCTCCATCGAGTTCATGAACGAATGCACCACCATAGATACGCCATTCTGTCTTTATGATGCCGACAGAAACAAGGATACTAAGAGGTAATAATCAAAAAAAATAATAATTTAAAAAATAAAAAACTTGACTGCGTAAAAATTATCTTGAATTAAAAACTTTAAGAAATAAATAAATACTAAAAAGAAAAAAACAAGCCCAAGTCGTTAGTCCCTAAAAATTTGATAAGCGCTTAAACTACACAATAGAAATATTTATATATATTTTATTACATAGTGACTTTAACAGTCGGGACCCATTGGTGGGAACTGGGAGGATTTCAAAGGACCCATTAAAAACCGAGACAGGTTGAAATCTTCCCAGTCGACAATAGGCCAGTGTGCCACAAAGTAACTGTATGTAACATTATATGCTGATATACCCATAACCCTTTTTCGCGCAGTTGGGTTAAAAATTCTTTGGAATCCATAGATTCACTAATAGTATCCATAGAGGAATATTAGTATTTTAGAAGGTGAACTGCCTCTGTGGTCTAGCGGTTAAGTCCGTGGATTTAGACTCGGAGGTATCGGGTTCGATTCCTGGTCGGGACACAAAAATATTTATTAATGTAAATAAATACATTTAATTAATATTTAAATCATTTGTAATATTTCTCTCCTTTGGTACGCTGGAGACATCGACGAGTTTGCCACTTGTCATGATTGACCTATAGTAGAAGGTGGTTTATGACGACCCCGAGAGGGAAACGGTCGTGATGAAGTAAAATAAGTAAAGTATCATCACGACCGTTTCCCTTTCGGGGTGGTCAGAAACCACACTTATAAATAAGCGGATTCACATTTAGCCAACTTTACTATTGGCCAATCATGACAAGTTTGCTTGCTCGTCGATGTCTGCAGCGTACCAAACTCGAGAAATGTCACAAATAAATTAAATGTATTTATTAACATTAATAAATTTTATTTGTGTCCCGACCAGGTATCGAACCCGGTACCTCCGAGTAGTCTCGACATTTCATAGCCATTGCTAACTTAGTCGTTGACGAGCCGTAATAAAAATAATTTTGTATATTTTTAAAAGTTAATAATCGATTTGAATTTAATTTTTATTTCCAGTTTCAAAGGTCCAGGTGTATTGGTATGCTCCATTGACAACATGCCGACCCAGTTACCTCGGGAGTCGACGGATTTCTTCGGCGACCTTCTGTTTCCATACTGCGATGACATTCTAAAGTCCGACGCTTCCAGACCCCTGGAAGATCACGACTTCTCGCCTGTCGTTCAAGGGGTAAGTTGCTTTATCTACTATATTATGAATTTTGGGTTTTGAATAGTATCATCACGACCGTTTCCCTGCCAGGGAGTTCTTTCCAATATACAATTCTGCCAAATTTCATTAAAATGTCTGAACCGCAGTAATATAGACGTAAAAGATAGACAAAAATACATTCAGACAGACATTAGAAATGTTTGAGAACATTTTTTCTGAATACATTGTAACGGTCATAAAAATTGTCTATATCATTATTGACACTGCAGAAACTACTGTAGGTGTTGCACATTCGGGATGTTGACGAATGTGAACCTACATTAGTTCTTGAGGGAGGACAGCACAGGATCTTGGTTATAGGACGACGTTAGCTGGACGGCAGATTTTAAGGGGTGGCGAATTTGCCCATTTTTTTTTTCTTACAGCAATAAAAAACATTAATAATAATTAATAAAACGATATATTTATTATACAACAAAGAAACGAGTGACAAAAATTTCAATATTTTAGTAATGCACAGTATTTAAGCTAAATATAATCTAGAAACTGACACAACTATCCCCTAGTTCAATCATACTAATAACTGCGGAAAATGCCGATGTAATAAGGACTATAGAACACAAATCATAAAGTTGCAATTTCAGAATAAATGTAGGTATATAATATGATTGTGAACTAAGCTAGCGTATTGAATTTATTAGCCTACTAGCGGCAAATTTGTATATCCGCCACTGTACGTGAAGCAGTAAGTCTTTCTATTGCAAGAGCCAGAAACGGCAAAGTACGAAAACTAAATGCAATCACCTCGATCCTTGGCGCCGCATCAGACTGGAAAATTCTCATGGATACATTTGAACATAATAATAGGATCCCAGATGAATTAGCTGTATCAGCCTATAGTCTCTCTAATATCTCTAATCTTAGTGCTTTCTCGGAACTTGAAAAAAGTTATCCTTATTGAACTTACCGTACCGTGGGAAAACGAAACTCAATTGTTATTCGCGCGGGGGGAGAGATTTTTTATGTACCTACTATAAATACTTATTATTAGGCTTCGAGAGTAATTGTCTCCTCCAACAAACTGTGGTTACAGTTTGGCGGGCTATTTAATAAGTTATATGTATTGGAAAGTAAATAAATGTTTGAAAAAAAAAAATGTATTTAACTTACGGGTAACACCTCTACCTACCTATATAAAACGGTTTTTTTCAGGCAATCATTACAAGCAACGGCAAGCTGACTTCATCATTTGAATATATCAACGAACTTCGAACAACCAATATGTAAGTTTTCAACAAAGAGATCAACCCAACCCCTGAGAGGCTAGACACGATAATAGTAACCTAAGCACGCTTAAAGGTGTTCCGAGACGTGTAGAAACTGTTTTGCCAAAGCTATGTGACGTCACATATGACATCATTCCTCGCGCTTAGACTGCTCACGATCCTCTCGTTCGGAATTAAGCTCAGATATGATACTAACAGTCGTTCCGAATTCAATTTGATTGACGATTTGGTAGGTCAGAGCGTAATATCAATTCGAAACGGTCTAAACCACATTTTTATTCATAACATGATAGGTAGTTTTTTTTTAATGTATGGAAGATAAATTGCGGATTCCACATCTTTGAGTATGAATACTAACAAATATACATCTCTCGGTTTATTTATCTTTATATGAGTAAAGTTTAATATTATTAACTAATTTCGGTCTTCTAAAATAACTTGCCGTGTTACAGACATTTTTTATTTACTTACTTCCTACTTAAATATTAATTATACATTTGTTTAAGAAGTAATATACAAACAGTATAAACGAATTACAATATTAAATAGTTTAAAAGAAAACCTAATATTAAATAAACTTGAAAATGGAGCGCGATATAATGACAAATAACTGACAGCGCTCAGAGCGATCTACCTCGATATCGTGATCAGTCTAAGCGCGAGGAATGATGTCATTTGTGACGTCACAAAGCGTGCTTAGGTTACTATTATCGTGTGTCGGAACGAGGGGTATAAATACAGGTAGGTATCGAAGTAAATATATCTTCAAAATGTTTTATTCCCTATAAAGTTAATGAACTACATTTCTCTTGACTTCAAATGTTTAATCTTAGAAAACCCTCTTAATGTCCGGTCTCAAAAACCTGTATATCCTAAATCTATGGCCGCAACACTCGCCACGCTGGCCAAACTGGTGTTCATTTTTTATTTTATTTCCTCAGTCGATCTCGTCACAAGGTAGAAGGAGCTCCCCAAGACAATCCAGTGTTGATTCTGGGAAGTGGGCTCGTGTCGGCTCCGGTAGTAGAATACTTGTCAAGAGAAAAAAATGTCGCCGTCACTGTTGGTTAGTTACAAATTATTTATTTAAAAAAATTAAAAGTATAATCACGTTCTTTTCCCTTTCAGGGTGGTCAGAAACCACGCTTATAAATAAGCGGATTCCCATTTAGCCAACTTTACTGCCGGCCAATCATGACAAGTGGCAAGCTCGTCGATGTCTCCAGCGTACCAAACTCGAGAAATATCACAAATAAATTCAATATTATGTAAATAAATACATTTACATTAATAAATATTTTTGTGTCCCGACCAGGAATCGAACACCGTACCTCAGAGTCCTAAAACGGACTTAACCGCTAGACCATGGAGGCAGTTAAAAATACGACAAAAGATTTAAAGCAGATACAAATATAAATCGTTTATTAGCACAATAAGAATATTGATTCGTTATGGTGAACCCTGTCTCCTGCATGAGCTGAGCTGTATAACAGGAGCTGGTGACTTCCAATAATGAACATACAATTTAAAAGAAAAATTTAATAAAAAAAGTTACAAATGTTTGTATATTTATGTGTGTATGTGTATGTGTGTCTGTGTGTGTGTGTCTGTGTGTATGTATAGGGGAGGGAGTGGGGAAAGGAGGAGAGGGAGGGTAAGCTTGTGTGTTTAGGATTTATAATTTTGCCTAGTAAGTTGAAAATTGTGTATCTTTTTATTTATAAGTGAATTTACGTAATGTCATGTCATCATCTCTTACCCTGGAGGATAGGTTTGCTTCTAGTGTGGGATGCCACCAGTCCTTGAGGTCTTAAGGACCCAGAAATACACTCAGCTTATTCGGAGATGTGTTTTTGCGCCGTTTGGAGCTGAAACTCTCGGGCCGTGGGGTCCAAGTGCACAAAGCGTTGTCAAAACAGCTCGTCAACATCTCAGGAGACAAGAGGGGTGGGCAATATTTGGTCCCAAGGATCAGCATTGCTATTCAACGTGGCAATGCTGCCAGTATCCTTGGCACTAATTTGGAGCATTTTTTTTATTTACAATATTTTTATTTTGTTTTGTTTTTAGCTTTATTTTTAATTACGAAGTAGTTTTTTTTATTAATAGTAATTTATATGTTTTAAAAGATAAAGTTTTTAGTTTATTTAATGATTTAGAATTTCCAAGATCATTATACCTTATATACTACTTCCTTCAAATAAAATAAAATCTCACTTTCTGTTTCTTCACTCACTGTTTCGGTGTGGCCAGAAATCACGCTTATAAAGAAGCGGTTAGCCAACTTTCCTATAGGCCAATCGTGACAAGTGGCAAGCTCGTCGATGTCTCTAGCATGAACTGTTTTTTTAGCGTCACAAATAAAAGAAGAAGCGGATGCTTTAGCCGAGAAATATGGAGTCCGATCTGAATATCTGGAAGCTAACGATGAAGGAGCACTAAGGAATCTGGTGAAGGATTCCAGACTTGTGATATCTCTGCTGCCTTACGATTTGCACGGAGTTGCCGCTAAGGCATGCTTAGCTGCCAGAGCTCATCTCGTCACGGCTTCCTATGTCACTCCTGCAGTACAAGAATTACATGACAGGTACCTAAATTCAAATACAAAAAAGTACTTACAATACTAGGCTAAAATAGTCTATCCAGCCCGGCTAGCTTTTGTAAAGAGAGAGTTCACATTTAGCCAACTTTACTATAGGCCCATCATGACAAGTGGCAAGCTCGTCGATGTCTCTAGCGTACCAGACTCGAGACAATGTCATACATAAATTAAATATAGTTATATTTTTGTATTCTCGGCCAGGAATCGAACCGAGCACCTCCGCGTTTCTATCTACGGCCCTAACCGTTAGACCACGGAGGCAGTTGGTCCTGGGTAATTTTAACAAACGTTAATTCAGTCCTGGGTAATTTTGTCAATCGTTTATTCAGTCCTGGGTAATTTTAACAAACGTAAATTCGGTTCTGGGTAATTATTAACAAAAAAAATCCTGGTGTTTTTTTTTTGTATTTATAGTCTAATGTGGTGTTATATCTATTTTTTTAGTGCCAAAGAATTGGGCCTTACGTTTCTTAACGAGGTAGGCCTGGACCCAGGTATCGACCATCTGCTGGCCTTGGAATGTATCCATGATGTTCAGAGTCATGGTGGAAGAGTGGATTCCTTCGTATCTTATTGTGGAGGTAAGTCTCAACACGAAACATGAAAAAAATACATTTTACATAAATATATTTATTATATGTTTTTTTTTTATCATTTGTTTTTGGTCAGTTGAGGGTATACCTGTACACTAAGAATATTTATTCGAAGTCGGTACTTAGATACAAAAATATTAAAATAAAATTAAATAAAAAACTAATTATAAATAAAACTAAAACTAAAAAAAATATATATGAAATATATTTCATCTTAATATATATAACAAAGACGGGTTTGTTAGAACACTTATAACTCGAAAACGGTTGGACAGATTTTCATGGTTTTTGATTTGTCGAATATTTCTCCGTCTCGAATAACAGAATAACTATTAATAATATTGGAAAATTTACGAAAAAATAAAATAACTGAAAAAACATTTTCCCATGGTTTCGTACCTATTACACAATGTTGGTTGTCAAAAAGCTGACAATTTTTTCTGCCAACGTATTAGCCTCGCTATACATAGGGGAAATGTTGCCAGTCTTCTTGGGACTATCACTGAAGGGTCGTCTCTAGAGGACATTTTTTACTTATAGTTTATTTTTTATTTATTTTTATTTATTTAAATACTTTATTGTAATTTACAATCGGCGAACATAATGCTACGGACCGTTTTACGTTTTTCTCTGACCGTTGACCGTTGGGACAAATGAGATTTCTTCATTAGATCGAGGATAGTGAAATAATATTTAGAAATTATTCTTATTCCAATAAATATAAACACACATATATTTAAATACTATATACATACATACATAACATTAATACATAAACTATTAATTTATTAGGTTTAGTTTATATTTATTTTTTACTTTTTAAGTAGTTTTAATCATTTCAATAAACAATAAAACTTCACAAATAATTTAAAAAGAAAAATGTTTCGACCTGGAATCGAACCCGGTTCCTTAGACTCTAAATTCACGGACTAAACCACTAGACCACGGATATATGTTTGTTATTTTTTTCTTACAACATTCTTCATTCTTCTCTTGTCGAAGAAAAACAAGCATGGCGCAAACATTTGGTTCGCTGTGTCGGTTCTAGATTAGTTCACCGAACCAGTCTGGCTTGGTTTTTATATACCTACTTGTTTTGTCCGATTTAGGTTTACCAGCACCGGAATTCAGTGACAATGCGCTAAGGTATAAATTCTCTTGGAGCCCACGAGGCGTTCTTTTGAATACCATCTCCGGAGCTAAATATTTAAGCAAGGGGCAGGTAAGTTTCGGATGTCAATTGAGTTAATTTTTCTTTTATCATCACAGCCGCTAGAAAAAAAAAAAAAAAAAATGGGCTCAAGTTTTAGTTTTTTTTTGTGGTTTTCCCGCGCTGACAACTCCCATATTATACCCGACAAGTTCTCGCGGCACCATAGCTCAAACACGTAAAATAAACTTGTGCCCCATATTTAAAGTCCAATTTATCGTTTTCCATAATTATTCACATTGTAGCACATTATTAAATAAAACAACACCATTTTTGACCAATAATATCCACAGAAAATTAATACAAAACAAAAACTTGCGCTTGACATGTCCACGCAAAATGGCGCTAAGAACTCCCTAGACCCTTTGCTTTTCCCTATCACCTTATTCCTCTATCGGGATATATTTTTTTAACGTAAAGGAATATTTTAGATTTGTTTTCAATCTGTATGTGATATTTTTAGGTTGTGGAAGTAATGAGTGGTGGCGAGCTGATGTATGCTCCCAAAGATTTAGATTTCCTGCCAGGATTTGCGTTTGAAGGTTTCCCGAATAGAGATAGTACTAAATACGCCAGCCTCTATGGGATTGAAGATGCACACACTATTCTAAGAGGAACTATTAGATATAGAGGTAAGAACCTTTCCTATACTACGATCGTTACACCGTGTGTTTGACTCGACGCTTTTAGCGCGTTTTTCATTTCTCACGGACGAAGAGAAAGAATTATGTAAGTCAACTTTCGCGCGATCGTCGACCTCTCGCTACCTACTTGATTAGGGTCAGTACCTATAAGTGACGATATTTTTAGGAAAACTTCTCTGCACCATAACTTAAGTTTTTATTACTGAATAATTCAAATAAAACATACATAGTTCTTTAATTTTATTCTAGATTATATTATAAAAATATTTGCTCTTCAACAAATTCCACGTAGTACATTTCATAGATAGTTGATTTCATTCGTATACACGATAGGTGGAGTTCGCTCTTAGTACAAATCTTGTACAAATAGGTGTATCCAAGCATAATTTTTAGGTATATATAATAATAAACTGCCTCCGAGGTCTAGCGGTTAAGTCCGTGGATTTTAAACTTGGAGGTACCGGGTTCGATTCCTGGTCGGGACAAAAAAATATTTATTAATGTAAATAAAAATACATTTAATTAAAATTTATTTTATTTGTGATATTTCTCGAGTTTGGTACGCTGGAGACATCGACGAGCTTGCCACTTGTCATGATTGGCCTATAGTAAAGTTGGCTAAATGTGAATCCGCTTATTCATAAGCATAAGTGATGATACTTTACTTTACTTTACTATATAATAATAATAAATTATTTAATATAATATATATATATATATATTTTTTTTTGAATATTAAAGTTTTATTCGAAGAAAATAAGGTACAATGATTTAAAAAAATAATAACATATTAATTAAACTAAAAACTTACATCTTAAAACATAAATTACTATTAATAAAAATAAACCTAATTAATAAATAAAAATATAAACTAAAATGAAGAAAAAACTAAATAAAAAATATTATAAATAATACATTTGCTCCAAATCGCTGCCAATGGGCAAGGTGCCAAGGATACTGGCAGCATTGCCACGTTGAATGGCAATACTGATCCTTTGGCCCAAATATTGCCCAGCCCTTTTGTCTCCCGAGGTGTTGACGAGCTGTTTTGACAACGCCTTGAAAATTTCGTGTGCACTTGGTCCCCACGGCCCGAGAGTTTCAACTCCAAACGGCGCAAAAACACATCTCCCAATAAGCTGAGTGTATTTCCGCCGCTTGAGGTTCTCTGCTTTTAATGCAGCAGCGCCTGGGCCCTTAGAAGTCAAGGACAAGTGGGAAGGCGCCAGGGTGTCCACACAGGTGGCATCCCACACTAAAGGCAAACCTATCCTCCATGGAACCAACGTCATTCCGTCGGGCCGCTTGCCATCGTCGCGGGCCATGCCACTGGGTTCTAATATTGCTGGCGAACCCACAGACACAAGGGCCCGACGAATGACGTCATTGAGACAGGCGTGCCTTGGGATGCGACCTGTGCTCTTGCTGCAGGAAAGGCCGTGGTGGCCGAGTGCCCCGACGTTGTCTCCACATTGGCAGCGATGTGGAAAAGTGCAAGGAGCTCCTAGACGTAGGCTGGTTATGGTGCTGAAACATTTGTTGTCGAAAAGAGTTCCAACAAAAGATGAAGGGAGAGCCTGGAGCCACAGTCCCGATTCCCACTTCGACACCGCCAGAAGACGAGCACGCTCTGCCATATTGGTTGACGTATTTAAAAGTTGATCCCGTACCAATCGGCAAAGCGGTTCGTCCCACCGGCGCTGTGATGTAGTGAGAGTCGGGACGGACGTATTGGGGCAAGCAAGCTTCCACGCGCTTACAGATTCTGCCATATATGAAATATTATATGAGGTAAAGCATTTCACTAAAATTTTGTTTATAAGGCTTTCAGTGCTATGGACAGATGATAAGAAAGCCGGTAAAGCCACGCTAGAAATTTGTCGGACACCTATACCACCGAAACGGATTGGCAACGATGCCTGGCACCAGGATCTGTCTTCGAAAAAAATGTTTATTATGGATGAAAGGGTTTTTTTAACAATGTTGTCCAAAATAAGCAAAAGGTGGGGAACATTCCAAATGTGACAACATCTTAGAATATAGGTAAATTTTGGGACAAAAAGGCAATGACGGATGATGTAATAGGCCATATGGGAATTTATTTTTAATAAACGATCGGAGCAGAGATTAAATTTTGCAATTGTTTTATCTATGAAAGAAGGAAAAGAATTTTCGAACACCGGAGAGCCTAGTATGTGGAGCGACGTTTTGTCCAACACACTAATATTTGGGGCAATATTATAAAATTTTTCAATAGCTGATATTTTTAGTGTATCCGGGGCAGAGACGAAAATTTCGCATTTTGAGAAATTTAGACTAAGACCAATTTTTTTGAAGCTGTCGATTAGAGTGGAAAGGTCATCTAAAACAGTATGGATGTCTCCTCCCAGAGCTCCGTCGTCAAGGTACCAGACATTAAATTTAGACTTTAAATTTTGAATGATGGAATGGATCGCTAAACTGAAGATCGCTGGGCCGAGAGGGTCACCCTGTTGACAGCCAACTGAAGAAGAGATTAAATGATTTTTATATAGTAACTTAGACGGGGAGCTGTAGCATTGCCACAAAAAATTTAAAACAGAAGGTATATGTGATTTAACTTCTGTCAGCATGGCATTTCTGTCTACAGAGTTGAAGGCATTTTTTATGTCGACCTTTAATAAAACCTCACCGCCGTTATTTAATAAAAAGGTACGTAGGGAATGGACAATAGCTTCACAGCCTCCTTTAGAACCGAAGCCAAGCTGAAAGGGTTGAAAAAAAGATTTGAGGTATTCTGAAATTTTCTTAGCAGCAATTTTGGCTACTAAGCGGCGGTAGGTAGTGCCGATAGCTATGGGTCTGATTCCGCCATCTTTTTTTAATAGAGCACAAAGGTTAGCACCGTATAGTATGTCCGTAATTTCTGCGTTGACTTTACCGGCCAACATAAGATTTGCCAAGGCCGTTAAATCTTCCAAGAGTTTTTCACCAGTATCTCCAACTGAAAAACATAGGAGATCCTTTAAATGTTGAGGTGTAAGTGCATCTAATCCTCCAGCTGAACCACTTCTAAAGGATAAAAT
Source organism: Tinea semifulvella (assembly GCA_910589645.1). Classification (NCBI taxonomy): domain Eukaryota; kingdom Metazoa; phylum Arthropoda; class Insecta; order Lepidoptera; family Tineidae; genus Tinea; species Tinea semifulvella. Next base: position 954,503 of record OU342611.1, on the reverse strand, counting down.
AGCCTGGTAGATTTGATCTGACGTAACTTGAAGGGTGAGGTCTGAGGTAGATGGAGGATCGGGAAGAAGATCATTTATTAGAGGAGATGGATGTTTGCTGGCGAGAGCTGCTACGGTGTCAGGGGTATCTGGAGCGATCACATCACTCGAAAATAAAAGCCCCGCAGCACCCTTCAGGTCTCCCTCACTGACTTTAGATTCAACCTGCTTATAGACATTAAAATTTGACTTCTTCAAGTTTTTAACATTGTGTAAATCTAAATTTTGAATATTATGGGGACTATTACAATTTTGTTTTATTTGATTGGTTAAAGTTAACTTTGCGGTAGAATTAGTTTCTTTTTTTGCATGAAGAATTCTGTAAGGAAATGTGAGTAGCTGTTCCCAGGCTTCTATGGAGTTTTCGTTTACCGTGCGTCTAATGGAATTAGATAGCGCATTGGCTACTGCGATTCTAGCACCTCTAGGAATTCGCTTTAAAATTGGAGTCGAATGTTTAAGGTTACTTAACAGTTTGTAAAAAGGGATAGAAAAATTTGGGTTATTACTTGTTGGAGCGCTAGTTAGGGGGCAGCTCGCGCTTAGATTCTCCTTGTGCGCACGACCAAGGTGAATATTTAGACCTTTTTTCCCCTTGAAAAAACGAGCCTGGGAACATTTAGGACACTGTAAAAGATTAACTTGCGATGTGGTTACAGAATCCCCCTCCATCAGTGTGCACCATACCAGCTTTGGAGCTCTTGCATTTCATATATAAAATAAAAATATATCCTAATAACCATACAAAATTCAAAATAAATGACTTTACCTATACTTAACGAAAAATTAAATAATAACAAAAAATTAATAAACACTATTAATACAAACTATAAAAACACGCCAGCATTACACCAGAGAATATATGACACAGCACAGCACTTAAATAAAAATAAATATTGAAGAAAATAAAAAAGCACAGCACATATTATTTTTTCAAAAAAAAAAGGAGCACTTGACGAGCAAAAGTACCTGTATGTATCCAGTGTGCCCAGACCTTAGACCAGGAGCATATTACAGATAAAAATATTGGTTTTCACCATTAATTTGCCGATGACATTTGCAGAATATTTCGAAGTTTGTTTCACAGCAGGATCTTTATTACTAATGTGATATTATTATTAATTAATAATAATTAATTAATGGTACCTGTAGGCGGACGGGGTAGTCGCGCGGGGGGAGAGTGGTTCGCGCCCGCGCATCTTTTTATGTACCTACTATAAATATTTAATATTAAGCTTCGAGAGTAATTGTCTCCGCCAACAAACTGTGGTTACAGTTTGGCGAGCTATTTAATAAGTTATATGTATTCGAAAGTAAATAAATGATTGAAATTTAAATATATATTTTTTAAAGAGTTGCAAATATTATTTGTAAGTATTTACGAGTTTTCTTTATTAATTAGGATTTTCGGAAACTATGAAATCGATGCAACTGTTTGGTCTGGTGGACCCCAACCCCCACCCGTCTCTACATCCAGATGGACCAGAAATTACATGGGTAAGTTTTAAATCGAATGAATTTGGAAATATATTGAGCGGTGGCTGCTCGGTTGTAATTACCCCGGAATGTACCAATGAGAAATACATTTTTCTTAATTTGTCGTGAATTAACAACACCACCGTTTCCGTGAGGAAACTTCTGGTTCCATTAATACAAACTTCTGGAATAATTAATTAATGAAATGGAATAATTCATTTGTCAGAAAATGATATGTACAGGGATGTAAATTGATATATGTAATTATATGAGATGCTTGGCTATTTCTAGCATACAAATATTTATTTAGTCACATGACTTTGTCGAGCTTAGTGTCTAGGTATACTTTTGTCAAATAAAAACATTTATTAACCAGCATTTGTTTGACTCCTAATTTAAACAGTTTTAGTGGTAGCTATCACGACCCTTTCCCTTCCGGGTGGTCAGAAACCACGCTTATAAAGAAGCGGATTCACATTTAGCCAACTTTACTATAGGCCAATCATGCCAAGTGGCAAACTCGTCGATGTCTCCAGCGTACCAAACTCGAGAAATATCACAAATCAATTAAATATTAATTTAAATTATTAAATATTATTGTGTACCGACCTGGAATCAAATCCGATAGCTTAGAGTCTAAATCCACTGACTTAACCGCTAGACCACGGAGGTACTTTTATGCGCTGGAATAATTATTCTACTAGAATAACGCGTAAACGAATAAGTTATATATCAGGTCCTCGCGAACTTGTCTGACGACTGTAGGCCTAATTTTCCGTCTATATTATGTTCCAGAAGCCTTATTTTAGCAGAAGAAGCAGTAGAGATCTTGGACTTGTTCCAAAGGTTGTTATGATGATGAATGTAAATAAATTATTTGATTTTCAGCGTCAATTTGCCTGTGAACTGGTCGGTTTGACTGACAGTTCTATCTTCTACGAAAACCTGAAGGGCAGAGTGGACGAGATCACGAGTCCCGCCGGGACCGCCGCTCTGGAGTCTCTCGGATTGCTCAGCGAGTCCAAAATCGCGAAGAAAGGATCCCCACTCGACACGCTTAGCCATTATCTTAGCAAGAAACTAGTGCTTGGTGAGTTGGGTTATTTTATTTTTTATTATAGTAAATCTTACACCAAAACATTATTTATAGACCGCGTGTAATTTTCAAGAACGCGTTCCTTAAATCCTACAAAGGTCGGTTCAAACCCACCCGGCATGTACCAATCAGAAATACACTTTTCTTACGTACATAGATTTACAACACCACCGTTCCCGTGCCTCGGAGACCACGTTAAGGCGTTTGGTTCCGGTTCCACTAATACCAACTTGTGGAATCGTTAATAAATTGTCATAAAAAAATGACATCGTATCCTCGCCAAGCCGTCTGGCGAGCGTGGCGAGTGTAGGCTAAATTCTCCAGATATGTGTTCTGGAAGGCCCATCTCCAGCAGTGGACTCTGTGTTTTATTCTTCTGATAGTACAACTGGAATCAGACACTCATGACTCACATCAGTCCCTAACACTATGCTTGACTGGGCATGACGGCAATTCGAGCATGATCCCGAAATATGTGGATACACTTTACAGGGTTTGTCAGCACGAACGGTGGATACTTCCTCGCCCCAACAGACTGGGAAAATAAATTTAATTCCTAATAAAATAAAAAATAAAAATAATAATAATCGCTATTAGTCCGCCTACTACCTATTTTGTTCAAGTTGAAAGTATGCGCCATTTACAATGATGTCAAAAGCCAATTTTACGAACTTATATTGTTTACTATTTGAAACAAACTTAATAAAAAACATGTTTATAGGCAAAGAAGAAACTGATATGATAGTATTAAGACACGAGATCGGAGTGACTTGGAGAGACGGTCAGAGGGAGAGACGTGACGTTACTCTCGCCGTGAGGGGAAGTCCCGACACTCACACCGCCATGGCGCGGACCGTCGGGTTGCCGACCGCCATTGCTGCCAAGATGGTGCTCGATGGTAAGTGTCATATTATTTTATTTTATTGTAAGCATATATCTACAGACCATTTATATGATTTATTTATTTCTACTGGAAAGTAGGTGGTTTGGTTAATATTAATATTGTGTGTCATATTCCTCGTCGTAATTTTATGTCCTAGTAACCGGGACGGGGTGGTCGCGCGGGGGGAGAGCGGTTCGCGCCCGCGCATCTTTTTTATGTACCTACTATAAATATTTATTATTTAATATTAAGCTTCGAGAGTAATTGTCTCCGCCAACAAACTGTGGTTACAGTTTGGCGGGCTATTAAATAAGTTATATGTATTGGAAAGTAAATAATTATTTTTTAATAATAATGTGTATTTTGGAATGAGTAAATAGCCAAAGTTTTATTGTAATAATAGTATATTGGCAAATATATTAGGTCTGGATAAAAGCATTTATGTTCAAATTCATGGAAGACACTGACTCCTGAAACACACACAAATAGTTCGGGAGTCAGAGGATGCTAAAATTGTATACAAAGCATTGATCAATTTAACTGTTCCAAATGTATATTGTATAGTTTTTTTAAAACAATAAAGTTTTTTTTTTTAAGTTTTTAGACTACGAGTACATTTCTCAAAAGTACAGTCAGAACAGAGAAACATTAGAAAATATGGGATTGTGCGAACGATCTTAAGTAATAATGTTTTTTTTAATTTTCAGGTGAAATCCAAGAGCGTGGTGTTGTCCTACCATTTTCTCCATTAGTGTACAGATCTCTCCTCTCAAGATTACGAGCTGATGGTATCACTGCTAAGGAAACTACTACACAACTCAACTGATGTGATTTTAGTGTAAATAGTTGTAAATTATTGTAAGGACTTGCCTTGTGTTTGGGGGCTTATATTTTTTTCTGTTTAACTTGTGTATTATGTAATCAATGTCAAACAAGTTTTGTCTGTGTAATAAAAAATATTATATATGTTCCTTGGAACTGAAAAACGGCTAGTTTCATAAACGTATTATAAATAATTATTATTAAAAAGTCTTCGTAACCAAAGGGCATGTATGAAGAGGTTAATGAATGTCGACGAAGCGAAAGAAGTATGTCGTGATCGTGTCAAATGGCGCTCAATTGTCTCTGCCTACCCCGCAAGGGATCTGGCGTGAAGATATGTATGTATGTATGTATGTATAATAAATAAAAAATTAACAAGGTATTGCAAAAAAAACTATTCTCAAACAAATAGGAAATACTTAAGAAATAATTAACAAGAGTGCAAACATAAAAAAATCATTTTTGCACCTTTAGAAATTTACAATAAAAAAACCAGATGGAACGCCATGTTGTAACAAAAATACAACTTCTTGTATAGTTAACTGGAATGTAGAACAGTGCATTGCAATACAAACTTTACAATAATAAAAAAACCTTCGAGATTTACACACAAAATTACACTTATAATTATAGCTGCTGTAAAGAGGCGTTGTCATACAATAAGCTAATAGCTGCTGTAAAAAGGCATTGTCATACTTTAAGCTAAACATACATACATATGTTCACGCCAGATCCCTTACGCAGAGACAACTGAGCGCCAGTGACACAATCACTACATACCTCTTTCGCTTCATCGACATCCATCAACCTCTTCATACATGCCCTTTTGTTACGAAGGCTTTTAAATGCACCTTGAACCATTTATTCATTTGATCGTGATATGTGAGTCTCGGTCTGCCAGGGTATCTTTTACCCATAATTTTCGCATTATATATCTGGTTCGTTAATCTTTCTTCGCTCATCCTTTCAACATGTCCAAACTATCGTAGCATGCCATTGCTTATTTTTGTCCCTATGCTTTCTCTTATACTTACCTTTATTCGTATTTCGTCCGCCAAAGTGACGTGAAGCTAATAGCTGCTGTAAAAAGGCATTGTCATACTATAGTTAAAGCTATACTATATAAACACAATTTAAACAGTAAACAGTCCACCCACGCGATTTTGTCTTGGGACATATTAGGAATATCTATTCATCAACAGCGTAGCATCCTTTTTTAATTAAATCGTCAGGCCAGCGTGGCGAGTGTAGGCCATATTCTCCATAACATTCTTTAAGGCCAACCTCTAACATTGGAGGTCTAGGACTTTGTGTTTTCGAAAATAACAGCAAACGTTTATTTTGTGCCGTTATGTATATAGCGGTTTTCAGAACTTTCACCTTAAATCTATTTGTATTCTCGATCGATGGATAGCGGCATCGAGTCATGCATATGGAGTTACTTTTGACGACTGTACAATGTGTTCATTAGACGTGTAAGAATTTAAATATTATTTTTTGTTACGATGGTAATTTATGTAAATTTATATAAGTAGGTACCTAATTTAGGTAAATTATTATCTACTAAGATTTTTTGTATAAAAGTATGAATTGTTATTGTATATTGAATTATTTAATAAATGTTTTATATAAAAATTTAAAATGTTTTTTTTCCTATTTAGTCGAAGAATAATTTAATGAACAACTCGATTTTGTAGTCAATTGGTACTCCTTAGGATCCAAAAAGGTGGGTTCGAGCCCCAGCATGTACCAATAAGATTTTTTTATTTTATACTGAGTTATATATGTCGGGTTTATTAATTTTTAAAATTAAATTCAATCAACGATTGCGCCTTCGTCTCGGAACCCGGACTGTCCACCCACACCAGTGTCGGTGTGGAGAGCCCGTGAAACATCTCGGACACCAGGGAACCTCATCAAGCGCGGGAAGTGCGGCGGCTTCTGCTGAGAACCTCAAGCTGCGCAAATACGCCAACCTCAGTACAGGTTACGAATTTGCGCCGTTTGGGGTCGAGACGATGGGCCCATGGGGATACTCAGCCAAGCGTCTGGCCAAGGGGTAATCCAAACGGCTAACGGAAAAGTCTGGAGACAGGAAAGCTGGCAATTATTTCTGCCAACGTATTACCTTAGCTATACAGAGGGGAAATGTTGCCAGTCTTCTTGGGACTATCACTGAAGGGTCGTCTCTAGAGGACATTTTTTACTTATAGTTTTTTTTATTAGGTTTAGTTTATATTTATTTTAATTTTTACTTTTAAGTAGTATTAATTATTTATACTGTTTGTAAATTAAATCAACGATCTAAATAAATAGATAAGGTTCATTTTATAAATATTTATTCTAAGTAAGTATATACAAAAATATTAAAATAAAAAATCGTAATTTTATTTATTAATTTTTAGTTTTTTTAATTTAGTTCATAATTTATTTTATTTTTTAATCTTTGTACTTTACTCCGAATAAATACATTTAATTTTAAAATAAAATAGATAAAAAACTATTTATAAATAAAACTAAACTAAAAATACCTATGAAATTAAAACTATTCTACAAAATAAACTAAGGTTAATTAAAATCATCACTAACGATGATGACCAAAGAAAAACACCAAGGAACATAACACAAGTGTAAGAAAATCACCCAAAAATGTGCGGCAAGTATGACACGAGGAGCAACAAGGTTTGACAACTGTCAATATTTGTATTAATTTTTCCTAACCTAAAATGTTTTATCTTTATCAAATGACTTGAACTGCGCGTTTTTAAAAGTATTTTTTACGATTGTTTTTTATAAAACCATTTTACAAAATCCCGCTCGTGTTTTTATAATTCTTCAATTCTCTACTACGTCATTATTTTACTATGATGTGTGTAAGTTAATGTACAAATATGGAAAACGAAACAACCAACCCAGTAAGTAGAATATTTGATGTTTCATTATTTAAAACGCCAAGCGCCGCAAATATATAAACATTTGCAATGATTATATATTTGTGGCCTTTGCCGTTGAAACCATGGGACCGTGGGGCCTCGAGGCAAAAACTTTATTTAAAGAAATATCAAAAAAACTAGTCGACATCTCTGGTGACCCAGGGGCTGGCAGCTTCCTCGCTGAAAAGATTAGTATCGAAATTCAACGAGGAAATGCTGCCAGTGTTTTGGGCACCATGCCACTGGACAATGGCCTGGAGGATTGTTTTATATTGTAAGGTTAAGGTTGCTAAAATTTTTATTATATTTAATTTGTTATTTAGATTTGGTTTATTTTTTAGGTTAATTAATAATGTTGTAATTCTTTTATATTGTTTGTATATTACTTCGAATAAATTATTTAAACAATAAGAAAAACCAGAAAACATAAGAAGTAAAAAAAGGATAGAATAATATACCTATTTTTTTCCTACTATGAAGAATTTACGTTGTATCGCATAAATAGTGCACTGCCTCCGTGATCTAGCGGTTGAGTCTGTGGATTTACTTTTTTTTATACTAGCACGACATGTAATCTTTCGCCCACCTGATGGTCAGTGGCGCGTGGGGTCCATGAATATGTAGGTATTGTATTTAATTTATTTGTAATATTTCTCGAGTTTGGTACGCTAGAGACATCGACGAGCTTGCCACTTGTCATGATAGGCCGGCAGTAAAGCTGGCTATGAACTAATAGTTAAAATAAATTAAATATAAATTAAAAGCTACCTAAATAATAAAATTTAAAAATACCTACTTACTAAACCTAATTTAATTATAAATCGTATCCGCGCGGCATGGTGGCAAAAGAACGCTGTCCGCATTTCCTCGCTGAATCGCTATGCTGATTCTCTGGGCTAGGAAAGAACCAGCCCTCTTGTCCTCGGAGCAAACAATTAGATGAGGGGTGATGTTTGACCCCACGGACCTAAAGTCTCTACAACAAACGGCACAAACACGTAGTCATTGTTTATAGATACGTTTATTTGCCAGAAGTTGACTTAATGTGAATAGATTTCTTTAAAAATAAAAGTTTAGTTTCTGAGCATCCGCAAGGAATGCAGTCGTGATAATAATAATACTTTTTATTGCACAAAAACTAAAATAACTTAAAATAATGAGCGAGCTTCGAGCCTCTAGAACACAGCGTCCTGCTGGAGATGGGCCTTCCAGAACATATATCTGGAGAATTTAGCCTACACTCGCCACGGCTACATATTCTGCTTGGCGAGAATATGATGTTTTTTTTTATGACAATTTATGAACGATTTCACAAGTCGGTATTAGTGAAACAAGTGCTCTCTGAGGCACGTGGTGTAGTTAATCTATGAAAAATGTAATATATATGTATATATACACATTAAATGTGTTAAAGCTCGCCTGTGTACTAAAATGTACCAGGTTTTTAAGTGCAATATAGTATTTAAATAAATAAGTAAAATATAAAGATATTTTGAATAGAACTGACGTGAAGATATTATCTAAAAAATAATAACAACAGTAAATAAAATCTTATTTTATGCGTAAAAGTGATTGTTTACTTAAAGATTACAATGTTATTAAAGTTTTTTATTAGTTGAATAGATACGTCACTAATATTTAACAACAATAACAAGATAATTTAAGGCTGATCCAGTAACATTCCAGTCCACAGCAGAATCCAGACACTGATTAGTTGACCCTTGGGAACATTAATTGCTACGCATATCACAGCATGGCACAGGCGCGGCACCTGCGTCAACGAGCGACCAAGAGATGCGTCGTTACCTTACGGCGAAACTGGACAATACCCTATGCTAAATTTATGTATAGGGTGCCCAAAACCTAATACAATTTAATGCTAATAAGACCCAGGCTCTTACTCTTCTCTGCCTACTCGTCAGGACACCCGTGCTGGAATTACAACCCAGCTTCAACAGTTTTCAGTTCAAGAGTTTGAAAAATGCATTCAGATCTCAACTACTGAAATGCATTGAAAGCATCACAAAAACAGCGTCCAAAAAACTGAACGAGGTTAACGCTCTCACACAGATTTATGCTTTATAAAGCACAAATAAGGTTATGCATGTTCCGCTAAGTTTCTTAAAGGACATTGAGCCTGCAGAGGCGAGCCATTTGAATAGTGGACGACACTATAGTGTCTAACACCCGTATGTAAGACATTTCCTTTGACATTTCATTTTCATTTTCATTTTCGTTTGACAGCTGGAAGGAAATGTTGAGTGGAGTAGGCTTTGAGGAAACTTCTTAAAATACGGTTGTAAAACTCTCGGATCGCTGCAGCTTAGACGAGGGTTTTTTCCACTTTTCTAAAAATCTAAAAATGCATACATAACTGTAAATATGAGAGATGAAATATGTCCCTTATGTGTTATATTAATTTAGCTAAACTCGGACATTGCAGCATTACCCATACGTTTTATAATCACGGAACTGTGATGAGTAACACGTTTGTGTAGGCTTGGCGAGTGACTGGACCCTGCATCTACACGTACGTACTTGCAGAAAGTACTTGTACGTACCTTGAAAGAAAGTCGACTCCTGTGTCTTGGTGGCACACGTTGAAGTATTTATTCTAATCGTAAATTGATATTTGTTTAGACAGCTGGGCGGGAGACAGGCCGCTGCATGTCGGTTGCCGCGATGCAAGCCCTCCACCGCTTGCGAGAGAGTCGCTTGCTATGCGACGCGGTAGTGAGGGCCGACGACGGTGCAGCATTCCCCGTACATCGCGCCATCCTCTCAGCTTGCAGCCCTTATTTCTTGTACTTATTAACTTATAAATAATAAAATTTGAACATGAGTGGAACTAAGTTATTCATTCTCGAACCTGTTATTCCGCTATAATAACGCTCAGAGTAGGGGGGTAATTGGGTACTCCTAACTTTTTTATTTTTATTATACTAGCGCGACATGTGACCTTGCGCCCACCTGATGATAAGTGGCGCGCGAGGTCCATGAATGTTGGCAACTGGAATCAGACACTCGTGACTGACATCAGTCTCTAACACTATGCCGACTTGACTGGGCATGACGGCAATTCAAGCATGATCCCGAAACGTGTGGATACATATACTTCCCCGTCCTACCAGACAGGCAAATTACCACCATCTTTCCTACCTATAATAAAATCGAGTTACAAATGCGTCAACAGTTATTACAAGAATAACTTTGCTAGTCTTCATTCATTCATTACAGCCCCTAGAACACAGCGTCCTAGACTTCACTGCTGGAGATGGGCCTTTCCAGAACTGGAGAATTCGGCCTACACCCGCCACGCTGGCCAGACAGCTTGGCGAGGATATGATGTCATTTTTTAATGACAATTTATTAACTATTCCACCAGTTGGCATTAGTGGAACCGGGACCGACGGATTAACGTGCTATCCTCACACGGGACGGTGGTGTTGTAAATCTATGACTGCAGTACGTAAGAAAAGTGTATTTCTCATTGGTACATGTCGGGTGGGTTTGAACCGACCTTTGTAGGATTTAAGGTACGCGTTCTTACAACCGAGCTACCACCGCGCCTTCCTTACAACCGAGCTACCACCGCGCCTTCCTTTGCTAGTCTACCTAAATAATAATGATATCAACACTCTTTAAAATAAACTAGGTATATAATAAAAAATAAAAAAAAAACTGCCTATGTGGTCTAGCTTTTAACTCCGTGGATTTAGACTGAGAAATGCCGGGTTCGATTCCTGTTGTGTCCACCTGACGTCCACTAGCAAAACATCTAACTTTAATAGATAACAGTTATAAATATATATTTTTACTGGGCAATAGTGTCAACTTTAGCTAGACAGACAGACAGTGTGGTCGTCCACTAATGGGCCGGGGTTGGGGATGGGGATATTTGCAACCCGTAATTCATGCACATTTAGTGCTGGGTGCTGTTGCTAGTATAACAGTGCTCGTGTGGCTCACGAACCCATGGGGCTAGGAGCACTTCTCGAAGAAGTGGTCTCCCGTAAGGGGGCCGTGACCGAGACTGTGCGATGTTCTGGAGATGCTTGACATGTCTGTTGTCAGCCCGATAGAATATACGTCTAGTCAGTTCGTCAACAAATTCCTCAATAGAAGCCATCTCCAGAACTCAAACTATAACGGAATTACGCGCGAACCACGTCGCTCGGGAGACCACTCTGAGCGATATGTTCTACCTTAAGGTTTACGTGAATAAAGATATTTTGACTTTGACATCAACAGGGCACTATTTACTACCACCTTGCATTCTCGTGAGCAAAGCGACGTGTTAATATCTGGCGTGCGTTCCGAAATCCTTTTGCTGCTAATCGAATACGCTTACCTTCGTCGAATTGACGTCACCGACTCAAATGTGCACGAGCTCCTGGTCACAGCAGACTACCTGGGATTTCTTGGAGTATTACAGTTATGCTGCGACTATCTTCGTGTTTCTCTGAACCCTATCAACTGCCTTGGAATCATGATGTTTGCAAGGTAAAGTAATAACAAGTACCATCGCGACCGTATCCCTTTTGAGGTGATCAGAAAACACGCTTTTTAAACAAGCTGATTCAGATTTAGCTAACTTTACTATAGGCTCATGACTAGTGATAAGCTCATCGATATCTCAAGCATACAAAGCTCGAGCAATATCACTATTTCTTAAAATCCTAAAAAGGTCGGTTCGAACCCCGGCATGTACCAATTAGAAATACACTTTTCTACGTCATAGAATTACAACACAATCGTTTCCGTGCCTTAGCAAGCACGTTAAGCCGTCGGTCCCGGTTCTACTAATACCAACTTGTGGAATTGTTAACGAATAGTAGTTAAAATAATTACATTGGAGCCTCGCCAACCTAAGCCAGCGTGGCAAGTGGAGGCCACATTAGACCCTCGCCAACCTAAGCCAGCGTGGCGAGTGAAGGCCACATTCTTGTATAATTTCTGGAAGGCTATCTCCAACAGTAGATGTCTGTCTTCTGTCTTTATTGATGATGATGTAATAATGTCCAATTCCAGAAGATCGTTTTGCTACAATTTGGAAGCCGATGCACGACGTCATCTTCTCCGCTACTTCGTTACCGTGGCAACTACTAGCGACGAATTCCTCCACCTAAACCTGGACGAGCTGAATTCTATCATTCTTGAAGACGAGCTCAATGTGAAGGCTGAAGAGGTGGTGTGGGAAGCGGTGCTGCGGTGGGTGAACTATGAAGTGGAGATGCGTTGGCGACACACGGTGAAACTTATGGCAAGCATTCGATTGGGACTTCTTGATACCCAAGTAAATGTGCTAAATTATATTAAAAATTGGTTAGAAATAGTAGCCTAAATATTAATAGGTATACGAGTATAATGCATATAGGCTAGATTTTTGAGACGGTATAGTAAGGGCAAATAAGGATCTAAAGTCTCTAACTGGACCAACAAAAAATCTTATACCCCTGCATAAGGTGTCTGCTAGCGCCTCTTTTACCCACAACTTTCGCATATATCTTTTTCGTCAATCTCTCTTCGCTCATCCTATCAACATGCCAAAATCATCGGAGCATGCCTTTCCTTATTTTTGTCCCTATGCTTAAATTTTATACTTGCTCTTTTGCGTATTTCGTCATTACGTATGCGGCGTCACAGACATGGTGCAGTAAGAACCTATGAAACAAAAGGGCATGTATGAGAAGGTTGATGAATGTCGACGAAGCAAAATAAGTATGTATTTTTTCATTTCAGCCCCTAGAACACAGCGTCCTAGACCTCCACTGCTGGAGATGGCCTTCCAGAACATATATTTGGAGAATGTGACCTACACTTGCCATGCTGGCAAGACGGCTTGGCGAGGATATGATGTAAATTTTATGACAATTTATTATCGATTCCACAAGTTGGTATTAGTGAAACCGGGACCGACCGGGCTTAACGTGCTCTCCGAGGCACGGGAATGGTGGTGTTGTAAATCTATGACAAATATACGTAAGTAAAAGTGTATTTCTCATTGGTACATGTCGGGTGGGTTTGAACCGACCTTTGTAGGATTTAAGGAACGCGTTCTTACAACCGAGCCCCCACCGCGCCTCTTATATTAGCGCTAATAGTATGTATAGTTACAAATGACGCTCCGCCTACCCCGCAAGGGAACTTGCGTGAAGATATGTATATTATTTGAGAGATTATGCTAGCATTTATTGACATAGCATTTCTATCAAGGCAGGTAATTTTATTTCTCAATACTCAGACCTGAAAAAAATTAGACAATATTGGATTGTGCGATCGAGATGGATACGAAAGGGTTAAATCCTCTTAAGTAATAAAATTTGTTTTCAGTTCTTTTTGGAAAACGTAAAAGATCATCCGTATGTAACTGGTAACGAAAGTTCTCGGCCGATTATAATTGAAACGCTAAAATTCTTGTACGATTTGGAAATGATCGCTCAACGTGATGGAGAAGTCGCTACACCCGAAATTGCTCGTCCAAGAGTACCTCATGAGGTTATTTATGACTTTTATATTTTTTTGACACAAGGTAACTAACTGTAGCTATTTTATCAGTATCAATTTCCTCATGTTGAAGGTCGGCATCTACAAGATGTTCATGTCATGGTGGTACCACCTAGAAGGCCAGAAGGCCAAGACCATTGTAATAGGGACAAGATGCAGTTGTTGCTGTAAATCTCTGGAACGACATACCATTAAATATAAGACAAGCTTCAAATCGAGCTATCTTCAAAAATTTAGTATATAGGTACTTTTTATCAACCTAACTGTTTCAACTTCTCTATTTTTTTATATAGTTTTTTTCCTTTTTCATTTGCAGCAACTGCATCATTATTTCTATATTACTTCCCTCATCGTTTAAGTGGTTAACTTGTATATTTATTATGTGTATATAGTATATATTTATATAATTTATTTATGTACGTGTTATGTTATAGTAAGTAAATATTGGTATGTATATATTGATATATATGGACTTACTTAATATTGCACCTACCATCTATACTGTCTAAATGTCCTAAAGGTTTGGCTGTCAGAGAATGTCTAGCGGCATTAAGTTTGCCTTTGTACATAGTGCAATAAAGTTTTTAAATAAAAAGATCCAAAGTCAGCAGAATATGTCGCTTATTCTCCGCAGCTTCTATCTAGAATTAATTTGTGTGCTCCAGTTAAACCCCTAAGAAGGCCAACATGCTTATCAGTGCCATCTAGTGCATCTAGGTATAGAGGTAATTCGTTTTGCTGCCGTGCAGCTAATGAATTTAATAAACTGGTTGACTTTTCCGAGTTGGATCTATTTAATTCAACTACAGCTACTTTTAAGAATACTCTGTCAAAACATTGGTTTGACAGAGTTTCTTTGAGTGTTTCCGAAACTACCTAAACTGTTATTCATACTTAATTTATTTCCTTACAACTTACTTTCTTTATTATCTAAATTTTAGTTTGCTTTCATAGTTTCCTATATGTGAAAACATATTAATGGTCTGTAGATATATGCTTGACTTTGTAATAAAATATTAAGTACTGTTTGTTTTTCCATAAAATAAAGTAAAATAATAAAAAAGTGGTTTTCGTCAGCCTGACTAGACATAGATTTTATCGGTTCTAAAATATCGCTCCGTCTTGCGCTCGGCTCCCCAACAGGAGACCATTTTCTGGAGAAAAGTGCTCCTGGATGAGAGCTACAGTATAGTCGAACGCAGATCCCCTGTGATCGTGAGCCACGCGGACGCTGTTATACCTGTAACCGCGCCCAGCACCAAAAGTGCATGAATTACTAGCTAAGATGTTCTCACCTTAATTTATAATATTCTTAATAATCCCAATACTCCCGCATATCTTAAATCCCGCTTCGAATTTCTTTGTAATACGCACAACTGTGCCCTTCGCTCCTCTTACAACAACCAACTTAAGATTCCTTCACATTCCTCAACCAGATACACTGATTCCTTTACAGTATCTGCGGCTCGCCAGTGGAATAAGCTGCCCTTGGCTATTAGACGTGCACTGTCTGTCAGCGTCTTTAAACGTTTAATAACCACATCGTTCCTGGAGAAACAGAATAAAACACTATTTAAATAACCGTGTATTTATTTAAGTTAATTGTATGTATGGTTTATGTATGTTTATGTGTTTAGGTATAATGTGTAGTATATTAGAATTAGTTAAGTAACTTATTAACTGTATCATTAAAATTTCTTATTTTTTTCATACTGCCTATCACCTTACTCGATCCCCAACGTTAGCTGGTAAAGAATGCCTACTGGCATTATAGCTCGCCTCTGTACTATTTTTAAGTGCATTAAAGAATTTAAATAAATAAATAAATAAGATCCTGCAGGGAAAAATGGAAGAATTGCCATAGACCCCACTGTCTGTCTCCTAATAAACACTAATTTCAAATTATTGTGTAATAAAGTATTTAAATAAATAAATATCTCCCCACTGTCTGTCCCTACTGTCAAGAAGGTAGTTCAAATTATACGTTTTTTACAAGTTAGGCCGAGTTGTAGCAAAACGAAATCTCTGTATTAATGGTAACGATAAATAAAAGTTAGAAATGGCTTTTACAGCAGTTAACGGCTGACCTCCAAAATTAACTGATACATTCGACGCCATTTTTAACTTTAATCGTTACCATGACAGAGACTTTGTTTTGGTACAGTAAAGTATCACGACGAGTATGACGTTTCCGGGGTGGTCAGAAAATTCGTCCTTTTATTTTTTAAGGAAGCGAGGTTCACATTTAGCCAACTTTTCTACAGGCCCATCATGACAAGTAGCTCGATGTTTCTAGCAGAAGAAACTCGAGAAGTATCATCAATATCAATTTTTTTTTAAAATGTGTATAGTCCAGGAATTGAACCTACTGGTACCTCTGAGTCTTAAATCCATGGGCTTCACTGCTAGACCACGAAGGCAGTTTTGGTATAACTCAATCTAACAAATACCTCCTTGACAGTGCGGACAGAGAGTGGGGTTGAATAGTAAAATATTAATTTACCTTTGTGTATGAGGTGCATGTGCATAACAATTAAATAATATAATAATTATTTCCAGACAGGTCACACAGCGCCATCTAATTTCCGTAGTAAGCTACGAGGCTTGTGTTACAGAAACTAGATGGCTGATAAACTACATATTATACTTTTTTTTGTAACATATTATACATATAAACATCAGTAATAGAAGTAATATAACACCAGTAATATAGCAGAAGTAATAGTAGTCTCTTTCTCTCCATTTCCCCTTTATCACTTTCTCTCTTTTTCCCTCATATTTCCTATCAAATTTCGATCTGATCCTTACCTTCCTTTTAATTTTTTTGCAGGTCTTATTCGCAATAGGTGGTTGGAGTGGTGGATCTCCGACCGCCTTTATGGAGACGTACGACACCCGTGCTGATAGGTGGATAAAGGTTACCAAATATTTTGATCATACAGACCTCCTCATAGTGTTAAATGTTAATCTACAGTCCCAGTGCTGACAGAAAGCGTTCATGACAGAATAAATAAAATGTAATAATACATACACATCTTCACGCCAGATCTCTTGCGGGGTAGGCAGAGACTATTGAGCGCTACTTGACACGATCACGACATACCTCTTTCGCTTCGTCGACATTCATTATCCTTTTCATACATGCCCTATTGTTACGAAGGCCTTTAAATGCACCTTCGGCTAATGTTTTATTTATTTGGACGTGATATGTGAGTCTCGGTCTACCAGGGCCTCTTTTACCCACAACTTTCGCATTATAGGTATACCATGTTAGTTAATCTTTCTTGGCTCATCCTTTCAACATGCCCGAATCATCGTAGCATGCCTTTCTTTATTTTTGTCCCTATGCTTTCTTTTATACTACCCTTCGCATATCCGACGCAACGACCTAATTTCTACGTAATAATTTATTTCAAAATCAAAATCTTTATTTTCTGGTATTCGGTAAATATTATGTACTATGCTACTCTGTTCGTTTTACTACCCACAATATTTGCAGCATCAAAATATGTACTATAATTATATAATAATTAATTATTAGGTAATATAATTAGGCAATAATTTATTCTGACTGAACACACCTAAAATAATGTTAGTCTTATTTCTATGGTGATAAGGTCTTGTTTCAAGCGATGTTATTTTTATAAAAATACATGGCAAGCTTACAATATTAGTTCTCCTTGAAAGTAAAAATTGGCATTTGACATCATTGCAAATGGCACATATTTTCAACGAGAACAACAAATAGGTGGTAGGTGGACTGATGGTGGTAAATTTCCCAGTCTGCTGGGGCGGAGAAGTATCCACTGGGATTCAGCTGGAATCGCCGTCATGCCCAGGCAAGCCGGGGCATAGTGTTAGGGACTGATGTTAGTCATAAATGTCTGATTTCGCTTCACAAAACGGTACCGTCACTAAAACAGTTTGAAAACCGGTGACTAGGCCATAGAGTGTAAGGTCACTGGAGATAAGACTTCCACCAGACTTGAAGTATCTGTAATTGTAACAGTTAACGTTAAAAATCGAATGGGCCAGTTTTATTTTAAAGGTCGTAAGCTGGTACAGCCATTTTAACTTAGGCACGATATTTGGTTAATATTTTAGGTTTTGTTGCAGAGAAGCTAAAACTAACGTTTAATTAGCCACATTTTAACATATAATAGCTTAGCTGACTGATCCCAGGTTGAGGAGGTGGACCCGGCTGGACCTAGGGCTTATCATGGAACCGCAGTGTTGGGGACCTGCATCTACGTGATCGGGGGATTCGACGGCATGGACTACTTTAACTCGTGTCGGTGTTTCGATGCTGTCACCAAGCAATGGAGAGAAGTTAGTATTTTAATTTTTTTATATCTTAAACGTTTAATAACCACAGAAACAAAATAAAACACTATTTAAATGACTGTGTATTTCTTTAAGTATATGATGTATTTGTATGTATAATTGTATGTACGAGTCTCGTATAGTTTATGTATTTTTTAAATAACTTTCTGTTACGACACTTAAGCTTTAGGCCGCGTTCGTTTTAAGAAATGTTAGCATGAAAACACCACTTTTTTTAGCACAAGTCGTTCGTTTAATAAAAATTCTAACATTTGATGCTAATTTCGTATGTCAGTACCGTGTTGAAAGGAGGGTTATTGATGTTACATTTTGACAGATGTCATTATTATATAAAATGGTTTGTTGACCATTTTTATAGTTTTCTATTATATTTGTTAAAAAGGTATTTGAAACGATTTTATGTAATAAATATATAATAAATACATACTACTAATAAATTAATCATACTATAAGCCGTACGGATATCAAAATAAGAGAAGTGAACATTATAAGCGAAAAGTATAAAATGTCTTTAAAAAAACTATCGAGAAATGAAATGCGTTGTAAACGAAATGAAATACTTTCCGAACGAAGCTAGAATCATTCTCTATATTAACCCTCTGTAGCTGATGTGGTAGTCTCCCAGACACTGTGTCTCTGTTTTTCATGTCCTGATTTTATGTTATTGTCGAATTTAAAAATTCCACCAACAGTTTATGTGATTAGTACTTACTACATCTTTTTTTTTTACTCACCTAAACTAAAATTGTCGTTTATACTTACCTATACCTATTACAAATATAAAATATATAAATACGTTGTACGATGTTTATGCATATTAGTTAACGATTTCTATGTATAATTACTACAACTTCTAAAGATGCCCACCAGTAAAAGCAATCAAATAAATATCCTCCTCCTTAGGAAATTTAGTTATAATAGTTTATTAAACTAAACTTAATCTTTGCTTATTCTAACATTTGTTTGACAACTTTCGATGCGAGAAAATAAGTGTAGCACACAATGTTAATGATTCTTATATTATAAGATTTTAATTTAAGATTAAGATTAATATAGTCTATGAAAATGCAAAATATTCATTACGTAATAATTGCTTAGTCACGTATAATGAGGCTGCATAGTCAGCGGTTCTCGTGACGTATTTAGCACCTTTATTTCATCATTTATGTTTTGATTATGTGTTGTTTTTTTTTTGCTGTCATACATTGTTCTAACATACTCTGTTTATTCAGACTAGTCCAGAAGACAAATCACATTTACACAAAGCAAAAAACATTTATGTCAATAAAAATTAAAATAAAGTTTTTTTTATTTATTTAGTCTACTCGTCCAGTAAAATTGTTAAACTTGGTCCACGTCAGTTGCAGAGGGTTAAAAAAAGTGTTTGTGATTTGAGATAAGGTTTGTTTACTTACATTCTGTGTTATCTAACGACTTTGAGAGGTAGTTTAAGTGACTAATAACATTAAAAGGATATTTTATATAATTTCCACTGCTTATATTGTATGTTATTGCTTATATTGGTGATGGCTCGGTTGTAAGAACACATTCCTTAAATCCTACAAAGATCGGTTTAAACCCACCCGACATGTACCAATGAGAAATACACTTTTCTTACGTGCGTCTTAAATTTACAACACCACCGTTCCCGTGCTTTGGAGAGCACGTTAAGCCGTCGGTCCCGGTTTCACTAATACCAACTTGTGGAATCGTTAATAAATTGACATCATATCCTCGCCAAGTCGTCTGACCAGCGGGCGAGTGTAGGCCAAATTCTCCAGTTCTGGAAGGCCCAGCTCCAGCAGTGGATGTCTAGGACGCTGTGTTCTAGGGGCTGTAATGATGATGATGATATAGTTTTGGCTATAATTAAGCACTGTTTTATACTCTACAATCTACAGTAACACTCTACTTAATCAAATTATGTATGGGGTTTGTAGACAATATTTACTATAATTTGGGCTAGTGTAGTAAAGTATCATCACGACCGTGTCCCTTCCGGGGTGGTCAGAAACCACGTTTTAAAGGAGCGGATTCACATTTAGCCAACTTTACTATATTTTATTTTAAAACTTTATTGCACCCATGCACAAATGTGGACTTAATATTCTCTGAAGGACAAACCTTTAAGACATTTGTACAGGATATGTGGTAGGTGCAATTAGCTATTAGGTAAAATAGAATCAAAAGAACAATATACTGCGTGTCGTTACGACTAGACCGCCTCCGTGGTCTAGTGGTAACAAACATTGCCGTGAACTCGGGAGGTCGTGGGTTCGATTCCCACCGGGGGCAAGTTGTACATTGTATAATTTGTCTCGGTCTGGGTGTTTATATGTATATATTTACAAAAAAAAAAGTATAATATGTAGTTTATCAACCATCTAGTTTCCGTAACACAAGCCTCGTAGCTTACCACGGAAACTAGATGGCGCTGTGTGACCTGTCTGGAAATATTTATTATTATTATTTCATTTATTAACGAGCAATTGTTTTTATAATACAATTTACAATAAAAATAACTACTTTTTTATATTAATTATTTAATAATTAAATCTTGTATTATATATCCCTAAAAGTATCGCCACTCATACTGAGCCTAATCAAGTAGGTAGTGAGAGGTCAACGATCGCGCGAACGTTGACTTACTTTTTACCTTTGTTTTTCAGGGGATGTCATACATATATTCGTCATGATGATTTGGTTATATTCTCAGGTGGCACCGATGAATTCTCGTCGCTGTTACGTGTCGGTGGCAGTTCTGGGCGAGACGGTGTATGCCATGGGGGGTTATGACGGCCACCACCGACAGAACACGGCCGAGCGGTTCAACCACCGAACCAACCAGTGGTCCCTTGTGGCGCCCATGAATGCTCAAAGATCTGATGCCAGTGCTGCTGCTTTGGATAGTAAGATTACATTAGTTTATTTTAAAACAACTTAATAAGGTATCAGCTGAAAATCAGCGCTGCGGCCTCGGCTGTAGCATATGCTGACCTGACCACCTATTTATCGCCACACCCGTATGTATGTTTCGGTATATAGAAATAGACTTACATTTATACATTTAGATTTATTCCTTACATATTTATTTTTTTGTAACCATTGTAATTCTTGCCATAAATAAAGTATTTTTTTCTTTCTTTCTAAAAGTCTGCCTTCAAATCCAATCTTTCATTTCCGTATGATTATATATATATACTAATTATTTACTATATATAAGTACTTACTGATAGCATCTATATGTTATTATTTATTATATACGTATGTATATATATAATACAAAAAAAAGGGCCATATGCTATGGTTACTAGATGAAGATTAAAAAAAAAAACTATTCTGTTTTATTCTCTATTAAAATCGGCTCGGAGGCTTCTTTCAATATTTATCGGTATTCCTCGTAGTTTATAGAGTAGCCATCCACATTCATTTGAAAAAGGCTTGCAAATATTTAGGGAATCCACCGTATCCATTTTTGTTAGCGTATGATTATTATATGAAAAGCGGTTATCGAGTTACAATTACCATGCTTATGACAATAATGATTGCCTGTTACGGTCCAACCATGATTACCTAACTTGTGTTTGTGTATATTTTTGTTTTATATTATTTAGTGCTGACAATATCCAAGTTGGTATAAGATAACCAAAGGAAATAAATAATTTGATTTGATTTGATTCCATTTCATCGGTGAAGGTACTATAAATAGATAAATTCTTTATTGCACAGAAAATAAATAATTTTACAGTACATAATATAATAAATGTCTAAAAACATTATTTAACAGCTAACCTATTAGATATTTGTTCTTTTTGCATAAGCTCTACTTTGTCAAGTTTTTAAATGATTTTCCTAAGAACATTTTTATTCAGATAAAATCTACATAACTGGCGGCTTCAATGGGCAGGAATGCATGAACAGCGTAGAGGTGTTCGACCCGGAAACGAACCAGTGGACCAACCTGACTCCCATGAGGTCCCGTCGCTCAGGGGTCTCCTGCATAGCTTACCACAACAAGGTATCTAGGTACAACCTTCGGCATTCACTTTTATTTGGATTTATGTGTTTCTCTATTGAATTTGTCTTAAAAATCTCTTTTGAATTGATTCTATCTGCGTGATATATTCATACATTGATTATATAGATTATACATTGTATAATTTGTCTCAGTCTGGGTGTTTATATGTATATATTTACAAAAAAAAAAAGTATAATATGTAGTTTATCAACCATCTAGTTTCCGTAACACAAGCCTCGTAGCTTAACACGGAAACTAGATGGCGCTGTGTGACCTGTCTGGAAATATTTATTTATTTATTATTTATTCAACCTTAAAATATCTGTCTTGCCTGGAGAGTGCAATGTGAAGACAAGGAACAGAACTGGTAGTGTAATGGGAAGACTAACACAATAACGAAAAATAACCATAAATATAGATACCTATATTAAATAGAAATACCTACCTACCTTGTCAATAAAATTATATATTATTATATACGTACTTCTAATTAAAATGTCATTTGAATAGAAATGAAGAAAGTAAAGTATCATCACGACCGTTTCACTTTCGCGTTGGTCAGAAACCGCGCTTATAAATAAGCGGATTCACATTTAGCCAACTTTACTATAGGCCAATCATGACAAGTGGCAAGCTCGTCGATGTCTCCAGCGCCCGACCAATAATTGAACCCGGTAACTCTGCGTCTAAATTCAAGGCAGACAGTTCCCATATTTAGTTATTTTTATTTAGATTTTCGTTATTGGCGGCTTCAACGGCATTTCTCGGATGTGTAGCGGCGAAGTGCTGGACCCAGCGAGTAACATCTGGTCTCCAGTCCCCGACATGTATAATCCCAGAAGTAACTTCGCCATAGAAGTCATTGACGATGTAATTTTTGCTATCGGCGGCTTCAATGGAGTCACTACTATCTACCATGTCGAATGTTATGACGAGAAAACTAATGAATGGTGGGTTTTTAACTATAATTTAATTTATATACTTGTAAAAGTCATCAAGGTGAAAATACCGAAGTAAATAATGAAATTAGCAGCAATTAACCTTTGTTCCGGGTCTGGAACTGGTGACCGGTGGTTGGTAGTTTTGATATATGATTTGAGGTGAGGATTACTGTAGGTGCAGGTCGAATAATTACGAATTAAATTTGGGATGCAACGATATGCTTCTACCGACAACCGCGCTTCGACTCTCTTCGATGCTCTCTGCATTGTTTTCGGCGGTAACGTCAACAGGAAGGGCACCGAGCATAGTCCGCTAGTCACCACCAGAGGGCGTCGAGACCAAATGAGTTACCGCGTATATTCAAATCAAACGACTCAAAAGAACGAAATATCGAACAGCAATATTTAGTTTAATTCAATTCAATTGGTTTATTTTGCAAATATGCATAGCACAAAAAGAGATGAATTCTGTACGTAATTTTTTACTAATATATTTACTAATATTTTTTATTAATATAAAACAATATAATTTTATAGTACATATTGGTGTATCTAATACACATAACAAAATTATAAATACAGAATAACGCTTAACATTATAGCTGCTGTAGATCGGCATTGTCACACTATAAGCTAAGACAGACACAATTATAAAAATATAAATGTCAGTTAAGATAATAGCTGCTGTAAAGAGGCATTGTCATACTATAAACTAGGACAAACAATTATAAAAAGGTAACTTAAAATTATTTATTTATTTATTTATTTATTAAAACTTTATTGCACAATATATACAAGGGGCGGACTTAATGTCGCTAAACATTCTCTGACAGCCAACCTTAGGGACATTGTAGAACATTAAAGACGTAAGGTAGGTGCAATTAGAGAAATATGATTACGTAATAAATATGCAATATTATCTTCTTCTTCTTCTTACGGTGCCATCTCCTATCGGAGGTCGGCTATCATTAAGGCGATTTTGATTCTGTTGGCCGCTGTCCGGAACAAGGATCTGGTGCTCATCCCGAACTACTCCCTGAGGTTCTTGAGCCAGGAAGTGCGTCTTCTCCCCGGTCTTCTGGAGCCTTGTATCTTGCCTTGCATGACGAGCTGCAGCAAGCTATACTTTTTATTGCGCATGATGTGTCCCAAATACTCCAACTTCCTTCCTTCAATATTATCTAAACTACAATAATAAATACTAATAATACATACACATAACGTTTTATTAATACATTAGGTAAGTACATACATTACATAACATTAATACATACACTACATATAATAATATAATAAATAAACTGAGTTGTTATGAGCTATTTAAATAATATGAATATACCATTTTTTTGAAAATGCTTCGGTTGGATGCTTGTCGTATATTTACCGGCAGCTTGTTCCACAGGTTTGCGGCAACAACAGCAAAAGAATCGTTCATGAACCCATGAAATTATAGCTGCTGTATAAAGGCATTGTCATACTAAACTAGACTATAAATAAATGAATGTCCCAAATTACTATTAGCTGACGTACAGAGGCATTGTCAAATTACGACTACTAAAGTTTTAGAAAGGTTTCATTATTTATTTTTTACATTTAATACATTCTGTTCTGTTCTACTAAAGGAGTAAATAAACAATTGTTTTTTTAGGTATGAAGCTACAGATATGAATATATATCGGTCGGCTCTGTCGGCGTGTGTTATCATGGGGTTACCTAACGTGTATGAATACATTCACAAACATCGTGAGCGACTCATGGAGGAGAAACGGCAGAAAATATTGCTCTCAGAGACAGCGCGCAATGGACAACGCAACGCTTTACCTGATGTTAGTTGTGTTTTTTTTTATACTAGCACAACGTGTGACCTTGGGCCCACCTGATGGTAAGTGGCGTGCAAGGTCCATGAATGTTAGCAACACTATGCCGGCTTGACTGCTGCTTTTTTACACTTCGCTTGAAGGACTCCAAGTTATAGGAAAGTGGAAACACAGAGGCATGTACGAGTCCCCAAATTTATACGTACGCGAAGGGATGGTGACTACGGTATGTGGGTGCATATTCTGACCTGTGCGTGTGGTTCGGTTGCGGAATGGAGAGGGAGGGATATTACTAAAGTAGACAAATCTAGGAGACTAGATTCGTGAGCCACAATGGCGGTGTTGTAGTAGGAACAGCGCCCAGCACCAAAGGTGCGTTGAATCACCGGCGGGTAGTTAGCGGAGAATATCCCATCCCCAAAAGTCCATTGAACATCCGGGCCTGGTTGACTCTGCCGTCTGCTGTCTGGAGTTCCAGCAATTGTTGTAGTAAAATCGCCTCCGTGGTCTAGTGGTAACAAACGTTGCCGTGAACTCGGGAGGTCGTGGGTTCGATTCCCACCGGGCGCAAGTTGTACATTGTATAATTTGTCTCGGTCTGGGTGTTGTATCATGGTATGGTAATGGTATCAACCATCTAGTTTCCGTAACACAAGCCTCGTAGCTTACCACGGAAACTAGATGGCGCTGTGTGACCTGTCTGGAAATATTTATTATTATTATTATTATTATTTAAATTGTTTTAAGCGGTGTTTTTTTTTTAAATATAAATATTACTATGGCACGCTTACGAGCTCGTACAATATTAGTTCTCCTTGAAAGTAAATATTAGCATTTGACAAAAAAAAATGTTTGTCCCGCCTTACAGATGCTTGCAATGTCCTGCAGATTAAGGTAGTTAACGACACCAGTATCTCTTGTATATATAATACTAGCTGTGCCTGCGACTTCGTCCGATTGAAACTGTGACTTTCGGCAGCATTTTTTTTTTTTTTCTGTATTTTGCCATAACATAAAGATTTTGCAGGTTTGATATTTAATTCTTACGTGATTGCGTAAGACACAGACAGACAGAGTTACTTTCGCATTTATCATCACGACCGTTTCCCTTTTGGGGAAACGGGGGTAAAGTTGGCTAAATGTGAATTCGCTTCTTTATAAGCATGGTTTCTGACCACCCCGAAAGGGAAACGGTCGTGATAATAATTTACTATAATATTTGTAAGGATAAAAAGTAACCTAAGTCCATTCTCAGGATCTAGACCTTTATCTCTCTCTCTCAAATATCTCTGTACCAAATTTCATTTAAATTGGTTTAGTAGTTTAGGCGTGATTGCGTAACACACAGACAGAGTTAAATAAATATAAATATTTCCAGACAGGTCACACAGCGCCATCTAGTTTCCGTGGTAAGCTACGAGGCTTGTGTTACGGAAACTAGATGGTTGATAAACTACATATTATACTTTTTTTTGTAAATATATACATATTATACATATAAACACCCAGACCGAGACAAATTATACAATGTACAACTTGCGCCCGGTGGGAATCGAACCCACGACCTCCCGAGTTCACGGCAACGTTTGTTACCACTAGACCACGGAGGCGGTCGAGTTACTTTAGCATTTATAATATTAGTAAGGAAGGATAATTTTTTTTCAAAAACAAATGCTATCGATTTTCATAAGTTTATTAGTTTACCAACTTGAAAAGCTAAAGATGGATGAAAAAGCCAATTAAAGTTTTTTAACAATAAAATACGTAATGTGATACAATGTGTTAGAGGTTATCAATTCAAATGTTTTGGGAGAATTCTACTCGATTACAATATTGGGTTGGTGTCTTTATAACGATAAAATTGTAAATTATATTTTTTTTAGTAGTGTTTTTTTTTTCCTTCGAAGGATGATGAATGAGGTGATAGGGAAGGCAAAGGGTCTAGCCCATACAGCCAAGTCTGACGTTTTTTATGACTTAATGAGATTATCATCAAATAACAGATGTTGCAGAATTTGATGCTTTTCTTGAAGTCACTCACGGCAGTATAGTTTGGGCTATAATATGGGAGTTCACAGCGCGTTCAAACCGCAAAAAAATAACTGTAACTTGTGCCCCATATTTAAAGTCCAATTTATCGTTAACCATAATAATTCACATTATTAAACAAAACAACACCGATTTTGACTAACAATATCCACAGTAAATTAATTTCCAAAACATTTGTTTTTATATAAAAATAACACCGCTTGAAACAAGACTTGAAGAGCTGCAGGGCCTTTAGAGGTATCTTAGGTTACAGGTTGTTGTTCTTTATTCAGGTTCGCGCTCTGGATGATAATGACAATATGTTGGAACAATTAGGGTTGATGGAAAATGCTATCAACAATAACATGCCGATACCGCCCCCTCTCCCTATCCACATGGATGAAGAGCCATAAAACCTATCTGATTACTGAAAATTCATTATTATAGCCCCTAGAACACAGCTTCCTAGATCTCCACTGCTGGAGATGGGCCTTCCAGAAAATATATCTGGAGAATTTGGCCTACACGGCTGGCTTGGCGAGGAATAATAAAATGCCAGAATTCAAAATATATATGTATATTATAATAAAACACTGACAAAAATATAAAAACTCTAAAATACAACAAATATATACAGAAGTCGTTGGGTTAAAGAATTGAGAAGAAAGACTCTAAAGTAAGAACTATAATAAATAACAATAAATAATTATTCTTACAAATATTTTTTATAAATTTACAAAATATCGTTCCCTCGGCCTCGGAGTACACGTTAAACCGTCGGTCTCGGTTCCACCAATACCAACTTGTGGAATGGTTAATTGTCATTAAAAAAAATACTTCAGACCCTCGCAACCTCTTCTGTCCATCATGGCCAGTGTAGGACATATTCTCCGGAAAAATCTTGAAGGCCTATCTCCAACAGTGGAGTTCTAGGAGTTCTAGAGGCTGTCATAATGATATTAAAAAAAAAAAATTCGATGTTTGAATTAGGGAATTTTAATTTTCGTATACCGATCTACACGTATACCAAAATTTTATTTACGTTGTGATATTTACATTCAAATCATTGCCTTTTGAAAAATGTTTAAAAAGATTTAGAAAAAATATATGGTTTTATTTTGTAATAAATACACTAATGACGTGGTTTTAATTAGTATTTAATAATATTAAATAGATTTTTATTTTTTTTCTATACAAATTACAACATACATTTAATAATAAAGATTGCTTTACTTATTTTTATAAATTTATATTTAAAACTATATTTTTAAATAAGTATTATTATCTACTTATTAAAACACGTTTTTAAAAAATAATTTGTGTTTTATTTATTACCAGAAATCAATTGACTATTAAATATATAAAACATCAATTGCCTCCGTGGACTAGCGATTAAGACCGTGGATTTAGACTCGGTGGTACCGGGTTCGATTCCTGGTCGAGTCACAATAATATCGATAAATTTTGAGTTTGGTACGCTAAAGACATCGACAAGTTTGCCATTTGTTATGATTGGCCTATACTAAAGTTGGCTAAATTTGAATCCGCTTTTTTAGAAGGGAAACAGTAGTCATGATACTTCTATAAAACACCAAGCATTTGGTACAACTTTGCTGCTTAGTTTTTTTAAATATTTAACCCGACAAGAAAGATTGACGAACCAGATATATTACGCGAAAGTTGTGGGTAAAAGAGGCCCTGGGAGTCCGAGACTCACATATCACGATCAAATGAATAAAACACTGGTGCATTAAAAATCCTTCCTAACAAAAGGGCTACAAGAGGTTAATAAATCTCAACGAAGCGAAAGAGGTATGTCGTGATCGTGTCAGGTGGCGCTCAATTCTCTGCCTACACCGCAAGGGATCTGGGGGAAAGATATGTATGTATGTAACCCGACACATAATACCGCGGCCACCTAACCTAACCTTACCGCAATGAGTTGACGCCATTCACTAACGACTGATTTAATTTAAAATATTCAAGTTATAGTTAGCTCCGCCTTGATATGACTTGTTTAGCTGACCTCTACCACGAGGAGGCAATTTCCGATGCAACCGAGCGGGATGGCAGGTTGTGGATAGCCAGAGCGGCCCTCTTTGTCAGCAAAGAAGCCGACAGACGCATTCAGCTAGGATGGGCGGCATTCGGGGAACTCCGGCACATCCTCTCATCATCTATACCACAATGTCTAAAGACGAAGGTCTTTAACCAGCGCGTCCTCCCGGTAATGTCGTACGGAGCAGGGACGTGGACACTAACAGTGGGTCTGGTCCGTAAATTCAAAGTCGCTCAGCGAGCTATGCTTGGTATATCTCTAATGGATAGAATTCGAAACCTTGATATTCGTCAGAGAACGAAAGTTACTGACATAGCTTTTAAAATTAGCAAGCTGAAGTGGCAATATGCCGGACACATCTGCCGCAGAACCGACGAACGATGGGGCAAACGGGTTCTAGAGTGGAGACCATGTACGGGAAGAGGCAGAGTGGGACGACCCCACGCCGATGGACAGATGACCTAAAGAAGGTCACTGATGGGATTGGATGAGGGTAGCGAAAGATCGCGTTAAGTGGCGAGCCTTAGGGGAGGCCTACATCCAGCAGTGGAGAGATACAGGCTGATGATGATGAAGTTATAGTTAAAATAAAAGTAAAGTATCATGACGACCATATCCCTTCCCGGGTGGTCAGAAACTTCCTTGTAAAGAAACGGATTCACATGTTGCCAAATTTACAATAGGCCCATCATTACAAGTGGCAAGCTCGTTGTTGTCTCTAGGGTACCAAATTTATTTATTTATAAACTCTTTATTGCACAAAATAACTTAAAAAGTAGTGTACAAGGGAGAACTTAATGCCTTCCGGCATTTTATAACAGCTAACCTTTGGGAGTGTGGCAGAGGTTGCGGGTGCATTAAGATAAATACAATTACTTAAGAATAATTAATATAGATACTTAAATGATATATAATTAAAATAATATATATAAATATATATTATGTATGAATATATAAACACATATGGTAGAGCTTGCTCAGGGATGAATGATAGACGATAAAGTTCAATACCAAACTATTTTAATGAGTTTCACAACTTCACAATTACAACAAATAAACAAAAAATAATATTAAACGTTACGAATGGCGCGCGCGCGTGCTGTCGTCGGCGATGTAGCCGTGGTGTGTCTCAAATAGGCTACTCTTGGCGTCTCACATTGCCTACGGCGGTGAGAGCGAGAGCGACAACACGCATGCGCAGTAAATCTACAAGTCGACGATGTACCGCGCCGGAAGTCGACCACGCGCAACTCTTGGCGGCAATATACGATTTATTTACTACACACACTAATATATAGCTGCTCGTATCATATTTCATAGGTACAATCATTCACGATAAAAATTAAAGAAATAAATAAATATTATAATTATATAACTTGTAGTTATCATGACAAATTATTTTGTTTATTTAAAAAGTAAGGAACAAGTAGATTTTTAAACACATTTATTGATGGCGCCCGTCTTCGAGACATATCACAAATAAATTATAGTGTAGGAATCGAACCCGGTACCTCCATGTGTAAACCACGGACATTACCTCTAGACTACGAAAGGAGCATATAAAGAAAAGCATATACTATATAGTATACAGAGTGGATTTTCGAGACGGGCCAGTAAGGGCAGGAACGTACCTAAGTGGGACGACCACCCGCCAGATGGACGGATGACCTAAAAAGGTCGCTGATGGAGGCTAGATGAAAGTGGTAGAAGATTTTGTGATATGGCGAGTCTTGGGGAAGGTTTATATCGAGCAGTGGAGGGACACAAGCTAGTGATTATACCTTACGGCTTAAAATGACCGGTCCTTATATAAATCAATACGGAAGTTTATTTGGGGTGAGTGTATAACGTTAGATTATGGTGGACTTTGTATGTTTTGACAGATAACTACTAATTAGGTCATCCATTTTTTTTATTTTTAGACGATACTAATTAATTTACTAAACACACAGATTACAGCAGGGTTTTTAAGCTATGGTGATTTGTGGAAAATATGTGGTGGTGGCTCGGTTCAAACCCTCCCGGCAAATACCACTTTTCTTACGCACATTTATTTGATTATTTATTTATACTATGGAGAACTATCGACAATACAATAAAAAAATAAGTTAAAAAGGAATCAGAAACAAAGTGTCATTCAAAAGTTCTCACTTTGCTAAATATAAATCATTTAGCAAATCATCAACTTCTTCAATAGCTCGTTTAAGAATTGGTCATTGTTCTCTTCCATCCCATCTTAAACGTATAAAAGTTATAGACTCAAATATGTGTGATTGTGGTGTTGGTGTAGGTGATATAGATCATCTATTTTTCAGTTGTAAAAATTATTCAGCATCATTATATTCTCTTATAACATTACTCTGCCTACTAAAATGATCCATTTATTATATATATTTGATAGTAATATAGTTTCTCTTATTTATAAATATATTAGTCATAATAATATTAGAATTTAGTTACTTTTATTTTTGTATAATAAAAATCGTCCTTTTTATTTAATTTAAATTAAAGAATCTTTTTGTTTTAAAGCAGATGTGTGGTTTTGTTGGTTTTGATCAGTTTAAATGAGCTTTCGTCAAAATAAGCTCATTATACCTTAGCAAAAGTTGTGACGTAAATTAAATTTGTCAGTAGCAATATTGTTACTTTAAGTGACAGAAGGCCAGAAGTCAAGATTGAATTGAATTGAAAAGTTCTCACTAATAGTAACAAAACATAAAAAACAACAAATAAACGAATTTTCCAAGAGTGTGGCGATCCCAAATGCCATAACTACCTAAACAGAATATTTCCATGATAATTCAACGAGAAAATGCGCCGAACGTAGGTACCCTCCCTGGTTTTTGTAGAATAGTTTTAATTTCATAGGTATTTTTAGTTTAGTTTTAATTATAATTAGTTTTTTTAATCTATTTTATTTTAATATTTTTGTATCTACTTCGAATAAATAATTTATAAATTTAAAAATCAACAAGTTATATTTTAACCTAAGATAATACACCACTAAATAAAATACATAATAACAGCATAAACAATACATACATAATAGAATAAACTAAAGATACGATAGAATATATAAGATATATTAAAAAATAAAGAATAAGTTGTTAAGCACATGTCTCACCGTCCTTACATTTGTATAAAATATGTCGATATCGCACTTGAGTAACAGCTCATTGAATGACCTACATGTTCTATTAAAATATGAATTACGTCTATAAATCAATCAAATTAAATCAAAATATTTTATTTTCGTATGGTTAGCACGTAACACTTGGATATTGTCAATAGCCAATAAAAATTTAAAAAAAATTACCATTGACCATGGCTGGACCGAACCCAACATCAATACAATAATTATAACTAAAACATTGTTGCCATAAACGAGGAATTTGTTTTTTACTTACAGCTAGATACTTAATATTAAATTCGTGGCTGTAAAAAGGCCATGTCAGCTTACAATCTAAAAATAATGATATTTATGTCCATAAATAATAATTCGTGGCTGTAAAAGCCGTGTCAGCTTACAACTACACAAGTATAATATTAAATTATTGCTATGTCCGAATTAAACATATTATATTCGTGGCTGTAAATGTATAATGTATATGACGTATTGGAATTCTGGACAACAAAAGTGGGTTTGTACCTACATATTCTTACAGAGGTTGCGAATTTGTCATAGATTTACAAGTACAGGGTGCACGTTACGTGCACGGTGGAGAGCACGTTAAGCGGTCGGTCCCGGTTCAATTAATACCAACTTGTGAAATCGTTAATGAATTGTCATTATTATTATTAAATACTTTATTGCACTTCACTCAAAAGTATGTACAAAGGCGAACTTAAAGCCATTTCGGCTTTTTCTGCCAGCTAACCTTTGGGAGAGTGAGACAGTATAAATATGTGGGGTGCAATTCTAACCAATAAACTACATAAATAGTATGTATACATAGACTACATAAATACTCAATGAAGATAATATATTATTAGGAAGTAGAAATTTGTGGATCATAATTTGTGGGTCATTAAAAATTGACATCAGATCCTTGCCAACTCGTCTGGCTAGCGTGGCAAGTGTAGGTCAAATTCTCCATTTAAATGTTCCGGAAGGCCATCTCCTTTGTCTACGACGCTGTGTTCCAGGGGGTCTAATAATAAAAAAAATATTTTAAAAATATCGTAGTCACTAACTAAATTGCTACGTAAATCGTAGCATTTTGAAACCTTCGTAGCAAATACACATAGTTTTTTTATTACTGACCACTGACATCACGGTCACCTGATGGTAAGCTGTACGCGAGGTCCGGAAATTGATGCAACTAACGCTATCATCAGTCCCTAACATTATGCCGGCCTATCAAACTTTTTCACACTTTGCTTGAAGGACTGCAGATTATAAGAATGGGGAAACACATTGGCTGGAAGAGCATTCCACGTTTTCAGCGTGCGACAGATGTAAAAGTCTCCAAATTTATATGTACGCGTAGGGATAGTGGCTACTAAATTGTAAAAAGTAAAGTCACGACCGTTTCCCTTTCGGGGTGGTCAGAAACCACGCTTATAAATTATATAATATAAGCGGATTCACATTTAGCCAACTTTACTATAGGCCAATCATGACAAGTGGCAAGCTCGTCGATGTCTCCAGAGCGTCTAATAATTGTACAATATAATAAAAAATATTGACAATATCCAAGTGCTACGCAAAGGAAATTTTATAAAAATTGAATGTGGTGATAAATTACGTACCTAAATACATAAGGTACGTGACGCGATTGTGGCTCGGTTGTAAGAACGCGCTCCTGAAATCCTACAAAGGTCGGTTCAACCCCCCCGGCATGTACCAATGAGAAATACACTTTTCTTATGTACATTCGTCATGGAATTACAACACCACCGTTCCCGTGCCTCCAATACCAACTTGTGGAATCGTTCATAAATTGTCATTAACAATTGACATCATATCCTCGCCAAGCCGTCTGGCCAGCGTGGCGAGTGTAGGTCAAATTCTCCAGATATATGTTCTGGAAGGCCCATCTCCAGCAGTGGAGGTCTAGGACTCTGTGTTCTAGGGGTTGTAATGATGACGATGATAAATTACCCTAAAATGGAATAGATAGATAGATAGATAAATTATTTATTGCACAATAAACAAAAACACATTTAAATGTATATAGGCGAACTTAATGTCTAGTGACATTTTCTACCAGCTAACCTTTGGGAGCAATGATTGTGGGTGCATTAAATCACTAATTTAAAATCGAGATTAATAATAAAATTTTTAACTATTACTAGCAACTAAAGCTAAAATACTTATACACTAATATATAAATATATAATAACAAAATACATACAATATTATACCAATTAAGAGAGAGGTTATGTCGACCCGTCTTGCTTTTTGTGAAGGTGTAAGGTAAGTATTTTTTTAAAAACACTTAAACGAGGGTGCTTTGCGAACATTAAGTGGAAGCCGGCACCACTGGAATCAGACAATCGGGAATATATTGATGTGATTTCTTAGTTAAATTACATCATACAACTTGGAAGATAAGATAAATTAACACGCGGTGATCGAATCAAAGCTTAATGTGGGTAAATATGAAAACAAACTGCCAATTCTTGATAAATAACTTTATTCTTGCCTTATGTATACAGATCTATTCAGAGACGTTTCCCTAAACTAAATTTACCACGAGTAAATGCGTGTTGCAACTTTTGTTCTATGTCAATATGATAAAGACAGAATACTTAACTGACGCTGGTTTAGCTAAACGTTTCTGAATAGAACTATTAAGATGGTTTAACTTGCATCTCGCTCGCACAAAAAAACATTAAAAAATAAAACAAGTGTTTACTTTTGAGAAATATAGTCTTATCAACTTTTTAGGAAAAATAATTATGGATATACTTTCATATTTATGGAAAGAGCTTCCAAGACGGCATTAACTGAATATAAAGTATTTGGTTGGGTAGGGAGAGAAGTTGAATGGTGGAACCCTCTCACGATACATCTCAAGGGATGCAAAACCATCTTAATGAATTGTAATAAAATATTTAGTCTTTGGTACTTTAACCACAAAAGGGTGACTTATTTTTATTCTCATCCTTTCGGCCACCATTTTAGTTTGTATTAGCTACTAAACCCGAAAATTATAAACAAATGCATAAATTATTTTTAAAAAGGTTTATCAAAATATATAGGAATAAGGCTTCTGACGACACTTCTGATAAGTTTTTACAAGGCATAATTATTTGTAAATAAATTAACAGTGTAGTAACTATTTGCAAGATAAGATGGTTTCCTCGCCAACCGGTCTGGCCAGCAGCGTGGCGTGTGTATGCCAAATTCTCCAGATACATGTTCTGGAAGACCCATCTCCAACAGTGGAGGTCTAGGACGCTGTGTTCTAGGGGCTGTAATAATAATAATAAAGATGATTTAATGCCTTTTGCATCTCACTCGCTCGTACAATAAAACATACAACCGAACCACTCGCACAGGCCAAAATATGCATCCACATACCGTAGCCACTATGCGTACATACAAATTTGGAGACTCTTACATCTGTCGCACGCTGATAATGTGGAATGCTCTCCCAGCCAGTGTGTTTCCCCATTCCTATAACCTGGAGTGCTTCAAACGAAGTGTGAAAAAGCATCTTTATTAGCCGGCATAGTGGTAGGGAGTGATATTCTGAGGCTGTTCGTCTGAGGCTGGCGTCAGTTGCTCCCATTCTTGGACCTCGCGTACCGCTTACTATCAGGTGGGCGCGGTGTCAAAAAACACATTATTCTGTGCAAGAATTTTTAAATGACCCAAATTGACATCTAAATATTAATTTTAATTTAACCACAACCAGAATTGGAAACAATTTTTTACTGTGATTTTTTTGTGTTGTGTAATTATATAATCATATGTATCTTTACAATATATATATATAATATTTGTACGCCTCATAGCAGAACACAGCAGCACTTTTATAAACTAGGTTAATATATTAACTAGATTACCTGTAGATTTTATAATTTTAACGGGTCTTTACGCGATTTACCTTAGAGACATATTTCTCCCGACGTAAATCGCGTAAAGACCCGTTAAAATTATAAAAACTATTATGAATATGCGCGAAAGTTTAAAAAGTTTAGATTACCTGTGTTGAAAAAAATAAATGATTTAATTTTATTGATTTGATTCCTAATTCAAATTATTAAATAAAATAAAAAAAAATGTTGCCATAGGATGCAAAGGCGTTAAATCCACATATACGCGTGTAATTTAAAATACTTATTAGTTGACAAATCCTAATTTATTCTTAAAATAAGGAATAAGATACGGATTGGCTAGATAATTTTTGGATTTAATTCATTTCGACACAAAAAGATGGCAGATAAAGTCCGTGTCATATATCGTAATTTCTATCTTGAATATCAGACACACAGACTGCTTCACTGATCGTGGTGGCCTGTACAAATGTTCTGTATCCATCGTTCTCCACACAGTTTTGCCACAGCCTCTCCGTCCACGCCACAGCTGTAAAGCATGCTCCATTGCTGATGAACGCGCGCAAAGTGACCGCTCCCAACCCTCGCCTCATACAAGCCCATCCTTCAGTCCTTATCGATGTTTTAAAGCAATCCCAAGCCCCACTATACCTTCCTATAGCATCCCCTTGAAACCTAGATTTAACCACATCTATTGGATACAAAATAACCCATGACAAAGCTCCAGCTAAACCGCCAGCTGTAAAAACTCTGGTTACTGATTTATCGCCGCGAGTCATGGCTTCGTATGAAGCGAAATATATTGCAAAAGCTGGAGCGTCGCGTACCATAGTAATGTTTAATCCTCGGAATAACGTTTTAAATCCTCCAGTTCGTAGTATATGTCGTGCTCCTGATATTGCTCCTGTAGGCATTTCTCCAGGTTTAGCAAGTTGTTGTCTTGTTTTAACTAGTTCTACAGGTGCACAGGCAAAGCTTTGCATTAGACCAGCTGCTGCTCCAGCTGTGGCGTGGGTTGCTAAAGAGTCTGGATTTGGTAAGTTTCTTCTAGTATTTCCATAGGCTCCGAAGACTATAGCATTGACTGCAGCTATGCCACCCAGAGGCGCCCAAACTCCGCGATAAGCCGCTGATAATGTTCCACCTTTAAGCAAAGCCCTCGTGCATTCCAAAGCACTACCTCTTCCAGATTGTACGTGAACTTTCAAAGTATCCAATGGATGACCAGCTACAATACCAGCGCATCCTAAAATAAAAACCTATATAAAATATACATGTCATCAATGCATACTGTTAATCGCGGGTCTCCTAACTGCATAACGGTTTTAGGCAACGAGGTCAAATATAAGATAGATGCATCGAGCACATTTTCATACAAAATTATTGTTACAAACTATTTTAAGCCATCTAACGTTCACTACCAAAATTACTAACTTTTATAGATAACAGTTTTTGAAAAAACTTGTCTTTACAAGATTCTAATGTCAACCTTATGGCTAGTGTTTTTAAGATTATAATTGTGTGCAACTATAATAGCGCCATCTATGATCTACTAGAGAAACTGTTTTGTCTATAGTCAACTGGACAATATTGCACAGACAGACCGTGGCCTGGATGACTAATCTCTCAGTAATTCATGCACTTTTGGTGCTGGGCGCTGATACTGGTATACCAGCACCTGTGTGGTTAATAAAATAAAAATAAACTTAATGACAATTTCTAGAATGCCCCGTGTAATTTAATTGAAAAAATTAAAGTAATGAGTATAAACAACATTTACTTACGAAAATAAACTGAGACAATTTAATCTGCGAAGAGCGTGTTTTTCAATTCTGTAGCACGCAGGTTGTCCGTGAAACAACAAAATAATCAATTTGAAAGTGCACGTCGGACACGACCATACACTAATTCATTCTGTACCGATTGGTATTTTGATTCTCATACCGTTTGGTTTCTTCCCTATCTTGTTATATATATTTAATGTCTCTGGGTAGTGCACAAGAAAATGATCTTTAGGGGGTCCAACGTATTTTTAGCCGACTGTAGTAGGTACATAATTAAAACAGTATTTACCTCCAATGCATCCTGCTATGAAATCTAAGGCCATTGTGTAAATATAAATAAGAAAGTGAAGATCTCAAAACGAAAGCCTGCAACAAAAAACATAATTTATTTTGATTAAATATTTTTATAAATAAAACTAATATTACGGATATAAACATCATTAAAATTCGAAGTTAATTAAAATACATTAAATATAATTTAAAAGCTACCTAAATAATAAAATTAAAAATAAACTAAACTACAAATAAAAAACTGTCCTTTAGAATCGTCCCATACGAGATAGTCCTAAGATAACTGGCACCATTTCCCCTCTGTATAGCGAGGCTAATACGTTGGCAGAAATAATTGCCAGCCTTCCTGTCTCCAGACCTTTCTGTCAGCCGCTTTGACAACTCCTTGGCCAAGCGCTTTGCTGACGGTCCCCATGGGCTACGGACGTTATATGTCAATATAATTCCCCCGTGTGGAATGGTGGCAAGAACGCTGGCTGCATTTCCCCGCTGAATTACTGATTCTTTTGGGCGAAGAAAGAATCAGACCTCTTGATACCGGAGGAGACGATAAGTGGTGTTAAGTCTTTTAAAAACTTTAGTCGCTTGGACTCCATGGACCCAGCTAACGGCACAAATATATGTAATCTCTCACACGGCGAGGGTTTCGACGTACGTGGCGTCAACATCCCGATGAACCCGGTACCTCCTTGTCTAAATCCACGGACTTAATCGCTAGTACACTGTCTAATGCATAATGAAAAGAGCGAAGAAAACTGGTGGTGCCTCGGTTGTAAGAACGCTTTCCCTAACATCCTTACAAGATCGGTTCGAACCCCGGCATGTATCAATGAGACCACTTTTCTTACGTACGTAGATTTACAACACCACAGTTCTCGTGTCTCGGAGAGCACTTTAAACCGTCCCGGTTCCACTTTCCGGTCCGGTTCATTAAAATTGACATAAGAGTGTAGGCCAAATTCTCCAGATATATGCTGGAAGGCCCATCTCCAACTGTGCAGGTCTAGGACTCGTGTTCTAGTACCTGCAATAATCCAATACCTCAGAGTCTAAATCCACGGATTTAATGGCTAGAGAAATGCGGTAATGGCTTGGTTGTAAGAACGGTTTTCTTAAAATCCTACATAGGTCGATTTAAAGCCCCGGCATGTACTAATGAGAAATACACTTTTCTTACGTACTGCAGTCATAGACAACACCATCGTTCCCGTGCCTTGGAAAGCACGTTATGTGGCATCGTGCCCACATAGTTTTAAGAATGGCATCTAACGACCAGCATCAGTCTCTACCACTATGCTGGCCACTTTTCACATTTCACTTGAAGGACTCCAGGTTATAGGAGTGACCGCCTCCGTGGTTTAGTGGTAACAAACGTTGCCGTGAACTCGGGAGGTCGTGGGTTCGATTCCCATCGGGGGCAAGTTGTACATTGTATAATTTGTCTCGATCTGGGTGTTTATATGTATAATATATGTATATATTTACAAAAAAAAAAGTATAATATGTAATTTATCAACCATCTAGTTTCCGTAACACAAGCTTCGTAGCTTACCACGGAAATTAGATGGCGCTGTGTGACCTGTCTGAATATATTTAAAAAAAAAAAAAAAAAATAGGAGTGGAGAAACACACTGGCTAGCACATTCCACATCTTCAGCGTCATTAAAATGAACATCAGATCCTCGCCAACGTGGCTCTGGCTGTAGGCTAAATTATCCAGAAACATCCGGAAGCTCTATCTCCAACTCTGTGTTCCAAGGGCTATGATGATGGTAATGAAATAGTTTGTTAAGTATAGTAATATTTACATACCCGAGACGAGCTATATAGTTTTTAGGATTCATTGTACGAATAACTATTGTGTAGAGTTCTATGATAACATTATTTTCACTGAATGACATTCTGGGATGCCACTCGACGTTCGATCAACAACTGAATAATATTTGACCAAACGTTATCTCGTTTCTTATATTTAATTACCTATATTTACAAACTTACATCTTCCAGTGCTACGACCCTACGATTGGGACTGACCTTAGATAACCATTTCGCACGGTTTTTTTTTATAGGTTCTACAGTGAAACCTAGTTAAAGAGCCCTGAGGCGGAGTGCACAATCGTCCGAAAACGTGTCATCTAAGATTGATTACGTCTGTCAGATGTGTCAAAACCTTAGGCATTTCTTATAGACCTAATCGATCTTTAGTTTTAATACGATAGTGCACTCCGCCTCATACTGCTGGATATGTGAGAAACTTTGTAATTGATCATTACAATGCGTTCCCGACACTTTTACATTGAAATACCTCTGGTACCTTGTTAACTGAGATTATATTACATAGATTTACTTAAAAAACCTATTTGAACTCAAGGGGCTCTAAATCCAGGCGAGTCTAAATCCTACAAATACGACAACTTTCATGTTTGTAAAAATGTGGAATCTGGGTAAACGTAAAGCCTTAATAAGTTACTAAAAAAACCAGGTCCCAGTTAACCAGGTTTCAATGTACTAACACAGCATTATTTTTTAAAGACGGAGATCGCAAAATCGCCTGACGATACGACCCCAGCCTGAAGTGCCACCGCGGGAGGTCGCATGCCCGAATTACCGTGAGGCCTCCTAAGGAGACCCCAAGGCGCCTACGGACTCAAACCCTATAAAACCCTGCGTGCCTTAACAGCTAAGTATGAGTCGTGGCTACGGAGTGAAGGCACTCGTTCGCCGCGTAAACAAACACAGCAGTTGACGTACCGTACGTACCTTAAATTATTGCAGTGAAATATTGCAAAACTAACGCAGGTAAACGTATGCTATTAAGTCCGTGTTCAACTTGGTGCTTTGGTACTTCGTAAAGCGATGAGGCTTTAAACAATCCAACCAGCCGTTCATCTTATTACCCTTATCTTATAGAGGCCGAATAAAATATCACCATTTTACCAGTAGACATTAAAAGCTCGTAATGGGCCTGTGGTAAAGTTGGCTAAAAGTTCTGAACACCCCAGAAGGGATACAGTCGTAATGATACTTAACTTTTACGTTTTAATAATTTTCTCACTACGCCACATTCAAATTTAACGGTTGCATGCCTTAGTTTTATATATTTGGTGCAGGTAATTCTTTATGAATTCGTACACTTAAGCCGGCCTTTAACCATACAACTGATCTACCGGCCCCTTAGTTATTAAAACAAAACTTACCTTCCTGAAGCTCAAATTAAGTAGTCGTAATGCGAATTTACACTGTCGCCGCTTGAAGTGACTCCAATGAACATATTGGTGTAGTAACAGAGTAAAAAATTGCTTGTAAAGGTCCAACCTATCGTCCACTTGGTGCGTTTATGCTTAAAATACAATCTTGAGAATGTTGAATGCGTTTATCAATCACAGGTCATGCTTATCTTGGGGGCAATTACAGCACTGCGTTCTTAATCAATAGTACCCAGAGATTTTCATTATGCATTGCGTGTTTTGATCAAACTAAACACAAGTTTTGTACAAAATAAGACGCAATATACTATTAAATTTCTTAGGAAAAAGAACGACTTAAAGTTAGGGATATTAGCACTTACCTACCTACAGCGCGAATCTTCCCGCTCTTTTCGTTCACACGCATTTTAATCGTGTTATTGTTGTATTTTTGTAAAAAATAACCCGCGCCATTGTTTATTATTTTGTCTAATTTCTTGGCCACGCGTTTAGGATGAACTCCCCACTCGTTATGTTGTTTGTTCGAGTTTATGATTAGAATGAATGACGAAATAGGTACCTATTTGTCTCTAATGAGTTCCAAGTATTAACACAATCGTAATTTCTTGCGGGGAAGTCAAAAATACGCTTTTTAAGGTCCATCATGGACGCGCCGGACTTGGGGTAGAGCGGGAGAAGTTCTTCTTTGCTCAAGGCGGAACGCTTCAGGGTTAACCCTATTTAGCGAGCAATAATCTCGGCGGACGTCGACGCGCTGTGTTCTTGTTTTACCCCGACGCAGATGTGAGGGTGTGTGACACCTGGGAGGAGTT
Organism: Tinea semifulvella; assembly: GCA_910589645.1. Lineage (NCBI taxonomy): Eukaryota > Metazoa > Arthropoda > Insecta > Lepidoptera > Tineidae > Tinea > Tinea semifulvella. The sequence goes on along the minus strand of OU342611.1, from coordinate 912,439 downwards.
CAATCTTAGTAGAGTGTATTACTCGCAAAGAGTTAAAGTGGCTCAATATGCGAAATCGCAGGTCTGCACATTCATTTACCTTTTTTTACAATGTCCTATTTAATCCAATGGCACCCCCTTACCTAAAATATCGTTTCCAATTTCTGTGCGATACACACAGTTGTTCTCTTTGCTCTTCCTCTAATAATCAATTAAAAATCCCGCCACATTCGTCCAGCAGATGTTCAGATTCTTATACAGTTTCAGCAGCTCGCCAGTGGAACCGACTTCCCCTTCATATTCGTAAAGCACCATCACTTATATGTTATAAAAATTTGCTCACTAAACACTTTCACAAAAAGCAAGACGAGTCTACATAACTTGACTAAATCGGTATATTATTGTATGTATATTATATATATAAATATAGTATGTAACCAATATATGTATGTGTTATCTATGTATTGTATGTATTTATATTCAAAGTCAAAGTCAAAATATCTTTATTCACGTAAACCTATTACAGGCATTTATGAAACGTCATTAATTTAATTATTTTGAATGATTCTACTCCTGCTAGTAGAAGACTAAGCAGCAAAGTGGTCCAATAAGTAAGCTGTTAGCAGAAGACCAGCAGCTTAGCAAATTCCAGTGACCTGTTAATGTTTAATCTGACTGAGAAAGGAATCTGCAAGGAAAACTCAGCTATATCAGATTTACAAAATAAAAACATATACAGAACTGCACCACAACGATCAATTATTAACCTTTTAAATTTAGTTAACAGTACCTATGAAAATACAATACCTGGTACAGCAGTAACCCACCTGGCAAGTCAGAATTTAGGTAGACTACATGCCTATGTGCAACCCGAAAGTCGACAAAACGCAAAAACCTCTGTTAATTTAAGAACAATAAATTGAACGTATTCGGCAGAGGTCCCAGGCCCCCACAGCAGCACCCGATCACGGACATAACGCATGTGCCAGCCATCCCCCCGCTCAACCAGGCCCTTAGGGTGCGGACCGGGACCCGACACACGTGCCACCACTGCAATGACCTTCTAAGGAAGGGGCGACCACCGGACACGCCACACCATGAGAACCTGAACACTAAGAATGACTTTCGAGACACACACAAGCATAAACATAACAATTACTTCCTAAGTACCCAAATGTTGCCATGCAATTCCGTTAACAAACTTATATATTAGTTAATAAAATAATAAATACATAATAGTAACTAAATGTTACATAAAAAATAATTATATTATAATAATAAGGTAATAAAAAAAATATTACTGTATCACAATAAACAGTATTTACTAATTAGTCAATAATGTATTAGTAACTAATTGTTACATTCAAAATATTTCTACATAATAACTGTAAAGTTAATCAAAAATAAAAATAGATTATTAAAAAAGAACCTAATGTGCTATTAACTAATTCTCTAATCTTTGCAGAGCGGCAATATTCCACACATCTTTGTCATTAATAAAATCATTAATTTTATAATATGCTTTTGCAATTAGAATTTTCTTAATACTACTTTTAAATTTAGTTTCTCCTAATTCTGTTACAGGTTTTGGTAATTTATTATATAGTCTAATACTATAGATTTAATATCGTTCTTTTTTTTAGTTATAAGTTTTTAACTCAATAAATCTCTTTATGTCAAATATCAGCGGTCATGCACCTTACAATCCCCGCTAACATCTCTCAAAGGTTAGCTGTTAGAAAATGTTTTTAGACATTAAGCTCGCCTATGCACTGTAAAATGTATTATTTTCTGGGCAATAAAGAATTTATCTATCTATTACGCTGCGATAAGAGTTGGGTTTATGTCTACGACTGCACGGCATAGGATCTACCGTACCGTACGTAGAATAGTGTTGTGTTGCCAAAAGTCTTGCTTGCGACCTAGACTGGCTAAGACACTTGCTCCGACTAAATTTATAGTATCATCGTCACAGCCTTAGAACACAGAGTCCTGTTGGAAATGGGCCTTCCAGAAATTTCTGGAGAATTTGGCCAACACTCGCCATCGCCACGCTAGCCAGACGGGTTGGCGAGGGTCTGATGTAAAATTTTGATGACAATCCATTAAAAATACCACAAGTTGGTATTAGTGCAACCGGAACCGACAGCTTAACGTGCTCTCCAAAGCAAATGTACGTCAGAGAAGTGTATTTCTCATTGGTACATGCCGTGGTTTGAAACGACCTTATTAGAATTTTAGGGAAAGCGATCTTATAGCCGAGCTACCACCGCTCTACTGAAAAAATATATTTCTATCTATATTAGTAAGAAAACCTTGCGAGACTTTACTTGTCGTTTCCTCGCCAAGCCGTCTGGCCAGAATGGCGAGTGTAGGCCAAATTCTCCAGTTCCGGAAGGCCCATCTCCAGCAGTGGGGGTCTAGGACGCTGTGTTCTAGGGGCTGTAATGAATGAAAAATTAATAAAAATAGTATCTTGAGAACTTGTCTGATTTAATTTAAATATTAACCATATAGATCTTGTTGACCAACATGTATCCAAAAATGTTTACAGAGATTTTTTTTTGGATATATTTCAAGTCATCTACAATAATGGTTTGATATTTTTACATCTGATTTCTAAAAAAGACAAACACGAAACAGGAAACAGTTACTAATTGAAAAAAAATAGTAAGCATAAACAAAATTACTTATTTTATTTATTTAAAAAACAATTTAGCAAAATTAGGAATAAATGTATGCTACGATAGTTCGCGCATGTTGAAAGGATGAGCGAAGAAAGATTGACGAACCACATATATAATGCGAAAGTTGTGGGTAAAAGAGGCCCTGGCAGACCTAGACTCACATATCATGATCAAATAAATAAAACACTTGCCGAAGGTGCATTAAAAAGCCTTCGTAACAAGTGGGCATGTATGAAGAGGGGCTCAATTGTCTCTGCCTACCCCGCAAGGGATCTGGCGTGAAGATATGTATGTATGTAGGAAACAATGTCTGTGCAAGAGTTTTGCAAGACTTCAATATCAATATCTAGTCTTGATATTAATCTTGCTAACGTATCTACACTATAACTTTTTATTTTTTATTTTATATTATTAGGTAAACCATACAGCACTTAACATTATTATTGGCAGAATGGTAAAAAAATGTCTTTAGAGGTTCACAAAAGTAGCATGCATTTAGTTTTTGTACAAATATGTGGCGAAAATAAAGATAAACGCACTGCCGACAGACAACCGAAACCCATAAATATATACACTTAAACCCATATAAGCCGGGCCATCCGCCAGCAACACGCCCCTCCCCACCACACCACAGAACTATATGTATACATATGTGTATCCTAAATTTAGTTAACAATAGATAGCATAGTTATAAAATCAAAACTGATCTATCAACCCCACATTTTTTGTGATACTGTATCCTAGGTATTTGTACTCAAATACTGCTTTCCTGTTCCAAAAGTGCTGGCAGATTTTCCCCCTTAAGATTTGACGGCTCCCTTAACTATACTATTAAAAGGGCTCTAGCCACCATCAAGGTTCCAGCTTTTCTAGAGCCTGTTGGAGTTATCCGAGATGATGGCAAGAGACGGGACTTATATCCCTATCTCTAGTACCTATTATTATTAATTTTAATTTTATATTTTGGAAAAAAAAAATTCTAATAAATAACAATGTATCTGAGTTTGAATAATATCTATGTATTGCTCGAGAAAGGGGTGCATCAGACAAAGCTTTTTGTAGATGTCGCTAGCGGCAATGGTACCTTATTTTACACCTATATCGCATCATTTTTAAAATTTGAAGTTTTTTATTTTTACAAAGAAATATGTATTTGAAATTAACGTTACCTTAAACCACAGAGATAGGGAAGCAGAGGTGATCTAACTGCGGTCAAAGCGTGGCATTTCTCACACACAAGTAATGTTCGCACACTAATACAGAAGACAGGACCGGACTCATTTGCGAAATGTCAAAATATTATATAAGTATAATTATGCATATCGCTCACAAATCCGTCCTGAATCACTGTATAAAGCCCACTTCGAAAGATAGGTTTTGTGTTCTACGATTAAAATAATGAAATGAGTATTTTTAGCTATATGGTTTTTTAAAAAATACAACATAATATAATAAAATCGTTTATTTATATTTTCTTACATATATTATTCAAAGCAATGGCACGCTAATTTTGGACCGGATGGCGAGTGGTATCTGGGTCTCGAAGAGATACCGAACCCCTCTGTACCGGCCGAATGGGCCCTAAATGGTCGGGGGGGGAACGTAAAAATTATGACGAGACAACCGGATGGTAATGCGGTTGAAGTTGCTTGGAGTTTTCTGTAATGTTTATACCCTATTTAAAATTTCAAACATGTCTCTTTTCTTTTATCCAAAAAAGTACTTTTTTTTTACCGCTCTCATATTATTCTGAAAAATAAATAATAATTATTGTTTTATAACTTAACTTCCATAAATGTTTTGTAAGTATGAAATAAATCTAAGTATTGTATCTATACATGGTGGAGTTTTGAGACGGGACAGTAAGGGCAAATATCTTAACCGTTATAGTTACAGGAAAACGTTCCTAGGAGACCATCCATAACTTATTGAGATATTCTGAACTTCATTCACAGATTTTGGAAAAATCTAGTCAGCAAAAACTTTTGTTTTTATGCCGATCGATCCTGTTTCTTATATGGATCAAAAGTCTCTACTGGAGCAACTGAGGTTTGAGTACTAGAAATGACAGAAACCAAACCAAAAAGGCCAAAAAGGTAGCTCGGTTGATAGAATGCATTCCCTAAAATCCAAAAAAGGTCGGTTGCATACATTAGTCAGATTTACAACACCACCGTTCCCGTGCCTTGGAGAGCACTTTAAGCCGTGGTCTAGTGGTAACAAACGTTGCCGTGAACTCGGGAGGTCGTGGGTTCGATTCCCACCGGGGGCAAGTTGTACATTGTATAATTTGTCTCGGTCTGGGTGTTTATATGTATATATTTACAAAAAAAAAAAAAAAGTATAATATGTAGTTTATCAACCATCTAGTTTCCGTAACACAAGCCTCATAGCTTACCACGGAAATTAGATGGCGCTGTGTGACTTGTCTGGAAATATTTTTTTTAAAAAAAACAACCTTTTTTACTAATTAACCCGGTTCTACTAATACCAACTTGTGAAATCGTTAAGAAATTGTCATTAAAATTTACATGAGACCCTCGCCAATCCGTCTGGCCAGCGTGGCGTGTGTAGGCCGAATTCTCCAGAAATATTTCTGGAAGACCCATCTCCAATAGTGGAGGTCTAGGTCTCTGTATTCTAAGGGCTGTGATGATAAATAGAGGCGTGAAAGACGGACAAACATACATACATACATACACACATACATAAAAAGCTTTTTTCACGTTTATAATATTAGTATGGACACCCAGACAACCTAAGCGAAAAACGTAAATATATTTTTGGCCTTGGGTACGAATCGAATCTACGCACTGCGGGCACTCTGTGGATACAATTCCATAGGATTTACCACTAGACCACGGAGGCGGTCACAACAATAAAACGGTAAAAAAATAATATAAAAATTATTAATTTTACAAATCCGACCCTGTGTTGATGGAACTGTCAATGTTGTTGTTTTGCAACAATTTTTACGTTTTTCTCTAATAAAGCAACAAAAATTGTAAGATTATTATTTTAATTTCGTTAGAATACAATGAAATATATCTTCTGTCTCTCACATATTTTGAAATTACAAGAATAATCACTAATTTTATTGAATTATGTGTTTGAATGCATGGTGTCAACATTTAAAACTTACTTGTGGAAGGTTATTCCTAGCACTTTTTTATGTTTTGCACTGTCGCACATATAAGCACTACACTAGACCATGATTTAGTAAAATTTTCAAGATGTAATTTTAGTTAAATAATGAATAATCACAATAATAAGTCGAGATGGTTGAGTTCGCTGTTGTTACTTTATTGTCTGTCAATTGCCTTGTAGTCTATGGTTTTAATGAAAAAATGCCACGGTTGCGTTTATGCAGTGTGTATGTGAACTGAGGAAGTGAGATAGCTATATGATCTTTGCGATGAGAATGAGTAAGCGCAACTTATATGGTTATACGACTAAATAATATGTTGTCTCTGCTTCCTTAACTCTGTGCCTTAAACGACTAATTAAGAAAGCGCACACCGTATTTAAAAAGAAAAAAAATAATAATAATGGAACGGCGATTTTGAGATCACCATATCTTTGATTTCGCTTAGAAATCTCGATTAGTACACTTAAAAGCTGTTCACTTCGGCATAATATCCAGAAAATAAATAATTTCGTAATAAAAATACAAGTTTTCTATGCAACTGACATATTAGGTACCATCTATCAAGCGCCATCTATCGCGATAAAAAGTTAACCCATGGGGTGTATCAGGCAGAGCTTTTTGTAGATGTCGCTAGCGGCAATGGTACCTTGTTTTCAACATACGACGCATCTTTTTTAAGTTTTTTATTATTATAACAGAAAAATTTAATTTAACTTAACGTTACCTTCCTTAAAAGACGAATTAAGAAAGCGAACACCGTCTTAAAAAATCTCGATTTGTATACTTAAAAGCAGCTCACTTCGGCATAATATCCAGAAAATAATAAATTTCGTAATAAAAATACAAGTTTTCTATGCAACTGACAGTTATATTAGGTAACATCTATCATGCGCCATCTATCGTGATAAAAAGTTAGTGATACACCCCATTGCCCCCAGTGAATGTTCCTGCTTGTTCTGTGCCTCTGTGGACAAGGAATGTGACAGTTCATGTACTCCTCTTCATAGTCTGTGCAGTTCATTGATTTGACAGATGCCATAGTATATGAATAATGAAAAATTAAAAACTATTATTTTTATCTATTTATAAATATAGTTTATAATAAATAAATGTTATGTAAAAATGAAGCAACACGCCGAAGACGATAATGGTGTAATAAAAGTAGTGATTCCTTTAAAACTCGCTGAGCATTTGACTTCGGGGGAAATAAACATCGAAAACTTTTGTCGAATATGTTTTAATGATATTGTAGAAAGGACATCTATATTCGAAGAAGATGAAGAGGAATTACAAACTCTTGCCGAGATGTTTACTTTGTTCACTTCTATTCAGGTTTGTAGTTACAAATCCTTTCTTAGTGGAATTTGAACTTAAATAATGAAATTGGTTTTTTTAAAGTCGGAATCATATAAAATCAAAATATATCTTACAATACTACTACAGCCTGAAGGGCCACCGCCCGCGAGGTGGTGGCATGCCCGAGTCACCGTGAGGCCTCATCAGGATAGCTCAAAACACCTACGGACTAAAATCCTATGACCATTTCTCTAAACTAAGTCTGAGTCGTGCCTACTAGTGAAGGCACTCGTTAAATCAACATTAAATTTTATAACAGTTTCTAACTGAAAACTTTCTTAGTGGTATTTGTTCACTTAAATACAGAAATTTGTTTGGGAATGTGACTATTTAAGTGAGCGACTGCCACTAAGGAAGGATTCAGTTACCGCCCCTTAGTTAAGTAACCATCAGAGATAGTCCCTAGAGATAGGTAATGTTTAAATACATAAATAATGGCTAGTCTTCCTGTCCACAGACATTCCGTCAGCTGTTTGGAAGAAGAGTGAATAGTGAGGGAAAAGCTTCCATTATAATTCATTCAACCAGAATAATTATTGAAAGCAATAATCTTCAAATATCAAAAAAAATAAAAATTGTGACATTAACTGTTTTGCCAAAGCTGGAGTAAATTCTATGAATCTCAAAGAATGTTAATTTCCTTAATTAGTCCCATTTGTACTTAACCCTCTAACAATACACAATAATAAACAATTTTCCGAGTTTGGAACAAATGACAGCCTATATTACTATAAAGTTACAGATATAGTGCATCATCGGGAAAACTCTGGTCTCAATCGGAGTACTATGGCACCCAAACTAAATGCAAGCCCACCTCGATCCTTGGCGCCGCATCAGACTGGAAAATTCTCATGGATACATTTGAACACCATTATAGGATCCCAGATGAACTAGCTGTATCAGCCTATAGGCCAGACATCTTAGTGTTTTCTCGGAACTTGAAAAAAGTTATCCTTATTGAACTTACCGTTCCGTGGGAATCAAATATTCCAAAAGACCACAACATGAAGTCGAATAAATATTATGATCTCACAGAAGAAATGATCAGGAACGGGTTCAAGACTCAGCTTTACGCAGTGGAAGTTGGTGCAAGAGGAGTTCCAGCAAAATCTTTGCATCACTTACTGAAAGAATTGGGCCTAAGCAGGTCTGCCGTCAATACATTTATGGAACGAGCTTCCAAGACAGCATTAACGGAATCATACAGTATTTGGTTGGGTAGGGAGAGAAGTAGAATGGTGGATGGTGAGCGTATTATCGCGCAATAGAAAAAAAAGGAGGCCTCCTTTTCTTAAACCAGCCTATTGTCACATTTTCACATTCATTAATATGGCGCATTATAATTTAGCAAATATGAACTTTTCTGATAAACTAGATGGAAAACCATTATGCACTACATCTATAACTATATGTAAATCCGCTTTTTTATAAGTGTACTTTTTGACAACCCCAAAAGGGGTACAATCATGTTGTTATACTCACTCTCTTATTTGTTTGTGAATTTTAGTTCGGCAAACACACTAAATCAAGCCAGCATAGTGTTAAAAGACTGAAGTCAGTCATAAGTGTCTGATTCCAGTTGCTGACATTCATGGACCTTGCATGCCCCTTACTATCAGGTGGGCGCAAGAAAAAAAAAGTAGTTCTAAAAACAAAATGACTAATCAATCTATTTTACTCTTCCAGATATTACCAAATGATGGTCTGCCCCCCTTCATTTGTCTCGGCTGTAAGAAGCAGATTAAAAGTTGCTATGAATTTAAGCATCAATGTGAGAAATCTGATATAATTTGGAAAACCACATTGAATGGCGAATTTGTTACCGATATTGTCGGAACAACACCACAAGTGTAAGTTACAAACCACTTTTATCCTTTCATCATCACAGCCCTTGGAACCCACAGTTCTGGAGATTGGCCTTCCAGAACATAACTTTGGGAAATATGATCTTCTCACGCTGGCAGGATTGCCAACGGTATGATGTAGCTAACCAAATACTGTATGATTCCACTAATAAAAAAAAGTAAAGTATCATCGGGGTGGTCAGAAACCACGCTTATATAGAAGCGGATTCACATTTAGCAAACTTTACTATAAGCCAATCATGACAAGTGGCAAGCTTGTCGATGTCTCCAGCGTACCAAACTCGAGAAATATCACAAATAAATTAAATATTATGTAAATAAATACATTTACATAAATAAATATTTTTGTGTCCCGACCAGGAATCGAACCCGGTACCTCCGAGTCTAAATCCACGGACTTAACCCCTAGACCACGGAGGCAGTTGATTCCACTCATGCTGTCTTGAAAGCTCGTTTCATAAGTGTACTGATGGCAGCCTACAATCCCTGCTCACTTCTAAAGGTTAGCTGATAGATAATGTTTTTAGACATTAAGCTCGCCTATGTACTGCAAAATCTATCTATTTATCTAATATCTACTGGTTTGCTCAGCAGCTTGAATTTGCTATCTGTTGTCTATCTCGTCTTTTTAGACACCTAACTTGTTGAGGGATTGTAAGATCAACAGCTAGCTGGTTAGGGTGATTTTCCAGTCTAGTCTTGTATCTGGTGTCGCAAAAGGTATTACAGATTGAGTTAAATATTTTAAAATTTAATTTTGTTCCAGTGTGGAAGATGAAATTCAACTTAAAGGTTAGTGGAAATCAATGGCAAATCAAATCAAATTAATTTATTTGTGTTTTTTGGTCTTTAAATTAAGAGGGTGTTAAACTGTTGCATGTCTCTCGCTCGCACAATACAACATTTTTAAAGATTATTCGGCCGCGTTCGTTTTATAGCATTTTCAACATTTCGTGGCAACTTCATAAACCAGCGTGAAATGTCGTTTTTGTTAAATTCCACTTTTTTTGACAATGCTAACTTTAAAAAAAAAACGAGCGGTGAAGCTACTTTTTGACAAGTATGGACAAGTAACAAATAATAAAAAATCAATTGACAATGTCTTTGAATTTATTACATAATATAGTTTAAAATACATTTTAAACAAATATAATATAAACTATAAAGTATAAATGGATCATCCCCTACATGAGTGCACTAGGAAAGCCGGGGTCGGAGAGGAGTGGCGACGGCTTGTTAAGCATGCCACTAGCAATCCAATGGCGACCACGACCACTCTGCCAAGAGTGTAGCGACTAAGAAGAAGAATAAAGTATACAACAATGTAAACAAACCATTTCTTATGTTACATGACATCTGTCAAAAAGTAACATCAATAACCCTCCTTTCAACACGGTACTGACATACGAAATTAGCATCATATGTTAGAATTTTCATTAAACGAACGACTTGTGCTAAAAAGTGGTATTTTCATGCTAACATTTCTTAAAACGAACGCGGCCTTAATTTCTGCGTTTACTTTTGAGAAATGTAGTCCTTGTTATGTAAAACTGTATAACTTTCTAGGAAATAGACAACATATATTTCGTGAACTTTATTTTTTTTATTTACCACAATATGGCGTCTTGTTGTGAAAGTTGATTAATGTCATATCTTTAGAAATTATACCGTCTGTCTGGTACATAATATATTTGTCGTCATATTTGGTGTCGTCTTCAATAGAAATAAAAGTGTAAATTAAATAAAAATACTTATAATTGTTTCGTCTTGGTCAACCCTCATTCCGAATCTCGCTCAGAGCGCTTAGAACGATTATGACACTGACCGTCGCGTCGTTCCGAATATCGCGATTTGGATGCTCAGAGCGTGATATCAATTCGGAACGGTCTAAATCACATTTTCATTCTAAAATGTTAGTTTTTTTTTTAAATGCATGGAAGATAAATTGCGGATTCCACATCTTTGAGTATGAATACTAACAAATATACATCTCTCGGTTTATTCATCTGTATATGTGTAAAGTTTATTATTATTAGCTTATTTTGCTAATTTAAAATAACTTGCCGTGTTACAGACATTATTTTTTCACTTCCTACTTAAATATTAATTATAGATTTGTTTAAGAAGTAATATAGAAACAGTATAAACGAATTACAATATTAAATAATTTAAAAGAAAACTTAATTTAAATAAACTTGAAAATCGCGCGCGACATAATGACAAAAAACTGACAGCGCTCAGAGCGATCTACCTCGATATCGTGAGCAGTCTAAGCGAGAGAAATGATGTCGTTTGTGACGTCACACAGCTTTGGAAAAACTGTTTAAGCGCGTATCGGAACACCCTTAAGCGTGCTTAGGTTACTATTATCGCGTAACGGAACGATAGGTTAGTAAAAAGTAGTCTGTCAATGTCACATTCTAACAATCTGTCAAATAAAATAGTCCTCCAATATTGTCAGTCAAAAGAGGTCGGACGCGCCGCAAGAGTAATGCTGACTGGCGTGATGGACACGAATCGATTGACGTGAGAATCATCAAAATCAGCCAACGCGTTTAATCTCCAGTGTGACACAAAGGAACAAACATACATAGGCTGATAAACATGTAACCGTTCTTTGCGTCGAGCAGTCAGATAAAAAGCAGATTCACATTTAGATCGTGACAAGTGGCAAGCTTGTCGATATCTCCAGCGTACCAGAAGAGACAAATTTAAAATCAAATCAAATATATTTATTGTGATATTAGTACATATTTTTATAACAAACTGCCTCTGTGGTCTAGCGGTTAAGTCCGTGGATTTAGACTCGGAGGTACCGGGTTTGTGATATTTCTCGAGTTTGGTACGCTAGAGACATCGACGAGCTTGCCACTTGTCATGATTGGCCTTTAGTAAAGTTGGCTAAATGTGAATCCGCTTATTTATTAGCGTGGTTTCTGACCACCCCAAAAGGGAAACGGTCGTGAAAAAAAAAGGGAAGTACGATAGAGTGTGTCTGCACACTTCGCGAGGTGACCCCGTGCTGAATTTGAGCATGATTACCCTATCCTTACTAACATACCAAAATTTTAATGTGGTAATGTTTAGTATATAAATAATGCGTAAATGGATTAGCAACTAAATACATATATAAAACATAAAACATAAAACTCATATAATCATCATGTTCTTATTACATATCTTCACGCCAGATCCCTTGCGGGGTAGGCAGAGACAATTGAGCGCCACTTGACACGATCACGACATACCTCTTTCGCTTCGTCGACATTCATCATCCACTTCATACATGCCCTTTAGTTACGAAAGCCTTTTAATGTACCTTCAGCCAGTGTTTTATTTATCTGATCGTGATATGTGAGTCTCGGTCTGCCAGGGCCTCTTTCACCCACAACTTTCGCATTGTATACCATGTTAGTTAATCTTTCATCGCTCATCCTTTCAACATGCCCGAACCATCGTAGCATGCCTTTCCTTATTTTTGTCCCTATGCTTTCTTGTTCTTATTAAATTATGATATACACCATTTCTACATACATAGGTACATCTACCATTAAATCCATTTAGTTTTAACTTTTATTGGAATTATTTTGGAACATATTTTAGTAATATTTCCGATTTCGCCAAACCCAGGCCATTTATCCAATCCTTCAGACTTCAGAAATAAAAAGTAAAGTATTATCACGACCGTATCCCTTGCGGGGTGGTCAAAAACCCTGCTTTTTAACTTTACTATAGGTCCATTATGACGAGTGGCAAGCTCGTCGATGTCTGGCTGACCAAACTCGTGATATAACACAAAATAGAGGGAAAAAAATAGCAAAAGGATTTAAAACAATTGACTACATTTCTTAAAAGTAGACTTACAACGTTGAGGAAACGTCTTAGAATAAATAAATAATAAAAAGTAACATTTCTTATCATTATTTTAGTTGAAAGAATCGAAATGGATCCATGCATTATTAATTTGGAGCTATATGATGACAGGTAAATAATCAAATCAATAAATTTTTACATCCTTAAGAATGTTTGAAAGAAGAAGGATGACAACCGTGACGATAAAGACTGATGAGGAAATTCTAGAAAAAGTAAATAATTATTATTATTTTCAGGCAACAAAATGAATATACAAAAGGCCCATAGATATATACCTTAAAACTAAAATATATATAATATAACAACTCTCTCAGTTTCCCCTCTTCAGCTGTATGGCGAAAATCTGTCGTGGGCCCCGAAGGTCAAGTACCTAGGGCTCACGATAGACAGACGCCTCAGCATGAGCGACCACGTGAATGTCACCGTGAACACGACACGTTTGGCCCGAGCAAAACTACGTCCAGTGTTTGCATCCACATTGGCTCTGCATACAAAGCTGCTCATTTATAAAGCCTACATTTGCTCTCGTCTCACATACGCCGCACCGGCATGGTACGCCTTACCATCTAAGGCCCAAAGAGGCCGGCTACAGGCTCAACAGAACCTCACGCTGCGTACCATTGTCGGCGCCACGCGCTATGTGAGAAATGACGTCATTCTCCGCGATCTGCGGATGGAAACACTGGACGAGTTCGTGCGCCGTCTAGCCAAGGGAATGTTCGCACGGGCAGAGAGGTCAAATTTCCCACTCGTGAGAGATCTTGCCCCTCTGCACGCTAGACCTCCCGAGGTTCCACGGCGCATGGCGCGCGATTTGATAGCCTGATCACGTTGACATTCCGCGACCTCCGCCGCGCCCGCTCGTATTAAATTTAACCTATAATAAAGGTTCCCTGCCCTGTCCGTAGTTACGTGCAGCGAATGCTATTTTTGTTAGGAGGCCAACACCTCGTTACAAATTCCCGTCTTCCCCCGGAAGGGGGGGATCTGAGATGACTTAGTTAGTTATATATAATATAAATATGCATTGCACTACAGCTTCCATATCTTCATCTTATTGTGGTCAAAGTAGTACCCATTGGGTACGGCGACCACCTTCTGAGGAAGGCTGACTGCTGCAGTGGGGGGCGCCGGGGTCCTCTTAGGTGGTTCACGAGGGTTCGGTGCTGCGGTAGGCCTTGTCGCATCTTCCGTGGTGCATTTCGTAGGCCCAAATGAACCTATGTATCGACGAAACACAACCCCCTTCTTTTTTTACTTTTTCCGACCGCACAAGAATGCGATAGGCCTTAAAAAAATTGTGTTCCGCCATTCCGAGACCAGCTTGGTGATTTCCATAACGGATTCGGATCGTCCTCGTCCACGTATGTGGTCAAGGACATCCTGGTGTGTTGAACTTTTACATACATATCTTCACGCCAGATCCCTTGCGGGGTAGGCAGAGACAATTGAGCACCATTTGACACGATCACGACATACCTCTTTCGCTTCGTCGACATTCATTAACCTCTTCATACATGCCCTTTGGTTACGAAGACTTTTTAATGCACCTTCAGTCAGTGTTTTATTTATTTGATCGTGATATGTGAGTCTCGGTCTGCCAGGGCCTCTTTCACCCACAACTTTCGCATTATATATCTGGTTCGTCAATCTTTCATCGCTCATCCTTTCAACATGCCCGAACCATCGTAGCCTTTCCTTATTTTTGTCCCTATGCTTTCCTTCATAACAACTTCATTAGAAAGCTAAATTATATGTCTGGACAGTGTTTTCACTGTGAATGAGAAGTATGATAGTAATGTTTTAACATCAAGAAGAACGCGGGAAATAGCGTCAACGGTACCCTTGGGTCACTGATCGGCAGTCGAAATGTCAGTGATAAAGCTCATACACAATGCCATGCTGGTACTAACACTTGTATGAGAGTAGAGTTAATGCAGCAGAAATGAGGTCCTCCGGATATGCGGCGTCACTTTGACGGGCACTTTTTTTGTCGACGGAACCCTTGGGCTTGTTTAGTGCTTATTTATTTCTTTTCAGATTTTAATTAAAGTTATTTTTCTACGCAGTTGGATTTTTTATTTTTTTATTATTATTTAAAAGTTTTATATTAACTCATAATGTTTGTAATTTCAGTGAAAGTCAAATAAAAGAGGGAGATAAAGAAAAAGGTTAGTAACACAACACAGTACTCATACAAATTTAGATTTTTTTGGTTTAATTTAGATTTTTTGTTTTAATTTAGATTTTTTGGTTTAATTTAGATTTTTTGGTTTAATTTAGATTTTTTGGTTTAATATAGATTTTTTGGTTTAATTTAGATTTTTTGGTTTAATTTAGATTTTTTGGTTTAATTTAGATTTTTTGGTTTAATTTAGATTTTTTGGTTTAATTTAGATTTTTTGATTTAATTTCTATTTTATTAGGCTGCCTCCATGGTCTAGCAGTTAAGTCCGTGGATTTAGACTCGGGAGGTACCGGGTTCGATTTCTGGTCGGGACACAATAATATTTATTAATTTAAATAAATAAATTCAATTAATATTTAATTTATTTGTGATATTTCTCGAGTTTGGTACGCTGGAGACATCGACGAGCTTGCCACTTGTCATGATTGGCCTATAGTAAAGTTGCCTAACATAGTAAACATAGTTTTTGAGTACCCCGAATAGAAAACGGTCGTGATGATACTTTTTTCGATTTTATTGTATATATTTTTTTGTATTTTAAGCTTTTTTAATTTTTGAAATGTTTTATTTACAGAAGTAGTGAATACAGAACAAGAAAATTATCCAGAAGAAAGGTAACTGATCACTTTAAATACCTATTTAAAGTTAATTAGAAGTACTTATACTACAACAAAACAATAATAATATAATCTAATACTAAAATAATAATGAACATAAATTGTTTTAGTTTTTAATTAAGTTATTCGGTGTTGCCAGAACACATTCGATTTATTTGTGTTTATTTATTTTAAGGCTTGATGAAGAATTAATAACTAAAGAAGAAATAAGAATAGAAGGTAATTTATTTTTATTATTTATTTAATTCTGTTTATGTTTTATTTTGTAAATCCAATATAATTATTCCTTGCAGATAATTTTTTGGTTAATAATAATATTTTTCAGTCAGATTAAACATTAACAGGTTACTGGAATCTGATAAGCTGCTGGTCTTCTGCTAACAGCTTACTTATTGGACCACTTTGCTGCTTAGTGTTTCACTAGCAGGAGTAGAATTATTTAAAATAATTTATTTAGTGACATGTCCCAAATGCCTGTAATAGGTTTACGTGAATAAATATATTTTGACAGTGACTTTTCCCTCTTGTTATTGGAAGAGACGATAAGACGTGGTGTTTTAAATAATTAAGTTTTATGTTTAATTTCAGAAGAAGAATTTAATAAAGATGGTTTTACATGTAGCCATTGTAATAAGGTAAGTGAATTTTTATTTTATTATTTATTTATTTTTAGTTTGAAACGTTAATAAGCTCTGCATCCCTATCACTCGCACACTCCAACATTTAAAAATGAAGTTAAATCTATGGAAGACATATTTCTAAGGATTCCATGGATTCACCGTGCGGGTTGTGGGTGCATCATGTGTGGATACGAGACGAGAAGAATTGTGTCTCGGGCTTGCTACCGACAATAGGCTGGTTTACAAATCTTCCTTTTTTATTTTATTGAGCAACCATCACTATCCACCATTCTACTCCTCTCCCTAGCCAACCAAATACTGTATGATTTCGTTAATGCAGTCTTGGAAGCTATTCCCATAAATTGACGGTGGACCTGCTTATAACTGCCTCCGTGGTCTAGCGGTTAAATCCGCGGATTTAGACTCGGAGATACCGGGTTCGATTCGTGGTCGGGACACAAATTTATTAATTTACAAATATATTTAATTTATTTGTGATATTTCTCGAGTTTGGTACGCTGGAGACATCGACAAGCTTGCCACTTGTCATGATTGGCTTATAGTAAAGTTGGCTAAATGTGAATTTATAAGCGTGGTTTCTGACCACCCCGAAAGGGAAACGGTCGTGATAATACTTTACCTGCTTATACCTAATTCTTTCAGTAAGCAAAGATTTGGGCTTGCATTTAGTTTTCGTGCTTTGCCCTTTATAAATGTGGTCAAAACTTAATTTGTAGTCAGTCCCTTTCTTGGCTCTTGAAAAAGACTGCTTCACGAATAACACCAAGTACGTTGTCATAAGAGTAACGCACCCTACAAGTGTGTGTCTAGCAGTTCCTATGGCAGCACCACATAATGTACAGTTCTTTTCCGTAGCTTTTCCCCACCTTACCAGATTACTCTGGTCCGGGAGGGACATTTGAAAAGCGTTTAGGTAGAATTTCAGCAACGCCGAAGACCAGTCGCGCAATAGTGTGAAATTGCCCAAAGTTAGCCAGTCATTTTGATCTTCTAGACTCTATATCGCGTGCACTCTGTATTCATTCCCTTTATCTTTCCTGAGGAAGGATTTTATAACCGCTTTGACACTTTCATTTTCCTCTAAATAAATAAATAAAAGTAAAGTATCATCACGACCGTTTCCCTTTCGGGGTGGTCAGAAACCACGCTTATAAATAAGCTGATTCACGTTTAGCCAACTTTACTTTAGGCCAATCATGACAAGTGGCAAGCTCGTCGATGTCTCCAGCGTACCAAACTCGAGAAATATCACAAATAAATTAAATATTAATTAAATATATTTATATACATTAATTATTATTTTTGTGTGCCGACCAGGAATCGAACCCGGTACCTCCGAGTCTAAATCCACGGACTTAACCGCTAGACCACGGAGGCAGTTATAAATATATAGTTATAAATCTTCAAATTGTCCGTAATTGACCCAAAAGTACATTCAAATAATATTTAGGAGACAGCCAGCGTGGCGAGTGTAGGCCAAATTCTCCAGATATATGTTCTGGATGGCCCATCTCCAGCAGTGGAGGTCTAGGACGCTGTGTTCTAGAGGCTGTTTATTCATTTATTACAGCCTCTAGACTAGAACACAGCGTCCTAGACCTCCACTGCTGGAGATGGGCCTTCCGGAACTGGAGAACTTGGCCTACACTCGCCATGCTGGCCAGACGGCTTGGTGAGGTATTGATGTAATTTTTTATGACAATTTAATAACGATTCCACAAGTTGGCATTAGTGGAACCGGGACCGACGGCTTAACGTGCTCTCCGAGGCACGGAAACGGTGGTGTTGTGAATCTATGACTGCAGTACGTAAGAAAAGTGTATTTCTTATTGGTACATGCCGGGGGGGTTGAACCTACCTTTGTAGGATTTAAGGTACGCGTTCTTACATCCGAGCCACCACCGCGCCTTCTAGGGGCTGTAATGAATGATAAAAAAACACCACGTGACAGTTTTTTTTCTGACTTCTATGTTACACGGTCAACGCCGAATCACGCAGCTAGTATTTTATATTGTTCTAGTCGTTTCCTGTAAAGTCTCGCCTAACTCGGCATATGAGATGCCACAAAGTCCTTGAGCGGGAATCGAAAGAGGTCCACTGGTGTCGGAAGTGCAAGCAATGCTTCAAGTCCAGTGGCGACCTGTTCATACATAACTCCATACACACCGGCGAGGGAACTAAGTGTAACATCTGCGCAAAAGAGTTTTTAAGTAAGAAATATATACATTTTTACAATGTTTTTCACATTATCAATAATTATGCATATTTTATTTTTTATTGTATTTTTTGACGTTATATAATTATTTTCTATTGTAGGTAAATCTAAACTTAAACGCCATCTAGTACGCCATATGGCTGAAAAGAAGTACAATTGTACATTTTGCGAGAAAAAGTTCAGCGAACACTTTGCTTTGGTCCGACATCGGAGAGTCCACACGGGCGAAGCCGCTGTCAAAAAATATTCCTGCGATATCTGTGACAAAAGGTATTTTGATAGCCGTTAAACTGTATTTTAATTTCGTCTCCATTATGCTTAAAACATGTGATATAACGACCTCTATATTTAAATAAAAAAAGAAAATATGTCCAGTATTGCCATCGAGAAAACAACAACACTGAACTCGATTATGATTGGTCGGTTCGCCGCACTCGTTCAGTACAGCACGGCCTGTCTAAATAAATAATCACATCGTTGTCTAGGCCCTAGGTGGATTTACACTCGGAGGTACCGGGTTCGATTCTTGGTAGGGACACAAAAAAAAAATGAAAATAAATACATTTAATTTATTTGTGATATTTATCGACTTTGGTACGCTGGAGACATCGACGAGCCACTTGTCATGATTAGCCTATAGTAAGGTTGGCTAAATGTGAATCCGGTTATTTATAAGCGTGGTTTCTGACCACCCCGAAAGGGAAACGGTCGTGATGATACTTTACTTTTACATTAAATGTCAAAAATATTAACAATAATAACAAAGAATAACCTTAAACTCAATTAAACTAAACTACAAATCTTAAAACTAACCTTAAACTAGAACTGCTTGTCTGTCCACTTTCCTTCAGCCAGACTGTAGAGATCTGATTAACTGTAGGTACCCCTCTGCATACTCCCTGAGGCTGCACTCGGTGTCCCACAGCGGGATCCGTCCCTACATATGTTCTGCTTGTCCCCCTTTCCTTCAGCCAGACTGTAGAGATCTGATTAACTGTAGGTACCCCTCTGCATACTCCCTGAGGCTGCACTCGGTGTCCCACAGCGGGATCCGTCCCTACATATGTACTGCTTGTCCCCTTTCCTTCAGCCAGACTGTAGAGATCTGATTAACTGTAGGTACCCATCTGCATACTCCCTGAGGCTGCACTCGGTGTCCCACAGCGGGATCCGTCCCTACATATGTTCTGCTTGTCCCCCTTTCCTTCAGCCAGACTGTAGAGATTTGATTAACTGTAGGTACCCCTCTGCATACTCCCTGAGGCTGCACTCGGTGTCCCACAGCGGGATCCGTCCCTACATATGTACTGCTTGTCCCCTTTCCTTCAGCCAGACTGTAGAGATATGATTAACTGTAGGTACCCCTCTGCATACTCCCTGAGGCTGCACTCGGTGTCCCACAGCGGGATCCGTCCCTACATATGTTCTGCTTGTCCCCCTTTCCTTCAGCCAGACTGTAGAGATCTGATTAACTGTAGGTACCCCTCTGCATACTCCCTGAGGCTGCACTCGGTGTCCCACAGCGGGATCCGTCCCTACATATGTACTGCTTGTCCCCTTTCCTTCAGCCAGACTGTAGAGATCTGATTAACTGTAGGTACCCCTCTGCATACTCCCTGAGGCTGCACTCGGTGTCCCACAGCGGGATCCGTCCCTACATATGTACTGCTTGTCCCCTTTCCTTCAGCCAGACTGTAGAGATCTGATTAACTGTAGGTACCCCTCTGCATACTCCCTGAGGCTGCACTCGGTGTCCCACAGCGGGATCCGTCCCTACATATGTTCTGCTTGTCCCCCTTTCCTTCAGCCAGACTGTAGAGATCTGATTAACTGTAGGTACCCCTCTGCATACTCCCTGAGGCTGCACTCGGTGTCCCACAGCGGGATCCGTCCCTACATATGTTCTGCTTGTCCCCCTTTCCTTCAGCCAGACTGTAGAGATCTGATTAACTGTAGGTACCCCTCTGCATACTCCCTGAGGCTGCACTCGGTGTCCCACAGCGGGATCCGTCCCTACATATGTTCTGCTTGTCCCCCTTTCCTTCAGCCAGACTGTAGAGATCTGATTAACTGTAGGTACCCCTCTGCATACTCCCTGAGGCTGCACTCGGTGTCCCACAGCGGGATCCGTCCCTACATATTTTCTGCTTGTCCCCCTTTCCTTCAGCCAGACTGTAGAGATCTGATTAACTTTAGGTACCCCTCTGCATACTCCCTGAGGCTGCACTCGGTGTCCCACAGCGGGATCCGTCCCTACATATGTTCTGCTTGTCCAAGAGCCTTTCCTTCAGCCAGACTGCTTAGATCTCACACCTTGGTACATCTGGACTACAAGCCGTTCCGCTGCCAATACTGTGATAAATCGTAAGTATTTAGTGTAAAAATACATTAAACAGTTCCAATATATGTTTTGACAGACATACATAACAGACGTCTCTCTCTTTGAAACATCAAATTGTTAAAAAATATGAATTTTGAGTTCCGGATTAATAGTCGTTGCTCCGCCAGTGCATAGCACGAGCCATTGCTTAGGATTCTCCTGAGCAATGGCTCGTGCTAAGCACTGGCGGAGCAACGACTATTAATCCGAACCTTAGACCGAGACAGACGGCTGTCAAAAGTGCTAGAGCGAGTAATAATTCAATTATTAGACAGTATATATATTCAGTTTATTATTGAATGAATAGTATTCTGATATTAATATTGAAATAGTGTTCTGAAATTATTATTGTAGTATATTGCATTTAATAATGAAATAGTATATACGAGGGGCGTTCAAAATATTCTCGGTATTGATACGTTACAACCTCTTTTATATATATATTTGTTACTGGCCGCTAAGATTCATCCATTGACATTAAAAAAAAGTAAAATTGGAACCGAGATGTTCTTTTGTTTTTCTGCAATTGCCGAACAAACATGAACACCATGAGCGAATTAACAATTTTAACGAAATTAGAGCACCGATCCGTCATAAAATTCTTGACAAAACAGGGTAAAAATCAAAAAACCATAAAAGAGGAAATGGATTGTGTTTACCGTGAGTCTGCTCCTTCTTTATCTACTATTCAAATGGTCAAGCGAATTTAAGCGTGGAAGGGAGAGTATTGAAGATGACCCTAGACCTGGCCGGCCTGTAGTGGCTACCTCACAAGAAAATATTGATAAAGTGGAAAAACTTATATTGGAAGACGGCCGAGTGAAGGTAAAATCTATAGCTCAAGTAACCAATCTCTCTATTGGTACCGTACATGACATTATACATGACCATCTTAATATGTCAAAAGTAAGTGCAAGATGGGTTCCGCGAATGCTGACGCTTCTTCAAAAGGATATGCGTGTGGCTTGCTGTTCAGATTTTATCGACCTGTGTGGTGAAAATCCCGATGAGGTGCTGCAAAAAATAGTTACTGGAGATGAAACCTGGGTTCATCATTATGACCCAGAGAGCAAACAGGAGTCCATGCAGTGGCACATTAAGGGTTCAGCTCATCCCAAGAAGTTCAAGGTAATCCCGTCAGCTGGCAAGGTCATGGCCACAATATTTTGGGATTGTGAAGGAGTTTTGCTTATCGATTATAAAGAAAAAGGTGTAAATATCACAGGGCAGTACTACGCTAACGTTATACGTCAATTAAGAGATGCGATCAAAGAAAAGAGGCGAGGAAAGTTAACCAAAGGTGTTCTGCTTCTGCATGACAACGCCCCTGTCCATACTGCTCATATTGCCAAGGCAGCTATTGTTGAATGTGGGTTTGAAACTGTTACTCATCCACCCTATAGTCCGGACTTAGCCCCAAGCGACTTCTTTTTGTTTCCCAATCTTAAAAAGGATCTGCGTGGAAATAAATTTTCTGACGATGAAGCGTTGAAGACGGCCGTGGAGGAGCATTTTTACACCAAAGATAAAAAATATTTTTATGAGGGATTAAAAAAAATAATTGATCGATCTTATAAGTGTATGAACATAGGGGGGGAGTATATTGAAAAATAAAAATATCAAACTTTTCGTACTTGTTTGTTTTTATCCACATACCGAGAATATTTTGAACGCCCCTCGTACGTCCATTTATTATTGAAATAAAAATTGCATATAGGCGGGCTTAATGGCCAGGCATTTTCTAACAACCAACTTTTGGGAGTGTGGAAAGACAAAGAAAGGGTGTTTTTATTAGACGATTGATGTCTCAGGCTTGCGACCGCTATAGGCTGGTTTACAGAGGAGGCCTTTTTATTTTTCCAGCAACAAGACACACACCATTCTGCTTTTGTCTCTACCCAACCGAATACTGTAAAATTCCGTTAATCCCATCTTGTAAGCCTAATTCTTTCAGTAAGTGATGCAATTATTTTGCTGAATTTATTTTACCACCAACTTAGTATTTGATGGTAAGTGGGGAGCGAGATCCATAAATGTTAGCAACTGACATCAGTCCCTAACACTATGCCGGCTTGACTGGACATGACGGCAATTCGAGCCTGATCCCGAAATGTTTGGATACACTTTACTGGGTTTCTCAGCACGCACAGTGGATACTTTACCGCCCCAGCAGACTGGACAAATCATCACTATCAGTCTGTCTACCACCTATTAAAAAAATCTAATTTTATTGATTTGAGAAATCTTTGAAAATGTTCGATTGCGCGAGCGAGAGAGATGTTAAAGTGTAAAACCCTAGCTTAAGATAAAATAGTTTAAATATTGTGTACGTCTAGTTACCGTCACCAGTCAGTGCGGGACATCCACCACCGCACTCACACCGGGGAGCGCCCCTACGTGTGTGCGGAGTGCGGGAAGGCTTTTATACAAAATTCTAACCTCAAAACTCATATGAGGGTACATACAGGTAAATATTGCACAGCATCATGTTTAGATCTTTCGAATTTCACGTTTTTTAAAGTTTCTTATCATCGTTCATAAGAAAAAAAGTTTTGTATATATTTAAGCATAGAGAATTATAGCTCTACATTGATTATTTTTTTTGGTTCTTTTCTCCCGATGGATGATGAATGATAGGGAAATGATAGGGAAGGCAAAGGGTCTAGCCCATACAGCCAAGTCTGACGTAATATATCTTTCTTTTTCATGAGTTAATCAGGTCATCATCAAATTCCAGATGCTGCAGAATTTGATGCTTTTCTTGGAGTCATTCGCGGCATTATAGCTCAAACACGTCGGGTAAAATATGGGAGTTGACAGCGCGGGAAAACCGCATAAAATAAACTGCAACTTGCATATTTAAAGTTCAATTTATCGTTTTCCATAATTAATCACATTGTAGCACATTATTAAACTAAACAACACCACTTTTGACCAATAATATCCACAGTAAATTAATTTACATAACAAAAACTTGCACTTGACATGTTCACGCAAAATGGCGCGAAGAACTCCTCACCTCTACATTAATGTATTTAACCCCTGCAGCTGATGTGGTAGTTTCCTGTCAAATCATAACGCCCATTTTTTTTTAGAGAAATAGGCCCAATAAAATGTTCTCGTGCTATAATAATTCCTTTTTTATTTGATAGTTAAAATATTGTGTTTTAGTAATTTATTTTATTTACTTTCCTCTAGCATGACGGCAATAGACAAAAACTTTTATTACATAGTTTCTATTCCGCCGATTTGAAATCCAATGTTTTATCTATAATAAAGTACCTGATCATAATAAAGAACCTAATCGTATAAATAGTGCTTTGTAACTATTTCATACATAAAATTTAACCAATTGACTATTTAATTAAATTATATTTGAATGCTGCGGTAAAAGAGATGGTGTAATTAAATTTAAAAAAACCACAATTAATTGTTATGATTATTAAATTGTATTTAGTTGAGGCACTCTGCAAAAAAGTTGGGGCCTGGTTTTGGGTAATCTCTTTACAACATTCCTCCAACCAATTCATGTTATTAGTTACCTACTATAAAGTTTTATAAAATGTGATTATATTTACTTGCTCAAACCGCATTTTTTACATGTATATATACGTTGTACGGTGTTTATTTAAATTTCGATATCATGACTAATATTTTATTATATATATATATTATTAAGTATAGGTTTTGTTTATAAAAAAATATATATTCTATTTCAAAATGTTCAAGTTTATTTGGTATTCGAATGAAAATTGTAAGAAATTGCCAACTTGAATTTAAGTGATGATTAAACTTTGATTTATTATTATTTTAGGAGAAAAATCATACAAATGCGTTCAGTGTGAGAAAACTTTTACAGCAATCTCGACTCTCAAATCGCATATTATAACACATTCTGGAGAAAAACCCTTCGGCTGTGACATCTGTGGGAAAAGGCAAGTAATAACCCAAATATATATAAATTAATGTATGTATGTTCCCTATGCATTTCAAAACTATTTGATCGATTGGGGTGAAACTTTGGGAATATGTTGTGTGAACATCGGCGAAGGTTTCTGACATAATACTACTGTTGTCCGATAGGTGGCGCGCATCAGCGCTGGGCATACCGACCGCGGGTACCGAGCGGGAGCCTAAAAATTCTTAGCGCTCTTGTTATATATAGTTACTCAGTCGCTTTAAGACTCCTGCGCGTGACTGTCGTCGAATACAGAAATAAAGCCAAGTCAAACCATTTACCGCTCAACGGTATTTTCATGGTTTCTGATTTGTCTCCGTCACGAATAGCAGAATAACTATTAAAAACATTGTAATATTTACGAAAAAATAATTTAAAAGAAAAATCATTTTCCGATACGAAATGTCAAATATATAATATATATGTCTAATATGTATATATATGACAGGTAGGAACCCTTCGAACATTTTGTATGGGAAAATGATTTTTTTTTATATTATTTTTTCCTAAATATTATATATATATATATATATATATAATATTTAGGAAAAAATAATATAAAAAAATATATATATATATAATAATATATATATATATTATACTTAAGTTAAATTAGTACACACACATTTAGCGGGTGACGTCACTTAATAGTAAATATTGTATACTGCTGCTTAATTAGGTGATTTATTCCGGTTAAATGAGCACAAAGTAAAATATATATATATATATATATATAAAAGCAACATCCTAAAGAGGTGGGTTTAAACCCCGGCATGTACCAATGAGAAAAAAACTTTTTTTTTTTAAATACATTTGCCATAGATTTACTACCGTTTAAGTTAAGTCGTGTCGGTCGGGCTGGCGTGTCGAGTGTAGGCCAAATTCTCCAGATACATGTTCTGGAAGGCCCATCTCCAACAGTGGAGGTCAGGAACGCTGTGCTTCAGGGACTGAAATGAAAAAAAAAAATATAGTGTCGTAATTTAATTGTTTATTTACTATTACGTGACGTCATCCGGCGGCCATTTGCAACTGCAGAATTTCCGAGCGAAAATTTTAGCATAAAAAAATATCTTTTAGTAGTCTATTTTGTAACATTGTTTACCATTTATTGTAGGTTTGCTCGTAAGAACATGACAGCTCACATGCGACGCCATACCGGAGAGAAGCTGCACACATGCTATGCGTGTCCCAAAAAGTTTTTCACAGCAACAGGACTCAGGGACCACGCACGACTGCATACTGGTAAATATGACACATCCATTATCATCACATCCTCTGGAACACAGAGTCCTACATATCCACTGCCTTCTGGATATGAACCTTTCAAAAAATATTGGTCTACACTCGCCAGACGGGTTTGGTGAGGCAAAAAGAGATAAACTTGCCCAGAACTTAATATTGCAATAAGTGTCCATAATTTAATATTGTAATAGTGCCCAGAACTTAATATTGCAATAAGTGTCCATAATTTAATATTGTAATAGTGCCCAGAACTTAATATTCCAATAAGTGTCCATAATTTAATATTGTAATAGTGCCCAGAACTTAATATTGCAATAAGTGTCCATAATTTAATATTGTAATAGTGCGCAGAACTTAATATTGCAATAAGTGTCCATAATTTAATATTGTAATAGTGCGCAGAACTTAATATTGCAATAAGTGTCCATAATTAAATTTTGTAATAGTGCGCAGAACTTAATATTGCAATAAGTGTCCATAATTTAATATTGTAATAGTGCGCAGAACTTAATATTGCAATAAGTGTCCATAATTTAATATTGTAATAGTGCGCAGAACTTAATATTGCAATAAGTGTCCATAATTTAATATTGTAATAGTGCCCAGAACTTAATATTGCAATAAGTGTCCATAATTTAATATTGTAATAGTGCGCAGAACTTAATATTGTCCAGAATGTTATGGTACATATATACATATCTTCACGCCTATCCCTTGAGGGGTAGGCAAAGACAATAGAGCGCCACTTGTCACGGTCACGACATACCTCTTTCGCTTAGACATTCATCAACCTCTTCATACATGCCCGTTTGTTTCGATGGCTTTTCAACGCACCTTCAGCTATTGTTTTATTTATTTGGTCGTAATATGTGAGTCTTGGTCTGCCAGGGCCTCTTTTACCCACAACTTTCGCATTATATACCTGGTTCGTCAATCTCTCATCGCTCATCCTTTCAACATGCCCGAACCATCGGAGCATGCCTTTCCTTATTTTTGTTCCTATGCTTGTATGTAATATATATGTAATTTAATATTAAAATTCCGTCCTTAATTTTATGATATATCATTAAAATCTAATTTGATAAAACTTATATTTTCAGGTGAAAAACCATTCGAATGTGTAACTTGTGAGCAGAAGTTCACAACCAAAGCATATCTGCGAGTCCATACAAGAAGTCACGATCTCAAAAGGTCTAAGAGGAAAAAAACCAAAACAAGAACTGCAAAACCAAAAAATATCAATAATAAAAAAGACACAACGCAACATAATTTGGAAACTATATTGACTGAAGAAGTGGTTAATGAAATAACGAATGAAGAAATGATTAGCAATGAATTTGATGATTATAGTACCAATTATGTTGTGATTGATGACCAAACTGTGGTAGAGGTCAATATTGAACAAAACGAAATCATTAACTTGTAACCAAAGACACACTGTGATTTATATTATTAAAAAAACATTTAATTTAAAGATGTGATTTCTTTTATTTCCTTCCTATTTCACAACTCTAAGCACTCTCCGTGATTTCCGAAACAATGATTAAATTAACGCACGTCATTGACTGAGATAATAGAAGATGTAATTCTAAGTATACACATTTTTTACTGAAAGTACCCTAAATATTTTTAATAGCAATTTTTACTGAATTAAAATGATTAATAGCAATTTTTACTGAACTAAATTGATGATAACAATATTTACTGGAAGTACCCTAAATATTTTTAATAGCAATTTTTACTGAAAGTACCCTAAATATTTTTAATAGCAATTTTTACTGAAAGTACCCTAATAGGGTGTATCACTAACTTTTTATCACGATAGATGGCGCATGATAGATGGTACCTAATATAACTGTCAGTTGCATAGAAAACTTGTATTTTTATTACGAAATTTATTATTTTCTGGATATTATGCCGAAGTAAGCAGTTTTTTAGTGTACAAATCGAGATTTCTAAGCGAAATCAAAGATATGGTGTTGCCGTTCTATTAATTAAATCTTTACGGTGTGCGCTTTCTTAATTCGTCTTTTAAGGTAGGTAACGTTAATTTAAAACACATTTTCTGTTATAAAAATAAAAAACTACAAAAACATTTAAAAAATGATGCGATATAGGTGTAAAACAAGGTACCATTGCCGCTAGCGACATCTACAAAGAGCTTTGCCTGATACACCCCATTGTTGATAATATATTTTTTTGCTACCCCAATTATAGATAAGAACAATATTTACTAAAATTACCCTAATTGTTGATTAACAATATTTACTGAAAGTACCGTAATTGTTGATTAACAATAAAAGATATACTACTTGGCTGTATGGGCTAGACCCTTTGCCTTTCCTTACCACCTCATTCATCATCCATCGGGAGAGAACACAAACAACAAAAACAAATAGAAAATAAAACAAAATATCTATTTTAATAATTTATTTTTTAACTTAAAAGCTAATAACAAAAATACTATTTAATATTTACATTACATTAAATGTAATCATATTATTTATTATATTATTAGAGACCGTTTTAACCAAACATAAAACAGTTTTACACAATCGTACAGTATGCAAATAAGGTTGAGTATTGTTCGTCTTGTTGGAGATCTAATAAAAAAATATTTAATGCTGCTGGCACTTATCCGAAAAGCCACAATGACTGATATTGGCTGCTAGCACTTTTACGAAAGCCACAATTACTGATATTGGCTGCTGGCACTTTTCCGAAAATCCACAATGACTGATATTGGCTAATGGCACTTTTCCGAAAATCCACAATGACTGATATTGGCTAATGGCACTTTTCCGAAAAGCCACAATGACTAATGTTCGGTGCAAACCAAACATTTTGTGTCGTAGCATGACGTCGTCCGCGGCGACTTGAGTTCAGTGCAGTTTCCGGCAACAAGCTAACCGAACGCATTCGCGTAACAAGTAACATTTTCATTTAACAGGTTTTACAATAAAGTGAAGTGTTTTTACTTTCAACAAACAAACGCCGACCCCAACATTGGTCCTTCGAGCCGGATTTGGTGAGTTCCCAGTGTGTTAGCAATCGGTTCGTTGGTCTTCCACAAGCGGATCGCCCCAACTGAATTGAGAAGGTGCTTAAATCACATTGAGGCTCGCCAGAAACACTGAGCGGAATCGGCAAACAATGGACGAACTTCTAGCGAAACAGGCAGAAATCACGACTGACATCGAGAAAATCGTAACGAACTTCAAGAAAGAGGGAGTCGAGCGCAGGACTTCCCACGCACAACAAAGGTTAGAGTCATTAAATGAACTCTTTCGCGATTTCCATGTAAACCATCTCATCCTAGAACGATATGATGAGAAAACCAGCGATTACTTCACCAGTCAATATTATTTTTCAACTAGAACATATTATTTCGATGCAGTGAAGTTTATCGAACAATACCTGGAACCCGAAATATCGCAGCAAGGCGAAAATGGGTCCACCAGCAACAATGAAACATTGGGCAGAGGCGTATACAAACAGCAAGATCCTGGCAATCCAACCCCAGGAGGATCTAAAACAAGTTTCGATAACAAGGTACCAAGTTCTTTTAACAGCAAACATAATGAGCGAATGCGCAAACAAGCAGCAAACTTTAAGGCCTTCGAAAGAACCTAATAAACATCGAGGCGGACTCGTTAACCGAAAAATGGGAATTCGAAGATGCCTTGAAAATGTTACAAACACGTTGGTCGGCCATCGACTCTCTACACTGGGAGATCGAAAGCGACCTAGATGCGGAGAACTACAATCAATTTGAAGCCTCATTCAACAAGTACGAAAAACAATACAATAGTCTCAAGAAAAAATTCATTCTAAAATGTGCTCTGAAGCATACCGAGAAAAAACAACCCCCCGACTTGAAGTCCCGCAATTTGATGGAAATTACAATCAGTGGGTGTCGTTCAAGGACCTCTTTACAGAAGCCATCCATAACAATCCGTCATTATCAAAAGCTCAGAAGATGCAGTTTCTGAAAAGCAAGGTCCGTGGGGAAGCAGAACATCTCATTCAACATCTGAAAACCAGTTCCGACAATTACATGGTATGTTGGGAAATCGTTATAACATCGTTACAACTAATATTCCATAACGCTATATCTCTATAGTTATTTTATTGTTTGGTCAAATTGGACCTAAATTAAATTATAACTAGTCTAAAACCATGCTTTTTTCTTGGACGCTTCAAATTTTTGCACGTTGATTTGCATAGACTCTTGTATTTCGTCCGCATTCCTGTTTTGTCCGTAGTAATCAACAAAATCACCATCTGGGTTGACTAAGTAAATGATGATTGTGTGATCAACCTGGAATTTAAAAAAATGGTTTAAATCAATAAAAAGAACTAAATTAGTCCTATCACTTCCCTCTCGCACATGCATTCTAATCCTCGATGACTTTAAGTGAGTTTACAATCTAGCCAGTAACTCTCGAGTTGGAATCACGTGTTGTCTGTGGTGTGTTGATGCTTATTGATTTTAAGCTAAAAAAAATAGTGGAATACATGTTTTTCAACATCTACGAGCAGTACCCTATTTTATGGAGTATGAAGGAGAAGAGAGAAAAAATTATAAGCGTTCCAAAAGATGAGAAGAATGGTGTTCTCGGGGACCGACAATAGGCTGGTTTTAAAAGGAGGCCTCCATTTTTATTTCTACTCCTCTCTCTACCCAACCAAATACTGTATGATTCTGTTAATGCCGTCTTAGAAGATCTTTCCATAAATGAATCTCCTGCAGACCTGCTTAGGCCCAATTCTTTCAGTAAGTGATGCAAAGATTTTTCTGGAACTGATCTCGCACCGACTTCCACTGCGTAAAGCTGGGTCTTGAAGGGTGTTCCTGATTATTACTTCTGTGAGATCATAATATTTATTCGACTTCATGTTGTGGTCTTTTGGAATATTTGATTCACACAGAACGGTAAGTTCAATAAGGGTATCTTTTTTCAAGTTTTTGTTTGTTCTTGATAGCAGATAACTTTTAATTGACCCTTTGTGTTTCCATTTTAAATTATAGGTGCTAATTTGCCCAGTCTGCCGGGGCGGGGAAGTATCCACCGTTCGTGATGATAAACCCAGTAAAGTGTATCCACACGTTTCGGGATCAGGCTCGAATCACCATCATGCCCAGTCAAGCCGGCATAGTGTTAAGGACTGATGTCAGTCATGAGTGTCTGATTCCAATTGCTAGTTAGATGTTAGTTATCCTGTAATAAGTAAATAAATAAATAATAAAAATGAATCTTTAAACTTAGTTTTTGACCAACCTGCTCATCTCGGTCCTGATGATAAAAATATATGATATGAGATACAAGTAATCATATCTCGATTGTGTATAGATTATTTTTTATCTACAATTTTATTTTTAAAATATGCAAATTACCATCACACATAGTATATGTTATGTGAAAGGTATACTTACAATATAATCATTATCCTGGTCTGCCGGGCCGGAGCTGAAGTACACCCGGTAAGACTTACAGGCTTGTTGGACCTGCTCCTTGGTGCCGGTCAGACCCAGGAATCGAGAAGAAAACTCTTTCACATATCTGTAATGGGTTTAATTGGAATTATATATTGTTGTCTTGTAAGTTCTGGATTAAACGGAACAAATGCAGTCTCATCAATATTTATATCTTTTTTCCTATTTAGTTTTAATGACGATCGATATTTAATATTTATTATATATTTTATAGTAGTACCTTAGTAGTACTTGACACTTTTATTTTAACATAGTTTGATATTAGTAGTATTTAAATTTTATTTTCTGTATTTGATTATTTAGGTACATTCAATATCGCTCTTCCATAATTGTATTGATGGTTTGGGCTGTTTCTGGTTTTTGTCGTGTTGTTTCGTATTAAGCTGTCTGACCATGATTGTGTTATCTCATTTACTGTAGGTAACTAATATTAGTTATATATATATATATATATATATAGTGTTATATAATTGACTTAACCGAGTGTTCCAGACGGTCCCCATGGTGATAATTAAATGAAATAATGAAAAAAATGAAAATCAAGAGATCTATTAAAGGAAAGGTGGCGAAGAAATCGCACTACTAGCATACCATGGAGACATAGCGTCAACATCACTTTACTAATCTAGTCTAATCATATGGGGAATTCCTTGAATCTTGTCTTGACGGGCTCTCAAATCTAGATATACTCCTACCTGATGAGATTTATTTATTGTTTATGAAACATAACAATTACTTACTTTCCAACAATAGGTGGTGTGTCCCTATGGGGATCCACAGATATAAATACTGGCTGGAGAGGTGGATTCTTAGGATTAGATTCTGAAATTATAAGTTCAATTGAATCTGTTTTGAAAGAAGATACCTTGCCTCCCTGGTCTATCGGTTGGGACGTAATAATTTATTTGTGGTATTTCTTGAGTTTGGTACGCTAAAGAAATTGACAAGCCTGCCACTTGATAGGCCTATAGTAAAGTTGGCCAAAAGTGTCAAAGTCAAAATATCTTTATTCAGATAAACTTTTACAGGCATTTATGAAATGTCAATAATTAAATTATTTTAAATGATTCTTCTCCTGCTAGTGGAAGACTAAGCAGCAAAGTGTTCTAAAGGGTAAGCTGTTAGCAGAAGACCAACAAATTAGCAAGTAAATTAGCTTATTTAAAAATGAGTGATTTCTGACCACTCTGGAAGAGAGATACAGTTGTGATGATACCTTACTTCGAACAAATATTATGATCTCACAAAAAAATATATCAGAAACGAGTTTAAGACTTAGCTTTACGCAGTGGAAGTTGGTGTGAGAGGATTGAAAGGAGCAGGTAGAATGTGTCTCGGGCTTGCAACCAACCATGTGCTTGTTTAAAAAGGGAGCCCCCTCTTTTTTTTGTTTGATATTTTACACATCATAATTTATGAATATTTGATTCACACGAAATGGTATGTTCAATAAGGATAAGTTGTATAGGTGTATGTTCTGGAAGACCTGCCCCCAAGAGTTCTCCAATGTGACTGCGCTAAGACTGAAGTTCTTCCAAACTGCAATTCATCTTCCAGAGGTCTGCAGGAATGTGATGGGACTCCTAGCAGTACCGGAGGAGATTCGATGGCTCTTTTGTTAGAACGAAAATGGGAATCTATGAACATCACTGCAGCACACCTATCTTCAGCAATGTAGGTTTATTCTAGAAGAGGTCTTAATAATGATTTAGCTATCTTACCAAACTTTGTGACTACTGCAGCCAATTTTTCCAATTCGTCTGGACAAATATCTGGACAATGTGTGAATCCAAAGTATATTAACAACCACTTTCCTAGTAAATCTGAACTAGTTACTACTTTGCCCTGAAATAAATAAAATAATTATTTCTATTCATTTTAAAAGATCTTATAGCATTTCTCGGGTTTACCATGCTACACATATATACAGGTTCCCTAAGAAGACAAAATTTCTAAGCATTATGTTAATTCACCATGTGGGTGCCGCCACCTGGATCCAGCTTTTGTGGGAAAGAGAGAGGCTGGTTTATACAGAAGAACTTTTTTTTTTTTTTATTGTGCAACAAGATGCTCAATCCACCATTCTGCTTCTCTCCTTACCCAACAAATACTGTATGATTCCGTTAATGCCATCTTATAAGCTTGTTCTATAAATGTTTTGATGGCAGACCTGCTTAGGTTAGGCTAGGTATTCAGTAGGTGGTGCAATAATTTTCTGGAATTCCTCTTGCACAAACCTTAAAAAGAACCTTTTTTATTGTGCAATAAGTTGTTTACCATCCACTATTTAACCAAATAAAGTATGATTCTTGTTATGCCGTCTTGGAAGCTAATTCCATTAATGTACTAAAATTTTGCTGGTATTTTATTTTATTTTATTATATTTGAATTATTCTGCTTTAGAAAATATTATCTACCGTAAGTGATTTACTTGTTTACCTTCAAGGATGGAAAGATATAAATTTCAAATCTAATAACAGTATTAGAATTTTGAAATCAAATTTCAACATAATTGTGAAAGTTGCCTCATTCATAAAATTAAACCTTAAATTAATTAAAATTAAATTAACTACCTCCATGGTCTAGCGGTTAAGTCTGTGGATTTACACTTGGAGGTACCAGGTTCGATTCCTGGTTGGGACACATTAGTATTTATTAATTTAAATTATTAAAATTTAATTTATATTATTCATGATATTTCTTGAGTTTGGTACGCTAGAGACATTGACGAGCTTGCCACTTGTCATGATTGGCCTGTAGTAATGCTCGCTAAAAGCTTCTATATAAGTGTGGTTTCTGACCACCCCAAAAGGGAAATGGTTGTGATGATACTTTACTTTTTTAAAATTATATTATAGTTTCGAAGATTATTTTTTTCTTTCAATCTTACCTCAGGGTCTACTAATTCAAAGGATCCCCCAATTTTAGCCTTTCCGAGCTCCCGCTTCCTGTCACGGTCTACAGCATCCTGTTTCTCTTTTCGCAGGTATAACATGAATGCTGTCAATCCTCCCCCCACCACAGCCGTAGCAGCCATGGACTTCCATGTTATAGGAGTTTTTGTTAATTTTTTAGGTCTACTAGGCGGCATAGCGTCAACATTACGTATTGCTGAAGTAGATATTGAACGAAACAATATCGAATTCCTTAACCTTAAAAGGGAATTCATCCTTGCACAGCAAATATTTTATCCGGCACTAATCTTTCTGATAAGCGAAATTTTGAGGTTATTTTAATTTAATCTTGCGTTTCGTACACACTACACTACAATTTGCAAAGATACTAAATTTTAATTACTAATGATTGCCTGTCTTTACTTTTTACGTAAATTACATACCTACTTAAGTAATAAACAACAAAATGTAATATTTATTTACGAAATTCCTCAAACTAAACGAAATTTCAAATGACTTTTTTATTTTAAAAGTATTATTAACGTCTCTTGGAATTTGATACCGAGGTGCGCAAATACAAAATTAATAAAAAGATATAGGTAGTCCGGCAGGTTCGATACTCGCCTAGGGAAACGATCATATCCCACTTCTGAGGCAGAATTCAGGATCTCCCTGTGAAATTAGGAAATAAGGTCCACTACTAAGCCAAGTTGGTTAATAACGATGACTGGCCTACGACGATTAATTACGATAATTAATTATATCTTTCTCATTACCATATTATTATTACCCTAGTCGGCACTGGGATTCGAACCAGTACGCACTGTGGTATAAAATATGCAATGCCGTTTGGCCATGGCCGCTCTTGGGTAAATGACACAAAATAATAAGATGGTAACAAAGAAAACTGTTGAAATATTTATTAAAATTCCAATGTTAGGCATCAGCTGTTCTACCAGATTTAAGAGTTTCGTAAGATCGTGCCATGCTTTAATAGAATCGCAATTATAAGGACGACCGCAGCACCGCGAGCTTGGTTTATATAGGCGGGACAACTAAACCAAGTTTCATTTGACAGTTTCTAACTTAAGGGACAAAGCATCACAAAGTAATGGCTGTGTGGAAAATAAACTGTGCGGTAAGTTAGTTTTTTTTCTCTGGCATTGATTGTTTAATAAATAATTTATTGGTTTTGTAGTTCCTTTACTTCGCACCTGACAGATAATGGCGCTTTCAAAAAATTAATTAATGAAATTAAAATATGTTCTCGATTGGATAACGCAGTTTGTGCGTGCTATAATTACATGGCTACAGCAGGCACAGCTCTTTTGCTTTTGCTTTTTTGATTTGCGCAACACTACTGGCGATTATTTTTTTACTCTGACCAAGTTGTGTATTGATAAATTGCATAAAGAGTTATAGAGGGTGGATTTTTGAGACGGGTCAGTAAGGACAGGTACCTTAACCAGGAAAACGTTCCTAGGAGCTCGCCTGTGCACATTTAATTTAAGTTGTTTTGCATACATATGTACATATCGTCACGGCAGATCCCTTACGGCGTTGGCAGAAAAATTGAGCGCCAATTGACACGATCACGGAATACCTCTTTCGTTTTTCGACACTCATCAAATTCTTCATACCTTTCCTTTTGTTACGAAAGCTTTTGAATGTACCTTTAGCCAGTGTTTTATTTATTTGATCGTGATATGTGAGTCTCGGTCTGCCATTTCACCCACAACTTTTTCGCATTATATATCTGGTTCGTCAATCTTTCTTCGCTAATCCTTTTAACATGCCCGAACCATCGTAGCATGCCATTCCTTATTTTTGTGCCTATGCTTTCTTTTATTTTTTTTCACCATTATCCGTGTTTTGACGTTACATATGCGGTCCGCCAAAGTTACGCTCCGCATATTCGACGCAACGAACTCATTTGTACTACATACTCTCATGCGTATTCTGACATAACCACGCCTCGCATTCATACATCAGTGTTGGTACCAACATTGCCTGCGTGGTTTAGCGGTTAAGTCCGTGGATTTAGACCTGGAGGTACCAGGTTCGAGCCTGGTAGGGACACAATAATATTTATTAATTTAAATAAATTAATTAAATGTATATTTAATTTATTTATGATATTTCCTGAGTTTGGTACGCTGAAGACATCGACGAGCTTGCCACTTGTCATGATTGGCCTATAGTAAAGTTGGCAAAATGTGAATCCGCTTATTTATAAGCGTGGTTTCTGACCACCCCGAAAGAGATACGGTCGTGATGGTACTTTACTTTTATGTAAAAAAATACCGGGTATTGTGACTTATCATAGTTTCTGTACTCAAACTTCAGTTGGGCTCAAATAATCTTTTGATGACAGTAAGAAATAGGATCGTTTGGAAATATACGTTCCGTACAAAATATGTGAGAAAAGTTTTTTTGTGATTTCTGACATTTCTAGTACTCAAACCTCAGTCGTTCCAGTAGACTTTTGATGCTTCTAAGAAACAGGATTGATTCGCGTCGAAAAAAAGGTTTTGCGTAAAATTTTCTTGCTGACTGTACATTTTTTACAAAAAAAAAAAAACAGTTTAAATATCTCGATAAGTTATGGATACACTATAACGGTTAAGGTCCTGCCCTTACTGACCTGTCTCAAAAATCCACCCTCTACGTAGTCTTTTATTTTATTTTTATTGTCTTTTTGTTGTGGATACATGTTGGTCAAAAAAGTAGTTTGCGAACAGATACAGTTTACAGACTATCGAATTAGGAGCAGCCAACTTCAGCAAAGAAGCCGACAGACGCATTCAGCTAGGATGGGCGGCATTCGGGAAACTCCGCCACATCCTCTCATCGTCTATACCACAATGTTTAAAGACTAAGGTCTTTAACCAGTGCGTCCTCCCGGTAATGTCGTACGGAGCAGAGACGTGGACACTAACAGTGGGTCTGGTCCATAAATTCAAGGTCGCTCAGCGAGCCATGGAGAGAGCTATGCTTGGTGTATCTCTGATGGATAGAATTCGAAACGTTGATATTCGTCAGAGAATGAAAGTTACAGACATAGCTTTTAAAATTAGCAAGCTGAAGTGGCAATGGGCCGGACACATCTGCCGCAGAACCGACGATCGATGGGGCAAACGGGTTCTAGAGTGGAGACCACGTACGGGAAGACGCAGAGTGGGACGACCCCCCGCCAGATGGACAGATGACCTAAAGAAGGTCGCTGGTGGGGGTTGGATGAGGATAGCGAAAGATCGCGTAAAGTGGCAAGCCTTAGGGGAGGCCTACATCCAGCAGTGGAGAGATACAGGCTGATGATGATGATGATGACAGTTTACAAGGTTTCTTTAGCATAATTATATATTTAATTAATATATATATATTTAATAGATAAAGGCAAATACCAACACTAAAAGTGAAACACCGATCAGCTGTTGTCCAAGTCCTGGTCTGGGTCTTTCTTTGGGCATCACTACCCGTCTTCGCAAACCGTATTTTATTCGTCTTTTTTCTGTTTAATTAATTATCTTAATATTCAGCTAACGTCGCTGGTGCTAACGTCGGTGTGGATTAGCGTGTTATCTCAAGAATACCTCCCCCCCAAAGCTAATGGAAAGAAAGGACCTGCTGAGCCTACGGTTGGTAACATTATCTAATTTATTTATTTATTCATTTACTTATTCCACAGCTGTCTTTTACAAATAAATATTTACATTCAAATAATTACCGAACACCTAGCCAATTACGGAATAACATTATTTTCACTAAACATATAGCATGAACGGATTATTAACAATTTAAACTATTAAAAAATAAACATAAGAATAAAAATAAAGAGACAATATTTAAAAAATCCATCTACGCATCATTATGTAAGTGTATGTATATGTGAATGTGTATTGTCAGTGTAGGTGTGTAAAGTTGTAAATTGTAAGTGTGAATGAGTGAAAATGTGTAAATTTCATTGCATTGTGCATATCTAATGTATTATTTACATAGAACCACACCATTACTTACCCTGTGTTTGACTTGTCGATTTAAGCACTTTTTTTCCTTTTTTTTGCTGTGAAAGTTGTTCGAATTGGCGTTGCATTATTTTCATTCACTAAGCTAGATTCGGCAAAAAAGCGAGTTTTTCTTTCAAGTGTAACACAGCATTATAATACAAGATACGTAGCTGTGTTTGACTTGTCGCTGTTCGAAAGACGTTCGACTTG
This sequence comes from Tinea semifulvella, assembly GCA_910589645.1. Taxonomy (NCBI): domain Eukaryota; kingdom Metazoa; phylum Arthropoda; class Insecta; order Lepidoptera; family Tineidae; genus Tinea; species Tinea semifulvella. Next base: position 873,679 of record OU342611.1, on the reverse strand, counting down.
GTGTTATTCTAAGCATATCTAATTCGGTAAAAAAAAATATTACGTGTGGCACTCGGGGATTGATTGGCACCGCGGTAAAGCTATTGCATAGCATTTTTTATCGACTTATTTAGTATAGCAGTATGTTTTTTTCTTTGATATTAATTCAAGCTTTTACATACACGTTAAGATTCAACTATATATATACAGTATAAAATATACTAACAAAATCAATGGTTTATGGGTTGCAACTACGATCAAGGAACACCATTCCAAGGATCAAACTTCGTCGAACATCAGTTCCGTTTACAGTCTCAATAAAGTAAGAAAAGTTGACATTATTATTATTAAATACTTTATTGCACTTTACTTAAAAGTATGTACAAAGGCGAACTTAAAGCCATTTCGGCTTTTTCTACCAGCTAACCTTTGGGAGAGTGAGACAGTATAAATATGTGGGGTGCAATTCTAACCAATAAACTACATAAATGTATGTATACATAGACTACATAAATACTCATCAATATATACTTATTATAGTAGATATACATATATGAAGATATTAATTATATTAGGAAGTAGAAATTTAAGGAGTTAAAATATATTGTTCTGCTTGTTTAAAAGAAAGTATTAAGTAGTTTTTTAAAGATGTGAATGGAAGGAGCTATGTGTATAATGTGTTTTAAGATAAGAGGGAGCTATAGGGTTGTAAATTTCGTCATTCATCACAGAACCAAGGTCAACCGATGAACGATGGTGTAAACAGGTCCTGGAGTACAGGCCACGTACTGGAACGCAGATGAGAAGACCCCCCGCCAGATGGACGGATGAGCTGAGAAAGGTCGCTGGTGGAGGATGGATAAGGATGGCAGGCAGTGGGGAGGCTTAGGGAAGGCCTGCCAGCAGTGGAGAGACGCAAGCTGATGATGAAAGATGAACTTTGGTACCGGGACTGATGGCTTAACATGCTCTCCCAGACAGTGTTGTAAATGTATAACACATGTAATTCAAATTCATATATTTCTTTATAACAATAAGAATTTTATAGGATGTTACAATGGTTATAAATTTGGTACACTATGTTTAGCCCATGGGCGTATAAAGATTAAATAATGAAGTATAGTAGACATGTAAACTAAAGAGAGGTATAATAATGAAGTATAGTAGACATGTAAACTAAAGAGAGGTATAATAATGAAGTATAGTAGACATGTAAACTAAAGAGAGGTATAATAATGAAGTATAGTAGACATGTAAACTAAAGAGAGGTATAATAATTTAATTTAATTGAAATGACAAATAGGATTAATTAATTAATGTCAAGGTAAGAAATTAATGTTGTTCATTCAATCTTCTAAAAAATCTTGCACAGAGTAGTAGCATTTGTCAACTAGCATTTTCGTCAGTGTTTTTTTAAATCGTTGTATAGGTAGTAACTTAATGTCATCATTTATTTTATTGTAGATTTTTGGAGCCATACAGAATACACTTTTTTGCATGAGTGTTGTTTTAGATATAGGAATTACGAGCTTGTTTTTATACCGCACTCTACGGTTGCGATTTTGATCAACAATTGGGAATAGTTCCCCATTGTTTTTGACAAAGTTAGCTATTTCCAGTATATACAAACATGGTACTGTGAGTATATGTAAGCTTTTAAAATAAGGTCTACAGCTATCAGTCGAATGTATGTATAAGAAAAGTGTATTTGTCATTAGTATCGGAATTCGAACCGAGCCACCACTGCAACTGCTCTTGTTAAAGTTAATTGTTTTAATAGCAACCAGCAAACTATGACTTCTCGTACGACGTGCAAGACAACGGGATCAGTCTTGATTTTGGTCACAACGAGAAGCGGAAGGGAGACAGCGCGACTGGATCCTTCCACGTGCTGCTGCCGGACGGGAGAATGCAGCTGGTGGAATATGAAGCAGGACCAGAGGGATACAAACCTGTGGTAGGTTATGGCAAAAAAACTTTAATTTCGTAGGTAGAGGATAATGGGATGTATCACTAACTTTTTATCACGATAGACGGCGCCTTTTCCTGTAAAAACTTTAGGCCCATGGCGTCCAAGCGCCAAAAAGTTTTAAAAAAGAAATGGAGCCTCCCATGTACCATGTAGGTACCTAATATAACTGTCAGTTGCATAGAAAACTTGTATTTTTATTGCAAAAAAATATTTTTTTCTGGATATTGTGCCGAAGTGAGCAGCTTATAAGTGTAGATATCGGGATTTCTAAGCGAAATCAAAGATATGGTGATCTCAAAATTGCCGTTCTATTAATAAAACCTCTTTTCTTTATTTTTCTTTTTTAAGACGGTTTGCGCTTTCTTAATTCGTCTTTTAAGGTAGGTAACGTTAATTTAAAATAGATTTTTCGTCAGCAGGTACAATCGAACCCATTTTAAACTCTAATCGTTACAATAGGCTACCTATCATTTTTTTTAAATGTGTTTTAAATTGATTATATTTACTTACGGATTCAAAAAATACTTTACACTTTTATGGGCTCTAAATCGACAAATTCAAATTCAAATTCAAAATTCTTTATTGTCAAGATTGTTTACATTGGTATAAAGAGGTGATGTACATTACTTAAATTTTAAACAATCTGCCCACAATAGGCATACAATAATTCTATATTATAAATATAATTAACATTTCGTCAAACATACATTATAAATAAAAAAAAACTTTAAACAACAGTATTATCATTTTACTAAAACAAAAAAAAATAAAAAAATAAAAAATAACATTTATCTACTTATTTATCTAAATTAAATACTATTTTATAATGAATGTCCAAAATCAATTAAAATTATAAATGTCAAAATATTAAAATTAAATTAGTAAAAGAGAATCTAAAGATTTAAAGTTCATTATCATTCAAAAAATCTAAAATTATGTAATAACATTTTTGCAACAGAAATTTGATAAGCATCTTTTTAAATAATATAGTCTCTTATATATAATTACTTATATATAATTACTTTAAAATATCGTGTTTATATTTTCGTTCAGAAACGCTGCAGTTGCAAATGGCTACCGGATGAGTTCACGTAATAGTTAATAACCAACTAATTTACGATACTAACTGATACAATAAAGATTATAATTAAACAAAAAAATATATACAATAGTCAATCCTATTATCCCTTTCAGCACGGACAATACCAAACGTGCGTTATTATAAAAAAAAACTAGCGGTTGCCAAATTCTGTTTTGCAGCTTCGAAACGAGATGTCCAGTCAGGGACTGATGTCAGTCATGAGTGTCTGATTCCAGTTGCTAACATTCATGGACCTTGCGTGCCATTTACCATCAGGAGGGAACACGGTCACATGTCATGCTAGTATAAAATAAAAAAGTTTGTGTACTCATCTAGCTACTTATTAATTATATTTTATGACTAGTAAATAAATGTGTTTTTAAGTGGATTTAATTTCCATTATTTTAGAAGAGGATTTTTTCCACTATTCTTATGAGATATTTTAACCCACAATGACCTCCAAGTTATTAATAAACCTTTCAATATCCAAATATCCATAATATTTTTTGTCGTGCTGAAAGGGTTATTGAGACTACATTTTTATTGAATCCAGTCTAAGTGATAACTTATATTATAAAGTATAAATTCTCCTTTTTGATTTCAGATAATGTACATGGGCGAAGCGACATACCCTGAAAATGACAAGAATAAGTTTGAAGGATACCATTATAATGCTGCCTCAAACAGACAGACTGTCCGGCAGCCCGCGCCGCGCGGAGTGTCGCGGGCTTCGCCAGCACCTATTTCTTCCTCATCACCTCTACCTTCCGTCGAAATAAACCAATAAAATATTTTTTTTAACAAATGAGCAATTCTTTTACGACAATAAAAAATACTTTTATTTATCTTGTGGTACAAGGATAAGGCAGAATGAAACTACTTCCTAAGCCTTATACTTTAAAAAAACATTTTCCCGCGTATCTCTTTTTCATAATAAGTCCGGTATTCCAGGTGAGATTAGACATGGATTATCAGGAATCGAACCCAGCAGCTCCGCATCTAAATCCAATAACCGCTAGACCATGAGGCGTCACATAAAATTGTTATAAAAGTAATCAGCGTACATGGGACGCTACATTTCTTTTTCAAAACTTTTTGGTGCTTGGACGCCATGGGCCTAAAGTTTTTACAGGAAAAGGCAGAAATATGTAATTGGTTTCATGCAATAAAGAAAAATAGGCAAAAATGTATAAAATATTTATTTACAAACAACTACTATTTAATTAATTAACATGTAATATATCGACATTTTGGTCTGGCCAGTGGACGCGGCGGTGAGTTGAGAGGGTGTCGAAGCCCACATTGTCAAAAGATTGGTATTCCTTCTGCATACTTAGCTCGGCTAAGTTTCTGTATCTGAAAAAACAATAATATTAATTGGGCTATATCATCTATGTAGGAATATCGTTAGAGCCCTAGACTTCCACTGCTAGAGAAGAACATGCATATTTGGAGAATTTGGCCTACACACGCCAAGCTGGCCTGAAGGTTTGCTGAGAGACTGATGTCAATATTTAGTAACGATTCAAAGTTGTGGGTGAAAAAGGCCCTGTCAGACCGAGACTCACAAATCACGATCAAGTAAATAAAATACTGCCTGAAGGTCATTAAAAAGCTTTCATAACAAAGAGTATTTATTATTATTATTAATAATTTTTAGTTTATATTAATTGTATCAAGAGGTTGATGAATGTCGACGAAGCGATAGAGGTATGTCGTGATTGTGTAAAGTGGCGCTCAATTGTCTCTGCCTTCCCCGCAAGGGATCAAGACAAGTTGGTATTAGTGGAACCGGGACCGACTGCTTAACTTGCTCTCCTGCCCAAGGAAAGTGTTATGTCTTTTAAAAACTTTTTTGCGCTTGGACTCCATGGGCCGAGAGTTTCTACAGCAAACGGCACAAATATGTAATCTTTTAATATACTTACATAATTGCGCCGCTTGCATGAAACATTATCATGTTATTTTTAATAACGTCTGAGAAATAAGCAAACCAAAATGTCATCATCATCATCTTCATCATCAGCCTGTATCTCTCCACTGCTGGATGTAGGCCTCCCCCAAGGCTCGCCACTTAAAGCGATCTTTCGCTACCCTCATCCAACCCCCACCAGCGATCTTCTTTAGGTCATCTGTCCATCTGGCGGGGGGTCGTCCCACTCTGCGTCTTCCCGTACATGGTCTCCACTCTAGAACCCGTTTGCCCCATCGTTTGTCCGTTCTGCGGCAGATGTGTCCGGCCCATTGCCACTTCGGCTTGCTAATTTTAAAAGCTATGTCAGTAACTTTCGTTCTCTGACGAATATCAACGTTTCGAATTCTATCCATTAGAGATATACCAAGCATAGCTCTCTCCATGGCTCGCTGAGCGACCTTGAATTTGTGGACCAGACCCACTGTCAGTGTCCACGTCTCTGCTCCGTACGACATTAACCTGTCTTTAGACATTGTACCAAAATGTACAAATCAATAATTTAAAAAATATACATTAAATATATGTATATTAAAATCTACCTAAATAATTTTAAAATAAACTATCTATAAATAAAAAATGTCCTCCAGCATCCCATCCGAGACGGGAGAGCAACATTTCCCCTCTGTATAGCGAGGCTAATACGTTGGCAGAAATAATTGCCAGCCTTCCTGTCTCCAGACCTTTTTGTCAACCGCTTTGACAACTTCTTCGCCAGGCGCCTTGTCCCACCCATCATGTCTTACCCATCGTCCCAAACGGCGCAAATTAGTAACCGGTACCAAGGTTGGCGTATTTGTGCAACTTGAGGTTCTTAGCAAAAGACGCTGCACTTCGTGCGCCTGACGAGGTCGTCTGGATGTGAGATGGAGCTAATTTACATCGAATAAAACAATACATAATCAAATCAAATTCAGTAAAAAATAGCAAAAGAACCTAGTCGAATACGTAGCTAGTAGCGTTTTCATTCGCTTCCAAGCAAAATTAATTAAAATAAAAAGGACGTAAATAAAAACTAAAAAGAAAAAAAACATGCTAACTTATTCCGCTCCATTCAGAGGTTGACCTGTTTTTTTCAAGACCTGCACATTGGGTCTAAGATCCTGTAACCTACCTCTTGACCAGCAAATAACATCCTGTGAGCAACATGAGCTGCACGGCGAGCCAGCCCAGCGCCAGACACACCACCACCGCCTCGTGCATGCACACCACTCCAGCATTCACTGACACGCCCGCTGACAATACTTCCTCAGCTAAAAATAATTAAAATAAAAGTAAAGTATCATCACGATCCCTTTCATCCCTTAATCAGAAACCACGTATTTTTATGAAGCGAATTTACATTTAGGTAGCCAACTTTACCATACTTTACAAGTGACAAGCTCGTCGATGTCTCGTATATACCGCGTTCTATCAGAAAATCTTACGTGAGAATAATCTGGATTAGCCTCTAACAAATCCACTTCTACAACCAGGGGATCAAATATAGAATTTCCTATATTATATTTATTTTAAAGAACAGGTATTGCAGTCCTATTCTTTTACTTAAGCGCAAACGTTATACAATGGAATCCGTTAACTATATATATCACGCTAATAAAGTTGATATTTGCACGGACGCTTTCAAGATCGAGCGTTTATAGAGTTGAGAATTGAATAATATTTTGTAATTATGACGCAATCTCTGACGTAAATAACGTAATCCACTAATAACGTTTGCGACTAAGTAACACAATAGGACTGCTGGAGTCCTTCAAGCGAAGTGTGAAACGGCATCTTGTTAGGCCGGCATAGTGATAGAGACTGATGCCGGTCGTTGGTGACAAGCGCGATGTCACATGTCGTGTTCAGTATTAAAAAAAAATCCATTAACATTCTAGGAAATAAAATTACTGACATTTTGGACATACGAGTAAATATTAATTCATATAATTGTTTTAGTAACATGGAGAAAAAATTTTGTAAATGTTTTTGCTATTTTTCTCTGTTTAAAATTAGATACCTACTTGTAATATATATGTATATATAGTATTAGACTATATAATAAATTACCAAAACCTGTAACAGAATTAGGGGAAACAAAATTTAAGAGTAGTATTAAGAAAATTCTAATTGCAAAAGCATATTATAAAATTAATGATTTTATTAATGACAAAGATGTGTGGAATATTGCCGCTCTGCAAAGATCAGAGAATTAGTTAATAGCACATTAGGTTCTTTTTTAATAATCTGTTTTTATTTTTGATTTATAAATATTTTGAATGTAACAATTAGTTACTAATACATTATTGACTAATTAGTAAATACTGTTTATTGTGATACAGTAATATTTTTTATTACCTTATTATTATAATATAATTATTTTTTATGTAACATTTAGTTACTATTTTGTATTTATTATTTTATTAACTAATATATAAGTTTGTTAACGGAATTGCACGGCAACATTTGGGTACTTAGGAAGTAATTGTTATGTTTAGCTTGTGTGTGTCTCGAAGGTCATTCTTAGTGTTCAGGTTCTCATGGTGTGGCGTGTCCGGTGGTCGCCCCTTCCTTAGAAGGTCATTGCAGTGGTGGCACGTGTGTCGGGTCCCGGTCCGCACCCTAAGGGCCTGGTTGAGCGGGGGGATGGCTGGCACATGCGTTATGTCCGTGATCGGGTGCTGCTGTGGGGGCCTGGGACCTCTGCCGAACACGTTCAATTTATTGTTCTTAAATTAACAGAGGTTTTTGCGTTTTATCGACTTTCGGGTTGCACATAGGCATGTAGTCTACCTTAATTCTGACTTGCCTGGTGGGTTACTGCTGTACCAGGTATTGTTTTCTCATAGGTACTGATAACTAAATTTAAAAGGTTATTAATTGATCGTTGTGGTGCAGTTCTGTATATGTTTTATTTTGTAAATCTGATATAGCTGAGTTTTCCTTGCAGATTCCTTTCTCAGTCAGATTAAACATTAACAGGTCACTGGAATTTGCTAAGCTGCTGGTCTTCTGCTAACAGCTTACTTATTGGACCACTTTGCTGCTTAGTCTTCTACTAGCAGGAGTAGAATCATTCAAAATAATTAAATTAATGACGTTTCATAAATGCCTGTAATAGGTTTACGTGAATAAAGATATTTTGACTTTGACTTGACTTTGACTTATATACCTATAAAAGTAAAAATATGTCCAAAATATAACTTCCAAATAGACCAATGCATTATTTGCTTATATAATAATAATAATAATAAAAAATTGTTTATTGAATTACTAGATTCATAGTGTTATCAACAGAAAACTTTTTAAAACTATGTTAGTACTAACCTAATAATAACCTAAGTTTTATTTACATTTATCTAAGGCCATCTCCCCGCACATGCACGCCACAGCAACGAGACATGTACGGAGAGTTAAGGCTCTCAGCGACCATTCTAAGGATACTGTTGGCGCTGTCTCGCACCCGACCAAGCAGAGACCCACACTTCTTCCGCATTGTGGCATAGAAGCAATCTACTGTCGCCTCCGCAAACATATTTGATGCGCTGCAGTAGCGCGGCAGCGCCATCAGTACCCTGAATGCATTATTATACTGCACGCGTAGCGCATTATATTGCCTTTGTGTAAAGAAGGCCCACAGGCTGCTCATGTAAAAGGATGTACAGTACGCTCTAGACAAGGTGACCTTGACGTCATGTGAGCAACGAGCAAACCTGCGAGCAATCATATTGGTCCTAACAGCCAATGCGCGCCTCTCCCTCTCAATGTCTGCATCATCTCTGGTTCCAGACGTGACAATATGGCCAAGATATTTAAATTGTTCCACCCGCTTTAACACAACACAATTATATGAAAGATTTAACTGGCCATATTTCAATGGCAAACATATCTTAGAAAACGTTTTTTCACTCTCTCAATCTTAGATCTAGTTTTCGATTGTAATGTAATAGCTAAATAATATAAAAATTAGGTCCCTAATGTAACATTCAACTCATGTCATGACTCACGTATGTTAGCTCGGTGGTCAGCCCTGACCAGGGTGTCGGCAGAGAGCACATCCTTGGAGCCGACCACCAGCTCCAGCTCCAGCACTCTGGAGAGCGGGGCGGGCGTGCAGGGGGGTCCGCTCTGTGCCAGGACACCAGAAGTCGAAGTGTCGTTGGCGTCACGCGTACTACGACCGCGACCGCAATTTTTCTGTAATAATAATATTATAATACAGAATGTGCTTAAATATGACTATAATATAATTAGAATAGAAAAAGTTACAAAACCTAAAAGTAAATAAGGTTTAGTACGCGACGAGAATGTCGTGCTGCCTGTTAGATAAGTGGAGGTTGTCGGTGAATGTAGGCAAACTTCTAGTAGAGAAGCGACAGACAGTTCTCTCAGCTCTCCCACTTCAGCTGTATGGCGAAAGGTGGACATGGCACAATTGGCCCGTGCCAAACTTCGTCCAATGTTATCAATGGCTCTAAGAACCAAGTTGTGGATACTGTGAGAAACGATGTCATCCTCCGCGATTTGCGGATAGAAACACTAGACGAACTCGTGTGTCACGTCGCGTCGTCTGGCCGAGGGAATGTTCGCACGGGCAGATGGGTCATAGCCTAATCACGCTCAGGACAACACCTCGTTACAGATTCCCGTCCTACCCGGAAGGGGGGGTCTAAGATGACTCTTCATCATTACAAAGCCTATCCACCGCACAGCGTAGCGCCAAGTAGTCCGCTGCTGCTACATAGATATGGAGCAACAGCAACGCACATAGCAGTACACTACCCTATCTACCTGTACATTGCTGTCGGGAGCAATATGCCATACAGATTTTGAATATTCTTGTTTTCAGTACAAAGACTCAAGAAATGACGCAACTCTTTGCATTATAATAGCATCAACTGTTTACCCTGGTTTCAAAATCCATGTCGAAAGCAATCTTCTTCTAAATGTGTTGTTGTATTGAACGCGGATGTCATTACCTTTCTTTACCTTTTTGTAATGAAATGAAATGAAATATCGTTTATTTGCAATAAATACAGTACAGTGGTCACAAAACTTTAGTCAGGTCTACTCACATGTATTCTACCTGCAAGCAGGCGTGCAAATCTTTACTTACATACTAATATCATAATCACAACTACATTAAAACAAAAAAATATATATTAATTAACATGTTTTGCACTCAAGATACTCTTTTACACTATAAAATCTATGGTCCAGTAGCCATTTCGTCAGTTGTAATTTTAATTTAGGGCCCTGCAATAATTATATTTCGTCAGGAAGCTTATTATATATTATTATACACATATTAAATACATATATAATGCAAAAACACGTCTTCCTTGGAAAGACAATGCAACTTGGGCTCAGGCATTGAGGAAGCTGCGCCACATCTTCTTATCAAACATACCCCGTGTTAGAAGATGTTTTTTTTTAACCAGTGCTTTCTTCCAGTAATGCAGTACGGCGCTAAAACGTGGCCACTGACAGTGAGTCTAGTCCACAAATTTAAGGTGGTTTAGTGAGCTATCTCAGCATTTCTCTGATCTATAAAGTCCAAAAATTGGAAATCTGTGCAAGAACCAAAGTTACCGATAAGTTGAAGGGGCAATGGGGTGGACATATACACACAGTGGCACACACAGTAGACGAGTTCTAGAGTGGAATCCACGAACCGTCCTCTTCGAGTGGGACGACCCTTCACCAGATGAGCAGATGAGCTGAGGAAGGTCGCAAGTGGGGGATGGATGAGGGTGGCAGAAGATCGTGTTCCTCTTGGGAGGCCTATATCCAGCAGTGAAGAGACACAGGCTGATGATGATAATGTCAAATATATAATTGGTTGTATTTACCGGCATACATTTGGTGTCACAGAAGCGCACCATGATGGCGAATCGAACCACATGCGAGGTGGGGAACCGAAACGCTTTGAAGCTCGCGGACAGCCGCTGGGTTTCTCCTAACCAAACACGGGAAAAAGGAGGAAAATCAACCTAAAAATAAAATTAATACACCTGAGAGTAAACAATTAAGATACAAGCTTGTAGCCGGCTGCAGGCGGCAGCAGCAGACAGATCGCCGTGTCCCAGTTGGTTCTTAGTGTTCTGTGAGATGTCTGACGTATTTGTATAATAAATAATAAAATAATAAAAAGTTTATTGAACCAAAAAAAATAATTAGCGTTACAGGTAATGTTGGTGGGGACACTACGCCTTAAAGGCGCGATATATGGGACCCATGACAGTTCTGCATTAAAATTAAGCTAGGTTACCTTAAAAACTGAAACTTATGTATATAATATAACGCAAGCGTAAATAAATAATAAGGATATTTTTTATTTTTTATTAATTTTAATCATTTATTTACTCTCCAATACATATAACTTATTAAATAGCCCGCCAAACTGTAATAGACCTTGTTGACCAATGACTTTTACTTAATGCTAATAAAACCAAATGTATTAGATTTACTTTACCTAATACAAGGCATTCGAATCCTGTTCTAAAAGTAAATAATGAACCCCTTGATCTTGTTACCAGTACAGTTTTCTTGGGCATTACTATTGACTCTAAATTGCAATGGGGTGCTCACATATCTGGTTTGGCTGGTAAACTCAGTTCAGCTGCCTTCGCTGTTAAAAGAATAAGGCAGTTGACAGATGTTGATACAGCCAGACTTGTATATTTTGCATACTTCCATTCCATCATGTCGTATGGTATCTTGTTATGGGGTTCTGCGGCTGATACTCAAACGATTTTTGTTTTGCAAAAAAGAGCCGTTCGATCTATTTATAGTCTGGGTACTCGTGTTTCTCTTCGGGAAAAATTCAAAGAATCTAATATTCTCACTGTGGCATCACAATACATTCTTGAAAATTTAATATATGTACACAAAAATATACATTTGTTTAAAAAAAATAAAGACCTAACCAGCCGCAACACTAGAAATATAAACAAACTATACGTTCCTCGCTTTAGACTAAGTAAATGTAGTAAGTCCTTTCTTGGACAATGTATAATTTTTTACAACAAGCTGCCCGAAGATCTAATAAATCTGCCACTTAATAGGTTTAAGTTATCTATTAAACATCAATTGATTAACAAGGGATATTACACTATTGATGAATATCTCCAAGACAAGAACGCATGGGTGTACCCATTTATTATTTGAATTAATTGTGTTTATATAGTATAGCTTATAGTATGACAATGCCTTTTTACAGCAGCTATAATTTTAAGTGACATTTAATTTTTATTTTTTATATTTGTGTTGCATTAGCTTCTAGAATGACAATGCCTCTTTACAGCAGCTATAATCTTAAGTGACAATTATATTTTTTATATTTGTGTATTATTTGATAAGATGACAATGCCTATTTACAGCAGCTATAATTATAAGTGTAGTTTTGTGTGGAATTATTGTGTTATACTCACGTAGGTTTTTTTTTTTTTAAATGTTATTTTATGTTTGTATTGTAACGCACTGCTCTACATTTAAGTAAGGTTGGGTAGTTTCATGGCGTTCTACCTGGTAGAATGCTGTGAAATTATGTAGCCTAATATTAAAGTATACTTATTGTAAATTTGACATGTAAAAGTGCAAAATACAATTTTTTTGTCCTATGCCTAATTACAGAAATAAACGAATTGAATTGAATTGAATTGAATTGAACCATTCTGAATTTTAAGTAAATCAGACCAGTAGGTTTCGAGATAGTAGTTTGCGGTAGAAGTCTCTCGAAATTTCCTTACTAAAATTAGAAACCAACATATATTTTGAGTCTGAGCAAGACCAAGACCGAGACCAGCTGTTCTGGTGCAAGACCATGACTGGCTTTGTCTAGTCTTAGTCTTGAGTTTAAGAATAGCTTTTGACCTCTTTTATTAGAACATGAGTTGCTCAAGTAGGTATATTTACCTGGCCTGTAGGACATCCCTGACTGTCAAGTAGTAGAACAGAACTGTCTCCAAGTCTGGACGAGGCCACCAAGTGATACGCTTCGATTTCAGCAGGCTCTGGAATGGCAATTTATATTTAAACTCTTTACTCCCTGCGCCGTAAGGTTTGCTATTGCACGATATCAGGGATGTTTAGAATTTAATATCTTTACAAAATATAAAATAATATGATACGGATATAAGTTCCGTTCGCGTGGAATGGTGGCAAGAACGCTGGCTGCATTTCCCCGCTGAATTGCAATACTGATTCTTTCAGCAAAGCTAGCCCTCTTCTCACCGGAGGCCACGATAAGACGCGGTGTCATGTATTTAAAAACCTACAGCAAACGGCACAAATAAGTAATCTTTTAATATGGATACATAGTTGCGCCGCTTGCCGGAATCCGCATTTTCAGCCGCGGCTCCCGCTTTATGCGCTGTCCCCCTGAGGAAGTCGACGCACTTGGCCTTCCACACCAGAGCACGTCCCCGTTCCCAGGCGACCAACGTCATATCATCGGGTCTCTTGCCATCATCTCGCATAACTCTAGAAGAGCTGGAAATTCGATGGTGGCTAGCGCGTTTTTAATAGAATCTTAAGAAAGCCGTGGCGGGAAAATTTGCCCGAACTTTTAGAATAGGATAGCCCATGAATTTCCACACGAACATTGATGTAGGACACATAATCCAACCAAACACCTCCGGTTCGCAGACGGCAGGAAAACAGCCCCTAGAACACAGACTTCTAGCCTTTCACTTTTGGAGATGGACGTTTCAAAATTTTCTGAAAAATTCGGTCTACACTCGCCACGCTGGTATTTAAAAACTTTAACGATTCCATAAGTTGGTATTACTGGAAGCGGGAACGATTGTATAACGTGCTTTCCGAGGCACGGGAACGTCGGTACGTAAGAAAAGTCTATTTCTCATTGATTTTAAAAAAAGCGTTCTTACAAGTAATGTCGTATGGAGCAGAAACGTGGACACCGACGACGGGAGGTCTGGTCCACAAGTTCAAGGTCGCTCAGCGAGCTATGGAGAGAGCTATGCTCGGGATTTCTTTAAAAGATAAAGTTAGAAACGTTGACAGAGAACCAAAGTTACCGATATAGCTTTTAAAATTAGCAAACTGAATTGGCAATGGGCTGGACACATATATCGCAGAACCGATGAACGATGGAGTAGACGGGTTCTAGAATGGAGACCACGTACTGAAAGACGCAGAGAGGGACGACCCCCCGCCAGATAAACAGATGACCTGAGGAAGGTCGCTGGTGGGGGGTGCATGAGGGTGGCAGAAGATCGTGTAAAGTGGCAAGCCTTGGGGAGGCCTACATCCGGCAGTGGAGAGACACGGGCTGATGATTATGGTTCTTACAACGCTCATTATTTCAGATATTTGTGTTTATCTTCGATAGGCTTCTAGATTATTTCTTATTAACATTTATTATAATCTAAAAATATTTAGTCGATCTCATTACAGTTGATATCAGTGACCTTACCTGTAGTTTCTATCCGTAATTCGAGTATTTCACCCAAAGAAACGACGCTGTCAGTTTCTCCTACCGCTGCTCCAGCACGCACCACGTACATAGTAAGAGGAGGTGTCCACGCGCTGTCATTGTAAACTGTACTGGCCCCACCACCGCCGCTTGTTGAATATGACGCAGATGCTTCGTTTATTATCGTTGGTTTTCTATATAAACAAATCTAGATTAGGTTTACTTTATCATGACAACCTCTAAACTTATAGTGGCGCGGAGGACTGTATCGAGGTGCGGGGTTGTGGTAATCTTTAAATTAGCGACGGCAGAGGAAGGAATAAATGTATTTATTATACGTATCTAAGTGTTGTTTTAATGAATAGACAGGAAGATAAAACACAAGAAAGGAAATTGGTATAAGAAATCACCTTGTATCCCGGCACCAGTACTTGGATTTTTTTCTATAGCACTAATTTTGCGGGTTTTGCGAATGCGGATAATAACACTCGCAGCGATTTCTTCAGCTTCTTTTTTGACGAATTTAGAACAACGAATATTTTGACAACCGCTCTAAGTCGCATATGTACATATATCCGCTGCTTCTCTTCAGTGCGCAAGCGCCGGCCTTTGGACTAGCGTGAGCGGAAATGGGTAATATAGAAAGGAAGCGGCGAGAAAGAGACAGAACAAGGTATGTGGGTACCAAATTATGATGTCTGTTTATGATCCGACGGATCACAATATCGCCTAGCCATCCAGAATTTGTCCAAATACCGCGAATGGTGCGAACAGCCTTCCAGCTTTTCTGGAGAATTTGGCCTACACTCTATTGCCACGCTGGCCAGGCAAGGAGAGCACTCACGGGAATGGTGGTGTAGAAAAAGACAATTTTCTTAACATTCTATGGATTCACCGTGCGGGGTCGTGTGTGAGAAAGAGAGAGGAGAAGAATTGTGTCTCGAATTTACCATCGACTAAATACTTGTTAGCGAAAGATCGCGTTAAGCGCCTTGGGGGAGGCCTACATCCAGCAGTGGAGAGATACAGGCTGATGATGATGAAATACTTGTTTTATATTCCGCAATAATACGCTCTCACTCACCATCCACCATTCTGCTCCTCTTCCTACCCAACCAATTACAGTATGATTCCACTTATTACGTCTTAATTAATATCTATGACAAATGTATACAGTACTCCCAAATTAATAATGCGCATGCAGATCTTCGCTAATTGTCGTATTCCCGGAAACACCCGAATCATTAAATCGTAAGAGCCCTAAAGAATGCACTTGCAATTTGCACCTTGTTTGAAAGAAATAGAAGTCAATATCATAAGTACACAATCGAAAACAATTCGGGCAGTTGTTTTTATATATTGGCAGTGACTGCACGTGTACTCTCTGTGTGAAATTATATAGAGCTGCTATTACACACACACCCTTCTTGGTTTTGTTTTCAAAGGTGAATTTAATTTCAACTTTAATTATCTTATTTAAATAGTTTATTTGACAATTGCTTGTCTGTCTGACACAGGCAGAGATTTTATATTTAAAGGAGGTCACTACAGTACTATAAAATTTTCGAAGTAAATCAATCCAACAAAGATTGTAGCATATTCTCAACCGTGTGGTTTTCCTCGCTATTTACTTACATGGAATTATCGAATTAAATTTTTAGCACAAAACACATAATTCTACTAAATTATGCATGAAGAAAGTGCACTTAACCACTCTATATACATGTACGTCTTCCGACGCTCGGGGAATATGACCGTTGCCGAACAGTGACGAAGATTTCTATGCGCATTATCACTTTGGGAGAGCTGTACATTGTTGTTATTTGAAAAAAATATTTACAAATTTTAAAAAAAAAATTATTACTTTAACAAAATAAAATGAAATAACTATAAACTAAATCTAATAAAATATTAAACTAACTATAAACAAAAAATGTCTTGAAGTGACGTCCCATCCGTTATAGTCGCAAGAAGACTGGCAACATTTCCCTTCTGTATAGCGAGGATAATACGTTGGCAGAAATAATTGCCAACCTTCCTGCCTCCAGACCTTTCCATCAGACAACTATATTGACCACTCCTTGGCCAGGCGCCTTGCTGACGGTCCCCATAGGCCCATCGTCTCGACCCCAAACGGCGCAAATTCCTTACCTGTACCTGCTTGTTATTTTAAACATATTGTTTTCTTTTGACATTGACAGTGACTCACGAGTTGACAGTGACAGTGACACCTGCTGACACTTGAGACTGGCCGGCGGTGTGCGGAGAGCAGCCCACTCGCACCCAACGATCTCCAGCAGTTTGGATGATGGCGTTATTTTGAATCATTACAGTTACGTATGCCATAGTTCTGGAAATAATGGAAACGTTTCATGAAACAAAGATAGAAACACAATTAAGATTTAATAAGCTTACTTAAGTTATTAAAAGAGAGGTGCCACTAACTGTTTCAATTAGGAGTCAAACAAATGATGGTTAATAAATATAATTAAAACTACATTTTGTCAGTAAAACAACAATATATTTAATTTGAAATGTGCTACAGAAATGTATAACACATTCTTCTTCGACAAGAGAACCTCGTGTCAGATTATTTTTGTAATTAAATGTTGATTAAAATAATTTGAGTTTTCAATTAAAGAACACGGAACACTCTAAAAGTTGACATTATAAAACTTAATAGTTCCGCTATTCGATCATAGATGGCGCTATTAAAGATGCACACAATTATAGCCTTAAATACACTAATCATAAGGTTGGCATTGGCTCCAATAATTTTAAAATGGACAAAAAGTTACTCTAGTCGATCTTTTTTTTTTATTACAGCCCCTAGAAGACAGCGTCCTAGACCCTCCCTGTTGGAGATGGGCTTACCAGAACATATATCTGAAAAATTCTCCAGTCTACATCGCCACGCTGACCGGACGGGTTGGCTCTGGATCCGATGTCAAGTCATAGTTTTAATGACAATTTATTAACGATTCCACAAGTGGTATTAGTGGAAATGGTACCGACGACTTAACGTGCTCTCCGGGAACAGTGGTGTTGTAAATCTATGACAAATGTACGTAAGAAAAGTGTATTTCTAATTGGTATTTGAACCGACATTTTTAATCATGACTTGTCACAAACCTTGTATTTTACCTGTTAAGAATGCCATTGGGTCCATTAATGAGTGCATGTGCGAAGTTTACGTCACAGTTTCCTTGTAAAGGTAGTGTCAGTTGAGCGCTCCCGCCTTGTGCCCGAGCGCTGCAGCGATCACCGCGGCCTGGCACGTACAGGAGGCCGCGAAATGTACTGCGCGGTGAATATGTCACTGTTAAATCTGATTCGCTGCATTGTACTGTGACTGGGAAAGATAAATATTATGAAATACTAATTTTGTAATGCAACCTAACTAAATTATCATCCACTTCTGAGGTATGGTCCAAATTTCAAGTCTCTATCCCATCGGGAAGTTAGTTCAAAATCAATTACAAAATTTCACCTGCGACGTACAGGAAAGCGAACAAAACATGGTAATAAATACTTACTATTAAGACAAATAACTCTTCTAAAGTAGAAAGTATTTGGTGATTTCTTTAAAAGCCACGAGCCGATGGTGAGCATGTCCTCGCTGTGCAAATCGCAGTCACCGACATCCGATGCCGACGTCAAGTCGTCCTGTCGTCGCCACGTGAAGCCACGACAGACGAAACGTCGCTCCTCCTCGCATGACGATTTACACTATAGGGAAGACAGATTTTTTATAGCTTTCCTGTTTGTAGAGAAGAGAGGGAAACAATAGTGATGATTGCGTTTTGTCAGCTTTCGAGTTGCACACGAGGATCTTAATTCTGACGTACCTGGAAGGGTACCGCCAAATGGTGAAAACTTAGAACTATCAATCAATAAATTTCGGGGCACATAGAAAAAAGTAGACGGTAGGTGGTAATAAATTTAATGTTCATTCAATAATTCAATCAGTTCGTTCAATTCATTCAATATGTCGGCTATTGTGGTTAACAAACGTACTATACAATCTTAGTACAAAAAAAAATGTATTGTATAACTTTTAGAACCTGCCTATACATCGTATGGTAAACTAGTCTAAAAATTTCAGATACAATACTATTCCTGTATGGAAGCCATACCTATAATAGGTATGTATAGCACTTTAAGTATCCTCCACCTGGATACGCCAGTGTTCGGGTGAACGAGAGTTTTTGCGTGATTGCGAGACTCTGTTCCCAATTAATTACTATACCTTTTGTTGTACCAGGTATTTTGACATAGATAGTTTATTAACAAATTTTAACACCGATTAGCGAGTAGCGATATGTCGCCACACTGGTGTAATCTCAGGGTTCCTGTCAATGTCAAAGTCATAAGTACCTAAAATAAGATTATAAACATATTACATATCGATGCGGAGAACCAGTCAATCATCTCGGACACCACGGGCTTTCTTGTGCTAGAAGTGCTGGCCGCATTTCTCGTCACGCGGCTCTCAACGACATCATCCGAAGGGCTCTTGTCACTGCTGGGGTACCAGCAATCTTAGAACCATCTGGGATTGTGCGGAGCGATGGCAAGAGACCCGACGGAATGACTGTTGGGCCGTGGAAACTTGGCAGGTCTCTGGTGTGGGATGCGACGTGTGTAGATACATTAGCTCCATCTGACATCCAGGCGACCTCGTCAGGCGCGGGAAGTGCGGCGTTTTCTGCGGAGAACCTCAAATTGCGCAAATACGCCAACCTTGGTATCGGTTACGAATTTGCTACGTTTGGGGTCGAGACGATGGGCCCATGGGGACCGTCAGCGAGGCGCTTGGCCAAGGAGTTGTCAAAATGGCGGACAGAAAGGTGAGACAGGAAGGCTGGCAATTATTTCTGCCAACGTATTAGCCTCGCTATACAGAGGGCCAGTCTCCTTGGGACTATCTCGGATGAGACGTCTCTAGAGGACATTATTTATAGTTTAGTTTATTTTTAATTTTATTATTTAGGTAGCTTTAATTTAATGTACTATAATTAACTTCGAATAAACCAGAAAACGAATAATATTAGGTATGTAGCTAATAATCTGTTAAATAAATTATTATGATTATTTTGTCAAAAGTTGACACGGCCCTTTTACAGCGACGAATATATATTTAATTGACATATTATCAATATTTACATTATAAGGTGACACAACCCGTTTACAGCCACAAATTCATATTTAGTTGACACGGCCTATTTATAGCCACGATCTCATATTAAGTAGTTATTAAGTTACAATACAGTTGCGTAAAGTTAAGTCTTAAATTCATGTATAATGATCATTTACCAGAGCATATTTTCCTGTAGTGGTAGAGTAAATTACTTGAGCTAATTTGAGATCACATAAAGATATATCTAATTTCAAAAGATACATATCTCTATAACATTTATTTAAGATTCAATGATGATAATTAAACTCAAAGTCACGTAGAAACAAGTGCAAAGTTCAAGTGCATTCGACAGCCATTCCACTGTCTATTTAATTCATTTGACCAAAAGCGAAGACCGTATTTAAATCGATCTCAAATTCCGATATTCACTTAAGTACAAAATGTAAACATCCGTATCCATTCCGGGGTGGGGAAAAAACCACGCTTTATTTAAAAGCTTCTTCCCTGATGGGACGTCAATAGACGTTTTTTTATTTGTAGCTTCATTATTATATATATTAGTCTTTTACAGTATCAGCAGCCCGCCAGTGGAACCGGCTTCCACTTAACGTTCGAAAAGCACCCTCACTTAAGTGTTTTAAAAAATTACTTATCTTATACCTTCACAAAAAGCAAGACGAGTCGACATAACCTCTCAAAATTGGTATAATATTGTATGTATTTTATATATATTTATTATGTATTTATATGTACAGCTCTCCCAAAGTGATAATGCGCATAGAAATCTTCGTCACTGTTCGGCAACGGTTGTATTTCCCGAGCGTCGGAAGACGATATGTATATAGAGTGGTTAAGTGCATTTTCTTCATGCATAATTTAGTAGAATTATGTGTTTTGTGCTAAAAGAGATAAATATTGATTTATCAGTAACGAAATTTGATTCGAAGTAAATAGCGAGGAAAACCGATAAAACACGATTGAGAATATGCTACAATCTTTGTTGGATTGATTTACTTCGAAAATTTTATAGTACTGTAGTGACCTCCTTTAAATATAAAATCTCTGCCTGTGTCAGACAGACAAGCAATTGTCAAATAAACTATTTTAATAAGATAATTCAAGTTGAAATTAAATTCACCTTTGAAAACAAAACCAAGAAGGTTGTGTAATAGCAGCTCTATATAATTCCACACAGAGAGAACACGTGCAGTCACCGCCAAAAAAACAAAAACAAAAAAACACTGCCCGAATTGTTTTCGATTGTGTACTCATGATATTGACTTCTATTTCTTTGGAACAAGGTGCAAAATGCAAGTGCATTGTTTAGTGCTCTTACGATTCAATGATTCGGGTGTTTCCGGGAATACGACAATTAGCGAAGATCTGCATGCGCATTATTAATTTGGGAGTACTGTACTTGTGTTATTATATATTTATATATTAGTGTATAAGTATTTTAGCTTTAGTTGCTAGTAATAGTTTAAGATTTTTATTTTTTTATTATTATTAATCTCGATTTTAAATTAATGATTAATTGCACCCACAATCATTGCTCACTATCCCAAAGGTTAGCTGGTAGAAAATGTCACTAGACATTAAGTTCGCCTATGTACATTTAAATGTGTTTTTGTTTATTGTGCAATAAAGAATTTATCTATCTATCTATCTATCTATTTATCTATCTATCTATCTAGTTTATTTTTTTATTAGGTTTAGTTTATTTTAATTTATATTACGTAGTATATTTTTATTTGTTTATTTTGTTCCTACAAATTAATTATTGTGTCCAGAGCAGAAATATGCGCGGCTAAAACCACGGCCTTAACTGTTCGTAGATAACCAAATAATGAATATGGTTACCTCATCTTTGGTTTTCTGGTGCAGCATCAGCTCCACGTGTTTCAATGTCTGATTGTAGTATTCTTCATACGAACAACGATCTATTTTCTCTGGATCTGAAATAAACAGCCATGTAAGGAGAAATTAAAAGCAAGAGGGCTGGGCAATATTTGGGCCAAAGAATCAGCATTCAAGCCAGTATTCTTGGCCCTATTTTTCCTTTATTTTATTTTAGTTTTTAGTTGTATTTTTAATTTTGTTTTTTTATAAATGGTAATTATATGTTTTAAAAATTTAGTATTATTATATTTATTATTATTATATTTCGTACCTTCCTTCCTTCTAATAAATTCTTTTTCATACAATTGGCGCCTCCGTGGTCTAGTGGTAACAAACGTTGCCGTGAACTCGGGAGGTCGTGGGTTCGATTCCCACCGGGGGCAAGTTGTACATTGTATAATTTGTCTCGGTCTGGGTGTTTATATGTATTATATGTATATATTTACAAAAAAAAAAGTATAATATGTAGTTTATCAACCATCTAGTTTCCGTAACACAAGCTTACCGCTTACCACGGAAATTAGATGGCGCTGTGTGACCTGTCTGAAATATTTATTTATTTATTTATTTATTTAATGGTATTCACAGTTTGTTTTAGTGAATATGATTAATATAAAACTAAAAGCTAATTAAAAATAATTATAAAATATATATAAATAAAACTAAAAACTAAACTAATATTACCTAGGAAATAAATAAGAAACTGCCTCCGTGGTCTAGCGGTTAAGTTCGTGGATTTAGACTCGGAGGTACCGGGTTCGATTCCTGGTCGGGACACAAAAATATTTATTAATATAAATAATTACATTTTATCAATATTTAATTTATTTGTGATATTTCTCGAGTTTGGTACGCTGGAGACATCGACGAGCTTGCCACTTGTCATGATTGGCCTATAGTTGGCTAAATGTGAATCATCTTCTTTATAAGAGTGGTTTCTGACCACCCCGAAAGGGAAAACGGTCGTGATGATACTTTACCTAGGAAATACTATAAACCTTTCTACAAAATGTACCTAAAACGCTCGCCACATTTCCTCGGTGAATAATAAGGGAAATATTTTATTTAAGGCGCTACTCATATAGCATTTGGCACACTCCTGATAGATTCGTGCTCCCAGTTCTTTTACGAACGTAATAATCAAGTGAATATACGCCTATTGTTTTAACCCCAAATGCCACAAAGTTAAAATTTTGTTTAATGATATTATATTTTATGTGCTTTTTAGATTCTGCTGTATGAGTAGTCAAACCGGCCTTTTTGAGGTTCAGGAAATGTATTTGTATATTATATTGGTTACTTACAATCATGTTGGCACTGGCTTTCGATATAGAGGGTGTGGTAGTTGGCTACCCTGTAGGACTCCGGTTCAGTGAATTTGTTCTCGGTGTTGAGCATACAGTTGCCGATAATGGAGTCATCCTTTTTCATCACCTCGGCATCGAAATCCTGGTCCAAAGCGACCCATTGAGCTGACCTGGAATTTTTGATACAGTACACCATAGATTAAATGGGAAAGTACCAAATCTGATTCCTGGTAGAGGTTTTAAATTTATTTATTTTGCTTTTGCGTAGTGTTGGTCTTTGGAAAGACCAATATTAAAACTAATCTTAAAATCCCGCATTTTACCCTCATATTAACAAGTAACTTAAGTTTGTAAAAGCACCATTTTTAATCGAATTGCCTTCGTGGATATAGACGCTTTTTGGATTTTGGATTTCTCGAGTCTGGTACGCTGGAGTCATCAACGAGCTAACTACTTGTCATGATAAAAAAATATAGTGAACTTGACTAAATCTGAATCCCGCTCCTTTAAAATCGTGGTTTCTGACCACCCCTAAAGGGATACGGTCGTGATGATACTTTTTTTACCTGGTATTTTTCTTATTTCTTCTTAGATGGAAAGGTAGCTGATGATCACCACCAGTATCCTCGAAGATTTAATTAGTCCATGCGCCGAACACCCTGTATATAACTTTTAGTATGTGGAGTCAAATGTAATAATCACCTGTATCTTATTTGTGAGTTAGATTGCGTCAACAAGATAGCATAGCATTCATGGGCCGTGGTGTTGAGAACAAGCTTCATGCCCCGCCCTTCGGCGTGCAGCCGGTATCCCGGTGTACTCTCAACTGACCACCACTTCTCTCCACATTCCTTAGGCACTGTAAAAACAAAATAATTACTAACAAAATAATTACTAACAAAATATAGGTGGCCGTTATTGCAATAACATCAATGCCGAGCACTATACAATCGGATGCGGGAAGCCATCGCCATCTATTCAACTACATATCACAAAGAAAGAGATAAATATCACAAAAAAAATATTGTGTCCCGAACAGGAATCGAACCTGGCAACTTTACGTCGACATCCACGGACTTAACCATCAGACTACGGAGACATTTATTTAAGCAAAGTTTGAAAAAATACCTTGCCATGGCATAATAATAATAATTCTTTATTGCACAAAAACTAAATTGACTTAGAATTAATGTGCACAGGCAAGCTTTATGCCGTAATAAATTTTCCAGCTAACCTTTGGGAGTTTTAACGTATTACAAGCAGAGTGTCAACTAATTACTAACAAAAATAATAATTTATACTAATACTACATAAACTACATATAATAATATATACACGTATATCTATCATACAATACAATGTGATCCATCAGGCTTTGGTTACTGCCGGAATCCCATCGGTTCTCGAACCGTCTGGGATCTCTCGCAGTTACGGTAAGAGACCCGATGGATTAACCTTGGTGCCTTGGTCGATGGAACGAGCATTGGTGTGGGACGCTACTTGCGTCGACACCCTTGCTAGGTCTCATCTCCAGGGCACCTCTGCCAGGGCCGGGGCTGCAGCGGACTTGGCTGAAAAGGCCAAAAGTCGCAAATACGAGTCGATTAGCAACGACTACGTGTTTGTGCCTTTTGGTCTTGAGACAATGGGTCCGTGGGGGCCAAGTGCAAAGAAGTTCTTTAAAGAGTTGTCTAAGCGCCTGGTTAATGATGTATGTGACAAGAGGGCTGGCAGTTTTCTCGCGCAGCAAATCAGCATTGCTGTGCAGCGGGGGAACGCTGCAAGTGTTCTTGGCACACTGCCACAGAAACAAATCATGGGTGAGTATTTTTATTTATATATATTTTTTTTTTCTATTTTTTTTTTTTTTTTTTTTAATTTAGGTTTAATTTTTATTTCATAATTATTTCATAACCTTTGTATTTTACTTCTAATAAAACATATTTTCAATTGTACAATACACATAATTTTTACACACTATAATATGAGATTAAAGTTAAAATAAAGAAAAGAGTAAAACATCATATACATAAAAAATAAATAAAAAACACAGATAAATAAATCTTTAGTTATTCTGAATGGATAGAAAATAGGATTAAAGATATGTTTTGAAAGAAAGGGCAGTCGTTAGAGTTCGAAGAGAGAGAGGGAGAGTGTTCCAGAGAGTCTTTGCGGTAACTGTAAAGAAATTTGAATATCTTGTAGAGGAGTTGAGAGGAATAGTGAACATGAGTTGAAGATTAATATAGAAGAAAGATAATAGGAAAATGGTGTTGTTTAGGACTTCAAAGAGGGTAGTGAGAATATGATGACGTCTGCGAAAGCAGATTTCGAGCCACTTTAACTAAATTCAAAATAGGCATATTGATAGTGTGATGCTTGAACTTGACGTCCCATTTACATTAAGGTGAGTGTGAAACATCTAGAAAACTAGGCTAAACACAAGGTAAAATTTTACATAATAAAAAATAAGGTCGCAGACTAAAATTAATATAATGGACTCATTAACCCAAGGTTATGCTTTAATTTAGGTACATACCTAACCTGTAGTAGTTAGCTAGCTCTAGCACGATCAAACTCAGTTTAAGAATTGAAAAAAAATATATTTATATCCGAGCTGCCAATTTGTAATTCCGGTACGTTGCACCTCATGGCGCTGTCTAAAATCCCATACTTTATTATTCATTTGGTTAGCACAACGCTTGAATATTGTCAATACATTTTTTCAAGTCTACTATTATTTAGACAAAATAACTAAAATATACCAGCAGTTACTATGGGTAGACAGCTACATATCATATACCTATCATATTTTTTAACTAAAACACTGTTCATGGCTGTAAAGAGGCCGAGTCAGCTTGTAGACTAAAATAAATTACCCAAGTCAAGTTAATAATACATAAAAATAGTATTACAACTACAATATTTATGTCAATAAAAATAAATTCGTGGCTGTAAAGAGGCCGTGTCAGCTTACAATCTAAAATAATAAAATTAAAAATGCTAAATGAAATGTAATTCGTGACTGTAAAATGGCCGAGTCCAAATAAAAATACCTATATTAATTAATATGTGGAAAAATAAATATTATTCAATAAATAAATAAATAAATAAATATTTCCAGACAATCACACAGCGCCATCTAATTTCCGTGGTAAGCTGCGAGGCTTGTGTTACGGAAACTAGATGGTTGATAAACTACATATTATACTTTTTTTTTGTAAATATATACATATTATACATATAAACACCCAGACCGAGACAAATTATACAATGTACAACTTGCCCCCGGTGGGAATCGAACCCACGACCTCCCGAGTTTACGGCAATGTTTGTTACCACTAGACCACGGAGGCGGTCTAGTGGTAACAAACATTGTGGTATCTATTAGTGCATCCTAGAGTTTATAATAACCTTTATTAATACTAGTGTTTTTTTTTAGTTTATAATTTAATTTATAATGTTAAATTTTATGTTACATTTGCTGTTTTTTGTAGCTATTGTCATAACTTACTTTGTTTTTTTTATTTATATAAATAATAATACATAATGTTTGCATGTACTTGGATTTGTTTTAATATTGTTATACAATATGTCCGATTTATATTAAAGTAGAAACTTTACTAGTTTTGGTTTATTTGATTTGTTTTTTTTTTATAAATAAATAATAAAACTTACAATCAACGCAAATCTTCTCAAAATACGTGGCATCATTGTCGACTCGGAGTAGTGTCTCACTATTGTGTGTGACCCCATAGCAGGTTCCTTTACCCTGTGTTAGGGTGACAGCCCCACAGTCAGGTAGGTCCCTGCAGCGGGCCAGGCAAGCTGCTACTAAAGAGGGTTCGTCGCCTCTAGCGGAGTAAAGGAACACAGGCGCTGCACGTTCAGGTGAGACCCCCGACCAGCGAGCGAACGACAGTGATTGGCCAGTTCTACATTGTGTGTTGGTTGCTAAAAATAGGCAAAAGGTTTAGATTTAGGTAAATAATCGCGTACGCCTAAGATATTATGTTTAGGTTGTAATTATTAAATAATATTAGTCTTATCAATAAAGTATTGAAACTTTTATTTATGTATTTATAAATTCTTTATTGCACTTAATAACTTAACAGTTAAGTAGGTACGTGGGCGAACTTAATTCCTCTCGGCATTTTATACTAGCTAACCTTTGGGAATGTGGTATATAATTTTTTTTTATTATCACACACGCCTAAAATGACACCCTTCAACCGTGAGAAAACTGCTATTTATGTCGTAGCTCATCGTATCTCGCTGCCTACAATATCACATACAATAACTCCTAACCAAGACCATGGAAAACTGTGGTATGTTTGATAACAGGATATGGCGTAACTTTTCCAATCTCCATCCCCAATATGTGGTAGGCGGACCGATGGTGGCAATTTTCCAAATCTGCCGGGCTGTTCATAGGCCGATAAACCCTTATCCACAAGTTTCGGGATCAGGTTCGAATTGGCGTAATGTTAGGGACTGATTCCAGTTGCTAACATTCATGGACCTTGCGTGCCACTTACCATCAGGGGGCAGGGTCACATGTCGTGCTGGTATAAAAAAATAAAAAAGAAGCTGAATGCGCCTGTCAGCTTCCTTGCTGAAGTTGACTACGCCTGGTCGCTTTAATAAAGAAAGGAAAAATGTTGCCAGTCTCCTTGGGACTATCTCAGAACGCACGTCTTTGGAGGACGTTTTTTGTTTAATTTAAATTCTATTATTATAATGTAGTTTGCCAACCAAGTTTAAATAATGAGGACTAATTATGATGACTCATTGGATTGTGGTATTGTCTTAGTTCATGGCAAGCGAGGACTGTTCACGCGATACACAGTTCACCTTATTTATTATTTAATTATACTGGGTATAGTCCAAAGAGATCAAATATAACATAGAACGGACAATGGTTGTTATTTTCTTTTTAATTGTAAAAATTTACTTAAGTAATAATTAAGTACCAAAAATACGTTCGAGAAACTGGCTGTAAGCCTTCTACTTTGTTCTTCTCTTGTCGAAGAAGAACGTGTTTTACATCTTCGTAGCATACAGGTCGGCATATAACAATTATTTTTTTTACAATTTTAAAGTGCACACGACAATGTCAATGACAACGCACTATCATACACTAATCTTAGCTTTAATTATCATATTATCATACCGTCTAGATTTTTGCCAAATCTGATTATATATTTAATGTCTTTGGTACAGTCAGCCAAACGCTGGCTTAGAGATTTATTTATTTATTTATTCCAAGTACAAATAACAGCTAAAAAATAAAATAATTATTCAAATCATAGACAAACAATCCAGACGGGTTTGCTAACCTAAAAAAAATACACTACATTGAAAAATACCAATAAATGGTAATAATAAACATACGAGTACATAGATATAATATATAGCGGATTCATATAATTATAGCCAACTTTGCTGCTGCCCATCATGACAAGTGGCAAGCACGTCGATGTCTCCAGCGTACCAAACTCGAAAAATATTACAAATAAATTTATTATTAATCAAATTTATTTAATTTAAATTGTTAAATATTATTATGTCCCGACCAGTAATCGAACCCGGTACCTCCGAGTCTAAATCAACGGACTTAACCGCTAGACCACAGAGGCAGTCGGATATTAATAGTAATAACTATAAAAGTAATAAATAAAAAGAATATGAAAAGAAAACATGTTTTTTCTTCTTTTAAAAAAAAAAATCTATATCACGACATGTGACCTTGCGCCCACCTGATGGTAAGTGTCGCGTAAGGTCCATGAATGTTAGCAAATGGCATCAGACACTCATAACTGACATCAGTCCCTAACACCATGCCGGCTTAAGTGGTCATGACGGCAATTCTAGCCTGATTCCGAAACGTGTGGATACGCATTACTGGGTTTATCGGCACGAACGGTGGATACTTCCCCGCCCCGGCGCGATTATCAAACTTTTTGGAGACGGAACCCTTGAGTTTTATTTTTTATATATATATCTTTTTATTTTTTAATTAAAGTTAATTCTTTACGCTGTCGAGTTTTATTTTTTACTTTTATAGAATCGGATTCACATATAGCCAACTTTATTAGTAACTTTGTCTCTAACGTACTAAACTCAAGAAATATCACCGTACCAGGAATCGAACCCGGTACCTCTCAGGCAGTCAATTTTATACAATCATCGTTACAAGATTTGTAGTTAAAATTATCAGGTACTTACAAGGTATAATCAGCAGAAGTCCGGCAGCAAGTAATAGCACTCGAGCGAACATCACAAAAAAAACACACACAAAACACTAAAACACCAACTTAGTTACGTTTTGTCCAATAGCTTATTTTTTTTAAACACAGTCATTTTTCTTTATCGCGGCTCGCTGAAAACTGACGCTTGTTAATGTCAGTAATAACTTATAATAACTTCCATAATATCGTGTTCTATGAAGTCGTATACAGATGTTATAAGGACAGGCTTAATTATAAATGAGACTTATTTGGTGGCCCTAAAGTAAAAGTAAAGTATCGGGGTGGTGAGAAACCACGCTTATAAAGAAGCGGATTCACATTTAGCCAACTTTACTATAGGCCAATGTCTCCAGCGTACCAAACTCGAGCAATATCACAAATAAATTTAACATTAATTAAATATATTTATTTAAATTTGTGTCCCGACCAGGAATCGAACCCGAGACCTCCCAGTCTAAATCCACTTAACCGCTAGACCACGGAGGCAGTCAGATATTAATAGTAATAACTATTAAAGTAATAAATAAAAAGAATATGAAAAGA
This sequence comes from Tinea semifulvella, assembly GCA_910589645.1. Taxonomy (NCBI): domain Eukaryota; kingdom Metazoa; phylum Arthropoda; class Insecta; order Lepidoptera; family Tineidae; genus Tinea; species Tinea semifulvella. Next base: position 844,114 of record OU342611.1, on the reverse strand, counting down.
AACCATGTTTCTATTTTTATTTTTGGTGGCCCTAAAATACATATTATTCCTATGCAAGGTGGTTTTTTTTTTAAATTGAGTGACTTTTATCTTATTATTTTACTATTATAATAAGAATGATTGTTGCGGCCTAGCCTTCCTATTCCTTGAATTGCCTGATACCATGTCCCGTCCCTATAAATATCCAAACAACCAATCTTGACAAACATCAAATGTCATTGTGACGCGTCGAGAACATTTCATTAGAAGCCGGTTTTAAATTTCCGTGATCTTCTTCTTCTGAAACATAGACCAAGGCACATCAAGCAGCAACTTTAGTTACTTATATTAATTTTGTCAGTATAGGGCCAAGAATAAAGACGACTGAAGAAAGAAAGATGACTGTTCTCTATATTATTATGTACTATGTCTTTGGGTTAAGGTATGTGTTACGCAATAATAGGAATATTGAGTCTAAGCCAGGCACCTGATTAAACAAAAGACGTCGAGCCAGCCATTCCTTAACTGCAAGTAATATTTAGAACATCTATACATACCCGGTATTTGATATGGAAAACTAAACTAGCTGTTTGACCCGGAGTCGACTGTATAATAGTGATGCAAGAAAGTGGCAAAATATCGCTGCACGTCCTATAGTTAGATAGAACCATACTTCCCTGGCCCCATAGACGGACTGTGATATAAGACTAGAAACGATAAATTAAAAAGTGACACTCGCGTGATGAAAACGAATCGTTTGACGTGAGAATTATCAAAATCGGACCACGCGTTTGGTCTCCAGTGTGCCACAAAGGAACAAACAAACATACTCGCATTCATACATAGGCTGATAAGCACATTACCCTTCTTTGCGTCGCGCATTCGGGTAAAAAGACAGACACGAAACAGTTACCAATTGAAAAAAAAAATGATAATCATTTTTGGCAAAATTAGGAAAAAAAAATTGAGCAAGAGTCGTGCGCTAGACCGATACCAAAACTAGGATTAGCCTTGGTCTTGCTAACATATTTGTGGTCTTGCTCTTGACTGCAAGACCAAGACCAAGATTGGGCATCACTAGTCCCGAGCACCCATGACCAGAAACATCAAGTTTTATAGCAACGAATAAACTAAAATAGGTAAAGATGTGACAATGTACCAGTTATATGTTTATAGCAAATATGTTTGAAGCAACGAATGTTTTTTTATTAAAATTAGTTTAGATACTATTTTTAATTTTCAATATACTTACTCTTTTAACATTATTTTAATAAATTATTCTTATTTAAAATAACTAAACTTAAAATCTTTCTGATTCTTTGAATAACTTCACTTTTTACATATATCTTAGGTAGCCAGTATCTTAGGAGCCAGTTTCTTCATTGAATTAAATTTAGTGTTTAGCCGAAAGTCATAATAAAAATAATATTACTTATATATAAAATATAAGAAGGTAAACAAAAATACAAAAAAATAATGTATGAAATTAAAAGAAAAATAACTTTTTTTTTTACATAGTTAATATTCAATAACATTAAATATTAAGGATTATACATAACATGTATGTGTGTGGATGTGAGAGTGTGAGTATGTAGAAGAGTGTGTGTGTTAGTGTGTGAGTGTTCTAATGAGTGAGTGCGTTTACTGTGTGAGTTTATGCATACATAGGCAATACCAAGTGGAAAAGTTAATATTATGAATGTATGGGCTACCTCATAATTACGATACAATTATACATAAATTTTGTAACTAGTACGAAAACGAATGCGTGCATGTTTATAAAGAAATTGAAATTATATGCAAAGGAAATTATGTACTGAAATAATCAGGCCATGAATAACTAATTTATTGCCTTCTCTATATACCTTATTGAGTTCTTAAATATAGTAGATATTCATTGCAATTGCTTTTTACAGCCGCATTCAAGTTTAAATTATATTATTTTAAGTGTCTTCATCATAAGGTACTGCCAGTTTTGCTACCAACTACCAGTATTTGCTCGAATATAAATAAATAAATATTTCCAGACAGGTCACACAGCGCCATCTAGTTTCCGTCGTAAGCTACGAGGCTTGTTTTACGGAAACTAGATGGTTGATAAACTACATATTATAATATTTTTTTTGTAAATATATACATATTATACATATACCTAAACACCCAGACCGAGACAAATTATACAATGTACAACTTGCCCCCGGTGGGAATCGAACCCACGACCTCCCGAGTTCACGGCAACGTTTGTTACACTAGACCACGGAGGCGGTCGAGAAGACGATGGAGAAGGCACGATGGTTATAATTAATGATATAAATATTGTAAAACTCGTACCAAATAAATTTATCTAATCATAGACTTAACCAAATTCTAATAGGATCGTACGGTGACAAAATCAAGAATAATAATTTAAAGACAGTTGAGTAAGTGTGACATATACAATACAAGAGATAAACTTTAAATAATGACCACTCATAGTAACTTATTATAACGAGTTGTGATTTACTATTACTTTTGACGTAATTTCATGCAGATTACGATAACGCATTCGAATTTTAGATGATCGATATAGATACCACATAAAGTGGTTATACCTAGTCTTCCATCATAACAGCTGGTCCTGGTCTTGTTCTTGCACTCCTAATCTTGATCTTGGTATTCGTCTTGCGCAAGAGTCTTGAAAGACTCTTTTGATAATTCTCACGTCAAACAATTCGTTTTAATCACGCTATATTCTTGCAATTCCTCTCCACTCCTCGACAAGATATTCAAATTCCTTCACTGTTACCGCAGAGAATCTCTGGAACACTCTCCCTCTCTCTCTTCGAAATCTAACGACTGCGCTTTCATTCAAAAATTATCTTTACTCCCATTTTCTATCCATTCAGAATAACTAAAGTTATGTATCTGTGTTAAACTGTTCTTTCACTCTTTTCTCTATTTTTAACCTTAACCCTATATTATAGTGTGTATTTATTTATTTCTGTATATATGTAATTATATGTATTGTATTATAGATATACTTGTATGTATTATAATATGTATAATATGTAGTTTATGTAGTATTAGTATAAATTATTGTTTTTGTTAGTAAATACTTGGCACTCTGCCTGTAATCCGTTAAAACTCCCAAAGGTTAGCTGGTGGAAAATGCCTTACGGTATAAAGCTCACCTGTGCACATTAATTTTAAGTTAATTTAGTTTTTGTGCAATAAATTTTTATTTTATTTTATTTATTTATTTATATCTAAAGGACGTGCAGTGATATTTTGCCACTTTCTTGCATCACTATTATACAGCCAACGCCGTGTCAAACAGCTAGTTTAGTTTTCTATGCCATATCAAATACCAGGCATGTACTGTATGTACATATAGTAAGAAAGACTGAAACTATATATTTGTTTCTCATTGTAGTAAAAAAAACTTGTGAGACTTTAGTATCTCGTCTGATTTACTTGAAATTTGGAATGGTTATAGGTGTTGACCTGATACAGAGATATTTTTGGAAATATTTCAAGTCATAAGGGTTGATATATTTTACCTCTGAACTCTTAAAAAAGACAGACACAATTACCAAATCCAAAAAAAAATACAGTAAATCGTAAGACCATTTTTAACAAAATTAGAAAAAAATGTCTGAACAAGAGTCTTGCGATCACTATTGCTAACATATCGGTGGTCTTTTTTGCAAGACCAAGACCAAGATTGCAATACCAAGACCAAAGTTGGGAAACAGTAGTTATACCTCACTTCCCCCGTAATTGGGGAAAGAACAGAAAACAAATGTATTTTACAGTTATTCACGTAATCCTGTTACAGGCATTTATGAAACGTCATTAATTTAATTATTTTGAATGATTCTACTACTGCTAGTAGAAGACTAAGCAGCAAAGTGGTCTAATAAGTAAACTGTTAACAGAAGACCAGTAGGTTAGCAGATTCCAGTGACCTGTTAATGAAGACCATACAGGGTAGACAATTGTTTTGAGAGAGCCATCTAGGGTCACTATTGCTAATATTATTTAAAAAGTGTTGCATACATACATACATATCTTCACGCCAGACCCTTGCGGGGTAGGCAGAGACAATTGAGCGCCACTTGACACGATCACGACATACCTCTTTCGCTTCGTCGACATTCATCATCCTCTTCATACATGCCCTTTTGTTACGAAACCTTTTTAATGTACCTTCAGCCAGTGTTTTATTTATTTGATCGTGATATGTGAGTCTCGGTCTGCCAGGGCCTCTTTCACCCACAACTTTCGCATTATATATCTGGTTCGTCAATCTTTAATCGCTCATCCTTTCAACATGCCCGAACCATCGTAGCATGCCTTTCCTTATTTTTGTCCCTATGCTTTCTTTTATGCTCGATTTTCCGTATTTCGACGTTACGTATGCGGTCCGCCAAAGTAACGCCGCATATGCGACGCAACGACCTCATTTCTACTGCATTAACCCTACTCTCATGCGTATTCTGACATATCCACGTCTCGCTTCCATACATCAGTGTTGGTACTAACATTGCATTGTGTATAGCCGAGCTTTGTCACTGACATTTCGACTGCCGATCAGTAACCCCAGGGCACCGTTAACACTATTTCCCGCGTTCACTCTTCTTTCAACATCCCTATCATACTTACCATCCGCAGTGAAAACACTGCCCAGATATATAATTTCATTTACTTGTTCTAGAATTTCATCATCAATCCTTATCGTCAAGTTTGTCATCCTTCTTTTTTCAAACACTAGTACCTTAGTTTTTCTCGCATTCAAACGGAGTCCTTTTTCTGCACATCCTTCTTCATTTCTGTGACTAGTGATTACAGTGTTGCCATTTTATAAAATTACTATCGTTTTGGAAGCTATAAGTTATAAGTCTACACTTTTCCCATATAGTACAAAATACATTGAAGAACGACCTCCACCGATCTGTTATCTAAATTAAATTATTTTTTTATATAAAAAAATAAGCTAACAAACGCAATGGTGATGGGTTGGTAACGAAATATGGTGAGGGCTATACAGAGTGTTCTTTTTAAGTAGGCGTCGATGGCTACTGTATACACTACGTAGAATATTAAAAAATGCTGAAAGGAGTGTCCGGGCCGATTTTATTAAATAATAAAACTGAATCATATATATTTTTTAAATAACACTTATTCTAACCGGGAATCAGACCCGGTGGGTTTTCATGAGGAGGCAGGAATATTTTCACAATAGGAATCGATTCCTGCAGTTTCCTTAAGTTTGACGTTTGACATTACTTCACAAAATTTGACCCTTATAAACGGCACTATCAGCTATACAGAATAAAATAAAAAAAATGCCTTGAAATATTTTATTCGGATAACAGATCGGTAAAGGACGTTCTTCTACGTATCTTAGACTAATATTTACAGTTACCCCAAATCACCTTACGTATGGTAGAGGCTAATGTATACATTAATTAATTTTAATAATTATTAGGTATATGTTTTAATAATTCATAGTCATTATTATAAGTGTTGCTGGTTTTTACTGAATCATAAACACTGACTAAACTTACACAATAAATAAATAAAAAACACAATTCTCTAAACCTCCAACATATAAATGAAAACCGTAACACTAAGTCAAGTTTCGAATTTGTATTGAAACTGTTTTTGTGGACACTGGTTTATGTGAGATTAGGCGAGGACTGAAGATTTGTATCGAACCGATGCGATGTGCAGTTCTGTCATGTGTCCCCCACTCCCCGGCCGCCTGCGACCTTGCCAGTGATTATACCTTTACAGTCAGCATAGACATAGATAAAAACATGTAGGGTACATCTTTTTCATTTTCACGTAAACATATTTGTGACACGTCATAATTTAAATTATTTAGAATGATTCTACTTCTGTTAGTGAAAGACTAAGCAGCGAAGTGCTGCAAGGAGTAAGCTGTTAGCAGAAGACAAAGCTAAAGCAGTTATAGGTTTCTTTACAAAACCCCAAGGGCCTTTTCACATGCATACAGTCACCGTGCCGTGTAAAGTAGCAATATATGCTTTCATAAGACACTGCTTTTCCACTATTGGTAACTTAGAACAAGCTATAGTCAAATTTTGATTGATATAGAAAGTACAGTACCTAGTACTTAGCTGGTTGAAGAACTAACTTCTTGTTTGTGGTTTGAACATAATAAAGTTTAATCTTCAATTAATTATAATATGTTATGTTAAATATAATATGTATACTAATAAAGTTTGACAAGGCCCCTTTACAGCCGCATTTAAGTTATTTTAAGTGTCTTCATCTTAAGGTTCCTACTGCCAGTTCTGTTCTTTGCTCAAATACGAGTATAACACTTTCCAGGCACGATAGATATACGAGTTTGTAGTCAGTAAATTATATTACATAACACTCGTACCTAATAAAATTATGTACTTAATCATAGACCTAACCAAATTCCGGTGGAAATGTACGGTGACAAAATAATACATCAATTAAATGAATTCATTCGACAGATCTGCCATTCGAAAAAAGGCGAACCTAAAAATTTGAATTTTAATTATTTTATAAATTCTTAGTACCATATCGTATGGTAAAATAGTTAGAAAATAAACTATATTTTTAAATTTAGGCGCACAGCTAATTGGTTGCAGGCTCTGACATCGAAATCACTTTATAAGTACCTACTTGAAAAGAAAATATCGGTGTCGTACACAATTATAAGATCGTTGTACGAGTTGCATGCTCTGATCAAGTATGAATTACGTGTTTATAGACGCGGTGGTTGGCTCCGCTGTACTCGTAAGAACGCTTACCTAAAATCCTACAAAGTCGGTTCAAATCCCCCCCGGCATGTACCAATAAGAAATACACTTTTCTTACATGCGAGCTATTTGAATTGTGGACGATGCCACTAAATCTGGAACTCTCGAATCCCTGCAGCTTCGCCGAGATGTGGCTTCTCTGAGCGTGTTCTATCGGCTATACTATGGTGAGTGCTCCGAAGAACTCTACAACCTAATCCCTCTCTCTCCATTCCGCAACCAAACCACACGCACAGGTCAGAATATGCACCCACATACCGTAATCACCATCCCTTCGCGTACGTATAAATTTGGGGACTCATACATCTGTCGCACGATAAAGATGTGGAATGCTCTTCCAGCCTCTGTGTTTCCACTTTCCTATACTTGGAGTCCTTTAAGCTAAGTGTGAAAAAGCATCTAGTCCAGCCGGCATAGTGTTGGGGACTGATGTCGGTCATGAGTGCTGACTTCAGTTGCTAACATTCATGGACCTTACGCGCTACTTACCATCAGGTGGGCCCAAGGTCACATGTCGTGCTAGTGAAAAAATGTGAAAAAATGAAAAAAACATAAATTTACAACACCAACGTTCCTGTGCCTCGGAGAGCACGTTAAGCCGTCGGTCCCGGTTTTATCAAATACCAATTTGTCAACAGATCCTCGCCAACCCGTCTGGCCAGCGTGGCAGGTGTAGGCCAAATTCTCCAGATATATTTTCTGCAAGGCCCATCTCCAGCAGTGGAGGTCTAGTACGCTGTGTTCTAGGGGCTGGAATACGGAAGGTGGGTTTGATTCTAGAGATACGCGAGCTTTATTTTGGCCAGTAATTCAGGACAGTCAATATATTGCGGGCGGTGTTTAGGAGCTAACTGAGGATTGATAGTTGTCGCTTGGTGATGCAGTTTTGGCTGAGAGCTTGCACGAAAGGTGATTTTGGGTCGCCGACTCTCGGTCAAAGTTTTGTTTTTTTTTGTTGTTATTGTGCACTGCTGGTGACTGTGGTGCCGCTGTGTTGATTTGTTCATATAATTCTATTATTTTTGTTTAGATTATACTGTTTGCATCTGTAAGTACTTGCGATATTCATTTTTGTTGTTTTCTGTAGTTTCCTGTTTTTGTCATGCCTATATATATTTTTTAAATTGTGCTACTTAGTTTTTGTGTTTTAGTAAACGATGTTACCTACCTTTTGAATGCAATGCTGGTCTGTAAATAACATGTTTACTAAACTAATAAGATACCTTCTAGATTGTATATTGTATAAGATTTTGTAAACATGTTGTTGAATTAAATAAATAAATATAATATAATTGGAATTTTAGGGCCAACACTGTACGAATCAATTGCATTTGTTGGCCGTTCTTCAGTATATGTCGATGGCAAAATTATAATGAAACGATGACATACTGACGGGAAATTATAGTTTAGAATCAAACAAAACCGTTTAAGGTGCAATTTCGGGTCTTGCAAGAGTTTAGCAAGTATTTTAAATAAAAGATGAACCAATTTCCTGAAGTTATCAGAAAATTATCAATTTTGTATAATGCATGCCTCCGTGGACTAGTGGTTACAAGCAAGATTTAGTCAAAGTCAAAATATGTTTATATGTGAACCTAATACATATATATATTGCATAATGTATTTCCATCGGGAAAACTCAGGTCTCAATCATAATACCGCACCCGAAGTGTAAATCAATTATTGTATTAAATGAGTGTCATTTTTCTATCCATTAATTTGGATCTATATTATTTAGTGTTAAATGTCAAAATACACTGACGGTAATTAAGAGAGCACGATAAATACGAACTTTATCGATAAAATAAGATGGAAAACCATTATGCACTACATCTGTACAGGCATTTATAACACGTCATTTGCATTATTTATATTATCACACATTATTTACATTATTCGGAATGATTCTACTCCTGCTAGTGAAAGACTAAGCAGTAAAGTGCTCCAAAGAGTAAGCTGTTAGCAGAAGACCAGCAGCTTAGCAGATTCCAATGATCTTTTTGATTTAGACACGGGTTTTTTGTAATTTTTTTTTTTTTTTTTTTATATATTTATTATGTATATATATATATTATTTTTTATATAAATGCCAATATACTATTATTACAATAATATTTTTAATAAAATTTATTCGAAAAAACTATATTATTTAAGTAGTATTATGTAACGATTATTATGTAGTGTATGTAGTTGTATATTTATAATAATAAACCCCGCAATCCTCTACCACACTCCCAAAAGTTAACTATTATAAAATGCCGGGCATTAAGTTCGCCCTTGTACATTACTTTTTAAAGTTTTTTTGTGCACTAAAGAGTTTATAAATATCTAAATTATTGCGGAACGTCGGGACCGACTGTTTGGAAGATAGATCAACCACCGCTCCACTATGTATGCCCATTCTTAAATTCTAAGTCAAAAACGTGTATGATGTCGCAAGTTACATGCGGGTGTGTTTCACAGAATCAGATGTGGGTGGGTACAAACAAGCATTCATTATCGTAAAGTTATCCGGCAAATTATTTGCATGTCATTTTGTAACCATCCGGTCGATGCATGGCGTAATATGCAATTTTGACAGCAAATTGTTAGGTATTGATTCTTTTTATTTACCTACCACTAGGAAAAAAAATGCTTTTAATATTATTCAGCGCCTGCTAGTAAAATTTATCCGTATTCCGGGTAAAAGTGAAGTATTATCACGATTGTATCGAAGTCGTTAGTTTTTTTTTATAAAGCGGATTCATATTTAGCCAACTTTACTATAGTCCGTCCCATCGTGACAAGTGGCAAGCTCGTCGATGTCTTCAGCGTACTATTTTCGAGAAATATAAAAAAAAATGATTCTCGATCAGGAATTCGAATTCTTTATTACCTAATATGTTACAACAGTAATAAATTTATATTATTATTTATTTATTTAAAACTTTATTGCACGAAGTACAAAGGCGGACTTAATGCCGCTAGGCATTCTCTGACAGCCAAATCTTGGGGACAAATTTGAACTATTATAGGTGCAATGAAAGAAATATTAAAAAATTAGGAAGAAAAATTAACAGCTTAATTATACACTTACATATTATATTGTTATATATACTATGATATCAATATACTAAATACTAATACATACATAATACTATACATAAACATACATATATACACTTACTAATATTGTGAGGACTAGTGAGGAGCTTAAGGTAAGGAGATTAACATTTTTATATTATTTTACATTTTTTATAGGCTTTGTGATGTCTAACTGAGCCTCAGCATGCAATGTAGGTATGACTTGATGTCAGCACCATAATATAAGTATATTAAAGGGTATTTATGTCAGAGAATATATGTTATGTCAAAACTTAAATCTAAATAGCTATACAATGTCAATATTTCATTTTAGTTTTTTATTTAAGAATTAATGTATAGAATATAAACAAAACTCGCACAACCAGACGTAAATTACTTTTTAAAATTTAATTGTAGGCAATTCTTGAAATTTTGTAGGTATTTTATTGTCATATTGTACGAGTTGCTGTCAAAAACTCTGCTCTTCGGTATGATTTCAGAGCTTAGACTGTTAGCGTAGGTACCTAGTGTTATACTTATTAAATATTGTTGAGCTTTTAATAAATAGTTCAGGGTGTTGTTTAACAAACAATACTGTTTCATAAATATATAAGCCAGGGAAGGTCAACAATTTTAGCTGTTTAAAGAGGGGTTTACATGATTCAAATGGTGGAACCCCACAAATTGCGCGATACATTTTTTTTGGAGCTTCTCATTGCTCAATCTTGCTTTATTTCGATACTATTTCCCCACAGTACATGGCCATACCTTAAAGTAGATACTACGACTACATAGCTATGGTCGGACACAATAATTTATTTGAGACATCGACGAGCTTGCCACTTGTCAAGATGGGACTATCGTAAATGTGAATCCGCTTCTTCAAAAGGGTGGTTTCTGAGTTCCCCGCAAAGGATATACGGTCGTGATGTGATACCCACTGCATGAAATATCCATAGAACGCCAGGACCAACATTCTAAATAAAATTCAATTTAGTTTTTAGCAGCTATTGGTTATTATGATGATGGTTATTATGAACTGCCTCCGTGGTCTAGCGGTTAAGTCCGTGGATTTAGACTCGGTGGTACCGGGTTCGATTCCTGGTCGGGACACAAAAATATTTATTAATGTCAATAAATACATTTAATTATTATTTAATTTATTTGTGATATTTCTCGAGTTTGATACGATGGAGACATCGACGAGCTTGCCACTTGCCACTTGATTGGCCTATAGTAAAGTTGGCTAAATGTGAATCCGCTTCTTTATGTCGTGATGACACTTTACTTTTTTTTTATTGGTTATTATGACACAGAAAATGTAATCTGTAATGTTAATTAGGTTGTATAGTAAAGCAACGTTATTGTTATGCAAACTAGTGTTTAGCGATGCGCGGAAGGCATAGACGTAGGTATCTACAGTTGTTAGGACAGGGCCAAATTATTATCTAGATTTTGTTTACTTTTTTGCTTACATATCTTCACGCCAATTTTCTTGCAGGGTAAGCAGAGTCAACTGAGCGTCAGTTTGGAGCAGTGGTGACTCGGTTGCGCGCTTTCCTTAAGATCCTAAAGAGGTTCGAACCCCAGCATGTACCAATGACAAATACACTTTTCTTACGTACATTCGTCATAGATTTACAACACCACCGTTCCCGTGCCTTGGAGAGCACGTTAAGCCATCGGTCCCGGTTCCACTAATATCAATTTGTGGAATTGTTAATAAATTTTCATTAAAAATTGACATCATATCCGCGCCAAGCCGTCTGGCCTGCTATGCTATATACCTATGTTCTGGAAGGCCCATCTCCATAAGTGGAGGTCTAAGTCGACTGTGTGTTCTAGCAGCTGTAATGATGACTATAGGCCAATCATGACAAGTGGCAAGCTCGTCGATGTCTCCAGCGTACCAAACTCGAGAAATATCACAAATAAATTGAATGTATTTATTTACATCAATAAATATTATTGTGTCAGAAATCGAACCCGGTACCTACGAGTCTTAATTCACGGACTTAACTGCTAGACCACGGAGGCAGTAAATACACTTTTCTTACATACAAAGTCATAGATTTACAACACCACTGTTCCCGTGCCTCGGAGAGCACGTTAAGCGTCAGTCCCGCTTCCACTAAAACCAACTTGTACCTAAATAGGTAATGTTGGGCCGGTCTTTTTATATACGTCTGTGTCATCAGAGAGTTGATAGATATCTTTATCACTGTACCTACAGTCAACTTCAAGTTAGATTATACCTTTTGTCTATCGATTTAGGCCTGGCCTTTAAGCCCCTTGCCAACAACGGCAGTGTGGCTAGTCTACTTGAGGACATCATCATCACGACCGTTTCACTTTTGGGGTGGTCAGAAACCACGCTTATAAAGAAGCGGATTCACATTTAGTTTCTTTTAGCTCGTCGATCTCTCCAGGCGTACCAAACTCGAGAAATATCACAAATAAATTAAATGTATTTGTAGGCAGTTACTTGAGGACATATTTTCGGAAATTAGAATTCGAATTTAATAATAATAATAAATTCTTTATTGTACAAAACCAAAACAAGTGCAGGTACCTACAAAGGCGAGCTTAATGCCGTAAATACATACTACCAACTAACCTTTGTGACTGAGATATGTAATAAGCGGGTGCAGAAGGTTACGAAGAAAATAGATAGTCGAAATTATTTATTACTATATAAAACACAAATTAATTACATACATATAGTACTTATTATATGCAATACAATATACATAGATAACCATTTCAACATGTTTATATTGTTTTTGCGTATATTTGCACTGCCTCAGTGGTCTTAAGACCGTAGATTTAGACGCGTAGGTACCAGCTTCGATTCCTGGTCTGGTCACATTAGTTGAATTTGATATTTCACGAGTCTGGTATGCTAGACATCGACGAGCTTGCCACTTGTCATGATGGGCCTATTGTAAAGTTGGCAGAATATAAATCCGCTTCTTTACAAAGCGTGGTTTCTGACCAGTCGTGATTATATTCGACGCCCTTACAGTTCAGTTGATTTATCACACTTGGAGGTCACTGCTTATTTACCTCGCACTTCACTGCTGAATAAGTATTCGAATTTCGGACAAATACGAACAGTTTCCACTGCACAATGGTATCAATATATAGGAGGGTCTGATTGTGACTTCATTCAGGGAGGAGTCGCCTTTGAAAACAATAATTGACAGTGGAACTGGGCCAAAATTCAATGTCACTCAGCGAGTACCAACAAAGAACTACAAATGTAGTGCATAATGGATTTCCATCGGATTTTATCGGAAAAGTTAAGCTCTCTAATTATTTTTTCTTTTCATTTTGACATTTGTAAAGTAAAAGAAAATAATCATCACGACCTTCCGGGGTGGTCAGAAACCACGCTTCTTTTTTTGTATGACAAGTGGCAAGCTGGCGATGTCTCTAGTGTACCAATTTTTTTTTCATTTCATTTCAATTGACCGCCACTTATCACGATCACGACATACCTCTTTCGCTTCTTCGACATTCATCAACCTCTTCATACATGCCCTTTTGTTTCGATGGCTTTTTATTGCACATTCAGTTATTGATTTATTAATTTGTTCGTGATATGTGAGTCTCGGTCTACCAGAGCGTCTTTTACCCACAACTTTCGCATTACCTATATATCTGGTTCGTCAATCTCTCTTCGCTCATTCTTCTACATGCCCGAATCATCGGAGCATGCCTTTCCTTATTTTTGTCCCTATATACCCTTGTGTATTTCGTCATTACGTATGCGGTCCGTTATTGTTTTTTTCGTTCTTCATCATCAGCCTGTATCTCTCCACTGCTGGATGTAGGCCTCCCCCAAGGCTCGCCACTCAACGCGATTTAGGCTACCCTCATCCAACCCCCACCAGCGACCTTCCTTAGGTCATCTGTCGGAGGGTCGTCCCACTCTACGTCTTCCCGTACGTGGTCTCCACTCTGGAACCTGTTTGCCCCATCGTTCGTCGGTTCTGCGGCACATGTGTCCGGCCCATTGCCACTTCAGCTTGCTAATTTTAAAAGCTACGTCATTAACTTTCGTTCTCTGACGAATATCAACGTTTCGAATTCTATCCATTAGAGATATACCAAGCATAGCTCGCTGAGCGACCTTGAATTTATGGACCAGACCCACTTCTAGTGTCCACGTCTCTGCTCCGTACGACATTACCGGGAGGACGCACTGGTTAAAGATCTTCGTCTTTACACATTGTGGTATAGACGATGAGAGGATGTGCCAGTTTCCCGAATGCCGCCCATCCTAGCTGAATGCGTCTGTCGGCTTCTTTGCTGAAGTTGGCTGCTCCTAATTGGATAGTCTGTCCGGGGTAGACGTAATTTTGCAAAACTTCGAGAGTAGCGTTTCCTACGCAGATTGGCCTCGGCTTGACATGATCATTGAACATGACATTCGTCTTGTCCAAGTTCATTCCGAGACCAACCCGCTGGGAAGCTACGTTTTCGTTCTTAGATAATAAATATTATGAAAAGGGAAATAAAACAATAATAGCTATTAACGCGTTTAATCACAGGTGTAAATAATTCAATACAATCAATAAATACTTTATGGTAATAAATCTTAACAAAATAAAGAGCTATATAGCCATACCTTAGTTGCATACCAGACACATTTTGTAAATATTTTTCTACTCTTTAGACTAATATATCAAGCAACATACTCTGCTGTCTGCTTTACCTGAATTCTGCAATATTTGCTAAAAGGTGCCGACAATCTGAAAAAACTTGACGGTAAAAGAACAAGAGGAAGAAGCCCCAAACGATGGTCCAGTCAGGTGGCTGACCACCTAAACATCCAACACAGTCCAAACCCAGTACACCAAACCATCTACTGCGCCCGGGATCATTGAAAATGGCTGGTGGATGGACTGCGACGGAGTCACGATCTTGAACAGTGGGGTACCGACTAAGGAGGAGGAGAGACTAACATGCTATTCTATTGTTAGAAACGATCAACTTTTCCTAAGTCTCCATACAAATTGGCTATTCTAAAATTAACAGTTTGTATGACGAACCCATTTTTTTTGTCATATGTTTTTTAAGAAAAAGTTGTCTTTTTCTATCAATAGAAAAAGAAAAGAGTAAGCTGTAAATAAATGTTAGATGACCGTATGTAAGCTCTATATAACTTCACTGGAGGGACTGTGCATTTTATAGCGTTATAGATAGTTGTCGTTCAATGGAGAGAAGAAAAATCAGAATTGGAAGGTAAGCTAAACCAACCAAAGACAATTGATTTCGACGCTTTAGGGAGTTAAATCGAGTGACGTTACATGGAGTTTACACTGTAATTATTTTCTTAAGTGGCACATCACTAAAGTTTAATACGATAATACTTTAATGAAATAGTTCTTAAAATTACCTGACTCCCGGTTGTACTAATAACAACTTGTGGAATTGTTAATAAATTGTCATTAAAAATTGACATTAGATCCTCGCCAAGCCGTCTGGCCAGCGTGGCGAGTGTATGCCAAATTCTCCAGATATATGTTCGTGAAGGCCCATCTCCAGCAGTGGAGGTCTAGGACGCTCTGTTCTAGGGGCAGTAATCAATCAAATATTTTTTTTTATTTTAAAAGATTAAATATACAATATTTCAAAAGACCACAACATTAAGTCGAATATATATTATGATCTCGCAGAAGAAATGATCAGGAACGGGTTCAAGTCAAGACTCAGCTTTACGCAGTGGAAGTCGGTGCGAGATCAGTTCCAGAAAAATCTTTGCATCACTTACTGAAAGAATTGGGCCTAAGCAGGTCTGCAGGAGATACAGTTATGAAACGAGCTTCATACAGTATTTAGTTGGGTAGGGAGAGGAGTAGAATGGTGGATGGTGAGCGTATTATCGCACAATAAAATAATTTTAACCAGACTATTGTCGGTCGCAAGCCCGAGACACCATTCTTCTCATCTCTTACCCACACACGATGGACCCGGCAACCGCACGGTGAATCCATCCATCCTTATTACGCAAATATTTTTTGTTTAAATTTTGTAATTAAAGTATACCTACTGATTAATATATAATTAAATGATATAACTGCAAACACATTAGGTTTATAAATTCATTAAATATATTATTTTTTTTATGTGGGAGAGACTACGACACCCCTTCGTACTCGCATGAATGGACACAGACATTCAGTAGATTCTCAAATTAATAATATTTTACCTGTGCCCACCCATGCGCGTATACATAACACTACCTTTAACAATTGTTTCACAGTAAGAGTATTAAAGAGTTTTCCTAAAACTATTCGGTCTATTGATTTAAAAACATGGGAAAGCTCTTTTATATGGCAGCTTGGTGCATACTATAGCCCTGGTCTGAATGTAATGCATTAGGTTTTGTCTAACTTGTTTTGTAAATTTATTAATATCGAACCAACAATGGACATAACATACTGATGATGTTTTCCATGATGCGCGAGGTGATGATGATATTTTTCTAAAAAATAAATACAAAACTATATAGTGCATTGCCTTCACCATTGCTAAAAGAAATAAAATTACTTTTTTCAAAATTTATGACAAAGACCTTCAGTCACTGTCACTGATGACGCCGCTCCAAAGAGAGGCGAAATATTTGGCAAAAAATATTTTAAGCTTCAATTTATATATTTTACCAAGTAAGAAACACATCTAACACATTTTATTTGTTGCAGTTAAATATATTAATTTAATTTATCCTATATACTATTATTATTACAGCCCCAAGACTGCTGGAGATGGGCCTTCCAGAACATATATCTGAAGAACATGGCCTACACTCGCCACGCTGGCCAGACGAGTTGGCGAGGAATTAATCTATTATTATTCAACCAATAACAGAAGACAATATACTATACAAAATAAAACTTTAAAATAATTTAAAAACAAAATAGAATTTGTCACAACCATTGAAAATAAATTAATAAAAAAAAGAAACATAACAATTAAACAATAAAAGATAAAAGAAAAAAAAACATACTATAAGATATCTTACATAAATGTTATAATTATGCCAGAACTAATGATATTTCAATATACAAAAAACAAGTATGTTTGATTGGCCTATAGTAAAGTTGGCTAAATGTGAATCCGCTTCTATATAAGCGTGTTTTCTATGGTAATGAATACTATTTATTTAAGATGTAGGATAAACCTTAATTCTTGGCACCCCCTAATGATTGGCATTGTGACATTTTATTAAAGATATCAGAAATTCTGGTGCTAGGTTTAATGATAGTAGACATTATTTGATTATGATTCAATAAACGTTATTTTATTTTATTCAAAGCTCAGCCATATTGAAAAATTGACACTGTCACAATAGTGTTGCCATTTGAGAGTTTCAAAATAATTCCATTATCTATTTTCATTAGTTAAACACACATTTAGATAGAATTTTATTTTTACAACTCCCAATTACATTTTAAACGTAATCCAATTACTTACTATGCTTAAGGTGCCAATCATTGTGTTTTCCTTCCGGGGTGGTCAAAAACAACTTTACTATAGACCAATTATGACAAGCGGCAAACTCGTCGATGTCTCTAGCGTACCAAACTCGAGAAATATTACAAATAAAAAATATTTATTTAAACCAATAAATATTATCGTGTCCCGACCAGGAATCGAACGCAGTAACTCCGAGTCTAAATCCACGGAAATAGCCGCTAGACCACGGAGGCAGTTGTTTATCCTACTTATTTAGATAATACTATACAGGGTGACTAACATTTAATTCTATTGATAGAAACAATTTTCCCTAAAAAAAGATATGTCGAAAATGTCTTTTTTTGTTTCTCCATACAAATTGGCTATTTTAAAATGAACAGGTATAAATATGCTTTCATGTGCGACTTCCGTCTCTGCAGGTTTGTCTGTGTGGACGGAGGAGGCGCGCGGTCAATAAGGACTGACATGGACATCGATGTCCAAAGCTGTGATAAAAATAAGATTAAATTAGTCACTAACTTGTTTCTTGATAAGCAGAAGCACACTGCATCCAGTACACATTGAATATTTGGCACGCAATATGTTTATGTATGTTTATTTGTGTATATATAAGTATATGTTCATAATAATAATACTTGCATGTAGTTTATGTAATTGGTTGGTATGTAGTGTATTTATAAATTAGACTATTATTATGAGATTGTTGCACCCTGCCCATAATGTCTCACCATCCCAAAGGTTAGTTGTCAGAGCATGCCTAACAGGCATTAAACTCGCCTATGTACCTAATTTTAAGTTTTGGTGTAATAAAGAATTTACATTAAAAAAAAAGATTATTCAGGTTTTTTTTTGTTTCTATCAATAGAATAACATGTTAGTCTAAAGTCTAAGTCACCCATATTTAATTACTAATAGCATGCTCCAATAATACTTGTTAAAATTATTGGCACTACAAAGATGACGATGATCTGAACATGAAGACCATCGAGATCCTGGGGCGTAACCCGCAGTCGCCGGCATAACTACCGCAACGTGATACACCCTACAAAGAGTGAATCCCTCCCAGGTGCCACATACCCTACAGTGACCCCTTCCCCGCATCAATCCGGGGTAAAACAAGTAACCAGGCGGGTCGACGCCTGCCGAGATTAATGCCCGATAAATAGGGTTAATCCTGAAGCGTAGAACTACTACTACAAAGCTATTCATAAAAATACTTATTAATACTTATTAAGTATTATTTGTGATAAAGTTATATATCTTTGGTTTAGAATTATGGCAAATAAAATACATGAAACTTTAAACTTTTTTTTTAACTCACAACAAATTGCTAACGTTAAAGTTATTGTTAATTTAAAAATATTTGAGTAAAGCTTAAAATAATTGTACATACGTAACAATATATTCTGTCACTTGATATACAGTGTGGATACCAAGTGATAGCGCAAGGTTGTCATGACTGACATCGGTCCCTAACACAATGCCGGTTTCACTGGACATGACGGCAATTCGAGCCTGATCCCGAAACGTGTGGATACACTTTACTGGTACTTAAGAACGGTGGATATCCCAGCAGTTAAATTGGAAAAAAAAAATACAGTCGGCAAGAAAATTGTCATTTTACACATACATACATATCTTCACGCCAAATCCCTTGCGGAGTGTAGGCAGAGACAATTGAGCGCCCTTGTCACGATCACGACATACCTCTTTCGCTTTTACAAAATTCATCAACCTCTACATACATGCCCTTTTGTTTCGATGGCTTTTTAATCCACTATAGCTATTGTTTTTGTAGCGTCCCATCTACGCTGATTTTTATATTATTATTTTTTATATGAAAATGTATTTTGATAGATTTTAGACTTTGACAATGTTGACAATATACAAACAACTATCGTAATAAAATACGCATATTTTATTTACTAGTTTTAGATCTTCTATAATTTATTGATATGTGAGTCTCGGTCTGCCACGGTCTCTTTTACCCACAACTTTCGCATTATATATCTGGTTCACCAATCTCTCTTCGGATCTTCAATCGGAGCATGCCTTTTCTTATTTTTGTCCCTATGCTTTCTTTCATACCTACCTTTTTGCGTACACATAAACTGTAAAATTTATCTTATGTCACCTGCATAAGGTACCAACATGTAAACCCTGTCTTGTGCCTTAGAATAGTTTCTGAACTCAAACTGTTGATGACAGTAAAAAATAATTATTAATCGCGTTTTCTGGCGCGGTGGTGGCTCGGTTGTAAGAACGCGTCTTAAATCCTACAAAGGTCGGTTCTAACCCCCCCGGCATGTACCAATGAGAAATACACTTTTCTTACGTACTGCAGTCATAGATTTACAACACCACCGTTCCCGTGAGGAGGAGAGCACGTTAAGCCGTCGATCCCGGTTCCACTAATACCAACTTGTGGAATCGTTAATAAATTGTCATAAAAAATTGACATCATATCTTCGCCAAGCCGTCAGGCCAGTCAGCGAGTGTAGGCCAAATTCTCCAGATATATGTTATGGAATGTCCATATCCAACAGTGGAGTTCTAAGACGCTGTGTTTTAGGGGCTGTAATGATTATGAAGAATCGTTTTTTTCGTACAAAATGTATGGAACAAGTTTTTTTTTTTTGCGAATTCGGTGTTTTTTAGTACCCGAACCGACTAAGTCCAGTAGAGACTGTTAACTCAGAAACAGGATCTATTAGCATCAAAAAAAGTTTTTGGGTAATACCTATTACCATTTATGACTGAATTATAATATAATATAATATAATCTGTGTTTCACTTGTTTGTTGTTTGCACGGATTATCGTAGTATCTAATTTGAAGATCACCCGCGCCACCACTATGAATCACCGTTATGTATTATATCAACTCAACCTTCCCTTCCAGCTGTCAAACGAAAATTAAGTCTCTTTAATTAAGACTATTAAAATTTAAAATGTCGCCTAATGTACCAGCTTACGGCCGACCTTCAAAATAAAACTACAATTGGCTCTATTTCTAACTTTAATGGTAACATTTATAAAGACATTATTTCCGTTTGACAGTTGAGTAGCTGTTGCGAAAACGTGTCAGAATTCGGGTGTTATTAGAGCTTTATTAATATAACGATAACTTTAACGTTAACAGTAAAACAATTTGCCTTGCGTTTAATGTTGCTTATAAGTTCAGTTTTAATTTTAATACAATTTGGTCTATGATGTCTGTTTACGCCATTATTTAACTTATATTTGTAATAGTTGAATCGGTTAATTATGAGCAATACGAAATTCCCTACATTTCCAAAGACCAAGCTGCCAATAGATGGCGCCAGTTTACTATAAAATAAGCAAGTACCCACATGTGGATTTGTAGAAAATGTTTTTCGTTATAAGCGTCATCGCTTGGATAGTCTCAGTATATGGTCTATGATCTACCGTGATCTCGTTCTGCTGGAAGTATTGTGCTGCAGACTGCTGTGTTAACGAAGAACTACGTAATGGTCAAGTGACTTTAGTTTGGTGAAAATCTTGGTCAGGAAAGGCGATTGTGAAGCTGTGAAAAGTTACGTGGCATACTTTCCTTATATAAGTGACCCATCTGATATGATACCTCTGTCTCCGGATTTATCGTAACCAACTGTTTTAGCTATTAAAAAAATATTAACACAGTAAACTGATGCATTTCGTTTACGGTTGGTCCGGGGCTTTGACATAAGCATAGTAAACTAGAAGGTTTTGGATCAGGCGCGAAAGTGTTAGGTTAGTTAGTAGGAATCCTATCTCTAAGATATGAGAGTATGTTGGCGGTTCCTTTGGCGAGAATGGCGTGACGAGGTTGGCGGAAACAGTTGCCCATTATCTCCAGGGATCTGAAATCAAATATTAGAGATGCACCGAATAGTGGTTTCACCGAATAACCGAATACCGAATACTATTCGGTCTAATCTTTACCTAACCGGATATTCGGCCGAATTATTCGGTTTACCATTTCATTGTTTTGCTGCGTAAACAGGTTCCTACTTAAAATATTTATATAGTATCTCTCTGTCTCTATATATATCTCTGTTATAGTGTATGTTATTGTCAATTTGCCACTTAAATGTGTTCATAAAAATATTCAAATTTTGATTTTTATTATTTTAGGTTTATTTTTTATTTTTTTATAAAGACAGGTCACACAGCGCCATCTAATTTCCGTGGTAAGCTACGAGGCTTGTGTTACGGAAACTAGATGGTTGATAAACTACATATCATACTTTTTTTTTTTGTAAATATATACATATTATACATATAAACACCCAGACCGAGACAAATTATACAATGTATAACTTGCCCCCGGTGGGAATCGAACCCACGACCTCCTGAGTTCACGGCAACGTTTGTTACCACTAGACCACGGAGGCGGTCAATAAATATTGTTTTGAATTTTAAAAATAAATGTTGCCTTAAGGTTTTCAAAATAAACTTTGATTTGAAGTTTAATTGCTTAACTTTATTCAACACATTCTTCATAGGTTTTCTTTGACTTAAAAATATAACATAAATCTTACATAAGAAATGTTGTCTTTTAGTTCTATACCATGTCATGTAGCCAAGAAAATAGAAATACTCGAACCGAATATATTCGGCAACAAAACCGAATAATTCGGCGCATCTCTACTTAATATCTAAATACGTATACAATGTGTACAGCAGTCGTATTCCATTACTTAAGTGTTCAACACTTGTGCTTCCCTCTCGCACAATACAACATTTTAAAAGATTATTCAAGTCTGAGTGTTCTTTTGAGAAATGTAGTCTATTAACTTTCTAGGAAATAAAATTACGGATTTTTAGACATATTTACACTTTCATATACCAAATTTTAGACAGACAGGCGCGGTGGTGGCTCGGTTGTAAGAACGCGTACCTTAAATCCTACAAAGGTCGGTTCAAACCCCCCCGGCATGTACCAATGAGAAATAGACTTTTCTTACGTACTGCAGTCATAGATTTACAACACCACCGTTCCCGTGTGAGGAGAGCACGTTAAATCGTCGGTTCCGGTTCCACTTATACCAAATTGTCATAAAAAAGGAGATAATATCCTCGCCAAGCCGTCTGGCCAGCGTGACGAGTATAGGCCAAATTCTCCAGATATATATTCTGGAAGGCCCATCTCCAGCAGAGGAGGTCTAGGACGCTATGTTATAGGGGCTGGAATTATAAAATGTCCTACGTGATTATATTCGGTCAATGAATAAAAACTATTTTCCAATAACCAGCAATGTAGGCTTCCAGGCCATAATAGGTGCAGCATCTAACTTCTGATTTAGTGATAAGTGCAAATAAATGTGTGATGATAGTACTGTTGGCTACCCTATTATAAATAAATAAATAAAGGTACCTACCCTTACTGTCCCGTCTAAAAAATCCACCCTGTATATTATACGTTACCTTAAATGTGTGAAATTTCCCAGTTCTGGTGGTACAGTGAGGATGCTGTTGTTAGACAGGTCTAAAACCGCCAACCGCTTGAGTTTGGCGAGAGCGTCGGACGATACGTTGATCTCCTCGATTTGATTCTCGGCTGCGAGCAATATTTCCAAGTTCTCCATTTCGTATACACATCGAGGGATTTTTGAAAACCTTCGCAAAGAGATAAATATAGTTAATTTTAATCAGCAAACGTGCAAATTATATTTATAATAGAAGGCTAAAATAAAATCATTTTATAACAGTGGTCTGGCGAATAAGTATTAGGATGGCTGGCTGGCCACCAGAATTGAATAAATAATGTCTTCTAGAGCCAACTCTTGCATACACGATTCCCTATGACAATAAATAATATCTAAAAGCGGAGCGAGGGAAAGTATCCAAGAAAGGAGGAAGAGAAAGGTACTCACGGCGATAATGATGTACAAACGCGAGATCAGTCCAGAAGTCTCGGGGTTTTTCGGCTAAATCAGCCAGGAAACCGATAGTTTAAACTGCTAGGACCCACACACACAGACCCAGGGCACAAGTCACCACAATTATAATATGTACTTTAGATTATTAGCGTTTTTATTAAATTATGCAAAAAAGGCGGTGCGGGCTTCTAGACACTAATGGCGGTCTTCGGCGGCTCTCGGTCGTCTTCGTGAGTATAAGGAAAAAGGGTATAGCGGAGCGGGTAGGAGAAAGAGCGAGAAGGAAATAGGGAAATGGAACATTCTAGATTATTATTATTATTATTAAATTGGTAAGCGTGTATGCAAGTGACACTTCGAATGCATTAAGCGGTAAATTTTAATTCCATCCTACGAATTTATAGGTTTCGCCAAACCACATAGTGTTAATATTAACAAACTCTATTGATTTTAGTATAAACATAAAAATTGCTCTGTGGTCTAGCGGTGTTGGGACACAATAATTTATTTGTGATATTTCTCGAGTTTGGTACGCTAGAGACATCGAAGAGCTTGCCACTTGTCACGATTGGCCTATAGTAAAGTTGGCTAAATGTGAATCCGCTTCTTTAAATACTATTTAAACTACACGCGACTGCTAAGGAGACTCGAAATTTTCGGGAAATTTAATTGTCTGTAAAATCATAACTACTTGCACCCGTATTTTTATACGTATCCTCCTCCTCCTAAGTCCACCTATTGATAAATCTTTAAATTATAAATAAATCCTAACAATTGTAATTAATATTATATATATGAAGGTATGTATTATTATTAATTTGTATTTTGTACTATTATATATCTTGCGCGGTGGTAGCTCGGTTATAAGAACGCGTACCTTAAATCCTACAAAGGTCGGTTCAAACCCCCCCGGCATGTACCAATGAGAAATACACTTTTCTTACGTACTGCAGTCATAGATTTACAACACCACCGTTCCCGTGTGAGGAGAGCACGTTAAGCCGTCGGTCCCGGTTCCACTAATATCAACTTGTGGAATCGTTAAATTGTCATTTAAAATTGGCATCATATCCTCGCCAAGCCGTCTGGCCAGCGTGGCGAGTGTAGGCCAAATTCTCCAGATAAATGTATGTTCTGGAAGGCCCATCTCCAACAGTGGAGGTCTAAGATGCTGTATTCTAGGGGCTGTAATGAATATATATATATTTATAGATATTTATGTTTTATATTAGTATTATATTTTTAATTATTTCTTTTCCTGTTTAAATATTTGCACCTACCATACCATACCATATAACATACAATGTTAGTAATGTCCCTAAGGTTGACTGAGTAAGAATGTCTAGCGGCATCAGGTCCGCCTTTTTGTACATAGTGCAAAAAAATTTAAATAAATAAATATCCAAGTTGTTGTAAACTAAAATAAATTAATAAAGTATTTGATCAAACGCCTAGTTTATGTATAATACTCACTTATTATTAGACAAGACGAGTTCTCTAAGTCCCTTGAGTTCTGCTAACTCTAGCGGCAATTCAGAGATGCAGTTCTTACTGAGGTCTAAGAACTGAAGGTGAACACAACAACTTAAATCTGAAGGCACCTCGGTTATAGCGTTGCATGTCACTATCAACTGGGATAGAGTTTCCGCTATTGATGTTATACTAAAAATAATACACTTAAGTCAAATACCAGGAACGGATTCAAGACTCGGCTTTACGCAGTGGAAGTTGATGCGAGAGGAATTCCAGCAAAATCTTTGCACCACTTACTGAAAGAATTGGTCCTAAGCAGATCTGCTAGAGGTACATTTATGGAACAAACTTCCAAGACGGCATTAAAGGAATCATATAGTATTTGGTTGTGTAGGGAGAGGAGCAGAATGGTGGATGCTAAGTGTACTGTTGAGAATAAAAAAGGAGCCCTCCTTTGTAAACTAGCCTATAGTCGGTCGCAAGCCGCCCCATTCTTCTCCTCTCTCTTTCCCACACATGATTGAGCCAGCACCCGCACGGTGAATCCAATGAATGCTCATTATATAATAAATTCTTCTTTCTAACTCTGTTTCTAATAAAACACTTTTTAGATTTGGGAAAAGCATAAATATGTATCTTAAGCAAAGAGAAAGAGACGGCTTTATGAAAGTTTAAAGGTGTTAGCAAAGCGCGCGGTTATTTTTTTTCTGACAGGATTAATTATTACAATATCGGAATCTAGTCTTGATAAATATGTAATAGAATATCAAACTAGTACTTGTAACAAAATAATTGCCAAATAATAATTGATTCTATCATTGAGCTGTCACTAGCTTAAAATCCACTACTTGTAATTCAATGAAATAAAAAAATGTATAAGAAAATGTAATTAAATATAACAATAAGTTACGAGGTTTGACTTTAAGCAAGAATTTATAAAAACAGAAAATTTCAGTTTCACAAGTATGTGATATTTACTGATTTGGGAAAAGCATTTGATTGGGTGAATTATGTTACTTTTATTACTACGAAATCCCAGGTGATTTAAGGCCTACAAGGAAAAACTATATGCAGTAGTTGTTAGCTTGTTAGCAACGATTGGTTCGAATAAATAAAATATTCTAGTGGAGTTCCTCAGGGAACCATCTTAACTCCACTTTTGTTTGAAAAGTATAAAATTGCAATTTACTATAATTATTGCTATGATATAGCATAGGAAAAAATACATATATAAATGGATTAACCTTTTATGAGATAATAAAATCATGTTGTTTTTAAATATTATATTTATATATATGACACTTAGTTGCCAAATACTCGTATTTTTTGTTGGATATTATCAATAGTTTTCCTTTAACAAATAAAAACAACACTAATATTAATTTCTTAAATTATGGCACATACCCGGCAGGTATGGTGGTGAATTTATTCTTGGAGAGGTCTACAATGTGGACCTCTGCTTGAGCCGCGACTTCCATTACCTCGAGAGGGACTGACGTCAGCTCGCGACCCGGTAACATGAGGGATTGACTCTTCTTTAAAGTATATCTAGAAGCATATTATAATCTAATTACTCTTATTGCAGTTGGTTTTAGCAAATCTTGTACATTTTTTTAAATAAACGATTTTTTTTATATTTTCAAGCGCTGCTCCAATGATGAACTGGATCTTAAAAGTTTGTCATTATACAGTGTAGAAAATAATGTTCATCTTTACTCTTTTATCTTTTATATCTTTCATATCTTATCAGACATTTGTTTTTTTTATACATGCAATGATATTAGTCGGTAAAATTGAATTGTAAGTAATATTACATTATTTTTCTTTTCATCAGTAAGTTTTACTTTACTTTTACATACTTATCAGGCCATTCAGGTTCCTGTACTTTGGGTTCCTCCTGGTCCTGTGTGAGTCTGTCCTTAAGGAACTTCATCATCCTGTCGGTTCCTCCCTTGATGACATCATGTCGGACTGACGATAGTTTGTTTCCTTCCATATTTATACTTTGTAATTGGGATAGTAATCCTAGGTTTTTTGGTAACCTAAAAAGAAATAAATAAATAGTTATTTATTTATGTTTTTTACCTAAATAGATTATGGTAATATAAACAAATCTATTTGAATTGTACAAACATGTTATAGGTAATCCAAATCTACATTAGACTTGCAAGAAGTTAGTTAATTGGGTTTTATTGAACACAAAGTCCTAGAACTCCACTGTTGGAGATGGACCTTCCTAAAAATTCTGGAGAATTTGGCCAACACTCGCCACGCTGGCCGGACGGGTTGGTGAGGTATTTGATTAACTAAATAAATAAGCTTTAGTACCTGCAAATGTAAAGTGCAATAAGGGGTTTTCCATGCAAATACTTAATCAATAGGATCCTAGATAAACTAGCTGTATGATCCCTTATAGGCTAGACATCTTAGTGTTTTCTTTGAACTTGAAAAAAGTTATTCCTATTGAACTTACCGTGGAAATTAAAAATTCAAAAAAAAGATAAAGTTGAACAAATATTATGTATTTACAGAAGAAATGAACAGGATCGGATTCAAGACTCAGCTTTACATAGTCGAAGTTGTTGCGAGAAGATTTCCAGCAAAATCTTTGAAACACTTACTGCGGGGTGAGGCGAAGTGCACAATCGTCCGAAAACGTATCGTCTAAGATCGATTACGTCTGTCAGATATGTCAAAATCTTGGGCATTCCGCCTAGCTTTTAACATTACTAACAGTCGTAATCGTACAGTATTTAGTTGGGTAGAGAGAGGACAATGGTGGATGGTAAAGCAGCCTATAGGCTCGATGACGGCAAGCCCGAGACACCATTATTCTCTCCTCTCTTTCCCACACACGATAATGATGATACTCACTTGTTTAAACTGTTGTTAGTAATATCAAGCCGCTTTAATAATTGCAATAGAGATATGTTCTCCGGTATAATTTCCAATTTATTGTCTCTTAGATTTAATACATTTAAATGTTGCATTTGGTCACAAAAGTCTTCGGTAATTTCCTAAAAAGTGCACAAATAATTAGGACAAAACACATGGTCAATTAAATCTTTGAGCAAAACGATGTATTTGTCATAAAGAATGTTATATTATTATTTAAAATTATATATACCAAGCATGAAGACAATGTCATTGGTCTGACATGCGACTTGTGTCAATACTTTAGCTACAACACATGTTGACTCTACGAGCATTTGTCCAGGCTCTACCGCAAGCTAAATTAAAACGCAAGTCTTACAAATGAATATATTTTCGCAACAGAAACATTAGGCCCTTGCTGTTTAAAATCAAAACTTTTTTATTGAGAAACTGAAGAAGTTTCTGGGGATATTAAAAGCAACAAAATCTATGTGCAAAGTGGGAATGCAGCCAGTGTACTTGGTATATTTTATACTCAAAATTATGTGGGTAGACATTTTTTTTTTTACATTTTATATATACTTTGTCCAATGTTTTATTAATAAATGACAGGTACATAGACGAGCTTAATGCCGTAAATGCATTTTCTACCAACTAACCTTTGTGACTGAGATATGTAAGCAGGAGGTTACGAAGAAAATAGATACTTAAAATTATTTATAGGCTGGGAAGTATTATTAATAATTGATATTGCTCACAGCCGAAAGACGAAATAGAGTAAGAATTACGTAAATCAAGAGTGACTTACTCGCTGCTAGACACTTATGATACAGTACTAGTCCTAGGACAAACATTAACCTTATTTGTTAGATATTGTTTATTATGGAACACAATCTAGACTAAAATCTCTGTTTACCTTAATGTAATTATTGGCTAAATATATTTCTTTCAACGCTGTACATCCATAGAAATCAGGTAGTTCCACTATATCGTTGTGGTTGGCATCTAGGACCTCCAACTTCCTGAGCTCTCCCATCGCCGGCAAAACTTTTAGGTTGTTATGGCTAATGTTAAGCTTTTTTAAATCTAAAAATATATTCATATATAAATATATAGTTTCTATAGCATATATAAATGTCAACTATGAATGAATAAGATATCGAATGTCGAACAGTTCCAGAAAAAAGTTAATTTAAAAAAATAAAAAACCCAACTACGTAATAAATTAACTTTAATTATAAACTAAAAAAGAAATGAATAAAAAATATAGTTTGTTGACCTTATTTTTTTTTCTCCAATATGCGTCTGGGTGTCGTCTTAATAAAATTTGATTAATGTTATATCTTCAGTGACATTCAAGTGATGAAAGACATGATCATTACTAAAATCAGCCAACGCGTTTGGTCTCCAGTGTGCCACAAAGGAACAAACATACATATGTATAATAATATAATAATAATAAAAATCGTTTATGACATAAATTAGTTTACAAAAAATGAAATATAAAAATCTGGGCATGAGAGCTGGTGCCTTAAGGGATATCCGAAGGATATCTGTATCTCAGGTCACCAGATTGCATCATTACATAGGTGTATGTATACACATAGGCTGATAAACACTTTCTTTGCGTCGCGCAGTCTGGTAAAAAGTTCCTGCACGTTTAGCATCCGCGACGCGTCAGTCCCGATTCCATAATACCAACTTGTGGAATCATTTATTGTCATTAAAATTGACATCAGACCCTCGCCAAACCGACTGGCTCTGGCCAAATTCTCCAGAACTGTATTCTAAAAGGCCCATTTCCAACAGTGGAGGTGTTTCTAGAACCTGTGCATTGTTATAGTAAAATGTTACTTCTTATCCATACCTCTCAAATTGACAATATCAGGCGGTAGCTCGACCAGCAGATTGTGTGACAGATTTAATTCCACCAACCTCACCAGGTAACCCATTCCGGGAGGCAACACTGTTAGTTTGTTGTGTGACATGTTCTGGAATTATATTATTATATAATTTACATAAATCAGAAAATAAATGTGAAGGTGCGGAGTGTATAGATGATGAAATAACACGATTGACACAAGCCTTATTAATAATGAAGATTTTTTTGTTTATAAATTCTTTATTGCACTTAAAAACTTAACAGTTGAGTACAAGGGAAAACTTAATGCCTCTCGGCATTTTATACTAGCTATAAACCTTTGGGAAGTGTAGTAGACGATTGCGGGTGCATTAATAATTATTATTATTGTTTCGTCGATACTTCATTTGAGCCTACGAAATGCACCACGGAAAATGCGACAAGGCCTACCGCAGCACCGAACCTTCGTGAACCACCTAAGAGGACCCTGGCGCCGACCCCTACTGCAGCAGTCAGCCTTCCTCAGAAGGTGGTCGCCGTACCCAATGGGTACTACTTTGACCAAAATAAGATGAAGATGCGGAAGCTGTAGTGCAGTGTATATTTATATTATATATATTTTAGTTTTTAAGGTATATGGGCCTTTTGTATATTAATTTTGTTGCCTAAAAATTAAGATTTTTATTATTAATAATAATTATAATTACTTACCAAAAACGTGAGCATGACCAAATCTCCAATATCGGGTTCAACATTAGCTATAGCATTATGTGCCATGCTGAGCCATCGTAACTCAATTAGTCTGTAGAACTGTTTGGGCAACTCTGTTAACTTGTTGCGATCAAGGCTAAGGTTTGACAGACATTTCAGTTCACCTATCTCTTCTGGCAACTCTGTTATGGCATTATCGTGGAGCTAAAATTATTAAGAACATATATACCTAATCTTATTTTATTTTAAAATCACAAGAATTTTTAACAAAAAATATGAAATAAAAAATATTTTATTAGTCAGAAACATGGTAGATACAGGGATGTAAATTGTTATATGTAATTGTATCACTTGCTTTGGTACTATTATATATCTGGGATAAAAATATTTATTTAGTCATGATTAGTGTCTAGGTACACTTTTGTTGAAAAAAAAAACTTATTAACCAGCATTTATTTGATTCTTAATTTGAACAGTGTTAGTGGAAGCTCCTTTATATTGGAAGCTTATTAAATATCTTTGTTGCCATTGCATATCAATTTCGGCTATATTGGGAATAATTATTGTACTAGGATAATGCGTTTTAAACTTGCAATTATCCCTTAGTTTTAAAAAATTCCGGGTGGTTTTTTTTACAAATAAACATCATTAAAGTATGTAGATAGAAGGAAGAGTCAGTAATTTTTCAGTAGTAAGACACGACAGGAAGACATAGGTGTGTTACAAGTAGCATGAATGTTTTGTTTTTGTCCAATAAAGATTTTCATTGCATTACCCAACAATAATATGCCGTACCTATTATAGTATATTTACAAACATACATACAGACACACAAAGCTTCTTTCATATTTATAATTTTAGTATGGATTTTAGTCACCTACTTTTAATGTGACAAGTTCTTGTAACATCTTGATATCACCAGAAATACTGTTAATTGAATTGGAACTTATGTCCAGGGTCTTCAAAGGCTCCGAGTTCCACCAATTGTTTTGGTTACTTCTACCAAAGTCAATCTCCTTTGTATCATCCAGAACCAATGAGTTAATCTTCCACACATTTTCTGGAACTGAAAAATTTAAGAATTTTTCAAAGGATGAACAAGATATCAAATGACTTATAGACAGAATAAGAACACCACTTTTTATATTAACCTCTAACCAATATGAAATATGTATATACCATACAAAAGACAGAATTCTCAATCTATGTTCATGTTGTGGTTTTTGGAATATTTGATTTCCACAGAATGGTAAGTTCAATAAGGATAACTTTTTTTAAGTTCCAAGAAAACACTAACAAGTCTGGCCTATAGGCTGATACAGCTAGTTCATCTGGGATCCTATAATGATGTTCAAATGTATCTATGAGAATTTTCCAGTCTGATGCAGCGCCAAGGATCGAGGTGGGCTTGCATTTAGTTTCCTTACTTTGCCCTTCCTTTACAAATGTGGTCATAGTTTTATTTGTAGTCAGTCCCTTTCTGGATCTTGCAATAGAAAGACTGCTTCATGGATACCACCAAGGACTTTTGTCATGTCCGTGCATGTAATAGCCTTTTTCTAGAAGCACCCTACATGTGTGTGTCTAGCAGTTCCTATGGCAGCACCACACAATGTACAGTTCTTTCCCATAGGTTTGCCCCACCTTACCAGATTACTCTGGTCTGGGAGGGAAATTTGAAAAGCGTTTAGGTAGAATTTTAGCAGCGCCGGAGACCAATCATACATTAGTGTGCGTACAAAGTTAGCCAGTCATTTTTAACTTCCAGTCATTGCGTGCATTCTGTATTCATTTTATAACCTCTTTGTTACTTTCTATGTATGAATTAGCTAATGCCGTATTGAAAGCTAATTTAAAATATGTACTGATAACAAATTTTTACAAATAAATTTATATATATAATTTAAATGTATATAGAATTACGGCTCTTGATGTTGGTATTTTTACCGCATTGTTTTTTTAATACAGAACACATGTGATATTGCTCCCACTAGTATATTATACCATAAGCTATACATTAGCCAATAACAACAGACATCAGTCTATGCTATTTAACCTTTGAAGGACTTAGGGTTATAGGAATGGGAAAACACATTGACTGGAAAAGTATTCCTCATCTTCAGCATGCGGCATATACATACATACATACATACATATCTTCACGCCAAATCCAGCATGCGGCATATGTAAGGATCTTTTAATTTATATGTACAAGTAGGACAGTGGTTCATTATGGGTATGTTTGTATGTGGCTTGGTTCCGAAATAGAGAAGAAAGGGAAAAGTTATGTAACTTTTCAGATCATCCCCATGGTGAATGTAGAACACGATCAGGGAAGCCACAACTAGTTGAAGCTGCAGCGGTTCAAGATTTTTAGACACAGAGAGGTCTTCTTTTTAATTTGGCTGAAATTCCTCTCGCATCAACGTCCACTGCATAAAGCTGCGTCTTAAATTCGTTCCGTAAATATTTTTTTTACGTAAAACATGAAATGGCCTTGGTGGATTAATTTACTACGTAATAGGAAGTTATTGTCTTACATTATGCGCTTACCTGATCCTAAACCTCGGTTACATAAACTCAGCTGCCCAGTCCTCCTGGCTGATTTAATTAAACCCATGGATAACTCATTTTCATCAGCCTTCTTATCTTGGAGTTGAAAAACAGACTTACTACACACCTTAATTTTAGATTTTACGTGTGCGCGGTTAGACATTATAGCTTTTGTGAATATTCGTTTAATTTAGACACCTTTTCATAATTTAAATTTTACTTTTTATGAATTTTGAATTATTTGTTTTCGTATTATTAAATTTTAAAACCAAATATACGCCCCCCCGTGTTTTTCCAATTTGACACCAAAGGTTTCACTTAAACAAACTATTCTGTTAGATAAATATTAAAATTACTACTCGCTTTAGCACTTCTGATAGGCATAGGTCTATCTCTTTTTTTAGGAGATTATTATTTGACAGAATATTTTTATTTTATTTTGGAACGTAACCTAAATATGTTTTTTTAAGTAATGAGGCAAAAGATTTAAATCCTTCATCCCATTATATATATATTTTTAAAAATAATATTTAGTTTGCAATCAAGGTGTAAAAAGTACAACAACTGTGTAAAAGCATTTGTGAAGCCGGCATTGTTGTAGGGGTAAGTCGTCAGTAACCAATACCAGTTGCTTTCATTCAAAGAGTAGGATAGGTAGGATATAAAGGGAAACTTTAATTCTTAGACCTTGCGTGCATGCATAAATGAGCTCTGAGTCACATGTCGCGTTTTAATAAAAGCTCCCCAATCAAACGATAGGTCTTTAGGTTACCTATAACTTTATATATATATATACTAAGCTCGACATGTGACATCGATCCCACCTGATGGTAAGCGGTACGCGAAGTCGAAAATAGGAGCAACTGACACCAGCTACAGACGACCGACATCAGTCCCTATCACTTTGCCTTGAATGACTCCAGGTTATAAAAATGGGAAAACACACTGGCTGGGAGAGCATCCCACATTTTCAGCGTGCGACAATGTAAGTCTCTAAATTTATATGTACGCGTAGGGATAGTGGCTACGGTATGTGCTATTGGTTCGGTTGCGGAATAGAGAAGAAGGGATAGGGTTGTGGAGCTCTTCAGAACATTTACCGTAGTAAAGCTTGTAGAACACGCTCAGGGAGGCAACATCTCGGCGAAGCTGCATTGATTCGAAAGTTTTAGACACTGTTCGAATCGCCCGCCTCTGTAGGACATAGAGAGCATCCGTAAGGTTAGCGGAACCATCTCAGAGGTGAGAACAATATTCCACGCATGACCTTATTTGTGCTTTATAAAGCATTATAAGTCGGAGTGAGGGCCGAAAAAAACGTTTCACCTTGTTTAGTATTCTCAGTTTTTGTGGACACTTTTGGTGATGCTCTCAACGTGATTTCGGTGGTTAAGATCTGAGCGCATCTCGACCCCAAGCATGTTCAAGATGGGTTGTAGTTCTAGCATGGTGTTCTGAGAGTATGGAGACTTCTTGGCCGTATACGGGCATGCCTGGGTCTTATTGGCATTAAACTGGACTAGGACCCCACACATAAATTTTGCGTAGGGTGTCGTCCAGTTCCGCCGTCAAGGAACGATGCATCTCCTCTACTCTGCCCCATAACCCGTGGACACAGGTGCCGTCTATGTGCCGTGCTGTCATCTGCAGAGCAATGAATGTTACCTAGGGTCAACATATTATTGATATGCAGAGGAAACAGTGCCGGGGATAGCACGGAGCCCTGCGCCCAGACGCATTCCCATCCACAAGAACTTGAATACTGCGCTCATGTAAGAAGACGGTTATCCAGCCGACCAGCTGTGGGGGTAGACCATATGCCGTCAACTTGGAAAGCAATGCCTTGTGCCAAACCCTATCAAAGGCCTTAGAGATGTCCAGACTAACCACCAAAGATTCCCCATATTTGTCCATTGTCTCACCCCAGACGTGGTAGACGAATGCTAGAAGATCGCCCGTTTACCGCTTTGGACGGAAGTCATATTGGCGGTCATAAATTACAGAGTGATCGTCAAGATACTCCACAAGTTTAAAAAAAACTAGTCAAAATTAAAGCTATTTCACATGACAAAGGTAGCTCCAAGTTGGGATCTACCTAGGTACATAAAAGGGATTGCAATGAAAAAAAAAACTTAAATAAATAATAAATCTAAATTATATTTAACACAAATATTATTACAATTTCAGACATTATGTGTAATTTTCGTCTATGACCCGATGATGACTGCAGAGGCTGTCCCTCGCCAAGTTTGTAGGATTTGTAAAAGTCGATTTGTTCGTTTACTGCTGTCTCTTCGTAGCTTCGCCAGTAAATTGAACCAAGAGTTGCT
Organism: Tinea semifulvella; assembly: GCA_910589645.1. NCBI lineage: Eukaryota > Metazoa > Arthropoda > Insecta > Lepidoptera > Tineidae > Tinea > Tinea semifulvella. Next base: position 809,102 of record OU342611.1, on the reverse strand, counting down.
AAACACTGAAATATAAAATAATGTATATAAAATATTGTTCAGCTTTTTAATAAATAGTTTCTGGGTGTTGTTTGATAAACAATAAGTAACAAAATTGTTCCAGGCTCATAGACGTCTCTGGTGATAATAGGGCTGGCAATTTTTTTTCTCAAAAATTAAGTATCCCAATTCAGATGAGAAATACTGCTAGAGTATTGGGCACCATGCCACAGGACCGCTGTCCTTCGGAGGAGCTATTTTTTTGTAAGTATTTTATTTTTATTTTCTAAATTTTGTTTTTTTTTAGGTTATATTTAGTTTTTGGTGTATTATAGTTTATTTAATTTAAGGTTTTCTTTCATATAAATATAACTTGTGGAATCTTTAATATTATATCTTTGACCGCCTCCGTGGTCTAGTGGTAACAAACGTTGCCGTGAACTCGGGAGGTCGTGGGTTCGATTCCCACCGGGGGCAAGTTTTACATTGTATAATTTGTCTCGGTCTGGGTGTTTATATGTATAATATGTATATATTTACAAAAAAAAAAAGGATAATATGTAGTTTATCAACCATTTAGTTTCCGTAACACAAGCCTCGTAGCTTACCACGGAAATTAGATGGCGCTGTGTGACCTGTCTGGAAATATTTATTTATATTTATTATATAAATATTTTTTTCGAATAAATGAATTTTTACCAAATAAAAACAAAAGCCACTTAAACTAAAAATGGTGAAATATCTGCAAACTAACCTTAAGCTTCAGCCCTCCCTTCTGGAAATGCCGTTCTGTCAGTAGAATTATAAGTTTGGAGCTGCTGACTATCTTCCCATCGCTCTGCTGATGGTGGGTGATAGTGGAAATAGGTTCATCATTGACGAACCAGGCCAGTTGTGTCGCCGGCCGGGACCTGCCAGAAATACAGGTCACGTTCACCTCCCCCCCAATCTTGTAGCTTTGACGGCATCCAGATATTGTCGGGCCATGATTTGGTAATACTGTAATAGTTTTTAATTACTTGTTAAGCTATACTCAAATAAATAACAATAATAATGTAATCAAATGTCAAATCATCAAGAGTCCGGAGATTTAGATGCAGGTACCGTTTTCGATTCCTGGTCGGTGCAAAATATATTTTTTTGGTATATCTCAAGTTTGGTATGCTAGAGACATCGACGAATTGTCACTGTCATGATGATGGACCTATAGTAAAGTTGGCTAAATGTGGATCCGCTTTTTTAAATGAGAAGCAAAGAAGTTTTCTGACCACCCCGAAAGGGATAGGTACAGTAATAACATCATTGATATCTATTTATAAATATGAGCCATGGTATCCCTAAAAAAATTATGAACTATGTATGGCATTATAGTGCTGATTTTCTTTGCCTTCCCATTTTATAGGTTTATAGGTTTCCGAATGGAAGTCCCGAAACAAAATTCAAACTATATGTGGCCAGCCTTAAGATGATCCAGCTATTTCCTACACATACGTACCTACGACAATAATGTCATCATGATCAGAGACGGTGGGAAATAGTGGTCCCTCCCCTGATACCTCACATCGGTACCTTCCTTCCGTCAACAGAGATGCTGGGCCTAACGTCAGCTTTGAGCCTAATTCGTTTGCATTCTGAAATAAGACAAATGCAGCAGTCTAAAATCATTAAAGTTTCTAGAATTCAGGAACATTTAGCTGGAGAATTTGGCCTACAATCGCCACAGTAATCAGACGGAATGGCGAGGGTATTATGTCAATTTTAATGACAATTATTAACAGTTTCACACTTTAGTATTTATTAGTGGAACCGGGATCAACGAATAATGTACTCTCCTCGCACGGAAACGGTGGTGTTGTGTAAATATATGATAAATGCAGTAGGTAAGTTAATTCATAAAACCTCTCATAATTGCGTCTAATTTTGAAGACCATGGATCCCGTGTCTCGATATGATATCGATAATAATATATTGTCTAATTGACCTCTCCAATCCGACTGGCCTGCCGTGGCGAATGTAGGCCAAATCGGCCTGAGCGTAAAAGACTGCAATCCATGAATTCACCATGCAGGTGTCGGGTCCATCGTGTGTCGTACAAAAACCTAAACTTCGTTCTCTTGTATCATTTTCCAGAATTTAGAATGACAGAAAAGCCCGTGCACATATAGCGTCGTGAGTTAGCTATTGCAGATCTTAGAGCTTCTAACTTACCTCAACATGCACTCCTGGTAAAGGAAACTTCCTCCTGGGTTCGTGATCACGTGGCACATGTCTGAAGAACTCCTTGCCGTCCTTGTACCACTTGACGGAGTACAGCACGTCTCCCGCGCCCAGCTGCCAACGACAGGAGAGCGACGCACGCGCACCTAAAGCGAGGTGCGTCGGGACACTCAGTTCTATCAGACTGAGAGATAATACTGGCCCTAGAATTTGTTATATAATATTATTAATAATAATAATAATATATTTTCTTAATTAATTATAATGTCGTAGTTTTTACATAGTCAACAAAATATTAAAAAAGAAAATAATAATAATAAACTCAATGCTTGTCATTTGAGTTTTAATTCAATATACCTATAGGTATTGTAAGATAATATTTAGAATTGTACAAAAGACAACTTGCGTCGTGTGTTAAATTAGAACTAAGATGTGAGGTTGTTGGCCTTTTGGCCTGGTAGTGTAACCGAGTTTGGTAAGATGGCGCTGGAGAACACAAAAAGGGGTTCACACAGGTGGGCGTCAGAAAAAGAGGCGGGATTATTATGGTGGTGATCGCATGATCGTATCGTAACGGAAAGTTAATTTAAAAGTATATATAATTAAAATATTTTATAATTTACTTTTGACATTATATTGACCGCCTCCATGGTCTAGTGGTAACAAACGTTGCCGTGAACTCGGGAGGTCGTGGGTTCGATTCCCACCGGGGGCAAGTTGTACATTGTATAATTTGTCTCGGTCTGGGTGTTTATATGTATAATATGTATATATTTACAAAAAAAAAGTATAATATGTAGTTTATCAACCATCTAGTTTCCGTAACACAAGCCTCGTAGCTTACCACGGAAACTAGATGGCGCTGTGTGACCTGTCTGGAAATATTTATTTATTTTTATTTATAATTAACAATTTTAAAATAAATTAACATTTAATTTAGATATAAGTACATAGTTTTATTTACATACTATGGTAAAGTAGTGTTATTATAATTTTAGGCTTAATTTGAAAATTAATTTATCCTTAAAAGCTAGTACTTTTGTTCGGAATTGGCCACTGGTGCCCAAACGAAGTTAATCTGAATCTCATGCACCAGTTCCATCACACAAATAAGTATAATATGTAATAATTGATTTAGATTTTTAGTTTTATTTTTAATTTAGTTCATATATTTTTATTAGCTTAATCTTATTTTTTAAATTATTTAAATCATTCTACTGTTTTTGTCCAATAATAACTATATAGGTATATATATATTTTAAACTCGTATGTGTAAGAGTATATAATATTATATATTCCTACAGACGACATTTCTAACTTACCAAACAGCAATATTTCAATTATTAGAAATGTGATGGTTTGTGCCCACGATGAAAACAAAATCATGATTCAGTCCATTGTATTATTTTTGAAATTTGTAATGTTTCATTGTTAACCTGTAAATAAATTAAATATCTACTTTACATATATACCCACAATCTTTTACCAACCGATAAATTGACATATTAGTGGATTTCATTAATTACTGTCCATTTTAGGCCTAGTTGCACGAAAGTGTCCGTTAAAGTTTGCTTTTAATGTCGGGTTTTTGTGGTTGCCTCATGTGAAAAAGCCCTTAATCAAAATGTTAATGTAAATGCTTTTGTCAAATCATGCATAAGTATGATCATATCTCTAACTTTCGTACTCAGCTTAAATGGTTCAAAATCCGCTTTCAAATTCAAATTCAAATTCAAAATCGTTTATTTGCTTTAAATATGGTACATACTGTAATATGGTTAGTAAGTTGGCTCGGCACATTTAGCCATTGTTGTGGCATGCAAAAATTGTTTAGTTTAAATATATTCTTATCATTAAGTCATCATTACATAATTTAGGTCAATACATACAATAATTTTATGTTAAAAATAACAAACAAAAAACAAAATAAAATATGTCATACAAATTCTTTTAGTTATTATTCCGCTCGTTGAACTCGCCAATATTATAGTAACAGTCCTTTGCCAGCCATTTATACAGTTCCTTTTTAAACATTTTTACTGGTAGGTACAGTATTCCCAAATTAATAATGCACATACAGATCTTCGCTAATTGTCGTATTCCCGGAAACACCCGAATCATTGAATCGTAAGAGCCCTAAACAATGCACTTGCATTTTGCACCTTGTTCCAAAGAAATAGAAGTCAATATCATGAGTACACAATCGAAAACAATTCAGGCAGTCGTTTTTTTGTTTTTGTTTTTTTGGCGGTGACTGCACGTGTTCTCTCTGTGTGGAATTATATAGAGCTGCTATTACACACACACCCTTCTTGGTTTTGTTTTCAAAGGTGAATTTAATTTCAACTTTAATTATCTTATTTAAATAGTTTATTTGACAATTGCTTGTCTGTCTGACACAGGCAGAGATTTTATATTTAAAGGAGGTCACTACAGTACTATAAAATTTTCGAAGTAAATCAATCCAACAAAGATTGTAGCATATTCTCAATCGTGTGGTTTTCCTCGCTATTTACTTACATGGAATTATCGAATCAAATTTTGTTACTGATAAATCAATATTTATCTCTTTTAGCACAAAACACATAATTCTGCTAAATTATGCATGAAGAAAATGCACTTAACCACTCTATATACATATCGTCTTCCAACGCTCGGGGAATACGACCGTTGCCGAACAGTGACGAAGATTTCTATGCGCATTATCACTTTGGGAGAACTGTACTTGTTTTATTTCTGTTGGGATATTGCTAAATATTTTAATCGACATATAGTAACAGTTCCTTCTAAACAGTTCACTTTTACATACTGGTATTACTAACATTGTTTCATTTATCTGACGTAAATTTTGGTTTCTAATAAATAATATTTTTACAGATCTATCATCTACTCGCGTCTCTGTATAGTATCCTGAACAATCAGATTCAGATCAGAATTCAGATTCGTTTACTGTGTCTGCAACGTACCAGTGCAAAAAACTGCCACTAACTATTAGACACGCACCGTCAGTGCACTTTTAAACGCTAGATTACTGCATTATATATAATGATAGGTGGTAGGCCTAATTTGCCCAGTCTGCCGGGGCGGCGAAGTATCTACCGTTCGTGCCGATAAACCTAGTAAAGTGTATCCACACGTTTCGAGATCAGGCTCGAATTTCCGTTACGCCCAGTCAAGCCGGCATAGTTTTAAGGACTGATGATGAGTGTCTGATTCCAGTTGCAAACATTCATGAACTTGCGCGCCACTTACTATCAGGCGCCCCGCAAGATCACATCTATAAACAAAATATTAGACAATCAGGAATCAGTTTTAGTAACACATAATGTATATTGAAGTAATATACAAACAGTAAGTATAAAAGAATTACAATATAAATTAAAACTACTTAAAAGTAAAAAATAAAATAAATATAAACTAAACCTAATAAAAAATAAACTATAAGTAAAAAATGTCCTCTAGAGACGACCCTTCTAGAAGATAATACGTTGGCAGAAATAATTGCCAGTTTTGTACTTGTATAATAAGTATGTATTTCTTAATATGTAGTATATGGTTTGTTATTTTATATCAGCACAACACTTAATCTCATTTCAAAGGTTAGATTTAAGGAAACAGAATCTGGAATATTTGTTTTTTAATTTGACGCTTATAACTGGAATTTTAATTATCCGTTTGATAAGTAAAAAATGCATAAATTTTTAGTATATTTTGGCGTAGCGTGCGGATCCTGCGATACGCTAATTTTCCTACTATTCCGAGGGTAATCGTTTGAGACGTAACCTGATACTGCCACAAACTTTCCAAGTAACCGTATCAAGTTTTTGTTATATGAGAATTCGACTTAAAATAGGTTCATCATGCCTGTTCTCTACACTGCTGGATGTAAGCCCTCAATATCAAATTCAGTTTTTTTATACTAGCACGACATGTAACCTTGCGCCCACCTGATGGTAAGTGGTGCAGGTCCATGAATGTTAGCAACTGGAATCAGACACTCATGACTAACATCACTATGCCGGCTTGACTGGGCATGACGGCAATTCGATCCTGCTCCCGAAACGTGTGGATACACTTTGCTGTGTTTATCGGCACGAACGAAGGATATCTCCCGGCCCCAGCAGACTGGGCAAATTACCACCATCAGTCCGCCTACCACCTATTTACAGTATAGTATCCTACACCCTTAAGAATAGGTACAGTATCCACATCCTTAAGAATAGGTACAGTATCCACATCCTTAAGAATAGGTACAGTATCTACATCCTTAAGAATAGGTATAGTATCCACATCCTTAAGAATAGGTACAGTATCCACATCCCTAAGAATAGGTACAGTATCCACATCCTTAAGAATAGGTACAGTATCCACATCCTTAAGAATAGGTATAGTATCCACATCCTTAAGAATAGGTACAGTATCCACATCCTTAAGAATAGGTATAGTATCCACATCCTTAGGAATAGGTACAGTATCCACATCCTTAAGAATAGGTACAGTATCCACATCCTTAAGAATAGGTACAGTATCCACATCCTTAAGTATTTTACAACTGGTGTTCAGTAATGTTCGTTTAGCTATACTTTAGCCTCAACATTTGTGATTGATTTCTTGCTCGCACAATTTAATATTTTCAAAGATTTTTCAAGTTTTGAGAATTGTAGTCTATTAACTTTCTAGGACAAAAAGTAAAGTAAAGTAAAGTATCATCACGACCATATCCCTTTCGGGGTGGTCAGAAACCACGCTTATAAATAAGCGGATTCACATTTAGCCAACTTTACTATAGGCCAATCACGACAAGTGGCAAGCTGGTCGATGTCTCCAGCGTACGAAACTTAAATATATCACAAATAAAATAAATATTAATTAAATTTATTTATTTAAATTAATAAATATTATTGTGTCCCGACCAGGAATCGAACCCGGTACCTCCGATATGTATATGAAAGTGAAAATATCTCCAAAATGTCTGTCATTTATGTCCTAGAATGTAGATAAAAAAAATACAAATCACAAATCCATAGGTTTAGGAATTTGGTAGGTACACCCGATTCATATTTTTTTCTGATTTTTAAATTACATAGAAAACACACATCATACGGGGGATGATGTTCTATTAAGAACGCATTCTCTCAGCGGCCGAATTGTATGTAGCTTGGGTTTCTGCAAGTTGACGACTTTAGGAAAATATATATATATTAAAAGATTTTAGTATATATATATTAAAAGACTTTGGTCAAAGAAATGTTTAAAAATTTAGACTTTTTTTTATAAATTCCTTATTAATGGTGTTACTTTTTATATTTAAATTTTTTATAGTTATTTTATAATTGTTTGTTATTCCATATTAATAAAATAAAATACTTACCTATTTATATTATAATAGACATATTAAATATGCATTGGTTAAAAAAAAATGATTTTTAAAACACTATGTTTATTAAATTAAAAACTTTTGCTGAATCTTACGATTATTTATTTTTATTGTACACTAAACACAATATAAACCTACACTGACTGTATTGATAAAAACAGAGTCGGAAAAATATGTACTTTTTATTATATTTCGTTTGATTTTAGGAGCTTTTAAAGCACACAAGTTGCTTAGCCCAACGCTTACACTGCAATAACGGAAGCGCTTGCAAACTTGCAAAGGGTTTGAAATGTTTAGTAATTATTATTGCCGTCGAGCCGTTTGGGTGACGGCCGTAGATAAGGTTTGGAAACACTGTCAATACGACCTGGCAGCTTGGCTTGGCTTGGCTGAGTGAGTGTCCCCATGGGTCCATCGGCTCGACCCCAAACGGCGCAAATTCGTATCCTGTACTGAGGTTGGCGTATTTGCGCAGCTTGAGGTTCTCAGCAGAAACCGCCGCACTTCCCGCTTATTTGTAATGTAGTATATATTAACTGAGGTATTGTAATAAGACTCACTGGTACAATTAATCAGTACTTTATTATAGATAGACCGTGCTTATGACCTAATTGTTCACTTGAATGTTCTAAATCCCCGAATATCCCTTTTGACGCACAGCCAATCTGTCATTCCTGAAGTATAGAGGTCGCCAACATATATTTTATTTATAATTTAGTGTTTAATTTAATATTATGTAAATATGTTTTTCCAAGTAACCACGTTTGTTTATTTTATAAACATTTCTGATTACAATTGACAACAAAAATAGTGACATAACAATAAACAAATGATCAAATGATAAAATCAACAATGATAATTATTATTTGTACCAGCAGTGCTTCTATTCAGAAAGCTTTAGTGTCCATTTTTGATAGCACGAGCTTTTTAAGAGCCCGTATCACGTATACATATCACTGTTTATTATGTATTCTGCCAAATAAACATTTTGGATTTGGTTATATTTTGCTTTATTGTAAAGTTTATTACATAAAAACTGCCTCCCTGTTGGAGTTGGCCTTCCTGAAATTTCTGGAGAATTTTGGCCTACACTCGCCACGCTGTCAGGGTTGACGAGGATCTAATGTCAATTTTTAATGACAATTTATTAACGATTTCACAAGTTGGTATTAGGGGAACCGGGACCGACGGCTTAACATGCTCTCCTTTTTTAAATCTATGACAAATGTACCTACGTGATAAAAGTGTATTTCTCATTAATGCATGCCGGGGTTCGAACCGACCTTTTCAAGGTTTTAAGGAAAGTGTTCTTCACACCGGGTCTAATTATTATACTATTTTAAAAAATCCTAATCGACACACTATAATTTATATTATTAATTTGTGATATTTCTCGAGTTTGGTACGCTGGAGACATCGACGAGTTTACTACTTGTCATAATGGGCCGGCAGTAAAGTTGGCTAAATGTGAATACGCATCTTTAAGAACCTGATTTCTGACCACCCTGGAAGGGATACAGTCGTGATGATACTTTAGTTTTTAGTTAAGTTACCCAAATAATATAAAATTAAAGTTAGTTGATTGGAAATAAGTTCCATGAAGACTGGCAACACTTCTTTATTTTATTAAACAAAATAAAATAAATAATAAAATATAAATTTATTATCACATAGGTATTCTAATTATTTTGAACGACATGTGACAAAATGGAATCAGGTGTCAGTTGTCGTGCATTAGCACGAAGCTGTTTTTCAACCTATTCCTGTTCTCACGTAGTAATTATTATTTTAAAATTACAAGTTAAGTACATGTAAATGTAGGATATCACTTCATGAATAACAGAATTGTAAATATGTGGAACAAAATTCCAGAAGACATATTAAAGTCTTCAACTGTAAACACTTTTAAAAACATACTGGACAAGTGGCTAGTGACAATCGTAATAGACAATGGTGATAACTGACAATTTTATAAACTTTACGTCAGTGCTTGATATAGGCATATCATTAACATAAATATAAAAAAAATACTTAATTATACTTAAAACCTAAGTAAACATTGTAGTGCATGGCAGAGTAGCAGATGAATGAGGCTCCCTTAGTTAAAAATATTAAAATTGTTGCAGGCCCTTTAATTATGTATTTTCTAGGGCTAACAATGGAGTGTATCAGGCAAAACTTTTTGTAGGTGTCGCTAGCGGCAGTGGTACCTTGTTTTACACCTATGACGCATAATTTTTTAAGTTTATGTATTATTTTTTTTTATAACAGAAAGACGAATTAAGAAAGCGCATACCGTCTTTAAAAGGAAATAAGGTTGAATTAATACAACGGCATTTTTGAGATCGCCACATCTTTGATTTCGCTTAGAAAACCTGTACACTAAAAAGCTGGTCACTGCGGTATAATAGAAAATAATAAATTTCGTAATAAAAGTACAAGTTTTCTATGCAACTGACAGTTATATTAGGTACTATCTATCATGCGCCATCTATCGTGATTAAAAGTTAGTGATTAAAACTAAATAAAATAAATTTAAAGGAATGGTAGCGACTCTTTAAGTCGTTGTCCATATTTCCGTTGCCCGTAATTGGTTTCACACCACAGACATAGCTAGGAGTCGCCGCAGTACTAAACTAGTCCACAATATAAAGACTAATGCTTAACCGATTTACATATACTTAAACATAGATTAATAATTTTAATATTTAAGCAGAACCAACCTAACACTTTTTCATTTTTACGTTACTTTTTTTTAACAAATATTGGCTGGTTTTAAATATTATGTGAAGGAACAAAATAAAAATGAAAATTAAAAGAAAAAGGTTTTTTTTTGTTTAAAAAAAAAAGTTTTTATTTGTAGAAATAATTTAGTTTTTAGTTTTAATAGTTGAAGATGTGGAATGCTCTCCCAGCCCACTTCTATAACCTGGAGTCCTTCAAGCGAAGTGTGAAAAAGCATCTTGTTAGGCCGGCATAGTGGTAGAGACTGATGTCGGTCGTGGTGACCGGCGTTAGTTGCTCCCATTCTTGGACCTCGCGTACTGCTTACCATCAGGTGAGCGCGATGCCACATGTCGTGTTCAGTATTTAAAAAATAATAATAATAATAACAAACTAAATATTATATAAAATTAAACTATCTGTCAATAAAATAAATGTCTTCTAGAGACGTCCCATTCCAGATAGCCTTAAGAAGGCTGGCAATATTTCCCCTCTGTATGTATGTGTAGGCTAGCAGAAATAATTACCAGCCTTCCTGTTCCCAGATTTCTTCGTCAGTCGTTTGGACCAAATCCTTGTCTAGACAGTCCCATCGTTTCAATCCCAAACGGCACAAACTCGTAACTGTATTGATATTGACATATTTGCGCAGTTTTGGTTCTTAATGGCATCCCAGACTTGCTAACTTGCCAACGGTCATATCGTCATATCTTTAACTATCTCTCCACGCAATCCCAGAAGGTTCTGAAGACGCGGGTACTTCAGCACTGACAAAAGCCCTTCGGATAATGTCGTTGAGAGAATTAAGTATATTATTATTATTAAAACAAATGGACGGATGAAGCTGGCGTGGATTGGATGAGGGTTGCAATAGACCACATGGAGTAGCTATAATTTTAGGCGTTATTTTATTTTATTTCGTAACTTTATTTTTTTTGTTATTTTATTATTTCTCTGCCCAGATGATGGTTATCATGTACTTTTTTTTTTAATTCAGCAGAATACTTATGTTTATGTACTGGCAAAATAAAGGAATTGAATTATAATAAAAAAGTTGCAAGCCTTGGGGAGCCCTTACATCGAACAGTGAAGACACAGAGACAGGCTGATGATGTATAGGTTCGAGCCTTTGAAATTAAATGTAGTGGAAGATATATGTATGTTCTGGAAGGCCCATCTCCAAGAGTGGGGGTTTAGGACGCTGTGTTCTAGGGGCTGTAATGATGATGATATAATACATACTTTATTTATATATTTAAATTACTAGTATATATAAATAACACTATATTTGAGGTGGTATTTAAATAAATGTAAATAATAATAATTTAATTTATTAAGTAGTTTTTTTTTTATTAATTAATATTAATTTATGTTTTAAAATCTTAGTTTTTAGTTTAATTAATGATTTATTTATTTTATAAATCATTGTACCTTACTTCCTTCGAATAAACATTTATAGAAATGTTGATAAATATTTTTTTTTAAAAATAACGCGTCTATGGATAAAAAGGTTAAAATATATATTCTGGAAGTCCCATATCCAGCAGTGAAGTACTCTGTGTTCTAGGGGCAGTGATGATGACGATGTTAAACAAAGTCCAAGCACGGTTCGCTGACTTAAAAAATCTAATTTCCCTATCGCCAAAACCAATTTCCGGCAATAAAACCCCTCTGCGTTACATTGTTGCATTAAATTCAGAATGCAATGCAGTTGCATGTCTGTTTTAGAGCTGCAAAAAGCATAATCTTGTTTAATTTGTGTAGGGTTGCCAACTTAAAAACATATAAACTATGACATTATGGTCGAAACCCCAAATTTAGAATTTAAACCCAAATATAGTCTGCAACCTACGAGTAGGTATATTTTTTATCATACAAATAAACGTATTTGTATATGTAAATAAAGCCTGGTGAGTTTTATCTCTCAAAAATTAAGTATCTTAATTCAGAGGGGAAATGCTGCCAGTGTATTTGGCACCATGCCACAGGACAGCGATTAGGAGATTTTTTTTTTGTAAGTGTTTTAATTTTTAGGTAAAATTGACTTAGTTTTTATTGTAATATTTTCTAATTAACGTAATATATTTTTTTTTTTAATAAATAAAGTTATTTAGCATTATATATTTATAAATAAAGTTATTTAGCATATTATATTAGCAACGACTACGTGTTTGTGCCTTTTGGTCTTGAGACAATGGGTCCGTGGGGGCCAAGTGCAAAGAAGTTCTTTAAAAAGTTGTCTAAGCGCCTGGTTAATGCTGTATGTGACAAGAGGGCTGGCAGTTTTCTCGCGCAGCAAATCAGCATTGCTGTGCAGCGGGGGAACGCTGCAAGTGTTCTTGGCACACTGCCACAGGAACAAATCATGGGTGAGTATTTTTATTTATAATTAGTTTTCTAATTTAGTTTTAATTTTTATTTCTTAATTTAATTCTTTTATATTTTGTTTGTATATTACCTCGAATAAAAATTCTATTATGTTTAAACCTATAAAAATAACATCGCTAACAACAAAACTTACTGAAACTATAATTGACCTAAAGATATTAAATTGTTAAATATTAATTTTTACTACTCGTAACTAGGACAATTTGGTGTCCGAATGGATGTCAGCCCTAAATTAGTGTCGAGTAAGGGCATCCACAAATATGGTTTCGCACAATACGTTTAATTGTAGCAAATGACGAATGGGCGTGCCGTGGGTTTCGCCGCATTTACAATACCGTTCATTGCATAAATGACTCATTCAAAACATTTTGTACCTACTGGAAATTTGTTTTATTGAATATAAATTGTTGTTGTAATGGGGTGTGTCAGGCAAAGCTTTTTTAGATGTCGCTAGCATCATTTTTCAAATGTTTTTGTAGTTTTATATTTTTATAACAAAATAATGTATTTTAAATTAACGTTACCTACCTTAAAATACGAATTAAGAAAGCGCACACCGTCTTTAAAAAGAAAAAAAGGTTTTATTAATTGAATGAAAATTTTGAGATCACCATATCTTTGATTTCGCTTAGAAATCTCGATTTGTACACTTCAAAGCTGCTCAATTCGGCATAATATCCAGAAAATAATAAATTTCGTAATAAAAATATGCAACTGACAGTTATGTTTGGTACCATCTATCATGCGCCATCTATCGTGATAAAAGTTATTGATACACCCTAATGTCAGCGAAAAAACCTATAGGTAGCCGTAGGGTCAAAGTCAAAATATCTTTATTCACGTAAACCTGTCACAGGCATTTGTGACACGTCTTTATTTAATCTATTTTGAATGACATTTAAATCTAATCTATTTTTTGAATAGACAAATTATTAACGATTCCACAAGGTTAACGTGCTCTCTGAGGCACGGGAAAGCTGTTGAAAATCTATTACAAATGTACTCTGTAATGTAAACTGCCTCCGTGGTCTAGCGGTTAAGTCCGTGAATTTAGACCGGGTTCGATTCCTGGTCGGGACACAATCATTACATTCATTACAGCCCCTAGAATACAGCGTGCTAGACCTCCACTGCTGGAGATGGGCCTTCCAGAACATATATCTGGAGAATTTCGCCTACACTCGCCACGCTGGCCAGACGAGTTGGCGAGGATATCATATTATCTTTTTATGACAATTTATTAACGATTTCTCAAGTTGGTATTAGTGGAATCGGGACCGACGGCTTAACGTGCTCTCTGAGACACGGGAAAAATGGTGTTGTAAATCTATTATTATCATTGCTTAAAGTTCATTCAATATCTATTTATTCCATCATAGTTTCTTAGGTGTATAAATACATATATCGAATTATACTCATTCCGCACACAATGAATACTGCTTCCCGGAACACAGGTACTCTTCGTTCGGGTTGAAGGGTTTTACAAATACTGGAGGATAGTTTACGTCACTCTATGATCTGCCTTAAATATTTGTTTTATACCTACTGTTTACTTATAAAATGTTATATAAATATATAATTACTTAAAAACTTGAACTCTTTGACTTCGAATAAAGTTACTTTTTTTTCCTTTTTTTTTCTATGATTGCAGTACGTAAGAAAAGTGTATTTCTCATTGGTACATGCCGGGGGGTTTTGAACCGACCTTTGTAGGATTTAAAGAACGCGTTCTTACAACCGAGCCACCACCGCTCCTGGACACAATAATATTTATTAATTTAAATATAATTATTATTTAATTAATTTGTGATATTTCTCGAGTTTGGTACGCTAGAGATATCGACCCGAAAAAGTTGTCTGTGTATCATGAGATACTTACAGCTGAACCTTATTATGCTAACATTATTTTGTATCTAACCTACCCATCACCAAGCATTATTATTGCAAGCATTGGTACATGAAGGGGTGAACTCGATGTTTTTTTAGGATTTTTAAGGAAAGTGTTCTTACAACCGAGCCACCACCGCTATTTTAACAATAAATATATTTAGACAATTCAAAGTAATTTACTTTAAAAGAAAGAAAGAAAGAAAATTGTATAACAATGGTGTTTACAAAATATTTTCTCAACAAATTCTACAAATTCTGCAAAATCTGTGTGCAAATTTTATCAAAATATATTTAAACAATAATATACAAAACAAAAAAAAGGAATACAATAATAATATAATTTACATAATATGGATATATTTTAAACATTTAAGTATTCGTTTATTGTATAAAAGACATGTGACAGTAAATATTCTTTTAGTTTTCGTCTAAATGACATTTGAGGTACTTAACAATTTCAGTTTATCAGGTAAACTTAATACACATGCTTTTTATATTATTACTAATGACATCTCAATCATTACAAATTAGATCTCGGTAGGTGAAGCTCTTTATGATAGCGTACACTTTTGCAATCCATTTGAGCCGACGACCATTTTTCCCGACGCTTATTAACATTAACGAAAACTTTTTACCAGATGTGGTAAGGTGCAGTAGGTAAGTATTATAAATTATTGTACGCTATGTGTATTTATATTTAAATGTCAGTGTCATGATTAACGGAATGTAAGGACTTGCAATTAGACGAGTTTGAAATTTAGTAAGACTTATATTGACAAGACCGGGATAAAACTAAATTAATATTTATTTGTGATATTTCTCGAGTTTGGTACGCTAGAGACATTTGCCACTTGTCATGATTGGCCTATAGTAAAGTTGGCTAAACGTGAATCCGCTTTTATATAAGTGTGGTTTCTAACCACTCCGGAAGGGAAACGGTTGTGATGATAATACTACCGGAATAAAACTAGGATTTATTTGGCCGACAATAAATAGCGATTTGTAGCCATAATTTTTTTTTTCAAATCTCACATCTCTGTCCGGACATTACAGGAAGAACGCACTAGTTAAAGACCTTCGACTTCAGATATTGTGGTATGGACGATGAGAGGATGTGCCAGAGTTTCCTAAATGCCGTCCATCCTTTTAGGTAAATGCGTTTGTCGGCTTCTTTGTCCAACGTATTTCTGCAAAACTTCGAGAGTGGCGTTGTCGACACCGATTAGCCTCGACTCGACCCCTATGACATATGAATATAAAAACACTAATAATACATTCCTAGACCCGCATTTCAATGACGTTTCCATAACGACTCCTTCACTCAACTATTCTTTCCAGCTGTCAAACGACTCAAATCGGTATGCCATCAAAAACATAACATGTAAAATAACTTTATATATTTATATTTATATTGTACTTCAGTTCTTCTATCGTAAAAATGTGAGATCCATGTAATACCAAATCGGTTAACAGCTGACCTCCGTTTGACAGCTGGAAGGTATCGCACGGCCACCGGAGGGCCCCTGCCTGCCCTGGGAGATCCTGGGGACCGAGGCATATCCGTTATTACAATACATTACACCGCTTCACAAGGGGCCACAGCCCCTTCCGTAGCCCCTTTCCTGGCCGGTTGTTGCCCGCCGAGACAAACTGCAGCCGAACCGGGCCACCCTATAGCGTGCAGCTGGCGCGTGCGATTAAACGTCATCATCATCTGGAAGGTATAATTGAGTGAACCAAGTTTCGCACAACCCGTGATAGGATCGAGTACTGCTTTGTTGCTTCAGAAATACCATTTAAAATACCAGGTGGGACATTCCTTGGGTTTTAGCTACCCGCGTTAGCAGTGGATACCGAGTTTATCGTTTTTGAAATCTCAGTCAGATTAAACACTAACAAATCATTGGAAGCTGCAAGCTACAGCTTACTTTGAAGCTCTTTCCTACTTAGTCTTCCACTAGCTGGAGTAGAATCATTAAAATAATGACATATAATAAATGCCTGTACGGTTTACGTGAATAAAATTATTTTGACTTCGACTTGACTAGTATTGATGGACCGGGTTATTATATATAGGTGTATGAAAATCTGAGAGTGGTGGAGGGCGGTCTCGTCACAAATGAGCCAATTTGTTTCGCCCCACTGCTTTTAATGACTTTTTTCGGTCCAACTTTAAATCTCGTTATTTGGTAAAGACATTTGCTTGTTTATTTTATCGCACGATATTTCCAACTTTATTTGGCTAATTTGTGTGGAAATAACCTGCTGACTATCTTTGGACTTAAAATGGCTACAATTTATCGTTTAAATTAGGAGGGTTTAACGAGTTTGAATCCCTCTCGCTCGCACAAACTAACATGTTCAAAGATTTCTTAAGTATTTATTTTGAGAAATGTAGTCTATCAACTTCCTAGGAAATAAAATTACGGACATTTTAGACATATTTTCCATATAAAATCAGACTATTGTCGGTCGAAGCCCGAGACATCATTCTTCTCATCTCTTACCCACATACGATGGACCCGGCACCCGCACGGTGAATCCATGGAATGCTTAGAAATTTGTCTTCTTGTCCTCTTTCATATTCCTAATTATAGACAGAAATAAATAGCAATGACATAATAATATACGAATAAAAATATTTTCCTCCATTTTATTAAAACAAATCCGTTTGACTTGGCGTGCTTTAAATCGCTTTGAAAGCGTTTAAAGCTTCAAGTCGAACGCGAGGGAAGAAAAGACTAAAGATTTATTTCTGCGGGTTCAACGTGTTGGGTACTATAGGGGAGTGACTACAAGAATAGTGTATTAAACTTGTGACTGAACCAAGCTGGATTAGGAGTTGTTATTGATTTAATAATAGCTCCCCATCCACTATCCTTGGCTCCTTTCCCTACCCAACCAAATATTGTATGATTCTGCTAACCGGCGTTGTCTTGAAAGCTCGTTCCGAAAATGTACTGACGTCAGACCTGCTAGGGCCAAATTCATTAAGTGTTGCAAACGTTTTTCTGGAATGCGTAGACTGGCAACATTTCCCCTCTGTAATATGAGACTGTCTATTTTTGTCTCCAGACCTCAAACAGCGCAAATTCGAGGTTCTCTGCAGAAACCACCTGACGAGGTCGCTTGGATGTGAGATGGAGCTAATATGTTTACACGTCGCATATTACACCAGATGCCTGCCAAGTTTCCACGGTCCAACAGTCATTCCGTCAGGTTTGTTGCCCTCGTTCCCTTTCTCAGAGGTTCTAAGATTGCGGGTACTCCAGCAGTGGCAAGAGCCCTTCGGATGATGTCGCTGTGAGACGCATGACAAGGAATGGGGCCGGCATTTCTAGCACACGAAAGCCCGTGGTGTCCGAGATGATTGGTTTTATGGTATGTGTATTTCTATTAAGAATGCCTCTTTTAAGTACCTACTTATATTTCTAAATCTTATTTTCACATGAAACAAACTTATCACTTTGCATGCATTAAGTACGGAACTGTTTCATATCATTACACTAACGACGCATAAAGACAAATATCAGAGATTTCTGTATGCCTTGTTCACATTACAAGAGACATATACAGAGCGACCGTGGCTAAATGGTAAACTCGTATACTTATCTATACTGTAACTAAAATGTTTTTAGGTAACAGAAGAAATTTTACAGCTAATAAGCCTATATAATTTTAAATAGTACAAATTCTGCATGTACCTACAGTATAGGTACACGCCACCATATTCAACCACTTCCCAATCATCGCGAGATTAAAGACCTAGTATTTTTTTATTAGAAGAATACCTTTGGAGTCATAAAACGGGCTCTTGCCAGCAGCAGCTATTCTGGAACCCACTGGAATAGGTATGACGCTGATTTCCTGGGAGCAGGGACGAGCCTTAGCGTGGGATGCCACTTATGTCGTACACTTTGGCTTCACACCTCAGGGGAACAACGGAATCGGGAACCGCAGGCGAAAGCGCAGAGTTTAACGAGCGGTGTAAATACGTATCTACGAGTACGAGTATAATCAAAGACGCGTTTGTGCCGTTTACTGTAGAGACTCCCCGTACGTTTAACATTAAGCAATAGCACTTAAACATTTTTATAAATATCACTCTAGTCTAATTGTCTGCTCCGGTGACAAATGGGCTGGTTTTGTAAGTACCTAATATTTTTATTTTGGTTTATTTTTATTTTATATTTGTAGTAATAATAATAATTTCCTTTTTAATTTAATAACAATAATATTACAAAATCTTGATATGCAAGTACCAGGAAGAACGTTGGGTCTTAACACTACATATGGCTTACTACCACACGCAGATAAATGAAATGAGATAGTGTAACGGCAGTTAGTATCCGTAAAGACTGATCATATCAGCGTAAATCTTTAAATTCATCTGTTAACCGACGATTTTCCATTACTTACATGAAATATCCATTTTTTATAGTGTACTTATTCATATTTGTTTTTGTTTCATGATAAAGTGACTAAATATTTAATGTGGGCTGGTCCTTTGAATTTACTTCCATGTGAAATGCACAATAGCGAGTGAAATGGCGCGAAAACCGTTGTCGAGACGTCAAATGGAATCTCTTGACGTTCCTCCGTCCTTATAAGAAGTAACACATAAAAAAACGTGTTTACTTATATCACAAGCTGCAAGTCGAGATACAGGTATTAAAAGATCAATACTAATAATATAAATGTGTCAGAAGCATTGTATGTGTGTCTGTTTGTCTCGCCTTCACGTTATACCTACATACATATATATTTATTTATTTAAATACTTTATTGCACTGAAAAATCTAGTACATAGGCAAGCTATAACTCAATAAGGCATTCTTCACCAGCTAACCTTGGGGATCATGTAAGGTGATGGGCAGGATGAAGAAAAATATTAAAATTACTAAAATAAACATAATTACCCATTTATAGCACTCAAAAATACATATACGTACACAATATAAAAAACAATACACATACATGCCATGTATATAATACATACATAAACATACACTAAATATAAATTTGTTTATATTTATACTTAAATAAAATGCCAAACAACTTCGTTAATTCGAGAGACATACTCGTACATTCTGTTTCTGAAGAAATGTGGTTACAAGGTTTTTAAATACGTTGACTAACAGTGCGCAATTTATAGACAGGGACTATCCCTGATGTTAGCTGGTGGAAAATGCCGTTATAGCTCGCCTATGTACTAGCTTTTTAAGTACAATAAAGTGTTTAAATAAATAAATTAAATATATTTTTTTTGTAATGTAAATTCGGCTTTAGTGTCAAAAAGTAAAACTTACAGTAGGTAAATGTTAAAATGTTAAGATGATGGAAATGTTTACCCTGATGATTCAGTGCCTACTTCAGCTTTTCTCTTACCCAATATGAGACTGCTGACAAATTGTAGGACCTCCTGGATCTGCTCCCTGCGTGAGAGAACAAGTGGCAAAACTGCCGCATTGATGACATTCAGATGCCGGCTGCCTCCACCACTGCAGCTTCGGGGATAGAATATCGCGTGGAATACGACGGTAAAATCCCTTGGCTGCATCATTAACAGGACGTTAACAATGGGTGAATGGGCTGCCACGTCCTTAATCAGGCGAAGGCGGCCCGAGCCATGTTACGTCCTGTTATGAATTCCAACTTGCCGCTCAGGTCGAAGGTCAATATGTTTATACGTTCCCGTCTTACTTATGCTGCACCAGCTTGGTATTTATAAAGTATTCACCTTTTGGCGAAGACTAATAGGGAAAAAATCCAATGTACAGAACATATCCTTGGTTCGTGCGTAATTCCGTCATATCTCGAGATCTGGAAATGCCTATTACTGACTACTAGACGCATGTTCTATCGGGCCAACAACTGACACTTCAAGCGTATCCAGAATCCGTCTTATGCTCGGCCACCCAATAGGAGACCACTTCCTAGAGAAGTCGAACCTAGACCCCATGTGTTCGTGAGCCGTGGTTACCTGCTGAGTTCCTGCCGGGGAAAACGGAGGAATGTCCCCATCGCCAACCCAGGCCCATTAGTCATCTGGGCCTGGACGACTCCACTGTCTGTCTGTCCGTCCTAATGATTTGTTTATCCACAGGTAATGCGCATAACAGAGTGAAAATGAATAATATAATAATAATAGTAATATTGGCATGTACGTTGTCATGTACAAGCGCAGTCAATTCGAAATGCAAACCGCGTCAGTACTCGCACAAGGCGATTCAGGTTGACGCAAACGGCAGACGTTGCTGGGGGGAAGTAAAGATCTTATCTTGTTGGGGATACTGTCTGTCTTATCAGGTGAGGTTATAATTTACTTTGTTAGTTATTTTAACTTCTGCATGTAATTAAAACTAATTAAAAAGTGAAAAATAATTAAACATACTTAATCTAAACTTAATAAAACACAAATTATAATTGGTCTGCAAAGCTTGGTCTTGTTCTTTACTTTATCCAAGACTTTGAGCCGTTGTTCAGTATGAGCAAGTTAGGAATATTGCCCAAGTTGTACTGCAACGTCAGTTTTCCAACGGGAATTAGAAACTTTTCATTGCGTGTTTCACAACCCCTTTTCACCAATTAGGTGATTCATAAACTTATTAGTGCATATTTTGCGGCTTTGTCAACGGCGGGTTACATTCTCAGAAACAATCAAAATACGGTATTCGGCAACAAAAAGGATGATTAAAATAATCTATGATCAATATTATGATATACGCCACGTGATTGGTAGTTCGCTTGTCACTTAATTATATCAGCCAATAACGTGTCCCACATGCATACGTTAAACATGTCAAAAGGTAAACGGACTTTTTGCAACTAGCTGTTAGTATTATAAAGATTTCTAAAGTCGTATAGCCTTAGAACAACAGGGAAATCGTTGATTTTTTTTCGTACGCAGTTAAATTGGCTCAATATCCGCTTTCGCAGATCAGCCCATCTTCTTCACTTTTTATACAATATTATTTATAACCCTATAGCTCCATCATATCTTAAAACACACTTTGAATTTATTTGTGATTCGCACGACCGCCCTCTTCGTTCTTCTCATAACAACCAACTTAAAATCCCACCCCACACTTCCAGCAGATATTCAGATTCATTTACTGTATCGGCTGCTCGTCAGTGGAACAAGCTTCCACTGACCATCAGACAAGCTCCTTCAATTCACATCTTTAAAAAACAACTTAATACTTTCTTTTTAAACAAGCAGAACAGTATATTTAAAATTTAAATATTTCTTCTTAATAATATTATATTATCTTCATATATATCTACTATATATTAATAAGTATTTAAGTAGTCTATGTATACATACTATTTATGTAGTTTATTCAAATTTAAAATAAGGTTAAAATTGCACCCCACATATTATACTGTCTCACTCTCCCAAATGAAATGGCTTTAAGTTCGCCTTTGTACATACTTTTAGGTTAAAGTGCAATAAAGTATTTTAATAATGACAAGTACTGTAACCTGCCTTTGCGGTCACAAGGATTATCCAACGCCTGTGCAGTTGGATGTAGTTGCTTTATTACGGAGATATGGAAACATAATGTTTGGGTGTGCGAGCGAGAGGAATGTAAAGCTTTTTTATCAGGGCTTTGGACATCTCCATGTCAGCCCTATGGTAAGATCCAGACAGCTAACAAATCACGGCACCGCGCGCCTGCTCCGAACAGACAAACCTGCACAGTCGCACACTTCCAAACCTAAAGCTTTATGTTAATAAACATCCACAGATAGCAGACTGGCAGTTTCCCTACAAGGAATCTCACCACCCAGTCTGCGTACACGGAGATCGGAAACATACTTCTGTCATTCTAAAGAACTGCGACTCGAATGTCGAACCTGGGACTGAGCTCTATCGCTATGTCGAAGCCAAGAACTGCAAATGCAAGGTATCCTAAACATGTAATTTATTCATAACGGAGTTGGGGATCATCAAATTCCAAGTGTTGTAGAATTTGATGCCTTTCAGTTCACAGCGAACACGTTCTTCTTTGACAAGAAAACAACAAAGTAGATGGCTAAAAATCTAACATTTTAACATCTAACAAAAACCATCGCCCACTCTGACTTATATTTGATCTCTTTGAACACGACTGATGCTATTTTCCAGGTGTGTTCCTCTGAAGATACGAGTTGTGAATGGTTGCCTGACGTCACTGCCTTGGAAGGACTGATTCCAGGAAGAATTGATGAAGATGAATAAAATAAATGTCTTTACCTAAGTAATAAGTACCATAAGTTATGCATTGCAAAATCGATAATTGCAAGTTACATCTTATTTTTTAAATAAATATCATTCAACATGCCTATTGTATTGTATTTTATTTCCAAAATGCCTTTTATGATGATACCTATTAGTTTTACTATTTGTAGGTAGGTAACTATATAACAAAATCCGCAAACCAAACCCATATTGCGTATTTATAGTGCTTTCCGTGCTACGCCTTTATCTGATTTAGCACCAAAACCACAGACTATAAAGAGTACGAGTACAACCAAAACAAACTAACAAGTGCGGAGTCCTTCGCGGCATTTTGCTCGGACATGTCTAGTGCAAGTTTTTGTTTTGTAAATTAATTATTGTGAATATTATTGGTCAAACGTGGTGTTGTTTTGTTATATAATATTCTACAATGTGAATTGTTATAAAAAACGATAAATTGTACTTTGAAAATGGGACACAAGTTGCAGTTTATTTACGTTAGCTGCGGTTTTCCCGCGCTGTGGTCTCCCATATTTTACTCAACGTGTTTGGACTATAATGCCGTGAGTGACTCCAAGAAAAGCATTAAATTCTGCAGCATCTGGAATTTGATGATAACCTCATTAACTTAGGAAACACACTTAAAAAAGAAAGATATATTACGCCAGGCTTGGCTGTATGGGGTAGATCCTATCACCATCACCTCATTCATCATCCATCGGGAGAAGAGAACCAATAACAACGCAACCCACAGACTAAATAGCCAAGTACAACCCAGGCTTAATATTCAAAGCCCAAGGCCAAAGTGTTTTTTTTTTTTAATTTTCAATCATTAATTCACGCGTGCTATTAGTTCTTTCGTTGTTCATTCATTTTCATTTCATTTCAGTTCGTTCAGTCAATCCGTCAGGTGAAGTGCATCGAAAAATGTTTTTATTTTTATATTTTCCAAAGGTTTCTATTGAATTAAAAGTTTGTTAAACAATCAATTAGAATTAATAAAATGATATAAACTTTGTATTTATTATGTGCTAGGTGGTAATTTCGTTTTTTCACGACGTTGTGGAATGTGTATCAAACATGAAATTCATTTGTATATTTTTGGTTTTGTGCATATCAACAATAAATTGTGAATCATCTGATAATGTTAAATTAGAGTCTATGGCGCTGAAGAAGCCATCAACGACCGAACAAAAGCTATGGAATATAAAAATAAACATAAACTTTACTAAGACATTGCCCCCACTATTGAGAAGAAAGTCAGGAGTTGACATCAAGTTGAAATGTGAAGCAATTATGAATTTCATTCGTGTGGAAAATCAAACTAAACATAATCAGAGAATAGAAAGTTTGCCAGATGACTTTGAGCACAAATATAGATTGATGAGATTGGTGAAGGTGGATTGGTTGAAAGATAATAAGGAATTAGTTGACGGTGACAATGTTAGAATATTGGTTAAAATAGATAACCAGACTGGTACTATTGGGTCAATGATGAGGATTAAAAATGTACAGCCAGAGAACAGTGGAAACTATACTTGTTCTATTCGAGGCCATAAGACTGTATCTCGTCTTCTAGTGGATGATGGATTTGTTGATGAGATCCCTTTGTATGGCTCTCTGTTCCCTGACTCGCTGCATGCGGGCTCCTCCAGGCTCACCACAGTCATCAACCCGGAGACTGAAGTCACCAGTCTAGCCGCCAGTAACCCTACAGCTTTACCTCTTAAGTTAGAACCAATATGCCAAGAATATATTGGGAAAGAATGTGCTAATCAACTCCAAGGAAAATTTGTATACATCCCATATAATACTAATCAGTCATTAATGGAAGAAAAATTGTTTAAAGCCCTACAAGTCACGAAATACTCCAACGATATCAGTCCACAATGTGTAAACTATGCATTACCAAGCTTATGTTACTCCATGTTTCCTATATGCAGAACCCCTTTTGTTACAAACAATCATTTTCTAAAAACTGCCAAAGAATTATTTTTGCAAATGGCCCAAGTCAGCAGTACAACGTCAAGTGAAGACAATGACCCAAAAATTGTATTTGAGAATGTGCCTAAAGATGGTATCCCCAAACATTTGATGCTGAATGATTCAGTAGCAATTTTAGAATCACTAAACTATCGGTATAACTCCACAGTATTAATTAGGGTTTGCAAACAAGATTGTGAGATTTTAGAGAATGAGTTGTGCCAAAAAGAGTATGCCATTGCCAAAAGACATCCTCATATTGGCCAGCAATTACCTTTGGAGGAATGTCAGAACCTTCCCGAACATGACAAGGAGTGTCTTGACATAGGAATTGGTCCAGTGAAGGTATCTGATGATGAGTGCTACTGGGAAAATGGGCGCACTTATCTAGGCAGAGTAAATGTTGCTAACAATGGCATGCCGTGCATAGAATGGTCCAAACAATTGAAAGTAAAGCCTGCTGATCATCCGGAGTTGTCTGGACGACACAGCTATTGTAGAAACCCTGGAGGACTGAAATCCCAGCCTTGGTGTGTAATCGCCAAAGATGGAAAAACCGAGCAGTATTGTGACATACCTAAATGCGCAGAAAAAATCTGGATCTACATTGTCATAGTTTTTCTTCTTCTCACACTAATTATAATGGGCTTTATAATTTGTATTTGTTGTAAGAATCGTAGGAAAAACAATGCCACAACTATCATGGATATTAACTTGCCTAACGCTGACAAGAACATTTATGGTAATTCTAGATTGAATTCTCCTATAGAAATGAGTGATATGTTGAATCAGAATCCTAACAACCCTATGAATCCTAGTAGAAATGTCCGAGGAAATGGGATTTTAAGAATACCGCAGTACTCGTTATCTCAAATCAGATTTTTAGAAGAGTTAGGAGAAGGAGCATTTGGTAAAGTGTATAAAGGAGCTTTAAATAGACCTCAAGCAGGAGAGACGCAGTTTGTAGCTGTAAAGGCATTAAAAGAGAATGCTTCTACAAAAACACAGCAGGATTTCAGAAGAGAAATTGACTTAATATCAGAATTAAGGCATGACAATATTGTTTGTATTGTTGGAGTTGCATTAAGAGAAGAACCTTTGTGTATGTTATTTGAATTTATGGCTCGGGGAGACTTGCATGAGTTTCTAATGGGGCGGGCTCCTCCATCTGGCAAAGGGTTGCCAGCTACAAGACTTTTAAATATAGCACAGAATATTGCTGCTGGTATGCAGTATTTAGCATCCCATCACTATGTCCACAGAGATTTGGCAGCGAGAAATTGTCTAGTTTCGGACGATTTTGTAGTAAAAATTTCTGATTTTGGATTGTCAAGAGACATCTATAGTTCTGATTATTATAGGGTAAGTTATGATTTTAAAGTTTTTTTTTGGTACAGCTATTTACAATACGCCTAAAACTATTCAATGTTTATTGGCTTTGGCATAACATCTCTGATGTGTGTAAACCACATAAATTGAAGGACATATTTTATCCACCCTGTAGAATTTCATTTAAAACATTAAAAATACTTTATTTTATATACAATGTTCTTAACTTACTCTTATGGTGAAGGAAATCATCGTGAGGAAAATACATTATGCATCAACCTGGTGGGGCAGTTATGTAGCCATATGGGTTGATGATTAGAATTATAACCAATTTTATTAAATAAAATAAAATTTTAGAATTTAAACAAATATTATCAAACAAGATAAGAAGCAGCCTGACCTATTAGATCCTCATTAGTCATTGTTATTCCAATAACTATTTTTGTTTCTAAACAAAGAAATTTGTTTACGGTAAGTATAGATAACATGATGACTGAACTACCTATTGCTGGAATAGTCCTTCCCCCAAAGCCACTGCACATGGTCTTTTGCCACCCTCCAGCCCCCACCAGCGGCCTTCTTTAGGTATTCCGTTCATCTGGCAAGCAGTCATCTTTGAGTCTTTCTCTTGTGTTCAATTTGGTGCTGTTCCAAAAATCCTCTATTTGGCCATACCACAGTACTAAATGACCCTGCATCCCCTAAATTGTATGAAGCAGAATCGTGAACACAGAATGTAGGTTCACAAATTTAAGGTAGCTCAGCAAGGATAGAATTCGAAACATATTTGTCAGAGAACCAAGGTTACTGTCATACTTTCCAAAATTAGCAAGCTGAAGTGAATGCAGAACACGAACGATGGAGCAAATGGGTTCTAGAGTAAAGGCCATAAACACCTCATACTCACATACTGAGCGTTTTTTAAATCAGATTTTTTAAAACTGACTTTTGTTGGGCGAAGCAACGTGATTACTATACCCCATCACTAAAGACACGAAAAAAAAATTCAATTATTACTAATAAATGTTATTTTTGAAGTAAATTTGTTTTTTTGCTAATCTAGAAAACTACACGCTATGAATAAATATTTTTGCTATTAATGTAATCAGTATAAGGTCCAGCTACAAAACTTTCAGTTACTCTCCACTAAAACCAGTGTTATCTAAACACATCAATGCTTAAATCGTAATGTTTTTATAATCTACCCTCAAATTTTAGGTACAATCAAAAAGCTTATTGCCAGTTCGGTGGATGCCTCCCGAATCCATCTTATATGGAAAGTTCACGACTGAGAGTGACATTTGGTCATATGGTGTGGTGTTATGGGAAATATACAGTTATGGATTGCAGCCTTATTATGGGTAAGTTACTTGTGGAAGATTTTTATTCTGAACATCCACGCGCCTTGGTTTAATGAATTTAATTAATAAATATTAGTGTCCCGACCAGGAATCAATCCCGGTACCTCCGAGTCTAAATCCACGGACTTAACCGCTAGACCACGGAGGTAGTTTATATATATATACATTAAGATGACTTAAATGTAAAAAATAATAACAGCAGAGTGTATTAAGTTTATGTTAAATTTAAATAACAATTTAGTTGATTTATGTTCCAAAATGCAATAATAGTATACGGTAGTCCCCGCGTCGTCATGTCATCTTATATACCAAAATATCAATTATTGTTTAATATACTATATTTGCGGTGGTGGCACGGTTGTAAGAATGCGTACCTTAAATCCTACAAAGGTCGGTAATAAACCCACCCGACATGTACCAATGAGAAATACACTTTTCTTACGTACTTTTGTGATAGATTTACAACGTTCCCGTGCCTTGGAGAGCACGTTAAGCTGTCGATCCCGGTTCGACTAATACCAACTTGTGGAATTGTTAATAAATTGTCATCATATCCTCGTTAAGCCGTCTGGCCAGCGTGGCGAGTGTAGGCCAAATTTTCCAGTTCTGGAAGGCCCATCACCAGCAGTGGAGGTCTAGGACGCTGTGTTCTAGGGGCTGTAATGATTGAATACTATATTTTATTTAAGTATTGTATTATATTACCTACAAAAATTATCAATAGGGTGTATCAGCCAGCGCCTTTTTATCACGATAGATGGCGCTTTATAGATGGTACCTAATATAACTGTCAGTTGCCCCAAACCTCCACTGTTAAAGATGGGCTTTCAAGTACACATTTCGGCAGAATTTAGCCTACACTTGCCACGTGTTGGCCAAATGGGTCTGATCTCAGTTTTAAGGATAATTTATTGACTATTCCATAAGTTGGTATTAGTGGAACCGGGACCGAAGGTTTAACATGCTCGTACCTTTGGATTTTAAGGAAAGGGTTCTTACAACTGGACCACCACCGCTCCTTTAGTGTTTAGTGTTCTTTAATTTGGTTGTTGGTTGTAGCTTTAGCAACCAGGAGGTTATTTCTATGGTCCGCGGAGGGGAGCTGCTGCAGTGTCCGGCCGGCTGTCCCCCCGCCATGTATGGACTCATGCAGGATACCTGGAAACATAGCCCGCAGAGACGACCCAACTTCCAAGATATTGTCGATAGGTAAGATTTATAGTTATAAATTTAATGTACTTTTTACCTTTTGGTTTGTTAAGGTCTCATTGTACAGAATAGCTAAATCTTCATTGCTGAAATTATTCCTTCCAGAACAATGGGCAAAATGGTCTCACTATTTTGTAATATCCTAATAAAAAAAATCTTTGATTATATTCTTTTTTATGGCAGTAATAAAGTGCCAGAAAGGAAAGGAGATTGACAAAAAGTCTATGGAAGTTGGGCTGATAATAATAATAATATACTTTATTGGACAAAATTACAGAGTATAAGGGCGAACTTAATGCCGTAGGCATTCTCTTACAGCTAACCTTTGTAATAGTGATAAGCGAGGTTCATCATCATCATTACAGGCCCTAGACCTCCACTGGTAGAGATGGGCCGTCCAGAAAATTCTGTACAATTTGGCTTTCACTCGCCACGCTGGCCAGACGGGTTGGCGAGGTTCTGTTGTCATTTTAATGACAATTTAATTACGATTCCACACGTTGATATTAGTGGAACCGGTGCCGACGGCTTTACGTGCTCTCCGAGGCACGACAAACAGTGGTGTTATAAATAAATTACAAATGTACTTAAGAAAAGTGTATTTCTCATTGGTACATGCCGGGGTTCGAATCGTCCTTTTTAGGATTTTTTAAATTTTTTGTAAAGCGTTTTTACAACCGAGCCACCACCGCTCATAAGCGAGGTTATAGGATGCTTACAAACGATAAGTCAATAATAGAACTATATTTGAATGTCGATACTTAACTATAACAATATATATATATATATATATCCAAATATATACGTATAAACAAACAATGCATATCATAATACCTATATACACAAATAAATATATAAACATAAACACACATAAATACATATACAGTGTAAACTCCATGTAACGTCACTCGATTTAACGACAAACTCCCTAAAGCGTCGAAATCAATTGGCTTAGTTTGTCTTCCAATTCGGATTTTTGTTCTCGTCATTTAACGACAACTCTCTATAACGCCATAAAGTGTAGTCACTTTTTGTGGACAAAAAAAGGAAATGATTATTATAAAAAAAAAGTGGGACAGAACTCTCACAAGCCTTTTGCAGTAGAGCCAGGTTGATGGTGATGTTAACAATTTCAGACTTCAAACCTGGTTAGACAATGGAGGATGTCCCTCGGGCTCTTCTGACTCCAGCAGTGTGTGTAGTCACCGACATTCTGAAAGAGAACTGCAGGAGAGAACTCCTCTCCTGGCACCACATTCTTCCTCAGGTAAGGAGATATACAATTAAAAAACATTTAGTTTACATATAAATTCTTTAGATCTGGCCAGACGATTATGGTAGATCTGTATTTTCGACAATTGCAATCCATAATGAAAAAGCTCGCTCTTCAACAACCAAGACTGGTCAATAACTCCAGCCCACTGCTGGTTCAGGACAATGCTGGAAATTAGAGCAGCTGAGATAGGAATGTCTCCGACACCCACCATACTCCTGGGGAGTATCTCCAACAGATTTCCACTTTTATCGCTGGTGGCGCAGGTTTAGTGAACTGTATCTAGATGCGGGGTTTGCGATAATCTCCAAATTAGATACATAGACGATACTATGATAATCGGTGCAATAAACAAACTAGAAAGGAAACTGGTAAGAGAACTTACCTGATGTCCTCGGCACCAGCAATTAGATATTGTTCTTTTACACAAATTTTGCGGGTTTTGCGAATGCGGGTGATAACAATGATCGCGGCGATTTCTTCAGCGTCTTCTATGACGACTGTAGGACAACGATTATATTTCGTTATGTGCGCAAACTTAAACTAGTGAGCGGGATGGGTAATATAGAAAGAAAGAGGCGAGAAAGAGATAGGACAAGGGTATAGGGGTAACAAATTAGGACGTTTGTTTATGCACCGACGAATCACAATAATGCCTAACCATCCAAAATTGGTCGATTTACCGCGATCGGCGCGAACAATCGCAATTTGGACATTTTCTGGTAACGAAAAAATAAAAAACAATTCCGATGGAGCAGTCCAAACCGCCTTCAAAGTTTTAATTGATTCTCGTTCCCACAATTATTTCAATAATGGAATCAATGAACTATCTATAAAATGATTGATTAAATATGTTTTATTTTTATTTTTTATTGAAAACTAAATAATTCATATGTAAGGACTTTTAATAATAAATTTTATTGATATAAATAAGTCTTATAATATTATTAATATTTCAGGAAGTTTAAAGATGGTGGCGGCACCTTCGGAGTGTTCTGTTAGGTCGGGGGGTCGCGGGAGTTGTGGGTCCGGGCTGGACGAGTCCAGGGGAAACTCGGTCAGGATACCTTCCAGGGGAAACATATAGAGATAATACAAGTGTTTGAACATGGCAGCTTAATACTAGAAACACGGGACTCAATATTTTTGGGAACATTTTAATATCTGATCTGTACAGGGTGGATTTTTGAGACGGAACACTAACACCCCTATTAAATGACATTTTCTCAAAAGCTGCCTCCACTCAACATTTCTTTTCAGATGTTAATCGAAAATTAAGATGGCGTCTAATGTACCAGCTTACTGCTGACATTAAAAATAAAACTGTCAGTATGACTCTATTTTTAACTTTAATCGTAACTATTGAGACCTCCGTGGTCTAGCGGTTAAGTCCGTGGATTAAGACTCGGAGGTACCGGGTTCGATTCCTGGTCGGGACACAAAAATATTTATTAATGTAATTATTTTTTTAATGTTTAATTTATTTGTAATATTTCTCGAGTTGGGTACGCTGGAGACATCGACGAGCTTGCCACTTGTTATGATTGGCCTATAGTAAAGTTGGCTAAATGTGAATCCGCTTCTTTATAAGCGTGATTTCTGACCACCCCGAAAGGATGATACTTTTGAGAACTATTGAGTTTCCCCTGTTGAGTGGAGGTGGCGTTATAGTTACATGATAACGTTCCTAGGAGACTATCTATAACTTTTGCGATATGTTGAACTGTATTCACAGATTTTGGAAAAATGTACAGTCAGCCTAAAAATGGTAAATTTACACAATAAATATTTTTGATGCTATTCGATCCTGTTTCTTATAAGAATCAAAGGTCTACTTGACCGACTAAGGTTTGAGTAGTGGAAATGACAGAAATCGCGAAAAGCTTTGGAATGAAAAAAGATTAATCAACTTATAAATATTTTGTCGAGTTTCGTACACCATTTTTGCACTGAATTCATTCGCGGATTGATTTATGTTGTCTATAGGACTATGTAAATCAGGTTTGATCTAATAAAGTACAGTTTTCCTTCTTAGTTGTTATTTTTCTCATTTGTGACTTGTCATGTCTAAACTAGACATCAATAATTTCGGCCTGTCAGGCACTAACAGCCGGTTTCTCGAATCTCTACTTTATTATTTCCTAGCTAAGAATTCATTTAAGTTTTTCTTAAGTCAAATCGGGCTTCACGAACAAATTTCACATTAAGTTTTTCTTAAGTCAAATCGGGCTTCACGAACAAATTTCACATTTAAGTTTTTCTTAAGTCAAATCAGGCTTCATGAACAAATTTCCCATTTAAGTTTTTCCTAAGTCAAATCGGGCTTCACGAACAAATTTCCCATTTAAGTTTTTCCTAAGTCAAATCGGGCTTCACGAACAAATTTCCCATTTAAGTTTTTCCTAAGTCAAATCGGGCTTCACGAACAAATTTCCCATTTAAGTTTTTCCTAGGTCAAATCGGGCTTCACGAACAAATTTCACATTTAAGTTTTTTTTAGTTAATATTGTACTTAAGATTTATGACGTTCCGTTTTTGGTGACAAAAAAGTAAATATTTATCTTTAGTAAAAAATCCACATATATTATTGTTCAAAATAATAGAATGTGGATTATTTTACGGTACATTTGTAAGAAACGTATATATATCCCGACTAATATAATATTTAGAAATATTAACATGTTGTAGAGACTTGCTTTTCGCGTGAAACGAAACGGGTTCGTTCCAAATCTATAATCCATATTTTTTTATTATTTAATTTAATTTTAAATAATTATAATCACATTTTTTTAAAGTAGGTTTTATAATTGCCTTGAGATTTTTAAACAGTTAAGTAATATTATTACAACGTAATATTTGCGCAGTAATTCGGTTCTTGTATTTTTGTTGAGCCAATTTTAACTGGTCGCGTTATATTCATTTGTAGTATTTGAACAAACGGACGAAACTATTGACAGTCGATGGTATTATTGTTTATTTTTTACGGAGTTCTTCGCGCCATTTTGCACAGACATGTCAAGTCCAAGTTTTTCGTTTTGTAAATTAGCTTACTGTGGATATTGTTAGTCAAAAGTGGTGTTATTTTGTTTAATAATGTGCTACGTGGTGAATAATTGTGGACAAAGATAAATTTGATTCGTCAATATCGCCCAAACACGTAGGATATACAGGAGTTGACAGCGCTGGAAAACCGCAAAAAATGAACTGCAACTTGTGCCCCATATTTAAAGTACAATTTATTGTTTTCCATAATTATACACAATTAAACACCACTTTTGGCCAACAATATTCACAGAAAATTAATTTACAAAACAAAAACTTGCACTTGACATGTCCACGGAAAATGGCGCGAAGTACTCCTGTGAAAATAAACAAAACACCCGTGATTACGCTCGTATTCTCGTTAAGGTTATCAAAAATTACCTAATTATTTGTTATTGCTATGTGAAACGCAAAATTGTGAACATCCCCCATACTTTTGTGTAAATAAGAGTTGCCCTTCTTAATTTAATCTTAAAAACCCTGTTATTTTATACTTAAGTAATTATTAAGTACCAAAAATACGTTAAAAAAACTGGCTGATAGTCATTTAAGAGTCTCCCGTCTTTCTAGTGTTAAAATCTAAAAAAATACTTAAATATTATATTTATGTTAATCTTTACTACATTTATTTATTAGCGCTTAAGTTAATTTATTTTAATTTATTTAAGTTGTTTAGTATACCTATTAACCAAATTCTGTTTCTTGAAACTCCTCCGTGGTCTAGCGGTTAAGTCCGTCGATTTAGACTTGGAGGTACCGGGCTCTATTCCTGGTCGGGACACAATATTATTTATTAATTTTATTATTATATACATATAGTAAAGGAATTCACTATTTTCAAATAAATAGACTATATCGGCTGATGTTAGTTGCTCTCATTTATGCTAAATATTAAGATGGTTTGACTCTTTTGAATCCCTCTCGCTTGCACAATCCAACATTTTAAAATAATTCTCACGTCTTTATACACGTATTTTTAAATAATAATAATATTTTAAAATTTAAATAAAAAATGAAATCAGATCAAGGTGCAGTTATAATTAAGAATATTAATGGATTACAATAAATTTATTTAATAATATGGAAAATTAAGTTGAAGGTGGATTTAAATGTAATTATTTTTAAGACATTTCCTCAACCCCTCCTCCAATCAACAATCCTGCACATCAACAGGTCTGCTGTCAATACATTTATGGAACGAGCTTCCAAGACGGCATTAACGGAATCATACAGTATTTGGTTGGGTAGGGAGAGGAGTAGAATGGTGGATGGTGAGCGTATTATTGCACAAGAAAATAATTTTTTCACCGAGCAGCAAGTGCCGGCTCTATCGTGTGTTGAAAAGAGAGAGAAGAAGTAAAAAAGACGTTTTTTAAATGTATACTCAAACTTGAAAAACCTTTAAATTGTTGGATTGTGCGAGCGAGAAAGCAAAAGCGGCTTTAACTAATACTAAAATGGGTTTAGAACGAAACCGTAACATTAAAATGTTAATTATCTTAACAATGTGATGCTTTAAATAAGAAAAACCTTAGCATGATTTTGAAGTACCTATTCGACCATACCCCACTCGATAATACCCCACTCGATAATACCCTCATTCCGAATCGCGCTCAGAGCGCTTAGAACGAATATGACACTGACCGTCGTCGTTCCGAATCAAATATCGCGATTTGGATGCTCAGAGCGTGATATCAATTCGGAACGGTCTAAATCATATTTTCATTCATAAAATGTTAGTTTTTTTAAAAAAATTATAGAAGATAAATTGCGGATTCCACATCTTTGAGTATGAATACTAACAAATATACATCTCTCGGTTTATTTATCTTTATATGTGTAAAGTTTAATATTATTAAATTATTTTGGTCTTTTAAAATAACTGCCGTGTTACAGACATTTTTTTTTTCACTTCCTACTTAAATATTAATTATAGATTTGTTTTAGAAGTAATATACAAACAGTATAAACGAATTACAATATTAAATAATTTAAAAGAAAACCTAATATTAAATTACCTTGAAAATGGCGCGCGACATTATGACAAACAACTGACAGCGCTCAGAGCGATCTACCTCGATATCGTGAGCAGTCTAAGCGAGAGAAATGATGTCGTTTGTGACGTCACACAGCTTTGGCAAAACAGTTAAAGCGCGTATCGGAACACCTTTAAGCGTGCTTAGGTTACTATTATCGCGTAACGGAACGAAGGGATAGTTCGTTGACTTTCATATTTACATTTTCCCCAAAATGGCGTCTGGTTGTCGCCTTACTAAAATTTGAATAATGCCATATCTTTAGTAACATTGGCGTAATTAAAACGAATCGATTAACATGAGAATCATCAAAATCGGCCAACGCGTTTGATCTCCAGTGTGACACAAAGGAACAAACATACATACATACATATATACCTACATACATACAAATATACGCTGATAAAACACATAATCCTTCTTCAGTCGGGTAAAAAAGGATTTTTACACGATTTTAGAGTCGAAAGTCAAAATATCTTTATTCACGTAAACCTATTACAGGCATTTATGACACGTCATTAATTAAATTATTTTGAATGATTCTACTTCTGCTAGTAGAAGACTAAGCAGCGAAATGATCCAATAAGTAAGCTGTTAACAGAAGACTAGTACTAGCACTAGACTAGACTAGCTTAAACCTGACTGAGAAAGGAATCTGCAAGGAAAACTACTATAGCAGATATACAAATGAAACAAATACAGAATTACACAACAACAATAAATAAATATCTTTCAAATTCACTTGAGTACCTATGAGATTACAATGCCTGGTACAGTGGTACCTCACCAGGTATGTCAGAATTAAGATAGGTTTCTTGCCCGTGTTGCCCTTTATTGCACAAAGTACAAAGGCGGACCTAACGCCGGTATATTCTATACTGGTCAAACCTTTGGGACAACTAAAGCAGTTACGACGAGATAAGGCAGGTGCTATCAAAACTAATAGAAAAATATTACACTTCAATATATACTAGTGAATAAATACTTATTTACATACTAATACATACACAAATACATACAAATAAAACTATATACATACGTTCTATCAATTTATTTATTTATTTAAAATCTTTATTGTAATTTACAATCGGCGAACATAATGCCGTAAGGCATTCTCAGACTACTTTTTTTTCTTTTTTTTTAGTTGTTAAGTACTTTACATTAGTGTTAATTTATATTTCTCCTTCGAATAAACAATGAAGGTTGGCTAAATGTTTCTGACCACCCCGCTAAGGATTGTGTCTGTGATGATATGTTGATTACCTTTTTATTAAAGCACCAACATTGTTAAGACATTTGACGTGATTATTTGCAATTTGGAGACTGATTTTCAATTATTAGTTAGAAATTTAGTTACCTTACTCGTATTAGTTAAGTGGTTACAGTTAAGTTTATAGTTATTAATTGTATCATTCGTAAGATATAGCATGAGCTTCTGTCTCTGAATGAAATATAGTATACTAACAAAATCGATAGTCAAGTCAAAGAAGTCAACGATTGTCAAGCCTATACAGGAACAATTTTTCAAGTAGATTTATCTATCTATCTATATTCAATGACGACTGAATGCTAAAAGGAATATAACAAGAATAATAACCGCATCATACATTTTTTTTTTATTCTAGCAAGACTGCGCCCTCCTGATGGTAAGTGACGCGCAAGGTCCGTTACCGTTACCAACTCGAATCAGTATGTTAGTAACTGCCTCCGTGGTCTAGCGGTTAAATCAATGGATTTGGACTCGGGTACCAAGTTCGATTCCTGGTCGGGATACAAAAATATTTATTAATGTATATAAATACATTTAATTAATATTTAATTTGTTTGTGATAGCTTGCCACTTGTCATGATTGGCCGTGGTTTTGAGCGTGGTTTCTGACCACTCCGAAAGGGAAACGGTCGTGATGATTCTTTTTGTTTTTCTGGAATCAGATACTCATGACTGACATCAGTCCGCCTTCCACCTATAAACAGGTTTGAATTGTCGTAATGCCCAGTCAAGCCGGCATAGTGTTAGGGACTGATGTCAGTCATAATTGTTTGATTCCAAGTTGCTAATATTTATGGACACATGTCGCGCTAGTATATAAAAAAAATTCGCCATTGTTGTTTATCATTTAAAAATCAGTCGTTCCGTTACCATCCTCCATGGTGAACTCGGGAGGTCGTGGGTTCGATTCCCACCGGGGGCATGTTGTACATTGTATAATCTGTCTCGGTCTGGGTGTTTATATGTATAATATGTATATATTTACAAAAAAAAGTATAATATGTAGTTTATCAACCATCTAGTTTCCGTAACACAAGCCTCGTAGCTTACCACGGAAACTAGATGGCGCTGTGTGACCTGTCTGGAAATATTTATTTATTTATCTATTACAAAGCCCATGCTATATTTTGCAAATTCTAGTTTTCATGATTTTTCATATAAGAGGCTGTTTTACACTGTGGGATATATTTTTTTGTTAATAAAATAATATAAACTCTGAACCTGATATATATAAAAGACATATAACATTTTAGACAATTTGTAATTATGAATTAAGAATTTTTTTCAAGACCTTCACTGCTGGAAATGGGCCTTCCAGAACATATATCTGGAGAATATGGCATACAATGTCACTTTATTAACGATTCCACAAGTTGGTATTAGTGGAACCGGGACCGACGGCTTAACGTGCTCTCCGAGGCACGGGAATGGTGGTGTTGTCATCTATGACTGCAGTACCTAAGAAAAGTGTACTTCTCATTGGCACATGCCGGGGGGGGGGAGGGGTTTGAACCGACCTTAAAATACCGGGTTGATTCCTAGTCGGGACACAATAATTTATTTGTGGTATTTTCCAAGTTTAATACGAGCTTGCCACTTGTCATCATGCCTATAAATAAAGTTGGCTAAATATGAATCCGATTGTTTAAAGAGTGGTTTCTGCCCACCCCGGAAACTATACTGTCATGATGGTACTTTGAAAATGATTGTACTTACAAGTTGGTTGTATTTTTGTAGAATAAGTTTTGTAAGAATGAAAGCACGGTTTAGCGCGTTAATGTAGCGACTTGTTACTTGCCAATTCTATACTTTACGCGGTCGCTACACTATCGGACTTGGCCGTGCTGGACTCAAAGTTTGTATTTATATATATGGATGTTATAGATGTAATGTTTTTGTATACTGTACATGCAATTTGGTACTTGAATTTTACAACGTTTTTATACCCAATCCTAGAACAGAATCCTGGACCTTCACTGCTGTAGATGAACCTTCTCGGGCTTTCTTGTCAAGCTGTCTACTTTGATTTTTTATAACACAATCTTATTGCAAATAGTAGGATAAAGCAACTCCTTTACACACCTCACTCTTTGTATCGAGCTTGGTCCACATCTGTAATCAATATGAAAGATATACAATGTTGAAAGACAGAAGTGACAATCTATGTGTCAAAGTTATTTAATTTTATTAGGATATCATTTTAATGGGGTGTATCACTAACTTTTTGTCACGATAGATGGCGCATGATAGATGGTAACCAATATAACAGTCAGTTGCATAGAAAACTTGTATTTTTATTACGAAATTTATTATTTTCTGGATATTATGCAGAAGTGAGCAGCTTTTAAGTGTACAAATCGAGAATCTCAAAATTGCCGTCTATTAATTCAACCTTTTTTTTTAAAGACGGTGTGCGCTTTCCTAATTCGTCTTTTAAGGTAGGAAACGTTAAGTTGAAATACATTTTTTGTTATAAAAATAAAAAACTAGAAATAAATTTAAAAAGGGATCCGTCATAGGTGTAAACAAGGTACCAGTGCCGCTAGCGACATCTACAGCTTTGCCTGATGCACCCCATTTATAACTGCAAGACTGTAACCTTGAAAACAATGATAATTCATTTATAAAGAATAATAAGGACCATATAGCCTCATTTACATTTTGTTTTCTCATTTTAATTACCTAGTTTTTTTTATTGTGAGGTCGTAGATAAAAATCAAAAAGTGGAAGGTTATTGCTAGTCTTTTAAAATACTGCCTTCTAAAATTAAAAAAAACAACCTTAGCATTTTGCGTTTCGTTATTCCTAGTATGGCTATAAATAAATTCAATAATAAATATTTTAAGAAACGCGGTATTGTTTAGGACTTATGTATTCTGTACCAAGTCCATAAAGAATGAAAAAAAAAACAAGAAACGCTGATGTCATTTAAAGCTTGAAATTTTGTTAACTGACACATGTGACTATTTGACATTTTTGTCGTGTCGAAGAAGACATATTTGTATGTTTTATAATTGGAATCTTTTTGTTTAAGATATATTTACCGACATAGTTTATTTCTTTTTAAATCATAATTTGAATAATTTTTATAAAACTTTTTCGTTGTTTGCCAAAGACTTGTTTTTGTATGTGATAAGTACTTGTTTCCTTTCCTAGATTTAGTCATTTGGTACCTTAAATAAATTTGTAAACTTATTCTGTGTTTTTGTTCCTCCTTCCTAAATATGTTGATAAGCCAGCATAGCGGTGAATACTTTTTAGGTATAGATAATAACATCAATCCCTTTTTTATTACCTATACCTTGTCTAATATAGAATGATATATATTTTTTGTGTTCCCTTCTTTGATGGATGATGAATGAGATGGTAGGGAAGGCAAAGGGTCTAGCCCATACATCCAAGTCTGATATCTCTTTTTTATGAGTTAATAAGGTCATTATCAAATGTCACATGCTGCAGAATTTGATGCTTTTCTCGGAGACACTTGCGGCATATTGCTCAAACACGTCGGGTAAAATATGGAAGTTTACAACGCGGGAAAACCGCAATAAATAAACTGCAACTTGTGCCACATATTCAAAGTCTAATTTATGGTTTTCCATAACTAATAACATTGTAGCACATTATTAAACAAAACAACATTACTTTTGACCAACAATATCCACAGTAAATTAATTTACAAAACAACTTACACATCTCCGCGCAAAATGGCGCGAAAGACTCCATATAGCATGATCATTTTTACAGCTCACAATAGAGATGGGTGGTGTTAATCTATTCGATTATCTATTTATTATTTCATATATTTTTGTTTACACCTATAACGCAAACTTAAAACTTGGCATCGATAGTTTATATAAATTTATAATAATAAAGTTTAAATACCAATACAAAATAAAATGCAGTACACAGGCGAGCTAATACGTTGTAGGTATTCGCTAACATCTAACCTTTGGGAGAACGACATAAGGAATTGTGGGGTGCAGAGTTAGGAGGAGAGAATAAATATTAAACTAAATGCAAAGGTTGCAATACCTTTCACTGGGTATTTAAATAAATCCATAATAAAAAGTAATTAACATAAATACATATATATCATTACAGCCCCTAGAACACAGCGTCCCAGACCTCCACTGCTGGAGATGGGCCTTCCAGAACATACATCTGGAGAATTTGGCCTACACTCGCCACGCTGGCCAGACGGCTTGGCGAGGATATGATGTCAATTTTTAATGACAATTTATTAACGGTTCCACAAGTTGGTATTAGTGAAACCGGGACCGACAGCTTAACGTCCTCTCCTCACACGGGAACGGTGGTGTTGTAAATCTATGACTGCAGTACGTAAGAAAAGTGTATTTCTCATTGGTACATGCCGGGTGGGTTTGAACCGACCTTTGTAGGATTTAAGGTACGCGTTCTTACAACCGAGCCAAAAATATATATATACGAGGGGCGTTCAAAATATTATCGGTATGTGGATAAAAACAAACAAGTACGAAAAGTTTGATATTTTTATTTTTCAATATACTCCCCCCCTATGTTCATACACTTATAAGATCGATCAATTATTTTTTTTAATCCCTCATAAAAATATTTTTTATCTTTGGTGTAAAAATGCTCCTCCACGGCCGTCTTCA
This sequence comes from Tinea semifulvella, assembly GCA_910589645.1. NCBI lineage: Eukaryota > Metazoa > Arthropoda > Insecta > Lepidoptera > Tineidae > Tinea > Tinea semifulvella. The sequence goes on along the minus strand of OU342611.1, from coordinate 768,160 downwards.
ACGCTTCATCGTCAGAAAATTTATTTCCACGCAGATCCTTTTTAAGATTGGGAAACAAAAAGAAGTCGCTTGGGGCTAAGTCCGGACTATAGGGTGGATGAGTAACAGTTTCAAACCCACATTCAACAATAGCTGCCTTGGCAATATGAGCAGTATGGACAGGGGCGTTGTCATGCAGAAGCAGAACACCTTTGGTTAACTTTCCTCGCCTCTTTTCTTTGATCGCATCTCTTAATTGACGTATAACGTTAGCGTAGTACTGCCCTGTGATATTTACACCTTTTTCTTTATAATCGATAAGCAAAACTCCTTCACAATCCCAAAATATTGTGGCCATGACCTTGCCAGCTGACGGGATTACCTTGAACTTCTTGGGATGAGCTGAACCCTTAATGTGCCACTGCATGGACTCCTGTTTGCTCTCTGGGTCATAATGATGAACCCAGGTTTCATCTCCAGTAACTATTTTTTGCAGCACCTCATCGGGATTTTCACCACACAGGTCGATAAAATCTGAACAGCAAGCCACACGCATATCCTTTTGAAGAAGCGTCAGCATTCGCGGAACCCATCTTGCACTTACTTTTGACATATTAAGATGGTCATGTATAATGTCATGTACGGTACCAATAGAGAGATTGGTTACTTGAGCTATAGATTTTACCTTCACTCGGCCGTCTTCCAATATAAGTTTTTCCACTTTATCAATATTTTCTTGTGAGGTAGCCACTACAGGCCGGCCAGGTCTAGTGTCATCTTCAATACTCTCCCTTCCACGCTTAAATTCGCTTGACCATTTTTGAATAGTAGATAAAGAAGGAGCAGACTCACGGTAAACACAATCCATTTCCTCTTTTATGGTTTTTTGATTTTTACCCTGTTTTGTCAAGAATTTTATGACGGATCGGTGCTCTAATTTCGTTAAAATTGTTAATTCGCTCATGGTGTTCATGTTTGTTCGGCAATTGCAGAAAAAAAAAGAACATCTCGGTTCCAATTTTACTTTTTTTTAATGTCAATGGATGAATCTTAGCGGCCAGTAACAAATATATATATAAAAGAGGTTGTAACGTATCAATACCGAGAATATTTTGAACGCCCCTCGTACATCTCGGGTAGGTATCTGACAAGTTCGACGGCTCCACGGAACTCAAAGATGGGTTTGTAATTCTCCCGTAGAGCTCGACAGTACTATGTACAGACGACAGAAACGCTGGCAGTGCTACACTAGATATATTTGCAGGTTCCCAGACCTCCAAACCGAATTGGCAGTGAAGCCTGGGCTCGAGTATGGTCATTCATGGGACAATTTAGAATTTCGGTAAAGGACTGGTCGATGTTATTTTTAACACTATGCTTACTACTATTTAGGTACGTGATTAAAGTGATCAATATTTCGTTATACTCCACGTGATTCGTACTTAGCTTGTCACTTTCTTTCCACCAATGACGTGCCTCATAGGGGCATAAGTTAAACATATCAAAAGTGGAATACTAAGCAGCTGCTGTAGTCCACTTCAATAACTAACTCCCACAATATCTTAAAAGAAAGTTAATGGGGTGTATCACTAACTTTTTATCACGATAGATGGTACCTAATATAACTGTCAGTTGCATAGAAAACTTGTATTTTTGAAGTGAGCAGCTTTTAAGTGTACAAATCGAGATTTCCAAGCAAAATCAAAGATATAGTGATCTCAAAATTCCCGTTCTATTCAACCTATTTTATTTTTAAAGACGGTGTTCGTTTTCTTAATTCGTCTTTTAAGGTGGGTAATGTCAAGTTTAAATACATTTTTCTGTTATAAAAAAAAACATTTAAAAAATGATGCGTTATAGGTGTAAACAAGGTACCATTGCCGCTAGCGACATCTACAAAAAGCTTTGCCTGATACACCCCATTGTTTGTAAATTGTATTTACACTCAGAGATACCGGGTTCGATTCCTGGTCGGGACACAAAAATATTAATGTAAATAAATACATTTATTTAATCTTTAATTTATTTGTGATATTTCTCGAGTTTGGTACGCTGTACGACGAGCTTGCCACTGTCATGATTGGCCTATAGTAAAGTTGGCTAAATGTGAATCCGCTTATTTATAAGCGTGGTTTCTGACCACCCCGAAAGGGAAACGGTCGTGATGATACTTTACGTTTTAATTTATGTAAAATGAGTAATTACGTTTTCAGAAGTGTCAAATGCGACTTCGTAATTGAAATAGAGTATAGGAATTCCAGTGACGCGTAGATCTCGCATGAAGACACTCAGTTGTCGGTTTGAGAATATGAAATACAGGATTTTAGCGAAATATGCTACAAGATTGTAAAAAAAACTCAATTCGATTTGCTAACGGAGTTTGATCGTGCTAGCTACTGTTAATATTGTATCTGGCTAATATAAGGTTGAGATTGATAAAGCTTTGCAGACTGTCTTGTATGGTCTTACATTCGACTAGAAACAAACAACTTCTCCTGAGAAACTATGTCGGAACCATCGATGGTCAGAATTGACTTTTTTTTTGGCTACTCCATACATTTTTTTTTTTGTTGTCATTTCCGACATATGGTCTCTTAGGAAAAGTAGGTTGTTTCTATCAATCATATTAGTCTAACGTACGACCATGCAAAGTCACATTATAATTTTAAAAAACAAAAAAAATATTTATAAAAATTGTTTTTTTTTTTTCATTTATTACAGCCCCTAGAACACAGCGTCCTAGACCTCCACTGTTGGAGTTGGGCCTTCCAAAACTGGAGATTTTGGCCTACACTCGCCACGCTGTCCAGATGGCTAGGCGAGGATATGATGTCAATTTTTTATAACAATTTATTAACGGTTCCACAAGTTAGTATTAGTGGAACCGGGACCGACGGCTTAACGTGCTCTCCGAGGCACGGGGACGGTGGTGTTGTAAATCTATGACTGCAGTACGTAAGAAAAGTGTATTTCTCATCGCTCGGTACATGCCGGGTGGGTTTGAACCGACCATTTTCTGGCGCAGAATAATTATTTAAAAATATTCATTAATGTACAAGCTTGATTCATAAACCTCAGCCTTATAAACAAAATTAAATAGGATTTTGGAAGTGGAATAATTGAAATAAAACATTTTTTTAATAATATAAAATATTTGTAATATTATAATTAACAACATTTATCGTCTTATATTATTAAATTTTATTTATATTAAATACTAAAAAAAATAACCGTAACCGATTGCATAAAATAAGTTTAAAATAAAACGGGTGCGTCGCGGGACGAACCGTAAAAGTGAGAATTAGTCTTGCAGCAGATTATTGATATCGTAGTTGGTAGGAATGTGGAGATTAAATGAATGCGCGTGGCTGCGTGCGCACGCATAGTTGCAGACGCGTAAAGAAAGAGAAAGGCGAGAGAGAGAGAGCGAGAGAGGCAGCGGCTATCCGCCCCTCTTCCCCTTCCCCGCCGCACTGTTTCCCCTTGAGAGCTGTTCTGACATACGGACGTACGTTCAACGAAATAGGTCCCCAACCAAGCGCGCGCAATAAAGTTCCCACTTTACCGTTATTATGCCGCTATACAGGGTGGGAACATAAACCATATGGTATACTGTGTATTGCCTCTGTGGTCTTGTTGTAGTGTTGCCAGTTGTTAAGATGATATGTAGATTTAGATACATATATCTGTATAGGAAAGAAACAGTAAAAAGTAAAGTATCAACACGACCGTTTCCCTTGCGGGGTGGTCAAAAACCACGCTTATAAAGAATCGGATTCACATTTAGCCAACTTTACTATAGGCCAATCATGACAAGTGGCAAGCTCGTCGATGTCTCCAGCGTACCAAACTCGAGAAATATCACAAATAAATTAAATGTATTTTTTTTATATTTTTTTAATAAATATTTTTGTGTCCCGACCAGGAATCGAACCCGGTACCTCCGAGTCTAAATCCACGAACTTGACTTAATTTTGCACAACCTCCACGAATTGGGACCATAAAGTATGATATCTTCTAAGATACCCAATTCTAAGGTCCCAATTGTCTATAGCAACGTAACGTAACTGAATTTAAGCGTCCTAGAGCTACAGTAAACATCGTACATTATATTCCCCAACACACAAAATAATGGTTTAGGGACCAAAATTATATATTTGCTTTTACTAACCTGCCTCCGTGGTCTAGCAGTTAAGTCCGTGGATTTAAGTACGATGTACCGCGTTCGATTTCTGGTCGAAACACAATAATTTATTTGTGATATTTCTCGAGTTTGGTACGCTGGAGACATCGACGAGCTTGCCACTTGTCATGATTGGCCTATAGTAAAGTTGGCTAAATGTGAATCCGCTTCTTTATAAGCGTGGTTTCTAACCACCCCAGAAGGGCTACGGTCGTGATAATACTTTACTTTTTATGGGTAAAAGAAAAAAGAAAATTTTACTAAAAATTATAATTTATTTTTATAAAAAAATAAAAAATATAATAAATGATTGATGATGTTTTTTTGTGTAACATCATATCATACTGTGTGGTATTATTTCAAAATTTAAGTAATATAATAATTCATTATTATAATGGCTTAATATTTAAGTATTTATTAATTTATTGTGATGATTGATTTTTTTAAATTGTTGGTCCTTCGAGCCGGATAATTTACACAAATCTCATTGTTTTCATACTAGCTATTTTTTTCTGCTTCTTGGTCCTTTTTGACGACCAGCATTTCTCCGTGTACCTTCATATGCACTTTAAGGTTATGACCTCCAGTAAAACCTTTAAGACATATCTTACATACGTAAGGTCGGTCACCTGAAAACCAAAAATATATTAGTTATACGATTGTATTATTTTAGATGATCAATTCTTACTCTTATTATAAATTAAAGGAACCTATTTTTGACTATTTGTTCTTGAAAAAAAAGTGTTTTTGTGTTTTAAATCTACAAACACTGTCGCCTATAAAAATCAATCACAGGAAAGTTTTTTTTTTTTTTTAACCATATAAGAACAATTACAATTTTAGGAGGTTGAGGTGTTGAGAGAAACTAGGTATCCAATTTTGTGATAAATTTATTGTAAACCAAAGCTACCTAAGTACAACTAAATTACTTAAACTCTACAGTGGTTGTGACCCGCAAAACCGATGAGCGAGAGGCAGATATTGCTTACCCTATTGTTATAAAATAATATTGCTTACCCTAAAATTCTTAAATAATGAATAAGACATCGGATTAATCTGCAACCGTGTTCTATAACTTAAGCACAAACGTTAGATTGACAAAATAGTGGATTTATGTTATTTACTGTCACTTTTAGCCCGAAATTTTCCGATCATAGCCGAGCTCACGTCAAAGTAACATTTTCCACTATTTCAAAAGTCACCTTCTAAATCTTAGATAGATAGTTTGAACCGACCCTTGTAGGTTTTTAAGGAAAGCCTTCTTACTACCGAGCCAATGTTTGTATTCATTAAATAAGATATGGTTTTACAAAAAACAAATGCGACAATTATTAAAATTAACGGAAAGAATAGGAGAACACAAATTTTAATAGTGTTCACACACTTTCCGTTATTTATTTAATTAGGGTCACCAACAGAGTACACATTGAATCCAATTCTATCAATAGAAGCAAACAGTAAAAAAAACCATTGGTGAATGGTACTCCAGTAACAGGTGACCACAACATGTCAAACTACATACAATTATGATACATTATATGTTTAAAAAATTTAATTAATAATAGTAACGATATTTAAAAATTAAAAATAATGAGAACTATGACTAAAAGTAATACTTACAGTTACAGAGTTAAATGATAAAAGTATCTTATATTTAAGGGATATAAAGTAAAAGTTGGTGCGAGAGCTAACTGACATTTACATTTATATTTTTATAATTGTGTCTGTCTTAGCTTATAGTATGACAATGCCTATCTACAGCAGCTATAATGTTAGCGTTATTCTGTATTTATAATTTTGTTATTTTATTGTTTCTCTTTTCAAATGATAGTTATCATGTACTGCTCCAGATTCACCAATAAGTACTATAAAATGATATTGTTTTATATCAATATTGTAAAAATGACGTGTAAAAGTGCAGAATACATATCTTTTTGTCCTATGCCTATTTGCAAAATAAACGAATTGAATTGAATTAGGAGGAAATGAAAATATTAGCACCACTCACTGAAAGAATTGGGCTTAAATAGGTCAGCCGTAAATACGTTTATTGAAATGTTAAGTACAAATGAGTGTGTGATGTTGACACTGTTGGCTACTGTTATCATAAATAAAGAGCTTGCAAGACGGAATTATACAGTAATTAATTAAGTAGGGAGAGGAGCAGAATGGTAGATAGTAAGCGTCTTGTTGAGCAATAAACATATGAGGCCTAGACCACCCTATATATATATATATATATATATTATAGCAAAATCATCAGTGATAAGACCCCAGCCTGAACCGTCTCTCTTTCACTGTTGATCTAAGTCTGAGTCGTGACTATGGAGTGTCAATTGCTAGCTTAAGACAAAATTCTTCTCTCTCTCTCCCACACACGATGAACCGGACAACCGCACGGTAAATGCATAGAATGCTAAGAGATGTCTTCTAACGTGTGCGCTTAAGTTTATTATTAAATTTATCTTTCCAGTTTCGTTACCTGTATGAATTCTTCTATGTTTGATAAGCACCGAGGCTGAGAAGAATTTGGCATGACAGTACTCGCATTCCTTGGTTCGATTCCCGTCATGTCGATCCACGTGGATCTTTAGAGCCGCCGAAGACTTGTATTTAGCCGGACAGCGACTACATTTGTACCGACATTCATTAGAATGTGTCATTAAATGGCGATTATACTGAAATGTACACATCATCACAGCCTCTAGGACACAGCGCCTTGGACCTACACTGCTGGATAGTCCTTCCAGAACATATATCGATTCCACAAATTGGTATTAGTGGACGTAAATCTATGACAAATGTACGCAAGAATAGTGTATTTCTTATTCGTACATGAAGGGGCAAGAACTGAGATTTTAGATTGTTGAAAAGCTGCTTAACAACTGGACCAATAATACAATATAATATACACATGGGCGTAGGGTAGGGGAGGGCAAGGGAGGGCAGCTGCCCCCCTGGATTTTATTTACGTCTCTCTACTCACTATATAGCTTATGTATAATTAATACAAAAAAGACATATTTTAATTTATGTTTACTTATTATTATATTCCCCCCCCCCCCCCCCCCCCATGGTTCAGAACCTGAACCATGAACATGCAAGGTCTGTTCAAAAAGTATCGCGATATTTTACATTTTCGCGGGCTACATGTATTTGATTTTTTTGTTGCTTATGTTGGTACTCATATTCCTTACTTATACTGATAAGGTCGGCCATTTTAATTAATTTTTGACAGCTGTTTTGATTGGACGTGTTTTGGTTCGTGTCGTTGGTTGTGCGCGAATATTTGGCCAAAAACAACACAGTAGTGGTGCCACAGCCACAGTATATTCCCCAGACCTGGCCGTTGTGACTTTTTTTTGTTCCCAAAACTGTAGAGGCCTATGAAAGGACAACGCTACGCTATGATTGAGAAGATTAAGACTGCATCGAACAAGGTCACAAAAAATATTTTTTTCAAGTGTTTTGAGGTTCGGAAAAAACGCTGGTATAAGTGTATTATATCTGAAGGTAATTTGAACTTTGAAGGGGACAAAGTAGATACTCATGAATAGACACTTGTTTAAGAAATACCAAAAGAGATTACCCAAAACCAGGCCCCAACTTTTATGCAGCGTGCCTCAACTAAATACAATTCAATAATCATAACAATGAATTGTGTTTTTTAAAAAAATAATTACAACATCTCTTTTAACCCCAGTATTAAAATATAATTTAATTAAATAGTCAATTGGTTAAAATTTATGTATGAAATAATTACAAAGCACTATTTATACGATTAGGTTCTTTATTATGATCAGGTACTTTATTATAGATAAAACATTGGATTTCAATTTTTTACGTAAAAAAAAAGTTTTTGTCTATTGTCGTTATGCTAGGGGAAAATAAATAAAATTAATTACAGATTATGAAAACACAATTAACTATCAAATAAAAAAGAAATCAGTATGGCACGAGAACATTATATTGGGCCCATTCCTCTAAGAAAAATGGGCATTCTCATTTGCGATAGTTTTTGAACAGACCTCGTAAACGTAAATAAAATATACACATACCTGTATGTATTCTTCTATGTTTGATAAGCACCGAGGCTGAGAAGAATTTGGCATGACAGTACTCGCATTCCTTGGTTCGATTCCCGTCATGTCGATCCACGTGGATCTTTAGAGCCGTTAGACACTTGTATTTAGCCGGACAGCGACTACATTTGTAATGACATTCGTCAGAATGTGTCCTTAAATGGCGATTGTACTGAAATATACACATTGTCACAGCCTCTAGAGAGCCTTAGACCTACTACTACTACCTAGATTGTTTTTCTTTTTTATAGACCTATAGTAAGCGGTACGCACTCGGGAACGGCAGTATTGTAAATCTATGACAAATGTTTATTTCTCGTTGATATATGTCGGTTTAAAGGCGAGCTTTTTGAATTAAAGGAAAGCGTTTCAATTAGTGCATCACCATATACACATATGTACCTGTAAGAACTTTCGTTGAGTTTTGTGAACTTTTCTATGTCCGATGAGCACTGCGGCCGTGTAGAAATATACAAATAGACATACCTGTGTGAACTTTTCTAAGTTCGGGCGTTCCGCAGGGGTCTCTTTTGGGTCCATTATTATTTATCTTGTTCATCAATGACATCAGCTCCTGTTTTTTCCATTATGCACTCCAAATGAGCACTGCGGCCGTGTAAAAATAGACATACCTGTGAACTTTTCTATGTTCGGGCGTTCCGCAGGGGTCTCTTTTGGGTCCATTATTATTTATCTTGTTCATCAATGACATCAGCTCTTATTTTTTCCATTATGCACTCCAAATGAGCATTGCGGCCGTGTAAAAATAGACATACCTGTGTGAACTTTTCTAAGTTCGGGCGTTCCGCAGGGGTCTCTTTTGGGTCCATTATTATTTATCTCGTTCATCAATGACATCAGCTCCTGTTTTTTCCATTATGCACTCCAAATGAGCACTGCGGCCGTGTAAAAATAGACATACCTGTGTGAACTTTTCTATGTTCGGGCGTTCCGCAGGGGTCTCTTTTGGGTCCATTATTATTTATTTTGTTCATCAATGACATCAATAAATAGACATACCTGTGTGAACTCTTCTATGCTTGATAAGCCCTGCGCCGGTGTAGAACCTGGCGTGACAGAACTCGCATTCCTTGGTTCGATTCCCGTCGTGGCGGTCGTAGTGTGCCTTGAGAGCCGAGGGGGTCCGGAACTGCGCGGGACAGCGAGTACACGAGTACAGAGGCACGTCAGAGTGAGTGCGCATATGAGTGTGGTACTGAAAGATACACATACATTCGTCAGTCAAACGTAAAAAGTCCAAAGCTCCACTACTTCTGCGTCGCTTACGTCTTAGTTTCGAAATCATCAGGATTTTTATGGCGGTTTAGAGTTTGAAGTTCCCAAGAACCGCTTTTGAAATGTTTTGTCAGTATTGTTAGATTAAAACATTTAGTTTTACAAGGAATTGACTTTTTTAATTAGGTGGGTTCATATTTATTATATTCATTCATTACAGCCCCTAGAACACAGCGTCCTAGACCTCCACTGCTGGAGATGGGCCTTCCAGAACATACTCGTATATCTGGAGAATTTGGCCTACACTCGCCACGCTGGCCAGACGGCTTGGCGAGGATATGTTATTGTTTAATGACAATTTATTAACGATTCCACAAGTTGGTATTAGTGGAACCGTGACCTACGGCTTAACGTGCTCTTCGAGGCACGGGAACGGCGGTGTTGTAAATCTATGACTGCAGTACGTCAAAAAAATGGTACTTCTTTGTAGGATTTAAGGCACGCGTTCTTACAACCGAGCCACCATCGCGCATAATATGGTAGGTATATTGAAGTGAAATTATGTCCAAAATATCCGTAATTTTATTTCCTAGAAAGTTAATATGTTAAAATTGGATTGTGCGAGTGAGAGGGAAGGACAAGCTTAAACCCTCATAGATTTACAACACCACAGTTCCCGCAAGGAGAGCACGTTACATTGTAATAAATACCAACTTGGAATCGTTAATAAATTGTTATTAATTTCCATCCGACCTGGTCTGCGTGGCGAGTGTAAGCCAAATCTCCAAAAATTTCTGGAAGGCCCATCTCCAACAGGTCTAGGACTTTGTGTTCTATTATCTGTGGTACTGATTAGTTTAAACACTGGGAAAGATATGTTTTTTAAAATAGTGTCGCATTAGACTTTTGACTATTCTACTGACGATATATGTGGACGTGTGACATAGACCAGTGCAAATATTCATCGAAAGAAACAATTAGGTAATTACATCATAAGAAATTATATAACTTTTACACGGATTTTTTATGATTAGTTTCGGTTGAAATCTTAAAAAAACATTTACGTCTCGAAAAGTTCACCCCACTTTATGTCTGTTATTATGACGAGACCAAATGTCTCTTCATCATCATCAGCCTGTGTCTTTGATATAGGCCATCTCACACGATCTTCTGCCACCTTTATCCATCCCCCAACAGACTCCAGAACCCGTCTACCCCAACAGATATCGGTTCTGCGACATAAGTATCCGCCCTATTGTCACTTCAGCTTACTAATTTTAAAGGCTATGTTTGTATTTATGGTTCTCTGACGGATGTCGCACGGACTTTATCGATCTAGGAAATGCCGAGCATAGCTCTTTCCATAGCTCGCTGAGCGACCTTGAACTGTCAGTGTTGACGTCTCTGCATCGTACGACAATACTGGAAGAACGCATTGGTTGAAAACTATCGTCTTCAAATACTGTGGTATGTCTAATAAAAATATCTGGCGCAACTTCCAGAATGCTGCCCTTCTTAGCTGAATGCGCGGCTTCTTTGCTGAACTTGGCTACGCCTAATTGTATAGTCTGTCCAAGGTAGACGTATCTTTGCACAACTTCGAGAGTAGCGTTGCCCACGCAGATTGGTCTCGATATGACATGATTGTTGACCATTACTTGTGTCTTGTCCAAGTTCATTCCGAGACCAACCCGCTGTGACGCCAGGTTTAAGCTGTTCAGCATTCCGCTAAGATGCTCCAACGATCTAGCCTTTATGACACTTGCAAACCAAGGTGTGAGATGTATGCTCCATTGACATTTGGCATGCTCCATTAAAAAATACCGTCCAACGCGTTGGTAAAGAGATTCGATGATATTATGTCGCAAAAGAAATCTATATGCTATATGCTACATGCATCGACAATACATGACTTTACAGGTTGACAGTGTCAACTAGCTGTGACCGCAGCAAACTTAGTATAGGGGACAAAGGTTATTAAATTAGGCATTTACAATACTGAAAAATCTTGTTAAATATGTAATTTTTTTTTTCATTATTATTTTTATTAAGAGAAACTAAAAACCCTATCAGAACATTTTTATATTTATATTTGTCTACATATCTACATTTATATTTGTCTACATGTCTACATTTATTAAATATTTATTAACTAAAATGTGATAAAAGATGTTTCTTTATCGATAAAATTATTAGATAAAAGCTTGACAACGAAAAAACTTAGGTAAGTCTTGTTTCAAGCGGTGTTTCTTTTAAATATAAATATGTCAAGCTTACAATGTTACTTTTTTTTTAAAGTGTCATACTTTCAACGAGAACAACAAATATGTAGTAGGTGATAATTTGCCCAGTCTCCCGGGCGGGGAAGTATCCACCGTTCATGCCGATAAACCTAGTAAAGTATCTAAAGTATGCACTCGTTTCGGGATCAGGCTCAAATTGCCGTCATGCCCAGTCAAGTGTTAGAGACTGATGTCAGTCATGAGTCAGATTACAGTTGCTAACATATATGGACCTTGCGCCCCACTTACCATCAGGTGGGCGTAAAATCACATGTCATGCTGTATTAAAAAAAGAAAAAAAAAAAAGATCGTCCACCATGTTTTAGATATTTTATTTTCCCCGTAGGTTACACTACTTTATATCTGCACTGGCCTAAAAGGAAAAAAAAAATGTGTGCCACCTAATTTTCTTACGTACATCTGTCATAGATTTACAACATCACCATTGTCGAAAGTCCTCGCTAACCTGTCTGGCCAGCATGGCAAGAGAAGGCTAAATTTTCTAGAGATATGGCGCGTAAATTTGTATGGTCTTACGTTAGACTAATATGTTATTCTATTGATAGAACAACTTTTCCTAAGAAACCATATGTCGAAAATTAAAATTTTTTGGCTATTCCATACAAATTGTTTGTTTCTATCAATAGAAATAACATATCAGTCTCGAGTTAGGGCATACAAAGTCTATTATAAGGTCCGTCTTTAGCACGTATAGGGTGTGTTCCAGAGGTTGCAATAATAAAAAATAAAATAAATTGTCACACAATGTATGAGTTGCGATATTTTTAGGATAACTTCTCTGCAGCGTAACTTGAAATTTTATTGCTCAATAATTATAATAAAAAATACGTAATTCTTTATTTTTATTCTAGATTATAATATAATAATATTTGCTCTTTAAAGAATGCCACGCAGTATATAGGATTAGTTCGGCTGCAAATGCTTGTTAATCTGTACCATAATGCATAATGATGTTGATTTTTTGTAAACTATACTAAACCCGTCTGGCCAGCGTGGCGAGTGTAGGCCAAATTCTCCAGATATATGTTCTGGAAGGCCCATCTGCAGCAGCGGAGGTCTAGGACGCTGTGTTCTAGAGGCCGTAATAATACTGAATAAAAAAATATTATTATTATTATTGGCTTTGAAAATGTTGGCTTGTGCGAGCGTATTATATAAATATTTATCTAACTAAAAAAATAATAATAAATATGACACTTACGGCATTATTTTTGACAAATTCCTTTCCACAAAAAGAACACATATAAGTCTTACATGTATGTTTAGCTAACTGCTGCATTCTAGTAAATAGTCTATCACATTGCTTACATTGATGCTTTTCTAGAGAGTGCTTCCGCAATATATGTTGCTGTAAAATATATATAAATAATACATTTAAATAAAGAAAGGCGGCCATTGTTGCTCGCACAATACAGGATTTTTATAGATTATTCAAGTATTTTTCAACTTTTGGAGAAGTAGTCTACTACCATTCTAGGGAATAGACATTCAGATCGGACATTTTAAAGATATAAAAATGTCCGTAATTTTATTTCCTAGAAAGTTAATAGATATACTATATTACTCAAAAGTACACTTAGACTTGAACAATCTTATAAAATGTTAGTTTGTGCGAGCGAGCGAGATGCAAAAAATACTACTCTAGCATCTACTTGGAGTAGCTCTTACCTTTAAGGATCCGGGATGTTTACAGGAGTACCCACAAGTGTCACAAACAAATTTCTTGTCACTGGAATGACATCTCATGTGAGACTTTAGACCTTGTTTGCCTACAAACCTGAAATTATTACAACTAAAGTCAATACATGCAATAATCCCAAAAAAATAGTATCTCTTTGGGAACATACAAACCTAACCCTTGAAATTATGATAACCCTTTGGAAACATACAAACATAATCCATGAAATTATGATAACCCTTTGGGAACATACAAACATAACCCATGAAATTATGATAACCCTTGGGAAACATACAAACATAACCCATGAAATTATGATAACCCTTTGGAAACATACAAACATAACCCATGAAATTATGATAACCCTTTGGAAACATACAAACATAACCCATGAAATTATGGTAACCCTTTGAAAACATACAAACATAACCCATGAAATTATGGTAACCTTTTGAAAACATACAAACATAACCCATGAAATTATGGTAACCCTTTGGGAACATACAAACATAACCCATGAAATTATGGTAACCCTTTGGGAACATACAAACATAACCCATGAAATTATGATAACCCTTTGGAAACATACAAACATAACCCATGAAATTATGGTAACCCTTTGGGAACATACAAACATATTAAATTATGATTACTATTTGGAATATATTAACATAACCAATCAAAATTGTGATAACATTTTGGTAACATTTTTACAAAACCAATGAAATTGGTGTAACTATTGGGAACATATTTATATAACCCATAAAATTGTGGTAACTATTGGAAACATATTTACATAACCCATGAAATTGTTGAAACTATTGGAAACATAATTATATAACCCATAAAATTGTGGTAACTATTGGAAACATATTTACATAACCCATAAAATTGTGGTAACTATTGGAAACATATTTACATAACCTATTAAATTGTTGCTACTTTGGGAACATATATATATATATATTTACCACAGTTATATTATATACAATTATATTTATATGTATATATATATATATAATAATAAATATTGGATTACTTACGATCTATTACACAGTGTACATTCAAATAGTTTAAGGTTTCGATGTGACCTCAATACATGTTTCCTCATAGCTATCGGTTTGTCGTAACTTTTCAAACAAACCTTACATTTAATTCCTTGAAACTGAAAACAAAGTCACATAAAACTACCCACAATTTGAATTATTTTCACAGGTATGTAAATTAACTGAAACTATTTTATTTTTAAGTAACCTTAAGCTGATTGCTTTTGTGGTCTAGCGGTTAAGTCCGTGGGTATAAACGCGGAGGTACCGGGTTACATTCCTAGTCGGGACACATTTTATTTATTTATTACAGCCCCTTGAACAGATCGTCCTAGCCCTCGACTGTTGGAGGTGGATACCTTCCATAAGATATATCTGGAGATTTTGGCCTACACTCGTCACGCTGGCCAGACACATTTAGCCAACTTTACTATAGGCCAATCATGACAAGTGGCAAGCTCATCGATGTCTCCAGCGTACCCAGCTCGGAAAATATCACAATTAAATATTAATTTATTTAAATTATTAAATATTATTTACAGTACCTGCGAGTCTAAATCCTCGGACTTACCCGCTCGACCACGGAGGCAGTCAGACAAATACATTTTAATAAAATATTAAAATATAAATTAAATTATTAAAGTTTATTAATAATTATTAAATTTAATTAATTTATTATTTTATATTTATTTTTTCTTTTATTCCATACCTGTCACTTAATAATTAATTACCTTTTCTTCACTATGTATCATTCTTATATGATATTCTAGATGGTAGTCTTTTTTAATTTTTTTCCAGCATATCGGGCAGTTTGCTTTTTTTTCTGGTAGGTGGCGCAACCGATGTGACAATATGTGAGTCTTGTCCAGAAACGATTCGAAACAGTACTGACAACTTAAATCGTTCATGTGACCCTCTTCCAAGTGTAATAATAATAAAGACTTTTCGATGAAGGTTTTCGGACATAAACCTACAAAAAACCATAAAATACTCATTGCAGCGAATCAACTGGTCTTCATGGCGCAAGGGAACTTTTAATGGAGACGAGGGGACTTCATCATCACACCCCCTAAAAGATAAAAGTCCTACACCTCCACTGTTGGAGATGGGCTTTTCAGATATTTCTGGAGAATTTGGTCTACACTTGCCACAGTGGCCAGACGGGTTGGCCAGAAAACTCCATATTTACATTTATTTGTGTTACTTATAAATATAAATATTTCCAGACAGGTCACACAGCGCCATCTAGTTTCCGTGGTAAGCAACGAGGCTTGTGTTACGGAAACTAGATGGTTGATAAACTACATATTATACTTTTTTTTTTTGTAAATATATACATATTATACATATAAACACCCAGACCAAGACAAATTATACAATGTACAACTTGCCCCCGGTGGGAATCGAACCCACGACCTCCCGAGTTCACGGCAACGTTTGTTACCACTAGACTACGGAGGCGGTTAGCTGTAAGACCTTTTTATATTGTACTGTTTTTGGTAAATTAATTATTATTATTCCATTTTATTATTATTATTAATTAATAGGCGCTGCATGGCTGATATGCCTATATAAATCTAATATTATATATTTATAAAATTGACATTACTACTATTTCAAAGTCAAAGTCAAAATATCTTTATTCACGTAAACCTATTACAGGAATTTATAAAACGTCATTAATTTAATTCTTTTGAATGATTCTACTCCTGCTAGTAGAAGACTAAGCAGCAAAGTGGTCCAATAAGTAAGCTGTTAGCAGAAGACCAGCAGCTTAGATTTTAAGACCAACCTTATTTTTCTTCTGCTCTCTCTTTCTCACACACAATGAACTCAGACCCTTACGCAGAGAATCCATGAGATGCTGCTGGGTCTTCCAGAACATATATCTGGAGAATTTTGAAACTTTGCTGGATTGTGGAACTTTTAGAATTATTGTAATTATGTTTTAAGAATGTTTGCCTGAAACTTACCACAAATGATGGAATCGTCATCAGTATCTCCAATAATGATGTCAGCATTAACATTAGGTTCGATTCCAAGCTCCATCTTTACTTTTACTGAAAAAAGGGTAAGTTTAATTTTAATTTTTTTTTATGTATTTTCTACCAACCTCGTGGCATCTGATGTCAGTCACGAGTGTCTTGACTTCAGTTGCTAACTTCCATGGACCTTGCGCGCCACTTACCATCAGGTGGGCCCAAGGTCACATGTCGTTATTACAAATTGTATAATAAATGTCACCTTATTACATTTTTTTTTTTCACCCGGCATGTACCAATGAGAAATACACTTTTCTTAAGTACATTTGTCATAGATTTACAAAACCACCGATCCCGTGTGAGGAGAGCACGTTAAGCCGTAGGTCCCGGTTTCACTAATACTAACTTGTGGAATCGTTAATAAATTGTCATTAAAAAATTACATCAGATCCTCGCCAAGCCGTCTGGACAGCGTGACGAGTGTAGGCCAAATTCTCCGGATATATGTTCTGGAAGGCCCATCTCCAACAGTGGAGGTCAAGGACTCAGTGTTCTAGGGGCTGTAATGAATATCCAAATAAATAAGTGAAAAGTAAAACATGTTTTTTAGAGGCGAAGTCAAAAGACTTTCTTGTCCTTTATTATATTTGCGTATACTGAGTTTCTATGGTTGTGATTGTTTACCATCATCATTATCTTCATTATTCTCCTTTTGTGGTATTATTTTGGTAGTGTTGACTTGTTTGCTTCCTTTTTTATATTCGTTTAGAATTTCATTTTTTGTCCTTCTAATATTAATTTTCCTTCTGTACTGTATAGGTGATAATTCTGAAAAAAAGCATAATAATAATTCTAAGAATGAGGTTAGTGAGTTAAAGGAAGTACTATTCTATGAATAATGCTTCGTAAATGTTCTATTTTGTTGTACACAATAATTCACTGCTATTTATAGGTCGCGTTACACAATTAAAACTGGCAAATATTCACTCTGAGAAAGAGACAGTCTCATGGTTATTAAAAGTATTAGAGCGAGTAGTAAAATATTTATCTACATGACGCATTATTGAGTAATTTAAATTTAACGGTATTGGAAATCATTTATTTGTTTCAACACAGGTAATCTAGTGAATATAATAACATAGTTTATAAAAGTGTAGCTGTGTTCTGCCATGAGGCGTACAAATATTGTATATATATATATATTGTAAAGATACATTGGTTATATAATTACACAACACAAAAAAAATAAATGTTAATTCATAGTGAAAATTTGTATCTAATTCTGGTTGTGGTCAAATTAAAATTAATAGACAGTGGACAAAGCATTTATTTCATCATGTATACTATGTGGTGCATTTATTTCATCATATATGGAACACTTGGATGCCTAGAGCAGATGACAACTAACCAGACCCGTCAGTTTGAATCTTTGAGTATATGAGGTTGTGATAGTTTACCATCATCATTATTCTCCTTTTGTGGTATTATTTTGGTAGTTTTGACTCGCTTGCTTCCTTCTTTAATGTCGTTCAGAATTTCATTTTTTGTCCTTCTATTATTAATTTTCCTTCTATACTGTATAGGTGATAATTCTGAAAAAAAAAAACACAATGACATATTTTTTATAGTTAGAAGACATCATCATCAGCTCGCCACTGCACGCGGTCTTTTACTATCCTCACCAAACCCCCACCAGCGACCTTCTTTAGTCTTTAGAAAAATACATAATTGAAGCATTTATTACAAAAACCCTTAAGAGGATTTAACTGCATCCGTGGTCTAGCGGTTAAGTCCGTGGATTTAAACTCCAAAAGTTACCGGGTTCGTTAATTAAAAAAATAAATTGATTACTATTTAATTTGTTGGTGATATTAGTTAGTTAGGTACGCTGGAGACATCGACATGCCACTTGTCATGATTGGCCTATATATATAGTAAAGTTGGCTAAATGTGAATCTGCTTCTTTATAAGCATCGTTTCTGACCACCCTGAAAGGGAAGCGGTTGTGATGATACTTTACTTTTTTTACATATACCTAATTATATTCAGAGAAAAATAGCAAAACATTTATAACGATTTTCCTTATTCTTCTAAAAAAATATAAGTTAAAATAGTTTTCTAAAAAAGCCCTTTAATTTTATAAACATGCAATGTATAACTATATTTTTAGGTAAGTACTGTAACATGTAGGCTATGGAGTTGTATTTAAATTTTAATGGAGAATAGTATTGTCATGAATATGTCAATGACATAGTCGGTGGATTTTGTTTTGTAAAACAGAGGGAAACGGGAAGCTCAGACCGAGAGGTCGACATTATTTTATAAGTATTAAAATTACAAATATAATACAAATTAGAGTGATTCGCGTAAACG
Organism: Tinea semifulvella; assembly: GCA_910589645.1. NCBI lineage: Eukaryota > Metazoa > Arthropoda > Insecta > Lepidoptera > Tineidae > Tinea > Tinea semifulvella. Next base: position 749,298 of record OU342611.1, on the reverse strand, counting down.
TGTTCCGCGTAGGAAAGTGTTCAGCTTTTGTAAATATGTATCTCGTGTTGACAATATACCTAAAAGTTTTATGCGTTTTTAATACAAAATTCAAAATATATTTATTGTCATAAATTGAGGTTGTTTGTACATTGTTGGTTACAAAAGAGGTCTCACAATTTACCCCGGGACAGGGCGTACAATATTGTGCTATTTAAAAAAAAAATTATAGCTATTAACAATTTTTCTAAATATTAGGCTTGCAAATAAATTACATTTTAGCACACCAATTAACATAATCATAATAAATATTATAATACAGAGCCAAACTTTTCCTTCCTTTAATAACAATACCAATATAAAATTTAATAATATGTCAAAACTAAAACTAAATTAAAAATAATGTCAAGATTTTATATTATTATAATGAGTTCCTTAGCATCGTCTCCGTACCACATAAAAGAAACCACATCCAACTGCAGGCGTTGGATAATTCTGTGACCGCAAAAGGCAGGTTATAGTACAAATAGTGCGAGAACCCCGGACAGAAGTTATATAGAATAAAATACACTATGCAATAAAATCCGAGTTAGTGAGGTTGTGGTTGTGTACCGTCATCAATATGTTTAATTTTCTCCTTTTGTAATTTTATTTTGGTAGTTTTGACTGGCTTGCTTTCTTTTTTGGTTTCTTTGTCAGTTTTAGTAATTTTTCTTCTATTATTAATTTTCCTTCTATATTGTATTGTCGACCATTCTGAAAAAAAAAAAAGATATAAAAATTTGTGAAGGATCTTGGAGCAAATTAACTAATACAATAAAACCTAAAAAGATAAAACTAAAAATAAAAAATGTCCTCTAAAGACATGCCATCTGAGATAGTCCCAAGGAGACTGGAAAAATATCCCCACTGTATATATAGCGAGGCGAATATGATGACAGAAATAACTACCAGCCTTTCTGTCAGCTATTTGGACACGTTTGGCTGACGATCCCCGTGGGGCTATCAATCGTCTAGACTCTAGACCAAAAAGAACACACACTTGTAAACCTATTACTGGAGTATTTTCGCAACTTAAGGTTCTAAGGAGGTTACTTCCCTGATGAGGTCTCGTGGATGTGAGATGAAGCTAATGTATCTACACATGTTGCTTCCCACACCAAAGACATGCCAAGTTTTCACAGCTCAATGGTCATGCCTTCAGGTCGGTTGCCATCAAGCCCTTCAGATAATGTTTAAAGTGTGATGAGGAATGCAGCTGGCACTTAATCTTAATTTAAATTTACATAAAATATATAAAATGTTAATTTGATTAATGTTAGCTTAGGTATTACAATGAGACTCTGTGGTATAGTTAATCAGTACTATATTATTATTATTTTTAATTTATAAACTCAATTGCCATATATGTACAAAGGCGTACTTAATGCCGCTAGGCTTTCTCTGACAGCCAAACCTTTAGGACATTTTTCATGGTAAGTAGGTGATATAAAATGACATTATATAAAACAAATACATAAAAATAAGTAAGTATTATTTTGTATATACAAATACGTAAATAGATTATATGTTACGGTCGCAAGCCCGAGACACCATTCTTCTCATCTCCTACCCACACACGATGGACCCGGTACCCGCAAGGTGAATCCATGGAATGCTTAGAAATTTGTCTTCTTCTTCTTCTCTATATGTATATATACAATTATACATATAAAATAAAACAACTCATAATAGACCGTCCTTGTGAGCTTATTGTTTTAAATTATGGAAATCATTAAAACCCATTGCACAGGCAAATCACGTTTTTGTTCACAGAACCGGTTGGCACGCGTGTCGCCTTTTTATTTTTCAAACACCAATACCAGCAAAGTTGTCATAATTGAAGTATAGAGGTGGGTTATTTATTGGTGTTTGTCAACTTTAATTATGATAAAGAATTGTCTTACCAACATCTTTGTCAGATTTACATTCACCATCACTGTAGAAGGGATCCCAGTCTACCAGGTACTCAGCTTCCAAATTGAGGTCCTCTTCAGGCTCTTCTTTGATCTCTTTCATTTCTTCATCTTTTACAATGCTTAAAGTGTCTGCTGCCTTTAACTTTACATCCACATTTAACTGGTAAAAAACAAAAATTATATTTGGGTGAATCAACTCAGGCACTTTTAGGCACTCCCTTTATATCCCCACTAATAATATCATTAAAAAGAAAAAAATTAAAGCCTTGTCTGTATGTCTGTTTGTTTCGCTTTCATGCCTATATTACTGAACCAATTTTGATGAACTTTGACAGAATTGTTTCTTGAAATCCTGAGACAGACATAAGCTATATGAAGTCATCATATATACACTGATATGTTACTCCACGGCTACTAATCTATCTAATAACAATAAATCTATGACAAATGTACGCAAAAGAAGTGAATTTCTCATTGGTACATGCAGGGGTACGAACCAACCCTTATTGGATTAAAGGAAAGTTCCTTCAACCAAGCCGTAACTGTGAGGGGTTAATTATATTAAATACTTACCATTTCTTTCAATGATGATTCTGATAATATGCATTTTTCTCTAAACTCCACAAACTTATGAATTGTTGACCAACACTCCATACACAATTCTTGAGGCATACCATCCTTTGTTGTTATCTGCAAACAGGTTATTTTATGATTTTAATATGTGATCATTATGACCTCAATCCAGTCAAAAACCACACTCTTTTAACTTCATATGTAGCCCATAAAGGCCCATCATAATAAGTGGTAAAATATTCCAAAGACCACAGCATCAAATCAAATAAATATTATGATCTCATCAAGAAGCTCAGCTTTATTAAGTGGAAGTTTGTGGGAAAGGAATTCCAGAAAAATAATTGCACAACTAACTGAAAGCTGAGCTTCAAAAATGGCATTATAGGGATCGTACAGTAATTAGTTGGCTTGCGTCTTGCGCAATAAAAAGTGGAGGGTGTTTTAAACCAGCCTATAGTTGGTTACACACCTGAGCCATCATTCTTCTCTTCTCATTCCCCTTACACAATGATTATAACAAATTTATTAGCATTCCATGGATTTACAGTGCGGGGTAAATCCATAGAATGTTAATAAATTTGTCTTCTCTGTTAATGTATTACAAGTGTACCGGAGAAGAAAATGTCATAAACAAATAAAATATTTTGTGTTCTCTACCAGGTATCAAACCTGACAACTCTGCAAAAAGACTGCCTCTGCGGTCTTGGGTTATAATTATCTATTTCAAATTGAGATTGCAATATTTAATAGACTGTAGGGCTGTTTTTAGTCATACATAATGTCATCTTTATCTGGTCAGGTATTTTATTTGCACATTAATATAAATTTTGGACCCTAGGACAGGCAGGGGCCCAGCTTTAGAATATTTTGGTAAGGTACGGTGCTGATTTATTCAGAAATCCTTTGGAAGCATCTCACTCCTGTCATATTTTGTAACCAAATACATTCAAAATCAGAACATAGGCTCACTGTTTAAAAATATGAATAACTCAAAAACTATTAGTCACCTCACCCCGGGAACCGGGAACATTCTAAAATCCTTCCCCGACAGGTTCCTATAACAATAAAATAAGTAGATACATGGTGAAGAGCACAAAAATATATTTATTTGTGACATTTCACGAGTCAGGTACCTCTGGAGACATTGACGACGAGCTTGCCTCTTGTAATGAGGGACCTACGGCTAATCATGTACACCATACTTAAATTTAAAAGTGTGGTTTTTGACCACACGTGAGAGATTACAGTCGTGATAGTACTTTACTTTAACTTATCTATATTGCTTACCTTTAAATTTGTGAGCAAATTATAGCTCTCCATACATTCTTTATCTATTAATTTCATGCCTTCGTTCTGCGACGATAAACAAGCTCTGCATAACTTCATATTAATTGCAGCCATTAGATACCTTATTTTATAAATACTGCTTGCCGTTAATATGTTTATCTTAAATTAAGATTACATTATAATCTATAATAATACTAAAATATTACTTCTTAATCTTATACAAAAACAAAATCACAATTTCGAGTAGCACTCATGTCCCGATGAAATAGGGTGCGCAATTTTATTAAAGTTTGCACATCAATTAGTTTGTTGGTTGTAATAATTTAACTAAAACGTATATAATGAACACGATATAAAAATATTAATACATCTCTATATAATCTGTGATATTAATAATGATAATGAATGAATGAAATTAATTAAAGCAATCTGTAAAAAAATATTTCAAATGCTTTGCTTTTTACTTTTGTTGTGAATATAATAGTGGATTGCTCTTTTTTATTGTTAATCTATTACACAAGCTATATCAAATACGCAATGTAATTAATCAGTAAATCTAGTGGTAAGAAGAATAAACATTTGTGAACGAAACCTGTCATGTTTAATTATTTTTTTCTAAGTTTTTTAACGTCCTTTGGAATCTTATGTGTTTTGCTTTTGGTCATATTAGAAAGTAGCAAGATGAAGTTGTATGAAATTAATTAAAATATACGCACTTGAACAGATTTAAACTTTCGCGCACACTCATAATAGATTTTTATAATTTTGAACAGATTTAATTATTATATGGCCTAATAACCGATGAAAATTAGAATTGTACCAAAAATAGGCAAATGCAAAAAAATGAGTTAAAATAGCCTGTTTTTTGCTCTTAATAATCTTACATTGCGTACATTGAGTAGTTTGTCCTAACATAAATTATAAAAGCAACAAGAAACACGCAATGTTAGTTTGTTGTGAATAATAGTAAATTTAACCAGCTATACGAATACTTGGAAGAATCAAGAATCTGTGGAAGTAGACGTCAAAATTGTTTATCGATTGCTTGTAGGAGTGTTTTGTAATTGTTTATTTTTTAATAAAGCAAATAAATGTGTAAGACATGAATTAAAATGTGATTCTATTATCAGATTCGAGTGGAAAGTGTATTTTAATTTTATAACATTGTGGATATTTTGTTTGCACAGCCAAAACGGCGACGACAATTTTTTCTTCAGAAATTATGGTTGAAAACGGGACTTCCAGCGGTGGTAGTGATAGCCCAAATGCTGGGTGCGTGCGGTCAGGGCTGTTGGAGACCCTCGTGCGTGGCGTGTGGTACCGAGTGCACTGTTCTTTAGAAGACGACTACTTCAGTGTTTGTCTGGATGATGGTTACGACGCTACCACAACTCTCAACGGAACATTAAACAATAACAATGTTGAAACCCCTAATAGTGATTTTACGGAAGTTCCAGAGGCTATCGCAAATCAGAAACGTCTTGTTCAAGTAGTGAAATCAGACAATAATGGCCTAGGTATATCAATAAAGGGTGGCATTGAGAATAACATGCCCATTTTGATTTCCAAAATATTTAAAGGCATGGCGGCTGATCTTACAGAACAGCTGTATGTAGGGGATGCCATCCTCTCTGTTAATGGGGAGGATTTAAAGGATGCCACACATGAGGAGGCTGTTAAAGCTTTAAAAAGAGCAGGAAAGATGGTTCAATTAGAAGGTATGATATAATCTTCTGTCTTTATTCATGATTTTATATAGGCTAAATGATGAAATATATATTAACTACACACATCAAAAGTGTCTAGGGATCAACATATATTTTTGCAATAACTTTTCTCCTGATTGATATTCATTAAAATTTTCTTTAAGGATTGATCAAATAAAATGTTTTCGTTTGTCTACAGTAACGATAAACCAAGTCACCTATGCATTAGTAAAAAAATTGCCATTTTCCTAATAAAGGGATTTTTGACATTTGAACCACTAACATTAAAGTTCGAAAAAAAGACTGAAATAACAGTTTTTTTTTAAATTTTATTGGGTAACTTAAACAATTAATAATCCGTGTTTCTACTGCGAACACTAACAACACAAGAACATCGGTTTGGCATACTCAAAATGAGTTCATCCAAATCACGCTGTGGAATGGCCGCCCATGTTCGTTGCAACAACAAAAAAAGGTCTTCTTGCGACTGGATACCCTCCATATTCGGCAGAGCTCTTCTCTGAAGAATATCCCATGCATGCTCAATCGGGTTCAAGTCTGGCGACTGAGCAGGCCAGGGCAGGACATTGATGTTAGCTGCGGCGAGAGTCTGTCTTACAACTCTTGCGGTGTGCGGTCGTGCATTATCATGCATTAACTGAAATAAGGGACCGATATGCACTTGTAGAGGAACGATGACGTCTGATACAACCGTCTCAGCATAAATTTGAGCGTTGAGGTTGCCTCTGATCCAAATCAACTCAGTTCTTCCGCCGATCGAAATACCCGCCCATACCATGATGGTTCCACCACTATAAGGATGGACTTCCTGGCAGGATTTTAATCGCTGTTGGCGTCCAGGGGTTCTCCAGTGTCGTATACGTCTTGTATCCGGCCTCATATCAAAACGAGACTCATCAGAAAAGCACACGAAACGCCATTGTTCTTCTGTCCAATTTCTGTGTTCAAGAGCCCATTGATATCGAGTCCTACGATTGTGCATTGCTATAGGTGGTACCCGTAGCGGTCTTCGGGAATGAAGGTTCACTTCATGCAAGCGGTTTCTGACTGTTTGGTCGCTAATTAAGTTCCCTGAAGAGCGATGAAGGCTCACGGCTAACATCATGGCGGTTATTGTTGGAGTTCTTCGAGCTGTGATTTCAATGTATCGGTCTTGTCTCCGTGTGGTGCAGCGATACCGTCCTCCATGGCGCTCAGCCACGGTACCAGTGGTTCGGTAACGTGTCCAAAGTCGACTGATAACACTCTGACTTGTATTCAGAGCTAAAGCCACAGTACGTTGCCGGGAACCAGCTTCTATCATTCCCACGGCTCTGATCATTTCTTCCCTGCTTAAATGACGTCGCCGCTCCATAATAACGTTGGTTTTAATCAGTAGTAGGGAAACAGTAGCACTAATAATGTCTTCAATGCGTCTTATGTTTTTATAGGGAAAATATTGACAGCTGATTTTCATCTTTTACTCGAATTTGATTGACAGTTCCTGTTTTAAATTATGAAATGCACCAAAAAGGATCCATATAAATTTATAAAATCATAAATTTATTACAAAGCCACATCTCAATCACAAGAAATCCGCATAAACATGCTTGATCCCTAGACTTTTTTGATGTGTGTATATTAATAAAACTAGAAACATTTTATTCTTGAATTTCTCTAACTTTTAACTACTGTAGCTTGTAAGATTAAATTACTAAATACTTTGAATAGAGTTTCTTTGAGTATCATCATCATCATCCTCATCAGTCTGCATCTCTCCACTGCTGGATATAGGCTTGCCATTTTACAAGGTATTCTGCGTCTTACAATATGTGGTCTCCACTCCAAAACCCATCTACTCCAATGATAAAAGTCTTGTGGCAGATACCCACATGGCGCAGGACTGTCTGCAGTCTGTGGTCGATGTCCGCACCTGCTGATACAGTCTATCAGTTCTTTGACGAAGCCAACTTTGCATGAATTGGAACGGTAGGGGGATTATTGGTTCTGCAACTAAGTAACAGAATAGGGCTGCTGAAATGCTTATCTTCAGCAGTGTAGGTCTAGGACTTTGTGTGATGAATTACCTTTTGACATGTTTAACTCGACTATGATGCACTTCATTGGCTGAAAAATCCATGTTACAAGCTAGTTGATCATGGATTTTTATCCTCCTTTCTGTAACCGGCCTTAAGAAACATAATATTGACCTCAATTGACCCTTTATTTGTGAATTGTCAGTTGGCCTCAATTGAAATAGCAGCTGTAATATTTTATAAGGTTACTAATCTTGTATGTGTCATAGCTAACATATTATTCGGGTAGCCTCATGATATGTGTTCAAGGCAAATTTTATTTTTGTCTGACTTTCAGACTATATGGATGTCTTTTCCTCTGCCATACATCCTTTACACCATATATGTGTAAGTGTATATGTTTGATCCGGTGTGTGAAACATTTTGAAAAACCCAATAAAAAAATTATATTACACTAGTTACTCATACTATATTAAAGACAAATTTCTAAGCATTTCATGGATTTACTGAGCAGGTGCTGGGTCCATTTTGTGAAAGATGAGAAGAATGGTGTTTTGCGACCAACAATAGGCTGGTTAGAAATTAAACGCGGCCTGCGAACATATTTGCACACTAAACTTTGGCCCACAATACGTCACAAGGTTCTACACAGTGGGCTATCTGTAGTGTTCAGAGTGTATAGATGTTTGTTACAGTATTCCGTCATACCCCAACCATTGTGCAAAGCTTAGCTCTGTTTTTTTTTACTGATTCAATCTGAATAGTATGAGTGTGATAGACCTGAGTAAAAGTCGTATCTTTATTTACGTAAAACAGGCATTTGAGACACGTGATTATTCAAATAATTTTGTAAGATTCTACTACTGCTTAGATCAAATTGTTTCAGAAAGTTGAAAGATTATTTGACTTGGCTGACATAGATTTCAATTCTTAGAAAAATAGCAAGATATTTCTAAAACAAGGGTTTTCCTTATAGATTGAACATAATTAGGTAGCGGGCAATTTACATAAATTAAATCAGGTTTCTTGATTTGCCCTTGATAAAATGATTATAGGTTGTTGGAGATTTTAATTTGATTATGAATATTAAATACTGTCATAACATAACAAGGAATTTAGAAAAATATCTGCTAAAAACACCACTTTTTTGTTGTAAAGCAAAGTTCCTGCTTATACAGAGCTTTTTTCCACTGCGTCCAACCTAAATCTAAGAAATGTTGGTGCTAAGTAGTACTATTTGTGGACTTAAATTTAGTTGTCTGTGTAATTGACATAATAGATAATTGACAGATGTTAGGTATGTCGCAGATAAAAAAACTGTTAGTAAAACTGTCTGCTTCAAAAGATTATAACTTCTCAACAATGACAGCATATTCAGGGCTCTAAATTCTCGCGCTTTTGACATGCATGTCCACTCGATTTGCTCAAATGAAACTGACAGTTTTCTATGAAGATCTGTCACTTTTCATTTGAATATTTCGAACATCGTAAGTCGAAAGTGCCAGAATTTGGCCCCAGATGCTCAATGTCTTATACCAACTTTGACACAATTGTGGTTTCCAAGAAATAATGCTGCCGAATTTCATTAAAATCAGTTCTGTAATATTAGTGTGAAGGCGAGACAAACATACATACAGACAAAGCTTCTTTCACATTTATATGGAAGTATACATGTATCAAGGAATGTTAAAAATGTGTACTGCTCCTTTATCTCTTTTCTATTTAAGTATTTTAAACGCTGTCATTATGTTGAGCCAAAAACTAACACCCACATGAGAAAATACCAGATAACAATCAACTTAACAATGTTAGTTGCTTGCTACAGACATAAAGCTAATACTAGTCCAACATAAAATTGGTCTGATTTAGGGCCAAGGTATTTTACGCATCATGCAGGTAACAAAAAATATTGTTGTAAAGTTATGTTTGGAAATATAATTATTTGCAAAACAATTGTCTTCCTATTACTTCGAACACGTCTGTCATTAATAGTTGAATCTAAGCATAAGCTTGTGCTTCTAACCGTCAAAAGTGTCAGTTATTCTATAATGACATTTGAAGCCACATACTTATGTTTAGTACTTACTTACCCTTAGTCAATCACATTCTAAGGGAGTTAAGAAAACGACTGCCTCTGTAACTGACTTATGTCGGCTCTCATACAGTGAAGCCGTGGATTTCTAGGATATTTTTCTTTTTAATACCTTCTTCTTTTATTGCGAATTCTCTTAATGCACCTTTAATCAGTTTTTTGTAACATTAAATTACATTTAAATGAAAAAATAAATAAATTCGTAGGTAATAATAGGCCACAACTTTTCATGTTTCTCTTGCTAGCATGGGCTATCTTGAATCTGGCCTTGACAGGCTCTCAATCTAATTTTATACGCAAAAACTAACAAAATATCAAGCCCCGGCAAAGCTGATAAGATTTTTATCTCGCGGTGACATAAGATTTTTTGCCATAGACAAGTAATTCGTTTATTTTGTTTCCTTGCCTGAATATTAATGAAAGACTTGTATATATTTTTTGTGACATGTCCTGGAATTGCCATGTAACAGAAGTCAGTAGGAATTTTCAGTCAATTTACGCGTCTATGCACTCTTTTATGTATTTTATATTATGTATACCAAGTCAAAACGGCCTTTTTAAACTCATATCAGAGGCAATGTCAAAACGTTGACAGCTGTCACCGGGTGAACACGCGTAATTGCAAGTGCATAATTAAATCAGTGTAATTAATTACATTTAATGAAAACTTACCAATAAACTCTAGTTTAAGTGTAAATAATACATTTCTGCAAAGGATTTTTTGCTTTTTGCGCGGCCAAGTGACTAGCTGGCTGTAAAACTTGTGAGTTAACCGAAAATCATAAGCGTATAGATAAATATACCTAGCTACATGTAAACTACATATAAATACTACAAGTAAAGTTAACTGAAGGAAGGAGGCAAGAGTGTTGCCAGGTTAAATAAATATTGAACTTCAGTTGACAGATACACCGGTGTTACCAGGATAGATATTAATATTTTCTTTTCTCGTTGGGCCAAGATATTAAAATAGTCCACGAAGCGGTGAATAATATTAATTACCAAAAATAAATACTTTTGCGACTATGTCTGACTCTGGTCCTAAGATGAACAGCACTTTTAAGCACGCTGAACAATCGACGATGAGTGACACTAGCGTTGCATTGGACTCTTCGGCGCTGGAAAAACAGTCACCTCCTCATGACTATATAACTTTTCGCCAACGACTAGATGAGAGCGCTGAGCAACATTTTACTGACTTCAAGGCTTTTCAGGACAGTATGCTTCACCTTCTTGAGACTTGGTTTACTAAGCAAGATGTTAGAATGTCGCAGCTGCTGCATGAGGTTGAAGATATGAAGAGTTCAGTGAGGTTCATGAGCGATAAGTTTGATGAATTGACGAAAAAGAATGATGAGGTCACAAAGAGACTAGCGGTGCTTGAGTCTAAAGCGGGCACTAAGGACCATACTGAACAGGTTGTGTCAAAATTGGAAACTAAAATTGATACGATGGAACAACAAGCCCGTGATTGTAATGTGGAACTGGGTAACTTGCCGGAAAAGCGCGGGGAAAATCTAATATCTGTTCTGGAACAGATTGGAACCGTGGTTAAGCTACCAATTTCCCAGAAAGACATTATTTCTATTCACCGAGTTCCTCACGCCAACCCCAACAATCCTCACCCAAAAAATGTCATCATTAAATTTACCACCAAAATTCTCCGTGACAACTTTCTTTCCGCTAACCGTTTGGTCAAGGGAGTAACGTCCACGCAACTGCAAATTGCTGGGCCTGAACATAAAATCTACTTAAATGAGCATCTTACGTTAAAAAATAAATCTATACTTAGAGGCGCACGAGAGGCTGCAAAAGCGAACGGATTTCAGTTTGTGTGGATCAGACATGGAAACATTTTGGCTCGCAAAAACGAGACATCTAAAGTCATCACTATTCGCGCAGCAGCTGATATTGCCAAAATTAAGTAGGTCACCGTCATACTCTTTGACTTTCAGTCGCGAATGTGAACTATGTTTTATACTTATTACTTTAATTATTATTACTTGTACTAACCTTTTACCCTCAAACTATACTCAAAATTTTATCTTTCTTATGTATCATTTGGATTTTTATATTTTAAGGCAACTATTGTTATCATACAATTTTACCACTATTGTAGTTAAAGACGGGCGATGTAATGTTTATAAGTTTGTTCACAATACTCTTTCATATTTTTTAAAGAAATGTAATTTAACTGCGTTAGTAAGTGCAATTTCACCTATATGTCAGATTCCTTGTTTTCCCTCTAACCTACCAAAGTTTATTATACTAAATCATTCCATATGTTTTATGTTGTTATTGTGTTATATATTGGGAAAATGTATCCATTCTTTATTAAATACCAAACTAACATTGTGTATGTTTTATTTTACTCCTACTAACCTATTTTACGTGTATATAATATTGGTGGTAGTTTTAAAAAAATGTGTAAATTCTTTTTTCACGCCGGCAATTCAAAGTGGTAATACTGATATATATTTTTTCTTTTTAGAGAGCTAAGCTTAACTGTTTATTATCAGAATTGTCGTGGTCTGAGAACAAAATTAAACAGTGTATACATGAATATTCTATCTGATAACTACGACATAATCGTTTTCACTGAAACATGGCTTACCGACAGCATAGCTGACAGTGAACTTATTGATCCACGATACAACGTCTACCGTTCCGACAGAGACCGGGTGGCCACTAATAAGAAGGATGGCGGTGGCGTCCTGGTGGCTATTCGGCGCGGGCTCAATGCTGTGCAGGTGTATCTCTCCACTGAGTCAGCCGCCATGGTACCTCCAAATATTGATCATGTCATAATTCAATTGTCATCACATGAATCTAAAAAGCACCACATTATATGTGGGTTATACATACCTCCGGAGCAACCATATGACGCTTACAAAACCTTTATGAACTCCCTTCAAGAAACGATAACTGATAATGCAGTAGACAGTTACTATGTAGTGGGTGATTTTAATATAGCAACGCTGGATTGGCAGCAGAGCGATCGGCGCATGTCACCAATGCTAACTGATAGAAGTGGACCGGTTGATAGATTTTTAATTAACTATCTATCCATGAATCAGGGCTACCAGTTTAACACTGTTAAAAATGTAAAAGGCCGCATTTTGGACCTGATTATTTCAAATAGTGAAGACTGTACATGCATGGTCCCTCTTAATGAATTGGTTCCTCCTGACAATAATCATCCTCCTTTTTACACATTAATTACACTCAATTCATACTGTAAACCCATGGCCAGTAACACTACCCACAGACACCGTTTCCATGAAGGTGACTATAATTTAATTAATAGTGATATTTGTTTTATTGATTGGGAAAATGTGCTGCATGACATGAAGGCTGAACAGGCTGTGACAACTTTTTATGAGAAAATTTACGAGATTGTCAAAAATAGGATTCCACTTCGTCCATGTCCACGTCGAGATTATCCAGTGTGGTTTACACGTCCACTTATACATGTATTTAAAGACAAAACGAAAGCCTGGGTTAAATGGAAGAAATATGGTAACATATCCGACTACGAGACTTTTTCATTATTTCGTCACAGGTTTAAGAAACTTAGTCACAAATGTTTTAACAGCTACATTTCCACTGTTGAGGAAGGTCTGCGTAATGATATTAAGGTTTTTTGGTCATATATACATAGCCGTAAAAGAAAGAATGGAATCCCAGCCACTGCAAGATTGAATCAGGCTGAGTCTAGTGATCCGCAAGAAATTTGTAACCTTTTTTCCACCTTCTTTAAATCAGTTTATGAGATGCCAACTAATAATGGCGTAAATCCCAACCTTGTTCAAATAAGTTCTTGCAACGATACTCCTATCTCAAATATCGTTTTCTCTAATGCTATGGTGAAGTACGAATTAAATTCGCTAGACATAACAAAGGGTGAAGGTCCTGATGGGATACCTCCTTTCTTTTTAAAACACACCAGAGATTCGATATACTTGCCGTTGACGATTCTGTATAACGTCTGCGTTCGTGAAGGAGTTTTCCCATCAATCTGGAAAACGGCCAATATTACTCCTGTACACAAGGGTGGATGTAGAAATGATGTACAGAATTACCGACCAATCTCTCTGCTATCCACTCTTGCTAAAATATTCGAAAGACTGGTTCATAATGCTGTATACCCCAGTTTGCATAATATAATAATACCTGAACAGCATGGGTTTGTAAAAAAGCGCTCCACTGTGTCTAATCTTATTATTTACACAAATTATCTGTTTTCAAATATGGACGACCGCATTCAAGTGGATGCTATCTACACAGATTATAAAAAGGCATTCGATAAGGTAGATCATGTGATCCTACTGGAAAAAATAGCTTTTAATGGAATTCGGGGAAGCTTGCTTCGGTGGTTTACCTCCTATGTGACAAATAGAACACAAAAGGTTGTGATAAATGGTTTTGCTTCAGATTTAATCGGTGTAACATCTGGCGTTCCACAGGGTTCGATTCTTGGTCCATTACTGTTCATCCTGTTTATTAACGACATAGGTTCCTGTTTTAAAAATTCTAACTTTTTGATGTATGCCGACGACCTTAAGGTTTATCGGGAAATACGTAATAGGAATGACTGTGATGGACTTCAGGAGGACCTTGACCGGCTCTCGATTTACTGTCGTAATAATAAACTCCAGCTCAACATTGCCAAATGTAAATCCATTACTTTTACAAAAAAGACTAACGTTGTTGTTGCCATTTATTGCTTGTGTGGCTCAGCATTGGATAAGGTGGAGTGGATCCGTGATCTTGGTGTCATATTTGATAATAGACTCACGCTGGATGCTCACATTGATAATATTACTAAAAAAGCCTTCCAAATGCATGGATTTGTACTGCGGTCATGTATTGGTTTTAAGCATGCAGCGACATACATACATTTATTTAAAATGTTGGTCAGACCCCATCTGGAGTATGCTTCAACTATATGGAATCCATACTATGATAAGTATAGCAACCAGATCGAGTCCGTTCAAAGAAAATTTCTCAGAACTGTGAGCTATAGATGCTGTCGGTCGCGATCCTCTTACAAGCGATCCTTAGTAAAATATTCACTGATCACCTTAAAATCGCGTAGAATTTTGATTGATGCCACGACTTTGTATAAAATATGTCATAATAAGTTTGATTGCCGACAGATAGTAAATCTAATCAGTTACCTCATTCCCAGTAGCTCCGTACGTATTCGTGAACTATACCCCCACCGTCTATTTGCAGTTAAATATTGCCGAACTAACGCAGGTAAACGTATGCCACTAAGGCGAATTCTACAATCCTATAATGATCTCTTTCATTGTGTCGATCTCTTTGCATTGTCGCCTGTCTCTTACAGAAACCAGGTCTTGCAAATGTTAACTTTAGAAGAAAGAGATAATTAAAATGGTATATATCTAGCAGTTATATTACTGTACAAAAAGGTTGTTTTTTAAAATATTATTATGGTTTTAAAACAACTCATGGGTTACATTTACTTCTTTTAACATTTGGATTACTGAAGCTGGTTGTGCAGATATTAACACTGTTTGTAAAACCAATTTATTGTGTATTCTCTCTCTGTACAATTGTTTGTAATCCTGTATATAATAAAATAAAAAAAAAAAATGTTAGGGTCAACAAAAAGACTGGTCCGTGTAATCTACGTCTTTGTAGTTTAGAATATTAATTAGGTGTAATTTGATAGATTTAATGCAAGAAAGTGAAAGTTGTAGAGCCAGTCTTCTACTACTTCGAGATTATGCAATTATTGACAATCTATTTACGTATACGATTACATTATTTACACGCTAACAGACATTAGCCTATAAACGTAATTATTACGTTAAGTTTTAGGCACACGCGTTAATGTGCGAATGACGTGATGAAGTTTCATCGCGTACGGAAGCCTATGGGGTGGCCCCTTCGGCTGCAGTTTGTCTCAGCGGGCAAATACCCGCCGGTTTCTATTTTTACCCTGGCCTAAGGGTGGCCAAGGAAGGGGCTACGAAAGGTGTGGCCCCTTGTGAGCGGTGTCTATATGGTAACAACGGCACGGGGGCTACGCCTCGGTGCTCAGGATCTTCCGGGGCAGGCGGCGGCCTTCCGGTGGCCGTGCGTGGAGAGGCGTGATTCCCGAAAATTCATGGCATGGCATTGGGCGATTTTACATTGCATTATTTGACTTAAAAGCATATAAAGCACAACTTGCTTTCTTTTTACCGCATTTTGTATGAAAACCATAGACAAACGCAAGGTCGAACAACTTTTAAAGCAAAATAAAGTGAAAAAAAGCGCTTAAAGCCACAAGTCAAACATAGGGCATGAAAGAAGAAGGAAAATAACTTTATTGTCATCATAAAATAAGATTTTACAGTGTAGGTTAGCAGTAGCAGGTGGTAATTAATTTAGTATTAAACGGCTGTTTAGTTTCAGTATATCTATGAGAAATGTACGTAAGAAATGCGTTTTTTTTATTTATTTTTTTATTTTATTTTTATACTAGCACGACATGGTAAGTGGCGCGCAAGGTCCATGAATGTTAGCAACTGAAGTCAGACATCAGTCCCTAACACTATGCCGGCTTGACTAGATGCTTTTCACACTTCGCTTGAAGGACTCCAAGTTATAGGAAAGTGGAAACACAGAGGCTGGAAGAGTATTCCACATCTTTATCGTACGACAGATGTAGGAGTCCCCAAATTTATACGTACGCGAAAGGATGGTGACTACGGTATGTGGGTGCATATTCTGACCTGTGCGTGTGGTAGTTTAATGCTGTACACTGACATTGCGGTCACCTGATGGTTCAGCGGTACGCAGTGTTCAAGACTGGGAGCAACTGGTGCCAGCGACTAACGACCGGCATCAGTCTCTACCACTATGCTGTCCTAACAAGATGCTTTTCTACACTTTGCTTAAAGGACTCCAGGTTATAGTGGGGAATAGCGAAGTAGATGCAGCTCATCAGAAATGTGTATTTCTCATTGGAACATGCTGCAGCTTGAATCTATTTTTTTTTTTATTTTAAGGAATGCGTTCTTACAACCGCTTATTATTTTATAACTTTATTCCAGTAAAATACCTTCGAGAAGTGACTCCTTACTTTCGTAAGGCCTCCATCATCAGCGAAGTGGGGTGGGAACTCCAGCGAGGGTACATGGCAGACGCGCCCCCCTCGCCTCCGTCCCCTCGCAGGAGACGAGCCGACACCAGATACGTGCCACTCCTTATGGCGTGTGTAGCCAAGAATTTAAGACATCACGACCCTGGTATGTATTTCAACAGACCTAATTTTCCGCCCCATTTTATTTAGATAAAAAAAACATAATTTACCGACATTCTAATAAATAAAACTGCCTCCGTGGTCTAGCGGTTTAGTTTGTGGATTTACACGCTGAGGTACCGGGCTCGATTCCTGGTCGGGACACAATAATTTATTTAATTTGTGATATTTCTCGAGTTTGGTACGCTCGACATCGACGAGCTTGCCACTTGTCATAATGGGTCTGTAAAGTTGGGTAAATGTTAATCCGCTTAGTCGCTGGACAAATTAGGGTAAGTTTTTTCTAAGTAAAAAAAGCAAAGTATCATCACGATCGTTTCCCTCCCGGGGTGGTCTGAAACTACGCTTATAAATAAGCGGATTCACATTTAGCCAACTTTACTATAGGCCAATCATGACAAGTGGCAAGCTCGTCGATGTCTCCAGCGTACCAAACTCGAGAAATATCACAAATAAATTAAATGTATTTATTTATATTAATAAATAATTTTCGTACCCGGTACCTCCGAGTCTAAATCTACGGACTTAACCGCTAGACCACGGAGGCAGTTTATTTGTTTATTTTCAAAGTCAAAGTCTATTATTCACGTAAACCTATTACAGGCATTTATGAAACGTCATTAATTTAATTATTTTGAATGATTCTACTTCTGCTAGTAGACGACTAAGCAGCAAAGTGGTCCAATAAGTAAGCTGTTAGCAGAAGACCAGCAGCTTAGCAGATTCCAGTGACCTGTTAATTTTTAAACAGCATTTTATACAGCTGATATATGTTCTTTGACCCTATCTATCGTGCGCTTAGTTTTTTTTTTTTTTTTTATTCATTTTGGAAAACCAACAGTTGACAATATTATAGTAAATATTATGCAGTAAATTCACTAAGAACTATTAAAGGTTTTCACATATAAATTTAAAGTTAAGTAATAAAGAGCAAGAGAACCATAAGTAAGTTGATAATGAAAAAACAAATCACTCATTAGGGATTGCTGCCGATGATCGATTCAACGTAATGAAGCGTCATTAGACGTCTAATATATGTTGCTTTGGAGTTAAACATGTCTATGTCCAAATCTTCCTTAAGAATATTATAGTTGTTACATGTTCTTAATAAATAACTGTTCTGTCTATACCTGGTACTAGCATATGGTACGAACAAGAGTGGGGGACATCGAAGATTAAACCTAGGTATTCGTAAACCCAAACAAGCCAGCAACTCAGGACTATCGACTGTACCATTTGCTACATTTATTAAATATGCAACATCAGTGATGTTGCGTCGAACTTCCAATGGAAGAAGATGTAAGTTGTGACACATAGTATCATATGGGCGATTAGGTAGCTTAAATTTATATCTGAGATGACGAATGAATCTTTTTTGGATATTCTCAAGTCTCAATATATAGACCTGATAACAGGGATTCCATATTTGTGAACAATATTCAAGATGACTACGGGCATAAGCGCAGTACAAAACTTTTAACGTCTTCATACACTTAAAGGGCTTACATGACCTCATTATAAATCCGAGGGCCCTACTAGCTTTTGCAACAATATTATCGATGTGTAGGTCAAAAAGAAGTTTATTATCATGTATTACACCAAGATCTTTTATTTGGCTGACTCTTGACAGTCGCGTATTTTTCAGAGTGTAATTACCTTCAATGATATTAGACTTACGGGTAAATGACATTAGATAGCATTTGGTGACATTAAGTTCCAATTTGTTACGAACACAGTACTCCTCTAGTCTAGCTAGGTCCTCCTGGAGAAGACTCACCTCGGACACATTCTCAATCGTTCTATAAACCTTCATGTCGTCTGCAAACAAGGTGTAATTGCTATGTTTGAAACAGTATCTGACATCAGAAATGAAGATTACAAACAGTAGAGGTCCGAGAATAGATCCCTGGGGAACTCCCGAAGGGATACTCATCCAGGAGGAAGTAAAACCATTAAGGACAACAGCCTGAGATCTATTTGCAACATAAGAAGAAAACCATCGATACAGGTCTCCATGTATACCAGCTGCGTATAACTTCATAAGAAGGATTTTATGATCGATACGGTCAAAAGCTTTGCTGTAGTCTGTATAGACTACATCAACCTGGCGTCTTTGGGACATGTTACTTGAGATATACTCGTTAAATAAGATGAGGTTGGAGGCTGTAGATCTACCCTTTAAGAACCCGTGCTGGTTAGTGTCGAAATTGGGTTTAAGAGCAGCAATCAGTTGCAAGAATACAATTCTCTCCAGGACCTTAGCAATCAAACATAACTTTGAAATTGGCCTAAAGTTTGACACGTCGCCTTTAGAACCCTTCTTATGTACTGGAGTAATAAAAGCTGATTTCCAAACTCTGGGCATTGCACCTTCATCAAAACACCTCCGAAATAATATAGTTATAGGAATTGACAGTTGAAAAGCACATTCAACAAGAAATATTGCAGGGATGGTATCAGGGCCGGCCGACTTATTTTTGTCCATTTTTTTCAGCAGCACACAGACAGACTCGGGATCAACTTCAATGCATCCTATATCCAATACTCCTGACTTATCAGCCTTATATGTAAGGGAATCAGATAAAGGTTCATTATTGTCAACTGTGACCGGAGCAAGAAATGTGGAATGAAAATATTGCGAAAACAGCTCACTAATTTCTTGACCAGAATTACTCGTAACGTCACCATAGGCCATATTAGAGGGATACGTCACATTGGAGCGCTGAGACTTAAAGTAAGACCAAAAAGCTTTGGGATTCGATGTTATTGAGTCCTCAGTGTCGGATATATACTTCTCATAATTCCCCCTCTCAACCAGAGTTGCCCTCTTTCTTAGCAATATGTAAGTTTGTTTATCAGATAAGTTCTGATATGTTTTGTATTTACGCCAAAATTTGTATTTTTCTTTTAGTATTTTTATTAGTGAAGCACTATACCATGGGGGATAGTTGCTGTTTTTCAGTTGATAGGTGGGGATATATTTATCGCGCAGGCTGTAAAGTGTGTCATAGAATTTTGTCAAAGCTTCATCCACAGTTCCATCATACAACGCACTCCAGTCACAGGCTGCCAACTCACCACGCAAACCTTCAAAATCTGCCTTTCTATAGGAATAAGCCTTGCGCGGGTAGGCCTTTAGAGGCTTCTCTCTCGCGCTAAGTAAGCTAACACACAGTGCCGGGTGGTATGGGTCCTCAGGTACCAGCGGGTCTAGGCAATGATCGACAGTCACATTTTCGCTTGACCACACTAGATCCAAGACACGGCCCTGGTGGTTAATATTATTATTATATTGATGAAAATTACACAAATTCATGCTGTCAATAAGGTCCAATGCTGTTGCACAAATGGCATTACTAGGCCTAAGACCCTCACCATCTGGCAACCATTGGATTTCGCTAACATTGAAATCCCCCAGTATAACAAATGTATCATGTGGACAATCAACAGCTATTTTAGTGATGTTGGTAAGATAGTTTTCAACCTGGGAACGAAAAGATAAAAGATTATTCTGAGCACATAAATATACGGTACAGACATTTAACTTGTAAGTGAGGCGTGACTTTTTTATCGTAATTGAAACCCATAGGTCCTCAGCATTAGAGTGCCAGTCTGGCTTAGGATATGCTAGCAGATCTCTGCGGATAGCGATGGCCACTCCCCCACCCCGAGTTTGCCCAGTCAAATCATAACTTCTATCACGTCGCCACACACAGTATCTACTGTCAAAAATCTCCTCATTCATCACTCCGTCCAAAAGCCAGGTTTCCGTCAATGCTATAATGTCATAGTTATTTAGTCTAAGATTACGGTAAAATGTGTTAGTTTTAGTCCTTAGTCCCCGTACATTTTGATAATAGATATTTAGGTAATCATCCATTTACAGCGACACGTAAAACAATACCCAAATATTTATCAATATATATAAATTCGCTGAATTATAGTATGTAAGAATTACTAGTATTAAAAAAGAACCCATATAATTAACCAAAAACGCATAATAAATTAATGAGATTTCCATAGTATTTACTATAATATACATGTATAATAGAAAATGTTTATTTATAATCATCACACAATCACATAATACCCACTGGGGGCCTAGGGGCTTGATGATACACTCACTTACTGGTAGAATTAAATTGGCAGAACAAGATTCTGTTATATTATTTGTATACAACAATACTCGTATATAATCGTACACAGGTTTTCTAGTAAAGTCACAGTTAAATTCAAGAACATGTAAAGTATTTAAAATGTAAATAAGGTTTATGGTATAAATCACTATCATAACAGGAAAAGATACGTTAGTTCTGAATATAGAATAAGCAATCATATAGCTAAATAATTTGGCTTGATCGGGTAAAGCGAACACACTAGTATATAAGACAAGCGAAGAAAATATTAGCCGAGGTATATATATATATTTAGTGTATGTAATTAGCCACATCAATAAGTTATTAAAAATATTTTTATAAAAAACAGGCCAAGATGTGCTGAAATTAATAATAATGTATGAGTAATGATATGGCGAAGGATTACACACTTTTTTTGTTAATAGGTATATATTATGATACCGACAACACACTATCGACAGGCTAAGTAATAACAATAATTGTATACTATTGCGACCATCACCAGTAATACGGACAGACAGAACAACTAAGGCTTGTAAGAATAGATTCATCGGCTTACAACCAAAATCACAAGTAATTATGGCAGTACTTATTAAATAAACAACGTTTACCACTACATACCAACAAAATAAGAATGTGAAACAATCAGTGGTTCCTAAACATCGAACAATAACTATTATAAATAAGCGGTTTTTTTTTATATTTTTTATAGCATCAGTTATTAACATAATTTTAATAGGTCTTTTTCCGAACGTATAGCTATAATTGGCGAGGTTGGGCTCTTGCGTACTAGAATCTTTGCATGCTTTACCCAAACAAACTGAAAATCATGCTGTTTAGCCGCACCTTTGGCTTTAGATAATAACATTTTATTATGAACTGTCAAGTGCTCATTAACATATATTTTCTCAGCACCTTGCAGTCCAAAATCAGCCGGAGATAGTGGGCCACGAGACCCACGAGCAGCGGCCACAAAATCTTCCTTCATATATCTGTTTACAAAAGCAACAATTATTGACTTGGGCCTCAAGCTAGTCGAATCACGTGATGGAACTCTTGCAGCATAATTGATGTTGTTTTTAGAGATTGCAAAGTTCATCTTTGAGCCAATACTCGACACAATGTCCAGGAGATTTTCATTGTACTTTTGGGGAAAGCCTTTGATCTCAACATTATTTCCTCTAGCCCATTGATCCCGGTCATTATGCTCACGTTCGATTTTTGCCAATCGCAGTTTCAATGCCTCGACGTCGTCCTGGCTATCCTCGATCTTCTTGACCCTCAAATCTATGTCCTTGATCTGTGCATAGATTCCAGTGGAAGAGTTCTTTAACTCAGCAATATCGCTCTTCAGCCCACGAATATCTTCAGCTAAATTCAGTAATGGTGCTAACTTCATGTTGATCTTGTTAAGCTCTTCCATAACTTTGTCAAGATTCGGTAATGATGGTGAGGATGGAGCAGAAGGCACTCTCTTGCAATCAGTGCACCTCCAGGTCGTCTTACGGTCGCCGAGCTTACGAAACCCATGCTCAGTGATCCCTGCACACGGGTAGTGGAAGTTTAGGCAGCATACAGTACACACGACTGGATCAACAACTTCTGCAGCACATTTACCGCAGCTGACCATATTAAAGCTTGAGTATCACTGGAATATTAGCACAAACAAAAGGAAGGCAGACACGCACACATAGGAGCGGTTAGTTTTCGTCCGACCGTCTCGTTGTTTGTTTTCTCAATCAGTTCGTCTCGATATGTTGATAAGTGCACGCGCAGGGTGTAATTATGAATTATCCACTGTTTATTAGTTGTTTTTAATATAAAAAACAATAAAATGAGTGCCGGTGACAGTGACAATATGAATTCACGAAATTTACACGCGAAATTCCTGATAATCGTTTATGTGATATGTATTTACACTTGTTTCCGGAGCAATCGTAAGTAATTTGATATTTAAACACAATAACTATTATTATTTATGAGTAAATTAAAATTAAAAAACTTAAGCGCGATGTTTTCACTTGCTGGGGTTGCCAGGAGATGATGTTTTGGCAATGTATGAACCTCCACCAGTCCACTTTATATACGCTAGGCGTTTGTAAAGTGGACTGACATCCTTTATGGTACCCACGTGTTTCGTTACTTTGGATAACGTCTCTAAGGTAAATTCCGTTAAAATTATAAAAACTATAAAGTCCTTATTGTTTCAGAGGGTCGCACCATAGAAGTATATTCGCCAGACGGAGTACACGCTTTGGCCTTACGAGCGAGGGACGCTACGGAGGCTTCGGCTTGGCATAGAGGTAATAAATAACATTGGTCAACATTGGTTTTGGTGCAGAGAAGCTTGTACTGATTACATTAATAACAAAAATAATAATTACCTATTTAAATTTTTATACTTAAAAAAAAAAAAAGGTTTAGGCGCCATTTTTTGCGGACATGTTAAGTGAAAGTATTTGTTTTGTAAATTAATTTAATGCCGATATTTGTTAGTCAAAAGTGGTGTTGTTTTGTTTAAAAATGTGCTACAATGTGAATAATTATAGAAAACAATAAATTGGACTTTAAATATGGGGCACAAGTTGCAGTTTATTTTTGCGGTTTTCCCGCGCTGTCAACTTCCATACTTTACCTGACGTGTTTGGGCTATAATGCCGCGAGTGACTTCAAGAAAAGCATTAAATTCAACATATGGAATTTGATGATAACCTCATCAACCCATAAGAAAGAAAGATATATTACGTCAGACTTGGCTGTATATGACCCTTTGCCTTATGTGACTTCAAGAAAAGCAACAAATTCTGCAACATCTGGACGAGCTTGCCACTTGTCATGATTGGCCTATAGTAAAGTTGGCTAAATGTGAATTTGCTTCTTTAAGCGTGGTCTGACCACCCCGAAAGGGAAACGGTCGTGATGATACTTTACTTTACTGTACAGTATTTGGTTAGGTTAGGTTAGGGACAGGAGCAAAATGGTGGATAGTAACGTCTTCTTGAGCAATGAACCGGCCTACAGTCCGTTGCAAGCCCGTGACACCATTCTTTCCCACACACAATAGACCCGGCACCAGCAGGAATTCATGGATTTATTAGTCTTTTCTCGTTTTCCTATTAACTTATTTATATAGTACACACAGCAGTACATATATTATCACACACATAACATAGTATAATTATAACTTATCTAATATACGAGGGGCGTTCAAAATATTCTCGGTATTGATACGTTACAACCTCTTTTATATATATATTTGTTACTGGCCGCTAAGATTCATCCATTGACATTAAAAAAAAGTAAAATTGGAACCGAGATGTTCTTTTGTTTTTCTGCAATTGCCGAACAAACATGAACACCATGAGCGAATTAACAATTTTAACGAAATTAGAGCACCGATCCGTCATAAAATTCTTGACAAAACAGGGTAAAAATCAAAAAACCATAAAAGAGGAAATGGATTGTGTTTACCGTGAGTCTGCTCCTTCTTTATCTACTATTCAAAAATGGTCAAGCGAATTTAAGCGTGGAAGGGAGAGTATTGAAGATGACCCTAGACCTGGCCGGCCTGTAGTGGCTACCTCACAAGAAAATATTGATAAAGTGGAAAAACTTATATTGGAAGACGGCCGAGTGAAGGTAAAATCTATAGCTCAAGTAACCAATCTCTCTATTGGTACCGTACATGACATTATACATGACCATCTTAATATGTCAAAAGTAAGTGCAAGATGGGTTCCGCGAATGCTGACGCTTCTTCAAAAGGATATGCGTGTGGCTTGCTGTTCAGATTTTATCGACCTGTGTGGTGAAAATCCCGATGAGGTGCTGCAAAAAATAGTTACTGGAGATGAAACCTGGGTTCATCATTATGACCCAGAGAGCAAACAGGAGTCCATGCAGTGGCACATTAAGGGTTCAGCTCATCCCAAGAAGTTCAAGGTAATCCCGTCAGCTGGCAAGGTCATGGCCACAATATTTTGGGATTGTGAAGGAGTTTTGCTTATCGATTATAAAGAAAAAGGTGTAAATATCACAGGGCAGTACTACGCTAACGTTATACGTCAATTAAGAGATGCGATCAAAGAAAAGAGGCGAGGAAAGTTAACCAAAGGTGTTCTGCTTCTGCATGACAACGCCCCTGTCCATACTGCTCATATTGCCAAGGCAGCTATTGTTGAATGTGGGTTTGAAACTGTTACTCATCCACCCTATAGTCCGGACTTAGCCCCAAGCGACTTCTTTTTGTTTCCCAATCTTAAAAAGGATCTGCGTGGAAATAAATTTTCTGACGATGAAGCGTTGAAGACGGCCGTGGAGGAGCATTTTTACACCAAAGATAAAAAATATTTTTATGAGGGATTAAAAAAAATAATTGATCGATCTTATAAGTGTATGAACATAGGGGGGGGGAGTATATTGAAAAATAAAAATATCAAACTTTTCGTACTTGTTTGTTTTTATCCACATACCGAGAATATTTTGAACGCCCCTCGTATGTACCAATTAGGGGTCACAGCATTCACCAATATAAAAAGAAGAAGAAATTAGAAAAATAAATTTTACAAAAACTAACAAATTTACAAAATAAAAATATGACTTCTATGATCCTTGGCGCCGCATCAGACTGGAAAATTCTCATGGATACAATTGAACACCATTATAGGATCCCAGATGAACTAGCTGTATCAGCCTATAGGCCAGACATCTTAGTGTTTTCTCGGAACTTGAAAAAAGTTATCCTTATTGAACTTACTGTTCCGTGGGAATCAAATATTCCAAAAGACCACAACATGAAGTCGAATAAATATTATGATCTCACAGAAGAAATGATCAGGAACGGGTTCAAGACTCAGCTTTACGCAGTGGAAGTTGGTGCAAGAGGAGTTCCAGCAAAATCTTTGCATCACTTACTGAAAGAATTGGGCCTCAGCAGGTCTGCAGGAGATACATTTATGGAACGAGCTTCCAAGACGGCATTAACGGAATCATACAGTATTTGGTTGGGGAGGGAGAGGAGTAGAATGGTGGATGGTGAGCGTATTATCGCGCAATAAAAAAGGAAAAAGGAGGCCTCCTTTTCTTAAACCAGCCTATTGTCGGTCGCAAGCCCGAGACACCATTCTTCTCATCTCCTACCCACACACAATGGACCCGGCACCCGCACGGTAATTCCATGGAATGCTATAAAATTATACATTTTTTTCTTTTTTTAAATGAAATAAATAAAATTTGAAGGTCTTCACGCTTGCGCACGTCGAGCTTGCAGAAGTGCTCTGGCTCGAGCTCGACCTCACTTGAGAGCCATCTTGGGAGACCTGAAATATGCTGGATGGCTCGCGAGGCGACCTTCACACGAACAAGTACGTAATTATTTATGAATCTCTATTTTATAATTATTAACATCACAACAGCTCCTTAAACACTGGATCCTGGATCTCCACTATTGAAGATAAGACTTCCAGGATATTTTTTGAACGAATTTGTCCTACCTTTGCCATATAATAAATAAATAAATATTTCCAGACAGGTCACACAGCGCCATCTAGTTTCAGTGGTAAGCTACGAGGCTTGTGTTACGGAAACTAGATGGTTGATAAACTACATTTTTTTTTTTTTTGTAAATATATACATATTATACATATAAACACCCAGACCGAGACAAATTATACAATGTACAACTTGCCCCCGGTGGGAATCGAACCCACGACCTCCCGAGTTCACGGCAACGTTTGTTACCACTAGACCACGGAGGAGGAGGATAATATTGGTGCCAATACTGTTGAAAGTAAATAATAAATTTATTTATTTTATACAAAACCTTAAATTAAATAAACTATATTACAACAAAATCTAAATTTAATCTAAAATAATAATAATAATACATAGAAAAAAAAAAAAATATACTTACAAAAAAAATAGCTCCTCCAAATCGCTGTCTTGTGGCATGGTGCCCAATAGCAGCATTTCCCCTTTGAATTAGGATACTTTACTTTTTGGGAGAAAAAACTGCCAGCCCTATTGTCACCAGAGACGTCAATGAGCCTTGGAACAATTTCTTTATAAAAGGCTTTCAGTTCCGATCCCCACGGGCCCATCGTTTCTACAGCGAACGTCGAAAAAAAGTAACTATTGCAAATCGTAAATAATAAATTGTTAACTAAACGCTACATTAATCACCCGTATTGTCAACTTAACAGTTCCGAACTTAAGTATTGCTTCTAGCTGTCAAATAGAGGCACGCCTCCGCACGTCACTAGGCTCGAACTGTTAAACTCAAGGTACATCGTGACGTGCCTTGACCGCGCAGACTGAAAATGTATTTTTTTCATTATGCCTTATTTTAGTTAAAGAACATTTTAAACAAAACATATTGTCAAACTAATGGGTTGTATCACTAACTTTTTATCATGATAGATGGTACCTAATATAACTGTCAGATGCATAAAAAATCTTTTAATTTTATTACGAAATTCATTATTTTCTGGATATTATGCAGTATGAGCAGCTTTCAAGTGTAAATATAGAGATTTCCAAGCGTAATCAAAGATATAGTGATCTCAAAATTCCCGCTCTATTCAACCCATTTTATTTTTAAAGACGGTGTTCGTTTTCTTAATTCGTCTTTTAAGGTAGGTAACGTTAAGTTATACTATATTTTTTTGTTATAAAAATAAAAAAACTACAAAAACATTTAAAAAATGATCAACCATAGGTGTTAACAAGGTACCAGTGCCGCTAGCGACATCTACAAAAAGCTTTGCCTGATACACCCCATTTAAAACAAATTTCGTTAATAAATTATAAATAATTTTCGTTTCTCATAAATATTCATAATATAAAAGAGACGGTGCTAGAGTATGTAGTAATTCTGACAAAATGCATATTTTGAATACTGGAATGCAAACTTCAATGTTGTCAGATTAAAAAAACATGTATTACCGGAAATGTCAATTTTGAAAATGTGTCTCTATAGTATAGACTGTTTCTTTAAAAATAAAAAAATACTTTAGTGCCGTGTCTGTTGTTTCTATCTGTGGAAACTTTTTAGTGGTTTAAGTGTTTATATTTATGTCTAATTAAAATTCTGTAACCATAAGTTTTCCTAATAAAAAAAAAATAAAATAAAATAAAATATTAAAAATGTCTTTAGTTTATAACTAAGAATTCCGATTTACGACCCATTAACAGCTGGAAGGAATAATTGAGTGGAAGAGAGAAGTGTTAGTTTTTCAAGACCTTAAGAATCAATGAAGAAACCCATTTTGACTGACTTTATTAGATTGTTAATTGAATTTTTATTGTAAGGTGTTATTTTGATTACAGCTAAGTGTATCTGGCAGTTCTGAGAGTTCTGATGAGGCAGATGGATGGCAGCCATGTTACATCGCCATTACCGATCGGGAATTAAGGTAAAATTATATTTTGAAGTAACTATACTTTTTGGCTATAATGATTCATCCATGATGTAGGTTGTATGACTAATAATAATATGTAGTAGTAGTATAGTAAGTATTGTTTATAAGTAATAACACGGCATTAACGGAATCATACAGTATTTGGCTGGGAAGGGAAAGGAGTAGAATGGTGGATGGTGAGCGTATTATCGCGCAATAGAAAAAAAAGTTTTTCTTAAACCAGCCTATTGCCGGTCGCAAGCCCGAGACACCATTCTCCTCATCTCTTACCTACACACGATGGACCCGGCACCCGCACGGTGAATCCATTGAATGCTTAGAAATTTGTCTTCTTCTTCTATAAAATCATGCAATAATAATAAAGACGAAAAAGAGCATGCATATTTTTGTGTTTGTGTAATAAAGTTTTAAATAAATAAATACGATTATATGCGAGTGTTACGGATGGTGTATGGATGATCGTGCGGGGTGGCGCAGGCTGTACGAGGTGGCCCCGTGGTCGGGGGAGGCGTGGTGCGGGCCGCTGGAGGCGCTCCCGCTGGCGGCGACGCGGCTGGCGGCGTGGCGGCGCGGCGCGGGCGAGGCGGCCGTGCTGGGGGTGCGCGCGGGCACGGCGGCGGGGCTGGCGGTGCGCGCGCTGCGGGCCGACGCGGCGCCGGACCTGGCGGCGGTGGCGGCGGCGCTGGTGGACGGCGCGCACCACGCCGTCAGGTCGCAGCCGGAATTCACTTTCCGTAAGTCTTCCATTTTATAATTTTTTTTAGAAAAAAATGGTGGTCCTTCGCGACATTTTACGGGGACATGTCAAGTGCAAGTTACTGTGAATATTGTTGGTCAAAAGTGGTGTCGTTTTGTTTAATAATGTTCTACAATGTAGCCGAAACCGAACCGTAATACCTTAAGAACAGCTTTGCCTATCTCTCTTCGTTCCATAATAAATCTCTTCGTTCCTCTCACAACTCTCTTCTTTCGATCCCTTCGCATAACTCTAGTTTCATTTCGAACTCATTTGTCGTTGTAGCGACAAATTTGTAGAACAATTTGCCTCCTAACATCAGGCAAGTAACCACCAGATCGCTATTTAAAAAAATTGTCTATTCGCATTTCATTTCCCAACAAAATTTGTAAGTATATTATTATTATGTATGTATATATGTGTAAGTTTATGTATTAGTATTTAGTTTATTATATATATATTTGTATGTGTGTATGTATGTATATGTAGTTGTATGTATGTGGCTAGTTATTAAATAATACTTTTGATATTTATATTTAATATTTCAGCACCTACTTTTCAGTAATTGTTTCAAGTTATCTCAATGATTGGCTATGATAAAATGTCTTGCGGCATTAAAGCCCGCCTTTGTGTTTGTGCAATAAAGTATTAAATAAATGTGAATAGTTATGAAACACGATAAATTGAACTATAAATATGGGGCACAAGTTGCAGTTTAATTTTTGCGGTTTTCCCGTGTTGTGGACTCCCATATTTTACTCGAGGTGTTTGGGCTATAATGCCGCGAGTGACTCCAAGAAAAGCATCAAATTCTGCAACATCTGGAATTTGATGATGAACTCATGAAAAACAAAGATATATTACGTCAGACTTGGCTGTATGGGCTAGACCTTTTGCCTTCCCTATCATCTCATTCATCATCCATCACGAGAATATCAATTTTAATAGCGTTTAACACTGACAGGGATTCCATTATGTAACTGAGCGGTTGATAATGAGTAATGTATGTAGGTTGTCGTTGGCGCGGAGCTTGTGCTCGCTTGTCGCTGGGCGCCAGCGGGGTGTGCGTGTGGGAGGCGGCCGGCTCGCTGGGCCGCGGGGGGGCGCGCGCGCTGTGGAGGAGACCTCTGCACGCCCTCAAGGCCTCCGCAGACGACGACACCTCCACACTGTGGCTGCACTTCACAGACACAGATACTGCGGTCAGTACCAATATAATTAATCCAGCGTCTTTGCCACCATTCCATGCGGACGGGACTTATTATATTAAAAGTTTTAATCCAATATTTTCAAAGATTTTTCAAGTCTACTTTGTAGAAATCTATTTTTTTAACTTTCTAGGAAATAAAATTAATTTCTTTTTAGATATACATATTTTTACTTTCATATACCTAATTTCAGACAGAAAAACCATATCCTATAATAATGATATATAGAGGCCCATCATGACAATTGGCAAGCTCGTCGTTGTCTATAGCGTACCCAACTCGAGAATATCACAAATAATTCATTGTGTCCCAACCTGGAATCGAACCCGGTACCTCCGAGTCTAAATCCACGGACTTAACCGCTAGACTATCTCTAAAAAGTCTGTTATTTTATTTCCTAGACTACATTTCTCAAAAGTAACTCAGTCTTCATTTTTTTCATTCATAGCTGGACCATCGCCTTCCAGAACATATATCTGGAGAATTTGGCCTACACTCGCCACGAGAATATGATGTCTTTTTTTTATGACAATTTATTAAAGATTCTACAAGTTGGTATTAGTGGAACCGGGACCGACGACTTAACGTTCTCCAGATATATGTAAGGCCATATTTTTTTTGGGAATTTATTATTTTATTTATTATTTTCAGGAGTTGGATATGGAAGGCAGTCCAAAACCGGCAGTTTTTATCCTTCACAACTTGTTATCAGCGCGAGTACATTCTTTACCAGAAGGAGCCACCAATCCACTATAACCTAACAACTGATACGCATTAACCTCACTCACTTAAGTGGCTTCGTTTACTTAAGTATGGGTATAAGATAAACAGCGCTGTAAGGAGCCGATATAAAGACAATTTAGCAAATAAAGCGCTTTATACAGCATTAAGTATAAGTTTGTCAAGCATTTTGGACATTACAGCGTTTAAAGCGCTGTATTCAACTTGTTTATTGATTTTTTTTTAAGTGTCATTAAAGGACATTGTACAGAATACATCAATCCTACACGCGTGCATAATATATATTCATAACCGAGTTGGGGATCATCAAATTCCAAGTGTTGCAGAATTTGATGCTTTTCATGGAGTAATTCACGTCAATATCGCCCAAACACGAAGGGTATACGGGAGTTCACAGCGCGGGAAAACCGCAAAAAATAAAGTGCAACTTCTGCCCCATATACTCACAAATTAATAAATTATTCACAACGAAGCACATTATTAAACAAAATAATACCAATTTTGACTAACAATATCCACAGTAAACTAATTTACAAAACGAAAAACTTGGACTTGACATGTCCGTGCAAAATGGCGCGAAGAACTCCCACATATTTATTAATCAGAATATAAAAGAAAATAGAGCGTTTTAGTTGAATGTATTAATTCATATGACTTTTAAACATTGCAGCGGTTACAGCTCTGTGTACAGCATTAACTGTTATTTGTAGATTTGCATATTGAAGGAAATATAGTGTTGTACATATTACACTAATTATTTATTATTTATTCAGCATAACCGTTATTCATAGTACTGCATATAATAACCTCCGTGGTCTAGCGGTTACGTCCGTAGATTTAGACTCGGAGTAACCGGGTTCGAATCCTGGTCGGGACACAATAATTATTATTAATTTAAATCATATTTTTATTTATTTGTGATATTTCTTGAGTTTGGTACGCGAGCTTGCCACTTGTCATGATTGGCCTATAGTAAAGTTGGCTAAATGTGAATCCGTTTTTACTTGCATATAAAAAGAAATGCAGCGCTTTATCTGTTCAGTCTAACTTAAACATTGTAGCGCTCACAGCGCTAGCAAAAAGCATTGTTCATAGATCTGCATATCAAAGGAAATACAGCGCTTTAGTTAAGTCACAAGACATTGAAGGAGTTATGGCGCTATATTAAATTTTATTATTATTTAGCAATGTGTTTTTCATGGATATGGATATTAGGCGCTTTAGTGGTGTTAAATAATATGATTATTAATTTTAAAATATGCAGCTACAGCGCTGCATTCAGCATAACCGTTATTCATAGATCTGCAGTTAAATTGTTCAATCGTATGACTTAAATATTACATCAGTTACGAAGTATTATTCAGCATAAGATGTGTTATTAATAGATGTGGATGTTAAACAAAATACAGGGCTTTAGCGGCGAAGGTGTTAATACATATAACTTTCAAAATTTACAGCGGTTACAGCGCTGTATTCAGCATAAAGTGTTAATCATATATCTGCATATTAAATGAAATACAGCGCTTTAGCAGATTGTTTAATCATATGACTTAGATATTACGTTTTATCTTGGAGCTTTATTCAGCTAAGGTTATAGATGTGAATATTGAAGGAAATACATCGCTTTATCGGTGACATTACAGCGCTGTTTAAAGCGTTAATTTAATATGCTCTGGCTATTACAGCGCTTTATTCAGCTGTTAAAGCGCTAAATAATTTTGAATCTTTTCGACGTCTTATAGTTGCGTTCACATATGTGTCACTGTGACGTATCGTTCCCCACAGTAGCAAGATACGCTGCGGTTTATGTATTTATGTAAACTTTTTTTAAAATTTGATAATAAGCCTTATTTAATTCTGATTCTTATTCTGATCTTATTTAGTTCCAAATGATTATTTGGAACTATTATTATAGTTTTTAGTTTTTTTATACATTCCACAACAACGATTCTATTGTATTACTTTTTCAACTACAATATGGTTAAAAATAGAGCTTAAATTTTCTACACATTTATAAATATTTAATTATTTTAAAAGTCAAACGGTTTTAGCTTTGCATCTCTCTCGCTCGTACAATCCAACTTTTTCAAAGATTTTTGAACAAGCCTATTGTCGGTAGCAAGCAAGACACCATTCTTCTGATCTCTTACCCACATGGACACGGCACCCGCACGGTGAATCCATGGAATACTTAGAAATTGTTACTAATGCTATATACAAAATTAAAAAAAATGCTTAGAAATTTGTCTTCATATATTTGTTTAAAAGTCAAATAAAGGGAAGTTGGTCTAAATGATTTTGTCCGTAATTTTATTTATTTATTTCTTTATATAGTACACATAGCAGTACATATATTATCACACACATAACATAGTATAATTATAACTTATCTAATATATGTACCAATTAGGTGTCACAGCATTCACCAATATAAAAAGAAGAAGAAATTAGAAAAATAAATTTAACAAAAACAAACAAAACATAAAAATATGACTTCTAAAATAAAATTATACATTTTCCTTTTTTAATAAAACTATAAAGGAAACATAAAAATTGCATAAAATTGGTACCTTAAAAAACGAAAACAAAACACTTAAATAAATTCTTGCTAAGCTACTCATATATTGATGGTTTGAAATGTTCGAGAACATTTTTTCTGAATACATTGATTGAATTTTAAATTACAGTCAATCTTTAGAAATCTTTCAAAATATTTGATTCGAGCGAGAGAGATGCAAGGGCGATAAACCCTGTTAATGAGCATATCCGATTATACACTCTTTAATTATAAATATAATTTCTACCCATATCGAATACTTTTAATATTAGTACTAACTGAACGAAGTAATGGTCAATTATACAACAACCCCAATAGAGGCAATATAAACTGGTCAACAAAGTATTTAAACCTAATGGGGTTTTTTTTTTCATCAAGGATTCAACTAGATTAATACTCATATACAAAATTACTGCGAGAAACTGGCAAGCGGACCTTTACGTACATGCTATCTCTTTCTCTTAATAATATACGACAAACAAAGCGATCGGTCACAAATAAAGTAAATAAATGCTATCAAATATCTATCACAAAATCAACTCAATCAACTGCCTCTGTGGTCTAGTAAGTCTGTGGATTTAGACTCGGAGGTACCGGGTTCGATTCCTGGTCGGGACACAAAAATAATTATTGATGTAAATAAATACATTTAATTAATATTTAATTTATTTGTCATGATTGGGCTATAGTAAAATTGGCTAAATGTGAATCCGCTTATTTATAAGCGTGGTTTCTGACCACCCCGAAAGGCAAACGGTTGTGATGATGCTTTTACAAAATCAATCTAATTTATTTAAACATAAGTTATAATCGACAAGCATTTTAACACGTCCTCTTTCGGCGGTAGTTGAAACGTACTGTCGGAAACATCAGCACATGATTGCTTTGTGCTGATATTTCTCCCAGCGTTTTCAGAGCCCTCACCTATAATCTAGTTGATACTTGATCGATGCTATGAGGCAATAATACAATCAAATGCACTCAATTGCTGTAAATATGGTTCTAGTAAAACTAGGTTTACTGTGTGTATTAATTTATGTATAGTTTTATAATTTTATTGATAAGAAAGAAGTGAATTCTATTGATTGTGGTTATTAATATGTTTTAATTGAATCTCAAATGTAAGCCGGCAAAGTGGTGTTGCATGACTACTTAATTAAGTTTAATACGTTACTGATAATAGTACCGACTTATATATTAAAACTTAGCGATTTTTGTCGCTTAGAATTAGTTTTATCGCTTGTGTAATGTGCGATAAATCTTGAAAATATTTGAAAGTTTGTAATAGTGTTGCTAGTGGTCTAAACTTTTTTTTTACTTTTGAGGGTAGTTCTAAATCTTGAAGTTATAGTGATGATTTTGTACATTACATTATTACTATTTATATTTTTAGTATTTGGTTTATTACAAAATAATAATAAAAGATTTTTATAATTTTAACGGGTCTTTACGCGATTTACCTTAGAGACATATTATAGTCGTCGACCCGTGACCACGGCCAATGCAACTTGGCTGAAACGTCGGGAGAAATATGTCTCTAAGGTAAATCTATCTAATCTATTATGAGTGTGCGCGAAAGTTTAAAAAGTTTAATAATAAAAGAGTCACTCTAAAACCTCTAGATTCAGAACTACCCTCAAAAACAAAATATGACCAGTATTTTTTTTATAATGAGGGTATGCCTTAACATTGAAGTGACAGTGACTCTTTATGTATAATTTTGTACATTTGTTTAGTACATGTTATGTTGTTAGTATTTGGTTTATTACTAAATTATTAATACTGCGGTCACTCTAACTAGAAAATGTATTAAGGAAAAGAAGTTGCATTCTTTTCGCTCGCACAATCCAACATTTTTAAAGATTATTCAAATCAAATCATTACGAAAATAGTAAATCAGCTTTCTGGGAAATAAATTTACGGACACTTTAGATATACGAGTATATTAATCATACATTTGTTTTTATTTAATTAGAGAAAAAGTTTTGGCTATTTTTCTACAATTAGTATAAAATAATCTATGATCAATATTGGTATACGCCACAATGACGTGACTCATAAGATAATTGGACGCAGTTGTTTTTCACATATTCTAAATGTATTAAATGTTCGACTAATCCGTCAATGTATCCATGGACCAATCTAAATATATTTATTTATAATACGGTAGCCAACAGTGCTTACATCACACACTTATTTGTACTTAACACTAAATCAGAAGTTAGATGTTGCACCTATTATAGGCGACCACCACATTACCACAGTAGCATTTATTGCCTATAAGAAATAACAAAATTATAAAATTTTCAATAAGTATACAAAAACTAAATATTATTCTAAAAACTAAAGCTGAGACAATTTTTAAAAATATATATATATAATAAACATACAATTCCTTTTAGAAATAATAAAAAAAAAACGAACTTGAATGGCCTATAACTTAAAGTGGATTGTAATCGGCCGTGAATCTTACAAAAGTTTTAAAACTGTTGGATTGTGCAAGCGAGAGGAGCATTAAACCCTCAACAAATATTAACTATTTTTTATTATTATATATGAATATTATTATTATTATTATTTAGTTTAATATAGCTCTATTTATAACCGTTTTGCTAAACCAGGTCTAGGTTAATATAGTTGATATAGGGTGGTACTTTTACTTTTGCGTTTGCGATTAAAATACGACCCGAAAATTAACCTAAAAATCGTGTTATTTAAAAATTAGTTTGAATCTCATTTTATTGTTGTTGCTTTATATATTTTTGGTAATTTGCCAGCAGTAGTACCTGTAGGATATTTTGTATATAAAATACCATTGAATTAATTTAAAGATCCGGGCATTCAATACAAATAATTTCTGCCAACGAGCTGGTCGTAGTGTGTCACAAAAATACTTATTTGTTTATTACAAAAACCACAGCTCATTATGGAAATAATTACATAGGTATAGGTAGTGTTGGGACTGATTTGTCAAATTAACCAAGTCTTCAATGTTGTATGATTTAATTCCACTACAAATAATCAGTTACCCTATTTTAAACCCGCGCAACCGACTTGTCTGCTGTTTTCTTGTAATCTGCCGCGATATGATATTATAATTATTGTATATGTACAAGTGCAATTAAGTTATTATTACCATTACAGCCCCTCGGAAATAAATCGAATTTTCCAATCATAGTTGATTCGAAGATATCACAAAATCAGCCCGCTGACCTTGTGCTGCCAAACGTCAAAGTAACTTTTTTTGTTTGTTCTCTTCTCCCAATGGATGATGAATGAGGTCAAAGTCAAAGTCAAAATATCTTTATATTCTGTATCTTCGTTGGGTTAGCAATGAAACACGGAGATACACGTTACTTGTTTAATGCTTGGCAGACAACTCACCAAAATATCTGACCTACCTACATAATATCTTACAATCCTCCCCCAATAGTTTGAGAATCCTAATCTAATTAATCAATAGCAATAACAAAAGTATAACATTAAATAAAATAAAAACTGTAAAATGGTACAGGTGTCATACCCTATATATAGGGTCCTTATTTCTAGTGGTACGTACACTGGGCAGTGGCTCACTATGACTGCCAGTACTGCAGTACGTCTCGTTCAGCTCGCTCTCCGAGAGAATAGTATCATCGGTGAGCGTAGTGTCGCAGGCGGAGACATACTCGCTGTCGTCTGGGGTCACACATGGCTCGCAATAAGACTCCTCAGTCGGTATCTCGGTGCCGTCCGGTGTCGAGAACGAGGCCTGGTCATCTGCTGACCGGGGGGGTGACGTCACGCTGGGTCCCCCGGCGTCCTGCGCGTCGTGTCCGCGAGCCATCACTACGCTGGCCGCGTCGTCCTCTCTGCGCGACCTCCACAGCTGGTCCGCGTGCTTCTTCACGAGAGTGTCGAACTCGGGCACATGCACCATGAACATTCTAGATCCTATTCTTCTTCTTATTATGCCAGTTTTCCATTCATGTTTATTACCATTCTTATAAAATGTTTTTATTAATACTTCGTATCCTTTATTAAACTTAATGTTCCTCCTTCCCCCAAAAT
The DNA here is from genome assembly GCA_910589645.1 of Tinea semifulvella. Taxonomy (NCBI): domain Eukaryota; kingdom Metazoa; phylum Arthropoda; class Insecta; order Lepidoptera; family Tineidae; genus Tinea; species Tinea semifulvella. Next base: position 711,542 of record OU342611.1, on the reverse strand, counting down.
ATTTACTCTGTAAGGTCTGATTAAAACGAACATTATTTTTGGCTGTTGATAAGACGGGTCGATGCAAAGTGTCGCGCGCGCCCTCTAACGGGTGCAACAGGTCAAGTCTAGAGCGCAAGGGCCGTCCTAATAGCAGCTGCGCTGGAGTAAATCCTGTAGTGCTATGAATAGTATTTCTATAATCGAACATAAATTTATTTAACGCAACAGTAAACTCGGATATATGTAAATTTTGTGCAAGAATAGATTTAATACCTTTTTTTACAATTTTTACACTAATCTCTGCCTGGCCGTTCGACTGAGGGTGATACGGAGCGATCGTTAAATGCCTAATGCAATTATTTTGACAAAATTTATCAAACTCTGCCGAAATAAAATTGGAAGCGTTATCCGTAACCAGAACCTTTACCAGCCCAAATCTACAAAATAAATCATTTATTTTTAAGAGAATCGTTCGAGTATCCGTCGTGGCCATACTAAAACATTCCACCCATTTCGAGTGGGCATCTACTGCGATTAAGAAATTTTTACCGTTAACAGCTAGCATATCTAAGTGTAAGCGCTCCCAGGGCGCCGCGGGGTAGGGCCAGGGCGCAAGCGGGGCGCGCGGCGGACTGCTCCTGAGCGCCGCGCACGTCGTGCAGCTGCCTATCTTTTGTTCGATGTGTTCGTCTATTCGCGGCCACCACATATATGTCCTCGCCATTGCTTTGGATTTCACTACTCCAAAATGGGAGCTATGCAATTCGTTTAAAAGTCTTTCTCGTAAATTATATGGAATTACAACCTTATGACCACGTAGAATACAGTCTTTTTCTTCACTAAGCTGTAAACGACAATTAAAGTACGGTAACAACGATATGTCGTTTACTTTACGTGGCCACCCTTTCCGAATGAAACTTAAGACTTCCTGCAGAGTTTTGTCGGAGGCCGATTCGCGGGCTATATCTTTGACGGACAAAGCTGGGACATTATTTGATATGAAATTTATGTAGGAAGACGCGTCTATATCTTTATTATCGTATTCGGGACGATTCGAACTAGCACGTGACAAAAAATCAGCTACATTAAGCTCACTTTTTATGTACTCGATTTTAAAGTTATATGCTGACAAAAATAGGGCATAACGCTGCAATCGATTAGCTGCTAATTCGGGTACTCCGTGCTTATTTCCAAATATAGACACCAAGGGTTTGTGATCAGTGCGTAAAATAAACGGCTCGGATCGACCGTACAGATAGTGGTGAAATTTCTTCACTCCAAATATTATAGAAGACGCTTCCTTTTGAATTTGCGCATAATTACATTCGCTTTTGGTCAATGACCTCGAGGCGTAAGCGACGACCCGCTCCCCGCCGTTCGGCTGTCTCTGTGCCAGCACGGCACCTAGTCCGTACGGGCCCGCGTCTACGGTGAGCACTGTCTGGGCGTCAGGGTTGTAATGCGCCAGGACGCGCTCCGAGGCCAGCTCTCGCTTGATCCTATTAAACGCGTCAGTCTGCTGCGCCCCCCATTCCCATTTTACACCATCTTTTAATAAACTATGCAAAGGATTTAATATGCTGGACGTATTGGGAATAAAAATTCTATAATAATTTACCATTCCCAAAAAAGATTTCAATTCTGACACATTTTTGGGAATCGAACAGCTTAAAATATCTTTTACTTTTTCGTTTGATTTCTGCAAACCGTTTTTATCAATACTAAATCCTAAGTAATCAACAGACTTTTTAAATAGTTCACACTTATTACGCTTTAATCGCAAACCAGCGTTTTGTAATTTTCCCAACACTAACTCGAGTCTTTCTAGATGGATGTCCCGAGTCGGACCGGTAATGAGTATATCGTCAATAAAAACACATACGCCTTCAATATCATTTAATAAGGTTTCTATAGTTTTCTGAAAAATACCTGGCGCGCTGGACAAACCGAATACTAGGCGAGTAAATCGGAACAGCCCTTTATGAGTATTAATACAAGTTAAGTTTTTGGATTCCTCGTCCAGGCACAGCTGATTATATGCTCGAGATAAATCTAACTTGGAAAACTCTTGCCCGCCGTGTAGTTTTGAAAATAACTCTTCGATACGCGGTAAAGGATAATTATCGACAAACAAGATTTTATTTAAAGTGACTGAGTAATCACCACATATCCTTATGTTACCGTCTGGGCGGAGCACAGGCACTATAGGCGTCGCATATCTAGCATAGTTTACCTTTTCTAAAATACCTAATTCAACTAATCTATTTAGTTCAATTTCCACTTTTGTGCGTAAAGCTAGCGGGACCGGTCTAGGTTTAAAAAATATTGGATCAGACTTGGAATTTAACGTCAAATGAACTTTATACTTAGTAAAACAACCTAACTCATCTTTAAAAACGTCCGAAAATTTATGTTCCAGTGTACTTACATCAAATTCAGTACATTTGTTGTAATAATTAAAATTCGAACATAATTGCAAATTAAATTTACTTATAAAATCTCGACCTAACAAAGGCGCAGGGGAGTCATAACTGGTAATTATATACATATTTATGTACTGCGTTCTTTCCTCGAAACTAACTGGTAAGCACAAAAAACCTAACGAAACAATTTTACTACCATTGTAACAGTTTAACGTAACCTTGCAAGGGTTAGGTTCCTGTTTGTTTTTAAAATAAATATTATAGGTTTCTACTGTCATGACGGACACAGCACTACCGCTGTCCACCTCACACAACACCTCATGACCGCCTATAGACACGACCTGTCGCATCGGTTCCCCGTTAATACAACGAATATTAAACAAATCAAAGTTACCTTGCATCAAATCGTCGTTATCATTTACAGCCAAAAAATTACTGCGTTTGATTACGAATTTACACACTTTCTTTAAATGACCTTTTTGGTTACACTTTGAACATGTATAATTTTTAAACCGACACTGTTCTTTCACATGATTTTTATAACCGCACACTACACATGGCACTGATTCCTGGCCGGCCGGAGGAGCCGCGGGCGCACCTCGCACGCTGAACACGTCGACAGCGCGGGGAGGCGCGCTCGCGGCCACTGCGCGGTGTGCACAGCGCACGCCCTGCGCCAACTCCAGCGCCCTGCCCAGCGTCAACTTCTTGATGTTCTCCCCGAACAGCAACTCCTTCTCCTTGGGATTCTCCAAACCGAGAACAAATTTGTCTCGCAACGTCGTTTCGAGGTCATCGAACTCGCAAAACTTGGACAGACTACGCACTCGCGCAGCCCACTCTGCGAGCTCCTCGCCCGGCCGCTGCTCCGCCTTGTAGAAATCGCTCCTCTCGGCAAAGCTGTTCCTTTTCGCTACGAAGTGTCCATCGAGTTTGTCAATCAAAGTTACATACGATATATCATCCAGCGAAACGGGAAAAGTCAAATCCTTTGCCAAGCGGTAGGTGTCTTCTGCCAACGATGTTAACAAAATAGCACGTCGCCGTATCGCGGCTGCGTCTGTCGTTTTTGTAATATCATTCGCAACATAATATTGCATCAGACGGCTTTTAAAAATGCTCCAATCTTGTGTGCGATGGTCAAAATTGAGATTGCCGCCAAACATCGCGCTCCCGGTAGCCATTACAACTTTTTCTTATGTTATATTAACACTATAAAAGTTGCCAGTGCTCCAAATCACGCGTAGAAGTTCCCTCGTCGCCACTTATTCTGTATCTTCGTTGGGTTAGCAATGAAACACGGAGATACACGTTACTTGTTTAATGCTTGGCAGACAACTCACCAAAATATCTGACCTACCTACATAATATCTTACACTTTATTCACGTAAACCTATTACAGGCATTTATGAAACGTCATTAATTTAATTATTTTGAATGATTCTACTCCTGCTAGTAGAAGACTAAGCAGCAAAGTGGTCCAATAAGTAAGCTGTTAGCAGAAGACCAGCAGCTTAGCAAATTCCAGTGACCTGTTAATGTTTAATCTGACTGAGAAAGGAATCTGCAAGGAAAACTCAGCTATATCAGATTTACAAAATAAAACATATACAGAACTGCACCACAACGATCAATTATTAACCTTTTAAATTTACAGCAGTAACCCACCTGGCAAGTCAGAATTTAGGTAGACTACATGCCTATGTGCAACCCGAAAGTCGACAAAACGAGGTGATAGGGAAGGCAAAGGGTCTAGCTCATACAGCCAAGTCTGACGTAATATATCTTTATTTTTTACGAGTTAATGAGGTCATCATCAAATTCCAGATGCTGCAAAATTTGATGCTTTTCTTGGAGTCACTCGCGGCACCATAGCTCAAACACGTCGGGTAAAATATGGGAGTTGACAGCGCGGGAAAACCGCAAAAAATAAACTGCAACTTGTGCCCCATATTTAAAGTCCAATTTATCGTTTTCCATAATTATTTACATTGTAGCATTATTAAACAAAACAACACCACTTTTGACCAATAATATCCACAGTAAATTAATTTACAAAACAAAAACTTGCACTTGACAGGTCCACGCAAAATGGCGCGAAGAACTCGTAACTTTTTTTTTCGGCTGAGGCCAAAACAATTAGTCCCTCAGCCAAGCGACAAAAACAAAAAATATTTTTCATTTATACCTTTATAATATGTACACTCAAGTATAACACTTATAATTGGACGTAGTTAAGCAAAAGGGATCAATCCACATTTGGTTAATTTTAAGTTATAGGCAATTTAAGTTAAAGCTACGATTAGTTCAACATTTAATTTATATCTTGATCGTTTATGATTACAAAGATACCTGATTGGCATTAATAATAAATTCTGAAACATTGTGGATTGTATCCTGTATGTGTACATTTTGTTTTTTAAACACGTCGTCCTAGATGTCCTCTGCTAAAGATGGGCCTACCAGAACATGGACTTATAGTAAATATTCTGTAAGGCGTACTTAATAAATAAAGACATGGATTTTAAACCATTTCGTTGGCAAAAATAATAAGTATGACGTGACCAGTATATTAAGTCAATGTAAATCCAAGATGTTATGTTTATATGTTAGAAGTGTGAGTAGTGTAGTCTGCGTGGCAATATTATCAAGTGATAACTTATATGTAAGCGGTTGGTTTGTTACCCTTTGATATAATCAGTGTTTATATTTTCTCAATGTTGCCCTTTCTAGAAAATTAATTGACAGTTACTGACAATATTTTGGCCAAACGACGCCACGAAATAAAATGAAATATTTATTTGTGATTGTATGGTTTCAAATGAAGGTGAACAATATATTTTACCCTACAACAATCTACCTTAAGAGGCGTACAAATATTAATTTGGGTCGTAATACTAATTAACAATTATTCTAAAACTACGGCTGAAACAAACAATTTATTTACATACATTAATCGTCGTCACGTCATTACTATATTTTTTTTTATCATAATATCGATAATGGAAATCTCAATAGGGAATATGCACGAGACGTAAAAAAATATCTATATTTATTACTATCATATATTTAGCTACAATGTTATTATAAAAATAATTTTCAAATTTCATAAATAATAATTAAATAAGTTGCATAAACTAAACGCCGCGGCGTTCAAACACGTTTTAACTATATATTAATTTACGTGCCTTTTCAATGTTTTTAAAATTCTAATTATTTAATTTGTATAAAGAAAAAAAATATATATATAATTTTAAGGTGTAATCTATTTTAAAAGTAATTTAAAAAATCGTGCATATTCCCCATTGGCATAAAGAAGAAAGCACGATTTTAGAAACTTATATAAATAAAATATATATACTACAATTATTAAATGGTATATAAACCATAGAGCAACGCCAAGTCGAAAGACTTTCTAAGCGAAATAAAGTGAAAACGTCAAACACAGGGTTAATAGATTACATTACACATCTCTCAGTCTTAGCTTTATAGTGAGATGACTTGCTTAAAAACATTAAGTTGTTCGATACTGTCAATTGAATGCAGTTGTTGTAAATTGATGCTAATTAACCTGACACAGATGAACCAGTTAATCTCCTAAATAAGTTGAGGATATCTGACTCACAAAAACATAATATGGTAAATACTTGCCTAAATTAATTTACTCTCAAATAGAAATCTCAAATTCTTTAGTATAATATATATATATACATATACGCGTCGACTTGTATTTACTCCCTTCGTTGAAGATTAAAATTTGTTGAAATAAAATTTGATTTATTTCGTAAAATATTTGACAGAATATTGTCAGTAATTGACTTTGTATAAACTGTAGAAATGTGTTAAATTATGTAATCGCGTTATTTTAACCTAATTAGCTACTTTCTATTTTTGAAACAAAAGTACGACTTCCTAATTTAAAAACTGTAACTGTTGTGGCAAATGTCAAATTGAGAGTCGTATAATATAACCCTGTAAATGCACGATTAAAAAGAGCCAACTTACCGAATGTATGTCAAAATTCAAAAAAAGACAACAATTACCGCCGGTTTCTTAAAATGAATAAGATATACGTAATCCTATTGCAGGCATTTGTGACACGTCATTAATTAAATTATTTGAGAATGATTGTACTCCTGCTAGTGGAAGACTAAGCAGCAAAGTGGTCTAATGAGTATAAGCTAAACTAAAATTACTACATGATTATATAGTTGGTTGTTAACACAACAGTCTGCAGTCTTTCAGCAGAACGGGGTCACTACAATATATCTTACTGGGGCTATCCAAACAATAAAGCTAATAATGAAAACAATTTTTTTGCAAATTCACATGTGGGTACTTCTCGTTGCAAATTTATTAAAGTAACGATGCGCCATCTAGTGGCTGAGTTGGTCGTTGGAGATGGAGGTAATTTTCTATTGCTCATAAATAACCGATTCAAAGTCGTAAGATGGCGTAAATAGTTTCTGTATCTTAACTAGACATATCTTATGTTGAAATAACTGTTGTTAAGTCCATACTGTACCAAAATGTAATTGTTGCAATTAACTTTATTATTGTTATTCAGCCTTTGGGAAACTTGGGGGTAAGTTACGGTTGCATATTTGGGACGCTTTGCATTTAAGGGTTATAGCTAAGATTTTTATTTATTTTTTGTGTCAATTATAGTGAAATAAAACTAAGGGTTGGTAATTCGCCACTTTAAGATTTAATACATGTATGTAAGGTGGTGGTGGATTACAAGCCTTACACTCTCGTATTCTAAGACCTTTCTCAACGCCTCCTGCTCTCAACATTTCCTTCCAGATTTTTTTTAAGCTTATTGAGAGAGTGCAGAGAAGCAAAAATTTTACCACTAGTTTTAGTAACGTGCGTTGTCCAACTCAGAATCTAGATATACACCTAGATTCTTCACCTCGCCGGAATACGCAATAGGGACGTTGTCAAACCGCACAAGTTCAATGCTCTTTAAGCAGTTACAGCAGCTATTATCTTAACTGACATTGACATTTATAATATAATTGTGTCTGTCTTAGCGTATAGTGTGACAATGCCTATCTACAGCAACTATAATGTTAAGCGTTATTCTGTATTTATAATTTTGTTATTTCTCTTTCCAAATGATGGTTATCATGTACTGCTCCAGATTCACCAATATCTACTATAAAATGATATTGTTGTATATCAATATTGTAAAAATTGACGTGTAAAAGTGCAGAATACATTTCTTTTTGTCCTATGCCTACTTGCAAAATTAACGAATTGAATTGAAAAGTCTATTTTGCTTAACACCGTGAGCTCCCTATTATGATTGATTGACACTTGCTGGGATTGACAACGACCCCAAATAGTTTTGACCATGAGTGTATACTACTGAGATCTGAATTAAGTCAAGCTATTGCACTATTGACCGTGTTGATATCTGACTGCACATAGAGTTAAAGATAAAAATAAAGCCGATCCGACAGTTTTATTTTGAAGGTCAGCCGTAAGCTGGTACATTAGACGCCATTTTCCGACACTTAATTTTTGTTTGACTTTTGAGGAAATGACTTAGAATATGGGTGTTAGTTTTTGCTTTAAATGGTAGCAAAAAAGTTAAATTGTTTTTATAATTATATACATTCCTTTAAAATATAAATATAAATTAATTAAAATAATATAAAAATAAAATAAATCCTACGAAAACACCAATTACAAAAATAATAATCTCTATAACCATACCATAAACAATAGCGTAAGTGTTTTTTCTATTGGCAACATTCTCTAGTAAAAGGGTTTATGGATAGGGGGATACAAACATTAACAACCCTCTTTAGAGCCAGTATCTATAAGCTATGTTTAGTTACCATTTTGATATTTGCTACTCTAAATGTGGCCCTATATACTACCGTTTAAATCTGTGGTGTTAGGGCAGAATTCGGTGTGTACGGTGGGAAACTCCGCTGCTGGAGCACTGGATACAGCTGCATACAGTCAAGTAGACAGCTTCCAGTAGCGAATAGTTTAAAATAAATTATTGGTTATACTAAATATAGATATAATAAGTCCGAAATAAAATTTATTATTATTATTATAAAACCAGATATTGTGTAGAAATTTTTAATCATATTTTTTTTTTTGTATACTAGTTTTTTATATTTATTACGCCATCGCATCTTTTTATCGTCCATACCACAGTGTTTGAGATAAAAGTCTTCAACCAGTGCGTAATGTCCTACGGAGCAGAGAAGGCAGTGGGTCTGGTCCACAAGTTTAAGTTCGCTCAGAGAACTATGGATAGAGCTATGCGTGGTATTTCTCTGATAGATAGAATTCGAAACGTTGATGACAGAGATGAGAAGTTACTGACATAGCATAGCAAAACAACGACGCAAAGTGGGATGACTAGATGGACGGATGATCTAAGGAAGGTGGCGGGGGTTGGATAAGGGTTGCTAAAGACCGCGTGCAGCGTGTGGCTCCCCTTGGCGGGGGCCTACATCCAGCAGTGGAGAGACACAGGCTGATGATGATGATGATGCTGAAAAATCGTAAAATTAAAATATTAAGTTATTAAAACTGTTAGTTATCCATACAAAATTATATCTCACCATTTCTCGCTTGGACATAAATAATACCACCCATACAAATCGAATTTCATCGAAATATAGTTTTATCGATTCAATATAGTGTGTTACTGTATGCTCTCACTTTAGACTAATATGTCATTCTATTGATAGAAATTTCGGAAGTGAGTTTTCCATACAATTTAATTTTAAAATAATAAATTTGTATGGAGAAGCCAAATTTTATGACAATTCCGACATATGGGTTAGGAAAAGTTGTTTGTTTCTATCAATATCTATATCTATATCTTCACGCCAGATCCCTTGCGGAGTAGGCAGAGACAATTGAGCGCCATTTGACACGATCACGACATACTTCTTTCGCTTCGTCGACATTCATTAACCTCTTCATACATGCCCTTTGGTTACGAAGACTTTTTAATGCACCTTCAGTCAGTGTTTTATTTATTTGATCGTGATATGTGAGTCTCGGTCTGCCAGGGCCTCTTTTACCTACAACTTTCGCATTATATATCTGGTTCGTCAATCTTTCATCGCTCATCCTTTCAACATGCCCGAACCATCGTAGCATGCCTTTCCTTATTTTTGTCCCTATGCTTTCCTTCATACCAACCCTTTTCCGTATTTCGACGTTACGTATGCGGTCCGCCAAAGTGACGCCACATATCCGCCGCAACGACCGCATTTCTACTGCATTAACCCTACTCTCATGCGTATTCTGACGTATCCACGTCTCGCTTCCATACATCAGTGTTGGTACCAACATGGCATTGTGTATGGCGAGCCGAGCTTTGTCACTGACATTTCGACTGCCGATCAGTGACCCCAGGGCACCGTTAACACTATTTCCCGCGTTCACTCTTCTTTCAACGTCCCTATCGTACTTCCCATCCGCAGTGAAAACACTGCCCAGATATATAATTTCATTTACTTGTTCTAGAGTTTCATCATCAATCTTTATCGTCACGGTTGTCATCCTTCTTCTTTCAAACACTAGTACCTTGGTTTTTCTCGCATTCAAACGGAGTCCTTTTTCTGCACATCCCTCCTTCATTCTTGTGACTAGTGATTGCAGTTGTTGTTCGGACGATGCCATAAGAACAGCATCATCTGCATAAAGCAGGCAGTTCACCACTAGATCACTCATCTTTATCCCACAGTCACTCTCTCTCACTCTTTTTAGGCATTTGTCGAGATATAGAGTAAATAATCTAGGAGAAAGCACACAACCCTGTTTGACGCCCATTTGGGATTCAAAGCAAGGCGACATACCTCCCTCCACCCGCACACAAGCTTTGCAGCCCTTGTACAGGGACTGTATAGCTTGTAGCAGTTTGTCATTCACTCCATACTCCGGCAATATGTCCCAAAGCTTCTTTCTTACAACTCTATCAAAAGCCTTTTCCAAATCCACAAAAGCACAGAAAACCTTCTGGTTTAAGGCCAAAAACTTCTCTGTGATATTGCGGAGCGAAAAGACTTGGTCAGTGCATCCTCTTCCAGGTCTAAAGCCTCCTTGTGCCTCCCATAAAAGACCTTCAGTCTTCTCTTGCAAGCGTTTCGTGAGAATCTTGCTATACATCTTGCTCGCCAAACTGATCAAACTAATGGCTCGGTAGTTGGCACAGTCCAATCTAGATCCCTTACCTTTGTATAAAGGAACGATGACTGATTGTCGCCAGTCCTCCGGTACTCTTCCCTCCTGCCAGCAAAGGTTGCACAGTAGGTGGAAAGCGTTCCAGACCGGTATACCTCCGTATTTGATCATTTCAGCGAGCACTCGATCTTTTCCCGCTGCTTTGCCACACTTCAGGCTTCTAATTGCCGATTGCAATTCTTGCACACTTATTGCATAATCGTAAGTAAGAGCATACAAAGGTTACCCGTATATTTTTGTTTTACCATTGGATAGAGAATGTTGCCAATCGCTCTTTTTTATAATTGAATCGGTCATTACAGAATCACATACACACGAGTAACATACTTTTTTGGAAAACTATTCGTTATCAGTAGATGCATTAAGGTTGACTTTTTCTTAAAAGTAAATGTTTTAAGGATGATTATTCCTTAAAGGCAAATGCTTGAAAGATGATTATTCTTTAAATGTAAATCTTTTAAGGATGTTATTCCTTAAAGGCAAATGCTTGAAAGATGATTATTCTTTAAATGTAAATGTTTTAAGGATGTTATTCCTTAAAGGCAAATGCTTAAAAGATGATTATTCTTTAAATGTAAATGTTTTAAGGATGTTATTCCTTAAAGGCAAATGCTTGAAAGATGATTATTCTTTAAATGTAAATGTTTTAAGGATGTTATTCCTTAAAGGCAAATGCTTAAAAGATGATTATTCTTTAAATGTAAATCTTTTAAGGATGTTATTCCTTAAAGGCAAATGCTTGAAAGATGATTATTCTTTAAATGTAAATCTTTTAAGGATGTTATTCCTTAAAGGCAAATGCTTAAAAGATGATTATTCTTTAAATGTAAATGTTTTAAGGATGTTATTCCTTAAAGGCAAATGCTTAAAAGATGATTATTCTTTAAATGTAAATCTTTTAAGGATGTTATTCCTTAAAGGCAAATGCTTAAAAGATGATTATTCTTTAAATGTAAATGTTTTAAGGATGTTATTCCTTAAAGGCAAATGCTTAAAAGATGATTATTCTTTAAATGTAAATGTTTTAAGGATGTTATTCCTTAAAGGCAAATGCTTAAAAGATGATTATTCTTTAAATGTAAATGTTTTAAGGATGTTATTCCTTAAAGGCAAATGCTTAAAAGATGATTATTCTTTAAATGTAAATGTTTTAAGGATGTTATTCCTTAAAGGCAAATGCTTAAAAGATGATTATTCTTTAAATGTAAATGTTTTAAGGATGTTATTCCTTAAAGGCAAATGCTTAAAAGATGATTATTCTTTAAATGTAAATGTTTTAAGGATGTTATTCCTTAAAGGCAAATGCTTAAAAGATGATTATTCTTTAAATGTAAATGTTTTAAGGATGTTATTCCTTAAAGGCAAATGCTTAAAAGATGATTATTCTTTAAATGTAAATGTTTTAAGGATGTTATTCCTTAAAGGCAAATGCTTAAAAGATGATTATTCTTTAAATGTAAATGTTTTAAGGATGTTATTCCTTAAAGGCAAATGCTTAAAAGATGATTATTCTTTAAATGTAAATGTTTTAAGGATGTTATTCCTTAAAGGCAAATGCTTAAAAGATGATTATTCTTTAAATGTAAATGTTTTAAGGATGTTATTCCTTAAAGGCAAATGCTTAAAAGATGATTATTCTTTAAATGTAAATCTTTTAAGGATGTTATTCCTTAAAGGCAAATGCTTAAAAGATGATTATTCTTTAAATGTAAATGTTTTAAGGATGTTATTCCTTAAAGGCAAATGCTTAAAAGATGATTATTCTTTAAATGTAAATCTTTTAAGGATGTTATTCCTTAAAGGCAAATGCTTAAAAGATGATTATTCTTTAAATGTAAATGTTTTAAGGATGTTATTCCTTAAAGGCAAATGCTTAAAAGATGATTATTCTTTAAATGTAAATGTTTTAAGGATGTTATTCCTTAAAGGCAAATGCTTAAAAGATGATTATTCTTTAAATGTAAATGTTTTAAGGATGTTATTCCTTAAAGGCAAATGCTTAAAAGATGTTTATTCTTTAAATGTAAATGTTTTAAGGATGATTATTCCTTAAGGTAGATTTTTTAAGAATATCTTTTCCTTAAAATAAGTTTCCTAGATAATTTAAAGGATATTTCTTAAAAGAAGACTGCAACAATAAAAGTATGTAACTTATGTGGTTTTGAAATGAACGATTGAATTACCGTTCATATAAATAACAGGTAATTTGAACCTTAATTTGCCTTACTTTTTATAAACATTATATTGACTCTGTTAGTTTGCTAGTGACTTTTCTACAGGAGTTTTGGATATTAAACGTATTTAGACAATTTTGTAATATTTAATCTTTCTAGCTTTAAGTACGTTGTGTTAGCATCTATCTGGGGTACCCTAAAAATTTTACAAATATATCTTTCTGTAGCAGTCTCCAATGTTTAGTATACAGTTGACATTCTACGCAAGGTTTTTAAAAACATTTAAATTATCTTTTAATAAACATCAATATCCGGGTGGAATTATGTAATTGTTTTTGAAACTAACTTCCTGATGCTAGAGATTTGAGCTATGGTTCAAGCATAGCTAAATAAAATATCAAAGTGGATAATGTATAAAAATTAAAAAAAAAAAAATTTTTTAACTTACCATATTTTTATAACGGACTAAAAAGTATAAAATAATTTATCTAATCCTTAAAACATATTATAACAACTACTTAAAACTAGGTACTTAAAAGTAAAAATTTAAATAAATATAAACTATTTTTATTTTTTATTTATTTTAGTTTTAAGTAGTTTTTTATAATATATTTATTTGATAGAAAAAAAAACTTTAAAACCACATACATTATTTTTTTTACATTATCCTGAAAATTTTAGCGTTGTTTGTTTCTATCAATAGAATCACATATTACGTCTAAAATCATTCCGTATATAATATTATTTTCCAACGAAAAAAAAATTGCACCTTCATATGTTTTATTATTTAATCCAATAAACTTATACTAAACATTGAAATTTGAAATTTTAATTAAGCCTATACTACAATGTGACGTCACTCATAACAGACTTTTGATTGAATTTAAAAACCTATGGGCTTTTTTAATAATAATGCCCCGACCAGCAGCCCTTATTCGCAAACGTTATTAGTGGATTTCGTTATTTAATAATAATAATAATAATATAATTCTTTATAAAATAATTAGTTTTCTCTTGAAAATTATTGAAATTAACATAGAATCTGCCAGTCCGCAGACACTTCATGTAAAAAAATATATATATAAATAATAAAAAAAACTGTTTTATTTATAAAAGGCGTTACATTGTAAAGGCTATTACTAACCAATAAAAACTATAAAATGTAAACTATGATTAAGATAGTATGTCATATCAGTACAGTTACTCTATGTAGAATTTTTACAGGTACTTTTTATATTGTCAGTAGAAGTATGTATATTTACATTGATATTCAGAGGCGTTTCACAAAACCAGCCCCCAAAGCCCGAGTTTTAAGGTGTGGTCAGACATGTTTTTTTATCCGTACGGTACGGGTATATTTTATAGTTATTTATTTAATTTATCTCCTAAAATCCTAAAATCTAACTACTCTTGATTTAATTTAAAAATATATCTTCATTTATTGTGTCCTAAGATATACGATTTTAATTATTTATCAAGAATAAAGATTTATTGCTTCTTCTTTGCGTCGTCATCGTCTGTGTTCTAAATTCAAACGCAATCTGTCCTAACATTTTTTTTTTTTAGTTTTCTTTACCAGATGGATGATGAATGAGGTAATAGGGAAGGCAAAGGGTCTAGCCCATACAGCCAAGTCTGACGTAATATATCTTTCTTTTTTATGAGTTAATGAGGTCATCATCAAATTCCAGATGCTGCAGAATTTGATGCTTTTCTTGGAGTCACTTGCGCATTATAGCTCAAACACGTCAGGTAAAATATGGGAGTTGACAGCGCGGGAAAACCGCAAAAAATAAACTGCAACTTGTCCCCCATATTTAAAGTACAATTTATCGTTTTCCATTATTATTCACATTATTAAACAAAACAACACCACTTTTGATCAAAAATATACACAGTAAATTAATTTACAAAATAATAAGTTGCACTTGACATCTCCGCGCAAAATGGCTCCTTATTTATTTTATTTAAGGACCCTGGTACCGAATACATAAGTCCTAAACAATTCATAAAATAATGATGTCAGTCAGAAAGAAGGTCAATCCAAAGAGGGTGGAAAAGCCGCAACTATAACAAATAATTAATAAAATGTCGGATAGAGTTTTTTTTTTGTTATAATGTAAATAATTAATAAAATGTCGGATAGAGATTTTTTTTTTGTTATAATGTAAATAATTAATAAAATGTCGGATAGAGATTTTTTTTTTGTTATACATTATAACAATGTTATGCAGCAAAAAATCGCCAAATTGACATGATTTGAGAGCACTTGGCGCAGATGTCCAAAGGAGATCGAGATGTGCAACGACACAGTGGTACTGTACGGACAAAATGACATATTTGGACCAGCTTTTAGTTGTTACCATAGAACGATCTACCTGATGGCAAAACTATTTGACCTTTCGACAGTGAAAACAAGCACTTTTTGTCGTATCTCACAGGCCTTGCTACAGGCAGGGCCAGTTAAATCTCCATTAACTTGGAACTGTTATTCTAAAACACGTTTGAATAGGGTTTAATTTAACGTCTCTGAATATCTCTGATAGTATTTAAGAAAGCGTTTTCAAACCATCAAATCTGGGTACACACACATTTTATTTACTAAAACGGCTGCCACATTTTAAAACAGTACAATATAATTATTTTAGATAGGTACTTGGATTTGAGATAATAATATTGCTTTACCACAGATATTTAAAAAAAAAATATTATCTTTATCAGCAACGTAATAAAATAATAATAAAACTTAATTTTTCGTTTTCGTACTTTAATTCTATTTACTAGGTTTTAAAATGTGTCAGCAGAGTGGTACAGTCAAAAGTAATTTCGAAAGTATTTTTTTTAGCAGACTTTATTATTACATCTCCCTCCAACCCGTCTGACCAAAACGTGGCGAGTGTAGGCCTTACCATTACCATTTACCTTAGAGACCTAGGTCATAGGCAGACTGATGGTGGTAATGTGCAAAGTCGGGATGGCGGGAAAGTATCCACCGTTCGTGCAGATAAACCCAGGGAAGTGTAACCACACGTTTCGGGATCAGCCTCGAATTGACGTTAGCCCAGTCAAGACGGCATAGTGTTAGAGCCTGATAACAGTAACGAGTGTCTGATTCCAATTGTTTACATTCATGGACCTCGACACTTACCATCAGGTGGGGAGAAGGTCATATGTGCTAGTATAAAAAAGAGACATATTTCTTCCGACGTTTCAGCCAAGTTGCATTGACCGTAATCACGGGTCTACATGATCGGTCGATCGGGACCCGTATAAAAACTTCAGATAGATGTTCTGGAAGGTCCATCTCTAACAGTGGAGGTCTAGGACTCTGTGATCACATCTTTTGGAATACGTCGTCCTATATATTATAACAATTTATTGACTCAATTATTTTTACTGCTTTAGAAACTCGTCGAGCGGTCAAGTCCGTGGATTTAGATTCGGAGGTTCGAAATCTGGTCGGGTACACAAAAAAAAAATTCATTTATTTGTGATATTCCACGAATTTTGGTATGCTAGAGACACGCACGAGCTCGTCACTTATCACGATAGTAAAGTTGGCTAAATGTATGTAATAAGGTCGTGATGATACTTTACAATAGATTACGGCCGTGATGATACTAGATAAACCCAGCTTATTTGTATGCCTAAGAGTCATGGTAAATCTATAGATTGCTTGCTACACTACGTAAAACTAAATCTCGTTTCGTAAATTCTTAAGAAATCTAAACTAAAAAAAAACCCTAAGAATTTCCATAGAGAAGCGAAGAGAATAGAGCCTGCACGTTTGAAGAGTCCTCAAATCGGGTTAGTCCAAATTGCTAGCTGGACCCATGGGTCCAATTGACGACACTAATTTAGTATAATTTAGTCAACGTCCACTCAACCATTCCTTCCAACCTGTCAAAGGGAGGTAAAGTAAAGTATCATCACGACCGTTTCCCTTTCGGGGTGGTCAGAAACCACGCTTATAAATAAGCGGACTCACATTTAGCCAACTTTACTATAGGCCAATCATGACAAGTGGCAAGCTCGTCGATGTCTCCAGCGTACCAAACTCGAGAAATATCACAAATAAATTAAATATTAATGTACATATTTATTTACATTAATAAATATTTTTGTGTCTCGACCAGGAATCGAACCCGGTACCTCCGAGTCTAAATCCACGGACTTAACCGCTAGACCACGGAGGCAGTCAAAGGGAGGGATCGTCATATCGCCCGAGGAATAGAACTAGTGTGAACTACGTTGACGCATTCTCGATATGTGTTTACGTTATTTTCGACTAAAATTTTCAACTTATTATAGTTAATTACTTATTTTAACTGTTAAAGATAATATATTAAACATTATTACACAAAACTACCTCCGTGGTCTAGCGGTTAAGTTCGTGGATTTAGACTCGGAGGTACCGGGTTCGATTCCTGGTCGGGACACAATAATATTTATTAATATAAATAAATACATTTAATTAATATTTAATTTATTTGTGATATTTCTCGAGTTTGGTACGCTGGAGACATCGAGCTTGCCACTTGTCATGATTGGCCTATAGTAAACTTGGCTAAGTGTGAATCCGCTTCTTTACAAGCGTGGTTTCTGACGGCCCCGAAAGGGAAACGGTCGTGATGATACTTTACTTAAGTTTTACTTTATTAAACAAAACAAATTGTCAATTTAATGAATATTTAACACAGTATTTCCCAGGATTATGGGATTGTTCATTACATTAGCCACTCTTGGTGTATGGGTCCAGTTGACGTCTACGAAATTAGTGTGTCCTCAAGTGGACCCATGAATGAAGGGTCCAAATGAATCTAGTTCGAATTAGGTTAAAATGCTAATAGTATGACGTCACGCCCTCGGGACCGACGCCACCAAAGGGCCGACCAAATTAATTCCAATTTCCATTATTCAAACACCATTCGGAAGAATAATGCTGGTTTTATACAATTTGTAGTAATTTAAAATCGTAAAGAAAGTTGTTTTAACTACCCCATCATTCATTACTGACCCTAGAACACGGCGTCCTAGATCTCCACTGCTGGAGATGGGCCTTCCAGAACATATATCTAGATAATTTGGCCTACACTTGCCACGCTGGCCAGACGGCTTGGCGAGGATATGATGCCAATTTTTAATGACAATTTATTAACAATTCCACAAGTTAGTATTAGTGGAACCGGGACCGACGACTTAACGTGCTCTCCGAGGCACGGGAACGACGGTGTTGTAAATCTAAGACAATTGGTACATGCCGAGTGGGTTTGAACCGACCTTTGTAGAATTTAAGGAACGCGTTCTAAAGACCGAGCCACCGCTAACTTCCCCATGTTTACCGCAAATTTCCAAAATATACATTACTTAAGTAAATAATATATTTACTTAGGTAATAATTAAGTACCAAAAATACATTCGACAAACTGGCTGTTAGTGGTGTAGTTAATTATTAACAGATTATCTGCGTGTGATCTTCTTGCTTAACCGAATGAAGAATTAGGAAGAAATATCTAACCCGTCGGCCTTTGCAGCTGATTGTACATAATGATATTGAACTTTTTATTTACTTTTGACTGTACATGTTAAATTTTTGAAGGCAAAGCATGGATTGCATTAAATGCGTTTTTTTAAATAAATATTTATTTATCCTTATGGCAGCTGTTCCCAAACTGAAGTTCGCGGGACTCCCATAATATGTTTAAAACATAAATAACTGTAATAACATACAAAATTAAAATTAAACCAAATAAAAAGTTTGGAAACCGATGCCTTATAGTAAACAGTATGACAATCAATAATTGTTTATCTAAAAATACAGCATTATGAGATGTAAACTAGAGTCCGTGCTAAACCTGCAACAAAATGGTGTGTTAAATGTAATCATTATGTAAATATTTCATTTGTAGTTCTTCCTTACATTATAACGAGATGGAATAAAAACAACGAACAAAATGTTCAACCTTGTTTTATTTTGACTTCCTTTTATTCGTGTTCTGATATTCAAATTAAACACTAACCTAAATAAACAACACTACAAATAAACTAAAATATAAATTATAACCGCCCGATGGGTGTAGTGTTCCGAGGACACTCGCTGTGTTCCCCCGTTGAACGGCGGGGCTGGACTAAGAGAGAATATTACATATTTTCTCTGTTCTTCTCTTTTCTCTTCTGTTCTGTACTTTGCTCGAATATAACACTTTCCAGGCACGATAGATATACGAGTATGTAGTAAGTAAACATAACACTCGTACCTAATAAAATTATTTATTTATTTATTTATTTAAAACTTCATTGCACTATGTACAAGGGGCGGGCTTAATGCCGCTAGACATTCTCTGACAGCCAACCTTAGGGACAGATAAAGCATTTAAAGTGAACGGTGGGTGCAAGTAAAAATCCAATATATTTTAACTAAACGATCACATTGTAAGCAATAAACAATATGTTAATTATATACACATAAACGCATACATACATACACACAATAATACATACCAATACAATACATATACATACACATACATATATACATACAATACAATATATATACATACACATACATATAATACAATATATATACATACACTAAGTAGGTCTCTTGTTAGGAGCCATTTAAGAAATGCAAATAGACCATCTTTTTAAATTGTGCTCGATTTGATGCTTGTCTTATATTTAAGGGCAGGTTGTTCCACAAATTCTCAGCAACAACTGCAAAAGAGTTTGACACAAATGAAGAATGATGCGAGGGAATGGAAAGAAGAGAGTTATGTGAAGAGCGAAGGGATCTGTCATGAAATGTGAATAGATAGGCAAAGTTGTTCTTGAGGTATTTCGGTGTCGCAGGCTCGTTGAGAATAGAGAAAAGTAAGCAAAGGATTCTGAGATTTCTGCGACATCGAATTGGCAACCACCCTAATTTAGCGCGATACTCAGAGATATGATCATATTTTCGTAAACAATAGATAAACCGGATACATGCGTTAAGTAGCCGGTCCATCTTGTTAAGCAAAACCTCCGAGAGATCGACACTACACACGTCACCATAGTCAAGGAGAGGAAGGAGAAGGCTTTGAGCTAGGGTTATTTTAACTTTAATTGGCAAAAAATTTTTGAGTTTATTTAGAGAGTGCAGTGAAGAAAAAATTTTACGACTCGTGTTACTGACTTGAGTAGTCCAGCTGAGGTGAGAGTCCAAATATACACCTAAGTTCTTGACTTCACCACAATATGCAATCGGAACGCTGTCAAACCGAATAGGGTCAATTTTGCTCATGTCAACTTTGGACAGTAGTCGCGAACTCCCTATTATGATTGATTGACATTTATTCGGATTGACAACGACCCCGTAGCGAGTAGACCATGAGTGTATATAACTAAGATCAGAATTAAGCCAAGCTATTGCACTATTAAGTGTGCTGACATCAGTCTGCACATAGAGCTGCAAGTCATCCGCATACAGGTGGTAGTGACAATAGAGAGAAGAAGTGATAGCATTAATAAATAGAGAAAACAATAGTGGAGAGAGAATTCCACCTTGTGGGACACCTGTAACTACATCACGCCACTCAGACGACATCTGATCCACACGAACCTGTTGCTGACGGCCATGTAGATAGTGAGAGAACCACGCCAATGCCTCTGAGGAGATTCCAAGACGAGACAACATAGAGATTAGCAAATCAGGATCAATTGTGTTAAAGGCATTTGTAAAATCAATCAGCACAAGTACTGTAACTTTTGTTTCATCCATGCCACTTCTGATGTCTTCAGTTACTTTAAGTAAAGCTGAAGTAGTGCTATAAAATTATGTACTTAATCATAGACCTAAGTAACTAAATTCCGGTGGGAATGTACGGTGACAAAAATAAAGAATATAGAGGATGTTTTGCAAGGCGCTGAAGTGAAAGGGGAGCTAAAAATTTGGCAACAGATGTAAAAAAATCCCCCAATGTCACAAACGGTGCTGCCTAATATTAGAACTTTTTGTCAATGGGGTGTATCAGGCAAAACTTTTTGTAGATGTCGCTAGCGGCAATGGTAGTCAGCAGTGGAGGTCGAGGACGCTGTGTTCTAGGGGCTGTGATAATGAAGATGATAGAATCTTTCTATAAATGCTACAAGTTTATTCCTAACATTTGTTGTTTTTTTTTCACTCTGTCCCTTGTTCCTCTTCCAAAAAGATATCCTGGATCCGCCCTTGATATAGACGGTCAAATGAAGCTTTTGCAGTTGAGTACAATGCGTTTTTTTTTTAAATCGTCTGACGATATGACCCCAGCCTGAAGGGCCACCGCGGGAGGTCGCTTCCCGAATCACCGTGAGGCCTCCTAAGGAAGGCGCCTAAAACCCTATAAACCGTCTCTCTTTCACTGTTGGCGTTGCGTACCTTAACAGCTAAGTCTGAGTCGTGGCCACGAAGTGGAGGTACTCGTTCGCCGCGTAAGAGCGAAGTTAAGGCATTTTATACTAGCTAACCTTTGGGAGTGTGGTAGACGATCGCGGGTTCATTAGAAATAAAGACAAATACTTGAAACATACATAATAATAATTTACATAGACAACTTCCAATCAAAAATAAAATATTATAAATATATATATACATTTAACTATATCTATGTAATGCAAAAGCGTTAAACCCCATTTAAGGTAATTCAATTCGATTATTGAGCAAGTAGGTATAGGTTAAAAAGAGATTTATTCTGCACTTTTACACGTCAATTTTTACAATATTGATATAAAACAATATCATTTTATAGTACATATTGGTGAATCTGGAGCAGTCATCAATTTAAAAGAGAAACAATAAAATAATAAAAATATCAAAATTATAAATACAGAATGACGCTTAACATTATAGGCATTGTCACACTATAAGCTAAGACAGACACAATTATAGAAATGTCAATGTTAGTTAGGATAATAGCTGCTGTATATAGGCTTTGTCATACTATAAGCTAAGACAGACACAATTTTAAAAATGTAAATGTCAGTTAAGATAATAGCTGCTGTATATAGGCTTCGTCATACTATAAGCTAAGACAGACACAATTATAGAAATGTCAATGTCAGGATAATAGCTGATGTATATAGGCTTTGTCATACTATAAGCTAAGACAGACACAATTATAGAAATGTCAATGTCAGGATAATAGCTGCTGTATATAGGCTTTGTCATACTATAAGCTAAGACAGACACAATTATATAAATGTCAATGTCAGGATAATAGCTGCTGTATATAGGCTTTGTCATACTATAAGCTAAGACAGTCACAATTATATAAATGTCAATATCAGTTAGGATAATAGCTGCTGTATATAGGCTTTGTCATACTATAAGCTAAGACAGACACAATTATAAAAATGTAAATGTCAGTTAAGATAATAGCTGCTGTAAAGAGGTAATACGCAAAAGTTTCTTAACTAAAGAAAACCACGTTATGATACAAAGGCCATTGATCTGGCGTGTTACATGTCGCCCCGAGAGCACGTGAAGGAGCGGCTATTGAACGGAAAGCCCTCCAAACCGCGGTCGCACTTCAAAGGTGGAGGCATGCCCGACTTACTGCCGTCTTCAAACTATAATGCTGGTATTCACGAAAATTGTAAAGAATTAAAGGCCGAAATAAGGACTAGAAAACTGTTTCCTGAAGAAGAACCAAAGGTCGGTTCAAATCCCCATGTACTCGCACCAATGAGAAATACACTTTTCTTACGTATCTACATTTGTCAATTATGGTGGATGGTGAGCGTCCTGTGGCGCAATAAAATAAAATAGGAGGCCTCCTTTGTAAACCCTCCTATTGTCGGTCGCAAGCCCGAGACAGCATTCTTCTCATACTCATTTGGAATGCTTAGAAATTTGTCATCTTTCAGCACCGCTCCTGTACCTCGAAGAGAACGTTAAGCCGTCGGCCCCAGTTCGAATTTGTCCACCCAAATTAAATCCAACCCGTCTGGCCAGCGTGGCGAGTGTAGGGCAAATTCTCCAGATATATGTTCCGTAAGGCCAATCTCCAACAGTGGCGGTTTAGGGGCTGTAATGTTAATGAATGAAATGAAACAGACAATAGAATAAATATCAAATCGGCTTCGCAACAGCCAAGACTCCATTTTGTTTCTTTCATTTGGTTTTGACAATTACCAGATTTTTTAAAATTCTTTACTAAAATATATTATTATAATAAATGGTATAAAAAATAATATAATTAGAATAATATACTTAATATTTAATAATATCGATGAAATAATAAATATAAACAACAAAATTTATCAAATACGTAACTAGACATATTATTTGTAACCTTAAAAAAAAAAAAGAATTAATGGCAACCCCTGATATTTCCCGATGCAATGTCTATGGAAGTGAATAGCCTGTATGATCAATATACCTACTTATGTCCATAATATTATTTAGACTACATCTCTCAATATGAACATTCAAACTTGAAAAACCTTTTAATTGTTAAATTGTGCGAGCGAGAAGGGTGCAAATGCTAACGCCCTCTTAAACATATATAGTACAAAATCCGTAGAAGATCCAAATGGTGAAGAAATGATATCGGTTATCGATATAAGGTTGCAACCAACTTAACATTTTCTATAATCTAACCTAACTGAAATTTTGCGCCTATATACACGTCTATGTCTACAGGCAGTCTATCACATGTTCTGCTAATCGTCTTTCAGAGTTAAGTGTCGATTCCAGTCTACGCTTATATCATTCCAGCAGACTGATTTAGGATGTTCAAGGAAAATTTATCCGATTTTCCAATGAACGAGAGATAAATCAACCACAGCCGCCTAAAGGCAGGTGCCATTGCCAAAGATTTCATTAATATATCACATAATAGAATTTTATAGCTTAATGCATTAACCACACTTCCAGCAGATATTCAGATTCATTTACTGTATCGGCTGCTCGTCAGTGGAACAAGCTTCCACTGACCATCAGACAAGCTCCTTCAATTCACATCTTTAAAAAAACAACTTAATACTTTCTTTTTAAACAAGCAGAACAGTATATTTTAAATTTAAATATTTCTTCTTAATAATATTATAATATCTTCATATATATCTACTATATATTAATAAGTATTTAAGTAGTCTATGTATACATACATACTATTTATATAGTTTATTCAAATTTAAAATAAGGTTAAAATTGCACCCCACATATTATACTGTCTCACTCTCCCAAAGGTTAGCTGGTAGAAAAAGCCGAAATGGCTTTAAGTTTGCCTTTGTACATACTTTTAAGTTAAAGTGCAATAAAGTATTTTAATTTTGGCCGTCTGGCCAGCGTGGCGAGTGTAGGCCAAATTCTCCAGATATATGATCTGGAAGGCCCATCTCCAGCAGTGGAGGTCTAGGACGTTGTCTTCTAGGGGCTGTAATGTAAAGTATTTTAATAATAATAATAACCAGGGTTTTTCAGATTCCAGTGACCAGCAGCCCAATTTTACTGATTTTGTGGCGATTCAACTTGGGTTACGTACATTTCCGATCCCACATTAGATATTGTCTCTGTACGGTATTCTATATTACCTACAAAGTGGAACTAAATTTGCATCGCAGAACAATTTGAATGGGATAATTGTGGAATATTTTTTTCTTCATCATCATCATCAGCCTATGTCTCTCCACTGCTGGATGTAGGCCTCCCCAAGGCTCGCCTTTTAACACGATCTTTTGCCACCCTCATCCAGCCCCCACCAGCGACCTTTTTCAGGTCATCCGTCCATCTGGGGGGTCTTCCCACTCTGCGTTTTCCTGTACGTGGTCTCCAATCCAGAACTCGTCTACTCCATCGGTCATCGGTTCTGCGACAGACGTTTCCGGCCCATTGCCACTTCAACTTGCTAATTTTGAAGGCTATGTCGGTAACTTTGGTTTTCTGACGGATGTCCACGTTTCGGACTCTATCCTTCAGAGAAATACCGAGCATAGCTCTCTCCATAGCTCATTCTCCATTTTTTTTCTTAGGCCCATACAATCACCCATATGTTACAAATTATTTTAAAGCAATTTGAAAACAGCAAATATACTTATATCTGTTTATATAATAATAAATCTAATACAAATATCTAATTAATACGTTCATTTTAAAATTGTTCAAAAAATTACTTGCCTATTTTATAGAATTTAAACTCTCGTTTTGCGTGAAGAATAAATTAAAGTAAAAACAAAGTAAACTATCATCACGACCGTTTCCCTTTCGGGGTGGTCAGAAACCACGCTTATAAATAAGCGGATTCACATTTAGCTAACTTTACTATAGGTCAATAATGTCAAGTGGCAAGCTCGTCGATGTCTCCAGCGCGGCGTACCAAATTCGAGAAATATCACAATGAAATGAAATGAAATAATTTATTTGTCAGACACATGGTAGGTACAGGGATGTAAAATTATTATATGTAATTATATCACATGCTTCGCTATTTCTAGCATACAAATATTTATTTAGTCACATGACTTTGTCGAGCTTAGTGTCTTTTGTCGAATAAAAACATTTATTAACCAGCATTTGTTTGACTCTTAATTTGAACAGTTTTAGTGGCAGCTCCCTTATAGTAACTGGAAGCTTATTGAATATCTTTGTTGCCATTGCATAACAATTTCGGCTAGACAAAAAATATACATACAAATAAATTAAATATTAATTAAATGTATTTATTTACATTAATAAATATTTTTGTGTCCCGACCAGGAATCGAACCCGGTACCTCCGAGTCTTAATCCACGGACTTAACCGCTAGACCACGGAGGCAGTTAAGGGATGAATAATGTATTTTTTTTGGTAGGTACGTAGATAAAGCTACTAAGAAACTGGTAAACTGCCGGTCCTTAGCTTCTGCTTACCATCAGGTTGTATAGTCACGTGTTTTGTATTCATCACAGCCCCTAGCGTCCTAGACCTCCACTGCTGGAGATGGGCCTTCCAGAACTGGAGAATTCGGCCTACACTCGCCACGCTGGCCAGACGGCTTGGCGAGGAATATATATATATGAACGAGATAGTGTCTTGTATATATAAACCTAATTATTATCTTCCACTAAAAGTATATGAAACCACTAACCGTATAAGCATTTCATAAGAGAGCAATCAGAAGGAGATATTTTTCCTTGATTTTTCCTAATTTGTATTCCGTAAAAGTTTCCTAAAGGAAATTAACGGAATAAAGTGGAGCTATCTCAGGATATAGTGTGGTTTATCTCGGCTACTCGCTTTTCCAAGGTTTGTACAAAAACTCGATGCTGTAAGAAATTAATCGTAAGAGGCTTCTCGCTCGCACAATCGAATAATTTAAAAGATTTTTAAGCCCGATTATTTTATTATTATTATTTCATCTTATGCTAGCACGACATGTTACCTTGCGCCCACCTGATGATAAGTGGCGCGCAAGATCCATGAATGTTAGTAACTGGAATCAGACACTCATGACTGACATCAGTCCCCAAACACTATGCCGGTTTGACTGGGCGTGACAAACCAATTTAAACCTGATCCCAAAATTTGTGTATACACTTTTAATAATATTAGTTATTTGACATATTTTAGTGTTGTATACAATATATATATATATATATATATATTTATATTAGATTATAGTAGTACCTTGTGGTACTTGACATTTTTATTTTAACATAATTTGACATTATTAGTATATAAATTTTATTTTCTGTAATTGATTATTTAGCATTCAATATGGCTCTTCCATAATTGTATTGATAGTTTGGGCTGTTTCTGGTCTTCGTCGTGTTGTTTCGTATTAAGCTGTCTGACCATGATTGTGTTATCTCGTTTACTGTAGGTAACTTATATTAGTTACAGAGTATTATAAATTGACTTAACCAAGTGTTCCAGACGGTCCCTACGGTGATAAATAAATAAAATGAAATGAAATGAAACTGGGTTTATCGGCACGGACGCTGGATACTTCCCCGCCCCGGCAGACTGGACAAATTACCGCCTACCACCTATTTGTTGTTTTCGTAAAAAGTATGTGCCATTTGCAATAATGTCGAATGCCAATTTTTACGTACACTTATGCAAATATACACATACACACTATAAACACACATACAATAAACTAAAATGCATACAGATATACACTCATGCAAATATACATATACATACAATATACACATATACAATAAACAAAAAAAAAATGCATACAGTTATACACTCATGCAAATATACATACTCGTACATATACATAGATACAATATACATACGTACAATAAATAAAACGTAATTTATAAAGTCAATTCATTCTTTTTCCTATTCCTATTTTTATTGTTTTGTATTTTTGACCTGTTTATAATGTTCTATTATTATTTGTAATTGTAACCTGTTTTACTCCTAATATTATAATCAACTGTATATAATGTAATTGTATATATGTAAATAATATAAAATCTTCTTGGCCTACTAATACTAAACTGTTAATATGTATAATAATAAACGCTGTGATTTTTCTTAGAAATAAATAAATAATTGCGTCTGTCGGATTCTTTGCTGAAGTTGGCAGCACCTAGCTAAATAGAAATCAGAGTGTTGAAGGTATTATTTCATATAAACAGTAAAAATCTTCATTAGGTCTTTATCTATGCTTAATTATAGACCTAGATCTTTGTGACACAGAGTACAAAGAAGATGACATGTAATGGCGTGTCCTCGTGCGCTACCTCGAGCCAGCTTCCAAGCAATTTTCCGGCTGGCTGGTCACGTGACTTCCTGCCTTGCATTTCTCCGACGCATAAGGAAATTTATGACCCCACTAACTATACGTTAACTTTTATGGAGCTACAAAAGATTTTTGTTTTAAACTTTCGTTACCATAACTATTGAAATATTCATTATTTTACTTAGTATGTAAAAGACAAAGCTATTTTATCGCTATTCATTAATATTTTTTATGTTTCTATATGTTTATCTAGAACTAGAGTCCAAGACCTTCACTGTTGTAGATAGATTGAAGAATTTTCTAGAGAATTTGGCCTAGACTCGTTGCGCTGACCAGACGGGTTGGCGATGGTCTGATGTCAATTTTTAATGACAATTTATTAACAATTCTGAACGTTGGTTTTGGTGGACGGAAATGGTAGTATTGTAAATCTATGTACCAAAATGAAGTCTTTGTAATCGTTACGATTAAAGTTAAAACTGACGTCAAATATATCAGTTATACTTTGAAGGCCGTCAGCATATTTAGAATACACACCCTTCAGTGTTGCCAGAAAAAAAACGAATGTTACCGGTAGTATTTAAAATGGTAAAATTTATGCCTCTCGAGGTTTTTAGAGTTAAGTGTATAACGCTTTCCAGGATCCCTTGAGGGAACCCGTTTGACAGTTGAGAGGCATGGTTGAGTGTTGAGAAAACGTCTTTTAATACGGGTGTAAATCTGGTGATAAAAAAGCTATCGCTACGTTAACGCACTAAGCCATGCAAGCCCCATTAACAAATACAGTACCTATGCAAGTAAATTAGATTTAAATGAAACCCCAGCCAGTGCTGAGACGAACTGAATGAATACATTCTCTAGGTTTCACGCTTTTGTTAAACCATTTGTAAAGTAAACTTAATTGTAATTTGTGGTAATTTACATCTCATTATACTGTCAGTAATTAAAATAAAATTTGACGTTATGTTAAGTATTTACTCGGCCGGTTGCAGAAATAATGATTTAAATAATCTATGTGCAACATAGCTTGTCACTTGAGTTGTACTCGTATATACAAATTTATATAATATGTCAAAAGAAAATCAGCCTTTCTTCAACCGGCCGTTCTATCTATCTTAGGCTGGGTTATACCAAAAGTTTCTGAAATTGTATTAAAGTTAAAAGTGACGATAGAATGAAGACGATGATCGAATGTAGCAGCTGACCTATTGACATCGTCCCCACCTGATGCTAAGCGGTACGCGAGGTCCAATAATAGGAGCAACTGACGACCGATATAAGTCCCTACCATTATGCCGGCCTATAAAGATACTTTTTTACATTTCGCTTGAATTACTCCAGGTTATAAGAATAGGTAAACACACTGGCTCATTCCACATCTTCAGCGTGCGATAGATGTAAGAGTCTCCAAATTTATATGTCAGACAGCGTAGTCATCCAGTCCCGTATAGTCAAATAGACCAGGGTCCGGGGTGGGACAATCTCCCGTTTTCCCCGGCAGGATCTCGGCGGGTAACTACTCTCCAGTGACTCAACGCACTTTTGGTGCTGGGCGCTGTTACAGTCTCCTAGATTCGTCTACTTAAGTTCTTCTCCAAATTATTATTATTATTTTTGTGAATTCTTAAAGAATCTTGGAATTTAGCCGGTTAACTGGTCTACGTTGATAGTTTTGAGGCTGTCATGTAATGTTTTGGGTACGACTCCGGTCGTACTACTAATATTGGTACAGTTGTTACTTTATTATTATTGTTATTGTTATTTATTTGTTTTTTCACTTTCAAAACTAATTGCTTTTTTATTTTCTTTATTTTGTTATTATTTCATTGTTAAGCTAATTTTATAAAACTTCTCTTAATTTCTTATTTTCCATCATTTAAATTTGTTAGTCTTATTTACATAATATTTGTAGCATAAGTAATTGTTTTTTTGTTCCTTTTTGTTTGCATTTCCAATGTATGCGTGTGCAGTGAGCAGCAGTTCGTGCTAAACCTCACACCAAAGAAGAACTCATCACTATGTGGCCGATCTGCTGCCCACTGTACTTCACTATCTGACGTTACCTGTCTATATACCTTGTGGTTTACGTAGTTGGTAGTTTTTATTAAACACACAACATGAAGTCGAATAAATATTATGATCTCACAGAAGAAATGATCAGGAACGAGTTCAAGACTCAGCTTTACGCAGTGGAAGTTGGTGCGAGAGGAGTTCCACCAAAATCTTTGCATCACTTACTCAAAGAATTGGGCCTAAGCAGGTCTGCTGTCAATACATTTATGGAACGTGCTTCCAAGACGGCATTAACGGAATCATACAGTATTTGGTTGGGTAGGGAGAGGAGTAGAATGGTGGATGGTGAGCGTATTATCGCGCAATAAAATAAAAATAGGAGGCCTCCTTTTCTACCAGCCTATTGTCGGTCGCAAGCCCGAGAGACCATTCTTCTCATCTCTTAAACTGTAACCCACACACGATGGACCCGGCACCCGCACGGTGATTTCATGGAATGCTTAGAAATTTGTCTTCTTCTCTTTAATCATAATAATTACAAATTTTTTTTTTTTGTGAAACCCAACCTTAATCCTTTGTTACTTGTAATTAGTACTTATCTATTCCGTGATCCGGAGACATCTCATTATTCATTTATAATTGGAAACGAACATAATTTGTTTATCAAGATTTTCGCGACGTCAATTTGTATCGTTCTAATTTGTAAGGGGATTATTATTATTATTATTGATTAAATTCATATATTTTCGGGTTATGGGGGTTGTTTGTTACTATTCGCACTTTTTACAGATTATCCAAGTCGGAGTGTACTTTGAGAAATAAAATAACAGACATTTTACTCGTACGACATTCGTATTTTCACTTTGTAAACTATCATCACGACCGTTTCCCTTTCGGGGTGGTCTGAAACCACGCTTATAAATAAGCGGATTCACATTTAGCCAACTTTACTATAAGCCAATCATGACAAGTGGCCAGCTCGTCGATGTCTCCAGCGTACCAAACTCGAGAAATATCAAAAATAAGTTAAATATTATGTAAATAAATACATTTACATAAATAATTTTTTTTTTGTTTCCCGACCAGGAATCGAACCCGGTACCTCCGAGTCTAAATCCACGGACTCAACCGCTAGACCACGGAGGCAGTATTTTCACTTTCATATAAATTATATAATTTTAGACAGATAAATATATCAAAAACATCTATAACGATTTTACTAAAACAAATGAATGAGAAGACAAATTTCTCAGCATGGATACTGATTACAGTATCCCTTGACCCTTGTCGTTTGACTGTTGAGGAAACGTCTTAGAATAAAATCTTTGCCTAAAATAGACTAGATTAAAAATGAATAAAATAAAAATGCGAGGTTGGTAGCACTGAGAGAGCGGTGCGGGGTGGGGTGTGTGTCTATGGAATAGCCGGTAGCGTCAAGATAGGCGGGCGGCGGGCGGCGGCGGGAACGATATGAAAAGGAAACAGCTAACGAGGAAATGTGTGTGGTAAAACAGGATAATAAGAAAATGTAGCGCTGGTAACTGGTGTTGCCTATTATAAGAAGAAACTAGTTGAGTCATTGATCTATTTAATCCGGTCTAAACTGAACATCTCTTCGCCGGCGTGTGCGCAGGCGGAGAACATCGCCTATCCGTTGCTCAGTTTTAACTTGACGGAGGGTAATGCAACAACTCTTTTGTTTATAGTTATAAAATATATTTTTTTACTAAATTATTTTCGCTCGGCCAATGGTCCTAAATAGTTGTGATATATTTAATACTGTAAAGTGGTTCAAATTATTGTAAATATTCAATAAAGTTATTTATACAATCAATTTTTATATATTGTCAAATTAATTCTACTTTTGGAGGACTTAACTGTATTGACTTAAATATATTTAACTATAAATTGTTCTACGACCCAAGGCCTATAAAACTTCGCTCAAAAGTATATTATTATTAGATTTGTGTTAACACTATGTAATGTTAGCGCCATAAAATAGATACTCTTTTTATGTTACTGATTTTTTACATCGAATAAATTATTATTATTGATTAGTATTATAGCAAAGATTGTATGAAAGGGAGCAAAGGAGCTTCGGAGAATTGGGATGACTATAAGTGGTGGTAAGGAGGAGGTCATTCTCGGGACAAGGAAGTCCCGCAGTAATAAAGAGGAAGGCAATCAGCTGACTGTAGCCGGTCTTTAGGTTAGAAAATAATACACTCATCCACATATTCATATTAGTTATATTCATAGATTCATACAACACTACGAGGTAGTTAGGTACTTAAACATTAACTTCCATAACACATGACAAATGATCTCAGGCAAAATATTCGCATTTGGGGAGCTTTGCGACAAGGTGTAAGTTTTTTTTAAATGTTGGATTATTAGAGCGAGAGGGATGCAGATGCTTAGGAGGGAAGCACGATGTTATTGGAGACTGATGACACGGGTTGTTCAGTAACCGAGACGTTATGACGCAGTAAAACTTGCATCACTAATGCGCGTACTTTGTTTCTGACCTAAGTTTGATCGGAAACGATTTGACAAGAAAGTTGATCGCTTAATTAGTAGGAAAACTTATAAATAATACATCAGTAGAATTTGTGTATCAAAGACTGTTGCTCTTCATTATAATCACACTGTCAACACAATCAGAAAAATAATAGACATATTAATTAGAGACATTTATACAAATAGTGAGGGGAAACATCGTGAAGAAATTACCACGCGTAAATTGGCGTTCTTAACTAACTAGGATTATGACCCCTATTATTTTTATTCCATGAAAGAACTACGCCATCAACATCCTTGTCAACCGCTGAGCACAACAGTGGGATTCTGTTTCTTTATATAAATGATTCAAAATAGTTCTCGCATATTACAAACCATAAGTATCATCATCATCATCAGCTTATGTCTCTTCACTGTTAGATGTAGGCCTCTCCCATGGCTACTTCACGCGATCTGTTGCCATCCTCATCCAACCTCCACCAGCGACCTTTTTCAGGTCATCCGTCCATCTGACAGGGGATCTTTCCACTCTGTGTTTTCCTGTACGTGGTCTGCACTCCAGAACCCGTCTACTTCATCGGTCATCGGTTCGGCGACAGACGTGTCCGACCCATTGCCACTTCAACTTACAAATTTTGAAGGTAACTTTGTTTTTCTGACGGATGTCAACCTCACTATAAGTATAGGAGTAGTTTATATTTTTTTATTCAACGACAAAGGGCTTTTGTCAATGCTGGAGTACCCGCGATCCTAGAACCCGTCGGCGTGTCCTTTGAGCCGTGGAATTTGCCAGGTCTCTGGTGTGGGATGCGAGATGTGTAGACACATTAGCCCCATCACACATCCAGGCGACCTCGTCAAGCGCAGGAAGTGCGGCGGTTTATGGTGAGATCTCAAGCTGCGCAAATACGCCAACGTTTTCGGTCGAGACGTGGGCTCTTGAGGATCCTAAGGCAAGCGTTTGGCCAATGAGTTATCCAAATGGCTAACGGAAAAATCTGTAGACTGGAAAGCTGGCAATTATTTCTGCCAACGTATTAGCATTAGCAAATGTAATGTTGCCAGTCTCCTTGGGACTATAATAACTTGGCCGAGGCCCATCATCATAAGGAAAGTCATTAGCTTAACCGGCTAAATGCCGAGGTTCTTTAAGAATTCACATTACATCGATGCATAATAATAATAACTATTATTAAATTGTAATAATAAATAAATTTAATTTTAGAAGTGATTTGATTTTCTTTCTAAGGTACTTACCAAAATTTAGTTTTCTTTTTTTTGTTTTAAATATCAATTATTTTATTTTAGAAGAATTATTTAAGTAGTGCCCCCGTAGTTGGGGAAAGAATCGAAAAAATAATTTTACAGAGTAGAAAAAAGTTTTGAAAGAGCCATCTTGATTCACTATTTATTATTATATGTATATACATATATTGTCTATGTTCCCTGTGTTTGACTTGTACTTTACTTGACTTTGACTTTTACTTTATTTCGCTTTGAAAGTAGTTTGAATAACGTTTCACTTTAAACAAAACTTCACTTTAAAAAACGGCAACTATCGAAAAATTTTCTAAATTTACTACCATTTTGGGAGTTATAAGCAGAGTTACCACTTTCCCTAATATCTTCATTTACCCTAATATCTTATGAGTTTTTCGTACAAGTCGTAATTAATTATAGAAATATATGTGGTTATGTTTTTAACGATAAATTATTTTTGACATCCCTATTCACTTTAATATTATATATATAAAAGAGTACGTGCACAAAGCAGGACTAATTCGAAATTAACACATTGTAGCTATGGCTTTTTACGACATCGACAAACTTTTTAAAGTCCCTCTAATGGCTTGCAAAATATTCAGCGTGGACCTTACCTGTGACAATGAAGACAGTTCTACAGTCATAATTGAGATAGTTTTATTTCTGTTAAAGCTTGGATCTATGATTTTCCCTATGTTTGGTGAAATATATTACTTTGTCGACGAATTTAAAACTGGGAACTTAAGCGAGTTGACATTCGTAGCCACGTCTACTCTATTCGGAGTAATTGCGATAGTAAAAGGAATGGCGCTTTTTGCAAATAAAACTAAATTAACAAATTACATTAAACAATTAAAACATATACACCCAAAATTCTCGGGCTCAAAATGCGACCGCGAAATAATGAATAAT
Source organism: Tinea semifulvella (assembly GCA_910589645.1). Taxonomy (NCBI): domain Eukaryota; kingdom Metazoa; phylum Arthropoda; class Insecta; order Lepidoptera; family Tineidae; genus Tinea; species Tinea semifulvella. Next base: position 677,336 of record OU342611.1, on the reverse strand, counting down.
ACATCTATTTCGTTGTATCACATAGCTGTGAAAGTTATAGCCATTTCGAATGTTACGATTGCCTTGATGTTCATTATGAAACCGATTATTATAATGTTTTATATTTATTTCAATGAGGGTAGGTTTGAAATGTTGCTACCGTTCAAAGCACGGTATCCTTTTGAGGCGACGGAAATCAAAGTTTGGATTGGGATATTTCTTTCACACATTGTTGGTGGTAAGTTTTTTTTAAGTATACAAAAAAATATATACCCAATATTTTTCCCCATTTTTAAGGGGTTAATAATATCGTACGATATCCGTATGCCATTAGATAACTTTTGTGCGATATAAATTTTTATAACGACGTTAGTTTCGGTTCTGATGGCATACGGATAGCGTACAATGTTATCAACCCCTGAAGGGTTTGCAAAATGATCAATAACTAGTAGAACTGTTTTTAACTACGATCAAGGATTCAACTGCAAAAATTACTGCGAGAAACTGGCAAGCGGACCTCTACGTATATGCTATCTCTTTCTCTTAATAATCTACGACAAACAAAACGATCGGTCAGAAATAAAATAACATAATTGCTATTAAATATTTAAACAAGTTATAAATTCCTTTGACAACCATCTGCATTTCAACACGTCCTCACGTTGGCAGTAGTTGAAACGTACTGTCGGAAATATCAGCACATGATTATTTTGTGCTGAAGTTTTTTCCGGCGTATTACATACATATCTTCACGCCAGATCCCTTACGGGGTAGGCAGAGACAATTGAGCGCCACTTGACACGATCACGACATACCTCTTTCGCTTCATCGACATTCATCAACCTCTTCATACATGCCCTTTTGTTACGAAGGCTTTTTAATTCTCCTTCAGCTAGTGTTTTATTTATTTGATCGTGATACGTGTGTCTTGGTCTGCCAGGGCCTCTTTTACCCACAACTTTCGCATTATATACCTGGTTCGTCAATCTTTCTTCGCTCATCCTTTCAACATGCCCGAACCATCGTAGCATGCTTTTCCTTATTTTTGTCCCTATGCTTTCCTTCATACCAACCCTTTTCCGTATTTCGACGTTACGTATGCGGTCCGCCAAAGTGACGCCACATATCCGCCGCAACGACCGCATTTCTACTGCATTAACCCTACTCTCATGCGTATTCTGACATATCCACGTTTCGCTTCCATACATCAGTGTTGGTACCAACATGGCATTGTGTATGGCGAGCCGAGCTTTGTCACTGACATTTCGACTGCCGATCAGTGACCCCAGGGCACCGTTAACACTATTTCCCGCGTTCACTCTTCTTTCAACGTCCCTATCGTACTTCCCATCCGCAGTGAAAACACTGCCCAGATATATAATTTCATTTACTTGTTCTAGAGTTTCATCATCAATCTTTATCGTCACGGTTGTCATCCTTCTTCTTTCAAACACTAGTACCTTGGTTTTTCTCGCATTCAAACGGAGTCCTTTTTCTGCACATCCCTCCTTCATTCTTGTGACTAGTGATTGCAGTTGTTGTTCGGACGATGCCATAAGAACAGCATCATCTGCATAAAGCAGGCAGTTCACCACTAGATCACTCATCTTTATCCCACAGTTACTCTCTCTCACACTTTTTAGGCATTTGTCGAGATATAGAGTGAATAATCTGGCGGAAAGCACACAGCCCTGTTTGACACCCATTTGGGATTCAAAGCAAGGCGTCATACCTCCCTCCACCCGCACACAAGCTTTACAGCCCTTGTACAGGGACTGAATAGCCTGTAGCAGTTTGTCATTCACTCCATACTCCGGCAATATGTCCCAAAGCTTCTTTCTTACAACTCTATCAAAAGCCTTCTCCAAATCCACAAAAGCACAGAAAACCTTCTGGTTTAAGGCCAAAAACTTCTCTGTGATATTGCGGAGCGAGAAGACTTGGTCAATGCATCCTCTTCCAGGTCTAAAGCCTCCTTGTGCCTCCCATAAAAGATCTTCAGTCTTCTCTTGCAGTCGTTTCGTGAGAATCTTGCCATACATCTTGCTCGCCAAACTGATCAAACTAATCGCTCGGTAGTTGGAACAGTCCAATCTAGATCCTTTGCCTTTGTATAAAGGAACGATTACTGACTGCTGCCAGTCTTCCGGTACTCTTCCCTCCTGCCAGCAAAGGTTGCACAGCAGATGGAAAGCGTTCCAGACCGGTATACCTCCGTATTTGATCATTTCAGCGAGCACTCGATCTTTTCCCGCTGCTTTGCCACATTTCAGGCTTCTAATTGCCGATTGCAATTCTTGCACACTTATTTCCTCCTTCAATGTGGACGTTGTTGTTGTGGGTAGCGCTGGGGGTAATGTACCCGTCGTAACGTCGTTAGGAGTTCCACTAGCATACATCTCGCTAAAGTATTCACTCCATCGCTCCAACACCTCATTTGTGTTTGCAAGAATGTTACCGCTCTTTGATTTAACTCTATTCATTCGACAAGATGACGAGCCACCTTTGGCCTTCCTAACTTCCCTCCAGAAAAGTTTGGAGTTCTCCTTAAAGTTGCTCGTCATCCTATTTTCACCTATTTCCTTACATCTTTCACGCTTCTCCTTAACCAAAGATTTAGTCTCATTCTTGCAACGATGGTACAACTCCTTTTTTTCTCTTTTCATACTTTCATTCATATTAAGCGAAGCAACGTAATCTATCCAAGCTTTCTTCTTTCTTTCTACCGAATCTTTAACCTCGTCATCCCACCACGCGTCACCTTTGGTTGCTCGCTTTTTTGCTACCCCACATACTTCACTTGCCGATTCTACCATACCATTTTTTAGGTACTTCCAGCATTCTTCCACATCTTTGCTCACATCTTTCAGGTTGATAAGTTTATCTTTGACGCGTTTCATATACTCTTTTTTCACACTATCATCTTGTAACTTTTCACTCTTTATTCTCTCTACTACTGACACATGGCCACCTGATTGCCGGTGGCGCCATTTTGTGAACAGACCACTTATCCTAGTAATTACTAGGTAGTGGTCTGTTCCCAATTCTGGACCACGATACGCCCTGGTATCCAGAATCTGTGTTCGCAGTCTTTCATCAACTATTATTAAATCAATCATACTCTTTTCACTATTCATCGTTCTTGTGTACATGTGAATGTCTTTGTGAGCAAACATTGTGTTGGACACAAAGAGATTCTTTTCTAAGCACACGTCAAGTATAAGCTTACCTGCATCATTAACTCTCCTATCTCCAAAATCACCTAGGACCGTTTCGTAATCTGTACGACGTGTCCCCACCCATCCATTTAAATCGCCACATAATATTATATGTTCGTTCCCAACTGCCAAATCTAGAACTGTCCTGACCTGGTTCCAAAAATTCTCTAGTTCCTGTTGTGGAGCTGAGCTCACTGGTGCGTAGACCACGGCTACAAAAAACTTTTTAAGCCCAGTCTTCAGACGAACCCAGAGAATTCTTGGGCTTTCCAGGCAGTACTCGTACATGCTGTCGGCCAAGCGGCCAGATAGTAAGATGCCCACACCCTGACTACCACGATCGCTGTCTCCCACTCCCGACCAGAGCGCGATCCTCCCTCCCGGTAAGTCCTGCATCTCACTACCCCTCCGCTTGGTCTCGGTCACGCCAATCGCATCCAACTTCATGTCATCCATCAAATCTAAGAGTTCATTCATCTTATCTTTCATTCCCCCCCGGACATTCCACGTGCCAAATCGACACTCCTCTGTCCTCGATCCGCGCTTTTTGGGCCATGCGTGATGGGTTGCGGACCCCATCGCCGCTTCGGCTCACGCTATTGCCGACCCCGCATTACAAATTTATCTGTGGCTGAGTTGTCATTACAATTTTATAATCAATTATTCTATGATCTACAGGTACAAAATTATAACTATTACAATATAATATCAGACATAATACAATAAAAGATAAATAAACAATGTCGGAATAAAATTAAATGTCAAATGAATTAAATGTTAATTAAAATTAAATTGATAAAATTACATGTCAAACTAAAAAATAAAAATATTTTGTGTGGCGCCATCTGGTGAAGGTGTCCCGTGTTACTAGCTTCCCGTGGTTCTCCTACTTGTCTGCAGATGTCGCTGATATTTTGTAGAACTATTGAGTAGATGTTGCACTTTCTTACTACTTTTAATGTTGACATTAACAAATACAAAAATAAAAAATTATAATAATTGCACTTTGGGTGGGTTTGAACCGGTGACCAAAGCTGCGCGCGGTCGGCTGTATTGACCGCCGAGCTACCGAGATCCGTAGGTGCGTTACGAAAATAATGACTATATGCATCAAGGCGCAAATAGAAGATTCTCGAAGTGGATTTTGTTTTGACTGTCATTTCACAACTGTTCTAACCCGCAATTTTGTTTCGTATTTTTCCTTATCAATTCACTGTATTATTCATGAATGTATTAATTAGTTTCAGAGCCTATAATCTAGTTAATTCTTTACGATGGTTTTAAACATTTTATGATATTTGAAAAAAACCGAGCAAAATACGCAAATTTTCGCCACTTTAACCATTAATGTCTCAAAAACCGTCCAGCAAAAACGGATGACACTTTTTCATAGCATCTCTACACCAAAACAAGATTTTTCACCAAAGCTACATGATTTTATTCTTGGATTTTAAGAAAATCTGTTTGAGCTAACCGTCTGTACTTTTAGAATGTCTTTTTTTTTTAATAATAGTGAGTACGCGTACCGTAATGCTACCGCGTGGATTTAGACTCGGGAGGTACCGGGCTCGATTCCTGGTCCGGCCAGTACACAATAATTTATTTGTGATATTTTGCGAGTTTCGTAGAGACATACACGAACTTGCCTGCTTGACATAGATGAAGGCCTATAGTAAAATTGGCTAAATGAGAATCCGCTTCTTTAAAAATGCAAGCATGCTAGTATTTTATGTATATTGATTATGTATTTATATGTACTTGTGATATTTTTTTATTTTTTATTATTAATCCCGATTTTAAATTAGTGATTTAATGCACTCACAATCATTGCTCACTATCCCAAAGGTTAGCTGGTAGAAAATGTCACTAGACATTAACTTCGCCTATGTACATTTAAATGTATTTTTGTTTATTGTGCAATAAAGAATTTATCTATCTATCTATCTTTAAAAAAAACGTGGGGCCTGACCAAATATTTTATTATTTTTTTAGCACTATATGCAGTACATTTTTCGTACGGTTCTGATTCGCTGTTCATAGTATTCTGCGCGGGCTTGGACTTTCACTTCACGACCATAAGATACCGCCTGGGGTACCTACACAATGAACCAGAAGAAAACATTAAGAAAACACTGTACGACATTATTCAATATCATCAGAAAATTATTCAGTAAGTTTTAAACTTGACTCAATCACCAAAATCAAAATATATTTACTATAAGATCTAGGAGGTGACAAGATAGAAACATTATTACATAGAAAACTCTTCACTAGGTTCAATAAATGGCTCAGTCAGTGGGATTACTCGGAAACTGAAAACCTTCTAGCTGTCGTTAGGTAGTCTGGCCTCTTCACCGATCCACGCTGATATAGACACACATACACACACAACTACATATACACTCATACCTACATACCCACACAGAACAATTTTGGTGGGTATTTCTTTGTGCTGTTGTTTAATAATAAAATCAAGTGTATTTGCTGTCATTGAGCATATAGAAAATGTAATAGATTTAAGTTTAAGTTTAAGTTAATTGGGTCAATAAACAATTATTATTAAATTGTTATTTTTTATTATTATTTATTTATATGACACGGTAGGAGCTCGGTTGTAAGAACGCTTTCCATAAAATCCTACAAAGGTCGGTTCGACCCCCGGCATGTACCAATGAGAAACACACTTTTATTAAGTACATTTGTCATAGATTTACAAAACCAAGAGCCCGTTAAGCCATCGGTCCTGGTTCCACTGATATCAACTTGTGGAATCGTTAATAAATTGATATCAGACCCTCGCTAACCCATCTGGCGAGCAGCACAGTACCCCTATTCTGTTACTTAGCCGTAAACGTTATTAGTGGAGTTCGTTATTTACATCAGAGATTGCATCATAATTACAAAATATTATTCAATGCTCAACTCTATACACGCTCGACCTTGACAGCGTCTGTGCAAATATCAACCTTAATAGCGTGATATATATATAGTTAACGGATTCCATTATATAACGTTTGCAGTTAAGTAACAGAATAGGTTGTATTCCCAGACATTGTTAAGACAAAACAAGCTCTAACATTCCTTCAATCCAGAGCCGCCAGCAGCCCTATTCCGGCACGTTATTAGTGGATTACGTTTTGTTACGTCAGAGCCGCCAGCAGCCCTATTCTGGCACGTTATTAGTGGATTACGTTTTTTTACGTCAGAGCTTTTTTATTGTAATTAAGTAGTAGCAATTTATGTATTAAAATTTAAGTTTATTAATAATATTAAAAACAAATGTATTAGATTTATTGCTTATTGTGTTTTTTTTGATGTTCGAATTTCTTATTTTCAGAATGTCGGAGTCTCTGAATAGATATTTTTCAATTTCCATTTTTTATAACTTTGCGACGACCTGCATTTTAATCTGTTTAATTATGTTTCAAGTATCGGTAAGTTTCTACTGACTAAATATTGGTAAGTAGTGTTGTTGCCGCTGGACGGAACAAGCTACCCCTGGCTATGATGCTTGCACCGTCTGTCAAAATATATAAAAACATTCTCCATATTATTTTTGAGAAACAGAATGCATGTCTCTCAACGTGATAAAAGTTGTTTGGAATCTATTTATTTATAACTAGCTGGCCCAGCGAACTTTCTACCGCCTGACAGTCAATGATTGTACCCTCGGTCGGTATGCCTCACAAAACAGCGCTGATGCGCGCCACCTATCGGACAACAGTAGTACTATGTCAGAAACCTTGGCTGATGTTCACACAACATATTCCCAAAGTATCATCCCGATCCGTCAAGTAGTTTTGAAATACATAGGGAACATACATACATTTTTATAAAGAGTGTCTCAGAATGTTTTTATGTAGGTATGTATATTTTGTTTGCAATGATTGTTTTAGTAATTTTCATATTTTTGTTCATCCAGCCCATCATCCCCAAGGTTAGCTGATTAATAATGCCTTAAGGCGGTGTATAGCTCGTCTATGTACCAGGTTTTTAAGTGCTATAAAGTATTTAAATAAAAATTTGTGGCCATTCCATGTTGAATATTTTTGCTATAATATAAATAGTAAAATTCTTCGTTTTCTTAATACCTTCTCGTTGTAATTAGCAAAACAAAAGATTTGAAGCAAAGCGTGGATGTTGCACGGTAAAGTCCATTGCCTTCTGTTTAGGGACTCGTTCCGAAACGAGTAACCTACTATATAATAATTGTGTTTATTTTCAATAAAAAATACTACAAAATATTTATACAAAATCTTTACTAAAGTTAATTGTTATTTGTTAAATACGCGTGGAGAAACAAGCATCGAGCGGCTGGTAGTCCAGGGAAAAGTCGATGGCAAAAGGATGCGCGGTAGGTTCCCGATGAGATGGACATGGACAGGTCTTCACCTGCAATGGATCATCCCCTACACGAGTGCACTAGGAAAGCTGCGGTCCATGTTTGTCGAGCCTGCCACTAGCACTCAAAAAGCCAACAAGAACATTTTTACTTGGTATTTAGCCATTAAATGCTTTATGGCCAGGTGTCTAAAAATATCTAAAGACATTACTTATAAAAAAATGATGTGGAAATCATTCTTTATCGATGTAGAGTTAATTGATGGTCGCCCTTTTTTTTGGTTCTTTATTATTTTTTTTTTAAATCAAAATTAAAAATAATCAAAAAAAAAACATTGCTTAAAGATATGGTGACATTGCAAGATGTTCAATGGCATGCAAATATTGTGTAATTACAACATGAGAAAGGACAAGTTCTAAAATACAAGTAGGTACACTTAGACAGATACACTTTAGCATTAGATATTGCTTAGTTATTCTTAGGAACGTTTCTGACTTCATCTGAGCAGAAAACTGACTGTCATCTAGTCACAATCAATCGATAACTGGTCACAACGTTTAAAGGAGTGTATGAAGATTATTTAAAAAAATTGTAAATGCTATTATATTTATGTCAACTAACGCACACTCCCAGTAATGTTTTATGTACTAGAAAATTAACGATGCTTTTCTTGTTACAATATTTATGGCAATACTAGGTATATATGCACCAACGCTTTAATATTTAAATAAGTTATTGTTCGGATCTTATATATAAGTCAATATTTCGCTTGGTAAAAGCTCTCTTTCGTGGAATATATCTGCCAAGTTGTTTTCCTCGCACCTTCTCTTTGCATGTTTCACGCTCAGTAGCACAACTTATTATGAAATTTCTTTTAAATCTAATATTTTTAAAAGAAATCTAGTGTCCAATGCTCAAACTGGTGAATAAAAAGTGTGGGCTAGCTTATTTTTAAAACTATTCAAATTTGAAAGACCGACACGCCGGTCTCTGGTTGCCGCCATTCCCTCAGCATCGGTTGGTACACTCCTTGACCGAAATAAACTGACCATGGCGGTGTGCCATCGTCTCGGAGCCCAGACTGTCCATCCACACCAGTATCGGTGTGGAGAGCGCTTGGAGCATCTCGGGCTTTCTAGCGCTCAAGCTACGCAAATACGCCAACCTTGGTACAGGTTACTAATTTGCGCCGTTTGGGGTCGAGACGATCGGCCCATGGGGACACTTAGCCAAGCGTCTGGCCAAGGGGTAACCCAAACGGCTAACGGAAAAGTCTGGAGACAGGAAAACGGCAATTATTTCTGCCAATGTATTAACCTCCCTATACAGAGTGGAAATGTTGCCAGTCTTCTTGGGACTATCCCTTAAAAGTCGTATCTAGAGGATATTTTTTACTTATAGTTATTTTTTATTAGGTTAAGTTTATATTTAGTTTAATTTTCACTTTTTAAGTAGTTTTAATTAAAAACTATAATTTTAATTAAGGGATGTTTTTTAATCGCAAGATTTTTATGGAAAACAGACTATTTTTTTTTTACTGAACACAACATTTGACACCGCGCGCATTAGTTTCTACCACTATGCCGGCCTAACAAGATGCTCTTTTACACTTCGCTTAAAGGACTCCAGGTTATAGGAACGGGAAAACACACTGGCTGGAAGAAAATTGCATATGTTCAGCGTGCGACTAATGTACTCATAAGAGTCTCCAAATTTATGACTGGCTATGGTATGCGGATGTATATTTTGGTCTGTGCGTTTGGTTACGGAATAGAGAAGAAGGGATAAGGTTATGGAGCTCTTCTGAACACCCTCCGTGATATAGCTTGTAGAACATAATCAGGGAGACAACGTCTTTAAAACTAACTTGCACATAATTTATTATTGCAGAAGTTTTTTTTCAGACCTTTAACGATCCCTTGGTTTGGATATTTTTCTTCATGACGTCACTTTCGCAAATATTCCTCGTCTGCTACTGTGGAAATATGATCATATTGTCGGTAAATATCCTGAGTATTTGTCGTTTTACATCCCTCTAGCTATAGACCTAAGAGTATAGTAACTAAAGTTATTTTTTATTAATTTTAAATATAAGCATTCACCCGAACACTGGCGTAGCCAGGTGGATGGTAGGATACTAAAGTGCCATACATACCTATTATAGGTATAGCTTCTATATAGGATTATTACTATGGGGTAACTCGTCCAAAATTAACAGAATACTGATTGCCCAAAAGAAGTGTGTAAGAGCTATATGCGGTGCAGCCCCCACTGACTCTTGCAGGCCGCTATTTAAAAGCCTAAATCTTATGACTATAACAGGCGTGTATATATACGAAGTAGTCACATTTATTAGGAAGCACAGTGACCTATTTACTTACCAAAAAGCTGTCTTTAAAAGTAGTCGACATCCAAACACTATTGCCTATACTAAGACACCAAAAAGCAGAGTTTTCGATAATAACTCTTACGTTATGTGCATTCGTATTTATAACAAGTTACCAGAGGTTCTCAAACAATTACCCAATAATCAGTTTAAATCTAGAATTAAGAAGCTATTGACAGAGTGTTGCTTTTATTCGTTAAGCGAGTTTTATTCATACAAATTTAGAAATTGTAGTAGATTGTATTAATCAACTGACCAAAATCTTGCATACGAGTATTATCTTATGACATTTTATTAATTACATAAATTATTTTCATTGTATAAATAAAATACCTTTTTGTTGTTCTCGTTGAAAGTATGTGCTAATATTACTTTAAAGGAGAACTAATATTACTACATAAGCTTGCTATGGTGATAAAATTGAATCAAGACTTAAATAAAAACAAAACATAAAAAATGTAAAAAAAATATAGTGTGTATGTTTGTTTTAGAGTGTTGCTGTAGGTAAGGGAATAAGTGAATCTACTTGGTATGTCCCACCTACACCTGTACAGAGGGATCTCAAATTCTTGTTAGCCAGGTAATATTAATATAACTATTCATAATTAAAATAACTTAGTAGAATGGTGGATGGTGAGCGTATTATCGCGCAATAGAAAAAAAGGAGGCCTCCTTTTCTTAAACCAGCCTATTGTCGGTCGCAAGCCCGAGACACCATTCTTTTCATCTCTTACCCACACACGATGGACCCGGCACCCGCACGGTGAATCCATGGAATGCTTAGAAATTTGTCTTCTAACTTAAAATGTTGTCATTTACAACACCTCAGTTCCAGGTGCCTTTAAGTCCTCGTCAAACAGGATTCATACTAAGCGCAACGCCATAACGTCATGTACGTTATAGATTTTTATAATTTTAACGGGTCTTTACGCGATTTACCTTAGAGACATATTTCTCCCGACGTTTCAGCCAAGTTGCATTGGCCGTGGTCAAGGGTCGACTGAACAACTTGGCTGAAACGTCGGGAGAAATATGTCTCTAAGGTAAATCGCGTAAAGACCCGTTAAAATTATAAAAATCTATTATGAATGTGCGCGAAAGTTTAAAAAGTTTAATTAGTCATGTACGTTGTCTTTAAACGGCGTCGCCGCTAAATTCAATTTGTCTTCGTCATCATGTCCAGATACTCCTATAAAGAAGAGTTCAAATGAAATGAAATATTTATTTTATGATTGTACGAGTACGTATGGTAACAAATTAAAGATAAACAATATATTTTTCCCTGCAACAATCTACCTTAAGAGGCGTTCAAATATTAATTTGAGTCCTAATACTAGTTAACAATTATTCTAAAACTACGGCTAAAACAAACAATTTATTTACATACATTAATCTTATATATGTCAATCTTGTGGCAACCTCTTTGGCTCCTTGGGCACAGTAAAACAGGAATGTCAAAACTTTTAAATTTAGAATTAAGGAAATCAGATGGATTACAATATTTACACAAACAACATGTGTTTATTTTAATTAATTAATATTACCGAAATATTTCGTCAATAACGAGAGATAAAGTGCATCTCTAAAATCTTATATACTTAATATAAATAAATGTCAAAATAATACACCTAGATAAGAAAAATGACACTGCTGTACACAGTATCACGTTCGTACATCGGATATGGGGTACATGATGTTAATAAGAGAAAATCAATTCATATTTGTGTCGTTTGCTGTATAAACTCTAGGCCCATTGAGTCCAAACGCCAAAAAGATTTTAAAAGACGACACAACGTCTTGTCGTTTTCTCTAGCTGGCTCTTTTTATGCATAATAAATAGTATTGCAATTTAGGGGGGAAGTGCTCACACATTTTGAACGCATTCTAGTGACTACGTGTATTTCACCTAGAATAAAAAAAAAAATGTAAAAAAATACAATATGACATCCTGACGCCGCGACATAGCGTCATGTACTTTAAACATATTACTAATTAACTACCTATTTACTACTTAGTGTATCTTAAAATGTAAATAGAGATATGAAATAATATTAATAAAATAATAAATATAGTCAACAAAATTCATTTTGTATTGTTTGTGTTTTTTTGGCACTGGTTACGTATTTGCGCCGCTTGAGGTTGAGACGATGACCTATAGCAAGGCGCCTGGCGAAGGAGTTGTCAAAGCAGCCGACGGAAAGGTTTGGAGACAGGAAAGCTGGCAATTATTTCTGCCAACGTATTAACCACGCTATACAGAGGGAAAATGTTGCCAGTGTCCTTGGGACTATCTTGGATGGGACCTAACAGACCGCAACGCTATATCGCAAGCGACGATAGTTTGAGGAGACCTTAAGCTGTTATTGCGTCGCATCAGTTAGTCCTGCAGCCACATTATGTTTTAATTCAAATTAAATAATTTATATCCTTACGTTCAGTATGTAACGCTTGGATATTATCATATTAATTATATATTTTTAAATTACAATAAAACCTTATACATACTTAGTATATCTAAATATAACAAAATAAACGCAAAATAAATAAACACAAAGTTTATGTGATTATGTTAAATCAAATGTTGCATTATTTTATTGTCATTTTAGGAGTCAGAAACCGTGCAGATTGACTGCGTGGAAATTAGCTGATGTGGATTTAAACGCTTTTACTTCAGTAAGTTATAAATTTAAATACTTCCATGATCATCGCAGTCCCTAGAACACGAGTCCTAGACCCAGTGTTGCCAGATCCAAATTTTTAAATACCGGAGGTGTATGGCGACATTATAAAACAAACGTGAGATACGTTTTTTCTTAAAAATAATTAAAACAAGGTCTCTCAATAAATGTTATTATTTTCTGTTTATTCTAGATTATAATGTTTAGGAACTGGAATCAGAGACCCATGACTGACATCAGTCCCTAACACTGCCGGCTTAACTGGACATGACGGCAATTCGAGCCTGATCCCGAAACGTGTGGATACACTTTACTGGGTTTATCGGCAAGAACGGTGGATACTACCCCGCCCCGGCAGACTGGGGAAATTACCACCATCAGTCCGCCTACCACTATTGTAATGTAAACTTATTTGCTCTTTATTAAATTACACGCAGTATGACCATTCAAGCATTATAATAATTATCACAAAATCATAACCTACTGATTTATTGCAATAAATCTATATATATAAATTTTCATTTCAGATTTTCAGCAGCGCGTGGTCCTATTTTGTATTGCTACGATCCTTCTACGAAGATTAATAGTTTTAAAGTAACGTATCAGGAATCGAACCTGCTAGAACACGGGGGCAGTAAATAGTTTTATAGCAAACGAAAATAATTATGTATCTACTCGTATATATAGAAAAATCGTGGTCATCATGACCAGCTCGCTTAAGGATCTTAACAAAATGCTAAACGGCTTAAATGTATCTTCCAAGCAGGACGAAAGTCATCTTCAACGACCATGTCAAGCCGACATCAATCTGCGTGGGAAACGCCACTCTCAAAGTTGTGCGAGAATACGTCTACCAAAGACAGACCATTCAGTTAGGCGAAGAAAACTTCAGCAAAGAAGCCGATATAATATATTATATTCAGCTAGTATAGGCGGCATTCGGGAAACTCCGGCACATCCTCTCATTGCCACAATGTCTTCAATCAGTGCGCTCTCCCCGTAATGTCGTATGGAGCAGACATGTAGACACTGACAGTCTAGTCCACAAGTTTAAGGTATTTCTCTGATGGATAAAATTCGAAACATGTATTTTCGTCAGAGAACCAAAGTTACTGGCATAGCTTTTAAACCGACGACCGATGGGGAAACGGGTTTTAAAGTGGGGACGACGCAGAGTGGGACGACCTCCCGCAAGACGGACCGAAGTGCAGAGTGGTCTTGTCCTTGGGAGTTGTCTACCACCCAGAAGCGACGAGACACAGGCTGAAGATGATGTGTGAACAATACACTAAAAGCAATAAGTCATTTACCTACATTAAATGTATTACAATACAAGTAAAATGTATACAATTTTTAAGAGTAATATCTGTTTTTTTTTTAAACCACAACCTTTGAATTAATTCCTATTTACTGTCAGTTTTACCGTTAATAAATCCGCGACTTGACATCAACTAAAAGACATATTATGCTAAACTAAACTTTATTAGCGGTTGCCGACAGTGTGCGTTCGTTAACTCTAGTCAACTATACTATATTCAGTGTTACTGTTTATTATTTATTTAACTAAACATTCGTCGAGCAGACTACGAAATATAAATGTCTTATAAAATCAAACATAAAGGGTCAATTAGAAGTTACCACAAATGATTTACAAACATAATAAGAAGGTTAAAATAAAATAAAGAATACTAACACAAAACAAATAACTATAAGTAGCTAGCTGGGTACACAGCTAAGGCAAATATTACATATAGTAATAGGTTATATGCCACAAAAACAGTGTTACTTAGGTATTTAATAGCATTAAATAATAGATAAAACTATGGTTCCACACAACGACAGCATATGTCAACATTATAAGGGCAACAAATAGCTTACTTGCATATCAAGCAACTGTGTTTTGTCATTGTTCGCGCCTTGGATAGACTAAGGTGGCAGATTTCTTTATCATTTTTAAGCCGGCATAGTGTTAGAGACTGATGTCGGACATCAGTTGCTAACATTCATGTACCATGCGCGCCACTTACCATCAGGTGGGCGCAAGGTCACATGTCGTGCTAGTATAAAAAAACCACGTTCGACGCAGGACTTTCGTGCAGAAGTGCGTCATCGAGGGGACGAATGTTTTGTTATCTAGGATTAAAGGACTCCTTTCTCGTATAGTATTAATTTGTTCACATGAAACTGACTATAGAAGTCTATATATTGTAGAATACTAAGGCATAATCTATTTCTTTTGATTGAGTCACGGCCGGCGCCATTCAACGGATCCAATTCAACGACCGAACATTAACTCAAGCTCTTTACCAATGATCTTTAAATTAAGTAGATACTCACATATCTAATGGTGTCTAATGTGTTGAATATTTACGCTATTGTGATAGATATCTAACTAAATTCCGCTTAGCATGCAAGCTGAAGTGGAAATGCGCTGTGCATGTCTGTCGCAGAACTGTTGAACGATGGAGTAGACAGGTTCTAGAGTGGAGACTACTGGAAAACGCAGAGTGGGACGACGAGATGAAATTGGATGACCTGATGAAGTTGCTGGTGGGGGTTGGATGGGGTGGCAGGAGATCGTGTGAAGTGGCGAGCCTTGGGAGAGGCCTATATCCAGCATTGGAGAGACACAGACTGATGATGATGACGCTTAGCATTAACAACATACATACATATCTTCACGCCAGATCCCTTGCGGGGTAGGCAGAGACAATTGAGCGCCATTTGACACGATCACGACATACTTCTTTCGCTTCGTCGACATTCATTAACCTCTTCATACATGCCCTTTGGTTACGGAGACTTTTTAATGCACCTTCAGTCAGTGTTTTATTTATTTGATCGTGATATGTGAGTCTCGGTCTGCCAGGGCCTCTTTTACCTACAACTTTCGCATTATATATCTGGTTCGTCAATCTTTCATCGCTCATCCTTTCAACATGCCCGAACCATCGTAGCATGCCTTTCCTTATTTTTGTCCCTATGCTTTCCTTCATACCAACCCTTTTCCGTATTTCGACGTTACGTATGCGGTCCGCCAAAGTGACGCCACATATCCACCGCAACGACCGCATTTCTACTGCATTAACCCTACTCTTATGCGTATTCTGACGTATCCACGTCTCGCTTCCATACATCAGTGTTGGTACCAACATGGCATTGTGTATGGCGAGCCGAGCTTTGTCACTGACATTTCGGCTGCCGATCAGTGACCCCAGGGCACCGTTAACACTATTTCCCGCGTTCACTCTTCTTTCAACGTCCCTATCGTACTTCCCATCCGCAGTGAAAACACTGCCCAGATATATAATTTCATTTACTTGTTCTAGAGTTTCATCATCAATCTTTATCGTCACGGTTGTCATCCTTCTTCTTTCAAACACAAGTATGTAAAATTTATTTTTGGTGTGTAATTTTGTATTTGTTTTATTTGTAAATCTGCTATAGCTGAGTTTTCCTTGCAGATTCCTTTCTCAGTCAGATTAAACATTAACTCACTAGTTACTAGAATCTGCTAACAGCTTACTCTTTGGACCACTTCGCAGCTTAGCCTTCCACTAGCAAGAGTAAAATCATTCAAAATATTTTAAATTACGTGTCACAAATAACTTTAAAAGATTTACGTGAATATAGAAATATTGACTTTGAAAATATGTGAAATGTAACAAAAATATCGGAGAAACCTATTCAGAAATAAAGGAGAATCATAATTCCTAAGATTTTTTTTTTTGGAAAATAAACCGTAAACAATTTCAAATACATAAAAAAACATTAAATACTAAGAAATTAATAAAGGTTTTCTCTACATAGTATAGGTTTTAAAATGAAATACAATTGCAAAAAAGGAGAAAACATAACTGCATTACATGCATAATTATTTTTACTTTATTTTGTGTCATTTTCATTTTTCCGAGTATTGCAAATTTTACGCCTAACACCTAAGTTTAGATTTAATTTTGTACTAGATGAGGTATCCATGGTTGTCAATTTAAAAAATCTTTGGTCTTTACAAAAATCTCCACTTTTCTGGTTACATTGTCGCCACTTAAACACGTGCTGGTACTTACGGTTTTTTTAATACTAAGCACTACATGTGACACTGCTCCCGCCCGACGGTACGAGGTCCAAGAATATGAGCAACTGATACCAGCCACTGATGACTGACGAGTCGCTATCAGTATGCCGTTGTCATGATGTTTTTTCACACTTTGCGTAAAGTACAATAGGAAAAAACCATGCTTCTTATCTCTCTTTCTTATATTCTTATCTTATTACCCACACATAATGGACCCGGCACCCGCACGGTGAAGATATGGAATGCTCTGAAATATGTCTTCTTATTTACATATACCTTACTTATCTCTTATTTCCGTATTCCTTCTAGGGTGGTCAGAAACTACGCTTATTAAGGAAGCCGATTCACTTAGCCAACTTTACTATAGGCCCCTCATGAAAATAAATAAATTATAGTGTCCCGACTAGAAATCGAACCCGGTACCTCAGCGTCTAAATCCGGAGTTAACCGCTAGACCACGGAGGCAGTACATACGAGTATATACTACATTATTACTACATACAATGACTACATGTCTTGTTTCGGATGCCACCTGTGTGGATACCTTTGCCGCTTGCCACATTTCCTCTACATCAAAAAAGGCCGGTTCGGCTGCTCATATAGCCGAATTAAGAAAGCACATCAAATACAATAGCATTAAACAAAATTATAACTTTGTGGCATTTGGGGTTGAAACAATAGGGGTTTATTCTCTTGATACCCACAAATTCATAAAAGAGCTGGGTAAACGAATTTTTCAAGAGTGTGGCGATCCCAAATGCCATAACTACCTAAAACAGAATATGTCCATAATAATTCAACGAGGAAATGCGGCGAGCGTTTTAGGTACCCTCCCTGGTGGTAAGCCTTTAGTTTATTTTGTAGAATAGCTTTAATTTCATATGTATTTTAGTTTTAGTTTATTAATATTTTAGTTAATTTTTTAAAATCATTGTACCTTAATTCCTTCGAATAAAAAAACTAACATATTTAAAAAAAAAAAAAAAAAAATGACTACATGATATACATACATTAGAGCGTAGTGGCTCGGTTGTAGATATAAGAGTATGTAGCGATATGCTTTCCAATCAAACAAATAAAAGGTTAGCGGTTCGAGACAATGCATGTACCAATAAGAAATAGTTTTCTTACGTACATTTGTCACAAATTTACAACACCACCGTGCCCGTGCCTCGAAGAGCACGTTAAGCCGTCGGTCCCGGTTCCACTAATACCAACTTGTTGATTCGTTATTAGTTAAATTTAAAATTGACATGTGACGCGTCTGGCCAGCGTGGCAACTGCTGGCTAAATTCTCCAGATATAAGTTCTGGAAGCCCCATCTCCAACAGTCTAGGACGCTGTGTTCTAGGGGCTGTAATCATTATGTGAGGATACATACATATATAATATACTTGCTTTTCTTGTGAAGTCGTTTTTTTTCCTATTTGGTTCTGTTGGTTACTTGCTTTATGCTAAGAGGCAAATTGTTCCACAGATTTGTTCATAATCAACAGCCTGTGTCTCTCTACTGCTGGATCTAGGCATCAGGCAGCAACCTTCTTTAGGTCGGTAGGGGGTCATCTCACTCTGCGTCGTCCCGTGCGTGGTCTACACTCTAGAACCCATTTTCCCCATCGGTCGTCGGTTCTCTCAGCTTGCTAATTTCGTTCGAATGTTAAGTGACTTTGGTTCTCCGACGTATATGAACGTTTCGAATTCTATCCACCAGAGAAATACCTAGCAGAGCTCTCTCCACAGCACGTTGAGCGACTTTTTTGAATCAGGCCCACTTTCAGTGTCCACATCTCAGCTTCACACAAGACTATTGTCTTAAAACATTGTGAGAGGATGTGGGCGAAGTTATATTATACGGGATTATTTCGGTCCGCGGACGAAATGACGGCGCTTGAGTGACGGGAGTGCAGTGGATGTACGGTCATTGTAATTGTATGATCCGCTCCTTCGAAGCCGCCATCTTGTTCTCGATAAACGTCCCGGACGAGGGTTGCGGACGAACGGCCTAAGTCTATTATTTTCTAAATAAAATTACAAAACAACTGGCAAACACTACAAACAAATCTAATTTGTCTATAATCACAACTTAAGTAGCCGGCAAGTTCTCGGAACGTAAGCAAACGTGTAATAAGGGGCCCCTTTATCTTAAGGGTCCCTATTTAACTTCGGACGATCGCACCTGGGAACAGAAGCTTAAGAAAGGAACTTAAATAAATACTACCCAATGGAAAGGATAAGAGAAGGCGTATACCTATATTTAAGAACATTACTTTTTTTGACGGCACAGTTGTAGGTAACCTGGCACATTTTTATTTAATTTTGTTTTGGAGAAATTTCATTTCATTTCATTTATTTATCACCGTAGGGACCGTCTGGAACACTTGGTTAAGTCAATTTATAATACTCTGTAACTAATATTAGTTACCTACAGTAAACGAGATAACACAATCATTGTCAGACAGCTTAATACGAAACAACACGACGAAGACCAGAAACAGCCCAAACTATCAATACAATTATGGAAGAGCCATATTGAATGCTAAATAATCAATTACAGAAAATAAAATTTAAATACTAATAATGTCAAATTATGTTAAACATAGAAACCTGCCACAAGGGCATCGTCAATAAAACTAAATAAGAAAAAAAGAAAATATAATTAAATTTATTAATAAGCATGCCATATTAAAAACTAAGAGTCATAAGTAATTATAATTTTATTAATTTGGCTGTATAGAGGCGATAACTAAAATAAACATACCTATGTATTCTCATATATCGAATATATTATCATCGTCCAGTGCTTCATTTATAGTATAATATACTTTACCTATTAATATTGATTTAATTTGTTTTTTAAATTCGTCATCATCCAACTCCCTCAAAGAAAGAATAATAATAAATCATACAACAGCATTGCCTCGAGCTGTTTTTGAAGGAACAAAGAAAATTAAATATATACTTAACATATAATAAAAAAAACTACCTAATAGAAATAAAATTAAATATAAACTAAACCTAATAAAAAACCAGAAATAGTTTTAAGGAGGCTGGCAATATTTCCCCGGGCAAGGCTAATACGTTGGCAGAAATAATTGCCAGCCTTCTGTCTCCAGATTTCTAAGTCTCAAATCCTTTGCCAGGCGCATGGCTGAGGGTTCCTTCCCCTGGTAAGAGTACCAGCGAGTGTTACTAAAATATTATCGTTGGCGCGTTCATATAATTTATGTCTTTGACGGCGGCAATAAGTTTGGAGCATGTGTAGCCGTTTGCACAGGCTCTTGTAACGCGTAATTATGTTATTTAATTAATTACCACTATACCTACATACTTACACGTAACGTAAAAGTGTAAAAACATAATCTTTGTATATACTATTGATAACGGCCTAGAATAGTGTCCTAGACTGAAGAATTTGGCCTACAACGCTATCCTAGAAGGGTTGGCGACCCTCGCCATAGTAAGGTACCTACATACTCGTATTATTCATTGAATTTAAGGGATAATGAAATTATATTGAAAAAAAATTGGGTCCAGACTTGTAAATTGACTTATCAATAGACTTGTCAAAAGAATGACAGCGTCACAAAAACAATTGTCATGATATAATCAAATATATCACCATCACAGCTTCTGGAACACAGAGTCCTAGATCCAGAATATATTTCTGGAGAATTTGGCCTCCTACACTCGTCACGCTGGCCAAACGGGTCAGCAAGGGTCTGATGTCAATTTTAATGATAATTTATGAACGATTTCACTAGTTGGTATGAGTGGAACCGGGACCGACGGCATAACGTGCTCATCGAGGCGCTAGAACGGTGGTTTATTAGAAAAGTATTAGGTACTCATTGATACATGCCTGGGTTCACACCGCTAACCTTTTTGGATTTCAAGGAAAGTGTTTTTACAACCGAGCCACTACCTAAGTAAAAATATATATAACAGGCATTATAATAATGGCGTAGCAAGCTTCAAGTATGGACTCTGATCCCTATACACATAAAAGGTTTTCAAAGGAGTTTCGCTGTTAGCAACGAGAGTAGGAGATGCCTTTACTTGTGCTTATGCCCCGTGTTTAAGTACGGTGATGCTACGGACCCGGGATCACGTCACGACTTTCTTATTCATCCATTGGCTTTACTGTGGATAAATAAATAAACTTAAAGAGTAGATTTTTTATGATTATTATTTCTTCTGAACGTGTTTCCCCCAAAATGGCCCGGTGCTGTGTCAGTACTACAGTACAGTCTAATGGAAATGTCAAAGTAAAAAAATCTTTATTAACGTAATTATTTAAGTTATTTTGAATGAATCTACTCCTGCTAGTAGAAGACTTAGCAGCAAAGTGGTCCAGCAGCTTAGCATTCCAGTGACCTGTTAATGTTTAATCTGACTGACAAAGATTGCAAGGAAAACTTAGCTATATAACAAAATAAAACAATACAGAATTACACAACTACGATAAATAAATCACCTTTTAAGTTCAGCTATGAAATTATAATACCTGGTAGAGTGGTACCCTACCAGGTACGGCAGAATTATAAAGGAATACAGAATTAAAACTCGACAAAACGTAAAACCATGTTACACATGAAGAAATGTTACAAATCTGGACTCACCTTTAGCTAAATAATATTTAGTTTTGCCGTGGAAAATATAATAATCGCTAAATACAAAATTCGATGTAAATAATTAATTTAAATACTGCGGTTTAAAAGATTAATACTGTGATGTAAAACGAACCGTGTCGGTTTAGCGGTTTTATGCCAAATATATTCTATTTGTTAATTTATTTTGGATTAATATTTAATTATTAATAGTGTGACGCAAATGAGCATTATGAAATAAAGTATTTATATATCAAATAAGGATTTAGTTTAGTCTATATATTTATTCCTATATTTATATATCAAATAAGGATTTAGTTTATTCTATATATTTATTCCTATATTTATATATCAAATAAGGATTTAGTTTAGTCTATATATTTATTCCTATATTTATATATCAAATAAGGATTTAGTTTAGTCTATATATTTATTCCTATATTTATATATCAAATAAGGATTTAGTTTAGTCTATATATTTATTCCTATATTTATATATCAAATAAGGATTTAGTTTAGTCTATATATTTATTCCTATATTTATATATCAAATAAGGATTTAGTTTAGTCTATATATTTATTCCTATATATATATCAAATAAGGATTTAGTTTAGTCTATATATTTATTCCTATATATATATCAAATAAGGATTTAGTTTAGTCTATATATTTATTCCTATATTTATATATCAAATAAGGATTTAGTTTAGTCTATATATTTATTCCTATATTTATATATCAAATAAGGATTTAGTTTAGTCTATATATTTATTCCTATATATATATCAAATAAGGATTTAGTTTAGTCTATATATTTATTCCTATATATATATCAAATAAGGATTTAGTTTAGTCTATATATTTATTCCTATATTTATATATCAAATAAGGATTTAGTTTAGTCTATATATTTATTCCTATATTTATATATCAAATAAGGATTTAGTTTAGTCTATATATTTATTCCTATATATATATCAAATAAGGATTTAGTTTAGTCTATATATTTATTCCTATATTTATATATCAAATAAGGATTTAGTTTAGTCTATATATTTATTCCTATATATATATCAAATAAGGATTTAGTTTAGTCTATATATTTATTCCTATATATATATCAAATAAGGATTTAGTTTAGTCTATATATTTATTCCTATATTTATATATCAAATAAGGATTTAGTTTAGTCTATATATTTATTCCTATATTTATATATCAAATAAGGATTTAGTTTAGTCTATATATTTATTCCTATATATATATCAAATAAGGATTTAGTTTAGTCTATATATTTATTCCTATATTTACCTAACTAGTAGAAAACTTAAAAACTTTCGGTAGAGGAAATCCAGTCATTTCCGCAAAGCTGCTTATACATAAGTCGTTTTAATTTTCCAAAAAAGTTTTGCTAATCTTAAGAGCTTTTTAAAGATTAATTTAATACTGACCTTATTTTAGGTATGATTTTACGTAGATGTTAAATATAAACTGACTTGACAGTTTCCGTAAGAGCCGTACACGATGCATGTTGCTGGAGCAAGCGCAGTGCAGTTCGCACAAGTTAGTTGCTTGTTTGGCCGTGGTTATATTGAGGTATGGGTCTTGCTCATTTCAGTGTTGACGCAGTTCTGTAGGCTAGGAAAACACGTCATTTTGGGTGTCGCGTAATTCTTGAGCATGATACGAAAGTTAGCTTAACACCATAGTCTCTTTTATTTTAACTTGGTTTAACATTTGATACTAAAGAACGTGAATTTGCTTCTGACTCCGTAATCTAAGTTAGTCAGCAGAACATATCGCTCAGAGTGGTCTCCCATTCTTGTATAATTCCGTCATAACTGAAGATTTGGTAGATGCCTACTATTGAGGAGTTTGTCGTCGGCCTGACTAGACGTATGTTCTTTTGGGATGACAACGGACACTTCAAGCATATTCAGAACATCGCTCAGTTTTACGCTCGGCCCCCCAACGAGAGACAACTTGCTAGAGAAGTGAACCTATATATTTTTTATTTTTAACCTATATTACCTTTTTTTTTTTTTTTTTTTTTTTCGTCAGGAAATCCTTATGGATACCAATTCCCGCTGTGGAGGCAGCAGGGAAAGGTTATGTCGGACTCGCACCGACTAAAACCTGACGGCGTTCCTCCGTGGCGCCTGGCGGCTTCGCGGGAGTCCGTTAGGAAACATCCGCTAACCGCCGGCGCTGTCCGTCTAGGCAGACCCTCCAGTGAGCAGGAGGAGATGGAACACGGGAACACCACGTGCGCCATCTCTCGCCCTCGCGAGTAGGTCACACTCCATGACCTGACTCGGGCGTGCGTGCACTCGCTAACCGTAAAGAAGTTTACGGCAAGGAGTGCACGACTTGCCTCCCTAGAGTGGTCTCGACGCGGCCGGCTGTGAGCACGTAACCGCGGAGACCACCGCTCCTTCGCGACCGACCACCACCACCCGTCTGGTGGGCTGGGTCAGAGGCCGACTTCGTCGTCACCTCCGACCGCCTGCCCCCACGCCCGCATTACCGGTTACGTTGGGCGCGGTCGTCGGCCCCTCCACTGCCTGACAGCCAGGTCCCAGTAGCGATTTCAGGGTCCCCCATCCATCCGACAATGGCGGGGTGAGGGTTCCATCGTCGTTCCGTCTTACTGGTTAGCTGGGGCAGGCCGACGGTGTCCCTATCTCCCCCGACTTTCATCTCCCAGTGACTGTGTCGGGGCTAACCTATATTACCTGAGTTATACTCGTTTATCTCTTCCTCATTGTTTACTGTATTGGTAATTAGAAAAATAAAGCTAAAATCTAAATAACTAATTATTTTTTACTTTATTATACCTATATTTGTTTTTTCGGTTTTAATTTTACTATGCCAATCATCATTTTAAATTTATTTATTTTGGTTTTATGATACTTTATTATACTTACTAAATTATGGTATCATAAACTGAGTTACACTCACTATTTTATTGGTTTTGTTAAAGGGTTCAGTAAAAATTAGTGCTGCAGCATCTACTGTTGCAGCCTATGCTGACCTGAACATCTATTTGTCATAGCAGCTCATTTTCTTTTCTCTTTTTACCAAGTTTATATTATTTTAAGTTTTTACTATTACTTTTTTTTCTCTCTTTTGTAATTGTTATGTCTAAGTTGTTTTTAATAAATAAATGTTTTCTTTCTTTCTTTATAAGAGGTCCTGGAGGAGAGCTAAAGTAGTCGAACCCAGACCTCCTAGGTTCCAGAGTCACACGGGCGCTGTTATACCAGTAACGGTGCCCAGCACTAATAATTCATGAATTATCAGCGGGTTTACCAGCTGAGATCCTGCCGGGGAGAACGGGGGAATGGCCCATTAGACATCCAGACCTAGACGACCATACAGTCTGCCTTAATTAGTCTAGCTTCTTTTGGTAAACGTTAAATCTCTCTCCTGTTTGTATCAAAAGATTAGATTGACACAAAACGCATTTTTTGTCTAGTTTTTATTAATCAATAAATAAATAAATATTTTTTTTTAGTTAGCCATTAATAAAAGAGATTAGTTTAATACTAAATCACTTATCTAAAGTTAGCTTAGCTCTTCACGATTTCTTAAATTTTATGGACCTATATAATATTACCGGGACATAAGACGTATCACATCCATATGCAAATTTGTAAAGCTTAATTACAACAGACATACAGAGTACGTGTGGGGTTCTAAGCTACCGTACGGATTAATGAGAACTCTGATCGCTGATGTGTTTGTCGTCGTACTTTTATTATGATGACACCCTCCAGTTCTGGACCTATTTTATTAATTATTTATTTTTTCATTTTATACAGTTTAGATATAAGTTTAGTTGTTGATATAAGTTGATGATTAATTAAAATTAAATTAATAAAAAAATCTACATCAAAAAAGGCCGGTTCGGCTGCTCATACAGCTGAATTTTAAAAGCACATCAAATATAATCGCATTAAACAAAATTATAACTTTGTGGCATTTGGGGTTGAAACAATGGGGGTATATTCTCTTGAATAAATTCATAAAAGAGCTGGGTAAACGAATTTTTCAAGAGTGTGGCGATCCCAAATGCCATAACTACCTAAAACAGAATATATCGATTATAATTCAACGAGGAAATGCGGCGAGCGTTTTAGGTGGTGGTAAGCCCTTAGTTTATTTTGTAGAATAGTTTTAATTTCATTGGTATTTTTAGTTTAGTTTTATTTATAATTAGATTTTTAATCTATTTTATTTTAACTATTTTGTATAAAGGGCATGTATGAAGAGGTTGATGAATGTTGAAGAAGCGAAAGAGGTATCTCATGATCGTGACAAGTGGCGCTCAATTGTCTCTGCCTACCCTGCAAGAGATTTGGCGTGAAGATATGTATGTATGTATGTATTTTTGTATCTACTTGAATAAATATAAATACACTAGTTGATGAATAAATAATTGTTGTTAAATTATATAATTAATAAGTTGCAAAACTTGCCCGGTTCATGCATTAAGTTAATGAAAGGTATCATCAAAAATTTTGGATTTCGCTGAATTGTTTGCAGTAATGGAAGCCACGGTCGCCGTGATTTAATTTTCTTCCAAAAGACATTAAAACTTGGAATGAAAAATAATGTTCAGCAAAATTATTGCCTACAAGATGGATGGAGACAGTATTCCAGAAACCTCGGCTAACTGTTAGGGATACCCTTTGCATTTAATTAAGCTCTTTTTAATTTATATCTTTCTTATATACGGCATGACCGTTGGGTCGTGGAAACTTGGCAGGTCTCTGGTGTGGGATGCGACATATGTAGACACATTAGCTCCATCACACATCCAGGTGACCTCGTCCAGCGCGGGGAGTGTGGTGGTTTCTGCAAAGAACCTCAAGCTGCGCAAATACAGCAACCTCGTTTACGAGTTGGCGCCGTTTGGGGTCGAGACAAGATGGGACCATGGGGACCCCTAGCCAAGCATCTGGGCAAGGAGTTGTCCAAACCGCTGACGGAGAAATCTGGAGACAGGAAGGCTGGCAATTACTTCTGCCAACGTATTAGTGGGTAAATGTTGCCAGTCTTCTTGGGACCATCTCTGATGAGACGTCTGTTAAGGTGTTTTTTTTTATTATAGTTTCATTTTTTATTAGGTTTAGTTTATAGTTATTTTATTTTATTTAAGTAATTTGTAAGTAATTATTATTTTATATTTTGTAAATATTAATTTTCGAATAAATATCTAGAGAATCCATTTAATCAACAAATTAATTTAAATAAAATACAGCTATAAGGTGCAATATAAAAAAAAAAAACTAAATTGTTAATTAAACTAAAAATTAAAATAAAGAAAAAACAAAGTAAATTATTATAAATAATAAATATCTTAATTTTCTTCTTTCTTAATTAAAAAATATTAATAAAAATCTATTTTAATTTGCTGCCTTTTTACACGGACACGTTTTGGAGCCTGGGAAACATCGTTTAAAGCGTTATACGAGTATATGTATAGGGTTTTTGTTACAACCTTTGTATACATTTTTGGATACATGTCGTCAATACATGCAGTAGAAATGAGATCGTTGCGTCGGATATGCGGCGTCACTTTGACGGACCGCATACGTAATGACGAAATACGAAAAAGGGTAGGTATGAAAGAAAGCATAGGGACAAAAATAAGGAAAGGCATACGATGGTTCGGGCATGTTGAAAGGATGAATGCAGAGAGATTGACGAACCAGATACTCGTATATAATGCGAAAGTCGTGGGTAAAAGAGGCCCTGGCAGACCTAGACTCACATATTACGACCAAATTAATAAAACAATAGCTGAAGGTGCGTTGAAAAGCCATCGAAACAAAAGGGCATGTATGAAGAGGTTGATGAATGTCGAAGAAGCGAAAGAGGTATGTCGTGACCGTGACAAGTGGCGCTCAATTGTCTCTGCCTACCCCGCAAGGGATTTGGCGTGAAGATATGTATGTATGTCGTCAATAAGATATTTTTTTTAAATTTGAAGTAAATCAATCGAACAAATTTTCACTGTAATAAAAAAACTTTTATAAAAAAAAAAAAAACTAATTGTACATTGTAAAAATTATACCACGGAATTGTTACTTGGACTTCTTAACTAGCTACGAGTATGTCAAGTTTTAAGTGAATTGCACTACTGATTCTTTGGGCGAAGAAAGAGCCAGCCCTCTTGTCACCGGAGAAGATGACAAGACGCAGTGTTATCTCTTTTTAAAACTTTTTGGCGCTTGGACTCCATAGTCCCAGTGTTCCACATGTAATAATGCTACTTGCGCCGGTTGCCGGACTCCGCATTATTCACCGCGGCTCCCGCTTTATGCGCTGTCCCCTTGATATGTGACGCGGCGGGAATGTCGACGCACGCCAGAGCACGACCTCGTTTCCAGGAGACCAACGTCGTACCATCGGGTCCCTTGGCATCATCATCAGTTAGTTACCATTCATTTACAAATTGTAACTTTAAAAATAGCAACCCTCTCGGTGGCAACCCTGAAAGAGTTTTGTAATTAGTGTGAAGCGGTTGATTACTGCAGCAGCTTACTTTATTCCACTTTCCACCAGCAATAATGAGCTTAAGTCAACAAATCCTCAAACCACTGTAACGAGGAATTTTCACTATTGAAAAAATTAAGTATTCTGTATACCTACTCTATCGAAAATAAAAAAAAATACTGAATTTTTTTTTCTATTCAACAATGGCCGTGAAAACTTGGAGTCAAAATATCTTTATTCTCGTAAAACTATTACAGGCATTTATTATTATACAAGGCCAACCTGTACGGTTACTAATTTGCGTCGTTTGGGGTCGAGTCGATAAGCTCAGCTAAGAGATGACATGGAGACATGAAGGCTCGCAATGATTTCTTCCAGGCTCGCTAAACAAAGGGGAAATGTTGCCAGTCTCCTTGGAACTATCTCAGATGAGTTTATTATTCATTAACAATAGTTTTTTAAAATTTTAACGGGTCTTCACGTGATTTACTTTGGAGACATACTTCTCTCGACGATTAGGCAAAGTTGCATTGTCCATATTAATAATAAGTAATTAATTGGTTTCAAATTAATTCATCTGGCCAGCGTGGCGAGTGTAGGCTAAATTCTCCAGAAATATGTTCTGGAAGGCCCATTTCCAACAGTGGAGGTCTGGGACGCTGTGTTCTAGGGGCTATAATGATGTATCGGTTTCGACGCCGGGATAAATCGCCCGATTTCACCAAGGATATTGTGTGTTGTTGTCGCAATTGTTATATTATTGTTAAGTGGGTTACATCTACAAGTACATTATGTAGCCAGTCGACCCGTGACCTCGTGTTGAATTGATCAAAGTTGGAGTCAGTAATTCATTATGGTACCGGGTCCATCGTGTGTGAGAAGAGAGAAGAATAATAGTGTCTCAGGCCATACTGGTAAGGACTGGTGTCGGGCGGAAGTAACTGGCGTCAGTTGCCCTTATCCTTGGACCTTCTGTACCACAAGGTAGGAGCAATGTCACATGTCGTGGTAAGTATATAAAGAAGTAAATTTTGCCAAAGTGTCTGATGCTCAAGTCGCAATGAATCGGGTAAAGTAGGTCTGATTGCTGATGAGATATAATAGGTCCTGAGTTCGTGACCCAATTAAATTTCTACTCGTTTTCCAGATTGTGTTTCCAAACTGACAACTTCACTGATTCGATCCTGTAATCTACATCGTTTCACTTTTACTTCATATCGTTGACCTATATGCATGTACCACGTCACAATCCATTTCCGAGTCAGTTTATTCGCAAGCACCAGCATAAATCAAAGTCGAAGTCAAAATATCTTTATTCACGTAAACGTATTACTGGCATTTATGAAACGTCATTAATTTTATTATTTTAAATGATTCTACTCCTGCTAGTGAAAGACTATGCAGAAAAGTGGTCCAATAAGTAAGCTGTTAGCAGAAGACCAGCAGCTTAGCAGATTTCAGCGACCTGTTAATGTTTAATCTGACTGAGAAAGGAATCTGCAAGGAAAACTCAGCTATATTAAATTTAAAAATCAAAACATATATACAGAACTACACCACAACGATCAATTGATAACCTTTTAAATTTAGTTATCAGTACCATGATGTGCTGAACCGAATGCAATCTCAGTTTCGATTTAGTCGACATTTTACTAATGATATATAGCACTCGATCTTGAAGCCTCAAATCGTCCGCCATTTATTTATTTGTTTATTTATTAAGAAACCAACAACGTAACAATATGCTTAATAATAGTATGGTACAATTTATTGACCTTACCAATTACAGGTTTCGCTATATAAACATAGTACGTAGTGGAGTTTAACTATTCTTTGTACTTTTAATTCGTTTTGTGTCATTTAAAGTTTTATTTTAAAATTTGAGTATAGGCAAAGTAAAATATCAACACGACCGTATCTCTTTCTGGGTGGCCAGTAACCACGCTTTTAGAGATGCAGATTCACGTTTAGCCAACTTTACTATAGGCTCATGATGGCAAATCGCAAGCTCGTCGATGACCCTAGCATACCACAAAAATAAAATAAGTTATTGTGTCCCGACCAGGAGTCGAAGCCCAACACCCACTTGTGGAATGGTTAATAAATTGTCATTAATATTGACATCAGACCCACGTCAACCCGTATGTCCAGCGTGGCGAGTGTAGGCGATTTTCTCCCGATATATGTTCTGGAAGGTCTATCTGCAAAAGTGGAGGTCTAGGACGTTATGTTCTAGGGGCTGTGATGGTGATGATAATGATAAAATATTAAAATTAAAAAAGAAGACGTGATTTTTAAAAACTAATAAAATTAATGTATATTGCCAACTTACTCAATATTGTAAAAAAAAAACTGTACAAATCGTTTAAATATAGACAGTAAATAATTTTATGTTTCTATTGGTACATCACTGTTTGACGGCGAATATACTGCCATGCATGTCTCCAGCGTACCAAACTCGAGAAATATCACCTATATAATAAATAACCTCCGAGTCTAAATCCACGGACTTAACCGCTAGACCACGGAGCCAGTTTTATTATACATGCTTGTTGTATTACCGTCGCTAACTCGTCTGACAAAGAAATTTCTGAAAGGCCCATCTTCAATAGTGGAGGTTAGATTTCTGTGTCCTAGGGGCTGTGATGTGATATACATGATGTGTATCTAAATTATGTCATAACATTGCTTGTTCTGCATTAAAAAAACATACAATACTCTTTTGCTTTGATGACAAGCCGAGATAGTGGTAGGGAGGAATTAATTTTCTTCCATTGATAGCCCAGTTCATATTATGTCACCGTTGAAAACGACTGTCTTGTGAAAAAACCTTGTACATCAGAATTTTAACTTGTCTTTTATAGGTAGAGCTGATGCGGCGGCAGTCAAGTAGAGCTATAGCTTATATTAAGCTGCCCTGATACAGCGGCAGTCAAGTTGCGTTAGATTGTAGTGTCTTGTTTCAAGCGGTGTTGTTTTTATATACATATTACATTTGACATCATTGCAAATTTAATTTACTTCGTGTCGATATAACCTGTACAGTGTATCCACAGTCCACATGTTTCGGGATCAGGCTCGAATTGCCGTCATGCCCAGTCAAGCCGGCATGGAGACTGATGTCAGTAATGAGTGTCAGATTCCAGTTGCTAACATTCATGGACCCCGCGCGCCACTTACCATCAGGTGGGCGCTAGTCGTTCTAGTATTTAAAAAAAATGACAAAATAGTGGATTTCGTTATTTACTATAATAATAAGTTTATTGACATTATCAAATAGTTAATGTCACGAAGAAGTCCAAAAATAGTCAGACGTGTTAAATAAACAGTATTTAATTAAGGTTTATCTGGTCGAGACAGCTCTTAGCTGAGGAACTAAAAGAGCGACCTAGTTCAGTAAGAAGAAGAGACCTACACATAGATATCTTCACGCCAGATCCCTTGCTGGGTAGGCAGAGACAATTGAGCGCCACTTGACACGATCACGACATACCTCTTTCGCTTCGTCGACATTCATCATCCTCTTCATACATGCCCTTTTGTTACGAAAGCTTTTTAATGTACCTTCAGCCAGTGTTTTATTTATTATTAGAGACCTAACTCTACTATATTTTTTTATTATTTAAAAACTTAATTACACTTTTTACAAATGCCGTTAGACATTCTCTGACAGCCAAACCTTTAGGATATTTAGACAGTATCAATGGTAATTAGGTGCAATATTATTAAATGACAATTTGTAAGATATTCGAATATGTAGACATAACAACAAATACATACTAATAATACTTAAAAAAATACATTCTGCCGAACAACTGCCATAATATTTTTTTAGATATCCCTTAGAGAAAAAAAAACTTGCTAATTATTTTTGTAATTTCTTAACTTTCACTTGTCTACTACGGCCTATTCAATTAACTTATGCACTATTTTAATGATTGACGTCCTAAAGCATCTTATTACACATGTAAAAATGCAATAATAATAATAATAAGGGACACAAATTAAACAAAATTAATTTTAGTAGCCCAAAAATCGGCAATTTTCAATAAAAAAATTAAAAGTCGAAAATCTCGAAAATGGTTAAATTTAGGGTAGGGTGTTTCATAGAGAAATAAGTCAGAACTGATGGGTACTCCACGCCCTGAACGGATCTAGCACGACTTTTTCTGTAACCTTGTATATATATATATATATATATAATAATAATAAATAATAATAATAATATTAAATATTTCCAGACAGGTTACACAGCGCCATCTAGTTTCCGTGGTAAGCTACGAGGCTTGTGTTACGGAAACTAGATGGTTGATAAACTACATATTATACTTTTTTTTTTGTTTGTAAATATATACATATTATACATATGAACACCCAGACCGAGACAAATTATACAATGTACAACTTGCCCCCGGTGGGAATCGAACTTGGGAGGTGAGTTCACGGCAACGTTTGTTACCACTAGACCACGGAGGCGTGTGAAGAAGTGGCTAAAGATAAAGGTTACAAAGGAAGAAGACACCGCTGCAAAATAATTTTATAATATGCGGAGTTTTTTTCGTTCCGTATGGCAATAGTTTAGCAGATAAAGGACTTGCATAATGATATCGATTGAAGTTCACAGCGGGCCGGTGGAACCTGCAACTTTGTTCGCCAACTAACAGCCGAAACGTGCGGGCGCACTACTTACAAAGATTGGCCTTGTTTGCCTAATCATACGCGAATCTACTCGTTCCAGTTCAGCCCAGACTCATCCATATATTCTACACATTGATTTACATGCTGGAACGGGCATGTAGTATTTTTGGTAAAATAGTTAAATGTCACGAATGTTTTTTTGTTTGTTTTATACTTAATGTATTCATCATTGACCGCCTCCGTGGTCTAGTGGTAACAAACGTTGCCGTGAACTCGGGAGGTCGTGGGTTCGATTCCCACCGGGGGCAAGTTGTACATTGTATAATTTGTCTCGGTCTGGGTGTTTATATTATAATATAGTATATATTTACAAAAAAAAGTAAAATATGTAGTTTATCAACCATCTAGTTTCCGTAACACAAGCCTCGTAGCTTACCACGGAAATTAGATGGCGCTGTGTGACCTGTCTGGAAATATTTATTTTATTTATTTATTTATTAAAAACTTTATTGCACAAAGTACAAAGGCGGACTTAATGCCCGTAGACATTTTCTGACAGCCAAACCTTAGGTACAAATTAGAACATTAATTATATTAATTATATTAATGTATGTATATTATAATGTGTATGAATGTATATATTATTTATTTTTATACTTAGCACGACATGTGACACCGCGCCCACCTGATGGTAAGCGGTATGCTAGGTCCAAGAATGCAACTGCAAGCAACTGACGCCAGCCTCAGACGACCGATATCAGTCCCTACCACTATGCCGGCCTATAAAGATGCATTTTCACACTTCGTTTGAAGTATTCCACATCTTAAGCGTACGACAGATGTAAGAGTCTCCAAATTTATATGTATACTGCATGCCTAGTGTGACAGTGAAGTTTCGTAAACGTAACTATAGTAGTAGAGTTTTTTTACTGAATTTTCGATGTTCATTGCCTGTTATTATAGCCAAACTTGGAATAACACGCAATGTAAAATAAAAAAAACGTAACTACAGCAGTTACGTTTTCCGAAACTTGCATTTTACACTAAGCACACTGTATAGGGATAGTGGCCACGGTATGTGGATGCATATTTTGGCCTGTGCGAGTGATTTATTATTATGGTGTATTTCTCATTGGTACATACCGGGGTTCGAACCCACCTTTTCAGGATTATAAGGAAAGCGTTCTTACAATCAAGGCACCGCCGCTCTTAAAGTGCAAAGTTATAATTATACCCGTTAAAACAAAAAAAAAAAAACAAGGATCAAAAAGTAATATTATAGGCCCGGGTATTACATGTTAGTCGAAACCTCCACACCATTGAGACAGTAAAAATCATTTGCATGGAATAATTTTACAATTCACGAGAAGATAGAGTCATTCTAATACTTTCATTTAGTCTTTTATACAAATAATAATAAATTCAAATTCAAATTCAAAATCATTTATTTGTTTAGACACAGGTTAATATTATAAACAACAGGTATAGGTTATAAAGGTGCACCAGTGCTCTGCCCATAGGGCGTACAAATATTAGTAATTGTGGATAGCATTTAAATTTTAATACAGACACGTGAACAAAATTGAGATACAATAAAAAAAATATAAATGACAATATTATTCATGTCTAAAATTTAATATTAATAAATTAAAAGTTAAGCAAAATGTCATGTAATTATATTTTTGTCTGTAAAAAAGTCATTGATTGTGTAGTATGTCTTGTCAATTAGTATATATTTAAGTCTTCTCTTCATTTCTCCTAACTCTAGCTCCTGTAGTCTCAACAGTATTTTATTATATATTTTTGCCGTCATGATTAAAGCACTTTTATGTAACAAAGCTTTCTTGCTAACTAATGGGTATATTATATTTTGATGACGTTTACTTCTGAAACGGTTTTGGTATAGTCCAGGATTCGTTTTTACGAATAAAATCATTTATTGTCACAAAAAGTTTACAGATGTAAAATAGGTGAACAATATAGGGTGATGTGTTTGTGATAC
This sequence comes from Tinea semifulvella, assembly GCA_910589645.1. Classification (NCBI taxonomy): domain Eukaryota; kingdom Metazoa; phylum Arthropoda; class Insecta; order Lepidoptera; family Tineidae; genus Tinea; species Tinea semifulvella. The sequence continues at coordinate 642,906 of OU342611.1, read as the reverse complement.
CTACACGAGGTTGCCCTGTAGTGCGGGATATCGGTGCTCTTCCGTGTTATAATGTTACAACAATAAATGTGACGTGAGAGGGTGTGTATGAGATTTATATATATATATATATAAACTGTGCTCCTTAAATAGCAGATGCCACAGCGAAATTTATCAAAAAAGTAAATAAATCAAAAATTATGTATGTACATATTATCCCTTTATATAATTACTTTTAAAAAACATTCCGTATCATCATATGACTGAGTGTAAAGCCAGTCAGTGACTATTTTGCAGCAAAATATAGTAAGGTAAGTATTATAATTATTCAAATAAGGTACAATGATTTTAAAAAATAATAAAATATTAATTAAACTAAAAACTTACATTTTAAAACATAAATTACTATTAAATAAACCTAATTAATAAAATAAAAATATAACTAAAATGAAGAAAAAACTAAATAAAAAATATTATAAATAAAAAATTTGCTCCATATTAATAAGATACAGAACAATTTTTAAGAACCATCCGTTGATTTAAAAAACACAACAATTTGTTTATATTTCTTGGCTTTTTTACTTAGATTTTAATTTTTAATTTTTATTTGTATTTCCCTTTTGTAAACTATTATTGGTAATTCGACTGCATGGTCCCATAGTTGGTCAGGCATGAAAGTGCCTTGTGTGGGTCCACTACTAATCAGATTGATAATTTGTTGCAGTATACTTACTATTTGATAAATATTTGTTTGGAATAATTGTAGATTGTATTTTGTAGGTATATTGGTAATTAAACATATTATTATTATATTAAGGATACTGGCAGCATTGCCACATTGAATGGCAATACTGATCCTTTGGTCCAAATATTGCCCAGCCCTTGTTCAAATTGTTTATTAATCAGACGAAGACTGGCCAAGTTTTGGTCTTGGTCGTGCATCAGAACAGTCGTCTCGGTCTTGTTCTTGCACTCCTAATCTTGGTCTTGAGAAGACTCTTGCAAAACTTGCTCTGATTCAAAATATATATTTGTTTCTTATAGTAGTAAGGAATCCTCGTGAGACTTTAGTGTCTTTCCGCAAACTAGTATCTCGAGAACTACCGGTTTGATTTACTTGAAAATGGTTATAGATCTTGTTGACCAACTTTGTCAGAGCAAAACAAAAATCGTCAAATCGACGACGACATCGGAACAATAGGTAATTTTGGAGATATTTCAATTATTTTCCTTTTGACATATTTCACTGAAATAAAATAATTTAATTGAAATGACAATGTCATGGCTAAATCACAATAAGCATGCTGTGTACACTGCTTTTGGATTGCAATCTAAAACTTAAGAAATTGCTGGAAAATGTGAACTGATTGTGATTGTGATCTGTTTGTGTACCTTTAAAAAAAAAAAAAACATCTACTATCAATATTTTACATCTGAACCCTAAAAAATACAGACACGAAACAGCGGGGCGAGGCGGAATCGTCCGAAAACGAATCGTCTAAGAGTAAGTCTAACTCGGGATACTCAACAAGGGGCAACAACAAATAAATACCTTTTTTATGATATTTTATTGACGATTCCACAAGTTGGTATTAGTGGAACTGGGACCCTCGGCTTTACGTGCTCTCCTCCTCACTGGAACGGTAGTGTTGTACTACAAATGTACGTAAGAAATTTGTATTTCTCATTGGTACATGCCGGGGTTCAAACGTTCTTACAACCTCTCATGTCTCAGGTGTTCATAATATTTTCAATAAAAATGAACAAATAAATTTCAGAATTAAAGTATTTGTTGAATAAATATAGGTTCTATCAATTGTTAGGGATTTGTATTAGCAATTCGAATGCAGATAAACTCGATTTTCCTCATCCAAAGAACCGCCAACGGAATCGTACGAAAACAAGCCGACAGCTACGGATTATTTATTAGGCCCAATTTATTGACCTCTATTCATTTACCGGGCATTAAAAAAACTTATTCAACCAATCTATTTTTCACTTTATGACTGCGACTGACATATATACATATATATTTGACCACAGGTAATTTTGTAGCTCATAAACAACAGTGAGAAATATAATGTATGACAAACTGTGAAACTAAAACAATGGTACCATTAAAATTCTTTCACAGTTTTCGCTGCTCAAGAGTGGAACAAACTTCGATTTGATTTAGCGACAAATATTTAAACAGCAGCCCATTCTTAATTCTTGTGGAATCCCGTAAATAACGGAAATTAACTAGCCTAGCATCAATTACCACCTTTAAGAAAATACTTAAATTTCATGAATTCTAAATGAAATCATTTAACGAAACTTGGCTAAATTGTGTATTTAACATTTAGCAAAACCAACATATAATAACGAAGAAATAAAAATGATATTATTTATTCAGGAAACATACTATAATAAAACATAATTACAAAAATTCTAAAAGTTACACAATCCAGCAAAGTTTCCACAGATTTTACAAAAAATAAAATAATAATATATTAATAATATATACCTATATAACAAATAGAACAAAATAATATATACATAATAAAATTATGGAAAAAATAAGTATAAAAAAAAAATCCAAGTATTCCTATTAGGTAGGTATAATGTGTTGTTTCGCTGATAGTTATATATATATATATCAATAATATAAATGTAAAAGAAGATTAGTCCGTGTGTGTATGTAGATGATATCTAGAAACTCATAATTAATTTATAACAATAATTCCATTTTTTTCTCTAAACTATAATCTAAATTAATTTATATTTTACAAGGTGAAACTTTCTGTTGTAAATAGCTTTCATTATGTCTTTATCTGATTGACTCAGTGGGTCACAAAAGAGGTGTGCCACTTGCGAGGAATGGCAACAAAGTTGTCGACTCTATTCTCTTCTGAGCAAACATAGGAACAAAATTAAATTGTTTCGTTTGACCGGTCATTATAGATGTCAATACACTACGCTTAACAATGCTATCGAACGTTGTAACAAATCCTGCGTGACGTCAACATTTCACTTTATAACAATCTTGCTACAAAAATATTCATAAGATTTAAATTTATTTTACCGAAAGATTTTTTTTTAAAAATGTGTTTAAAATTATTTATTTACTTGCGGATTTCTGAAAAAATACTTTAGCGTTTTTTAAAGGATATAATCGCTTTAAAATCTGCTTTTAAATATGATAATGCATATATCAGTTGGCGCGGTGGTGGCTCGGTTGTAAGAACGCGTTCCTTAAATCCTACAAAGGTCGGTTCAAACCCACCCGGCATGTACCAATGAGAAATACACTTTTCTACGTACTGCAGTCATAGATTTACAACACCAACGTTCCTGTGCCTCGCAGAGCGCACGTTAAGCCGTCGGTCCTGGTTCCACTAATACCATCTTGTGGAACCGTTAATAAATTGTTATTATAAATTGACATCATATCCTCGCCAAGCCGTCTGGCCAGTGTGGCGAGTGTAGGCTAAATTCTCCAGATATATGCTTTGGAAGGCCCATCTCCAACATTGGAGGTCTAGGACGCTGTGCTCTAGGGGCTATATAAAATCAGTTGCAAATGGCTGCCGGAGGACGTCACGTAATAGTAACTAAACAACTAATTTACAACACTAACAACGACTTTTGTGGTGAAGTAAAAGATGTAGAACACATCTAAGGTGATTATGCCAGGAGCCAGGCAATACCTGATACATCATCTAAAACTGAATCCATATAATATGGGTGCCTTCAATTCGGTGCTAGCTGACCCTTGTTCCCAATCGGCTAGGTTAGTATTTTTTTTAAATATTTATAATAAGAATAGGCAGATGGAAAATTGATAATTGTTTGTTTATGTAGGTTAAGTTACGATGGGGCTGACATACTCAATTTGGGTAAAAAATCCTAATAAAATATTATTAAAAAAAAAAAACAACGGCTTAAATTTTTGTCACAAAAATTACAAATTACATGAATAAAACAAATCCAATTACTTACAAAAGTGTTTAGTGCCTCGGTCATATACTTAAATATTTATACAAAATTAGGTATAAGTGTACAGTTTATGTGTATGTTTTAGTATATTTTGATTATAGTGTAAAATAGTTTTTTTTTTTTTTATAACAGAAACTTAATATAAGTTGATAACCTTAATATAAGAAAATCAACCCGTTTCCCTTTCGGGGTGGGCAGAAACCACGCTTATAAATAAGCGAATTCACATTTAGCCAATTTTACTATAGCCCAATCATGACAAGTGGCAAGCTCGTCGATGTCTCCAGCGTACCAAAGTCGAGAAATATCACATATTTTTTTTTTTTACAATAATAAATATTTTTGTGTCCCAACTAGGAATCGATTCCCGGTACCTCCGAGTCTAAATCCACGGACTTAACCGCTAGACCACGGAGGCAGTACTTTGGTTTATACTCGGAAAAACAACTTAATTAGGAAGATTTACTAGTGTGGCAGTTGACAATATTTACTATTAAGTGACGTCACTCACGCTGACTAATGTAACACTGGTAACATTCCAATATCTCTGAAATGATTTAATAATTAAAACGAAAATCAGTGCGATTTTAAACTCGAGAAATATCACAATTAAAATTAAATATTTTTTTGTGTCCCGACCCGGAATCGAGCCCGGTACCTTCTCGTATAAATCTCTAGACAACAGAGACAGTTGTTTAAAGATACTTGGTAAGAAAATAGCAATACAAGTAGCTGAGGGAGATAACTCGGTGCAGTGCAATTTGTACTTGTCTTGCTTCCGTCCGGCATAGTGGGGGGGTCCTCGGGGAAATGTCTGGTCACTGAGACTGAGAAATGTTACTCTTAAAAATACTGCGCTTCCTGCAAGTTATGAATACATTTGTATTTTTTTGTTTCTCTTCTCCCGATGGATGCTGAATGAGGCAAATAGGGAAGGCAAAGGAATCTAGCCCGTACAGCCATGCCTGTCGTAATATATTCTTTCTTTATTAAAAGTTAATTAGCTTATCATGCCATGGAATTGTTAATATATTGTCATTAAAATTTGATATCACAAAAACAGTAGGTTATATACTATTGGTACTATATATTTATTTATTTAAATACTTCATTCCACAAAAACTTAAATTAGTGTACATAGGCGAGTTAAATGCCGGTAAGGCATTTTCTAACAACTGACCGTATACTCGTATATATATATATATATATTATTCATAATATTTTTTCCAATATCATATTGATTAATCACAATAAGACTAACAGCTTATGATACTGAGAATAAAGCGACTTGCTTGATAGTTTAACGTGGTTTGATGATGATGAGGACACTGGGCACTTTTGATGGCTCAATGTGACCTCATTTTGATGATCGGTGCAAGTGAGAACACCCAAGCGCTCTTGATGGTCGAACGTGAACCAATTTTGATGCTTTATGATGTTGACAAGGACACAGGGAACCCTTAATAGCCCAACGTGACCTCATTTTAATTCTTGATAATGGTAAGAACACCCGGCGCGCTTGCTGGCTGGACGTGAACTGATGAGATCCGCCTGTGTCGCCTTAAAATATAAGTTGGTCGACACAGCGATGTGCGGTACAACCGTACCGTATTATATACTATAAGGTTTATAATACTATAGAGGTACCCTTAAATAAACACCTAAATTAATTATTTAATCCTGCTTAGTGAATTCTCCGTAGAACTGTTTGTAAGCAGATATTCAAACAAACCTGTTTAATAAATTCCTAATCCAAAATTCAATCAATCTATTCAGAACAGCCATTTTTAGATAATCCATGACATTCCAAGAGTTACCAGAGCGCCTTAAATTTTGATTCAAGTTTCATAGAACACACATTCCTAGACCTCCACTGTTGAAGATAGGCCTTCGAGATATTTCTGGACAATTTGGCCTACACTCGTCACTCTGGTGAAGGTCTGATGACAATTTATTAACGATTGTACAAATTAATATTAGTGGAACTGAGACTGACGGCATAACGTGTTCTTAGATGCAGGGGAACAATGGTGTTGTAAATCTATAACAAATGTACCTAAGAAAAGTTTTCTTATTGGTACATGCCGGGGTTCGAACCCATCTTTTTGTAGGATGTTAAACACCTAGCCGCCACCGCTGTTATGCTCTGAGTATTCAAGTAGACATATTCTATTTTTTAAAGCGCTAAACTTATAAAAAGGAATCCTTAAACGTACGAACACTTTGTTAATGTCAACTGCTAATATAATGCTCTATTTTGACAAATAAACGTTTGCTCTTAACCTTTGTGGTACGGATCCTATCTAACATTTAATAGGTGGTAGGCGGCCTGATGGTGGTAATTTGCCCAGTCTGCCGGGGCGGGCAAGTTTCCACCGTTCGTGCCGATAAACCCAGTAAAGTGTATACACACGTTTCGAGATCAGACTCGAATTGCCGTCATGCCCAGTCAAGCCGGAATAACTTTAGAGACTGATGTCAGTTATGAGTGTCTGTTTCCAATTGCTAACATTCATGGACCTTACGCTCCACTTACCATCAGGTGGGCTAAAAGTCACATGTCGTGCTAGTAAAAAAAAACATTACAACATCTTTCCAACATAATTTCCTTTTTTCTACATTCACGTCATCTGATATAGGCCATCCATCCTTACATAACTCCTTCATATAGGAATAAAAAATGAAATTAATCTCTTTCGATTCAATGGGGTGTATCCGGCAAAGCTTTTTGTAGATGTCGCTAGCGGCAATGGTACCCTGTTTTACACCTCCATCGCATCATTTTATAAATGTTATTGTAGTTTTTTTTTAGTTTTTCAACAGTAAAATGTATTTTAAATTAACGTTACCTACCTTAAACGAAAAAAATAAAAAAAGTTATTATTATTAGAACGGCAATTTTGAGATCACCATATCTTTGATTTCGCTTAGAAATCTCGATTTGTACACTTAAAAGCTGCTTACTTCGGCATAATATCCAGAAAATAATTAACTTCGTAATAAAAATAAAAGTTTTCTATGCAACTTCAGTTATATTAGGTACCATCTATCATGCACCATCTATCGTGATAAAAAGTTAGTGATACACCCCATTCCAACAGCTTTTAGTTAGCGTATTTTATTATACAAGAAGTGGATTTCATTCAGATAAAAAATATCGGTAAAGGTAGCTCTTTTACGTACTAATAAGAAATACCTGAATGGGTGATAATTATTATAATTGATTACACACATTGATATCAAACCTGCACGTACATCTGAACTTCCGAAATACGTCGGAGATATTCTTGATTTAGTGCACCATTCATCACACATACAATTGACCAGAAGCTGCTAAACACCAAACGTATTGTCATATTGTATGCTGACATATAATAACCACAGAAACATTATTGCATTTTTTATGTTGAAGTTAGTTATAGTTAATTTTAATTATTTCATCAACGAGCTTGCCACTTGTAACGATAGTTGGCTAAATGTGAATCCGCTTATTTATAAGCGTGGTTTCTGACCACCCCGAAAGGGAAAAGGTCGTGATGATACTTTACTTTTTATTATTTTATTAATATTTGTTTAAATTCATTGACTTGATTGACTGAGGCAATTTTAATTTGTTTTTTAATGATCTGAGAATATAGCTGTAAGGTATATCATATAATAATGAGAGAAAATTCTCATGGATACATTTGAACATCATTATAGGATCCCAGATGAACTAGCTGTATCAGACCAGACATCTTAGTGTTTTCTCGGAACTTAAAAAAAGTTATCCTTATTGAACTGACCGTTCCGTGGGAATCAAATATACCAAATGAAGATATATGAAATATATATGTATATATACATATACATAAAGTCAAATAAATATTATAATCTCACAAAAGAAATGATCAGGAACGGGTTCAAGACTCAGCTTTATTTATTTATAATAGGATAGCCAACAGTGCTAACATCACACACTTATTTGTACTTAACACTAAATCAGAAGTTAGATGTTGCACCTATTATAGGCGACCACCACATTACCACAGTAGCATTTATTGCCTATAAGAAATAACAAAATTATAAAATTTTCAATAAGTATACAAAAACTAAATATTATTCGAAAAACTAAAGCTGAAACAATTTTTAAAAAAATATATATAAAAACATACAATTACTTTTAGAAATAATAAAAAAAAGTAACTGAAATAACTAAAATATTACTACTTCAAGTAATAAAGTAAAATAAAATAAAATTAAAATTATTTTTATAAAAAAAAAACATTAAATTAACTAAAAAATTTTTTTTTTCACACATCACTGACAGTTAATTTTAATTATTTCATCAACGAGCTTGCCACTTGTAACGATAGTTGGCTAAATCACTTTTTCCTACCTAACCCGTTCCACAATTTATTATGCATACCTACCGACAAACAATTTAGTGAGGTTAATTTTAAATGAGTGTTTTTTCATATTAAATATATCCATCTCAGGATCTGACATATACAGTTCGTTGCAACTTCGACACATACGCGAGATTGGAGAGTTAAAGGCGACATTGTTTCTGGCATTAGGGGCACAGAAAGGATTCGAAGTGGTCTATTGGTGACACTCAGATAGACCGTGCTGGTTATGGTGAATAAATATTTTAAGACAGTTGATACAGTTTCATTAAATTGTTCTCCTCCGCCTACTTCTTAATAATCCTCTTTAGTAATTTTTTACTTTGAAATGTCTTTTGTAAACCTGCCACAAGAATGGTACAATGGAAACTGCTCCGAAAAGTCAGCGGTTTTGTTACCACATCGGCTGTCCAATGTCAATACCTTGTATATATAAATAATAATTTTAAACCATCATGAAAGAAAAAAATATGTCTACACTTTTTTTTTATAAGTTACACAATCAGATACTACAATAATACTAGGAGAAATAAAAAAAAATCCCCGAAGGTGTATTTACTTGTAGTTTACGTAACACTAAGCTTGAGTTTCACTAAAATGAAGTACCGATTAAAGTAATAAATGGCACCGAATGGTAAAAGGTTTTTAACGGTCAGGCATCTGGTTTTGATTCTGAGCTAGGATAATAAATGTAACGCAGTAAAAATCGACCCATTCAAGCATTTTTCGATATTTTTTGTAGATCCGCATTTAGTCATTCGCACACGTTTAACAATATCATGAGTTATTAATTTTAGCCTTGAATTTGTCACATGTCGTGATCGTGACACACGTTGCTCAATTGTCTCTGCATACCCCGCAAGGGAGCTGTCGTAAAGATATGCATGTTATGAAATTCGTGTCTAGAATTTGACGTTGACGTTTTCGATAGGCCAAACAGAAAGTATACAATGAAGACGTATTTTTTTATTTGTATTTAATTACAAAACAGCTTAAATTAAATTGTTTATTGATAAAAAAATACTTAATACTAGTATTTAACAGTAAAATATCTAAATAAAATTATGTAGGTAAGCACTTTTACAAAAAATATCATAGCTACAAGTGTATCTCTACTAGCCAACAAAGTCAAATTTAAGATAAAACTAGGATTCAAGCCCATTTTCATACAAAATATATTTGTTGTTATAGTTAGTTATTTTAGGTGGCACCTAACGTCCACTAGAAAAACTTTTATATATAACGGTTTTATAAAAAATAACTGTTACTAAGTAATGCATAGAGCTAATGTCAACCTTATGGCTAGTATTTTAAGGCTATAGTTGTGTGCAACTATATAAAGCCATCTATAATCAAAAAGGGGAACTATTTCACAATATCAACTTTTAGAAATTGTAAATTAACAAAAAAATACAGTTAATCTACATTTACTTACCAAAATACGTACATGATACGAGGTACTGTTATCGAAGAAAAACGTGTTATACACTTCCGTAGCACGCATGTTGCCATATTGTCTGTGACGCAACAAAATAATAAATTTGAAAGTGTCAAAATCAAATCAAAATCAAAATATTTTTATTGTGTGTGGTTTTTAGTATAGGTATTGTACATGCTGTTATAATGGTCGCTATGTCCCGTCCATTGGACATGCAATAATTATTTAAACATTACAAAAGGTTTTACAATGTTGTTGATGGGTGATGGTAAGGGGCATGCTAATTGTTCCTCTCATGTTTCGGAAAGATAGTCTGCTACGCTGTAGTAGCATCTTTCAGACAGAAAGCTTTGACTTAAAAACTGTCATGTTTTCAACTTCACGGATAGATTTGGGAACTTTATTGTAAATTTGTGTCACCATACTTATAACATTCTTGCTAAAAAAATTCGTTTTAGATACTTTTGTACACAATAGGTGATTGTGTCGTGCGCGAGTACGGTACGAGAACATTCTTATATTATTTTTTACAAATATTGCGCTTTCATAAATATATAGTGATGGAAACGTTAATATATTATATCTTTTAAAGTATGGACGGCATGAATCCATCCGTTTTAATTTAAATATTGCTCTAACACATCGTTTTTGGGCTATAAATGCTCTTAATTTTTCTGTCGAATTTCCCCAAAATATAACACCATATCTAAGGATGGAATCAACGTAGGCCATATAAGCAGTTTTTACCGCGGATTGATTAACAACTTTTGAAAGTTTATACAGAGCATACGCGAATTGGTTGAGACGTTTACATATATGTTCAATGTGTGATTTCCATGTAATATTATTGTCTATGTGTAATCCTAAGAATTTTGTTGTTTCTACCTCTTCTATTTTAGTGTCTAAATAATTAATGTCAATGTTTAAAGGTTGATGGCGTCTTAGTTTAAAATTCATTATTTTTGATTTCACAGCGGGTCGGTGGAACCTGCAACTTTGTTCGCCAACTAACAGCCGAAACGTGCGGGCGCACTACTTACAAAGATTGGCCTTGTTTGCCTAATCATACGCGAATCTACTCGTTCCAGTTCAGCCCAGACTCATCCATATATTCTACACATTGATTTACATGCTGGAACGGGCATGTAGTATTTTTGGTAAAATAGTTAAATGTCACGAATGTTTTTTTGTTTGTTTTATACTTAATGTATTCATCATTGACCGCCTCCGTGGTCTAGTGGTAACAAACGTTGCCGTGAACTCGGGAGGTCGTGGGTTCGATTCCCACCGGGGGCAAGTTGTACATTGTATAATTTGTCTCGGTCTGGGTGTTTATATTATAATATAGTATATATTTACAAAAAAAAGTAAAATATGTAGTTTATCAACCATCTAGTTTCCGTAACACAAGCCTCGTAGCTTACCACGGAAATTAGATGGCGCTGTGTGACCTGTCTGGAAATATTTATTTTATTTATTTATTTAATAAAAAACTTTATTGCACAAAGTACAAAGGCGGACTTAATGCCCGTAGACATTTTCTGACAGCCAAACCTTAGGGACAAATTAGAACATTAATTATATTAATTATATTAATGTATGTATATTATAATGTGTATGAATGTATATATTATTTATTTTTATACTTAGCACGACATGTGACACCGCGCCCACCTGATGGTAAGCGGTACGCTAGGTCCAAGAATGCAACTGCAAGCAACTGACGCCAGCCTCAGACGACCGATATCAGTCCCTACCACTATGCCGGCCCATAAAGATGCATTTTCACACTTCGTTTGAAGTATTCCACATCTTAAGCGTACGACAGATGTAAGAGTCTCCAAATTTATATGTATACTGCATGCCTAGTGTGACAGTGAAGTTTCGTAAACGTAACTATAGTAGTAGTTTTTTTACTGAATTTTCGATGTTCATTGCCTGTTATTATAGCCAAACTTGGAATAACACGCAATGTAAAATAAAAAAACGTAACTACAGCAGTTACGTTTTCCGAAACTTGCATTTTACACTAAGCACACTGTATAGGGATAGTGGCCACGGTATGTGGATGCATATTTTGGCCTGTGCGAGTGATTTATTATTATGGTGTATTTCTCATTGGTACATACCGGGGTTCGAACCCACCTTTTCAGGATTATAAGGAAAGCGTTCTTACAACCAAGGCACCGCCGCTCTTAAAGTGCAAAGTTATAATTATACCCGTTAAAACAAAAAAAAAAAACAAGGATCAAAAAGTAATATTATAGGCCCGGGTATTACATGTTAGTCGAAACCTCCACACCATTGAGACAGTAAAAATCATTTGCATGGAATAATTTTACAATTCACGAGAAGATAGAGTCATTCTAATACTTTCATTTAGTCTTTTATACAAATAATAATAAATTCAAATTCAAATTCAAAATCATTTATTTGTTTAGACACAGGTTAATATTATAAACAAGAGGTATAGGTTATAAAGGTGCACCAGTGCTCTGCCCATAGGGCGTACAAATATTAGTAATTGTGGATAGCATTTAAATTTTAATACAGACACGTGAACAAAATTGAGATAGAATAAAAAAAATATAAATGACAATATTATTCATGTCTAAAATTTAATAATAATAAATTAAAAGTTAAGCAAAATGTCATGTAATTATATTTTTGTCTGTAAAAAAGTCATTGATTGTGTAGTATGTCTTGTCAATTAGTATACATTTAAGTCTTCTCTTCATTTCTCCTAACTCTAGCTCCTGTAGTCTCAACAGTATTTTATTATATATTTTTGCCGTCATGATTAAAGCACTTTTATGTAACAAAGCTTTCTTGCTAACTAATGGGTATATTATATTTTGATGACGTTTACTTCTGAAACGGTTTTGGTATAGTCCAGGATTCGTTTTTACGAATAAAATCATTTATTGTCACAAAAAGTTTACAGATGTAAAATAGGTGAACAATATAGGGTGATGTGTTTGTGATACCTACACGAGGTTGCCCTGTAGTGCGGGATATCGGTGCTCTTCCGTGTTATAATGTTACAACAATAAATGTGACGTGAGAGGGTGTGTATGAGATTTATATATATATATATATATATATATATAATAACCATTTAAAACTGTGCTCCTTAAATAGCAGATGCCACAGCGAAATTTATCAAAAAAGTAAATAAATCAAAAATTATGTATGTACATATTATCCCTTTATATAATTACTTTTAAAAAACATTCCGTATCATCATATGACTGAGTGTAAAGCCAGTCAGTGACTATTTTGCAGCAAAATATAGTAAGGTAAGTATTATAATTATTCAAATAAGGTACAATGATTTTAAAAAATAATAAAATATTAATTAAACTAAAAACTTACATTTTAAAACATAAATTACTATTAAATAAACCTAATTAATAAAATAAAAATATAACTAAAATGAAGAAAAAACTAAATAAAAAATATTATAAATAAAAAATTTGCTCCATATTAATAAGATACAGAACAATTTTTAAGAACCATCCGTTGATTTAAAAAACACAACAATTTGTTTATATTTCTTATGCTTTTTTACTTAGATTTTAATTTTTAATTTTTATTTGTATTTCCCTTTTGTAAACTATTATTGGTAATTCGACTGCATGGTCCCATAGTTGGTCAGGCATGAAAGTGCCTTGTGTGGGTCCACTACTAATCAGATTGATAATTTGTTGCAGTATACTTACTATTTGATAAATATTTGTTTGGAATAATTGTAGATTGTATTTTGTAGGTATATTGGTAATTAAACATATTATTATTATATTAAGGATACTGGCAGCATTGCCACATTGAATGGCAATACTGATCCTTTGGTCCAAATATTGCCCAGCCCTTGTTCAAATTGTTTATTAATCAGACGAAGACTGGCCAAGTTTTGGTCTTGGTCGTGCATCAGAACAGTCGTCTCGGTCTTGTTCTTGCACTCCTAATCTTGGTCTTGAGAAGACTCTTGCAAAACTTGCTCTGATTCAAAATATATATTTGTTTCTTATAGTAGTAAGGAATCCTCGTGAGACTTTAGTGTCTTTCCGCAAACTAGTATCTCGAGAACTACCGGTTTGATTTACTTGAAAATGGTTATAGATCTTGTTGACCAACTTTGTCAGAGCAAAACAAAAATCGTCAAATCGACGACGACATCGGAACAATAGGTAATTTTGGAGATATTTCAATTATTTTCCTTTTGACATATTTCACTGAAATAAAATAATTTAATTGAAATGACAATGTCATGGCTAAATCACAATAAGCATGCTGTGTACACTGCTTTTGGATTGCAATCTAAAACTTAAGAAATTGCTGGAAAATGTGAACTGATTGTGATTGTGATCTGTTTGTGTACCTTTAAAAAAAAAAAAACATCTACTATCAATATTTTACATCTGAACCCTAAAAAATACAGACACGAAACAGCGGGGCGAGGCGGAATCGTCCGAAAACGAATCGTCTAAGAGTAAGTCTAACTCGGGATACTCAACAAGGGGCAACAACAAATAAATACCTTTTTTATGATATTTTATTGACGATTCCACAAGTTGGTATTAGTGGAACTGGGACCCTCGGCTTTACGTGCTCTCCTCCTCACGGGAACGGTAGTGTTGTACTACAAATGTACGTAAGAAATTTGTATTTCTCATTGGTACATGCCGGGGTTCAAACGTTCTTACAACCTCTCATGTCTCAGGTGTTCATAATATTTTCAATAAAAATGAACAAATAAATTTCAGAATTAAAGTATTTGTTGAATAAATATAGGTTCTATCAATTGTTAGGGATTTGTATTAGCAATTCGAATGCAGATAAACTCGATTTTCCTCATCCAAAGAACCGCCAACGGAATCGTACGAAAACAAGCCGACAGCTACGGATTATTTATTAGGCCCAATTTATTGACCTCTATTCATTTGCCGGGCATTAAAAAAACTTATTCAACCAATCTATTTTTCACTTTATGACTGCGACTGACATATATACATATATATTTGACCACAGGTAATTTTGTAGCTCATAAACAACAGTGAGAAATATAATGTATGACAAACTATGAAACTAAAACAATGGTACCATTAAAATTCTTTCACAGTTTTCGCTGCTCAAGAGTGGAACAAACTTCGATTTGATTTAGCGACAAATATTTAAACAGCAGCCCATTCTTAATTCTTGTGGAATCCCGTAAATAACGGAAATTAACTAGCCTAGCATCAATTACCACCTTTAAGAAGATACTTAAATTTCATGAATTCTAAATGAAATCATTTAACGAAACTTGGCTAAATTGTGTATTTAACATTTAGCAAAACCAACATATAATAACGGAGAAATAAAAATGATATTATTTATTCAGGAAACATACTATAATAAAACATAATTACAAAAATTCTAAAAGTTACACAATCCAGCAAAGTTTCCACAGATTTTACAAAAAATAAAATAATAATATATACCTATATAACAAATAGAACAAAATAATATATACATAATAAAATTATGGAAAAAATAAGTATAAAAAAAAAACCAAGTATTCCTATTAGGTAGGTATAATGTGTTGTTTCGCTGATAGTTATATATATATATACCAATAATATAAATGTAAAAGAAGATTAGTCCGTGTGTGTATGTAGATGATATCTAGAAACCCATAATTAATTTATAACAATAATTCCATTTTTTTCTCTAAACTATAATCTAAATTAATTTATATTTTACAAGGTGAAACTTTCTGTTGTAAATAGCTTTCATTATGTCTTTATCTGATTGACTCAGTGGGTCACAAAAGAGGTGTGCCACTTGCGAGGAATGGCAACAAAGTTGTCGACTCTATTCTCTTCTCAGCAAACATAGGAACAAAATTAAATTGTTTCGTTTGACCGGTCATTATAGATGTCAATACACTACGCTTAACAATGCTATCGAACGTTGTAACAAATCCTGCGTGACGTCAACATTTCACTTTATAACAATCTTGCTACAAAAATATTCATAAGATTTAAATTTATTTTACCGAAAGAATATTTTTTTTAAATGTGTTTAAAATTATTTATTTACTTGCGGATTTCTGAAAAAATACTTTAGCGTTTTTTAAAGGATATAATCGCTTTAAAATCTGCTTTTAAATATGATATAATGCATATATCAGTTGGCGCGGTGGTGGCTTGGTTGTAAGAACGCGTTCCTTAAATCCTACAAAGGTCGGTTCAAACCCACCCGGCATGTACCAATGAGAAATACACTTTTCTACGTACTGTAGTCATAGATTTACAACACCAACGTTCCCGTGCCTCGCAGAGCGCACGTTAAGCCGTCGGTCCTGGTTCCACTAATACCATCTTGTGGAACCGTTAATAAATTGTTATTATAAATTGACATCATATCCTCGCCAAGCCGTCTGGCCAGTGTGGCGAGTGTAGGCAAAATTCTCCAGATATATGCTTTGGAAGGCCCATCTCCAACATTGGAGGTCTAGGACGCTGTGCTCTAGGGGCTATATAAAATCAGTTGCAAATGGCTGCCGGAGGACGTCACGTAATAGTAACTAAACAACTAATTTACAACACTAACAACGACTTTTGTGGTGAAGTAAAAGATGTAGAATACATCTAAGGTGATTGTGCCAGGAGCCAGGCAATACCTGATACATCATCTAAAACTGAATCCATATAATATGGGTGCCTTCAATTCGGTGCTAGCTGACCCTTGTTCCCAATCGGCTAGGTTAGTATTTTTTTTTAATTTTTATAATAAGAATAGGCAGATGGAAAATTGATAATTGTTTGTTTATGTAGGTTAAGTTACGATGGGGCTGACATACTCAATTTGGGTAAAAAATCCTAATAAAATATTATTAAAAAAAAAAAACAACGGCTTAAATTTTTGTCACAAAAATTACAAATTACATGAATAAAACAAATCCAATTACTTACAAAAGTGCCTCGGTCATATACTTAAATATTTATACAAAATTAGGTATAAGTGTACAGTTTATGTGTATGTTTTAGTATATTATGATTATAGTGTAAAATAGTTTTTTTTTTTTATAACAGAAACTTAATATAAGTTGATAACCTTAATATAAGAAAATCAACCCGTTTCCCTTTCGGGGTGGGCAGAAACCACGCTTATAAATAAGCGAATTCACATTTAGCCAACTTTACTATAGGCCAATCATGACAAGTGGCAAGCTCGTCGATGTCTCCAGCGTACCAAAGTCGAGAAATATCACATATTTTTTTTTTACAATAATAAATATTTTTGTGTCCCAACTAGGAATCGATTCCCGGTACCTCCGAGTCTAAATCCACGGACTTAACCGCTAGACCACGGAAGCAGTACTTTGGTTTATACTCGGAAAAACAACTTAATTAGGAAGATTTACTAGTGTGGCAGTTGACAATATTTACTATTAAGTGACGTCACTCACGCTGACTAATGTAACACTGGTAACATTCCAATATCTCTGAAATGATTTAATAATTAAAACGAAAATCAGTGCGATTTTAAACTCGAGAAATATCACAATTAAAATTAAATATTTTTTTGTGTCCCGACCCGGAATCGAGCCCGGTACCTTCTCGTATAAATCTCTAGACAACAGAGACAGTTGTTTAAAGATACTTGGTAAGAAAATAGCAATACAAGTAGCTGAGGGAGATAACTCGGTGCAGTGCAATTTGTACTTGTCTTGCTTCCGTCCGGCATAGCGGGGGGGTCCTCGGGGAAATGTCTGGTCACTGAGACTGAGAAATGTTACTCTTAAAAATACTGCGCTTCCTGCAAGTTATGAATACATTTGTATTTTTTTGTTTCTCTTCTCCCGATGGATGCTGAATGAGGCAAATAGGGAAGGCAAAGGAATCTAGCCCGTACAGCCATGCCTGTCGTAATATATTCTTTCTTTATTAAAAGTTAATTAGCTTATCATGCCATGGAATTGTTAATATATTGTCATTAAAATTTGATATCACAAAAATAGTAGGTTATATACTATTGGTACTATATATTTATTTATTTAAATAATAATATTTATTAATGTATGAAAATACAGTTATTTCTCGAGTTTAGTACGCTGGAGACATCGACGAGCTTGCCACTTGTCATATAGTAAAGTTGGCTAAAGGTGAATCCGCTTATTTATAAGCGTGGTTTCTGACCACCCCGAAAGGGAAACGGTCGTGATAGATAGATAGATAGAATATTCCACAAAAACTTAAATTAGCGTACATAGGCGAGTTAAATGTCGGTAAGGCATTTTCTAACAAACTGACCTTATACTCGTATATATATATATATATATTATTCATAATATTTTTTCCAATATCATATTGATTAATCACAATAAGACTAAATCTTTGAATTAATATTTAATTTATTTGTGAAATTTCTCGAGTTTGGTACGCTGGAGACATCGACGAGCTTGCCACTTGTCGCGATTGACCTATAGTAAAGTTGGCTAAATGCGAATCCGCTTATTTATAAGCGTGGTTTCTGACCACCCCGAAAGGGAAACGGTCGTGATGAAGACTAACAGCTTATGATACTGAGAATAAAGCGACTTGCTTGATAGTTTAACGTGGTTTGATGATGATGAGGACACTGGGCACTTTTGATGGCTCAATGTGACCTCATTTTGATGATCGATGCAAGTGAGAACACCCAAGCGCTCTTGATGGTCGAACGTGAACCAATTTTGATGCTTTATGATGTTGACAAGGACACAGGGAACCCTTAATGGCCCAACGTGACCTCATTTTAATTCTTGATAATGGTAAGAACACCCGGCGCGCTTGCTGGCTGGACGTGAACTGATGAGATCCGCCTGTGTCGCCTTAAAATATAAGTTGGTCGACACAGCGATGTGCGGTACAACCGTACAGTATTATATAGTACGAGGTTTATAATACTATAGAGGTACCCTTAAATAAACACCTAAATTAATTATTTAATCCTGCTTAGTGAATTCTCCGTAGAACTGTTTGTAAGCAGATATTCAAACAAACCTGTTTAATAAATTCCTAATCCAAAATTCAATCAATCTATTCAGAACAGCCATTTTTAGATAATCCATGACATTCCAAGAGTTACCAGAGCGCCTTAAATTTTGATTCAAGTTTCATAGAACACACATTCCTAGACCTCCACTGTTGAAGATAGGCCTTCGAGATATTTCTTGACAATTTGGCCTACACTCGTCACTCTGGTGAAGGTCTGATGACAATTTATTAACGATTGTACAAATTAATATTAGTGGAACTGAGACTGACGGCATAACGTGTTCTTAGATGCAGGGGAACAATGGTGTTGTAAATCTATAACAAATGTACCTAAGAAAAGTTTTCTTATTGGTACATGCCGGGGTTCGAACCCATCTTTTTGTAGGATGTTAAACACCTAGCCGCCACCGCTGTTACGCTCTGAGTATTCAAGTAGACATATTCTGTTTTTTAAAGCGCTAAACTTATAAAAAGGAATCCTTAAACGTACGAACACTTTGTTAATGTCAACTGCTAATACTCGTATAATGCTCTATTTTGACAAATAAACGTTTGCTCTTAACCTTTGTGGTACGGATCCTATCTAACATTTAATAGGTGGTAGGCGGCCTGATGGTGGTAATTTGCCCAGTCTGCCGGGGCGGGGAAGTTTCCACCGTTCGTGCCGATTCAATTCAATTCATTTATTCACCATAAGATACATGACGTACACTTGGTTTTGTCAGTTATACAATCAACAGTTTACATATCATGGAAGGATAGCAAAAGATCGACCATTAGTGCAAAGAACAGCCATCGTCATAACCAAATTAGGACTATGTAAATTATACACTCCCTAAATATAGATGCTGCTGTAAAAGAGCGTTGTCAGTTACTATACTACTTAAACCTACGTTATTAAATTAGATGTCAGTAAATGTCACAAAATATATTAATAAATATTACACTATGTAAGATAAGCAGCTGTAAAAGAGCGTTGTCAGTTACTATACTACTTAAACCTACGTTATTAAATTAGATGTCAGTAAATGTCACAAAATATATTAATAAATATTACACTATGTAAGATAAGCAGCTGTAAAAGGGCGTTGTCAGTTACTATACTACTTAAACCTACGTTATTAAATTAGATGTCAGTAAATGTCACAAAATATATTAATAAATATTACACTATGTAAGATAAGCAGCTGTAAAAGAGCGTTGTCAGTTACTATACTACTTAAACCTACGTTATTAAATTAGATGTCAGTAAATGTCACAAAATATATTAATAAATATTACACTATGTAAGATAAGCAGCTGTAAAAGAGCGTTGTCAGTTACTATACTACTTAAACCTACGTTATTAAATTAGATGTCAGTAAATGTCACAAAATATATTAATAAATATTACACTATGTAAGATAAGCAGCTGTAAAAGAGCGTTGTCAGTTACTATACTACTTAAACCTACGTTATTAAATTAGATGTCAGTAAATGTCACAAAATATATTAATAAATATTACACTATGTAAGATAAGCAGCTGTAAAAGGGCGTTGTCACTTAAAAACTAAAAATTAAAAATTAAAAAATATATATAAAAAACTTATGTTTGTTATCAAAGTAACCTAAATGTCATAATTAAAATAATAATAAATAAAAAATATGAAAGAATGTCACCTAATATATTCCTCTTTTAAAGCATCCTCTATGGTGTAATATGATTTGTTGATTAGAATAGTTTTAATTCTGTCTTTGTACATATTATAATCTAAGTTTTTTGTGTCTACAGAGAGTTTATTATACAATAAACCCAGTAAAGTGTATACACACGTTTCGAGATCAGACTCGAATTGCCGTTGTGCCCAGTCAAGCCGGAATAGCTTTAGAGACTGATGTCAGTTATGAGTGTCTGTTTCCAATTGCTAATATTCATGGACCTTGCGCTCTACTTACCATCAGGTGGGCTAAAAGTCACATGTCGTGCTAGTAAAAAAAAACATTACAATATCTTTCCAACATAATTTCCATTTTTCTACATTCACGTCATCTGATATAGGCCATTCATCCTTATATAACTCCTTCATATAGGAATAAAAAATGAAATTAATCTCTTTCGATTCAATGGGGTGTATCCGGCAAAGCTTTTTGTAGATGTCGCTAGCGGCAATGGTACCCTGTTTTACACCTCCATCGCATCATTTTATAAATGTTATTGTAGTTTTTTTTTATTTTTTCAACAGTAAAATGTATTTTAAATTAACGTTACCTACCTTAAACGAAAAAAATAAAAAAAGTTATTATTATTAGAACGGCAATTTTGAGATCACCATATCTTTGATTTTGCTTAGAAATCTCGATTTGTACACTTAAAAGCTGCTCATTTCGGCATAATATCCAGAAAATAATTAACTTCGTAATAAAAATACAAGTTTTCTATGCAACTTCAGTTATATTAGGTACCATCTATCATGCGCCATCTATCGTGATAAAAAGTTAGTGATACACCCCATTCCAACAGCTTTTAGTTAGCGTATTTTATTATACAAGAAGTGGATTTCATTCAGATAAAAAATATCGGTAAAGGTAGCTCTTTTACGTACTAATAAGAAATACCGAATGGGTGATAATTATTATAATTGATTACACACATTGATATCAAACCTGCACGTACATCTGAACTTCCGAAATACGTCGGAGATATTCTTGATTTAGTGCACCATTCATCACACATACAATTGACCAGAAGCTGCTAAACACCAAACGTATTGTCATATTGTATGCTGACATATAATAACCACAGAAACATTATTGCATTTTTTATGTTGAAGTTAGTTATAGTTAATTTTAATTATTTCATCAACGAGCTTGCCACTTGTAACGATAGTTGGCTAAATGTGAATCCGCTTATTTATAAGCGTGGTTTCTGACCACCCCGAAAGGGAAAAGGTCGTGATGATACTTTACTTTTTATTATTTTATTAATATTTGTTTAAATTCATTGACTTGATTGACTGAGGCAATTTTAATTTGTTTTTTAATGATCTGAGAATATAGCTGTAAGGTATATCATATAATAATGAGAGAAAATTCTCATGGATACATTTGAACATCATTATAGGATCCCAGATGAACTAGCTGTATCAGACCAGACATCTTAGTGTTTTCTCGGAACTTAAAAAAAGTTATCCTTATTGAACTGACCGTTCCGTGGGAATCAAATATACCAAATGAAGATATATGAAATATATATGTATATATACATATACATAAAGTCAAATAAATATTATAATCTCACAAAAGAAATGATCAGGAACGGGTTCAAGACTCAGCTTTATTTATTTATAATAGGGTAGCCAACAGTGCTAACATCACACACTTATTTGTACTTAACACTAAATCAGAAGTTAGATGTTGCACCTATTATAGGCGACCACCACATTACCACAGTAGCATTTATTGCCTATAAGAAATAACAAAATTATAAAATTTTCAATAAGTATACAAAAACTAAATATTATTCGAAAAACTAAAGCTGAAACAATTTTTAAAAAAATATATATAAAAACATACAATTACTTTTAGAAATAATAAAAAAAAGTAACTGAAATAACTAAAATATTACTACTTCAAGTAATAAAGTAAAATAAAATAAAATTAAAATTATTTTTATAAAAAAAAAACATTAAATTAACTAAAAAATTTTTTTTTTCACACATCACTGACAGTTAATTTTAATTATTTCATCAACGAGCTTGCCACTTGTAACGATAGTTGGCTAAATCACTTTTTCCTACCTAACCCGTTCCACAATTTATTATGCATACCTACCGACAAACAATTTAGTGAGGTTAATTTTAAATGAGTGTTTTTTCATATTAAATATATCCATCTCAGGATCTGACATATACAGTTCGTTGCAACTTCGACACATACGCGAGATTGGAGAGTTAAAGGCGACATTGTTTCTGGCATTAGGGGCACAGAAAGGATTCGAAGTGGTCTATTGGTGACACTCAGATAGACCGTGCTGGTTATGGTGAATAAATATTTTAAGACAGTTGATACAGTTTCATTAAATTGTTCTCCTCCGCCTACTTCTTAATAATCCTCTTTAGTAATTTTTTACTTTGAAATGTCTTTTGTAAACCTGCCACAAGAATGGTACAATGGAAACTGCTCCGAAAAGTCAGCGGTTTTGTTACCACATCGGCTGTCCAATGTCAATACCTTGTATATATAAATAATAATTTTAAACCATCATGAAAGAAAAAAATATGTCTACACTTTTTTTTTATAAGTTACACAATCAGATACTACAATAATACTAGGAGAAATAAAAAAAAATCCCCGAACGTGTATTTACTTGTAGTTTACGTAACACTAAGCTTGAGTTACACTAAAATGAAGTACCGATTAAAGTAATAAATGGCACCGAATGGTAAAAGGTTTTTAACGGTCAGGCATCTGGTTTTGATTCTGAGCTAGGATAATAAATGTAACGCAGTAAAAATCGACCCATTCAAGCATTTTTCGATATTTTTTGTAGATCCGCATTTAGTCATTCGCACACGTTTAACAATATCATGAGTTATTAATTTTAGCCTTGAATTTGTCACATGTCGTGATCGTGACACACGTTGCTCAATTGTCTCTGCATACCCCGCAAGGGAGCTGTCGTAAAGATATGCATGTTATGAAATTCGTGTCTAGAATTTGACGTTGACGTTTTCGATAGGCCAAACAGAAAGTATACAATGAAGACGTATTTTTTTATTTGTATTTAATTACAAAACAGCTTAAATTAAATTGTTTATTGATAAAAAAATACTTAATACTAGTATTTAACAGTAAAATATCTAAATAAAATTATGTAGGTAAGCACTTTTACAAAAAATATCATAGCTACAAGTGTATCTCTACTAGCCAACAAAGTCAAATTTAAGATAAAACTAGGATTCAAGCCCATTTTCATACAAAATATATTTGTTGTTATAGTTAGTTATTTTAGGTGGCACCTAACGTCCACTAGAAAAACTTTTATATATAACGGTTTTATAAAAAATAACTGTTACTAAGTAATGCATAGAGCTAATGTCAACCTTATGGCTAGTATTTTAAGGCTATAGTTGTGTGCAACTATATAAAGCCATCTATAATCAAAAAGGGGAACTATTTCACAATATCAACTTTTAGAAATTGTAAATTAACAAAAAAATACAGTTAATCTACATTTACTTACCAAAATACGTACATGATACGAGGTACTGTTATCGAAGAAAAACGTGTTATACACTTCCGTAGCACGCATGTCGCCATATTGTCTGTGACGCAACAAAATAATAAATTTGAAAGTGTCAAAATCAAATCAAAATCAAAATATTTTTATTGTGTGTGGTTTTTAGTATAGGTATTGTACATGCTGTTATAATGGTCGCTATGTCCCGTCCATTGGACATGCAATAATTATTTAAACATTACAAAAGGTTTTACAATGTTGTTGATGGGTGATGGTAAGGGGCATGCTAATTGTTCCTCTCATGTTTCGGAAAGATAGTCTGCTACGCTGTAGTAGCATCTTTCAGACAGAAAGCTTTGACTTAAAAACTGTCATGTTTTCAACTTCACGGATAGATTTGGGAACTTTATTGTAAATTTGTGTCACCAAACTTATAACATTCTTGCTAAAAAAATTCGTTTTAGATACTTTTGTACACAATAGGTGATTGTGTCGTGCGCGAGTACGGTACGAGAACATTCTTATATTATTTTTTACAAATATTGCGCTTTCATAAATATATAGTGATGGAAACGTTAATATATTATATCTTTTAAAGTATGGACGGCATGAATCCATCCGTTTTAATTTAAATATTGCTCTAACACATCGTTTTTGGGCTATAAATGCTCTTAATTTTTCTGTCGAATTTCCCCAAAATATAACACCATATCTAAGGATGGAATCAACGTAGGCCATATAAGCAGTTTTTACCGCGGATTGATTAACAACTTTTGAAAGTTTATACAGAGCATACGCGAATTGGTTGAGACGTTTACATATATGTTCAATGTGTGATTTCCATGTAATATTATTGTCTATGTGTAATCCTAAGAATTTTGTTGTTTCTACCTCTTCTATTTTAGTGTCTAAATAATTAATGTCAATGTTTAAAGGTTGATGGCGTCTTAGTTTAAAATTCATTATTTTTGATTTCTCCAAGTTAATATTTAGGTTATTCCATGTCAACCATTGTATTATAGGTGTCAGAGTATTGTTTATGTGTACGTCGAACAGGACCATCATCGGTCCTGATTGGTCTAGCGTTTTCTTTATTGCTGCTTGCTAAATCAACTACTGTTAAATATAATAAAGTCCAACCGCCACAGTTGGTTTTAAAATATTACAGCCGACATACTTGTGAATGAAGAAAAATGTCTCGGCTTAAGCCTTTCTCCCTCCGAGCACAGAATTGTAAATAGAGATTTATTAAAACGGGACAACGCACAGCGCCAACGACGACGCCCTCTAAAATATACGTCTACCCACTTTTCAACGCTCCCCTAATTTATATTTTAATCCTACTATTACGAAAATAAACAAACCTTTAGTTCAACACAACCTCAGTACAGTCTAGTATATATAGCATAGTCTTCCAGTTGTGTCGTACGGAGCAGAAACGTGGACACTGGCAGTGGGTCTCGTCCACAAATTTAAGGTCGCTCAGCGGGCTATGGAGAGAGTTATGCTTGGTATTTCTCTGATGGATAAAGTCAGAAACGAGGAAATCCGTCAGAGAACCAAACCGATATAGCCTTCAAAATTAGTAAGCTGAAGTGGCAATGGGCTGGACATGTATGTCGTAGAACCGATGAATGATGGAGTAGACGGGTTCTAGAGTGGAGACCACGTACGGGAAGACGCAGAGTGGGTAGATATTTGTATGCTAGAAATAGCGAATCATGTGATATAATTACATATAATAATTTACATCCCTGTACCTATCATGTTTCTGACAAATAAATTATTTCATTTCATTTCATCCGGCCTTTTACCATCACTACGTGAAAGTCCTGATGGTTCAAGGACGGACGGGATTTTAGCAGACCATAAACTTCTCTTTAAGGCTTGGTGTCTGGAGAATCTGCCTGCGCTTTTTTGACAACTAAGCCCGTGTAGACTCATTTCATCAACTTGAGAACCACAGTTGCATATGTGAGGTTGACATATTTTTGAACCGTAATTAAGGCGTAATGAAACTGCTATTCTTAAGCCATAAAGTTGACATTAGCTCAATACATTGCTCAGTAGACATGGCTTAATTTTAAACTGATTCTATACAAGTTTTACTTAGTAGAAGTATGGCGTAAAAAAATAAGTCACAAACATTTTGTATGAAAAATATTATATTTGATCTTGAAAGATTTTAGAACCGACTTTTCAATACCTCTGTACATATTTTGGTAATAAAGAGATACAATATTCGTAGGTATAATTTGTTGTAACTACAAATTAAATATTAATTAAACTTATTTATTTAAATTAATAAATATCATTGTTTAGGCGCGGTGGTGGCTCGGTTGTAAGAACGCGTTCCTTAAATCCTACAAAGGTCGGTTCAAACCCACCCGGCATGTACTAATGAGAAATACACCTTTCTTACGTACATTTGTCATAGATTTATACTTAGGTATAGAAAGGGTTTGTCTTTATAACACAAAATTACTTGTTAATTTGTTAGAAACTGTCACAGTTAGACACTACTACACCAGCAACGCTAAGTTCCTTTACTAAGCAGATGGTTAATTTTAATTTTAGGCGCAGTAAAGTATATGGTAAACAACCCCGTTACCAAGAATTATAAATAATATTTTTGTTACGAAAAAACATTGGGATAAATTTATATTTTTTGCCGTAAGTCTTGTTTCAAGCGGTGTTACTTTTATATAAATTTTGAATTTGAATTTATAAATATCACCAATAATCCAGTAACTTTGTCGCCTGAAAGTATGGGGGTAGTATGCGTCAAATCCGGTTGTTCTGATTTTTTTGCAGACTTGTTGCCGGGAATTATTGTGTCTAAAGAGACAATTCTAGTATCATATCGAGCAAATTTAGTCTACTTTAAAAGCGTGCTAAGAAATATTTTTCAAAAACTAGTTCTTTAGGGTTATAATCGCCAAAATTGAAAAAAAATATATGACAAAGTTGCGTTCCGCGCTCTAGGTCACAACAAAACTACCGGATTTAACGCATAATGTGATGTATGAAGTTAATACATGGCAGGCATAAAATATTAGTTCTGCTTGAAAATTAAAATTTAGGTTGGTGAGGGTTTGATGTCAATTTTTATCACTATTTATTTACAAATCTATCAGTTGGCATTAGTAGAACCGGGATCGAAAGCTTAACGAGCTCTCCGAGGTACGGGAATAGTAGTGTTGTAAATCTATTACGAATGTACGTAAGAAAAGTATGTCTTTTTGGTACATGAAGGGGTTTAAGCAACGAACCCTTTTCTTTTAGATTGGAAAGCGTTCTTACAAATGAACCACTACTGGTCCTTATAGAGCATATAGCAAAGTCTAATTTACCGGTCCTTGCAAGTAGGTTAACGAAATGAGTTAGATGGAAGCAAAACGCGTGTCGCCGGGAATAATCATAGAACAAAGAAAACACATATTGTTTTATACAAAATTAACGCAACTATCGCCAAACCTGTTTATTTATTTATTTTATTTAAAAACTTTATTGTAAATCTATACAAAAGGCGAACGTAATGCCGCAAGACATTATCTTCCCGTTAACCTATAGATTTGGGACATTTAAATATGAATAGGGTGCAAATAGAAAAATAAAATATTAAAATTAAACATAAATAATATTAAAAATTTACATACATAGACAACTATAAAATATATATATACATACTTATACTACATAAATATAATACAATAAAATTATATAATAATACATAAATAGCTTAATATTAATAATAACTACCTACAATAGATTAAAGTCAGTAAAAAGTTAAGCTAGTGACTTATAAAAATGACTGTACACCTTTTTCTTGAATATTCGTCTGCTTTTAATTAATAAATACGTTTAAATAATAAAAAAAAACAATATAAAGGTAATAAATAGGTGATGTGTTTATCAGACTATGTATGTATGTGAAGCTGTTTTTGGTTTGATTGAAAAATATATGTTTCTATGTCTGCTTGTTATGTCTTCGTGGTCGTGGTCGTTATTTAAGTACTAGTGGCACGCTTAACAAGCCGCACTTTTTAAAACTCTTGGGGATAATTGCAATTTTTCATAAAAGTACTCAATATAGCCGAAATTGTTATGCAATGGCAACAAAGATATTTAATAAGCTTCCAGTTACTATAAGGGAGCTGCTACTAAAACTGTTCAAATTAAGAGTCAAAAAATGCTGGTTAATAAATGTTTTTATTCGACAAAAGAATACCTAGACACTAAGCTCGACAAAGTCATGTGACTAAATAAATATTTGTATGCTAGAAATAGCGAATCATGTGATATAATTACATATAATAATTTACATCCCTGTACCTACCATGTGTCTGACAAATAAATTATTTCATTTAAATTATAAAAAAATAAAATTATTTCATTTCGTAGCCACTTTTCTCGGACCACAGCTTTCCTGGTGGATTCATGTAAAGAATGATCCATTGCAGCCTTCACCTGATCAATCCATCTTATCGCAGACCTAACACGCATCCTGATTCCAGCGACTTTCCCCTACCTGCGACTACCAAGCGCTCGATGGATGTTTCTCCACGCCGTGACACGTGTTCGAAGAAAGTGAGAATGCGTAATTGTACAGTCGAGGAAAGGGGTTGTTGTTTGGAAACTCCGTCCATGACATGCCCAACATTCTCCGTCAATACCAACCACATCTCTAGAGCATTAATTCGTCTTTATTTTGTATGGTTAATAAAACTATTTACTCTTCATATGTACATGGATTTTTTTTAATATAAAAAATAAAAAAAATATATTTTTTACAATATTTCTCATAAAATACGTTTGATACCGATCTTTGAGGTAGTAACGTGCACAACTACGCGTAGGTACTAGCTGCTACGCTTCGCTTATAAAGGTTTTCTACTTGATTTTTCAGTTCTGTAGGTGGTAATAATACAGTGTCGGTTGCCAAGTTAAGGAAACACAATTACTGTCAGATTTAATAACACTCAGAATTCATCTTTATATCACTGACAGAATTAATCCCCTAAGTGAAATATTAAGTACTTAGGTAACCTTTATTAGTATGTATAAGTTAATACTCTCGGGGCCGATTTTGATAAAAAGTTTTTTTTCTTCTAAACCGGAAATTAAACCGTAATACCGAAAATCACCCCGTATATTATTATTAAGTATCATCACGACCGTTTCCCTTTCAGTTCAGAAACCACGCTTATAAATAAGCCCCCATTTAGCCAACTTTACTATAGGCCAATCATGACAAGTGTCAAGCTCGCCGATGTCTCCAGCGTACCAAACTCGAGAATATCACAAATAAAATCAATATTAATTAAATGTATTTATTTATATTAATAACTATTTTTGTGTCCCGACCAGGAATCTAACCCGGTTCCTCCGAATCTAAACGTAACTAACGTAACCGACGACGGGGTCAGTTATATATATTTATTATTATAGGGGTCAAATGATAAAAGTAACTTCGAACGGCTAACTAAAGGAAAGTTCATATTCTCCAGATATATGTTCTGCAAGGTATAACATATTTTCGAGATATTTGTGGTTAATAAGGCAATGGCGATGAATACATATTAAAAACTCAAGTATATTAATCTCAGTGTAAAATGCAATGTTACCAACAGCCCTATTCTGTAACTTAGTCGCAAACTTTATTATTTTCGTTATTTACGTGAGAGCTTGCGTCATAATTACAAAATATTACTCAATTCTTAACTCTATAAGCGCTCGACCTTGATAGTGTCAGTACAAATATATATATATTTTAAAATAATAACAATAATGCTAATAATACCATGCATCGTAGACAAAGGAGCATTAGGAACACAATACAGCAGAAGGCATAAGACTACAATAATAAATAAATAAATATTTCCAGACAGGTCACACAGCGCCATCTAGTTTCCGTGGTAAGCTACGAGGCTTGTGTTACGGAAACTAGATGGTTGATAAACTACATATTATACTTTTTTTTTGTTATAAATATATACATATAACTATTATAACAACTATTTAAACTAATTTTCCGTCAAAGGCATGTCAATAAATTCTAACAGGTTATAAAAAGCATTGTTTTGGAAAAAGAGTTTCAATTTTGTTTTAAATTCACTTGGTTGTAGTCTGGTTATAATCTCAGGTAGTTTATTGTATAGTGTAATTTTCAACGGCAAACCTTGCTTAAACGTTTTTCTCAAACTGGTTTGCTTTATATAGATTTCATTCTTGTTTCTTAGGTTTTCATTTCATTATATAACGTTTGCGACTAAGTACCAGAATAGGGCTTTAAATAGCTTTTAAATTAGGAATAGCTTTTAAATTAGGTACAAAATCTGGTTTCTAAAAAGTACTACCGTAAGTTCTGTTGACAATAATACCGTACGAAAAATGCAATTTACGTCGCCGCCGTAAAGTTTTTCACTTCTATTAGACTTACTGGGCTATCGTGTAGCTTGGAATACCATCGAATTGTGTTTGTAGATACTATCTACTGGTTGAGCGGGGGGATGGCTGGCACATGCGTTACGTCCGTGATCGGGTGCTGCTGTGGGGGCCTGGGACCGAGGCCGAACACGTTCAATTTATTGTTCTTAAATTAGCAGAGGTTTTTGCGTTTTGTCGACTTTGCACATGGGCATGTAGTCTATCTTAATTCTGATATTGTAATCTCATAGGTACTAATAACAAAATTTAAAAGGTTATAAATAAAATTATTTCAACGGTGTAGTTAAGCTTCGGATTGTTTTTTTATTTTTATTTTTTTATTATTTCTTTTCAGTTTTTAATTAAAGTTTTTTTTAGTTTTTGATGGAAAGTTGTTGCAAATTTAGCTCTTGCCATTGTTCTTTATGTTTTAGTATGTATTTAATAGTGAACATATTATCACGCATTTTATTTCATTCGAAGTACGATACAAAAATATTTAAATCTGATATAACTGAGTTTTCCTTGCAGATTCCTTTCTCAGTCAGATTAAACATTAACAGGTCATTGGAATCGCTAAGCTGCTGGACTTCTGTTAACAGCTTACTTATTGGACCACTTTTCTGTTTAGTCTTCTACTAGCAGGAGTAGAATCATTCAAAAGAATATAGAATAATATAAAGAAGCCGACAAAATTAACATTAATGCCATTAGAATATAAGACACGGCTGTTTTACTGCCACAAAATTAAAAATGAATTCATTATCTGACATACATAAATAATTAAAGTATTTAGAATGTAAGCTGACACGGCCCTTGTACAGCCACGATCTAGTATTTAAATTTTTATGACTTCTTGTTATTATAACTGTTGAATTGTAAACTGACTCGATCATTACAGCTACTTTATATATTAAATTGACGTTTCATATGGAAAAACTTCAGGACAGGAGGGATGCAGACATCGCTTAAAGTTAGCCAGTCATTTTGAACTTCTAAAGTCATCGCGTGCACTCTGTATTCATGGTCTTCATATTGGCTGTCTATCGTCGAAGGTTTTACGTAATAACCCTAGTTTAACTGCATTTAAGTTAAAAGGGGTTGTAAATGGCAAAGACAGCTTCTAATATGCTTTATACTTCAGAATGTAATTTCTTACTTAACATATATAAATGAACACAGTTAGTTAGCTACGCAAAAAGGATCCAATCCACAATATTTTATAAATTTAATTTAAGAATGCAAATCAGGTCCTTTGGATGATATCTTTAATATGAAATACGATCCAAATGAAATTACCGTTTTTGACAATTTCTAAAAGGTTTTTTTTAAAACTATAAATAAAACTTGCCTCCGTGGTCTAGCGGTTAAGTCCGTGATTTAGACTCGGAGGCATCGGGTTCGATTCCTGGTCGTGCCCCAAGAATATATATAAATGTAAATAAACATTTAATTGTTATTTGTGATATTTCTCAAGTTTGGTACGCTGGAGACATCGTAGAGCTTGCCACTTGTCATGATTGGCCTATAGTAAAGTTGGCTACATGTAAATCCGCTTATTTATAAGCGTGGTTTCTGATCACCCCGAGAGGGAAACGGTCGTGATGATACTTTACTATACATAAAAATGTTCACCCATGACATGATTATATGGGAGTGTGCTAAGAACACTTGCAGCATTCCCCCGCTGCACAGCTATGTTAATTTGCTGCACGAAATAACTGCCAGCCCTCTTTACACATACAGCATTAACCAGCCGCTTAGACAGTTCTTTAAATAACTTCACTGGCCCCCAATATCAAAATGTATTAAGTATTGGGAATAATCTAAGTTCTAATTTCAAAGGCCTATAACTAAATGTTCATTGGATTTCTTTTAGCGTAACTACGTCTAAATTCAATCACCGATATATTTTTTATAAGTGGTCTTATGTTTTTTAAATTAAATTAATTTTAAATTAATAGAATGCCGCCGCAGGTACATACTTGTATAATAAAAAAATATATTTCTTGGTTTTCTGGTAAATATAAGTAGAAGGTTGGCGTATGTTTATTATACGGGGTAATGTCAGGGGAGAACCCGGGAATATGTTAATTTTCCGGAATGTAAATAGGTGCCTACAATTTATGTCGCTAAACACTCCTAGGGCAGCTTTTTACGGTCGGCAGGGATCTCGGATACCTATTTTCTTATTTTTAACGCAATTTTTACTTCAACATCATCGTGACTGTCTCCGTGGTCTAGCGGTTAAGTTCGTGGATTCCTGGTCGGGACACAATTATTTATTTGATTTCTTTGTGATATTTCCCGAGTTTGGTACGCTTGAGACATCGACTAGCTTGCCACTTGTCATGATAGGCCAAATAAAGCTGTCCGAATGTGAACTAGCTCCTTATAAAAGCGTGGTTTCTGACCACCCCGTAAGTGATACGGTCGTAATGATACTTTATTTTTTATATTCAATAAGATCGTGTGTTATTTTAATAAAAGAAATAAATAAACGAAATGCAAGAGTCTTTTTAAAAAGTTGTTGACATAAACCCGGATTTATAAATGACATTAAATACCCTGTCATCATCTTGATTTTGGCAAGATAATGTTTGGATTTCATCCAACACTCAATTTATTCTTGTAAGCAAATATTTGCGGATTTGGTGGGAATTGTGTGTTAATATAATTTGTAATAGTACTCTTAAAATACAAATTAAAAAAGTAATTTAAAAAATACAATACCCGACTGCGTAAAAAATAATCTTTAATTAAAAACTGAAATGAAATAAATCAAAAACAAAATGAAAAAAATAATCCCAAGTTTGGTAATGGCTTAACTACAACATTGAAATCATTTTATATATTTTTTACATAGAGACTTTAAAGCCAGAGCGATGAGAAGGGATAGATAGAATAGAATTATGGGACGAACTGAAAGATGGATGATGGTGGCAAAAAAAACGTAATTACTCTGTACTACGATTTTAAGGAAAGCCTAGCGAAGGTGGCTCAGTGTTTTAAAACGAGAAAGCAAACTTACTTACCACCCACCGACCATCGCAGTGAAATTTCAATTTACCAACTCGAAAAATTTCGCATCCTCTCAAGAGCAAAACGCACGGCCGCTATTTGCAAAGGAATGATTAAACATTTTCTGTACGAGTTAGGGTAGGTACAGGTTATTTGACACAATTCAAGTTGTGTCTGATGCAATACAAGACGTGTTGGATGCGGTATAAGTCGTGGTCGACGCGGTATATCTCGTATTGGACGCGGTATATCTCGTGTTGGGCGCGGTATAAGTCGTGGTCGACGCGGTTTAAGTAGGCGCGGTAACTCGGGTTGGATTCTAATTTATTTAGGACGCAGATAAAGTCTATCTGATGTGTATCAGAGTCTTGCTTCCAGCTTTAAAACCAACTCACACAAGATGTTTGCGGGTTAGTATGATGGGTATTTATTCATCAAGACCGTATCCCTTGCGGGGTGGTCAGAAATCACTCTTTTTTTTAAAGAAGCACATTGACATTTAGCCAAATAGGCCCTAAATCCGCCTCAAAATCAACGGTATTAAACGTCAGACTGCGAAAGCAGTTATCAAACTACATTTCTTCATCTTTATAGACAAATGACAAGACACTACATAAAATGATCCGCAGAGAAAGGGGTAGAAATACGCTCAGATTTAACTACATTG
Source organism: Tinea semifulvella (assembly GCA_910589645.1). Classification (NCBI taxonomy): domain Eukaryota; kingdom Metazoa; phylum Arthropoda; class Insecta; order Lepidoptera; family Tineidae; genus Tinea; species Tinea semifulvella. The sequence goes on along the minus strand of OU342611.1, from coordinate 608,761 downwards.
AGAGCATTTCCCAAACAGCGTCTAAAATGGATACTGAAAAAGGTGAAACGATTTTTTCCGACTTTACTCAGACATATGCCTTATAAAGCACCAATAAGGCCATGTGTGGAATACTGTTCTCACCTCTGGGAAGGTTCCGCTAAGTACCTTAGTAGTACCAGATGTGCTGAAGAGGCGCGCGATTCGGATAGTGGACGATACCCCAATTTCTAAAACTCTCAAACGTAGAAATACAAGCTTCTATGTGAGAGTTCTGAAGAAGTTCCACAACCTTATCCCTTCTTCCATTTTCCCCTACTGAACCACACGCTCAGGTCAAAGCATCCACTATCCGTACGCGTACATATAGATCCCCACTCCTATAACCTGGACTCCTATAAGCGAAGTGTGAAAAATAATCTTGATAGGCTGAATGAATGTCGGTAACTTGCTCCTATTCTTGAACTTTTATTTGTTACAATCAGGTAGGCGCGATGTCACATTTCGAGCGAAGTATAATAGCGCGGGGCATGCGAGTTCTATGCGGCATTGTTCATACTGCCCGACTATGTGTGATATGGCCTTAACAGTAGGTTGTAAGTTAAATAAGACAGGCTCTATTCAGCCGGACCAGTTAATCCAGTCTGCGTTTGAATTTTAAAACAAAAGGCTAAAACTAATTTATGAGCGGTCGGTTAACCACAGTGATTAAAAACCCAGCTTTATGTAAATTACTTCTATTTATTGTAGCTTTAATGTTTACGTAGGTAGACCTCGTAGCATAGTGGTCAGCTCAACATTTACCGAGGTTCCATTAAGAAGCTCGATTTTTGGAGTAAACATATTTTACTTAAATTTTCTATTTTAATTTGTAAGTTGTATATGGGGACCGTCAGCGAGGCGCTTGGCCAAGAAGTTGTCAAAGCGGCTGACTGAAAGGTCTGGAGACAGGAAGGCTGGCAATAATTTCTGCCAACATATTAGCCTCGCTATACAGAGTGAAATGTTGCCAATCTCCTTGGGACTATCTCGGATGGGACGTCTCTAGAAGACATTTTTTATATATAGTTTTTAGCTTATTTTTAATTTTATAATTTAAGTAGCTTTTAATTTATATTTAATGTAAATTAATTTTACTTCGAATATGTTGTATCTAAGTTTATTATCTAAGTATTTTAATATTCAGATGTAATATAAATTTTAAATATGGAATTATATTTTTTTTGTTCTATTCTCCCGATGGATGATGAATAAGATGATATGGAAGGCAAAGGGTCTAGCCCATACAGCCAAGTCTGACGTAATATATCTTTCTTTTTAATGAGTTAATGAGGTCATCATCAAATTCCAGATGCTGCAGAATTTGATGCTTTTCTTGGAGTCACTTGCATAGCTCAAACACGTCGGGTAAAATATGGGAGTTCACAGCGCGGGAAATCGCAAAAAATTAACTGCAACTTGTGCCCCATATTTAAAGTCCAATTTATCGTTTTCCATAATTATTTACATTGTAGCACATTATTAAACAAAACAACACCACTTTTGACCAATAATATCCACAGTTAATTAATTTACAAAACAAAAACTTGCACTTGACATGTCCACGCAAAATAGCGCGAAGAACTCTTAAATATTTATAAATTGTTATGTGTCACAAATACTTTCATTGCACCTACAGTTGTTCTAATTAGTCCCAAAGGTTTGGCTGTCAGAGAATGTCTACGGGCATTAAGTCCGCCTTTTGTACTTTGTGCATTAAAGTTTAAAAAAAAAAAAAAAGTTATTATTTTGTTATTTCCATTTGTACTAATGCCTAAAAACGTATAAATACGATTAATATTTGTTTTTCTAAACCAGAACTAGTTAAATCTTTGTCACATTTTTTTGCACAATCTTGCCACATCAGCTAAAATTTGTGACAAATATTTTTTTTATTTCATTACAGCCCCTAGAACACAGCGTCCTAGACCTCCACTGTTGGAGATGGACCTTCCAGAACATATATCTGGAGAATTTGAACGAATCCACAAGTTGGTATTAGTGGAACCGGGGCTTAACGTGCTCTCCGAGGTACGGGAACGGTGGTGTTGTAAATCTATGATAAATGTACGTAAGAAAATTTGATTTCTCATTTGTACATGCCGGGGGAGCTTGAACCGACCTTTGTAGGATTTTAAGGAAGCGTTCTTACAACCGAGCCACCACCGCGCCTAATAATTACTGATAATAAAAGAGACAGTAATAGTTAAGGTAATTAGGTATAGTAAAATTTATATGGGACCACCTCTGAAGTATGTCCTTCGAGGCGAGGGTCAACTGAAAATTCCTAGAAAATCTAAGCAAACTCGTAAGTTATTAGTTTTATTATAATCTTAGCAAAATAAAGTCCATTTACATCAATATATCGCTGCATCCGATGGAACCACTGCTGCACTGAGAAAAGCACTTTGTCCACTCGTCCTTCTCTACGACGGCCTTTTGAAACGCAGCCCCTGCTTCCTCTGCATCCATAAAACGTCTTCCACAAAGTTTTTCTTTTATTTTCGGGAATAAGTAAAAATTTCAAGGTGGCGAGGTCGGGGCTATACAGCGGGTGACCCAGTAATTCCACGTCTGACGTCGCCAAATAGTCGATCGTTCGCCCGGCGCGGTGTGCGACGAGGCGTGGTCGTGGTGAAGAAGGATTCTACGGGGAGGTCGTTTCTCCCGAACTTTTTCAAAGACAAGTGGCAAACAATTGTTAGTGTACCACTCTGCAGTAAATGTTTGTTGATCCTCTACAATTGTCGCGTAAAATAATAAACCGTACATACATGTCGTCAACAGAAGTAATAAGAATTACAGTGTAGACATATTTGACAACTCTTTGTATGTTTTAAGTGCAATGTTGTCGTTGCAGTGGATCCTGGCTGAGACTGCAAACTTAACTGGCTGTTCGACTAAGTTCCTATGGTGTCGTGTTTCTTGATCGTGGTTGCATAATGTTGTATTGTGTTATAGTTTTAACTTAGATTTATTCAATGATTATTGCTTTTTTTTAAGTTTGATTATTAAAAGGCCCAATGAATAGCATGTGGTGGTTGCCTGTAATTGGTGCAGCATTTAGTTTCTGCCTGTTTTAAGTGAAAATCCATGTATATGTACCAAATTAAGTAAGTATCGTGTATTATATTTATTTGCCCATGATTTCTCATTTTCCCAATGGTCAGTTGTTAGAAAATGCCTAAATTAAACTTGCCAATGTATTTAAATAAATAAATAAATATGTATTGTTGCTGGAAATGTTGCGATCCTTTTAAATAAATAAATACCCTTAAAAATATATAATTATAAGAATGCTATAATTCGATGAATTATTGAAGATATAACTGAGACTCAGCTTTACACAGTGGAAGTAGGTGCGAGAGGAATTCCAGCAAAATCTTTGAAACACTTATTGAAAGAATTGGGCCTGAACAGGTACATTTATGGAACGAGTTTTCAAGACGCCATTAACGGAAGTATTATATTAACAGAAGTATACAGTATTTAGTTGGGTAGGGAGGAGGTAGCGGAATGGTAGATAGAGATCGTCTTGTTAGAGGCCTCTTTTGTAAAATTGCCTATATGGTTGCAATCCCGCGACATCTTTCTTCTCTTCTGTGTTGCCCACGCATGATGGACCCGGCACCAGCACGTTGAATCCATGGAATAGTTAGTAATTTGTCGTTACTAAAATCAATACTTCGACACATCTTTACTCTAAGTAAGTAATTCTTTTGGCAAGACATAAATATTTTTTCAGATATTTTATTCAATTTAAGGAAATAAATAAATTCGCCTGTGTGCAAATTCAAGCCTGATTCAATATTGTACATTGATAATAATTCTGAATTCTCGTGAATATAAAATGAAAATATAAATATAATTCGCGACAATATGGATGATAGAATCAAAACAAATATTCGAGAAAAGAGAATTTATGTGTATTCAAGGTCGTTGTGATTTAGTTAAACGTGCTTGAGACGGATGATTTCAAACCATTGACCTCCATAACTACCGGGCACTCCGCCTTGAACCACAACTACATGCAGGTGCGATTTTTTAATGTCACCGATGTGATATCAAATTACCAATGAGAAATGTATAACTGGTGACTAGGAAATTACGATTTATCAAACGTCCTATTTTTTAAAGTCTTGTGTGTTAATATTTTTTCATAAAGAAACAGATTTTTTTGTCGCTCAACCATGGACTCTAACTACGCTAGGATTCATCTACAACTACAGATGATCTTCAACAATTTTATCATCGCTTTCCGAAGAAATAATATTCATGAGAATAATTAAATTAATCGAAGTAATGTACAATGATTACAAAAAAATATATTTAAAATATATATATATATATAAATTAAATTTAAATGAAGATTAAAACTAAATACACTTTATATAAAAGAATCACCTCCATGACCTGATCATGTGGCAGTGTGCCAAGAACATTTGCAGCATTACCCTGCTGCACAGGGATGCCGATTTGCTGCGCGATAAAACTGCCATCCCTCTTGTCACATACAGGTGTTTAAATAGGTGTTAGGCGGACTGATAGTGGTAATTTACATAGTCTGCCTGAGCGGGGAAGTATCCACCGTTCGTGCCGATTAACCCAGTAAAGGTTTCGGGTTCAGGCTCGAATTGCCGTCATGCCCAGTTAAGCAGGCATAGTGTTAGTGACTGATGTCAGTCATGAGTATCTGATTCCAGTTGCTGACATTCATGGACCTCGCATGCCACTTACGATCAGGTGGGCGCAAAAGGTCGCAAGTCGTGCTAGTATTTAAAAAAAAAACATTAACTTCTTAGCACTTAGCCTCCACGGTCCCATTTTTCTCTAGTTTATTTTCACGTTATGGGTATATGGGTCATAAACTACACTTTTCAAGTATCTCCACAAAAAATAATCTGGACTGAGTGAAATGACTTTATTTGGAAACAGTGCCGTCACAGCCGCAATAGACTGGTTAGATCGTACTGAAACTATATTCTCACTGTTTTCTTATTCAAAGTGACGGATTTTTACGTACTTTAAAATAGCTCAATTGATTTATTAGCCTAAAAACAATTTAATTAATCGCTCTGTGTAGTCAGTCGCAAGAACTCGGGCGATGAAACGTAAAAGCCTGGGCATTGAACAAATGTCATGTTGGTAGTATAATTTATTCAAATCGTGCTGAAACGAATCGTAATATATTGTGAAATGTTTCAGGAAAAGAAGATTATTTGCGTATTAGTGAATATTTACGTTCATCATATTCGACAAATACAGCCGCTGCGATTTAGACGCGAAGGTGCAGAGTTCGATTTCTTATCCTTTGAGTTATGATTCGTTTCAAATTGAGATAGAAGAAGCGCTTTTTTATGCTTTTTTCAAACTTCTTAAAAAGTTACATTTTATTAATTAAGTCATCATAAAATTTTATCAAACGGTCAATCTTATAATTAATATCTACATTATAATCATAGATTAATAGTGCATAGAATCAAAGTACACGTTGCAAGTGAAGACATTAACACTTAACCAAAATTAATTAAAATTAAGCGTAATCGGTGTAAGTTAGCCAAAATTAAAGGTAATTAAATTGTTGGTCTATAATTACTATTTTAATATGCAAAGCCCAAGAAAGATTTCAGCCTTTCACGAGGTGTTGAAAATATGACCTATACTATACTTGTTCTGAAGAGCTCCACAACCTTATCCCTTCTTTATTCCGAAACCGAACCATACAGACAGGCCAAAAAACCCTATATCGTAGCCACTATCCCTACACGTACTTCCATATAAATAACCCGGAGTCCTTAAAGCGAAAGTCAATGTCAAAATATCTTTATTCACGAAAACCTATTACAGGCATTTGTGTCATGTCATACTCGTAATTTATATTATTTTTCTCCTGTTAGTGGAAGACTAAGCAGCGAAGTGGTCCAAAGACTAGCAGCTTAACAAATTCCAGTTAATGTTTAATCTGACTGAGAAAACTCAAAGACTGCGAAGTGTGAATAAAAGCATCTTGATAGGCTGGGACTGATGTCGGCCGTCATGGTTGAAGTCAGTTGCTTCTACTCTTTGACCTCATGTACCGCTAACCATTTGGTGGGCGTGATGTCACACATCAACTTTCCACACATAATATTTGGTGAGGTCTTCTTATCGAATATTTTGTGAGTTTGACTAGAAAATGAACCCCGTATTTCGGCGTCTTAAATCTGCGTCTGTTAACCATTGTACCACAGCAGGAGTTTATTTCGCATTAGCTTATTGCCTTCTTAGATAATCTTGGCGAGATGTCAGCGCGGAATTAAAATGGCTCAGTTTTGGCCTCTTATTATTCATGACATAAATTTGTTGGCAAGAAGGCATTAGACGAAAACTCATTAAAACCGAGACGAGGTCTGACTGGAAACTAGACGCGTTAAGTCCACGCGTGACGCAACATGGAAGTAATTGCGTAGACGTATGTTTATTGACTAAGGTTAAAAGTTTAATTCTGACTCGGTGGCCCTAAAGTGTGAGAAATACATGACGAATTTGAAACCTAAACCAGGTTTGACTGAAAACTACTGTTGTGTGACGTATATTTGTTGAGCATGGTTAAAAAATAAATTCCAACCCGTCTGGCCAGCGTGGCGAGTAATAATAATAATAATTTATTTGTACACATCATGACATAGTCATAGTACACAAATACACAGTACAACCAGAAAACAACAGATTTTATTATAACAAAACGAATCGATTTGGTACTATTTGACCAGGATTCAGCTTAATCAGCCCTAGCAGTCTTAATATCGTCACTTTCTAAATCAGATGCCCTAGTCTGTTACTTAGTCGCAAACGTTATTAGTGGATTTCGTTATTAACGTCAGAGATTGCGTCATCATTATAAAATATTATTAAATTCTCAAATCTATAAGCAAGCGCTTGATCTTGACAGAGGCCGTGAAAATATGAACTTTAATAGCGTGATATATATAGTTAACGGATTCCATTATCCAACGTTTGCCCTTAAGTAACAGCCTGCAACGCCAACACTTCAGCCATGCACTTCTATAAATGTCAGATTTCATCGATATACACAACTTACTCCAGGCTACGGCGCCTCAACCCCTCCAGCGAGAAATTGACGTTTTTATATTCAATGTGTAAATTATAAAATAGAAAATGAAACCAGGCATCCGCTTTTAGTTATGTAATTTTTCCGACTATCAAAATGTAAACAAACTGACATTAAATACAAAATATGTCAAATATAAAAAGTATAAAAAGGCTTGCCAGTATGTCGGCAACATGGCGGGCCCCGGTGTGAACACCAACTTAGGGGAGACGATATACTGGCAAAGATATAAAAACAATATCGTGAAATTAACACACATTCTAGTGCAAAATAAAGAAAGTTAAAGAAAAATAAAATTTAAGTTCATATTAGTTAAGCCTGTTCTAGAATAAAGATAAAAATAAAAGTTAAACAACTAGAACTGTGAACAAGTTAAAATAATAGAAAATACAATAAAAATTAGGGCCTTTGTTCGAGTGGCACTAATTTTTTCAGTGGACGCTTGAGGACACCGGCGGAAGTACATACATCGGCAACTCTAACTATGCCATCCCGTCCTGGGTATAAATGTGTAACTCGACCTCTGGGCCAGGTTCCTCTGGGTAAATTTCCATCCACAATCAAAACAGGATCTCCAACCTGTATATTAGGAATTGATCCACCTCCTCCACGCGGTGTTAATGTCGGGAGATATTCTCGAGTCCAGCGTTGCCAAAAGTGATGAGCGCCTCGGCTTCCGTTAAAAGAGTTTGTAGGACTTCATCTGATGGAGTACGTTCATGTAGTGTTGCTTTTAGCGATGTTTTGACACTTCGTACTAATCGCTCCCAAGAGCCTCCCATGAATGGCGCAGAGGGTGGAATAAATTTCCATGTAATCCTCTCGTTGGCTGCGAAGTCTGCAATTGCATCATTATATAGTGTTCTTAATTCTCGGTTGGCTCCAACGAAAGCAGTACCATTGTCTGACCATAATTCGTTTGGTGTCCCTCGTCTAGCAATGAAACGGCGAAGGCACATTATGGCGGCATCGGAAGACAAACTGTGCACCACTTCCAAATGAAGAGCTCGAGTGACCAGGCATGTAAAAAGACCAACATAGCGCTTTTCGCGTCTTCGACCAACGGTCACTTGCACTGGACCGAAATAATCCAAACCGGAAAATGAAAATGGCTGGCCGCTTTGGAGACCTCCAGCTGCCAAGACGGTGCCTCGTTTGTGGAAAGCTGGGTGAATAACCAGGGTGAGTATAACCCACTATCTATCGGTAATAAAGATGTTTCTTTTGTACAGGTCCATCGGGCGAGTTCGGAATACATAGAGGCAGCGGATATTTCCGCTCACGAGCCTCCGTGTTCGGCGCCACTACATTCACCACCGGCCATGGCCGCCACAGCGGTAGGCCACCCCGCCAGGTCAAATGTAGCGCCCTTCGAGCTCCATAACCCAACGTCCACCAACTTACATGCACATCTACCACATTTAGATACACAAAAACACAACATTTGTATCACAAATAAAGATTTATTATCAAATACACAAAATAACAATAATGACTTTAGGTTGCTGGCCCAGGTCATCACGGATCTCGCAAGCACACGTCCAAAGGTCAGTGAACTTAAATTACCCTTCTTTGATGGTCGTGTCTCCGATTGGTTGTCCTTCAGGAGGGCTTTCGACGAATCCAAAGCCGGATTTACAAGCGCCGAAAACCTTTCAAGGCTAAACTATGCTATCCGTGGGACTGCTCGTGACTCTGTCTCAACTCTTTTAGTCTCGGCTAGGGATCCCGAAAAAGTTCTGTCGGCTCTCGAGTTAAGGTTTGCGAGACCAGAGTTTATTGTTCTGCAAGAGATCGCTGCAGTGCGAGCCTTACCAAAGCTGCACTCTGAAAATTGTAGGGAGTTAAATTTATTTGCCTGTAGGGTTCGCAGCTGTGTCGACACAATTAAATTGCTACGACAAAATGAATATTTAGCCTCTCCAGAGCTAAGCGATGCTATACTTAGCAAGCTCACACCTCTTTTACGCACACGCTGGATTGATTTCGCATTTTCTAGGGACGGATCCAAATTCAAGCTGGAGCTAATAGCCGATTTTTTAACCCAAGAATCGGATCTGCAAATAAAATTTGGTATTGTTTCAGAGTCTGTCAGTTTATCACGTCAACAAGACTTTAACGTCAAAAACAGGAGCGTTCAAAAACAATATTTAAATAACGATCGTTCTTATGCAGTTTCGTCGGTACAATCAACAAATTTAAAAAATACCGCGTCTGCAAACGATTCTTGTAGGTACTGTCTCGATAAAAATCATGATGTTGGCGAATGTAAAAAATTTCAATTACTGGGAATCGATGACAGGTGGAATTGGGTTATTGAAAATAAAGTATGTCATAAATGTCTTAGGCGCGGAAAACATTCTTATAAGTCCTGCAAGAAAACGTGCGAGGTAACTAACTGTAAGAACATGCGCCGACATCATTCTTTTTTGCACAGATCAGTTGAAGTCTCGGCTCACCTCGAACATGAGTCAGCTGAGCCTTCAACTGAATCTTCTGACGTAATCATTGCCCACAGTTCCACGGAAAGCAATAGTTTAAGACCCCTGTTGAAAGTCGTAGCAGTGACAGTGACCGGCCCAAAAGGTAGCATAAACACTTATGCCTTACTCGACGACGGCTCTACCGCAACCCTTATTGACTCCGATATTTCGAGGGCTATAGGGGCACAAGGTCCCAAGTCTTCTATGAGAGTGGATTGCATCGGAGGATTATCCCGAGAGACTGACGTATCCCTAGTTAACATTTCTATTAAGGGGAAATACAGCACGGAAGTCCATAAGTTAACCAACGTCCGCTCAATCCCTAATCTCGGTGTTGCCAGTCAGTCGCTGAAAGCGAATGATATTAATTCGTTTTCTTATTTGTCAGATTTAGTCGAAAATCTTTGTTATGAAGATGCCAAGCCAATGTTAATAATTGGTACTGACAATTGGTTTCTTACGATTTCTCGTCTTACACGAGAGGGCACACGTAATCAGCCTGTAGCTTCTTTAACAGCTTTAGGATGGGTCCTGTATGGGTTTGCCTGCAGCAAGACCATGCCCGTGTATTTTGTTAACCACGTTAACACTTCGGAAGAACCTCAACAATCAGATAAATCTTTGGACACACTTATAAACGAATATTACAAATTAGACTCTATTGGTATTACAAAAAAGGAATATCGAAGTGTTAGCGAGGAACACGCTTTGCATATTTTAGATACCACATCACGCCGCATGACGTCAGGTCGTTTTGAAGTTGGTTTGCTTTGGCGCCCGGTAACAAGTACCAAATGTAAATTATAAAATAGAAATGAAACCAGGCATCCGCTTTTAGTTATGTAATTTTTCCGACTGTCAAAATGTAAACAAACTGACATTAAATACGAAATATGTCATAATATAAAAAGTATAAAAAGGCTTGCCAGTATGTCGGCAACATGGACACCAAATGTAAATTATAAAATAGAAATGAAACCAGGCATCCGCTTTTAGTTATGTAATTTTTCCGACTGTCAAAATGTAAACAAACTGACATTAAATACAAAATATGTCAAATATAAAAAGTATAAAAAGGCTTGCCAGTATGTCGGCAACATGGTTTGGATTATTTCGGTCCAGTGCAAGTGACCGTTGGTCGAAGACGCGAAAAGCGCTATGTTGGTCTTTTTACATGCCTGGTCACTCGAGCTCTTCATTTGGAAGTGGTGCACAGTTTGTCTTCCGATGCCGCCATAATGTGCCTTCGCCGTTTCATTGCTAGACGAGGAACACCAAACGAATTATGGTCAGACAATGGTACTGCTTTCGTTGGAGCCAACCGAGAATTAAGAACACTATATAATGATGCAATTGCAGACTTCGCAGCCAACGAGAGGATTACATGGAAATTTATTCCACCCTCTGCGCCATTCATGGGAGGCTCTTGGGAGCGATTAGTACGAAGTGTCAAAACATCGCTAAAAGCAACACTACATGAACGTACTCCATCAGATGAAGTCCTACAAACTCTTTTAACGGAAGCCGAGGCGCTCATCAACTCTCGTCCTCTTACCCATGTGCCATCAGATAGTTCGCAGGAAGCACTAACGCCATTTCATTTTTTATTGGGAACATCTTCAGGCCGCCCTATACCAGCCACAGTTAACGATGACGCATTGACGGGTAGAGCCGCTTGGAGAAAAGCCGTTCGCATGTTGCCGACATACTGGCAAGCCTTTTTATACTTTTTATATTTGACATATTTTGTATTTAATGTCAGTTTGTTTACATTTTGACAGTCGGAAAAATTACATAACTAAAAGCGGATGCCTGGTTTCATTTCTATTTTATAATTTACATTTGGTGTGCGTCGCGGTCCTCGGGTCTGATCTTTATTTGTGGAAACATTTCCCTTATGTCTGCACAAAGAGCGACGAGATTTTCCCTAAACCTCATTAAAATCGACAACAAAGGTTGAAGAAGATCAGGACCAGATAGGAGGAGAGAGTTAAAACTTACTCCGCGAATTTTAGCTGCTGCGTCATATACTACGCGTAGTTTGCGTTTGTGAGGATGTATGACGCCGAAATGCGGAAGGTACCACAGAACATTAGAAGAATTTGCCGGTCCAGTACATAGTTCTGCGTAGCCCTTATTTATTGACGCATTTACGTTATCACGATATAATTTCGCATATGCCTCGTCCTTTAGAAACCTTTTTTCTAAATTACGAAAGCGTGAGAGGGCCAGATCATAGCTATTGGGTACAGACTTGTTACCGGGTCGCCAGAGCAAACCAACTTCAAAACGACCTGACGTCATGCGGCGTGATGTGGTATCTAAAATATGCAAAGCGTGTTCCTCGCTAACACTTCGATATTCCTTTTTTGTAATACCAATAGAGTCTAATTTGTAATATTCGTTTATAAGTGTGTCCAAAGATTTATCCGATTGTTGAGGTTCTTCCGAAGTGTTAACGTGGTTAACAAAATACACGGGCATGGTCTTGCTGCAGGCAAACCCATACAGGACCCATCCTAAAGCTGTTAAAGAAGCTACAGGCTGATTACGTGGTGCCCTCTCGTGTAAGACGAGAAATCGTAAGAAACCAATTGTCAGTACCAATTATTAACATTGGCTTGGCATCTTCATAACAAAGATTTTCGACTAAATCTGACAAATATGAAAACGAATTAATATCATTCGCTTTCAGCGACTGACTGGCAACACCGAGATTAGGGATTGAGCGGACGTTGGTTAACTTATGGACTACCGTGCTGTATTTCCCCTTAATAGAAATGTTAACTAGGGATACGTCAGTCTCTCGGGACAATCCTCCGATGCAATCCACTCTCATAGAAGACTTGGGACCTTGTGCCCCTATAGCCCTCGAAATATCGGAGTCAATAAGGGTTGCGGTAGAGCCGTCGTCGAGTAAGGCATAAGTGTTTATGCTACCTTTTGGGCCGGTCACTGTCACTGCTACGACTTTCAACAGGGGTCTTAAACTATTGCTTTCCGTGGAACTGTGGGCAATGATTACGTCAGAAGATTCAGTTGAAGGCTCAGCTGACTCATGTTCGAGGTGAGCCGAGACTTCAACTGATCTGTGCAAAAAAGAATGATGTCGGCGCATGTTCTTACAGTTAGTTACCTCGCACGTTTTCTTGCAGGACTTATAAGAATGTTTTCCGCGCCTAAGACATTTATGACATACTTTATTTTCAATAACCCAATTCCACCTGTCATCGATCCCCAGTAATTGAAATTTTTTACATTCGCCAACATCATGATTTTTATCGAGACAGTACCTACAAGAATCGTTTGCAGATGCGGTATTTTTTAAATTTGTTGATTGTACCGACGAAACTGCATAAGAACGATCGTTATTTAAATATTGTTTTTGAACGCTCCTGTTTTTGACGTTAAAGTCTTGTTGACGTGATAAACTGACAGACTCTGAAACAATACCAAATTTTATTTACAGATCCGATTCTTGGGTTAAAAAATCGGCTATTAGCTCCAGCTTGAATTTGGATCCGTCCCTAGAAAATGCGAAATCAATCCAGCGTGTGCGTAAAAGAGGTGTGAGCTTGCTAAGTATAGCATCGCTTAGCTCTGGAGAGGCTAAATATTCATTTTGTCGTAGCAATTTAATTGTGTCGACACAGCTGCGAACCCTACAGGCAAATAAATTTAACTCCCTACAATTTTCAGAGTGCAGCTTTGGTAAGGCTCGCACTGCAGCGATCTCTTGCAGAACAATAAACTCTGGTCTCGCAAACCTTAACTCGAGAGCCGACAGAACTTCTTCGGGATCCCTAGCCGAGACTAAAAGAGTTGAGACAGAGTCACGAGCAGTCCCACGGATAGCATAGTTTAGCCTTGAAAGGTTTTCGGCGCTTGTAAATCCGGCTTTGGATTCGTCGAAAGCCCTCCTGAAGGACAACCAATCGGAGACACGACCATCAAAGAAGGGTAATTTAAGTTCACTGACCTTTGGACGTGTGCTTGCGAGATCCGTGATGACCTGGGCCAGCAACCTAAAGTCATTATTGTTATTTTGTGTATTTGATAATAAATCTTTATTTGTGATACAAATGTTGTGTTTTTGTGTATCTAAATGTGGTAGATGTGCATGTAAGTTGGTGGACGTTGGGTTATGGTGCTCGAAGGGCGCTACATTTGACCTGGCGGGGTGGCCTACCGCTGTGGCGGCCATGGCCGGTGGTGAATGTAGTGGCGCCGAACACGGAGGCTCGTGAGCGGAAATATCCGCTGCCTCTATGTATTCCGAACTCGCCCGATGGACCTGTACAAAAGAAACATCTTTATTACCGATAGATAGTGGGTTATACTCACCCTGGTTATTCACCCAGCTTTCCACAAACGAGGCACCATCTTGGCAGCTGGAGGTCTCCAAAGCGGCCAGCTCTGCCTGCAGCTCGAGCTCACTTACGACACGCTCACGTTCAGTGGCCCTGAGGTCACGCTCGGCAGCAATGCGCTCGCGCTCAGCCTCCGCGTCTGCGAGTCGGCGGGCATGGAGCGCTTTGGCCGCAAGCTGCTGCGCCACAATTGTCGCTGCTGAGTGAACGGAAACGCTAGAGCGTCGCCGTCGTCCCAATGACTCAGAAGGGCTGGCATGAGATGGACGTGCCTCCTGCGATGTGGATGGAGAGGCTTCATCGATTGTACCTATATCACTTGTGGGCACTAACATTTGAGTCTTGGCGGCCTGGCTTCTAGTGAGCATTTTCCAAGTTTCTTCTGACACCAAATGTAAATTATAAAATAGAAATGAAACCAGGCATCCGCTTTTAGTTATGTAATTTTTCCGACTGTCAAAATATAAACAAACTGACATTAAATACAAAATATGTCAAATATAAAAAGTATAAAAAGGCTTGCCAGTATGTCGGCAACATGAGGAACCTGGCCCAGAGGTCGAGTTACACATTTATACCCAGGACGGGATGGCATAGTTAGAGTTGCCGATGTATGTACTTCCGCCGGTGTCCTCAAGCGTCCACTGAAAAAATTAGTGCCACTCGAACAAAGGCCCTAATTTTTATTGTATTTTCTATTATTTTAACTTGTTCACAGTTCTAGTTGTTTAACTTTTATTTTTATCTTTATTCTAGAACAGGCTTAACTAATATGAACTTAAATTTTAATTTCCTTTAACTTTCTTTATTTTGCACTAGAATGTGTGTTAATTTTACGATATTGTTTTTATATCTTTGCCAGTATATCGTCTCCCCTAAGTTGGTGTTCACACCGGGGCCCGCCATGTTGCCGACATACTGGCAAGCCTTTTTATACTTTTTATATTTGACATATTTTGTATTTAATGTCAGTTTGTTTACATTTTGACAGTCGGAAAAATTACATAACTAAAAGCGGATGCCTGGTTTCATTTCTATTTTATAATTTACATTTGATCGTTTCCCAGATGCCGTACATTCTATCATTTATGATCACTACATGGACGATTTTCTTGGAAGTGTAAGCAATGTCGCACAAGCCGCTCAACTAGCTACTGATATAGTTACGGTTCACAAATCCGCCGGGTTTGAGATGAGCGGATGGGTCTCAAATTGTAAGGAGGCTCTTTCACTACTTCCTCCTAATCTATGCGCTACCGGTATCTATGAAGTTGGTTTAGGTCCATCTAAAGAATATGTTCGCGTTCTAGGTGCAACAAAGGGCTTAAATGTGCGAGTGTCGCTACGCAGCCATTTTAAAACAGTCAAACTATCTGACCAAAGAAATAATTTAGAGGCTTTAAGCTTATGAGCCTCGGTAATATACATTGAAAACCTAGTCGCCATGAGAGCGGCCTGCAACTCAAGCCTTGGTATTGACGTAATCTTTACTTGAGCTACTCGAGCCTTGCCACCTATAAGAGAGACTTTCACGGTGCCGTTAGAATAAATAAAACGCCAATAAGCTACACAGGCATACGCGAGTTCACTTGCGTCGGCAAAAACGTGAAGTTGACTATCCTTAACGTCGTTTGAAGTGATGTAGCAACGAGGAATAGAGCATAGCTTGATTTTTTGAAGATCGTCAAACCAT
This sequence comes from Tinea semifulvella, assembly GCA_910589645.1. Lineage (NCBI taxonomy): Eukaryota > Metazoa > Arthropoda > Insecta > Lepidoptera > Tineidae > Tinea > Tinea semifulvella. The sequence goes on along the minus strand of OU342611.1, from coordinate 593,086 downwards.
GATAGCCATTTGTTTACGAGATGGCATGGAAGCGGCTGATCCCATTCGATTTCCAACCGCCAAGTCTGCTGAAAAATTATGCGACCTTTAATAATAATAGGGGTCAGGAATCCAAGGGGATCGTAGACTCTCATTAATTGTGAAAGAACAATACGTTTGGTCAGTTTTGATGGACATGTATCGGGCAAGTCTTTAAGAAAGTACAAAGAATCGTCATTTAAGTTCCAAGTCACACCTAGAACGCGAACATATTCTTTAGATGGACCTAAACCAACTTCATAGATACCGGTAGCGCATAGATTAGGAGGAAGTAGTGAAAGAGCCTCCTTACAATTTGAGACCCATCCGCTCATCTCAAACCCGGCGGATTTGTGAACCGTAACTATATCAGTAGCTAGTTGAGCGGCTTGTGCGACATTGCTTACACTTCCAAGAAAATCGTCCATGTAGTGATCATAAATGATAGAATGTACGGCATCTGGGAAACGATCCTTATGCTCCTGAGCATTTTTATTTTTGAGATATATAGCGGTGCAAGGGCTAGAAGTGGCACCGAACATCATTGAAGACATTCTATATTCCTTTAAAGGTTGTGAGGGATCGTTCCGCCACAAAAATCGTTGAGCGTCGCGGTCCTCGGGTCTGATCTTTATTTGTGGAAACATTTCCCTTATATCTGCACAAAGAGCGACGAGATTTTCCCTAAACCTCATTAAAATCGACAACAAAGGTTGAAGAAGATCAGGACCAGATAGGAGGAGAGAGTTAAAACTTACTCCGCGAATTTTAGCTGCTGCGTCATATACTACGCGTAGTTTGCGTTTGTGAGGATGTATGACGCCGAAATGCGGAAGGTACCACAGAACATTAGAAGAATTTGCCGGTCCAGTACATAGTTCTGCGTAGCCCTTATTTATTGACGCATTTACGTTATCACGATATAATTTCGCATATGCCTCGTCCTTTAGAAACCTTTTTTCTAAATTACGAAAGCGTGAGAGGGCCAGATCATAGCTATTGGGTACAGACTTGTTACCGGGTCGCCAAAGCAAACCAACTTCAAAACGACCTGACGTCATGCGGCGTGATGTGGTATCTAAAATATGCAAAGCGTGTTCCTCGCTAACACTTCGATATTCCTTTATTGTAATACCAATAGAGTCTAATTTGTAATATTCGTTTATAAGTGTGTCCAAAGATTTATCCGATTGTTGAGGTTCTTCCGAAGTGTTAACGTGGTTAACAAAATACACGGTGTTAAGACATCCAACAGGATCCTACACCAATTTATCCCATCCACATTCATTCCAAAATTCCTACCACCAAGCCTGGTAGTATCGTCTATGGATCGCGAGTAGTTTCGTGATCTACCACTAGAGGCGTCCAAGTTGGCGCCAGTACAAAATCTACGCTCGGCCCGTGCGGTTCGAAAATCACCGCGATTTTAGTGTGAAGGCTCCCAAGCCGGGTTGGACTCTAAATCGTGCCTAAAACAGTTCCGAGAAATTGAAGTGCAAGAAGAAAGCGTGCCCGCAGTGAAAACCTGGCTTTTTTCCCGTGGTATGTCCTTTTTTTCTTGTCCACTTGTTGGTTCTAGCAGATCCTTGCCATTTGCTTTAGTGACTCATTTTCTAGACAAAGTAGCAGAGTAGACCGCCTGACCGATGGCTGGACCCGTGTTACCCAGTACGGACCATTAATTGTTCCATTCGATCCGGGTAAAACCATTCAAATCATAAAAATACAGTCCATTCAAAAAATCCTACTATAACACGTGGTGCTCAGTTTTTGGTCAAATCTACTTTGCTGCTAAGTTTCTCGTGCTAAGTAATTTTGTGCTCGAATTCTATAGTTTTTAATCAATTTTACACTATTTTTCTACCTATTTTGTTACCTTTTAGGCCTTAAAGTTCAAAAATATTTTTCGTAAATTTTTATTTTTCGGCTATCGTTTTTTGCTGTTACGTAGGTAATTAATAACTGAGTAATTATGTCTAAACAAGTAGAAGCACATGTTAAAGTGCTTATATCACGTTGTGAACATTTATTTCGTTCGGTACAAATATTGTACGATTTATCGAAAAACGCACACAAGGATAAATCGGCGGAATCGCAATTTCGTTCTAGGTACAAGGGTTTAGGTCGTATTCGTGACGAGTATTACCAAATAAATGATGAAATATATATCAAATCATTAGAATTAAAACCAGAAACGGAAATCAATACAAATAAGTTGTCTGCGTTTGATGATTTATATTATCGAATAGAAAACGTCATAGATTCCTTAGAACCAAGTACAAGTACCGCGTCAAATAAATCTATAAGCTTAGACAATAAGATTCCTCAGATTAGGTTACCAAAAATAGAAATACCTAAGTTTGACGGTCAAATTGAGAACTGGCCTACCTTTATAGACAGTTACATTCCGTTAATACACCAAAATTCATCTCTTACTGATGTAGAAAGGTTTCATTACCTAATCTCATGTCTGTCAGGTCCAGCACTAGGTATTGCTAAATGTTTACCGCTCACTGAACAAAACTATCAGATAGTCTACTCATCTCTCATTGAGCGTTACCAAAATAAACGTATACTTGCCACTACTTACCTCGACAAAGTGTTTAACATGCAGCAGATAACAGCACCTACTCATGAAAACATCAACAAATTATACAATGTTCTTTATGAGTGCGTAAATGCTCTTAAAGCCCTAAATATAGACAACCTAAGTGAGTTTTTGTTGTTCTATCTATCTGCACGTACACTAGACTCAGATACAAGGAAACGTTTCGAGTTACAAAACATAAGTGATATTCCCACTTTCAGGGAATTGCAATTGTTTTTACAAAACTACGTTAAGGCACTCGAAGTTAGTAAAGACACTTGTTTAAAACCTTCATTCAATAAACGTAATTTAAATCAAAACAATTTAAATAAACAATCTTATAAAAACTCTTTTGTTACTTCCACTAAAACTAATAAACAAATAAGCTATAATTGCCCTTGCTGCAATTTATCACATAGCATTTATCGGTGCTCTAAATTATTAAATTTGACTACTGCATCTCGGTTACAGCTTATAACTAAACATAATCTTTGTCATAACTGTTTACGTGTAGGACACGGTGCAAAGGTATGTCCGTCTAAAACGGGTTGTTTGGTATGCGGCGCGAGACATAATACATTGCTGCACGGCGATCAATCTCCCGCGGTTTCGTCAGCTCAAAGCAGTAATGTATCGTGTGCCATTCAAGATGTTCAAAACGTAGTAACGCCTGTTTCAGCTGCTAGTACGAGTACTTCAGTTGGTTTAGCGTGCGCGCGAAAACAAATTATGCAACTTCCTATTATTGAACGTACTATCAAAATATTAGGTACTGCCTTAGTACACGTGCGTGGTTATAACGGTACCCTACATACAGCACGCGTTCTTATTGATAGCTGCTCACAGGATTCGTTCGTTACCAGTAAATGTGCTCGTAGATTAGGGCTCTTTACCCGTCGTTGTCACTATTCCGTTGCCGGTATAGGGCAAAACGCAGTATGCGATGTCAAAGGAATTGCAAACTGTACAATTATGTCCCGAGAGAATGTAACGCCTAAATTTAATATTTCTTGTTTAATTATACCTAAAATTACCTCGTTTATGCCTTCTGCTAAACTCCCGTCATCTGTCCGTCAACATTTTAAACATTTAAAGTTAGCCGATGATGGTTTTGACATACCGTCGCATATCGATATGCTTCTCGGTGTCGAATTATTCGACCAGTTATATAACGGCGAGCGCTTCGCGCCCGGTCCTGGCTTACCGTGTGCGCTGTCTAGTGTTTTCGGCTGGGTTATTACTGGTCAATATCAATGTGACTTACCTTCAACCGATCAGAGGATCCTCTCCTTAGTGACGTCGACTCGAACTGTCGACGAAACGCTGAAGCGGTTCTGGGAAGTCGAGGAGCCCCCGCTCGCTCCGCCTACGCTCACAGCTGATGACTCAGCTTGTGAGCAAATGTACAACGAGTACATGTACCGTCAACAGGATGGTCGTTTTATTGTGCCGCTTTTGCTCAAAGCTGGTGCAGGTTTAGGTGACTCGTACCGTCAAGGCCTAAACCGGTTTCTTAATTTGGAAAAACGCCTTGCTCGTGATCCAGAATTAAAAGCCAAATATATTAACTTCATGCGCGAATACGAAGAGCTGGGACACATGCAGCCCACGAGCGAGCCCTCCGCCCGCGCATCGTATATCATACCGCACCACTGTGTCGTGCGCCCGAGCAGTGCTACGACCCCAGTGCGTGTAGTATTTGACGCTAGCTGTCAAAGTTCTAATAAAAAATCATTAAACGATATTGTTTACACCGGCCCTAAGCTACAAACTGATATCGTCGATTTAATTATAAAATTTCGACTTCATAACGTCGTATTTACTGCCGACATTAGCAAAATGTACCGGCAGATGCTCATCAGGCAGGAAGATAGATCCTACCAGCATGTATTGTGGCGTGATGATCCCTCCGCCCCGCTCCAAGAGTACGAGCTCACCACGGTCACGTACGGGGTTAGCAGCTCGCCGTACCTAGCTATACGGACGCTGCACCAGCTCGCGGCTGAGCACTGTGAACAGTTTCCCCGGGCAGCACAAGTGTTGCGCGAGGAAACGTTCATGGATGACGTCACGACTGGATGCTCGTCACTAACGGAAGCGATCCAACTCAAAAATGATCTAGTCACTCTTTTAGGCCTAGGTTGTTTCGAGTTACGTAAGTGGAGTTCCAATAACTCACAACTACTCATCGACATACCTGCTGAGCATTGCCAATATTCAAAATCATTTGATGACACCGAAATTAATCTTAAAATTCTCGGCATCAAGTTCGATCCAATAAAAGATTGCTTTTCTTATTCAGTTTCTGAAATAAATACAGAGGATACGAAACGTTCTATTCTCTCATCTGTATCTAAAATCTTTGATCCACTAGGCTGGATCTCACCTGTTGTTTTCTCCGCCAAGGTGCTATTACAAAACTTGTGGCGATTAAATTTAGGTTGGGATGACACCGTTCCATCTCATATTGCAAAGCAATGGCATGACATTTCTAATTATTTAACTAAATTAACAGAAATAAAATTACCTCGCCTAATTTTACCGCCAAATTCACCTTCTGTGTATTTGGTGGGCTTCTGTGATGGCTCATCCAAAGGATATGGCTGTTGTGTGTACCTGTGTACAGGTCACCGTGACCGCTTCACGGTAAATCTATTGGTAGGTAAGTCTAGGGTTGCGCCGCTTAAAACTTTAACGGTAAATCGGCTCGAGCTGTGCGCAGCGGTGTTACTCGCCGGCTTGTTACGTCACGTGTTTGATCTGTTAAAAACTAAAATTAAAATTAATTCCGTGACGGCCTTCACCGACAGTACCACTGTTTTGTCTTGGTTAGGCACACCCCCGTGCAATCTCAAAACTTTCGTTGCTAACCGTGTAGTAAAAATCACCGACTTGATCGACAAGTCGTCGTGGCGTCACGTGTCGACTCACGACAATCCCGCAGACTGTTGCAGCCGTGGATTGACGTGCAACGAGCTAGCTGCCCACCCCCTGTGGTGGACCGGTCCGCCATGGTTGGCCAAACATCCTACATTTTGGCCAAATAGTTTATTAAATACTTTGCCGCCGGAACAAATTCTTGAACTAAAATCAGACGTAATTTCTAGTAGCTTGCTTATTGTCGCTGCACCTTCATTTACGCAAGTAATTGAAAGATTTTCGTGTTTCTACAAGCTACAAAGGGTAGTCGCGTGGTGCCTGCGTTTTCGTAGAAATGCTGGGTCTACCATGAACGCTCGAATATTCACACCGCTGTCTGTAGTCGAAATAAATAATTCCGTGCGTGTTATTATTAAATTAACTCAGTTTAATCATTTTCAAACTGAAATAAATTCTATCACTTCCGGTCTGCCTTGCGTAAAGTCAATTCAAAAACTATCACCTTTTCTAGATACAGATGGTATCCTGCGAGTGGGGGGAAGGATCGCCAATTCTAGTTTATCCGACCTTACCGTACATCCGTATTTATTACCTAAATCTTGTTATTTATCTAAATTAATAATAGATTCTTTACATATCCGTTATTTACATTGTGGCCCACGGCAGCTACAATCCATTATCCAAAGACAGTTTTGGATATTAGGTATTCGTCTTTTAATACGTTCACGCTTATCTAAGTGCGTCACCTGTTTTAAATCCAAACCGGTTCCATGCCAACCGAAGATGGGCGACCTCCCGGAAGCCAGGCTTCTCCCGGGACGTCCCTTTCTTAACGTAGGGGTCGACTTCGGCGGTCCGTTCGTTGTAAAGGAAAGCAGGCGTCGCAACGCTCGTACGTATAAGGCATATCTGTGTCTCTTCATCTGCCTCTCGACTAAGGCCGTGCACCTCGAGGCGGTGACAGAACTGTCAACTGAAGCGTTTCTCGCCGCGCTAGACCGTTTCGTTTCTCGTCGAGGACTGTGCTCTAAAATAGTTTCCGACTGTGGCACAAATTTCGTCGGTGCTAATCGCTGTCTCAATGAAATTTACGACTTCATTGCCCGTGAAAAGACAGACATCGCGGACAACTTGTCACATCGTCGTATCCAGTGGGATTTCAACCCTCCCGGTGCTCCACACTTCGGTGGTATTTTCGAGAGTGGTATTAAATCCACCAAATACCACTTGAAACGCGTCGTGGGTTGTCAAGTTCTCACGTTAGAAGAGCTATTTACCGTTTTCACGAAAATCGAGGCTATGCTAAATTCGAGACCTCTGTGCGTATTGTCTACAGAACCACGTGAGTCCGACGTGCTCACGCCTGGTCACTTCCTTGTAGGCGCGCCGCTCGTCGCTGTACCCGAGCTTGTACACGACGAGTCCTATCATCCGCGGTCTCGTTGGCAGATGCTACAGAAGCTTACTCAGTCTTTCTGGCGCGTCTGGCAGCGAGACTATTTACACACGTTGCAGCAAAGAAACAAATGGTTTGTTTCCACACCTAATGTTAAATTACACGATGTAGTTATGATGGTGGATCCAAATCTACCACCCTTGCAGTGGACTTTAGCTGTTGTAACTGAACTACATACAGGTGCCGATGGTACGGTGCGTGTCGTTACTGTTCGCACGCCCAAAGGGCACTTCTTCCGACGACCAGTCGTTAAGATCTGTCCTTTACCTTTGAATTAGTTTTCTGTTTCTACTTTTTTCTTAGTTAACCTAGCATTTAATTTAAGTTAAGTAAATAGTTAAGATTTCGAGCACCAAATTATAGTTTAGTTTAATATTTGTTTTGAAATCTTAGATGATTTCAAGTGGGGGGAAATGTTAAGACATCCAACAGGATCCTACACCAATTTATCCCATCCACATTCATTCCAAAATTCCTACCACCAAGCCTGGTAGTATCGTCTATGGATCGCGAGTAGTTTCGTGATCTACCACTAGAGGCGTCCAAGTTGGCGCCAGTACAAAATCTACGCTCGGCCCGTGCGGTTCGAAAATCACCGCGATTTTAGTGTGAAGGCTCCCAAGCCGGGTTGGACTCTAAATCGTGCCTAAAACAGTTCCGAGAAATTGAAGTGCAAGAAGAAAGCGTGCCCGCAGTGAAAACCTGGCTTTTTTCCCGTGGTATGTCCTTTTTTTCTTGTCCACTTGTTGGTTCTAGCAGATCCTTGCCATTTGCTTTAGTGACTCATTTTCTAGACAAAGTAGCAGAGTAGACCGCCTGACCGATGGCTGGACCCGTGTTACCCAGTACGGACCACACGGGCATGGTCTTGCTGCAGGCAAACCCATACAGGACCCATCCTAAAGCTGTTAAAGAAGCTACAGGCTGATTACGTGTGCCCTCTCGTGTAAGACGAGAAATCGTCAGAAACCAATTGTCAGTACCAATTATTAACATTGGCTTGGCATCTTCATAACAAAGATTTTCGACTAAATCTGACAAATATGAAAACGAATTAATATCATTCGCTTTCAGCGACTGACTGGCAACACCGAGATTAGAGATTGAGCGGACGTTGGTTAACTTATGGACTTCCGTGCTGTATTTCCCCTTAATAGAAATGTTAACTAGGGATACGTCAGTCTCTCGGGACAATCCTCCGATGCAATCCACTCTCATAGAAGACTTGGGACCTTGTGCCCCTATAGCCCTCGAAATATCGGAGTCAATAAGGGTTGCGGTAGAGCCGTCGTCGAGTAAGGCATAAGTGTTTATGCTACCTTTTGGGCCGGTCACTGTCACTGCTACGACTTTCAACAGGGGTCTTAAACTATTGCTTTCCGTGGAACTGTGGGCAATGATTACGTCAGAAGATTCAGTTGAAGGCTCAGCTGACTCATGTTCGAGGTGAGCCGAGACTTCAACTGATCTGTGCAAAAAAGAATGATGTCGGCGCATGTTCTTACAGTTAGTTACCTCGCACGTTTTCTTGCAGGACTTATAAGAATGTTTTCCGCGCCTAAGACATTTATGACATACTTTATTTTCAATAACCCAATTCCACCTGTCATCGATTCCCAGTAATTGAAATTTTTTACATTCGCCAACATCATGATTTTTATCGAGACAGTACCTACAAGAATCGTTTGCAGACGCGGTATTTTTTAAATTTGTTGATTGTACCGACGAAACTGCATAAGAACGATCGTTATTTAAATATTGTTTTTGAACGCTCCTGTTTTTGACGTTAAAGTCTTGTTGACGTGATAAACTGACAGACTCTGAAACAATACCAAATTTTATTTGCAGATCCGATTCTTGGGTTAAAAAATCGGCTATTAGCTCCAGCTTGAATTTGGATCCGTCCCTAGAAAATGCGAAATCAATCCAGCGTGTGCGTAAAAGAGGTGTGAGCTTGCTAAGTATAGCATCGCTTAGCTCTGGAGAGGCTAAATATTCATTTTGTCGTAGCAATTTAATTGTGTCTGTAAATTATAAAATAGAAAATGAAACCAGGCATCCGCTTTTAGTTATGTAATTTTTCCGACTGTCAAAATGTAAACAAACTGACATTAAATACAAAATATGTCAAACATAAAAAGTATAAAAAGGTTTGCCAGTATGTCGGCAACATGGCGGGCCCCGGTGTGAACACCAACTTAGGGGAGACGATATACTGGCAAAGATATAAAAACAATATCGTGAAATTAACACACATTCTAGTGCAAAATAAAGAAAGTTAAAGAAAAATAAAATTTAAGTTCATATTAGTTAAGCCTGTTCTAGAATAAAGATAAAAATAAAAGTTAAACAACTAGAACTGTGAACAAGTTAAAATAATAGAAAATACAATAAAAATTAGGGCCTTTGTTCGAGTGGCACTAATTTTTTCAGTGGACGCTTGAGGACACCGGCGGAAGTACATACATCGGCAACTCTAACTATGCCATCCCGTCCTGGGTATAAATGTGTAACTCGACCTCTGGGCCAGGTTCCTCTGGGTAAATTTCCGTCCACAATCAAAACAGGATCTCCAACCTGTATATTGGGAATTGATCCACCTCCTCCACGCGGTGTTAATGTCGGGAGATATTCTCGAGTCCAGCGTTGCCAAAAGTGGTCTGCGAAACGAACGGCTTTTCTCCAAGCGGCTCTACCCGTCAATGCGTCATCGTTAACTGTGACTGGTATAGGGCGGCCTGAAGATGTTCCCAATAAAAAATGAAATGGCGTTAGTGCTTCCTGCGAACTATCTGATGGCACATGGGTAAGAGGACGAGAGTTGATGAGCGCCTCGGCTTCCGTTAAAAGAGTTTGTAGGACTTCATCTGATGGAGTACGTTCATGTAGTGTTGCTTTTAGCGATGTTTTGACACTTCGTACTAATCGCTCCCAAGAGCCTCCCATGAATGGCGCAGAGGGTGGAATAAATTTCCATGTAATCCTCTCGTTGGCTGCGAAGTCTGCAATTGCATCATTATATAGTGTTCTTAATTCTCGGTTGGCTCCAACGAAAGCAGTACCATTGTCTGACCATAATTCGGTTGGTGTCCCTCGTCTAGCAATGAAACGGCGAAGGCACATTATGGCGGCATCGGAAGACAAACTGTGCACCACTTCCAAATGAAGAGCTCGAGTGACCAGGCATGTAAAAAGACCAACATAGCGCTTTTCGCGTCTTCGACCAACGGTCACTTGCACTGGACCGAAATAATCCAAACCGGAAAATGAAAATGGCCTTTGATGATGGGCCAGTCTAGCATTGGGTAAATCTCCAACTGGTGGTTGGAAAGGTTGAGCACGTAAAAGACGGCAAACTTGACAGGCTCGTGCGACTGATCGTAAAGCTCCACGAAGGTGTAAAATCCAGTAGGTCTGCCGAATCTCATTAACAACTGTTTCCGTGTTTCCGTGTGCTGCCTTTATGTGAAAATGTGACAGTAGAAGTAAGACAGCAGGGTGTTTTGAATCCAATATAATTGGACTTTTTATGTTACTGCCCACACCATCGGCACGATTAATTCTGCCAGATAAACGTAATAGCTGGTCGTCGTTGTTGATGACTGGAGAAAGATTGTATAAACGACTTCTAGTGTGTATCGGCTTATTTCCTCTCATCATGGTGATTTCTTCGAGAAACGAATCTAGCTGGCTTTGCCGCAATGTATGTATTTCCGCAATTCTGATGTCCTCGGCGCTAATACTTTTAGGACCACGCCTTTGAAGTAACGTCAAAAATTTATGCGCCCTTGCTGTTACCCTTAATAATTTTATCCACGAACTAAAGCGTAGCGGGTCAGCAGAAACAGTTTGTCTTCCGATGCCGCCATAATGTGCCTTCGCCGTTTCATTGCTAGACGAGGGACACCAACCGAATTATGGTCAGACAATGGTACTGCTTTCGTTGGAGCCAACCGAGAATTAAGAACACTATATAATGATGCAATTGCAGACTTCGCAGCCAACGAGAGGATTACATGGAAATTTATTCCACCTTCCGCGCCATCCATGGGAGGCTCTTGGGAGCGATTAGTACGAAGTGTCAAAACATCGCTAAAAGCAACACTACATGAACGTACGTACGTACGTACGTGGCCATTTAGGGAGAAAAGCCATAGAGAAAATTATGCTCTCTATTATTGGAATAAGTACGCGAATTGCCTTTATTTTCTTTAGAAATTCAACTAGAAAGGTCGCGCCGTCATAATTATCTAATACTAAGCTAAATCATAAACAAACTAAACCATATTATAATTTCGTTAAAACATTGTAACCGAAGATATTCTTTATTTAAACAATTATTTTTAAACTGATAATGTGGATAAGCTAGTTAAATGTAGATACACACATACTTGTATTATTAAGAATCGAGACTTAAATAGCACTAAATAATTTAGCTTTCTTGCTTTGATGTCTAGTTAAAAATATTTAACTTTTTACTATATCCAATTTTTATAGAGTTACAGGATTAAGATTTGGACGTGACTGGTGTATAGGATAATATTAATTCACGATTGGCCCTAATCTCTTGACGTTGGACAGTTCGTGTATATACTTCTACAATTTAAGTCCACGCGTGACGCATCGTGAAAGTAATTGCCATTCGCAAGCCTCCCTGTAGCTTATTAAAATGCCCTGACACTGGCTAATCTACGAATTTATAAATACAACTTTGGCACCTTAAATTCGTGGACTAATATTCAAATTCCGGGCCTAAAAATTTTTTTTTTATTCATATATTATTTTAATTGTCATTAATTATTATAGTGAATTCTTACTTTATTTACTTTCATTAATTTAATTTAGTTTAATTCTTACTTATTACCACTTTGATTAGTACATTTGTTTTGATAATTGTATTGATTTTATTAGTTCTGACTGTATCCAAGTTGTTTTGAGAGAACCAATGGAAATAAATAATTTTGATTTTGATTGATTGATTGATTTCTTCATTGTCAAGTCTAAGTTTTTTGTTTAGTAAATTAATTGACTGTGGATATTGTCAGTCAAAAGTGTTGTTAATTTGTTTACTAAAGTAAAGTATCATCACGACCCATCCGGGGTGGTCAGAAACCACGCTTTTTAAAGAAGCAATCTCACATTTAGCCAACTTTACTATCATACCAAGTAGCAAACCTATATCACTGGCCCGATTTTGATTAAAATTGGCAGAGATATTCCCTGGATCCCAAGGACGGATATAGGTTATCATACAACAACGACATGTGACCCCACTGCTATTTGACTCACAGTTTGTTTGTGCAGCCTTAATGCCGATACTACTGGATAAAATTTGATAAAATTTAGTAGCTGTGTACCTTAGAAACGAAAAGTTGGACATAGGCAACAATGTTATCCTACGGCCACATACAATAGCTAGTACCAAATAATTATAAATATCTAATATAGCATGTGATGTACATTTAATTGTAGATTTGATACGTAGAGTCGATTAAGACAGCTCGTTGTGGAGATTAGCGATCGGAGTGAGCCGACCCTCTGGCCGAGATGTGAGATTACACGCGTGGGGCAGGGTACATACGTGACACCAGAGACTCGATATTCATATACCATCGAGGTATAGACGCTGGACTTGCTAACGATATTTTTTCTGTGCATACCACTAACATTAGCTTACTATAGTTGCCGGCATGTTTGCGCAAGTTCTTACTACCAAGAAACTCAGCCCCTCTCCTCGCCCAACCGCGCAGACGACGCTCATCACCTGCTGCCAATCACGGCGTCCCAGCTGGTGTACTCGTACCTTAGCAGTTACTGATTATGCAATGTCCTGTCTGTAGTCCGGTAAAGCGAATGTAACCTCCGTTAGAAGGTCATAATAAAGATTCCCCAATCCGTAAATTGTTAACTAACTATTATAATAACACTATGGCCCAATATCCGAAATCGCAGGTCTGCACATTCACTTACCTTTCTTTACAATATCCTTTTTAACCCAATGGCGCCCCCTTACCTGAAAGATCGTTTCCAATTTTTGTGGGACACACACAGTTGTTCTCTTCGATCATCCTCCAATAACCAACTTAAAATTCCGCCACATTCTTCCAGCAGATGTTCAGATTCTTTTACAGTATCAACTGCTCGCCAGTGGAACCGACTACCTCTTTACATTCGTAAAGCACCAGCTATCATTAGTTTTAAAAATTTGCTTACTGGTTACGCCGATATATATTTATTCTTATGTATCTATCTCACTATTCATTTTCCTTCCGCTTCTACCTCTAACTCCTTTGCCCAACGCCAGTTGGCATCGCAATCGCTCAACCGCCGCGCTTGGACGTGTCCGCAATCCTACCGCGCTCCGCCATTAAAAAACGCTAAATCACGCAAAACCACGCCGCGAATTCTCCAAGTGCAGTGCTCAAATAATTACCACGCTATAAACAATAATCACTCTGAAATAAGTGGAGAATTCAAATAGTGAACCAGCCGAAGGACGCCAGGGGGAATCCTCGATCGCCGCATCTACTGGTTAGTGGGTTTCCTCTCCTAATCTTACTATTCTCCACCATTTCTGGTCCTTCTAAACCGCATCCCTCATTTACACACGTATCCCGCTATATATAATATAATATAAAAAAACAGCGTATTTTTCCCAAAAATACGACGCCATTTTATATATTTTATTTTCGCTATTTACGTATTTATTTAACTCTAATCCCGCTATATACTCATAGAACGCATACTTATATATCATATTACGCTATTACTTATCTATTTCATACATTCATTTCTCTAAAAACACCCATTCAATTCTCCGCGACTTAAAACAGGAGGGTAGATGTAAAATTCCTTCGCGAAACTAACGTATAAAAAACTCGAGGTCAACGCGCCATCGCCAACATTGACTTACATACACGCTTGACTAATATACATTAGACAGACCCGCGCAACATATTAATTTTAATCCCGCTTCGCAAATATGCCGAAACTTACGGAATTTGTTAACCCCGAAGAAAAGGGCGTTAGATCGCAAATATCTGTTCTAAATTGTAAAAAAAATAGTTTGTTTGCAATGATACAAAAAGTATACGATATGATAAAAAACATTTCGGATGAAAACATCGCTCACCGTTTTTTGGTACTTTCAAAGTCGATTGAATGTACTAAAAACGAATTCATGTCTGTTGTAGAAAATATAAATATGCTCAGCTCCTCAATAGATGCAAATTATACTCCTAACTTTGAAGCAATATGTTCCATCGATGAACTTTATTGCTATATAAAGTCAGTTCAAGGTGATCTCGAAAATAATAAAAATCTAAAATCTAAAATTAATAAATTGCCAAGCGATTTTACTCGCAAGCTCCCGCCACTCGAATTGATGTTATTTGATGGATCTCCAAACAAATGGGTTCTCTTTTACGAAAACTTTAAAGGTCTTATTCACGACAACCCACACCTTAGTGATGCCGAAAAGGTGCAGTACCTAATGGGTAAGCTGTCGGGTAAGGCTCTCACGGTTTGTGCTGGAATCCAACCGGTAGCCTGCAACTATCAAATACTGTTCAAAGCGCTAACAGATAGATATGATGATAAACGTACGCAAGCAGCAATGTACATCGAACAATTGCTTAATTATAAAAATATTTTACACGCCTCATCCACCACTCTAGACTCATTTATTGATACCTTCTGCTCAGCTGAAGCAGCACTCCGTCAGCTCGAAATTGCTGACCTCGCAGACTTTTTTATAACTCATATCGCGCTAAGTAAACTCGATAAAGAAACCGTACAACTCTTCGAACAGGAACAACGCCGCAAAACAATCCCTACTACGCACGACTTGTTCAAGTTCGTTAAGGAACAAAGTCGTATTTATTTATTACGCAATACGCGAAACCCTGAAACCGCTTTTTCATACTCAAAATCTAGTAAACACGCAAAAATACAATCGTTTGTTGTTAACGACAACGACGAGACGCAAAACACCGCCCCGCGAAAATGTATAGTATGTAGAACAGCTGACATTCACCCATTATATAAATGCGAATACTTTTTGAACCAAGATCCTATTTCTAGAAAAAAAATAGTTACCCAAAATAGGTTTTGTAAAAACTGTTTAGGGTTTCATAACATTCGATATTGCAAATCGCAAAGTAAATGTTTTGTCTGTGGTAAAAACCACCATACAAAACTCCACATAACTAACTTTGAGAACGCGCCGCCTGATAACAGGCAAAATTCAAATAATTTCAAACCGCAATGTCAGAATGTAGCTGTCTCTTTTCCTCACGAGTCGCAGCAACCTGCAGTGGCCGCCTCGCTTGCGCACGCGTCGATGCATCAGACATCGGCCGTCTCTTACGCTCCCGCGCCGTCGCCTACTGCACCGAATGTGTCCGCCGCTAGTACAAGCGGTCAGCTGTCGGCTGCCGCCACGCAATACAACTCGGGCAATATTACAAGCCTAACATCTTTTGATAATAACTTAAACTCATTTAATTCTTCTACTGTGCTCTTACCCACCGCTATTGTTTTTGTTAAAAATAAACTAAACAATTATGTTAAAATTAGGGTTTTTATAGATAGCGGCTCAATGAGTCATTTCATAACGAAGGCTTGTTGTGACCGCTTAAACCTCGACATCACTCCTGCTGAATCGACCATTGAGGGAATAGGTCAAAGCCAAAAAACGGCTATAGGTTTCGCCAATTTTAAGATTTACTCGAAGTTTGACACACGAATTAATTATTTAATCAACGCCAGGGTAATTGATACAATATCCAGTAAATTACCCAACTCATATATTGACACTTCGCACCTAGGTCATCTAGAGGATGTTCCACTAGCCGACGAATGTTTTCACTCGCCTAATGAGATTGACTGTCTCATTAGCAACGAATTATTTCCGCTGCTCTTAGGTTCTCAAAAAATTATGTCCCCTCACTCTTCAGTGGTGGCAGTGGAGACTACCCTTGGGTACGTACTCATGGGTAAGGCTGACTGCCATCCACAACCTCATATAACACCTAATAATATTAATAACGCTTACTGTACTTTTATTGAATCGACTCCGGAAAACATAACGCAAAAATCCGTAATCTCAGCTAGAAAAGTCAAACCATGGTTTGAGAACACGTACAGCCATGACGTCACCGGTCGGTCGATCGTAGACTTACCTGTGCACGATTCTTCCGCTATCGCTGGCACGCTCGCCTCCGCATCTCGCCCGCAACGCGCAAACCAAAACTTAAGGCCAGGTTACAACGCCACTAAAAATAAAAATAATACATACCTGTCCTGGAGACATCCCGTACAACACGCAAAGAATATCCCGCATAACTCTGAAAACCCTAAGGAAAAACAAAATAAAAATCGCATTGTGGAAACTAACGTCAGTAAAAAATCATCGTCAGCCTCTTCACCCTACCTCGACACACGCGTGAAGATATTATCATCAGACTGGCGCTCGCGCTGTCCGCTTACCGCCCGCACCGATAAATGTCATAGGAATGTTCCCAATTACGCGCGATTTTTTGACCCGCTTGGACCAACGGGTCCAGAAATCACTTTTCCTTCTAACTCATAACTTCATTAACATATCCTCTTCTCTCTCGCTCGCTCTTCCATTCTCACTTATTTACGCTTTCTCTGATCCACTGTCGCCGTGGCAGGGATCAACTCAAACACGCTCGCTATAAACTCTTCGCATATACTGTCTCTCTAACCGCTAATAGTATAAATTCTTAGGTATTCTCGCTTTAAATAATAATTATAGGTTCTCACTCAACTCGAAAACTCACGCATTATTGAACTCGTACTCGCATTATTTAAACTTTGAGGAGAGCCTTACTCGCATAGTTTACTCATTCACTCGTACTAATTTTAATTATTTAACGCTAATAAAGTTAGCAATATAGTTGTCATCAAGGACTTGTAAGTCCTCTCTTGTATCGGCCTTTGGCCATTGTTGAGCAAACCTATCCTTGAACAGGACGGTATTGCTAAAACCGCGTTGGCACAGACGCAGTCGGGTGTGTATGTACGTCCGGTGGTGCGTCTGAGACCACTACTCGCTAGTTTTAAGTTTCGCTTACTCACTCATACTTACTCACACTCACTCATACTTACTCACACTCACTCATACTTACTCACACTCACTCATACTTACTTATACTCACTCATACTCATTTTACTCAATATCTATTTTTCTCTAATGAAGATACTTCATGCCGGGGGGAATGGTTACGCCGATATATATTTATTCTTATGTATCTATCTCACTATTCATTTTCCTTCCGCTTCTACCTCTAACTCCTTTGCCCAACGCCAGTTGGCATCGCAATCGCTCAACCGCCGCGCTTGGACGTGTCCGCAATCCTACCGCGCTCCGCCATTAAAAAACGCTAAATCACGCAAAACCACGCCGCGAATTCTCCAAGTGCAGTGCTCAAATAATTACCACGCTATAAACAATAATCACTCTGAAATAAGTGGAGAATTCAAATAGTGAACCAGCCGAAGGACGCCAGGGGGAATCCTCGATCGCCGCATCTACTGGTTAGTGGGTTTCCTCTCCTAATCTTACTATTCTCCACCACTTACCAAATACTTTCACAAAAAGCAAGACGAATCTACATAACTTTACAGAGTCCGTATATTATAGTATGTATTATTTTTACATTTATATATAGATATATATATATTTATTATATAGTAGGTATAATTATGTGTTATTCATGTATATATCGGTAGATAAGTACCATAGCTTTATTATTTATATATATATTTATATATATATAAATAATAATATAGTTATAAGTTGTTTTCTCAATAAAACTCTTTGTCAAACATTAGTGGTCATGCACCCACAATCCCTGCTCACAACTCCCAAAGGTTAGCTGTTAGATAATGTTTTTAGACATTAAGCTCGCCTATGTACTGTAAAATGTTTTATTTTCTGTGCAATAAAGAATTTATCTATTTATCTATACTATTATAATAACACCAGAGATCATATTCAAATACTAGTAGATAATAAGTACGCTGGACCACTCAAGGAAGGACGCTGGACCACTCAAGGAAGGACGCGACTCCATAATCTCAGGTTACACTTGTGGCTGGCATGTTTTAGCTAACAGGATTGAAAATGTAAAATAATTAATGTCTTAGAGATGTGGTGTTGGCGGAGAACGTTGGGCATATTATGGATGGAGTTGAGTACCAACAAATCCATACTGGAGGAACTGGGGATTAGACAACGCCTTTCCTCGACCGTACAATCACGCATTCTTACTTTCTTTGGACACGTGTCACGGCATGGAGAAACATCCATCGGGTGCCTGGTAGGCCTCCGATGAGATGAACTGACCAGGTGAAGGCTACAATGGATCATCCCCTACATGAGTGCACCAGGAAAGCTGCGGTCCGAGAGGAGTGGCGACGTCTTAAGCGTGCCACTAGCACTCAAATAGCGACCACGACCACTATGCCGAGAAGACTGCGACTAAGAAGAAAATATACATAACAATAATATACATAAAGTTTCATGCGAACGAACGTGTACACGTATGTAAAAAATCATCGATATTTTTTTATTATAGTTCCTGTCCGTAGGTATTATGTCTATGATACTTTAGATTATTGAAGCATCCCTTATCTTTTTAACTGCTCCATTTAAGATAAGATGGACTGGCCGCGTTATTACATATTTGCTTGTAACTTGTAAATGTGTGCAATATTACAACCGCTTTTAGGCTAGCTACAAATCTAGATTAAATACAAAATTCTTAGGTTTTGATCTTTCTAAGTTCTCACACAATGGTTTTTAAATTCTAATTAATCATTATCATCACCCAAGGCAGAGGGTGGTCAGAAACCACGCTTCCTTTTTTATAGAAGCGGATTATTATTTATCCAACTTTACTGCCGGCTCATCATGACAAGTGGCAAGCTCGTCGAGTCTAGGTTTAGTTAAGTAATTGACACTCATCGGTTAGGGGTAGGTTACAAATCCAGTCTGCCAAGAGTGTAGTGACTTAAAAGAATATAAATGTGTTTTAGCTTTGATTTGACTTAAAATGTTAGTACCTAACAATGCCGTAAGGAGAGTAGAGGTAGAGATAGACAGTCTGACACGGTGTGACGACAGCACCGGGCGTGCCGCGTCAACAGAGCCGTGTCAGACCTGTTGTCAAAGACTATATGTTGTGACTGGGCTAATGATTTCTAGTTTAGGGCCAACGTAAAATTATTTCTGAGTATCAATAAACTTAGAAAAAAATATTTACAAAATAGAAAATAAAATTAATATTAATACCACGGAGTTCCGTCCTCATGTAATAGTAGCAAGAACGCTGACTGAATTTTCCCGGTGAAATTGCAATACTGATGAATGATGCAATAATAATGAAGCAAGTCATATATTCATTCTGCTGAATGCTATTTAAAATTAATTTCTACGTGACTGATATAAATACAAATTATGACATAAGAATTTTATTTGTATAATTTCTAATTATTTAAATATTAGCCAATTGTTAAGGCTACCTATGTGTAAATATAATATATATTTTAATTGTATAAATTGTAGTCATCACGACCGTTTTCACTTTCGGGGTGGTCAGAAACCACGCTTATAAATAAGCTAATTCACATTTAGGCAACTTTACTATAGGCTATAACTTTACCAAACTCGAGAAATATCACAAATAAATTAAATATATTTATTTACATTAATAAATATTTTTGTTTCCCGACCAGGAATCGAACCCGGTACCTCCGAGTCTAACCCCACGGACTTAACCGCTAGACCACAGAGTTATTGACTAAGTATAATTGACATGTTTGACATTACCTGTTAGTTTATTCATTCATTCATTACAGCCCCTAGAACACAGAGTCCTAGACCTCCACTGCTGGAGATGGGCCTTCCAGAACTGGAGAATTTGGCCTACACTCGCCACGCTGGCCAGACGGCTTGGCGAGGATATGATGTCAATTTTTTTATGACAATTTATTAACGATTCCACAAGTTGGTAGTAGTGGAACCGGGACCGACGGCTTAACGTGCTCTCCGATGCACAGGAACGGTGGTGTTGTAAATTTATGACTGCAGTACGTAAGAAAAGTGTATTTCTCATTGGTACATGCCGGGGGGGTTTGAACCGACCTTTGTAGGATTTAAGGTACGCGTTCTTACACCCGAGCCACCACAGCGCTGTTTGGCATTACCTGTAAGTATTGGCTTGTAATAATAATAATAATAAATACAAGTATATCGTAAGTATTCAGGCAGAACCAAGTAAATGTATAAAACAGCTTTTTCATGTATTATATAGAAAAAGCGTATATCATAAAAAGATTTAACTAGAGTTTATTTTATCTACGTAATTGTATTGTATTTTTTTAACTCAGTTTAAACTTTTTTCAGTTAAAACTTTATGTGACATCGTGCCCACCTGGTAACAAACAGTACGAGGTCCGTGAATGGGAGCAACTGACGCCAGCCACTGACGACCGACATCAGTCCCAACTATTATGCCGGATATCAAGATGCTTTTTCACACTTCGCCTGAAGGACTCCAGGTTTTAGGAATAGGAAAACATCCTAGTTGGAAGACCAAACCACATCTCTAGCGTGACAGACACATTAGTCTCAAAATTTATTTGTAGGGATAGTGTCTACGGTATGGGGATGCATGTTTTGGACTGTACGTGTGGGTCGGTTGAGGAATAGAAAAGAAGGGAAAAGGTTGTGGAGCTCTTCAGAACACTCACCGTAGAACACGCTCAGGGAGGCTAGATCTCAGCCAAGCTGTAACGATTCGACAGTTTTAGGCACTGTGGTGTCGCCCGCCTTTTCAGGACGATGATAGCATCTGTAAGGTACTTAGTGGCATCATCTCCTTACACCTATGACCTTATTTCGACCGAATAACCGATAAACTGATAAATTAGGTACATCTTACTTGTACATCATTCGTTTCCGCGTAGGAGCTCGAAAGGTAACTTCCGTGACGTCACAACAATCGATTAATCATATGAAAATATATCGTTTTAAAGGCTGTTTGATGCAATAAAAAACATGCAATTTTTCAGTTTTAATACTTGACGTAGGGGCCGTCGATTAGTGCTCTATAAAGCATAAGTCTAAGAGCTAAAAAAACCGTATAGCCTCCAGTTTTTTCGAGCTGTGTTGGTGATGCTCTCAATGTAGTTACGGTGATTGAGATTAGATAAAGATTTTGTACATTAAAGTATTTTTATTATCATCATTATCACAGCCCCTTGAACACATTTTATGGATATTTATATTAAGGATTGGCCTTCCAAAAATATCTGGAGAATTTGGCATACACACGCCACGCTGGCCAGACGGGTTGGCGAGTGTTTGATATATATATTTTTTAACGATAATTTATTACCGATTCCACAATTTGGAGTGAACCGTGACTGAAAGCTTAACGTGCGACAAATGTTCGTAAGAAAAGTGTGTTTCATTTTGGTGCATAAAGGGGTTTAAATCGACGTTTTTATCTGACAACTGAGTCACCACCGCTCTCCGATATTTTTATTATATTATCTCCTATTTAAAAAAAAAAATTAGGGCTCACGTATCATTGAAAATCAACTCTATTGATGGCGTGGTCTTAGCATATAGGTCGATGCGAGTTCCAACTTAATTTAGATTGACTTGGTTCAGAAGTGAGCAAAATTGTTTGCGGCCCTCGCACAATACAAAACACAACGCACACTGCTCAAGTACGCAATTTATTATTCACAAATAGACTACGGAATGGAGTTTTAACGAAGACAAATTGAACTAAAGCAGAATCAATTACGGGAGATTTATTTTCACGGAGAGAAAGAATTAAGTAACCAGGGAACAGTAAGCGCTAGGGAAATTGAATTTTTGTCCTCACCCACTAACTGCCTCTGTAGGCCAGCGATTTACGCGGATTTTCCAGGTTCGATTGCTAGTAGAGAACACAATAATTTATTATCATTACATATACAAGTAGTTACAACCTTGGAATAATTTGTCTAACAAGATCTCATTTAGTTGCACAAAATCACACATCTCTACTTGCTGTCTTGCCTCAGATTTAGTACTTGGCGTAATCTTCTACAAAATCATCAGATATTTATTATTGTCATACATAAAGTTAACAGCTCTTATAATAACCCTATTACCCGTAAGTGTTGACTATTAATGACCTTTCCAGCGATACTGTAAATCTAGACATTTCTGTTTCCCTTCCGGAAAACCTATAGAAACCTCGATTATAAAGATGCGGATTTCCATTTAGTCAACTTTACTATAGGCCAATCATGACAAGTGGCAAGCTCGTAGATGTCTATAGCTTACGAAACTTGAGAAATATCATAAATAAATTTTAAATATTTTTTATATAATTAAATAAATATTATTGTGTGTATAGGAATACAGTATTTCACGCATGACCTAGTTGGCTGAATTGGGAACCCCTACTAAAATAAACGTGGTTTGTAATCGTGTTACGGTCGTGATGATACCTTTTCCTTGTCCTCACCCAGTCTGGGACTTGCCGAATGGAAATCACAATTGGGCGCGACTGAAAGAAAAGTTTTGTTTATTTTCCAATGAAGACATTCGGCACCAAATACCTAATAACTAAAGGACTGGGCAAAAATACTATTTTCAGAAATTATTTTTTCAATAAATACAAAAATATTTATTTATTTGTCACACCTTAGGGGAACAGCTAAAAGTGGGAGCCGCAGCCGAAAGCGCAGAGTCTGGCAAGCGGCGCAAATACGTATCTATAATCAAAGACTACGCGTTTGTGCCGTTTGCTGTAGAGACTTTGGGCCCGTGGGGCTCCAAGCGCTAAAACATTTTTAAAAAACATTACCCCGCGTCTACATGTCTACTCCGGAGATAAGAGGGCTGGTTCTTTCCTCGCCCAGAGAATCAGCATAGCGATTCAGCGAGAAAATGCGGCCAGCATTCTTGCCACCATGCCGCGCGGATACGATTTATATTTAAATTACGTTTTGTAAGTAGGATTTTTTTTTGTTTATTTTTTAATAATTTAAATTAATATATTTGTATTTATTAAGAATTTAATAAAATTAATATTTCATTTATTTAATATTCATAATATAGGTACAGAGATATCGGTTGTAAGAACGCTTTCCTTAAAATCCAAAAAGATCGCGATTCGAGCCCCGGCATGTCATCAACTCATCAGGTCAAGTATTCTGTGTGATAATGACATAATAATATTTAGACTAGGGTTACAGGCGGTGCTTTTCAATTTTAATTCCGGCATTTAACAACAATTTAACAAAATAAACTTAAAAGTGGTTGACTGTGTGTTTCAAGGTAATGATAATAAGATGTAGCCGAGAGTTGGTCCTTAAGTATCTATGTCTTTGGTAGAAACCAAATTTGTTTTTTTTAATTTATTGTAGAACTGAAATTTAGGTTACTCAGTTATTAGTAAGTTTTTCTTGTTTCACCAACATTAAATTAGTCCCTACTTACATGAGGCAAAGGAAAAAAAATATCGCAATTTTCAACTTCGATGCAATTATACAGCGTAATTTAATAGCAGTCCACTCTCAACGAAACTTATGGAATACAGGTTTTTAACTGTAACGCAAGAATTAGACGTGACACGCAGTGCTGAAGTCATATTCCTTCACCTAAGCCCAATATATATATAATGGAATCAGTGATAACTTGTATTTGAGTTGATATTTGTATATTTAACCCGACATGTGTAAGCGATAATGTCGCGAGTGACCTTAAAAAAAACCATCAAATTCTGCAACTTGACGACAATCAGACTCATAAAAAATAATTAATATAGTTGTTTCGACATGCATGGCCTTATGGGCTAGATTTCTTAGCCTTCCCTATTATCTTATTCATCATCCAGGGAATAGAGAAACAAAAATTCTGCTCATTAAAAATAAAGATATATTACAACAGACTTGGCTGTATGAACTAGACCTTTGCCTTCCCTATCACCTTCTTCATTTGAAGAAGGAGAGAACACAACAAGAGAAACAAAAAAAAAATCAACAATATTTAAACATTAAACTGCCCTGTTTTTTTAGTGTTTTTGGGTGGCATACCCATATCGAATATCATAATATTCGATATTTTTTGTATATTTTTTTGGGTTTAATCAACTGACCCTTGCTTAAACTTGGCATGTGTGTCCATAGCTAACCAAGAATACGGATATTGTTCATTACAGCGCGTTTCCTAAATTAAAGTGCAATATTTTTTTACTATATAACATTATACAATATTTGGTTTTAACCGTAGATAGATAGTTTTCTTTTGTGCAAAAACACTAAAGAAAGTATACTTTATTTTTATATCGATACCTGCTTGGTTTTGGCCACCTTCTCGTTCCAATACTGGACTATCGTACCTTTTTGCTATATTGTTTCGGACTTTATTGTATTTCAAAAGAATAGGTGCACAATGCACATGTCAGGGGTTTTTTACATTCATTTAATTTTACACAAATTCTTTTTTTATTTCTATTTTTATCTTTTTTTATGATTTTTTTTATTTTACAACTTGTCCTCGTACTGTAGTTAGGCGTACATTTTTCATCAAGACTTGGCCAATCCAAAACCTATAACACAACTTTTTACTTGTATTTTTAACGGTCATGGTGATCAGTATTAATTTAACTGGTTTTATTTACTTTTCATCTAATGCGCAGGAACCTGTAAAAAAGTCTAACTTGAATACAAGTGGTCTCTTTCATTCTTTCTTGATTTGACACATGGTAAAAAGAGACAACTTTATCTGAAGTTTGTCATCGATCTTGAGTTATATTTAATAACAACATGTGATATGTGAAAGTATTACAAGGGTCATTTTGTTATTTAGTCTTGTTCCTCAGTCTGATTAAACATTAACAGGTCACTGGAATCTGCTAAGCTGCTGATCTTCTGCTAACAGCTTACTTATTGGATCATTTTGCTGCTTACTCTTCCACTAGCAGGAGTAGAATCATTCAAAATAATACAATTTATGACGTTTCATACATGCCTTATTTATTACGGTTCTAGTGGTATAGCGGTTAAGATCGTAAATTCCTCCGCGTTCGATTGCTGGTCGTAACATAAAACTTAATTTATTTGTTATATTTGCCACTTGACATGATGAGCTATACATACCTATAGGTAGATGTGAATTCTTTAAATAAAGTGTGGTTTCTGAACACCCCAAGAAATACGGTCGTGATGATATTATTTGTTTTTTTTTTTTTTTTTTATTTATTATTCATTTAATTTTAAAACCAACAGTTGACAATATTATAGTAAATATTATGCAGTAAATTCACTAAGAACTACGAGTATTAAAGGTTTTCACATATAAATTTAAAGTTAAGTAATAAAGAGCAAGAGAACCATAAGTTGATAATGAAAAAACAAATCACTCATTAGGGATTGCTGTCGATGATCGATTCAACGTAATGAAGCGTCATTAGACGTCTAATATATGTTGCTTTGGAGTTAAACATGTCTATGTCCAAATCTTCCGCAAGAATATTATAGTTGTTATATGTTCTTAATAAATAACTGTTCTGTCTATACCTGGTACTAGCATATGGTACGAACAAGAGTGGGGGACATCGAAGATTAAAGCAGCAATTCAGGACTATCGACTGTACCATTTGCTACATTTATTAAATATGCAACATCAGTGATGTTGCGTCGAACTTCCAATGGAAGAAGATGTAAGTTGTGACACATAGTATCGTATGGGCGATTAGGTAGCTTAAATTTATATCTGAGATGACGAATGAATCTTTTTTGGATATTCTCAAGTCTCCATATATAGACCTGATAACAGGGATTCCATATTTGTGAACAATATTCAAGATGACTACGGGCATAAGCGCAGTACAAAACTTTTAACGTCTTCATACACTTAAAGGGCTTACATGACCTCATTATAAATCCGAGGGCCCTACTAGCTTTTGCAACAATATTATCGATGTGTAGGTCAAAAAGAAGTTTATTATCATGTATTACACCAAGAAATATAAATTTAGCAGATAAAAACGTAACATACTCGTACATGACATAGTAATTATTGGTGCCATTTACACTATATTATTACTACGAAATAAGAATAAATTAAAAATAAATACAATTTACAAACTTAATTTAAATCGAATTCGTGTCCGCGCGGCATGGTGGTAAGAAGGCTGGCCGCATATCCTCGCTGAATCGCTATACTAATACTCTGAGCGAGGAATGAACTATCCCTCTGGTCATCAGAGCAGACAATTAGATAAGGGGTGATGTTTTTTTTATTTATTTATCGTAGATAAATGATGCACTATATTTGTTGGACCCTAGTGTAGCTTGACAGCTGTTTGAGTCGCTTATCACCTGGCACGTGCGTGTGCGCACACCCGCGGCAAATGGTCCGACACGGCTGCTAGGGTTTGATAACTTTTTTTATTGCTTTACCCAACATATTTAGGACATTTATCGTATAGGTACGAGTATGATAGGTTATTCGATAAAAAAATCAATATAAAATCTCTTTCCCCTACAAGATACCTATTGAAAACAAAAATGATATACCATAACCTAAATTTAATAAAATAAGTAAAGTATTATCACGACCGTTTCCCTTTCAGGGTGGTCAGAAACCACGCTTATAAATAAGTGGATTCACATTTAGCCAATCATGACAAGGGGCAAGCTCATCGATGTCTCTAGCGTACCAAACTCGAGAGATATAAATTAAATTGTACAAATTCTCGACACTCAAGGTCTTGTTAATGGTAATTATGTTTGTAATATTATGTAAATGACTGTTTGCTGTCAATATAAAATAAAATAAAAAATAAAATAAATGTATTTATTTACATTAATAAATTTTTTTTTGTCTCGACCAGGAATGGAACCCGGTACCTCCGAGTCTAAATCCACGGACTTCACCGCTAGACCACGGAGGTAAATATAATATCTACGTAAAATAATATTTTTTTAAAACTACAAGAGATGTTGGTATAAAATAATAGGTACCCATTATTAGTAAAGTATCATTACGACTGTATCCCCCTCTTCTGGGGTATTTAGAAGCTACGCTTTTTTTAATTAATTCAGTTTTAGCCAACTTTATCAGTCATTAAGTACCCATTATTAATTATTTATTAACCACTTAAGTGACTTGCTTTACGTAAGTTATAATAATAATAAAAATCTTTATTTCAAAATAAATATACATCACAATTTAGTTGTTACATAGGTTAGGGCATAAAATAAATCGT
The DNA here is from genome assembly GCA_910589645.1 of Tinea semifulvella. Taxonomy (NCBI): domain Eukaryota; kingdom Metazoa; phylum Arthropoda; class Insecta; order Lepidoptera; family Tineidae; genus Tinea; species Tinea semifulvella. The sequence goes on along the minus strand of OU342611.1, from coordinate 565,836 downwards.
ACATAGTAACAAAAGCAGTTTAGCTGTGACATCTGAAATAGTCGGTGGACGGTCTTTCAAATGTCATTGTAGGAATTAGTACTGGCAACATTTTATATTACTCTAGGCAATATTTACGTGGTCTAGTGCTAACAAACGTTGCCGTGAATTCGGGAGGTCGTGGGTTCGATTCCCACCGGGGGCAAGTTGTACATTGTATAATTTGTCTCGGTCTGGGTGTTTATATGTATAATATGTATATATTTACAAAAAATAAAGTACAATATGTAGTTTATCAACCATCTAGTTTCCGTAACACAAACCTCGTGGAGCTTGAACCACAGAAACTAGATGGCGCTGTGTGACCTTTCTGGAAATATTTATTTATTTATTTGCTAAAGGCAAGACATATATAATTGTTAGTGTGTGTGTGTTGGTGTATGTGGGTTTGAGTGAATGTATTTAAGTAAGTATGCATGTGCTAGCAACAACCTATTTCTTATAATATTATTTTATGATTTAAAACAGGTTTTCATTGTCCTCATAAGTTAGTTCCTGAAGCCAGTTCCTAACGAGTTCCTTGCACTTTCTGGAGGTTTGGGGATAAATATTAAGCTTTTTATTAGTCCTATTATATAGCCGGCTACTTAAAGTTATATAATGCTTTTGGGCCAACGCAACCCTACAGCATTTAGTGTCACATACTCGATCCCTGGCTCGCACATGGTTAATAATAATAACACCGCAGTCGTGGTGCAACTACACTAAAGAGTCGTACAGAAGACTGAAGGTGCAATACAATGATGCCTTCAGAATTCTGTTTCGGCTCCCCAGGTGGTGTAGTGCATCCAGTATGTTTGCCGAGGCACTTCTGCCGGTATTAGACGCGGTAGTCCGACATCGTATGGCCTTATTTAGAAAATGCATAATGGACACTAAAAATATAATTTAAAAAAGTTTCCATGAGCATTGCTTCATGCTCCAAAAAATATGGACAAATAAATTAGTATGTTCATTTTAGATTAATTACTAATAGAGTTTTCATTAAGTAATTATTGTTACTAACACGATATGGTTTTTGTACCGAAATAAAGAATTATTATTATTAATATTATTTTAATTAAAATGTATAAGCTACTAAATAGTGCCCTTAAAAAGGGTTATTTAATGCAAAATAAAGTATCATCACGGCAGTATCTTATGACATGTTTAACGCAGGCCTCATAAGGTACGTTATTGGATGAAATAACCAAAGTGACAAGCTAACTACCAATTACGTGCTGTATATCAAAATATTGATTAGAGGTTATTTTAATCATCATTCCTGTAACTGGATTTAAACATGTTTTAACACGCAAGACGGTGATTTTTAAAATTGTTTAGTCACAATTTCAGCGTACGGTGGCTCGGTTGTAAGAACGATTTCCTCAAAATTCTAAATTCTTCCATTCACATCTTTATTTTTAAACAAGCAGAACAATATATTTTAACTCCTCAAATTTCTACTTCCTAATAATATATTATCTTCATATACATATATCTACTATAAAAAGTATATATTGATGAGTATTTATGTAGTCTATGTATACATACTATTTATGTAGTTTATTGGTTAGAATTACACACCACATATTTATACTGTCTCACTCTCCCAAAGGTTAGCTGGTAGAAAAAGCCGAAATGGCTTTAAGTTCGCCTTTGTACATACTTTCAAGTAAATTGCAATAAAGTATTTAATAAATAAATAAATAAAAAGGTCAGTATTCTGTATTTATAATTTTGTTATTTTATTGTTTCTCTTTTCAAATAATGGTTATCATGTACTGCTCCAGATTCACCAATATGTACTATAAAATTATATCGTTTTATATCAATATTGTAAAAATTGACATGTAAAAGTGCAGAATATCTTTTTGTCCTATGCCTACTTGCAAAAATAAACGAATTGAATTGAATTGAATCAGTCCGAATTTCGACATATACCAATAAGAAATATGTATATATATATATATATATATATATAATATGTATATATATATATATAATGTTATATAGTAAATATTTTGTAGCTATTTTTAGGTTTATTTATATATATATATATATATTTCTTATTGGTATATGTCGAAATTCGGACTGATTCAATTCAATTCGTTTATTTATATATATATATATATATACAACACCACCGTTCCCGTGAGGAAAAAAGCACAATTCGGTCCCGGTTCCATTAATATCCCTTGTGGAATTGTTAATAAATTGTCATTAAAAATTGACATCGTGGCGAGTGTAGGTCCATTCTCCAGGAAATTCTGGAAGGCCCATCACTAACACTGGCGGTGTTCTAGGGGCTGGGATGATGATGAGATTTTTTTAAGTCCCGAATGCCTAATTGCCTTCGGTTTCAAATTCCCCTTTTTATTTTTGCAAGATAACACCCGCTGGTAATTCAATGTACTTTTAGCAAAGACTTCTATGTACTACGTATAGAAGTCTTTGACTTTTAGTGTTGGTATAAAGAACGCAGGGGGACTATGTTCGACTACAACAGCTCTCCTCCAGTAGCAGCTTTAGTGGTCTCCTGTTGGTGTCAAATGATGGGCGTGCATAAGATGGAGCAATATTCAGGACATACTCGAAGTGTCCGTTGTCGGCCAAATAGAAAGTACGTACTCGTAACTCAGGCCGACTAAAAACTCACAACGTCGAGCTTGCCACTTGTCATGATGGGTGTTTTAAAGTTGACTAAAACGAACCCGTTTTCTTAAAAGCTCGTTTTTACGAGTAAGTCGCCTACATCATTAGGATTTCCTACTTCGTGTATTTGCCGACTACTAGATAGGTTAGTTTAACGGTAAGTGAAGTATATGTAATTTAATATTTAAAATACGTTACCCTAATGTACACGAGGCAATCGTTACTATTTATTTTCCTAAAACATTGTGGAGAGCTTCGCGCCATTTTGCACGGAAATGTCAATTACAAGTTTTGTAAATTGATTTATGTGGATATTGTTACTCAAAAGTGGTGTTGTTTTTTTTTTAATAATGAGCTACAATGTGAATAATCACCATTGTACGACCATTTTATCAAATTAGGTGAAAGAAAATACGATTAAACTTAAGTTAGTAAGACAAGCCTATCCTGGAGAAACTAGGAATCAGACAGCGCCTTTCATTAATAGTACAATCACGCATTCAAACTTTCTTTATACACGTGTCGCGGTGTGGAGATGGTGTATCTTATCTTATCATTAAGCGCCTGGTAGTTAAGTCGATGGCAAAAGGATGCGTGGTCCCTGACGAGGTGAACTGATCAGGTTAAAGCCAGGACGGCTGCAGTTCGAGAGAAGTGGTGACGGCTTGTTAAGTGTGCCACTGACACTCAAGTGACGACTATGACTACTCGATGACTATGGATCCTACCGTTTCTCATAATAGTGCGAGAAAATGTGCCCAGAACTTAAAAGAAACAATGCCCGGGCCCTAACATCTAAGTATTTGTGCCCACAGTCCGGCACACAAAAGAGGTTATTTTACCGTCTAACTACCGTATAATTTAAATAATGTTACATTCAATTCATCTTTGTCAAAAATGTCTTTTGGGTTTTAACTTACTTGTACCCACATATAGATTTTATCATTTTTTTTGTTACAAAATAATGGTTTAATAGGTACATGTAATTTTACCATGACATGTGACACAGCACCCACTTAATGTAAGCAAAGGCCATGAACACCTTGACACCAGTCAGAATGATCAAACTTCAAATAGATCAAATGAACGTAGTCACGCAAAAAAGATCCAATCCACATTTAGTTAATTTTGAGTTATAGGCTATTGAAGTGTTTATTTTATTTTTTAGTATTACCACGACATGTGACCTTACGCCCACCTGATAGTAAGTGGCGCGCAGGGTCCATGAATAGTAGCAACTGGAATCAGACACTCATGACTGAAATGTCAGTCAGACAGATGCTTTTCCACACTTCGCTTGAAGGACTCAAGGTTATAGAAAGTGGAAACAAATTGGCTAGAAAATCATTGCAAATCTTTATTGTACGACATATGTATGAGTCCACAAAATTATATGTGACTACTGATTAATTATTTGGGTGCATATTCTTACCTGTGTGGGTTGTTCGGTTGCGGAATGGAGAGGTAGGGATTAGGGTATAGAGAAAAAATAGTGCTTAGATCAGTCGCACATTTAATACAATAAGTCCTACAAAGGTCGGTTCAAACCCCAGCATGTACTAATGAGAAATCAAATTTTCCTAGGTACATTTGTCATAGATTTACAAGACCACCGTTACGGGACCTCGGAGAGCACGTTAAGCCGTCGGTCCCGGTTCCACCAATACCAACTTATGGAATCGTTAATAAATTGTCATTAGATCCTTACCATCCCGTCTGGCCAGCGTGGCAAGCGTAGGCCGAATTCTCCAAATTCTCTGGAAGGCCCATCTCCAGCAGTGGAGGTCTAGGACGCTCTGTTCTAGGGGCTGTAATGAATGAAAAAAATTAAATGTCATAAACGCGGTATTTTTATCAGGGTCGTTTTTGATTTTAATGATATCATCCTATACCTGATTGGCAATTATTATTAATTTTTTGAAAAAATGAGGATTGGATCCTTCTTGTATGCTTCCATTTAATTCTGAGACCATAATCATCAGCCTGTGTCTCTCCACTGCTGGATATAGGCCTCCCCCAAGGCTCGCCACTGCACGCGGTCTTTTGCAACGCTCATCCGACCCCCACCAGCGACCCTCCTTAGGTCATCCGTCCATCTGGCGGGGGGTCGTCCCACTCTGCGTCGTCCCGTACGTGGTCTCCACTCCAGAACCCGTTTGTCCCATCGGTCGTCGGTTCTGCGGCAGATGTGTCCGGCCCATTGCCACTTCAGCTTGCTAATTTTGAATGCTATGTCAGTAATTTTGGTTCTCTGACGAATTTCAACGTTTCGAATTCTATCCATCAGAGAAATACCAAGCATAGCTCTCTCCATAGCTCGCTGAGCGACCTTGAATTTGTGAACCAGACCCACTGTCAGTGTCCACGTCTCTGCTCCGTACGACATTACAGGGAGGACGCACTGGTTGAAGACTTTTGTCTTCAAACACTGTGGTATGGACGATGAGAAGATATGTCGATGTTTCCCGAATGCCGCCCATCCTAGCTGAATGCGTCTGTCGGCTTCTTTGCTGAAGTTTGCAGCGCCTAGCTGAATAGTCTGTCCAAGGTAGACGTATTCCTGCACAACTTCGAGAGTAGCATTTCCCACACAGATTGGCCTCGGCTTGACATGGTCATTGAACATAACCTTAGTCTTATCCAGGTTCATTCCGAGACCAACCTGCTGAGAAGCCACGTTTAAGCCGTTTAACATTCTCCTAAGATCCTTGAGCGAGCTGGCCATGATGACTATGTCATCCGCGAATCGGAGGTGTGAGATGTATTCTCCATTGACATTTATGCCGCAGTAATTCCAGTCCAGCATTTAAAAAAAACATCTTCTGAGACTATTATCCTAGCTAAAACCCTCACATCGTTTGGCTTCATGCACGTCTTGTTATTTATTGTCTCCGAAAAACATACAGACTGAGAAAGTCGAAGTTAAAATATCTTTATTCACGTAAGCCTATTACATGCATTTGTGACACGTCATAATTTAAATTATTTAGAATGATTCAACTCCTGTAAGTGGAAGACTAAGCAGCGAAGTGGTCCAAGGAGTAAGCTGTTAGCAGAAGACTAACAGCTTAGCAAATTCCAGTGACCTGTTAATGAAAACTCAAAGCACTTTACATCTTCATTACCAAATTATGTAAGAGCATAGTAGGTAATTCATTCGATTCGAAATTAAATATAAACATAGTTACGTAAATTAACCCTTTAATTTTCTTCACCGTTATCATGCCTCAAGCCGTCGGTCCCAGTTCCACTAATTCCAACATGTGGAATCGTTAATAAATTGTCATATTAACACAGACCCTCGCCAACTTTTGGAAGGTCCATCTCCAACAGTGGAGGTCTAGGACTCACGACCGTATCCCTTACCCCCCCCGTCAGAATCTACTTCTATCTTTTAAAGAAGCCGATTCACATTTTGGCTATCTGTACTATGACGATGTAATAAATTATTAAGTCCCGGCCAGGAATTGAACCCGGTTTCTATGCGTCTAAATCCACAGACTTAACCGCTACACCATCAAGGCAATTTATTGGTATGAGTATTTATTCAGTTATAACAGTCAAAGTGAATACTAAATTAACTTGCAACTAAGAATTGTAAGTTAAAAAAATATATAACATGCATTAATACTAATAGTATAATAATAATGTATTAAAAAGAGTGATTAAGAAGTAATTATATTTGATGTATCGCGGTAGTTGACGACCTCCATTACATGCCGGCTCGGTGGTCGCACAAATTCATGCATTTTGATGGGAATTGCCTTTGTTATGATAAAACTGCTATCGTCCGTCAGTGGGGACGGGCGCCTGGAAATGACTTCATGCCGTAGACAGATATATCCACGGCGGATGAAAATATACAAGTCGAGAACGCACAGGTTGGGACTGCTCACGTTTACTATTGTGTATATACGTATATATTGCCTGTTTATGTAGTGTATACAAATACAAAAACGTTTAATTGTTCAAAAATTACAGTTTTATTTTGGAGGAAGTCTGATCCCCAGGCTAGAATTCTCTGGGTTAAACTGAGCATCAATTTCTTTCTTTGTTACATTTAGTTATTTACAATTTTTTTGCCTCAATATATTCAACTGCTTTCGTGGTCTAGTGGTTAAGTCCGTGGATTTAGACCTGGAGGTACCGGGTTCGCTTCCTGGTCGGCAAACAAAAATATTTATTAATTTAAGCAATTATTTTAAGTGCAATTTATTATAATACACTTACATACTAATATTACACACATTGAATGAATATATACATGAATACCTACATACCTATATATATTATAATTAAGTTAAATTAGTACACACATGGTTAAAGTAACAGTTGATTTAGAAAAATAATAATAATTATTATAAGCATAAAATTTATAAGATAAGTGATTAATATATACTACTAGGAGACACTATTCTGCTTATTTAGAAAAAGGTATATAATAATGCATGTATGAAGCGCAACCAGTTACGCGGCGAACGAGTGCCTTCACTCCGTAGCCACGACTCAGACTTAGCTGTAAAGGCACACAGGGCCAACAGTGAGATAGAGACGGTTTATAGGATTTTAGTCCGTAGGCGCCCTGGGGCTTCACTAGGAAGCTTCACGGATGAGTCGGGCATGCGACCCCCACCCGCGTTGGCCCTTCAGGCAGGGGGCGTATCATTGATGATTTATTGATTCACCGTCTATAAAAAAAAAACAAGCGCAACCAGCAACTCAACTGATGTTTGACTTGGACTTTGACTTTAAATCGCTTCCAACAATTTTAATATGTATGTTTATGTATAATTTTGTGTATTAGTATTTATTAGGTGTATAGTATATTAATAGGACGGTCTATAGTTATACGATTATACCTGTCTATGATTACAATTTATTTTCACAATCGATTCAATTTAAATTATTTTCATTGCTTTTTATTTCGACTGGCTTCGTGACCAAACATACAACCGTAGGGTTAGACTAGAACGGATCAGGGTTTGATTCCCAGAGGGAGATTATAACACACTTTTCTGACAGCACGAAGCTGACTGTGGCGATGAGAATTTATATTAAGAATGCGTTATTGTCGTGTAGGATATAAAGAATCAGGTAAAACTGGCTTTTCGATGTTATTACCGTTTTATCGGTCAAACCTTCAGAATAACGAGAGCTGTTAGGTAATTTTTTTCGGAGGGCAAGGACACTGAATGTTTATGAATCAGACACTGACTTACATCAGTCTCTATCACCATGCCGGCTTAATACATGCTTTTTCACACTTCGCTTAAAGGACTCCAGGTTATAGGAGATTGGAAACACAGAGGCTGGAAGAGCTTTCCACATCTATATTGTGCGACAGACATATGAATCCCGATATTTATATGTACGCGGACTACGTGACTACGGTTTGTAGTATATACTGCCTGGAATTTGTTAAAGATCTAAACAAATATGTTTTTTTTATTCAGTAATAAAATTTTCAGACACAGTATTGTCGTATGGAGCAGAAACGTGGACACTGACAGTGGGTCTGATCCACAAGTTCAAAGTCGCTCAGCGAGCTATGGAGAGAGCTATGCTTGGTATTTCTCTGATGGATAGAGTCCGAAACATAGACATCCATTAGAAAACTAAAGTTTAGTAATTTTAAGTGGCAATAAGCCGGATACGTCTGTCGCAGAACCGATAACCGATAAAGTAGACGAGTTCTGGAGTGGAGACCACGTATAGGAAAACAGAGTGGGAAGACCCCCCGCCAGATGGACGGATGACCTGAAAAAGGTCGCTGGTGGGGGTTGGATGAGCAGGGAAGAGACATAGGCTGACGATGATATATTCTTATTATTTTGACATTAGGTATAGCTAAAATATATATATACGCAGTTCAATTTTTATTTAAAAAAAATATATTATTTACTTCTTTCTATAAAATTACTTTTACAGAAATAAAACTAACCACGACTTCCTTGCTTCTGAGGTGGTTAGAAACCACGCTTATAAAGAAGCGGATTCACATTTAGCCAACTTTACTATAGGCCAATCATGACAAGAGGCAAGCTCGTCGATGCCTCCAGCGTACCAAACTCGAGAAATATCACAAATAAAATAAATATTAATTAAATGTATTTATTTACATTAATAAATATTTTTGTGTCCCGACCAGGAATCGAACCCGGTACCTCCGAGTATAATCCACGGACTCAACCGCTAGACCACGGAAATTCGAAACGAAGGGCAAATAAAATAGTAATCGATTTTAAACATCTGACCTACGCAAAGGATTATGGTCGTGATGATACTTTTTATAGCTTTTTATTGGTCCGGGGGGTCGAATAATAAATTTACGCTTTATTTTTCAGCACTTGTCATTTCATATTTTTATATTACTTTCATGAATATGATTTGCACAAATTTTAATGGTTCGAAAAATAATTGTTTGAGTTCTATCATAAATATTATTTTGTGTGCTTTGATGTGGCTTCTTTGAGTGTGTTCTACCGGCTATACTATGGTGAGTACTCTGAAGAGCTATATAACCTAATTCCTTCCTCTCCATTCCGCAACCGAACCACACGCACAAGTCAGAATATGCACCCACATACCGCAGTCACTATTCCTACGCGTACGTATAAATTTCGACTCATACATCTGTCAAACAATAAAGATGTTGAATGCTTTCCCAGTGTTTCCGCTTTCTTATAACCTGGAGTCCTTTAAGCAAAGTATTAAAAAGCATCTTGTAAAGCTGACATAGTGGTAAGGATTGATGTCAGCAATGAGTGTTTGATTCCAGTTGATACATTCATGGACTTTGCGCGCCACTTACCAGCAAGTGAGCTTAAGGTTTCGTCATTGTATAAAAATAAAGAGATTACGGTCGTGATGATACGAATTATTCATTGACATTGTTTATTTGTGAATTGTGTTTCAAATCAATTTTCCGCTCGGCGACCTTTTATAATGTGGGAGTACCACATGGGGGAAACCGACATTATAAAGGTGAATCACAACTGCAATCAGCGACTGCTGCGCCTCTGCAGCGCATCTGGAATGTTTGCTGAAGCCCGTACCGACAGCTTTTCGGCGACTATTCAAAATAAAGTAGCTTTTTTTTTTCCAACGCGTGTGGAACAGTTGCAACAGTATCCTGGGCATTATTGCATCTCCCGATCTAAGATAATTAGGTTAAAAATATGTTGGGTGCGTTAAGGTTAAGTAGTTTTAGGCTTAGTATGTAAATTAATTATAATTAATATCTTAGAATAAGAAATAAGACTAGAGTTTTTTTCTTGAAATATTATTTTATATATGTATACTAAACTCGACATGTGACTTCGTGTAATGGTAAGCGATACACGAGGTCCATGAATGGGAGCAATGGCGCCAATCACTAACGACCGACTTCTCTACCACTATGCCGGCCTAACAAGACGCTTTTTCAAACTGCGCTTGATGGACTCCGGGTTATAGGATTGGGGAAACACACTAGCATGCGACAAATTTAAGAGTCTAAAAAGTAAAGAGTATGCGTAGGGATAGTGGCTACGGTATGTGGATGTACATTTTGGCCTGTGTGTGTGTGGTTCGGTAGCGGAATACACAAGTAGGGATAAGGTCATGGAGCTCCTCAGAACACTCACCGTGGTCAAAAACTTTCGATCCAACTTGCAGCGTGCGGTTGTTAGTTCGCAGTGACAGATAGATAGTGGGGTCGTTCAGGCACGGATAGCTAATGGGCCTGGGTTGGGAATAGGACGTTCACCCGTTTTCCCCGGCAGGATCTTAACGGGCAACCAACCACCGGTAATTCTTGTACTGTTGGCCGGGAGCCGTTACTGGCAATTCAGCGGCCGTGTGGCTCTAGACCCGGAAGTTCGAGCGATATTCAGAAGGTGCTTTACGTCTAGTCTGGCCAGTCGGGCCGACTAACTGCTCAATAGTAGGCATCTCCAGATCTCGAGCAATTGCGGAATTGCGACGTGGGGACACCACTATGAGCGATTTGTTTTGCTGACTTTGGATCTTGTGCTTATTGGTCTTCGTAAGACGAGATATGGATCAGGACCTTTAACCTGAACGGCAAGTTGGAATTCATAACAGGACGTAACATGGCTCGGGCTGCCTTTGCCTGATTGACGGAATGTCAGGGCATTTCACCCATTGTTAACACAGGAAGTAGCATGTCACACGAAGCGAATTTGCACGCGGCGTTCAATTCGCAGCGAATAATCCTCTCGTATGACTATAGCTTTAAACTTGCCGATCGTCGAATTATTATAATTACATAGGTATCAACTATAGGTTGATAGATATATGAACATGGTGTCCTATTTCGTAATGTAGTATTAACATGCAATCAATTTATTAGTAAATTGACTGTTTAGTTCCAGTTACTTTAATGGTTGCGACCACGAATTAAAATAACTATTGTTTAGACACCCAGCCATAGACATTATTATGAAAGACTGGCCATTTTATTTAATTTTAACAACAGCAATGGCCGTAACGAACATAACTATTAATATATAAACAGCTACCTACATTTTATGACAATGCCTTTATACAGAAGCTATAATCTAAAGTGACCATTTTATAATAGTATATCTTAACTTATAGTATGACAATGCTTTTATACAGCATCTATAATCTTAATTGACCTTTTTTATAATTGTATGTCTTAACTTATGGTATGACAATGCCTCTTTACAGCAGCTATTGTCCTAGCTGACATTTATATTTTTATAATTTTGTCTGTCTTAGCTTATAGTATGACAATGCCTATCTACAGCGGCTATTGTCCTAACTGACATTTATATTTTTATAATTTTGGAAACACTTTACTGGGTTTATCGGCACGAACGGTGGATACTTCACCGCCCCGGTAGACTGGTCAAATTACTGTACTATTTAGTCCGCGTACCACCTATTAAATTACTCCACTTTCCTCAAACAAAATGGGATCACTAATTTCCACCCTCTATCTTGTATACGTCTATGCGCGACCATTGTTTATCCGTTGGCGAACACCCTCTGCGCGGCGTTCGGGTCACTAGCTCGCGCCACTCCGACGAGAGTGTACGCCCGGCTGTAACGCGACGGCGAACGATACCGTGCGTAAAGTTTTACGATAAACTTTGCGTATTCGTGGATTTTAAGTGAATTTTCTACAAAAAAAAGTTCTATAATTACTATTTAATTCAAGTGAAAGTGATCTATAAAGTTATAGTGTGAGTTAAGTTACAAGTGTTTTCAAAGTGCTACGTAAAATAATTAATTCAGGTAATTAAGTAGTTATATTAAATTATGCTGTTTTATTATTCATATTATGTTTTGTTAACAACCAACTAGCGTTTTGATTAATTAATATTTTGAATGGAGTTATTATTTTATACAACCGGGCTTTGAAACGGTTATTTTGATATGAAAATTTATTATCTCCGCTGAAATGGATGGTTAAATTAACGTAAGTTTATAATTTCAATATAAGGTACGTGATTGGCTTGTGGAAGTGACGAGTTTTAAACATAAATTAAATCGGGTGTACCTAAGTTTATTTTTATTATTTAATTTTGTTTTTTTAATAGCTCTAGCATTGGTAATTGTCAACGATTAATTAATTTTACTACTTGTACTCATATAACGGTTAAAAAAGTTAATAAGTGTTATTATTAAAAAAAAATATAAACTGCCTCCGTGGTCTAGCGGTTAATTTCGAGGATTTAAATGCGGACGTACCGTGTTCGATTCCTGGTCCGGACACAATAATTTATTTGTGATATTTCTCGAGTTTGGTACGCTAGAGACTTCGACGAGCTTGCCACTTGTCATGATTGGCCTATAGTAAAGTTGGCAAAATTTAAATCCGCTTATAATTAAGCGTGTTTTCTGACCACCCCGAAAGGGAAACGGTCGTGATGAACGGACTTTAAATAATATAAAGAGCTATAAAAGTGAAGTGCCACAAGTACCTACTTACCTATTTACAGTAAACCTTAATCTTTATTGTATAAAAATAAAACAATATTGACAGTTTTAACAAACTTTCTAACAATAAAAAAGTTTACAAAACTTACATTCACAAATATCCTTAAATCATGAAACTTGTTGTTGTTCAGCTTTTTTCTTTAGGTTTTTTTAGGTTAACATCAATATTTTGATATAGAAATAAAAGTAACAAATATAGTAAGTCTTCAAGTCAAAGTCAAAATATCTTTATTCACGTAAACCTATTACAGGCATTTATGACACGTCATTAATTTAATTATTTTGAATGATTCTACTGCTGCTAGTGGAAGACTAAGCAGCAAAGTGGTCCAATAAGTGACCAATAAGTAACCAGCAGCTTAGCAAATTCCAGTGACCTTTTAATGTTTAATCTGACTGAGAAAGGAATCTGCAAGGAAAACTCAGCTATATCAGATTTACAAAATAAAACATATACAGAACTGCACCACAACGATCAATTAATATCCTTTTAAATTTAGTTATCAGTACCTATGAGAATACAATACCTGGTACAGCAGTAACCCACAAGGCAAGTCAGAATTAAGGTAGACTACATGCCTATGTGCAACCCGAAAGTCGACAAAACGCAAAAACCTATGTTAATTTAAGAACAATAAATTGAACGTGTTCGGCATATGTCCCAGGCCCCAGGTCTTATTTTAAGAAAGTAATAGTTGGCATTCGACATCATTGTAAATGGCACATACTTTTAACGAGAACAACAAATAGGTGGTTGGCATACTGATAGTAGGTAGCCTGTCGCTGCGCTGGGCAGACGAGTTGGCGCTGTGACTGTCTGTCTGACCAAGATGATGTTTTTTTCTTTTTATTTTATAGTAGCATTTTTATCAGTATGAATAGGCTAGGTTGTACCAAAATTAGTTTATGTATTGTTACGGTTAAAGTAAAAAATGACGCCAATAACAATACGGCAATATTACAATCTTATTTACTAAAATTACTAAATAAAAATTATTTATATTGTGGCAGCAGGTCCAGATGGCAAATAATCCAAAGTGTACATCTTAAAAATAAATCATAAATCGCACAATTTAGCTATACAAAGGAAAAGACATCTCTGAAATCCCGCAGAAGTATTTCCCACTTATCTGTGATTTATCGAACCCCGGCCTTCCAATGTTATGACAGAGATAAAGGAGATAGACAATTGGAGGGAGAAATAAAGATCTATCCAATGTATTAACGTGTTAGGCTTATATAAATATTTATTCAATAATTTAAAGATATACATAGTTATTAACAATCAATGAATTACCCGTGCGGATGTCGAGTCGAACGTCAGCAGCTTTAATTTTAAGTGACAATTACATTCTTTATATATTTGTGTATTATTTGGTAAGATCACAATGCGGACAATGGAAGTGCGGGGTCTTCTGCGGGCAACCTCAAGTTGCGCGAATATGCGAACCTTGTACCGGATACGAGTTTCCGCCGAGAAAATATTGCAGTCAAAGTCAAAATATCTTTATTCACGTAAACTATTACAGGAATTTATGAAACGTTATTAATTTAATTCTTTTGAATTATTCTACTTCTGCTAGTAGAAGACTAAGCAGCAAAGTGGTCCAATAAGTAAGCTGTTAGCAGAAGACCAGCAGCTTAGCAGATTCCGCTTGACCTATCAATGTTTAATCTGACTGAGAAAGGAAAACTCAGCTATATCAGATTTACAAAATAAAACATATACAGAACTGCACCACAACGATCAATTAATTTAGTTATCAGTACCTATGAGATTACAATACCTGGTACAGCAGTAACCCACCAGGCAAGTCAGAATTAAGATAGACTACATGCCCATGTGCAACCCGAAAGTCGACAAAACGCAAAAACCTCTGCTAATTTAAGAACAATAAATTGAACGTGTTCGGCAGAGGTCCCAGGCCCCCACAGCAGCACCCGATCACGGACGTAACGCATCTGCTAGCCATCCCCCCGCTCAACCAGGTCCTTAGGGTGCGGACCGGGACCCGACACATGTGCCACCACTGCAATGACCTTCTAAGGAAGGGACGACCACCGGACACGCCACACCATGAGAACCTGCATCCCACACTAAGGCCCGTCCCCGCTCCCAGGGGATCAGCGTCATACTACCAGGTCTCTTGCCATCATTGCGAACTATTCCAGTAAGTTCCAGAATAGATGAAACCTCACTGGTGACAATAGCCCGTTTTATGGTTTCATTTAGGGAGCCATGACGTGAAATTATATTGCTTAATATCGTACAGACGCGTACGTAGTGTATTTATTGTTACATGTTGCATGTCTAAATCCACGGACTTAACCGCTACAGTCGGAGGCAGGTTTTATATAGGTACTCATCATCGTCACAGCCTGTAGAACACAGAGTTCTAGACCTCCACTGCTGGAGATGGGACTTCCAGAAATTTGTGGAGGTTTACTACCTACCTACACTTGCTGGCCAGACGGGTTGGCGAGGAGTACTTATATAAATATATTGTAGACGAATAAATAGGAATGTATAGTATACAGTTAATTGAGTGTTATAAGGGTTAGCTAGTCTTTTTTATTTCTTTATGTATTTTTTTTTAAATAATACATAGCTATATATTTTTTTTATATCGTTCGTTTTCAGTGAACTTCCAAAATGTACTCAGCTGAGTAATTCATAATTTTGTAATTATTTTTTACATAATAAATGAACTTAAATATGTTTTGTATGTTTAAATTAAAACGTCATGATTGAATTAGTAAAATCGTCAAAAGAATTTAACGAACCATCTCGACAAATAAAATTAGCTATTGCAATTGACTTACATACTTTGAATCGGGCTTTTAACACTTTTTTTTGTGCCAAAAACTGTGTTTTTACAGGGTGTAAGAAACTTCAAGTACGTGTATACTATGCTATGTTTTTATATACTAGTACTATTGTGAAACAAGTAGATGATTTACATTTTTATATTTAGATCACACAAGGTTGACATACTGACAATATTCGGAAAAATGTCCTAATCTATGTTGTTGATTTAATTATATTTATTTTATCACAGTCAGTGTTTATGTCGGCCTTTATTTCTCCACAAGCACGATATGTGACCGTGCACTTACCATCAAGTGATGCGCAAGGTTCTAAAAGTTAGAAACTGGAACCAGACACTCATGACTGACATCAGTCCTTAACACTATGCCGGCTTGACAGGGCATGACGGCAATTCGAGCCTGATTCCGAAACGTGTGGATTACTATACTATACTTTACTGGGTTTATCAGCACGAACGGTGGATACTTCCTCGCCCCGGCAGACTGGACAAATTACAACCATCAGTCCGTGCATGAACTATGTATGTTTTTTTTTTTATTTTGTAGGTTGTATAGATTGCACTGTTCTACAATTAAGTTATAATGTACAAGTAGTTTTATAGTTTCATAGTATTCTACCTGCAGTGTTATATATTGTTACATGTAAAAGTGAAAATTACAAGTTTATTTTGTCCTTTGCCTAATTACAGAAAAAATAAACGAATTAAATTTTAATATTTTATTTTAGACAAAAACCTTCAACCTCACCTTCGTCCTCACCGTAATGTCGTACAGAGCGGAGACGCGGACACTGACAGTGGGTCAGCTCCACAAATTCAAGGTCCTCAGCGTGCTATAAAGAGAGCTATGCTTGGTATTTCTTTGATGGATAGAATTGTAAACGTTGATATTCGTCAGAGAACTAAAGTTACTGACATAGCATTAATTTTCAAGCTGAATTAGTAATAGGCCGGACACATCTGCCGCAGAACCGATGACCAATGGGTCAAACGGGAGTGGAGACCACGTACTGGAAGTGGAACCAGACAGAGAAGGCAAAGACCGCGTGCAGTGCGTCTTGGGGGAGGCCTACATTCAGCAGTGGAAAGATGAAGGCTGATAATAATTAATTTTATCTATCAGAGAAATACGAGTACCGTTACCCTTAATAGACAATAAATCAATGTATTATGCCCAGTTTTCCAAATATAGGTCAAAGACTAGCAAATGTAAAATATTAATTATCCCGAAGTACCCAGTTTACAGCACTGAAAATTAAATTATGCTCGGCTATCATCTTTACGAGAAATTACAAATTTTACCTCAAATGTAAGGGGAACAATATCTAATAATAAATTTTCAATCTCAATGCTTTATGGCAAACAATTCCCAAATAATGGGGACCCCCGGACCAATTAACAAATATTTATCTAACGGTATCTATGATCTTGAAATTAGGTAGATGTCGCATTGGCGTGTTAAAAGGGTTCCCATAAAGAAATAGCGACACATAAGGGTCTACGCATTTTATGGTGTTATTGAGAGTTATTGTTAAAATCGATATAATTTTACTAATTTAATAGTATAATATTTACAAATAGTTCTTTATTTTTCCTCTGGTTATCTTATTATTAAAACAAAAACTAAATTTATTCAAAAATAAAAATTTATAAAATAAACATTAAATACATTTTGACAGTCATTAAGTTATTCTTAACAGTATTAATACATACATAACAATATTACATATACAAATATATTATGGTATACTAACTAATATAATAACTAGGAGTGTATAAGTGTAAACACACTGATTTTTAATTGAAATTGCAGTATCTATAGTCGTATAGTCGGGATAGCTGGGTGGGTGGGGTCCCGAGGCTGGCTTGGTTCCTAGGTGGAAATATGTACAATACCTAAAAGCTTCTAAAAAAAACGTCCTTAGCGACTGTATCTTTCAGAAATAGATTATTTAGTCAATGTAATAAATATCTAAATATCATATTACCATTATCAAGCAATAATAATTTCGGGTAAAAAGTAGAGAAAATGGATCACAAAGACTAAGGAGATGTATAAAGTGTACTTTGACTTTACCATCATCATCATCATCACTGCAGCCCACAGAACTTTGGGTTTTCAGAACATATTTCTGGATAATATGGTCTACACTTGCCATGCTCCGTGCGCTGGCGAGACAGCTTTGTTAGCGATGGTCTGATGTTAATTTTAGTGACAATTTATAACAATTCTACAAGAGGAATTGGGACTGACGTCTTAACGTACTCGGCACGGAAACGGTAGTAATGTAAATCGATGACCTACGTAAGAAAAGTGTATTTCTCGCTACCATTTTTACGTCTGCTAGCTATATTTAACAGTAGTTGAAAGGCTATAGAATAGTTAGCAAGGACACATTTTTCGGTTATATTTTTTTAAAGTGACTTCCTACATCATTGTAGAGTTATTTTAATATAGGATTTTAATAAAGTATTTTTAAAACCGTAACCACTGCTACGACTTTCCTTATTTTAGTTTAAAACAACGAAATAAGTTAAGTAAATCCACAACTAGGTAGTACTCGTATAAGAATTTACATCTTTTGCTGAATTAATATAATTCTGAACAAAACTAAAACAATAATTATAGTTATTTTTATAGATATAAGTAAGTCTTGTTTCAAGCGGTGTTATTTCTATATAAATATCACAATATTAGTTCTCCTTGAAAGTAAAAATTGCAAATGGCACATACTTTCAGCAAAAGCAATATAATTGGTAGGCGGACTGATGGTGGTATATTGCCGGGGCGGGGAAGTATCCACCATTCGTACCGATAAACCCAGTAATGTACATTTATGCAAATGGCACATACTTTCAGCAAAAGCAATATAATTGGTAGGCGGACTGATGGTGGTATATTGCCGGGGCGGGGAAGTATCCACCATTCGTACCGATAAACCCAGTAATGTACATATATCCTCACGGAATCAGGCTCGAATTGCAGTCAAGCCGGCATAGTGTTAGGGACTGATGTCAGTCATAAGTGTATAATTCCAGTTGCTCACATTCATGGAACTTTCGCGCGACTTTCGTTCAGGTGGGCGCAAGGTCACGCTAGCAAGCGATCGTGCTATATATATAATATTTTTATTTTATTATTTCCTTATCTATGATCTTTTCTTAGGCTGAACCATCGTATTAAATAAGTAGGTAGTACCGCCTACATAAAAATGGCCTTTAAAATATATGCCTAAAAGAAAAAGACAGAAAAACAATATTAAATAAACACATTATCCAGTATTCCTCGAAATTTTACGCAAAGTTGCTTGTCCCCGAAGATCATTTAACCATGGATAACGCATTAGGAACAATTTCAAATTAAATATTGGTTCCTCAATACACATCTGGAAATAAATCCAATTACATATTACACCTTGAAATTTATGTACCAAAAATATGCCCGACATGTGACATCGTTCCCATCGTTGTGGTGGCAAGCGAGGGGCGAGTTAAAAGATAAGGAGCTAGTTATGTCGTCTCCTACCACTATGTCGGCTTGTCATAGAGTAGCGTATTTACAGCACTGTTTTTTTAAAAGATATCTCTGACATTATGCACACTCTAGGTTTCACACAAACATGCGAAGTTATATCAATGACAAAAATTTCAATTAGCGTAAAGAACAAACACACTAAATTGACTATTTCCTTACTCTTTCGCTCTTTCGAATGGCAACCGTGCCGCAGGTTAGAGCATACCATTTTGTTTGTCCGGTCGACAGCAAATACAATTTATTATATTATTCAACAATAGCACAAACAAATACCTACCAAATTTGTTCTGAGTGGGTATGAGTGTATATATCATTGTGTTTGTGTGTATATGTTCGTCTATAGATCAGCGTGGGTCCGCGAATATAGGGTTTTCCGTAAATTTTCTAAAAAAAACTTTACGCGAATTAAGATTTCCGTCATCGTAATTTATTGTTGAATTTGGATCATATTTGTCACAATACTACAGCACATCTAGCTAATTTAAAGATCATTGTTGTCCCCATAAAACCGCGGAGGCGTGTCACCTACTATTATTACAAGAAAATTGATTTTAAACGTTTCCATTTATGGATTCCATTGGATGTACGAGTATAAGCAAAATAACCTACAAGAACCGTGAAGAATCCTGCACCCTTACTCGTTCCGGGCTGCAACACCAACTATAGACGCATTGCATTTTTCAGAAGGGCGGCAATAATGTTTAATGAGCTCAGCATCGATGTCGATCTCTTCAATGCCGGCATTGCAATGGTTAGACGAGTGATGACGAATGAGCACTTCGAGTTTGTAGACTGACCTATTGTTTTTTCATTTTTATTTGTTATTTTTGTTTTATTTTCTGCAGTTGTATTTATTTGTCATGTCTTTTTATTATTTTATCGTATTTATTGTTTTTTTGTCTTTATTTTTATTTTATTGTTGTTACTGTATTTGTACTTTGCTTTTGAAAAGTTTTTCTTGCATGCTTTCTATTGTAACTATCTGTGAACTCTTGCTGCGACCATCTTTAAATCATCCGTCCATCTGGCTTCATCTCTGGATATCTGTGGTCTCTAGAACCAGTTTGCTGCATCCTTCGTCGGTTCTTTGGCAATTGTGTCCAGGACCATTGTCATCATCATCAGCCAGTGTCCGTCCACTTAACGCGATCTCTTGCCACACTCATCCCTCATCAGCCTTCTTCAAGTCATCCATCAACTTCAGCTCTTTAATTTTAAACAATAAAATAAAAAAGATATTTATTTACTTTTAACTGCCTCCGTGGTACTGGGTTTGATTTCTTGTCGGGTCACAATAATATTAATGTGTCCCAACCATGAATTCGGTAACCTCCGAGTCTAAATCCACTGACCCACCCGCTAGACTACAGTACTTCAATAAGTAAGGACAAAACACTGATATGGGGATCAACAAATGATATTTCTTTTAATTATTTTTTATCTGCCTAATAAATATTTTATTTCATTTTAATTACTTAAGTGTCTTACCATTAAAAATATATTAAAAGATTTTGTTTGTATTTTTTTTTTTTGCAATAATAGCACGACATGTGACCTTGCGCCCACCTGATGGTAAGTGGGGAGCGAGATCCATGAATGTTAGCAACTGTAATCAGACACTCATGACTGACATCAGTCCCTAACACTATGCCGGCTTGACTGGACATGACTGCAATTCGAGCCTGATCCCGAAATGTGTGGATACACTTTACTGGGTTTATCGGCACGAACGGTGGATACTTCCCCGCCCCGGCAAACTGGACAAATTACCACTATCAGTCTGCCTACCACCTATTTAATGTATTTATTTATCTGTTGACCGTACACTACTAAAAAAACGTCTCGAAGCTGATTTGTCTGTACTGTGATTTTCGGCTAATGTCATTTACTTTAAAGTTACGGTTATACATGGAAATGCGATATTATTTGCGGACAAAAGGTTGATCCAGTAATAGGTCGCGCGTGCGTTTCTCTATATTGCGCTTGTTAACATACAAAGCGCGTGTCATCGCACAGGAGTCCAGCTTCACATTGACTAAAGCGTACCCAGGCATTTAATGCAACTTTATTGGCGACAATTCAAGCACACCGAGCTTTTACATTTGAACGTTGAAGTGTCCTATTGCATCGTATTAGCACTGGAGTACTGGCTCCTCACTATCAAATTTCACGAATGCATTTTTGCATGTTCTTTCTACGTTTGTAAAGAGATTACCAGTTAATGCCAAAGTAAAGAAAAAATATTTTTTCTCACAACAGGAAAAAAGATAGGACTCGCCAACCATCTTCTTTCACATATATGAACTAACAGCCAGTTTCAGAAAGGCTGATTAAAATAACCTCTGATAAATATTTGAGGCACGTCATTGACCGAAATAACCAAAGTGACAAGCCAACTACCAATCACGTGGTGTCTATCAAAATACTGATAAGGGATTAGTTTAATCATCCTTTCTGCAAGCGACCGTTAGTGCATAAATGTGAAAGAAGACGGTTGGTGAGTCCTATATATTAAATAAATAAAATAAATAAATATTTCCAGACAATCACACAGCGCCATCTAATTTCCGTGGTAAGCTGCGAGGCTTGTGTTACGGAAACTAGATGGTTGATAAACTACATATTATACTTTTTTTTTTTTTGTAAATATATACATATTATACATATAAACACCCAGACCGAGACAAATTATACAATGTACAACTTGCCCCCGGTGGGAATCGAACCCACGACCTCCCGAGTTTACGGCAACGTCTGTTACCACTAGACCACGGAGGCGGTCGTGTTATTACTATTGTATTATTTAGGCAACTGATTTTTATAAACAACGAGTATATATATAACTTTTGTTTTGCCGTTGCTTGTATGAAGAAGAGGGAATTGTTTATACATCTTAACCTATAAAATATATCAATTAAGCCAACCTAGGTGTACGCGTGTCAATGTATCAATCCATGGATGGTGTCTCAGGCTTGCTTAAAAATAAGGCCATGTTTTATTCGCAATACGACAAACGCCATCCACCATTCTGCTCCTCTCCCTACCCAACCTGTACCCCAATGCTGTATGATTCCGCTAATTCAGTCCTGAAAACTCGTTCAATAAATGTACCCCCGTCAAACCTGCTTAAACCCAAGTCTTTCAGTATGTGTGACAAAGATTTTGCTGGAATTCCTCTCGCACCAACTTCCACTGCGTAAAGATTTCTATGAACATACTGTTCAAATATATCACAGTTCACGTACAGGCTTTGTGACACGTCATTGTTCGAATGATTCTACTCCTGCCAATGAAAGACTAAGCAGCAAAGTGGTCCAAAGAGTAAGCTGTTAGCAAAAGACCAGCAGCTTATGAGATTCCAGTGACATGTTAATGTTTAATCTGACTAAGAAAGGAATCTGCAAGGAAAACTCAGTTAAGGTTCCCGAAAAGACAAAAATATTCGCATTACATGCCCGGGGTTTATATCTTAGTCAAATTTACTAACTTATTTATGACATTTGTAACCGTTTTTTACAGTAAAACCATTATTTTTAATTTAAGACATGAGGGCAGCGTTAGTTTACCCCTACAATTATTAACTCTTTTAATTCGATTTCTGGGAATTTGTCAAAAATCAATAATTGTGGCCATTCTCTACTCGCCCGAGACATCGACAAGGCTTGTTTTGATAGGCTAGGGTTGCCATCTCTAAATTTATATAATCAGCATTTCAAGGTAAAAATAATAATAATTATTATAATGTTTTTTATTTATAAAATGTAAACTTCAACTTGTTTTTTTTAATAGTTATCTTGTAATGAATAAATAAATTAAAATATTGAGTATAGATATAATAAAGAGCGGTGGTGGCTTGGTTGCTAACCAATCGAACAAAAAAAAAATGCTTAGTAGAGCCCCGGCATGTATCAATGAGAAAATTTGTTCTACCGGCTATACTATGGTGAGTGCTCCGAAGAACTCTATAACCGAACTACACGCACAGGTCAGAATATGCACCCACATACCGTAGTACCATCCCTTCGCGTACGTATAAATTTGGGGACTCATACATCTGTCGTAGGATAAAGCATCTAGTCAAGCCGGCATAGTGTTAGGGACTGATGTCAGTCATGAGTGTCTGACTTCAGTTGCTAACATTTATGGACTTTGCGCGCCACTTACCATCAGGTGGGCCCAAGGTCACGTACATTACGTACATTTACAACACCAGCGTTCCTTTGCCCGTGATGGTCTTGTTGCGCAATAAAAAAAGTTTTGTAAACCAGCCTATAGTCAGTCGCAAGCCCGAGGCACCATTCTTCTCTTCTCTCTATCCGATGGACCCAGCACGGTGAATCCAAGGAATGCTAAGGAATTTGTCATCTCTTTGTCTCAGTGTACTTCTTGTGCAATGAATTTGTCATCTCTTTGTCTCAGTGTACTTCTTGTGCAATGAATTTGTCATCTCTTTGTCTCAGTGTACTTCTTGTGCAATGAATTTGTCATCTCTTTGTCTCAGTGTACTTCTTGTGCAATGAATTTCTTAAATGTGCCAGAAACAATTTATCTGATTGAACCTCTATCTCTGTGTTTGACTTGACGCCTTAAGCGCTTTTTTTAACTTTATTTATTTATTTTTATTTATTAATTTACAAACTTTATTGTTATACTCGTCTAAACAAAATGCGGACCTTAAGACCACTCTCTTCCAATCAACCTTCGGGCAATAAAAACGTAAGAGGTAAGGTTAGCAAATAAACAACAAATATGCAAAGAATAATAAAAATACAATATTTACTTACAACTACAATATAAAATTACATATATAAATGGGTATATACAATACATATACGACGTACTTATACATACATATATAAATTATTATATAAACTTATTTGTCATTTATTCTATATTACCCGACCCAGCAAACTTCGTACCGCCTGACAGTCAATGAATGTCATTATTAATAATTATGATATAAAAAAAAACTAAAAAAAAAACTACTTACAACACCTAATTTAAATATAAATCGTATATAAACTACATATACAACATACATATATATATACTATACTACATTACAACATCTTTAAAGAAAACAGACAAAGACTTATTGTGATTTTAAAAGGTGATTGTAAACTAGTTTTTGAAAGATGGGTCTGCTTGGGGCTTGACGAATATTAAGGGGCAAGCTGTTCAACAGATACGACCGAAAAATAATCAGAAACAGACTTTGTGTGATGTGAAGAAATCGCAAGGAATGAGTTATGAGCAGAACGAATAATTCTCTCATGAAAGAAGCTGAGAAAAGAAAATTGGTCTTTTAAATACGTAGGTGAAGATGGTTAATAGAGGACAGAATAAAGTAGGCAGAGAATTCTTAAATTACGACGAGAACGTCTTAAGTCTTGCACGAAACTTAAATACATGGTCGTACTTACGCAATGCAAAAATGAAGTGAATAGAAGAATTAAGCAGATTCAACTTGTTGAGATGCTCCTCAGTGAGATCCACGCAGCATACAGCTTCGTAATCAAGAAGAGGAAGACAAAACTGGGCATTTATTTCGCTTTGAAAAGCGTTTGACTTGACGTTGCTCTATGATCGCTTTGCCTTCAAGTCGAACATAGCATATACGAGTATAAAGCTTCTGTGAAAGCCCAAAGCCACATGAATGCATATTTGGTCTCCGAACGTGAGCTTTGACGCATCCATAATATAATAAAATTTAATAAATTCAATAATGTTACGCTGAATTCCAAATATTCTGAAATTCCGCTAGGATAATAATAATTTACTTGTATAATATTGTATTGTACATGCTGGTATTTTTTTAAACAATTTGTAGGATAAATGTTAATTCCTCCTTGCGTCGTTTTCCTCAATGCTGAGGGTCGTGACCCCCTCCACGGATCACTTTGTCTCGGACGATGCTGCCCCATCCGGGTCTGCACACGGCGGCATGCAGTGCACTATGGACTGGGGTGTTAAGTATGGTCCGGATCTGGTCAGACCAACGTATCGGCCTTCGGCCACGGGGCCTCTTGCCTTCAATTTTACCCGTGATCACCAAATGTTAATTATTATTATGTAATAAGGCGGTGGCTTGGTTGTAAGAACGCGTTCCTTAAAGCCTACAAAGGTGGGTTCAAACCCACATGTACCAATGAGAAATACACTTTTCTTACGTACTGCAGTCATAGATTTACAACACCACCGTTCCCGTGAGGAGGAGAGCACGTTAAGCGGTCCCGGTTTCACTAATACCAACTTGTGGAATCGTTAATAAATTGACATCATATCCTCGCCAAGCCGTCTGGCCAGCGTGGCGAGTGTAGACCAAATTCTCCAGATATATGTTCTGGAAGGCCCATCTCCAGCAGTGGAGGTCTAGGACGTTGTGTTCTAGGGGCTGTAATGATGAATATGATAATTTATACAGAATGCTGCTCCCGGCTCTCTTATGAACTGCTTATGGATAAGTATACTAAACCTTTGGCAAATCGACGCATCCTGTTGGATGCCATGACACTTTATGCAATAGTAAAAATTACTGTATTGATCTAAGCAGTAAACTCTGTTACTATATTCCCACGAATCCGCAGCGCGACGTGTGCCATCGCCTGTTTGTAACTACTGCAGCCCGCACTAACACTGCTGTTCGTGCCCCATTAAAACGTCTTGTGTGCTTATATAATGATATATTTTTTAATGTAGACATATTTCCTTTGTCTGCATGTAGGTATAAGAATAAAGTCAACGTTAATATTTACATAGGCTGTTTAATTAGTTTAATTATTTAATATTTATTATTATTAATTAGTATTTAGTTTGTTTTGTATGTCAGTTTTATGTAATAAAATATATATCAAAAATCAAAATAGTTTATTCCCTTTGGTTCGTTTGGATACAGTCAGAACTAATAGAATCAATGCAATTATTAAAACATATGTACTAAACAAAGTGGTAATAATAATTGGACCGTAAACAGGCAATAATATTTATGTATGTTAGGCATAACATTACTGCTACAAGCAAGTAAAACTAATTAACTTAGAAACTACTTAAATAAGATCGTGGCTGTAAAGAGGCCGTATCAGTTTACAGTCTAAATACTTAATAATTATGATATACAGAAATTATATACATATGTCAGATAATTTATAAATTTATAAAACAAATAATAATAATAATAATAAAATATAAAAAAGACGTCATCTTATAATCTAAATAATATATATAACTTTGTGTAATTTAAAATTATACATATGTATATCCTATCTGCCTATATCCTATCTGATAAAGGTGTTAATTGTATAATTACCTGTATTATGCAATCTATATTTGTATTGTATCCTCATTGTACAATTGTTTGTTATTCCAAAAAAATATAAATAAAAAAATATTTATTTCTGCCCTGTCTACTAACTTAACTACTTAACTAGGTCAAATATAAGATTCGAGTAGGCATAGCACATTTTCATACTAAATGTTTTATAGATAACAGTTTAAGACAAATAAACAATTCTACTAACCTTTGCCTTTTGCTAAGGCTAGTGTTTTTAATATTTAAGCCTCTTAAGACAGTGGGGACGTCCAAGCTTGGTTGGTTGGGGATCTCGAAACTTGTGGATACACTTTATTGGGTTTATCGGCACGAACGATGAATACTTCCCCGCCCCGGCAGACTGGGAAATTTACCACCATCAGTCCGCCTACCACCTATTTTAATACATTCCTTTTATATATTTATGACTTAATAAAACAGTTTATTAAATTAATTATAAGGGTCCGAGTTTTGTGTGTGTACCAAGCTATTGCTAACCTTTTGTGTGCAGGTTTATTTAGGATACTAATTATCCTCCAATTCACAATGGGACGTCTATACTTTCTTTACCGGAAAATTTTGGGTTCAAATAATAATTTATTGCCACAAAAACATATTGAATAATATTTTTGCAGTTTTGTACATGCCCCGGTCATTTAGGGGACAGTTGCCACAGAGTAATGACAGACTAGTAACGAGTGCAGCTTACACATGTGTGGGTATATTGGGTTTATCGGCACGAACGGTGGTTACTTCCCCGTCTCGAGCAATTTACCACCATCAGTCCGCCTACCACCTATTGCACATTACTCTGCCACTAGTAACAATAAATGCAGCAGCTGATAACGCGATTCCAGTCTGTGGAAGTACGTATGCGGATGTATCGAATTCGATTACTAGTCGTGACAAAAATAAAAAAAAAGAGTGATATTTCACGAGTTTGATACGCTCGTCATATCAAAGAGCTTGCCACTTGTCATGGTGGGCTTGTTTTTAGAATTACTAGCGTTACAATTATTAGCAAAATTGTTGTAATATTGTAGCACGAAAAAGGTCGGGAAATTGTTAAAACATAGCAATGTGAAGTTGGTAACCTTACAGTAATTTCTGGAACCACGATGGCCTTATTAATAAAACCTTTGATATTCGCCGCCGTCGCAGATGGTGCCCGACCCGGAAACCTACCCTAAACTTACAAAATACTATACCACAGACTAATTAAATTAAGTCTATTCTGACGCTATACTTAGATATTCAGACAGACATACAGTAGGATCCAGGACTGGATATAAATAGGCTTGGGTTGCACAATGGAGACATTTTTCTGTTTTCTTAGGCAGGATCTGAACGAGTAACTAACTGGAATAACAGCGTCCGTGTGGCTCTCTCAAAGGCATTCCACTCTCCCGTTTGGGGGCCAGGATGAAGTGTCTGCTGTGGGCCCGATAAATCTATAATGGCGCCAGGGAAACTAATTATACGTCGATATTGGTCTAGCAGTTAAGTCCGCGGATTTAGACGCGGAGGTACTGGGTTTGATTCCTGATCGGGATACAATAATTTATTTAAATTATTTGTGATTATTCTTGAGTTTGTTATGCTAGAGACAACGACGAACTTGCCACTTGTTATGATGGGCCCATAGTAAAGTTTGCTAAATGTGAATCCGCTTATTTAAAAGCGTGGTTTCTCACCCCGGTGGGTCTTGATGATACTTTTACGGTGATTGCATAGTCACGATGACCGTCAGCGCGGGTAAAAAACGAACGAGCCACGTTTCTTGTATCGCTTTACAGTAACCACGTTGACAGTCGGCGCTGGCGATCAG
Source organism: Tinea semifulvella (assembly GCA_910589645.1). Classification (NCBI taxonomy): domain Eukaryota; kingdom Metazoa; phylum Arthropoda; class Insecta; order Lepidoptera; family Tineidae; genus Tinea; species Tinea semifulvella. The sequence continues at coordinate 537,694 of OU342611.1, read as the reverse complement.
CGTGACTATGCAACTAATCTAAATAAAAACTTTTGTATTTTCAGGGTAGACGCCCATAATACAGCCGCATAGCTACATGAGATACGAAATTTACTCTTTGACTCTTAAAAACAATATTGTTTCTGTAAAGTGGTTACACTTTTCATACAGAATAGAAAATATTTAATAAAATAAAATAATATATGTTATTTATTTCCATAATAACATTATTAATATTTATAGCTATCTACTTCGCTATCAAATACACATTTAGGACTCACATGAAATTTTAATTAAAGTACAATGATTACGAAATAAAAATAAATATAAAGCTAATAAAATTATATAAACTAAAATCTAAACTATATATAAAAATATTTACCCATGACCTGATCATGTGGCAGTGTGTCAAGAACACATGCAGCATTCCCCCACTGCACAACGATGCTGATTTGCTACGCGAAAAAACTGCCAGCCCTCTTGTCACATACGGCAATAACGAGCCGCTTAAAGAGTTCTTTAAAGAACTTGTTAACACTTGGCCCTCACGGACCCATTGTCTCAAGGCCAAAAGGCACAAACACTAAATTATTAGCAACAGACTCATATTTGTGACATTTGGTCTTTTCAGCTAAGTCCGCAGCCGCTCTAGCCCTGACAGATGTGCCCTGGACATGAGACAGAGCGAGGGTGTCGACAGAAGTAGTCCCACACCAATGCTCGCCCCATGGACCACGGCACCAAAGTTAATCAATCGGGTCTTTTACCATCACTGCGAGAGATCCCAGACGGTTCAAGAACCGAATGGATCCCGGCGAAAGCCCCGTAGATCACATTTTTGACAGAACCGTGGCGAAAACGACAACCGGCACGTTTGTGACAAGACAGGCCGTGGTGACTTGCCTCATTTATCGTACGCATTCTTCGTTTTTATGCTTTATTATTCTATTGACGAAACACGTCAAACTTATTTAAATTAATAAACAATAAATTCAGGAAAATATTCAATAATATCTAATACAAGTGTTTAATTTATCTGTTATCCGTGGATTTCGTAAATTAAGTGACGCTCACCCCTCAGATAAACAAGTAAATAAAAATAATAAATCAATAGATATAGTTAGTTGATCTCAGTTTGAGCGCCAGTTAATTTATTTATTGGCAACAGATGTTCTGATTCACTGGCGGGTTGTGATGCCTTGACACGCGCGCTTGTGTGCGTTTATACGACTTGTGTTCGACTTATAGTCTATAAAGCCATCTGTAAACGATCAAACAGGTTTGACAAACTTTACGTCTTTGTCAAACATTTTCATAGTGTTTGTCAAACACGTTTGAATGTGTACGGCGGTGTTTATCAACAAGATCTCATTCGTTGTCTTGCACAGACGTTGTATAGTACTAAACCAAGGATCATAATTAAACTAATTGTCTTAGCATCATGGAGAACGCTACTCATAGTGACAGCAGCATGGAGAATAATAATATCCCATGGCAAAGCGGACTAATAATTTACATTACAATTCATATCGGTTTATCCAGACATGTCAATGTAAAAAATTTATAAAAAATAGTTGATTTAAAAAATCAAAAAATCTGACTGTGTAAAAAATATAAAATCTAAAAAAAAAAAACCTAAGGGTCCGACACAAAAAGTTTGATAACCGCGTAAATTACACCATTAAAATAATTTAATATATATATTTTTTAATAATATTAATTCTTTATTTACACAGTAGAAATCAGTTACAATAATAAATACAATAGATATTATTTACTTGATGTGTACAAAATTGACACTACTAATTTCCAATTGTATGCCACGTTGGAGTCCAACATAGATATAGAATCGTCGCGTCGAGTATTCTATATCTATGGAGCCCAAACCAGTAATTTTCGTCTTGTGTCTTGGGCTCCAGCTGCACTAGCTACCCTAGTATTCTACAGTTATTTATTTCACCTGAATTCCACAATTAACGTATTATTTAATTCGTGAAGTATAAAACAAAAAAATAATCTTTATATTTAATATTTACAATTTAAAATAAAAATAAAAATATTTTTAAAAGTCAGGACCCATTAAAAATCGAGACAGGATGAAATCTTTCTAACAATTTAACGAAGTATTCTTAAAAGTAGTTGAGTTAGATAGATCAACCAGTTTATTAAATTCATTAGCTGCACGACAGCAAAACGAATTACCTCTAGATGCACTAGATGGCATTGAAAGCCAACATGCTTCATTATTTTTACTGTTTCCCCTTTTGTTTTAAGGTGTTAATTTCAGGTGTCGTATAAAATTAAACAGCACACAAAAACAATATGCATATAACTAAATCCAACCCGCCTTTGAGAGTTAATAGTGTAGCAACAGATGTTCATGAACACAAAAGTTTATTCAAGCTGATTGTATCGGGGGCGGCTGTTTACATCCCCTAATACTTTGCAGGGGGTGGAATTATATTAATTCTAATTGTTATTGTTCTATAATTATTAACATCAAGGTATAGGAATCCATATTAATAATATAAACCAGTTGCTTATAGTGTTATATATGATGGAAGCAGCATTCTGATTCACTCTATGGATTGTGCGCATTTTGTCGGGTAATAAAAAGTGAAGTCCTCCTTTGTAAACCAGCCTATGCAGTCTCAAGCCCGAGACACTATTTACTGCTGCTAAACCCGGCACCTGCACGATGAATCCATGAATTGTTAGGAAATTTGTCTTCTTCACTACTATTCCCGTCCCTCGTAGAGCACGTTAAGCCGTCGGTCCCGGTTCCACTTATGGAATAGTTAGGTCCAATACGCTAGAACTCACGGGAACATTAAACCAGAAAACAGTCATCAGCAATTCTGGATCGTGTGAGGCTAAAATTCGAATCCGCATCGGAATGGCTAAGAGCGCGATGTCTCAGCTACACAAAATTTGGACGGACAGGACGATCTCTATAAGAACGAAATCTAGACTCGTTCGGTCACTAGTTTTCCCTATATTCCTTTATGGTGCTAATACATTAACCATAAAAAGCGTTGACCAAAAGCGCATCGACGCCTTCGAGATGTATGGTGTTGGCGCAAAATGCTGGGTACCTCAAGCATTGAACCAACGTGTCAATTCTAAAACAACTCCAAATATCAACTAGGCTATTCAACATATGTCTTCGTAGGATACTCCAATACTTTGGCCAGACACATTGCCAGAAAGGGAGGAGATAACCTAGAAAAACTCCTTGTTACTGGCAAGGTGGAAGGAAAGAAACCGAGAGGCCGAAGCCCGGTACGGTGGTCCGACCTTATTTGCTCCATTACCAACACTAGCGTCCATGATGCTGTGCATGCTGCCGAAGATAGGAACGCAGTATCATCAACACGCACACCAATGACCCTCAGTATGAGGAAATACAACGCAAGGAGGAGGTTATGAATTTGTCATAAATAAAAAATATATATCAGGACCCTCTGCAAGCAGTCGGGCCACAGTGGCGAGAGAAAGCTAAATTCTGCAGTAAAGGTCTGTGGTTCCAGGGGTTCAATGGTGAAACAATAAGTTTTCCATTATACATTAGCAAACTTGAAGTTAAGAGCGGTGGTGGCTCGTATGAACTCGTGTATGAACACTTTCCTTAAAATCCTAAAAAGGTCGGTTCGAGTCCAATGAGTCTGTACCAATGAGAAATGAATTTATTTATTAAAGCATAACTAACGACTAATAACAAATTTGGAAAAAAATAATAGAAAAATAATGGGTCAACTAGAAGTTACCGCAAATGGGCTACAAACATAAAATAAAATAAAGAACACTTACAAAAAATAAATAACAACAATTAATAAAAGCAGCTGTACACAGCTAAGGCATATGTACAGAACAATCTGGTCAAGTAGCTGCGAGCAAACGTTGGCTTCGTAATAAACAAATCAAGTTCCGAACAGTTAAAATTAAAATAGTTGCATGACCTCCAGAAGAACGAGCTTTGTCTGTAATTGGTAAAGCACATAGGGGCATGCAGAACGGAAGTGCTCCTAGTTCGTAGGCCGGTAGTTTTTAGACCAATTTTACCTAGGAATTCGGGAGAATCCACCCGCCCACTTAAGATGTTGATAAGATATATAACGTCTGCAATGTCCCTACGTACGTGAAGCAGCAAAATATGAAGCTTAATGCATCTCTGTTCATATGAAAGATTTAATTGACCAGTTATATAGCAAACAAATCTAAGAAAACGTTTCTGCACTCTCTCAATCCTAGATCTGTGCAACTCAACCTGCGATTCCAAACCTGCGACCCGTACTATAACAGGCTTCAAACAAAAGCGCTATACAAAATTTTTAGTCTTAATATTTTTAAAGTTAGAGGAAATACGAATGACGAAAACTAAAGACTTAGACGCTCTCGAGACCGTTCCCGTGCCACGGACAGCACGTTAAGCCATCGGTCTCGGTTCCACTAATACCAATTTGTAGAATCGTTAATAAATTGTCATAAAAAAATGACATCAGACCCCCCTCGCCAAACCGTCTGGCCAGCGCGTAGCGAGTGTAGACTAAATTCTCCAGATAATTCCGGAAAGCCAACTGTGGCAATAATGGTTTAAAAAAGCTTTGAAAGTTAATGACTTATTTTCATTGCTTTCCAGTGTAACATAGTAAATATTTAATATAATTTTAAATCACACCTCAGTTAGTTTACAAGATGGAAGTTGCCTTCAGTGTGAGGTATGCCACAAGTCGGTTTTCTCTGTTCTGTAAGACGCTCGAGCGAAAACCGCGGCTCAAACATTCTCGTAGCATGCATACATAGATCTAAATATTAAATACACAAGAAACTGCCTTCGTGGTCTAGCGGTTAAGACCGTATAAATGCTAAGATTTTTTTATATTTTTTTTAAACTTACACGACATTCTACTGTTCCTGACCAATAATTTATAAATCCATTACCTATTATTGAGTTGTTCAGCTGGTATTATGTTTCTATTTAGATCACTAGTAAATATTATAATGTATACATTATGTAAATTATATAAAATTATAAATATAACTGTTATGACGTGTAAAAGTGCTAAAAATGTAGCTTATTTACTGAATAAATTATTAGATTATTTTGATTTTGTGACGTTGCCCACCTGATGGTAAATGGCGCGCAAGGTTTATTAATGTTAGCAACTGGAATCAGATTCTTATCACTGACATCAGTCCCTAACACTATGCCGGCTTGACTGGGCATAAAGGCAATTCGATCCTGATCCCGAAACGTGTGGAAACACTTTACTGGGTTTATCGGCACGAACGGTGGATACATCCTCGCCCCGGCAGGCTGGGTAAATTACCACACCTCCTATTTTTAAGATTAAGTCGCAAAACGTGTTTTTATTGTAGTTTTGTCTCGAGTGCCATGCTAGACCTGCGTAATATTTATAAACAAATGTGCACACACTCGATAGAAACTAATGTAATTTACAGCTTCCACTATCCGCTATCCACACATATTGCAGCGGATATCTGTTTGTGTTCATTGCTCCCTTTTATAGTCCGAGACTTGAGCTGGACGTATATATTTATAGCTGAATTAATATTGTACAATCCAAGTAATTATTACATTTTTAACTGACGAAGGGAAGTTATACATACAAACTACACTAAAATACACACAAATAGTTCGGGAGACAGAGAATGCTAAATTTGTATACAAAGCATTGATCTATTTAACTGTTCCAATATTATTGTAAAGTTTAAATCAACAAGACAAATTTCTAAGCATTCCATGGATTCACCGTGTGGGTGCCGCCGGGTCCATCGTGTATGGGTAGGAGATGAGAAGAATGGTGTCTCGGACTTGCGACCGACAATAGGCTGGTTTAAGAAAAAGAGGCTTCCCTTTTTTATTTTATTGCGCGATAATATTATACAATTGTTTTAATGTGTGTTTTAATTTTCTCTCTTAAATATCGTAAAATATGGTATCAAACTTGTTGGTTCGCTTAGGTTTTATTTATTTCTTATCAGTTTTAATACAAGTACATTATTTAGGCAGTCGGATTTTTTAAATTATACAAACTTTATGACATCTTTATTATAGGTACGTAGGACTTACATAAAAAAAATGATAATGAATGTATATCACAGTAGGGGGTCTGGTCTATTGACATGTACGTCTGTAATTGGCAGTCGATAAGTGTTGTACTAACAAGGATTACTTACGTATTTCTATACAGCTTCACAGAATTCGTTAAACTGCAGTATTTATTACTGTTTGTTTAAATTAAAATTATTCTAATTAAGGTGCTTACATTATACTTCGGGTGCTGATCCCGGTTGCTGGTGCCGTCTGCAATGCTGCTGTCAATCCTAGAGGGCTACACCACATCTCAGTCACTGTTAGGGTACATTTGGGGTCGAGACGTTGGCCCCATGGGGATCTTCAGCAAGGCGCCTGGCCAAGGAGTTGTCAAAGCGGCTTACGGAAAAGTCTGGAGACAGGAAGGCTGGCAATTATTTCTGCCAACTATTAGCTTAGCTATACAAAGGGGAAATGTTGCCAGTCTCCTTGGGACTATCTCGGATGGGACGTCTCTAAAGGACATTTTTTATTTATGGTTTAGATTATTTTAAATTTTATTATTTAGGTAGCTTTTAATTTATATTTAAGGTAAGTATATTAATTTACAAACCAAAAATATATTTTTTATTTAATATTGGATGTCTTTAATTTTTTTTTTCTTTTTGTTAAATGGTTTTTCTGTATTTCTTCTGTTTTCCTCCTTTTCTTTGACACCTTGGTATCAGTAATAAAGTTTTTTTTCTAATTTGGCTAAACTCAAATATATATTAACCTTTCGTTCTGTATTGTAATGTGAAAATGAATGAATAAATAAAGTACCTAGGATGCATAGTTGTTTAGGTTTAGTTATAATTTTACGGGAACTATGGTGTTGTAAATCTATTACAAAAGTACGTAAGAAAAGTGTCTCTATCATTGGTACATGCTGGGTTATTTTTAGGATGTTAGGGAAAGCATTCTTACAACGGATCCACCACCGCTCATATCTGCCATCATTTGATACACTAATCAAAGTAAAAGCGACAATGAATCAGATCATGTATAGAATACTGTTCTCACCTTTGGTTTGGTTTCGCCAAGTACCTCACAGATGCTCTCAATGTCCTACAGAGGCGAGCTGTTCGAATTGTGGACGATATCTGGAACTCTCGATTCTCTGCAGCTTCGCCGAGATGTGGCTTCTCTGAGCGTGTTCTACCGGCTATACCTACTATGGTGAGTGCTCCGAAGAAATCTATAACCTAATCCCTCCCTCTCCATTCCGCAACCGAACCACACGCACAGGTCAGAATATGCACCCACATACCGTAGTCACCATCCCTACGTATAAATTTGGGGACTCATACATCTATCGTACGATAAAGATGTGGAATGCTCTTCCAGCCTCTGTGTTTCCACTTTCCTATAACTTAGAGTCCTTCAAGTGAAGTGTGAAAAAGCATCTAGTCAAGCCGGCATAGTGTTAGGGACTGATGGCAGTTATGAGTATCTGACTTCAGTTGCTAACATTCATGGACCTTGCGCGCCACTTACCATCAGGTGGGCCCAAGGTCTCATGTCGTGCTAGTATAAAAAAATAAAAATGTCTTTATTCACATAAAGGCTTTTAAGAAACGTCATAAGACTAAACAGCAAATTGGTCCTAAGAGTAAGCTGTTAGCAGAAGACCAGCAGCTTAGCAGATTAATTTTCTTGTTAATGTTAACAGGTCACTAGAGTCTGTTAAGCTGCTGGTCTTCTGCTAACAGCCTACTTATTGGACCACTTTGCTGCTTAGTCTTTCACTAGCAGGAGTAGAATCATTCAAAAGAATTAAATTAATGACGTTTCATAAATGCCTGTAATAGGTTTACATGAATAAAGATATTTTGACTTTGACCTTGCGCGCCACTTACCATCAGGTAAGGTTATCAAAAAAAAAACCGCTAAATTTCTTCAACACTTACACACATATTCTTCAACACTTACACACATATTAGTTAGTATGTTTGACTGGTATTTACAGTAAAGTCTACGATATTATGTTAATGTTTATTTTACCTGTTGAATAAACAGATTTATGTTAATCCGCATCGCATCAATTGTTCTTAATTGATTGGGTTTTATAGTGCCGATTCCAATGAAATGTCGATAAATAGTCGATATGTTGAAATGTGTCACGGCTTTATCCGTGTAGCAAGCTGTTCATCATGACATCCAAGGAACATATATATCGATAAAAAATGTTAAAATCGATCCAATATGCAAATGCAAGACAAACAGCTTCTTTCACATTTATAATATTGGTCTAAAACAAGGCAATAATAATTAGTTTTCTAATTTAGTTTTAATTTTTATTTCATAATAATTTCATAACCTTTGTATATTACTTCGAATAAATTTTACAAACAAAAAAATAATTATAATTACAATCTAGCTTTCATGACCGATTATGACATGTTACCAAGCACCCGCATTATGGTAATCAGTTTTTTTTTATAGCACAATCTAGCCAAAATTGTGACTATTATGACGGCTGTTGTGGTAGCAATCTATCCAACTCAACCTTAAATTTAATATAGGTACCTATATTTTTGGTTATTTTTTGTTATTGTGTTGATGTTCCTATGACACTACCAGTTCTGCTCCTTGTCTTCACATTGCACTCTCCAGGCAAGACAGATATTTTAACGTTAAATATATATTGTGTACAATTTTGTTTAAATTATATTGACTTACCAAATTCCGGTGGGAATATACGGTGATACACTAAGAATAAAGGAAAAAGAACCCCGCACTCGAAAGGGACATCATGTAGCTTGTATTGTATTTACAGTTATAAATGCATTTTACAAGATTACAATTTAAGTAGAAAAAATCCTTCATTTTATATAGTTTAGATGTGCTAAATGTTTACAATATCGTCATGACAGCTCTAGTACTAAAGGACTTGATTGATATGAAAACTAGATATTTTATTTTCCAAAAAACATAATTACACAGTAATAAATAGTAAAATAACATTAGTCTTATTAATAAAAGTATTAAAACTACTATTTACAGTAGTACATACGTAGCTGACATTGCGCCTACCTGATGGTAAGCGAGGTCCATGAATGTTAGCAACTGGAATCAGAGACTCATAACTGACATCAGTCCCTAACACTATGCCGGCTTGACTGGGTATGGCTTGATGGAAATTCGAGCCTGATCCCGAAACGTGTGGATACACTTTACTGGGTTTATATTGTGGATACTTCCCCGCCCCGGCAGACTGGGCAAATTACCACCATCAGTCCGCCTACCATATATTTGTTGTTTTCGCTGAAAGTATGTGCCATTTACAATGATGTCAAATGCCAATTTTTACTTTCAAGGAGAACTAATAAGCTTGCCATGGTGATATTTATATAAAAACTAGTTGTTTCGTACTGCACGGCCCACGAGTGGACCGTGGGGATTGTCGTGAGCGTGGTCTGCTTTGTGTCTGTTGTACTTTTAAAAAATCCCTATCGAAATCTCTAGTGAGATTGGTACCAAAATCGTTTGCTAAAACTCAATAAAACAATCTAGTCAAAGTTATTAAAATACTACAATTTAAATATTTAAAATATAATATGTTTGATCCTAAACCTCAATAACAAATCCCTGTCGAAATCTTAATTACATTTGGGATCAAATTGGTAAATTACAACTTGATAAAATATTTCAATGGAAAACTCAATAAAAATCAAAAAGTACAGTGAGGATTGTCGTGAGCGAGGTCTGCTTTGTGGACTCGTAAATTGTACATTTAAAAATATATATATAAAAATAAAACCGGTTGAAACAAGACTTACGTTAAACGTTATATACAAAGTTTGTAACGAAAACCCTATAACTTTAAACGCTTTAAATTGTGCTTTATTTAACAATACGAACAACTTAATTAGATTGAAAAAAAATATTGTTCCACATCAAAACAGTTTTAGAGAAAAAAAACGTGAAAAGAAAACCTAATCCCATCAAAATAGGGAATAAATTATTGTCTTGCTTTTGGTTTCGCAAGACCAAGATTGGGTAACACTGATCTTAAACAGACTACGCCTGGAGGGTGTTACGCTAAGAACAGTATCAAGGCTTATGTTAAGTGTAATACACAACGTCATCATATTAGATAGATTCAATTTTTCATAGCAACTTACTAGATGGTTTATTTTATCGATATTTTACGACACGTTACATATTTTAGAGTAATAACTCTCATGTCATCACATTACGCGTTCAATATGGCTCAAATTGAAAACATAAATATCTAATAAAATACAGTTACATTATAGTAATTTTAATGTTATAAGAAAAAAGGTTCGCCAAGGAAATATACGACTAGAAACATGGACGTGTGTTTTAAGATAGTCTTAACTTTACAAATTATATGTCGCTATAGATTTGTGGCAATGAACACATTAAATATTGGCATTTTACTCCTAAGAAAATGTCTGAATGGGAAACGAATTACTATGTCTGTTACTCCGACCTCACCAAACAGCTACCAAATAAACTCGATCGACTTCTCAACTTAGGGACAATGTGGACCATTTCAAATGTAAGGTAGGTGCAAATATTTTGTACCAACTTATGGTAAATATAATAATAATAATAAATAAGTCTATATACATATAAAAAAAATATATTAAATACCAATAATACATATACTATATATAATACGATTACATAACTTATGAACCATTTAAATAATGCGGTGACGCCATTTTTTTAAACATTTTTCATTTGGGTGCTTGTCGGATTTCTACTGCTAGTTCATTCCACAGGTTTGCGGCGACAACAGCAAATGAGTTGACCATAAATCCAGTATCGTAAGAGGGAATGGAGAGAACAGAGTTATGAGAAGAGCGGAGAGACTTATCATGAAATGAAGAGAGATAGACAAATTTACTCTTGAGGTATTTCGTCTTCACCGAAACAATAGGTTACCTTTAAATAATTTTTGAATTCCTATTTTATATTAGAGATTTCCCTGCTAACTATCCCAAAGTTTAGCTGTTAGAAAATGCTTCGAAATTAAGCGTAAGAAATAAAATTAGCAGCAACTAATCTTTATTTCGCGTCTCAAACTGGCGACCGAATTCCTTAGTGATTTTAATGGCCGACGGGCTGCGGGATCGATGGTGATGAAGAGGATAACAGCCGAAATTACTGTACGAACGAATTTTGAGGAACAAGAATATGCTTCAACCGGCGACCGCGCTTTAACTCTCGCCGACAGAGAGCGTTCGGCGGAAACGTCATCAAGAAGAGTACCGAGCACAGTCACTACTAGAGAGCGTCGAGACCATGGAATGTCATTACCGTGAATCTTTAAATCAAACAATTAACGGAATCATACAGTATTTAGTTGGGAGGTAGAGGTGTATGGTGAGCGTCTTGTTACGCAATAAAAAAAAAATGCCTAATAGAAAAAGCCTATGGTGGCAAGCCCGAGACACCATCTTTCTCATCTTTCTTTCCTTACACGATGGACCCTGCACCCGCATGTTAAATTCATGAAAAGCTTAGAAATTTATCTTCTTGTATAGTTCGCGAACGACCGAACGAAGAGCGTACCCTCAAACGAACTAGTTCCGACTTTCCTACAACTCTCGTTCCTTAGTTCGTTCGGGACAAGAGAATGTTGCATGCGGGAAAAGTTGAAAAGTTTTGTCGAAAATATATTTAACAAAAACACACTCCCTTTCTAGGAAATAAAACTCTTAGATTTCTGTTTTTATTTTAACGATTATTGTACTAGTCTTTGAATATTTGTCTTTGGTAGAAATATATGGCTAGAAATGTCATCGCGGCGGCCACCAAGCTCCACATTATGGGCACTATATTTTGTTTTTTATGATAGTCATTGAGGTCCGCCATATTTTAGCAAACGCGAAATTAGATGCCTGGAATTTCGCTTAGGCTCTTATTTTCGGCTTTATTCTAACCTCAGTTTATGGTGTGAGTTTATTTTTGACATAGCCAATCAGGCAAGACTTCATGCCTATACTAAAACGATTTTTATGAAATTTTGTAGAGATGTTGCTTGGAATCCGGTAACTATACATGTATCGTGATTAAAGTTGATATTTGCACGGCCGCTGTCAAGGTCGAGCGCTTATAGAGTTGAGCATTGAATAATATTTTGTAATTATGACGCAATCTCTGATGTAAATAACGAAATCCACTAATAACGTTTGCCACTAAATAACAGTAAGTACAGGGTTGGATATGGGCTATATGACACCATGATCGGAGCACGACATGTGACCTTACTGTAAAGTCCTTAAATACGAGTATACAGCGTGATTTTGTATGGTCATATCTAGACTAATATGTTATTCTATTGATAGAAACAAACAACTTTTCCTAAGAAACCATAAGTCGGAAGTGACAAAAAAATGTATAGTATATATATAGGTATATATATATATATTTATAATAATAATCGTTTATTTCCAATAAAATCCTATGTACATGTTTTTCTATTGGAGACCCACACTAGGAAGGCCGGTATTGTGCGGTCTCAATTACACTAAATCTAAAATTTACATAGATACAAATTAAATGAAAAATTAAATTAAGATTAAAAATTAAAATTAAATTAAATTCTAAATACCTACAATAATGAATGACATACAACAAAGAATGCCTAACGGCATTAAGCTTCGCCTTTTGTACATTGTGCAATAAAGTTTTTAAATAAATAAAAAAAAAAAAAAATTCCAAAATAAAAAACATTGAAGAAATTTAAGAAATTAATCAAAGATTAATAAATACACTATATACATAATATAAAGAATAACTATAGTAAATAAATAAATAATTTGTCCTATAAATTAAATCCCAAGATTGTAAATTATGAAAGACGGTAGGTATGCACTTGATAAAAGATTATATAAGTATTAGATTTATTTTGTGATGTCAAATATATTCGTATATATTTAAGTGTATATCGTTTCACTGATATTCAGCACTTGGGTTTTGGATTGGTCTATCTGATTAGGGTAAAGACTATGACTATGTTTGTATGTGTCTAACAATGAAGCAGGATCCTAACAAACAACTTGTACTAACGAACTGTTGGACAGGCCGATAATTAACTAAACTCCAGTCCACACAAGGAGAGGACAGTGGGGACAGTAGAGTTTATTTTACTCTTAAAATTCCAGGTCAGGCTTGTGGTGTTCTCTGTTTTTTGCTCTTACTTAAAAGTTACGCAAAAGGGATGCGAGTACTAACTCGGGTACTGATGTGGAGGCCTGGGATCTCTGCCATTGTTATTCAAGTTATCTATCTGAATTCTGATTTAGTAGGATACAACTGTACCAGGTTTTGTATTCTCATAGGTATTCATAGCTCTGGTCTAGAACTGTTTCCGTAGTCCAGCGGTTAAGTTCGTGGATTTAGACTCGGATATGCCGTGTTCGATTCCTGGTCGGCACATGATAATTTATTTAATTTGTGATATTTTTTGAGTTTGGTATGCTAGAAACATTGACGAGCCTGCCACTTGTCATGATGGGCCTATAGTAAAATTGGCTAAATATAAATTCGCTTCTTTAAATAATAAAAGTATAAAGAAACGTGGTTTCTGAAACCGGTCTCTTTGTTGGTCTACAAGTTTATGGTCGCTCAGCGAGCTATGCTCGGTATTTCTCTGATGGCTAGAGTCCAAAATGTTGACGTCCACCAAAAAAAAAAAAATGACGTGTCACAAATGCCTGGTCTATTAATAAATACAGATATTTTGACTTTGCCTTTGAACTAATAATAATTTATGTTTATGTACTATATAAATAGTATATCTTATTTATGTAATTTATATATGTATATTCGTATGTAATTTTATTAATAAATATTTATTATAATCCATAAATAATATAGAAGGTCTGACAGGCAGAGAATGTCAAGCTTATGTCACGCCTTTGTATATTTATATGCAATAAAGTTTTAAATAAAAATAAATAAATAAATAATATAGTAAATTACATTATTTACTGACGTCTTACATCTTCCCTACCATTTCAACGGCTAATGGGCTTGGGTTGAGAATAGGGACATTCCCCTATTCATGACAGGATCTCAGCTTAACCTTTACTGGTACAACAGCGCCCGCGAAGCTCACGAACGTAAGGGATCTAGGTTCGGGTACAAAGCAGTAATTTTAATAAAAGACTTCCAGCTATTCGAAAGAAACATATAAATCGTTTTTTTTTTGTTTGTTTTGTTTATTTATACTGTGTAGAATATATGTCCGCGTATATACACCGCGCCTACCTGATGTAAATAGTACGTAAGGTCCAATAATGGAAGTCCCTACTACTATGCCGGCCTATTAAGATGACTTTTTATTATTTCGCTTGATGAACTCGTAAGTTATAGAAATAGAAAAACACTACCTGAGAGATTCCATATCTTTAGAGTGCGAGATATTTAAGTCACCAAATTAATGAGTACGAGTAGGGATGGTGGCTACGGTATGTGGAAGCATATTTTGACTCGTGTGTGTGGTCCTGTTGCGGAATAGAGAGTATGGCTAAGAACACGCTCAGGGAGTCCACATCTCGGCGAAGCTCCAGGGTAATTTCAAAGGGCGCGTTGTATCGTGAAAGCTACTTATGTGATTGGTTTGGTACTACGCCACTGTTCCCTCACTGGCCTGTCCTCGTGTGAATTCATCACTTGAGTTATTCTGCAACAATCGGGCCGACAACCATCGACTGATTGTTTAATTGTCTCGTTTAATCAATTGACCGCTTGAGAAACGCACGACCGTTGAAATTACTTATTGGTGCCTCATAGGTCAACAAATTCCCGGTTAGAGGACGATTTGATTAAGCTCAACATTTGAAGTATATACATGTGGACGAGATATTAATATTGCTAATCGTTTTGCTAAAATATGTGAATTGGACGCTGAATTTTGTCGTTTCTGAAGCTTGTGTTAACTAATTTTAACTCAAATAATCCTCATACTTTAGGTAAAGTTCGAATCCCGGCATGTACCAATGAGAACTACACTTTTCTTACGTACATTTTCATACGTACGTCATAAGAACATTGAAGTCTTGGCTTGGATTAGCCCAAGGTGCTGACTCCTCAACATTCTTTAGAGGACGGAGAAATTTCGGAATGGATCTGAAAAGACCATCTGAATTATACAAACATCTACGTATAAGCAAATATCAAATTCTAACCAGCTCCCAGGATAATACAATTTCATCCCTTCCAAGAGACCCTCTGGTCTCAGATATGGAACCGAGACTACTATTCTTCAAGAAATTCATGACAGGTGCCCAGACTGACAAAAGAGGCATTGGCTGGAAGAAAAAAGAAAGTGACAAAGAGGTTATAAAATCCTTCCTCAGGAAAGATGAAGAGCATGAATACAGAGTGCACGCGATGACTCTAGAAGTTCAAAATGACTGGCTAACTTTTTAACATTTTTGCATCCATCCAGCCCTAAAGTGGCGCACACTAATATACGATTGGTCTCCGGCGTTGCTAAAGTTCTACCTAAACGCTTTTCAAACGTCCCTCCCGGACCAGAGTAATCTGGTAAGGTGGGGAAAAGCTACGGAAAAGAACTGTACATTGTGTGGTGCTGCCATAGGAACTGCTAGACACACACTTGTAGGGTGCGTTACTCTCCTAGAAAAGGGCTATTACTCACGCCGACATGACAAAGTCCTAGGTGTTATCCGTGAAGCAGTAACTTTCTATTGCAAGAGCTAGAAAGGGACTGACTACAAATAAAACTTTGACCACATTTGTAAAGGAAGGGCAAAGCACGAAAACTAAATGCAAGCCCACCTCGATCCTTGGCGCCGCATCAGACTGGAAAATTCTCATGGATACATTTGAACACCATTATAGGATCCCAGATGAACTAGCTGTATCAGCCTATAGGCCAGACATCTTAGTGTTTTCTCGGAACTTGAAAAAAGTTATACTTATTGAACTTACCGTTCCGTGGGAATCAAATATTCCAAAAGACCACAACATGAAGTCGAATAAATATTATGATCTCACAGAAGAAATGATCAGGAACGGGTTCAAGACTCAGCTTTACGCAGTGGAAGTTGGTGCAAGAGGAGTTCCAGCAAAATCTTTGCATCACTTACTGAAAGAATTGGGCCTAAGCAGGTCTGCCGTCAATACATTTATGGAACGAGCTTCCAAGACGGCATTAACGGAATCATACAGTATTTGGTTGGGTAGGGAGAGAAGTAGAATGGTAGATGGTGAGCGTATTATCGCGCAATAGAAAAAAAGGAGGCCTCCTTTTCTTAAACCAGCCAATTGTCGGTCGCAAGCCCGAGACACCATTCTTCTCATCTCTTACCCACACACGATGGACCCGGCACCCGCACGGTGAATCCATGGAATGCTTAGAAATTTGTCTTCACCGTTCCCGTGAGGAACGGAACAAAAGAGCACGTTAAGCTGTCGGTCCTGGTTGACAATTAACTTTGACATCAACAACTGACATCAGACTCACACCAACCTGTCTGGCCAGCGTGTGTAGGCTAACTTCTCATAAATGTTCTGGAAGAGCATCTTAAATAGCACACGTATTCTAAGACATTTCATTAACGGCTCCTCAAGTCAACCATTCCTTCCAGCTCTTACACGGGTTCCATCAAAGGATTCCGGGGATCCTTTGAGGGAACTTAGTTGTAAATTCTTCAAACCTTGAAAGGCTTTATGTATGTTACCATTTTAAATAACAATAACATGGCAACATTGAAGATTGCATTGCCGTATTCTAAATATTATTTTGTTTGAATGACTACACGCTCTAGAACGTTGTACATCCATAAGTCAGTCTCTTTCATATTATAATAATTAATGTGGCACAAAAATTAAAATTTTATAACAAAATCTGTTTTGAATGAGTTTAACAAGTTGTTTTGTTTAAAATAATTTAAAAAGTAAAGTATCATCACGACCGTTTCCCTTTCGGGGTGGTCACAAACCAAATAAGCGGATTCACATTTAGACAACTTTACTATAAGCCAATTATGACAAGTGGCAAGCTCGTCGATGTCTCCAGCGTACCAAACTCGAGAAATATCACAAATAAATTAAATATTAATTAAATGTATTTATTTACATTAATAAATATGTTTGTGTCCCGATCAGGAATCGAACCCGGTACCTCCGAGTCTAAATCCACGGACTTTACCGCTAGACCATGGAGGCAGAAATTTTTTTAAAATGTGTTTATTAGCTAAAATGGGTAATTTAACTAATTAATTATTAATAAGAAATATAGATTAAAATAATATAAATATTAGCCGAAACTAACATAAACACAAGGAGATTTGACATTTCTATTCCCCGAGCGTAATGACGAGCCGAGGTGTCTCTTCGTTTGACAGCTAGGAGGTAAAATTTCATCCAAAAACTGAATTACCAATATACTTAGAAAATACGAATCATAGATAGATATTCATAGATGCATCGATTGACCAGTAGTCCTCTATAAACCCCCAAACACTAACAAATAGTGCAGATTGGAAATCTAATTGGATTTCTCAAAGCCACGAGAGGTATTTGATTTCATATGTCCAACATGTATTCCTATATAAGGCGGCCAATATACCTACAATAATAATTGCGCAATAAAATTGAACCTTGCTCAAACTTGTGCAACCTTTCAATATTATTTAGGTATTTAAAACTTGATTGCATTTTATAATAATAATAATAATAAATTGTTTATTATCAGGCAACAGATGGCCAATAGATAAATACCTTACAACTAAAATACGTAATAATAATAATTAATCAAAAGCTTCCGTATCTTCATCTTCTTGTGGTCATACTACCCGTACCCATCAGGTGCTGTAACCAGCAGTTCGTTCCACAGGTGCGCCAACAGAAAACGAGTTAGAGAGAAAATTAGAATATTGAGAAAGAATACAAAGAACTGATGAAGACTATGAGAGAAGTGGAGAGTCTTGTCATGGAAAGTAGAGAGAAAGCAAATTTGTCCTTCATATATTACCTCCTATACTTTTAATCATCATCGTCACAGCCCCTAGATCACAGAGTCCTGACCTCCTAGACTGTTGCAGATGGGTCTTCCAGGCATTTCTGGAGAATTTGGCCTACACTCGCCACGCTGCTGGCCAGACGGGTTGGCGAGGGTTACTATATATACTTTTAATACTAGTGCGAAATCATCAATATGGTGCAAAATTATTGGCCTTATTTTAACCAAATCCCAGGAATTGAGCAACGTTGACCGACTGGTGCGAACTCCAATCCAAAATTCGCAGCTTCGATACCCGGATAGGACTTTTCACGCAAGACAAACATGGAGAAAATTAAGTTTGTTCGCATTTCATATGTTGCTTTGCATTCAAATTAAGACCCAAAGATTTTTTTTCTTGAAGATTTATAAAATCGTAATGAAAACAGTATGTCTTCATGAAAAATACAAAATGTCCTTTACTTGTAGAAAATTGCAACACTGAGTCAGCACAACGTTAAGGCTTTGAACACACTGCTACAAACTGTTATGCAATGGAAACAAAGATATTTAATAAGCTTTCAGTTACTATAAGGAGCTGCCACTAAAACTGTTTAAATTAAGAGTCAAACAAATGCTGGTTAATAAATGTTTTTATTCGACAAAATAATACCTAGACACTAAGCTCGACAAAGTCATGTGACTAAATAAATATTTGTATGCTAGAAATAGCGAATCGTGTGATATAATTACATATAATAATTTACATCGCTGTACCTACCATGTTTCTGACAAATAAATTATTTTATTTCATTTCAACACCATAATATCTTTAGTAAAGTATCATCACGGCCGTATCCATTCTGGGGTAGTCAGAAATCACACTTATTTTCTCTAATGAAGCGGATTCACATTTAGCCAACTATAGTACGAGTATAGGCCCATCATGACAAGTGGCAAGCTCGTCGATGTCTCCAGCGTACCAAACTCGAGAAATATCACAAATAAATTAAATATTAATTTAATGTATATATAATTTGTTACTTAACCGCTAGACCACGGAGGCAGTTTTGTTTTTGTACTAAAGTCGATAAATGTCACAAATGAACTAATAAGGACATAATTGTGAACGTATACGTTACGATAGTCAATTTTCTTTAATTATAAATTAAACATGATAAAATGTTAGCAGTAGTCCTCAATAAATGAATGTCTACTAAAATGGATATATTTATAGGAACGGTTCCCGTGATGCCAATTAGCAGACACATTGCATACTTTGGGAACGGCAATAAAACGCATCGAGCCGATGTCCACTCTCAATCACTTTGATCGGTCTGGCCGGATGTCACACTCATTTACTACCCCACTACACCCCCACGCCACCGCCCCACACCCGCAACTAGGGCTGACAAATATTCGACAAGATTTTTTATAAATCTCATGTCTTGTGTGGAACACAACACAGAAACAGAACGCAAGACCTAACATATCTGTAGTCTACAAGGGCAAGACTACAGATATGTTAGCAATAGCAAGACTACAGATATGTTAGCAAGAGCAAGACAACAGATATGTTAGCAAGAGCAAGACTACAGATATGTTAGCAAGAGCAAGACTACAGATATGTTAGCAAGAGCAAGACTACAGATATGTTAGCAAGAGCAAGACTACAGATATGTTAGCAAGAGCAAGACTACAGATATGTTAGCAAGAGCAAGACTACAGATATGTTAGCAAGAGCAAGACTACAGATATGTTAGCAAGAGCAAGACTACAGATATGTTAGCAAGAGCAAGACTACAGATATGTTAGCAAGAGCAAGACTACAGATATGTTAGCAAGAGCAAGACTACAGATATGTTAGCAAGAGCAAGACTACAGATATGTTAGCAAGAGCAAGACTACAGATATGTTAGCAAGAGCAAGACTACAGATATGTTAGCAAGAGCAAGACTACAGATATGTTAGCAAGAGCAATCTCTTGCGCAAGAGTCTCGCAAATGTCTTGCTCAGACATTTTTTTCTTTTTTTCTATTGATAACTGCTTTGTGTCTATCTTTTTTAAAATTCAGAGGTAAAAATATTGAATCCTTACAATTTGAAATCTCCAAAACTCTTACTGTTCCGATGTGGCACTGACGATATTTTATTTGCTCTGACAAAGTTGTGCGCATGAATAAAACATCATGTTAAGTGTTATAGTACTCATATAACTACAGAGTTACATGTTAGTCAACAAGATCTATAAGTATTCCAAATTTCAAGTATATCATACCAGTAATTCTCGAGATACCAGTTTGTGGACAGACACTAAAGTCACATATATGTTTCCTTACAAATATATATGTTAAGTCAGAACAAGGGTAAGGAAGAGTATTAGTAGTTACAGCCACGAATTTATATTTAGTTGACTCGGCCTCTTTACAGCCACGAATATATGCTTAATTGACATATTATTATTATTTACATTGTAAGGTGACACGGCCCGTATATAGCCACGAACTAGCATTAAGATTTGATATTTATTATTATTATTTAACACACATAAATCTGGATTGTTTACCCGTTACGGTCCAACCATGATTACCTAACTTATGTTTGTTTATATATTTTGTATGTTTTTGTTTTATATTATTTTAGTGTTGACAATATGCAAGTTGTTATAAGATAACCTATGGAAATAAATATTTTGATTTGATTTGATTGCGAGACTCTAGCGCAAGACCAAGATTAGAAGTGTAATAATGAGACCAGCTGTTCTGATTCAACTGACAATACAACAAGACTTGGCCAGTCTTCGTCTTGCTTTGGGAAACACTATCCGTACATCTGGTGGGGGGTTGTCCAACTCTGCGTCGTCGTACGTTGTCTCCACTCTCGTTTGCCCCAACGGTTCAGGATTTTGCGGCAGATGTGTCCGGTCAATGATACTATGTCAGTTACTTTATTTAATTTTTTTTTTCTTTCTACACAAACTAATTCATGGAAAAATAAACTGCACACAGCTTCTTGAACAAATCAAACTCAGTGTACCAACAAGATACCCCAGACACAAAATTCAAAACATTTTTAACATACCCTATCACAGAACTAACCTAGGTATACATCATCCCCTTTCCAGAATACAATCAAAAGACAATGCTCATGCTGCAAAATTTCCAGATATTGACATCTTCGGAGACTCCCAAAGAGTATTTAAATATAAACTGCTAAAACAACTTGCCCAAAATTTATAAATCATATAATATAGGTTATTTTTTTTTTTTTATAAAAATAATTATCATTTTATTTTACTTGAAGTAGGTAATATTTTAGTTACTTTTTTTTATTATTTCTAAAAGGAATTGTATGTTTATTATATATATATTTTTAAAAATTGTTTTAGCTTTAGTTTTTCGAATAATATTTAGTTTTTGTATACTTATTGAAAATTTTATAATTTTGTTATTTCTTATAGGCAATAAAGGCTACTGTGGTAATGTGGTGGTCGCCTATAATAGGTGCAACATCTAACTTCTGATTTAGTGTTAAGTACAAATAAGTGTGTGATGTTAGCACTGTTAGCTATAGGGTTATTATAAATAAATAAATAAACTTTGGCCCTCTGATGAATATCAACGTGTCAAATTCTATCCAAGTGTAGTTCTTTTGTGGACCCACTGTCAGTGTCCATGTCTCTGCTCTCTACGACTTCACAAAGAGGACGTACTAGTTGAAGATTTTTGTCTTCAACTATAGTGACGGTGTGTCGAAGTTTTCAGAATGCTTCCTAGCCAAAGGTTTAGTCAAGAAACTGTCTGTTTTTTTTTTAAACCGTAGGTATTTAACTTTTTTAATTAGAATAATAGTAATTTTAAAATATAGTATTTGCAAGCCCTACACAATCCCACAAACGAGAGATTGCACTCGTTGCAACCAATAAATATGTTTTAAATTTAGAATTTCGATCGACACAATATTCTCTGGTCAATTAATACTTTTTTTTTGATTGGATGAGTTTGACGCTTTTGCGTCCGTCTCGCTTGCACAGTCCAATATTTTCAGGGGTTGTTTCGGGTCTGGGTGTACTTGTGGTTTGTCAGCTTTCTAGGGGGTAGGATTTGGGACATTTCAGAGATGTATTAATAATATATTTGTTTTGCTAATAAGATAAGGAAAATGAATGTTATTTTTGCTTTATGATAAGCACGTAGACTTTATTGTCAAAAACGCAAGTAGAGGTCTAGATTTTGTCATGAGATGTAGCTCGCAATTCTCAAGCATTAAAATAATTAAGATATTGTACTGCTCATATGTACGAAGCACGTTAGAATACTGTTCCCAGGTTTGTAGACCTCTGTATGATATTTATATTAATCGTATTGAAGCCATCCAACGTAGATACATGAGGTTTCTGCAATATAAGTGTAAGCGATACGATAGCAACTACAAAGCAAGGTGTAAAAGACATCACATTCTGCCGCTGTTTGAGAGACGTAAGATAGCAGACATCACATTCTGCCGCTGTTTGAGAGACGTAAGATAGCAGACATCACATTCTGCCGCTGTTTGAGAGACGTAAGATAGCAGACATCACATTCTGCCGCTGTTTGAGAGACGTAAGATAGCAGACATCACATTCTGCCGCTGTTTGAGAGACGTAAGATAGCAGACATCACATTCTGCCGCTGTTTGAGAGACGTAAGATAGCAGACATCACATTCTGCCGCTGTTTGAGAGACGTAAGATAGCAGACATCACATTCTGCCGCTGTTTGAGAGACGTAAGATAGCAGACATCACATTCTGCCGCTGTTTGAGAGACGTAAGATAGCAGACATCACATTCTGCCGCTGTTTGAGAGACGTAAGATAGCAGACATACTTTTTCTAGTAAATATAGCTCAAACTAAGATTGATTTACCGCAGCTTCTATTTAGAATTAATTTATGTGCTCCAGTTAAACCCTTAAGAAGGCCAACATGCTTATCAGTGCCATCTAGTGCATCTAGGTATAGAGGTAATTCGTTTTGCTGCCGTGCAGCTAATGAATTTAATAAACTGGTTGACTTTTCCGAGTTGGATCTATTTAATTCAACTACAGCTACTTTTAAGAATACTCTGTCAAAACATTGGTTCGATAAAGTTTCTTTGAGTGTTTCCGAAACTACCTAAACTATTTATTCATATACTCAATTTATTTCCTTACAACTTACTTTATTTATTATCTAAATTTTAGTTTGCTTTCATAGTTTTCTATATGTGAAAACATATTAATGGTCTGTAGATATATGCTCGATTTTGTAATTAGTTAAGTGAAATAAAAATAAATGTTTATACTATTATATTAATATTATACTCTCTGTCTAAAATTTGGGTATATGTAAAGTATATCCAGGGTGTCCGTGGTTATGTTTTGTTTCCTGGAGAGTTGATGGACTGCAGTTCTGGGGGTTGCACTCGGACTTGAGCAATCTTTTGAGGTGTTGGATTGTGCGAACAAGAGGAGGGGGGGAGGGGGCATGTGCGTTAAGGCCTCTTAAATATAAATAAATACATACATAAGTAAAAAAAAAAGTAATATGTAAGCATCGATGTTAGACGACGTTGATGGTAGTGTCTGCAAAAAAAAAACTTCTTTTACAATCTTTTGCTCGATTTCGTATTCATATTAAAGGTAAAGTTTTGAAGTCGTTTTTTGTTTTTTCTTTAAATATTTATAACGACTAATAGAAATGAATATTTTTATATGCACCGTATTTTAGAACCCAACAACAGTGTTGCCTATCTTTGGCCCTAAACCATTGGCCTTTGGCATTGGCCTCTCATAAATGTGTATGACAATTCCCTGCAGATTTACCACCAGCTTCAGCGATTCATTGCACTATAAAGCGAATGCCAGGATAAAAATGAATACGTCGTCAGCCTTTAATTTGAGTATTTATGTGTTTACTGTTCAATTAAAACGTTCATATGGTAAGTGTAGCAATTTGACAAGATACGACGAAATGTCTTAACCTAAAATTCCGCAGTAGGAATCACTTTTGACCACAACTTTTCAATATTTGAAACTTATAGTCAGATGCTAAAATAAAATAAACTAAAATTTATATTAGTAACTAGACGACGCGAGTCTAAGATTTAGCCTTAACCCTTAAGTACAGTCGGGTCGTCCTACATACACCCTGACTATTATAAAATAAATATATTTGTTTATGATCAGTACGCAGTCTGATCACTCAGTGCGTTTTTTTTTCGCCATGCTTGCGTGTTATCGTTCACAGTAGTACTAGAATTAATAGTACAAGATCCGTAGAAGAGCGACCTTAACCGATCTGTTATACGAATGAAATCCATTTTTTATATAATATAATAAAAACAACAAAACAAAGCAACGGTGATTGCTTTCCTAACATAATATATACAAAGCTTATAAAGGTAAAATTTTGGGAAGTAGGTAATGCCAAAAGGCGCGGTGGTGGCTCGGTTGTAAGAACAAAGGTCGGTTCAAACCCACCCGGCATGTACCAATGAGAAATGCACTTTTTTTTACGTACATTGGTCATAGATTAACAACACCACCGTTCCCGTGCATCAGATAGCACGTTAAGCCGTCGGTCCCGGTTCCACTAATACCAACTTATAGAATCGTTAATAAATTGTCATTAAAAATTGACATCATTTCCTCGCCAAGCCGTCTGGCCAGCGTGGCGAGTGTAGGCCAAATTCTCCAGATATATTTTCTGGAAGACCCATCTCCAGCAGTGGAGGTCTAGGACGCTGTGTTCTGGGGGCTGTAATGATGATGATGTCAAACGTCTACAAACTTAAGAAATCTGCAGGAAACGAACCATTTTGTTAAACGTATATGACTAAAATAAGAGTGAATTCAAAAATTTTATAATTATTCTTTATCAGAATCGGCTTGGACACTCCTTTCAGCATTTTTCAACATTACTTTATTTATTTATTTATTTAAATTCTTTAATGCACTTAAAAATAGTACAGAGGCGAGCTATAATGCCAGTAAGCATTCTTTACCAGCTAACCTTGGGGATCAAGTAAGGTGATAAAAATATGAAAATAAAGAAATTTTAATGATACAGTTAATAAGTTACTTATCTAATTCTAATATACTACACATATAATAACACATACACATACATAAACCATACATACAATTATACATACAAGTACATCATATACATTATAACTTAAATAAATACACAGTTATTTAAATAGTGTTTTATTCTGTTTCTCCAGAAACGATGTGGTTATTAAACGTTTAAAGACGCTGACAGACGGTGCACGTCTAATGGCCAAGGGCAGCTTATTCCACTGGCGAGCCGCAGATACTGTAAAGGAATCAGTGTATCTGGTTGAGGAATGAGAAGGAATCTTAAGTTGGTTGTTGTAAGAGGAGCGAAGTACTTACTTGTAGTTTATTACATCCACACTCACTTAAAAAAAAAACACTATTCATTCAGTAAAGGTCGCTCTTCCACGGATCTTGTACTACTTCTAGTATTACTGTAAACTATAACGCGTGGACATGCCGAAAAAAAAAACGCTCTGAGCGATGAGACTCCGTACTCATCATATTAAAAAAAAAAAATTTATAATAGTCTGGGTGTATGTAAGACCACCCGACTGTACTTAAGGGTTAAGGCTTAATCTTAAGCACGCGTCGGATCTCGTTATTAATATGGCCTTTAGTTTATTTTATTTTATCATTTTACTGGCACAAATGCTGGCATCAACGTTAATTGGTAAGTTTGGTGTGGCGCCCATATATTAAATTATTGTATGTCTGTCGCCCTATAGTCGTTGTGTAAATGTCATATCTTAATTCCTACACAAATGTCTATAGTTAAATTTGGATAAAATTACATTACGGTAGCAATTACAAACTTAATTATTAATAGATGTCAAGAATAATTAATTAATATGTAAAATTTAGACTAAACGAAGCCGAATCGAAAAGAACATAACATATGTATGACATGCGTTAATTTTAACCAATACCTAAGAATTGACTTATATTAATGGAATGCTCTTACGAACTACTGCCGCATAAATTGTGCGTAGTTAAATGCGGTTACAACATTGACTATTATAAAAGGACCGGGAATTTTCAATTTTTCAAATCGCATTATTTCCACGAATTTATATTTAGTTTTACACGGCCTCTTTGCAGCCACGATCTTACATTAGTACGATAAATGTTATTTAAAAAGCGTGTCTGTAATAAGCTGCACTTAACGCCTGGTACATACATTAAGTCTAAGGTTTACAATAATTCCGTAATGAAACGGAAGCCAAATCATCACCAATAATGGTGGGTCATTCAATAGACCGGTCATAATTTGTTAATACATGTCATGCTACCATCGACATAATAATAATTTAGGTCGGGGTTACATTCTTAATAGGTGAAGTAGACATTTATTTATTTATTTTGCTTGGAAAACTTACAGCTATTTTACAGTAGTAAGCTTAAGTTTGGATACAATAAAGCCAATTAATAGTTTCCACTTATAGTTACACCTTGAACAAAAAATAATAATAAAACATGAGAATTTACATACAAAAAAAACATATAAAATAGTACAAATCAATACTGCCATACTACCTAAACAACCTCTATTCGCCTGAAGTGCTCGTCGGTCATCGCGCGTCTTATAGACGAAGTAGTAGAATTAAAAATATCAATATTGATATTAAGATTATTGAACAACTCACCTGCCCTAATAAAGAACGCGTTACGCCTGTAATTTGTGCTGAAACGGGGAATAAGCAGTAGTGGACTTTGCCTGGTATATTGTATATAGGTAATTACTTAATTATTTATTATTAGGAACATTTCGTTATGATCGTAGAACAGTGTTGGATTTTAAAAAATCAAATTTTATATAAGTATAGTTTTATATTGTTTGTGGTCTGTAATTTATAGTGCAAATGTTAGAAAGGGCTCCAAAATGAAATCTAGAAGGTTTGCACTTATTATGAGACTAGTATTAACTTAAAAAAAAAGTATCAAAAAAACAGTTATTTAACTTTGAATGGCCGTCATGAAAATTTTAAATATAGCAGATCCGTCACTGTTCTACGATCATGACGATTTACAACTAATACAAAATTATATTAGAAATATAGCAACTTAAAGTTTTATAAATTTTCAATGATATCAAATACAAATAAAGAGAGCAAGCTTATAAAGTAAAGTATCATCACGACCGTTTCCCTTTCGGGGTGGTCAGAAACCACGCCTATAAATATGCCTATTCACATTTAGCCAACTTTACTATAGGCCAATCATGACAAGTGTCGTCGATGTCTCCAGCGTACCAAACTCGACAAATATCACAAATAAATTAAATATTAATTTACATACGTGTTTTACGAATCTAAATCCACGGACTTAACCGCTAGACCACGGAGGCAGAGGAACAAGCTTATAATTAACAATTAAACAATAAAATATTTTCAGCAAACCAAAAATAAAATCAGAATGAAATGGGATAATGATAGACGAAATGTTCAAAATTTAATTATTTATATTAGGTAGGATAAAATGTCATTTAAATATTAGGGTTTTTTTTTTATTAGGTTACATCAAACCTAAATACAAAACAAATTTAAACGGTAAGCATTATGGAGCATGTATCCGTGGTGCCTATGAAAAGTCTATTATCGCCGTCTCGCCTCGCCAGCGGCAGTGAGAGCGAGAGCCCAACAACACGCATGCGCAATAGGTTTACATGTCGACGATGTACCGCGCCGGAAACCAGTCGCGCGCATCTCTCGGCGGCATAATACGATTTGCTATATTTTTTGATTATCTTGAAAAGGTACCTACAATAAGAAT
This sequence comes from Tinea semifulvella, assembly GCA_910589645.1. Lineage (NCBI taxonomy): Eukaryota > Metazoa > Arthropoda > Insecta > Lepidoptera > Tineidae > Tinea > Tinea semifulvella. The sequence goes on along the minus strand of OU342611.1, from coordinate 509,817 downwards.
AACAAAGGAAAATTATTTTTTTCGCCACAAAAATATGGTATGATTTCCCTGTAAAAAGACAAGTATTAGTAAATATATATATGTAGTAATATGTATGTATTAGTATTTAGTATATTGATATTATAGTGTATATAACACTGTCTGTAATATAATTAAGCTGCTAACTTTTGTTTATTTCTTTCATTCTAGCTGTAATAGTTCAAATTTGTCCCCAAGGTTTGTCTGTCAGAAAATGTCTTCGGGCAATAAGTCCGCCTTTGTACTTTGTGCAATAAAGTCTAAATTAAATAATAATCTCTACTACAGACCTACATACGTTTAAAGTGAACATTATACAAGTCTAAAATGAAATAAAAAAATACTTTAACAAAAAAACTGACTTCAAAAAAGCCACCACAAAATAAAAAAATCATAAATTGAACTTCTTTTTTCTTACTTAAATTCTTCTTATTAAACATTATAATCATTTCAAATTAAAAACATAAGTATCTACTACTTATTTAATATATTTGTGACGTTATCCTGTTCTGGTACACTGGAGACATTGATAAGCTTGTCACTGGGCCGGCAGTAAAGGATAAATGAGAAAAAATATAAAAAATATTGCACTATCGTTGTATCTGACTGCTAGAGAATACTTAATATTTATTGATTTTAATATTTTGATCTTTTTGTTTAAATTTTTCTTACTCTGCACCCATAATATTCTTCTCTCACTCTCCCAAAGGTTAGCTGGTAGAGAATACCTTTATGGTATGTACATAGGCATACAATACATGTTTTATATTTTATATTTTGTGTGCAATAAAGAATTTTATTATTATTATTATTACGTAGTCGTGATAATACTTTTAACTATGAACCAAATTTTAGTCAGTAATTTAACATATTGGTGTAACAATTTTATTGAAAATCATTTTCATTCCTGTATTTATATCTATGTCTACGGACTTAAGAGTGATCCCCTGACCTCTCCGGGCCACATGTCTGCGCCTCGTTAAACCTTACACCCTAACAAAAATTAATTACTTTACCAAATACACTCCATGCTCTCAAATACTACAATTTGTTTTAGCTTCCGCCAGACAAATATGTTAAACACAAAGTTTATTATTTATTCATTCCAAGATGTTTGACCCGGCGCGCGTTGAAAATTAGATTTCGATTAGAAGATTAGATTTCGGGCTGTATTCGATTATTAGTTATTATGTTTTCACAACAGGTACTTATAAAAAAATAATATATTTATTCGAAAGAAAATAATTAAAACTGCTTAAAGAGTAAAAATTTAATATAAACTAAACCTAATAAACTAGGGATAGTCCCAAGTAGGCTGGCAACATTTTCCCTCTGTATAGCGGGCTAATACGTTGGTAGAAATAATTGCCAGCCTTCCTGTTTCCAGACTTTTCCGTTAGCCGTTTGGACAACTCCTTGGCCAGACGTTTGGCTAAATGTCCCCATGGGCCTCGACCCCAAACGGTGCAAATTCGTAACCTGTACCGAGATTGGCGTATTTGCGCAGCTTGAGGTTCTCAACAGAAACAGCCGCACTCCCCGCGCTTGACGATGTCGCCTGGATGTGTGATGGAGTACTTATTAGGTTATAATTTTATTATTCTTAACATTGAATCCTCTATCTTGTCTCAATGACATCTGTCAGTTTTGACGTTTACATTTATAATCCTTTGTGATGTGCAATTATTATTCAATAACACAAAACAGCGCCCAAAACACTGAGGATACCTTTAAATCATAAATAAGATCATGCATGGAGTACTGTTCTCACCTCTGGTAAAGTTCCACTAAGTACATTAAATCTCTTAATGTCCTCCAGAGGTGGGCGATGCGAATAGTGGACGATACTACAGTGTCTAAAACTCTTGAATCGGTGCAGCTTCGTTAAGATGTGGACTCCCTGAGCGTGTTCTACAAGCTATACTACGGTGGTCGTTCCGAAGAGCTCCACAACCTTATCTACTTCTTTATATATATAAGATATGTATGTATGTAATACATATATTTATATTGTATTCATAGATATGTTCTATAAATAAAATCCGTGCTATAATTATAATAATATTTTAATATGAAGCCATTTTGTGTAAAGCTCTGTGGTTAAGCATTTAATCCTGAAATGGAATAAATTATATTATGAATTCTGTGTATACAAAATATTACATTAGTAGTACTGTACTCGAAGGTACCGGGTTCAATTCCTAGTCGGGACACAATCATTTATTTGTGATATTTCTCGAGTTTGGTACACTAGAGACATCGACAAGCTTGCTACTTGTCATAATGGCCGATAGTAAATTTGGCTAAATGTGAACTTGGTCCTATACGAGTATCACGCTTTTACTCTGACCACCTAAGGTCGTGATGATACTTTTTACATTAGGTACAAAATATAAATAGGTACATATGTTACAAAAATATGTTATTAAAACTAAAACAAATGTTACATCCCATAAAAACCCTAATATTTTCAATAGTTTTCGGGGTTCGGGTTTATTATTGACGAATTTTAGTAATAATTTTGGTGAAAGTTGTAAAGTTGTGGTCCTTCAGCTGTTAGCCCGGACGTGGTTGGCGGATGAGTTGGGCGGGCGGATCAGTCGGGTGGAGAGGGCGCGACATTGACCCGTATGCAATAAGACCGGGCATTCAAACCGCACCTAATTTCCAAAATATTAACCCCAATGCTAACATGTCTATTCGAACTTATTAATTATGAATAAGACTTTATGTGTGCCACGCATAAGTTTTGTCTATCCCAGTCTGTGTTCTTTATTGCAAAATTAAAAGAAAAAGGCATCTTTTAAGTTAAGCTGGCCTAGTAAGCTCCCAGAGAAGACAAATTTCTAAGGATTACATGGATTTACTGTTTAAGTGCCGGGTCCATCGTACGTGGGTAAGAGATGAAAAGAATGGTGTCTCGGGCTTGTGACCAATATTTACAAAAGTCTCCATTTTTATTTTATTACTCAACAAGACGCTCACCATACGCCATTATACATCTCTCCCTACCTAACCAAATACTGTATGATTCCGTTAATGGTGTCTTGGAAGATCTTTCCATAAATGTATCTCCTGCAGACCTGCCTAATCCCAATTCTTTCAGTATGTGTCGCAACGCTTTTGCTGGGATTCCTCTCGCACCAAATTCCACTGCGTAAAGCTCAGTCTTGAATCGGTTCCTGATCATTTCTTCTGTAAGATCATAATTCAAACGGCACGGTAAGTTTATAAGAAATCCAAAAAGCAACAACGTAAATATTTGTAAAATTTTAAACAATTATAAAAAAAATATTTTCTTAAATATTTCATTACGTGGGTTTGAAAGATGGTGTTTGTAACTGAGTCTGCCTCCATGGCCTAGCGGTTAAGTGCGTGCAATTTAGATGCGGAGGTACCAAGTTCGGTTCCTGCTAGGGACACAATAATTATTTATGATATTTCTCAAGTTAGGTATGTTAGAGACATCGACGTGCTTACCAGATGGGCCTGTAGTAAAGTTAGCTAAATGTGAATCCGCTTTACTATTTTAATTTTTGTTTGTTTTATGGTTATGTGTTATTGTTTTTACTTTGTAGTAGTTATTTATATATTTAATATATGTATCATATATTAGGTCACGTAAAGTAAATTTATTCTCTTTTTGTAATTATTTTTGCACCTACTCCTAGATTTATTTCTGATCTCTCTCTTGTCCCAAAGGTCGACTGTGAGAGAATGCCTAACGGCATTAAGCTTCGCCTTTTGTACTATTGTGCAATAAAGTTTTTAAATAAATAAATAAAATCCGCTTTGAAGCGTGATTTCTGATCTGGATGGCATACGGTCGTGATGTTACTTAACTTTTTACCTTCAATTGACTTGCCAACACAACGCTTGTGAACAATTTGTTTACCATTAAAGAACATGTTGGCCCAGTTCGTATATCAAGTCAAAATGCCATGCTAACTGTCGGGAGGCCGCGGTCGGTGTTTGCTTTGAATTCGTAAGACGGGGGAACAAAAATAACATTACGACTGGAGCTTGTAATAACATTTGTCCTCATATATTACTATTGTGAGGCTCCCCAGATTTATACACTGCCGTCTCAAACTTATTTATTAATATTAATGTAGCCCGTCCGCACCTAAATAATTTTTCATTACAATCACGGTCATAATAACATACACAGACACGACATCAAGTCAAAACTCATTTCTGTGGCTGGTCTGTAACAGCTATGGTATTAGTCGTAAATATAAAATCGACATTTACCACCAAGCGGTGGAATAATTATTGGTTGTAATGATTACCAACTTATGGAATCGAATATGGAGTGCCGAGTGTGGGTCAAATTCTTCAGATATATGTTCTGGAAGGGCGATCTCCAACAGTGGAGGTCTAGTAGTAGTAGGTCATGTCAGTTTTAATGACAATTTATTAACGATTCCACAATTTGGTATAAGTGAACTGGGACAGACGGCTTAACGTGCTTTCCGAGGCACGGGAACGGTGGTGTTATAAATCTATGACCTTAACAACTGATTTACACTCACTAATATCATAATAATCCTATGCTACTTGTATATAGCTATTAGTAAATATTTCAATTTTATTATAATTTTTATTTTACGAATGTTTAATATTTTTAATTTTTTATTTGTAATTTTTTTTTAGTATTTAACCCATTGTTTTAGAGGAATGAACTGTAGAAATAATATAAAATCTTTCTGGCTTAAGATCTAATAATTTATAACATTGTAATTTTTATGTCCTAGTTATAAGCTGTGATTTTTCTGAAAATAAATAAATAATTGACAAATATTACGTACATAAGATAAGTATTTCTCATTGCCAGATAAGATTAGTTCACGTGCCGGAGTTCTAACTGACTTTTATAGGATTTTAAGGAAACCGTTCTTATAACTGAGCCACCACCGCTTACATTCATATTCATATCTTAGTTGTGAAAAACAGGCAAAGGGATGGCTTTGCTATAAGTACTCTCAGCAGTTTTATACTAGCACAACATGTCACCTTGCGCCTACCTGGTATGGTAAGTTCCATAAATGTTAGCAACTAGATTCAGATACTCATGACCATCATCAGTCCGTAACACTATGCCGACTTGACTGGGCATGACGGCAATTCGAACCTGATCCCGATACGCGTGGATACACTTTATTGGCACGAACGGTGGATACTTTCCCGCCCCAGCAGACTGGGCAAATTAGCACCATCAGTCCGCCTACCACACAATAAAATTGCAGAAAGGGTGATTATCTTTGACATGTTTAACGTACACCTGTTAGGCACGTCATTGGCAGAAATAACCTAAATGACAAGCTAACTACCAATCACGCGGCGTGTATCTAAATGATGATTAATCATACTTTTTGCAACCAGCCGTTAATGTTCAATGGTCAAAACTAATATTAGAATGTTATACTTTAAAAATACTTATCTTAACGAGAACATACAAGAATAAATGAAATAAGATATCATTTTGGTCCGGTCCTTAAATATCATTCCATGGCAGAGATCTAAATATTTTTTCATTAGTTGTATTGTGGGTTATTCTGATGACACGAATTATTATTCTTTGAGCAACTTATTAGGTGATTAACTGGTGTTTGTTTGTTATTTCTTGCACACACGACGAGGTTTGTCAGTAATTTAAGAGATTATTCAAATGATTATGATTTGAATAGATAGTATGCTATTTAAATAACTAAATTTACATAATCATCAATCTATAATAATTTACTGTTAAAAGCGGATATAAATAGGAAACATATTTCATGGTCCATCGTGTGTGGATAAAAGATCTATTCTATCTATCTATTCCTTCTCATCACTCTAGCTTTCAGGCTAATTCATTCGCAGTGGCTGCAAATTTGTGTTCCATTATCAGTTGAAATTCGCCAAGCTCCAAACAAAGCACTATTTAAAAAGATGATATACTGTCATTTTTTAAAAAGCTCTAGCGTATGTAAGTAAATATTGTATGTAGTGTATATGTCTATGTATGTATATAGTGTGTAGTATATGTATTTTGCGTCGTGTTGGTTCGGTTGTAAGAACGCGTTCCTTAAATCCTTCAAAGGTTGGTTCAAACCCACCCGGCATGTACCAATGAAAAATACACTTTTCTTACGTACATTCGTCATTGATTTACTTACAACACCCGTGCCCCGGAGAGCACGTTAAGCCGTCGGTCCCGGTTCCACTAATACTAGCTTGTGGAATCGTTAATAAATTGTCTTTTAAAATTGACCGTCTGGCCAGCGTGGCGAGTGTAGGCCAAATTCTCCAGATATATATTCTGGAAGGCCCATCTCCAACAGGTCTAGGATGCTGTGTTCTAGGGGCTGTATTGATGAATGGTAATGATGATAACATAATCAATTACGATAACAAAAGCGGCGGTGATAGGATGCCTAAAGAAAAAGTTATTAATAGCCACTAATAAAAAAATTATAAACTGCCTCCGTGGTCTAGCGGTTAAGTCCGTGGATTTAGACTCGCAGGTACCGGGTTCGATTCCTGGTCGGGACACAACAATATTTATTAATGTAAATAAATACATTTAATTAATATTTAATTTATTTGTGATATTTCTCGAGGGTGGTACGCTGGAGACATGGACGAGCTTGCCACTTGTCATGATTCATGATTAGCCTATAGTAAATATAATAAATAAATATAATAATAAATATTTCCAGACAGGTCACACAGCGCCATCTAGTTTCCGTGGTAAGCTACGAGGCTTGTGGTCTGGCCGCAGAATTTGGTTACCGCCATCTATTGTTATTTGTGAAAACCATTTACAAGGCTAGCCAGTGAATGTTGCATTTCATTTCGCCCGTGTTCCGCTTGATGGCGCGGCAGTCGTCGATAAGACAGCCGTGCTGCTCGCTCCGTAACAGTGTGCTTCGGACTATAGCTCGGAAACGTTGGTGGGCCTTGTGTCCTCGGAAGACCACCACCTCCACCTCTCTGGAGTACGCTCAAACCGCGCCGCTCTAATGATAATAACGTGCTCGCGAATATAAAGTGTTCTACTGCATTATCAAACCCGCACCCACACCGCTGATATACCGCACCTGGATTGTCTCGCAGCTGACCTGAAGGCTGATGCGTGGCTACTGGAATCCTCGTCATAGTTAGTTCAAGTAAGTGGATTTTCTACAGATAATTCTAGACTTGGAGTAACTTTGTACTGCTGTGACCCGACCAGATTTTTTAAATGCTGGTTCGCGGCCTTCGATAGCTCCAGCAGTGAGAAACCTGGTCGGGTCACAGCAGTACAAAGTTACTCCAAGTCTAGAATTATCTGTAGAAAATCCACTTACTTGAACTAACTATGACGAGGATTCCAGTAGCCACGCATCAGCCTTCAGGTCAGCTGCGAGACAATCCAGATGCGGTATATCAGCGGTGTGGGTGCGGGTTTGATAATGCAGTAGAACACTTTATATTCGCGAGCACGTTATTATCATTAGAGCGGCGCGGTTTGAGCGTACTCCAGAGAGGTGGAGGTGGTGGTCTTCCGAGGACACAAGGCCCACCAACGTTTCCGAGCTATAGTCTGAAGCACACTGTTGCGGAGCGAGCAGCACGGCTGTCTTATCGACGACTGCCGCGCCATCAAGCGGAACACGGGCGAAATGAAATGCAACATTCACTGGCTAGCCTTGTAAATGGTTTTCACAAATAACAATAGATGGCGGTAACCAAATTCTGCGGCCAGACCAGCTTGTGTTACGGAAACTAGATGGTTGATAAACTACATATTATACTTTTTTTTGTTGTAAATATATACATATTATACATATAAACACCCAGACCGAGACAAATTATACAATGTACAACTTGCCACCGGTGGGAATCGAGCCCACGACCTCCCGAGTTCACGGCAACGTTTGTTACCACTAGACCACGGAGGCGGTCAAAGTAAAGTTGGCTAAATGTGAATCTAAGAGTGGTTTCTGACCAGACAAAGGGAAACGGTCGTGATGATACTAATAAACTAGTGATTTTATTCAAAAAAGAACCCGATCATCTGCTCTTTATGCAGTTTTAATTAACCTGCCAAATTAGGTCATCCCGAAATAATAAAAGATTTTAATATTTTAAAACTCAACATGTATGATTAATTTTCATGTAGGCTGTTGGCTTGGCTATTGAGGGAATATGAAATTTATTTTTGTTTTTTTTTTAAGTTCTTTTTCGTTAAATTTAACTAGCTCATTTAATTGTTGAGAATAGACTTCTGGCATAATTAGAATTACAATATTTTCAGCATGTTTGAGCAAATAGTAAATCTAAAAAAAAGTTAAGTATCATCACGACCGTTTCCCTTTCGGGGTGGTCAGAAACCACGCTTATAAATAAACGGATTCACATTTGGCCAACTTTACTACAGGCCAATCATGACAAGTGGCAAGCTCGTCGGTGTCTCCAGCGTACCAAACTCGTGAAATATCACAAATAAGTTAAATATGAATTAAATGTATTTATTTACATTAATAAATATTTTTGTGTCCCGAACAGGAATCGAACCCGGTATCTCCGAATCTAAATCCACGGACTTAACCGCTAGACCACGGAGGCAGTTATCTCTAAAGAGTTAAATAGTAAATCTAGAAGAAAAAAAAGTAAAGTATTATCACGACCATATCCCTTGCGGGGTTAGAAACCACTCTTTTAATGAAGCAGACTTACATTTAGCCAACGAGCTTCCCACTTGTCATGATGGACAACATTCTTCCCTCTCTTTACCACACACTATAGATCCGTACAAAGGCGAACTTAAAGCCATTTCGGCTTTTTCTACCTTTGGGAAAGTCATTCATTCATTCATTACAGCCCCTAGAACACAGCGTCCTAGACCTCCACTGCTGGAGATGGGCCTTCCAGATCATATATCTGGAGAATTCGGCCTACACTCGCCACGTTGGCCAAACGGCTTGGCGAAGATATGATGTCAATTTTTTATGACAATTTATTAACGATTCCACAAGTTGGTATTAGTGGAACCGGGACCGACGGCTTAACGTGCTCTCCGGGGCACGGGACGGTGGTGTTGTTAATCTATGACAAATGTACGTAAGAAAAGTGCATTTCTCATTGGTACATGCCTGGGGGGTTTGAACCGACCTATGTAGGATTTAAGGAACGCGTTCTTACAACCAAGCCACCACCGCGCTTGGGAAAGTGAGACAATTTAAAATATGTGGGGTGCAATTCTAACTTTATTTTAAATTTTAATAAACTACATAAATAGTATGTAAATGATAAAATTAAAAATAAACTAAACTATAAATAAAAATGTCCTCTAGAGACGTCCCATCCGAGATAGTACCAAGGAGACTGGCAACATTTCCCCTCTGTATAGCGAGGCTAATACGTTGGCAGAAATAATTGCCAGCCTTCCTGTCTCCAGACCTTTCTGTCAGCCGCTTTGACAACTCCTTGGCCAAGCGCCTCGCTGACGGTCTCCATGAGCCCATCGTCTCGACCCCAAACGGCGCAAATTCGTAACCGGTACCAAGGTTGGCGTATTTGCGCAATTTGAGGTTCTCCGCAGAAAACGCCGCTCTCCCCTAGCCTGACTAGGTCGCCTGGATGTGAGAGATGGAATCGCATCCCACACCAGAGACCTACCAACAGTCTCTGCACAATCCCAGATGGTTCTAAGATTGCGGGTACACCAGCAGTGACAAGAGCCCTTTGGATGATGTCGTTGAGAGCCGCGTGACGAGGAATGCGGCCAGCATGTATGAAGACAATATAATATTAGGAATTAGAAATTTTCAAATAAAAAAAAATGTTTTGCTTGTTTAAAAAGAAAGTATTAAGTTTTTTGTGAATTGAAGGAGCCTGTCTGATGGTCAGTGAAAGCTTGTTTCCCTGATCAGCAGCCGATACGGTAATTAAATCTGAATATCTGCTGGAAGTGTGGGATGGGATTTTAAGTTGGTTGTTATGAGAAGAACGAAGAGGGCGGTCGTGCGAATTACAAATAAATTCAAAGGGTGTTTTAAGATAAGAGGAAGCTATAGGGTTGTAAATAATATTGTATAAAAAGAGATCATGATAATGCTTACGAAATAAAAACGCCATTAATAATAAAAGAAGCTTTATTACCATATTAAATGGCTCCCTCCTCGCCGGCAGACAGACTAAGGATTTCCAGACACACTAATGAAAATGCTAATTGGTCAGCGATCTTTTGTTTAATTAAAGTAAAGCTAGAAAATAAAACAAAATTAAATTGGAATATCTATTTAGGGCATTATGTTACGGGAGCGGTTATAGTGCTGACCTTCAGCCCAGTGGTAGGCATTACGTTACGGGAGCGGTTATAGTGCTGACCTTCAGCCCAGTGGTAGGCATTACGTTACGGGAGCGGTTATAATGCTGACCTTCAGCCCAGTGGTAGCAGATTCGAACCCAACAACATTACATACATACATACAACCCGAAAATATTTGTATAATTCACCTATATATTGTTATATGTTAGTTAACAAATTTTAAAATAACAATAATACTATGCATAGAAGCATTAGGAACACAGTACAGCAGAAGGCATAAGACCACAAAACTATACAAATATTTAAATACATTTTCCGTCAAAGGCATGTCAATATATTCTGACAGATTACAAAAGCATTATTTTGGAAAAAAAATAATAATTTTGTTTTAAATTCACTTGGTTGTAGTCTAGTTATAATCTCAGGTAGTTTATTGTATAGTGTAATTTTCAACGGCAAACATTACTTAAACGTTTTTTCTCAACCTGGTTTGCTATAAGGTATATCAATATGTATATAAACACAAGTTTTTTTTTCTTAGGTTATACTTAATCAAACTAGAGATTTTAGGAAGCTCCATGCTGTCGCATGATCCTCCTGTAAGCAACTATATGCATACAGAAACGTGACTGTCAAAATATTTTCGTACTATGATTCTGGCTTTTAAATTAAACAATATTCTAATATAACTCTGGTGACAATAGGGCTGGCAGTTATTTCTCCCAAAAATTAAGTATCCTAATTCAAAGGGAAAAAGCTGATAGTGTATTGGGCACCATGCCACAAGACAGCGATTTGAGGGAGCTATTTTTTTGTAAGAATGTATTTTTATTTTCTATGTTATATTATTATTATTTTTTAGGTTAAATTTATATTCTAATTGATCTCTTTTGTTAAATGATTTTATTTTATTAAGCAGTATGGCATTTGCATCAAAACATGTTTTTAAAACGCCTGTTATATCTAATATATTGCAACAAACGTTGCCGTGAACTCGGGAGGTCGTGGGTTCGATTCCCACCGGGGGCAAGTTATACATTGTATGATTTGTCTCGGTCTGGGTGTTTATATGTATATTATGTATATATTTACAAAAAAAAGTATAATATGTACTTTATCAACCATGTAGTTTCCGTAACACAAGCCTCGTAGCTTACCACGGAAATTAGATGGCGCTGTCTGGAAATATTTATTTATTTATCATTGTACACAGTATAAGTAGTACAAAATAGCCCAAAATAAATTATTTTTATTTATTTTAAATTCTTTATTGCACCAAAACTTAAAAATAGGTACATCGGCGAGTTTAACGCCTGTTAGGCATTCACTGACAACTAACCTTTGAGATGGTGAGAGATTATGGGCAGGGTGCAACAATCTAATAATATTAGTCTAATTTATAAATATACTACATACCAAGAAATTACATAAACTACAGTATTATGATCATATATGTATATGTCATTTATTAAATTGTGAAATAAATGACTATTAAGTTACTTATATAAAAAAATAGTTCATTGTTAACATATAATTTTTGTCTTAGCACTACAGAAAGGGTCTTAAGTTTGTGTTTAAAATTAATAATACGATGGGAAGAAATTAAACGGCGATGGATAAAACAGATGTGAAATATGTAAAAGTGATTCCTTAGCTTGTAAGAACTGTTCAACCCATAAATTATTTACACTTGATTCGACTTTAACATAAAATGCCGTGTGAAGTTTTAACCTTTACCAATACTTTATTTTTATAACTTAAATTACTTACCAAAATGAATTTAATAACAAAATGTTTTTGTTCGTTTGTAAACTATCATCATCATCATCGTCATCACGACCGTTTCCCTTTCGGGGTTACATTTAGCTAACTTTACTATAGGCCAATCATGACAAGTGGCAAGCTTGTCGATGTCTCCAGCGTACCAAACTTGAGAAATATCACAAATAAATTAAATATTAATTAAATGTATTTATTTGCATTAATACATATTTTTGTGTCCCGACCAGAAATCGAACCCGGTACCTCCGAGTCTATATCCACGGACTTAACCGCTATACCACGGAGGCAGTTTGAAAACAACTCTAGAATTATAGCCAAATAATAAATTTGAAAAAAGATACGGGATTTTTTGAAAAACAGTGGATGTCTAAGAACTGTGTCTTCTAAGGGTGTGAAGAATGAATGATACATAAAAACTTCAAAAAATAAATTTTTGGTTTCTACCTACGTAGTTTGGTTTCTAGCGGTTCAGTCTGTCCATTTAGAGTACGGGTTCGATTCCTGGTCAGGACACAATAATATTTATAAATTTATTTCAATATTTAATTGTGATATTTCCGTTGTTTGGGACGCTAGAGACATCAACGAGCTTGCCACTTGTCATGATTGGCCTATAGTAAAGTTGGCTAAATGTGAATCAGCTTCTTTATAAGCATGGTTTCATACCACCCCGAAAGGGAAACGGTCGTGATGATGATGATTGTTTTTTTGCTAGCAAGTTTGGTACAATATCTAATTTTAATCAATGATTATATTGATCATCGTTTGAGGAACTGGGTTATTTTGTTCTGGAAGTTATGAAGTTGTTGGTGCGTTGACGCGGATGTTGTGTTTACGTTTCTGACCGCAGTTTACGACGCAAGGCGCCCCGTGTTATTATAACATAACACATGGTACCATCCTTCACATATTTTTGGGACCACCGTCGAACTTTATTACTCGATTTCTTAGTAATTAATAAATATTTTTTCATACATATCTTTACGCTACTTCCCTGCAGTATCCTCCTCCTCGTTACGTCGTTCTTCTCACTGCTGAGGGTCGTGATCCCCTCCACGAATCACTTCGTCCCGGATGATGCTGCGCGAATACACGATTGTATCAGACAAATAGTGTTGGCACAATCGACATCCTTTGTTTTGCATATATTTCAAAAGCTACCTGTCAATTGTTAATTTGACTTTCCTTTTTGCTACAACAGCTGGGAGTTCTTCGCGCCATTTTTAACGGACATGTCAAGTGCAAGCTTTTGTTTTGTAAATTAATTTACTGTGGATATTGTTGGTCAAAAGTGGTGTTGTTTTGTTTAATAATGGCTACAATGTGATTAGCTATGGAAAACGATAAATTAGACTTTGCATATGGGGCACAAGTTGCAGTTTATTTTTTGCAGTTTTCCCGCGCTGTGGACTCCCATATTTTACCCGACGTGTTTGACCTATGGTGCCGCGAGTGACTCCAAGAAAAGCATCAAATTCTATAGCATCTGGAATTTGATGATGACCTCATTAACTCATAAAAAAGAAAGATATATCACGTCAGACTTGGCTGTATGGGCTAGACCCTTTGCCTTCCCTATCACCTCATTCATCATCCATCGGGAGAAGAGAACAAAAAACAACAAAAACTACAACAGCTGGTTCGCTCTGACTTTGGTTGTCAATCAATATTTCAACTTTAATTCGAAGAATAAATAAACTTAACTCATCTGCCAGATATTGTCATCCTCTGAGCTTGGGGATCTAGTCTGGACTTTAGAGCTGGAACCCAGATTAAGAAGATAACCCATAATCCCTGTGACGCCTTGTTGTCCGCTTGAGATCGGCAGCGCTTTCCGGGTGAAGACGGTTCAGGCTCTCTGAGGGAAGGTACCCCTACGTTCGGTCAATGGATGCATAAAGAGTGATAGGGCTAAGTTTTGGCTTAAGACCCTCCCCTGATTAATAGTAGAATCTCAAGCTTGCTGTATTAATTCCATTTTATTAATATACATAGTTACCTAACTTCCATTACTTAAATTCTTGTTGTTTAATTTCAATGTCACGCCTAATAATCAAGGTCATCGTGCACTTGTGTACTAAGAATAGTGCGAATCTGGTCAGATCAGAGCCTACGACTTTTCCTGTGATGACAAGCCTTTCCGAGTATCAGATCTTTTTCGGGCTATATGGACAAAATACTTCAGGACTCGTTGTAGGCAGATGGAAGACAGCCTAGTAGAGATTTTCAGCTTCTTGAGTATTCACAAATTGTTATTTACGCTGTCCAAGGGATTCGTACCATACGTCTTCAGCATCACATCTCAAAGGTATCGACACGGCTATGATATATATATATGCTACATCGGCATGGCCGGATTTCAGAGGCATAAAGAAATATGAACAAAATAAAAATACAAAATATAAAAACGTTTATTTATACAAAAATTACAGTTTAATTTTGTAGGAACTCTGATCCCCAGACTGGAATTCTCTGAATTTAGCTGAGGATCAGTTTCTTTCTTGGTTGCAATTTATTATATATAAATATTATGCATAATGTCATTATTTATTAAATAAAAACCGTTGTGGCGAGGGAGGTTCATGTCAAGACTGTGATGTCATGATGATGAAGATGCTATCTATTATTTTATACCATATTATACTATATTATATAATATTATATTACTGCCTCCGTAGTCTAGCGGTTAAGTCCGTAGAAGACGCAGAGGTACCGGGTTCGATTCTTGATCGGAACCCAATAATTTATTTGTGATATATCTCGAGTTTGGTACGCTAGAGACATCGACGAGTTTGCCACTTGTCATGATGAGCCTACAGTAAAGTTGACTAAATGTGAATCAGCTTCTCTAAGAAGCGTGGTTTCTGACCACTCCTAAGGTACATTTTTTTATATTATAGAATATAAACTACTGATTAGTTATATTTTGGTTCTAAGGGTGATATTTCGATTCTTCCATGTTTCTTTTAACTAGTTCATAGCATTTTCAGCCACTTCTGCTACCTTCTGTCTCACAGAAGGTAGCGTTGGAGATACTGGAGCCCAAAGTAGAACAGCTAGAAAATTGTCTACAACTTAGTGTTAAAAATATTTAATAAGTACAATATGAAGTTAAACGAAATAAAATTGAATAAAGTGCCATCGCCAGGCTGAGTTTTAAAAACTTTCTTCTTGCAGAATAATTTTGTCTCCCCTGTGTGCTATTGTATTACAATATAAATTTTACGCAAACTCTATATTTTTATTGCGAAACAAAATAACACTCCTGTATATTCTTATTATCTTAGACTTTGTTTTAATAATTTATTTTATTCATTAATAGTTTTTTTTTGTATGTTAAATTTATGTTATATCTTATTAAAAAAACTTTGTGCATTCTATAATTGTATGTATACCTATCCTATCTGTGGATCGTTACAGCCCCTAGAACACAGCGAACTAGACCTCCACTGCTGGAGATGGGCCTTCCAGAACATATATATGGAGAATTTGGCCTACACTTGCCACGCTGGCCGGACGGGTTGGCGAGGAATATCTGTGGATAACGGTGTTACAATTGTTTGTTATTTTTTATTTTTTTTCATTTTGGAAAACCAACAGTTGACTATTGTATATAGATATTAAACAGTAAATTCCCTAAGAACTATTAAAGGTTTATCCCAAATAAATAAAATTAAATATTTAAAAACGTTTACTAATTGTTGTATTATTTCACAAAGGTAACTATAAAAAGATACAGAAGCTCTTCCAGCCTCTGTGTTTCCACTTTCCTATAACCTGGAGTCCTTCAAGCGAAGTGTGAAAAGGCATCTCGTCAAGCCGGCATAGTGTTAGGGACTGATGTCGGACATGAGTGTCTGATTCCAGTTGCTAACATTCATGGACCATGCGCGCCACTTACCATCAGGTGGGCGCAAGGTCACATGTTGTGCTAATATAAAAAAAAAATGTCGCTGGTGGGAGTTGTATGAGGCCTTGGGAGAGACCTATATTCAGGAGTGAGAGAAGCTGATGATGATTAGGAATAATAATAAAATCCCCAAAAAGCAAGAAGCTTACGTTTTTGAACAACAAATGAGACCGTAACGGTTTTATTTGCTTTCCGTCAGATTTAAGTTCCACAAAATTTGTCTATTTCCAAAATGGTATAAAAAATGTGACACTAGTTAGTGGAGAGGCATGTGGGAGACGGGTAAATCCATAGAACTGATAAAAGCGGATAGAAGTCGCATGTGTAGGGGCGGAGCCGTGGCGTGCGTCATCTCGCAATCATCGCGAAGGCAAAAGACAGTGCAAATAAATAATATTTTAGTAGCGTAGAAATAGAAGACATAACTGTCACCGTAGTCTAGCGGTTAAGTCCGTGGATTTAGACATAAAGGTACTATGTTTGATTCCTTTGATTTGTGATATTTCTCGAGTTTGGTATGCTAGATATATCTTGCCACTTGTCATGGGCCTATAGTAAATGTAAAAAAAAAAAAAAATGTAAATCCGCTTCTTTAAATTTGTTTCTGGCCATCCCGAAAGGGATACGGTCGTGATGATACTTAAAAGACTTGTTTTTTGTACTAAAACTATTAAGGCCAAAGCTATTAAGGCTAAAGTATTTTTGCAAAGTAAAGTTCAAGCACAATTTTAGCTCGAGATTCAGTGTTAACATAAACAATAAAATAATGCAATAAAAATTACTACACTTAACACAATATTTAAAAACAATAAGCTTTACACTTGTTTTATTAATTTAATAAGGTTTTAGAGTTTTATTTACTAAATAAACCGCGTGTTCATCATCACAACCCCTAGGACACAGTCTTAGACTTCTTCTGCTAGAGATAGGTCTTCCAAAACACATATAGAGAAAATTTGACCAACACTCGCCAAGCTGGCCAGTGGAGTTGGCGTGGATCCGATGATCAAAAATAATCTTTAAAAAACAAAATAATAATTATTTTCAAGCCTGAACAAGGGTCTCTAGGACGCCTGGATCTCTGTACACCCTGCTCTTCCGGTCACAAACAATATTGCAAAACATTAGGCGCTTGTAGATAATAATACTATTAATAAATTATTTGAATACTTAATAATACAAATTATATAAAAAGAGAAGGTTAAAATAAGTTTAGTGTGGGTGTGTGTATGAGTGTGGTAGTATTGTGTGTATGTAAATGATAATTTAATAATGATTCCACAGGTTGGTATTAGTAGAACCGGGACCGACGCGCTTAGCATGCTCTCTGAGGCACGGGTACAAGTGTGGTGTAAATCTATGACAAATGTACGTACGAAAAGTGTATATCTCATTAGTATATGCCAAGGTTCAAAGTTAAAATATCTTTATTCACGTAAACCTATTAAAGGCATTTGTGATAGATACGTCATTAAATAAATTATTTTAAATGATTCTACTCCTGCTAGTGGAAGGCTAAGCAGCAAACCACTTTCCACAAAGTAAGCTGTTAGGAGAAGCTTAGCAGATTTGAATTGGCAATTTGTGTGACTGAGAAAGGAATCTGCAAGGAATACTAAAGGAAATCGTTCTTACAACTTAGCAACAGCTCTCGTTTACGCGTGTTAAAAAGTCGACAGAGAACTAATAGTTTGAACAGTTTTTTTTTTGTTTGTATATTTTATTTATGTTCTGTGAATAAATCCGTTGTTGATGAATGCACGACGCTACCCCGCGCTAAGTCATCTGTCACTTGGTATCGCCGCTCCTTGAAGGCTCGGCCACACCTAATGAGTACACGCCACATCACCAGACGTATACGCAACGCAAGCAGTGTGTCTTTCACAGAATTTTGCACATTGCAATTTATTTAGCATACTGTATATTATAAATTGTTATGCAAATGCAACAAATATTTTTATTTATTAGCTGTCGTTAGGTAGGCATCGTCGCGAACTTACGGTGAAATAGACTCACACACGAACGCATACACGCACAAACACAATACATATACGCATATTTTTTTTTTTTCATTACCTACATTATTTTTAGTCGCTTTTGGCATGGTCGTGGTCGCCATTCCTCTCGAACTGCAGCCTTCCTGTCACACTCATGTAGGGGGTGATATTGCTGCCTTATCCTGGTCAGTCCAGCTCTTCGAAGACCTACCACGCATCCTCTTCCTATCAACTTTTTCCTGAACTACGATTTAAAATGAAAACATGAAATTCACAACTATAAAGAGAGCGTAGAGAGTAAAAGAGTAGCTATCAATAAAATTATCGGTTCACATTATTTGCGGTGCAATCAAATCGTTAGTTGAGCTATTAATGCATCAATAATCTACTGCATGCGCCCCATGTTTTTCGTTTTCAATGTTACAAATATTTTAATACCTATCAAAAGTTACAAAGTATACATTTTAGGATAGATTTAGATAAAGTTATAAATCATTACGTGGTTTTATCCTTTATAAAGATTGGAGAAATTATTTTATACTTTTTAGTCAGATCTAAAAACTTGGCACATATTTTATTATTATTATTTGTACCTGTTTGCCGCGTGTATACGTCCGGTGTGTCCAGGCCTTAAGTAAGCGTAAAAATCCCCCTCCATAGACTGACAGTTGATTAATGTTAGTAAAGAGGCCAATTAAGCGTACTCTCCAATATTTCATTTAGCCCGTATACCTCACTAAACTCGGATCTTAGGCCAGAAACTTTTTTTATACTAAAAATAACTGTTTCAATGGAAGGACCATTCTCTAATCCGCTGGTACAAACACTGAGCATGTAGATTACACGTATACAATAACACAAGCCATTAAAAAAATGATCGCAAAAACTTTATAGATACAAGTAACTGTTTTGTTTATGATATTTATATCTTAAAAGGTTTTTTTCTTAAAATAGGCTTTCTGTATTTTAAACGTAATAATAAAAAAATAACGTTCCGTAGCAGAGACGAGGACACTGACAGTTGGCCTTGTTTATAAATTTAAGGTCACTCAGCAAGTTATGAAGAGAGCATTATAACTTCTTAAATTTTCGTTATTTTTAATTTTATTTCTAAAAGGAATTGTAGAATATATTATATATTTATTTATTAAATTGTTTTAGCTTTAGTTTTAGTTTTTCGAATAATATTTAGTTTTTGTATACTTATTGTAAATTTTATAATATTGTTATTTTTATAGGCCATAAAGGCTACTGTGGTAATGTGGTGGTCGCCTAGAATAGGTGCAGCATCTAACTTCTGATTTAGTGAGTACAAATAAGTGTATGATGTTAGCACTGTTGGCTACCCTATTATAAACAAATAAATACATTTCTATAATGGATAGAATTCGAATTCGTTATAAAAGTGTAAAAAAAGTTAATGACACAGCTTTAAAAAAAAAAGGTAATGGGCCCGACACATCTGCCGCAGAACTGATAAACGATGGCGCAAACAAATTCTAGAGTGTAGACCACGTACGGGAAGACGTACTCATATAGTGGGACGACCCGCCCCGCCAGATAGTTGGGTGAGGGTGACAAAAGATGAAATGGTGAGTTGGAAGAGGCCTACATCTAGCAGTGAATAGATACGGACTGCAATGAGATTAAAATAAGGTTCTTCTATTAAAACGTACGTCCAAAGTGGTGCGGGCCGGTAATGCGGCAGTTAAGATGTGAAGGAAGGCGAAAAATTTTATTAAATCGCTTCCCCTTTATCGTTATTATCTTAAATGGCGAATATATTTTTACCGCCAACGCGACCTGTTAAGACGGAACTAAATTTATTTTACCCCAAATGCAGGGAAATTATTTAATTAGACAATATTTTCTAGATGCTTTGTTAAGTTGCTTTAATATTTGTTAGGCCCTCGGGATATTGGCCAATCTTGTTTTTGGTCTTTTTTGAAAGAGTCTAAGAGAAAGACGACCGATATGTTAGAAAGACCAATACCAGGACCAACCCTAGTCTTGTAGCTAGCTCAATATTTTTATCCTAAATTTTGCAAAAAACAATTTGTAAAAATTTTATTTAGGGGGTTTTTTTTTCAATTGTGACTACTTCGTGTCTATTTTTAAACTACTTACTACTATTCCGATGTAGAACAGACGATTTATTTTTATTCTCACAAAGTTGTTAGTATTTTTTTTATATCCTTACAATTTAATTCTTTATATCTTATATTTTAATTCATTATATCTCGCCAAATCAAATAATGTACTCGTGTATCATCATGGCCACATGTCGTGGTCATATGATGACGTCATATCATGTCCGTCTCAAAATTTCAAGGAACAGCTGCCCAAATTTCATCAAAATCGGTTTAGTAATTTAGGCGTAAATGCGAGACAAAATATCATATATAGGTAAGGCATACAGGTTCTTATATTATTTGCAAGAAAGATGATAAAAAATATTAGTCACATAAAACAAAAATAGTAGGTTTACAATTAATAGTGTGCGGTATGAGGCAACTAACCTTTAGGCGGGTGCGGCGATATGTTTTACAATTTCTCACACTTTTGTGAGTGGGCGGGAGGGAAGTGTTGGTGTTGCTAGTGTAAATAAATGTGACCAACCAAATAGTGCGACGCTCTAAGAGTATATTTCTACACAAATAAATATTAATAATAATAAATGCATACTCATGACCATTACAATATTTATAAATATATATACTATACCTATAGTAGGTATTAGTATGGATTATAGATAACTGATAGATATCAGTTATTTAGTACAATTTTCGCATCAGTTAAAGATGTAAAAAAATATTTTGGATTGTAGGTTGATCTTTACTATATTAACATTTATTTTTTTTGTTTCAGAATTGTGATATGGTTAGTGGAGATCCGAACAGAAATGCCGAGTGTAATTCCTAAAAGATGGATGTTCGCGTAAGGATGGCGGTCACCAAAACGACCAGCTGGCTTCTCTTCACATTCCTGCTATTATGTCAAGGTATGTTGGACAATGTATGTTCTTTATGGACAACCACTGATTTGATGATTTTAAAATTAATTGTACCTATAGAAAGCTACATTATCATCGGGTAACATAGGCTGTATTTAATTATGAAATAAATCCCCACGATAATGACAATAATTTCAAAAGTCAAAGTCAAAATATATTTATTCACGTAAACCTATTACAGGCATTTGTTGTGTGAATTGTTAGCAGAAGACTAGCAGCTTACTAGATTCCAGTGACCTGTTAAATCTGTCTGAGAAAGAAATCTGCAAGGAAAACTCAGCCATAGCAGATTTCCAAATGAAACAAATACAGAATTACACAACAACGATTAATTAATAACCTTTTAAATTTAACTATGAGTACCTATGAGATTACAATACCTGGTACAGCGGTAACCCACCAGGCATGTAACCCGAAAGTCGACTAAACGCAAAAACCTTTTACGTGAATAAAGATTTTAACTTTGACTTTGGTCCAGAATTTTTGCTGCATTTTATAGCAAGCGTCGATTTCAACTTGCAGTGAGCATCTTTCTAAATAAATAAATGACAGTTTTTAGTAAAACTTTGGCATTCATAGCAAGTACCTAAAGATACTATTAGTTTCCCAAAAAGGTTGCTTAAAATGGTATTAATTAAACAGCAAGCGGATTTTTTTGGAAGAAGGCACTAATGTCATGTTGGAAGGGTACATGGAATAGCACTTTTCTGTTTCTGGGGCCAATAAATCCCAATTAGAGGACATGCACCGACTTTTCAGGCCACCGACTTTCTTTACAAAATATCCCATAGACATATATATTGTAGTAAGGACTGGACATTCAAAAAATTGCGATTAATTGCAAGAAATACTGAAAGCATTTTTTTTTGTATCATAATATTTTTAATATCCATAAGTTAAGCCCATAGAACAGAGTTTTATACATCCACTGTTGGAGATGGCCTTCCAGAACATAACCCTGAAGAATTTGGTGTATACTCGCCACTCTGGCCAGGCGGGTGGCTCCGATGTAAATTCCACTCGTTGGTATTAGAGGCACCTGAACCGGCAGCTTAAAGTGTATTTCTCATCGGTACATGCCGGAGGTCGAACCGCAACCTTTTTGGATTTTAAGGAAATTCTTCTTACAATCGATCCGCCACCGCCTACAAATATTGACATGGAGCGGGTAGATTGTGGAGGAATTTTAAGTGGACTGTATTCGTTTACCACGAAGGGCTGATGGCCAATCTGAATTTCTATGTGGCACAAAGTATGAACAAAGGAAATAAAGAATGACTAGACATACTCGCCTTACGAAGAAATCGAGTTAGACGGATAGTATGTGAGCATAAAGAAGGTATGTTTGAAGGAACGAATGAATGATTCAATGTGAATTAGTTTTGTTATTAATTTAATTTTTATGTTCTTTTGTAATATTAATTTAAATTGATTTATTAAAATTGGTAAACAAAAAAGTTCGTTAGTAAAAACGTAGCAATTATATGACATTATAGAGCATCTATAATAGCGGTGGCGGCTCACCTGTAACAACGCTTTTCTTAAAACGCCCATGCGGCGTGTACCATGAGAAATACACTTTTCTTACGTATATTTGTCATAGATTTACAACACCGTCGTCCCGTTCCTCGAAGAGCATGTTAAACCGTCCCGGTTTCACTAATACCAACTTATAGAATCGTTAAAAAAATAAACTCGCCAGCCCGTCTGGTCAGCGTGGCAAGTGTGGACCAAATTCTCCAGAAATTTCTAAAAGCCCCATCTCCAACAGTGAAAGTGGAAGGATGATGTAGAATATAATTTCATTCCATCAATGTATTTTTGCGTGGGGCTGCTTTTAGTTTGGCCCTAATCGTCGTGTTTCAACGAAAATAAATTATATTTTTACACTGGTTCTAAAATACATATATGTCCATGGTATACCAGTTTGTTTTTATATTGAAATTACCCTCCGTCGCGCTGAGAGAACGAATTAAAATCGCATTAGGAAATCGCGTTTCCGCCTAAACTTTTTCTACTCTCTCACTGGATGGTGTATCGGAATAAATGGCTGGAACTTTATTTATGTACTATGCTCTTGAATATTTATGTTTTGGATCGATGACACAGTTTAGAAGGACTAGACTGGCGCAACAACGACGAGGATAAACTGCAGGATATCGTATGCGACTCTAACATCTGTATTCGAAGACGTATCCTCAATGGATCCTCCACTCAACCATCCCTTCCAGCTGTAATTAATAAACCCACGGTGTAACAGACACTTTTAAGTGTCACACACAGTTGATTTTCGAATATTAAATTTGTACTATCCATTGATCGCGCCGCAGCAAACGCTACCGCCTACTAGTCTTGTTTGTGAGAACCATTTATAAGGCTAACTATGTTTGTAAATTAGCGCCATCATTTAGCTAGATGGCGCTACGGTCGACACTTCCGGGGATGAGAGAGCCCTTATACGCGCCGAGCTTGTCATATTTCGTCAGTGTGGCGGCTGATGGTCAGGTAAATGCAGGACTTCTTCAGCTCACCGGTCTATTGCTAAAGACCTAACTGCCTAGACATAGACAAAAAAAATTTTTGTTAAAAAATTTAATTGATTTGCCGCGACCTCGCTCTTCAAGGCCGTAAGCTGCACAGTCAGCTGTCCACCGTCGTATCGCTGCCCCGGACCCCGCGGCCCGCGGTTAGTTGTCGCTCTGGCCGCAACAGTCAGTGAGCTTCGGACTATAGCTCGTGAACGTTGGTGTGCCTTGTCTCCTCGGGAAGACCACCACGAAGCTCTCT
Organism: Tinea semifulvella; assembly: GCA_910589645.1. Taxonomy (NCBI): domain Eukaryota; kingdom Metazoa; phylum Arthropoda; class Insecta; order Lepidoptera; family Tineidae; genus Tinea; species Tinea semifulvella. The sequence continues at coordinate 486,010 of OU342611.1, read as the reverse complement.
CAGACCACGTTATAAGTTTTCAATAATCATGAACAAATTTTGGAATGTGGCCACGACATTTGGTCTGATGGAAAGGTCGTCAAATGGCCACCTTTAATTGCTATTAAATGGCGAGACTGCTGCCCCAGGTCCTTTCCTGGTGGAGAACACTAAAATATTTTATCTATTTCTGAGATATCTTCCTCTAGTACGCTAGAGACATCGCCGAGCTTGCCACTTGTCGTGATGGGCTGGCAGTGAAGTTTGCTAAATTTAAATCCGCTTCTTTGAAAACGTGGTTTCTAACCGGGTGGTCATTGCGGTCATCAACCTAATGGATAAAACGGTAGGGCCAAAAAAATTACGGTTCTATCAAATTTATGTCAATGTGTTAAATCGAAATATTCTCGTCTGGGCGACATTCGACTACCAACAGCAAATTGAGAAAAGTAAATAAAAAGTTAATTTCGACTGAAACTTTTTTGTTTTTGCTGTAATTTTAAATTTAACTTTGGCATTCCTTGCATCCAGTATAATTTTATCAAAAAGATATCGTCTATTTTGGGCTATTTTTGTACTACTTGTACTGTGTACTAATCCGATACATTTATTAATAAGATTAATGCTATTTTTAATGTAAACAAAATATGTAGTTTTTGTATCAATAAAGTCCTTTAGTACTAGAGCTGGCATGGTGTTATTTTACACATTTTCTACACTAAAACTACATATGTACAAAATAAAGGGTATTTTCTACTTAAATTCCAGTTTTGTTAGAATAATTTATCTAATAATACATTAAGCAGTAAGCGGTGTTATTTATATATATACATATATTACCGTGGCAAACAATATTAGATCTCTATGAAAGAAAAAAATGGCATTAGACATCATTGCAAATGGCACTTTCAAGGAGAATAGGTGTTAGGCGATCTGATGTTAGTAATTTACCCAGTCTATCGGGGCGGGGAAGTATCCACCAATCGTGATGATAAACCCAGTAAAGTGTTGCACACTGATGACTGATTGATGAGTGTCTGACTCTTCGCGCCACTTACCATCTTAACATAATAAGAATTGTATTTGTGACATGACTATAATTGCTGTAATAGGCTCAACCTATGTAATTATTATTAATAATAAATAAATATATAAATAAAATGTACCTTAATAATAAATAAACTACTTACATGATGAGGGAAACAAAATAGGATGTTGTTGCTTCAAATGAGGATAGTAAGAAAATGATAAAGAAACATGAAGTTAGTGTTTGTAATTAAATATGAATTAGGTAAAATTAAATAAAATGTCTCACACTAACCAAGAAGTGAAGAAGCAGCAATTAAAATACCGACAAAATTATACAACAATACACAAAGAAGTCAGTGTATCATGGCCATTATTGGCCATCTCTAAAACAGATGTTGGCTTGTTTTTCTTTGCGTTGATAGATCAATAAACAAGCTATATACCAGATATGTCGTTTGCAGCGCGGCCTTATCCATACAGTTTGCAGTTACGCAACCCGCACACCAGACCAACACGTCGTATACATTCTTTTAAAAGAGGTTTTGCGTTTTGTACATCTTTCTAAACTCTTACTTACCTGGTAGGGTACCGAATATTGTATTCTCATAAAAACTGATAGGTGAATTTTGACATGAAAGATATTTTTGTTGTTGTGTAAATCTGATATTAGCTGGGTTGCGGATTCCTTTCTCAGTCAGAATAAACAATAACAGGTATTTGAAATCTGCTAAGCTGCTGGTCTTCTGATTTGCTGATCAATCTTCCACTAGTAATATATTAGATAATTTAAATAATAACGTGTCACAAATGCCTCGAATGGGTTTACGTAAATCTCAATAAAATAAATTTAAATAAAGCAATAAGTCGTAAACGTAAGAGATTCGTACTTCGTGTTCGTATTCGCATAGACGTGGACGATACTGATAGTGGGCCTCGTGAAATTAAAGGTCGCTCAGCGAGCTATGGAGAGAGCGAGGTTTTAGGTATTTCTCTGATGGATAAAATTCGAAACGTTAATATTCGTCAGAGAACCAAAGTTATTTACATAGCATTTAAAATTTGTAAGCTGAAGTGGCAATGGGTCGGACACATCTGCCGCAGAACCGACGGCCGATAGGGCAAGCAGCAGAGTGGGACGACCCCTCGCAAATGACCTAAAGAAGGTTGCTGGTGGGAGATGGATGAAGGTTGAAAAATACCGCGTGCAGTGGCGAGTCTTAAGGCCTACATCCAGCAGTGGCTGATGATGATGATTCGTAGGATCATATGATCATGGGATGCATTTATTGATTGGCAGTTTTTCTGTCTGCTTCTCTAGGGCACCTTATAACCTTGAAATATTTATCATAATGCTAAAATTATTTTGAATGATTTTGCTCTTGCTAGTGGAAGGTTAAGCAGCAAAGTGGTCCAAAGAGTAAGTTTTAAGCAGAAGACGCGCAGCTTAGCAGATTCTAGTGACATGTTAACGTTTAATCTGACTGTGAAAGGAATCTGCAAGGAAAACTCAGCTATAGCAGATTTACAAATAAAACAAATACAGAATTACATAATAATAATAAATAAATAAATATCTTTTAAATTCACCTGATTACGTATTAGAAAACACTGGTACACTAATAGACGTCAGAATTAAGATAGGCCACTTGCCTGTTTGCAACCCAAAAGTTGACAAAACGCAAAGCCTCTGTTAATTTAGGAAGAATAAATTAAACGTGTTTGGCCTCGGTCTTGCCCCCCCCCCCCCACAGCAGCACCCCATCACCGACATTCGGATTCATTAAACAACTGTAATGTCATGATTTATTTGTTTGTCTGGTGTGCAGTGAGCTTAAGCAAACCTTTTTACGGTGGCCACTTCACAATAGCTGGTCATCCACTTCTCGCTTCGTCCAATAAAACGACAACACCCGCAAAAATGTATGCATCGAATGCATGCATAAAGCTATTCAAATGTGACCTATACGATGACCGGGCGTAAATAATATTTTACTCTGTTCCTATGTCAAAATGTCGACTTTTATTAACGTATATCGACATCTTGAGCCTAATCTATTTAAAACCTTAGAATAATCACGCAACGAATAATAGTTTCATACAAAAATACTAAATTTGCGGCAAAAATAGTTAGTGTGTGTAATTTTTTAGTACCTAAATTTATGTTTTCGTATATAGTATAACTTATTAATGTAATAAACGATCGCCTCCGTGGTCTAGTGGTAACAAACGTTGCCGTGAACTCGGGAGGTCGTGGGTTCGATTCCCACCGGGGGCAAGTTGTACATTAATTATTACAAAAATTATAATATGTAGTTTATTAACCATCTAGTTTCCGTAACACAAGCCTTGTAGCTACCACGGAAATTAGATGGCGCTGTGTGACCTGTCTGGAAATATTTATTTAATATTATATATGTATGTCATCACAGCCACTAAAACACAGCATCCTAGACCTCCACTGTTGGAGATGGACCTTTCAAAACATATATCTGGAGGATTTGGCCTACACTGGCCACGCTGGCCAGACGGGATGCCACGGAGATATATGAAATATTCTATACACATATATTTAAAAAAAAAATTAAAAAAAAGGTAATTATATACCTTACATAAAAAGAAGAAGAAGAAGTTGTCTCGAATCTTTTCGTTTCGATCGACTCGGTGGACCATGGAATGCTAAGAAATGAGAATGCCCATTTTTCTTAGAGAAATAGGCCCAATAAAATGTTCTCGTGCCAAAATGATTTCTTTTTTATTTGATAGTTAATATATTGTGTTTTCATAATCTGTAATTAATTTTATTTATTTGACCCTAGCATAACGACAATAGACAAAAAAAAATTTTACGTTAATAATTACATTGTTTCGATCCCGCCGATTTGAAATCCAGTGTTTTATCTATAATAAAGTACCTGATCATAATAAAGAACCTAATCGTATAAAATTTTAACCAATTGACTATTTAATTAAATAATATTTTAATGCTGTGGTAAAAGAGATGTTGTAATTAAATTAAAAAAAAACACAATTATTTGTTATAATACTCGTAGTTAAGGCACGCTGCAAAAAAGTTGAGGCCTGGTTTTGGGCACTCTCTTTTATCTTCACTTCTTCTTCACTTTATCTAGTGGTAGTATTTTCTAGAATCCTAAAGGACAAAATATATTGTGGATGACTGAGTGACCACAGTAATGTTTTTTTATTGTAAAACAATAATACAAAACCTAGTATTCTGGATTTAGGTTACGTGTTCAGCAATTTTTGACCAAAATTTGTTTGTTATCCAGGCGCCCCGTTTCCTAATAGACACAAGTTTTATAAACCCAATCCTCAGTGTCCTTTGTTTAAATTTAATAATTAACAACTAGTCACTTTCGAACTGTCTTCATAGTCTAGCGGTTAAGTCCATGGATTTAGACACGGATGTACCGGGTTCGATTCCGGTCGAGACATAGTTATTTATTTGTGATATCCTCGAGTTTGGTCCGCTAGAAACATTGACGAGATTGTCATGAAAATGTGAATCTGCTTCTATAAAAGCGTCGTTTCTGTCTATCCTGGAATGTCGGAATCACGGTCGTGATGATACTGCACTTCAGTAACTTTCGTGGAACTGGTCTCTGCATGCAACTCAATGTCAATTCCGATACTTCAACTGGCGTCCACAATTTCGTTTGGTTGGGTCTAGTTGTATGTTCAATTGATATTGGTAACAGTATCATAAAAAAGTAAAGTATCATCACGACCGTATCCCTTTCGGGGTGCTCAACCACGTTTTTGTACAAAAGACGCGGATTCACAATTAGCCAACTTTACTATAGGCCCATCTCTTGCGTCTAAACTTGAGAAATATCACAATTAAATCAAACAATTTATCGTATCCCGACCAGGAATTGAACCCGGTACCACCGAGTCTAAACCGGTATCTCCGAGACAATACTTTTATTAAAATTTATCCTAGCATGACATTTGACCTTGCGCCCACATGATAGTAAGTAGCGCGCGAGGTCCATTAATGTTAGCATCTGGAATCAGACACTCATGAATGGCATCAGTCTCTAACACTATGCTGGATACCGGACCGGATTATAACAATAGCCTGGCTATTCGTAGATGAATTAGGTACTATTTTTTTACTTTTCCGCCTTATTTATGTCTAGACTATTTGGTATTTTCCTAACTCGATAACCTTTTAGCTGGCAACAATATAAACACTTACATGACGTCTATCCTGGCATTTGAAAGTTAGTTAATGTCTGAAAAAAGCTGACTCACGCCTGCCTCGTTACGACTTCGAATGGGATAATCGGAGAGTTATTGCGCGACGCGGAATAGACACAAGCCACGCTAACCGCTCGTTTATTTACATGCCATAACAATGTTACATTTCATAGACATATATTGTGCGATATGTAACACAAATCACCTCATGTTCATCAGAGAAGCCGACTAGGATGGGCGGCGGCATTCCGGAAGCTGCGCCGCATCTTTCAAACATTTCATAGACATATATTGTGCGATATGTAACACAAATCACCTCATGTTCATCAGAGAAGCCGACTAGGATGGGCGGCGGCATTCCGGAAGCTGCGCCGCATCTTTCAAACATTTCATAGACATATATTGTGCGATATGTAACACAAATCACCTCAAGTTCATCAGAGAAGCCGACTAGGATGGGCGGCGGCATTCCGGAAGCTGCGCCGCATCTTTCAAACATTTCATAGACATATATTGTGCGATATGTAACACAAATCACCTCATGTTCATCAGAGAAGCCGACTAGGATGGGCGGCGGCATTCCGGAAGCTGCGCCGCATCTTTCAAACATTTCATAGACATATATTGTGCGATATGTAACACAAATCACCTCATGTTCATCAGAGAAGCCGACTAGGATGGGCGGCGGCATTCCGGAAGCTGCGCCGCATCTTTCAAACATTTCATAGACATATATTGTGCGATATGTAACACAAATCACCTCATGTTCATCAGAGAAGCCGACTAGGATGGGCGGCGGCATTCCGGAAGCTGCGCCGCATCTTTCAAACATTTCATAGACATATATTGTGCGATATGTAACACAAATCACCTCATGTTCATCAGAGAAGCCGACTAGGATGGGCGGCGGCATTCCGGAAGCTGCGCCGCATCTTTCAAACATTTCATAGACATATATTGTGCGATATGTAACACAAATCACCTCATGTTCATCAGAGAAGCCGACTAGGATGGGCGGCGGCATTCCGAAAGCTGCGCCGCATCTTTCAAACATTTCATAGACATATATTGTGCGATATGTAACACAAATCACCTCATGTTCATCAGAGAAGCCGACTAGGATGGGCGGCGGCATTCCGGAAGCTGCGCCGCATCTTTCAAACATTTCATAGACATATATTGTGCGATATGTAACACAAATCACCTCATGTTCATCAGAGAAGCCGACTAGGATGGGCGGCGGCATTCCGGAAGCTGCGCCGCATCTTTCAAACATTTCATAGACATATATTGTGCGATATGTAACACAAATCACCTCATGTTCATCAGAGAAGCCGACTAGGATGGGCGGCGGCATTCCGGAAGCTGCGCCGCATCTTTCAAACATTTCATAGACATATATTGTGCGATATGTAACACAAATCACCTCATGTTCATCAGAGAAGCCGACTAGGATGGCGGCGGCATTCCGGAAGCTGCGCCGCATCTTTCAAACATTTCATAGACATATATTGTGCGATATGTAACACAAATCACCTCATGTTCATCAGAGAAGCCGACTAGGATGGCGGCGGCATTCCGGAAGCTGCGCCGCATCTTTCAAACATTTCATAGACATATATTGTGCGATATGTAACACAAATCACCTCATGTTCATCAGAGAAGCCGACTAGGATGGCGGCGGCATTCCGGAAGCTGCGCCGCATCTTTCAAACATTTCATAGACATATATTGTGCGATATGTAACACAAATCACCTCATGTTCATCAGAGAAGCCGACTAGGATGGCGGCGGCATTCCGGAAGCTGCGCCGCATCTTTCAAACATTTCATAGACATATATTGTGCGATATGTAACACAAATCACCTCATGTTCATCAGAGAAGCCGACTAGGATGGCGGCGGCATTCCGGAAGCTGCGCCGCATCTTTCAAACATTTCATAGACATATATTGTGCGATATGTAACACAAATCACCTCATGTTCATCAGAGAAGCCGACTAGGATGGCGGCGGCATTCCGGAAGCTGCGCCGCATCTTTCAAACATTTCATAGACATATATTGTGCGATATGTAACACAAATCACCTCATGTTCATCAGAGAAGCCGACTAGGATGGCGGCGGCATTCCGGAAGCTGCGCCGCATCTTTCAAACATTTCATAGACATATATTGTGCGATATGTAACACAAATCACCTCATGTTCATCAGAGAAGCCGACTAGGATGGCGGCGGCATTCCGGAAGCTGCGCCGCATCTTTCAAACATTTCATAGACATATATTGTGCGATATGTAACACAAATCACCTCATGTTCATCAGAGAAGCCGACTAGGATGGCGGCGGCATTCCGGAAGCTGCGCCGCATCTTTCAAACATTTATTTTATTTTAAACTAGCACGACATGTGACCTTGCGCCCACCTGATGGTAAGTGGCGCGTATAGACCATGAATTTTAGCAACTGAAATCAGACACTCATTTCCGACATCAGTCCACACTCACACTATGCCGGCTTGACTAGAAGTTTATAGGAAAGTGGAAACACAGAGGCTGGAAGAGCATTCCACATCTTTATTGTGCGACATATGTATACTCGTACCCCACTGTTTGAAGACGAAAGTTTTCAACCAGTGCGTTATTCCAGTACACGGCTACGTAGCTCAGCGGGATATGAAAGCACTAGGCTCAGTATTTCTCTGCTTGATAAAGTCCAAAACTTGGAAATCCGTCATAGAATCAAATTTAAAATTAGTAAGCTGAAGTGGCAATTGGCCAGACACGTCTTTCGCAGAACCGATGAACGATGGAATAGACGGGTTCTGGGATGGGGACCACGTACGGGAAGACGCGTAGATGGACGGATGACCTAAAGAAGGAAGGAAGGGGCTGGATGAGGGTGGCAGGAGATACAAATAATATACAAAACTAAATTTATTATAACAATATAATCATAAAGATAGTTAGGGTATATTAATAAAAAAGCTAACTACAATTTCAATAAAAACAAAATGATATCAAAAAATTGTATAATACTATAAATAAATAATACTTTAAAAATCTTAACAAAAACACAGAAATAAAAATAGTTAACAAATAAGTAGAAAATTAAATAAGTAACCAAATCTATGAATCAAATAATTTTAAATCCTGTAGTGTTTATTATTTTTACCTCTACTATGTCATGCTGTAAGTCAAAAATGCTCTAGAGAACTCGTCGATGTTCTCTTTTTACGCTAAGAGTAGACTGGGCCACAACAATTTGTTTTTTTTATCGTGTATTTTAATGATCACTGTATTTATTTGTATGGCCAGTGATTATATACAAGTCTATGGTACATGTATCTTACTTCGTTTGGCGACGAAAACATTATTTCATATACAATTATACGTCATTACTGGCAGGACATTGAGGCAGTAACTGACTTATCGAATCAGCGCTGACGTTAATCATCTTAGCTTTGTGTATCTGCTAGTAATTCTAGGAATAGTTCCGCTACTAAATCTTAGAGCGCTGAGTACACAATTATAGCCTCAATAACACTAATCATAAGGTTGATATTGGCTGCCTCCGTGGTCTAGCGGTTAAATCCGTGGATTTAGACTTGGAGGTACCGGGTTCGATTCCTGGTCGGGATACAAAAATATTTATTAATGTAAATAAATACATTTAATTAATATTTATATTATTTGTGATATTTTTCGAGTTTGGTACGCTGGAGACATCGACGAGAATCATGACGATTGGCCTATAGTAAAGTTGGCTAAATGTGAATCCGCTTATTTATAAGTGTGGTTTCTGACCTTTATACTTTTGATATTGGCTTCAATTATTGCCTAGTTAACCATTAGACAAAAAAGTTTATCTAGTCGACCATAGATGGCGCCATTATATATGCAGACAATTTTAGCATTAAATGCAGAACATATCGCTCAGAGTGGTCCCCCGTGGTTCGTGCGTCCGTCATAGCTCGAGATCTGGAGATGCCTACTACTGATGAGTTTGTCATCGGCGTTGACAACGGACACTTCAAGCATCTCCAGAATATCACTCCGTCTTGCGCTCGGCCCCCTAATGGGTGACTACTCCTTATATGACTGCTTCTGGGGGAGAGTTAAAGTAGTCGAACCAAGACTATTACACCAGTAACGGCGCATGAATTACCATTAGTAAATCCACAGAGATCCTGCCAGGGAAAACGAGGAAACTCACCATCCCCAACTCAGGCCCATACGACTCCACTGTCTGTAGTATTAAAACACTAGCCATAGGGTTAATATTAGCTCCATGCGTTGCTATCTATAAAAGTTAAAAGTTTTGTATGTATGAAATATACATTTTGTATGTAAATGTGCTTATTATTAGGTTATATGTATGTATTAGTATGTAATTATTAATAAGTATGTATATGTTATCTGCCATAAAAGTCTTCAAGTCTATTTAGTATTGCACCTACCTTATGTACTTACTGCTCTCGTTGTCCCGAAGGTTTGACCGTCATAGAATGTCTAGCGGCATTAGGTCCGCCTTTGTACTTTGTGCAAGTAAGTTTATATAAATAAATAAATATTATATTTGACCTCGTGCGTAGGATCTACAAATTGACATTTTGTAAGAATCTAATAACCAATACCCGCCCTATCTTTATTTCATCTCTTTGGCTGATGCTAATATATTCACTTAAGTGAATTTTGAAGTAAAGGCTACTTATTTATTATGTGTTTTGTTATTGTGTAATTCTGTATTTATTTTAATTTGTAATTCTGATATTCCTTTCTCAGTCATATTAAACATTAACAGTTCACTGGTATCTGCTAAGCTGCTGGTCTTATGCTATCAGCTTACTCTTTGAAAACTGCTTTGCTGTTTAGTCTTCCACTAGCAAGAGTAGAATCATTCAAATTTAATTTAAAATACAGTCACAAATGCCTGTAATAGGTTTACGGTTTTTTGTCGTGAAAACTGTAAAAAAAAATGGTCTGTTTTTCACCAAGAATTACGGTCGTGATGATAATATCAATATACCAAGATCTTTCGTTACGAACTAGGCTTGCGTTGTTCGCGAACGAACCAGTTACATTCCACATAGGAACTACCGGAACTAATTCCAACAGCTACTTAGTTCGTTCCATTCCATCTAGGCCGACTTTAATAGCAAGAGAATAAGAGCGATGAACGGGAGCGGTGAGCGGAGCTTGTCACGTGACACTGTCACCCACTCAAACATTACACAGAGCACGCGCGGATACGCGCATTTCTCGGGTGGCTTTGATTAAATGTTAAAAATTAAAATACTTAATAACTCATACATATCTTTACACCAGATCCCTTAAGCAGAGACAACGCCACTTGACACGATCATGACATACCTCTTTCGCTTCGTCGACATTTACCAACCTCTTTATACTCGTACATGCCCTTTTGTTTCGAAGACTTTTTAATGTACCTTTAGCCAGTGTTTTATTTACTAGTATATATAATAACTCATGGTTACATAACTGTTCAGAAGACCCAAAAACAGGTCTACTACTTTGATTATTTGACCTGATTGAACTATTAGAGTAATGGATGTTGTCTCAAAATATGCAAGTTATGTATGTAAGTTAATACGAGTATATAAGTATGTAATAGTGCGTAGTATATTATATATTTATACATGTAGTTAGTTATTAAATATTATTTTTACTTATTACTTTTCAGTAAAGTGCTTTAAGCTATGATAAAATATCTTGCGGCATTAAAGCCCTTTTTTATCTTTGTGCAATAAAGTATTAAATAAATAAATGATCTTTATTGCACATTGTTTACAAAATTATTGTACGTACAAAATCGAGATTAATACCGTAGGCATTTTATAATTGCTAATATTTCTGATAGCTTATCATTATTTTGCATTTTAAGAAAGTGATTGAAAACCAAGTTTTTAAAGGTAGAGATAGAAGGAGCTTGTATGATCACAAGTGAAAGTTTATTCTACACATAGTTTATTAGTAAAGCGAGTGAACGACTGTAGAACCGTAGAACCGAGCCGATGAACGAAAAGAGCGACCTAGTTCACTAAGGAGGCGAACTAAACTGAGCGCAACTCTATTGCGAACAATAAGAGCGGCTGGTAGCACGAGATTGTAAAGACTGAGGTAAATTTAATACGCGGAGATAAAACAATGGGGACTATTACAGCCATAAAGGAACAATGTATCTTCACAAAGACGATTTAATTATTCTTATGACACGATATTTTAAGAAACATCGCGGAGGAAAGAAGATTTATTTGGCCGGAATTGGGAGTTGCTAGACATAGGTACGTTTACCTGAGGAAATATGTTTCATTACTACCTCTAGAACACAGAGTTCTAGACCTCTACTGATGGAGATGGGTCTTCCAGAACGTATTTATAAAGAATAAAAGAAAGAAAATGTTTATTTATCGCAACAATACAGTCCGCCTACCACCTGTACAGGTGTACATTTGCCAAGTCTGCCGGGGCGGGGAAGTATCCACCGTTCGTGCCGATAAACCCAGTAAAGTGTATCCACACGTTTCGGGATCAGGCTCGAATTGACGTCATGCTTAGTCAAGCCGGCATAGTGTTAGGAACTGATGTCAGTCATAAGTGTCTGATTCCAGTTGTTAACATTCATGGACCTCGCGCGACACTTAGCATCAGGTTGAAGCAAGGTCACATGTCGTGCTAGTATAAAAAAAAACAATTAAAATGATTACTAAATAAATATATTAGGAATTAATCTAAATGTATAAATGTAAGCCTATTCTATATACCGAGACATACATACAGGTGTGGCGATAAATAGGTGGCGAGCTCAGCATATGCTACAGCCAAAGCTGCAGCGCTGATGCCTTATGTTGGCTGAGTCACGGGTCGCAGAGATGTACAGTACCATTTACTAAATTGGAAGGAACACTAAATGTAGAGTTCATCATCATATGGTCGTGATGATACTTTAATATGGTAGGTACTGAGAACTTAGAAAATAGTTGTTTTTTTTTTAGGTTCCCTTGTTGACAACAGCAATGACCGACCTGTTGAATTGAATGTAGAAGTATGTTCAAATCAGACAATAATTTAGTTTGTCCTATTAACTACTAGGTGCATTTCTATACAAATAAAAATCAATTGCTCTAAGTCTTACCCCAACTACAAGTGTACCATTCATCATAATCATAAGCCTGTATCTATCCACTGCTGGATGTAGGCTTCCCCCAAGGCTCGCCACTTAACGCGATCTTTTGCTACCCTCATCCAACCCCCACTCTCATCATAGTCCCTCTCGTCATCATACTCTGCGTCTTTCCGTACGTGGTCACCACTCTAGAACCCGTTTGCCCCATTGTCGGTTCTGCGGCAGATGTGTCCGGCCCATTGCCACTTCAGCTTGCTAATTTTAAAAGCTATGTCAGTGTATACCATTACTTACTCATATACTGTACGTATATGAAATCAAGCTTTTTTATTCTCTATGTATCGCTTTCTGCTCTTCGAGAAGTGCAGATTGCGGTGTTTTCATTGTAAAACAAGCAAGTGCATTTGGTTACATTTATATGTAGAGTGAAGAAGTATTTTGAAGAATGTATCGCACAGGGGGTAGTCTCCATATTTTTCCCATTATTTATGCATAGAATAGAAATTGAAACGAGTAGTGTAGTTGCTTCGTCATCGGTATTCCAAGCGCCTCGACTCAGTTTGGACACAGAACAGAAAAAAAACGACTAGTCACACATACTAGAGTGAATAATAAAAGATATATATCTGCACAAAATAGTTATTACAAGTATATCATTAACTCACTAACATAATTGTATTTTTTATCTTTATAACAGTTGTAATACGGTTTTATTTGAATTGACGCGTCATGACGGTACGGAATGAACGAAATCAAACATTTGACTGACGTAGCTGATTAGCGGATAGATAGATATATACAGAGCGGCACAAGGCGGAAAGAGATGCAAATAGAATTATAGATGCACTTTGAAAAATGGTTGCCGCCGTGAGTGAGTAGAGTTAGACAATGACAACATTCTTCATTGAGTAAAAGATAAAAATGATAATAATAAATAATTAAAAATTGTTTATTGACACTATTTAACAAATATGATTTTTACACTTTAAATTTTGATTGGATGACCTGACCCCTGTCATAGATAATTTTGGATGACAAGAGTATTTGCATAGAAGACACTTACTTCTCAGCTATCGATATGATATATTATTATATATTATATTAACCTTAATTTATCAATTTAAATTTATACTGCTTTTTTCTGTCCTGTGATTTAGCCACTACCCCCTCCCCTTCCCCCACCCTGGTCTTCAGCTCTGATTGTCTACAAACAAAGACAACTACGAAACCCATTGTATTGAAAAAATAGTTCAACTTTGACAATCAATTTTTCAAAACTTCACCCTAGTTAACACAAACAGACAAATCATAGTGTCCGTTATAATAGAGCGGCCAGCAGCTGGGTTTCATTTCTTCAAGCGCAAACAACGAGAGTTTTTCATTTTATTTTATTTATTTATTTTATAATTTACACACAACATTAAGGTTAATATTCGTATATAAGTAAGTCAATACATTGGAGATTTATTGCGCCGCGAACGAGTGCCTTAACTCCGTAGCCACGACACAGACTTAGCTGTTAAGGCACACAGGGCCAACAGTGAAAAAGATACTTTTAATTTAGTAGTGAAACCTGCAACCGAAGGCATAACGTGCTCTCCTCCTCACGGGAACGTCGTTATACAGATAATTCTTGTAGGTTATTGTTTTGATTATGTTTGTGTAATTATCTTCTTAGTTTTGTCATGGCTTTATGCACTTTTTTTAAATTGATTGTTTTCACTGTAGATAGATATTTTTATGTATAAATTGTAAACCCATTCATGGTCTTATGTATTGTATAAAATTTAATAATATTGTATTTTCTGGGAATGCTGTTGGAGTTCCAATTATACGATTAGGTATTTTATTATAGAAAAAAGACAGGATTTCAAAGTGTACGTATTTTTCAAATTAAATCGGCAGCATCAAAACTATTTAATTATTAATATATAAAAAAACTAGATTATGAAACACAATAAGTATATTACGAGTAATTGTCAAATAATAAAAAAAAACATTATGGCACAAATATTTTTTTATCTCTAAGATGTGGAATTCTTATTTGACTGCCTCCGTGGTCTAGCGGTTACGTCCAAGAATCTAGACAAGGAGGTACCGGGTTCGATTCCCAGTCGGGACACGATAATTTATTTGTGTTATTTCTCGAGTTTTGTATGATACATCGACGAGCTTGCCACTTACAATGGGCCTTTACTAAAGTTATCTAAATGAAAATCCGTATCTTAAAAAAAAATAACGTGGGTCGTTATTATGATACTTTAAGAACAATAAAAGAAGAAAGAGAATTTGGCATTAAATTAATAACCTAACCTAACTATATTTGATTGTAAATAGATATCTCCATTACAACGGACACAATTTATTTCCGGTAAAAATGTGATTACTTATTACGTCGATGAAAACCGCCATTATCGATTGAACCTATTTCTTTGTACAAATGGTAAAAACTTGACAAATTATCTGAAAAGGTGACGACGAATAAAAGGTATTATTTATTACCTATCTATGTTACCTACAAACCTTGTTCATTTAAAATGTGCTTACAATAGACCTATGTTTAAGGAACAGCTCAAATAGTAAAAAAAAGAACAAAAAAATATTGTTTGCTTTTTATACATAAATATAATGTCATGTTGATAGCTCTTCGAGCATTGCAGTTACAATATATATTTTTTTTTTTCGTTAAGCCAGGCCACTGGTACTTGCCATACTCGTATATAACTTATTGCTTTTAGTTTAGTTTTAGTCACATTATTTTATTCTTTAAACTATTTGTTAAGTATGCTTAATTTATTTACGTTGAAATTTGCTTACTCGCCCCAATATGTTATTGAAATTATATGTTCAAGGTGAGAACTTTTTATGGCTCACATATTGTTAAATGCTTACTTTAGCCATGATAAAAGTAAAGTATCATTACGACCGTATAAAATAGCGGATTCACACTTAGCCAACTTTACTATACACCAATCATGACAAGTCGCAAGCGTACCAAACTCGAGAATATCACAAATAAATTAAATATTACCTAAATTTATTTATTTAAATTATTAAATATTATTATGACCCGACCAGGAATCGAACCCGGTATTTCGAATCTTAATACACGGACCGCTAGACCACTGAGGCAGTTAACTGTAGTGATGATTTGTATTTTTTTACAATAAGACACGTTGGCGGCTAAATAAATATTTTGCATGTCCGAACCATATCTAGGTCTGTGTTGTTTACTTAATTACAAGTATAGGTACGATAGTTTCCGTAATAAAAAGCTCGTAATAGCCAGGTAGCATAGACATTGTGGCTATGTCGTTGACCTATAAACTAAACCCGGGCATTGGTTTCATTTCATCACTTCATTCATAAGTCGTTTTTCTTAATCTTTTCACAAGTTGGTACTGGCACATGCGTTACGTTCGTGATCGGTAGCTGCTGTGGGGGTCTGTCACCTCTGCCGAAGATTTTCATCATCAGTATGTATCACTTGACTACTGAATCCCTTGTCACCCTTATTCAACCCCCACCAGCGACCTTCATTCGTTCAATTTATTGTTTCTAAATTAGCAGAGGTTTATCTTTTTGTCACAGTAGGGTACCACTGTATTAGGTCTTTTGAAACTACTAATTTCTGTTTTTTATTGTTGTGTTCTGTATTTGTTTTAATTTGTAAGTCTGCTATAACTAAGTTTTCCTTTCTCAGTCAGACTAAACATTATAAGGTCATTGGAATCTGCTAAGCTGCTGCTCTTCTGCTAACATCTTACTCTTTGGACCACTTTGCTGATTAGTCTTCCACTAGCAGAAGTAGAATCATTCAATTTTAATTTAAATGACGTGTTACAAATTTACGTGAATGAAGATATTTTAACTTTGACTTAATATTAGGTATCGGTGGAACCGGGAACGACGCGCGTCGTATTTAGATTTGTACCTCATATCCTGAATTAAACAATAATCTGCCGATACGTACAGGTTAAGTAGAAATATTCTGGTGACGGGTATAATTTTAATTGCTTCTACGAGTACTCTGTTGCTATTTTCTATGTTCTCTTGTTGTCTGTCCTTTCTCTTTGAATAAATTAATAATTAATGTTTAAGTTAGG
The DNA here is from genome assembly GCA_910589645.1 of Tinea semifulvella. NCBI lineage: Eukaryota > Metazoa > Arthropoda > Insecta > Lepidoptera > Tineidae > Tinea > Tinea semifulvella. Next base: position 469,535 of record OU342611.1, on the reverse strand, counting down.
CAGAATAATGATGCATTTAAAGTTAAAGGATAAATGTATTTAAAAAATATATAAAAAAAAATCAGTGCATTGGACCGCTTTCCTGCTTCGTCTTCTACAATCATAAATAAATGTATTATCAGTACCATCACGACCGTATCCCTTTCGAACTGGTCAGAAACCACGCCAATAAAGAAGCCGATTCACATTTAGCCAACTTTACTATAGGCCAATCATGACAAGTGGCAAGCTCGTCGATCTCTTTTGCGTACCAAACTCGGGAAATATCACAAATAAATAAAATATTAATTTAATTTAATTTATTTAATTAAATTAATAAATATTATTGTGTCGGAATCGAACCATTTGGCTCCAGGTCTAAATCCACGGACTTAACCGCGACACCACGGAATCAGTTAATAAAAAAATACCTGCATCCTGTAATAAGTATTTTGTATGCCCAAGTATGAATATAAGTCATTGTGTGACGGTTTGTGGAACTGTGTAAGCGCGCCATCGCCTGGCACTATCTGCTTGTGCCGGTAATCGCTCGCCGCGGAATAATTTATGACACAATTACTTGTGTAATAACAACCCCGACAATGCATTCGAGGGAATAAAGAATAATTCCAAGCCTTAAATCACAGCTTTATGAAGGTAAAGACGTGGACTAACAATAAATTTTAAGTTATTATTTTGTTAATGTCCAGCCTAAAGTAAATAAACAATAATTGGATTTTGATTTACGAGGGGCGTTCAAAATATTCTCGGTATTGATACGTTACAACCTCTTTTATATATATATTTGTTACTGGCCGCTAAGATTCATCCATTGACATTAAAAAAAAGTAAAATTGGAACCGAGATGTTCTTTTGTTTTTCTGCAATTGCCGAACAAACATGAACACCATGAGCGAATTAACAATTTTAACGAAATTAGAGCACCGATCCGTCATAAAATTCTTGACAAAACAGGGTAAAAATCAAAAAACCATAAAAGAGGAAATGGATTGTGTTTACCGTGAGTCTGCTCCTTCTTTATCTACTATTCAAAAATGGTCAAGCGAATTTAAGCGTGGAAGGGAGAGTATTGAAGATGACCCTAGACCTGGCCGGCCTGTAGTGGCTACCTCACAAGAAAATATTGATAAAGTGGAAAAACTTATATTGGAAGACGGCCGAGTGAAGGTAAAATCTATAGCTCAAGTAACCAATCTCTCTATTGGTACCGTACATGACATTATACATGACCATCTTAATATGTCAAAAGTAAGTGCAAGATACCCATCCCATCCCAGCTGACGCTTCTTCAAAAGGATATGCGTGTGGCTTGCTGTTCAGATTTTATCGACCTGTGTGGTGAAAATCCCGATGAGGTGCTGCAAAAAATAGTTACTGGAGATGAAACCTGGGTTCATCATTATGACCCAGAGAGCAAACAGGAGTCCATGCAGTGGCACATTAAGGGTTCAGCTCATCCCAAGAAGTTCAAGGTAATCCCGTCAGCTGGCAAGGTCATGGCCACAATATTTTGGGATTGTGAAGGAGTTTTGCTTATCGATTATAAAGAAAAAGGTGTAAATATCACAGGGCAGTACTACGCTAACGTTATACGTCAATTAAGAGATGCGATCAAAGAAAAGAGGCGAGGAAAGTTAACCAAAGGTGTTCTGCTTCTGCATGACAACGCCCCTGTCCATACTGCTCATATTGCCAAGGCAGCTATTGTTGAATGTGGGTTTGAAACTGTTACTCATCCACCCTATAGTCCGGACTTAGCCCCAAGCGACTTCTTTTTGTTTCCCAATCTTAAAAAGGATCTGCGTGGAAATAAATTTTCTGACGATGAAGCGTTGAAGACGGCCGTGGAGGAGCATTTTTACACCAAAGATAAAAAATATTTTTATGAGGGATTAAAAAAAATAATTGATCGATCTTATAAGTGTATGAACATAGGGGGGGAGTATATTGAAAAATAAAAATATCAAACTTTTCGTACTTGTTTGTTTTTATCCACATACCGAGAATATTTTGAACGCCCCTCGTATGAACGAATTAACAGAATATGAGATGATGTAACTGCGCGAACATGTAGAGCCAATCACTTTGCTTAAAATTAAAGTAATAAAACTAATTAATTATACTCTGACCCATGGAGTCCAAGCGCACAAAAGTTTTTTAAACACCGCGTCTTGTCATCTCCTCCGGTGACAAGAAGCCTCGCACAAAGAATCACTATTGCAATTCAACGGGGAAATGCAGCCAGCGTTCTTGCCACCATTCCACGGGAACCAAACTTTCCCTATCTAAGGCGAAATGTTGTCACGAAACTGTTAAATTGATATATCAAATACTTTTCTCAAATAAAATAAAAAAATGTATCATAAATGTAACGACAAGGTTTCTAGGTAGTTTGACAATTTAGGCATGTTGTTGCCACAATAACATATACACATATGTTAAACATGTCAAAGAATAATCAGCATTTTGGCAACCGGCCGTCAGTCTTTTTTTCATTACAGCCCCTAGAACACAGCGTCCTAGACCTCCACTGCTGGAGATGGGCCTTTCAGAACTAGGAGAATTTGGCCTACACTCGCCACGCTGGCCAGACGGTTGATGTCAATTTATTATGACAATTTATTAACTATTCCACAAGTTGGCATTAGTGGAACAGGGACCGACGGCTTAACGTGCTCTCAAGAGGCACGGGAATGGTAGTGTATTTCTCTATGACAAATGTACTTAAGAAAAGTGTATTTCTCATTGGTACATGCCGGGTGGGTTTGAACCGACCTTTGTAGGATTTAAGGTACGCGTTCTTACAACCGAGACATATCCGCGTCAGTCTTTAATACTTCTCAATAAGAAACATAAAAGTATAATTATAGCAAATTAAATTGATTTATTTCGACATCTCTTCCTTGTTTTTGGTTATATGTGTCGATTGTGGCCTACCCGCGGGTTGCTGAAGATAAGTCTCGAGGTAATGGCTCGAATTCCTATTACGTGAGCATAATTCGATTTGTTGCTTCAGTGCTCGAGCGCTCGCAACAATTCTACCCTAAAAGTACCAATAATGAAACAAAAAAGTCAGCATAGGTACTTGAGAACATCGAGAAAATGAAGTATGGAATAAATCGTAACTGTTTTTTTCGATAACGGTGTTTGTAATAGTGCTAAAAGTAAAGTATCATCACGACCGTTTCCCTTCCGGGGTGGTCAGAAACCACGCTTATAAAGAAGGGGATTTACATTTAGCCAATTTTACTATAGACCAATCATGATAACGGGCGAGCTCGTCGATGTCTCTAGCGTACCAAACTCTGGAAATATCACAATTAAATTAAAATTTAAATTAATAAATATTATTGTGTTCTGCAGGCCGCCATGTGCAGTGGAACAAGCTGCCACTCGCTATTAGACACGCGCCGTCTGTACACGTTTTTAAGCGTTTTATTTCTAGACATACAGGAGTCGTCATCAGGCTAAAAATATATATTTGGCATAATATCTATGTATGTATATATGCGTTTATTTATAAGTATATGTGTAATCTATGTAACAGTGTAAGTATCTATTAGTATGTAGTTCTACATATATTCTATATCGGCACTACCCTTAATCTCACAATCTCCCAAAGGTTAGATGTCTTATAGGCATTAATCTTCGCCTTATTTTGTACAATAAAGAATTTAAAGATAATAATAATCGCACCCTGTAATAAAACTATACTCGAAATGGCTTCATTTGGAACTTTCGGAGTAGACCTTAGGGCGGGTAGCGCCCCAGCGACTGAAAGAGAAACAATTTTCTCCTTATGAATAAAATTTTAAGGTGCGTATGTAAATTTCCATTACGCTAGGCTGTCTCCTGAAGGCACTAACTAGGGGTTGACACTCTTCTTCCTATAAAAGCCTTCCTTAATATTGTTTCTTTTGGAAACACTTTGCCCTGCGTTGAGGTATTTAAGTACAGTCCACGACTGATTTATCTATTTAAAGTTTCCCAACTAAATTAATTATTATAAATTCAGATTAGATGTATAAATATTTAGCAAGGTAAATTTTAATTAAAGTAGAATGTGACCTGCACTATATTTTTATATTATAATATAAAATAAAATAAAATTATTGAGTAATAAAATCCTAAGTTACGGTGCAGAGATTTTTTCTAAAAGTATCGCCACTCATACTTAAGCCTAATCTAGTACTTGTTACTACTAATACTTGGTACTTGCGATGCGATGGATATCGCAATTTTCAGACTCGGCCTTATTTACCATGCTTTAAAAATTTACTACAAGTTTTGGTAACATGGATTGTCCAGCTTAGATTCTTCACCTCGCTGCTATACGCAATTGAGATGTAGTCAAACCTTAACAAATTTACAGGTAACTTGAATCTGCTAAGCTATTGTTCTTCCGCTAACAGCTTATTCTTTCTTTTTTTTATTTGTAAGTTTGCTTAAATGTATAATAAAATAAAATGTATTTTTTTAGTTTTTTTTATCTATTTAAGTGTGCCTGTCTGGAATCAGATAGATCTGGGAGTCCCAAGCATTCACAGTGGAAGATGAGCATTATTAGAATACATTTATTAAGAATTTGGCGTACTCTAGCGCTGGCCAGACGGGTTGGCAAGAGGTTGGATTGGAAGGGCGGGCAATGATATTTATTTAAGAAAAAAAAATGTTCAAAACTTTTGTAGGAACCGTTCCTTGACTGTAGCACGTTATTCTGAAAAGCTTTTTACAAGTGCCTTGCCAAATACATTACTGTAGCGATTATTCCAAATATTCACCAATATTATCGACAATATGGTTTCTTACATACTTATTTATTTATAATAGTTTTTATAATTTTAACGAGTCTTAACGCTATTAACCTTAGAGACATATTCGTCGACAAGTCGTTAATAATTTTATAAGTTTGTATATTTGGTAGAAAAATTACAATTAGTAGACACCTTAATTATTTTTATATGTTTTTTATAATATAATATCATTAATAATTAATGTTGTTGCTCCATTACAAGCAGATAACCTCAAACGGCGGAAATAAACTCGGCTTATTGGGAGATGTGTTTATCGTGAAGCGATAGTTGAGAAGAAAAAGATTTTTAGAGAAGGAGCCTGTCTAAGAAATTTAAATTAAAAGAAGGTATAAGTTATGTACAATATAAGTTTATTTACAGAAAATTAAGATGAGTGAAGTGGAGATGTGAGTTCGGAGAGCACAGAGAATAGTCTTCGGGTCGTTGATGAAGGTCGACGGCGTTCCGGAGGCGAAGTCGGTGATGAGTTTAGAGTTGTCGACTTCGTAGACTCCCGGGTTGAGCGGTTGAAGGAATGTAGAGGCGAAGCAGCAATCGAACAAAGTTAAGAGTAGCACGTAGAGATGAAGCAGCGATAGTGAAGAACCAACACGTAGGGATGAAGCAGCGATGGTCGAGCGTCTTCAAGGAGCGGTGAAGAGTGAAGAAAATCGAAGAGAAGAGTTGTTCAAGAGTCGGTGAAGCGATAGTAGTCTTCTGAGTCCGAAACTTGAACGGTGCAGAGTGCAGTGATGAATTCTTCAATCAAGAGAGTTCCGAAGTTGTAGATGTAGAGAGAGCTTCTTTCGAGTCCAAAATTGAAGATAGCCTTTCTTGAGTCCCGGGGCAGTGGCCCCGGGATTAGGCCTTTAGGTTGAGTTCTTCTTTTGGCTACTCCAGCCGAATGAATAAATGAAATGGGGTGTGGTATGTCTTATATACTGTTTGAGATGTTCGAAAAAATGAATAGAGAAAATTTAAAATAATGAAGTTTGTGAGTCAAATATGTTTCCAAAAATATATAAAAATGTGTGTTTTAGTAAAAATTATTGCCGAAAGGAATGGATGAAGGACGTTAGAATTATTTTAGCCTACAAATTAAATACATATTTGACAATGTTGCCTTAGCAACCAATGAAAAACAGGAGTGTCAAAGAATAAAAATATTGCAAAAAGTAAAATAGAACAAATTTGAGTAAAATAAAGTTGATTGAAATGAATAAAAAAGTGGTGTAAAGATATAAATAAGGTATGAGGAAGAAATGTTGTGAACAATGGAAGCTGAATTATGAAAAATATGAATTTTAATGAGATATGATGTATTATGAAGCCAAAAGACGAGGAATTCCAGGTATTTATTGAGTAGGGATAGTGAAACGCTATATTTTCCCCCACAACCCCAGAAAATTTTCGACTTGGAGAAAATTTTGAAGTTAAGATCGAAAGAACCGGAGGAACATTACTTTACAAATTCAGGCCTCACCAAACAAACACATTCATTCCTCTTCTAACATACTATCATCTACATTAAGGTAAGGGTGAAAGTTCACATTCAATGACTATCACTCTAAAAGAATGTTCCATAATGACGACAAGGCATATTTAGGGAGTTGTCAACCGCTCCATATATGGAAAATAAAAGTTTTGACTTAAGGCTTATTTAACGAGTAGTCAACCGCTCAAAGGTTAAGAAATTTATAATGATTTAAGGCTTATTTAAGGAGTAATCAACCGCTCCAAGAACCTATAGTAAAGGTAGTTAGCTAAGAGCGGTAGGGCTCAAAGTTAAGATATCAGAAGTAGTATTCTGATTACGTTTGTAGAACGTATTTAGAGTTTTAAGCAAACGTCTTAAGACGTTGAAGAGTGAGCTTAAGAGCTCGAATTAAAAAATAAAAAAAAATTTAGAAGTAATGGGACATGAAATTAATGAAATGATAATGGATAAGATGATTTAAGAATGATACAATAGAGGATGAAATTAGATTTTAATGTCCTTGATGTGCCATTTTCCTTTATTGCCATTAGTGTCTTCTAGAATGTACACTAAAGGTGAAAGCTTTTTAAAGACTTTGCTTTTTAGAAATTTAGGGGCAAGTTTAGCACTGAAGTAAGAACCAGCGTTGCTTTGTATATAATTCTTACGCCAAACTGTATCACCGACATTAAATTCTTTGAAGGTACGACGTAGGTCGTAGCGATCGCGATTTTTAGAGTGAGCTAGGTATAAGGTAGTCTGTACTTTGTCAAAAATAGAAGAGAGGAAACCAGAATTTTCAGCGTAGATATCACGAGGTAGAAAAGTATATTCTTCAATGTTTTCAGTTGGAGTATAGAATGAGCCACTGGGAATAGTTTCCCTACCAAATACTAAAAATGATGGAGTAAAACCAGTTGTAGCATTAACACAACTATTCATTGCAAATTGAATTTTAGGGAGATAAATATCCCAGGATCGGTGATCTTCATTCACTAAAGCAGCTAGAGCGGTACCGATTGTCCTGTTATATCTTTCTGTAGGATTAACTTGAGGACAGTATAATGGAGAGTAGGATTTAAAAGGTACTTTATATTTATTTAAGAATGAGTTAAATTCGCGAGATTGAAATTGAGGACCGTTATCCATAATAATTGATTGAGGAACACCATGTACGAGAAAGACAAAATTTTCTAGAATAGTAATTATATTAGCTGCAGTAGCACGTTTTAAAGGAAAGATTAAAGTATATTTAGTAAAAGTACAATTAACAACTAAGATATGTTGATTACGCTTTCTAGTCATGGGGAGTGGTCCCATAAGATCAAGAGATATAGATTGAAAAGGTCGAGAACAAATTTTAGGTTTACCCATAGGGCCATAAGGTGAATGATTAGGATGTTTATAGGCAAGGTAAGTGTCGCAGGTTGAAATAATTTTGGAGATGTCTTTAAACATTCCAGCCCAGTAGTAGCATAATGAAAGTTTTTTGTATGTTTTGAAGATTCCAAGATGAGGTTCTTGAGAGGAGCCATGATTTGTTTGAATCAAATCATGTCTTTCGTTTGGTAGTGGAACTTCTTTCCAGATAAAGTCATCGTTTAGACAATGAGAAGAATGGATGCAACGATAAAGTTTGTTGTTTTGAATAGTGTAGTTTGGATAAGAATCAGGATTATTTTGACAGCCAAGTAAAATCTTGTTGTAGTGATCAAGCTCACGATTAGAGTGTTCGTCCGTAGAAATAAGATGTACGCCTTGAGGTGAAGGTTTTTCAGAGTCCTGAATTCTAGCTCTGGATAATAGATCTGGGACAACATTATCTTTGCCCTTTTTATGTTTTAGAATGAAGTTAAAGCAAGAAAGGCGTAGCGTCCAGCGAGCAAGTCTTCCTGAAGGATTAGTAAGATTCTGGAACCATTTAAGTGCAGCGTGGTCCGTGTATATAATAAATTGTTTACCATTATCCAGGTAACAACGCCAATGTTCAAGAGCAGTTATAACAGCTAAAGTTTCTCTTTCTGTAGTTGAGTAATTTTGTTGATTTTTGTTAAGCGATTTACTCATGTAGGCAATAACAACTTCTTTGTCGTTCTGATGTTGAGTTAACATTGCTCCTGTACCAAAATTTGACGCATCACAATGTACTGAAAAAGTCAAATCAAAATCTGGGCAAGCAAGAACAGGAGTAGTGACAAGAGCTTCTTTAAGTTTAGCAAATGCTGAAGCAGCTTCAGAGTTCCAGATAAATTTAGGTGCATTCTTTCCAGAAGAAGTTAATTTGTTGAGTGGAGAAGCTATTGTGCTGAAGTTTGGAATGAATCTTCGGAACCAACTACAAGTTCCAATGAATCTTCGTACATCTTTTCTAGAGGTAGGTGTAGGATATTCAAGGATAGCTCGAATTTTTTCAGTATCAGCACGCAGACCATGTTCGTCGACAACAAAACCAAGATATTTTAGTTCATTTTTAAAGAATTGAGATTTTTCATAGTTTATAGTTAATTTAGCAAAAGATATTTTTTCATAAACTTTCAGAAGAAGAGAGATGTGTTCATCGAAGGTTTCGCTAATAATGACGATATCATCTAAATAACAAAAAACTTTGTTATCAAAATCTGGAGTAAATAATTTATCCATGAGTCTCTGTTGAGTAGCAGGAGAGTTAGTTAAACCAAAAGGCATTACTTTAAATCTGTACATACCTCTTCCAGGTACATAGAAGGCAGTCTTGTCTTTGTCTTCAGGGTTAAGAGGAATTTCCCAAAATGCTTTTGCAATGTCAATGCTTGTAAGGTATTTTGCATTCTTAAGATTGTCAAGAATTTCACTTATAAGTGGAAGATTGTAGGCGTCACGACGAGTTATAGAGTTAAGTTTTCTGCTATCGACGCAGAAACGCCATTCGCCGTTCTTTTTAGGTGTAATTAGCACTGGAGATAGCCATGGACTTTCACATTGTTCAATGACATTCCATTCCAGCATTTTATCCACTTCGTTAACTAGTGCTTTTTGTCTTTCAGGAGATAATCTGTAACATCTTTGTTTAATAGGAAGAGAGTTACCTGTGTCAATTTTATGAGTAATTAAGTCAGTACGTCCTAGTATTCCTTTTTCTTCAAAAGAGATACTTTTAAAGCGTTGGATAATATTATCAGCAATATCCTTTTGATTTGAAGTAAGATGTTCATAGGTTAAGACTTGTTTAGTAACATCTTGTATAGTTGAGCATTCTAAGTTTGACAGAGCAGTCGGTGACAGAATACTAGGAAGAAGATTGAATTTTTTCCAAAAATCAATGCCGAGAATTAGTGAAGGAAATAATTCAGGAAATATATAAACTGTAAGCAAATGAGTCTGATTGTTAAAGAATATAGGCAATTCTAAGTAGCCTAAAGATTTAATTTTTTGGTTACTAGCTGTAGAAATAGTAATATAGTCTGACTTGAAAAGTTTGTAACCTAGTTTAAGAATTTCTAAGTGAGAATTGTTACCAAGAATAGTAATTGAACTACCAGAATCAAGTAATCCAGAAATGTTTAAATTATTTATTCTCACATTAATAAAGGGACGTTTAAAATCATTTTCATTAGAATAATATGTTGAAGAAATTTTGTAACACGAAAGGAAATTTTTAAGAGTTAAGAGCCAATTGTTCCAATCGTTAAGATCAAAATTCAAATTACTTTTCAAGTCATTTATTAGTTTTTTGAGCTAGTACTAGGTTTAGGATTGCATTTTGGACAATCTGCAGTCCTGAAGTCTTTAAGACCACATTTAAAGCAAATGATGAAGTGAGGTTGAGAACAAGTAGAAAGTGAGTGACCGTGTACACGGCAACGAACACAGAATAGATTCTGGTAAAGAGGTTCAGGATGATTAAGAGAGTTAACTTGTTTAGATGAAGATTTGTAGGGTTGAGTATAATGATTAATGAAGGGAAATGATTTTTGATTAGTAGGTGAGATATTAGGAGTATTAGGTTTGTAACTAAATTCAGCCGCAAGATCATGTTTTTCAATAGTTGGTTCTTTGAATTGTTTATCTCTGTCTAAGATTTTTTCATAGTTTTGGCAGACACTAAGAAGACTGTCAATAGTAGTACATTCTTTTAGTGCAACAAAAACTGAGTAGCACGGTCGAATATTTCTTAATAAAATATTCAGTTGTTCAGAGTCAGCAAGCTTTGTAGAAAGGCGAGTAAACATTCCAGACATTATAGATATGTAGATTGTTATTGGTTCATCTAGTCCTTGAGTTCGATTCCTGATGGCTTCAAGTAATTTATAATCAAAATCAAAGGTACCAAAATCATTAATTAGAAGTTGAGAAATTTCGATCCATGTTAAATTTGGATTACGATTTATTTGAAATCTGAACCAGTGAAGTGCATTATCAGTAAAGATTTCATAAGCTTGATTAATTAAAAGATCTTTGTTTAGATTTCGAGATATACAGTATTCTTCAATATTTTGTAGAAAAGATCTAGGACATGATTTACCGTTGTAGGTGTGTCTTTTGAGGTCTTTAAAAATGTTAAGATTAGCAGACTGTTGTAGAGAATTTAAAGAGTTAAGTTGTTGAGGAAGCATTAGCTGTGAAGAAGGAATAATATAAGGGGAAAGTTCTGATAAATTTTGAGATGTAGCTGAAACAGCAATAGGGGTAATTGTTTCAGTTACTTGGGAAATAAAAGGTTTAAATTTGTTGGTTAAAATATCGAATTTGGCTTTTAGGTTATCAAATATTTCTTTTAATTCTGGATTTATATCAATATCGATACGTTCGAATCTGAAATATAAATGATTAAGATATGTTTCTATTAAACGAGTATATTTAGAATCACCTTGTAGTAATTTATTAATTTTTACTTCTAGATAATTCAGAGTAAAGTCAAGTTGTGGAAGTTCTTCATCAATGGAAAGTGAAGAAGTGAAAATTTTCTCAGATGGAGTATTAACAGAAAGTTGAAGAATTTGTTTTTTTAGACGTAGTACAGTATCAACTGGTTCCTCTAATCTAATTTTTATTTCATATTCAAGTTCTGGTTTATTAAGTAATTCAAATTTAATTATTTTAGACATATTGAAGAAAAAAGATAAAAAGAGTAATTAAGTTTAAAGAAATTGAGTAAATAATAAGAAAAAAAGATAAAGAGTAATTAAGTTTAAAAAAAAAATAAAGTAAAGTAAATTAAATTGAAATAAGTTGAAATGAAATTAGGATTAATTAAAATAAAGTGAATTAAAAATAAAGTCCAAATACCTTGTTTCCTTTAGATGATAGAATGAAAATGTTTAGATTAAGATAAGTGATTATTAGATTAAGATTAAAATGAATAAATGAAGTTTATGAGATGTTTTGAGATGTATGATAGGATGTGTATATAAACAATATTGGCCAAAGAATTTCTAAAGGGTTTTGCACTAGAAGAAGTGTTTTTTTTAGAATTTAGGGAAAAATGTGTAAAAGAGATAAAAATAAAAATAAATAAGCTAAGGAGAGAGAATAGAGTTGGGCGCCAAACTATCGTGAAGCGATAGTTGAGAAGAAAAAGATTTTTAGAGAAGGAGCCTGTCTAAGAAATTTAAATTAAAAGAAGGTATAAGTTATGTACAATATAAGTTTATTTACAGAAAATTAAGATGAGTGAAGTGGAGATGTGAGTTCGGAGAGCACAGAGAATAGTCTTCGGGTCGTTGATGAAGGTCGACGGCGTTCCGGAGGCGAAGTCGGTGATGAGTTTAGAGTTGTCGACTTCGTAGACTCCCGGGTTGAGCGGTTGAAGGAATGTAGAGGCGAAGCAGCAATCGAACAAAGTTAAGAGTAGCACGTAGAGATGAAGCAGCGATAGTGAAGAACCAACACGTAGGGATGAAGCAGCGATGGTCGAGCGTCTTCAAGGAGCGGTGAAGAGTGAAGAAAATCGAAGAGAAGAGTTGTTCAAGAGTCGGTGAAGCGATAGTAGTCTTCTGAGTCCGAAACTTGAACGGTGCAGAGTGCAGTGATGAATTCTTCAATCAAGAGAGTTCCGAAGTTGTAGATGTAGAGAGAGCTTCTTTCGAGTCCAAAATTGAAGATAGCCTTTCTTGAGTCCCGGGGCAGTGGCCCCGGGATTAGGCCTTTAGGTTGAGTTCTTCTTTTGGCTACTCCAGCCGAATGAATAAATGAAATGGGGTGTGGTATGTCTTATATACTGTTTGAGATGTTCGAAAAAATGAATAGAGAAAATTTAAAATAATGAAGTTTGTGAGTCAAATATGTTTCCAAAAATATATAAAAATGTGTGTTTTAGTAAAAATTATTGCCGAAAGGAATGGATGAAGGACGTTAGAATTATTTTAGCCTACAAATTAAATACATATTTGACAATGTTGCCTTAGCAACCAATGAAAAACAGGAGTGTCAAAGAATAAAAATATTGCAAAAAGTAAAATAGAACAAATTTGAGTAAAATAAAGTTGATTGAAATGAATAAAAAAGTGGTGTAAAGATATAAATAAGGTATGAGGAAGAAATGTTGTGAACAATGGAAGCTGAATTATGAAAAATATGAATTTTAATGAGATATGATGTATTATGAAGCCAAAAGACGAGGAATTCCAGGTATTTATTGAGTAGGGATAGTGAAACGCTATATGTTTTTGCGCCGTTTGGAGTTGAATCTCTCGGGCTGTAGGGTCATAGTGCACATTAACAGCTCGTCAACACCTCGGGAGACAAGAGGGCTGTGCAATATTTGGGGCAAAGGGTCAGCATTGCCATTCAACGTGGCAATGTTTCCAGTATCCTTGGCACTTTGCCCATTGGCAGCGAATTTTTATTTATAACTAGCTGGCCCGGCGAACTTCGTACCGCCTGACACTCAATGAATCCACCCTCGGTCGGTATGCCTCACAAATCAGCGCTGATGCGCGCCACCTATCGGACAACAGTAGTACTATGTCAGAAACCTTCGCCGATGTTCACACAACATATTCCCATAGTTTCATCCCGATCGGTCAAGTAGTTTTAAAATGCATAGGGAACATACATACACACAGCCATTCATTTTTATATATATAGATAATTTTATTTGGTTTTTTCTTTATTTTAGTTTTTTTTTTATTAATAGTACTTTTTGTTTTTAGTTTCATTATTATTATTATTATTTAAAATCATTGTAGCTCACTATCTTCGAATAAACAGTAATAAAATTGAATGTTTGTGCAAATAATAAAATTAAATAAATACTTATTTTATTTTATGATTGACGTCTACAATATTGTCATCTCCGCTCCCGCCGCTACTTAGCTCTAATTACGCTCAATTAAGCTCCCCTTTTTATTTTGGTTGCGAATTTATTTTCCTGTTTAAAGTGCCGCCATTTTTAAAAGAGCCCGCAATAACTGGCATGACAGTATCAATTATTAACGCAGCCGCCTCCATTCCCAGAATTAAAGCAATCGAACAATACTACTAAAGACTATTTCGCTATTTTTAACCTTTTCTATGATTAGTTGAGTGAACAGGTCAAGTTGGCAAATAGTGCACTATCCTAATGTTGTGATAAATATATTTCAGGTTTTACACTCATATCAGTCAAATTTCACAATAAAACTGGCAAACGTTGTTTTGCCATATAAATTATTTCTAGGGAATTTCTAGTGTAGAAAAAAAAAACTAACTTATTGTAAGTGTGTAAGGATGTGGTATATGAGTGAAAGAGGCATGGAGCGCTGTGAGCGATGAGCGAATATAAAAATAACAAAACACCAAACATTTTTATTTATTTATTATATTTATTCCTTAAAATCATATATATCGTGAGAGAAACAGGAGACCGCTTCGGTCTCATCCCTACTCCGTGCTGTTTACTGGGAAGTGACACCGGTATAGTCTTGCAAATGAGTGTTGACACAGAAAAAGCGCGCAAAATTTAAAAAATCTAGCACTGGTAACACTGATTATAGCAGGAATAAACTGTCTTGATACTAATGTTACCATGTAATAAGTTTCAATTAAATGTTAGGCTCAACTGGCGGGGATAACGTAAATAATGGATAAATAAATAATGATTTAAAAAAATATAAATAAAAGTCATTAAATTCTATGAGTACCTTTAACACTATTGATAGAGCTATGTGAATATTGTTCGTTACTGTCACGTAATTTGAATATGGTATGTAAATATTTATTGTGCTTGAATATCTGGCTGGCATATTTTTCGCATTACTTATGCATTGGATAGGAATTGGCTCACGGAGCTGTGTCATCGGGAACGCGAGTCGACCCTCCATAACAAGGTTATGTTATGTTGTAGTCTTTACATGCATATCAATCGCTAATTATACAGTGGCTCTATTCTCATTTATTTACCGCAATAGTAAAAATAGTGAATGCGTTACCATCTATTAGTAGGTAGATGACTAATACGTACCTCAGTAGTTATCAAGTGGATGTGTGTTAGTTTGGTATGGCCCATTCTACTAAATGACTATCAGCCAGTTTCTTTCATTTATAGTACTTAATTATTACTTAAGTAAATATTTACAGGTTTCGCAAGAAATACAATTCCCAGACATATTTGACCGCCTCCGTGGTCTAGTGGTAACAAAAAGTTGTCGTGAACTCGGGAGGTCATGGGTTCGATTCCCAGGGCAAGTTGTACATTGTATAATTCGTCTCGGTTTGAGTGTTTATATGTATATATTTACAATAAAAAAAAAGTATAATATGTAGTATATTAACCATCTAGTTTCCGTAACACAAGCCTCGTAGCTTACCACGGAAATTAGATGGCGCTGTGTGACCTGTCTGGAAATATTTATTTATTTATAGCTTAATTAGGCTGAATCAGAATAAGTAAATAATTAAGGTGTCATTTACACAAATGTATGGGAAGTTGTCAATTTTGCGCTTCACAAAGCAATAATAAATAATTAAGTAATTTTGACAACTGTTTTCTTAAGTAATCGATGAAGGTTCATTAACTTTATTTTTAACTTGAGATAGTTTTTTTACCTACAAGAGTATGAACGTATGCACGGGGGTTTTTTTCATTTTCACAGTTAGGAAATAAACAGTAATACCATCGACTGTCATTCTTTTAGCCTGTTCAAATACTACAAATGAATATAACGCGACCTTTAGTTATTTGTGCGATAAAGATAGATTAGATATACATTCTGTTACTCCTACTGATACAAAATTAACAACAATACATGCCTTTATTTCTGATTTTAAATCTTATTTCTTAGATCTAATTCAGTCAGAAAATCCTACCATAAAAGTATATCCATTAAAGGATATATTTAATCTTGGAGAGAAAGCGGTATGTGTTGATAATCTTGTCATAGCTAGTCTATATTGGTTATCTTGGATTCGATCTCATCGGGTCGCCGATATCCTCCAGATTGCCTCAACCGCTTGCTGAGCAATTTGCATTAAATCACTTCTTATAATATTCATGAATTTTGTATGAACCAGTATTTACATATTATAACTATGTAACTTATTTGGATTTATTAGTGCGTTATTAGAAAAATGGTGCTGGCAGAGCTTGAACCTTGAACATATTTCGTTAGCCAACCCATCATTGCCGCTTTTGTCAGCGTATTTTAAACTAAAGTAAAAGTATTATTACGACCGTATTTTTTTATTTATTATTATACCATTGATTTATTTATTTAAAACTTTATTGCACTATGTACAAGGGGCGGCTGAGTAAATAAATACATTTAATTACTATTTCATTTATTTGTGATATTTCTCGAGTTTGGTACGCTGGAGACATCGACGAGCTTGCCACTTGTCATGATTGGCCTATAGTAAAGTTGGCTGAATGTGAATCTACTTATTTATAAGCGTGGTTTCTGACCACCCCGAAAGGGAAACGGTCGTGATGATGCTTTAAATGTTTGTTAAATTCTTCTCCTCTTGCCCAAGAAGAATGTGTTTTATTTTTTCAGTTATTAAATAAACAATATAAAATATAACGAGCTATCGCAGTGAACCTATATTTATTTATTTATTTATAATAGGGTAGACAACAGTGCTAACATCACACACTTATTTGTAATTAACACTAAATCAGAAGTTAGATGTTGCACCTATTATAGGCGACCACCACATTACCACAGTAGCCTTTATTGCCTATAAGAAATAACAAAATTATAAAATTTTCAATAAGTATACAAAAACTAAATATTAAGTATTCGAAAAACTAAAGCTAAAACAATTTTTTAGAATATATACGAGGGGCGTTCAAAATATTCTCGGTATGTGGATAAAAACAAACAAGTACGAAAAGTTTGATATTTTTATTTTTCAATATACTCCCCCCCTATGTTCATACACTTATAAGATCGATCAATTATTTTTTTTAATCCCTCATAAAAATATTTTTTATCTTTGGTGTAAAAATGCTCCTCCACGGCCGTCTTCAACGCTTCATCGTCAGAAAATTTATTTCCACGCAGATCCTTTTTAAGATTGGGAAACAAAAAGAAGTCGCTTGGGGCTAAGTCCGGACTATAGGGTGGATGAGTAACAGTTTCAAACCCACATTCAACAATAGCTGCCTTGGCAATATGAGCAGTATGGACAGGGGCGTTGTCATGCAGAAGCAGAACACCTTTGGTTAACTTTCCTCGCCTCTTTTCTTTGATCGCATCTCTTAATTGACGTATAACGTTAGCGTAGTACTGCCCTGTGATAGTTACACCTTTTTCTTTATAATCGATAAGCAAAACTCCTTCACAATCCCAAAATATTGTGGCCATGACCTTGCCAGCTGACGGGATTACCTTGAACTTCTTGGGATGAGCTGAACCCTTAATGTGCCACTGCATGGACTCCTGTTTGCTCTCTGGGTCATAATGATGAACCCAGGTTTCATCTCCAGTAACTATTTTTTGCAGCACCTCATCGGGATTTTCACCACACAGGTCGATAAAATCTGAACAGCAAGCCACACGCATATCCTTTTGAAGAAGCGTCAGCATTCGCGGAACCCATCTTGCACTTACTTTTGACATATTAAGATGGTCATGTATAATGTCATGTACGGTACCAATAGAGAGATTGGTTACTTGAGCTATAGATTTTACCTTCACTCGGCCGTCTTCCAATATAAGTTTTTCCACTTTATCAATATTTTCTTGTGAGGTAGCCACTACAGGCCGGCCAGGTCTAGGGTCATCTTCAATACTCTCCCTTCCACGCTTAAATTCGCTTGACCATTTTTGAATAGTAGATAAAGAAGGAGCAGACTCACGGTAAACACAATCCATTTCCTCTTTTATGGTTTTTTGATTTTTACCCTGTTTTGTCAAGAATTTTATGACGGATCGGTGCTCTAATTTCGTTAAAATTGTTAATTCGCTCATGGTGTTCATGTTTGTTCGGCAATTGCAGAAAAACAAAAGAACATCTCGGTTCCAATTTTACTTTTTTTTAATGTCAATGGATGAATCTTAGCGGCCAGTAACAAATATATATATAAAAGAGGTTGTAACGTATCAATACCGAGAATATTTTGAACGCCCCTCGTATATATAATAAACATACAATTCCTTTTAGAAATAATAATAAAAAGTAACGAAAATAACTAAAATATTACCTACTTCAAGTAATAAAGTAAAATAAAATTAAATTAAAATAAATAGTAATAATAATAAAAACCTACATAAAATTTACTTATAAATTTTATAAATTTTGGGCAAGTTGTTTTAGCAGTTTATATTTAAATACTCTTTGGGAGTCTCCGAAGATGTCAATATCTGGAAATTTTGCAGCATGAGCATTGTATTTTGATTGTATTCTGGAAAGGGGATGATGTATACCTAGGTTAGTTCTGTGATAGGGTATGTTAAAAATGTTTTGAATCTTGTGTCTGGGGTATCTTGTTGGTACACTGAGTTTGATTTGTTCAAGAATCTGTGTGCAGTTTATTTTTCCATGAATTAGTTTGTGTAGAAATGTTAAACCTGATAACATTATTTATAATATATGTTTATGTATTAATGTTATCTATATGTTATGTATATGTGTATGTATTAATGTTATGTATGTATATAATATTTAAGTATATGTATGTTTATACAGGTATTGCTTACTTTTATGGTAGTTATTGGAATAAAAATAATTTCTTTATATCATTTCACTATCCTCGATCTAATGAAGAAATCTCATTTGTCCCAAGGTCAAGGGTCAGAGAATGCCAGGCATTATGTTCGCCGATTGTAAATTACAATAAAGTTTTTAAATAAATTAACCTCAGGAGATATAGATAGGTAGCATAGCCCCTACATCTCTACAAAACAGTTAAGTAGCTATCTGTGTTGCATAGCCCCTACATCTCTACAAAACAGTTAAGTAGCTATCTGTGTTGCATAGCCCCTACATCTCTACAAAACAGCTAAAGTAATAATTTGCGTACAATAGATAAATTTTAACATTACCTGTGACGGATGCTCGCCGCTCCCAAATTCTAACAATTCCCTCTAATGTCCTAAATTAATATTAAGCTTAATTTTTCAGGTGCTTCTGAAGGAGAATGTTAATTTTAAACGAGGCTTACGGCCGTTTCGATTAATCTTATTGTACTATATAGCCTACAAAATATATAAAGTTGTTAATTTACTCGTAAATTTTAATAATAATAGTAAAGTATCATCACGACCGTATCCCTTTCGGGGTGGTCAGAATACATGCTTATAAATAAGCGGATTCACATTTAGCAAACTTTACTATAGGCCAATCATGACAAGTGGCAAGCTCGTCGATGTCTCCAGCGTACCAAACTCGAGAAATATCACAACTTTTTTTAAAAATGTATTTATTTACATTAATAAATATTTTTGTGTCCCGACCAGGAATCGAACCCGGTACCTCCGAGTCTAAATTCACGAACTTAACCGCTAGACCACGGAGGTAGTTCATGTAATAATAATGTTTATAAATACATTTAATTATTATTTAATTTATTTGTGATATTTCTCGAGTTTGGTACGCTGGAGACATCGAGCTTGCCACTTGTCATGATTGGACTATAGTAAAGTTGGCTAAATGTGAATCCGCTTATTTATAAGCGTGGTTTCTGACCACCCCGAAATAATAATGTTTATAAATACATTTAATTAATATTTAATTTATTTGTGATATTTCTCGAGTTTGGTACGCTGGAGACATCGAGCTTGCCACTTGTCATGATTGGACTATAGTAAAGTTGGCTAAATGTGAATCCGCTTATTTATAAGCGTGGTTTCTGACCACCCCGAAATAATAATGTTTATAAATACATTTAATTAATATTTAATTTATTTGTGATATTTCTCGAGTTTGGTACGCTGGAGACATCGAGCTTGCCACTTGTCATGATTGGACTATAGTAAAGTTGGCTAAATGTGAATCCGCTTATTTATAAGCGTGGTTTCTGACCACCCCGAAATAATAATGTTTAATGATCTCTGTGGTCTAGCGGTTAAGTCCGTGGATTTAGATTCGGAGGTACCGAGATCGATTCCTGGTCGGGACACAATAATATTTATTCATCATCATGATCACAGCCCCGAGAACACAAAGTCCTAGAATTCCACTGATAGAGATGGACATTCCAGAAAATTGTTGAGAATTTGGCCAACACTCGCCACGCTCGCGCTGGCCAGAAGGGTTGGCGAGGTTCCGATATCACTTTTTTAATGACAATTTATTAACGATTCCGCAAGTTGGTATAATTGGAACCGGGACCGAGAGAGGGCCAAACGTGTTCTCCGAGGCACAGTACTCTTTAGAGGAACGGGAATGGTGGTGTTGAAAATAAATGACAAATGTACGTAAGAAAAGTGTATTTCTCATTGGTTCATGCCGGGATTCAAACCTAATTAGGTTTTCTTTTAAGAAATGCGTTCTTACCGAACCATCACCGATATTTATTAATTTAAATAAATAAACTTAATTAATATTCAATTTATTTCTGATATTCTTGAGTTTGGTACGATAGAGACATCGACGAGCTTGCCACTTATCATGATTGACCTATAGTAAAGTTGGCTAAGTGTGAATCTGCTTATGTGTAAGCGTGGTTTCTGACCACCCCGAAAGGGGAACGGTCGTGATGATACTAAATTTAGTTTATGTTGTTGTTGAGTATTTTGAGTCCGCCCCAGTGACAGATGTGCCCTGGACATGAGACCGAGCAAGTAGCGTCCCACACCAATGCGGGTCGAGCATTGGTGTGGACCACGGCCCTAAAGTTAATCCATCAGGTCTTTTACTGCGAGAGATCCCAGACGGTTCAAGATCCCGGCAGTAACCAAAGCCTGATCATATTATTGACAGAACCGAGGCGGAAACGACGACCGAAAATATTTTTGTTTAATTTAAATATAAGAATGTCTTGTTTGAGGCAAAACCCTTGAGGTTTTCATAATGTAACCTCCAACACAGGCCTGCAGGTAATCTTGTGTACAAATGTGTACAATGAAGGCACTTTGCCCCAGGAATAGGGCTTAATATGGTAATTTGGACCGCGGCTGCCGACGACCTCATATTGAATATTTTTTCCTATAATTTCAAACGAACGCGCCCTAAGAAAGGTTTTATGTAATTATTATGTAACTTTTTCTTTTTATATTATACTTTTCTTTAATCAACTACGACATGTGACCTTATATAACTGTTGGTAAGGGGGGTGAGAATTCTAAGAATAGTATATCGACTTAAGTGATGAACAGAGGAAGAAATTTGCTTGGTATTCCATAAATGACACAAGAAAAAAAAATATAAAAACATATATTATTATTAAATAAATATCTGCCTCTGTGGTCTAGCGGTTACGTCCGTGGATTTAGACTCGGAGGTACCGGGTTCGATTCCTGGTCGGGACACAAAAATATTTATTATTGTAAATAATATTTTAAACGGTGAAATCCTTTGGTTTGGCATGTAAAATTTTAATTGTATTGCTTTGTAAAATGTATTGCTGTTTTGGATTTTCTAAAATAAATAAATAAATAAAATAAATTCTGTTAGAGCTGGTGTTGCAGCGGAACAAGCGCAGATCAGCAAGCGTCGAAAATATGAAACGATTTGCAATATTGAGTTACTTATTTTCGACTTTTGCTGTAGAACGATGGGCCCGTGGGGATCAGAACTAAAAGTGTTTTTTAAAGAAATTGTTTCAAGGCTCATTGACGTCTCTGGTGACAATAGGGCTGGCAGTTTTTTCTCTTAAAAAATAAATATCTTAATTCAGAGGGGAAATGCTGCTAGTGTATTGGGCAGCATGCCACAGGAGAGCGATTTGGAGGAGCTATTGTTATATAAGTATTTAATTTATATTTTCTGTGTTTTTTTAGGTTAAATTTAGTTTTTTTTGTAGTTTATTTAATTTAAGGTTTTGTTTAAGGTAACTAAGAGAAAAAAACATTTTTTAATAAAATTTTAAAACTAAACTATAATTAAATTAAGGAGTGGATACAAATGAACGTATAAAAAACATATAGAACAGATAAAAAAAAATCGCAAACAGAAATCTAAAATCTAAATCTAATTATTCGCAAGTCAATTAATAATTTCATGGGATTCTCTTTTCATACTGAGTGCCTTGATTAGCGTACTTGTTCTCCAGTCCTTGCTGTATGGGGGTGTACTCGTACAAAGCAAAAAAAAGTAAAACCTAATTGAGGCAGCACCGTGGTCTAGCGGTTAAGTCCATGGTTCGATGGGTGGGATACAACAATATTTATTTAAACACATTTGGCCAACTTTACTAAAAGCCAGTCATGACAAGTGGCAAGCTCGTCGATGTCTCTAGCGTACCAAACTCGAGATATATCACAAATAAATTAAATTTATTTATTTATATTAATAAATATTATTGTGTCCCGACCAGGAATCGAACCCGGTACCTCCGAGTCTAATCCACAGACTTAACCAGACTTACCAGACCAAGGAGGTAGTTCATAAGAGCCCAACAAATAAAGCCAAATTGTAATAAATGATTTAACTTTCACTTTTAGATAATGTTTACATGTAAGTTTGTCGAACTACTGTCATGAAGACAGATTAGAACAATCTTAAAGTCAATGAGCATGAATACTGTTTGAATCAATTTTTAAGCTGTTTGGTCTCGGCCACATAATTGACTCATCTGCGCTGAGCTCGAGCGAAACAGTACTGGCTTAAATACAGAACAGAAATTAAACTGTAGAAATACAGTCACTTTGGTAAGACGCATACATGTCATTTTTTTTACATTACAGCTCTAGACAAAGGGTTCTAAATAAGCTACTTTCTGTGCACTTATTTGGTAATAAAAATAAAAATCAAAGGTACTTGACGCGATAACTAATAACAAAAATAAATAAATGCGAAAATATTTTTAAAGTTATTACTTAAATATTATATTTTTCAGTATTATTGTATTATATGTATGAGTATATATAAATGTATACATGTAGGTTTATGTATATATGTATGTAAGTATCTATATTACATGCTAGGGTTTCTACATTGCTGATATTTATTGTTTTACTCCATTTGTCCGCTTGATTTTGCTTTAAGTGTACAATTAATTAATGTTATTTTTAATTTAAGATAGTAATTTAAAATATTTATTTGTTAAATTTTTACTCACTAAATCTAAGTGGGTGATCCTTAAGGTATTAGGTTGTATTCTATAACTGTAATAATATGTTTTTAGGCCTAATATTGTTTTCTACTCCTTAAATAAATAAATAAATAGACTTCTACTGATATCGGAATTTTTTAGAGAATTTGGCCTACACTTGCCACGCTGGCCAGGGTCTGATGTCAATTTTTAATGTCAATTTATTAACGTTTTCACGAGTTGGTATTAGTGAAACCGGGACCGATGGCTAAACGTGCTCTCCGAGGCACGGGAACGGTGGTGTTGTAAATATTCAAATTCAAAATCGTTTATTTGCTTTAAATACATATAGTAATAGTAGTTGACCGCCTCCGTGGTCTAGTGGTAACAAACGTTGCCGTGAACTCGGGAGGTCGTGGGTTCGATTTCCACCAGGGGCAAGTTGTACATTGTATAATTTGTCTCGGTCTGGGTGTTTATATGTATTTTTTTTTGTAAATATATACATAATATATTTACATAAAAAAAGTATAATATGTAGTTTATCAACCATCTAGTTTCCGTAACACAAGCCTCGTAGCTTACCACGGAAACTAGATGGCGCTGTGTGACCTGTCTGGAAATAATTATTTATTTTATTTATATGGTTAGTAAGTTGGCTCTGCACATTTAGCTATTATTGTGGCATGCAATTTTTTTTATTATTTAAATATATTCTTATCTAGTAAGTCTAGTCATCATTATATATTTAAATTTAGGTCAATACATTTTATCAATAACAGACAAAAAAACAAAATAAAAATATAAATAATTGTAAATATATATTTTTTTTGGTACAGTTTTTTTTTCTGCTCTATGTTAACAATAGTATGTCTTGAGCAGACGGCCGCCGCCCACAATGGGAGCGGTAATTGAAACGTGTCTCCTTAGACAATATAAAACCATTTGAATTTTTATTAATCCTCGAACAATAATCTCTGAACAATGGAAGTCTCTTTAAAGACAACTGCTTATTATTTACTGAGTACATCGCTTCTGGTCATGACTTAATACAACTTAAAATAATTACATACAAGAATTAAACATTTCATATGTCTCGTGCTGAACCTAACTATTTTCACATTCATACTCGTATATGCCTCCGTGGTCTAGCGGTAAAGTCCGTGGACTTAGGACTCGGAGGTACCGGGTTCGATTCCTGGTCGGGACACAAAAAATTTTATTAATGTAAATGTATTTATTTACACAATATTTAATTTATTTGTGATATTTCTCGAGTTTGGTACGCTGGAGACATCGACGAGCTTGCCACTTGTCATGATTGGCCTATAGTAAAGTTGGCTAAATGTGAATCCGCTTATTTATAAGCGTGGTTTCTAACCACCCTGAAAGGGAAACGGTCGTGATGATACTTTACTTTTATACTCGTATATCTAATTTTAGACAGAGAAGAAAATAGCAAAAAAATGCATAATTTTATTTAAAATATGAAGAGAAGACAAATTTATAAGCATTCCATGGATTCACCGTGCGGGTGTCGGGTCCATCGCGTGTGAGTAGAAATGAGAAGAATGGTGTCTCGAGCTTGCGAGCGACAATAGGCTGGTTTAAAATGAAGGCCTCCTTTTTTATTTTATTGCGCGATAATACGCTTACCATCCACCATTCTACTCTCACAACGCACCCAAATACTGAACGATTTCGTTAATGCTGTCTTGGAAGCTCTTTCCATAAATACACCTCGAAAATGTCCGTAATTTTATTTCCTAGTAAGTTAATAGACTACATTTCTCAAAAGCACAGTCAGACTTGTAAATATTGGATTGTGCGAGAGAGAGGCATGCAATAACACATGCGAAAGTTGTGCGTAAAAGAAGCCCTGGCAGACCAAGACACCTACCACGATCACATAAATAAAACTATGGCTGAAGGTGCCATAAAAAGCCATCGAAACAAAAGGGCATGTTTGAAGAGGTTGATGAATGTCGAAGAAGCGAAAAAGATATGTCGTGATCGTGACAAGTGGCGCTAAATTGTCTCTGCCCGCAAGTGTGAAGATATGTTTGTAAAGAATTGTGTAACTAGTATGGAATAGTCCTGTTTATACTCGTACAAACGCGGATGGTAATGGCTAAAAAGATACATCAAATTATTTGTATTGAATTTTCGGTCCTTACATACAAGTCAATGTTTATATAATAAGGTTAGTTGAGGAACATTCAGAACATTATATTGTCCATCTGCAGACAAAACTCATTATCTTTCCATTTAAAACAAAAGAAAAACAATTCATGGATGACTAAAGGTAGTTATAAAATTGAAAGTATTTTTTTTTCAATTGGTTTTGTGCTTTTAAATTTTGCAAGATTTTCACGTCTGAGTGTATTTCTGAGAAATGTAATCTATCAATTTTAATACCAGACATTTTGGATATAAGGATAATACTTTTTATCCAAATAGTAAAACTACAAGCGTATTTTTACTATTGATAATAAAATAAAAATCTTTTAGCTAATAATAAAATAAATTCTTAAATGTGTCGGACACGGCACAATCTGGCAGATTTGTATTGGAATCAAATTGGTTTGCAATTCGCCACTGTCAGCCGAATAACGTAGCCCATAAAGCTGGCAGCAGTCCATAAAACTTGCAAAAAAACTAGAGAACAAATAAATGTCCGTCGTATGTTTTGTCAAATCTGCGCTGTACGTGCGTCAGTTGCGCGCAACGCTGCGAACTAACGCCTCGCGTACACCAAATCCGATTTGACGGCCGATTATTGGCTGTTGGGATGACTGTCTCGGACGTTTGTTTGTATATACTACTTCCGACATCGGACGTTGTCAGTCTTTTGCTCCATTATTTTCATGTCTGCAATTAATATATTAATTTCATATGCAACTTCAGTCCATAGCCTTTTCTTTTACTTTTTGAATATTTATCTCAAAATGGTGGCCTAATAAACACAAATATTTTTTTGACTTAAATCAACCAATACACACAGTTATTCTCAGTAGGCAGACTGGAGAAAAATCCTAACAAGTTCGGACTCGGCAGTTAATCGTCCGTTTATCGTTTAGCTCTATTCTGTTACTTATATGCATATGTTATATAATGGAATCCGTTAACTATATATATATCAAGCCATTAAGTTATTATTTCTGCCAACGTATTAGCTTAGCTATACAGAGGGGAAATGTTGCCAGTCTTCTTGGGACTATCACTGAAGGGTCGTCTCTAGAGGACATTTTTTATCTATAGTTTATTTTTATTTAGGTTTAGTTTATATTTATTTTAATTTTTACTTTTAAGTAGTTAAAATTTATATTGTAATTATTAATACATATACTGTTTGTATATTATTTCAATAAAATTTCTGAATTTACAACGCCATTAAGTTGATATTTGCACGGACGCTGTCAAGGTCGAGCGCCTATGGAGTTGAGAATTGAGTAATATTTTGTAATTATGACGCAACATCTGACGTAAATAACGAAACTACTAATAGCCTTGAGACGTTTCATTCGATCGGTTAAGTTTGGAGGATGACGTCCGATCATAGTTCGCCCGATAACGGATTAGGTGTACGCGAGCCGTAACTCATTTTATAGCGCAATAAAATCTCGCGAAACGCGCCCTTAAATCACAACGCGACGTCGTATTTCATCGTTTCGGTTGTCAATGTTTATTTTATATCATATTTTACAGATCCCTCCTGTATAAATCATGTTTGGATTGATATACATTGAGGTCACGTACCTCTGGCAGAACCGCTTAGTTTCCCCGCCGCGCGTGGTGGCGTATGGCAGCCGCGACGTACAATAAATCGTATAATTGTTTGCTCAACTTATTTGACTTATGATAGGTACTGGGCTTGTAACATAACGCAATGACTAAGGTCAAAGTCAAAGTTAAAATATCTTGTATCATCACGACTTCTAAATAAGCGGATTTACATTGAGCCAACTTTACTATAGGCCAATCATGACAAATGGCAAGCTCGTCGATGTCTCCAGCGTACCAAACTCGAGAAATATCACAAATAAATGAAATATTAATTAAATGCTTTTATTTACATTAATAAATATTTTTGTGTCCCGACCAGGAATCGAACCCGGTACCTCCGAGTCTAAATCCACGGACTTAACCGCTAGACCACGGAAGCAGTTCAAAATATCTTAATTCGTGTAAACCTATTACAGGCATTATTAAAATTCTTTTAAGTGATTCTACTAATAAAATATGTACTTAATATTTATTAGACTAATAAGTTTTGGTTTGAAGAGCGACAGCATACGAAGGTGAAACCGTTTGTCAATTTCGAACGACGACGACGATTCGGATAGTGAACTAAAACTCTAGAATCGCTGCAGCCGGGCTATGGAAACCCTGAGAGTGTTCTACAAGCTATACTATAATATATAGTGTTTTGAATAGCTCCACATACTTATCCCTGCTTCTCTATTCCGCAACCGAACCACATGCAGCCACTATCTCTTCGTGTACATACGATTATAAATGTGCAGACTATCACATCAGTCGCACGCTGGAAATGTGAAATACTCTCTCTCCCAGAAGTATGTTTTGCCATTCCTATAACCTGGAGTCCTAATCACCTGACATATTATTAGTACCTATTTATGATATAATTATTTATGTATTTATCTTAATTATGTATTATTATTTTTCTATTAGGTATTATAGTATTATAAATGTATATATTGTATTTATTTACATATTTTAATTCTGGTTTTTACTATATTATTTCCATTTTTACACTCTGCACCCATAATATTCTTCTCTCACTCTCCCAAAGGTTAGCTGGTAGACAATACCTTCATGGTATTATGCTCGCCTATATACAACACTTTATATTTGTGTGCAATAAAGAATTTTATTATTATTCTTCAAGGGAAGCGTGAAAAAGAATCTTGATAGGCCGGCATAATGGTATGGATTGATATCGGTCGTCATTGGCTGGCGCCAGTTGCTCCCATTCTGGCATAGCGATGGGCGTGATGTCACATGTCGTGCTCAGTATAATAAATAAATAATAGGTTTTTGCGCTATTTTGCTTGGACATGTCAAGTGCAAATTTTTGTTTAAGATATTACTTTCCTGTGTTAGTCAAAAATATTAAAATAAAGAAAAGAGGTGTTGTTTTGTTTAATAATGTGCTACAATGTGAATAATTATGAAAAACGATAAATGGGACTTTAAATGGGACTTTAAATGGGGCCGAATTACAGTTTTTTTTTTTTGCGGTTTTCGCGCGCTGTATATTTTTATATATAGGATGTGTTTGGGCGATAACAAGGTGAGCAACTCCAAGGAAAGCATCAAATTTTGCAACATCTGGAATTCAATGATAACCTGCCTCCGTGGTCTAGCGGTTAAGTCCGTGGATTTAGACTCGGAGGTACCGGGTTCGATGCCTGGTCGGGACACAATAATATTTATTAATTTAAAGTAATAAATTTAATTAATATATAATTTATTTGTAATATTTATTTCCCGAATTTGGTACGCTAAAGACATCAACGAGCTTGCCACTTGTCATGATTGGCCTATATAAAGTTGGCTAAATGTGAATCCGCTTCTTTATAAGCTTGGTTTCTGATCACCCTGAAAGGGAAACGGTCGTGATGTTACGTTACTTTACCTCATTAACACATAACATGAAAGACATACAAGAATCCAATATTTTAACTATCTTTTTTTTTTTTTTTTGCTAGTATAGCACGACATGTGACCTTGCGCCTGCCTGATGGTAAGTGGGGGTCCATGAATGTTAGGAACTGGAATCAGACACTCATGACTAACATCAGTCCCTAACACTATGCCGGCTTGACTGGACATGACGGCAATTCGAGCCTGATCCCGAAACGCGTGGACACACTTTACTGGGTTTATCGGCGCGAACGGTGGATACTTCCCCGCCCCGACAGACTGGGTAAATTACCACCATCAGTCCGCCTCCACCTATCAAAGTAGGATGCCGCTGGTCCTGTATATTTAATCAACGGTTAAACTTATTTTTGTGGTATAGTTAGATTAATAAGTAGGTACGTGGCTCAGTAATAATGGTTTAATGAAGCGAGTTGTTGGTTTTCCTCGCGCCGGCCGCGTAGACACATGTGCCTAAATTTTGAGATGACATAAGAGAAAAGCAAATATTTGAACAGCTCGAAAAGGGTTCACTTTCAACCGGATGAAACAAAGTATCCACTCGCCCGTGAAGTTTGTTCGCCAAAGAAATAAAAGGGAAAATTAAAAACCCATTTTTTACGCCTAATGTAAATTAATATTCTGAACTTTTATTGAAAATTTTGTTTTTCACGTTTAAAGCTTTGGCATACCAAATGCGTACATGTGAATATCTAAATCTACATGTAAGTTTCACTAATTTTTAATTTTTGGTTCTCTTCTCCCGATGGATAATGAATGAGATGATAGGGAAGGCAAAGCTTCTAGCCCATACAGCCAAGTCTGACGTAATATATCTTTCTTTTTCATGAGTTAATGAGGTCATCATCAAATTCCAGATGCTGCAGAATTTGATGCTTTTCTTGGAGTCACTCGCGGCACCATAGCTCAAACACGTCGGGTAAAATATGGGAGTTGACAGCGCGGGAAAACCGCAAAAAATAAACTGTAACTTGTCCCCCATATTTAAAGTCCAATTTATCATTTTCCATAATTATTCATAGGAATCTAAAAACAATAGTAAATTTAAGTAAGTAAATTTTTTCAACCAACTTTTTCTTATTTTATTTAAACTGGCAAGCAAATTTTATAAATAAAAATGGAGGCACCTGAACTGGGTGTGGGGTTTTGTAAATATTAAAAGAAGTAAGTAAGGTAACCACAAACTTATGTATTTTCTTTTTTGTTGATTTTCTCAAAAAGCGCTGATTCTATTTTGATAAAATGTATATACCACCTCTAAAGTATGACCTACAAAAAAAATAATTATTGATTCATAATTGGCGGAATAATCGGGTAACAAACATACAAAAAAATCACACAGTCGTATTGAGAACATTTTTCTTTTAAAATGGTATGACAAGGCCTTAATACAAATTATCAACGTTGTAATTAATCTTTGTACCTAGATGTTTGCCTTGTTTTATAGTTGCCTGTCTTAGCTTTGTCTTAAATCCGTATCCATTAAGGGGTGGTCAGAATCCGCTACCATCTATATACCAATTACGAATTATTACTTTTTTGTATTATCGATCAGGAATTGAACTGAGCACCTCCGCATTTAAATCTACGGCCTTAAACGATATATTGATAAGGCAGACAGATTGCACGTTAGGTCACATGTCGTAGTCAGGTGATTACGTCATATAGCTGTTGTATTTTCTGATTCGTAAAAAATCTACATCCATACATACATACTGCCTCACAAACTTTAATATTTAAATGCATTACAGCCCTTAGAACACAGAGTCCTAGACCTTCACATGGGCCTACAAAAAAATTCTGGAGAACGTGGTCTAAACTGGCCAGACGGGTTGGCGAGGGTATGATGTAATTTATTCATGACAATTTATTAACGATACGAAGTTGGTATTAGTGGAATCAGGATTCGAGGCTTGGGAACAATGGTTGTGTAAATGTCTGTAAGAAAAGTAGATGCCGGGGTTCGAACCGCGAACCTTTTTACATTGATAAGCCTTCTTACAACCGAGCCACCTCCGCTTATATTTTTAAGTAAGTCCTGTTTCAAGCAGTGTTGTTTTTATATAAGTATCACCATGGCAAGCTTACAATATTAGTTATCCTTGAAAGTTTAAATTGGCATTTGACATCATTGCAAATGGCACATACTTTCAACGAGAACAACAAATACGTGGTAGTTTAGTTTAGTTTAGTTTTAACACCATACATTCCTACCGGAATTCGGTTAAGTCATACTCGTAATTTTCAATATATATATATGTTTTTTTATACATTTATCACTATAGATAGGTACATGACAAATAACAGAACTGGAGGTTTAAACATTTATAAAAAAACACTTAAATAAATAGATTTATTGCGGCTGTAAAGAGGCTTTGTCAATAACTTATAAGTACCTAATAAATAAATGATTAAAAATATATCAATTAACTTAACTAATTATTACTAATTATTGTAGCAGCTGTAAAGAGGCCTTGTCACTAATTTTAAAGTACCTAATAAATAATTTATTAAAAATATGTCAATGTATTTAACTAAATAATACTAATTATTAAGAGTACCCAATAATAAATTTGTCAATTTAATTAAATTAAAAATAGTTATAATATAATAAATTATGCGAAGATGTCCAATCTTTATGTCATAAATTTATTAATATATGTCACTGATATATACACTATCCTATGTCATCATCCCTTAGCGCTTTGGATATACTGATGGTGGTAATTTTCCCAGTCTGCCGGGGCGGGGAAGTATCCACCGTGTAAAGTGTATCCACACGTTTCGGGATCAGGCTCGAATTGCCGTCATTCCCAGTGAAGCCGGCACAGTGTTAGGGACTGATGTCAGTAATGAGTGTCTGATTCCAATTCATGGACCTCGCTATATATATATGTTATTAGTTACATTTACGACTGGTTTATTTTCGATTGTCCCGTATTAGGCGATTTTTTCTTTCAATGTGCGAGTGCATATTTATCCGACTGTACAAACATTAAGAAGGGTCCTTGACTGACAACAAAACAATCCGGCTCTGTTTGTGACCGGATATCGGTCTGATTCGGGTCATGTTGACTTAATAACTGAATAAACGTCCGTCATAATGGTTGGGATATCTTTTAAACTGACTAATTCAATATGTGCGTCGCATATAGTCGCAGAGTCCGGCAACCGGCGCAAGTATGTATTCGTACTAAAATACTACATATTTGTGCCGTTTGCTGTAGAATACTCTGGGCCCATGGAGTACAAGCGACAAAAACTTTTTAAAAGACATAACACTATGTTTTGTCATCTCCTCCGGTGACAAGAGGGCTGGCTCTTTTCGGCTCAAAGATACAGTGGAAAAATGCAGCCAGAGTTCTTGCCACCATCCCCCGCAGACGGGACTTAATCGCATATCCGTTGGTAATATTTATTTTATTTTATATATTGATTATGCGTAGTTTTTTAAATATATTATTTAGTATTATACAATCAACACCCAGCAAGCCGTCTAGGCAGCATTATTTTAATTAAATTTGTAAGTAGATCTGATATTTTATTAGGGAAATTATTTTAGAGTTTAATGCATGTGTTAGATATTGGGTTATAATGATGTTTAAAAACATTGATATAACCTAACTGTCATTGCCATTGGTTGTTTATAAAGCCAATACTTTAGTTTATTCATATATTTAAATAAGAATAATTCGATTACTAATTAACACAATTATAAAATTGACAAATTCCGAATTATTTTATGTATCGATTATTTATTTAAATCAATTATTTTTCTGGCAATACAATCAACGTCCTCTGTGACCTAACCGTCAATCCCTATTGGCTAATATACAAAGATCTGACTGGTAAACAACCAATAGGCTTGAAATATGGTGAACGGTTATCGCGTGACCTGAAACATGTCATGAAAAAGTACGGCGCCAATTACTGGCTATAAATAGCCTGTCATTCGGATCGCTCGCTCTCTTTTGGCGGCGCCTCGAAACAAGTAACATCGCTGGTGTGTGTTGCTACGTACTAACAGCTAAGTACTTTAGTTAAATTATTAGAACGTGTTTTACTGATGTTAAGGGAATGGTGAATAAGAATTAGTTTTATAATTGGTACATAATAAAACAACCTTAACCTGATATCTAACTATGGTCAATAATTGTATTGTAATAATTGTTAATGGTAACTAAGG
This sequence comes from Tinea semifulvella, assembly GCA_910589645.1. Lineage (NCBI taxonomy): Eukaryota > Metazoa > Arthropoda > Insecta > Lepidoptera > Tineidae > Tinea > Tinea semifulvella. The sequence goes on along the minus strand of OU342611.1, from coordinate 436,797 downwards.
AGCATAGCTGGGCATTAACTCGTTAATCCGTTAATCGTTAATTAACGAAGTTAACATTTTAATTAAAAATTTATTTTAATTAAAATTTAATTAATTATTAACTTTTAAGTTAACTTTTAAAAATGTTAACGGACACGTTAACTTCCGTTAATATGCAGAAGTCCGTTAATCGTTAATCCAATGCCACTATTTACTGCACGGCACCGCGGTGTGGTGCGAAAAACAGGTTCAGACAAGTATGAAACGACAAGTGCCGGGCGCGGCGGCGCGTGAGACAAAAACAAAACTAGATATATTTCGCCGGCGCGTGCGAGTAAGAAAACTGCGAAGTACTAGCGCCAGTGCTTAGAGTGACGAGTGTTGTGTGTTGTTATTATAAATTACTGTCAGTGATAATTTGAGTGTTAATAAAGAAGAGTGCAGTGTAATTAGTTAGATAGAAAAGTGTACTGTGCAGTGTAGTAATTAAAACTATATCATGGAAGACATGGAATCGGATTGCAGCGGTCCTGATGAGAATCCTTGGCCACATTTGACTGAGTATGTGGAATTTGTATCCAGATCGGGCCAGCAAATACTTTTTGCTTGTAAGCGTTGCTTGCCGAGACACCAAAATAAAAGTTCATGTATCAAGCCTGAATAATTTGAAACAACATGTAAGAAGGGTACATGAGTCACAATACGTACAGTTTGAAGAGATTGTTATTGTTGCGGGCTCTAACCGAGGCAAGACAAAAAAGAGAACTTATTCTGACAATATTATATATTAACCTGTTAACTTCCACAACCTAAACCAACAGGTTTAATAAGTCCACTAACGCAACGATATAAAAATACAATTTTACACATATTAACGGATTAACGATTAACTTTAACTTCCGTTAATTCTTCCGAAATGTAACGCTTTAACGTTTAACGAAGCTAACTTTTTTTGTAGCGGATTAACGATTAACGAAGTTAACTATTTGATTAACGGTGCCCAGCTATGCTAAGGAGTAATAAATGTACTACTCTTGGCTAAACTATTATAAATATTATCTTTATAGTATAATTGTGGTATAGTACTTTAGTGTTAGAATATTAGAGGTTATCATTACTGAATAATTATTACGTAAGCGGTTAGTGCTAGATAGTTATGCTTTGATCATGTTAATAGTTGATATAAGGTAGCTAAAGGTTATGAATCGTGGCATACTTGATCTAAACTATTATAAAGTTTATCTTAATAGAATAATTGTTATGAGATGATGTTAGTGTTGACGTAAAGGTCATTATGTCTATAATAATTGTAACGTAATGCTGTTAATATTTGGTTATACGTAACTGAAGTATATTTATCGTAATATACTTAATATAATGATGACCTTTATTTGGTTAACAATCTTCAACTATATTCATACTCTCAGTTTTGTACATTTAGTTATAAGTAACCATAACTAATGTCATGATGAAACTACATGTTAAAAGATAATAAGCCTGAAGGAGTTTCTTACCACTTCTTCTCCTTCAGGGAAAATAATCTTGAAGTGGATTAAAATATCAATTGGAAATAATACAACGCCTTTTATTTGCAGTTATCGTTAGTGTCCCTATTAGGTAGTTAGATCTTAAATAGATATCACACTACTATGACTTTCTGTTAGGTATCTAGCATGGGACTTAGCACTAGTTTAGCATCCTGACCAATGCTAATGCAACTTAGTTTTATATCTATCTCTCTTTAGTCCAAATATCTATCACATGCATTATCTATTATTATAGGTCTCTTTTGGATTTTTTTATAGTGAAAATTATATATAAATATTTATTTATTTAAATACTTTATTGCACTTAAAAACCTAGTACATAGGCGATATAACACCATAAGGCATTCTTCACCACCTAACCTTCACGAAAGATGATGGGCAGGATGAAGAATCATATTCACATACATACATACATATCTTCACGCCAGATCCCTTGCGGGGTAGGCAGAGACAATTGAGCGCCATTTGACACGATCACGACATACTTCTTTCGCTTCGTCGACATTCATTAACCTCTTCATACATGCCCTTTGGTTACGAAGACTTTTTAATGCACCTTCAGTCAGTGTTTTATTTATTTGATCGTGATATGTGAGTCTCGGTCTGCCAGGGCCTCTTTTACCTATTATTTTATATTTACCTCATATTCAAATAACTTAAATTACTAAAATAAACATAATTACGCATTTATAGCACTCAAAAATACATATTACGTATATAAAAAACAATACACATACATGCCATATAATACATACATAGACATACACTCTAAATAAATAGATACTATATATATATATAAATAAAATGCCAAATAACTTTATTAATTGGAGAAACATACATTCTGTTTCTCAAGAAATAATGTGGTTAGAAGTTAAAATAGATTGACAAGAAAAAATGAGGTCCCTCCACTAAAACGGACACTCCAAATATTAGCTTCACATAGCGTTACCATAATCAGTGCTTTGAAAACAGTGATCCGTTCATAGAAACATTTAAACTCGATGATTACATTAATTTTACCTGTTTACGAACATTTGAAAACTAGACTTGTCTAATCATAAAGAAATGAAATATATTTATGTCTAATCTCTTACGGGGTGGTCAGAACCACCTGTTGATAAGTCAAAATCTAAATATTTTACGTAAATCTATTACAGGCATTTGTTACACGTCATTAGTTATTTTGAATGATGCTACTCCTGCAAAATACTAAACAGCAAAACAGGGCAAATGTAGGTAGGTAACCCAGTAGGCTAGTTCCACCAGTTAGTAAATGTAGGTAGGTAACCCAGTAGGCTAGTTCCACCAGTTAGTAAATGTAGGTAGGTAACCCAGTAGGCTAGTTCCACCAGTTAGTAAATGCAGGTAGGTAACCCAGTAGGCTAGTTCCACCAGTTAGTAAATGTAGGTAGGTAACCCAGTAGGCTAGTTCCACCAGTTAGTAAATGTAGGTAGGTATCCCAGTAGGCTAGTTCCACCAGTTAGTAAATGTAGGTAGGTATCCCAGTAGGCTAGTTCCACCAGTTAGTAAATGTAGGTAGGTATCCCAGTAGGCTAGTTCCACCAGTTAGTAAATGTAGGTAGGTATCCCAGTAGGCTAGTTCCACCAATTAGTAAATGTAGGTAGGTATCCCAGTAGGCTAGTTCCACCAGTTAGTAAATGTAGGTAGGTATCCCAGTAGGCTAGTTCCACCAGTTAGTAAATGTAGGTAGGTATCCCAGTAGGCTAGTTCCACCAGTTAGTAAATGTAGGTAGGTATCCCAGTAGGCTAGTTCCACCAGTTAGTAAATGTAGGTAGGTATCCCAGTAGGCTAGTTCCACCAGTTAGTAAATGTAGGTAGGTATCCCAGTAGGCTAGTTCCACCAGTTAGTAAATGTAGGTAGGTATCCCAGTAGGCTAGTTCCACCAGTTAGTAAATGTAGGTAGGTATCCCAGTAGGATAGTTCCACCAGTTAGTAAATGTAGGTAGGTATCCCAGTAGGCTAGTTCCACCAGTTAGTAAATGTAGGTAGGTATCCCAGTAGGCTAGTTCCACCAGTTAGTAAATGTAGGTAGGTATCCCAGTAGGATAGTTCCACCAGTTAGTAAATGTACCACACCAGAAAGGAAACGGTCGTGATGTTACTTTTATCAATTTAGTCGTTGACGTGACATAGGCCCGACACCTTACGCCGCGCCGCCCCGCTTGTGTGGCGTACACGTCTCATGGTGTGACGTCTAATATACTCGTAGACTTGGCCGTGCCCAGGCCTAATGGATAAGTCCACGTAGATTTGTTATAATCGCTAAATTTAAGAACAGTCGGTCATATCTAAAAATATAATTTTAACGACTGGTAACATTCTCGGTTAATAGTTTATTTTTATGTGGCAACATTATTGATTTTAGCGAAACTGAAACTAATTTTAACACAATAACAGATTCTGACTGTTAATATTTTTATGACTTAACAAGAAATAAACTTTATGCAATACTTCAGCCGTTTTATTAGATCCATTTTAAAATCACGAATCCCTGTACAAAATTATAATACATTTTTTTATTATTATTATTTTTTTCCTTTTCTGGGGCCCAGGTCACCTGCTGACATGCAGGCGTATCCAGTGCCCTAAGAACGGAGCATGTATAGAAGGTTTGGCAAAAGGCTCTAAAGAGAGTGACATTTACCTCCCCCGCACAACGAGCAAACCTGCGCGCCAACATATTGCATCTGACAGCCAGCGCCCTGCGTTCCCTTTCAACATCCTCCCCATCATTAAGATCTTTGGTGACCCAGTGGCCCAGATACCTAAATTTAGCAACTCTATTTAAAGGAGTCCCTCAAAGTGTGACTTGCGGCAAGTTTGGAAAATATTTTTTACCTGATCTGAAAACCATTAACTCACTCTTCTTTGCATTGTATCTAAGCCTATGGGCCACCGCATATTTTTCACATATATTTAGCAGTGCTCTCAGTGCTCCAATTAATGGGCTCAGCAGCACCATCTGCGTAGCTGAAGTTATTCATGCATACGCCATCAACATGACGTCTGATGTTGGCACTGCTGAGCTCAACAATGAGGCTGTTCATGTACAGGTTAAAAAGCCTTGGCGAACTTAATCCGCCCTGCCGGACTCCGCCCTCCAACCTGTATACATCCGAGTGAGAGCCTGCCCATCGCACACTATTATTTTGGTTGCTGTACCAATATTTAAATATTGACACAATCTCAGGAGGTAGGCTTGTCTTAGTTCTCAACTTACTCCACAACATGTCATAAGAAACCAGGTCAAAAGCCTTTGACAGGTCAAGAAAGCATGCAAAAACTGATGTTCTACGAGCCACATAATACTGAACAGTCTCCTTCAGGCACAGGACAGCACTTTCTGTAGACAGACCAGGTCAAACCCAAACTGGGCATCGTGCAGCTGAATGTGCTGGTCCAAGAGCTGATCAAGCATACTGTCCAGCACCTTGGCTATGATAGTAGCTAGGGATATTGGTCTATAATTCTTCAAGTCTGAGGTATCTCCTGTAGTATTATAGTAAATTAACTTAACGTAACAACATTTGTCTTAGTGAGTTGGCGAGCAAATATCAAATATTAATATATTTTAAAATTTTAAATAATAATAATTCATACAAATTTGTCAGCTTAAACTTTAGGTATTACGATTGTCAATATATTCCTTTAAATTATAAAACACCTTCTCTTTTAACCACATCATTAATAGATTTTTAAAAACATTTTTAATTTGTTAGGTAATTTATTATAAGTTTGTATACACATAATTAGGTTATTTTTATTACATTTAATTTTCTTAGGATTTATATCTATAATAAGATCATAGGGGTTTCTCCTACTAACGAATAGCGACAGTACCTCCCTGCAGCTTATCTTCTATCTAAATAATAGAATATAATAAAATATTTCTGTGCCAAGATATTTGGTTTTACGTTACCGCCCCACTGCAGCGAACTTCAATTCAATACCGCTTCATGATACTTTAGTATAAACAATATTGCTGCTTGGGGAATAGCTACGATAGGTTCTTGAGAAATGAAAACACTTTGCAGCACTTGAAGCTAGACATTTCCACAATATATAGCTTTGTGTGGAACACCGCCTTTATTATTAAGAATACATACCTACCTATTTTAGCCTATACAATACATGCTATTTAACTTGACAATTTTAGAAAAATATGCTTACAAATTAATATATAAATATACCCAATCAGCTAGGTTAGTATTTTTTTTTTAATAAGATTAGGCAGATGGAAAACTGATAATTGTTTGTTGATTTAGGTTAAGTTACATACATATCTTCACGCTGGGTATAGGCAGAGACAATTGAGCACCATTTGTCATGATCACGACATACCTCTTTCGATTCTTTGACATTTATCAACCTCTTCACACATGCCCTTTTATTACACAAATTCATATTTATGTAAAAAACCTATATGATATAACTGCCACCGTGTTACCGGATTCGATTCCTGATCGGGACAAAAAAAATATTTGTTATTTTTCTCGAGTTTGGTAGAGACATCGACGAGGTATTTAAATCGTATCATCACAACCGTATCTCTTGCGGGGTTGTCAAAACCCACGCTTTTGTAAGGAGCTAGTTCACATTTAGCTAACTTTACTATGGCCCGTCATGACAAGTGGCAAGCTAAATAAAATATATATTTATTTATGTGTTCGGGATATGGCTCGAATTGCCGTCATGCTCAGTCAAGCCGGCATAGTGTTAGAGACTGATGTCAGTCATGAGTTTCTAATTCCAGTTGCTATATAACATTCATGGACCTCGCGCGCCACTTACCATGAAGTGGGTGCTAGGTCACATGTCGTGCTAGTATTTATAAAAAATAACTATGTTTACAATTATTATCTTCCATGAGTATTAAATGAAATAATAATAATAATAAATAAATATTTCCAGACAGGTCACACAGCGCCATCTAATTTCCGTGGTAAGCTACGAGGCTTGTGTTACGGAAACTAGATGGTTGATAAACTACATATTATACTTTTTTTTTTGTAAATATATACATATTATACATATAAACACCCAGACCGAGACAAATTATACAATATACAATTTGCCCCCACGACCTCCCGAGTTCACGGCAACGTTTGTTACCATTAGACCACGGAGGCGGTCAATGCATTTAATAAGAATCAAAATCACTATAATTTCTAATAAACATTACACAATATTAATTATTAAATATAAATTACAAAATATGGCAGCGTTCACACGAACGTCTATCTCGAGCACGGTCGCCGAATGGTTCCCACTTTTACCGTCATGCGCTAGCGCCACTTACAAGCGGGGTGTTGCTTGCATACACAAATAAATATGGTTGAAACATTGTATAAAATAATAAATATTATAGCGTATTATTAAATGACGATTAACAATCTAGACATAGGTAATATTGAGTATTGTGTATTATTGTAGTATGCTAACATAATATATCCGGCAAAAATAACCCAGCGCTAATAATAAACTAAAACAAATACCTACTATCCCGACAAGCAATTACTTAGAACCCTTTGTGAAACAAACATGGACGTCAAGACACAAAAAGTACGCGTCTATTAATTTAAATAAATATAACAATTTGTTTGACAAAGAAGGCAAAGTAATCCACTTAGGATTATCTGTAAACAAGAGGACGTTGTCGCGATCTGTTACCGTCCGAGAACTGATAAAGGACTTTGACCTATGTATGTCAACACCAGGCAAACTAAATTAATAAAAAAAAAATAAAAAAAAATCATTCAAAACATTGCGTATAGGCAGTCATTGGTCATTGGATGTATGTAAATGTATGTAAATTTTAATGTAATTTTTAAGTAGATGCAACTTTAGTTATGTTTGTAGTTAGTAAGGCTCATGTTTTGTTAGTTTTAGTGGAAACTTTGTTGGTTCATGAGATAAACAATTTTGTTACTACTAAATGTAAGAATAACTGTTTGTTTACAGAATAATAAATAAATAAAACATCACATAATTAGGTTCTAATAATACTAATATAGTTTTATGGACGCTATTACTAATTTTAATTTTAATATAAAATAACAAAAAGTTATTCAATGAAAAAGGGAGCTGAGAGAGCAGGCGGTGTTAGTTTATTTAAATAAAACAAATAATTACATTACAATAATGAAATTAATATTTTGTCCATGCACCGATGTGCAAATTTTCTCCGGGGACTGACATCCATCGTTCTTTTTATCTACCGGTACATACTAAACATTGAATCGGTTAAATGCAAAGAAGTATTTTATAGTTAAATTCTTCTCTGGGATTGCGCGGAGCGATTGGCAGGTCTCTGTTGTGGGATGCGACATGTGTAGACACATTAGCCCCATCAGAACCTCATCACATGAGAACCTCAAGCTGCGCAAATGCTCAGTAAAAGTTACGAATTTGTACCGTTTGAGGTAGAGACGATGGGCCCATGGGGACACTACGCCAGGGAGTTGTCCAAACGGCTAACGGAAAAGTCTGGAGACAGAAAAACTGGCAATTATTTCTGCCAGCGTATTAGCCTTGTTATACAGAGGGAAGTTGCCAGCCTTCCTGAGACTATCCCTGAAGGGTCGTCTCTATAGTTAATTATTATTATAGTTTTCTGTATATTCCCGTTATCCCTTATTATCATTATTGGTTATCTTGAAAGCATATACTGTAAATAGAAGTGTATTTATGTGTATCCTGAGTTAAATTTTATTAATAGATTATTAAACTCATTATGGACCTTCCTATTGTATCATCAATGAGCCCAAAGGTAGACAGGCAGAAAAATCTGTTTTTAGCTTTAAGTCCACCTATTAAATCAATAAAGTATAAATAAATAATAATCTAAGGACGAAAAAGGGTAGGTATAAAAAAAAGCATGGGACAAAAATAAGGAAAGCCATGCTACAATGGTTCGGGCATGTTAAAAGAATGAGCAAATAAAGGTTGACGTGGTTCGTCATATAATGCAAAAGTTGTGGGTAAAAGAGGCCCTGGTAGACCGAGACTCACATATCACGATCAAATAAATAAAACACTGGCTAAAGGTTCGTAAAAAGAGGTCGATGAATGTCGATAAAGCAAAAGACGTATGTCGTGATCGTGTCAAGTGGCGCTCAATTGTCTCTGCGCAATAAAGTTGATAATCGTATAATATTTTGTGTGTTTGTAAACTGACAGTAAATAAAGAAAGTCCACTTATTTTACATTTAAACGGTAGCTTTTCAAAAAACTTGAATGCCCGATCCATAGTAAGTGAATGATAGGCTATTGTTCGCCGCGGTGTTAGGCCCTAATCCTGTCGCGAGAGGCCCTCGTTAGGCTGATTGTCCCGTGTCGCGCGGCAGATGGCCGTCGTAATCCGATCCGCCCCCGCCCTCTTAAAAATATGGCCTCCGACATGGACCTATAATATATGTATATACACACACCACATATGTTTAAACAATTTAAGATGGTTTAGGGCTAAACTCATGGCAGTCCATCCTTTGAAACTTTATACTTTTCTCATACTATTCATACATAAATTTTAACCAATTGACTATTTAATTCAATAATATTTTAATGCTGCGGTAAAAGAGATGTTGTAATTAAATTTAAAAAAACGCAAATAAATGTTATGATTATTGAATTGTATTTTGTTGAGCTGCAAAAAAGTTGGCGCCTGGTTTTGGGCAATCGCTTTTGAAATAAAGTGATTGTTTACAGAAAGTATCATGACGACCGTATTCTTAGCGGGGTGGTCAAAAATCACGCTTTTAAGCGAAATTCATATTCCACCAACTTTAGGCTTGTCGATGTCTCTAGCGTACAGACTCGATAAATATCATCAATTGGGTACATACCGGAGGCTGGAGGTCTGGTTATTATATCCTCTATTTCGTTCTCTAAATAAACTAAGTAGGTAGTAACAGGCGAAAATCAAATTCTTCAGATTCTTCAATTCGTGTTGCGATGATGTGGTGTTTCTTCGAGGCTGAAGATGAAGAAGCGAGGAAGCGTCCTTGTATTTACCGAACAGCTGAACTTGAGCGTCCACGCCAACGAGTAGACCAATATCCATGTGACGAAATGGTTATGTTCGGCGTGCGGGATATTTAAAAAAATCTTTCATCACCTCCGGACGAGTGAAAATTTGATTTTCTTTTTGATGATCATGTTGGATCATGATCAATTTGAAGGATGCTGCGGAGGATACAGGAATCGGTGGAAATAAAACGAGCTACTTCTTATGTTGTCCTAACAACCACTAAACAATATCATGCTATCGTCCTGTCGTGGTACCGAATTACTTTGCTTTCGGCCTATTAAATAATATTCTTATATATGTAGTAGACGCTACAGTTTCGATGATTCCCCGAGATAGATTCTGGATGTATTCCACAATTCTAATAAAGCCTCTATTTAATAAAATAGGTATATTGTACAATGTTAAGTATATGTACCGTTGTTTGAGTCTAACATAAATAGTCTATTGACAAAGTATACCTATCTCCAATTTTAGGTATTGTATAATTGTTACATTAGGGCAAACAATTTGTATTGTAGGACTGGTCTTTGTATATAGGTCTGTGATCTCTTTCTGTTTGTTGCATCTGCAGGTAAATTGTGCGCCAAAATTGGGCCATATGTTTTCGCCGGACGTGAGCTCGCGATGGGAATGCGAGCGATATGAATTATTTTCTGCACGGGCAATAAGATTGGACTCTAAAAAACTTAGGAAAATACTAGAAATGATTTCTGGTCTAAAAGTCACACCGGGTGCCTACACGCGCACGTTTGTGTCAGACACCACTGTGTAAGCAATCTGAAGTCGTTGATAGAATTCCGAACATTACCTAGTGGTAATTAGCCTGCAGTTCTGTTACTTAGCACAAACGTTATATAATGGAATCCCGTAAATAACGGAAATTGTCAGTATAAAACCCTATTAAAATTTTTATTTTTGTTTTCACTACAATTTTAAAATAGAGGATAACGTTATTTTGACGAGCCATACCGGCTATTATCGGCAAAACTCGGGCTAACCTCCTTAGTCGGTACCCCACTGATGGGATGGTGATTCCGTCGCAGTCGCAACTCATCCACCAGCCGTCTCCAACGGGTTCGTTCCTCGTCGTAGTGGATGGCCTGGTGTACAGGGATGTTCTGGTGGTCAGTCAACTGTGCTCATCGATCAAGAATCAAGGAACGCGTCTGCTGATCCTTCTAACTTTAACTGAATCCTTCCTTAGTGACATATGTTTTCGTAAATAGCCGCTATTTCGAAATATATTTTTATAATGTATATGTGTATTCAAATAAATAAATTCAACTAAGGAAGGATTCAGTTAGCGGCCCTTATCCTGATTATTGCTCTATCTTAAAAAAAATATATTTATAGTTTTTATTTTTTTCATCATTAAACTAGTCTGTTTTTAAATAAGGCTTTTTATTTATTGCATTTCTTGTTCTAGTCTATTGTAAGTTCTCTGGTCTGTAATACACGATGTGCTTAGACTTTTAAATCGTATGCGCGCGGAGTAAAGGGCATTCTTCTGAAATATGCTCAGCTTAAATCTTGCAATACATTTAGATTTGGTTATGATAGCCATTAAGTTATTACTAAACTCGAGAATTCTTGGCTACATTTTTGTATTATTTAAACTAACAAAACAAGAGGGGAGTCCTTCGCGCCATTTTGCGCAGACATGTCAAGTGCAAGTTTTTGTTTTGTAAATTAATTTACTGTGAATATTATTGGTCAATAGTGGTGTTGTTTTGTTTAATAATGTTCTACAATGTGAATAGTTATGGAAAACGATAAATTGTACTTTGAACATGGGGCACAAGTTGCAGTTTAATTTTTGCGGTTTTCCCGCGCTGTGGACTCCCATATTTTACCCGACGTGTTTGGGCTATAATGCCGCAAGCGACTCCAAGAAAAGCATCAAATTCTGCAGCATCTGGAATTTAATAATAACCTCATTTACTCATTAAAAACAAAGATATATTACGTCAGACTTGGCTGTATGGGCTAGACCCTTTGCCTTCCCTATCAACTCATTCATCATCTATCGGAAGAAGAGAACACAATCAAACTACTGAATCGAAAGAAAATTATTTTATTTAGCAATCTATTTATGGATTTACTTCTTGTTTATATCTCGCATAGTAAATGTTACTAGGGGTTAAATAGAGTCACAATTAAGCAAACGCGGCGAACGAGTGACTTCACTTCGTAGCCACGACTCATTCTTAGCTGTAAATGCACGCAGGGCCAACAGTGAAAGAGAGACGGTTTATAGGGTATTTGTCCGTAGGCGCCTTGTGGTCTCCTTATGAGGCCTCACGGTGAGTCGGGCATGCGTCCTCCCGCGGTGGCCCTTCAGGCTGGGGTCGTATCATTGATGATTTATCGATTCACCGTCTTTAAAAAAAAAAACAATTAAGTTAAATATTTTATTTGATATGTACTCGTATTAAACAGATTTTAATGTAAGTATTTAGAGACAATGTCATGACGACAGGACGCTTGCTCTATACTTTGCATTGACTTTCAATGTTGAAGGTGGAACTGTTAAGGCGTCTTTTTTTTTTTTTTTTTTTTTTAATACTGAGCACGACATGTGACACCTCGCCCACCTGATGGTAAGCGGTACGCGAGGTCCAAGAATGGGAGCAACTGACGCCAGCCTCAGACGACCGACATCAGTCCCTACCACTATGCCGGCCTATAAAGATGCTTTTTCACACTTCGTTTGAAGGACTCCAGGTTATAGGAATGGGTAAACACACACTGGCTGGGAGAGCATTCCACATCTTCAGCGTGCGACAGATGTAAGAGTCTCCAAATTTGTATGTACGCGTGGGATAGTGGCTACGGTATGTGGATGCATATTTGAGTGGTTCGGTTGCGGAATAGAGAAGAAGGGATAAGATTGTGGAGCTCTTCAGAACATTCACCGTAGTATAGCTTGTAGAACACGCTCAGGAAAGCCACATCTCGGCGAAGCTGCAGCGATTCGAGAGTTTTAGACACTGACCGAGTCTGTCAAAAGTAACCTCCTTTTTATTGATAATGGAGAAGAAGAGAACTATTTTGTTTGACAGATTGTTAGAATCTGACATTGATAGACGGCTTTTTACCAAGACGGAACAATTATAAGTTTTTTCATTACAGTCCCTAGAACACAGCGTCGTAGACTATTTTTATTTAATTTACCCTTTTTAAGTTGCAATTTATATTCTGTGTATATTTTATAAGAGCATAATGATATTTTTATTTACATAAAAATAGAATAAAATATATTTTAGTCACTTCACGTCAGATCTTGCATAAGCAAAACGGTATTTTCATTTGTGTTTAAGTTATAGTTAATTTTCCCGTTTAAACCCATTTATTTACACTAAAGACGACACCAATATGACAAATCTATTATATACCAGACGAACGGTATACAGTGTAAATAATGATTTTGTCTTAAAGTATTTTTTTATTTGTCTATAAACTATCTTATTTGCTACTATTTTTAAAGTGCACGCACTTGGTTAGGGACCTATTTCGTTGAACGTACGTCTGTATGTCAGAACAGCGCTGCAGGGGAAACAGTGCGGCGGGGAAGGGGAAGAGGGGCGGATAGGCGCGAGGTATAGCCGCTGCCTCTCTCGCTCTCTCCCGCTCCTTCTTTCATCCTCTCGAAACAACGCGGCGGGGAAGGGAAAGAAGGGCGGATAGGCGCGCGCCGCTCGTATAGCCGATGCCTCTCTCACTCCTTCTTTCTCTTTCTTTCTTTACGCGTCTGCAACTATAAAACTACGAAAATAATAACCTGCAAGTTTAGTTCTTACTTTTGCGATACGTCACGTGACGCACCCGTGTTTTATTATTAGTCTTATTTTTTTTTATTATGGTAACAAACAGTCACAATATAATTTATATAACAAACAATATACATATAATTAGACCTGGAGTACCAAAACTGTAAAAGAGAACTATACTTATTACATTTTCAAAATACAATTAAACCATAAAAGAAAGTAACACAGTGTCACATTTAAGTCTATTCTATCGAATACTTAACTCTAATTATCTTGCGGACTCTGCTCCTATACACTGACTTAGAGCAAGCAAATATGTCCACGTCAACCAAGCAATCATTATATAGTTTTACTGCTCGTCTTAAAAAGGTGTTTTTTTGCATAATTTGTTCTGCTAAAGGAGGAAATGAACAAGTCTTTAGAACGTGAGGTAAGTCGAGGCACTCTAAACGTGACATTGTCTAAAAGAGTAGGAGAGTCTATGTGATTATTCACTATTTTGTACAGAAACATGGAATCGTTTAAAAAACTAATATATTATACCTTAAAATATTGAGACAGGGTGACATCCGACTTAAACCAAGACAACTATTATTGTGATTTTTCTTAGACATTATCTTTTCAGTTAACTTGAGACTTGTAGCTCCCAGCACGATCAACGTCCGACTGTTTACTTTTACTAAAAGGGTTTAGATCAGAAATTAATATACTACACCAAAATATTGCCGGACTTTTGAATAAATGTGACTTATTGACCACTTGCCTAGAAGATTACCTTAAGAATAAAACTGAAATAGATATCGTATGCATTACAGAGCACTTTATATTAGATAACGAAAAGCAACACCTCTCCCTATTGAATTACAAGCTGGCAGCAATATTCTCTAGGTCATCCACCAGAAGGGGTGGCTCTTGTATTTTAGTGAGACACGGACATGAATACCAAGAACTCGCGTGGATAAAAAAGGTTTCTATAGAAAACTGTGTAGAATATTGTGCTATAGAATTAACAAATATAAAACTCTTAATAGTATGCATTTATCGAGTACCAAACTCAAATTTTGAAATATTTTTGACAAAAACCGAGGAAATACTTCAAAAGTTATACCTTACAAAGAAGAAAATTATTTTGTGCGGTGATTTTAATATTGACAAATTTAAAAGAAATAGATTATCACTGGATTTCGAATGTCTCCTATCCAATTTTAATCTAAAACTAAAAATTAATGAACCAACCAGATTGTGTAGTAAGACCTGTATTGACAATTTTGCAGTTAATATTCGGGGATCCAAAGGATTTGTTAAGGAGTATGCATTATCAGATCATACATCTCAATTATTAGTATGTCCAGTTAAAAAACACTCTTTGCTTAACTCTTGGACTATAATGAGAAGAGACTACAGTGACTGTAATATGGACAAATTCAGGGATTGCTTAAATAGCCTAAGTTTCTCGGACGTTTATGAAAGTGAGAACCCAAATGAGGCACTTGAACTATTCATGAATACTTACTCCCTGTTTTATAGTTTGTGCTTTCCGCTCATTAAAAAAACAATTAAATTAAAAAAAAGACCAAAGTGGCTTTCCAGGGGCATAGTAGAATGTTGTAAAAGAAAAAGACATCTTTTATACCTTTACAGATCTAAACCGTCATTTGCAAATAAAATTACATTTAAAACATACTCCAGCAAGCTTAAGAAAATAATAAAATTAACCCAGCGGTCTCAAAATGATTTTTACATTAAAAATTCGCAAAATAAATCTAAGGCAACATGGCACGTCATAAATAATAATAAACTAAATTTTCCTCGAGAATCAATTAGGAAAATAAAACACAATGACATTATATATACTAAACCATTTGACATAGCAAACTGTATTAATAATTATTTTATAGACGAGGTTGAATCAGTCTCAAAAACTCTGGACACTTCAAATAGCAATAATAGGACATTTAGTAATAAGCAATCTATATTTTTAAGCCCAGTGATACCCCCTGACATAATAAAATACTCAAAACAAATTAAGTCTACCAACAGCGTAGGGTATGATGGACTATCAGTAAAAATAATAAAACATAATATAACAACCCTCGCTAAACCATTATCACATTTAATAAACTTAGCAATTTTAAATGGTACTTTCCCAGATACTTTAAAAATATCAATTATTAAACCTGTGCATAAAAAGGACGACCGTGAGGACTGTAAAAATTATAGACCTATTGCTCTATGCAATAATATTACTAAAATATATGAAAAAGCTATATATGATAAACTTTATAATTTCTTTGAATCTTTTAATGTATTTTGTAATGAACAAAAAGGTTTCCGTAAGGGACAAACAATAAATTTGGCGGTACACGACTTACTGAGTAAAGTTATGTCTAATATGGATAATAGAATACCGATTTGCGGTATCTTTATGGATATGACGAAGGCTTTCGACTTTGTCAATCATCAAATACTTCTTGATAAATTATTTAGGTATGGTATTAGGGGTACTGCTTTAAGCCTTATCGAATCATATCTAACAAACAGAAAACAGCTAGTTCAAATCAATCATATATGCCCGAAAACAAAACGTGAATTAACAACTTCATCGAATGCAAGAAATGTATCATATGGGATTCCACAGGGGAGTATATTGGGCCCTCTGCTGTTTCTTATCTATATTAATGACTTGCCCAAGGCAGTGAACCACCCAATGATACTATTTGCAGATGATAGTACTGTAATTGTAAAAAAAGGCACAAACAGCTCGGAAGACTATCTCTCAGAAATAAATAACACAATAAATTTAATTAATAAGTGGTTAACAAAAAACAACCTTATATTAAACATAAACAAAACCAAAATAATACATTTTCACCAAAGACAACCACAATTGGATCTCACAGTAAAACTAAACAACAGAATAATTGAATCAGTGGATGATATAACCTTTTTGGGTCTAAAATTGGATAGAGGCTTAGGATGGAAAGCACATACTGAATATGTGTGTCTAAAAATCAATAGATTTACGTACGCTTTGAGATCCCTTTCAAAAATATCTAACATAAACACTGTAAAATCTGCCTATCATGCTTACATATCTTCTGCTTTGCGGTTTGGGGTACTGTTTTGGGGTAACTCAACAAATAGAGATATTGTATTTCGGGCACAGAAGAGGTGCATAAGGGCTATGAGTGCAATACCATCTACTGAAAGCTGTTTACCAAAATTTAAATCTTTAAAAATCTTGACATTGCCTTCTTTATATTTATACGAAGTGCTAATTTTTGTAAAAAGCCACATAAACCTGTTTGCTGAGGTAAAAGTCCACCCGATAAATAAACGTCTGCGACCACGTCCACGTAATCAAATACGTAGGATTAAAAGTAATACAGCATTATTGCATAAAAGTTTTTTTGGTTGGGCTCCAAGAATATATAATAAACTGCCAGATACACTTAAGGATTTGCCATTACATAGGTTTAAAATACATTTAAAAAAGATATTATTGGATAAATGTTACTACACGATCGAAGAATTCCTAAATGACAAGGCAATTATATAAAAAATTGGTTGGACATTAATTTTTTAATGTATATTATGTAGGTATTCTAGTACATATTTTTATTTTGTTTTTTTTTTGTCTGTTTTATTAATAAAATGTGTTGACCTATATTAAATTATATAATGATGACTAGACTTATTATATTGGAATGTATTTTAAATAAAAACAATTTTTGCATGCCACAACAATGGCTAAATGTGCAGAGCCAACTTACTAACCATATTACCGTATGTACCACATTTAAAGCAAATAAACGATTTTGAATTTGAATCAATAATCCCAGCTACTGAAAATTACAGCAACATCGCACCTATTCACATAATTAAAAGCAAAATAAAACTTGTCGGGTCATTTTCACCCAACTCCCATGTTGCCGCGCCCCCCGCGTTAAACCACGCGTACGAATAGAATAGAACGAAGTTACATCTGAGAATTAGGAAATAAAAAGAGTGCCGTAAGCAGTAAGTAATGCTAAGTTTTTTGTATATTTTTTGTGATTTTCTTAACTAAGTAAGTTTGTACGCAAACGAACATGACCAAGGATTTTTAGACTTACGTTTTAGGCTCATCGCACACAGGCATCAGTGCGTGTTTTTGTAAAATGGAGCTCAATAACCTCATCCGTATAATACTACATAAATTACCACCTGCTACCACTAACCTACACTGTAAAATATGATTTTGTTATGACAAATTTATTTTATTTTATTTTTTCTCATATTATGGAGGTGATTTCTTAGAGTTCGTGATTCAGATATATTTTTTTTAAGTTTTTAAAACTGCCTCGTCGTCTAGCGGTTAAGTTCATGCATTTAGACTCAGAGGTATTGGGTTCGATTCCTGGTCGTGATACCATAATATTTAAATTAATAAAATAAATAAAAACGGTCGTGATGATACTTTACTTATTAATTACCTTATTTTGTGATATTTATCTAGCCTAATTAAAAAAAAAAACACAAAAAAGTGAAGTATATCACCACCGTTTTCACGACCTTTCGGGGATTCACATTTAGCCAATTTTACTATGGGCCAATCATGGCAAGCTCGTCGATGTCTTCGTCGTACCAAACTCGGGAAACATTACAATTAAATTAATTATTTACCGTGTCACGTCTTTCTGGGAGCGGCTACGCTCTTCAACAAATCGCATTCTGAGAGCGGTTTGCGACGAGATCCCCAGTAAAATACACTCACATTGGCTGTCTGTTCAGCAGAGCCCGAACCGTAAATAAACTTTAGTCGATGTTTGGCAAATATTTAATTTTGTTTTTTATGTATTTTTATATTTTATAATTGTAATACTTTCACTGTAAATTTTATTTGATATGGGTGTACACCTGAAATAAAACTTCATTTATTTATTTAATTTCCTCCAAGTCTAAATCCACGGACTTAACCGCTAGACCACGGAGGCAGTCGTATTGATTACTCAAACTTGGTAAAAAAAGCTACAAATAGACTGGAATACAGTCTTTAAACATTTGTAAGGCATTTTTTTTTAATATACACTTTCTGCAAATATTGTGGCTGTGGTGTGCGGCGGGCCTACATGAACTGGTTGCATAGCGCCATATGCCAGAACAAATAAAAGTTTAGAAACTCAATACTTGAGAGTAGCAATTGTACTATAGCGGTGGTCGGCGGTAACTCGAGATGGGGTCACTGACCTCCTGACAACTGAACAGCGATTAACCACTTGTTGAATTGTCTTTAAGCCCGTTTCTGTTAAACCACTTAAAGTCAGCACCAACAACAAATGTTGATTATTCCCTTCAACATAATGCGTTTTTGTCGAAATATATGAATTAGGGCCCCAGACATACTGTAAGACATCAAACATATCACAAGACGGGGCAAAAAGCCAAATGGTATGAGAATAAAAGCTAGGATAATCGTCTCGGACTAAAATAGTCTATGATTGAGGGTAAATATTGATGTATTCGAAGTAATGTCATCATCATCATCACATCATCAGCCTGTGTCTCTCCACTGCTGGATGTAGGCCTCCCCCAAGGCTCGCCACTTCACAAGATCTTCTGCCATCCTCATCCATCCCCCACCAGCGACCTTCCTCAGGTCATCTGTCCATCTGGCGGGGGGTCGTCCCACTCTGCGTCTTCCAGTACGTGGTCTCCACTCCAGAACCCGTCTACTCCATCGTTCATCGGTTCTGCGGCATATGTGTCCAGCCCATTGCCACTTCAGCTTGCTAATTTTAAAAGCTATATCGGTAACTTTGGTTCTTTGACGGATGTCAACGTTTCTGACTTTATCTTTTAGTGAAATCCCGAGCATAGCTCTCTCCATAGCTCGCTGAGCGACCTTGAACTTGTGGACCAGACCCACCGTCAGTGTCCACGTTTCTGCACCATACGACATTACTGGAAGAACGCACTGGTTGAAAACTTTTGTCTTCAAACCTGTGGTATGTTCGATAGGAAGATGTGACGTAGCTTCCCGAATGCTGCCCATCCTAGCTGAATGCGTCTATCGGCTTCTTTGCTGAAGTTGGCTACTCCTAATTGGATGGTATGTCCAAGGTAGACGTATTTTTGCACAACCTCGAGAGTAGCGTTTCCCACGCAGATTGGTCTCGCTATAACATGCTCGTTGAACATGACTTTCGTCTTGTCCAAGTTCATACCGAGACCAACCTGCTGGGATGCCACATTTAAACCGTTCAGCATTCTGCTAAGATCCTCCAGCGAGCTAGCCATTATGACTATGTCATCTGCGAATCGGAGGTGCGAGATGTATTCTCCGTTGACTTTAATGCCACAGGTTCTCCAGTCCAGCATTTTAAAGACATCTTCCAACGCGTTTGTAAACAGTTTCGGCGATATTACGTCGCCCTGTCGTACTCCTCTGCGCAGTTGGATCGGTCTTGTATGCTGGCCTTGTATCTGGACGGTCATCGTCATCATCAATCATCGTCAATGTACAAAGATTTAAAATTAAATAAGTATGTCTTAAGCTGATAAAAATATATTAACTAAATTAAAACTATAAACTAAACTATTAGCCATAAATAAAACGGTTTGCAGATGTTTAATTATCTAAATTCATCTTAAATAAATAGAATTAAAAAACTTGTCGACTTTGGAAATATTAAATTTTGACACTAGTTGAAGCAAGAATTTTATTCGAACTTAAGATACAAACAGTATAAAAGAATTACAATATTAAATAAGCTGCCTCCGTGGTCTAGCGGTTAAGTCCGTGGATTTAGACTCGGAGGTACCGGGTTCGATTCCACACAATAATATTTATAAATTTAAATAATTAATATTTTATTTATTTGTGACATTTCTCGAGTTTGGTACGCTTGCCACTGTGTTATGATTGGGCTATAGGAAAGTTGGCTAAATGTGAACCCGCTTATTTATAAGCGTGGTTTCTGACCACCCCGGAGGGGAAACGGTCGTAATGATACTTTTACAATATTAAATATTTAAAAAGAAATATAATACATTAAATAAATAAAAATAATAAAATAGTCTACACTACAAATACAATTTAAAAATAAAATAAAATAAAATAAATAGTTTATCTTTATTTATAATTAGTTTTTTAATCTATTTTATTTTAATGTTTTTGTATCTACTTCGAATAAATATATTTATGCAATGATATATTCTTCTCTTTCGCTATTGTACTTAATTTTAAAATCTATATATTATTTTTATCTAGGTAATTGAAATTGACAACTGTAGGTTTTTCAAAATGATTAATTTAAAAATTAAAAACTAAAATTATAACCGTCCGATGGGCGTAGTGTGCCGAGGACACACGCTGCGTTCCCCCGGCGAGGCTGACCCTTCCAGCAAAATATTCTCTTCTTACAGGGTCACTCGTCGCCAAGCGGAGTTTTCCCCAAGCTCAAGAGAGAACGCAAGAGTCTCCTCGGACCACGGACCCATTGTTTCGACTGCAAATGGGATGAAGTGGTGATTTACGATGATCTGCGCGTACTTGTTGCGTTTAAGGCGCGCGGCTGACTCTGAGAGGCCCCGGGTTTCTTATGGCTGGATGTCCATGTGACAGACAGAGTATGATGTCAGCAAGGATATTATAATGTTATGTAATAAAGTTCATAGTAACAATAAATAAAATTCATCATTAAAATTAAATTTTCAAATGGTTTTAATTTGAATGTAGTTTAAGTAGTACTGCTATCTCTGTGCTGCATGCATACATAATTTGTAATTAATGCATAGCTTAAATCTTGGGACTGCAAGATCCGGGGCGTCGGGAAATATTAAACTACTAATTCAACTATATTTGTTCCGGGCTAAATGTGTCTTCAACTGTGATATTTAACTAAAAACAATTCATTGTAGAGATCCAAAGATTGACTACTAGACAATGTGCATAAAGTTTTTAAATAAATTAAAAGGAAGGAAAACAAGGCTGGCAATTATTTCTGCCAACGTATTAGCTTCGCTATACAAAGGGGAAATGTTGCCAGTCTCCTTGGGACTATCTCGGATGGGACATCTCTAGAGGACATTTTTTGCTCATAGTCTTTAGTATATTTTTAATTTTATTATTTAGGTAGCTTTTAATTTATATTTAATGTATATTAATTTTACTTCGAATATTTTATTTATTTATTTATTTTCAGAAAAAGCACAGCTATAAGCTAGGACATAAAAAATACAATATTATAAATTATTAGATCTTAAACAGTTCATTACTCCAAAACAGTGGGTTTACTAATAAAAAAAAATTACATATTAAAAATTTAAAATATTAAACATCAGTAAAATTAAAATAAAATTAAAATTAAATACCTATCATAAAAATAAATCCTATAATTATCAATCAATTATAATTGCTTAACTTATAGTTTCAGTCGATGAATGGTTGGAAATTTTGCGAGTTGAGTTCCTGACTTGGCTTAGTCCATCGCAAGGCACATAAAAAAGACGCGTTAACAACATCATTACAGCTCATAAAACACGGAGTCCTAGACCTACACTGTTGGAGATGTGCCTAACAGAAATTTCTGGAGATTTTGGCCTACACATGCAACGCCTGACAGGTTGGCGAGAGTCAATTTACCAATTCCACATGTTTGTATTAGTAACTTTCGTAACTTACCTTTGTAACGCACCTTTTTAGTATAAGTGTTAAGGAAAGCCTCCTTACAAATTACGTATTCGTAAAGAATATCATTAAAAAATACATAAAAAAATAATTTAATAAAATTAGCGTCTTGTTTAAATGTATTTTTATTGTACCTTTGCCCGGGTTTATACATAAGTCAGTGTAATACCGCAGCGAGTCTGTCACCGTGTGAAATGGTCTTGCCCAGAGCAGAGTGGACTAATATCAACATCATGAGTGTGTGCGGGAACTGCTCTGTTTGTTCAGAAAGAACCGTTAGTCCACGACCACACTGAAGACGAGTAACGGATTGCGTTCTGATATATTTTTACCCCACTACGCGATGCATAGAAGGGTTATGTGTTTATTAGCCAATGTATGTATGTCTGTTTGTTTCTTTGTGGCACACTGGAGACTAAGTTGGCTGATGTACATTTTATATAATCACGCGAGTGTCACTGGAGATTTGACATTAATCAGATTACAGTAAGGCGACATCCAGACGCCATATTGCGGAAAAAAAAAGTCGACGACCTATATTCCGTTGGGTATCGTCGAATTGGTATTCCAAAATGATCTTAAGATTTCTCTTACTATTTTTCATTTGGAGTGACCATCTTATAAAGATATAAAGTTGGTAAAGCAACCATTATTATCTACTTATTTATTTATTTAAATTCTTTAATGCACTTGAAAATAGTAGAGAGGCGATCTATAATGCCAGTAGGCATTCTTTACCAGCTAACCTTGGGGATCGAGTAAGGCAGGATGAAAAAATAAGAAATTTTAATGAAAAAGTTAATAAGTTACTTAACTAATTTTAATATACTACACATTATACCTACACACATAAACATACATACAATTACATCATATACATTATAACCTACATAAATACACGGTTATTTAAATAGTGTTTTATTCTGTTTCTCCAGGAACGATGTGGTTATTAAACGTTTAAAGACGCTGACAGACGGTGCACGTCTAATGGCCAAGGGCAGCTTATTCCACTGGCGAGCCGCAGATACTGTAAAGGAATCAGTGTATCTGGTTGAGGAATGAGAGTATCTTAAGTTGGTTGTTGAGGAGCGAAGGGCACAGTTGTGCATTTAAGATATGAGGGAGTATTAGGATTATTAAGAATGTTATAAAGTAAGGTGAGAACATGGACAGACCTACGAAAGCGGATATTTTGGGAATGAGGATAATTTCCTGTTTTCTCCGGCGCGGCGGTTAAACATTTTTCCAAACCAGCTCCCGTATGGCTCTCGAATCTAATCTTCTAGATTCGTCTACTTTAGCTCTTCTTGAAAAGCGCCTCCTCTCTCTTGAAATTATACAATTTCTCACAAACCGGACAAACAAGACCCTGAGATATGCTGACTCTGGATCTTGTCCTTGTTGGTTTTGGCCAGAATGTGATGCCAGGCGATACATGGCAGATAGACAGACTACCACTTTTCTATCGACTATGGTTAAAAATCGATTCAAACCCGACTTCGTGTAAACGTGTGTATTCTGTTCGTGATGTGTGACGTCACTCCGCCGGATGATCCATTTAGAAGCACTCATTACCATCTCATTACCATAGCCAAACAGTTCTCTGAGGCTTAGCGAGCCGCTGTATCAACACGAGAGCTCGTGGTACCCCCCCTGCTAACTGAAATTATTGTTCTAAAGTCATGGACATATACCAGTCATATACCTTACTGGGTCTGTACCTATTTATATTTCTTTACTGCAATTAGTGATTTATTCGTTTATTTTATTACACAGGTCGTGTCAACGTGTTTCGGGATAAACACTCACTTATTATAGACATATATATGGCTACGTATAATGTTTTTTTTTTTTTAAAGAAATATTTCCAGACGCCATCTAATTTCCTTGTTCCATCGGCTTGTGTTACGGAAACTAGAAAGGTTGATAAACTACATATTATACTTTTTTTTTGTAAATATATACATATAAACACCCAGACCGAGACAAATTATACGATGTACAACTTGCCCCCGGTGGGAATCGAACCCACGACCTCCCGAGTTCACGGCAACGTTTGTTACCACTAGACCACGGAGGCGGTCAATATATTAAGGTATATATTATATATTTGTTTACGTATGACATTTATTTATGTACAAGTATAGTATTATATACATACATATTAATATGTGTTTTATATAGTAATAAATAATTTTGAACTACATATATATTCGGGATATAGGTGGCAACCGGGACGAAACCGAGAACATACTCAAAGTATAAATAGGGACGACCTCATTTTGACAAAATAAAAAGAACCGCAACGGTAAAATCAGTTTTTTTAGTATCGTGTTCCTTAAGTTAAAGGCCAATTCATATTCTTAATCGGTGCAAAATTGTTCGTCTTATAGGAACTATAAGTATTTTGGGTACAAACATAGGTTTGACAAAGTTTCTTTGGGTTTATCCGAAACTACCTAAACTGTTATTCATACTTAATTTATTTCCTTACTATTTACTTTCTTTATTGTCTAAATTTTATCTTCCTTTCATAGTGTCCTATATAATAAACATATTAAGTACTCTTTGATTTCCAATAAAATAAAATAAATATAAAATAAAGTGCAAAGTCATCCCTATTTATCCAGTTTTACGGTATCTATTTATCCAGTTTTACGGTATCTATTTATCCAGTTTTACGGTATCTATTTATCCAGTTTTACGGTATCTATTTATCCAGTTTTACGGTATCTATTTATCCAGTTTTACGGTATCTATTTATCCAGTTTTACGGTATCTATTTATCCAGTTTTACGGTATCTATTTATCCAGTTTTACGGTATCTATTTATCCAGTTTTACGGTATCTATTTATCCAGTTTTACGGTATCTATTTATCCAGTTTTACGGTATCTATTTATCCAGTTTTACGGTATCTATTTATCCAGTTTTACGGTATCTATTTATCCAGTTTTACGGTATCTATTTATCCAGTTTTACGGTATCTATTTATCCAGTTTTACGGTATCTATTTATCCAGTTTTACGGTATCTATTTATCCAGTTTTACGGTATCTATTTATCCAGTTTTACGGTATCTATTTATCCAGTTTTACGGTATCTATTTATCCAGTTTTACGGTATCTATTTATCCAGTTTTACGGTATCTATTTTTCTTCGTAACCTTCTGTACCGCTTATTACAGCTCTCAGTCACAAAGGTTAGTTGGTAAAGAATGCATTTACGGCATTAATTAAAATTAATAAATATTATTGTGTCCCGAGCAGGAATCGAACCCAGCACCTCCGAGTCTGAATCCACGAATCAATTTAGACCAATTTTCAATTTCATATACGTATCTACAACATTTATAACGATTTCCTTAATTTGTCTGTTACACAATAATTTATTTATGATATTTCTCGAGTTATTTCTGGAGACATCGACAAGCTTGCCTTTTGTTATAATGGCCTACAGCAAAGTTGCCTAAATGTGAATGCGCTTCTTTAAAGTGTGGTTTCTGACCACCCCGGAAGAAATATGATCGTGATGAACTTAATCTATAATAAATACAAATTTATAAATAATATATTTATTAAAAATAATGACTTCAATTCATTCTAACAGGAAGGTATAACTGCCCCCCACCTAGACAAAATGTTTAGGTCTAAAACAATGATATTACCCCGTCGTGACCACGGAATGAAGCTAATGAGAAAACCCAGCAAAACAAATATTACTTCATGAATAATAGAGTTGTAAATATGTGGAACAAAATACCAGAAGACATATTGATGTCCTCAACTGTAAACACTTTTAAAAACAAACTGGGCAAGTGGCTAGTGACAATCGAAATATGGTGATAACTGACAATTTAATAAACTTTACACCAGTGCTTGATATAGGCATATCAGCAATGCGCTGCGAGCCTATTAATCAATAATAATAATAATAAGTTTTTACCTGGAAAGCAATAAAATTCGAAACGAAATGTTAGATGTGTTTTATTCATTATGCAATAAAAAAAATCGTATTTATCTATACGTCTTCGACTTTTGTATTGTCTGACCAAACAACGCTTTGTGTTAGTCTAAAGTAACGGAACACGGAATCAGATTAAAGCCTATTAAGGTCCGCTGAAGGTGTGTTTACATTGAAATACATAGATATACAAACCGGGCATTGAATAAAACTTTTGAATAACTAACGTGCTGCGAGGTGAGGCGGAGTGCACAATCGTCCAAGCGCGAATCATCTATGAACGATTACGTCTGTCAGAAAATATCAAAAGCTAGGCAGATTGACATGTTGTTTTATTTCAATTTCATCTACTTGCTAATTGCATCTACCACCTATACAGTCTAAATGTCCTAAAGGTTTGGCTGTCAAATAATGTATAGCGACGTTAAGTCCTCCTTTGTACATAGTGCAATAAAAAGATATACTAGTTTTTATGAGGTACCTGAGGCCTTAAATTTATTTAATTTTCTTGAGTTAGGCAGGTACGCTAGGGAGACATTGACGAGCATGCCACTTGCCATGATGGGTCTATAGTAAATCTGCCAATATGAACCGCTTCTTAAAAAAATGTGGTTTCTGACCACCCTGAAAGGGATATGGTTGTGATCAACCTTAAATCACCATTTTTATCGTACTCGTAATCATTCTGTCGAATTGGGATCGGATATCAGATGTCATGATGATTCTAATAAATAATTCTTTTTCCAACCCGTCTGACCAGCAGACAAAATTCTCCAAAAGTTCTGGAACTGTCATCTCCTTTAGTATTCTAGGTCTATAACCCGTTTTCATAGACGTTTTCCGTTGTACTCCTCCACTCAATTATTCCTTCCATCTGACAAATGGATGGACGCCTCGGCACATCACTACGCTCGGGGAATATTACTGTCAAACTCAAGATGTATCGCGATCTTGAAAATTCCTTGAAGCGTAATTAGAAGACAAATTTCTAAGCATTCCATGGATTCACCGTGCGGGTGCCGGGTCCATCGTGTGTGGGTAAGAGATGAGAAGAATGGTGTCTCGGGCTTGCGACCGACAATTGGCTGGTTTAAGAAAACAACTAACACCCGTATTCTAAGTCATTACCTCAACGGGTCCTCCACTCAACATTTCCTTCCAGCGCGCGGTCAAACGAATTAAGTCTCTGCAATGGGGTGTATCACTAACTTTTTATCACGATAGATGGCGCATGATAGATGGTACCTAATATAACTGTCAGTTGCACAGAAAACTTGTATTTTTATTACGATTTTATATTTATCCGGATATTATGCTGAAGTGAAGCTTTTAAGTGTACAAATCGAGATTTCTAAGCGAAATCAAAGATATGGTGATCTCAAAATTGCCGTTCTTTCAATAAAACCTTTTTTCTGTTTAAAGACGGGGTGTGCGT
Source organism: Tinea semifulvella (assembly GCA_910589645.1). NCBI lineage: Eukaryota > Metazoa > Arthropoda > Insecta > Lepidoptera > Tineidae > Tinea > Tinea semifulvella. The sequence continues at coordinate 409,380 of OU342611.1, read as the reverse complement.
TTTTTAATTCGTCTTTTAAGGTGGGTAACGTTAATTTAATACACTTTTCTATTAAAAACATATAAAACCACGAAAACATTTTAAAATGATGCCATATAGGTGTAAAATAAGGTACACTTGCCGCTAGCGACACTAACTAAAGCTTTGCCTAATACACCCCATTGAGACGATTAAAATCTAAAATGGCGTCTAATGTACCAGCTTACGGCTGACCTTCAAAATAAAACTGTCGGCTATCAAAATATTTATTTCCATATGGTTCACATGTAACACTCGGATATTGTCAATTTTTTTCAATATTATTAAAATAATAAATAAAAAGATTAAATTAAATTATTTCTTAAATTATTATTTTTAACTTTAATCGTAACTATTACAGAAACTTCATTTTCGCTTGACAGCTGGAAGGAAATGTTGAGTGGAGAACCGTTCAGGAAACGTCTATGAATACAGGTGTACGAGTATGTGTAGTAGGGCATGTGATAAATAATGAAATGACCAGGTTCAATATAAGTCACTTTCATGTATCTGTTTTGTTTGAAGAGTGGAGTTATTTAGCGTATTACAGTCATTATGCTGTCCCTAATTAAGTGCTTGTGTTTGCGATCCACACGTGCCTACGTAATGATGTGTGCTGGGACCATCACGTGATCATACTGCGCTAAGTCAACTGGCTGTGTTAACTTTTAAACTGTGTGAAATTCATGAACAAATATAATAAACTAGCTGTGTGTCCCGTGTGTGTCTCGGCCTCCCAATTTATAAGTTAAAATTTCCTAATTTCTAAGTGGTCTCCACTTTCTAGATTTCAAGAAAAGTTTAAATCGCCTTAATTGCAACAATTACGCAGAGATCATTATTAATCACTACTTCATCCCATTTGCAGTCGACATGATGGGTCTGTGGTCTGAGGAGGCTCTGGCATTCTCTCGTGAGCTTGGGGGTAAAGGCGACGGGTGACCCTTTAAGTAGATAATATTTTGCTTAAAGGATCAGCCTCGCCGTTCAACGGGGGAACGCAGCGAGTGTCCTCGGCACACTACGCCCATCAGACGGCTTTTTTTCGGAATTTTAGTTTTTAATTTTTAAGTTTTATTTGCAAAGTAGTTTTTTTTTTTGTTTATATCATGTTAGTTTTCTTTTTAATCATTTAACATTGTAATTCTTTTAACAGTTTCAATTGAACTTAATCATTCTTTTATCTACATTTTAGCGTCCCATCTACGATGATTGAAAAAAAAAACAATGTTAAGACTGACATCAACAAATTCAAATTCGTATGTTTTATTGCATGACACAAAATAGTAAAACTACATATAGGTATGACACCCCGGAGCAAGTAATAACATTATAATTAAAACTATATAACAATTTCAAGCCATCAACACCTCAAACCATATTACAACACTTTACAAATAAAAAAAAAAACAACAGAACTTCGGAGAAAGATCGAGAATAATAACTACTGCATAAACGTTAAAGTTTATCTTGCATGAATTCATTTAATGTGTAGTAACATATTTCTAGTTAACATATTCCTTTTAGCTTCTTGTTTAATAGATTCTGGCAATTTATTGTATATACTTGCGGATATAGTTTTTTTTTTTTTTTAGACAGGTCACACAGCGCCATCTAGTTTCCGTGGTAAGCTAAGAGGCTTGTGTTACGGAAACTAGATGGTTGATAAACTACATATTTACTTTTTTTTTGTAAATATATACATATAAACACCCAGACCGAGACAAATTATACAATGTACAACTTGCCCCCGGTGGGAATCGAACCCACGACCTCCCGAGTTCACGGCAACGTTTGTTACCACTAGACCACGGGATAGCATAGGGACCGCTGCTGAGTATTTTAAATTACAAACAACTAACTTTTTTTACTTCGTTAGTTGTTAGTATAATGCCAATTTGACATCGTTATGAATCGTCTTAGATATAGGTTCATAAATATAAGTTTAGTGAAATTGTAAATTGAACGGAGAAAGTTTAAAGACAGAGTAATATAACAGAGGGTCATTACTTGATCCAAGTTTGTTCAGTTGTTGGTCTGGAGGATTCTGGTATTAGACAAATGTGCAGTTAGCGAAAGCAGTTACAAACTTATTGCTGTTTTCTTCACTCTTAGGTTGCTTATCTACCAGAGAAATACTCCAAGATACATTGAGAAAAATGGATATTTGATGTCATAAAAAATCTTAGGCACGGTGGTGGCTCGATTGTAAGAACGCGTTCCTTAAATCCTACAAAGGTCGGTTCAAACCCACCCGGCATGTACCAACGAGAAATACACTTTCCTTACGTATATTCATCATACATTTACAACACCACCGTTCCCGTACCTCGGAGAGCACGCTAAGCCGTCGGTCCCGGTTTCCCTAATACCAACTTTGATCAATCGGTAATAAATCGTCATTAAAAAATGACATCATATCCTTCGAAGCCGTCTGGCCAGCGTGGCGAGTGTAGGCCAAATTTTTCTGGAAGGCCCATCTCCAGCAGTGGAGGTCTAGGACGCTGTGTTCTAGACCTGTAATGAAAAAATCTCAAGTTTAAGGCAGTTGTCCCACCGCCGTCGGCGAAGCGACTGTACTATAGCCTAATATATCGCTCAAGAAACGCACAATACATATACGCAGATATAATAGATATATATATCTTGTTTTAAGCGGTATTATTTTTATATAAATATCACCATGGCAAGCTTACAATATTAGTTCGCATTGAAAGTAAAAATAGGCATTTGACATCATTGTGAATGGCAATAGTTTCACAGAGAACATCAAATAGTTTCGACGCAGCCATGCTGCCAGTATTTTTTTTGGGCACTTTGCCCATGGATAGTGATTTGGAGCTGGTATTTTATTTATTATTATTTTTCTTTTAGATTTTAGTTTTCTATTATTATATATTTTTTATTAAATACTTGTTTGTAATTTTACTTTATTCCTTCCAATAAATAACTGTTGTATTGACTGATTCTCATTTACTACAATTTAGCCGTGGACTACAAATATCCTCTGCTTGCTCTTCTCTATTCTTAATTAGCCTGAGACACCGAAATACCTCAAGGACAAATTTGCCTATCTCTCGTCACTTCATAACAGGTCACTTAGCTCGGACCACAATTCTGTTTTATCTATCTCATCTCATCACTCTACCTTCAAGTCAAACTCTTTCGCAGTGGTGGCCGCGAATCTGTGGAACAATTTGCCGGTAGAAATTTGCCAAGCGTCCACAATGATCACTCTTTAAGAAATGGTATATTCACATTACTTTTAAACAGCTCACAACAGTGTATATATATATAGTGTGTAGTATATGTAATTGCGTACATATTTGTTTGTATATTAATATGTATTGTTTAATCTTATATTAAGTTTATTTAATAAGTTCATATTTAAGCCCTTTGCACCTACCTCATAATCTAAATTCTCTGCATTGTCCCAAAGGTTGGCTGCTAGAGAATGCCTAGCGACATTAAGGCCGCCCCTTTGTACATAGTGCAATAAAGTTTTTAATAAAAATAATAATAAATAATACAGGTCACAACGCTTTTTTACAGCCACGAATTGGGTTTTGTTGACATTATTAATAATTGTAATTGTTTGTTTTAGATTATAAGCTGACACGGCCCTTTTACAGCCACGATTTTTTATTTATGGACATAAATATTGTTATTACTAGATTGTAAGCTGACACGGCCATTTTACAGCCACGAATCTATATTTATGGACATAAATATTATTATTACTAGATTGTAAGCTGACACGGCCATTTTACAGCCACGAATCTATATTTATGGACATAAATATTATTATTACTAGATTGTAAGCTGACACGGCCATTTTACAGCCACGAATCTATATTTATGGACATAAATATTATTATTATTAGATTGTAAGCAGACACGGCCATTTTACAGCCACGAATTTATATTTAAGGACATAAATGTTATTAGATTATAAGCTGACACGGCCTTTTTACAGCCACGAATTAAATTTTAAGTATCTAGTTATAAATAAGTACAAAATCCTCGCTTATGGCAACAATGTTTTATTTATTATAAATTGTATTGCTGTTAGATTCGGTCCAGCCAAGTTTATATTGTATTAAAATATATGTATTGACAATATCCAAGTGTTGTGTACAAAAATATTGGAAATAAATAAATAAAACCTAAGGAAATAAATGATTTGATTTGATTTAAACGACACGATAATCTGCCGTCACGACATATTGTTTATAACATAATGGTGAGAATACAGTTTTGTTTGGCTTCAAGATGGTTTGGCTGTCAGAGAATGCCAGAGAAGGCATTACGTCCGTCTTTGTCCATAGTGCAATATTTTTTTTAAATAAGAGAGAAGACAAATTTCTAAGCATTCCATGGATTCACCGTGCGGGTGCTGGGTCCATCGTGTGAGGGTAAAAGATGAGAACAGTGTCTCGGGCTTGCGACCTAATAAATATACGCCCGAACTTTATGTTAGTTGCAAATAGTTATTTTTGTATTTTACAATGATAAGTCGTCAAAGAAAGTTAATTTAAATTTGAGTATTTGTTTTAATATGCGTGCTTTGCTTTTTCCCCAGTGCATATTGGATTGTTGTGACGTCACTCCGTCTTACTGTTACTAACGAGCCCCAGGATTGTAAGAGTTGCCGGTTGAGCGGGTTGTTTCTTTGATCTTTATTATATAATAAAGTTAGTTCATTTTGCCCCTGTAATGAATATTAATGTTCTTGCTTAATTCATAAAATAAACTTTATCTGACGCCACCTCCAGCGCTAGATGTTCTCGCCACCACACCTCCAGCGCTAGATGTTCTCGCCACCACACCTCCAGCGCTAGATGTTCTCGCCACCACACCTTCAGTCTCCGATTAAAGATAATAATTTCTTTATTCTCAAGTTAGGAATAGGACAATAAATATATTGTACTTTGCGCTTTTATGTGTCAAAAAATAAATGAATATAGTATAAAGCAGGTCTGCCATCAATTTACTAATACATTTAATGGAAATAGCTTCCAAGAGGATAATAACGGAATCATCAATATTTGATTGGGTAGAGAGAGCAGTAGAATGGTGTATGGTAGAGCGGATGGTTTGCCGACACGTGAACATGCCAACTACAACTGATCATGAGTAAAACATTGAGAAAGACATCTGTTAATTGATTAGTAAGGTTTTGTGGCCTAATTGCATTACGACTCCGTTGGGAAAGATTAGATCTCCTTGGTCGCGACATTATTAATAATAATAATACTTACATAAAACAATTTTCAAAACAAATCACAGACAATTTCGCGACGTAAAAGTGAGACCAATTGATTTGACAGTTGATGTTTTTGTTTAATATATCATTTGTTCTATATTTAATGAGCTTGATATAATTTTGATATATATTTGACAACCAACATTAATTGACAGGTGCGAAGCTCACGAACTTTATGTATGGGTAAATGTTTTTTCTTTTATTTTATTTTTTCTCAAATTTTACAATTTTATTTATAGTTATTCTGTATTCGGCACGGAGACAAATCCAATAAATCAAAAACCGAGTTATAAGTGTTCTAACAAACCCGACTTTGTTTTATATATACATTTACTTATTATGCAATCTAAAATGTCAGAAACCTTCCCCGATGTTCACACAACATATTCCCATAGTTTCATCCCGATCGGTCAATGCATAGGAAACACACACACACACAGACATTCACCTTTATACTCGTATGTATAGATTATTCTGCATTTATCCACGCCTTCTTATTTACAACAACATAATTGTCATACTATAGCTGAACCAAAAACAATTCAAGACGGCACTTAAAATCATAAGGCATTATCATACTATATCTAGAATATATAAAATATCCTATGTCACTATTATTTAAATTAGTGTGACTCCCTAGATATTACAAAAGTTAATTTAATAGTGATTTATTGTGGAACTAATTTAGTATTTAGCGCTAATGACCGACAGAAAGTGCGGCCAAGAGAAGTAGGCCGACACAACCCGTTTTCAATTAACCGAGGAATTCGTTTTGTTTACCTTTGAAGTTCGATATTATGAATTATTTATGTAACTCCAAAACAGAATATTAGATTGTTATATTCTCACGCCCCCTTCAACCCCCTGTGACCCCCCCCCACCCCCCCCCCCCTCCCCACCCAGAACATGATTTTGCATTAACAAAAGTATTCTAATAATGACTTATATACGAGTATACAATGGGTTGAGTCAAATATAGGAATAAATTAAAACTAAGTAATACAATCAAAAATAATATTTTTTTTTTTTTTTTCAAGTTTATTTAATATTAAGTTTTCTTGTAAATTATTTAATATTGTAATTGGCTTATACTGTTTGTATATCAGTTCTAAGACAAATCTATGTATAGTTAATATTTAAGTAGGAAGTAAATAAAAAATGATTGTAACACGGTAAGTTTTTTTAGAAGACTAAAATAAATTAATAATAGTAAACGTTACACATATAAAGATGAATAAACCGAGAGAAGTGTGTTTGTTAGTATTCATACTCAAAGATATGGAATCCACAATTTATCTTAAATCAAAAAATAAAACCCGCCAATTGTCCTAAAACCATGGATTCACAGTCAATCATGTTCAGAGAGGAAAAACAAAGTTGCTTTACTGTTTTTGGCTCCTCTCAAGTCAATCGATTCGTCTTAATCACGCGAGTGTCACCGAAGATATGACTAAGACCATGACCGAGACTGCAAGACCAAAATGAAGCATCACTAGTCATGTAGTCATATATATAGGTCAATGATTTGAACATATAAAAAGCTATCACAAGGGAAGAAAAACAAAAATATTTTCGCTTTATTTGGGCTTTTTAACGGAGTGTTTTTAGTTATAATAAAAATATATTAGTCGTGTTATTTTAATTGGATAATAAATTATAGCTAATGCTACCGACCGGGGTGGTAGCACAAATTGTATAGATTTTCTTTATATAGATTAGATAGATACATATTTGAACCGGGCATTCCTGGTCGACTTTACGACAACCAAAATTGTTGATCTTAAATATAGAAAAAGCGGGCACTGGCAGACAACGATCGATATTTTTGCGACGTACGTGCAACCCATAATTGGCCGCTGCGGCCACTGGGATTAAACGAATTGTATGGCCGCAGCGACCAGACGTGTTTCTTGATCACAGAGTGTTCACAATGACTTTTGTCTTATTGGCCGCTGCGGCCAGATCGCCAGTGCGCGCTCGTGCGAAATCTTTTAGCCATAGCGCAGTCTCGGCGGGACTGAATAATATAAGGCGTACATCAGCCTAACTCTGTTATTTAAGCACAATACGGGGTGACTTTATAAGGCCTTACGTTGGATAATATTTGATTCTATTCATAGAAACAATCAATTTTTCCTAAGAAAATACAAATGGCTTCTCCATACAAATTAGCTATTTAATAATAAACTGATTTAAAGAGAGGTTTGCAACTGTCACTATAACACACATTACAGGTTGTTCTTATGCATTTCTTTTGTCTTATGAAAGCTCGGTCTATGTATACTGAGTTTCCCTAGAGTATTAGACCATATCTAAGAACCGAGGTTACATTCCCATGAGATGCTGCCTTTGCAGTTTATAATAAAACGGTTTATCTCTCTCTTTTTAGGCCGAAGGTTTTACAAATTTGATCTGAATTTATATGTTTATCAATTTCAATACCTAAAAACCTATGCGAATCAATTCGTCGACGTCTTCGTCATTATATCTGACTCATAACTCACAAATACATATCACTGTTAACCGGGCTTTACTCATAGGTCAATGTGCCTAAGTATTTATAAAGATATATTGTTATCTGGCACAGGTTTGTCAGGCTGTCAGTTCACAGGAGAAATGGACATGAAAGATTACATTATAGCAAAAAAATAAGGAAAATCCATATTATTTCGACAACAACTGACGAAGGACCAGCGAACATCAAACATGTAGTTTTTACTAACAAACAAAATCATATTTATTTAGATCATGTTTGTAAGCTTAACGTTCCACTGTGTTATCTGCCTTCTAGCACTAGGTCAGCGTGGAGTATTACAGCTTTTTCAGATATTTTTTTCGCCAGCCACTTCACACCGACCACCTAACTAACAACTATGCCGGCCTAACAAAATCTTTTTTCACACTTCACTTGAACGGCCCCAGGTTATAGGAATGAGGAAACACATTGGCTTGAAGAGCATTCTACATCTTACATATATTTTTTTCTGTAATATGTTTTTATTGAAATTATTAAAACTACTTAAAAGTAAAAAATAAAATAAATATAAACTAAACGTAATAAAAAATAAACTATAAGTAAAAAATGTCCTCTAGAGACGACCCTTCAGGGATAGTCCCAAGAAGACTGCCAACATTTTCCCTCTGTATAGCAAGGCTAATACGTTGGCAGAAATAATAGCCTGCCTCCCTGTCTCCAGACTTAGCCGTTTGGACAACTACTTGGCCAGACGCTTGGCTGAGTATCCCCATGGGCCCATCGTAACGACCCCAAACTCGTAATCTGTACCGAGGTTGGCATATTTGCGCAGCTTGAGGTTCTCAGCACAAACTTATTTATTAACATATCCAACATATCCACAAGTATTTTTGGACGACGACGTACCCTTTAAACGGTGGTGTAGTAAATTTATGACAAATGTACTTAAAAAAAGTGTATTTCTTATGGCCAGAATTCAAACCGCTTTCGTTTTTGGATTTAATTGAGAGCGTTCTTACAATAATCAAAAAAGTTCTTAAATGAATGGTTTCAAGAGCACTGACCTGGGACACAGCCCAACTAGTCTTGAAGTCTACAAGAGCACTGACCTGGGACACAGCCCAACTAGTCTTGAAGTCTACAAGAGCACTGACCTGGGACACAGCCCTACTAGTCTTGAAGTCTACAAGAGCACTGACCTGGGACACAGCCCAACTAGTCTTGAAGTCTACAAGAGCACTGACCTGGGACACAGCCCAACTAGTCTTGAAGTCTACAAGAGCACTGACCTGGGACACAGCCCAACTAGTCTTGAAGTCTACAAGAGCACTGACCTGGGACACAGCCCAACTAGTCTTGAAGTCTACAAGAGCACTGACCTGGCACACAGCCCAACTAGTCTTGAAGTCTACAAGAGCACTGACCTGGGACACAGCCCAACTAGTCTTGAAGTCTACAAGAGCACTGACCTGGGACACCGCCCAACTAGTCTTGAAGTCTACAAGAGCACTGACCTGGCACACAGCCCAACTAGTCTTGAAGTCTACAAGAGCACTGACCTGGGACACAGCCCAACTAGTCTTGAAGTCCACAAGAGCACTGACCTGGGACACAGCGCAACTAGTCTTGAAGTCTACAAGAGCACTGACCTGGGACACAGCCCAACTAGTCTTGAAGTCTACAAGAGCACTGACCTGGGACACAGCCCAACTAGTCTTGAAGTCTACAAGAGCACTGACCTGGGACACAGCCCAACTAGTCTTGAAGTCTACAAGAGCACTGACCTGGGACACAGCCCAACTAGTCTTGAAGTCTACAAGAGCACTGACCTGGCACACAGCCCAACTAGTCTTGAAGTCTACAAGAGCACTGACCTGGGACACAGCCCAACTAGTCTTGAAGTCCACAAGAGCACTGACCTGGGACACAGCGCAACTAGTCTTGAAGTCTACAAGAGCACTGACCTGGGACACAGCCCAACTAGTCTTGAAGTCTACAAGAGCACTGACCTGGGACACAGCGCAACTAGTCTTGAAGTCTACAAGAGCACTGACCTGGGACACAGCCCAACTAGTCTTGAAGTCTACAAGAGCACTGACCTGGGACACACGTGCCTAGTAGGGTACCAGGTATTAGTCTCATATGTACTCATAGCTAAATTTAAAAGGTTATTAATTGATCGTCGTTGTGTGTAGTTCTGTATGTTTTATTTTGTAAATCTGATATAGCTGAGTTTTCCTTGCAGATTCCTTTCTCAGTCAGATTAAACATTAACAGGTCACTGGAATCTTCTAAGCTGCTGGTATTCTGCTTATAGCTTGCTTATTGCTTAGTCTTCTCCTAGCAGGGGTAGAATCATTCAAAATAATTAAATTATTGACGTTTCATAAATGCTTGTAATATAGTTTGACTTTGACCATCACCGCTCTCGACTTTCCCATCACATCACATAGGTAAGGGTCTGACATCAACAAGTCTCTATAAATATAGAACCGGGACCGACGAATTAAATTGCTTTCCAAGAACGAGAACGGTTGTGTCATAAATGACAAATGTACGTAAGAAAGCATTATATTGATCGTACAATTATTATAATTTATTAATGAAAAAATAGACCGAGGCGCGGTGGCTGCCATAATTTCTCTTGAGGCCGCGTTCATTTATTTTATTTATCAGCAAAAATGGTAATATATCCTTGTTTATGTTCCCGGTGGTATTTAAAACCTTAATGGCCGCTCTTGGAGACCATAAACTTAGACAAAGGTACAATGTTTACCGGCGCCAAACAAAACGCTAACACTTGTTCAACCACAGTGCACTAACATATAGTACAAATTGTATTATAAAATCTAACATATTTTTTAACATAATACGAATGAATACAACATATAAGAGAAATTAAATATAAACTAAAACTAATAAAAAAATCAAACTATCTATAAATTAAAAAAATACCTCTAGAGACGTCCCATCAGAAATAGTACCAAGGACGCTGGCAACATTTCTCTTCTGTAAGGGAGAAATATCTTTAGATTTTTTAGTCATTCCAAACGGTGCAAACTCGTAAGCTGTACCGAGAGTACTCACCCACACGCAAGTAGGTTCTCAGGAGGAACCGCCGCACTCTCCGCGCTGGACGAGGTGGCTTATTCGCAATACTGACTGCAAATTTGTAGAACGACTTGCTAATTGAAAATTCGCCAAGCACTATACCCAACAAAAGACCATATATAAAGATGGTATACTCTATTTATTTATTTATAAGTTCTCCAACAAAATCAACAATATTTCAATTTCTGAGTACATGCATACATAATTACCATTAAGTATAAATTTTAAACTAGGCATGCAATAGATAGTATACATTACATAAACAAATTATTTACCTACCTAACAGTTAAATCTATTAAATTAAATTATAATTAATAAAACTAATACCTACCTAATTACCTAAATAAATGTTACAAATATTATAATAATGAAAAAAAATCAGTTTTAAGAAAAAATTACAATCAAAAAGCTAAAATTAACAAAAACTACCAATTTTGTTTGTTTTTAATGCTTTTTTAAATTTAAGAGCACCACATGAAAATACGTCAAAATCGTCCTTTAACTTCACTATTCAGTTACCTATTTATATAATCTGTGGTTTATGTCGTTGGTAACATACTTAACATCACTTTGCATCACTTACTGAAAGAATTGGGCCTAAGCAGGTCTGCAGGAGATACATTTATGGAACGAGCTTCCAAGACGGCATTAACGGAATCATACAGTATTTGGTTGGGGAGAGAGAGAAGTAGAATGGTGAATAGTGAGCGTATTATCGCCCAATAAAAAAAAGGAGGCCTCCTTTTCTTAAACCAGCCTATTGTCGGTCGCAAGCCCGAGACACCATTCTTCTCATCTCCTACCCACACACAATGGACCCGGCACCCGCACGGTCAATCCATGGAATGCTTAGAAATTTGTCTTCTTTGTTTATTTAAATGTTATTATTTATATGTGTGTTACTGTTTGTAAACTACTATTAATACTAATCGTATTAATAGTGCTTTGAATGTAATAACTACATAAATGAAATAGGATAACACAAAAATCATGTTTTTGAGTATCGAATTATATTTTATTAGGGCCCGCTGCAACAAAGTTGGGGCCTGGGTTTGGGCTTTCCTTTTTATTTGTTTACGTAGCGCGATTACGGTTTTGGGGCGATTATTTGCGCTACGCTCTGACAACTTCTATTAGTTATTTTTCAGTTCTAGGTCTAACACAAAGGAAAGCAAACCATATGCAGCATTAGACTCGTCTCACGTGGACTAATTAAGTGCTCCACTCACCAGATGAAGAAACACACTCAATTATTGTAAACTGGATGCGGGATCACGGAGCTGGGTCACCCACCCCCTCCCCCCACGAGCGAGTACAGTAAAATACTGTTGTCATTGACGTTGATAAAAACTGGACATTTAAAACGTTTTTTTTTTTTAAAACTATTTGTCTTATATTAGCTATGGTTTAACGAAATTGTAAATACTTTGTTACAAATGGCATCATTCATTTAGTATGGAGATTTGGCTAAATTTTTCAAGAGTGTAGCAACCCCAAATGCCAATAACTAACTAAAATATAATATTTCCATTATAACTCAACGAGGAAATGCGGCGAGCGTTTTAGACCCTCCCTGGTGGTAAGCCCTTTGTTTATTTTGTAGAATAGTTTTAATTTCATATGTATTTTTAGTTTAGTTTTATTATAATTAGTTTTTTAATCTATTTTACGAGAACTACATGTTTTGATTTACATATAATTTAATTGCACATGAATATACATATACATATAGTAAAAACAACATAAGTCTTAACCATAAAAATCATTTTACGTACCTACACAGCACGAAAATAGCCAAAATATAGGCCCAGTCAAGCCGGCAAAGTGTTGGGGACTGATGTCAGTCATGAGTGTCTGATTTCAGTTGCTAACATTCATGCCACTTACTCAGGTGGGCGCAAGGACACATGTCGTGAAAGTATAACATTTTTTTTTAAACCGACAATTATCCATTACGTCAAAGATCACAAAATTATCTTTGTAAATATCAATACTACTTGAACCTCTAAGAATGATGGTGGCTCGGTTGTAAGAACGCTTTCCTAATAAAATCCTAAGAAGGTCAGTTCGAACCCCGGCATGTACCAATGAGAAATACACCTCTCTTACGTATTTTTTCAGAGATTTACAAACACCACCGTATCCGTGACTCGATGACCACATTAAGCTGTCAGTCTCGGTTCGGTTAATACCAACTTGTGAAATCTTTTATAAATTGTCATTAAAATTTAACATCAGACCCTCGCGCCAACCCGTCTGGCAGACTCATCTCTTATTGTGAAGGTCTAGACTTTTAAGGGTTGTGATGATTACTTGCAGGTCACAAAAAAATATATATCTAAGTCAATGTCGGTGACATTACCAAGGATATGTGAAACTGGGATGGATTACAGGAATTAAAGCGACGAGCTCCCTAACTGAGCCACGTAAACATAATTAAAGACAAATAGTTCAGGTTGTAATGTGTACTCTCGATGTAATTATGATCCATTAATAACGCAAAGTGTTAACATGTGTTAACGTAAGTACACGGTGTCCGAAACCATGATCATTAGGTATGTATTTAATAATAAATTTAAAACTTTTTGCACTATGTACAAAGGCGGGCCTAATGCCGCTAGACATTCTTACTCGGTCAACCTTAGGGACATTACGAACATTGTATGTGGGAGGTAGGTGCAAATATTGGAACAGGAAAAATAGGGATAATTAAAATCTAATACTTAAATACTAAATAAAACATTTATTATTTAAAGAAACAAAGAAAATTAGACATTAAAAACTACTCAATAACAATAAATTTATATAAATTAAACTAATTTTTTAAAAACTACATGTATAAATAAAAAGTGCCTTCTGGAGACGTTCCTTCAGAAATAGTCGCAAGGTTAATCGACTACCAAACGGCGCACACTCGTAACCTGTACCGAGGTTGGCATATTTGCGCAGCTTGAAGTTCTCAGCAGAAATCGCCGCACTTCCCGCGCTGTACGAGGTTGCCTGGGTGTAATGGGGCTAATGTGTCTACACATGTCGCATCCCACACCAAGTTTCCACGACCCAACGGTCATGCCATGGTATCAAGCAATAACTGCCTCCGTGGTGTAGTGGTTAAGTCCGTGGATTTAGAGTCGGAGGTACCGGGTTCGATTCCTGTTCGGGACACAAAAATATTTATTAATGTAAATAAATACATTTAATTTATATGTGATATTTCTCGAATTTGGAGACATCGACGAGCTTGCCACTTGTCATGATAGTTCGGCAGTAAAGTTGGCTAAATGTGAATCCGCTTTATAAGACGTGATGATGATGATACATTGTTTATTTCTAATGTGTTTTAAAAGATGCTATGTTTAAAGCATGCTGTAATGGTGTCTAATAAAAAGGGTAATACCATGTGTTAGGTCTAGTCATATTAGAAACATTATTGTACTTTTGTTGAGTATTTATTGAATAAGATGATAAATAAATAAAGAAATAACGAAACAAAATAAAACTGAAAAGAGTAACAATAAGAAAGAAAACATAGGTTTATTTTTAATTTGTGAAGTCTATCATATACCTTAGAAGTGTGGTTTTCTAAGCAGTCAGTAAGAAACAAGGTGAATTACGGAGCCCCTCAAATAGAAAGTTCATTGAACAGATAAAGAAAATTTAAGCCTCGAATAAATTATAATAACACGAAACGAATTAAATTGAATTACATCCAATTCCAGTCCGATAAGAATACCAAAATTGTACTAAAAAATCGATAAACTTTCCTCTGCTTATTATTCAAAGAGTATTAATTTTATCTCAGGTGGTTAGGGGACTAAAGGGATAAACCTGGACTTTATTTGTCCCACACAAAAGTGTGTTTTAGTATGGCATGCGTTTGCCGCCATAACAGAGATTACGGTACGTCGTTATGATCCTCGTTTAGATAGAAACGATGAAGAATTGCAGATCTCTAAAATGGCGCCAAAACGTCGGAAACGTCACGGGAAATTGTGCACAAAACGTTTCCTGAATTCCATCCCTCGACACACCTAAGGATATTTTTTTTAAAAATTGAGTTCCATCTAAATCCACTGGAAATAATTGTATAATCTAAGGTCTTTAGTGCAACTAACTGCATCCGTGGTCTAGCGGTTAAGTCTGTGGATTTAGACGCGCTGCTACCGGGTTTGATTCTTGGTTGGGACACAATAATTTATTTGTGATATTTCTCAAGTTTCGACGAGGTGATTCCTGGTCGGGACACAATAATTTATTTGTGATATTTCTCGAGTTTCGACCAGGTGTACCAAACTCGAGGAATATCACAAATAAATTAAATAAATCATTTTGAACCCGAAACTTCCGAGTCTAATCCACGGACGAACCGCCTAACCACGGATACAGTTACTATAACTCTTTACAAACAAAAAAGAGTGTATTCGTTACGTATAATACAGACATCAAAGTCAAAGTCAAAATATGTATTGTTATTCATGTAAACCTATTACATTCTACTCCTGTTGGTGGAAGACTAAGCAGCAATTGGCCCAAAGAGTAAGCAGGTAGCAGAAGACGTAGCAGCTTACCAGATAGATTATCAAACTTATATAGTCAATTCGTCAATGGAACAGACTGCTTTTATTTATCCGACGGGCACCGTCTCTAAATATATTTAAAAAACTCTTAATTTCTCACCTTCTTAAAAAGCAAAATGCATCTTAATCTCCTTTCTTTGACATATAGGTATTATTATTTATTTTAAATATGCATGTATTTTATTTATTATCATCTTAAATGTTTAACCATACTTACCTACGTACCCATATATTTATTATCATCTTAAATGTTTAACCATACTTACCTACGTACCCATATATTTATTATCATCTTAAATGTTTAACCATACTTACCTACGTACCCATATATTTATTATCATCTTAAATGTTTAACCATACTTACCTACGTACCCATATATTTATTATCATCTTAAATGTTTAACCATACTTACCTACGTACCCATATATTTATTGATTTTACTTGTTATAAATATTTTGATCTTTTTGTGTTAATTTTTCTTACTCTGCACCCATAATATTCTTCTCTCACTCTCCCAAAGGTTAGCTGGTAGAGAATACCTTTATGGTATTATGGTAAGCTCGCCTATGTACGTGTTATTATATTTTATATTTTGTGTGCAATAAAGAATTTTATTATTATTATTATAGTAGTTACGAGTACACACCCCTTTTACGCATCGGAAGGTTATTAATTGCATTATGTAACAAGAAGCAAAGGTCAATAACACGTCTCGTGTATATTTTAAGTAAATAAAGTAATTGACATTTAACCCGTAAAGCCGTGAAGCGAAAGTAAACGCCTCTTGAGTGACACCTGACCGGGGAGGAAGACCTACGTAATCGGTCTCGACTCCACGGATTACGAAGGGGGCGCGCAGCCGACTGTACGGAATTGGACTTACAATGCATAGTCAGCTAAATATTGATTTTGTCAAGTGTACGTGAATAACTAAAATATAGAGTAAGTAGTATAATCACGACCGTTTCCCTTTCGGGGTGGTCAGAAACCACGCTTATAAATAAGCGGATTCACATTTAGCCAACTTTACTACAAGCCAATCATGACAAGTGGCAAGCTCGTCGATGTCTACAGCGTACCAAAGGAGAGAAATACCTATAACAAATAAATTAAATTAAATTAAATTAAATGTCCACCAGGAATCGAACCCGGTACCTCAGAGTCTAAATCCACGGACTTAATAACCGCTAGACCACGGAGGCAGTTTAATATATATAAAAATATATGTATTGACAATATCCAAGTGTTGCGTACAACCTAAGGAAATAAATGATTTGATTTGATTTGATAGGCGATAGGGTTAAAGACGGTGGTGGCGGGGTGGGTTTTAAAGTGGAGACCACGTCCGGGACAAATTCCCACGCCATATTGACGGATGACGAGAGAAAGTAGTTGGCGGGATGCGTGCAGAGTTGAGCTTCGAAAGAGATCTACATCTAGCAGTGTACCTATAGGGTATAGCAGCTTATGATAAATTTATTTACATTCAGAGAATACAAATTTTAATTGTAATCGACAACAAACAATCATTATACACAAACAATAATACAGAAAAAAAAAATGGCATTGTCGGCACTTGTAAGATACTAAATTGAAAACAAATAAATAATATTTATAGGGCGCGGTGGTGGCTCGGTTGCAAGAACGAATTTCTCTAATTCTTCAAAGGTCGGTTCAAACCCCCTTTGGCATGTACCAATGAGAAATACACTTTTCTTACGTACTGCAGTCATAGGTTTACAACACCACCGTTCCCGTGCCTCGGAGAGCACGTTAAGCCGTCGACCCCGGTTTCACTAATACCAACCTGTGGAATCGTCAATGAATTCTCATAATAATTGACATCATATCCTCGCCAAACCGTCTGGCCAGCGTCGCAAGTGTAGGCCAAATTCTCCAGATATATGTTCTGGAAGGCCCATCTCCAGCAGTGGAGGTCTAGGACGCTGTGTTCTAGGGGCTGTAATGATGAAAAATTACAAAATAATATGGACCAATATAATGGTGATGTGAATCTCGAACACTTCAAACCATCAATATTTGAGTAGCTTATAATTTATTTGACAAGTGTTTTGTTTTCTTTTTTTTAAGGTACCAAATTTGTGCAATTTTTATGTTTCCTTTCTATTAAAAAAGAGACAAATGTATAATTTTATTTTAGAAGTCATATTTTTATTTTGTAAATTTGATAGTTTTTGTTATATATTTTTTTTTGTTCTAACAGTAATAAGTTTTTAATTTCTTCTTCTTTTTATATCGGTGAATGCTGTGACACCTAATTGGTACATATTAGATAAGTTATAATTATACTATGTTATGTGTGTGATAATATATGTACTGCTGTGTGTACTATATAAAGAAATAAATAAATAAATGATGTTGCTGGCGGAAGTGAAGTGTGAACATCTGTATACTAAATTAATATTCAGAGCCTTTGCCGGTATGTGCCAAAAAGAAATGCACTTTTCTTCTCTACATTTGTCATAGATTAACAACACCATTCCCGTGAGGCGGGCACGTTTTAGAAGGTCAAGGATTGTGTGTTGTATGGACTGGGAGGGTGATGGTGGAAGCCGCCCTTATAATACGAAAGTAATATTGGAGTAATACAAGGGTTGGGGAATTAATTAACTTTCAACTCCAATAAATATAAAACTTGGCCCAATTATACGCATTGAAAATATGTTGCTGGAAGTTTTTGTTTGACATTTTTATGACATATTTTAGGTAGGATACGGGAAATATTGGCATTATGTTAGCAAGTTTAGCAATTGTATGTGAACCCCTTATGTTTCTCGGAGGCGCGCAAGTTGCCACGTCTACGATAATGTCGGCCATTGCCATTCAAACGCGCTAAAACTTTATCAATGTGCGAAACGAAACGCGTTAGACTTGTAACTTTTATAATTCTTACTTTGACCTTTATACAATCGACCAGCTACTATAAGAAAATATTTTTATTGGTTCCAATGGATGATTTAACCAATAATTCATCCGCGTTCCATTCTTGTTAATGAAGATTTCTAACTGCCAGCACCTTCAAAGTCAATGTCAAAATATCTTTATACACTTAAACCTATTGTTAGTGGTTCAACGAGTAAGCTGTTAGCAGAAGACCAGCAGCTTAGCAGCCTACCTCGTAGTTATTATCGATTAACCGAAAATTGTCCATTACATTAAATATCCATTTTTAAGTATATTAATAAATGTCGACCAATAAATTGTTTTTTTTTTACCAGTAAATCATATGAAGGTCTATGACTTCTTAAGTCGGTTTAGGCCTTTGGCTTTAGATGTATTCATCATTTTGACACCTTTAATGTGCCAACTATTGTATTTATTTGCATTCTATCACAGAGTGAATATTTTAACACACAACTTGTAGTTTAGGATACGTTTAAGTGACAACCGATATGTTATTAGAATAAAATCTACTTTGTTTAATCTATTTTATAATAAAATGCGACTGGCAATTTTTTATGTATTTTTATTTCATCATCACAGCCTCGGAACAATTAATCGAGTCAATGGGTCTTCCAGAATTTGGCCTACATTCGACACACTGCTGGCTAGACGGGTTGGCCAAAAAGATTTGAGTCTCGGATTTTAATGGGTCCCGATTGTTAAAGCCTCTATGTTTCGCATTAGAATTTATTTCTTATGTGTATTAATCATACAATTATTTCAATGGTGCAGTTCATTGGTTCTTAAACTTTTTGGCCAAGGAACCCTTGAAGGCCTTGTTTTATTCTTATTAGTTTTTATAGTTTGTCGCAGTTAAGGTAGTCCTTGGTCCCTCGCCCGACAGCTCTTGCTGCTGCGGGTGAAAAGGAGGCTGAGATATACGAGATCCGACTGTGGCCTTCTTTTGCGAGCGTGCTATGCTCCAGAAGAAGGCGAGGAAATGGGAGCGGAAAAACGACACATACGCCCCCTCCTAGAGAAGAAGGCAGCGTAGGAGGCGGCAGTACGTCGCCCTCCTGCCCACCTGAGCGGCCCGAGTGGTGTCACGGGGGTGACATAGCTCGCGTAGGGCCCCACGAGATGGCACGTGCGGTTGTTCTCGTGCGCCTCCCGAAGGCGAGGGAGGAGGCCAGAAAAATATCCTTGGTTGCGTAGAAACATTTATACACTAATAGCTATTAGTTTTAATAAGTTTACGAAGAAGTTTGAGCAATGCATAAGAACGCTGTATCGATCTCTGTTAGAGTTGTGCACTACATGTTCGCATCAATGTGTCCAGCCCTTAGCTCCGTCGTAAATATTATTTCTATTCAAGTCTTGTGTTCGAGCTTATTTCTTTTTACACTGTTTTTTATGATGCTTTACTATTCTCGGTTTTAGACTTTTTAATTAAAAAACTTCACTAATGGCTTTCATTTAATATTTTTTCCAATTTTATAAGTTTGCTTTAAAATTAGTTGAATCGTGGACGCAACCAACTTTGTTTTTTTCTTATTAGAAAAAGCATTATGTAAAACACTGTTTATTTATTTATTTAAAAAAACATCACAGCTTATTATATTAAACATATAAACAGAGTAGCAATAGTGGAACACAAGCCAAAGAGATTTTATATTATTTAGACAATACAATTAAAACAGAAATAACCAGATAAATATAGTAATTAGATTTAAATTAAATTAATAGTGGCAATTGAAAAGTGACTACCTCCGTGGTCTAGCGGTTAAATCCGTGGATTTAGACTTGTAGGTTCGATTCCTGGTCGGGACACAAAAATATTTATTAATGTAAATAAATACATTTAATTAATATTTAACTTATTTGTGATATTTCTCGAGTTTGGTACGCTGGAGACATCGACGCGCTTGCCACTTGTCATGATTGTCCTATAGTAAATATAATAATAAACGAACTATTGACGTTCTTACAGAATAAAATTGACGTGTTGGACGAATTAAGTATCGTTCAGATATGTGCATCAAATTTTAGTGAGGCGGAAATTGAGGACGGAAAAAATGAAGTTTTTAAAGCACTAAAGACGGAAGGTGTTAGGATTGTACAAAGAAAAGGTGAAGATAAAAATAAGAAAAATCTTAAAGATATTATTAAACTCATGAAGGAAACTGATCCATCCTTACACCCGATTTTTGTAGCCAAAAACCTAAATCGCCTACCGCCTGTTACATTTGACCATGTAGACGTTACACGGCTACTGAAAGACCTGACTATTATGAAGTCTGAATTAGCGACGCTGCGTAACGAATCCGCTACCAAATCAGACTTGGTACAACTAAATACCGATATGACGGAAATACGCACGACAATAGAAAGAATTGGCTTAAAGAAAAATAAAAAGGAAGAAGTAGCGAGTATTGCAATTACAACTACGCCGCAAAGAAACACCATGACGACGTTGCCGCCTCCACCCGCGCAGCAGATTTCGAAACAAGTCCGTGAAACCGGTAAGACCGGTTCTATCGAATCGACCTTTTCGCCGGCCTACCGCGACATAGTACTCAGAGGCAGCCAAACTTCAAATAATAATAAGAATAATAACAATAGTCAGATAGTGGCTTGCAATAGTAATAGTAACAACGATAATAACCGGGAAACTGAGGGTGTATTTATGCTGGCAGGGAATAAGAAACGTAACCGGAGTAACTTGTGCGGCACGGCACAGGGTAGCGGTAAATTAAAGGTTGCAGAAATGACCACTGCGATCTACATATCGCGACTATCGAAGGATACAGGTGTTGAGGATGTAAAGGCGCATATCCAAGAGATGGGTGAAGAATGCTTAGACGTCCACTTACTTGCACAAAAATATGAAACAGCATTTAGCTCCTACAAAATTACGATAGCAAAAAGTAAAATTGCAAGATTTTTAAGTACAGATTTTTGGCCTCAAGGAGTTAAATATCGTCAGTTTCGTATGCGCGTAGTTAAAGAGGGTAATGGTAAACTTTAGTATGAATAGTACGAACACAAAATTTGCTATTACGTCCTTTAACTGTAAATCGATTAAAAGATCAGTGTCAAGTGTGCAAGACCTGTGTTGTAGTACCGATATCTTGGCATTACAGGAGACTTGGCTGCTGCCTCATGATCTAGGCTTCGTGCACACGATAGACCCTCGGTTTGCATGTACGGCTGTGTCATCGGTTGATACGTCGAAGGGTGTGCTGCGGGGAAGACCCTACGGCGGCCTAGCACTTATGTGGAGAAAGTCTAAATTTGATAACGTAACGGTGATAGATTGTGAAAGTGATAGAATTATTGCTATTCGTATTTTAATAGGCTCAACCTCAATAATCGTTTTTAGTATATACATGCCAACTGACGCTGCAGAAAATCTTACTGACTTTACGGACTGTTGATTTATTTATTTATTTATTTATTTAGGAAATCTTACAGCTAATTTATACATATATAGGAGAAAATAGTAATTACGATAAAGCCAATAATAAGAGTTCGCTGACAGATGCAATAAAAGAATAAGTGCAATAATTGATGAAAGTGATTCTCAAGCAGTCTATATATTGGGCGACTATAATGCTCACCCATCTGCTAGATTTGGGCAAGAACTATTTAGTTTTTGTAAGGAGCAAAAATGGGTGTGCGCGGACATCGAAAAACTAGGTTTAGATTCAGACACATACACCTTCATCAGTGAGGCACACGGCAGCCGCCGATGGCTCGATCACTGTGTCACAACGAGCGCTGCATGGAACACGGTGGTCTCAACTGATGTCATATATGACGTCACATGGTCCGATCACTTTCCGTTGCGGATCATATGTGATGTTGGGGCTATGAGTACGAAGCGCCGTGCGTCCTCCGAGACGAAGATGGAGAATGGGGTGCGGTGGGGAGCTAGAGATACTAGTCAGAAAAATATGTACTATAAATATTGTAAGAATAAAATAGATATAATAAATGATATAGTGGAATGTTCTGTTTGTGAGAGAGGAGAATGTTGTGATCGAATGAATGAGCACCATAATTTTATTGACGAATTTTATACAAATATAATAAATGTGTTACAGACTGGGGCTATTAAATCGGCAAAAGTGAATTTAAATAACAATAAATACAAACCTGTAACGGGATGGAATTATCATGTAAAAAGTTTACATAGCGTGTACAGGTTACAGTTTAGGTGTTGGGTGGTGGCCGGCAAGCCGTCTACAGGCTTCGAATATGAAAGTATGTGCGATAGCCGCAGACGATTTAAAAATAAAATTAAATGGTGCCAAAGAAATGAAGAGTCTATAAAATTAAATATCTTAGCACAGTGTAGAAAAGAGAAAAACTTTGTGAAATTTTGGAAAGAAATTAAAAAACATGATTTTAAACAGAACTTGCCGGAATCTGTAGACGGCTTGCGGGGTGCTGAACAGATAGCCAATATGTTCGCCAAGAGGTTTAAAGTGGATCCCCAGCCTGTCAGCGAGGCCGAGCCCACAAGTTGTAGTGATGGCTATGGGTGTCTTAGGTTTACTCATGAAGATGTGTGTAAAGCTGTAAGGGGAATGTCGAGAGGTAAGGCCCCAGGACACGACGGATTGTGTCTTGAGCACATTATTTACGCCGGTGATGTGTTGTGTACGAAACTGTGTAGGTTTTATAATCTATGCGTTACTTACTCATATCTGCCGGCGGATCTAATGAAAACTATAGTGGTACCTATAGTGAAGAACAAGAGGGGTGATCTGGGGTCAGCCAGCAACTACCGACCCATATCGTTGGGTACAGTGCTGAGTAAAGTGCTCGAACGCCTGTTACAGCCTGAACTTATGAACTCGGTGAGTATTGATGACGCACAGTTTGGTTTCCGTCCTGGTCTCTCAACGGATACAGCTATTGTGGGTTTGAAACATGTAGTCAACTATTACGTTGGTCGAGATACCTCAGTATATGCCTGCTTTTTGGACCTGAGCCGCGCATTTGATCTGGTGAATTATAATATTCTCTGGAACAAACTGAGCGAGGCTCAGGTTCCCAAGCAACTGGTGGATCTGTTGAGATATTGGTATGGAAACCAAACGAACTCTGTAAAGTGGGGTGACTCGACGTCTAGTAATTATAAACTAGAATGCGGTGTCCGCCAAGGGGGGGCGACTTCGCCGGATCTCTTCAATATCTATGTTAATGATCTGATAGTGGGGCTGAGGAAAACTGGAGTAGGATGTCATCTAGGAGATATTTGTGTAAACAGCTTGAGCTATGCTGATGACATGGTTTTACTCAGCCCCTCTATCGGTGGCCTCAGAAAACTACTTTCGGTCTGTGAGCATTATGCTAATGATCATGGACTGAAATATAATGTTCTCAAAACTGAAATGATGGTATTTAGGGCTGGAAGGGGTCCGGCTATGGTGCCAGAAGTAAAATTGAATGGTTCAGTGGTTCAGGTTGTAGAAAAATTTAAATATCTAGGACACGTGATGACTCCCGACCTAAAAGATGACATGGACATCGAGAGGGAGAGGAGAGCTCTGGCCGTCCGGTGTAACATGCTCGCGCGTAGGTTTGGCAAGTGTAGTAAAGATGTCAAGCTGACGCTGTTTAAAACATACTGTCAATGTATGTACACTTGCCAACTATGGGTCAGTTACCATAGGAAATCATACAGTGCCATGAGGGTACAGTACAATGATGCGTTCCGTATCCTCATGCGCCGACCGAGGTACTGCAGTGCATCGGGCATGTTCGCTGAGGCGAGGGTACCAGACTTCTTCGCGGTGCTCCGAAACCGTGTCACATCTTTCTGGGAGCGGCTACGCTCTTCAACAAATCGCATTATGAGAGCGGTTTGCGACGAGATCCCCAGTAAAATACACTCACATTGGCTGTCTGTTCAGCAGAGCCCGAACCGTAAGTGAACTTTAGTCGATGTTTGGCAAATATTTTATATTGTTTTTTTATGTATTTTTATATTTTATAATTGTAATACCTGTACTGTAAATTTAATTGATATGGGTGTATACCTGAAATAAAACTTCATTTATTTATTTATTTATTTTTATTTATAAAACACGAACACCTAACTTTTACAGCCACGAATATGTATTAAGTACGTATTAATACGCGCAATAAAAAAAAGGAGGCCTCCTTTTCTTAAACCAGCCTATTGTCGGTCGCAAGCCCGAGACACCATTCTTCTCATCTCCTACCCACACACGATGGACCCGGCACCCGCACGGTGAATCCATGGAATGCTTAGAAATTTGTCTTCTAATACATGCTAAGGGTTCCACATTGCGGTAAGATATTTATTGTTTTATTCCATTTGTCCGCTTGATTTTGCTTTAACTGTACAATTAATTAATGTTATTTTTTATTTAAGATATTTATTTGTTAAAGTATTACTTACTAAATCTAAGTGGGTGATCCTTAAGGTATTAGGTTGTATTCTATAACTATTGACCACTGTAATAATATGTTTTTAGGCCTAATATTGTTTTCTGCTCCTTAAAGAAATAAATATATTAATTTATATGTTTGTATTAATATTTATTTGTACTTAGTATTATTAATATTAGTACCAGCTTTGGTGGTCTAAAGGTTAAGTCCGTAGATTTAGAGATTTTAAGAAGGCAAATACTTTGACACACCCTTCCCACTCGCCCTTGCTACTCGGAGACACCAGGTGCGATTCCTGGATGGGGCACAAATAATATATTTGTGATATTTCTCGAGTTTGGAAAGATTTATTTATTTATGTGAATTTTGCGCCTAATGATACCGGATTCGTGTGCTGTATATAGTAGGTACTCGCACACAGCAAGTCGGCAAGTCCCCGACATCTGTCAGCGCGCCTCCAGTAACTCTGTGTGTTCGTTTATTTGCACATTAACCAGTGTTTACAGCTGAGAAGTCAGTTATCGCGTCGTCAAGAGAAGTTTATTGACACGCGACTTCACATTTACCGGCATACGAACCGGGCATAACCTCTCCACTTTAAACTATCCTACTAGTGCTGTAAAATTAGCATACTCGTATGTGAACGGCAAACGAATGCGGAAAACTGGTGAAAATACTTCGAAATTGAGCGAATGAAATTAAACTGCCTCCGTGGTCTAGCGGTTAAGTCCGTGGATTTAGACTCGGAGGTACCGGGTTCGATTCCTGGTCGGGACACAAAAATATGTATTAATGTAAATAAATACATTTAATCAATATTTAATTTATTTGTGATATTTCTCGAGTTTGGTACGCTGGAGACATCGACGAGTTTGCCACTTGTGATAATTGGCCTATAGTAAAGTTGGCTAAATGTGAATCCGCTTATTTATAAGCGTGGTTTCTGACCACCCTGAAAGGTTTTACGAAGAAATTAAATCAGCAGCAAATAATCTTTGATCGCCGACGGATCGCGAAATCGTTGGTGGTGATAAAGATCACAGCTGAAATTACTGCAGGTCCAGGTCTCAATCACACAAACGACTCAAATAATGAAATATCGAACAATATGCATAATTAGCTCTTGCCTTTGGATCCTAGCATAATACTCCGTGAGCTAACAACAGACTTATGTATGTGAGAAAATTGACCACATTTGTAAAGGAAGGAAGGAAAATTAAATGCAAGCCCACGTCGACCTTTATGGCTGCATCAGACTGGAAAATTCTCATGGTTATATTTAAACATAATAAAAGGATCCTAGAAGAACTAGCTGTAACAATTATGACAGCTCTAAAAGACTTGAGTAATACGAAAATTACATATTCGACAAACTACAAAATCACTCATTACTAAAAGTACTTATATAAAATAGTTTAATGTAATTAAGGACAGGTAGAATCCCTAAATAGCTTTTGATTGGTAGTTACTGGACAGCTAAAAGACAATGTACAATCATTTAATGTCAACTAAATAATTAATTAATTTTAATTTTAGATTACATTAAAAATGTAAAACTAAGGGCCTTAATATATTATATTAAAATTTGGATTCCGATTTTAAATCAAGCTCAATCGATTTTTAACATTCAACCTTCTAGATTTACCGTTGACCTATATGTAAGGACCAGAATATCAATTGTTTTTTTCTTACTGACAAATACCTACCTATAATTAACGCGTATGGTCGTGAGCAGTGTTGGCGCAGTTAGAAGAACGCTTTCCATAAAATCCAAATTTGTCCCGGTTCAGACTCCGGCATGTACCAACAATACGCTTTTCTTATCTAGACTACAACACTGTTACCGTAAGAAGGAAACCACGTTTAGCCCTCAGTCCCGATTCTACTAATACCAAATTGTGAAATCATTTGTCATTAAAATTGGTCAAAGTGTGAGTGTACGCCAAAATCTCAATGATCACCATGTTATTTAAATCTTAGATGCGTAAATTAACGTTAGACAAATTTACAACACTTTATAAAATCGACTTTTCTGCGTCCATCTAATTATGTGCATAAATAGCATAAAAGATGGCCGCCTTAAACCCGTAATATACGATCGCCTTATAAAGGTCTAATGCTTTAGCATTTCTCTCGCTCGCACAGTTATATATGTTCACAGATTTTTCAGGACTGAGTGTACTTTTATGAAAGTAGTCTCAAGTAATTAGGAAATAAAATTACAGACATTTTATGGAGATTAATGAAGTCAACATGAAGTCGAATAAATATTATGATCTCACAGAAGAAATGATCAGGAATGGGTTCAAGACTCAGCTTTACGCAGTGGAAGTTGGTGCGAGAGGAGTTCCAGCAAAATCTTTGCATCACTTACTGAAAGAATTGGGCCTAAGCAGGTCTCCCGTCAATACATTTATGGAACGAGCTTCCAAGACGGCATTAACGGAATCATACAGTATTTGGTTGGGTAGGGAGAGGAGTAGAATGGTGGATGGTGAGCGTATTATCGCGCAATAAAATAAAAAAAGGGAGGCCACCTTTTCTTAAACCAGCCTATTGTCGGTTGCAAGCCCGAGATACCAGAGTCTCATCTCTTACCCACACACGATGGACCCGGCACCCGCACGGTGAATCCATGGAATGCTTAGAAATTTGTCTTCTCATTTGTTTTAGTAAAACGGAGGAAAAACGGTAAGTTCAATAAGAATACCTTTTTTCAAGTTCCGAGGAAACACTAAGATGTCTGGCTGATACAGCTTGTTAATTTGGGATCCTATAATGATGTTCAAAGGTATCCATGAGAATTATCCAGTCTGATGCGGCGCCAAAAATCGAGGTAGGCTGGCATTTAGTTTTGTACTTTGACCTTCTTTTACAAATGTAGTAAAAAAAAAAAGATTTATAGTTTCACGGATAACTTTGTCATGTCGGCGCAAGTACGAGTACAAGCCCTCTTTCTAGAAGAGTAACGCACCCTATAACTGTGTGTCCAGCAGTTCCTATGGCTTTACCAGCACCATATGTCTCAAATGTAAACTTTTTAAAAAAAAAATATTGGATTGTGTCATGGATGGATTGGATCATGGTAGCAGACTGAAATTGCCACGCTCAATCATCTAGCTAAACTAGTGCGGCATAGTGGTAGGAACTATTTGGGTACTCAAATTGGTGTTAAAACTGCATTGTATCATTTCATAATCATAACCCCAGCTTCCTATAGCGTCCTAGACTTCCACTGTTGGTGATAGGCCTTCCAGAACATATATCTGAAGAGTTTGGCCTTCACTCGCCTACAAGTTTTTAAATCAATTATACCAGGGGTATAAAGACATAAGTATGAAAAATGTATTTAATATGTGTATAATAATATATAATAAGCTTCCTGGCGAAATAAAATTATTGCAGGGCCCTAAATTAAAATTACTACTGACGAAATGGCTACTGGATCTTAGATTTTATAGTGTAAAAGAGTATTTTTTATTATTGTTTTTTGTTTGTGAATGTATTTCTGATTATGATATTAGTATGTAAGTAAAGATTAGAATATATGTGAATAGATACCTGACTAAAATTTTGTGACCACTGTACTGTATTTATTGCGAATAAACGATATTTCATTTCACTCGCCACGCTGGCCAGACGGTTGGCGAGAATCTGATGTCAATTTTTAATGACAATTTATTAACGATTCCACAAATTGGTATTAGTGGAAGTAGAAAGTAGCTTTACGTGCTACGTGTACTGTTTTGTTGTAAATCTATGACAAATGTACGTAAGAAAAGTGTATTTCTCATTGGTACGAGTACATGCCGGGGGGGTTTGAACCGACCTTTGTAGGATTGTATAATCTATTGTAATTGTGTTGTGCATGTTTTGCGTAGCTTTTGACCAATAGAAACCAATATTGTAACCTGTATGCCCGGTGAATACGTTAAATCAATGGTCAGGACGCTTTTACTATTCAAAATTGAATCCAGCTACACGAATCTGCAGAAATCAGAAAATATCTTTCGTATTTTATAATATTCTTAAAGGTAAATAACCTCAGCTCAACTTTAATATATTGAAATACACTGAACATTTCGTATCGAATCGCGATCGGAGATCTCAGTTTTATCTGATCCATTGCATTTCCCGCATCATGGACAATCCTTGTACACCTCCTTACCTCAAAACTCGATTTGAGTTCTTGTGCGATACGCACAACCTCCCTCTTCGTTCTGCTTTTGACAATTTTGATTCTTTCACGGTGGAATAAGCTACCACTGTCAATATTTTTAAAGAACTTGTTTCACTTATTTCTTGATAAGCAGGAGCACACTGCATCCAGTACGCATTAAATATTTGACACGCAATTTATTTATGTATGTTTATTTATATGTATTTATATATTCATAATAGTTGCATGTAGTTTATGTCATAGTTTGGTATGTAGTGTATTTATAAATTAGACTATTAGATTGTCAGAAAATGCCTAACAGGCATTAAACTCGCCTGTACATACCTGAATTTAAAATAAAAATAAAAAGTTATGAAATATCTCTGTTAGTTAATAAAGTTAAAAGTAATAAATACATAAAAGTACCTAAACTAAATGTTAAATTAAAAATAATTATATTATAATAAACAGTATTACTAAATCACAAGATCCTTTGCCTCACACCATTTTTAAGAAAATAACTGTCAGACATTCATTGGTTTACTTTTCGCTACAATATTATTTAATAAGCTTGATACTTATTAAATAATAATATATATTCATCTCATTCATCTGCCAGATATTGTTCACTTGATGTCTGGATATTAGAGCTGGGGCTTCCCGCTGCCCAGGATCCCCTCGACGCCTCGTTGTCCGCTTGGGATCGGCAGCGCTCTCCGGGTCCCCGTCTTCAGGCTCTCCGACCCCTACGTACGGTCAACGGATGCATAAAGAGTGATAGGGCTAAGTTTTGGCTTAAGACTCTTCCTTGTGTAATTGTAAACTCATTTCTCTTTGCTGCGTTAACTTAATTTACATCTAATTAAACTTAATATCTCACTTAAATTCTATTGTTTTATTTATACGCCTAACGTGACAAGCATCTCATACAATGAAGTTCGGCATTGAGGATCCTTTAAAAAATATCTATTGTATGTAGGTTTTTATTAAAATGTATTATATATATGTTACATTAGATTAGTTTATTTTTCAACGTTTTCTACAATCTTTTTCACCTACCTTAAATTCGACTGTAATGTTCTGGATTGTTCAAAAGGTTGGCTGCTAAAGAATATCTGGCAGCATTTTATTTTAGCCTGGTTGGAAAATATCGCGTGCGAAACACCATGAAGGCAGACATAGGCTGATGATGATGAGCTATTAGGCAAAACATGTCGCGTATGGTATTAAAAATAAGTGTATAGTTAATAAGTAGGGATGTATGGAATTATTTGAAGTTATTCATGAGAATGTGAAGGACAAATTATAGAGTCGCCCCTACCATAAGGTTCAGGCCGTAACATTCCCCTATGAGGATTGACCTATATATAACTTACCGGTCTATAAAATACAGCTTATTCTTTTTTTATTATTATTTTACTCATACCTTCTTTAGTTTGCCTTTTAAAGTTATTTTCCACTATTTTATACTTATAAGCGATACTACCAGCTGGTTCGGGTTTTGTATCCATACATATTTATTAATGTAAATAAATACATTTAATTAATATTTAATTTATTTGTGATATTTCTCGAGTTTGGTACGCTGGAGACATCGACGAGCTTGCCACTTGTCATGATTGGCCGGCAGTAAAGTTGGCTAAATGTGAATCTGCTTATTTATAATCTAATGATGGAGATTTTTGTTTTTTGCTAGTCCTTGTAGTTTAAGATTTGGCCTTGAAGGTATTTTAAATAACTTTCAAACCATTTGCGGGACTGCATAGTGATCTTTGTTGAAATGCACAATCGAAAATTCTATAACTGGTCGTGTCAGTACAAGTCAATGTTCTTAATAACCTGAATAAAAGCTCATATACCTGCCATAGTAAATTAAATTACCTCTCTTATAAAAATAACGACAGCGCTTGAACAAGTTTAATGGTGGACTGGCTATAGAAACTTGGAGGCTTCAAACACAATTAAAGGCTAGGGCGCACCAGATACGTTTATCTAAGTGTTAACTTATGACAACATACGAATTTCTCTAGTTATTGCTGGAGTACCCGCGATAACTTCTCTGCACCGTAACTTAAGATTTTATTACTGAATAATAAAAATAAAAAATACATGATTTTTTATTTTTATTCTAGATTATAATATAAGATGATTGGCTCTTTAATAAATTACACGTAGTATAAAATATATGTTTAAAAGTTAACGGACTTAGTTTGTGAGCTTTACTTACCTGATAATAAGTGGTGCACAAGGTCCATGGTTAGCAACTGAATCAGATACTCATGACTGACATCAGCCCTTAACACTATGCATGACGGCAATTCGATCCTGATCCCGAAACGTGTGGTGTATCTTATTATAGTATTTACTGGATTTATCGGCACGAACGGTGATTACTTCTCCGCTCCGGCAGACTGGGAAAATTACCACCATCAGTCCACCTTCCACCTATTTATATTTTAATGTGCTGCATCAGTTTAAAAAGAGTAACTACGAAAAACTCCATGCTTTGCGTGCTCGTTTGTGGCGTCTGTCATAGTATATGCAAAGCTATATGTACACGTCCGGTGTCCCCGAGCCTTAAGTCTCCAAGTACCTATAGTCGAGGTAAACACTTAAGAAATTTTATGTGTGAAGTGGCTTAATTAAAGATTTTAAAGTATTGCTAAGTATTATGACGCGCTATTATAGATTGTTTAGAGACCTGTGACCACGCGCCCATCTGGTGGTCCGAGAATGAAAGCTTAACATTAGTCCCTTCCTAGTGGTAGTGGTTTGTCATATATAAATCAGCGAGATTATATATCTTATTTAAAAAATGAACAAAAAATATTAACATTTTATTACAAGGTATTATAATCTCACAGAAAAAAATATCAGGAACAAATATCACTTCTGGGGTAGTCAGAAACCACACTTTTCAAAGGAGCGGATTCACATTTAGCCAATCCCCAGTTCCTCCAGTATGGATTTGTTGGTTCGGAACTCCGAGTCGCTTGCAAGTCAGAGAACCCATTATTTTACTCTCTCACCCAAACACGATGGACCCGGCACACGCACGGTGAATCCATGGAATGTGGCAGTGTATTCGACTAAAAACGATGTTCCCTTGTGTTGCCTCAGATTTTAAAGTTAAAAAGATCTACATATTCGGAGTAGTTCAAAGCTTTTTAAAATTCATAGTTCGTTCCGCACTCAATTTTGTCTCTTTGTTCCAAAATTCATTTATTCAAAACCACCCGTTACACTTTCATTTAACATTTAGGTCAATTTTCTGACCATTTTTTGCGCCCACCTGATGACGGCGCCGGCTTAACACAATGATCTTAAAGTCATTTATTGTCTAAACAGATTTATCGGCTCTATCCACAATCGAACTATTCGCTAACTTCACACTTTCTTTTCCATCTCATCTCACTACACAACTTTTATCTCCCATTCGTTTGTTGTTGTTGCTGCAAATCTCTGGAACGACTAACTATTTATTTATTTATAAACTTTATTGCACTATGTACAAAGGCGGACTTAATTCCGCTAGGCATTCTCTGACAGACAAACCTTTAGGACATTTAGACAGTATAGATGGTAGGTAATCATTAACTAAGTTATTCTTAAAAGTATTAAAAGTAAATTATCATCACGACCGTTTCCCTTTCGAGGTGGTCAGAAACCACGCTTATAAATAAGCGGATTCACAATCATGACAAGTGGCAAGCTCGTCGATGTCTCCAGCGTACCAAAGGAGAGAAATATCACAAATAAATTAAATAATAATTAAATGTATTTATATACATTAATAAATATTTTTGTGTCCCGACCAGGAATCAAACCCGGTACCTCCGAGTCTAAATCCACGGACTTAACCGCTAGACCACGGAGGCAGTATTAATACATACATAACAATATAACATACTAATATAATATACAAATACATAAATACGCAATATATAAATATATACATACGAGGGGCGTTCAAAATATTCTCGGTATGTGGATAAAAACAAACAAGTACGAAAAGTTTGATATTTTTATTTTTCAATATACTCCCCCCCTATGTTCATACACTTATAAGATCGATCAATTATTTTTTTTAATCCCTCATAAAAATATTTTTTATCTTTGGTGTAAAAATGCTCCTCCACGGCCGTCTTCAACGCTTCATCGTCAGAAAATTTATTTCCACGCAGATCCTTTTTAAGATTGGGAAACAAAAAGAAGTCGCTTGGGGCTAAGTCCGGACTATAGGGTGGATGAGTAACAGTTTCAAACCCACATTCAATAATAGCTGCCTTGGCAATATGAGCAGTATGGACAGGGGCGTTGTCATGCAGAAGCAGAACACCTTTGGTTAACTTTCCTCGCCTCTTTTCTTTGATCGCATCTCTTAATTGACGTATAACGTTAGCGTAGTACTGCCCTGTGATATTTACACCTTTTTCTTTATAATCGATAAGCAAAACTCCTTCACAATCCCAAAATATTGTGGCCATGACCTTGCCAGCTGACGGGATTACCTTGAACTTCTTGGGATGAGCTGAACCCTTAATGTGCCACTGCATGGACTCCTGTTTGCTCTCTGGGTCATAATGATGAACCCAGGTTTCATCTCCAGTAACTATTTTTTGCAGCACCTCATCGGGATTTTCACCACACAGGTCGATAAAATCTGAACAGCAAGCCACACGCATATCCTTTTGAAGAAGCGTCAGCATTCGCGGAACCCATCTTGCACTTACTTTTGACATATTAAGATGGTCATGTATAATGTCATGTACGGTACCAATAGAGAGATTGGTTACTTGAGCTATAGATTTTACCTTCACTCGGCCGTCTTCCAATATAAGTTTTTCCACTTTATCAATATTTTCTTGTGAGGTAGCCACTACAGGCCGGCCAGGTCTAGGGTCATCTTCAATACTCTCCCTTCCACGCTTAAATTCGCTTGACCATTTTTGAATAGTAGATAAAGAAGGAGCAGACTCACGGTAAACACAATCCATTTCCTCTTTTATGGTTTTTTGATTTTTACCCTGTTTTGTCAAGAATTTTATGACGGATCGGTGCTCTAATTTCGTTAAAATTGTTAATTCGCTCATGGTGTTCATGTTTGTTCGGCAATTGCAGAAAAACAAAAGAACATCTCGGTTCCAATTTTACTTTTTTTTAATGTCAATGGATGAATCTTAGCGGCCAGTAACAAATATATATATAAAAGAGGTTGTAACGTATCAATACCGAGAATATTTTGAACGCCCCTCGTATATATAAACATAAAGTATATCATAAATAAACGATAATATAAAATAAAACTACTTACATGATGAGGGAAGTGAAATATGATGTTGCTGCAATTGAGGATAGTGAGGAAATGAAAAAGAGACATAAATTTAGGACAGTCTAGTTAGAAAGAAAGTGTTTGTAAACCATATTTTTGAAGATAACTCGATTTGGAGCTTGTCTAATACCTAAAGGTAGGTCATTCCAAAGATTTGCAGCAACAACAGCAAACGAATTAGACAAAAGAGGTGTGATGGGAAGGGATGGAAAGGGTGGAGTTAGAAGAAGAGCGAAGAGTTTGATCATGGATTGAGCCTAGAAAAGTAAAGCTGTCTTTTAGGTATTAAATATATAACAAGTTTCAAATCAAGACATCTTATAAATTTGGTATATAAGTACTTCAACTCAACCTAACTGTCTTAACTTCTCTATTTAGTAGGAGTAGTACCATTACGACCGTATCCTATGTAGGGCGGTCAGGAACCACGCTTTTGTAAGGAGTTCACATTTATTCAACTTTACAATAGGCCCATAATATTAATAAATTCTTTATTGTAAAAAACCAAAACAAGTGCAGGTACTCGTACATAGGCGAGCTTAATGCCGTAAATGCATTTTCTACCAACTAACCTTTGTGACTGAGATATGTAATAAGCGGGTGCAGCAGAAGAAAAATGATAGTTGAAATTATTTATTACTATATAAAACACACATTAATTACAAACATATAGTACTTATACATGAATAAATGTCCTACATAAACAAATAAATATATAACTAAATATAAAATACATACATATACGCATATATAATAAGAGAGTTATGGCGACTTATTCTGCTTGTGAAATAAGTATGTGTATAGCTTATCTTTAAATATTTTCATCATGACAAGTGGCAAGTTCGTCGATGTCTCTAGCGTACCGAAAACCAAAAATACCACAAATAAATGATTGTGTCCCGGCCAGAAATCGAACCTGCCTCGGGTCTAAATCCACGGACTTAACTGCTAGACTACGGAGAATATACATATCTTCACATCAAATTCCATTGCGGGGTAGGCAAGAGATACTTGTGATATGTGAGTTTTGGTCTGCCACGGCCACTTTTACCCACAACTTTCGCATTATATATCTGGTTCATCAATCTCTCTTCACTCATCCTTTCAACATTATATTATTAGACTATAATAATTACATTGAAATTTTATGTTTTTGCGTGCTTCGTATCGTAGCCAGTCCTTATAATATACGTCTACATTATTGTTATTAGACATGATTTTACACGCACGCACGTGAACTCCGCCATAACCCCAAAAATCAGCTCCTAGTGGCTCTCGAGTGGGCATGTGCGAATCGTCTCGCCTCATACAGGACGCCTTGTGAATGCTGCCATCCACCGACCTATGTTAAATGACCGGGAAATTATCTGCACTTTTAAACTATAAAATAAAAGCAGTGATAGTCCATTTGAAAGTTCCCTTTTCCTAAAAAAATAATCCCGGTTCTTACTCATAAGATGAGAGTCAATAGGTGTGCTTTACTTACGTAGGTATGTGTTGTGGCTTGGTATCATCTTCTCCTTTTGATTCCTTCCACCACCATTGTCCATTATGAAACTCACTATTCAAATAAACGCGGTAGTGTCTCCGCAACGGTAAAATCACTTGGTGTATGCCTACGCTCTCTGGTGTGAACAGGAGGAGTCCATAACAGTTCGATTATCGGCACCCTTGCACTTGCACCTTGTCACTTACACCATTACAATCAAATAATAATAACAGTTTAACTAAATACTTCTAATAAGTAATTTAAAGGACAATATGAGCCGTGGTTTGATGTAAGAATCTATGTAGTAATAAGTTTTGTGGCTGACCTGAACCCCTCCCACTCGGTTTGAGTATGCTGTCCTTCCTATACTCCTGTCCTTGTGTTTTCTTGCAGCTGAATTTAGCAGGTTTAAGTATCCCCTACCTTGAATGCTGGCCCTGGAAAAGGATACAAGGGAGACAAAACAAACTAAGTCAAAGTCAAAATATATTTATTCATGTAAACCTATTACAGGCATTTGTGACGTCATTAATTAGATTATTGTAAATGATTCTACTCCTCTTAGTGGAAGACTAAGTAGCAAAGTAGTGCAAAGAATAAGCTGTTAGCAGAAGACCAGCAACTGTAATATCGTACAACACCACCGTTCCTTGCACGTTAATCTGACAGTTACGTTTTCACTAATACCAACTTGTGAAATCGTTAAAAATAATTGACATCAGGCTCTTGGCAACCTGTCTGGCCAGCGTGGTGAGATTAGGCTAAATTCTTTAGAAATATATTTTGGAATCTAATTTGTTATTTCATTTGTCGAGCCTCGGTCTTTAACCGGGGAAATCGCGACAATCTCCAGAAGTGGAAGTCTAGAATCTTCCAGAAGCTGATGATAAAATTAAAGAGATAGGGTCTGTCAATACCTTAATCGCTTTTTATGTTTTAAACGATAGCAACTGAGATAGTTAAGTTCGTCTAGCTACAGTTAGTTGGAGCTTTTTAAATATACTTTTTATATCAAAATAATGCTTCATCTATATCTAAGAATTAACTTTGGGCCGAGTTTTGTTCAGCGGACGTGATGACGACGGGCGGCGTTAGGGTGACGGGCGTACGTGGACAGGCTCCAGGACATTAAATATATATATATATTATACTGAACACGACATGTGACATCGCGCCTACCTGATAGTAAGCCGTACGCGAGGTCCAAGAAT
This sequence comes from Tinea semifulvella, assembly GCA_910589645.1. Lineage (NCBI taxonomy): Eukaryota > Metazoa > Arthropoda > Insecta > Lepidoptera > Tineidae > Tinea > Tinea semifulvella. The sequence goes on along the minus strand of OU342611.1, from coordinate 372,410 downwards.
GGGAGCAACTGACGCCGGTCACCACGACCGACATCAGTCTCTACCACTATGCCGGCCTAACAAGATGCTTTTTCACACTTCGCTTGAAGGACTCCAGGTTATAATCTTATTATAATCGTCAGCGTGCGACAGATGTAAGAGGCTCCAAATTTATGAGTACGCGTAGGGATAGTGGTACTATAATATATCGTCACAAAATGATTTATAGTCTGTAACAGAGTACTGCTGGTTATGGTGGTGTTCGACATGCGCTTTCAAACTGATTATATTATTATGTTGTTTTACAGACAATATGACGACCTGCTTGCTACGGAAAGGTAAATAATGTTCTTGTAAGAATTTCGAGTCAGTTTATTAAAATAATGTAAAAATTATTTTCTATGAAAATGGCAACCAATGCCGTCATTAAGTTCTCGTTGAGGCTACGGTGGACAGATAGCGTCAGACCATCGCGTTGGCCGCCGATTTTTTGTTGAACGCCCGGAGATTACCAGTGTCATTGCCTCAACCCAGATGTCCCCCATTTCTTAGCTTTTTATTCTCAAGACACGTTATTTATTCAAATGGCGGGAAATGTCATGATTATGCCGCCCTCTTCGCTTCTTATTTAACCCCAAATATGAGATCTGTGTGAGAATAAGAATACCATTATTAAAAGTATTAAATATTCGCAATATTTTATTCTGTTAAAAATATAAAAGTAAAGTATCATCACGACCGCTTCCCTTTCGGCGTGGTCAAAAACCACGCTCATAAATAAGCGGATTCACATTTACCCAACTTTACTATATGTTATGGTTGGCATAACAAGTGGCAAGCTTGTTGATGTCTCCAGCGTACCAAACTCGAGAAATATCACAAATGAATTAAATATTAATTAAATGTTTTACATTAATAAATATTTTTGTTTCCCGACCAGGTATCGAACCCGTTACCTCCGAGTCTAAATTAATAAAAAAAAAAAAAAATTAATTTAAAAAAAAATATAAATAAATAATAATAATAGCCAAAGGATCAGTATTGCCATTCAACGTGGCAATGCTGCCAGTATCCTTGGCACTTTGCCCATTGGCAGCGATTTGGAGCAAATTTTGTATTTATAATAATTTTTATTTTGTGTTTTCTTCATTTTAGTTATATTTTTATTTATTAATTAGGTTTATTTTTATTAATAGTAATTTATGTTTTAAGATGTAAGTTTTAAGTTTAATTAATTCTTTATTATTTTTTTAAATCATTGTACCTTATTTCCTTCGAATAAAGGAAAAAAAAAAAAAAATATCTTTATTCGAAGTCAAAAAGTTCAAGTTTACATTTTATAAGGAAGTAGGTATAAGACAAATATTTAACGCAGATCATAGAGTGACGTAAACTATCCACCAGCATTAGTAAAACCCTGCAACCCGAACGAAGAGTACCTGTGTTTCGGGAAGCAGTATTCATTGAGTGCGGAATGAGTATGATTCGATATATGTATTTATACACCTAAGAAACTATGATGGAATAAATAGATATTAAATGAACTTTAAGCAATCATAATAATATTTTTATTTTTTATATAGAATACATAAAATATAGTATTTATATAAATAAAATAAGATACATATAAGTAAGATAAATATATATTAAAAATAGATTAGATAAAAAACTACCTAATTACATATATATAAGGTCTTAATATTAATAAATAAATATTTCCAGACAGGTCACACAGCGCCATCTAGTTTCCGTGGTAAGCTACAAGGCTTGTGTTACGGAAACTAGATGGTTGATACACGTTATACTTTTTTTTTTGTAAATATATACACATTATACATATAAACACCCAGACCGAGACAAATTATACAATGTACAACTTGCCCCCGGTGGGAATCGAACCCACGACCTCCCGAGTTCACGGCAACGTTTGTTACCACTAGACCACGGAGGCTGTCGATGGTTGTTACTTTTTATCTTTGAATGAAATAATGTCATAATAATATAACTTTTAAATCTTAGGACGCAAAAAAACAACTATCAGTTGTTAGTTGATTGAAACCAATGCCGAATCATCTTTTGCAGAAAACCTAGATAGATAAAAAAAATATTGGACAATAAACAAAAACACATTTAAATATACATAGGCGAACTTAATGTCTAGTGACATTTTCTACTAACCTTTGGGATTGGAAACAATGATTGTGAGTGCATTAAACGCGGTACGAGTATGTGTGTTCTTTATTTAATAAAATGCCTGATTTGAGGTTGAGGGAATTGGATGATGACGAATTTAAAAAAGAAATAAAATCAATAATAATAAATAAAATGTATTAAAGTATAAATCAGGCACTGAACGATAATAATAATAATAAAATTCTTTATTGCACACAAAATATAAAATATAAAAACATGTACATAGGCGAGCTTAATACCATAAAGGTATTCTCTACCAGCTAATCTTTGGGAGTGAGAGAAGAATATTATGGGTGCATCATGATATATTTGATATATGACAATACATATGTTTATTTTAGTTATAGATTGATGACGCCTCTATACAGCTATACCTATAACTAAATTATTGTTATTTATTTTAGTTTTTAATATGATAAGAATAAGTGTAATAATCAATACAATACAACAATAAATCTTACTTTACGAGCAAGTGTGTACACAAGAACACGTCAAAGTTAAAATATCTTTATTCACGTGAACCTAGTACAAGCATTTGTGACTCGTTAGGATCGAATGATTCTACTCCTATTAGTGGAAGACTAGACTAGAACAGTTAATATATAAATACATTCTAAATACAATTAAAATTAATCATATCACAATGTAATATACCTACATATAAATAATACTGCATAAAACCATATTTTACAAATAAAATATGATATGCTTTTCGATGGTAAGTGTCGCGCGAGCTCCATAAATGTTAGCAAAACTGAAATAAGAAACACATGACTGACATCAGTACCTAACACTATGCCGGCTTGACTGGGCACGACATCTTAATACGATGCTATTAAGGTGCTAAGCCGTGCTCGCCCTGTTGCGGTAAGCACGGCTCTCACACGTCACACGCACGGTCTTACGTTCAATTAATTTACCTCAACCGAATCCCCAAATCTATGTTGTCTGTTATCAATTACTACGAATCTTCTAAGCCAATTCGGAAAACTGAGACAATACATACAAGATTTTTTTATTCACACGTGCCAGGTCCATAGTGTGTGGGTAAGAGATGAGAAGCATGGTGTCTCGGGCTTGCGACCGACATTAAGCTGGTTTGAAAAGGACGCCTCCTTTTTTATTTCCTTGCGCGATAATACGCTCACCATCCACCATTTACTCCTCTCTCTATCCAACTAAATACTGTATGATTCCGTTAATGCCGTCTTGAATGCTCTTTCCATAAATGTATCTTCTGCAGACCTGCTTAGGCCCAATTCTTTCAATAAGTGATGCAAAGATATTGCTGGAACTCCTCTCGCACCAACTTCCACTGCGTAAAGCTGAGTCTTGAACCCTTGTTGAATTCCTTGAGTCCTGATCATTTCTTATGTGATTTCATAATATTTATTTATATGTAAATATATTATGTACTAAGACAGCAAAATTTAAAAATATTTAAAATATATCATCAGACCTCCATGTTGGAGATGAGCTTTCCAGAAATTTCTGGGGAATAAGGCCTACAGTCGTTACGCATGCCCAGACGGAGTGGCGGTGGGACTGATGTCAATTTTAATGACAATAACGATATCACAATTTGGTATTAGTAGAACCGGGACGTGGTTTCGTAAAAAACAAAATGCACGTAAGAAAAGTGTATTCTCATTGGTACATGCCGGGGTTCGAACCAACCTTTTTAGGATGTTTTAGGATAGCGTTCTTACAACCAAGCCACTATCGCTCAGATATACAAATAATAAAATATTTAAAAGGATTCCGTCGACCTTTGATTACGGTCATCGATTTAGTCGCGAAGTAAAAATTCCCAAAAGAAAAAAGAAAATTCATTTAACGTACATTAAAATGGCATGAAAAGCAAACAAACCGACTCCCTAGTCTAGCGGTGAAGTCTGTAGATTTACACGCGGATGTACCGGGTTTTATTCCTGGTCAGGACAATTTATTTGTGATATTCCTTGAGTTTGGTACTGACGAGCTTGTCATAATGGGCCTATAGTAAAGTCTACAAGCCTGGTTGAGCGGGGGGGATGGCTGGCAAATGCGTTACGTTCGTGATCGGGTGCTGGTGTGGGGGCCTGGGACCGAGGCCAAACACATTCAATTTATTGTTCTTAATATTTATTTAAAGGATGTTATTGTGTAAAGGTTTTAATTACAAATTAAATTAAAATCTAATATAGCTGAGTTTTCCTTGCAGATTCCTATAATAAACATTAACAGGTCACTGGAATCTGCTAAGCTGCTAGTCTTTTGCTGACAGCTTACCCTTTGGATTACTTTGCTGCTTAGTCTTCCATTAGCAGGAGTAGAATCATTGAAAATTATTTAATATGTTACGCGTTTGAGTTTTAAGTTCTGACCACCCCGAAAGGGATACAGTCGTAATGATGGAAGTATAACTTGAATCCGCTCCAACCTGTTGGTAAGTGGGAAGTAATGCTGAAAATATATTAAAGTTCACCTGATTTACTGTAGCTGTAATAATGTTTTTCGCTTGACTATGATATACTCGTATAACTCGAACCAAACAACGGAAGGAATTACACCCCACGCGAATAGGCTTCGGCTACACATGGCCACTTATTCAAATTCAAATTATTTATTTCCATTTGGTACACAGGTAACACTCGGATATTGTCAATTTTTACAAATAAAATACAATATTATTAAAATTAATTAAAATTAAATTATGGATGGACCGAAATAAGTAAGTGATGTCACTGGTGCCATAAACAAGTACTGCAGCTTAACCTAAATTTGTGGCTTTATAAAGGCCATGCTAACTTATAATCTAAATATGATAATTTTATGTCAAATTATAAAAAAAAAATACAATAACAATTTCGTGGCTGTATAGAGGCCGTGTCAACTTATATATATATATATATATATATAATAATATATACATACATACATATATATATATATATATATATATATATATATATATATATAATATACATTACTTATATATTAAATAACTATCCAATTTAATTATAATTGTTAATGCTGTATGTGACAAGAGGGCTGGCAGTTTTTTCGCGCAGCAAATCAGCATCGCTGTGCAGCGGGGGAATGCTGCAAGTGTTCTTGGCAAACTGCCACAAGATCAAGTAATGGGTATTTTTTTTTAAAATTAAGTTTGTATATTTTATTAGATATTTTTATTTTTAATTAATCCATTATACAATACTTCGAATACAATTAAATATTTATCATTATACTGAGCTATTTACAAACTTTCCTCGGTCTAAACCAGTGGCTCAAGTACACAAAATTCTAAGCCTGAAGTCTCAGATTAAAACAATTAAAGTTTAAAATATTGTCGTGGCCCAGTTTTATTTTAAAAGTCAACCGTCAGGTGATATAATAGACGCCATTTTGAACTTTAATGATTTTACACATTTATGGAGACTTCCTTTTGATACATCCCAGACTACCAATTTGTAGGTCCATTACGTAGGTACACCGTGGCGCTGTTGGAAAATCATTGATGTTCTAGATTCGGTCTCGATTCAACAAGGTCAGTGGACAGTTATTGCATCTGTGTACTCGCATCGTTCCATTAGCTAGTAGTACAATATAGGTTAAGACACGAGGTACTGTCATTTCGCAATACCGTGCATTTTGACGTCCGAGTCGCGAGTAAACTGCTTCTGCGGCGTAGTGGGGGAAAGCGAGTAGCGATTAAATTTAAAAATATTGTAGTTACTCGGATGCTGCACATGACAGTAGCGGTATGTGTAGCTGTATTACTGTAACTGAACAGGCCAGCTCGGCACTTTGTAACAAGGCTTTGAGACTGCTTTGCGTGAGTAATGAGAGGCGCATGATGACGTGATGTGATCAACTTTAAATTAAGACTTATGCTTTATAAAGCACAAATAAGTTTGGCAGATTGGTATCTTACAGATGCTCTCAAAATGTCTAAAACCCTCAAATCGCTGACACATGGCGTGCTCTACAAGCTACGGGCAGTGTTCTGAAGAGCTTATATTATCCCTTCTTCTCTCCGAACCTCACGCACATGCCACAAGTGCGCATACCGTAGCCGCTACCATATACTATATTTGGAGACTCTTATATCTGTCGCACGCCTAAGATGTGAAACTCTTAAACAGCGCGCGTGCTCATAGATTGCTGGCCCCAGTTACCTACCGCACGGTGGCGCATCGCTACTCTCCGTTGCCTAGTGCACTTTATGCACTTAAAAATTTGCTCGAGTCAACACCACATCTTGACATCTTTCCTGACGATCTGTCCAAATTCAGTAAAGCATGTTGGAAATTTTGTGAGTAAATGAAATTGAATAAGATTTTGAGTATTATCTTTTGTTACTTTTTTTTTCTTTGTCTTAGTATTAATTAACTATTATCTAATAAGTTTAAAAATGTTTTATTTTTATTTTATTAATAACGTCTGACTCCTCCTTGCATGGTGTATTGGAGTATCTGTAATACCATGTAAAGTGTATGTATGTAAATAAATAAATAAACTCTCTCCCAGCCATTACTATAACCGAATGTCCTGTAAAAAAGTATATAGATAGGCCGGCATAATGGTGGTAGGGACTGCCGCTCGTCAGTGGATGGTATCAGTTGTTCCCATTCCTGGATCTCGCGTATGTCACTGCTCGGTATAAAAAAATGTTGTGTAGCTAAAGCCTATGTTATTGATTGATTCATAGGCAGTTAGGATTATCTTTTCACAAGCTGGCAGCTGTCTGTCGGCGTGTCCAGTGCGGAAATGTCAGACCGGGGTCGATGACCAACCATACGTGATTTATAAAACAGACTATATATAAATCAATTATTCATCCCTTCAGGCTAAATGATTTTATTCATTGGTGAAACCTTTGGCCTCATGGAAACGGTCGTAGATTAGCTGTATGTTGGTGATCCAACAATAATCAGTCTTGGTGTGTGGACTGCAGGTAATAACAAAAACATTACGGGGTCGTTGGGGCCTGGGTGATGAATATGCCTGGGTTGGGGACCCCCGTTGTCCCCAGGTTAAATACATAGCGAATACATAAGTTGAGAAGACGATTATTTATTACGTGCTTTTAACACGCTTCGTGTACAATATAATAATGCATTTAGATGCATTCTAAAGTTGCCCTGGAGGTGTAGTTTGCTGAGAACAGAGTCGATGACTTTTTTGCCATACTCCGCAAGCGGCACGCCTCTTTTGTGGACCGACTGAGACAATCGGATAACGACATAATTAAAGCTATTTTTGACATAGGTGTTTGACTTTATTAATTAGAAATTTATTTAGATTATAGTTTAGAGTAAAATTATAATTAGAATTATTGTTTTAAATTAATTATGGGTTTGTAGATGCCGGAAATAAAATATATTTAATTTAATTATATTTAAACTGCCTTCGTGGTTTAGCGATTAAGTCCGTGAATTAGACTCGGAGGATTTAGACTCGATGGATTTAGACTCGATTCCTGGTCGGAACACAAAAATATTTATTAATGTAAATAAATACATTAAATTAATATTTAATTTATTTGTAATATTTCTCGAGTTTGGTACGCTGGAGACATCGACGAGCTTGCCACTTGTCATGATTGGCCTATAGTAAATTTGGCTAAATGTGAGTCCGCTTATTTATAAGCGTGGTTTCTGACCACCCCAAAAGGGAAACGGTCGTGATGATACTATACAATACTTTACTCAATTTTGCGTTGTTACCACCAAGCCTCCACCGCTCTTACTATGTATATAATACTAGTTGGATGAAGTTGTGTTGCGAACTCGTACCGTAAGTTTCAAACCGTATAATATATCATCTATAATTAAACCTTAAAACTTGTCCAATAAATTAACTTTTTATAGTTTGAGAAAAAGAACAAAATGCATTTATTTCAAAGAAAAGAAAATATCGCACCAGAAAAATGTTAAAAAGTTAGCTTCATTGAACTTAATGAAAGAACCAGGTAATAAAACTGGAGTCCTTCGCGCCATTTAGCGCGGACATGTCAAGTACAATTTTTGTTTTGTAAATTACTTTACTGTCAATATTATTGGTCAGAAGTGGTGTTGTTTTGTTTAATAATGTGCTACAATGTGAATAATTATGGAAAATCATAAATTGGACTTTAAATATGGGGCACAAGTTGCAGTTTATTTTTTGCGGTTTTCCCGCGCTGTCAACTCCCATATTTTACCCGACGTGTTTGAGCTATGGTGCCGCGAGTGACTCCAAGAAAAGCATCTAATTCTGCAGCAGCTGGAATTTGATGATGACCTCTTTAACTCATAAAAAATAAAGATATATTACGTCAGACTTGGCTGTATGAGCTAGACCCTTTGCCTGAATACAACAAAAATATACTATTGTTACTGGCACTGGTAAGGTCAGTGACTGATGTCATTCTTATTCTAGAAGTATGTTTATTTTACAATCAAGTGGTCGCGAATCACATGTCATTAGAGAGACAAATTTCTTACGAACTCAATTCGCTATTCATTCGAAGTGACATACATTCACTTGGGTTTGATTTTTCCCAACTTTACGTTTAAAAAATTGTACACAGAAATTAGTTGAAGACAGTTTAGGTTTTTTTTATTTATTTTTATTGGGCCGAAATTAAAACAAATTCCATAATTTTAGTGACGACTGAATTATTTAGGATATCCTCATTATGATACAGAAGTAGTCGTATGTAAATAGTGTAGAATTAAATGTCTGGTTGCTTTTATATAATTCAAAGATAAGCTCCATTTAAATGAGAAAATTTCGAGAAAAAATATACTCTGAGAATTTACTGTTATATTACGTAGCTGTCGCGTTGTTCTGGAATTGGCTGTGTTCTTGCTTATCTTAAATGATTTCTCTACAGTGTAAGTTACTACGAGATCAAATAGAGATAGAGCGGACATTGGTGATATTTTCATACAAAATGTTTGTTACTTTATGTATTTACGCCACCTAACGTCTACTAGCAAAACTTCTAACTTATATCAATAGCAGATTTAAAAAAAAACCCTTACACTGGATGAAGCTAATGTCAGACTTTAACAGCTTTTAAATGACTAACGTATTTAAGACTATAATTGTATGCATCTATAATAGCGCGGCTACAATTATATTTATTTATTTAAAACTTTATTACACTATGTACAAAGGGGCGGCCTTAATGCCGCTCGGCATTCTCTAGCAGCCAAATATGTACGGCATGTATCATAGATTTACAACACCACCGTTCCCATGAGGAGGACAGCACAGTACCGATTCCACTAATACCAACCTGTGAGAACGTTAATAAATTGTCATTAAAAATTGACACCAGACCCTCGTCAACCCGTCTGGCCGAGACGTGGCGAGTGTAGGCCATAATGTTCAGATATATTTTCTGGAAAACCTATTTCCAACAATGGAGGTCTACTAGCCATTTTACAAGGGCTGTAAGTAAAGAAATACATATGTAAGTATGGCTCTAGTCTATTTCTTCAAGCGCAACGTATTTTTATTATTGTCAATTTTATCGTAAGAAATTAGTCGTGCATACATCAAATTACACGGATATCAATTTTAATAGCGGTCGTCGACACTGTAAACGTTGCGCAGAATTTGGCCACAGTATTTTAATATATTTTCATATGTAAGAGAAAATTTTCCGTCGTGTTCCTTTCAATAGATTAGTTCCGCACAAAATGGATCCAGTTTTTTTCTTTATGGGAGGTTTTCTCGCTATAAATTTCTACCTACATTGCACCTGATCTCAAGAAATAATATCTTTACAAGCTGAGGTGACATACAGACATATAAACTGTTCACAAAAACAAAATCCTTTTGAATTCAATTAACTTCAATATTCATTGATGACGTTAAATGATAGTAAAGTGATTTTTTTTTTGTTTTATCCACCTAAAATAATAACAATAAAAAACCTTTTTTTTGATAACAGACTAAAAAGTGTAAAATAACTTCTCTGATCCTTAGTAGGATAAAACCATACAGATTTAAAACTTTATCTAAATTAACCATAAAATTCGTACTTGGTAACTTTTGTTAGCCATTTAAATACTTGTGAGATTGGAAACTATAAACATGGGGCATGCAATACATAACTATAAATAGTAAAGTATCAGTAAAGTATCATCACGACCGTTTCCCTTTTGGGGTGGTCAGAAACCACGCTTATAAATAAGCGGATTCACATTTAGCCAACTTTACTATAGGCCAATCATTACAAGTGGCAAGCTCGTCGATGTCTCCAGCGTACCAAACTCGAGAAATATCACAAATAAATTAAATGTATTCATTTACATTAATAAATATTTTTGTGTCCCAACCAGGAATCGAACCCGGTTACTCCGAGTCTAAATCCACGGACTTAACCGCTAGACCACGAATGCAGTTTAGCTATATAGTATAGCTATTCATAAATATAAATACCAGCGGAAAAAAATATATTTTGAAATACTATAATAATAGGTTAACCTTTATAAAACGGGTCGGTATAAGGTGTCATTGCAATATTAGTATTTTCCATCACGTACCAGTTTGAAATTCAATATCGCGGGCAAATTGTAAACACTATTATTCAATTTTCCATTCTCATTTTACCCGAAATATATTTTATTTATTTATTAAGAAAAACTATTGACATTTATTTACACATGTTTAGACACAAAACTAGAAACACAAACAGCCATATCTCAAACGTATTTTGGTACTTATGTATTGCTTAAGTAACAGATTTTGCAATAAATGCGTTTGATAAACATATCTTAAGAAATAATTAAGTTAATGGAAAGTAGTAAATTTTGCGCTTTTACAAAGCAATAACAAATAATTAAATAAATTTGTTCGTGAAACCCGATTTAACTTAAGAAAATCTTAAAAATAATTTATTTATTTATTCGTTCGAAGAGAAAGGACAACAATATATAATACAGGAAACATAAGAACATAGAAGATTGCAACAGAGTAGAAGCAATTAAAATTATACCCGCCACCAGAATATTTCTCACTGTGAAGAATAGTGCACTCTTTGTCGATACAAAATTCTTAAAATATCACCTTGGCCAGGTATTAAACAAAACAAAACATAATGATTCCTTAGCTAGGAAATAATTAAGTAGAGCTTCGAGAAACCGGCTGAAAGTCATTTACAAGTTTTCACTAGTACCGTTAGAATAATACAGATTATATATATGTACATATATATAATTCATTATAGGATCCCAGATGAACTAGCTGTATCAGCCTATAGGCCAGACATCTTAGTGTTTTCTCGGAACTTGAAAAAGTTATCCTTATTGAACTTACCATTCCGTGGGAATCAAATATTCCAAAAGACCACAACATGAAGTCGAATAAATATTATGATCTCACAGAAGAAATGATCAGGAACGGGTTCAAGACTCAGCTTTACGCAGTGGAAGTTGGTGCGAGAGGAGTTCCAGCAAAATCTTTGCATCACTTACTGAAAGAATTGAGCCTAAGCAGGTCTGCCGTCAATACATTTATGGAACGAGCTTCCAAGACGGCATTAACGAAATCATACAGTATTTGGTCGAGTAGGGAGAGAAGTAGAATGGTGGATGGTGAGCGTATTATCGCGCAATAGAAAAAAAGGAGGCCTCCTTTTCTTAAACCAGCCTATTGTCGGTCGCAAGCCCAAAACACCATTCTTCTCATCTCTTACCCACACACGATGCACCCGGCACCCGCACGGTGAATCCATGGAATACTTAGAAAATTGTCTTCATACATATTATATTATCGTTTAAAAAACCTTAAGTTAAACGCATTTCTCACCACTATCACCTTGTCATGAAAGATCAACATCAGTTTCATCAATGAATGTATTAAGAGTATTACAAGCTCTAATTAAAATGTGTTCTGTTTGTAGTTTGCTTGCCATTGGTATGCGAAAGGTGGGCTTGTACCGATTGGTCCGCACCGGTATATTTATGTTCAGCCGGGATAGCAACGAAGGGCAGTCTACTGCTCCCCCGATCAGTTTCACCAGAAATACCATATATTACCAATAATAATTAATTAATATTCTCTTTGTTGCCAAACCGTTTGTCCAGCGTGGCGAGTGTAGGCCAAATTCTGCAGAAATACTCGTATGTTATTAGTTATTTAGAATTCTTTAATTTTTAATTTAAAATTGGATATCTCTAAGTTTATTTGTTTTCTTTTTTATTTGTAAAATAGACTTTCTGTATTCCTTTATGTTCTGTAATGTGCTGTGGAAATGAATGAATAAATAAATAAATATGCATCAACCAGCAATTATTCCTTCTAGGGGTTGTGTTATAGGGGCTGTAAAATGCATAGGTTGTATGTAATGATATATGTTGCTGCTATTAGTCCAGTCCGTCCAGTATGTCATCTTCTGAGCACAAGGTCACTTGTAGTAGTTGCTACGAGTGCTACGTGATTACTCGTAGAGTCAATTTAATTCGTAGACCAATGAAAATCACTTGCTATGCTACTCGGATATACCATGTTTTACCGCCTTTTTACCAGACGCAACGCAACGATGCAAAAAAAATAATAATTAATATAGCAATCTAAATTAAAAATAACTTTAAATAATAAAAAAAAAACAAATCTAAAGATTCCAACCTTAAAAAGTACGAGAACCGCTGAACTCTACAACTATTGAATTAATTTCTAATGCGACTATAGCTATGGCTTTAACTGTCGGGACCCATTAAAAATCAATGCCGGCTCAAATTTCCCCAACAATTACTAACACTAAACAAACTACTAATATGTAAGTTCTCGTGTACCGTTCTGACGGATTTGAGAATGGCCCTTTAGCAATTCGTTGTGAGACGTGCAGTATCTCTGGCGTCGAGCTGCCACTCGGTTGGTGACGTCACTTCCGGCCCGCTTAACCTGTCAAGTGTTACCCTTTTTACTATCGCACTTGTTCTCGTAAAAGGGTTTTTTACTACTCACCAGTCAGCACGTTTTAGCTCTTTTAGTTTTACTGTTAATTGTTGTCGCATATGGCAGACTGTTGACAAATATAGCATGTCTTTATAGTCTAAGATACGTCGCACCTATCTATTATTCGAATGAAATTCACTTTTTATGTAATAAATTCGCTAACAAAAGCAATAGTATGGATTTAAATAAAGTTAGCTTTTTTTACTGTAGTAGATTTCTGATATAGTAGATCTAGTAGATTTTTACCATGGCAAGCGTACAATATTAGTTATCCTTGAAAGTAAAAATTGGCATTTGACATCATTGCAAATGGTACATACTTTCAACGTGAACAACAAATAGATGGCAGGCAGTCTTATGGTGGTAAATTTCCCAGTCTGCCTGGTCAGGGAAGTATTTACCGTTCGTGTCAATAAACCAAAAGTATCCACACGTTTCGGGATCAGTCTCAAATTGCCGTCATGCCCAGTGAATTCGGCATAGTGTTAGGGACTAATGTCAGTCTGATTCCATTTGTGAAAGTTTAGAATCAGGCTTTGTCACGGGCACATCTAAAAAAATAATTAATTAATCTACAAAGGAAGAATTCGTTGTAATTAAAAATGTATCCACGTTCCTGACCCACAACAGTGTGTTGGAGAAAGAAAAGAAGAATAGTGTCTCTGGCTCGAGACTGACTATGAGCTACTACTTCATCCCGGAATTGAGTTCCGTCATGATGATACTTTAGACTTCGATTTGACTACATTTAGTAGTAGAATGTGGACCGCTGTAGTGTTCAATCAATATTGGCGATATCGCAACTGTTTGCAGTTGTCTTTATTCGCCAATTTACTTACATTTGAAGCCGCCCTGCGCGCCATAAAGTAATATAATCCTAACATAGACCTTTATACATGACCGGTCAGTGTCTGAAGACGAGACTTCAACCAGTGCGTCCTCCACGTAATGTCGAGACGTGGACATTGACAGTGGATCTGGTCTTCTGGGTTGTCAGTAAAATTGCCTAGTGTGAACTCGCTTCTTAGAAAAGCATTATTATTGGGGTTTACAGCCTAAATTTTTTTTTTTTTTTACTTTTTCTGTATTATTATTTAGATAATAAGTTGACACGGCCTCTTTACAGCCACGATCTAAATTTATAGATTTAAATTATTTGGCATAATAAGTATTATTATTTTTTAGTTGTAAGATGATTTTAGTAGTAACTGCCTCCGTGGTCTAGCGGTTAAGTCCGTGGATTTAGACTCGGAGGTACCGGGTTCGATTCCTGGTCAGGACACTTGGTACGCTGGAGACATCGACGAACTTGCCACTTGTCATGATTGGCCTATAGTAAAGTTGGCTAAATGTGAATCCGCTTATTTATAAGCGTGGTTTCTGACCACCCCGAAAGGGAAAAGGTCGTGATGATACTTTACTTTAGTTGTAAGATGATACAGCCTTTTTACAGCGACAGTCTTAAATTTAATTTAATATTTATATTTACTACTAACTAATTACGCATCTAATAAGAATATATTAATAAATAAATAATACATTAGATATATACAATGCAATACACATTTCACACTAACATACGAGTATTACACCTTCACACACCTACACTGTCAATACACATTCACATATACACTTAACATAATGATGCGTAGATAGATTTTTTAAATATTGTCTCTTTATTTTTATTTTTTAAGTAGTTTAAATTGTTTATAATCCATTCATGCTATATGTTTAGTGAAAATAATGTTATTTCGTAATTGGCTTGGTGTTAGGTAATCATTTGAATGTAAATATTTATTTCTAAAAGACAGCTGTGGAATATGTAAATGAATAAATAAATAAATATGTATATGATAAGTTGATACGGCCCTTTTACGGCCACAAATTTAATTATCTATACTGTTTATTCATATTAGTAAGTTTTATGGCAACAATGTACAAGAATATTTTTTAAGTTTGTTTACCTTCACGGTCCACCTATAATTTATATTTTGAATCTAGTTTATTTGTAAATGTATTTCATTGCATTCGGGAAACTTCGACATATCCTCTCATCGTCCATACCACAGTGTTTGAAGACAAAAGTCTTCAACCAGTGCGTCCTCCCCGTAATGTCGTACGGAGCAGAGACGTGGACACTGACAGTGGGTTTGGTTCACAAATTCAAGGTCGCTCAGCGAGCTATGGAGAGAGCTATGCTTGGTATTTCTCTGATGGATAGAATTTGAAACGTTGAAATTCGTCAGAGAACCAAAGTTACTGACATAGCATTCAAAATTAGCAAGCTGAAGTGGCAATGGGCCGGACATATCTGCCGCAGAACCGACGACCGATGGGGCAAACGGGTTCTTGAGTGGAGACCACGTACGGGACGACGCAGAGTGGTACGACCCCCCGCCAGATGGACGGATGACCTAAGGAGGGCCGCTGGTGGGGGTTGGATGAGGGTTGCAAAAGACCGCGTGCAGTGGCGAGCCTTGGGGGAGGCCCATATCCAGCAGTGGAGAGACACAGGCTGATGATGATATTCATGATGATATTTGTAAATGTAGGTAAAGAAAATGTATTTGTAATGTAATATCCAAAATAAATCATTTGAATTTGAAATACGTTCGTGATAATTCTAAGAATAATATATACATATAAGAATAATTTGACCGGTGTATGTGGAGGTACATGTATTCTCCGCTGGGCCCGGCTATAGTGCCTCTTTTACGGGCCGCGAGCGAGCGTCACATGGGAAATTATTTGACGCCCAGTTTAATGGATTTTTGCCATCATAACACGCCTAGAACATACAAAGTATTTTTATTCCCATTACGACCAGTTATTGCATCGTAATTTTCGTTATGACTTCATCGCTTACCTTTGTGCTTTACTAATAGCCGGTTGCAATTTATTTTATTTTAATGAAAATGAATTTAAGCTGTCATAATTATATTTTTATTTGCAACTAGACAAATCAATTGGCTATATATATGACATATGGAATACCGTCCACCTACTATTTCAGATGTCACAGCTGAACTGTATTTATCACTACGTACGATTTATTGTATGCCATAACCTATGCTCGAGTATGTAACAACTAAATTGAATATTTATTTTTACAATAAAGATTTTCATTATTTCTTATTATAAGCTATAAGGAATAAAATAAGACTACTACTAAGAAGGTAACCCGCTGGTGATTCGGCTCTTGCTACTATAAGTGCCCATGTGGCTCACGAATCTAGTTTCCTAGATTCGTCTACTCTTACTAGTTCTTCTCCAAAAGCGCCTCCATAGAGAGTTGCCGTGCGTGCGCAGGAGTGATATCCTGGAGATGCTTATATGATCATGACGGGGTTGTCAGCCCGGTAAAACATACGTTTAGCTAGGTCGACAACTAATGCCTCGATATTAGGCATCTCCACATCTTATGCAGAAGTACAGAATTTACCATGTGTGTGGGAAATAGAGAAGAATGGTGGTTTGGGCTTGCGACCGACTACAGCCTTCTTTTTTTATTTTGCAACAAGACGCTCACTATTACACATTGTATTTATGTTTGCGATAAATAAACGTATTTATTTCTTTCTTTCTTTTCTTTCATTACACACATTCTGCTTATTTTCCTACCCAACCACTGTATGACTCCGTTAATGACGTCTTGGAAGCTCGTTCCATAAATGTATCTTCATCAGACCTGCTAAGTATAAATTTGTTTGTCCTCAGATTGTGCAGTAAGCTTGGAGTTGCTGGAGCTTCGAGTTCCGACGCATGTGCCTTTAGGTGCGCGCGCGTCGCTCTCCTGTCGTTGGCAGCTGGGCGCGGGAGACGTGCTGTACTCCGTCAAGTGGTACAAGGACGGCAAGGAGTTTTTCAGACACGTGCCTCGGGACTACGAGCCCAGGAGGAAGTTCCCTCTACCAGGAGTCGATGTTGAGGTAAGACTATGGCTTCAAGTTTACGTTCCGCAGTGGAAGTTGTGAAGGAATCCGCAAAACAAAGCAGTGCGAAGTTTACCCTAAATACTCGTATAAGTGTCGACATCGATCTCTTCAATACTAGTACGCCGATGATTAGGCGGGTGATCGCAGGTGAGTACTTCGACGCATTAGAATAGTTTTTTATTTTCAAGTTTATGTATGCCTATGTGTATGTGTGTGTGTATGCATGTTTATTTCTGTTATAGTTATTCTGTTATTGATGTAATGCCTATTCCTTCGTAATTCTTGTACTATTGTATACATTTATTTTTTTAAATTTATTATCATTGTTTTCTTTGCTTACTTTTATTGTATCTGTCAGCGAACTCTTATTATTGGCTTTATTGTATTACTATTTTCTCCTATATATGTATAAATTAGCTGTAAGAATTCCTAAATAAATAAATAAAAGGAACTGGGATTAGTTGGTCCAAGTTTGATTCCTGGTTGGAACATTAAATTTATTTTACTTATTTGTTGAGTTTGGTTTATTAAGTTAAAGAGAAATGTATACAAACAAAAGAATGGGCGGAGGACAAGCATTCCAATTAGGACTTATATTTTAATAAATCACTCATAGTCTCATTTTTAACTCAGCACAGCTAACACTGAATAAATTGCCTTGAGATGCATTTAGCCCCGAAACATATGTAAACATTTTTTTTTAGAATTGGGTATCCATACTATGTGTATGTTTTGATTGACGTTAAGAAGAACATTGAAAACTTTCCCAAAATCAATTTAGAGAAAACTCGTGTTACTATCACACTCTTATCCAAGTACCAAAGTATAGTTTAAGCCAAGTTTCAAAAACCTTAATGTGTCAAATTGTACAAAACGTACAAACTTAAAATTAAGACATTAACAAATCGTACTATACCATAGATAGAGGATGCCTTAAAAGAAGAACACATTGTGACATGCTTATGTTTATTAATGGCTTTTAATGTTTAAGGTTCTAACTTTATAGTAACAACGCACATTTACAGCTGCCTTCGTTTACTTGTCCTAATTATGTTATTATTACATTTAATATGGTTATTACTTTTGACATAAGTACATTACATAATATATAATAGTATAGATCGCCTCCGTGGTCTAGTGGTAACAAACGTTGCCGTGAACTCGGGAGGTCGTGGGCTCGATTCCCACCGGGGCCAAGTTGTACATTGTATAATTTGGCTCGGTCTGGGTGTTTATATGTATAATATATATATATTTACAAAAAAAAAAAGTATAATATGTAGTTTATCAACCATCTAGTTTCCGTAACACAAGCCTCGTAGCTTACCACGGAAATTAGATGGCGCTATGTGACCTGTCTGGAAATATTTATTTATTAGGTACCTATATTTGATTGTTATGGTATTAGTTTAATTTCTAGATCTAGTGATAATGCCCTTGTACAGCAGCATTTACAGAAAGAAAGAAAGAAAAACAGGCTTATACATTATCTATATTAGGTATCGTATATCACTGATGTCCTTATTTTGTGCACATAAAGAAAAACATTATCCTCAAAAATTTTATAATCAGGATTTATTTTAAAAAAAATCATGTAAATCTTATATTATTTAAAAAAAATACATCTATACGGGATAAATTTGTTTAATCAGTTTTGAAAGGGTTAAGAATATTAATGCTTTAAATGTGTTGATTTTGTTTAGCCAAACAGTTTAAGAACATTTTCCTTAAATTCTTTGTCACTATACAGCACCAATGAAAATGAAGTTAAAGGATGATTTCTAAAACAAATGGTTTATAAATAAACTTAATCTCGGTATTGCGAGTTTGTCGTCGTTACAGAACTGTTGTTTGCATTTACTCTCTATATTAGATTAGAAGGGCACTCCTGATAGAAGAGAGGATCTCTCTCGGCGATATAAAAGAGAGAATATACAGAGGAGCGGATATTACGCCGCCAACAGCTGCAGGTGTAAACAAACTCAAATAGTTTCATCCGTTGACCGTCATAGGGGACAGGGCTTCCTATACAAGCTCATAGCTGATTTTTTCTTGCTGTAAAGTAAAAAAAGTATCATCGTTTTCCCTTTCGAGGTGGTCAGAAACATAAAGATGCGGATTCACATTTAGCTAACTTTACTATAGGTCAATCATGACAAGTGGCAAGCTCGTCGATGTCTCAAGCGTACCAAACTCGAGAAATAATACAAATAAATTAAATATTAATTAAATGTATTTATTTATAATAATAAATATTTTGATGTCTCGACCAGGAATCGAACCCGGTACCTCCGAGCCTAAATCCACGAACTTAACTGCTAGACCACGGAGGCAGTTAATTATATTAATAAGTTATATTAATAATAAATAACTGTGTATTAAATTATTATTATTGATTAATAGGCTCGCAGCGCATTGCTGATATGCCTATATGAAGCACTGGTGTAAAGTTTATTAAATTGTCAGTTATCACCAGAGTCTATTTCGATTGTCACTTGCCCAGTTTGTTTTTAAAAGTGTTTACAGTTGAGGACTTTAATAGGTATGTCTGGTATTTTGTTCCACATATTTACAACTCTGTTATTCATGAAGTGATATCCTATATTTGTATTGCTGGATTTTCTCATTAGCTTCATTCAGTGGTTACGACGGGGTTCAACCTAAACATTTTGGCTAGTTGGGGGCAGTTATACCTTCCTGTTAGAATTTTAAATTAATCGAAGTAAATGTACAATGATTATAAAATAATAAAAAAATAAGCTAATAAAATTATATAAACTAAATTAAAACTAAAATACGCGTACATATAAAAACATGTGGCAGTGTGCCAAGAACAGTTGCAGCATGCCCCCGCTGCACAGATGTAAGTATTTATAATTAGGTTGTTAAATTTATCCTACTATAAATATTTCTTTCATATGTATTTAGCCTTTGGATACGGTCGTGATGATACTTTATTTCTTTTTACCAACATGCTGATAGTGCTTTGAGCACGCAAAACAGCAAAAAAGTGTCTACAATTTAATTAGTGACATTTTCATATTATTATTATAAATGTGACAGAAACTTTATGTGTATGTATGTATGCAAGTCTGTTTTCGCATTTTTTCGAAATTTGGTAGAAATATTCCCTAAACCGTTAAATTTTAAATGTATGACTCCATCCACGTCGACCACGACTTGTATCCCAAAATATGTCTGTATGTATGTTTTCTTTGCTTATTACCGAACCAATTTTGGCACAATTTGAATGATCACAATAAGCAAAGTTTATCATAAATAGTATTTGTAAAATGTAATGCCCGGTCGTTACATATAGGTCTAAAGTTTCATTACTTGAGCCTGCACGTCCTCGCTGTTGTGCCAATTAATTAAATAAAACCTGGGAGAGGTTACACTTGAGATATTAAGTGCTGACGATTTGTTCCGCAATTTCAAACCTAATATAGTCTTTGTTCTCACAAACCTTATACTCGTACCCCTATAATAGTAAATAGTTTCAGAGAGACTTATTGTAAAGCTGTTATAAAAAGATTTGTTAATATGTGTGCGTGGAGTCATCAAATAACATCATACATTTTGGGCTATTTTTGTACTACATATTTTTGTACTACATATTTTTGTACTACATATTTTTGTACTACATATTTTTGTACTACATATTTTTACTATATATTACTGTGCAATTAAGTTATTTGGAAAATAAAATATTTAATTTTTGTACAATTTAAGTATAATAAAGGGTTTTTTCTACTTAAATTGTAATATTGTTGGAATAATTTATCTACGTATGCAAACTATGAATATGAATATGAACTATGAATACATATCTTCACACCAAACCCCTTGCGGGGTAGCCAGAGACAATTGTGCGCCACATGTCAAAGTCACGACATACCTCTTTCGCTTCTTCGATATTCATCAACCTCTCCATACATTCCCTTTTGTTTTGATGGCTTTTTAACGCACCTTCAGCTATTGTTTTATTTATTTGATCGTAATATGTGAGTCTTGGTCTGCCAGGGCCCCTTTTACCCACAACTTTCGCATTATATATCTGGTTTGTCGATCTCTCTTCACTCATCCTTTCAACATGTTCGAACCATCGAAGCATGTATTTCATACTTACCATTTTGCGTACTTCGTCATTACGTATGCGGTCCGTATGCGCTGCACACTCTTCTTTCAACATCTCTATCTTCCCGTCCGCAGTAAAAACACTACCCAGGTTTCATTTACATGTTCTAGAGTTTCATCATCAACCTTGATCGGCACGGTTGCCAAGGATATTGTAAGTATCGTGTGTCGTAATTTCTATAAACTTTTAAAAGTGATAAGTGGGTAGGTCTACATCTACCGCCTCCGTGGTCTAGTGGTAACAAACGTTGCCGTGAAATCGGGAGGTCGTGGGTTCGATTCCCACCGGGGGCAAGTTGTACATTGTATAATTTGTCTCGGTCTGGGTGTTTATATGTATAATATGTATATATTTACAAAAAAAAAAAAGTATAATATGTAGTTTATCAACCATCTAGTTTCCGTAACACAAGCCTTGTAGCTTACCACGGAAACTAGATGGCGCTGTGTGAGCTGTCTGAAAATATTTATTATTTATTATTATTAGTATGTATGTATGTACGAGCTCCAGTCGGCCCATGACCACGGCCAATGCAACTTGGCTGAAACGTTGGGAGAAATATGTCTCTAAGGTAAATCGAGTAAAGACTCGTTAAAATTATAAAAACTATTATGAATGTGCGCGAAGGTTTAATTTTCAACTACTGTTTAATATAGCTAGCAGAAAATTGCATTGATAGCCGGTTCTTGAATGTTTGTCTATGACGTTAAGTAATGTTGAAACAATAGCATCGTTTATCGCAATTGTTGGTTTGATTTCATTTATGAAAGCTTTGTTTAATTATAATTACTTACCGGTAGTATGTAGTAGATCAATTCGGGGATGGATCAATAAGGAAATATTATGTGTTCAGGCGCGGTGGTGGCTCGGTTGTATTAACGCGTTCCTTGAATCCTACAAAGGTCGGTTCAAACCCACCCGGCGTGTACCAATGAGAAATGCACTTTTCTTACGTACATTTGTCATAGATTTACAACACCACCGTTCCCGTGCCTCGAAGAGCACGTTAAGCCGTCGGTCCCGTTTACACTAATACCAACTTGTGGAATCGTTAATAAATTGTCATAAAAAATTGACAAGCCGTTTGGCCAGCGTGGCGAGTGTAGGTCAAATTCTCCAGACATATGTTCTGGAAGGCCCGTCTCCAGCAGTGGAGGTCTAGGACGCTGTGTTCTAGGGGCTGTAATGATGATGATGATGATGATGTGTTCTAGGGACTATGGTGATGATTACATGGATATTCATAGTAATACATAGGGAGATTTAATACGGAGTTTTTAAGGTAATAATAATAAATCGTTTATTTACTTAAAAAACTAGTACCGATATGTAGGTAAAATCTGAATCTCAGGCACCAGAAAGGTGTTTTCTAATTCAATTGCGATGATAACTGGAAGGAATCTTTGACTGTGTATCTGTCTCACCTTTACGCCTAAACCTATTTTAATAAAAAAATGCAGATATGCTGTTCGGTACCCCAGGATATATTACGTCATCATACGAGCACGACATGTGTTCGCACGGTCTGTTAGAGTCTACGATCGATTTTAATTAAAATTAGCAGTTATACCGTTAGTGTAAGCTTACTACAGGTGAAGCCAGGTCAAACAACTAGTTACTTTATATGTAGTAGTTATCCGAGCGGTATTTAATCCCTTTTTGAACGAATTTTCTTCGTGGAGTGAGCGGAGCGTGTTATTTAAGTTTGTTACGAGCTATCGCAATATGACTTTAAATTAGTTCGTTAGATATTTTGTTGGCGTCCGTCTTTGATGAACGAGAATATTTTTGTTGAAATACAAATTTATGCAAATCTAAATTATACGATATAGGTACCTACCTAGAAAATTTTCATTCTGTATAATACTACAGTTTTTAGATATATTTTTTTTTATTAACATCTAAAACATTTAATTATTTGGTAAAGTTTAATTTTCGATTTACGACTAATTTTAGTCAAATTTAGAAACATTCGTTAGAGTTAAGTACTTGCAAAACATGTCATGGCAACATCGCATAGACATAATTATAGAGACTGGACTAATACTGAAATGATTTAACGCCAACGAGTTGGCTCTAAAATGAGAGTAACACAAACAGTTAGGATTTGAATAGACAGTTTTGTGGATGTAAATAAACTGTTTGCCGTTTCAAAGTCAAAGTCAAAATAGTTATTATTTTTTTTTTTTATATTTTATTCACGTAAACCTATTAAAGGCTAAATGCCTTTAAAACGTCATTAATATAATTATTTTAAATGATCACTCCTGCTAGTGAAAAATTAAGTTTGTTAAAAGGACCAAAAGACCAAATGAACTTTTAACTTACAAATACAATGCAACTAAAGTAACTTACTTTACCAAAAACTCATCACACATCCAGGCGACTTCGTCAAGCGCGGGGAGTGCCGCTGTTTCTGCTGAGAACCTCAAGCTGCGCAAATACGCCAACCTCGGTACAGGTTACGAATTTGCGCCGTTTGGGATCGAGTTGATGGACCTAAGGGGACACTTAATCTTGCCACGGAGTTGTCCAAACGAGTAACGGAAAAGCCTGGCAATTATTCCTGCCAACGTATTAGCTCTATACAGAGAGGAAATGTTTCCAGCCTCCTTGGGACTATCCTTGAAGGGTCGTGTCTAACGGACATTTTGTACTTATAGTTTATTTTAAAAAGGTATTTTTTTTTTTTTTTTATACTGGACTCGACATGTGACATCGCGCCCACCTGATGGTAAGCAGTACGCGAGGTCCAAGAATGGGAGCAACTGACGCCGGTCACTATGACCGACATCAGTCTCTACCACTATGCCGGCCTAACAAGATGCTTTTTCACACTTCGCTTGAAGGACTCCAGGTTATAAGAGTGGGGAAACACACTGGCTGGGAGAGCATTCCACATCTTCAGCGTGCGACAGATGTAAGAGTCTCCAAATTTATGAGTACGCGTAGGGATAGTGGGTAAGGTATGTGGATGCATATTTTGGCCTGTGCGTGTAGTTCGGTTGCGGAATAGAGAAGAAGGGATAAGGTTATGGAGCTCCTCAGAACACTCGCCGTGGTATAGCTTGTAGAACACGCTCAGAGAGGCAACGTCACGGCGAAGCTGCAGTGATTCGAGAGTTTTAGAGACTGTGGTGTCGTCCACTATCCGAATTGCCCGCCTCTGCAGGACATTGAGAGCATCTGTAAGATACTTAGCGGAGCCATCCCAGAGGTGAGAACAGTATTCCACGCATGACCTTATCTGAGCTTTATACAGCATAAGTCTTAGAGCAGGCGGGAAAAACCGCTTCACCTTGTTCAGTATCCCAAGTTTTTTCGACGCTGTTTTGGTAATGCTCTCAATGTAGTTTCTGTGGTTTAGATCTGAGCGTATTTCGACTCCGAGTATGTTAAAGCTGGGTTGAAGTTCCAGCACGGTGTTCTGAAGAGTAGGAATAGGAGAGTAGGGAGACTTCTTGACCGTCAACGCGCATGCCTGAGTCTTACTGGCATTAAACTGGACTAGGTTTTGGGCACCCCACGCAGAAATTTTGCGAAGGGTGCCGTCCAGTTCCGTCGTCAGGGAACGGCGCAACTCCTCTACTTTGGCGGCTCCCACAGCTCGTGGACTAAGGTATCGCCCATGAACCGTGCTGTCATCTGCATAGCAATGAATGTTTCCAAGGGTCAACATGTCATTGATATGCAGAAGAAACAGTGTTGGGGACAATACAGAGCCCTGCGGCACACCGGCATTCACTGACATGAGCCCAGACGCATTCCCATCCACAAGGACCCGAATTCCCGAATCCGAAGGACGGCTCATGTAAGAAGCCGGTTATCCAGCCCACCAGCTGCGGGGGCAGACCATATGCCGGCAACTTGGATAGTAGTGCCTTGTGCCATACCCTATCGAAGGCTTTGGAGATGTCCAGACTGACCGCCAGAGATTCGCCATACTTATCCATTGCCTCACCCCAGACGTGGTAGACGAATGCTAGAAGATCACCCGTTGACCGCTTAGGACGGAAGCCATATTGGCGGTCATGAAGTATGGAGTGATCCTCTAGATATCGAACAAGTTGGACGTTGATAATTCGTTCTAGCACTTTGCACAGAACTGAGGTTACGGCAATAGGGCGGTAGTTAGAAGGGTCCGAACGATCTCCCTTCTTCGGAATGGGCTGCACGTTAGCCACCCTCCAAGTGTCCGGCACAACACCAGAGGAGTACGACAGACGGTATAAGCGCGTGAGGACTGGAGTCAACTCAGGAGCACACCTCTTGAGAACGACAGCTGAGATACCGTCAGGACCATTAGCCTTACGAACATCAAGCGATCGGAGCACTGCCCGCACATCACACTGTCTAATGCGTATTTCGCGCATTGAAGTGCCGCAATTTGGCAGTGTGGGGGGCTGCGCATTCCCGTCGTCGAGTCGAGAGTTGGCCGCAAAGAGTTTGCCCAAGTAGTCGGCTTTCTCTTTAGCGGTATGGGCCAATGATCCATTGGGATATCGTAGAGGTGGCAAAGAAGAGCGACAGAAGTTTGACTCTACAGATTTGGCCAGCTGCCAGAAACTGCGACCTCCAGCAGGTCGCGCGGCTAAGTCGCGGCCAATCTGAGAGATGCGCTGGGACTCTGCCCTGGCAAACACCTTCCTGCAGACCTTGGAAGCCTTGTTATAGGCTGACTTTAAGGAGTTCGTGTTGGGATCGGAACGAGATCGACCCCTTACCCACGCTCGGTAAGCTGCATTTTTTGATGCAACTGCCGAGGCGCAGTAGCTGTTGTACCAGGGTCTGCTTCTGCAGTTACTGATGACCCTAGAGAAAGAAATATAATATTCCATCCCCAGTAGTATCTCATCAGCAACTGCAGCTGCAGACCTGGATGGGTCGTGGTCCTTAAAGCAGCGTTGCTTCCATGGGATGGATGCATAGTATTCGCGCAATCCATCCCAATCTGCTGACGAGTAGTGCCACACAATACGCTCGACGGCCTTACGAGGAGGAGGCAGAGCGCGTGGCACTGTCGTAGCCACCAGGCAGTGGTCAGAACCACCAAGCGGTGCTAAAACTGACATCTTATACCCGGTAGCATGGCTCGTCAACAGTAGGTCCAGCAAGGAAGGTGCATGTCCGGCTACATCTGGTACTCTGGTGTTTTGAGTCACCAGTTGAGTCAGACCGTATGTCAGGGCAAAGTCGAGAGCGGTTTTTCCCGCATGGTCAGTTTTGGGAGAGCCCAGCCATTGAGCATGGTGAGCATTAAAGTCTCCCAAAAACACCAATTCCGCGGTCGGGAACCGCTCCTGCGCGTCATCTGTCGCTTGACTCAGATATTCAAAAAGCTGAGTTGTCTCATAGTCTCCCCGGTGGGATCGGTAGAGGCACACATAGATACGAGACTGATGCCCCAGATCCACATGCACCCAAAGTACGGAAAAGGAAGAGTCCTCCATGTGACGAAGGCGGCGACAACAGACATCATCGCGGACATATAAGCAAACCCCAGCTTTCGCGAGGAAGGACTCTTCCAGCGAGTATCCAAGTTTATATTATTTTTTTACTCTTTACCAAAAGTATATATATTTTTTAGTCTTAGCAACACTGACAGATATGATCATTTTATCAAACCTATATTATAGCCCCTAGAAGACTAGAGTCGTCCTCTGATGTAGATGGGCCTACAAATTTGAGAAGAATTTACCTACATTCGCAGACTGGTTGGCAAGAGACGTGATGGTATGACGCTGATCCCCTGGGAGCGGGGACGAGGTTTGGTGTGGAATGCCACTTGTGTCGACTTCTTCTTAGTCGCTACACTCTTGGCAGAGTGGTCGTGGTCGTCACGCTTAACAAGCCGTCGCCACTCGTCTCGAACTGCAGCCTTCCTGGAGCACTCATCTAGGGGTGATCCATTGCTGATTTAACCTGGTCAGTCCATCTCATCGGAGACATACCACGCATCCTCTTGCCATCGACTTCTCCCTGAACTACAAGGCGCTCAATGGATGTATTTCCACGCCGCGATACGTGTCCAAAGAAAGTGAGAATGCGTGGTTGTACGATTAAGGACAGGCGTTATCCTATCTCCAGTTCCTCCAGGATGGATTTGTTGGTTCGGAACTCCGTCCACGATGCCTAACATTCTCCGCCAACACCACATTTCTTGTGTCGACACTTTGGCCGAAAGCCGAAAACAAAGAGTCAAGCAAGCGGCGCAAACACGTATCTATAATCAAAGACTACGTGTTTGTGCGAATATTTGTTTTGTCGAACAAGTAGATGAATTACCATATTTTATGTTTAAATTTTAAAGTCTCTATGACATAAAGTTGTCATAGAGACGAAAGTCAATATATAAATATTGAGATTTTGGCAAAATGTTATTGTTGTTAATATTAATTAGAATTATTTACCACAGTTTTTATGTATTACTTCGGTCTTTATTTCTCCACAATATATTTAAATTAGGTTTTGTTTTTTTATTTTTTTGTCCATTATATTATTGTCCTTGCCAGGTCATTAATGTTGCTTAAACCTATGGGAGTAGATAGAAGTTAACCTAACAGTGCAGCTTGATCCAGGTTTAATGTAGTTTAGTTGTTGTACGGAGACAATACGTGGCCAGCGAGTTCGCAAACTAACTACAATGCTATAATTACTGGGTTTAACTATAGTTTATCTTAATATTGAGTGTGACAGTATTTTTATTTTTTTATTTAGTTTTTAAGTAACAATGCCCTTTTACAGCTGCATTATCGTACATAATGTAACATTTATTAATATATTTTGTGACATTTACTGACATCTAATTTAATAACCTAGATTTAAATAGTACAGTAACTGACAACGCTCTTTTACAGCAGTGTCATTTATACATTTATTTTATTATTTTATTTTATTTTATTTGTGGGTTTAATCTACATAGTTTTAATTTGGTAATGACGATGACTGTTATTTACACTAATGGTCGATCTTTTGCTATCCTGCCATGATTTATAAACTGTTAATTGTATAACTGAACTGTATAAAAAACCAAGTGTCTTATAGTGAATAAATAAATTGAATTGACAAGATTGCTGGCAGCCCCGCCCACAGCGCTCTTATTATCTGCCGGTACCTGTACTTAGGTATTAACTCCAAATAACCAAGATATTTATTTTGTTCAGACATCCAGCACGAATGGGGCCAACGTGAGTCTGTCCCCGGCAACCCTGGCGACTGGCGGTCGCTACCGGTGCGAGGTGTCGGGCGAGCGACCCCTCTTCCCTACTGTGTCCGACCACGCAGACATCATCATAGTCGGTAAGTAGTCCGATTTTCTTTTTATGTATTATTATTTTATATGCTTCAACAGAAAATATTTAATAATTAAAAATAAAACGGGTGCGTCGCGGGACGTACCGCAAAAGTGAGAACTAAACTTGCAGGTTATTGATTTCGTAGTTGGAGATTAAATGAATGCGCGTGGCTGCGTGCGCACGCATAGTTGCAGACGCATAAAGAAAAAAAGGAGCGGGAGAGAGCGAGAGAGGCATCGGCTATACGCGCGCGCCTATCCGCCCCTCTTCCCCTTCCCCGCCGCGCTGTTTCGAGAAGAAGAAAGAAAGAGAAAAAAGAAGTACGGACGTACGTTCAACGAAATAAAAAAAATATCTTTAATATATCAATAAAATATTCATGATTATAATTACCGACTACACTGGCAGCATTCCCACGTTGCATCGCTATACATTTTTTAGTTTTAAATAAATCTCTAGAAACTTGTACCAATTTTTTTCACAGTTTGTCAATATAATGCGACAGGAAGGAATATATATTCATTTGAAAGACTTGAATATACCAGTATATTCCTTAAAGTTATATTAATTTAGCTGCCTTTTGACCAGCAAAGCCTAGACAAATGGTCTTAGAGTCAATATGTGTTGCAGCTAATGTATCGACACAAGCTGCATCCCAGACCAATGACTTGCCATTAGTTCTAAAGTATGTCTTAATGCACTAAGACATACTCTGTCAGCCAAACATTGAGGACTTTTAAATTCTAACACCAAAAGTCAGCACTCTAACTATACTTAGACACGACATTATTTTTTCTTCCAAAATTCTCAATTATTGTTGCTAAAGTACGGTGGTGGTTCGGTTGTAAGAACGCTTCTCTTAAAATCGTCTATTTTCTCATGTACTAAAGAGAAATGCACTTTTCTTACGTACATTTGTCATAGATTTACATAGGGAGGCCTCCTTTTCTTAAACCAGCCTATTGTCTTTGTTTTCTTCTTCACCAATAACCCCGTGCCTCGGAGAGCACGTTAAGCCGTCGGTCCCGGTTCTATTATTACCAACTATTGAAGTCGTTAATAAATAGCCAACCCAGGGCCAGCGCGGCGCGGACGTGGCGATTGTAGGTCAAATTCTCCAGAAAGCTGTTTTAAATATTTTTTTGCTATATATTTATGTTTGTCTAAAGTTAGGTACCTAAATAGTATCATCACGACCGTTTCCCTTTCGGGGTGGTCAGAAACCACGCTTATAAATAAGCGGATTCACATTTAGCCAACTTTACTATAGGCCAATCATGACAAGTGGCAAGCTCGTCGATGTCAGTCAAAATGAAAGTCAAAATATGTTCAAAATGTCCGTAATTTTATTTTCTGGAAAGTTAATAGACTTCATTTCTAAAAGTGCACTCAGACATTGAAAATATTGCATTGAAAATATTTTCAAATATTTTAATAGGTAGTAGGCGGACTGATAGTGGTAATTTGCCCAGTCTGTCGGGGCGGGGAAGTATCCACCGTTCGTGCCGAGAATCCCAGTAAAGTGTATCCACACGTTTCAGGATCAGGCTCGAATTGCCGACATGCCCAGTCAAGCCGGGATAGTGTTAGAGACTGATGCCAGTCATGATTGTCCGATTCCAGTTGCTAACATTCATAGACTTTGCTCGCCACTTACCATCAGGTGGACGCTAGGTCACATTTCGTGCTACTATAAAAAAAAAATGTGCGAGCGAAACCCTTCTAAGCTTATTATAAGACAAAATTACTACTGTCAGGAGTTATAAAAGAATGTTACCAGCTCACTTAAATCACCTTCAAAGTCATTTTTTTTGAAAATATTGGGTTGTGCGAACGAGTGGGAACCACAATCGTTAAACCATGTTAAACTGCCAATGGTACAACCTAATTGTTTATTATTTCATTTTCCACAGCTCTACCAGATCAGGGTCCGACGATAATCGGCTCCAAACTGCGATACCAGATCGGTGATCGGGTGCAAGTGAACTGTACATCTGGCAGGTCGCGGCCAGCTACTAGACTGTCCTGGTACATCAATGGAGAAGCCGCCCCCGCCAGTGCAGTTCTGGGGCCAGTGCACGATAGACACTACGATGGCCTGGAGACCACCAGCCTCGCCCTGGACTTCAAAGTCAAGCCCAAACACTTCAGGAAAGGAGATCTTAAGCTCAAAGTAAGTGTACAATAATAAGGCGCATAGCGCTTTTTTTATTTATTGATTATATTTTAGGCCGGCATAGCGGTAGGTGGTGGACCGGTTTTAAGAACGCTTTCGATCGTCATGTGATATAGAGAAGTTTCCAGCCTTCCTGTCTCCACATTTCTCCGTCAGCGGTTAGGAAAACTTCGCCAGGCGCTTAGCTGAGGGGTCCCCATGGTCCCATCGTCTCGACCCCAAACAGTGCAATCTCGTAACCTATACCGAGGTCGGCATATTTGCGCTGCTTAAGGTTCTTGGCAGAAACCGCCGTGCTTCCCGCGTTGGATGAGGTTGTCTGGATGTGAGATTGGGCTAATGTACTCATGTCGCATCCCATACCGATGTTCTGCCAAGTTTACACGGCCGTCGGGTCTCTTGCCAATACTTTGCGCGATTCCAAAGGGTTCTCGACATATCGGGCTTCGAGACAGCCATCAAAAACACGCCAAAATAAATGTTTTCCCAGTAAATACATTAAATTGTGAACTGCAATGAAGGTTATTAAAAAATCGATATGAAAATGTAATTATCGTTAAATAATTGTACAACAAATATGGTTTTAACTTTTTAAAAGTTTAATAAAATGCAGCGGATTAAATTCCCGGGAGATTATTCGACTCGATGATTTTCATAATACGTTAAGCCTGACGTTATATTTTATGGTGATACAAAAATAATTGACATGGCGTAGACATATTCGTATAGGAACCGAGTTTAGTGCCAAACTTAAATCTGTCACATTATGCCAACTATTTTTCAGTTATGAAGTTAGTAGAGATTAGTGCGTAATGGTTTTCAATCGTATTTTATCGGACAAGTTCGTATTTATCTTGCTCTCTCAATTAGCTTCAGGAGGGATGTGCAGAAAAAGGACTCCGTTTAAATGCGAGAAAAACCAAGGTACTAGTGTTTGAAAGAAGTAGAATGACAACCGTGACGATAAAGATTGATAATGAAACTCTAGAACAACAAACCTTGGGGTCACTGATCGGCAGTCGAAATGTCAGTGATAAAGCGCGGCTCGCCATACAAAATGCCATGTTAGTACCAACACTGATGTATGGAAGCGGGACGTGGATACGTAAGAATACGCATGATAGTAGAGTTAATGCAGTGGAAATGAGGTCGTTGCGTCAGATATGCGGCGTCACTTTGGTGGACCGCATACGTAACGTAACGAATACGGAATAGGGTTGATATAAAGGAAAGCATAGGGACAAAAATAAGGAAAGGCATGCTACGATGGTTTGGGTATGTCAAAAGGATGAGCGAAGAAAGATTGATGAACCAGATATATAATGCGAAAGTTGTGGGTGAAAGAGGCCCTGGCAGACCGAGACTCACATATCACGATCAAATAAATGAAATACTGACTGAAGGTACATTAAAAAGTTTGTAACCAAAGGGCATGTATGAAGAGGATAATTTATGTGGACGAAGCGAAAGAGGTATGTCGTGATCGTGTCAAGTGACGCTCAATTGTCTCTGCCTACCCCGCAAGGGATCTGGCGTGAAGATATGTATGTACCCATTATAATAATAATAATAAATATTTCCAGACAGGTCACGCAGCGCCATCTAATTTCCGTGGTAAGCTACGAGGCTTGTGTTACGGAAACTAGATGGTTGATAAACTACATATAATACTTTTTTTTTGTAAATATATACATATTATACATATAAACACCCAGACCGAGATAAATTATACAATGTACAACTTGCCCCCGGTGGGAATCGAACCCACGACCTTCCGAGTTCACGGCAACGTTTGTTACCACTAGACCACGGAGTATATATATAGCTGTACATTTTTTATATTGAAATTTGACACTAAATAATAAAGTTTCATATTAATAGATATGAAAATGTCACTTGCCACTTCTTGCTGTCGTATTCCGATTAAGACCCGAGTTTTATGGATGGAAATACGTACTTTATCCGTACACTGCCTCCGTGGTCTAGCGGTTAAGACCATAGACTTAGACGCTGAGGTACCGATTTCGGGTCGGGACACAATAATTTATTTAATTTGTTTGTGATATTTCTCGAGTTTGGTACGCTGGAGACATCGACGATCTTGCCACTTGTCATGAGTAAAGTTGGCTAAATGTGAATCCGCTTGTTTAAAGAGCGTAGTTTCTGACCACGCGATATCCGAATGAAATCCATTTTTAATATAACAAAATACACTAACAATAGCGGCGGTGATGGGTTGCCCAAAGAAATATGTTTAAATTCAAATATTCTATACAGGGTAAAAGTTTATTTCTATTGGTTCTCTTAAAACAACTTGGATACAGTCAGAACTAATAAAATCAATACAATTATTAAAACATATGTACTAAACAAAGTGGTAATAATGGTTGGACCGTAAACAGGCAATAATCCATATTTATGTATGCTAGGCACAACATTATTGCTACAAGCAAGTAAAACTAACTAACTTAGAAACTACTTAAATAAGATCGTGGCTGTAAAGAGGCCGTGTCAGTTTACAATCTAAATACTTAATAATTATGATGTACAGAATTTATATACATATGTCAGATAATTTATAAGTTTTTAAAACAAAAATTAATAATAATAATAAAAAGACGTGTCATCTTATAATCTAAATAATAATAATGATATGTCAATTAAACATAATTGTTGCTGTAAATAAACCCTCTTAAACAACAAAATATTTGAAAAATTAAGATACATATTTTTTTCTTTAGTAAAATATATAATTCGAACTGTCTGAGTAATTCTGACGTCAGAGGGTGTTAGATTCCTAACAAGTTTAATACCCACATCGCAACATGATTACGTATAATTATGACCCAATTTAAAATTGTTTCGGTGAGTCGTAGAATAAGATATACTTACATAATTGACTTGTCTAGATGGAGTCACGCGATACAATCAGGTCAAGCAATATAGTCTATTTTTATTTCTCATTTTTTTATTTAAAAAACCTTCTAAAATATTTGATGATTTACGGCCGGTTGCAAAAAGATTGATTAAAATAGGTCAATATACGTTGTGTTTTTTCTATTATTTTTTTTATACTGAACACAATTCGTGACCACATTGCGCCTACCTAGTGGTAAGCGGTGCCCGAACTCCAAGACATCAGTATCTACCACTATGCCGGTATAGCAAGATGCTTTTTCACACTTCACCAGAAGGACTCCAGGTTGTAGGAGTGGAGAAACACACTGCCTGGGAGAGCATTCCACGTCTTCAGCCTGCGACAGATGTAAGAGTCACCAAATTTATGAGTACGCGTAGGGATAGTGGTTACGGTGATGGAGCTCCTCAGAACACTCTCCGTGGTATAGCTTGTAGAACACGCTCAGTGAGGCAACTTTTGTAACTTTGGTTATTTGAGCCAATGACGTGCCTCATATATATACGTTAAACATGTCCAAAGATTATCCCAATGCCCAGTAAAATATTCTTACATTGGTTGAGCAGAGTCCAAACCGTAAATAGACTTAAATCGTTCCTGGCGCTTGGAGTGGGCGTGGGTGTTCTGCTCGGTTCCCTCCGGGAGCTTCCCTCGGTAAAGTCGAGTAGAACAGTCATGTGTACTCAGAATATTTTATTTTACAGTAATTAATAAACTTTATTGAGTTCATTCATTACAACCCCTAGAACACATCGTCCTAGACCTCCACTGCTGGAGATGGGCCTTCCAGACTATATATCTGGAGAATTTGGCCTACACTCGCCACGCTGGCCAGACGGGTTGATGAGGGTCTGGTATCATATTTTAATGACATTTTATTAATAATCCCACAAATTGGTATTAGTGGAACTGGGACCGAAGGCATAACGTACTCACGGGAACGGTGGTGTTGTAATCTACAAATGTATGTAAGAAAAGTGTATTTCTCATAGGTTCGAACCGTGATCATTTTGGATATTAGGGACAACGTTGTTACAACCGAGCCACCGCGGCCCTCTAATGGACTCTAAATATATGTAAATTAGACGTTAATTTTATTTAAAAATCCAAGTCTGGCGCATACCTTTCTGGGATTACTACACTTAACATACAATTTTAGAATTAACAGCCAATTTGTACTGAAAGAGATATTAAATGAAAATGAAAAGATATTAACAGATAAAATGTCCTATTAGACATTTAATTTAATGTTTTATGAAATATGTGCTTAATTTTGTAGGTACTTATACGTTACGAAGGGATGAAGGCTTCTTGGAAATCATTTTCACTTTTGAAGCTTCGCTGATTAAAGACTTGGGCATCATACCAGTACGTTTCTGTTGCGGAACTCCCAGATAAACTTTTATAGGCCTAGAATTATCAAAAGAGATTGCCAAAAACCAGGCCCCAACTGTTTTGCAGCGTGCCTTAAGTAAATACAATTCAATAATTTATTGCGTTATTTTGAAATTTAATCTCTTTTACCCCAGCATTAAAATATAATTTAAAATAGTCAATTGCTTAAAATTTATTTATAAAATAAACTAAAAATAAACACAAATAATATTTTATTTTAAAAATTATAATAAATTATTAAAGCGCAAAGTATAAAACTTCATAACAATCTTAATAACTTAAATAGAGATACTAAATATTAAATAATATCGATGAAACAATTAATATGAACAACAAAACTGATTAAATACGCATAAATATTATTCGTAACCTTTAAAAAAAATGAATCAATGGCAACCCTCGATATTTCCCTATGCCGATATTAACCAGTGCAATGTATAGAAGTCGATAGCTCTTGCGACTGCTAGCGACGATTATAATTCACAACGTGTCGCCTACCTTCATTTTGTATTGAAACGTTTTGAAGCGGCAAGATACCTGCGTTGCGCCTTCACCTTATGCCTTTTCTATATAATTCGCGCCTTTGGAACTACTAATGTGTACATAAATATATTTTTATTTTTTACTCCTTCAATCTCAACCCGTCTTACTATATAAGAGTGTCATGTCTGATGTGCTCACTACGCTCAGGCCTTATGTCTTATCTTCGAAAAATATTTTTTTTTCTTCGCTATTTTTTTTTAAAAACTTAACAGGTGTATATAATATACCTACTGATTATTTATAACTTTATACAGATCGCGTTTCCAAAGAGGATCTCGTAACAAATCCAGATCCAAAAGTCCGGGCTGTGTGAAATCTCACAGCACATCCAAATGTGAATCAAAAGCAAAAAGTAGATCTAGAGATCGGAGTAGATCAAGGGCTGGAAGTGGACAAATAGTGAATCGAAAGGTAGCAGTTGATCCAGACTTAGACGTTTGTTATATAATAATATAACATAACATTTTAACGAACTGAGAAAGACAATGTCAACCGCTATTTAAGTTAATATTTTAAATCTCGTCTATACTCGACTGTACTCTACTATATTCGACAATACTCGGCTGAACTCGACTATACTCGGATATACTCGACTATACTCGACTACACTTGGCTATACTCGACTATACTCATATCTTACGAATAATTCACTATTTTGCCAATTAAACAGACTGCGGCATCTAAAATTATTAACATTGTTTTTGGCTCTTAACCCGTTCAGTGTTACCTCTCACAAATGATATCTAAGGCTATAACCCCTCATATCTAAGGCTATAACCCGTTCAGTGTTACCTCTCACAAATGATATCTAAGGCTATAACCCGTTCAGTGTTACCTCTCACAAATGATATCTAAGGCTATAACCCGTTCAGTGTTACCTCTCACAAATGATATCTAAGGCTATAACCCGTTCAGTGTTACCTCTCACAAATGATATCTAAGGCTATAACCCGTTCAGTGTTACCTCTCACAAATGATATCTAAGTCTATAACCCGTTCAGTGTTACCTCTCACAAATGATATCTAAGTCTATAACCCGTTCAGTGTTACCTCTCACAAATGATATCTAAGTCTATAACCCGTTCAGTGTTACCTCTCACAAATGATATCTAAGTCTATAACCCGTTCAGTGTTACCTCTCACAAATGATATCTAAGTCTATAACCCGTTCAGTGTTACCTCTCACAAATGATATCTAAGTCTATAACCCGTTCAGTGTTACCTCTCACAAATGATATCTAAGTCTATAACCCGTTCAGTGTTACCTCTCACAAATGATATCTAAGTCTATAACCCGTTCAGTGTTACCTCTCACAAATGATATCTAAGTCTATAACCCGTTCAGTGTTACCTCTCACAAATGATATCTAAGTCTATAACCCGTTCAGTGTTACCTCTCACAAATGATATCTAAGTCTATAACCCGTTCAGTGTTACCTCTCACAAATGATATCTAAGTCTATAACCCGTTCAGTGTTACCTCTCACAAATGATATCTAAGTCTATAACCCGTTCAGTGTTACCTCTCACAAATGATATCTAAGTCTATAAGCCGTGGTTTAATCCAATATTTGTATTAAATGATAATGAGGCGTCAGTATGTTGTGACGTATACATTAGTTACATACGTCAAGTTATTACATGTTTAATGCGACATATTGAACGCGTGTTGTGTGCACGTCAAGATTAAACTGATGTCAGGCGACGGAATTAAAAGATCTATACTTAATGTGTTGTGATATTACTGTTTTACTATATATAAGAGATAAATATATAAAAAAATATATTTTTTTAAAATTTATTTATTAAAAACCACTTTAAAAGTATAAATTTAATATATCTATATGCATAAAAATGAATGTCTGTAAGTATGTATGTTCCCTATGCATTTCAAAACTACTTGACCGATCGGGATGATACTTTGAGAATATGTTGTGTGAACATCGGCGAAGGTTTCTGACATAGTATTACTGTTGTCCGATAGGTGTCGCGCATCAGCGGGTGGGGCATACCGACCGAGGGTACTCTGACTGGCAGGCAGTGCGAAGGTTTCTGACATAGTATTACTGTTGTCCGATAGGTGTCGCGCATCAGCGGGTGGGGCATACCGACCGAGGGTACTCTGACTGGCAGGCAGTGCGAAGTTCGCCGGGTCAGCTAGTTAAATATAAACTAAACCTAAATAAGCTATAAATGTCTTCTAGAGACGACCGTTCTGGGATAGTCCCAAGGAGACTGGCAACCCTCCTCCCTCTGTATAGCTAGGCTAATACTTTGGCAAAAATAGTTGCCAGCTTTTCCGTCTTTTCCTGAC
This sequence comes from Tinea semifulvella, assembly GCA_910589645.1. Taxonomy (NCBI): domain Eukaryota; kingdom Metazoa; phylum Arthropoda; class Insecta; order Lepidoptera; family Tineidae; genus Tinea; species Tinea semifulvella. Next base: position 334,587 of record OU342611.1, on the reverse strand, counting down.
TTTTCCTTTAGCCGTTTAAATAACTCCTTGGCCAGACGCTTGGCTGAGTATCCCCATGGACCCATCGTCTCTACCCCAAACGCGCCAACTCGTAACCTGTACCGAGGTTGGCATACCTGCGCAGCTTAAGGTTCTCAGCAGAAACAGCGCTTGACGAAGTCGTCTGGATGTGAGATGGGGCTAATGTATCTACACATGTGCCGTCTCGGGTTCCTCGCCATCGCTCCGCGCAATCCCAGAGCGTTCTTAGATCGCAGATACTCCAGCAGTGACAAAATCCTTCTGATAATGTCGTTGATATCCAAATTGTATATACTCGTAGACAGTTGTTATTTACAAAGTAAATCTTATAGTAAATTTCATCATGGGCGATTTCAACACCTGTCTCCTGGATGATCGTCGGGCTGGCAAAACAAGGGCGTCTAAACTCCTTAACGTCACTTCATCAGTAAATTTGTCTCTTCTGCCGTCTGGCCCAACTCATCATTTAGCGACAACGTCCACTCTTCTTGATCTTATTTTTACTTCACGCCCTGATGTTGTTGCCAGTCACGGCCAGCTCCTTGCTCCCTTCTCCCACCACGATCTCGTTTTCGCCTCGTATAAAGTAAGACCGCCAAGGTACCGCCCGCCTACCATAGTGATGCGTCATTATTCCCGTATGGATATCGATAAACTACGTGGTGATGCAGCTAGCATCGATTGGAGTACTTTACTAACAGCAAACAATATAGAAGACATGGTTGATATATTCAATCATGAGCTGATTAAATTATATGACTCGCATGCTCCACTCCGAGCTACAAAAGTTAAGAGGGCCCCAGCACCATGGATTAATGAGAATGTACGAATCGCTATGAGGAAACGAGATCGTGCGTATCGAAAATATCGGCGTAATCGCTGTGATGATAATCTGTCTGCATTTAGGTCTGCGAGGAATCGTTGCAACCAGGTGTGCAGGATTGCCAAACGTCATTATTTCCTAGACAACGTAACCAACAAATCATCATCAAAAATTTGGCAGTTCTTTAACTCATTGGGTCTTGGGCGATGTCGTGAACAGGTAAATCCTGGCTCCGTGACACCTGATCAGCTTAACACTCACTTCTCTGCGGCTCCGGTGCTGGATAGTGTTATAAAAACTAATACTTTGGCAGAGATAGCTGAGCTACCGGTGTCTGCTGATGTGGAACCATTTTTCCTGACAGAGGTTGCTAATGATGTGGTTTTCAAGACGATAAATTCAATAACTTCTAAAGCAGTAGGATGTGATTCCATCAGTCGTGTTATGATCATTACCATAATTGACCTTCTTTTACCCATCATTTCTCACATCATTAATTTTTCCCTTACCTCCGGTCAATTTCCCTCCCAATGGCGCAAGGCTTATATCATTCCATTACCAAAAATTCCTACACCTATACTTCCTACCCACTTTCGTCCTATATCTATATATATTACCATTTTTATCCAAGGTCCTTGAGTCCATTGTACATAAACAACTTTCCCTTTTTATAGATAATAATGATATATTAAACCCCTACCAGTCCGGATTCCGCCCTGGTCATAGCACAACTTCAGCTTTACTTAAGGTAACTGAAGACATCAGAAGAGGCATGGATGAAACTAAGGTCACAGTACTTGTACTGATTGATTTCACAAATGCCTTTAACACAGTTGATCCTGATTTGCTTATCGCTATGTTGTCTCGTCTTGGAATTTCATCGGAGGCTCTGTCATGGTTTTCACAATATCTTCATGGCCGTCAGCAGCAGGTACAGGTTGATCAGGTGTCGTCGGAGTGGCGCGATTTGGCTACGGGCGTTCCACAAGGTGGTATTCTGTCCCCTTTATTGTTTTCGTTGTTTATCAATGCCATCACCTCCCTTCTACACTGTCACTATCACCTGTATGCAGACGACTTGCAGCTTTATGTGCAGACGGATATCAATACCCTCAATAGTGCAATAGCTTGGCTTAACTCTGATCTTTCTAATATAAGTTCGTGGTCGGAACGTTTTGGGATCGTTGTCAATCCGAGCAAGTGTCAGGCAATTGTAATAGGAAGCTCCCGACAATTATGCAAAATTGACCTTAACGATATCGACTTGGTTCGGTTTGATAACGTTCCCATTCCATATAGTAGTGAGGTAAAGAATTTGGGAATTCACTTAGATTCCAATCTAAGTTGGACAGTCCAGGTTACGAACACGAGCCGTAAATTTTTTTCTTCTCTGCACTTTCTTAATAAACTTAAACATTTTCTGCCTATTAAAGCTAAAATAACCCTTGTCCAAAGCCTTCTCCTTCCACTTCTCGATTATGGTGACGTGTGCAGCGTTGATCTCTCGGAGATATTGCTCAATAAGATGGACCGGCTACTTAACGCATGTATCCGGTTCATCTATTGTTTGCGTAAATATGATCATATTTCCGAGTATCGCGCTAAGTTGAAGTGGCTGCCAATTCGGTGTCGCAGGAACCTTAGAATTCTTTGCTTGCTTTTTTCTGTTCTGAATGAGCCTGCGACACCGAAATACCTCAAGGACAATTTCGCCTATTTGTCTTCGTTTCACGATAAATCCCTCCGTTCCTCTCATAATTCTCTTCTGTCTATTCCCTCTCATAGTTCTAGTTTCGTTTCGAACTCATTTGTAGTTGTTGCCACGAACCTGTGGAACAATTTGCCTCTTAGCATAAGGCAAGTAACCACCAGATCTCTATTTAAAAAAATGGTCTATTCACACTCTCTATCACAAAAAAAGTAAGTATTATCTATGTATGTGTATGTAGTTACTATAACTTATTTATTAGAATTTAGTATATTGTTGTCATTGATATATAATATGTAGTGTATGTAATAATATGTATGGGTATATGTAGTATATGTATTTTTATATATATGTATTAGTATTACTATATTTATTAGTATATAGTTAAACCGTAGAATTTAATACAATTTTGCACCTACCTTTCAATATAATACTCAAGTTGTCCCAATGGTTGGCTAGGATAGAATGTCTAGCGGCATTATAAGCCCGCCTTTGTCTTTGTGCAATAAAGATTTAAATAAAATAAAAATAAAATAAATTTAAGTTATCTCTAAATTAAATTTTAAATGTTATTATCACATGGGTTGATTTATTAACTTCAAAGTCTTGCTGACTTAAGAAATGACGTCTCATAATTGATTGCCTATAGCCTAATAGCAGTTTTTGTTGCAGTGCCTAGCTACAATAGCCACAGTTTACTGGAGAAGTAACGAGGAGAGCGTGCAAGGTGACCGCAAGGGGTACGCGCGTACTCGGGAGGTGACGCTGGAGGGAGCCTCCCGCGCGGACCGGGTGGCGGCCGGCAGACCGGCGGGCGCGGCCACACTCGCCCACTCGCCCATCACACTAGCGCTCGTGCTGCTAGTCGCGCAGATGCTCACCGATCGTGCACCAACTTAAAAAATAACAATGAGGGTAATTCTCAAAAGCCAAACACGTTTGCATCTCTCTTACTCGCACAATCCAATATTTTCAACCAGGAAATAAAATTACGTACATAATGGACATATGTATTTTGACCAGATTTGATTGAAGGGCAAATTACGAATACTCAATGCAAGCCCAACTCAATCCTTGGCGCTCAATCAGATTGGAAAATTCTCATGGATACATTTGAACATCATTATAGGATCCCAGTATAGCTGTATCATCATAGCATTTTCTTAAACTTGAAAAAAGTTATTCTTATTGAACTTATCGTTCCGTGGTAATTAAATATTCTAAAAGACCACAACATGAAGTTGAACAAATATTATGATCTCACAGAAGAAATGATCAGGTTCAGCTTTGCGCAATGGAAGTTGGTGCGAGAGGAATTCCAGCATAATCTTTGCATCACTTACTGAAAGAATTGAGACTAAGCAGGTCTGCAGGAGATACTTTTATGAAACTGACATAAAAGGAATCATACGGTATTTGGTTGGGTAGGGAGAGGAGTAGAATGGCAATGGTAGCGTCTTAGTTGTGCAATAAAATGAAAAAAAGGAGGCCTGCTTTGTAAATCAGCCTATTGTCAGTGACTTGTGCTTCCGACCGAATCCACTATTCTTCTCCACTCTCTACCCGTATATTGACAGCAGACCTGCTTAGGCCCAATTCTTTCAGTAAGTGGTGCAAAGATTTTGCTAGAACTCCTATTACATTAAGCTCCGTTTCTGATCATTTATTCTGTGAGATCGAAATATATCTCTAACATGTTGGTAATTGTATTTCCTATAAATTTGATGGACTACTTTTCTCATAAATCTTTGTCAATATTGTGTTGTGCGAGGAGAGGGTTGTAAAATCGTTAAACCCCTTTTAAAGACGTTTATTATTATTACCTGTGAGCAATTTACTTTGTTATTACAAATTTTAAAATTGGGCAGTCGACTTGTTTTGTCTTCAATAATATTTAAATTACCTAATGAATGTTCTAAGTAATAACTATTTAGTTAATCTCGTTGTTATTGTAAATACATTTCTTAAGCGAACTGACTGAAATATAATTTCCATAGAATTTAAGTTTTCGTACATCGTTTCGATCGGTCTGGAAATTTTATATGTACGTTTAAAACCGGTGTGGCCCTAGTCTGTTTATTTTAGCGTAATCGATACATTAAAAAAAATATTAATTTATTTTAAGACATCATCATTACAGCTCCTAGACCACAAGGTTTCTAGGCCTAGGCCTTCTAGAAATTTCTAGAGAATTTAGCCTACACTCGCCACGCTGGCCAGACAGGTTGGCTAAAGTTTGATGTAATTTTTTTATTACAATTTATTAATGATTCCACAAGTTGGTATTAGTGGAACCGGATATGCCGCGGATTTGAACCGACCTTTGTTGTATTTTAAGGAAAGCGTTCTTACAACCGGCCCTCATCGCGATTCAAATCTTAATGAACGGTCAATTTTGTTGTTAGAAATGCTCGAGCTTAGCCGAGCATAAACGAACTTGCATTAAAATTACAAAATATTAACGTATTTGTCCAATTCCTTTATACAGGATGTCCCATAAGTCAACGTCAAACCGAATTTGAAAGAAAGAAAGAAAGAAAAAAAATTATTTGTCACATTAACAAACAAACAAAAGTAAACTTAAAATTAAAAGTGTGTGGTGACAAATAGGGAATCAGCTCAGCATTGAGCTGCGACGCTTTGAGAGTTACAGCGCTGATTTTCAGCTAATCCCTTAATATACAATTTACAGCTAATCCCTTAATATACGTAATCCCTTAATATACTGTCTGTCTGTATTTATTTTTTTAATAAGAATATCAAGGTTTTTGCATAATAAATTTGAATTGAGGTGGCTCGGTTGTAAGAACGTATTCGTTAAAATTCTACAAAGGTCGGTCCAACCCCCCCCCCCCCCCCCCCCCCGGCATGTGAGAAATCAAATTTTCTTACGTACAACCCTCGGAGAGCACGTTAAGCCGTCGATCCCGGTTTCGACATTAGATCCTGGCCAAACCGTCTGTCACGCCAGCGTGGCGAGTGTAGGCCAAATTCTTCAGTCATATGTTCTAGAAGGCCCATCTTCAACGGCGGAGGTCTAGGGCGTTGTACTCTAGGGGGGCTGTAACGAATGAAAAAGATATATAAAAAATAAGAATTTAAACTAAGATTTAAAAATATATTATTCCGATATCTACGAGTATAACGACCTGGCCCTCATCATATCACCCATTCCCGGTAATGACGTTGACTTATAACCCTGTATAAAGTTAGCGCTTTAATAAACAGAATTTGGCTACTAATCATGTTATTCTCATTCGTACAATACATTTTAAAATGTTTTTTTTGTTCTACACAAGTTTCTGATATTCCTGCCATTACCTATGCTGTGACCTAATTAACTAATTAGGGCCGGTAACTCACCACTTCTTTAGTGGTTTCTTAACTTTAAGACCGACTTACCGAGGCAAATACCTGCACTTAAGTGAGACTTAAATCTTAAGAAAGGACTGAATTACTGGCCCTTAACCCTTAAATGCATATATAAAACCTTAATTGGATATTATGTAATAAGGGTTTAATTTTTAAGGTTAAGTTGATACCCTCAAAACCTAGGTATATTTTTAAATACCTCTATAATATGGGCCTATTCTAAGAACATCAATGTTAGGTGCCGTTACCTTATACAATGTAAACCATAGTGTAACGCTTTTATTTATAAGCTGGCCTAAAATTTAATTTTGTACAATAATTTTATATTAATCCTTGCCCTTGTTAACATTGAAAAGAATATTTTTTTAATAGGATAGTTCTTCTTGTCATACACTAAAGGCCTTGGCATACCTGATACAGGTCACGCAAGAAGTTTTGAGCTTTCGGCAATGCGCATGTAAAGAGTGCGCGACAACTACATTACTACTTACAAGACCAGCAGCACTATTCCGATACTCAGTCGCAAACCTTATTAGTGGATTTCGTTATTTACGTGAGAGCTTGCGTCATAATTACAAAATATTACTCAATTCTCAACTCTATAAGCGCTCGACCTTGACAGCGTCCGTGCAAATATCAACTTTAATAGCGTGATATATATATAGTTAACGGATTCCATTATTATAAGGTTTGCGCTTAAGTAATAAAATAGGGCAGCAGAGCTCATAAACCGTGGCGCGACCTGTACGTTTCACTGTATATACCTACGGATGTCTATGCTGCCGTCCTAAAGCTAATATCTTCAAAAATATTCTAAATTATTACATAGATTAAAGTTAAAAATGGCGTCGATTGTACCAGCTGACATTTAAATAAAACTGATATAATTGACAATATTAAAAATTTTCATTATGGCTCAGTTATTTAAACTTAAAAAAAAAACAATAATCTAATTAAAAATTAATTAAAGTCAAAACGAGTCTTATGTACGACATTATAGCTTATGGACGGCAGTATGATAGACGTGACGTCTTGTTTTGTGACGACATGACGTCTGTCATATGTACACAGTGCCACAGGCCGAATACTGAAATCACACTTGTGGCGCCATAATTATCTAGACGCCTTGATTCGTTTTTGTGGCGCAAATTAAGACTAACGGCCGGTTGCAGAAAGGATTATTAAAATAATCTATGATCATTATTTTGATATACGCCACGTAATTGGTGGTTAGCTTGTCACTTTGGTTACTTCGGTCAATGACGTGTCTCATAGGCATTCGTTCAACATGCCAAAAGATAATCAGCATTTCTGCAACTGGCCGATAATGGCGTGTATCTTTGGTGTTCTACCTGCCCCACTTGTACATATCCGGTGTGCCGATGCCTTAGCACATGTATTTCCAAAGAATTTAGATACAACAACCAAAGCTTATTTACTTCGGGTATTAAAGCATTTACTTGTAAGTTAATATAACTAAATTATTAAATAAATATTTGTAGATTAAGGCTGTGGAAATGTGCTAGGAAAAAGAGCCACGCTAAGTATCTACTATTAATAACGGAACAAGCTCCCACTAATAATCAGACAAGCTCCCTTAGTTCATATTTTCAAACGCTTAGCTATCCAAATTAGAACCAAAAGTTTTACCCGCCTTAGTATTGGTCGCCCCATTCTGTTAATTATAAAAAATCTTAGCTCACTATGTATGTCTCAAATATGTTATATTGCATTAACTATGTAATGATTAATACCCATGCCTATGTCCTACCAAAAAAAAATTTTGCCCAGCTTTTTGCTTCAAATACTTGTATGTATGCCGAGGCTTAATGTGCTTTCCGAGGCACGGGAACGGTAGTGTTGTAAATCTATGACAAATGTACGTGAGAAAAGTGTATTTCTCATTAAAAAAATATACTAGCACGACCTTGTGCCCACCTGATGGTAAGTGGCGCGTGAGGTCCATGAATGTTAGCAACTGGAATCAGACGCTCGTGACTAACATCAGTCCCTAACACTATGCTGGCTTGACTGGGCACGACGGCAATCCGAGCCTGATCCCGAAACGTGTGTATACACTTTACTGGGTTTATCGGCACGAACGGTGGAAACTTCCCCGCCCCGGCAGACTGGGCAATTTTATCAGTCTGCCTACCACCTATTAAAGTTATCATTGGTTTTATTAATTTATATTTGTGTATAGACCCTTATTTATATGTTAATTATATTTATATAATAAATTGCACTAATCCCTTGTTTTTCCAAACTTCCTGGCTAGTAAACCTATGTTCAACTTTATTGGAATAAAGTATTAAATCACGGATCACGTCTTTATAAATGTCTGTTATTGGTGGGTTGTTTCCTCGCACATTGCTTATTTTCCTTGACCATTTCTGGTGGATAAAGAGCCCAACAATATCATGCGTCAAAATGGTACGTCTAACATATCAGTTAGTTATCTACATTAATTAATTAGATAAATAATTTTAACCCCCGACGAGAAAACGGGTTGTATATATATAACATTTTTATATTAAGCTGATAGATAACAAAATAGTTCTTGAGGTGTCACAAGAATTTGACAACTTGTTGGGCCAAGATCAAGAGAGCACGCGCTTTGAGATAACAATTCTATAAAATGACAAAAAGTGACCATATTTATTACTAAATGATATCATTCATTTTGGGCTATTTTATATATATGTATACCTTATACTTTTATTAATATGACTAGTGTTATTTTTACTATACGGGGTGACCTTGTATGGTCTTACGTTAGGACTAATATGTGACTCTATTGATAGAAACAAAAAAACTGTTGCTAAAAAACCATATGTCGGAAATAACAATTTTGTATAGAAAAGCCAGCATTTTTATGTCATTTCCGACATATGATTTTATAGGAAAAGTTGTTTGTTTCTATCAATAGAATCACATATTAGTCTAACATAAGAACATACAAAATCATACTAATGATATCTCGTCTGATACATGGCTGATTTGGCTATTGTTTTTTTAAGTTCGCTGTTGTTGGACCGTACTGATGGAAATAATAGTACAACGATTATTTTGTGCTGTTATTTCTCGGGCCGCTTTCAGAGCTGTTATCTTTAATCTGGGTGTATTATTGATCGTTGACTTATGTTACTTTTTCTAAACTTCAATTCCACACTCGGACAGACATGTTCGATAGTGGATTACGTAATTACCTGTACGAATTTCTCAGATACAAAAATGCAACTTCAAATGTTTAACCTTTTTTTTAGAAGATACTTATCAAAGACAGAGTGGTTTTTTATTGTCGCCCGAGCTCAGATAGAGCTGAGGAATGGTTCTTTAGATATTAGCTAGAATTTATCAATTTAAAACATTTCGTTACAACATTTTTTGGAAATTTACGAAAAAGTAAAATTATTATAGTGAAAGAGATCAAATATAAGATAGAGCGGGCATTAGTTGTTATTTTCATACAAAATATAAGATAGAGCGGGCATTAGTTGTTATTTTCATACAAAATATAAGATAGAGCGGGCATTAGTTGTTATTTTCATACAAAATATTTGTTACATTATTCTCCTCTTGTCGAAGAAGAACATATAACACTTCCGTAATATACAGGTCGGCATATTGTCTGTGAAACATCAAAATCAATTTGAAAGTGCACGTCAAACACGAACATCGACTAACTAATAATTGTGAGTCGATTGTCCTAGCTTTGATTCTCATACCATTTGGGTTCTTGTTCCATCTTTGTTATACGGAATGACTTTGTATATACTTGTATTAATTTGGTAGGCTAGAGGCATCGACGAGCTTGCCACCTGTCATGATGGGTCGGCAGTAAAGTTGGTTAAATGTGAACCCGCTTCCTTAACAGCGTGGTGTCTGACCGCCCCGGAAGGGATACGATCGTAATGATACTTTAGTTTTGATTGGAGCTGTCATAAATTTACGATGAGATACGTAATAACCCGGCAGATTAGGTCAATTATACGATTGGATTAAAGTTACATATTTTTGTAAATATAAATAAAAAGATATAATATGTAAGCTAGTCACCAAATACAAATGTTATTGAAATTTTAGATAGATAATAGGCTAAAATTACAACTTCTTTGACTGACATGTAGTTACTGGGCATTTGTTATAATTGATTGGTCTCAAATATGCTAAACTTTGTACGTATAATTCGATTAATATTCTTTTAGGCTGGGATATACGGTAAAGGAATTTTATTTTTAACCTACCTAAGGTTCAATATCGTATAGCAGTTGTCGCCATAAGTTACTTTGACATATCATATGCATTGTTAAATTTTCGATATTAATGCATTGCGAATGTCTAACGACATTTCAACGAAATGGGTAGGAAATTAAATTCCTTGATCGTAGCAAAACTAAGTGTCCGTAATTGTAAACGATTAAAGTTAAATATGGCGTATATTGTACGAGCTTTAAAGTTAAATAGGTACATTCGTCGTCATTTTCAATTTTATTAGTTAGATTTAGTATTTAGTCAATGCGTTTTGGGGACTGTTGTCAGTCATAAGTGTCTGGTTCCAGTTGCTAACACTCATGGGCCTTGCGCGCCACTTACCATCAGGTAACGAGATCACATGTCGCACTAGAATTTAATAAAACTTTTTTTACTACTTAGCCTTGGGATCTCGTTGCCTCAACTTCACTTCGTACAAAGTCACGTAAGTACGAGTAGGTGACGTCAGTACTGTCAGCAGCTAACTTCACATTTATTCAAATGTTTTTCTTCTAACTTCAAATTTATTGATTTGTTTAAGGACAACCAGTGGCCGGTTACATTATTACTTACTTAAAAACTAGGACATTGATTTAACGATAAATGTACCACCTTTAGGTGCCACAACATGCACAAAATACAAGTGGTAGGTAATAATGGATAATTAAAATTAAAATAAAATGAAATTAAATTAAATTCTAAGTTTAAACATAGAAAAAGCTTAATAAAAAATATAAAACACGTCTAAAAAACATAAAATAAAATATTGTACTTAGTCTAATTTAATTTAATTGTTTTTAAATTATCACAAAATAGCTAACAATATTTAACCTTATAAATAACAGATATGTGTATACTTGTGTGAATGAATCTTTATTTCAATCATAGAGTTACATTTTCTACATTACACCTTTAAGGTTTTTGGTCTAATACCACTGCGTCAGTTATAATAATTTGTATTAAATGCCCGACTTCTTACATCTAAGTTAATGAATATTATTTTGTATTCATTCCATTAATATCTGTGTCATATTACTGGTATAGGATTCCCTTCATCTGATATTCTATAATCAAATTGATAGAAATAAACACTTGTATCGACCGAATATGGACCGGGCCTTTTTATGTCCCAAACAGTTTTTATTATAGTGCTTTTTGCTATTGACGTTTAGATGAAGCTAATTAATAACTTAAATATATATTTTACAAATTACAAAAAATATCCTCTAGAGAAGTCCCTTCAGGGATAGTCCCAAGGAGACTGGCAACATTTCCGCTCTGTATAGCGAGGCTAATACGTTGGCAGAAATAATTGCTAGTTTTCTTGTCTCCAGACTTTTCCGTTAGCCGTTTGGACAACTCCTTGGCCAGAACCTGGGCTGAGTGTCCCCATGGGTCCATTTTTTTTTTTTTTTAGTTTTTACAAATCCTATCAATTCATATTTAATACGAATTTTGTGTTTAAACTAGAAATTGATTTATGACGTCTATTTGTTTACATAAAAGTTTGTGCTATCGTGAATATAGGGTAGGTATAGGTAAGCATAGCAATGGATTACATTCCTAAAACAAATAAAAATGTCATCAATAAAATGTTATGTCCAAAGTTAAATAAAGGATTGTGATAATACTAACACCCGTATTAGTATAAGACGTTTCCTCAACTATTGCTTCAAACTGTCAAACGGGTTTCCTCAAAGGATCCTCGAAACAGGTATTCTTAGTTGTAAACTCTCCAAACCACGAGAGGCATAAATGTTACCATGTTAAATATTTCCGTTAAGATAGGTTTTTCTTCTGGCAACATTGTTCTCTTTCAAGTTATGTGTCACAAAAATTAATTATTATTTTGGAACGTAATCTGAACTAGAATAAATAATATAAATATAAGACAAACATAACATGTATCTTGAGTTTGACAGTTCTATTCCTGGAGCTTAGGCGCGTTCGTGTTATAGCATTTCCAACATTTCGTAGCAACTTCATAAACCAGCGTGAAATGTCGTTTTTGTTAAGAAATAATAATAACAATGCTAACATTTCTTAAAAAAAACGAGCGATGAGGCTACTTTTTGACAAGTATGACAAGTAACAATTAAAAACAATTAAAAATGTATTATGGTTTTTGAATTTATTACAAAAAATCGTTTAAAATACATTTAAAACAAATATAATATAAACTATAAAGTATACAACAATGTAAACAAACCATTTCTTATGTCAAATGACATCTGTCAAAAAGTAACATCAATAACCCTCCTTTCAACACGGTACTGACATACGAAATTAGCATCAAATGTTAGAATTTTCATTAAACGAACGACTTGTGCTAAAAAAAAGTGGTATTTAAAACGAACGCGGCCTTAGTCGAGGCGTCCCTCCGTTTGACAGTTGGAAGGAATAATTAAGTGTAGGAGTCGTTGAGGAACTGTCTAAGAAAACTATTGTCCATGAAACAACGCGTCGTAAGGTTTTGCTAACGAAGTTTTGCCTTGTGCTTGAAGGAAGCATTCTTTACGATTTCAGCATAAGTTATTTTGTTTGTTCACCAATAGATAGTATTAAATGGCCGGTTCTACTTATGTCGGTGGTTTGGGATTGCCAATTGAAAATATATTTTAGTTAATAAATTATAGATTGAAATTGTTGGTTAATGTTAAAAGAAATATTAATTCTGTAAATATCGGTTACTGTAGCTCAATGTTAAGATTATATTTAATAAAAACTATGTAAAATACACAAATATATTTGTTTCATTTTTCCAAAATAATCTCCTCTTTCAATTGCACGCAGTTACGTAAAAAGGATCCAATCCACAATATTTCAGAAATTTAATTATGAATTTTATTTAAATCCTTAGGATGATATATCTTATATCAAAAACGACACATTAAAAAATACCGTTTTTGACATATTCTATATGTACCTACATATATTGTTTAATAATTGTCCAAAGGAACACTTGGATTTGTCTCGGTTACAATTTTTATTTAAATCTCATTACAGCTCCCAGAACACAGCGTCCTAGACCTCCACTGCTGGAGATGGGCCTTTCAGAACATATATCTGGAGAATTTGGCCTATACTCGCCACACTGGCCAGGCGGCTCGGCGAGGATATGATGTCATTTTTATGACAATTTATTAACGATTCCACAAGTTGTTTTTATTTTTTTTATACAAGCACGACATGTGACCTTGCGCCCTTCTGATGTTAAGTGGCGCGCGAGGTCCATGAATGTTAGCAACTGGAATTAGACACTCATGACTGACATTAGTCCCTAACACTATGCCGGCTTGACTGGGCATGACGGCAATTCGAGCCTGATCCCGAAACGTGTGGATACACTTTACTGGGTTTATCGGCACGAACGGTGGAAACTTCCCCGCCCCGGCAGACTGGGCAAATTACCACCATCAGTCCACCTACCACCTCTACTCTATTAGTGAAACCGGGACCGAGTGCTCTCCGAGGCACGGGAACGATGGTGTTGTAAATCTATGACAAATGTACGTAAAAAAAGTGTATTTCTCATTGTACAAACGGTTCAAACCTTTGTAGGATTTAAGGATCGCTACCACCGCGCCTTAAATCTAGGTTAACCTAAATGTTAACAGTGAATGAAGAATAATGGCTGGATGGAGCTGCAGCTAGCAAGGAACAGCCTGAAGCTGGAGGCATAGTATCTTAACCTGAATGCTGTAAAACATTGTTACTGAGTATTTTATTTTACGTATACTTCAACTTTAATGGCCTTTAACTTAAAATCATTGATGTATATAGATAGGCCTATTCAATACAAAACGCACTCTAAAAACGTGCCACTTGCCACGAGTCTTTGGGGGCCAATTTTCAAGCAATGAATGTCACATGCGATATTTGTCGGAAATTCTGTCACAATGCATGCTATAAGACTAGTTTTACTCGATATAAATATTAATATTAGGCGCTCTCGACGCTTGCTATTTCGCGACTGTTGGTGCAGCTACATGACTTCGATTGGTTTTACGAGAACGTTTTTATATCAGTGAGGGCCTATCTATATACATCGATGCTTAAAATAGTTAATGTGGATTGAATAATTTTTGCGTTACTACGTCCAATTATCAAACGGAACACTTAGTGTTGGTAAATAGAATTAGGTAAAATCCAAGTTTGAAAGAAATTGATTATATTATTTAGTTTTATTGTTGAAATGGGCGAGCTTAAAATGATTTAACGCTTTTGCATTCCTGCACAATCCAATATTTACTTAATAATTTTAGATAAACCTTTCTTAAATCAACATAAGCAATTAGAGGTAAGCATGCCTTTCCTTATTTTTGTCCCTATGCTTTCTTTCATACCTTTACCCTTAACTAGTATTAAAAATATAAAACTACAAGTAAAATAACGTTTGAGTCGCTGTATCTTCCATTTTAAATACAAAATGTAGAGTCTTCTCCGAGACCAATTACTATTGAATACAAAATTAATTGGAAAATTAATTTTAAAAGGGTTTGTGAGACCGAGACACCACCCTTCGTGACTACAGCCAAATGGACAGGATTACCGCCGCCATACTTTTAATCATTTCCAACGAAATTTCCCAAAATCTTACTTCAAATACAATAGTTATAACAAATATTCCGATTTTAATTAACAAAAGAAGAAGTGAAGCTCCTAAACCTAACATAGGCTTTTGTAAAAGCACATCATCTATATTGGGCCACTTTTGTACTACTTGTGCTGTGTTTAAATTTAATGTAAATATATTTGTTTCATTAATTTTGTTATATTGTACCTCTGGAAGACCCTGAATCCCGTAACGCAGGTGTATTTTATAAAACATCTTACTCGGGATTCAGAGCGCCATAAAATGCGTGTTATGTTCTTTGGATTCAAATAAAGAACAATGGGCAAAATGTCCCCACCTTTGTAACAATTTGGTACCTATTTTATTAAAAAGATCTTTAAATTTACATATTTTTTTTTGTATGGCAGTATTTTCGTAAAGCGCGGGGAAAAAAAGTTATTGAGTATAGAAACCTCACCTTAAACCTAAAATGCTTTATTCACTTCTTAGTACAAAGCCTAAGAAAATATAAATTAATTTAAGCTTATTCATAATAATATAGTATTATTATTATTGTTGTAGCGATTTTTTCGCATTCCTGTTATCATAGTGTGCGAGTGGGACAGAATGACTTGCACGCTCTACCTGCCGGTAGTGAACAAAAGAAACCGTTTAGCAAGTGCCTTTGTCGGCATGCGATCGGGTTATCTTTGTTTTTTAAATTCGTATTTAGTCCGTTTGGAACAACAAAACGATGTTTTTATTCTGGATAGAGGCTTCAGAGACTATCTCGAACATTGAGACCTGTGGTTATGTGCCTCGCATGCCACCGACCAAAGACAGTCATGCGACGCAGCTTACAGATCTACAAGCTAACAAATCTCGCTTAATAACAATCGTGCGATGGGTCATTGAGGTCATTAATGGTTGATTTAAGCGAAATTTTAAAATATTTAGAAACCAACTATTTAATAAAACTTTGCCACATGTTTTCGACGATTTGCGCATTGCTGGAGCGTTAATAAATGCATTTCGTCGTCCTCTGAGGGACAGTTATGCTGCTGCCTTCATAACAACAATAAATAACAGAGTGAACATTCCCAACAGATTGGGTAACTATGTTGTTGCCGAAAACGTCAACCGACAACAAGCGTCATTTTTGACAATGAACGGTGCTTCAATAAATCAGCCTTTCCCTGAATTGACGGAAGAAGACGTTAGTTTATTTAGTTTAGGAACATAATAATATCATTTAAAACTAGCTAAATCTTATGTCAGCGTACATTTGCGCGGTGGTGTTGTTGTATATAAAATAGAAGTGTGTGCTGCTCCAAGTCCAAGCATGTCTTAGTATGGGCTCGCAACAGAACACTGCACGCTTCTGAGAGGCCGCATATTATCAAGGCACATTTCAAATAAAATATATTATGTCTATATATTAATCAATCGCAATGCGCAGGACAGACATGCAATTGAAGAATATTACTGCTCATGCATGACAGGAATGAGGACGATAGGAACGTGCGCGTATACTGTAAGCATAATATGATATTTTGGAATAGGCAGACATTTAAATAATTTCCTTGGGCCAGCGAGTGCTTGGGACGACATTATTATAGAAAGTGAAAATACGGTGTACTATTGTCTGTGATGTTTATTAAAACCGTTATTCATATATTCACATGGTGTTTTAGTACTTAAATTCCCTTAATCTATTAAGAACAAGATAGGTTTGTAGGTCAACATGGATATAATAACTAAGAGCCATCGTTTTTAACTAAGAAAAGACGTCTATTCATACATTTATACATAGGTTAAATAGAGAAGAATAAAAGGTTATAACCAAAATTTCCCATATTTTTTGAAATTAATTCATTTACCATTGGCCTATACAGATACCCCTCTATAATTTAAAGCTTTGCCCGTGATGTTACAACACTGGGGACGGGGTCCATATAAAAATGCCCATTGTTCTTTATTATTATTATTATTATAGTAGTTTCAATATTATTATTGATAAGATTCATGGTATTTTTTCTGTATATTCGACGTCAATTAATATACATCATCATCATCATAATCATCAGCCTGTGTCTCTCCACTGCTGGATATAGGCCTCCCCCAAGGGGAGCCACTTCACACGATCTCCTGCCACCCTCGTCCAACCCCCACCAACGACCTTTCTCAGGTCATCCATCCACTCTGCGTCTTCCCGTACATGGTATCCACTCTAAAACCCGTCTACTCCATCGTTCATGGGTTCTACGACAAACATGTCCAGCCCATTGCCACTTCAGCTTACAAATTTTGAAGGTAACTTTGGTTCTCCGACGGATTTCCTCGTTTTGGACTTTGGAGAAATACCGAGCATAGCTCTCTCCATAGCCCGCTGAGCGACCTTAAATTTGTGGACTAGACACACTGTCAGTGTCCACGTTTCTGCTCCGTACCGCTAATAAATGGAGCTAATGTGTCTACACATAGTTAAATTAAATAAAATCTACACCACGATGATAAAGTTAAGCGAGTCGCGAATAAATTGTGAAAACAAACGAGGTAAAATATTCGCGACTAAAGTATTATTTAGCATTAAAGTCATAACAAGGGTGAGCTGACTCACTCGCTCAGTGTGTTCATTTCATTTACAGGCGCCCTGTTATTGCCATTCCGCCGTAATGGTCGCTCGGGAGCAAAAAAATTTCTTAATCAGGCTTAGCAATCCGCATCGCGTGACATACAATCGTTAAGCTGATGGCGGTACTTGCATACGCTTTGCATAATGCATTGCGAACAGCACAGCGCGATCCCGGTGGCCCGTGGCCTACTGGGCCAACTCTCTATTCCACTCGTTCTTTGTGACACAGCAGACAATGATCACTCCAAGTTATAGGAATTCGAACTTACATAGTATTTCACATCTTCAGCGTTTGTCAGATGTTAATCTCTAAATGATATCATTCATCTTGTAATAGGGGTTTGGGCTTAATTGTATTCATAGTTACATATGCATTTTTAGATAAATTATTCTAATAACGATTTCACAAGTTGGTATTAGTGGAACCGGGACCGACGGCTTAACGTGCTCTCCGAGGCACGGAAACGGTGGTCTTGTAAATCTGTGAAAAATGTACGTAAGATTTTTTTATTTATCATTGGTACATGCCGGGGGAGTTTGGACCGACCTTTGTAGGATTTTAAGTTCTTACAACCGAGCCACCACCGCGCCGCACCGAATGGTTTACAAGACACAAATATGAGGAAAAAACGATGGATATTGATATTCAGAGTTAATGATCATATCACCGCGCAATTATGAATAAACAACTAAGAATAAAATCTTTACTCGTTTCTCCGAAAATAGCATAAGTTCCAAGAAGAAACGTGGACGCTGTCAATGGTTCTATATTTTAAAGTCTCTAAGCAAGCTATAGAGATTCGAAGCGTTAATATCGTCAGAGAATCAAAGTGACTCAACCAGGCTTGTACACTGAGTAAAATGGATATTGATGTAATTAAAAATTAATCTAACCCATGTCATTACTATCACGATACTACGAGATGCTGGTAGTAAGAAAATATCACAACTTCTCATTATCAAGAAAGGACTACGAAGAAATTCGCAGGTTGTAAGACATGATCAGAGAATAAATGATCAGGAACGGGTTAAAGACTCAGATGTACGCAGTGACAGTTGGTGCATACTGAAAGAATTGGGACTAAAAAGGTCTGCAGGATATTTATGGAATGAGCTTACAAGATCGCATGAATGGAATCATACAGCATTCAGTTAAATGAAATGAAAATGAAAAAATATTTATTTATGTTTATACAAGCAGCCGAGGTTGACAATTTCACATTATACATAATGAAAATTGTTGGGTAGAGAGAGGAGAGGAATTTTAACGGCGAGCGTCCATTGTAAACCAGTCGGCCGCAAGCCCTAGACACTACTAATTTTCTCTCTTCTTTTGACTCGGCACCCGCACATTTGAATCCATGTAATACTTAGAAATTTGTCTTCTTTCAAGTACTTCAAAAATTAAATGATTCTGTTACTGTTATCAAACAGTTTCGGATGAAACAGAAATGTTTGGAGGACATAATGTATTGGGTGTTTGAGAACCAACCCGGAGCTCAGCAAGCAGCCAATCGCATTTCCTCCAGTAGGGCGCGCCTCATCATTATTGTCATTGTTTGCAGCACGAAACCGAAATTGCATTGCCTCTGGGTGAGTGACAAATTCAGCTTCCAAATTAACAAAATTGACAGCTTTTAGCAAATTTAAATAACAATGATGTTTGATTTCTCTCACTTTTCATTTGATATTAATGTAGTTTGGACTATATATATTTAGGCAGTTAAACATTCTGACCATAAATAGCATTTATGTATTGGAGTGTTTGCTTTACATAAAAAAAAATGAAAAAGACCTCCCTAGAAATGCAAGTAAGACAAGGTCAAATAATCAAATCAAATACCCCAAAGCTCGTCTGACGAAATCGACAAAGAGTTTTCTATGCAATGGTATAAAGCTATATAATAAATTATCGGCAGATGTAACGAATTTAAAATATGAAAAATTTAAAACATCACTAAAAAATATTCTCATAAACAAAAGTTATTATGAGCTACAAGATGCAATGAAAGATACCATTGCATAGAAGTACTCGGACAAATTTTATATATTAATGATAAATTAATTAATAAATCTTAATGTTTAAATTTAAATTATATATACATTTATTCGAAAAAATATTTACAACATATAAAATAAAATTAATATTAAGGATAGGGATATAAGTCCCGTCCGCGTGGAATGGTGGCAAGAACGCTGGCTGCATTTCCCCGCTGAATTGCAATACTAATTCTCTGGGCGAAGAAAGAGCCAGCCCTCTTGTCACCGGAGGAGACAACAAGACGCGGTGTTATGTCTTTTAAAAACTTTTTTGCGCTTGGACTCCATGGGCCCAGAGTTTCTACAGCAAACGGCACAAATATGTAATCTTTTAATATACTTACATACTTGCGCCGCTTGCTGGACTCCGCATTTTCCGCCGCGGCTCCCGCTTTATGCGCTGTTAATTTAAATTATTTAATTTTATATTTATTTTTAATTGACACGGCCCTTTTACAGCCACGAATTTAAATTTAAGTTTACTTGACATAGAATGTTTTATTTAGATAGTAAGGTGACACGGCCATTTTACAGCCACGAATATTATTAACATTAATGCTATTAGAATATAAGATGACACGGCCCATTTACAGCTATGAATTTATGTTTAATTGACATATCATTATTAGTATTTAGATTATAAGATGACGTCTTTTTTTTTATTTTTTTTTATTTTTTTATTATTATTATTATTATTTTTTGTTCATTTGTGAACTATCTGACATATGTATATAATTTCTATACATCATAATTATTAAATTAATAATAAATCTTAATATTTAAATTATTTAATTTTATATTTATTTTTAATTGACACGGCCCTTTTACAGTCACGAATTTAAATTTAAGTTTACTTGACATAGAATGTTTTATTTAGATAGTAAGGTGACACGGCCTCTTTACAGCCACGATCTTATTTAAGTAGTTTCTAAGTTAGTTAGTTTTACTTGCTTGTAGCAATAATGTTGTGCATAGCATACATAAATATGGATTATTGCCTGTTTACGGTCCAACCATTATTACCACTCTGATTATATGTAATATGTTGTAAAAAATGTATTGATTTTATTAGTTCTGACTTTATCCAAGTTGTTTCGAGAGAACCAATGGAAATAAATTATTTTGATTGATTGATTGATTGATTGACTAAACTATGTATGTCGATCTATTCTCATTAACATTTCGCTAAAGGACAATTACCATTGCCATGTATTCTCAGACCCAGACTTATAAACCACGTACCAAAAATCTTATCCAGTATAAATAAAATTGGTAATTACATCGAAGTTCAAGAACTTGGGAGAAAAAAGTAATTCTCATTTATATTTTAATTTGAGGTTATGTTATGATGTATTCTCAGCAGACAACCACGCGCCGGTAGCTAAAAGAATACGTACTAACAGGCTATAATTGTGGCCCACTATATTATTAGCGCCATCTATGATTGAGTAGCGGAACCATTACTTTAATGATAACTTCTAGTATGTTCCTTGTATTTTAATTATTGTATTATTATTTTTTTGATGTAATAAATTTTTATTCGAAGTAATATACAAACAATATAAAAGAATTACAATATTAAATAAACTATATTACAACAAAATCAAAATTTAACCTAAAATAATAATAATAATACATAGAAAATAAAATACTTACAAAAAAAATAGCTCCTCCAAATCGCTGTCTTGTGGCATGGTGCCCAATACACTAGCAGCATTTCCCCTTTCAATTATGATACTTAATTTTTGGGAGAAAAAACTGCCAGCCCTATTGTCATTATTATTGTATTATTTAATAACTTTAAAAATAAACTGACACGAGGTTCTATTGACTAGGAACAACGTGTTTTACACTTCCGTAGCTCGAAGGTTGTCATACCTACTGTCTGTCGAACAACAAAATAATCAATTTAACAGTGAGCACGACCATAACCGGCAGTGACGATTGGTCTAGCTTTCATTCTCATACCGTTTGGTATTTGATTCAAAGCAAAATGACAGGTATTATATTTAAGGACAACCAGTGGTCGGGTACATTATTACTTGCTTAAAAACGAGGACATTGAATCGACGATAAATGTACCACATTTAGGTGCCACAACATGCACAAAATACAAGTGGTAGGTAATAATGGATAATTCATTAAAAAATCAGTAAAAAAAGCGCGCTCTGCTCGGCACCTAAACACGGATCATTGTATTTTTTAAAAAAGAAATTCTAATTTTTATTAGTGGAATCGGGACCGTGAGATGTTTTTCTATGTTATGTTTCTATGTTATGTTTCTGTGTTATGTTTCTATGATATGTTTCTATGATATGAATTAAATGTAATCAAACATAAACCTACCCTAATCTAATTTCGGTTATTTATTTTGACAGTAATTTAGGGGCCCCTGGTGAATCGATCTCTTTTTGTTGAACCGGGAAGTGCAGGAAATGCACATGCAGTTTCAATCACAATGACTCATGACCCTCGGAGACCTATATGTTGAGACCAGCACACAATACTAAATTATTTTTATACACGCAACTATTATATTTATTTTCATTCATTCATTACAGCGTGTTGGAGACGTGCCTTCCAGAACATATATCTGGAGAATTTGGCCTACTCGTACATTCGTCACGCTGGCCAGACGGGTTGGCGAAGATCTATTTTTTTATGACAATTTATTAACAATAGTGTTGTGTTTATATTACAAGATCCACGGGAACGGTGGTGTTGTAAATCTATGACAAACATACGTAAGAAAAGTGTATTTCTTATTGGTACATGGCGGTGGGTTTCTCATTGGTACATGGCGGTGGGTTTCTCATTGGTATTTTTTTATTTATTTATTTAAAAACTTTATTGTAAATCTATACAAAAGGCGAACGTAATGCCGCAAGACATTCTCTTCCCGTTAACCTTTGGGACATTGGGACATTTAAATATGAGTACGGTGCAAATAGAGAAATAAAATATTAAAATGAAACATAAATACTATTAAAAATTAACATACTTAGACAACTATAATATATATATACATATATATAATATATACACATACATACTAATACTACATAAATATAATATAATAAAATTATATAATAATGGTACATGGCGGTGGGTTTCTTATTGGTACATGGCGGTGGGTTTCTCATTGGTACATGGCGGTGGGTTTCTCATTGGTACATGGTGGTGGGTTTCTTATTGGTACATGGCGGTGGGTTTCTCATTGGTACATGGCGGTGGGTTTCTCATTGGTACATGGCGGTGGGTTTCTCATTGGTACATGGCGGTGGTTTTGAACTGACCTTTGTAGTGTTTTTTTATTAATTCAAAAATCAAATAATCTATGTATTTATAATGTACGAGTATGTATTATTATATGTATTGTATGGTATGTAACTGCCTCCGTGTTCTAGCGGTTAAGCCCTTGGATTTAGGCTTGGAGGTACCGGGTTCGATTCCTGGTCGGTACACAATAATATTTAATAATAATAAAAAAAAATAATAATAATATTTAATTTTGAAACGATCGCGCAGGAATGGGGTGGTTTAGGATTGTTTAAAATACAACAATGAAGCTGGCAACTATTTCTGCCTTGGTATACAGAAGAGAAATGTTGCCAGCCTCCTTGGGACAATCTCTAATGGGACTTCTTTAGAAAACATTTTTTATTTACCTAAGTATAGGTAATTTATTTTTTTATTAGGTTGAGTTAATATTTAATTTTATTTATATTAAGTATTTTTACATTTTGTTTTTATTTTATTTATTAGATTTAGTTTATTTTTAATATTTTTTTACAATTTAATTATTTTAATAGAGGTGTTTATTTATTTAAGTACATTAATATATTTTACATTTTGGGGCCAGCGTGTTACCCCCAATAATTTGTACTGTTAGCCCGGTGTGAGAGCCCGTGTACGGTAGCCCCTCCCGCCATGCCGGCCTGTCATGTCGCGCGCGTGTCTACATACACAATACATCGATATAAGAACCCTCCCCGGTGCCGATATTCGATAAGAAACTTAGGGGTTACTTTAATGACGTATATCTAAAGATCAGGCCAAAAATATATTTGTCTTGGGTTAAGTATTAACTTATGTATATCTAAAAGTTTAATAGTGTATATTTATTAGTAACTATCTAGTACAGATGTAGTGCATAATGGTTTCCCATAGTATTTTATCATACAAGTTCGTATTTATCGTGCTCTCTATTTTTAGGGTGGTTGTACCATATATAACATTTTTCATTTCGACATTTAACACTAAATAATAAAGTGCCATATTAATGGATATAAAAATGTCACTAATTAATACAATAATTGATTGACACTTCGGGTGCCGTCGTATTCCGATTGAAATCAGAGTTTTCCCGATGGCAATACATTATGCACTATATCTGTATATTATCCACCTACTTTTCAGTAAAATGTTAATTAAATAATGAGTTAAATTCCTAAATAATAAGTAATTATTCAGGAGCAAAAACATGTATTTAACACAAAATAAATAAAAAATAAAACTTTTCTCTATGGGGCACTTATCTGGTAGACTTAAATTTGCAAATAACTGGGTAAAATTTGATATAATAAAAAAAACATAATAAGTAACTTGGCGATACCTCGTCACACTGTTGTAAAGCAATGACAACAATGAATAGCTTCGACAGGAGTTTTTAATAAATATAAAATCAGAATAAAATTATAATATCCAAACTTTGATATAAAATAATTTAACAGCCATTCATTTCTTCAAACATAATTCCTCACATCCTATTTATAATATCCAAACTTTGATATAAAATAATTTAACAGCCATTCATTTCTTCAAACATAATTCCTCACATCCTATTTATAATATCCAAACTTTGATATAAAATAATTTAACAGCCATTCATTTCTTCAAACATAATTCCTCACATCCTATTTATAATATCCAAACTTTGATATAAAATAATTTAACAGCCATTCATTTCTTCAAACATAATTCCTCACATCCTATTTATAATATCCAAACTTTGATATAAAATAATTTAACAGCCATTCATTTCTTCAAACATAATTCCTCACATCCTATTTATAATATCCAAACTTTGATATAAAATAATTTAACAGCCATTCATTTCTTCAAACATAATTCCTCACATCCTATTTATAATATCCAAACTTTGATATAAAATAATTTAACAGCCATTCATTTCTTCAAACATAATTCCTCACATCCTATTTATAATATCCAAACTTTGATATAAAATAATTTAACAGCCATTCATTTCTTCAAACATAATTCCTCACATCCTATTTATAATATCCAAACTTTGATATAAAATAATTTAACAGCCATTCATTTCTTCAAACATAATTCCTGACATCCTATTTATAATATCCAAACTTTGATATAAAATAATTTAACAGCCATTCATTTCTTCAAACATAATTCCTCACATCCTATTTATTTTCAGATAGTCATGAAGTGGTACTCTTAACAGCACCTAAAGAGCTACATCAAACAAAAACCTTCAAAATGTGGTTTGTATTTGTATGTGGAATGCTCAGTGCGTTTCCGCATTATATCTAACTAAAACCTGAAGACGTTTAAGCGAAGTGCGAAAAAGTATCTTTATAAGCCGGCATTATTGTAGAGCAGTCTCTATATGGCGATCGAAAGTGGCTGGCATCAGCTACTTCGGCTTCTTGGATCTCGAGTAGTGTCTCTCCACTGCTGGATGTAGGCCTCCCCCAAGGTTCTTTTGCAACTCAAGGTTGGACCTCCGCCAGCGACCATCTTCAGGTCATCTGTCCATCTGGCGGCGGGTCGTCCTACTCTAAGTCGTTCTGTACGTGGTCTCCACTCTAGAACCTGGTTGCCCAATCGGTCGTCGGTTCTGCGGCAGATGTGTCATGTGTTTGTATATCAGTTACTTTGGTTTTCTGACGAATATCAACGGTTCGAATTCTGTCCATCAGAGAAATACCAAGCATAGTGTTCACGTCCTGCTCGTACGACATTACTGGGAGGACGCACTGGTTAAATACCTTCGTCTTTAACCATTGACGATGAGAGGATGTGAGGAAGTTGGCTGCGCCCAATTGAATAGTCTACCCGATGTAAACGTAATTTTGCACAACTTCGAGAGTAGATTTAGAGATTAGATATACGTCTATGATAAAAACAAATTTAAACTGGAAATGCGTGGAAATGGCTCACGCTATTGTTATTTGATATCGATAGGGGGACATAATGAGAGGGACTGGCTGCCAACCGGCAAGGGAAACTCAACCTCTCTACTCCTATAATTACAGCTTTTAATCCAAGCGACAAATTGATGTTTGGTCATTCTACAATTGACTTCCAAGTGACTGGTCTTACATACGAGTATAACTTTGTTCATCGTCAGCACCTTTTAAATTAAGAATAACACAAAGTAAAGTCATAGTCATAATGGCTAGCTCACTGGGGGATCTTAGCGGATTACTGAACGGCCTCGGATTGAACTTGAACAAGACAAAAGACATGTTTAATAACCATGTCATATCGAGACCAATCTGAGTGGGCAACACCACTCTCCAAGTTGTGCAAAAATACTCTACCTTCGAAAGACTATATAATTAGACGTAGCGAACTGCAGCAAAGAAGCGGATTGAGGCATTCAGCTAGGATGGGCAGCATTCGGGAAGTTGCGCCACATCTTCTTATCAGACCTACCACAGTGTTTGAAGACAAAAGGCTTCAACCAATGTGTTCTTCCAGTATTGTCGTACGGAGCAGAGACGTGGACACTGACAGTAGGTCTGGTACACAAGTTTAAAATCGCTTAGCTATGCTCGGTATTTCTTTAATGGATAAAGTACGAAACGTGGACATCCGTCAGAGAACCAAAGTGGACACGTCTGTTGCAGAACCGATAAACGTTGGAGTGGAGACCACGTACGGGAAGATGCAGAGTGGGACGACCCGCCGCCAGATGGAAAGATGACCTGAAGAAGGTGGATTGGATGAGGGTGGCGTTAGATCGTGTGAAATGGCGTGCCTTGGGAAGGCCTATATCGAACAGTGGAGAAACTGCTGGTGCAGCTGATGATGATGATGATGATGAAAGTTAAAGTAAATAATCATCACGAATCATTGCGAGGTTGGAGAAGCAGATTCAGATTTAGCTAATTTTACTATATAGGGTGTATTGGAAGTATAGGATCTAACGGATGATCCCTGGAGATACTCCTAGGGATGGAGCCGTATTAAAAAAAACTAAGTATTAAGTAAAAATATGTTTTACAGTGTCTGTGTAGGAAAATCAAACAAAAAAATTATGAAACCGTCTGCATGTTTTAATTTGTATTATAATTCTTATATAGCACAACTTCTGTATATTGTTTATTGTATATTACATACATACATATCTTCACGCCAGATCCCTTGCGGGGTAGGCAGAGACAATTGAGCGCCATTTGACACGATCACGACATACCTCTTTCGCTTCGTCGACATTCATTAACCTCTTCATACATGCCCTTTGGTTACGAAGACTTTTTAATGCACCTTCAGTCAGTGTTTTATTTATTTGATCGTGATATGTGAGTCTCGGTCTGCCAGGGCCTCTTTTACCCACAACTTTCGCATTATATGTCAGAATACGCATGAGAGTAGGGTTAATGCAGTAGAAATGCGGTCGTTGCGGCGGATATGTGGCGTCACTTTGGCGGACCGCATACGTAACGTCGAAATACGGAAAAGGGTTGGTATGAAGGAAAGCATAGGGACAAAAATAAGGAAAAGCATGCTACGATGGTTCGGGCATGTTGAAAGGATGAGCGATGAAAGATTGACGAACCAGATTGTATATTGTTTATTTATTATCCTTAGGAGCCTACAGGAACACTTGGATTCGTCAAATTTAAATTTTTCTTATTTAATATTAAGTCAATATACATAAAAATGGCTGAAATAGCTGGCTGTTGTTAGCAAGGAACAGTCTGCTAATAAGGGCATAGTGCCTGAGAATAACAAGCTTAATTCTAATAGTGGATAGCAGCTGTAAAGGGGCATTGTCTTATTTACCTACACTAAATAAAGCTAAATATTAAATGTCTAATTATTAAAATGATTATGTCAAATCTATATCTGTGTACAAATACTGGCTGCCAACACCCCCAATAGAACCAACAAGCGGTGCTACCAATTCCATAACGGTGTGGTGTACGAGCGGTGATGATTTGCTTTCCTTAAAATCCGAATACGAGTAAGGTCGGTTTAAACCCCAGCATGTACCTAATAATGAGAAACAAACTTTACATATGTACATTTGTGGTGATTAATAAGACCTTCGCGAACCCATCTGGTCAAGCGGATTCAAAATAAGCCAACTTCACTATACAGGTGGTTCCGTAAGTGTAGGATCAAATAATAATAATAAATATTAAAAATAAAACATTTATTCGAAAAAAATATTCACAAAATTTAAAATAAAATTAATATTAATACTAAGGATAGGGATATAAGTCCCGCCCGCGTGGAATGGTGACAAGAACGCTGGCTGCATTTCCCCGCTCAATTGCAATATTAATTGTAAACCCGATCCTTACATATAAGTCAATGATTATTATTGTCTTATGATTTCATTGTTGGCAACGCGCACAATAGTTTTAAAAAAATTATCAATCTGAGCACGACATGCAGCATAGCGCCCACATGATGGTAAACGATACGCAAATTAATTTTTCTACCACTATGCCTATCAAGATGCTTTTTCATATCCGTATAAACTATCGGAACGACTACATATCGTTAATCTCCATAATAAGTCTCCGTCCTGGAGAATAGCTGAGGTAGTCAAACCTAGACCTCCTGGGTTCGTGAGCCACTCGGGCGCCCAGCACCATGAGGGCGTGAATTACCAGCTGTTGGTTACCCGCCGAGGGAAACGGAGGAGTGTCCTCGTGGCCTGGATGACCACACTGTCCGTGTCTGTTTCCAATTATGTTCAATACTCAAGGGGACCTTTTTCGGCAAATAATTGTCACCAATTGCTTAATTCTAACAACAAATGAAAATTAATGCATTTACTAACAAAAAATAAGTAACTACATTTTAAATCAATCAATTGACATTAATAGACCAAGCGAACCATAAAGTTAAATAAATTACAAATTCTCGTTGAATTATTCTAAGTGATCAGGGCACAATATTTTAATTTTGTTATTGTTACATTTATTACAATTAAGATACAAAACAAAATAAAACAGATAAAAACTAATTATAAATAAATTTAAACTAAAAAACATATAACCTTAAAACTATTCAACAAAATAAACTAAGAGCTTACCACCTGGGAGGGTTCCTACTTGTAAAAAGCTCGCTTTTTTTTTTGTTGAATAATAAGGGAAATATTTTGTTTCAGGTAGTTATGACAATAATAATAATAAGAATAGGCGCCTGAACTTATGTTACTATACAGTCCACATTAAGTTATAGAAGGCAATATGTTAAGTTCAGGCGTATTATATATTATATTTCAGAACCAAACCAAACCGAATGGCATTAAACTGGTCTTAGTTTGAACATCAAGTTTCATTTCACAACCACCTAGACCCCGTTAGAAACTCGATCACCTTAGTAGGTACATACCTACCTACCAGTATTTTATTGACAGTAAATTTATTCGAAGTAGATACAAAAACATTAAAATAAAATTAAAAATATAATTATAAATAAAACTAAACTAAAAATACCTATGAAATTAAAATTATTCTACACAATAAACTAATGTCTTACCACCAAGGAGGGTACCTAAAACGCTCGCCTCACATTTCCTTGTTGAATTATAATGGAAACATTCTGTTTTAGGTAGTTATGGCATTTGGGGTCGCCACACTATTGGAAAATTCGTTTACCCAGCACTCTTATGAATTTGTGAGTATCAAGAGAATAGAGTATTTTATTTAGATTTGTATTGTAGGTATGTAAGTAGTGGCGGTAATGATAATCTACAAAAACAAAATTTTCATTTAATATTTATGGATTAATCCAAACTATAATTTTAATCGCATAAGTGATATTTAATTTTTTTTTTAATCGAAGATAATAAGGTACAATGATTTAAAAAAATAATAAGTGATTATAATTAATTAATTATGATAGTTGTAAGATAGTAGTAAAGTTGGCTAATTGTGAATATGCTTCTTTAAAAGCGTGGTTTCAGACCACCTCGAAAGGGATACTTTTATACTTTTTATATCAACTTTATTACAGGTATGTAGTTGTAGGTAGGACCTATATTAGAATTTAAATGATATGGGTTGCTAACCAACTTTACATCGTAATAGACCCTACATTGTCATTCTAAATGAAAAAATATAAGAGAAACCTCGACATGAATTTCAAATACCTATTTTTAATATAGTTCGTCGACTTTAATATTACACAATGTGGCATATGGTTTTCGCCCTACTGAAAAATAAATAGGTAATTAAAGAGTAATTTGCATGATTAAGACAAATCGATTGAGAATTATAAAAATCGGCCTATGCGTTTGGTCTCCAGTATGCCATAAAGGAACAAACATACATATGTTTCTTTGCGTCGCGCAGTCAGGTACAAGAAAACTAGAATTTACAAATTTATGCCCAGTCCTAACATAGGTCTATGTAAACAGCTAAATAGTTTAGTCCTCGTAAATGGACGACAATAGTTCATTACTGACAAACTAAATACATTGTAAGTATTTTTAGATATATAGTGGAAATCGCACTTCAGGCTTTGACCTAGCGATTATAGGTATATTTTCATTGGTGATAACTTTTAATTGACCCTTTATGTTTGCATATTCTTGTTTTTAATTTTTTTTTATTAGTTATTCTGTATTCATCATTACAGCCCCTAGAACACAGCGTCCTAGACCTCCACTGCTGGAGATGGGCCTTCCAGAACATATATCTGGAGAATTTGGCCTACACTCGCCACGCTGGCCAGAGGGCTTGGCGAGGATAGGATGTCAATTTTTAATGACAATTTATTAACGATTTCACAAGTTGGTATTAGTGGAACCAGGACCGACGGTTTAACGTGCTCTCCTCCTCACGGGAACGGTGGTGTTGTAAATCTATGACTGCAGTTCGTAAGAAAAATGTATTTCTCATTAGTACATGCCGGGTGAGTTTGAACCGACCGGGCGACCTTTATAGGATTTAAGGAACGCATTCTTACAACCGAGCCACCACCGCGCCTAAAGGCGTATTACATATCCTGTATTAAATAATATAAAATAAATAAATAAATCCTGGAAAAGTCCTGGAAAATTAATAGACTACATTTAACTAAGTTACACTATGGCCGCGTTCGTTTTAAGAAATGTTAGCATGAAAATACCACTTCTTTTAGCACAAGTCGTTCGTTTAATGAAAATTCTAACCTCCGTGGTCTAGCGGTTAAGTCCGTGGACTTAGACTCGGAGGTACCGGGTTCGATTCCTGGTCGGGACACAAAAATATTTATTAATGTAAATAAATACATTTAATTATTATTTAATTTATTTGTGATATTTCTCGAGTTTGGTACGCTGGACACATCGACGAGCTTGCCACTTATCATGATTGGCCGGCAGTAAAGTTGGCTAAATATGAATCCGCTTATAAGCGTGGTTTCTGACCACCCCGAAAGGGAAACGGTCGTGATGATACTCTAACTGTACTCTAAATAAACGCAGAGGTACTGGATTCCATTTTTGGTATAGACAACGTATAGGAAGACGCAGATAGACTGATGACTTATAAAAGCTCGCTGATGGGGTTTAAATGAGTGTGGCCTGCAATGTCAAGCCTTTGGAGGCCCAGCAGTACAGCCTTGGAGGCCCAGCAGTACAGCCTTGGAGGCCCAGCAGTACAGCCTTGGAGGCCCAGCAGTACAGCCTTGGAGGCCCAGCAGTACAGCCTTGGAGGCCCAGCAGTACAGCCTTGGAGAGACACATGCTGATAATAATGAATCTTGTAGTTTCAAAGATTTAATAATGACATAAGCCGAACTGACAGTGGGCTTGACCAGGCCTCCATTGGGGATGGGGACATTATCCCGTTTTTAGGATCTTAGGTTATCATTTATGCACTATTGTTGCTGAGCGCCTTTACAGCGCCCGTGTGGTTAACTACCCAGTAGCCCTATTCTGTTACTTAAGCGCTAACGTTATATAATGGTATCCGTTAACTATCTAGATATCACGCTATTAAAGTTGATATTTGCACGGACGCTGTCACGGTCGAGCGCTTATAGAGTGGAAAATTGAATACCAGTTTGTAATGATGACGCAATCTCTGACGTAAATAACGAAATCCATTAACAACGTTTGCGACTAAGTAACAGAATAGGGCTGCAGGAGTACGATAATATTGGATTGTGCGAGCGAGAGGGATGCAACAGCGCTAAGCCCTCTCAAAATGCAGGTATTTCAATATAAATGTATTAGTTGACAATAGTATAGAACTCTCTTTGTGCCGGCGGTGGCGGTGCGGCGCGGTGCGGGCGCGGGTGTGAATGCACGTGAAACTTTTATTAGGACGCAGCCAGTGAGAAGAAAATTTAAATTTTACTTGAGAAAAAGCTGCTAATGGCACAAAATTTATTGCAAGTTTTGCGCCAACGTCGAGAACTGGCAAAAATAGTAAATTAACTTTGTAACTAAATTGAGTTAAAATAAATTATACTTTTGCAATTTGTGAACATTTTGTATGCGTGGGATTTGTTAAACAATTACTTTTAATTCATTTTAATTCTATTTGCTTGGATAGAAATAAGACTGAAGAAAACACATTATATAATTTAAAGGACCCCAAACCTTTTAATTCGGCTACAAACTATAACCATTGACAATGGTACCTTTTTTGACATGTATTGAAAGTGTATCTTACTAAAAAACGTTCCGAACATAGATTTATGATTGGTCGTCGCGAATTACCCAAACCAGCGTGGAGAGTGTTGGCCAAATTCTCCAGTTATATTTTCTGGAAGGGCCATCTCCAAGATTGGAGATCTAGGACGATATGTTCAAGGGGCTGTAATGATGAATGATTAAGCCATAAAAGCTTTAAAAGACATAATTACTATGTGGTGAGAAGGGATAGCAAAAGTAGTGTAGAAGGAAGTCCTTAAATTCTGTTCCTCTCCCAACCAAACTGTATGGTTCCATTAATGCCGTCTTGGAAGCTCGTTCCATAAATGTATTGACGGCAGACCTGCTTAGGCCCAATTCTTTCAGTAAGTGATGCAAACATTTCAATCACACCAACTTCCACTGCGTAAAGCTGAGTCTTGCATCCGTTCCTGATCATTTCTTCCGTGAGATCATAATATTTGTTCGACTTCATGTTGTGGTCTTTTGGAAAATTCAATTCCTCACGGAACAGTAAGTTCAATATAACTTTAAATAACTTTTTTTAAAT
Source organism: Tinea semifulvella (assembly GCA_910589645.1). NCBI lineage: Eukaryota > Metazoa > Arthropoda > Insecta > Lepidoptera > Tineidae > Tinea > Tinea semifulvella. The sequence goes on along the minus strand of OU342611.1, from coordinate 301,758 downwards.
TCTGAGAAAGCTCTAAGATCTCTGGTCTATAGACTGATACAGTTAGTTCATCTGGGATCCTATAATGATGTTCAAATGTATGCATGAGAATTTCCCAATCTGATGAGGCGCCAAACATCAAGTGGGCTTGCATTTGTACTTTGCCTTTTGCTTTTGATGTTGATTTATTGTTGTTGTATAATCCTGTAGAATCTTGCAGATTCCTTTCTCAGTCAGATTAAAAATTAACAGGTCACTGGAATTTGCTAAGCTGTTAGTCTTCTTCTTACTCCTTGGACCACTTTGCTGCTTAGTTTTCCACTAACAGGAGTAGAATAATTCTAAATAATTTAAATAATGACGTGTCACAAATGCCTGTAATAGGTTTACGTGAATAAAAATATTTTGACTTTGACCCTTCCTTTACAAATGTGGTTAATATTTTTATTAATAATACTTACTATTAGTAGTACTGCCTCTGTGGTCTAGCGGTTAAGTCCGTGGATTTAGACTCGGAGGTACCGGGTTCGATTTCTGGTCGGGACACAAAAATATTTATTAATGTAAATAAATACATTCAATTAATAATTAATTTATTTGTGATATTTCTCGAGTTTGGTACGCTCAGGCTGGAGAGATCGACGAGTTTGCCACTTGTCATGATTGGCCTATAGTAAATGTGAATCCGCTGATTTATAAGCGTGGTTTTTGACCACCCCGAAAGGGAAACGGTCGTGTAGATACTTTTTTTTTACTTTAGTATTTTCTGCTTCACAGATAACATCAAGGAGTTTGTCATGTCTAGTAATAGCCCAAAAAATAGTAATTCTAACAGTGTAAATTTTATGATATTTTAATTGTTGAAGGCTGTCCTTATACAGCCTCTGTGCCTTCATAATTGATTAAAAATTATTCTCTCTTCAGAGCGAAATGTTATAAGGCTTGACAATAAGCAGTCTCTGTGTAAAGTCGTTACTTTGTAACTGGTAGCCGCTCTTGTTCCCGTTGTTTTGTTTCATTGTACATTGCTTGTTATTTATACCGAGCTCGTGTTTAGTTTAATGTGAACACGCAATGTATAATGTAAATACTAAATCCAGGGTTAATTAAGAACGCGAGCTGGAAGATTTAAAAGGTAACTTGACCAAATTTCTGGTAACAAGATCCGGAGATAATGGATATGTACGGTTGGTGGAGTCGGCTTTATGGCCGAGTAAGTCAGCGTAATGGCGGACTTGTCACCGACTTCTCTCAACTTTGCTTTCTGTTCGCCAAACAACAACTCCAAATGTTGTTCGGAAATATTTAGATATATTGCTTTTCGCAAAACAACTTTTTAAATTATTACACGTTCTCCCATTGAGTGGCATACAATGACCAAACTTTTAACGAACCATGACTTCATACTATCTTTACAAATGTGAAAGTTTTTTCTGTATGTATGTCTGTTTGTCCATCATTTACGCCTATATTACTGGGCCGATTTTAGAGAAATTTGACAAAAATAATCCTTATAATTCAGAACAGATATGAGGTATAAGAAGTCATAATTTAACAGACACCTGTGCGAGCATTATATTATACAGGCAACATCGCGTCAAATAGCTAGTATATATAATAAAATATTTCTCTACTTTATTTTTATGTTTTTATATTAGTACTACATATGTACTTGCGCCCACCTCATGTTAAGTGGCGCGCAAGTTCCATGAATGTTAGCAACTGGAATCAGACACATAACTGACATAAGTCACTAACACTATGCCGACATGACGGCAATTCGAGCCTGATTACGAAACTTTCCTGAGTTTATCGGCGATTTCCTCCCCAAAGCTATCTAAACAGAAATTAAATAAGTAAGTCTACATATAATTATATATTATTGTTATTATTGTAGATTTTTTTATCATACACACATAGATACACGTCAAACTGATTTATGGTCTTAATTGGAATGCACACATGCATACGTCTACCTACATAATATCGCGTAAACATAAGCTTCATAAGCTATGTCCACACCAATGCGCTTTCAAGTTCATTGCTTTTTATGTTTTAATTTGTCTTGTGTCAAGCCATAGCTTATGAGACGCATGCACTTTGTTGTCTACGCCTAATCGTCAAGATTTTACAAATTATAATGTTTTAATTTGTCTTGTGTCAAGCCATAGCTTATGGGACGCATGCACTTTGTTGTCTACGCCTAATCGTCAAGATTTTACAAATTATAATGTTTTAACCCTATCTTCCGATTTGTTTCCTAAAACGCTCGCAATGTTTTATCAGTGCTGCCTCCAGAGATACCACTTGCCTGGTTTTTCTTTATGTATATACAAGTTGTTTTAGTTTATTATAACAAATATATACAAGAAATATATTTGATTAAATTTATGATGGCGACCAAACTGTTAATGCTATGCCCGGTCACAACACATGTCAACGACATATTCTATTTTATCCTGTCGGACGCGCGCCTGCACTAATGTGCCTCAATTTAACTCAAATTTGCTTTTCTAAATGTTTAAATAACTTTATATAATTCCATCAGAACTTCGTGTGGAAATGAATGCAACCGGAATAGCCCTGGGTTTTAGATTCTTTACTTAAATAAATAAATAAATAAAAATAGCTTTATTGCACAAAAACTAAAATAACTTAAAATTAATGTGCACAGGCGAGCTTTATGCCGTGAGGCATTATCCACCAGCTAACCTTTGGGAGTTTTGAAAACATGTGACAGGCAGAGTGCCAAGTAAATATTAAATAAACAATACATACTAATACTACATATACAATACATGTTATACATATAATAATACATATCTATAATACAATACATATAATTAAATATATACAGGATTCAATACATACTAATACTACATATACAATACATGTTATACATATAATAATACATATCTATAATACAATACATATAATTAAATATTTACTTACTTGTACGTACCAGTTTAATACAAACATCAACACCGTCTTGGTATATTTTGTATCAACATCACAGCCCAGAGCACAGAATAGGGATGGTTCGATGACGTTTTTATCGTCAACGTAACTAGACGGTTAACTAGTTGATTATCCCATTAAATTTGTCAACTAGTTCACGCGTCATCCTTTGAAGTATTGTTACGGGGAAAGCGGTAACAAAGAAGAAAAATAACTACAAGAATAAATATACCCTAAACTATTTAATGAAACTTAAATACTGACAATTTTATAAGAATTGAAGTTAAGTTAAAAAAATATAACAATACGATATTCTACCCGAGGATCGTGGTTAGAAAAAGAGGTGACAATGCCTCATTACAGCAGCTATGATCCTTAGTATAAATACACACATCAAAAGTGTCTAGGGATCAACATATATTTTTGCAATAACTTTTCTCCTGATTGATATTCATTAAAATTTTCTTTAAGGATTGATCAAATAAAATGTTTTCGTTTGTCTACAGTAACGATAAACCAAGTCACCTTTGCATTAGTAAAAAAAATTGCCATTTTCCTAATAAAGGGATTTTTGACATTTGAACCACTAACATTAAAGTTCGAAAAAAAGACTGAAATAACAGTTTTTTTTTTAATTTTATTGGGTAACTTAAACAATTAATAATCCGTGTTTCTACCGCGAACACTAACAACACAAGAACATCGGTTTGGCATACTCAAAATGAGTTCATCCAAATCACGCTGTGGAATGGCCGCCCATGTTCGTTGCAACAACAAAAAAAGGTCTTCTTGCGACTGGATACCCTCCATATTCGGCAGAGCTCTTCTCTGAAGAATATCCCATGCATGCTCAATCGGGTTCAAGTCTGGCGACTGAGCAGGCCAGGGCAGGACATTGATGTTAGCTGCGGCGAGAGTCTGTCTTACAACTCTTGCGGAGTGCGGTCGTGCATTATCATGCATTAACTGAAATAAGGGACCGATATGCACTTGTAGAGGAACGATGACGTCTGATACAACCGTCTCAGCATAAATTTGAGCGTTGAGGTTGCCTCTGATCCAAATCAACTCAGTTCTTCCGCCGATCGAAATACCCGCCCATACCATGATGGTTCCACCACTATAAGGATGGACTTCCTGGCAGGATTTTAATCGCTGTTGGCGTCCAGGGGTTCTCCAGTGTCGTATACGTCTTGTATCCGGCCTCATACCAAAACGAGACTCATCAGAAAAGCACACGAAACGCCATTGTTCTTCTGTCCAATTTCTGTGTTCAAGAGCCCATTGATATCGAGTCCTACGATTGTGCATTGCTATAGGTGGTACCCGTAGCGGTCTTCGGGAATGAAGGTTCACTTCATGCAAGCGGTTTCTGACTGTTTGGTCGCTAATTAAGTTCCCTGAAGAGCGATGAAGGCTCACGGCTAACATCATGGCGGTTATTGTTGGAGTTCTTCGAGCTGTGATTTGAATGTATCGGTCTTGTCTCCGTGTGGTGCAGCGATACCGTCCTCCATGGCGCTCAGCCACGGTACCAGTGGTTCGGTAACGTGTCCAAAGTCGACTGATAACACTCTGACTTGTATTCAGAGCTAAAGCCACAGTACGTTGCCGGGAACCAGCTTCTATCATTCCCACGGCTCTGATCATTTCTTCCCTGCTTAAATGACGTCGCCGCTCCATAATAACGTTGGTTTTAATCAGTAGTAGGGAAACAGTAGCACTAATAATGTCTTCAATGCGTCTTATGTTTTTATAGGGAAAATATTGACAGCTGATTTTCATCTTTTACTCGAATTTGATTGACAGTTCCTGTTTTAAATTATGAAATGCACCAAAAAGGATCCATATAAATTTATAAAATCATAAATTTATTACAAAGCCACATCTCAATCACAAGAAATCCGCATAAACATGCTTGATCCCTAGACTTTTTTGATGTGTGTATATTTAATTAAATATATATTGGTACTGAAAAAAAAATGTTTTATAATTGTGTAACTATGTCTTAGTGTATAACATGACAATGCCTATTTACAGCAGCTATAATTTTAAGATTAATACATGCTATTTCCCAGAAAATAAGCTTCACTTTATATTAATTCTTTTTTTGATATGTAAAAGTGCAGAACACATTATATTTATTGTCCTATGCCTACTTGCAAATTTAAAAAAAAATATTGAATTGAGGTGGTCAGTACAAGTGCTTTCCGCCATGCCACGGAGCGGTACTCCCATGGCCAACTCGCTGTGCCGCGCCAAGTGTTGAGCAGGGGCGCTGGTCGTAGTGCAAGCGGGGGCTGGTCGTAGTGCAGGCGGGGGCTGGTCGTAGTGCAGGCGGGGCCTGGTCGAAGTGCAGGCGGGGGCTGGTCGTAGTGCAGGCGGGGGCTGGTCGTAGTGCAGGTGGAGAGGCCGCTCTGGATCCAGGCGTGTAATGCAGTGTAGGGCTTCGAGGTAGGAAGTTGCAAGGTTGAAAGTTGCAGTTGCACTCTGTATTACACCAAACCAGGAGATGTAAAACGACATCTTGGCTTCGCGCATCACCCAACCACAGCTACAGTAAGCTGGTAGGCGAAGCACCACCCATAAAATTCGATTTGGCGAGCTCATAATTCGTTTAATCACTTTGCACGCATTAAGAAAACCAACTCATTGTCGTAGTAATTAGAGTTCACATTAGTTTAACGCGGACGCTGTATTATTTTTCGTATTATTTATCCTATAGGAATTGGTTTCCGCCAAAAAAGTCTGCTGTACTATAAAGTATACAAATAAGTTGAAACTAACGCATAAACTATTTAGGTTAGGAGTCTATGAAATTCACTAGTTGACGAGTGAACCGTTAACAGTCGAAGCATTAATTATACGTCAACCGTTGATTTAACTAGTTCGTTGATTCAACGCCCATCCCTAACACAGACTTCACTGTTTAAAGAAAGAAAGAAAGAAAGAAAGAAAGAAAAATATTATATCTGTCACATTAACAAAAAAAGTAAACTTAAAATTAAAAGTGTGTGGTGACAAATAGGGAACCAGCTCAGCATTGAGCTGCGACGCTTTAAGAGTCATAGCGCTGATTTTCAGCTAATTCCTTAATATACAAGCATAAATGTGTCGAGGCTCTGGTACAGAACTACAATAATAAATAATAATATAATTTATTATATATTACACAAATAAATAAATATGTATTGTAATAATGTTTGAGATGGCCCTTCCTGAAATTTCTGGAGAATTCAGCCTACACTCATCATTCTGGCCAGACGGGTTGGCGAGGATCTGATGTACAATTTTTAATGACAAATTATTAACAATTCCACAAATTGGTATTAATGGAACCGGGACCGTTAACTTAACGTGCGGGCACGGAAACGGTGGTATACTAAACCTATGAGATCAGTACGCAAGAGAAGTGTATTTGTCATTGCTGGGGGTTTGAACCGACCTTCGTCGAATTTCCTTAGAACCGAGCCGCCACCGCTACCGGTATTTATATTACGTTCCTTATTTTATGTTTTACATAATTTATTTTATAATAATATTCCTTTGTAACCTTAGCCGCACTCCATGTGGTGTACATTTCAAACTAGTTAGACCCAGGGGCCTACTCTGAACGTACGACTACAATTGACAAGTACAACAAAATATTGTGTGTATATATATATATATATATGTATGTTTATGTATATTATTATGTATGTGTTAGTATATGTCAGTGTATGATTAAGCTGTAATTTTTTTTCCTATTTTTTGAAATATTTCTTTCATTCCACCTATAATAGTTCAAATTTGTCTCCAAGGTTTGTCTGTCAGAAAATGTCTACGGGCATTAAGTCCGCCCTTGTACTTCGTGCAATAAAGTTTTAAATAAATAAAAATAAAATTGTGCAAATACCAGCTTTAATAGCGATTGATTTATATACTAACTCAAGATTTCTTCTCATTCCTCAAATAGATACACTGATTCCTTTACTGTATCCGCGGCTTGCCAGTGGAATAAGCTATCCTTGCTACGAGTTAAGCGTATTTTTTGGTAACTACTCGGCAGGAGGACGCGAGAGTATCTACTACGGCAGGAGGACGCGAGAGTATCTACTACGGCAGGAGGACGCGAGGGTATCTACTACGGCAGGAGGACGCGAGGGTATCTACTACGGCAGGAGGACGCGAGAGTATCTACTACGGCAGGAGGACGCGAGAGTATCTACTGCGGCAGGAGGACGCGAGAGTATCTACATCCCAGAATACTAAATAGTCTATCTCAGGAAATAAAAAAAAAAAAAATATATACATACATAAAATTGACTTATAAATTTTGGGCAAGTTGTTTTAGCAGTTTATGTTTCGATATTGTTGAAACAATTACACATTTAATAAACCCGAGCTTAGAATTAGAAATTTGAGAGTAGAAGTCGTTTACAATGTGGCGGTAACTTCGATTAACAAGTTGTCGGTCGGCGGCGACCTCGGTAACGCATTGTTTCGCCAAATTCGGGTTTTAATTGTTAACCTCAGCAAAGCTTCAAATTTCAGGTTTCATGTTTCAGCAAATTCCACATGTTTTGTTTTGTTCCCATTTGAAACTGATATCATAACGGGAGGAATTTAAAATATATTAGGTATTAAAATATATAAAGTTCTTATTTCGTAAAACCTTACTATACGAAATACTTACGTACATTTGTCATTTATAAACAACATCACCGTTCCCGTGAGGAGGAGAGCACATTAAGCCATCTGTCCCGGTTCCACTTATACCAACTTGTGGAATCGTTAATAAATTTTCACATCAGTGACATCAGAACCTCGCCAACCCGTCTGGCCAGCGAGACGAGTGTAGGCCAAATTCTCCAAAATCAGCCAGTATTTAATTTTTATTTTCTATGTATTATTATTATTATTTTTTTAGGTTAAATTTAGATTTAGTTGTAATATAGTTTATTTAATTTAAGGTTTTGTATGAAAAAAATTAAAAAACATATATTTACAAAGTAATAAATACATTAAAATTATATTGATTAATATAAAATATATATTAAATCTCTGAATAGGAAATAATAGTTTTGTAGTTGGTGTAAGATGTTAATGTTCAGTAGAATGGTATTGTGATAAACACGCGAATCACGTGTCGTGGTGAATGTTTTATAAACACAAAATGTGTCCTTTCCCTAGACGTATAAATGGCGATATAATTTCCAGTGCATTCAAGTATTAAAACTACCGTAATCTTTTTGGAGGGTGGGTAGTCATAATGTGATTTTGTAATTAGCGATTTCACACTCATGACAAGTAGAAGGCTCCAAGATGTATCTAGCGTACCAGACGGGAGAAATGTCACAAATATATTTATTTACGATACACTAGGGCCGCGTTCGTTTTAAGAAATGTTAGCATGAAAATACCACTTTTTTAGCACAAGTCGTTCGTTTAATGAAAATTCTAACATTTGATGCTAATTTCGTATGTCAGTACCGTGTTGAAAGGAGGGTTATTGATGTTACTTTTTGACAAATGTCATTAACATATGAAATGGTTTGTTTACTTTATAGTTTTATATTTGTTAAAAAGGTATTTTAAACGATTTTATGTAATGAATTCAAAGACTATAATAATATGATGTGTGTTGGATGCCATGGTATGATAAAACATGAACGAAAATACTTGTCAAAAAGTAGCCTCACCGTTCGTTTTATTTAAGAAATGTTAGCATTGTTAAAAAAGTGGTATTTCTTAACAAAATCGACATTTCGCGCTGGTTTATGAAGTTGCTACGAGATGTTGGAAATACTATAAAACGAACGCGGGGTTAACGAGTGCCTTCACTCCGTAGCCACGACTCAGACTTAGCTGTAAAGGCACACAGGGCCAACAGTGAGATAGAGACGGTTTATAGGATTTTAGTCCGTAGGCGCCCTGGGGCTTCACTAGGAAGCTTCACGGATGAGTCGGGCATGCGACCCCCACCCGCGTTGGCCCTTCCGGTAGGGGGCGTATGTGTTTACTCTGCAGTTTTGTGTTTAAAGTTTATTAATAGACATATTTAAATACTTAGCCGAAACGAGTGCAGGTTTCTGGGCTTTTTATCTTTAATAGGTACTTTAAAATTTATTAATAGACATATTTAAATACTTAGCCGAAACGAGTGCAGGTTTCTGGGCTTTTTATCTTTAATAGGTACTTTAAAATTTATTAATAGACATATTTAAATACTTAGCCGAAACGAGTGCAGGTTTCTGGGCTTTTTATCTTTAATAGGTACTTTAGAATTTATTAATAGACATATTTAAATACTTAGCCGAAACGAGTGCAGGTTTCTGGGCTTTTTATCTTTAATAGGTACTTTAAAATTTATTAATAGACATATTTAAATACTTAGCCGAAACGAGTGCAGGTTTCTGGGCTTTTTTATCTTTAATAGGTACTTTAAAATTTATTAATAGACATATTTAAATACTTAGCCGAAACGAGTGCAGGTTTCTGGGCTTTTTATCTTTAATAGGTACTTTAAAATTTATTAATAGACATATTTAAATACTTAGCCGAAACGAGTGCAGGTTTCTGGGCTTTTTATCTTTAATAGGTACTTTAAAATTTATTAATAGACATATTTAAATACTTAGCCGAAACGAGTGCAGGTTTCTGGGCTTTTTATCTTTAATAGGTACTTTAAAATTTATTAATAGACATATTTAAATACTTAGCCGAAACGAGTGCAGGTTTCTGGGCTTTTTATCTTTAATAGGTACTTTAAAATTTATTATTTCACTTGTTCATTTCAGAAATCGGATGTGTAACGTTCATATTCATATTTGTAAGCAACGTCAATGTATCTGATGGTATTTAAATATTGTTAAATATATTGGTGTGTATAGATAGTTGCCTAGTGTTTTATATGTTTATACTGGCCACAAATATATTGTGGCATTGCATTGGTTATGGGTAGGGTTATTGGCCTTCTCTCAGATACGATTCATTCCCGCGCTGACTGTCTGGTAATGATAGTCCGTAATTTAGCATTAGTGAATATATCATGAAAGATCTTGGAGTCGTTGTTTGATTTCATCTGCTACAGGTGTTTTTCACCTGATACTTCTGCGCCTGAAACAACTATGTCTTTATTCAGGCACATAAGTATCTTTATGTTTAAAATACATATACATACATACACAATATAAAAATAATACACATATATACCATATAATACATACATACATGTTTATGTAATGAGATAGATATACATAATACCTTAACAGTCAAACCCAATTAAGTATCTAATATTATAATTAGTACATTTTTAATGGATTGTCAATATAAAAAATATTATATCCTAATAATCGATGTTGTTCACGGGCTCTAGACTATCTCTGTACAAAACTTTATTTAAAGTACATACATACATACATATCTTCACGCCAGATCCCTTACGGGGTAGGCAGAGACAATTGAGCGCCACTTGACACGATCACGACATACCTCTTTCGCTTCATCGACATTCATCAACCTCTTCATACATGCCCTTTTGTTACGAAGGCTTTTTAATTCTCCTTCAGCTAGTGTTTTATTTATTTGATCGTGATACGTGTGTCTTGGTCTGCCAGGGCCTCTTTTACCCACAACTTTCGCATTATATACCTGGTTCGTCAATCTTTCTTCGCTCATCCTTTCAACATGCCCGAACCATCGTAGCATGCTTTTCCTTATTTTTGTCCCTATGCTTTCCTTCATACCAACCCTTTTCCGTATTTCGACGTTACGTATGCGGTCCGCCAAAGTGACGCCACATATCCGCCGCAACGACCGCATTTCTACTGCATTAACCCTACTCTCATGCGTATTCTGACATATCCACGTTTCGCTTCCATACATCAGTGTTGGTACCAACATGGCATTGTGTATGGCGAGCCGAGCTTTGTCACTGACATTTCGACTGCCGATCAGTGACCCCAGGGCACCGTTAACACTATTTCCCGCGTTCACTCTTCTTTCAACGTCCCTATCGTACTTCCCATCCGCAGTGAAAACACTGCCCAGATATATAATTTCATTTACTTGTTCTAGAGTTTCATCATCAATCTTTATCGTCACGGTTGTCATCCTTCTTCTTTCAAACACTAGTACCTTGGTTTTTCTCGCATTCAAACGGAGTCCTTTTTCTGCACATCCCTCCTTCATTCTTGTGACTAGTGATTGCAGTTGTTGTTCGGACGATGCCATAAGAACAGCATCATCTGCATAAAGCAGGCAGTTCACCACTAGATCACTCATCTTTATCCCACAGTTACTCTCTCTCACACTTTTTAGGCATTTGTCGAGATATAGAGTGAATAATCTGGCGGAAAGCACACAGCCCTGTTTGACACCCATTTGGGATTCAAAGCAAGGCGACATACCTCCCTCCACCCGCACACAAGCTTTACAGCCCTTGTACAGGGACTGTATAGCCTGTAGCAGTTTGTCATTCACTCCATACTCCGGCAATATGTCCCAAAGCTTCTTTCTTACAACTCTATCAAAAGCCTTCTCCAAATCCACAAAAGCACAGAAAACCTTCTGGTTTAAGGCCAAAAACTTCTCTGTGATATTGCGGAGCGAGAAGACTTGGTCAATGCATCCTCTTCCAGGTCTAAAGCCTCCTTGTGCCTCCCATAAAAGATCTTCAGTCTTCTCTTGCAGTCGTTTCGTGAGAATCTTGCCATACATCTTGCTCGCCAAACTGATCAAACTAATCGCTCGGTAGTTGGAACAGTCCAATCTAGATCCTTTGCCTTTGTATAAAGGAACGATTACTGACTGCTGCCAGTCTTCCGGTACTCTTCCCTCCTGCCAGCAAAGGTTGCACAGCAGATGGAAAGCGTTCCAGACCGGTATACCTCCGTATTTGATCATTTCAGCGAGCACTCGATCTTTTCCCGCTGCTTTGCCACATTTCAGGCTTCTAATTGCCGATTGCAATTCTTGCACACTTATTTCCTCCTTTAATGTGGACGTTGTTGTTGTGGGTAGCGCTGGGGGTAATGTACCCGTCGTAACGTCGTTAGGAGTTCCACTAGCATACATCTCGCTAAAGTATTCACTCCATCGCTCCAACACCTCATTTGTGTTTGCAAGAATGTTACCGCTCTTTGATTTAACTCTATTCATTCGACAAGATGACTAGCCACCTTTGGCCTTCCTAACTTCCCTCCAGAAAAGTTTGGAGTTCTCCTTAAAGTTGCTCGTCATCCTATTTTCACCTATTTCCTTACATCTTTCACGCTTCTCCTTAACCAAAGATTTAGTCTCATTCTTGCAACGATGGTACAACTCCTTTTTTTCTCTTTTCATACTTTCATTCATATTAAGCGAAGCAACGTAATCTATCCAAGCTTTCTTCTTTCTTTCTACCGAATCTTTAACCTCGTCATCCCACCACGCGTCACCTTTGGTTGCTCGCTTTTTTGCTACCCCACATACTTCACTTGCCGATTCTACCATACCATTTTTTAGGTACTTCCAGCATTCTTCCACATCTTTGCTCACATCTTTCAGGTTGATAAGTTTATCTTTGACGCGTTTCATATACTCTTTTTTCACACTATCATCTTGTAACTTTTCACTCTTTATTCTCTCTACTACTGACACATGGCCACCTGATTGCCGGTGGCGCCATTTTGTGAACAGACCACTTATCCTAGTAATTACTAGGTAGTGGTCTGTTCCCAATTCTGGACCACGATACGCCCTGGTATCCAGAATCTGTGTTCGCAGTCTTTCATCAACTATTATTAAATCAATCATACTCTTTTCACTATTCATCGTTCTTGTGTACATGTGAATGTCTTTGTGAGCAAACATTGTGTTGGACACAAAGAGATTCTTTTCTAAGCACACGTCAAGTATAAGCTTACCTGCATCATTAACTCTCCTATCTCCAAAATCACCTAGGACCGTTTCGTAATCTGTACGACGTGTCCCCACCCATCCATTTAAATCGCCACATAATATTATATGTTCGTTCCCAACTGCCAAATCTAGAACTGTCCTGACCTGGTTCCAAAAATTCTCTAGTTCCTGTTGTGGAGCTGAGCTCACTGGTGCGTAGACCACGGCTACAAAAAACTTTTTAAGCCCAGTCTTCAGACGAACCCAGAGAATTCTTGGGCTTTCCAGGCAGTACTCGTACATGCTGTCGGCCAAGCGGCCAGATAGTAAGATGCCCACACCCTGACTACCACGATCGCTGTCTCCCACTCCCGACCAGAGCGCGATCCTCCCTCCCGGTAAGTCCTGCATCTCACTACCCCTCCGCTTGGTCTCGGTCACGCCAATCGCATCCAACTTCATGTCATCCATCAAATCTAAGAGTTCATTCATCTTATCTTTCATTCCCCCCCGGACATTCCACGTGCCAAATCGACACTCCTCTGTCCTCGATCCGCGCTTTTTGGGCCATGCGTGATGGGTTGCGGACCCCATCGCCGCTTCGGCTCACGCTATTGCCGACCCCGCATTACAAATTTATCTGTGGCTGAGTTGTCATTACAATTTTATAATCAATTATTCTATGATCTACAGGTACAAAATTATAACTATTACAATATAATATCAGACATAATACAATAAAAGATAAATAAACAATGTCGGAATAAAATTAAATGTCAAATGAATTAAATGTTAATTAAAATTAAATTGATAAAATTACATGTCAAACTAAAAAATAAAAATATTTTGTGTGGCGCCATCTGGTGAAGGTGTCCCGTGTTACTAGCTTCCCGTGGTTCTCCTACTTGTCTGCAGATGTCGCTGATATTTTGTAGAACTATTGAGTAGATGTTGCACTTTCTTACTACTTTTAATGTTGACATTAACAAATACAAAAATAAAAAAATAAAAAATTATAATAATTATAATAATTTATTTAAAGTCCCTAACACTATGCCGGCTTGACTGTGCATGACGACAATTCGACCCTCATCCCGACAACGTGTGGATACACTTTACAGCGTTTATCAGTACGAACGGTAATTACTTCCCCGCCCCGGCAGATTGGGCAATTTACCACCATCAGTCCGCCTACCACCTACTTGTTCTCGTTGAAAGTATGTGCCATATGCAAAGATATATTTTTTTACTTTCAAGGAGAACTAATGTAAGCTTTCCATGGTGATATATTTATATTAAAATAACACAGCTTGAAACAAGACTTACGTCCGTGAAGTGAAGTGGAATAAAGTCCAGATCTTATTTTATTGTTTGGTACTGATACACGTATATAATGTGCATTTGTTATGAGCATCTAATAAATCCATATCCAGTTTTGTCTGTTCGCGTATCAGATAGTGGCAACCTATATTATGAAGCCAGTCCTCGTTTAGTCTAGTATTTGTCTGTGAGTGTCCCGTAATGAAGATCTAGTTGCGTGGAGTCCCGCGGGCGGCGTATGTTTCCCTTAGCCGCCCTGTGGTCCGGCCGAGTGGAGACAAATGAAGCCCATCTCTCCTTAATCATTCATTCCAGAGTGCTCGCGGACCGCCGCCCTACATTGTGATTTATTTTTTCTTTACAGAGAACCAAATTCGTATATATTTCGTTAATGTAACCGAATTGTCGTTGTTCGAATCATGACTTTATGCTTCCATATCCATTAGATATAGCTAGAAAATAACTATTTATAGAGGCATCTACAAGCTTGCCACTTGTGATGAAGGGCGTATAGTAAAGTTGACTAAATGTGAATCCGCTTTACTCAAAAACAATATGAGCGTGGATTCTAGCTACCCCGGTCAAGATACGGTCGTGATGATATTTTACATTTTATTTTCAATTTTGCAAGTTTAAGTATAGAACACTATTTAAATATGTGTATTTATTTAAGTTATAATGTAGGTATTGTTACCACTTTCCATGTAACAAGTGGAAGTGGCGTATATGATGTACTTGCATGTATTAATTTATCTTTTATTAATTGTTGTTGTTTATTTTTTGTAAGTATTCTTGATTTTATTTTATGTTTGTAGTCCATTTGCGGTAACTTCTAATTCACCCTTTATGTTTCCATTTATTTTTTCCAAATTTGTTATTAGTCGTTAGTTATCCTTTAATAAATAAATAAAATAAATAGTTTATGTAAGATTATGTGTGTAGGTATAATGTGTAGTATATTATAATGTATATGTATATATACTTAACTAAGTAACTTAATAATTGTCTGATAGATTTATTCGAAGTAGGTACTTAGATACAAAAATATTAAAATAAAATTGATTAAAAAACTAATTAATTATAAATAAAACTAAAACTAAAAATACCTATGAAATTAAAGCTTTTCTACAAAATAAATTATCTGATTAAAATTTAAATTTAAAAGGTACTAATGTTTGAAAGAAGAAGGATGACAACCTTGACGATAAAGATTGATGATGAAACGCTAGAACAGGTAAATGAAATTATATATCTGGGCAGTGTTTTCACTGCGGATGGGAAGTATGATAGGGATGTTGAAAGAAGAGTGAACGCGGGAAATAGTGTTAATGGGGCCCTGGGGTCACTGATCGGCAGTCGAAATGTCAGTGATAAAGCTCGACTCGCCATACACAATGCCATGCTAATACCAACACTTATGTATGGAAGCGAGACGTGGATATGTCAGAATACGCACGAGAGTAGAGTTAATGCAATAGAAAAGAGGTCTTTACGTCGGATATGCGGCGTAACTTTGATGGACCGTATACGTAATAACGAAATACGCAAAAGGATAGGTATTAAAGAAAGCATAGGTACAAAAATAAAGAAAGGCATGCTCCGATGGTTCGAGCATATGAAGATATGTATGTATGTATGATTCAAATTTGTATTTTACAATCCTGCCTATCACCTCCTCGATCCCCAAGGTTAGCTGGTAAAGAATGCCGACCGGTATTATAGCTCGTGTCTGTACTATTTGTTAAGTAATTTAAATAAATAAATAACTATCCCTTCGCTTGGATGCTGGACCCGGAGAACCAAGAGGAACTACAATTCTAAAACTATTGCTATTTATTTCTCACGCACACACAAAAACTCTATTTTAAAGTGAGCTCGGCTGTGATCGGGGTTAATGTGTCACTAATAAAAGGACAAAAGTAAGGAAAGGAGGATGGTTCGGGCATGTTGAAATAACGAATGAAGAGAGATTGACGAACCAGATATATAATGCAGATATATATTTGACCGCCTCCGTGGTCTAGTGGTAACAAACGTTGCCGTGAACTCGGGAGGTCGTGGGTTCGATTCCCACCGAGGGCAAGTTGTTCAGTGTATAATTTGTCTCGGTCTGAGTGTTTATATATATAATATGTATGTATTTACAAAAAAAAAAAAATTTAGTTTATCAACCATCTAGTTTCCGTAACACAAGCCTCGTAGCTTACCACGAAAACTAGATGGCGCTGTGTGACCTGTCTGGAAATATTTATTTATTTATTATTTAATGCAAAAAGTTGTGGGTAAAAGAGGCCCTGGCAGACCGAGACTCACATATTACGATCGAAGCAAAAGGCGAAAGAGGTATGTCGTGACCGTGACAAGTGGCGCTCAATTGTCTCTGCCTACCCCGCAAGGGATTTGGCGTGAAGATATGTATGTATGTGTAACATTTGCGCTTAAGTAATGGAGTCTGGCTGCTGGGTTGTAAAGCAATGTCCGAATTATAAAGCAAATTAGACGACATGACGTACAATGTTCTCGTAGTCCGCGTATCCGCAGCTAATGAGAGGTAATATTGAGATATCGAACATGTTTATGAAGCGCACATTTTCGAGTTTAAATTGACCTATTGCATATACGAGTAGGTATGTCCGGGCACTTGCATTCCTCTCGCTCGCACAATCCAATATTTTCTAAGGTTTTTCAAGTCTAAATGTAATTTTGAGAAATGTAGTTGATAAACTAAATTTCTCAAAACATACGTGTGAAATCTTTAAGTATTGTGGGAACGGGACGGAACCATGATATATTATACCTATATATGGATACGTACATTGTTAATATTATTATTATATTTTTTTTTACAATCTATATATATAAAAATGAATGTCTGTGTGTATGTAAGTTTCCTAACATAATATTTTATATTGGTTGTATTACTTCCATAAAATCATAAATTTAGTTCAGCTAATAAGTAACACGACATTCAATGACAGTGATGCGATACGAAGTTCGCCGGGTCAGCTAGTGTTTGATATAAGATTTTATGTTTAAGTACCTACTACGAATGTTTTGTTATTTTGTAATTACCTATGTGTTTAGAATTTGGATTAATGTTTGTACGGCCAGGCAGGGTGGCGAGTGTAGGCCGAATTCCCCAGATATTTTCTCATTATTATAATTTTCTCTAACACCGGAATATTTTATGAACAAATAAATAAAACTCACTATCACCCTGTGTCTCTCTACAATAGGAGATATGCCCTCCCCAAAACTCTTTATCAATCTTTCTTGCCTCCTTCATCCGACTCCCACCAGGGACCTTTTTACTACTATGACGCTCTCCGTATGTGGTCTCTACTCCAGAATTAGTCTACACTCTACACCAAGGGCAGCGTAAATGGCATAGATATTGTTGAGCCTTCGTGGTCTAACGGTTAAGTCCGTGGATTTAGACTCGGACGGACATCGACGAGCTTGCCACTATCATGATTGGCCTATAGTAAAGTTGGCTAAATGTGAATCCGCTTCTTTATAAGCGTGGTTTATGACCTATATTGTTGAGCCGGTCTCCAGATATAAGTCAATTGTAGTATTTGTAGCACACCATTCATAATGATACAATTAGGACCATTCATCAATACAATATGTCAACGCAATGCATGCATACATATACAGAATCAAATTCATTCATTTGCATGCCAATTTTTGCATTCCAATTCTGAATTCTGCTTCTCTGACAGCCTTTAGCTTTACATATGTTTAGCTGACCACCACACGCCTTGTGTTTTTGCTTTGAGGCTGCAGCCTTCATAAAATATTAGCTAGCACTTTTTAGAATAAACATGTATATACACATATACATGTTTATACATATATACACTACATCATCATCTCAGCCCCTAGAACACAGAGACTTCGACTGTCGGAGATGAAAAGGAGAATTTTCTGAAACAATAGGACTATACACTACAGTTAATAAAGTATAGTTATGTGGAAGAACGCCCCGCGGACTACATTAGGGGGGCAGAATATCGGATGGACTTCGATCGTCAAATACCTGGGCTGCATCATTAACAGGACGTTAATGGCTGAAATGGCCTGCCACGCCGTCAATCAGACAAAGGCGGCCCCAGCCATGTTACGTCCTGTTATGAATTCTAGCTTGCCGCTTAGGTTGAAGGTCTGGATCTACAGAGTGTTCGCGGATAAACACTCACTGCGCCAGCCTGGCACAGAACAATATCCGAAGTCAGCAGAACATATTGCCTGTATCTCCGTGCTTCGTACGTAATTCCGTCATAGCTCGTTGGAATAGTTTGTCGTTCGCCTGACTAGACAGGTTCTATCGGGCCGACAACGGATACTTCAAGCATCTACAGAACATCGACCCGTCCTGCGCTCGCCTCCCTCAACGGGAGACCACTTTCTAGAGAGGTGCTACTGGAGGGGCGCTAGGTGGTCCTACCTAGATCCCCTGGGTCCGTGGACCACACGGGCTTTGTTACACCAGTAGCTACGATCCTGCCGGGGAAAACGGGGTAATGTCCCCATCCCCAACCCAGGCCCATTAGCCATCCGGGCGTGGACGACCCCACTGACTGTCTGTCGACTATATTTACTTTACGTTTTCCCAATTATTTTGAAGAACATGGGTGTATTTGATTTCCTATGATCGTCATAACTCGGGCTAAACGTGACTATCTGTCACAGAATTCACTATTTTTATAATCTACGGTTTGCGCTTAAAGAATGTAATACGGCTGCTGTCTTGCTTCGTATAAAATTCTAAGAAAATTTACAGTAATGTCGTAAAGCTTTTGCCGCAATATTGTAAGATTTAAAAGTACATTATGCGAGTAAAGGACTGGGCACACTGCATGCGTACATGTACAACGGCAACCCAATAGAAGTGTACGCGACGCAAGCGGTGTGACGTCACACAATAGAATTCCGTTTTGCATTACTAGTCAGTGTGATGGCGTACACCATGTCAACGTCTTAATTATGTCATATAAATTAGTTAAACACGCTTTCTCAGCTTGGTTTTTTTTACATGTCTATATAATCTGTGGTTTTTTTTTATATTGGCCACAGACTATATAAATGCCAATAAAAATGTAATTTGTTTTTTTTTTTTTTGTAAAGGCATAGAATCCACATCTGTCAATTATTTGTCTATGGCACCGTTTATTTTTAGGAGCGTTCGGATATTTGGTTTTTTTTTTTTCATTATTCCTGATTATTCTTTTTTCTCATACTTTTGACAGCTATCTCGGTCTTTCATTCCTATAATAAATGTGAATGCCGACTGATTGTTTAACGTGGCGTTTATATAGCTCGTAGCAATGTTTTTTTTTTATTTTTGTTGCGTTTGTGGTTCATCTAGTCGATGTATTTTTACCGGGTGGGTTTGACTTGTCGCTTAATGCGTTTTTTTCGCTTTGAGGGTCGTTCGGCTTGGCTTTGCTCCGTGGTTTTCATACGGTTTAGGCAGGGTTCCGTAAGAAGCAAGCTTTGCTTTGCCTAGCTTCCAGGTCGACTTTTTTTAAAACCATTTTTTTCTTTTGTTTTCTGTGCATTTGAATGCACAGAAAGGAAAGGTTGTGTGATCAGGGTTGTGGGATCTGCATGTCATAAATCTTGTGTGATGAAATGTTCATAAATAACACTAGGTATGATCGCATTATTGCTCGACATTATTTTTTATGTGTACCTTTGCTGTGTTCAAATTCTAAGCGGATCTTACTTTTTTTTTATTATTATTACTATTTGTCGAATTTTTTTTGAGTTGTGGAGCGTCGCCGGGTTTGGCGGTTTTCAGGGCGAAATACAGTGAGGAGGGGCGCTTGAAGTGACAAGTCAAACACAAAGCTTGTAGCATTGGTAAATAGTGTGGGATGGCAGTGTTCGTTGATCGGAGTGGGCTGGCGTGTTGAAGGTTTAGATAACGAATACCGTAACCTGTTATTACAGAAAAAGAAAAGGTTTAGAAATAATAAATAAAACACTTAAATTTACTTTTTATACCTTTTTTTAATATATTATTTTATTTTACTCATGTAATTAATTATTTTTATAATTACTATACTTCCGACGCGTCGGTTTGCTCTGCTTGCGGCGCTGCTTTATCGACTGTTCATATATGTATTATAATTGTGCATTACTGATTTACAGTGTGTTAAAAGTGTTTGTTTTTTTTTCTTTTGATTTGATTTGAAGATGTAACTAGGTTTATATTGTTAACTCCATGCCAGCAGGACAGGCAGGTTTTATTATTTGTAAAATAAATTTTACAATATTTAGTACTATAAATATTGCTTGATATATATATATATATATATATTATCTATTATATTTTTACTATATTATTATTATATTATATTAAACTACTTAATGATTATAAGATGTCGGATAGTGATAGCAATGAAAATTATTTTCATTCTATTGTAAATAGTACTAGTTCTAGTGACTCTTTCTACGATGCAGACGATTTAGATTCGCTATTAAAAGATAGATTTTCTCAACACAGAAACAACTTCAACGTATGTCACATTAATGCACAAAGTGTGCCTGCGCACTACACTGATCTCCTTACTACCTTCTCATCACCCGATGTTATTGATGCAATTCTCGTTTCTGAAAGCTGGCTCAAACCTTCCTTAGCTTCAACTAGTTATTCACTTCCAGGGTACGTTCTCATTCGCAATGACCGCACAGGCCGCGGTGGAGGTGGAGTGGCAATCTATCTCCGTGCCGGACTCTCTCACAAAATTGTGAGCTGCTCGCCTTCGCCGTACTCTGCGTCTTGCGAATACTTATTCATTGATGTCAGCTTCTCTGGTGCAAGCATATTAGTTGGAGTTGTTTACTGTCCGCCGATAATCAATTACTTTCCGAGTCTGGAGAATGTGCTGGATGAGATCGTGCCTGACTATACCCATAACATTATTATGGGTGATTTTAATACCTGCATTATTAACGATCATGAACCATATAAGTCCCGTGCCTCTAAACTTCTAAATTTAATATATTCTGTTAATCTATCTATATTGCCAACTGGCCCTACTCACCACCTTGCTTCTTCTGACACTCTTCTTGACCTTATGCTCACTTCCCGCCCCAATACTATTTCTTGTCATGGCCAGTTGCTCGCTTCTGCTTTCTCCCATCACGATCTCATCTATGCCTCCTATAAGTCCAAACCTCCAAAATACCGACCTCCTACGATATTTATGAGACATTTTTGTCGCATAAACATCGATAAATTGCGCGATGATGCCCAACGCATCAATTGGAGCACTTTTGATACTCTTACCAATATAGATGATATGGTATCATTATTTAACCGTGAGGTTCTGGAACTGTATGACAGGCACGCACCAATACGCCCGACGAAAATTAAGCGTGCCCCGGCAGCGTGGATTACTGACGATGTTCGAGCATCAATGAGAAAGCGCGACAGTGCGTACCGCAGATATAGGAGAAAACGTAGTGACGAGGCCTGGGATGCATTTAGAGTCGCAAGAAATCGTTGTAACCAGGTGTGTAGGACAGCAAAACGCCGCCATTTTTGTGCAAACATCACCAACAAATCTCAGTCCGATATATGGAAATTTCTCAAATCTCTGGGACTGGGTCGTTCGCAGTGCCCTGCTGGTCTCGGTACTGTAACACCTGATCAGCTTAATGCTCATTTCGCATCGGCTCCGACGCTTGACGTAGACGTAAAATTTAATACTTTGAAAGAGATCGTAGAAATGCCGACTCTTAATATTGCACCGTTTATTCTAGCAGAGGTTTCTGGCGATGCTATCCTTAAGACGATTAACTCCATAACTTCCAAAGCAATGGGATGTGATGACATCAGTCGTGCTATGATCGTTACAATAATTGATATACTCCTACCCACAATCACGCGCATCCTAAATTTTTCACTTACGTCTGGCCAATTCCCGACCTTATGGCGTAGCGCCAATATTATTCCACTTCCCAAAATTTCCTCTCCTACGTTACCTAATCACTTTCGTCCAATTTCTATTCTGCCATTCCTTTCAAAAGTATTAGAGTCCACAGTTCACAAACAAATAACTGAATTCCTTAATTTAAACCAACTCCTAAACCCTTACCAATCAGGATTTCGCCCAGGTCATAGCACTACTTCAGCTTTACTGAAAGTAACTGAAGATATCAGAAACGGCATGGATGAAACTAAAGTTACGGTACTTGTACTGATTGATTTCACCAATGCCTTTAACACAGTAGATCCCAACTTGCTAATCGCTATTTTGTCTCTTCTGAGGTTATCGCCGGAAGCACTGTTATGGTTTTCTCAATATCTACATAAGCGTCAACAACGGGTACGCATCGATCAGGCGTCCTCGAGCTGGTGTGAGGTAAGTACAGGCGTCCCACAAGGTGGCATACTCTCTCCATTACTTTTCTCATTATTTATTAATGGGATCACCTCTTCTCTTCACTGCCACTACCACCTGTACGCCGATGACTTGCAACTCTATGTGCAGACAGATGTTACCACTCTCAATAGTGCAATAGCTTGGCTAAACTCCGATCTTAGTAGTATATATTCGTTGTCAATCCTAGCAAGTGTCAGTCAATAATTGTTGGAAGTTCCCGACTATTATCCAAAGTTGACATGAATTTAATCGACTCTGTTAGGTTTGACAACGTGCCTATTCCGTTCTCCGGTGAAGTTAAGAATCTCGGTATTTACCTGGATTCGCATCTCTCCTGGGGACCGCAGATCAGTAATATCAGCCGTAAAATATTTTCTTCTTTGCACTCTCTCAACAAATTAAAAAACTTTTTGCCATTAAAAGCTAAAATTACGCTCGTACAATCCCTTCTTCTGCCGATATTAGACTACGGTGACGTATGTTGTGTGGATCTTTCACAAGATTATCTTAATAAAATGGAAAGATTACACAATGCATGTATTAGGTTCGTCTTTGGATTGCGGAAATATGACCATATTTCTTCTTCACGGAATCAACTTAAATGGCTGCCTATTCGTAAACGGCGGAATCGTAGGGTTCTGTGCTTGTTATACAGTATTCTCAACGAACCCGATACACCTAACTATCTTAAAGATTTATTTAGTTTTTTGAGCTCACATCACGTAAGAACCCTTCGTTCCTCTTCCAACTCCACTCTTTCCATTCCCTCTCATCACACCTCTTTCGTCTCTAAATCGTTTGCTGTCGTCGCCGCAAATCTATGGAATGAATTACCTCAGGATATTAGACAAGCTTCTAGTCGTGCTATATTCAAGAATAGGGTGTACAAATATTATCTTTAACTTAAACTATTTTTTTTACTTCTATTGTATTGCCACTCTCTTCATTCACACTTTCACAACGAGCGACGTCTACTTTTGTCCCGCTTCCTTCATCACATGAGTAGTTTTATTTTATATGTATTAGTGTATATATTATATATATATATAATATAACCTATTTACGTATTTGTATATGTAATAGTAAGTATTATTTTTATGTATTTGTTTTATAAATTGTTATTTTATATCTATTATTGCACCTACTTACCATGCAAACTGTCCTAATGTCCTAAAGGTTTGGCTGTCAGAGAATGCCTAGCGGCATTAAGTCCGCCTTTGTACATAGTGCAATTAAGTTTTTAAATAAATAAATAAATAAACGTCTCTGTGTACGCGTCAGGTGTGTTCGAGCCTTAAAGCAATATTCTTTCATTTGTGTAACTGTAATCCCTGTATGAAACTAAGACGTATTATATTTGCGTTATAATGTGTAAAAGTATTATCAAGACTTACAATATCCATCTCTGTGGTCTAAATTAAGGTACCGCGTTCGATTCCAGGTCGGGACCAGTTAAGTTAATTTATTTATGATATTCCTCGAGTTTGGTACGCTAGGGACATCGACGAGCTTGCCACTTGTCATGATGGGCCTATACTATAGTAAAGTTGGCTAAATGTGAATCCGCTTCTTTATAAGCGTGTTTTTTGACCACCCCGGAAGGGAAACGGTCGTGATGATACTATACTTAAATTTTTACAATTATATGTATGTGAAATCAAAACGCTTTAGCGATCTCGTCCCTCATGCTGACTGCTCGACCAACCCCCATCAGCGACCTTCATAAGCTCATCTGTCCATCTTCCGAAGAGTCTACGACGACGCCCCTTACGTGGTCTCCACTCTAGAACTTGTTTGCCTCATCGTTCGACGGTTTTTCGGCAAATGTGTCCGGTTAATTGCTAATTTTGAAAGCCATATCATTATTTTTGTGTCTTTAACGAATTATTAATAAATGTTTTTATTCGACAAAACCTAGAGAGCTTGACAAATTCATGTGACTAAATAAAAAAAATAAAAAATCATTTATTGCAACAAATAAATAGATGTATGATTGAACCCTGATCCCGCGGTAACTATAGAATTGGTCCAACCGTACCAACCAAACAAAGTGATAATTTAAGCGAACCCAAAAAAAGAAAAAATAAAAACTTTTTAAAAGTTATTTAGCATAAAAAGTCAATTGAATAAAATATACAAATTAATAATAATAAAATAAAAAAAACCTATCTCTGTATCAAAGTTAAACAACAATAATAACAACTAATACAAACATTAGTCTTGAAAAAATCTGACAACCACATCCACCTTCTTACTGCCACAAGTAATGCAAATGCACACATAAGTTATAGACAATAGTTCAATAGTAAATAAATATTTGTATGCTAGAAATAGCGAAGACTACCATGTTTCTGACAAATAAATTAATTTCATTTAATGTTTTGTAATTTATTCAATTGATCTCAATCCTTACCTGAATGGTAACTAATTATAAACATTTCAATTGGCTTCCTCTATGTAAATGTTCTGTTTTCTTTCTGTAGAGAAATCGACCTAAACTTACACAGACGTAGTAATTATCCTTACAAATAATATTATCAATGCGAAAATAACTTTGTCTGTCTGTGTGTTACGCAATCACGCCTAAACTACAGAACCAAAATTAAATTTACTTTGATGGTGAAGGGTAAGATATGGCTCTAAAACAAACTATAAGCTTATACGAAGTGTGAGATACGAAGCGTGAGAAACCAACGAAATATAAAATCATTTATCAGTTATAGCCCGAAAATATATATTAGCAAATGCATTCTTTTTTATACTAGCACGACATGTGACCTTGCGCACACCTGATAGTCAGTGGCGCGCGAGATCCATAAATGTTAGCAACTGAAATCAGACACTCATGACTGACATCAGTCCCTAACACTATGCCGGCTTGACTGTATGTTATTATTTATTATTACAGCCCCTGAAACATAGCGTCCTAGACCTCCACTGCGGGCCTTCCAGAACATATATCTGGAAAATATGGCCTACACGCACCGGGCTGGCCAGACGGCTTGGACGAGGATATGATGTCAATTTTTAATGATAATTTATTAACGATTCCACAAGTTGGTATTAGTGGAACCGGGACCGACGGCTTAATGTGCTCTCCGAGGCACGGGAACGGTGGTGTTGTAAATCTATGACAAATGTACGTAAGAAAAGTGTATTTCTCATTGGTATATACCAGGTGGGTTTGAACCGACCTTTGTAGGATTTAGGGAACGCATACGTAGACTGTATGTACTGGACTGTATTGCACATGTAATTGAATTCTTTTAAAAACATCAGGCGTTCAATGTTATTCATGATTGAATATTTGCTGTCCACCAGCTTCTTCAAAGCTAAAATGTGAAGACATATATACCAGGGGTGGGCTTTTAAATAAGCGGATTCACGTTTAGCCAACTTTACTGCCTGCCAATCATGACAAGTGGCGAGCTCGTCGATGTCTCCAGCGTACCAAAGTAAAAGTCTATGGCAAATGTTGGTAAGAAAAGTGTATTTCTCATCGGTACATGCAGGGGGTTTGAACTTTTGTAGGATTTTAAGGACAGCGTTCTTACAGCCTCCACCGCTATTGTCCTTTGGCTATACTATAAATAATATCTTACTATCGTGGTGATCGCTTACTTTACTATGAATTGATAAAAAAATTAACAAAATATTTTAAGGACAGCGTTCTTACAGCCTCCACCGCTATTGTCCTTTGGCTATACTATAAATAATATCTTACTATCGTGGTGATCGCTTACTTTACTATGAATTGATAAAAAAATTAACAAAATATTTTAAGGACAGCGTTCTTACAGCCTCCACCGCTATTGTCCTTTGGCTATACTATAAATAATATCTTACTATCGTGGTGATCGCTTACTTTACTATGAATTGATAAAAAAATTAACAAAATATTTTAAGGACAGCGTTCTTACAGCCTCCACCGCTATTGTCCTTTGGCTATACTATAAATAATATCTTACTATCGTGGTGATCGCTTACTTTACTATGAATTGATAAAAAAATTAACAAAATATTTTAAGGACAGCGTTCTTACAGCCTCCACCGCTATTGTCCTTTGGCTATACTATAAATAATATCTTACTATCGTGGTGATCGCTTACTTTACTATGAATTGATAAAAAAATTAACAAAATATTTTAAGGACAGCGTTCTTACAGCCTCCACCGCTATTGTCCTTTGGCTATACTATAAATAATATCTTACTATCGTGGTGATCGCTTACTTTACTATGAATTGATAAAAAAATTAACAAAATATTTTAAGGACAGCGTTCTTACAGCCTCCACCGCTATTGTCCTTTGGCTATACTATAAATAATATCTTACTATCGTGGTGATCGCTTACTTTACTATGAATTGATAAAAAAATTAACAAAATATTTTAAGGACAGCGTTCTTACAGCCTCCACCGCTATTGTCCTTTGGCTATACTATAAATAATATCTTACTATCGTGGTGATCGCTTACTTTACTATGAATTGATAAAAAAATTAACAAAATATTTTAAGGACAGCGTTCTTACAGCCTCCACCGCTATTGTCCTTTGGCTATACTATAAATAATATCTTACTATCGTGGTGATCGCTTACTTTACTATGA
This sequence comes from Tinea semifulvella, assembly GCA_910589645.1. Taxonomy (NCBI): domain Eukaryota; kingdom Metazoa; phylum Arthropoda; class Insecta; order Lepidoptera; family Tineidae; genus Tinea; species Tinea semifulvella. The sequence goes on along the minus strand of OU342611.1, from coordinate 274,634 downwards.
ATTGATAAAAAAATTAACAAAATATTTTAAGGACAGCGTTCTTACAGCCTCCACCGCTATTGTCCTTTGGCTATACTATAAATAATATCTTACTATCGTGGTGATCGCTTACTTTACTATGAATTGATAAAAAAATTAACAAAATATTTTAAGGACAGCGTTCTTACAGCCTCCACCGCTATTGTCCTTTGGCTATACTATAAATAATATCTTACTATCGTGGTGATCGCTTACTTTACTATGAATTGATAAAAAAATTAACAAAATATTTTAAGGACAGCGTTCTTACAGCCTCCACCGCTATTGTCCTTTGGCTATACTATAAATAATATCTTACTATCGTGGTGATCGCTTACTTTACTATGAATTGATAAAAAAATTAACAAAATATTTTAAGGACAGCGTTCTTACAGCCTCCACCGCTATTGTCCTTTGGCTATACTATAAATAATATCTTACTATCGTGGTGATCGCTTACTTTACTATGAATTGATAAAAAAATTAACAAAATATTTTAAGGACAGCGTTCTTACAGCCTCCACCGCTATTGTCCTTTGGCTATACTATAAATAATATCTTACTATCGTGGTGATCGCTTACTTTACTATGAATTGATAAAAAAATTAACAAAATATTTTAAGGACAGCGTTCTTACAGCCTCCACCGCTATTGTCCTTTGGCTATACTATAAATAATATCTTACTATCGTGGTGATCGCTTACTTTACTATGAATTGATAAAAAAATTAACAAAATATTTTAACCGGTTTTTATTTTATTACAAACAATGAAAAGTACTTGATTTAAAGTACCAAAACCTTTATTTAGACCGACTATCTCCAGAAAATTATACTATTTTTTAGTCCAGTTTCTCGATTAAAATGTTTATTTCTAAACACCAAGGACCTAATGTTTATATTGCGAAAGGAAAGAATAATTATTAATTTCTTCAAAAAATGTCTCAGTTACAGGATTACATGGAAACTAAAAACCTAACTATCGTTAGGTAGTCTGGACTCTTCGCGGACCTACGCTGATATAGACACGTACTTACACAAACACAGTTGTGTTGTATATACTCACACCCACACAGAAAATTTTTGGTAGGTATTATATTTTTTCGACAACCGGACAAACAAATGACATGCTACGACCTGTGGCACGGTTGCAGGTCTCGGAGCATATACAAACAAATGACATGCTACGACCTGTGGCACGGTTGCAGGTCTCGGAGCATATACAAACAAATGACATGCTACGACCTGTGGCACGGTTGCAGGTCTCTTAGCATATACAAACAAATGACATGCTACGACCTGTGGCACGGTTGCAGGTCTCTTAGCATATACAAACAAATGACATGCTACGACCTGTGGCACGGTTGCAGGTCTCTTAGCATATACAAACAAATGACATGCTACGACCTGTGGCACGGTTGCAGGTCTCTTAGCATATACAAACAAATGACATGCTACGACCTGTGGCACGGTTGCAGGTCTCTTAGCATATACAAACAAATGACATGCTACGACCTGTGGCACGGTTGCAGGTCTCTTAGCATATACAAACAAATGACATGCTACGACCTGTGGCACGGTTGCAGGTCTCGGAGCATATACAAACAAATGACATGCTACGACCTGTGGCACGGTTGCAGGTCTCGGAGCATATACAAACAAATGACATGCTACGACCTGTGGCACGGTTGCAGGTCTCGGAGCATATACAAACAAATGACATGCTACGACCTGTGGCACGGTTGCAGGTCTCTTAGCATATACAAACAAATGACATGCTACGACCTGTGGCACGGTTGCAGGTCTCTTAGCATATACAAACAAATGACATGCTACGACCTGTGGCACGGTTGCAGGTCTCGGAGCATATACAAACAAATGACATGCTACGACCTGTGGCACGGTTGCAGGTCTCTTAGCATATACAAACAAATGACATGCTACGACCTGTGGCACGGTTGCAGGTCTCTTAGCATATACAAACAAATGACATGCTACGACCTGTGGCACGGTTGCAGGTCTCGGAGCATATACAAACAAATGACATGCTACGACCTGTGGCACGGTTGCAGGTCTCTTAGCATATACAAACAAATGACATGCTACGACCTGTGGCACGGTTGCAGGTCTCTGAGCATATACAAACAAATGACATGCTACGACCTGTGGCACGGTTGCAGGTCTCGGAGCATATACAAACAAATGACATGCTACGACCTGTGGCACGGTTGCAGGTCTCGGAGCATATACAAACAAATGACATGCTACGACCTGTGGCACGGTTGCAGGTCTCGGAGCATATACAAACAAATGACATGCTACGACCTGTGGCACGGTTGCAGGTCTCTGAGCATATACAAACAAATGACATGCTACGACCTGTGGCACGGTTGCAGGTCTCGAAGCATATACAAACAAATGACATGCTACGACCTGTGGCACGGTTGCAGGTCTCGGAGCATATACAAACAAATGTAATACCTTTAAGTTAATTTAGTCAATAAACGATTTTTATTTATTTTATTTGAAAGACTTGAATATTTATTGTTTTAGTTTAGCTGCAATATCGATGGCAGAGTCTGGACAAATGCTCGTAGTCATTATTGTTCCATCAGAACCAGCAAATTTAATATTCTCGGAGGTGCCGTTGTATGCATGCCTATGGCGATCTCCCGGCTGGGTTGTCCCTTCGACCCCTAATTAACGCGAGCCGGGAGCGAATATTAAATGTAGCCAAATAAACCTATTTGACCGCATGTTGTGCTTTCTCCCCAACATTAATTGAGATTAAATGTTTAATAAGACAGGGCAAGAAACCAAACAGTATGAGAATCAAAGCTAGACCAATTGTTACAGAAATAATTAGTGTATAACAGTCATTACCAATTATGGTCGTGTTGTTGTCGCTTTATTTTCGTAAGTAAATGTGGATAAAGTTTTCAATTAAATACAAGAAACATTCTAGAACTTGTCATTACAAAACAGTTACTCGGTCTGGCGCTATTGTAGATACACACAATTATAGCCCTAAAACACAGCCACATAAGGTTCACATTGGCTCCTATAATGGCTCAGTTTACCATTAGACAAAAGGAAAATTAGAGGACTTCCTCTAGTCGATCATAGATGGCGCTATTATAGATGCACACAATTGTAATCTGGTCTACCTTTGGTTCTCATGCCGTTTGGTTTCTTGCCCTGTCTTGTTATATATTTAATGTGATGGTGAGCGTATTAACAATGTAAAATCAATCAATGCAATGTCCCTGTATATTTAGAAAAACAAGAACTATCGTCGAACAAACAATGTAAATGTTATTAAAGCGCTTCACAAAAAGTACATCACAAGTCACATTGTCAATTAGACTTATATGAAGACCCGACATTCTAAATTTATTTATTAGTTACCAAAGTAAGTTCAATTATACATAGAGAGTTTCGTTAAAATCTAAAATAAATCTCACAGAAGAAAAGATTAGGAACATGTTGAAGACACAGCTTTACGCAGTGAAATGAGAGGAAGGTTGGTATGAGAGGAATTCCAGCAAAATCTTTGCACCACTTACTGATAGAATTGATAGATACATTTATGGAACAAGCTTCCAAGACGACATTAACGGAATCATACAGAATTTAGTTGGGTAGGGAGAGGAGTAGAATGGTGAGCGTATCGCGCAATAAAATAAAAAAGAAAGCCTCCTTTTCAAACCAACCTATTGTCGGTTACAAGCCCGAGACACCGTTCTCTTATCCACACACGATGGATCCGGCACCCGCACGGTGTATCCATGGAATGCTTGGAAATTTGTCTTCTCTCTGTCGCTTTTATTTGGTGAACTGTGATAGTGACTGATGTCAGATTAAGCTAGCGCTGGTTTAGCGAATTATTTGTGTATCCTCTACATCTTCAAAGGTTTACAATAATATTGTTTGCCACTATACATTAATAAAATTCAAGAGCCTGGCAAAAAGGAGTTGTCCAAACGGTTGACTCAGAAATGAGAATGCCCATTTTTCTTAGAGAAATGGACCCAATAAAATGTTCTCGTGCCAAAATGATTTCTTTTTATTTGATAGTTAATATATTATGTTTTCATAATCTGTAATTATTTTTATTTATTTTCTCCTAGCATAACGACAATTGACAAAAACTTTTTTTACGTTAATAATTATATAGTTTCGATCCCGCTGATTTGAAATCCAGTGTTTTATCTATAATAAAGTACCTGGTCATAATAAAGAACCTAATCGTATAAATAGTGCTTTGTAACTACACACATCAAAAAAGTCTAGGGATCAAGCATGTTTATGCGGATTTCTTGTGATTGAGATGTGGCTTTGTAATAAATTTATGATTTTATAAATTTATATGGATCCTTTTTGGTGCATTTCATAATTTAAAACAGGAACTGTCAATCAAATTCGAGTAAAAGATGAAAATCAGCTGTCAATATTTTCCCTATAAAAACATAAGACGCATTGAAGACATTATTAGTGCTACTGTTTCCCTACTACTGATTAAAACCAACGTTATTATGGAGCGGCGACGTCATTTAAGCAGGGAAGAAATGATCAGAGCCGTGGGAATGATAGAAGCTGGTTCCCGGCAACGTACTGTGGCTTTAGCTCTGAATACAAGTCAGAGTGTTATCAGTCGACTTTGGACACGTTACCGAACCACTGGTACCGTGGCTGAGCGCCATGGAGGACGGTATCGCTGCACCACACGGAGACAAGACCGATACATTCAAATCACAGCTCGAAGAACTCCAACAATAACCGCCATGATGTTAGCCGTGAGCCTTCATCGCTCTTCAGGGAACTTAATTAGCGACCAAACAGTCAGAAACCACTTGCATGAAGTGAACCTTCATTCCCGAAGACCGCTACGGGTACCACCTATAGCAATGCACAATCGTAGGACTCGATATCAATGGGCTCTTGAACACAGAAATTGGACAGAAGAACAATGGCGTTTCGTGTGCTTTTCTGATGAGTCTCGTTTTGGTATGAGGCCGGATACAAGACTTATACGACACTGGAGAACCCCTGGACGCCAACAGCGATTAAAATCCTGCCAGGAAGTCCATCCTTATAGTGGTGGAACCATCATGGTATGGGCGGGTATTTCGATCGGCGGAAGAACTGAGTTGATTTGGATCAGAGGCAACCTCAACGCTCAAATTTATGCTGAGACGGTTGTATCAGACGTCATCGTTCCTCTACAAGTGCATATCGGTCCCTTATTTCAGTTAATGCATGATAATGCACGACCGCACACCGCAAGAGTTGTAAGACAGACTCTCGCCGCAGCTAACATCAATGTCCTGCCCTGGCCTGCTCAGTCGCCAGACTTGAACCCGATTGAGCATGCATGGGATATTCTTCAGAGAAGAGCTCTGCCGAATATGGAGGGTATCCAGTCGCAAGAAGACCTTTTTTTGTTGTTGCAACGAACATGGGCGGCCATTCCACAGCGTGATTTGGATGAACTCATTTTGAGTATGCCAAACCGATGTTCTTGTGTTGTTAGTGTTCGCGGTAGAAACACGGATTATTAATTGTTTAAGTTACCCAATAAAATTAAAAAAAAAACTGTTATTTCAGTCTTTTTTTCGAACTTTAATGTTAGTGGTTCAAATGTCAAAAATCCCTTTATTAGGAAAATGGCAATTTTTTTTACTAATGCAAAGGTGACTTGGTTTATCGTTACTGTAGACAAACGAAAACATTTTATTTGATCAATCCTTAAAGAAAATTTTAATGAATATCAATCAGGAGAAAAGTTATTGCAAAAATATATGTTGATCCCTAGACACTTTTGATGTGTGTATTTAATACATTAATCTTAACCAATTGACTACTAAATTAAATTATATTTGAATGCTGGGGTAAAAGAGATTATGTAATTAAATTTTTAAAAAACACCTTCAATTATTATGATTATTGAATTGTATTTAGTTAAGGCACGCTGCAAAAAAGTTGGGGCCTGGTTTTTGGCAATCTCTTTTGGAGACAAGAAGGCGGGTAATTATTAATTAGTATTAGCCTCGCTGTACAGAGCGGAAATGTTGTCCGTCTTCTTTTGACTATCTCTGATGGGACGTCTCTATAGGACATTTTTCGCTCTAATTTATATTTGACCTTGTTGGGACGAAATAAAATATCCTGTAAACTAATATTATATTAAGAACAATTTAAAATTAAGATGCAACTTTCCCATTAAGAAGATGTACCCAGAATTCTAAATAACGTATAACAATTACGGCTAGTTGCAGAAAGACTGATTATCTTTTGACATGTTTAACGTATGCTTAGGAGGCACGGCATTGGCTGAAATAACCAAAGTGACAAGCTAACTACCAATCACGCCACGTATATCAAATTATTGTTCAGAGATTATTTTAAGTATCCTTTCTGAAACTGGCCGTTAATGTTTTAGATTTTGTTATGTTAAAAAACAATGTTGTTGCAGTGCAAACGGCTGACGGGGAAATCTGAAGACGGAAAGGCTGGCAACCATGTCTGCCAATTAACCTTGCTATACAGAGGGGAAATGTTGCCAGTGTCCTTGGGACTATTTCTGATGTGACGTCTTTAGAGGATCTTTTTTAGTTTCCATTTAATTTTATTTATATTAAGTAGATTTGTTGCTTCAAATAAAATTAAAGAGAGAGTAAATAATAAAGCTCAGGCCCTAATTGTGGCCGGTCCTTTCATTAGGTCAATACATTGCGGGTTTTATTCGTATTGATGTTTTGTTCAATTACTTTTCTTGTTTATTAACAAAAGAATTCTAACTGACTTGTACTCGTAGCTTGTGCAGAGAAAGAATTCTAACTGACTTGTACTCGTAGCTTGTGCAGAGAAAGAATTCTAACTGACTTGTACTCGTAGCTTGTGCAGAGAAAGAATTCTAACTGACTTGTACTCGTAGCTTGTGCAGAGAAAGAATTCTAACTGACTTGTACTCGTAGCTTGTGCAGAGAAAGAATTCTAACTGACTTGTACTCGTAGCTTGTGCAGAGATAGAATTCTAACTGACTTGTACTCGTAGCTTGTGCAGAGAAAGAATTCTAACTGACTTGTACTCGTAGCTTGTGCAGAGAAAGAATTCTAACTGACTTGTACTCGTAGCTTGTGCAGAGAAAGAATTCTAACTGACTTGTACTCGTAGCTTGTGCAGAGAAAGAAAACGATATTTTAATCATACGATTTTCTGACTGTACAATAAGACATCCTTTGGGGGATAGTCCGGAATTTTTAATGAGCGGGTTCAATTAAGCCAACTAGACTATAGTAAATGTGGACCTATGCCTATAAATGTGGACCTATGCCTATAAATAAGCCAAAGTGAAAATATATTTATTGACGTAAACCTACATTATTAAAATTTAGGTATATGAAAGAAGACAAATTTCTAAACATTCCATGGATTCACCGTGCGGGTGCCGGGCCCATCGTTTGTGGGTAAGATATGAGAAAAATGGTGTCTCGGGTTTGCGACCGACGAAAGGCTGGTTTGAAAGAAGGCCTCCTTTTTAATTTTATTTAGCGATAATATGCTCACCATCCACCATTCTACTCCTCTCCCTACCCAACCAAATACTGTATGATTCCGTTAATGCCGTCTCGGAAGATCTTTCCATAAATGTATCTCCTGCAGACCTGCTTAGACCCAATTCTTTCAGTAAGTAGAGCAAAGATGTTGCTGGAACTCCTCTCGCACAACTTTTCACCGAACTGTGATATCTCTATAATTGTCCGTAATTTTATTAACTTAATTTAATAGACTATTATAAAAAGAAGTATATGGTCTGCTAAAATCCCGTCCGTCCTTGAACCATCAGGACTTTCACGTAGTGATGGTAAAAGGCCGGATGGTATGTCTCTTGTACCATGGAGTGAGGGAAGATGTCTTGTTTGGGATGCCACCTGTGTGGATACCTTTGCCGCTTGCCACATTTCCTCTACATCAAAAAAGGCCGGTTCGGCTGCTCATACAGCCGAATTAAGAAAGCACATCAAATAGCATTAAAAAAAATTAAAACTTTGTGGCATTTGGGGTTGAAACAATGGGGGTATATTCTCTTGATACCCACAAATTCATAAAAGAGCTGGGTAAACGAATTTTTCAAGAGTGTGGCGATCCCAAATGCCATAACTACCTAAAACAGAATATTTCGATTTTAATTCAACGAGGAAATGCGGCGAGCGTTTTAGGTACCCTCCCTGGTGGTAAGCGCTTAGTTTATTTTGTAGAATAGTTTTAATTTCATAGGTATTTTTGATTTAGTTTTATTTATAATTAGTTTTTTAATCAATTTTATTTTAATATTCTTGTATCTACTTCAAATAAATCTTTAAGTTAATAGACTATATTTCGTAAAAATACAGTCAGTCTTGAAAATATTGCATTGTGCGACCGAGAGGATGAAAACACGTTAAACCCTGTGAAACAGTAATGCGGTTAGGTTTCTTCTTGTATGTACTCGTAAGAGCAGATGGAAGGTATTTCTTGTATCCGTGTTTGGAATACGTGTATCTGTTGCGGAGACGTGAATAAAGGTGGGCTTTGTCTCCTGATAGGTATGCGGGCGCGGGCGTGCCAAACCCATCGTCTATCACCTTACACTAACGACAGAATCTATACAGCGTGCACATAACACATACCTACAGCCTCCAAAACATCGAGTCCTACAGTCAAACAGCCAGTTACTCGAACGTATTTATGGTACTTAATTATTACTTAAGTGAAAATTAACAGGTTTATTTTCTCCAACGTAGTCTAACGGTTAAGCCCGTGGATTTAGACTCGGAGGTACCGGGTTCGATTCCTGGTCGGGACACAAAAATATTTATTAATGTAAATAAATACATTTAATTAATATTGCCCTTGGTCTGAGGACGCTAAATCGTTAATACGCGACATAAGCGTTGCCATCTGAGCGTCAACAGGTGATCCTTTGAGTAAGGAATATCTTATTCAGAGGATCAATGTTGCCATCCAACGAGGTAACATCGCCGGGGTGCTCGGAACATTGGGTTCCTCTTCTCCTGGATTCGATGACATGTAGAGGTCATAATCAAGATATTTGTAAGTATTTAGTTTTTATATTAATTAATAATTATAGTAATTGAATACTAATATTTAATTTATTTGTGATATTTCTCTTCTTTGATACGCTAGAGACATCAACGAGCTTGCCACTTGTCATGATTGGCCTATAGTAATGTTGGCTAAACGTTTCTGATGTTTCTGACCACCCCGAAAGGGAAACGGTCGTGATTATATTTTACTAAAGTAAAAATAGTAGACATGGGTCATAGCTGTTTGTTAGAAAAAAACTTATACTAATAACTAGGTATTCCTTATAAAACCGCTCTATAGATTTTAGCCAAAACTACTTTGCTTCTTCACAAGGTAGAATGACGAAAAAAACTTTTTAAAATACGTCTAGTTTATTTCAAAAATATCTCGATGTGATATAAAATATTTTTTTTTGTGATATTTAAAAGCCTCAATAGAAATCATCTACTCGAAAACTATCGAAAGAAAGAAAGAAAGAAAATATTTAACATAACAGCTAATACAATATAAAAGACTTAACAAAAAATATAAAATTACTACGCCTAGCATTGTTTTACATATAAATTTAAACAAAAACATGTGTAGAGCAAAACATCTGGAACTCCTTCTTGAGGCAATCCTTAAGCACAAGTATCTCTGCGCATGCGCGACAACGTCACACCTAAATTTAGAATTCGCTTCGGTATTCGCCGGCCTAATTCTGTAACCATCTTTGTTATGTTATCTTGCAACTAAATATTAACAATATTCCTTCCATTATTGTTATTTAACTATTATAATAGTTAAACTATTAGTTAGTGTTGTGTTATATGAAAGTGAAATGAGATCGGTGTTGTTGATTTGTATATACTTGTCTCTGGTTCACGGTAAGTTTGGACATTCAATATAAATATTAGATGTTTAGTTGTACCTGAATATTTGCAACCTGTTTTTTTTGCAATTACCTAATTTCCTTCACTGATCAGTTATCTGAATTAAAACCACTTTTTATTTGGACAAACTACGCTAACAAAATCAACTGTGACAAGTTGCCTAACGAAATATGTTATAATTTTTTGTAAATAAAACATATGTATATTATTACACTAGCTTGTAAGGATTCCATTTTGGGAAGTAATGCTAAACGTCAAACTTAAGGAAACTGAGGAGTCGAACCTTTTTATCAAAATCTTCGGCACCGATTCCCGGCTAAAATAGCTATTAGTCAAAATTAAAGATTGCGTTCCAATATTCTAAATATTTATTTTATCACAATTACTACAAGCTCTAGTAGTTTTGACTTCCATAAGTCTTTCTCTTTCATATTATGAATATGAATGTGTCACGAAAACAATTTATAATTTTGTTTTTTTTTTATATTCGAAGTAAATTAATATACATTAAATATAAATTAAAAGCTACCTAAATAATAAAATTAAAAATAATCTAAACTATAAATAAAAAATGTCCTCTAGAGACGTCCCATCCGAGATAGTCCCAAGGAGACTGGCAACATTTGCCCTCTGTATAGCGAGGCTAATACGTTGGCAGAAATAATAGCCTGCCTTCCTGTATCCATACTTTTCCGTCAGCCGCTTTGACAACTTTTCGACTATTTTCTAACTAAAATAAGTAATTTTAATAATTATTATTGATAAGAAAATAAAAGACATACAAGTTTAAATAATATAAACACGCTTCAAGGAGGTCTTAAGGTAAACTTTTTAAATAATATAAACACGCTTCAAGGAGGTCTTAAGGTAAACTTTTTAAATAATATAAACACGCTTCAAGGAGGTCTTAAGGTAAACTTTTTAAACTTTCGCGCACATTCATAATAGTTTTTATAATTTTAACGGGTCTTTACGCGATTTACCGCGAGTTTGACAGCTGCATTCCTCGAGCGAGTGACATGCGCGTACCTCCATTTGACAGGAGGAATAATTAAGTAAAGTAGCCATCTTCTAAGACGTTTTCCTAACAACTCGTCCACTAAATTTTCCTTCCAGCTGTCAAACGCACATTATAATATACTATAATACTATATGATTGTGTTCATGGGTAGATTTTTTAACGTAGTGTCTGTTTATTAGAAACACCAGACACTTCCACACCAGACACTTCCACACCAGACACTTCCACACCAGACACTTCCACACCAGACACTTCCACACCAGACACTTCCACACCAGACACTTCCACACCAGACACTTCCACACCAGACACTTCCACACCAGACACTTCCACACCAGATACTTCCACACCAGACACTTCCACACCAGACACTTCCACACCAGACACTTCCACACCAGACACTTCCACACCAGACACTTCCACACCAGACACTTCCAGCTGTTAAACGGGTTCAAAAGTATACCTATGAACACTGTCATCATCCTATAATGAAAATCCTATATGAAAATTACATTATACAATAAACTACCTGAGATTATAACCAGACTACAACCAAGTGAATTTAAAACAAAATTGAAACTCTTTTTCCAAAATAATGCTTTTTATAACCTGTCAGAATTTATTGACTTTGCCTTTGACGGAAAAATCGTTTAAATAGTTGTATAGTTTTGTGGTCTTATGCCTTCTACTGTATTGTGTTCCTAATGCTCCTTTGTCTACGATGTATGGTGTTAATAGCATTATTATTATTATTAATCTAAAATTTGTTAACTGACATACCAAAATATAACGATTGTTATATAGGTGAAATATACAAATATACAAAATGTATAATATGTGCGTTTGACAGCTGGAAGGCATAATTGCTGCTGCTAAGCTGCTGGTCTTCTGCTAACAGCTTACTTATTGGACTACTTTGCTGCTTAGTCTTCTACTAGCAGGAGTAGAATCATTCAAAATAATTAAATTAATGACGTTTCATAAATGCCTGTAATAGGTTTACGTGAATAAAGATATTTTGACTTTGACTTTGAGTGGAGCAGCCTCTGCGGAAACGTCTTAGATGCAGGTAAATACGGGTGTAAGCTTGTAGTCTATTTCATTAGGAACCTATTATAGTTTTGTAATGCGACGTCGAAGTAAACCTTCCAATAAAAACTTTAAAATGAAAAGAAAGGCTATAAAACTTTATAACACTTTCCAGTACAAATGATTTACCTATTTCGCGCTGAGAAACATCGCAGACATTTTATGATCAAAGAAAATTGTTATTTTACATTTTGTATTCCAAATCTGGGTTGTAAAGTATTGGGTGCCCCATGTGGGAAGCTGTTACGTAGTTTTGGTACCCCAATCACGTCGGCGTTATTGCCACCACGCGCAGAAGCGGGCATAACATCCAAATTTATCAGATAAGTGGCTAAGTTGGTGGAATGCGTCATTGTAAGCCGCCAATAGAAGCAATTTAAGTTATTTACGTTCAATTCACTCAGCAAACTAAAATCTAAACTTTTTACGTTTTATACTACGGAAGTTGGTTCGATAGGAATGCTAGCAAATAATTAGTCGCGGTTACGAAAAATATCCAATCTATCACGCCCATCTCGTATCGCTTTCGGGATGGTCAGAAATCACGCTTTTTTAAAGAAGACAATTTTGGACAACTTTCTATAGGCCAATGATAAATGGCAAGCTCGTCGATGTCTCTGCGTACCAAACTCGGGAAAGATCACAAATAAATTAAATAAATTATTACGACAGACAAAAATTTACAATTGACTTAGCGAGAGCCTAATTCTCCAAAAAAATTTACAGAAGATGTAAGTCTCCGTCTATCGGAGCTGCGGGTGCCGTCGCAGGTGCCAGAGGGAGGGTCAGTGCTCCTGGGTTGCCAATTTCAGCTGGAAGGCGACCAACTGTACTCGGTCACGTGGTACAAGGACGACCAGCAGTTCTACCGATACCTGCACCACGACAAAAACACACATCAGTACCGCGTACCAGGAATCCAGGTCGATGTAAGTTACAGGTACCGGAGGTACCATCCTGCTGGAAGTCTAAAATCACCTTCGCTTCGCCTCACATAGCTTCCTTGACCGTCTTATACAAGCTGTTCTGAACCAAACCACACGCACCGGACAAAATGTACAGTACACCTTCATACCGTAGCCACTATCCACTTATATATACATCCCGCACAACGGTCCAATAGAGATTAAGTGCGGAAAAGCTACCGTAATCACAATCACATATACATTTGATTGTCTATTACACAAGCCATCGCCTGAACAAGGTGAAGCGGTTTCTTCCGCCTTCAATCAGACTGTTACTGTACAAAGCACAGATCTTTTTCCACACATACTGTTCTCACCTTCGGGGTGGTTCCGACAAGTACTGGTATGTTCTCAATGTCCTACAGAGGCGAGCTGTACGAATTGTGGTCGATGCCACTATATCTGGAACTCTCGAATCCCTATAGCTTCGCAGAACTTTTCTGAACGTGTTTTACCGGCTATACTATGGTGAGTGCTCTCAAGAGCTCTATAACATTATTCCTTCCTCTCCATTCCGCAACCGAACCAGGTAAGTAAATCAACTGGCACAGGTCAGAATATGCACCCACATACCGTAGTCACCATCCCTACGCATAAATTTGGGGACTTATACATCTGTCGCACGAATTTATGTGGAAAGCTCTTCCAGCCATTGTGTTTCCTCTTTCATATAACCTGGAGTCCTGCAAGCTTCAAGGCGTTAGGGACTGATACCAGTCATAAACTTTTGATTCTAGTTGCTAACATTTGATGAACTTTGCACGCCGCTTACCATCAGCAAGGTCACATGTGGTGCTAGTGCAAAAAAAAATACATCTGTCGCATGCTGAAGATGTGGAATGCACTTTGATACTGTGTGTTCTCCGATCCCTAAAAGCAATATGCAAAAGCATATTATCCGCATAGTGCTATCACACGCCGGCTTCTGTTATTCCATTCTTGGACCTCGCGTCCTACTTACCATGCAGTATTATTAAAAACCAAAATAGCCTTAAAAATCTATAATTCAGACGAATACATTATTAATCAGTCTATTTTGTAAACCGGCACATTCAATTGAAATGTTTCCCGAAGCAGATCTATTTATTGTATTTGAATTTACCAAAGACTTATGTGATCAGACTTGGCTTGCTGATCATAATTCTATGCTATGAGCAAAACACAATTCCTTTTTGTGACATTTAACAAAGAGAGACACCGCAAGTTTGAAGGTGCTAGGATAAGTTACAGTGATATACCGCATCCCTGAGCCAGGCTCTATTGGAAAATTAACCAATTCAGCCAACATCCGTGGTCAGGATAGTGGTAAACCAATCTTCCCAGAAATATTTTCTCTTGGGTATCCCCTTCAGCAGTAGATATTAAGTTCTAGTGGCTGTAATTATCAATTGCATATAGCGAAAAAGGTGCCCTATAACTCAGCTTTAGTTGGTCATAAACCTGAAACCATTTTTGTCTCCTCCCTGTACAAGCACGATGGCATAGACACTGGGACCGCACGATGGCATAGACACTGGGACCGCACGATGGCATAGACACTGGGACCGCACGATGGCATAGACACTGGGACCGTGAACCCAATGTATGCTAAAATTAATATGTCTTAAAAATAAAACAAATATTTGCGTTTTGACAACTACCTTTCCACTAAGCCAGCCCAGTCCTTATATAGAAGCCCGCGGAGTTAACCCTTTAGCTATATTATTACCAGTTAATGTCTAAAAAGCTAATAGAGCAGTATAGTGAATTTTAGCAACCTGCAGTTTAATTATATTTGAAGTGTGTTTCCGTGTAGTCTGCCAGCAAGGAGAGGTCAATATTTGACCGGATAAAAGCCAAATGAAGTCTTAACTTGAAGCGCTATGCATTTTAAAATCTATTTAAAAATATGCTGTTACGGTTTAATAGAAATACTTAGTCCCTGGTCTCTATTGGTTTTTCAAGACTTGGTCTCACATTTTTTTCTACATTATGCAATAAAAAATATTTTTGCATCATCATCACGACCGTTTCCCTTCCGGGATGAGAGAAGCGGATACACATTTAGCCAACTTTACTATAGGCCCATCATGGAAAGTGGCAAGCTCGTCGATTCTCTAGCCGATTATTATTATTATTTAGGTTTTACTAATTTAATTTTAATTTTGACATTTATAATTTAAATTGATTTTGGACATACATTATAATTTATTTAGATAAATGTTATTTTTAAATTAATTAATAATAATGATGATACTATTGTTTGTTAAGTAATGTACATCAACTCTTTACGCCAATGTAAACAATCTTGACAACAAAGAATTAGGAATTAATATTATTGAGAAATATGTTCTAGAAGAGCTATCTTTAGCAGGGGATGTCCTGAATGTGATTTCGATTGCAGATGTCCCGTTCGTCAGCGGACACGGTGTGGCTGCGGAACGTGTCGGCGGCGGCCAGCGGAGACTACCGCTGCGAGGTGCGCGGCGAGGCGCCCGGGTTCGCCGGGGTTGCAGACTCCAAGCACGTCAGCGTCTACCGTCAGTCTCATTGGTTCATACAATTAGATATGTAAAATAAATTCCTGTTCGACGATACTCCACTCAATATAGTTGGTGGACATTTAAAAAATAAAATTATTAATTTCAAATATTCAGTGACACTCGCGTGATGAAGACGAATCGATTGTCGTGGGAACCATCAAAATCGTCCAACGCGTTTGGTCTCCAGTGTTCCACAAACGTTTTTATACATTCGTTCATACATAGGCTTATAAACACACAATCCTTCTTTGCGTCACGCAGTCGGGTAAAAAAAACTTAAAAGTAACGTATCATCACGACCGTTTCCCTTTCGGGGTGGTCAGAAACCACGCTTATAAATAAGCGGATTCACATTTAGCCAACTTTACTATAGGCCAATCATGACAAGTGGCAAGTTCGTCGATGTCTCCAGCGTACCAAACTCGAGAAATATCACAAATAAATTAAATATTAATTAAATGTATTTATTAACAATAATAATAATTTTTATGTCCCGACCAGGAAGCAACCCGGTACCTCTGAGTCTAAATCCACGGAGTTAACCGCTAGACCACGGAGGCAGTTATGTTAGTTTAAAAGAAACTTACTTATGCAATAAAAAACTACTTACTACTACTGTTAAAGTACATAAATTAAATAAGAGAAACTAAAATTAACTAAATGAAAACATAAGAACACGCTATTATACATGCTCCTACAAGCAAAAAAATATGTAAATTGAGTCAAAGTTAACATTTAAGGTTTTATTAACTAAAATGGATTAAGAACAACAAGAGAGCATATAGATAAACTTCCTGCACCATTCGGCTGACAAAGACTATAAGTTCATGCTTATATAAATAGATGTATCAATTTCCAATTACAAAATATTTTGTATTTGTATTGTTTACAGTGTTGCCGGACAGCGATCCCGTAATCACAGGAAGGAAGGAGCACTACAAAATCGGCGAAGTAGTCAATCTTCACTGCAAGTCAGCTGTGTCCAGGCCCGCCACCCAGCTGCGGTGGTGGGTCAACGACGAGGTGGCGTCCGCAGAGCTGCTCGGAGACACGCGCGTGGTGCCGGCCGCAGGGAACGCCGGGGCCTTCGTCACAGAACTGGGGCTCCGTTTCAGAGTCTCCAGTAGGCACTTCAAACAAGGTGCCATGAAACTTAAGGTAAGAAGCTATTGTGAAATGACGAGTTCGGTCCCTAACACTATGCCGGCTTGACAAGATGCTTGTTCACGTTTCGCTTAAAAGACTTCATGTTATACGAAAGTGGAAACTACATCTTTATCGAGCGACAGAAACTTATACGTACGCGTAGGGATGGTATTGCGAAATAGGGAGAAAAACGCTCAGAGAGGCCACTTCTCGGAGAAACTGTAGGGATTCCTGATTTCCAGCGATAGTGGCTTCGTCCACAACTGTGTCTACTTAATAATCTGTGAGGTACTTGGCAAAAAACCATCCCTAAGGTCACATAAGTATTCCACACATTATCTGATATAATTGAAAGCGGGAAAAACTGTTTCACCTTTTTCAGTATTTCGAGCTTTCTTGGCCCTGTTTTGGAGATGTTCTCTATGTAGTCACCGGGGTTGAGGTATGGGCGTGTTTCAACTCCAAGTATAATATTGAAGCTAATAAAAGGGGATGTCAGAAGAGGTTGATGAATGTCGAAGAAGCGAAAGAAGTATGTGTGGTGCTCAATTGTCTCTGCCTACCCCGCAAGGGATTTGGCATAAAGATATGTATGTATGTATAATTACCACAAGTGTCGTTACTATTTGCAGTGTGATGCAACCATAGCTCCGATGTACAACAACGAAGCGATAGTGAAAGTGAAGTCACCAGTCCTCGAGACTTCCTATGATGACGTGTCACATGAACTTGGGCCAGAAGTAGATAGTCACGACCCGTTCTCCAAACATAGCCATAACATGTTCTATGATCCAGATGATGGACCTACTCTATTTGATTATGGAAATGGTGAGTACACTTGTTATGCACAATTTTGTAAAGTTAAGAGATGCATCAACCGAGTAGATTTAATTTCCAATTGAAATAACTAATTGTAAGTTTCCTAACTATAAAAAAAGCGATATTTTAAAGAAAAAAGGCTTCATAGATGAAACCTGCTTGAGCATGCTCTCGTACCTTATCTTAACCTTAAGTTGCGCAAATACGCCACTCTTGGTACCTACGATGGAGGCTGACGGAAAGGTCTGAAGACAGGAAGGCTGGCAATTATTCGTACCAACAACGTATTAGCCTCGCTATACAGAGGGAAAATGTTGCCAGTCTCCTTGGGACTATCTCGGATGAGATGTTTCTAGAGGACATTTTTTATTTATAGTCTAGTTTATTTTTAAGTTCATTATTTAGGTAACTTTTAATATATATTCTCTTGATACCCACAAATTCATAAAAGAGTTGGGTAAACAAATTTTTCAAGAGTGTGGCGACCCAAATACCATACCTACCTAAAACAGAATATTTCCATATTAATTCAACGAGGAAATGCGGCGAGCGTTTTCGGTACACTCCCTGGTGGTAAGCCCTTAGTCTATTGTGTAAAATAGTTTAAATTTCATAGGTATTTTTAGTGTAGTTTTATTTATAATTAGTTTTTTAATCTATTTCATTTTAATATTTTTTAATTAAATTATATTTTAAAACTACGAGATATATCGTTGAAATGTTGAAATGAGTCTTCATTTATATTTAATGTATATTAATTGACTTTTGTAAATAATTATCTAATTATATCGGCGGGATTGTTTTAAAATCGTTTATTCATAAAACTTATTTTTTTAATTTTACCAAAATCGGAAAGCCTCGCCAAAATAGAAACATATTCCACACATAGATAGCAATTGTTTAAAATTTATAAAAATACATATATTCATCACTAACAGACTCTGATAGCACGTTTGATCTGTAATCAAAACATTTTTTTTTTTTATTTATTCGAGCTGTCAATTATAATAACTACCTGTCTCTGCTCCCGTAATATAGCTGTTAAGTCCGTGGATTTAGATCTGGAGGCACCAGGCTCGATTCCTGATCGGAAAACAATAATATTAATTAATTTAAATAAAGAAATTTAATTTATTTGTGATATTTCTCGAATTTGGTACGCTGGAGACATCGACAAGCTGGCCACTTGTCATGATTGGTCTATAGTAAATATGAATCCGCTTCTTTATAAGCGTGGTTTCTGACCACCCCGAAAGGGACACGGTCGTGATGATACTTCTACCATGTGTGTACCATGATAAATAAATAGTAGTTTGATACTTTTATTGATAAGCTTACTATATGTTAATATCCATTTAAATTATTTGAAAAATATATAATATACAAGAACTGTCATCATGATATTTTAAACATTTCATCATCAGACATAATTTTTTATATTAGCACGACATGTGACCTTGCGCCCTCCTGATGGTAAGTGGCGAGCGAGGTCCATGAATGTTAGCAACTGTAATCAAACACTCATGACTGACACCAGTCCCTAACACTGTGCCGGCTTGACTGGGTTTGACGGCAATTTGAGCCTTAACCCGAAACGTGTGGATACACTTAACTGGGTTTATCGGCACGAATGGTGGATACTTCCCCGCCCCGGCAGACTGGGCAATCATGACAAGTGGCAAGCTCGTCGATGTCTGTAACATACCTATTAAAAACTGCATAGCCATTGTAGATTATTCACTATATTAAATAATAAAGAATATCAGTAAGACTTTTCTAGTCTTGTTATATATTGACATATTAGACATCTCTCACGGAACATTGACTTTTTATTACAAAACATAATGCTAGATAGATTAAGTTTTAACACCCTCCCTTAATCTAACCGCATTCCTAAACCATTGATACAAAATACATGCTTAGGTTTTGCAACAGATTTAGTCAACCCATCTGCTATCATTAAATTTGTAGAAATATATTTAATACAAATTTTCCCATCATTAACCAATTCCCTTATATAATGGTACTTAATAGCAATGTGTTTTGACCTCCTGTGTATAATAGGTGTATACACTAACTTGGATGCACTTTGACTGTCACTGTATAAAGTTATTGGTTCATTAGTCCCGCACAACTCACTGAACAGTCCTTTTACAAACACAACTTCTTTGGCAGCTTCACATAAAGCAATATACTCAGCTTCTGCTGTGCTAAGCGCCACACATCTTTGTTTTCGAGATTGCCAACTTATTGCAACACCGGCATAGATAATAGCATATCCTGTGTATGAGTGGCCATCATCACTACTGCTTGCCCAATCCGCATCTGCATAAACTGTAACAGACTGACAAGTCCTCTTGAAACACAAAGAATAATTACAAGTCCCTTTTAAATACCTCAATAACCTTTTTACTGCAGCCATATGCTCATTAGTCCAACATGAGTTAAATTGACTTAGAAAACTGACAGCAAAAGAGATATCCGGACGTGTACATATAGACAGATACATTAAACTGCCTATAATCTCTTGATAAGTATAGTCTACAATAGTTGAACCTCTACTTAATTTGATGTTTGGTATCAGCGGCGTAGCTACAGGATTACAATCTTCCAATCCATATTTATTGAGCAAGTTGTTTACATACCTCTCCTGATCGATAAATAGCATACCATCTTAGAATCCTCATACCCAAACATTCCTTAGCTTCACCCAGATCTTTAATCTTAAATTTCTTACTTATTCTTTCTATCAATAGTTTCGTTTCCATTTCATTGTTAGAAAAAATATAAAAATCATCAACATAAAGAGCAATAGCCAAAAATACATTATTTTTCTTCATTACATAAATACACGGATCATATTTCGATTGCTTCATGCCCATATTTATAAGACATTCATGCACCTTCTTGTTCCAGCAATTGGCAGCTTGCTTTAATCCATAAATAGCCTTCTGCAATTTACATACCTTATTTTCATGACCTACATCAACAAAATGCTCAGGTTGTTCCATGAAAATACATTCTGTCAAATCTCCATTGAGAAAAGCCGTTGTCACGTCAATATTACTTATTTTTAAATTCATTTCGACAGATAACCCAAATAGTAATCTAATTGATGACAACTTCACAACAGGAGCAAAAGTTTCATAATAATCCTCTCCATATTGTTGAGAAAAACCTTTTGCTACAAGCCTTGCCTTATGACGCTGAATAGAACCATCAGCTCCCATCTTTAACTTAAAGATCCATTTGCACTTCACGACATTTTTGTCTGTGGGTCTATTAACAAGTTCCCATGTATTATTTTCCATTAGAGAATTATACTCATCAGTCATAGCCCTCTTCCACAAATCTTTATCTGTCCTAGACATGGCATCCTTGACTGACGTAGGATCTACATTATTCACATGATTTATTTATTTATTTATTGAGAATCCAACAGCGTTTCAACTTTAATAAATTAAGTACTTACAAGTTAACAATTTTAGGCCACTAACAGGATTCCACATATAATATTAAAAACTGTGATAAGTGATACAATAAAATTCAAAAGTTAAAAATACATATTTAAGAATTTAAGATGTAAAATTGATTGCATAAAATATGAAAAAAAATAAAACTAAATTCTAATTACAATTGATAATTACAATCCATATACCTTTCTACTGGTTTTCTAATTCTAAGAGGATAACGCCGTTCAACCTGTACATCTTCAGTAGATATAGTATCATCTACTTCAATAATATCATCATTATGATCATTCTGATTATGTCGTTCAACAAGTACATCTTCAGTAGATATAGTATCATCTACTTCAATAATATTATCATTATCGTTTTCATTATGTACATCAACTTCGACTTCTATAATATTACGATCATTAGAATTATTTACATTACTAGGTTGTTCCTCTCCAGAACCTGTACAGTTTCTATTTACATTTAACCCATCATTCATATTATTAGAATTGATATTTACAATACGTACGTCAAGTATATCTTCACTTAAACCATCCGTTATTTCATTGTTAAACTGTACATCATTACTACCAGAATACTTCTTTGATTCAATAAAGACCACATTTCTTGCCTTTATTATCGATCTAGGTTTCTTCATATTAATTAAACGATAACCTTTGGTATTCTCACAATATCCGACCATGACCAGTGTTTCGGATTTGTTATCTAACTTTTTCCTTAGTTGTTTTGGAATATGTGCCTGTGCTATACATCCGAATGATTTTAAATGGGATAAATCAATCTTCTTACCTGTCCAGATCTCTTCAGGAACAGTACTAACCGCCATAGTAGGAGAACGGTTTTTTAAATAAATAGCCGTATGCATTGCCTCAGCCCAAAACTTTTTACATAAATTTGCTTCTGACAACATACATCTGCACATATTAACCAAAGTCCTAATACTCCTTTCCGCCACTCCATTTTGTTGCGGAGTATATGGTACCGTGGTCTGATGACGCACGCCATTTTTCTTAAGGAAATCCTTAAAAGCTTTATTTGTATATTCCGTACCATTGTCGCTTCTCAAACATTTTATCTTTTTCCCAGTTTGGTTCTCTACAAAACTTTTAAACTCCTGGAACTTTTGCAGTACTTCAGTTTTTTCCTTTATTGTAAAACCAAATATTTTCCGAGAATAATCATCTACAAAAATCAAACAATATCTTGATCCTCCCCATGACATTTCAATTGGACCAGTTATATCAGTGTGAACTAACTCCAATAAGTCATTAGCCCTATTTCGGCTTTTTGTGGGAAATTTCTGTACACTTTGTTTTCCATTCAAACATGTCACACAAACTTCATTATTTACATTTGTATATTTCATACCATTGACAAGGTCTTTCAATTTATTCATCTGTGCTCTACCTAAATGCCCTAGTCTTCTGTGCCATAATGTGTATGCACTGACATCATTAGCATCAGTAGCGTACGCACTGTCTCTACTTAAATCTAATGTGTACAGACCTTTATTCATTGTACCTTGTGCTGTAATTTCTCCTCTTACTGAGAATCCATTGGTATTATACATTGTACATTTTGTGTCATCGAAAACAAATATATGTCCACGTTGTGTCGCTTTACTCACTGACAATAAATTAGTTGTCAAATCAGGAACACAAACAACATTGGTAATATCTAAAGGTTTAGATATACCATTTATATAAATATTTACATGCGAATTGCCAATTCCAATCGAAGGAAGTTTCAAATCATTCGCAACTGATATCTGCCCATCTAACTTTACAATATTTGACAGTAAATTCCCATCACACGCCATATGAGACGTAGCTCCTGAGTCAATAATCCATTCTGATTTTAAATTACCATTACATGCCATCATAGTGCCAGCCTTATTATTCTCCTGTTTATGTACTTTATTATTATGATTTCGTTTACCTTTATTTTGACAGTTATACTTAACATGCCCTTCTTGTCCGCAGGAATAACATTTCACCTTCCTTTTCACGAACTTCTTGGTTTTAAGAGCAGTATCTTCCGTCATAACATTACTCAAACCCTCGTTGCTTTGTCGACGAGCAGCCTCCTCAATTAATCTCGACTTAATTGTTTCTGGACATAAAGTTTGGTTAGAGTAAGTAACTGTTAAAATCAGTGGATCATAATTAGAGGGTAATCCATTTAACATTACAAAGGCAATAAAGTCATCATCAATATTTACACCAATATCAGCTAAAGTATTTACAGTTGTCAAAATATCATTAAGATATTCTTCCATGGAATTGAAATTTGAAAGCTTGCTGCCAAAAAGATGCTTTTGCAGCTCAAATTTCCGTAACATTCCTCTGGCCTCAAATGCTGATTGTAAATTTTTCCAAGCCTCGCTAGCAGATTTAGCTTTATTTACATGCACATAACAAATAGGTTTAACCATTAAACATATTTTCGCTAATGCCTTGCTATCATTTTCAATACTTATCTCGTTAGATCCCGGTTGCAGTCCATTTTCAACTAAATGCCACAAACCATCCAACCTGAGACACATCATCATAGCAAATTTCCAACTAGAATAATTTTCACGTCCTTGCAACTTCTCTATATTCGGTAGAGATGACGACTGTACCAATATTCGACTCGAGTCCCCGGCCATAGCTCCGGCCGATGTGTATCCACCACTATTCTCGATCGACATCTTTAAATTTTATATTTACAGAATCTACAACTCAGAATGGCCCATAACCTATTAAAAACTGCATAGCCATTGTAGATTATTCACTATATTAAATAATAAAGAATATCAGTAAGACTTTTCTAGTCTTGTTATATATTGACATATTAGACATCTCTCACGGAACATTGACTTTTTATTCTTATTCTTATTCTTTATTTTGTCACCGTACATTCCCACCGGAATTTGGTTAGGTCTATGATTAAGTACATAATTCTATTAGGTACGAGTGTTATGTTATATAATTTACTGACTACATACTCGTATATCTATCGTGCCTGGAAAGTGTTATATTTGAGCAAAGAACAGAACTGGCAGTAGGAACCTTACGATGAAGACACTTAAAATAACTTAAATGCGGCTGTAAAGGGGCCTTGTCAAACTTTATTAGTATACTAAAATTAACTTAAATAAGACTAGTTAAAATAGCTGCGGCTGTAAAAAGGCTTTGTCATAAATTGTAAACATTAAATAAAATAATTATATAATTCTAAAGATAATGTCAATTTTTTTTGCGGCTGTAAAAGGGCCTTGTCAGTGTTACCTTTACTTAAAAATTAATTATATAATTATGTCAGATGCATAGTGCAATATAAATAAATAAAGAAACAAATGTCAATAGTCTTATGCTATATTAATATCTTGTAGTGCTTCATCAAGGTTATAGTAAGCTTTTTCTATTAAAGCTAACTTAAGCTTTTTCTTAAAGTCCTTATCCTCAAGAGTTTTTATTTCCTTCGATAGATTGTTGTACAGTTTGACGCAGTTACATACAAAGCTTTTTGTAAACTTAGTCAATCTATGTTTAGGTACAGCAATAGACTCCTTTTGGCGTGAGTTACTTCTCAAGGGTTTAATATGATATGAGTCCATGTTTTCCCTAATATACATCAAACAGTGCAATACATATGTACTATATATGGTTAATATATTCAATTCTTTAAAGGCGTCTTTGCAAGTTTCTCTTGATTTTATTCCAGCTACAAAACGAACCGCCCTCTTTTGTAATATGAATATTCGGTTCGCCTCTGAAGCCGTTCCCCAAACCAATAGACCGTATGACATTATGCTGCTGAAATAAGCATGATAGACTGATTTTGCTGCTTCGGTGCCACAATATTCTTTAATTTTCTTAACTGCATAACATGCTGGGCCTAATATCTTTGCAATCTTCTCAATATGGTGTAGCCATGTGAGTTTAGTGTCCAACTCAATACCTAGAAACACAGTGTGTAAACACAGCCAAATTTAATGATTTTAATTGAGCATAATGTTTAAGTTCTTGAGAGTCTTGTCTTTTTTTATGCGTGTCTAGTGAAAAGTTTAGAAGTTTAGTTTTGTTAAGATTTAACAGAAGGTTATTATGCCCAAACCACGCCTCTAGATTATTTAAAGCCGAGTTCAACTTAGATAGTAAAATATCTGTCTGATTTTTTTCATTGCTGTTTATTAACAATGATATATCATCAGCAAACATAACCATACTGATGTCCTCTGGTATGCATACGCCTATGTCATTAATGTATATCAGAAAAAACAATGGACCTAAAACCGACCCTTGAGGTACCCCTAATTTCATCACTTTTTGTGTTGACTTCGTATTATTAATATTTACAAATTGTTTTCTATTACTAAAATAGGATTCACATAACTTTAAATCATTGCCTTTAATGCCGTAATGATTTAATTTTGCAAGGAGAACACCGTGATGCACACAATCAAATGCCTTTGATAAATCACAAAAAACGCCCAATGCACCTTTCTTGTTATCAAGACTGTGAAGTATCATTTTTATCATTTTACTCACCGCCTGGGTAGTAGACATAATGCTAGATAGATTAAGTTTTAACAATACCAGACTTGAGAAATATCACAGACAAATTTAATAAATTATTGTGTACCGACTAGGAATCGAACCTCCGTGTTTAAATCTACGGTCTTAACCGCTAGACCACGGAGGCAGTCACATCTACGAGTAAACTATAGAAAATAAAGGGTTTTTTCAACTTACAGTATTGATATAATAATTAATCTTAAAATGCTTATATAACTGTGAAATCAATTTAGCTGAAAACCCCATACAAGATGAATGATGTCCTTCGATAATGCCTGACTGCAGCACTGATTAAATAAAGTATTTATTTGTTGTAATGTATGCAACAGATGCACATTAAAACATGATACCAGGAAGAAAGTTCTCAGGCGACAGACTGAATGTGATCCTAAGCATATACATATGACATTTCCATCAGATAATTATTTTAGTGCGTGCAATAATTAAAACTACAAGTACTTAAAACTAAGGTATTATATAAAAATGTATTTACAGAAATAAAATTAAAATGATAAAAATAATTTAAATATAATAAAAATTAAAACAAAGTATATTGCTATCTTTAATAAATAATTTATTTATTCGAAGTTAATTATAGTACATTAAATATAAATTAAAAGCTACCTAAATAATAAAATTAAAAATAAACTAAACTATAAATAAAAAATGTCCTCTAGAGACGTCTCATCCGAGATAGTCCCAAGGAGACTGGCAACATTTCCCCTCTGTATAGCGAGGCTAATACGTTGACAGAAATAATTGCCAGCCTTCCTGTCTCCAGACCTTTCTGTCAGCCGCTATCTTTTAAATACCATTACATTAATTTGTTTCAGGAGAAAAATCTGGTGCTGTAACTGGAGTGCAATATGACTTTAAGTCTACAATTAAAATTATCTTGATAATTTTAATTTTTGGTAGAAGAAACTTTTAGTAATTAAGTGCTGTACACCTGTAATGAGGTATCACCCCGAACTGGTGTACTTTTGTAACATACTGTGTAACAGTGTGTGTACTGATGTAACATGAACTTTTGTATTTATAATGTTTAGTGATAATCATGATTAAATTAATGCACATATGATACTATAATAAATGTGAAAGATGCTTTATCTGTATGTACGTATATCTGTTTGTCCGCCTTTCACGTCCATTTTGCTGGACCGATTTCGATACTCTTTAGCGGAGATGTACCTTGGAATCCTGCGATGTACTTAGACTATATGAATTTTGGAAAGTGACCAAGGTATTTGGTCTGTTGGAAGGCTTGTCAATGGCAACCCTAAATCGCTCAGCGTTCGCTATGATATGTCGAGACTGTTGCCCCTGGCTAATGCGCAGTTCATTTCTAGATGATCAATCGAAATTTAGTTTTTATTAAAATCTACCCCTAGACTCCTTTGATTATTTTACACGATTTCTTAAAGTTCAGGATTTGGCCTCGAGGCCTACTTAATTAAATTTGCCTGTATATACCTGTTTAATTTGCCTTCATGAGTAAACTGGAGCGATTTTAATAAAATCCAAACAACTTCTATTATCCACCTATTTATTAGTTTAGCATTTATATATCATACTTATTGTACGTTTTTTTGTGTAATAATAACAAAATGTCGGACTTATCGTTATTTATTTTATTTTAATACTTCGAATGAAACCTTTTTCAGCTATATTTACCTCACTGTTGTGTATTTAGGTAATCAAGCTATGAATTGTTGCTCTCGGCGATATTCATTCAACGTATTTCTATACATTAATATCTTTACTACCCTCGCCAACCCGTCTGGCCAGCTGCAGCGTGGCAAGTGTAGGCCAAATTATCCAGAAATTTCTGGAAGGTCTCCAGTGAAGGTCTAGGACTCTTGTAGGGGCTGTGGTGATGATCATTATCACATTTAGCCAACTTTACTATAGGCCCATCATGACGAGTGGCAAGCTCAAGAAATATTACAAATAAATTAAATAAATTATTGTTTTCCGACCAGGAATCGAACCCGGTACCTCCAACTCTAAATCCACGGACTTAACCGCTAGCACACGGAGTCAGTTAAGCATTTTTTTTTATATTAGGATAAATAATACAATTCAATTCAATTCAATTCATTTATTTACTTCACAAATGGTTTAATTGAAAATTAAATTATATTATACATTTATAATTACAGATTGCTTATTATTCGTTTATCATTTGTGGTCCTGTCAGTAGCCGGAGCCTCGACTACCACTAGGCCCCCCGCTGGGGTACCCATCTGCCCCACCGCCGCCCCCACCGGGATATCCGCTGCCCCCACGCTGACCCCCTTGTTGTCTACCCTGGCCGTTACTTCCGCCGTTCCTTCCATTCCCCCCACCTGGCCCCCCTCTGGGATAGCCTTCTTGTCCACCAGAACTACCAGTCTGGTCATTACCACTCCCTCTTGGGAATCCGCCACTTTCACTTCCAAGTGAATTAGAGAAACGATCATTGTTCCCCTGGTTGGGACCTCCTCGTGGATAACCGCCAGATCCACCTTGGCTTGGACTGTTTGAGAAAGGATCTCCGCCTCCCTGACCTTGGGGATATCCACTGGAGCCACCTATCTGGGAAGGGTTGGAGAACTGGTCTTGACCCTGAGCACCCCCTCTGGGGTAGCCGCTGGAACCGCCATTATTTCCATTACTTCCTCTACCTTTACCTCCAGAGTTTTGTTCTTGACCGAACTGTGGTCCATTATCCGAATACCCCTGAGCTCCTCCACCTTGCTGAGATTCGTTTTGGTAGTAATTTTGTCCCTGTCTACCTCCTCCACCCTGGTTGGGTCCTCGGGGGTATCCCTCTCCTCCACGTCCACCTGAAGCTCCGCCACTGCTACCACCTGGGTAACCCTGACCGCCATCGTTCTGTCCATTGTTCCCAGAACCTATAAAGATTTCGAATTTATTATTTGTTAGAATTTAAACAACCCGACAAAATAAATCTAAATAAGTTTATTTGGCGCCTGAAGATTTTTTCTCTTAGGAAGATAACTTTAAAATAAATACCTTACCTGAACCAAACGAATTACCTCCACCTGTAAAATTAATTGTTTTATAGAAACGCATCACAAGAACACAATCAGGGCGGCGCAACTATGTAGAACTTCTCAGGAGAAAAACTGGACTTAACTAAAAAGCTTAGGGTTTGTTAAGTTTTAGAGCTGATTCACAGTTAGTGCCAGTCAAGCCGGCATAGGTCTAGGGACTTTTGTCAGTCGTCAGTAGCTCGAGTCAGTTGCTGGACATCAAGCAGGTGCAGTGTGTGCCTCTTGCTAGGAAGAACACAAGTTTCTTAGCAACCCATGGATACGCCCGGGTCCATCGTGTGTGGGAAAGAGAGAAGAATAGTATCTCGGACTTGCGAACGACAATAGTTGGTTTATAAAAGGCCTCTTGCGCTATAACATTCTTATCATTAACTATTCTGCAACATTTACTAATTGCTGAAAAGAGTAGGTTTGGACGAAAAGGCGGCTAGAAGCTATAGCGTGTCGCTGTTGGGTATTGTAACGAACCCTCGTATCGAATCTGAGGCTTGAACCCTTGTTGGTCTGCTCGGTACTCCACGACCTGCCGCCTGCCGTCCGGGAGGACCACGTTATACTCCCCTGTGGCGGAGGCGCCGTCCCGCTGCTCGCTGTGCCCGAACCGACTGCCCGACGAGCTGTCGTCCACGTCGTAACTAAACTCGTATTTTGCCGGTTCCTGGATAAAATTATAAAGACCATAATGTTGACTACAACGTGACAAATTGTGACATAAAGAGAAAAATTACGTGTAATACAATATTAGTTAAATCTTACATCAGATTCTCCTTCTCCACTATAGTCATCGCCTCCACCCCCAGACCCTCTGCCACCTCCTCCGCCCGGAGCACCGTAAGAGGATGACGGTGTCCGGCCGCCGCCCAGCTGCTCTCGGTCGTTGAAACCTCCGCCTTGTCCCGGCCTCTCTGGAGCACCATAAGACGAACTCAATCCTCCCTGATTCCCGTTCTGTCCTCTGCCCGATCCCTGGTTGCCTCCGAAATTCCCTTGTGCCTGACGTCCGCCGCCAGACTGCGCGTCATTGAAACCTCCAGAACCATCAGCCCGAGCGTTTCCCGACGGCGGTGGACCGTAGCTCGACGCCGGAGAGTTACCGCCGCCGAACCCAGAGGACGGTCTCGATCCTTGATTCCCGTTCGGAGCACCATAGTTAGAATCCGGTCGTCTCTGTCCACCGTTTCCGCCTACGAATCCAGGTTGTGTCGAACCCGACAGTCGTTGACCCCCGAGCCCGCCGCCGGGTGCTCCGTACTGAGACTCGGGCGCCTTCGAGTTGTTGCCCCCACCGCGGCCCCGCCCGGGACCCGCGCTTCCCTCACGGGGAGGACCATACTCGGTGTCCAGATTGCCGGCTCCACCGAACTCTCCGGGAGTCCCGTACGTATTTTGGGGCTGATTGCTGTTGGAAGGTCGGTTGCCGTTCTGACCGCCTCGTCCTCCCTGGGGGGAGCCGAACCCTGGAGGTCCGTACTGGGCCGAGGGACCGCCTGGGGGGAGGTAGCTGACAGGGGGCTCGCCATGGCAGGTCGACAGTGCCAACGCACTAATCGAAATAACCCACTGAAACCGGTCAAATAACATTAGGGCTGAGATTCGTGGTTTATCTTCTCTCATACTTTGACTATCGGAAGTGATCACAAGGATAACACATAATTTTAAATTATACAAGTTCAGAGAATCGATTTTATTAAGCGACTACAACCTGTACTGCTTACATTTATTTATACATATATATAATATACACCGCTCATAATATATTGACCGCCTCCGTGGTCTAGTGGTAACAAACGTTGCCGTGAACCGAGGTCGTGGGTTCGATTCCCACCGGGGGCAAGTTGTACATTGTATAATTTGTCTCGGTCTGGGTGTTTATATGTATAATATGTATATATTTACAAAAAAAAAGTATAATATGTAGTTTATCAACCATCTAGTTTCCGTAACACAAGCCTCGTAGCTTACCACGGAAACTAGATGGCGCTGTGTGACCTGTCTGGAAATATATTTACATTTATATTTTATATACATACGAACATAATGTTTTAATAATGATAAATAATTTTGGGCTTTTTGAGTAATAATGGTAATCACAATAACATTGGGATACAAAATGTCTAACTCCCGTATGTATTCCAAGACGTTTCCTCAACGGACCCTCCACTCAACCATTCCTTCCAGCTGTCAATGGATCCTTGACACTTGTAACCTTACACCTTGACTAGTTGTCAAGTCTCCAAACCTCGAAAAGTAAAATTATTATTTATGCCTTTCAAGGTTTGTAGAGTTTACAACTAAAAACTTTAAACATTTCCGGTTACACAACTTATTTTCTGGCAACATTGAAGATTGCGTTCCCGTATTTTAAAAAATAATTTTGTTAGCTCGCTCTAGCACTTTTAACATCCATAAGTCTGTCTCTTTCATATTATGAATATTCATGTGTCACGAAAATTATTTATATTTTTTAATTGAAGTCTGATTTGAATCATTTTGATCATTTGTTTTATTTACGAGTGTTCTTTAACTTAAATAAGTAATTTAACTAAATATAACAAATACAAAGTTAGTTGAAACACGCACATATATAAACACGTTTGGCCAAGGAGTTGTCAAAGCGGCTGACCGAAAGGTCTGGAGATAGGAAGGCTGGCAATTATTTCTGCCAACGTATTAGCCTCGCTATACAGAGGGGAAATGTTGCCAGTCTATCTACTACTAATACTATCTCGGATGAGACGTCTCTAGAGGACATTTTATTTTTAATTTTATTATTTAGGTAGCTTTTAATTTATATTAATTTACTGTAAACATGCTTCAAGGACACTTGAGTTTAATAGTTCTATTCCTCGAGCGCAGTGACGTGCCGAGGTGTCCTCCGTCAAGCAGTCTCCCCCCGCCACCCCGCACTAAGAACCGATATTTTGATATGTACAGTTTATATGGTATATTTAGTTTAGTATTAATTAGTATACACTGTTAGAACTAAGTAACTAAAGATAGTTAATTGAGAACGAATACTCACTAGAATCATAGCTTATTATTTTTGTAACTTTGCTACATTCAATGTTATCTTGATAAGTTCCAACTATTCCTGACTAATGAAGTTAGAAGAAGTGTGCTTCTTCATTAAAATGCTGATATTGAATACATAGAATTTAAAATAAGTGGTGTCTTTATATAGGGGACTTTCAAACAAAAACGTGATATCAATAGTAATGCAACGGAGTCCTCACGCAGCATCGTGCATTCCCGACAGCGACGAAGCTATACGGACCTACAACAATTCAATTGTCCAAATACTACATTCCTTTAGTTACTAAATAAATACAACTATTTTATCAGTTTATTTGAAGTAATAATTTTAATATTAATTTGAATGTCAACTTTAATAGCGGTTAACCTAACATTGTCCGACCAAAATTGAAGGTGACGTTGTCGCGGCTTACTCGTGTAACTGGAACGCGTTTGTCGTTGTTTACTCAGTTTGTAACGTCACACTCTTTTTGGTAAAATTTACAGTCTTACTTATTATGTATACAAAAAAATCATCTTACAAATTTTCACTGGTCAATACAATAACAATGCGATATGAAATTATAATTGCATTTGTGTACTGATCCCATTTTACAACTATTTTTATTATGCATAAAAAGCTTTTTTCTCCCGTTCCATATATATGCAGACTTGAACAAGGGATCAGTACACAAACGGGATCAGTACACAAAGGGGATCAGTACACAAATGCAATTATTATTTCATATCTCACTGTTATTTTTATTTAGTTGAGATTTGTGTATTAGTATGTATCCAGAGCAAGCTGGTGGCCGCCGGCCGGTCCGGTTACGCACACGTCTACGGTTCTCGTGCATTAGTTGGGTGACAGATTTGTACACACTCGTCTGTCCTCCAAATCTAGATGCATTCAATAATATTCGCTACTGTTTTAAGTTTGACAACCTAATGCTGAACATGCGGCACTAGTTTTGAACATTACATGTTTCTATATCAGCTTTTACTATATCCTGTAGCGAAATTATATTTTTTTAAGAATAAATCTTTTACGGATATAGGGATTTTTCAAATCTTAAATTCAAAATGAATATTTTCATATGGTTAATAGATAACACTCCGATATTGTTTTTTTTTTCAATTTCAAAATAAATGAATAAACATTATAATATATATTTTAAACAAACAACAAAATAATAAATTCTCATTACAACACAACATTAATAATATGGGGCTAGGCGCCATCGTAACTATACGAGTATAATATTAATGTAAATAACATTAAATTCAGTTGTTTTTAAAAATCTATTAGCAATAATAATATTATGAATACATAACGGTAACAATACTTAAAACTAAAATTTAATAGCAATAATAATATTATGAATACATAACGGTAACAATACTTAAAACTAAAATAAAATCTATTAGCAATAATAATATTATGAATACATAACGGTAACAATACTTAAAACTAAAATTTAATTTTTATATATATTTTTTTTTGTATAAAAAAAACTGCCTTCGTGGTCTAGCGATTAAGTCTGTGGATTTAGACTCTGAGTTACCGGGTTCGATTCCTAGTCGGGAAACAAAAATATTTATTAATGTAAATAAATACATTTAATTGTTATTTAATTTATTTGTGATATTTCTCGAGTTGGGTACGCTGGAGACATCGACGAGCTTGCCACTTGTCATGATTGGCCTATAGTAAAGTTGGCTAAATATGAATACGCTTATTTATGAGCGTGGTTTCTGACCACCCCGAAAGGGAAACGGTCGTGATGATACTTTACTTTTTATAATAAAAAATTAAATTCAATATTATAAGTAATACGTAGATATAAAAAACCGGATATCTAATTGGCCCGGGTTAGGTTAGGTTAGGTTAGGTTAGGTTAGGTTAGGTTAGGTTAGGTTAGGTTAGGTTGCGCCGTGTGGTGGCGGCTGGAGAATACCACCACTCCCGTAAGCCCAAAATCCAGGGATACTGTAAGAGTCAGGAAATGGATTCTGCCAGTGGCAGTGGGCCAGCTCCGATGCCGTTGATAGTTCGGGCGAATGAGCTCCCCGGCGTCCGCTTGGTGGACTCTAGTCCAAGGGGCGTCGGGAGTCTTCGGCGGCCTAGTCCCAGTCTGGCTGCCGAAGAGCGAGGAGTGCCGACCGCCCGATTATTTGACAAAATAAGGGCCGTCGGCACACGAGGAGGTGCACACCGCCAACTAAGTTGCACCCAGGCAACTCGCGGTGTGCGAGAGGAGACCCGGGGTCCTAGGCCACGTGCCAGAGGGACGGTCGGGAGCCCTGATAGCCACTGGGATTTGGCTGCAGGGCAGGTAGGAGCACCGCGAGTCTTGCACCCAGGCAGCTCGCGTTGTGCGTAGAGGCTCGCTCCGATGCCTAGTGTTAGAGGCGGAGGAGCGCCCCGGCCTTGATTCAAGGTCGGGAGCCCTGTAGACCACTGGGAGTTGGCTACAGGGAACGGAGGAGCACCGCCCGCCTGGCCCCAGCTACAGGCCGCCGGTGTATACGCTGGAAAACCGGTGGAACGCAGATCCCCGACGTCCAGTGGGAAGTTCTAGGAGTCGGGGGGCGCACAGTCACTGGGATCTGGCTGTGGAGCAGATAGGGGCGCCGGTTGTCTGGTCCCAGTAACAGGCCGCCGGCGCTGAGGAGGCGAGGAGGAGATCCCCTGCGCCATTCGTATAATGGCTCTGCGTTTGGCCGGGGGGCCCGGCAGTCACTGGGTTTGGCTGTCGGGAAGCTGGAAGCACCGTCGGCTGGGTCCCAGCCTAGACCGGCGGTTCTGGTGGAGGAGTAAGGAGGAGATCCCCTGGTGTTTCGTTCGTGCTAGGGGGCCCCGACACAGTCACTGGGAGATGAAAATCGGGGGAGATAGGGACACCGTCGGCCTGCCCCAGCTAACCAGTAAGACGGAACGACGATGGAACCCTCACCCCGCCATTGTCGGATGGATGGGGGACCCTGAAATGGCTACTGGGACCTGGCCGTCAGGGAGTGGAGGGGCCGACGACCGCGCCCAACGGTTACGTTGCAAAGCGGCCGTGGGGGCAGGCGGTCGGAGGTGACGACGGAGTCGGCCTCTGACCCAGCCCACCAGACGGGTGGTGGTGGTCGGAGGTCGACTCGCGGCTCTCGGAAGTCGCGAAGGAGCGGTGGTCTCCGCGGTTACGTGCTCACAGCCGGCCGCGTCGAGACCACTCTAGGGAGGCAAGTCGTGCACTCCTTGCCGTAAACTTCTTTACGGTTAGCGAGTGCACGCACGCCCGAGTCAGGTCATGGAGTGTGACCTACTCGCGAGGGCGAGAGATGGCGCACGTGGTGTTCCCGTGTTCCATCTCCTCCTGCTCACTGGAGGGTCTGCCTTGGCGGACAGCGCCGGCGGTTAGCGGACGTTTCCTAACGGACTCCCGCGAAGCCGCCACTCAGGCGCCACGGAGGAACGCCGTCAGGTTTTAGTCGGTGCGAGTCCGACATAACCTTTCCCTGCTGCCTCCACAGCAGGGATTGGTATCCGTAGGGATTTCCTGACGAAAAAAAAAAAAAAAAAAAAAAAAAAAAAAAAAAAAAAAAAAAAAAAGGTTAGGTTAGGTTAGGTTAGGTTAGGTTGTCGAGGACACTGCGCAACATGTCCTAGAGCATTGCTCCGCGATGAGCATGCTCCGCAGTGTCCTCGTCAATCAGGTGGGACGCGATCTCTCGCTACCATCGGTAATCAAATCGATGGTAGCGAGCGAAGCGTCTTGGGACGCTGTGGCCTCCTTTTGTGAGCACGCCATGCTCCAGAAGGAGGCGGCGGAACGGGAGCGGGAAGAAGATCCGAACGCCCCTCCCTTCCGCCAGAGGAGAAAACAGCGCAGGAGGCGGCAATACGCTGCCCTCCTGGCCACCTGAGGGGCCCGAGCGGTGTCACGGGGGGTGACATCGCTCGCATAGGGCCCCCGAGACGGCGCGCGCGGTTGTTCCCGCGCGCCTCTCCGAAGGCGAGGGAGGAGACTCGCTCTCTCTCTCCCTCCTCGCCATGAAGGCGCCCGCACACTAGCGGGCGACGCCGGCGGGCGGTGGTCGTTTGCATATTGCTCCCCGCCGTCCGCCACCAACAAAAGGCGTCTTGAGGAACACCATCAGGTTTTAGTCGGTGCGAGCCCGACATAACCTCCCCCCTGTCCCCCGACTCGGGGGGGGTATCCGGTAGGGATTTCCTGATGTAAAAAAAAAAAAAAAAAAAAAAAAAAAAAAAAAAAAAAAAAAAAAAAAAAAAAAAAAAAAGGTTAGGTTAGGTTAGGTTAGGTTAGGTTAGGTTAGGTTAGGTTAGGTTAGGTTAGGGATAGGGACACCGTCGGCCTGCCCCAGCTAACCAGTAAGACGGAACGACGATGGAACCCTCACCCCGCCATTGTCGGATGGATGGGGGACCCTGAAATGGCTACTGGGACCTGGCCGTCAGGGAGTGGAGGGGCCGACGACCGCGCCCAACGGTTACGTTGCAAAGCGGCCGTGGGGGCAGGCGGTCGGAGGTGACGACGGAGTCGGCCTCTGACCCAGCCCACCAGACGGGTGGTGGTGGTCGGAGGTCGACTCGCGACTCCTGAAGTCGCGAAGGAGCGGTGGTCTCCGCGGTTACGTGCTCACAGCCGGCCGCGTCGAGACCACTCTAGGGAGGCAAGTCGTGCACTCCTCGCCGTAAACTTCTTTACGGTTAGCGAGTGCACGCACGCCCGAGTCAGGTCATGGAGTGTGACCTACTCGCGAGGGCGAGAGATGGCGCACGCGGTGTTCCCGTGTTCCATCTCCTCCTGCTCACTGGAGGGTCTGCCTTGGCGGACAGCGCCGGCGGTTAGCGGACGTGTCCTAACGGACTCCCGCGAAGCCGCCACTCAGGCGCCATGGAGGAACGTCGTCAGGTTTTAGTCGGTGCGAGTCCGACATAACCTTTCCCTGCTGCCTCCACAGCAGGGATTGGTATCCGTAGGGATTTCCTGACGGAAAAAAAAAAAAAAAAAAAAAAAAAAAAAAAAAAAAGGTTAGGTTAGGGATGCGCCGTGTGGTGGCGGCTGGAGAATACCACCACTCCCGTAAGCCCAAAATCCAGGGATACTGTAAGAGTCAGGAAATGGATTCTGCCAGTGGCAGTGGGCCAGCTCCGATGCCGTTGATAGTTCGGGCGAATGAGCTCCCCGGCGCCTGCTTGGTGGACTCTAGTCCAAGGGGCGTCGGGAGTCTTCGGCGGCCTAGTCCCAGTCTGGCTGCCGAAGAGAGGGGAGTGCCGACCGCCCGATTATGTACATAATAAGGGCCGTCGGTACACGAGGAGGAGCACATCGCCAACTAAGTTGCACCCAGGCAACTCGCGGTGTGCGAGAGGAGACCCGGGGTCCTAGGCCACGTGCCAGAGGGACGGTCGGGAGCCCTGATAGCCACTGGGATTTGGCTGCAGGGCAGGTAGGAGCACCGCGAGTCTTGCACCCAGGCAGCTCGCGTTGTGCGTAGAGCCTCGCTCCGATGCCTAGAGTGGATCATGGGCGGAGGAGCGCCCTCACAGGAGGAGGGACCTCGGTCCCCCGACCTTGATTTGGACTGGGTCGAGGGACTGAGGAGGCGAGGAGGAGGAGGAGGAGAAGGAGGAGATCCCCTGTGCCATTCGTATAATGGCTCTGCGTTTGGCCGGGGGGCCCGGCAGTCACTGGGTTTGGCTGTCGGGAAGCTGGAAGCACCGTCGGCTGGTTCCCAGCCCAGACCGGCGGTTCTGGTGGAGGAGATAGGAGGAGATCCCCTGCGCCATTCGTATAATGGCTCTGCGTTTGGCCGGGGGGCCCGGCAGTCACTGGGTTTGGCTGTCGGGAAGCTGGAAGCACCGTCGGCTGGGTCCCAGCCTAGACCGGCGGTTCTGGTGGAGGAGTAAGGAGGAGATCCCCTGGTGTTTCGTTCGTGCTAGGGGGCCCCGACACAGTCACTGGGAGATGAAAATCGGGGGAGATAGGGACACCGTCGGCCTGCCCCAGCTAACCAGTAAGACGGAACGACGATGGAACCCTCACCCCGCCATTGTCGGATGGATGGGGGACCCTGAAATGGCTACTGGGACCTGGCCGTCAGGGAGTGGAGGGGCCGACGACCGCGCCCAACGGTTACGTTGCAAAGCGGCCGTGGGGGCAGGCGGTCGGAGGTGACGACGGAGTCGGCCTCTGACCCAGCCCACCAGACGGGTGGTGGTGGTCGGAGGTCGACTCGCGACTCCTGAAGTCGCGAAGGAGCGGTGGTCTCCGCGGTTACGTGCTCACAGCCGGCCGCGTCGAGACCACTCTAGGGAGGCAAGTCGTGCACTCCTCGCCGTAAACTTCTTTACGGTTAGCGAGTGCACGCACGCCCGAGTCAGGTCATGGAGTGTGACCTACTCGCGAGGGCGAGAGATGGCGCACGTGGTGTTCCCGTGTTCCATCTCCTCCTGCTCACTGGAGGGTCTGCCTTGGCGGACAGCGCCGGCGGTTAGCGGACGTGTCCTAACGGACTCCCGCGAAGCCGCCACTCAGGCGCGATGGAGGAACGCCGTCAGGTTTTAGTCGGTGCGAGTCCGACATAACCTTTCCCTGCTGCCTCCACAGCAGGGATTGGTATCCGTAGGGATTTCCTGACGAAAAAAAAAAAAAAAAAAAAAAAAAAGGTTAGGGATCGCCGTGTGGTGGCGGCTGAAGAATACCACCACTCCTGTAGGCCCAAAATCCAGGGATCCTGTAAGAGTCAGGAAAAGGATTCTGCCAGTGGCAGTGGGCCAGCTCCGATGCCGTCGACAGTTCGGGCGAATGAGCTCCCCGGCGTCCGCTTGGTGGACTCTAGTCCAAGGGGCGTCGGGAGTCTTCGGCGGCCTAGTCCCAATCTGGCTGCCGAAGAGAGGGGAGTACCGATTGCCTAGTAAAGAGTCAGGCCATCGGTACGAAGACGAGCACCGACTGCCAAGTTCCAGTCTGGCGGTTGGTGCGGAGAGCAGCTCCGATGCCCCCAGAGTCCTTAGGGGGGCGAATGAGCTCGGTGCTGGCCCCGATGCCCAGAGAGGCGAATGGGCCGCACCGGTCGGTTTGGTGGTCTCGACCACGGAAGAGGGAATGTGCGTGCTTCTCGCTGTAACTACTTACAGGGAGTAAGCACGCACATGCCTTGAAATCTACACAGAATTACAATCACCCCTCTGCGGACCCACCTGCTCTAGCAGGTGTGTGTTGCCGCAGATGGGGGATAGTGGCGGAACTACGCGCTCCGCCAACAAAAATTTAAATTTAAAAGTATTTTCGGCTTGTATTTTGTATTCTGTGTAGATTTCAAGGACTGGGGTAGTCTCTCCAGATCTTGGGGAGGGACGCGGGTCTGGCTGCGGAGCCATAGCACAACTCAATTATTATACTTGTTATATATTGATGTTGTGTGGGTGGTTGCGCAGTCAGGCGGACGGGCAAGGCCTAGCCTTCCCGTCGTTTGTGGAAATACGGGGGACACTGATGTGTCCTTCCGTCCGCCTTTGGGCGAGAGCGGGTCTGGCTGTGCCGCTGTGCAGTCGGACTGGCGAAAGGGGCATTGCACCTTTCGGCCTCCGCGGAACAATCCGGAGGGTCGCAGCGACCCTCACGAAGCGCCCCTGCTAGCGGGGGAATAGCGGCGGGTCCGGCTGTGCGTTGCGCAGTCGGACAGGTTCGGGAAGGTGTTACCTTTCCGGCCACCGTTGGTCGTAGCTCCCTGTTGCGGCTGTGCGGAAGCGTGGTCACGTCTTACGATTTCGCGCAGCCCCAGCAGGGAAACGACGGGCTTGGCTTAACCGCCCGGCCCGAGTGGAAGTGACTTAAAAACCACTATAAAAATCCCTCAGCCCTAAGTGTGTTGTGCAGCCGCGAGAGGGTTTCAACGGCAGGGAGGTAGACCTGTCGTTAGCTGCACTCAGTTTTTGAGTAAATAAACAAAGTTTGTACTCGTGGGAATCTAATGAAAAGCTATAAAAAAACCCTGAACGAGAAGCGGGAGGAAAAAAAGAAGAAAGTGGCCGCGTCTGCACGCGCACCGGCCAGCTGTGGCAGCAGCAGCGGGGATGACGACCTCGTGGAGGTGACCGACGACCCGGTGGCGGTCGACGTCACTGCCCAGGAGGGACCAAGCGGGAAGCTCTGGCGGGATGCACTTATCCGCCGCCCTGCCAAGCGCGTCATGGCGGAGCACCTGTCGTCCACGTCGGCGGACGACAGCGAGACGGCCTCTACAGGCAGGTCCTTGAGCGTGGCCAAGCGCGGGAGAGGCAGACCCCCCACCACCGGGGAGTACGTTGGCCTCGCCCGCGCCAAGGAGACCTACCTGAAGAAGAAGAGGGAGCAGCTGCAGCTCGAGGCCGAGGAGGAGGTCTCGAAGATGTCGGCAAGTGCTCGCATGCTGAGAGCCCGGAAACCTGTGGCGGCGACGAGGGAGGACCCCAGTGCTCTCCTGGAGAGGTTTCGCACGGACGTGGAGTCCGTGGAAACCGTGGCCAGGACAAGCACTAACCTCAAGGGCACCTATGTCCGGGCCCTAAACGAAGCGATGGTCTCCATGACGGAGATCTTCGAAGATTTGCGGAGTCGGACGGCCTCCGACGAAGTCGAAAGGCTTCGGGCGGAGAACGCCCGGCTGACCGCCGAACACGGAGATCTCCGTAAGGAGATGGCGGAGCTCAAGGACGAGTTGAGGGAGTTGAGGAAAGTGGTGGTTCCTCCTCCTTCCTCTCCTAGGCCCCGCCCTGAAGAGGTGCCCTTGCCTCCGTCGCCGAGGACGCGACGAATTGGCGTCGTCCCTGGAGAGGACCTTAACGGTCTTCCTCGGGAAGAAGATCGAGGCCAGCGTCGATTCCCTGAGAAGGGATCTGGGCGCTGTCCCGACGAGGCCTGTCCGCCCTCCTCTGGGTCGACAGAGTGTTGGTCTGCCGCCTCAGGCGAGCGCGCCGGCTTCAGTGCCGGCTGAGAAGGTCCGGGACACCACTGGTCCGGAGACGTGGTCCGAGGTGGTGTCTCGGAACACGAGGAGGAAAAGGAGGCGGCAGGCGGCTCGGTCCGCGGCAGCTCCTTCGGCGCCAGCGGCTGCTCCAGCACCGGCGCCCCCGAAGAAAGCCAGGGAGCGGCGCCCGCGCCCCCCCGGTACAACGGCGGTGATCATAACGATCACGCCGGAAGGTCTGGCCAAGGGCGCGACCTATAAGGCCGTCTTGGACCAGGCCAAGAGGGGTGTCGACCTCGCGGAGCTCGACATCCCCTCGGTTAAATTCCGGCAGGCCGTCTCGGGGGGGCGAATGTTGGAGATCGCGGGGGCCTCCAGCGGTGGCAAGGCTGACGCCCTTGCCGAGAAGATTCGTGGAGTCTTCCCGCTGGACGGTTTCGTCCGTGTCACCAGGCCGATGAAGTGCGCGGAGTTCCGCGTCGTCGGCCTGGACGACTCGGTCGAGCCGCAGGAGGTGGCGGCGTCCGTCGCGGGTGCCGGGGAGTGCGCGGAAGCTGACGTGAAGGTCAGCCAGATCCGCGTCGCGGACTACGGGTCCTCCTCGGCACACGTGAGGTGTCCGGTGGCTGCTGCCAACCGGGTTGTTGCGGCGGGCCGCATCAAGGTGGGCTGGGTTTCGGCGAGGGTAGTGTCGATTGTGCCGAAACCCATGCGATGCTTTAGGTGTCGCATGGTGGGGCACGCTGCTGCCCGTTGTCCCTCCGGGGTGGACCGCACTGCGGACTGCTTCCGTTGCGGGCAGCCGGGGCATAAGAGGGCGGCCTGCTCGGCTGCACCCCGCTGCGCTCTGTGCGCCGCGGAGGGCAAGAAGGCGGAGCACGTTCTGGGGGCCCAAGGGTGCCCTCAGACCAAGAAAGTCGGGGGCATGGGGACGATCGCCACTCAGGCGGCCGTCGCCATGTCCGTGGATACTCCGCTCGCGGCGGCAGCCCCACCGGCCCAACCGGCCCAGGCTGAGGAGGCGATGATAATAGTGCCACCAGTATAGGTTATCATCGCCTCCTCCAGTCGAACCTCAACCACTGCGCCAGTGCCCAGGATCTCTTGATCCAAAGCATGGCGCAGTGGTCGATCGAGCTGGCCGTGGCCGCCGAGCCCTATTTGGTCCCTCCCAGATCCACCGACTGGCTGGGGGACCTTGTGGGCTCGGTGGTCCTTATAAAGCGCCAGGTCGCGGACTCCCTGCCCCTCATATCCCGGGCGAGGGGCCGAGGTTTCGTGGCGGCGTTGTGGGGGGAAACCCTTGTGGTAGGGGTGTATTTCTCTCCCAACAGAAGCCTCGCCGACTTCGAGGCGTTTCTCGACGAGATCGACCGAGTTATCGGTCGATTCTCGTCCGGAAGCGTGCTCGTCTTGGGCGATCTCAACGCCAAATCTACGGCGTGGGGATCCCCCAGGACCACCCCTCGCGGCGAGGCTCTGGAGGAATGGACGGCGATGGCCGGTCTGGGTGTACTGAACCGCGGATCGGTCAACACATGTGTGCGACAGCGGGGCGGGTCAATTGTGGATGTGACGTTCGCATCCCCGTCTGTCGCACGCTGGACTCGCGGCTGGAGGGTTCTGGACGAGGTGGAGACGTTGTCGGATCATCGCTACATCAGATTCGACGTCTCCACCTCGCCGACAGCCTCGAGTCCTCGCCGTCCTGGAGGGCACACCCCTGCCTTTCCCCGATGGGCTTTAAAGCGTCTCGATAGAGACCTGCTGGTGGAAGCCTCGATCGTGCGGTCGTGGGTGGCCGGTGGCGAGCCACAAGAC
This sequence comes from Tinea semifulvella, assembly GCA_910589645.1. Classification (NCBI taxonomy): domain Eukaryota; kingdom Metazoa; phylum Arthropoda; class Insecta; order Lepidoptera; family Tineidae; genus Tinea; species Tinea semifulvella. Next base: position 232,196 of record OU342611.1, on the reverse strand, counting down.
GTCGAGGAAGGAGCCGAATGGTTTAGGGACGCCATGACGCAAGTGTGCGACGCGTCCATGCCGCGAGTTCGGCTCCGACCTCCGAAGAGGCAAGTGTACTGGTGGAACGACGAGATCGCCGCGCAGCGAGTGCTGTGTGCCGCGGCTCGTCGTCGGTTCACCAGACACCGAAGGCGTCGCCATCGCGACCCCACGATCGAGGCTCAGCTGTACGACTCCTACAGAGAGCTCAGGAAGGAGCTGCAGCTGACCATCAGCAAGGCCAAGACTCAGGCCCGAGACGAACTGCTGGCGACTCTGGACAGCGACCCATGGGGCCGCCCGTACCGTTCGGTGCGTGGCAGGCTCCGCGCATGGGCGCCTCCTCTTACCCAGAGTCTCCAGCCGCAACTGCTGGACAGCGTTGTGTCCGCCCTCTTCCCTGTGGAGGGAGCGGATCACGCGCCCCCGTTCATGGCTCGAGCGGGGGAAGTTGTCCGGGTTGCGGTGCCGGAAGTGACTCCTGCGGAGTTCGTCTCCGCCGTCGCTAAGCTCAGGCGCAACACTGCACCTGGGCCCGACGGTATACCTGGCAGGGCCTGGGTATTGGCCTTAGAAGCCCTCGGGGACCGGCTCGGGAGACTGTATCAACAGTGTCTCGAGTCGGGAAGGTTTCCCCTCCAGTGGAAAGTGGGCAGACTTGTGCTCCTGCAGAAGGCAGGGCGCCCCGCAGACTCTCCCTCTGCGTATCGCCCCATCGTGCTGCTCGACGAGATCGGCAAGTTATTCGAAAGAATAATTGCTCGTCGACTCGTCGAGCACATGACGTCGGTGGGACCCGACCTGAGCGAAGTGCAGTTCGGATTCCGGGCGGGCCGGTCGACCATAGATGCCATTGGTCGAGTAAAGGCCCTCTCGGAAGAGACGGTTGCCCGGGGCGGAGTCGCGGTGGCGGTATCGCTCGATATCGCCAACGCCTTCAACTCCTTGCCCTGGGGCTGCATTAAAGAGGCGCTCCGATACCATGGAGTGCCTCTCTATCTGCAAGAGGTTATCGGGTCCTACCTGAGTGACAGACATATTGTCTTTGAGGGGCGATGCGGAAACATCGTGAGGAGGGAGATGAAGCGCGGTGTTCCACAGGGATCGGTTCTTGGCCCGCTCCTGTGGAACATCGGGTACGATTGGGTGCTGCGGGGTGCACTCCTCCCGGGCATCAGCGTGACCTGCTACGCAGACGACACGCTGATCCTGGCCCGGGCGGAGGACTACAACGAGTCTGCCCTACTGGCAGCAGTTGGCACAACTGTGGTGGTCGGTCGGATACGGATGCTGGGCCTGAAGGTCGCGCTGCACAAGTCGGAGGCTTTGTGTTTTCACGGCCCCCGGCGCGCGCCGCCTTCGGGCGCCGGCATCACGGTTGACGACGCCCGCATCGAGGTCGGGTCCACTATGAAGTACCTGGGACTCGTCCTCGATGGCCGCTGGAACTTCCGCGCGCACTTTGCGCAGTTGGTCCCCAGGCTGGTCGGCGCGGCTTCCGCCCTCGGGCGGTTGCTGCCCAACGTCCGCGGACCAGAAGTGGGATGCCGCAGGCTGTATCTGGGAGTGGTCAAGTCCATGGCCCTCTATGGGGCCCCCATATGGGCTGACACCCTGGCGCGCCATAATTCCGCTTTGCTGCGTAGACCGCAGCGGATTATGGCCGTCAGGGTGATACGAGGATATCGCACCATCTCTCATGATGCGGCCTGCCTGCTGGCGGCGTCCCCCCCGTGGGACCTAGAGGCGGTGGTCTGGGCTGAGGCCTACCACAGGCGCACAGACCATCCGCCGCGCGCGCGGAAGCTCCTCGCCCGACAGCTCCTGCTGCAGCGGTGGAGAAGAAGGCTGAGAAATGCCACGGCTGGAAGCAGGACTGTCGAGGCAGTCCGACCCGTTATTAAACGGTGGGTGGACAGGCGGCACGGGTCGCTCTCCTACCGAATGACGCAGGTACTGTCGGGGCATGGTTGCTTCGGCAGATATCTGTGTCGCATCGGACGAGAGCCGACCACCACATGCCTAGCATGTAGAGAAAACGTCGAGGACACTGCGCAGCATGTCCTAGAGCATTGCTCCGCGATGAGCATGCTCCGCAGTGTCCTCGTCAATCAGGTGGGACGCGATCTCTCGCTACCATCGGTAGTCAAATCGATGGTAGCGAGCGAAGCGTCTTGGGACGCTGTGGCCTCCTTTTGTGAGCACGCCATGCTCCAGAAGGAGGCGGCGGAACGGGAGCGGGAAGAAGATCCGAACGCCCCTCCCTTCCGCCAGAGGAGAAGACAGCGCAGGAGGCGGCAGTACGCTGCCCTCCTGGCCACCTGAGGGGCCCGAGCGGTGTCACGGGGGGTGACATCGCTCGCATAGGGCCCCACGAGACGGCGCGCGCGGTTGTTCCCGCGCGCCTCTCCGAAGGCGAGGGAGGAGACTCGCTCTCTCTCTCCCTCCTCGCCATGAAGGCGCCCGCACACTAGCGGGCGACGCCGGCGGGCGGTGGTCGTTTGCATATTGCTCCCCGCCGTCCGCCATCAACACAAGGCGTCTTGAGGAACACCATCAGGTTTTAGTCGGTGCGAGCCCGACATAACCTCCCCCCTGTCCCCCGACTCGGGGGGGGTATCCGGTAGGGATTTCCTGATGTAAAAAAAAAAAAAAAAAAAAAGGTTAGGTTAGGGACATTCCTCGACGTTTTCTCTACATGCTAGGCATGTGGTGGTCGGCTCTCGTCCGATGCGACACAGATATCTGCCGAAGCAACCATGTCCCGACAGTACCTGCGTCATTCGGTAGGAGAGCGACCCGTGCCGCCTGTCCACCCACCGTTTAATAACGGGTCGGACTGCCTCGACAGTCCTGCTTCCAGCCGTGGCATTTCTCAGCCTTCTTCTCCACCGCTGCAGCAGGAGCTGTCGGGCGAGGAGCTTCCGCGCGCGCGGCGGATGGTCTGTGCGCCTGTGGTAGGCCTCAGCCCAGACCACCGCCTCTAGGTCCCACGGGGGGGACGCCGCCAGCAGGCAGGCCGCATCATGGGAGATGGTGCGATATCCTCGTATCACCCTGACGGCCATAATCCGCTGCGGTCTACGCAGCAAAGCGGAATTATGGCGCGCCAGGGTGTCAGCCCATATCGGGGCCCCGTAGAGGGCCATGGACTTGACCACTCCCAGATACAGCCTGCGGCATCCCACATCTGTTCCGCGGACGTTGGGCAGCAACCGCCCGAGGGCGGAAGCCGCGCCGACCAGCCTGGGGACCAACTGCGCAAAGTGCGCGCGGAAGTTCCAGCGGCCATCGAGGACGAGTCCCAGGTACTTCATAGTGGACCCGACCTCGATGCGGGCGTCGTCAACCGTGATGCCGGCGCCCGAAGGCGGCGCGCGCCGGGGGCCGTGAAAACACAAAGCCTCCGACTTGTGCAGCGCGACCTTCAGGCCCAGCATCCGTATCCGACCGACCACCACAGTTGTGCCAACTGCTGCCAGTAGGGCAGACTCGTTGTAGTCCTCCGCCCGGGCCAGGATCAGCGTGTCGTCTGCGTAGCAGGTCACGCTGATGCCCGGGAGGAGTGCACCCCGCAGTACCCAATCGTACCCGATGTTCCACAGGAGCGGACCAAGAACCGATCCCTGTGGAACACCGCGCTTCATCTCCCTCCTAACGATGTTTCCGCATCGCAGATATCTGTGTCGCATCGGACGAGAGCCGACCACCACATGCCTAGCATGTAGAGAAAACGTCGAGGACACTGCGCAACATGTCCTAGAGCATTGCTCCGCGATGAGCATGCTCCGCAGTGTCCTCGTCAATCAGGTGGGACGCGATCTCTCGCTACCATCGGTAATCAAATCGATGGTAGCGAGCGAAGCGTCTTGGGACGCTGTGGCCTCCTTTTGTGAGCACGCCATGCTCCAGAAGGAGGCGGCGGAACGGGAGCGGGAAGAAGATCCGAACGCCCCTCCCTTCCGCCAGAGGAGAAAACAGCGCAGGAGGCGGCAATACGCTGCCCTCCTGGCCACCTGAGGGGCCCGAGCGGTGTCACGGGGGGTGACATCGCTCGCATAGGGCCCCCGAGACGGCGCGCGCGGTTGTTCCCGCGCGCCTCTCCGAAGGCGAGGGAGGAGACTCGCTCTCTCTCTCCCTCCTCGCCATGAAGGCGCCCGCACACTAGCGGGCGACGCCGGCGGGCGGTGGTCGTTTGCATATTGCTCCCCGCCGTCCGCCATCAACAAAAGGCGTCTTGAGGAACACCATCAGGTTTTAGTCGGTGCGAGCCCGACATAACCTCCCCCCTGTCCCCCGACTCGGGGGGGGTATCCGGTAGGGATTTCCTGATGTAAAAAAAAAAAAAAAAAAAAAAAAAAAAAAAAAAAAAAAAAAAAAGGTTAGGGACATTCCCCTTGCGCCGTGTGGTGGCGGCTGGAGAATACCACCACTCCCGTAAGCCCAAAATCCAGGGATACTGTAAGAGTCAGGAAATGGATTCTGCCAATGGCAGTGGGCCAGCTCCGATGCCGTTGATAGTTCGGGCGAATGAGCTCCCCGGCGTCCGCTTGGTGGACTCTAGTCCAAGGGGCGTCGGGAGTCTTCGGCGGCCTAGTCCCAGTCTGGCTGCCGAAGAGCGAGGAGTGCCGACCGCCCGATTATTTGACAAAATAAGGGCCGTCGGCACACGAGGAGGAGCACGCCGCCAACTAAGTTGCACCCAGGCAACTCGCGGTGTGCGAGAGGAGACCCGGGGTCCTAGGCCACGTGCCAGAGGGACGGTCGGGAGCCCTGATAGCCACTGGGATTTGGCTGCAGGGCAGGTAGGAGCACCGCGAGTCTTGCACCCAGGCAGCTCGCGTTGTGCGTAGAGGCTCGCTCCGATGCCTAGTGTTAGAGGCGGAGGAGCGCCCCGGCCTTGATTCAAGGTCGGGAGCCCTGTAGACCACTGGGAGTTGGCTACAGGGAACGGAGGAGCACCGCCCGCCTGGCCCCAGCTACAGGCCGCCGGTGTACACGGCGGAAGCCAAGAACCCAGAAAAAAATGAATTTAATTTATTTAATATAAGTATTTATTATATCTTTATAACATATTTACATATGGTTGTGTTATGTATACTTACTATGCTATATTTACGATTAATTTAAACTATTATTGTTATTCACAACACCACCGTTTCCGTGAGGAGGAGAGCATGTAAAGCCCTCGGCCCCGGTTCTACTAATACCAACTTGTGAAATCGTAAATAAATTGTCGTTAAAATTTACACCAGACCCTCGCCGACCCTTGGAAGGTCTATCTCGAGCAGTGGAGGTCTCGGCTGCTATCATTATATGATGATAAAGATTAAGTTTATTTAAGTAAGGTTCAGTTTTAATGCAATTCTGCGATGGGTCGAGCCGCGTTCGTTCGAACATTTAGTTAGGGTGTCTAGTTACACCTCCACGTTATTATTTAATAGAAGAGGTAACGGAAAATTCCCCAGTTTAATATTAATGTAAAATGGGTGTAGAAAAGTTTTGGGTGCTGCTGTGTGGTCGCCGGGTAATAAAGTCACCTCCAGTAACGCCGCCGTAAAGATACCTTCACCTACTATCAAACGACCGGGCATAACAATACATTTTGTACTGGTGATTTTTCTTAAGTGGGCCTTCAAAGCCAAATCCTAATGTACAAGGAATCCAATATAATAAAAGAAAAAAATCCTGAATTGAATCTCTGAGCCGATTTTTATAAAAACTTAAACTAAATCATATGGTAGACTTATAGTCATGTTAGACTAATATAAATATAAATAAATATATAAATATTTCCAGACAGGTCACACAGCGCCACCTAGTTTCCGTGGTAAGCTACGAGGCTTGTGTTAAATTTTTTGTCATTTCCGTCATTTTTTTTAGGAAAAGTTGTTCGTTTCTCAACATCATCTATCAATAAAATTCATCCATAGAATAACATATTAGTATAACGTAAGTCCATACAAAGTCACCTATATATAAAAAAATATTAAATTTAATTTTTTACTACAAATTATAAATAAAAACATTAGGTAGGTACTTACAAAACCTTTTTTTTTATTTCTTAGTTATGGCTTTAAGACATTAAAGAAACAATTTGTTTTATAACTCCCTTCGTTTATAAAGGGCTTATATTCAGATGTAAAGGTACCTAGGTTTAATTCTTAACGAAAAATATTTAGTATTTGTATCATCAACAAATAACTATAAATATCTATTACAATAAAATACTCGTGATTTAGACTCGGAGGTACCGGGTTCGATTACTGGCGGGACCATAATAATATTTATCAACTTAAATAAATAATGTGATTTAATTTGTGATAGTTCACGAGTACGCTAGAGACATAAACGAGCTGGCCACTTGTCATGATTGGTCGGCAGTAAAGTTAGCTAAATGTGAAATACTTTTTTACAATGCTAAATACAAATAAATTTCAATTGCAAATTAACTGTGACCCGGTCCTTGCATCTAAGTCAAAGGCCACACCGAATTTGTTAGTTCAGCTTACCTATTATAACTTTGATATTGCTTAGCGGACTCAAAAATTTGCATTCAAAATAAAACTGGTCCTTAATAGTAATTTATGAGTACCTTAGTAAATAAATTATCCTGGGAGTCAGTAACGTAGAGTACCATCACGACCCCAGGGTAGTCAGCTACCGGACTTTTATTAAGAAACGGATTTAAATTTAACGTTGGTAGCTTCATTACAGACCATAGAACACAACGTCCTAGACCTCCTCTGTTGATGGGCCTTTCTCATCGATGTATATAGATAGGCCTTCACTGATATAAAAACGTTCCCGTAAAACCAATCGAAGTCATGTAGCTGCACCAACAGTCGCGAGATAGCAAGCGTCGAGAGCGCCTAATATTAATATTTATATCGAGTAAAACTAGTCTTTTTGTATGTATTGTGATATAATTTCCGATGAATAAAGGATGTGGCATTATCCTTGCTTGAGTATTGCCTCCAAAAGTTGATAGGTACACAAAGCAAGCGGCACGCAAGAGTGCGTTTTGTATTGAATAGGCTTATCTATATACATCGATGGCCTTTCTGAGCATCATCATCATCAGCCTGTGTCTCTCCACTGCTGGATATAGGCCTCCCCCAAGGGGAGCCACTTCACACGATCTCCTGCCACCCTCATCCAACCCCCACCAGCGACCTTCCTCAGGTCATCCGTCCATCTAGCGGGGGGTCGTCTCACTCTGCGTCCTCCCGACGTGGTCTCCACTCTAGAACTCGTCTACTCCATCGTTCATCGGTTCTACGACAGATATGTCCAGCCCATTGCCACTTCAGCTTACTAATTTTGAAGGCTATATCAGTAACTTTGGTTCTCCGACGGATTTCCTCGTTACGGACTTTATCCATCAGAGAAATACCGAGCATAGCTCTCTCCATAGCCCGCTGAGCGACCTTAAATTTGTGGACCAGACCCACTGTTAGTGTCCACGTTTCTGCTCCGTACGACAGCACTGGAAGAACGCACTGGTTGAAAACTCTCGTCTTCAAAGACTGGGGTATGTTTGATAGGAAGATGTGGCGCAGCTTCCCGAATGCCGCCCATCCTAGCTGAATGCGTCTGTCGGCTTCTTTGCTGAGGTAGATGTATTTTTGCACAACTTCTAGAGTGGCATTACCAACGCAGATTGATCTCGGTATATATATATACCGTATATATATATATAAAACAAAATTTTACAATTACTTAGTTTATATTTATATAATTAATTAGTTTCCATCGCCTGGTTCCACTTATACCAACTTGTGGAATCGTTAATAAATTGTCATTAAAGTCCACATCAAACCCTTACTAACTCGTCTGCCCTACGTGGCCACTGTATGCCAATTTCACCCTCTATAAAGGAATGGACAATGTACAACAGTGGAGGTAGGTAAAGACTCTGTGTAATGATGAATCAGAGCTCCTTGAAATTAAAAACCTTCAAGATCAATAAACGGTTTTGTATTGCTCTGTACTCGTCGGTAAAGTAAACCCGGACAGATCCTGACAACAGCACGGAGGGAGTCAGCAAACACGCCATGTTGACGGTACACACTCATTTACATCTTGACTGCTTCTGACAGATACCTCTAGTGTAGTACAAACGTGGTAGTTTATAGAGTAACGGTTAACTAAAGGCCTAAACCAAAGATATCATACAAAAGGTAGAGCGGGCATAGCTTGTAAAATGTTCATACAAAATATTTGTTACATATTTTTTAATGCCATCTTCTTTGCTCTTCCTCATTTGTCGTGTTTATGATAGTTTCGTAGTATTCAGGTCGGCATATTGTCAGTAAAACAATAAAATTAATTTGAAAGTACACTTCAAACACTTTGGATAAAATCTGTATCGGAGACATATGTAATCCTTATGCTTGAAATAATTAGAGAATTATATTATATTTAATAACAAAAGTACTCGATATCAGAAGTACACAGAGCCACGCTAGCCAGCTTGGTGAGGTTCTAAACCAATATTTTAGCTGTAAGCTCTAAGGAATGACTATGACAGGCTAAATCACGAGGTTGGATCGATTTGTGTTCAAACAATTCCTCGGAAGTGCTTTCCTGATGTCGTCGTCGTTAGTACCTTCGTGCGCGGGCTCAGTGTCGCAACCACATCATACAACCACTCTTGAAAACGACATCAATCAGTTTTAGGATACTCAGAGTGACGTGGGTGACTTAGAGTGACTAGAAAAATTCCAAAATATTTATACGACATACTGCTTGAAGTTGGCCTCGAGCTGGTCTGCCGTCAGTACATTATCTTCCAAAATGGTTAAATGGTTATTTCACTTGATCAAAGAAAGAAATATAGCCCATTGACCGGGTGTTCTCCAATGACTCCTGCAGATGCTGATAGAAGTCCTGGGCTGTCCCGTGTTGCAGCGTTCTTCAGGTACCTCAGGTCGCTTGTTGTAAGAACACTTTCCTTAAAATCTTAAAGAGGTTGGTTCGAGCCCCGGCATGTACCAATGAGAAATGCACTTTTTTTACGTCCATCTGTCGTAGATTTACAACATCACCGTTCCCGTACCTCGGAGAGCACGTTAAGTCGTCGGTCCCGGTTCCAATAATACCAACTTGTGGAATCGTTAATAAAATGAATATTATTAGTAGTTTATATTCATCATTATCACGACCGTATCCCTTCCAGGGTGGTCAGAAACCACGCTTTTAAGAAGCGGATTTACATTAAGTCAACTTGGCAGGCCAAGCTCATCGATGTCTCTAGCGTCTTTTTAATTTATATTGTTCGTAATGTTCCTTCGAATAAATATATAATATTTAATGAAAATGTGATTTAGTTGCATCGAGTGTCGTGCGAGGAAGTCGTCGCGCGTCACCTATGATGTGGGATCACTCGGAAAGTGGGTCGCCTGTCACTACGACACTCACGAGTGCGCGCAGTCCAATGTCCCCACCTACTCACCAACACCAACTAATTTACTTAATATATAACAAATACTAACAATTATGATCTCACAAAAGAAATGATCAGGAACGGATTTAAAACCCAGCTTTACGCAGTGGAAGTTGGTGCGAGAGGAGTTCCAGCAAAATCTGTCAATTCATTTATGGAACGAGCTTCCTAGACGGCATTAACGGAATCATACAGTATATCTGTGGTCGCGTTCTGAATTTACAGATTTATACAACCACAAAATAGAAACCTGGTAAAACACTTACCCAGCGTTCTTCTCATCTAATCCATCTGTGCATCTGTTCCCATCTTTGATTTATTAATTTTATAGTTTCACTGTTATATCACTGGTTTGATTTTATTATATTGATCTGCTTCGCACCTTAAAAGAACTGCGCCAGGGTCACACACAATTGCTTGTGTGCGACCCTGGCCTACTCCAGAAACACCCTCTTCTGGAGCTACTTGGTATTTGGATATAGTATAGCCTACTGGAGACTGGGCTTGTTTCCCAAGACCAATGGATTGTTAACTATCCTGAGAACCGCTTATGGCCCCATGAATCTACCTCGGAGCCACCTTCTAGTGGTAATTTTCTTCCCAATTCGGTTAGACTCATGCCACGAGCAGAACCTCATTTTTAGTGTTCATGGAGACAGAACTCATCACAATTTCCATGTTGTTCATGGAGACAGAACTCATCATAATTTCCATGTTGTTCATGGAGACAGAACTCATCACAATTTCCATGTTGTTCATGGAGACAGATCTCATCACAATTTCCATGTTGTTCATGGAGACAGAACTCATCACAATTTCCATGTTGTTCATGGAGACAGAACTCACGACCATTTCCATGTTGTTCATGGAGACAGAACTCATCACAATTTCCATGTTGTTCATGGAGACAGATCTCATCACAATTTCCATGTTGTTCATGGAGACAGATCTCATCACAATTTCCATGTTGTTCATGGAGACAGATCTCACGACCATTTCCATGTTGTTCATGGAGATAGAACTTACCACAATTTCCATGGTGTTCATGGAGACAGAACTTCATCTTCATCAAAGTGGGTTGTTCCCATTGGCACATATGTAAATACTTATGGTCGAGCCTTCTGACATGTTTTCAGCGATCTCTTATTCAATTTCCATGATGGTCATGGAGAAGCGGGTTTTAAGTGATCTCTTATTATTTTATGGCTATACTCTATACAATACTATAATTTTATATTAGTTGAACACTGATAACACTTTACTACTCAAGTACTGACTTACATAAATGAAATAATTTATTAGCTCTTTAACGACATGTTTTTTACTGGCGAATGCGCGCCTTTTTTTCTCTTTTTTTTATCTCGAGTTGAAGTGGTGTTGTCAGCGTTAAAAATATCTCAAAACCTGTACTAGGGTTGCTTGGTTTGGTAATAAATAATAGTAAATTATGTACTAGGGTTGCTTGGTTTGGTAATAAATAATAGTAAATTATGTACTAGGGTTGCTTGGTTTGGTAATAAATAATAGTAAATTATGTACTAGGGTTGCTTGGTTTGGTAATAAATAATAGTAAATTATGTACTAGGGTTGCTTGGTTTGGTAATAAATAATAGTAAATTATGTACTAGGGTTGCTTGGTTTGGTAATAAATAATAGTAAATTATGTACTAGGGTTGCTTGGTTTGGTAATAAATAATAGTAAATTATGTACTAGGGTTGCTTGGTTTGGTAATAAATAATAGTAAATTATGTACTAGGGTTGCTTGGTTTGGTAATAAATAATAGTAAATTATGTACTAGGGTTGCTTGGTTTGGTAATAAATAATAGTAAATTATGTACTAGGGTTGCTTGGTTTGGTAATAAATAATAGTAAATTATGTACTAGGGTTGCTTGGTTTGGTAATAAATAATAGTAAATTATGTACTAGGGTTGCTTGGTTTGGTAATAAATAATAGTAAATTATGTACTAGGGTTGCTTGGTTTGGTAATAAATAATAGTAAATTATGTACTAGGGTTGCTTGGTTTGGTAATAAATAATAGTAAATTATGTACTAGGGTTGCTTGGTTTGGTAATAAATAATAGTAAATTATGTACTAGGGTTGCTTGGTTTGGTAATAAATAATAGTAAATTATGTACTAGGGTTGCTTGGTTTGGTAATAAATAATAGTAAATTATGTACTAGGGTTGCTTGGTTTGGTAATAAATAATAGTAAATTATGTACTAGGGTTGCTTGGTTTGGTAATAAATAATAGTAAATTATGTACTAGGGTTGCTTGGTTTGGTAATAAATAATAGTAAATTATGTACTAGGGTTGCTTGGTTTGGTAATAAATAATAGTAAATTATGTACTAGGGTTGCTTGGTTTGGTAATAAATAATAGTAAATTATGTACTATAATCAAACATATTTATTTAACATTATTAATTATTAATAATCATAATTCGCGATACTTCGCGACAATATCCGTGGATTTAGACTAGGAGGTACCGGGTTCGATTCCTGGTCGGGACACAAAAAAATATTTATTAATGTAAATAAATACATTTAATTAATATTTAATTTATTTGTGATATTTCTCGAGTTTGGTACGCTGGAGACATCGACGAGCTTGCCACTTGTCATGATTGGCCTATAGTAAAGTTGTCTAAATGTGAATCCGCTTATTTATAAGCGTGGTTTCTGACCACCCCGGTCGTGATGATACTTTACTTTACGATACAGCATTTGGTTTATATATTCTTGAACATATATTTATATATTTTTAACCGGTACCTGGTTATATATACCTCAAATAATACAAAATCTGGTTAAACACAGCGGTAGGACACGTCTGAAGGAATGGATGAATTATGGCCTGGGTCTGGCGAAATCAGAAATATATAATATAATAATATTACTAAAATACGTTCCAAAATAATTCCAATAAGAGTTTACTAAATGGATTTAAAGGTAGATGGGTGTATTAGCATGTTGTGTAATCGTTTTGTGGTGAGGGATATCATAACTTAATAAGAACATTTATTTTATATTTATTTATTATTAAAATATATGTATTATATAAGTATTATGTTTTATATATGTATTTAGTTGTTAATCAATTTACGCATTATTTATAAACTAAAATTTTGGTATGTTAGTAAGGATAGGGTAATCATGCTGAACTTCAGGACGGGGTCACCTCGCGAAGTGTGACACATTACTTACTTCACTGTATCGTACAGAGTCATTTAGCATGTTATAAAAATATGTACTAAATCACAATAAGTTGGCTAAATGTGAATCTGCTTATGTGTAAGCGTGGTTTCTGACCACCCCGAAAGGGAAACGGTCGTGATGATACTATACTATTTTTTTAATATCACAATTATTTGATTTGATATTCTGGAAGGTCCGTCTCCAGAAGTCAAGGTTGATGGGGTTGTGTTTTGAATAAAACATTTGGTTTTTTTTAACAAAAATATATTATAATGAATGAGTACTCTCCTCCATCTCCTTACACAAATGATGTAATAATAATAACAAACTAAACTATCACAGCTAACTATTTTATACTGAGCACGACATGTGACCTATTGGTAAGTACCGCACAAGATCCAGTCCCTAACACTATGCCGACTTAATAATAATAATGGGGTAAGCACAGACAATTCGCGTTATTAAAGCGACATAATAGTACAAGATAATTTACGTTATTACGCGACCTTCACCGATCTGTTATCCAAATGAAATCCACTTTCTATATAAAAAAATAAGCTAACAAAAGCATAGCAAACCAACATCATTAACTAAAAAGTCACTGGATGCTATAGGGATATTTTGTGATTTATCTAAAGCCTTTGACTGTGTTAGTCATGAGATTCTAATTAAAAAACTAGAATTTTATGGTATCCATAATTTAGCACTTGACATGGTTAAGTCATACCTTGAAAATAGGGTACAGAAGGTAGATATACATGGTGTACGATCTTCAGGATCTAAAGTTATCATGGGAGTCCCACAAGGATCCATATTAGGCCCGTTCTTGTTTTTAGTTTACATAAACGACTTACCGAATATAGTTAGGAATATTTGTGATATTGTATTGTTTGCGGATGACACATCATTGATTTTTAAGATCAATAGGAAATCGACAAACTTTGACGATGTAAACAATACATTATCTCAAATTATAAATTGGTTTAATGTCAATAACCTGCTGCTTAACGCTGGAAAAACTAAATGCATTCGCTTTACCCTGCCTAATACCAAAGTTATAACACCTATTATAAGCCTAAATAATCAAACACTCGAACTTGTAAATGATACAGTATTTTTAGGTATAACACTGGATTCTAAATTGCAGTGGGGGGCTCATATTACAGTACTAGCAAAGAGACTTAGTTCAGCAGCCTTTGCTGTCAGGAAGATTAGACAACTAACTAATATTGAAACAGCAAGACTTGTCTACTTTGCTTACTTTCACTCCATCATGACATATGGCATTTTGTTTTGGGGCAATGCAGCTGATGTTCAATCGATATTTATTCTACAGAAAAGAGCTATACGGTCCATCTATAGATTAAGCGCTCGTACATCTCTTCGGAATAAGTTTAGGGACATTCACATTCTTACCGTAGCATCTCAGTTTATCTTGGAAAATATATTGTATGTACATAAAAATATCCATAAATTCCCTAAGAATAAAGATTTACATTCGTTGAATACACGAAGTAAAAATAAGCTATATGTACCAGGCTATAGACTACAAAAAACTAGGCGTTCATTTATGGGACAATGTGTACCAATCTATAATAAAATTCCTGAAGAAATATTAACAAAGCCAGCACACATCTTTAAAACTTACATTAAAAAAATCTTAATACAAAAGTCATATTATACAGTTGATGAATATCATCAGGACAAAAAGGCTTGGTCATTTTAGTTGTTTTACTATAATTTTATATACAAGTATATATATATTTTATTTTGACATTTATATTTATATATTTTTTTTTAGCTTATAAGTTTAGTATGTAGTATGACAACGCCCGTATACAGCTGCAAAATACATTTATGACATTATATATACATTCAGAATGTATATAAAGTTGTTTGGTGGATTGATGTGTCTGTTTTGTCTTAATTTATATTGTTAAAATAAATAATTGTTATTGTATTGACGTGTAAAAGTGCCTAAAGTAGGCCTACTTACTGAATAAAATTAATAAAAAAAAATATATATATATAACTGATCGGTGAGTGTCGCTCTTCTTCATATCTTAAACTAGAGTATCGAGAAGTGTCTATGCTCACCTTACACAGATATTTCGACCATATAACTATTAAATTCACTATCCTAACAATTTCATGAACAACAATTCTTTAAAATAAAAATTTGTACGATAGGATAATAAAATCAATCAACATTAATCTGGTGCCGAAAACGCCGCCAAACTAAAAACTGTTTGACTCAAATAAATATTTGAGTCAAACAATTAACAAATGATTATATATTGGTTCCTTTCGCAACAGAAACATTAGGTCCTTAGTGTTTACAATCCAAACCTTCTATAAAGAAACTGGGATTAAAGTTTCATATTATTAATATTTTTTTAAGAAGTATAGTGTATTCGGAGTAAAGTACAAAGATTAAAAAATAAAATTAATTAAGAACTAAATTATAAAAACTAATTAAAAACTAAAAATTAATAAATAAAATTACGACTATTCTATGGGCGTAGTGTGCCGGGGACACTCGCTGCGTTCCCCCGCTGAACAGCGAGGCTGACCCTTTGAACAAGATATTCTCTACTCAAAGGAGCACCCGTCGCCAAGTGGAGTTTCTCACCAAGCTCGCGGGAGAACACAAGAGCCTCCTCGGACCACGGGCCCATCGTTTCAACTGCAAATGGAATGAAATGGTGATTGATGATGATCTCCGCGTACTTGTTGCGCTTAAGGCGAGCGGCTGATTCTGCAGCGGCCCCAGGTTTCTTATGGCTGGATGTCACATGAGACTGAATATTTTTAGCGTAACTACGTCCAGTTGACTATTATTTTTCATGCTAAATGTTAGCGTTTACAGTTTAACGCTGCTTCCCTATCTGTACGAGGAAATATCACATCTTAAAGTTAAAGATTTGTTGGTGTAAAATTGGCGCGTCGCTCATCTTCCTGGCACATATGAGTATGGTACCATCAAATAGTTAGTATTTAGTGTTCGTGTCTATGGAGGTGAGTTTAATGTCGTTGTTGTTGTTGCTGAAGAGTTGTTCTATTTGTGCGAGAGACTTGCCCTTGGTCTCCGGGACCGCGGCGAGGACGAACAAGAAGGCGGCCGCACAGAAACTTGAATACAACCAAAACGTACCCGCAGATGTTATTAACGCCTGGAAAAAAGAAAGAAAAAACCGTTTAATACTTACAAATAAACAAAAAAAAACAAGCAAATAAGTTCAATATAACTGTATGGGATCTACATAAATAAATATTTCCAGACAGGTCACACAGCGCCATCTAGTTTTCGTGGTAAGCTACGAGGCTTGTGTTACGGAAACTAGATGGTTGATAAACTACATATTATACTTTTT
This sequence comes from Tinea semifulvella, assembly GCA_910589645.1. NCBI lineage: Eukaryota > Metazoa > Arthropoda > Insecta > Lepidoptera > Tineidae > Tinea > Tinea semifulvella. The sequence continues at coordinate 216,151 of OU342611.1, read as the reverse complement.
TTATGAATATATACATATTATACATATAAACACCCAGACCGAGACAAATTATACAATGTACAACTTGCCCCCGGTGGGAATCGAACCCACGACCTCCCGAGTTCACGGCAACGTTTGTTACCACTAGACCACGGAGGCGGTCAGATTCTAACATTAGTAGTAAAAATCCTATTGTTTTTTTTATATACTATGTTTTTCCAATATGTTTTTTTTAAATAAATAACAATATTTATTTCATCAAAAATACACACACAGACTATAAATAGAACACCTATAATAAATTAAATAAAAACTACTTAAGTTGTAATATTGAGAATGACCATTTTTCTTAGAGAAATGTGCCCAATAAAATGATTTCATTTTATTTGATAGTTAATATATTGTGTTTTCACAATCTGTTATTAATTTTATTTATTTTCCCCTAGCATAACGACAATAGATAAAAACTTTTTTTTACGTTAATAATTATATAGTTTCATACCAAAGAAAACTGAGGTAAATGATCCCAAAGATGCAAGACCGATCGCTTTGACGAATACAATGTCCAAAATCTTCTTCTCCATAGTACAAGCAAGAATGTCCCGATTTATGATCAAGAACGAGTACTTCTCACGCCAGCACCAGAAAGGTTTTTTGCCGGGAGTTTCTGGCTGCTTAGAACACAACACCTTACTCGCTGAGTGTTTGAAGGATGCCAGGAAACAGGAGCGGCAACTAAGCGTCTGTTGGATCGACTTGGAAAACGCATTTGGGTCGGTGCAACATGAATTGCTGCAAACTGCGCTAAAATGGTATAACTTTCCAACACTAATCAGAGATATAATTGCCAATTATTACAAGAACTTGAGATTTGTCGTAACAAACAAGGACGGCTACACAGACACACTAAAATACAATGTGGGCCTGTTCCAAGGCTGCTGCCTATCACCTGTAGCTTTTAATATAATTATCAATATCCTAATCGACAAACTTAAATCTCGTGAGAAGAAGTGGGGATATAGATTCAAACAAAACAACATCTATACGGAATCCGTCTTAGCTTTTGCAGACGACTTGGCGGTGATAACAAGAAATCCCAAGCAATGCCAGGGCTTGCTGAAAATAGTGGATGATTTCTGCTCATGGACAAAGGGAATGAGAACGAAACCATCAAAATGCTTCAGCCTATGTCTGGCTAGGCGCAACACTACATTTACGTCTTATGATCCTGGACTGAGTATAGCAGGGCAGAGAATAGCTCCGGTAAATGAAACCATGCCCTTTAAATTTCTTGGCAGAAGGATCAATTTTCAGGGAAAAACACCATCCCTAGAAGTAGTTGTAAAACAATTCACCGACGACATGAATAGGGTTACTCAACAGCCTATAAGCAATGTCAAAAAAGCTTGGATATATGACAACTACTTAGCATCTCGCCTCACTTGGCCTTTCCTAGTATATGATTTCAACAAAAGTCTACTATCAAGTCTGGACGCGGACGTCATAAGAACATTGAAGTCTTGGCTTGGATTAGCCCAGGGTGCTGACTCCTCAACATTCTTTAGAGGACGGAGAAACTTCGGAATGGATCTGAAAAGACCATCTGAATTATACAAACATCTACGTATAAGCAAATATCAAATTCTAACCAGTGTCACGTTAAGCGGGACATTCAAATAAAACAAAGGAATTTAAGCAAATGAAGTTAATATATTACAAAAATGAAGTTAACAGAGAGCAATGGGAATCTACAATTATATAAAGGGAGGGTCGTAAGCCAAAACTTAGCCCTATCACTCTTTATGCATCCGTTGACCATACGTAGGGGTACCTTCCCTCGGAGAGCCTGAAGATGGGGACCCGGAGAGCGCTGCCGATCCCAAGCGGACAACGAGGCGTCACGGGGATCCTGGGCAGCGGGGTTATCTTCTCAAGCTGGGTCCCAGCTCTAAAGTCCAGACATAGAACCCTGGAACGCACGGGGAACACGCGTTACGTTCCATCTCCAAATCCACCACCACTTCAGTCTACACCAAGACAAGATACCAGATAGATGGTGAGACTGCAGCGGTGGTGCACAAAAATATTTTTCTGCACGTGGTCATGAAGTGACCGCGTACTATTTTCTATTTAATACTTACCCAAGCTGGGGGGTGTACAATATCTGGCAAATGATGAGTCGAATTGAATATTATTGAATATTGTATGTTAATATGAATATATATATAAATTAGAAAATTTCGAGCAGCTGTTGCAGCGGAGCAAAAAAAAACAAGTAACGTCTGACAGTTGTTTTCTTAAAAATGGTGTGAGGCAAAGGATGTCGTTCGCAGCCGAAAACGTTCATCCCTGGTCATTGTCGATAACAATCGCTACAATACCCCGCTCGCCGCTCGAGGATTTTGACCCTAAGGGTAAAATCCTATTACATAATGAATAATAATTAATGCTATTTAATAATGAAACTACGAAAATAAATGAAAAACAATAATATAAAAAAAAATGGAAATACAACGAATAAAAATATTGACTGATAAGTCTCGCCACCAATGCAAGAAAAAGAACATCACTATTTGCCAAAAAAAATGTAAACAAACTTTTAGGTTAGGTCTATTATATTATGGTCTGTGAATCTATTTAGCATCTTACATTCTTAAAATCTTTGATATGCCAGTCGCCCAAGTTTTTGCCACTCATGTCCTCTAGAGTGTAAACAAGTGGCGACTTTTTATAAATTATGCGACACTTAAGGAACTTTGGGGCTAACTTTTTACTGAAGTATTTGTCCTTGTCGCTTAAGTAATAAGTGCGTTTCCAGACAACGTCACCTACATGAAACTCGGCAAATTTTCTGCGCAAGTTATAACGCGAACAGTTTTTTATGTGAGCCTGATACAGAGATACTTGTACGTCATTGAATACGCGGGCAAGATGACCTATATTTTCCGCGTACGCTTCACGGGGCAAGAAAACTATTTCGTCGCCAAGCTCTGTGTCAGTGAAATGTGACCCACACGTGACGAGTTCCCTACCATGTACCAGGAATGCTGGAGTGTAACCGGTTGACTCATTGACCGAGCTATTGATGGCAAATTGAACCTTGCTTATATCAACATCCCATGATCGATGGTCATTGTTTATTAAAGTCGATACGCATGTAATAATTGTTTTGTTATACCTCTCCACTAAGTTTATTTGTGGAGTGTACTTTGGTGTAAAATAAACATTAGGTACTAAGTATTTTTTAAATAATGTGTTAAGGTTACTACTAATAAACTGGCTGCCATTGTCGAGAAGGATGGTTTGTGGTATCCCATGTACTAGAAACACAGAATTTTCCAAGGTTTTGCACACTATTTCAGCGGTAGCTCTCCTAATAGGAAATAGCAAGCAATACTTAGAAAAACAGCAAGTCACTACAAATAAGAATGTATTTTGTTTCCTGCTTACAGGTAAAGGACCAACAAGATCGATTGAGATCATTTGGAAAGGACGAGAACATTGTTTTGGTCGGCCCATTTCACCAAGTGTAGCATGAGTAGGAAGTTTGTATGATAAACAAACATCACATGAGGAAATAAATTTGACTACATCACTATGCATTTTAGGCCAATAGTAATTAAGTGCCAACCGACGATATGTTTTAAAAATACCTAAGTGAGCCGCAGTGGGCTCGGAATGATTTTTAGAAATTATATCATTCCGATGCTCAATTGGTACTACCTCCTTCCATGCAAATTCAGCATTAAGTGTACATTTTGACTTCATGAGTCTATATAAAGAATTATTTTTAATTATAAAATTAGGAAAACTATTTTGATTATTTAAACACCCATTGTATATGTCTAAGTACCATTTATCTTTAGTGGTTTTATAAGCATTGGATATAGAAGTAGCAAGGCAAGGGACAGCTCTAGATAAGGCATCAGGGATGACATTGTCGATACCACGACGGTGTTTAATAACAAAATTGAAGGAAGATAGGCGTACTCCCCATCTTGCCAATCTGCCTGTTGGATTAGACAGTGACAGGAACCATTTAAGGGCACTATGGTCAGTGAAGACCGTAAATGGTCTGCCATTGTCCAAGTAGCAACGCCAGTGCTCCACAGCATTAAGAACTGCCAGTGTCTCACGCTCAGTAATGCTGTAATTTTTCTCAGAGTGGCTGAGAGACCTACTCATGTAAGCAACTGGGTGTTCTTTTCCCTCTATTACTTGAGTTAACATCCCACCAATACCATAATTGCTTGCGTCAGTATGGACTTCAAACGGTAAGTCATAATTTGGACAAGAGAGGACTGGAGCAGATACCAAGAACTCTTTAAGTTTGCTGAAGGCAAGATCTGCTTCAGAGGTCCAGGCAAATGGAGGGGAATTCTTTTTGGTAGATGTTAATTTATTTAAGGGGCCGGCAATAGTGCTGAACTGAGGTACAAATCTTCGATACCAAGTAGCAGTTCCTAGAAATCGTTTTAGTTCTTTCCTAGACTTTGGTGTTGGAAAGTTGACTATTGCCTCAACCTTTTCCGGATCAGTCCGCAAACCCTGCGAGTCGACCACATAACCTAAATATTTAAGGTTTTCACGGAAGAATTTACTTTTATCTAAATTTATTGTTAAGTTAGCTAATTTAAGTTTATTTATAACACTTAATAACAAAGAAACATGTTCTTCAAAAGTATTACTTATGACTATGATATCATCAAGGTAAGCAAAAACCTTTAAATTAAAATCAGGGCCAAATAATTGATCTACAAGTCTTTGTTGAGTAGCGGGTGCATTTGTCAGACCAAATGGAGTCCGTTTAAACCGGAATGAACCACGACCAGGAACATAAAAAGAAGTTTTATCCCTGTCTTCTTCCACTATAGGGATCTGCCAGAAAGCTTTGGACAGATCAATGCTTGTTAAATATTTTGCATCCCGAAGATTATCTAAAATTTCCGAGATATACGGCAAGCTATAGGAATCCCGCTTAGTTACAGAATTAAGCTTACGGCTGTCTAGACACAGCCTAGGCTCGCCGTTCTTCTTTTGTATAATTAATACAGGGGTAGACCACGCACTTTCACTCGGTTCAATGACATCCAATTCTAGCATCTCATCCACCTGGGAAGCCAGAATCCTCTGTTTCTCTGGAGCCATCCTATAATAGCGCTGACGAATGGGTTCAGAGTCACCTGTATTAATATGATGTTGGATAAGAGTGGTGTGGCCTAAGCCTTTATATTCATATGAAATATCTTTAAATTGATTAATTATATTATTTACTATAAATTTTTGGCTATTATCTAAATTATTATATGAATAAATTAAATTTACTTTTTTATTAGTATTAATTGAAGAAGTTTTATTACTATTTGAAGAATTTTGAACAGTTCCCAAGTATTTTGGACATAAGCTAAATTTTCTCCAAAAATCTATGCCCAATAAGAGCGACTGCTCCACCTCAGGAATGACATAAGCCTTCACAATATGGAATGTATTTTCAAAATGAATAGGTAGATACATAAGTCCAATATTGTTATGTTTATGTCCTCCAGCATCAATAATCGACAGGTTCTCGTTAGTATGTAGCTTAAGTCCTAGTTGCTCTAACAGAACATGCGCATTATTTCCTATAATGGTTACTGCCGAACCAGAATCTAGCAGGCCACATGCTGAAATTTCATTAATTTTTAAATCTATATAAGGTCTATTATCAGTAGACGGTTTAGTAAACAGAATAGTATCCTTGTTGTAAGATTCAAAGAAGTTTTTAAGTGTTATTAACCAATTTTTCCAATCCTTTTCATTAATTTTTTTATTAGGTCTGATACTATTCTGCCTTATTAGTTTTTTTGAATTACGGTTATAATTATTTAAGCAATTACTGCAATCTGAGCGAAGCACATTAGGTGTGCCGCAACCAAAACAAAGAATATTTCTTTCAGCTTGACAGTTTCTTAAGTTATGTGTGTCCACCCGACACCGGGGACAAAATTTAGTATTATAGTTAATAGCGTTAAGTTTAGGGTAATTATCATTAAAATTTAAGTTATTATTTAAATGGTAGCCTTTATTGTTATTAAAGGTTGGTCTATAACTGTTTGTATTATTTCTGCGATTATAATTAGATGTAAAATGGTTTGTATTATTATTATTATTATTATTATTATAGTTATTAGATTTAGTATTAAGTTTAGGTTGGTAATAAGAAGTTTTAGAATATGCAAATTCTGGAGCTAAAGTATCAGAAGTAGCTTTAAAAGGTTCGTGAAATTTGGATAATCTATTTTGTATGTTTTCATAATTTTTACAGAGCATACATAAGTCATCTATAGTATTAATTTTACTACTACTTGCTAGTGTACTAGCATATTTAGGCCTAATATTGTGTAATAATATTTCTAATTTATCCCATTCTGGAATTGTTTTATTTAACCTAGAAAATAATCCCTGCATTATTGACAAGTAAATTGTGATGTTCTCTTTCTCTCCCTGGGTACGAGATCTTATTTCGTCCATCAATCGGTAATCATAATCCGACTGACTAAAATCTTGTTTTAGAAGACTGATCAAGTCGTCCCAGCAAATTATATGGTCCCGGACACTACGGAACCAGTGTAGAGCATCTTCTACAAAGATTTCAGTGGCATACAGTAATATTTTAGAGAATGGGATTTCTCTTGCAACTGTAAACTCTTCCAAACGTTGTATGAAAGCACGGACACATGTTTTACCATTATATTTGAGTTGTAGCAAGTCATTTGCATTGCTACATGTAGGTTTAGTATCATTTTGGTAAAGACTAATGTTGCTAGTTGCTTGGGATCTACTGCCCAAAGCAATAAACTTTTTATAAATACTATTAAATTCTGACCTAATCTCTTTAACCATAATCATGTCAGTTGATCTATCTGAATTTATCCTATTAAGTCGATGATAAACATGGTGCAGTAGGGTTTTAGTGCGGAGGTATTGATTATTATCAAAAACAACCGATAAGGATGTGACGTTTCCGGCTGCCTTCGCCATGCTCTCACTCACACCATTCAAGTCATCAACCGTCTCATAACTAGACTCCAAAATGTCCACAGCAGGCATGGAGTTCGATAATTTAATTATCTGCTTTCGCAGGTCGGCCACATTGTCAGTGGGAGTGCCTCCACGGATTAACACTTCATAAACTAATTCAGCTTTTTGTAATGAAAGATATTTAATTTCGAAAGACATGATTTAAAATAAAAAAAATTTTAAAAAAAAATAGATAAAAAAAAAAAAAAAAACCAGATATGGAACCAATTTGGGTAAATATTAATTAGGTTCCCTAATGAATGAATGAAAATGAATGAAATAATGAAATTTAAATTATAAAAAACTAAGCACATGCTTAAGATTTTCAGAAAATATATATATACAACAAACTAAGTTATTTAAAACAAGCAGCAGGCAGTAATCAACTGTAGGCAAAAATAAATACTGAGAGAATTTACAGCTACTTGGCTAAAATACAGAAGGTTAATAAAAATTTACAACGTAGGTACTTTGAAGAAGTAAAAAAAATTTTTACACAATCCTGCAAACACGCATGCAATAATCACACAACTACTTGCTACGCAAGGCCAAAGAATGCAATAAAGTTAAGCGAAGATGACTAAAAAACACTGTTGGGCGCCAGATGTCACGTTAAGCGGGACATTCAAATAAAACAAAGGAATTTAAGCAAATGAAGTTAATATATTACAAAAATGAAGTTAACAGAGAGCAATGGGAATCTACAATTATATAAAGGGAGGGTCGTAAGCCAAAACTTAGCCCTATCACTCTTTATGCATCCGTTGACCATACGTAGGGGTACCTTCCCTCGGAGAGCCTGAAGATGGGGACCCGGAGAGCGCTGCCGATCCCAAGCGGACAACGAGGCGTCACGGGGATCCTGGGCAGCGGGGTTATCTTCTCAAGCTGGGTCCCAGCTCTAAAGTCCAGACATAGAACCCTGGAACGCACGGGGAACACGCGTTACGTTCCATCTCCAAATCCACCACCACTTCAGTCTACACCAAGACAAGATACCAGATAGATGGTGAGACTGCAGCGGTGGTGCACAAAAATATTTTTCTGCACGTGGTCATGAAGTGACCGCGTACTATTTTCTATTTAATACTTACCCAAGCTGGGGGGTGTACAATATCTGGCAAATGATGAGTCGAATTGAATATTATTGAATATTGTATGTTAATATGAATATATATATAAATTAGAAAATTTCGAGCAGCTGTTGCAGCGGAGCAAAAAAAAACAAGTAACGTCTGACAGTTGTTTTCTTAAAAATGGTGTGAGGCAAAGGATGTCGTTCGCAGCCGAAAACGTTCATCCCTGGTCATTGTCGATAACAATCGCTACACCAGCTCCCAGGATAATACAATTTCATCCCTTCCAAGAGACCCTCTGGTCTCAGATATGGAACCGAGACTACTATTCTTCAAGAAATTCATGACAGGTGCCCAGACTGACAAAAGAGGCATTGGCTGGAAGAAAAAAGAAAGTGACAAAGAGGTTATAAAATCCTTCCTCAGGAAAGATGAAGAGCATGGATACAGAGTGCACGCGATGACTCTAGAAGTTCAAAATGACTGGCTAACTTTGGGCGATTTTTGCATCCCTCCAGCCCTAAAGTGGCGCACACTAATGTACGATTGGTCTCCGGCGTTGCTAAAGTTCTACCTAAACGCTTTTCAAATGTCCCTCCCGGACCAGAGCAATCTGGTAAGGTGGGGAAAAGCTACGGAAAAGAACTGTACATTGTGTAGTGCTGCCATAGGAACTGCTAGACACACACTTGTAGGGTGCGTTACTCTCCTAGAAAAGGGCTATTACTCACGCCGACATGACAAAGTCCTAGGTGTTATCCGTGAAGCAGTAAGTCTTTCTATTGCAAGAGCCAGAAAGGGACTGACTACAAATAAAACTTTGACCACATTTGTAAAGGAAGGGCAAAGCACGAAAACTAAATGCAAGCCCACCTCGATCCTTGGCGCCGCATCAGACTGGAAAATTCTCATGGATACATTTGAACACCATTATAGGATCCCAGATGAACTAGCTGTATCAGCCTATAGGCCAGACATCTTAGTGTTTTCTCGGAACTTGAAAAAAGTTATCCTTATTGAACTTACCGTTCCGTGGGAATCAAATATTCCAAAAGACCACAACATGAAGTCGAATAAATATTATGATCTCACAGAAGAAATGATCAGGAACGGGTTCAAGACTCAGCTTTACGCAGTGGAAGTTGGTGCAAGAGGAGTTCCAGCAAAATCTTTGCATCACTTACTGAAAGAATTGGGCCTAAGCAGGTCGGCCGTCAATACATTTATGGAACGAGCTTCCAAGACGGCATTAACGGAATCATACAGTATTTGGTTGGGTAGGGAGAGAAGTAGAATGGTGGATGGTGAGCGTATTATCGCGCAATAGAAAAAAAAAAAGGAGGCCTCCTTTTCTTAAACCAGCCAATTGTCGGTCGCAAGCCCGAGACACCATTCTTCTCATCTCTTACCCACACACGATGGACCCGGCACCCGCACGGTGAATCCATGGAATGCTTAGAAATTTGTCTTCTCCCGCCGATTTGAAATCCAGTGTTTTATCTATAATAAAGTACCTGGTCATAATAAAGAACCTAATCGTATAAATAGCGCTTTGTAACTATTTCATACATAAATTTTATCCAATTGACTATTTAATAAAATTATATTTAAATGCTGGGGTAAAAGAGATGTTGTAATTAAATTTTAAAAAACACAATTAATTGTTATGATTATTGAATAGTATTTAGTTGAGGCGCGCTACAAAGAGTTGGGGCCTGGTTCTGGTTCTGGCCTGGCTCTGGGCAATCGCTTTTAATTATTATAATTTACACATAATAGAAAATGTCCCCTAGAGAGATAATATGTCCATAGGATTGGAAATTGGAAAAAGAGACAATTCTTAATAACTAGTAAATAAGCAGATATTATTAGACAAGTAATGCATTTGTTTGTGCTAGGTGTAGCGCAGTAGGTGGGGGTTAGACAGTGGCAGGGTGAAGGTGGATTACCTGATGATGGATGGTATCAGCACGAGACTGGCGACATCCATTAATTCCGGACCAAACGTGTACACAAATATGCATTTCTTGTTCATTGTACTCGTAGTTGCATCACAATTTTATTTAAATTTTGACAATATAAAGTATTTATACCTCACTCTGCAGAACTGCCTCCGTGGTCTAGCGGTTAAGTCCGTGCTTTAGACTCGGAGGTACCGGATTCGATTTCCGGTCGGGACACAGTAATATTTAATAATTTAAATAAATAAATTTTATTCATATTAAAATTTGTGATATTTGTCGAGTTTGGTACGCTGGAAACATTGACGCCACATGATTGGCCTATAGTAAAGTTGGCTAAATGTGAATCCGTTTCTGACATGTCGTAATGATACTTTACTTTTTTTTTACTTCTGCAGATGGTTGTTAAAAAGAGCTGCTGATTATTTATAGTCGTAGTTTACTAAAGAAATGCGGAACTGCAGAGGAACGACGTGATGACACTTACCTCAAGCGAGTGGTAAGTCTTGATAACTGTGAACATGGAGAGCAGATTGACTGCGCCGGCCATCGCGCTGAGTTGCGAGCGGTGTCTCTCCGGGAACAGTTCCCCCAGCAAAAGGAAGGGTACTCCCCCGAACCCCAGAGAGAACCCCACCATGAACACCACCAGACTGCACACCGGTAGGTAACTGGACACAACACCAAAACATTTATTTAAAGTTCTCCAACTGAGCCATAGAACGCTCAGCTGAAGGGAGTAATTACTAAATGAAGCTAAAGTTTATTTTATTTTATTGTTGGCTGAATCTTATTTGTTGCTTCTATTATATACCGCCTGTAATTTATTTATTTTATTATTATTTGTAAACACTAATATTTTTAATTGTAATTTATAACCTAGATAATAGGCTAACTTCCATAACACAAGTAGCTTGGTGTGGAGTTAGAAAGACTACTTTAATACACTCTTTGTACAACTAACAAATAGCCTTAAGTACTGTATACACAAAGTGTAATATAATGTCTAATTATAATAAAATCAAATTAACTTAAATTAATTTCGTGGCTATACAGTGGCCGAGTCAAATTAAAATCATAATAATATTATTTATAATAACAATAAGAAACTTAATTCGTGGCTGTAAGGAAACTGTGTCAATTTACATATCAAATAAATAATAATATTAGTAATAAAAATAAAATGAAATAAAAATATAAAAAATATCCTCTTTAATGAATTCCACGCAGTTTACTAACCTGCCCTTTAAAACGTAGGATTTGTGTTATTCTTATTATGCAGTACCAATTTGGATTGAGATATCTATTAACTCTATTCTCACAGAATAAATAACCAGAACATCACCTCTGGATCGAAGCTAACTTCGCGTTGTCACCGTCCGTTATGATCACGGCTGATAACTTTTAAAGATGGAGCAGAATTTGATGTTGTTGTCACCGTCCGTTATGATCACGGCTGATAACTTTTAAAGATGGAGCAGAATTTGATGTTTAATTTATTTTAAAATAACTTAAAGCGCAATATTAGTAGATCTTTACCGATCATAATGAAACCTATAAGTTTGCCGGAAATCGAATCTGAAAAGTTTGACAGTCGAAGAATCAATACTGCAGTTTTCTGTTTGACGTTTGCTTTACTTTCCAAAATTTGAACCCTATTTCGAACGACACTATCAGCTATGAAGAATGTTTTAATGTGATTAAAATAAAAAATGGCTGCCTCCGTGGTCTAGTGGTTAAATATGTGGATTTAGACGCGGAGATACCGGGTTCGATTTCTAGCCGGGACACAATCATTTATTTAATTTATTTGTGACTCTCGAGCTTGGTCGAGACATCTTAGAGATTGGCCTATAGTCATGTTGGCTAAATATTTAATAGCGTGGTTTCTGACCACCCCGAAATGGATTCGGTCGTGATGATACTTAACTTTTTAAAATAAAAATAGCCTTGGACATTCTAGTTAGGCAACCCATCACCATTGCTTTTGATAGCCTATTTCATTATATAAAAAGTGGAATTCATTCAGATAACCGGTAGACGAAGGTCGCTCTTACACGTATCTTAGACTATTAGTACCTACAGTTGTGGTATGGCAGTGGAAGCGACAAAGTCAAACGGTTTTAAAGTGGATAATAGTCGGAGATGCAATCTCACGAGTAGCACCTACGAGTACATCCTCATTGTACATCAATCGGATGACCTAACTCACATGGCTTCTTTCAACTATCAATTTATACTTTACTGGTCCTAACGAACTATTATGAAATAATGAGTACATACGTAAATAAACAAAAGATATAAGCCTGTTTCTTTGTTAATATTATGGCCATAAAAAACTCTACATAATAAATGTAAAACGAGAACAAATTATTACAAAACTGCAGCCTTCTTTCAGGTTCTACAAGGTTATTATGGGAAACTTCAAATATATTAGCTTTCTCTTCAGCTCCTTTATTGCTCTCTATATTTAAAACCATAAGAAAAACAGTTTAAAATCTCGTAAAATAATTATGTTAAACACACTAATCTCCCGCAGTCTAGCGGTTAAGTCCGTGGATTTAGACGTAGAGGTACCGGACTCGATTCCTGTACGGGAATATTTTAAAAAATGTTTAGTACCCTAGAGACATCGACGAGCTTGCCACTTACAACAGTTTTAGGGTCGACGCATATAGTTACCCGAGCAGACTGGATCTGTCTATGTCGAAGTGGAAGGCGGCCCCCATGGCGGCCATGGAGGCACACATGACGGCGGCGGAGAGCAGCAGGAGCGCGCGGCGGCCGCAGCGGTCCACCAGCGCCGCGCTCACCGCGTTACTGACCAGCTGCACCACTCCCACCACGACAGTCGCCGTCATCGGGTTCAGGGTGCTACCTGGGACCGCATTCACATCTCATAACAATACCAAGTCCAACCTTCACTGCTAAACTTGATCCTTTCATAACATTAGTTTTAGAAAATTTGGTCTATTCTCGCCCAGACAGAAAGTCTATTTGAAAACGATATATACGTATCGAACGGTGGTGGCTCGATCTGTTAGAACCCACATGCCAATGAGAAATACACTTTTCTTACGTACATTTGTCATTTATTTACAACATCACCGTTATAGTGAGGTGGAGAGTTTGTTATCCGTCGGTCCCGGTTCCACTAATATCAACTTATGGAATTGTTAATAAATTGTCATTAAAAATTGACATCAGACCCTCGCCAACCCGTCTGTCTAGCGTGGCGAGTTAGGCCAAAATTCTCCCGAAACTCCTGGAAGGCCCATCTCCAACAGTTAAGGTCTAAGACTCTGTGTTCTCGGGGCTGTATGTTATACGTATTAATGTCATATCTGTCAAGTGTAGACACTTAGGAATAAACGTCAATACAGAAATAATTTTAGAGACCGCCTCAGGTATCGAGACGAGGTGGTGGTGACTATTCACAGCAATACTTTGTAGACTTCTACTTCAGCTGTCCTAAACGTATTTTATGTTCAACTTTTTAACCTAATTTGCTCCTTTTAATTCCACACGCAAAGCTTTTCATACCCAAACAAAAAAAAAATGGTCTTCTAATCCGAGTGTTTCCCCCTTTCTAAATCCTCCTAAAATAGTTCTTCCTCCTAAATGTTTTAATAAAAGACAATAGTAGTTCAGCTGCCAAACCTGAGCTCTGGAAGATCTCAACGGTGAAGAAGATGACGGCATCGATTCCGCTGAACTGTTGGAAGAAGAGCAGCGCGAACCCGATGACGAGTGGACGGAACACTCCGCGGGAGAAGAACACAGAACGACTAAACAAACTCTCTTCTTCTTCTGATACTTTATCTGACTTTCTGAAACGATCGACTCAAATTAAGTTAGGCACACATGTAGTAAATAATGTTACTGAGTAAGATCTGACAATTTTTGGTTCTAAAACTATTTCTGACAATTGAAATATTTGTCAAGAGATCCAAGCTGAGTCTATGAATTTAGCTGCATGTCAACGATTGGGAAATATTTACATACTCTTTAGTATCAGGATCGGCAGTCTTCGTAGCTCTAGAGGAGAGGTGCAGCCAGTCCGCCGATCGGCGGGCCAGCGTCCCCTCACCGCGGCCCTGCAGCCATACCGGGGACTCGGGCAGCGGCAGGAGGGACACGAACAGAATCGCTGGGAAACAATCACCACCACTGTAAACTTATTATAAGCAATCAGTAGCGCTGTCATCTGTTACAACTTGCGAGGCAGTTCTACACTGAAAAACATTCATTATTCATCGGTTCTGGATGCAGCCCAAGGCTTGCCATTTCATTTGAACATCTTCCAACCTCATCCTCGTTTCAGACTGTATCCATTATACAAATATACAGCATAGCGCCTAAAAAAGAACCTTCTTTCAGAAAGATTTATAGTTCCTACCTCGTACACATTTGCAGACATGAGGATCTGTCACAGGCTAAAGATGAAGAGTGCTGACTCTGCTTTCCTGTACGATCTGATCGCAGGACTCTTCTGAATAACAGGGGCTAGAGTATCGGGTAAGTGAGAGTTGGTGAAAATGCTTACCAGTTTTGGTACTTTTAGAATTTCATTACGAATCATCGAAAATGATAATTCAATTGTGCGAAGGCTTAGTGGTAAAGTTACTACACGGCTGTCTAGATTTCCGACTTACTGTTGGCTTTTGTGTTCTCAATGATTTAATCATGAAAGTTCCAAATAAATTGGGTAAAGTAGTTTATTTTGATGGTACATACCACAGAAGAGTGCGGAGAAGAAGGCGAGGTACCTCCAGGAAAGCCAGCTCCCCGCCGAGTACGACACCAGGATTCCCAGCGACATGGAGAGGGTCGGCAGAGAGCCCAGACTGCCTCGGATCTCGGGGTCACAACACTCGCTTACCTTTTAGACAAAACAGAATATAATGGTGATTTTAAAAGCTATTTTACTTTGGTGTTCTGGAGGATAACAACTCTAAAATATTCGAGAACTGTGTTCTGGAGGGCCCATCTTCAGCAGTGGAGGTCTAGGACTGTGCGTATCGTTGAGACCTCCCAGCAGACATTCACTTGTTTGATGACTATATTTATGTACTTACATAGACCTGTACCGGAGCCAGAGCGAGCCCCACACAGAATCCGGAGAGCAGGCGGCCGAGCAGCACCACGTAAAAGGACGGGGCGAACCCCAGGACAAGCCAGGAGAGGGCCCAGAGGGGCGCAGTCAGCTGCAGAGTCCGCCGCCGACCTGCCGCCTTCATCAGCACCCCTGACAGTGTGCTGCCCACAAATGCACCCAGCGGAGGGATTGCACCTAAGATTACATTGTTTACTGTAATTTACAAAATGTAAATAAAAAATACATTAATTTTGATCAGATACAAAACTGCTCCACAAACCTTTAGTTGTATCTTAAAGATATACGACTATATTCTATGTCAATAAAATATTATTATTATTTAATGGTTAATATAACCTACACGACATTCATCAAAAGAAACAGACAAAATTATAAATACTTATTATCCATATCTAATTCTTTACTACACTGAGTATAGGTACTTAATCTTAATCTTAGCTGTAGTAACACACAATATACTTCTATAAAAATAATAAACACAGATTTCATTATCACAAAGCTCTATCCGTGAACGTTCGGTTGTCTGTTGGGAGATGATGAGTTCCCTGTAGTAGTGTCAGGTCAGTATGTAAGTAAAGGAGAAGTTGTGACCGAAATGCAGGATTGTTACAATATCCAAACTATAACAAATCGAGTAATACGCAACGGTTCAAATTCTAAAAATGTAAAGACAATATAAATTGAAAGTCGAATGAATGGTGCTTAGATGATGTTAGTATTTAGTATCATTAGGTACCCGTGCTAATAGTATCATTAGGTACCCGTGCTAATAGCGAATGTAGCTAAATATTTAATGACAATATCTATGACAATAACTAAGGTTGACAATATGCAAGACTAGACTAACGGTCAGTTGTAAGGTTCATTACCTTTTGACATGTTTAACATACGCTTATGAGGCACGTCACCACCAATCACGTGGTATCAAAATATTGATCAGGTATTCTTTTATCATCCTTTCTGCAACCGGCTGTTAGTGCTAACTGCAAACCATTGTGAAATGTAATTGAGAGCTATTCTCTGTACCTAAATGTTTTGTTGTACATGGTAAGGAGGTTTTGGTCACATCGTCACACAGCATCTCCTGTTGACGATGACAACGTTATAGTGTTAACCTTAAACGTTAGATTTCTGAAAATAGTGGATTGTTACCTACTGTCAGTTTTAATGTTGGAAATGCCGAGTTTAGCCGAACATACGCGATTACAAGGGTACCAATATTGACTATAATTGCTAGGCTTTACTTATGGGTAAATCGCATCATTTTGTGAATCAATAGAAGTAATATAACTTGGGCTTTTTCTCGCTGCTATAGGAGAAGCGGTCACCTGCTCTAACTTTAGTCTTAAAGCGGTTGACATTGACTGACAGTGTTCATATAACGTTTGCAGTTGAAACAGAATTGTCTTCTCCGAGACAAGTGTAGTTACCGATCCAGGACTTGTGGTCGCCGCCGAGCACGAGGTCCGGGTCGAGGGCCTCCAGGGAGGGCAGCGCGGACGCGGAGTACCCCCGGACCAGGCCGATGATGAGGAAGGCGAGGGATGCGCCCCCGGTCAGCCACAACTAAAACCAACAACATCATCACAACCACACACAGTCTAACCCGTATTCTAAAACGTTTCCTCGGCGGCTCCTCCACTCAATATTCCCTTCCAGCTGTCAAACGAAAAATAAGACTGTAATTGAGACGATTAAAATTTAAAATGGCGTCTTATGTACCAGCTTACGGCTGACCTGCAAAATAAAACTGTCGGCTCGGCTTTATTTTAACTTTAATCGTAACTTTTACAGAAACTTCATTTTCGTTTGACAGCTGGAAGGAAATGTTGAGTGGGGGAGCCGTTGAGTGAACCGTGTGCTAATAGAAAAATAAATAAACTATTATCTAAAGTGTTTGTAATAAAAATAATAAAAAATCCTACAATTAAATACCTACTCACTAATATAAATAATAATAAATTAATTAAATTAAATCTAAAAATAATATTACGACGCCTGTCATAGAGAATTGTCTATGAATGTCTATAGCATGTGCCTGCGCAGGGTTTTAAAAAAAGTATTAATTATTTCTAAATCTTCATAGAAGGTCCCGCTCGGATGAGTTACCATAATCTGGTAGTAATATTATAAGCTATACTGCTCTGTGCGTCAGCTGCACTGGGGGGGGTTCCGGGTTACTGGACCTTCCCCGGTGTAACTGGCCTCCACGTCTTGCTGGGCTAAAACCTGGGGTGTTCTCCATTCCAGGACCCTACTTCTACCCTACAAATCGAACGATCTGCAGAGGAGGAAACGCTCCAGAGACCGCCCGCAGGATTCAAAACATTAGAACCTGCATTACCAATGACAGGATTGTAAATAATTAAAATTATAATTCGTCAGTAATTATTGTTACAATAATGTTTATATTTTAAAAAAGGATTTAAATTATAAACTGATCGTCCAAAACCTTCGATATACCTAGTCATTTTAAACCTATTCGGGTTACATCTCGTTAACCATAAAGAAAAGTGTAATATTTGTTGTTAGTGTTCGTACTCAGTATTGTAGTATTTATGTGGAGAAGCGAATAGTCTTGTTTACGGCATTATGAATCATTTAGGAAGTTTTTGAAAGCGTAAGGATAATGGAGGCGCTAACGAGAACTAATGAAGGCCGGAGCGTGTGCCGATGACATCGACCGAAGAATGTCACATGAGACCTGCAGTCATATGATACTCGTAATGTCCATCACTGACGTCAATTACTTGGCAAAACAATCCCTCTAATATTGTTTACTCGTCAGGTGCTTTTTTCTCGTATTTTGGTGACGGACACACTCCGCCAACTGGTTGTGCAAAAAAGCTTTACCGTCTCAAAACTTGGTTTCAATTTTTTATTTAATTTTATTCAGGATTACAAACGATTACACACAGAGAGAGAATACACAATAAATGGGTTTAAAATGTTAATATCTGCACTACCAGCGCCAGTAATCCAAATGTTAAAGGAAATAAATGTAACTCATGAGTTATTTTAAAACGTTAATTAAAAAATGATTACATTATTTTCTAGAATACGGTACATATTGTGGCTAGTAGTAGTACAGTTTTCCGGCGTATCCTGCCGTCATGCAGCATCAAAACATAGATAGTCAATAGTTTCAACACCTAAATACATAAAGAAATAAAATAAAAATGGAACAATAAATTACATGTCAATATATACATTTATACGAAAAAATATTTACAACATATAAAATAAAAATTAATATTAAGGATAGGGATATAAGTCCCGTCCGCGTGGAATGGTGGCAAGAACGCTGGCTGCATTTCCCCGCTGAATTGCAATACTAATTCTCTGGGCGAAGAAAGAGCCAGCCCTCTTGTCACCGGAGGAGACAACAAGACGCGGTGTTATGTCTTTTAAAAACTTTTTTGCGCTTGGACTCCATGGGCCCAGAGTTTCTACAGCAAACGGCACAAATATGTAATCTTTTAATATACTTACATACTTGCGCCGCTTGCTGGACTCCGCATTTTCCGCCGCGGCTCCCGCTTTATGCGCTGTCCCCCTGAGATGCGACGCGGCAAGGGTGTCGACGCACGTGGCGTCCCACACTAGAGCACGTCCCCGTTCCCAGGGGACCAACGTCATACCATCGGGTCTCTTGCCATCATCTCGGATAACTCCAACAGGCTCTAGAAGAGCTGGAACCTCGATGGTGGCTAGAGCCCTTTTTATAGTATCGTTAAGGGAGCCGTGGCGGGAAAATCTGCCCGCACTTTTGGAACAGGAGAGCCCATGAACTCCAAGACAGTCGACCTCCTTTCCACACGGACATCTATGTAGGATACATAATGGTGCCCCTAACCGTAGACCAACGGCGATACGGAAACTTTCGTCGTCAAGCAGTGTGCCGAGGTTCGCAGAAGGCAGTGCGTGTAACCAGTGGCCGGATTCCTTTTCTACTGAAGCCAGAAGCCGGGCGCGATGTTGATCACTGATTGGATTTTGAGCCAAATGTTTATAGGTATTTTGTACCAATGGTGTATCCCAAAGTTTTTGAAAGTTTGATTCCTTTGGAATATCATCATTGGGACATTTTATTTTCCAGGCTCTAATTGCCTCCAGTGCACATGTTAATTCAATACGATTTTGATTTAAGATTTTTGAACTTAAATCTTGAACACTGTGCACCGAAGATAAGAACGCCGGTAAAGCAATACTAGAAATTTTTCGCACGCCGATGCCACCGAATTTAACAGGCAAGGTTGCTTGGGACCAAGAAATTTCATCAAATGATAAATTTAGAATTTTTTCAAGAGTTTCTTTTAAGGTGGCATCCAATTGATCGAGCAGGGCCGGAAATTTCCAGATAGGGCTTGCGCGGAGTGCATATATTAATTTTGGAACAAAAAGGCAGTTTTTTAGTAATTTAAATGCTATATGCGAATTTAAAACACCCAATCTGTTTGAATTTTCAGAAAAAAGTTTAAATTTATTATCCAAAAATGGCTTTATACCTTCATTTAAGAGCGGTGCACCTAGGAGGAAAAGCGAATGTCAATCATGTCAATTACTTATATTATATCAAAGGATAGGTAATTTAATTATCCTACTCAAGTACATCACTAAGAAATGGAACAATAAATTACATGTCAATTACTTATATTATATCAAAGGATAGGTAATTTAATTATCCTACTCAAGTACATCACTAAGAAATTCCTATTTGAATAGTATACCTTTAGTACCAATAGCTTAAATAACTTTTTTTGAATATTTTTAATGATAATAGTTGCTAACCAACCTTAAATAGTCACTTCAACATGATTTTAAAATACCTATTCGACGATAACCCACTTAATATAGTTCGTCAACTTTGTTTTTTTTTTTCTTTTCCACAATATGGCGTCTGGTTGACGCCTTACAAAAAATAGATTAATGTATTATATTGAGTGTCACTCGCGTGATTAAAACAGATCGATTTCCGTAAGAATCTTCAAAATCGGACCACGTGTTTGGTCTACATACAATCATAGGCTGATAAACTTTGCGTCGCGCAGTCGGGTAATAAACCGATTGGTACAGTAACCTCTACCGTAACTACCTTTTCAGCACAACTACTAGGTAAATACCAATTTAACTCTTTCTTCTGTTAAAACTCGTCTAATAAATAAAACAATACTTAGTTATTATATAAATACGTTTATTCCTTCCTCTACCGTTCCGTGGAATCGAATGACTAAACGACTCGTGCAACAACCCGAGTAGTCCCGAACGGGCCCGAGGCCATTTCGAATATCCCGCCAAGCGGTCGGTACATGATTCGTCAGACATTAAATACGTTTATACCAATTAGGAAAGTATAAATACTTTCCATTATTTAACACAAAATTGTAAATAACTACACAAATCTTATTTGATAATAATTAGTAAATAGCTTATTAGATATATAAATATACAATATAAAAATATAATTGCGTGTTTACGCGCCATTTCTTGATTGGCTGGCTTACAACCTGTCCGCCAATCATCTATACGAGCAGAAATAGATACATTCATTTTATAAGTTTTAAGCATACGTTCAAGTTCCAGATACATATTGATAATTATTGTTTAATACTCTAACACTTCTAAGGTTTGCAAGACCTTTGTTTCTGTCAGAGGCAGGCGGCAGGCGGCAATGCAAACAGATCGATGCAATGAAATAGATCATTATAGGATTGAAGAATTCGCTTTAGTGTGGCATACGTTTACCTGCGTTAGTTCGACAATATTTTGTTGGGGGTATGGTTCACGAATACTTGTAGATACTAGCTACTGGGAATGAGGTAAAGCTCTGCCTGTACTGATACCGTTTGTCACTGGAGGGGAAGTAATATTGTGTCCCATCTCCGCTGATTATTTTTATAACGATTTTATATGAAAAATATATTTTGTTAATTTTAAGACTTACTTATTTCTTAGATTTACTTTAGTATTTTACTTAAAGTACTTATTTTATTCGACTATTTTCTACATCTTTCATACCTTTACACAATTACTCTCAAACCGTCGCGATAAGTAATTTAGCTACTGTTTTTATTTTTTCACTATTAAAGGATTTATTTTTTCTCTTTTTTTTTAATTTTGTATATTGTACTTACCAATGTTGTGAATTTATTTTTGTAGTTCCTAGGAAGAGCACCGACTTCTAGGACACAGCCCAACTAGTCTTGGAGTCAGGGTTTTAACTATTTGTTACAAAACTGTTCCCAATTATTTATTATATCTTTTTAATATTTCTCCGTTTGGAATTTTTATATTAACTTCTGTATTATTTAAAAAAATAATAAAATATTAATTAAACTAAAAACTTACATCTTAAAACATAAATTACTATTCATAAAAATAAACCTAATTAATAAATAAAAATATAACTAAAAACTAAAATGAAGAAAAAACAAAATAAAAAATAATATAAATAATAAATTTGCGGCGGATATGTGGCGTCACTTTGGCGGACCGCATACGTAACGTCGAAATACGGAAAAGGGTTGGTATGAAGGAAAGCATAGGGACAAAAATAAGGAAAGGCATGCTACGATGGTTCGGGCATGTTGAAAGGATGAGCGATGAAAGATTGACGAACCAGATATATAATGCGAAAGTTGTAGGTAAAAGAGGCCCTGGCAGACCGAGACTCACATATCACGATCAAATAAATAAAACACTGACTGAAGGTGCATTAAAAAGTCTTCGTAACCAAAGGGCATGTATGAAGAGGTTAATGAATGTCGACGAAGCGAAAGAAGTATGTCGTGATCGTGTCAAATGGCGCTCAATTGTCTCTGCCTACCCCGCAAGGGATCTGGCGTGAAGATATGTATGTATGTAATAAATTTGCTCCAAATCGCTGCCAATGGGCAAGGTGCCAAGGATACTGGCAGCATTGCCACGTTGAATGGCAATTATATAAATTATATAAATTAAGTCCATATTTATAAGGAAAAAAAATTAATTGTTTCAATAAACTTAATTATTATATATTATTATATATTATTGAAACAATAAAGGATCATCTCTAACCTCGGAGTACAGCCGAGGTCATCAGGAACTAGTTCACTTTAATTTATTAACATAACAAAACAGTTGTATTGAGTATGTTGTTGTTCTCGTAGGTATTGTGTTTGATCGACACCTGTTAAATTGGATATTTAAACTTTAAGTACTGTAGTCAAATTCTGTTGCTTCAAGCCCAAACGCTATATAAAGAAATCCTTTAACGAATAAACAATGTCATTATCAAATGGTATTAATAACAATAATAAAACCATTTTTTGTAACAAATAAATAGATAATCGACAGACGCGTTCAGCTAGGATGGGCGGCATTCGGGAAGCTACGCCACATCTTTCTATCAAACATACCCCAGTGTTTGAAGACGAGAGTATTCAACCAGTGCGTTCTTCCAGTACTGTCGTACGGAGCAGTAACGTGGATACTGACAGTGGTTCTGGTCCACAAATATAAAGTCGCTAATGGATAGAATTCGAAGCGTTGATATTCGTCAGAGAACCAAAGCTTTTAAAATTAGCAAGCTGAAGTGGCAGTGGGCCGGACACATCTGAGTCTGCGACTGAGTGCGTGAGACCACGCACAGGAAGACGCAGAGCGGGACGACTACCAGTTAGATGGACGGATGACCTAAAGAAGGTCGCTGGTGGGGGTTGGATGAGGGCGGCAGGAGACCGTGTGAAGTGGCGAGCCTTGGAGGAGGCCTATATCCAGCAGTGGAGAGACACAGGCTGATGATGATGATGATTGAACCATAATCCCGGCGGTAGTTGCTGTATTACCAGGATCAGTCCATCCGTACTAAACAAAGCAATTAAGAATTTATGCAAATATGAGAAAAAAGCAAAGTTAATATAATGTAACTAAATGAAAACAAAGTTAATATAATTTAACTAAATGAAAACAAAGTTAATATAATTTAACTAAATGAAAACAAAGTTAATATAATTTAACTAAATGAAAACAAAGTTAATATAATTTAACTAAATGAAAACAAAGTTAATATAATTTAACTAAATGAAAACAAAGTTAATATAATTTAACTAAATGAAAACAAAGTTAATATAATTTAACTAAATGAAAACAAAGTTAATATAATTTAACTAAATGAAAACAAAGTTAATATAATTTAACTAAATGAAAACAAAGTTAATATAATTTAACTAAATGAAAACAAAGTTAATATAATTTAACTAAATGAAAACAATTAAAGAAAATTTGTCGACCTATAATTGTAATAGTTAAAAGTTAATAAAATAATAATATTTAACTAATACAATAATAACAACAAAAGTTGGTCTTGGAAAATGCAACCTATGGACAAACATTCTGACAAACACTATCTAACATATAAACGAGTACTTCCACAAAACATGGCATCAAACTATAGCATCAACGTAAATAAAGATTATCGTTCTTATTTGTGTGTTGCTATAATAGCATTTGACTCAAAGGTTTTTATTATTTAGGTTCGATTTAGGACATCATAATTTATCTGTAATACTTACTTCTCAAGTTTGATACGCTAGTCATCGACGGACTAAATGTATATCCGCTTCTTTGAAAAAAAGCATGGTTTCTGACCACTCCGAAAGCGTATCCCTCTGTCCGTCGTGATGATTTATTAACACGATCGTTTCCCTTTCGGGGTGGTCAGAAACCACGCTTATAAAGAAGCGGATTCACATGTAGCCAAATTTATTATAGGCCAATCATGACAAGTGGCAAGCTCGTCGATGTTCCTAGCCTACCAAACTCAAGAAATATCACAAATAAATAATTAATTAAATTTATTTATTTAAATTAATAAATATTATTGAGACCCTAGACGAGTCTAAATCCACGGACCGCTAGACCACGGAGGCAGTTATTTTTATTTATTTTTTTATATTGTTTAATATTTTTTAAATTTTGATGTAAATTTGATTAGGGTCTGAGCGGTCTGATATTTAGGTAGAGTCGAGACCCATTTACTTTGTGTTGTCAAGAAAATTCTTACAAGTGAGATTTTTCAACAACAACAGATTCTGCAATAACTCCATCATAACTCTAACCACAGAAATAAAGTATTACAGTCACCAGTGACCTTGTGACCCATCGCACGGTCTAATGTGACTTCGGTAAATTCACACGCCACTTAAATTAATATCAGAGACACAGGATATGGAACTGTAACTTTTATGAACAATAAAATATTTTGTATTTGTATAGCACAAGGTTCGCCAATTCATACGAATTCTTGTCACCCTCACCCATCCTTCTGGTCACCCTACTCGACCTACTCCAGAACCTGATTGCCCCATATTTGTCGATTCTGCGGCAGATGTGTCCAGCCTATTGCTACTTCAGCTTGCTAATTTTGAAAGCTATGTCAAGCATAGCTCTTTACATAGCTACGTCCCCACGTACGGCACTACGTCCCCACGTACGGCACTACGGCCCCACGTACAGCATTACGGCCCGTATTATGAATCGAACTGAAAATACGACTCACTCCAGTATGTCGTCTCTTTTTTTCAAATCGAGAAAGAATAATAGAAAGTCTATGAAAGTATTTGAACGAGAGTCGGATATTGAGATCTATCTATTCATACTCATACTGTCAGGTTCAAACCCTTTGTCACTACAGCCCCTAGAACACAGCGTCCTAGACCTCCACTGCTGGAGATGGGCCTTCCAGAACATATATCTGGTGAGTTTGGCCTACACTCGCCACGCTGGCCGACGAGTAACAAAACCTTTATATCCAAAGTGAAATAGTCATTGTAATTAATTTGAAAACAAATAGTTATGTAAAGATATAATTTATTTGTTGATGTCTAACAAACGAGTCCATCAAGTGCAAGTCATTAGTACCCAAGTACGTTGGATCCTTCCAAACAACAACTGAACAACTAGACAGGGATAGTCCGTCACTTTATATATATATGTTGATGTCTAACAAACGAGTCCATCAAGTGCAAGTCATTAGTACCCAAGTACGTTGGATCCTTCCAAACAACAACTGAACAACTAGACAGGGATAGTCCGTCACTTTATATATATATGTTGATGTCTAACAAACGAGTCCATCAAGTGCAAGTCATTAGTACCCAAGTACGTTGGATCCTTCCAAACAACAACTGAACAACTAGACAGGGATAGTCCGTCACTTTATATATATATGTTGATGTCTAACAAACGAGTCCATCAAGTGCAAGTCATTAGTACCCAAGTACGTTGGATCCTTCCAAACAACAACTGAACAACTAGACAGGGATAGTCCGTCACTTTATAAATACTTCAATTAAATCAATATTATGGTATATTGATTAAATCGTTATGTAGGTAATGTAACGGGTAGATGTAGTTTTATTTAAATGTTAGCGTGAGCGGGATGGGTATAATAGGAAGGAAGCGACGAGAAAGAGGCAGGATAAGGTATAGGGGTAACAAGTTGGGAATGTCTGTTTATGCCCCGACGGATCACAATATCGCCTAACCATCCAAAATTGGTCAATATACTGCGAATGGCGCGTACAGAAACCTTTTAGCTTTCGCTAAAATCTCAGGTCCGATTTTCGGGAATGAGCTTTGTGAAAAACTTTATGATGCAGTTTTATTTTTATCAAAATCGGTCGCGAAGTTGTTTCAGCATCCCACTAGAAACTACTAAGTTTAGGAAGTCATCCACGACGACTTGACAAAATCACTCTTTTGATTGCTTTTGATGGTCTACGAGTATTATTTTCATGAAATTGGATTTGTTGGGATACTTGATCAGTAAAGGTCATTCTTAGTACGAAACTATTACCCGCGACGTCGACGAGTGAAAAAAATACAATAAATCACGGAAGTCATTAATTCTCAATAAAAAACTATCCACTATAATGATGATTGTTTTATGACAATTTACTGTTGGAAATTATAGTAATTTATATATATGATCCTAACGTGGTGGCATCGGTACGCGGCGGGTCCAAGGTCCAACCAGTTTATTCTCCGACGGTTTTTATAAATTAAAACTCTTGTATGTATATAAAATGGTCGTCCTGATAAATTCTACCAAATATAAACCGGTTTCCTTACAATATCTTCAAAGTCTAAATATCTTTATTCACGTAGAGTTTATATAGGCATTTGTGTTCACTTCATTATTTAAATTATTTAGAATATTTCTACTGCTGCTAGTGGAAGATTAAACAAGTGGTCCAAATAGTAAGCTGTTAGCAGAAGACCAGCAGCTTAGCAGAAGACCAGCAGCTTAGCAGATTTAATTCAATTCAATATTTTTTGCAAGTAGGCATAGGACAAGAAGAAATGAATTCGGCACTTTTACACGTGATTTTATAGTACATATGGGTATATCTGGAGCAGTACATGATACCCATCATTTGGTATATCTGGAGCAGTAGGTACATGATACCCATCATTTGGTATATCTGGAGCAGTAGGTACATGATACCCATCATTTGGTATATCTGGAGCAGTACATGATACCCATCATTTGGTATATCTGGAGCAGTAGGTACATGATACCCATCATTTGGTATATCTGGAGCAGTACATGATACCCATCATTTGGTATATCTGGAGCAGTACATGATAGCCATCCTTTGGTATATCTGGAGCAGTAGGTACATGATACCCATCATTTGGTATATCTGGAGCAGTAGGTACATGATACCCATCATTTGGTATATCTGGAGCAGTAGGTACATGATACCCATCATTTGGTATATCTGGAGCAGTAGGTACATGATACCCATCATTTGGTATATCTGGAGCAGTACATGATACCCATCATTTGGTATATCTGGAGCAGTACATGATAGCCATCCTTTGGTATATCTGGAGCAGTAGGTACATGATACCCATCATTTGGTATATCTGGAGCAGTAGGTACATGATACCCATCATTTGGTATATCTGGAGCAGTAGGTACATGATACCCATCATTTGGTATATCTGGAGCAGTACATGATAGCCATCCTTTGGTATATCTGGAGCAGTAGGTACATGATACCCATCATTTGGTATATCTGGAGCAGTAGGTACATGATACCCATCCTTTGGTATATCTGGAGCAGTAGGTACATGATACCCATCATTTGGTATATCTGGAGCAGTAGGTACATGATACCCATCATTTGGTATATCTGGAGCAGTACATGATAGCCATCCTTTGGTATATCTGGAGCAGTAGGTACATGATACCCATCATTTGGTATATCTGGAGCAGTAGGTACATGATACCCATCATTTGGTATATCTGGAGCAGTAGGTACATGATACCCATCATTTGGTATATCTGGAGCAGTACATGATAGCCATCCTTTGGTATATCTGGAGCAGTAGGTACATGATACCCATCATTTGGTATATCTGGAGCAGTAGGTACATGATACCCATCCTTTGGTATATCTGGAGCAGTAGGTACATGATACCCATCATTTGGTATATCTGGAGCAGTAGGTACATGATACCCATCATTTGGTATATCTGGAGCAGTAGGTACATGATACCCATCCTTTGGTATATCTGGAGCAGTAGGTACATGATAGCCATCCTTTGGTATATCTGGAGCAGTAGGTACATGATACCCATCATTTGGGAAAAAAACAATAAAATTATATAATTATTACAATATTTAAAATAACGCTTAAAATGTATAGCTGCTGTAAGTAGGCATTGTCTAGTGTGACAGCCAACATGTGTTAGCGGTGAAGAGACAGTGCTACTAACATACCATGGATAGCTTGCATCGGACTCGTTGTATGGAAAAATTCAGTCGATGTTCCCAGTGTAATTTTGGTTCAAAAGCAGGACCAATGGATTCATGTAGACCGTTATTAAAAAAAACTAAATTTCCTCGCATTGACATGCATGTACGACTATATACTTGACATGTGTTTTTGTTGTAAACAACTCTTGACTTTTTCAAAAAACCTTTGGTAAATCCAAGACTCCGCCAAAGAGATCCCACTAAGTGTAAAGTGTTAAGTCACTTGGGCATTGTAAATAAAATACGATTAGTTATCAAAATAACGATAAATGTATTAAAAAGGAAAAATACTATATAATAACATCTATATTGGGCAAATAATTTTGATCGAGTGACGCAGTCAAAATATATCAATCATATTTTGATTGCGAGAGACAGTAGTAAGTTAAAACTAAGCTATTAATGCCAATATGTAAGAGTTCACTGTGTACTTCTAATTGCTATTGTATGGCTATAAAAGTTTATAATCATATACCTTCGGACATTAAATTATTACCTATAAATACTTTTAAAAAAACTTTATCTCGCTGCCTGTCTGCTAAATGTTGTCATTTTTTAAGAAATGAAAAATTGTATGTAATGCTATTATTATCTTTAAACAATTGCATGCCATTTTCTGGTGGATCATGAGAAACTATTTCTTTATATCACAAGGATTAAACAATTATATGTGCGTTAGCTATTGGAAAATAAATAACTTATTAAACAATTATATGTGCGTTAGCTATTGGAAAATAAATAACTTATTAAACAATTATATGTGCGTTAGCTATTGGAAAATAAATAACTTATTAAACAATTATATGTGCGTTAGCTATTGGAAAATAAATAACTTATTAAACAATTATATGTGCGTTGGCTATTGGAAAATAAATAACTTATTAAACAATTATATGTGCGTTAGCTATTGGAAAATAAATAACTTATTAAACAATTATATGTGCGTTAGCTATTGGAAAATAAATAACTTATTAAACAATTATATGTGCGTTGGCTATTGGAAAATAAATAACTTATTAAACAATTATATGTGCGTTGGCTATTGGAAAATAAATAACTTATTAAACAATTATATGTGCGTTGGCTATTGGAAAATAAATAACTTATTAAACAATTATATGTGCGTTGGCTATTGGAAAATAAATAACTTATTAAACAATTATATGTGCGTTGGCTATTGGAAAATAAATAACTTATTAAACAATTATATGTGCGTTAGCTATTGGAAAATAAATAACTTATTAAACAATTATATGTGCGTTGGCTATTGGAAAATAAATAACTTATTAAACAATTATATGTGCGTTAGCTATTGGAAAATAAATAACTTATTAAACAATTATATGTGCGTTGGCTATTGGAAAATAAATAACTTATTAAACAATTATATGTGCGTTAGCTATTGGAAAATAAATAACTTATTAAACAATTATATGTGCGTTAGCTATTGGAAAATAAATAACTTATTAAAATTATAAACTAATATAAATTACAAACTTCTTAATAATAAAAAAACACAATTAAATAGTAAAGTACAAAAATATTTGCCGGACATGTGAAATTGTCCAAATGATGGTAAGTGGCGTGCAAGGTCCATGAATATTAGCAACTGACATCAGTCCCTAACACTATGCCGGCTTCACTGGGCATGATTGCAATTCGACTCTGAACCCGAAACGTGTGGGTACACTGTATAGGGGTGGATACTTCCCCGCCCCGGCAGACTGGGCAAATTACCAGCATCAGTCCGCCTACCACCTATTTAAATTACGCAAAGGGTCGTGATGTTACCCTCACTCTGTCTCTCTCAAAATTAAATAAATAAAGTAAAACTTGTTCTAAATCACTACCAATGGGCAAAGAGCTAAGGATGCTGGCAGCATTGCCGCGTTGAATGGTAATATTGGTCAGCCATCGTGTCTCCTGCGATGCTGGCAGCATGGCCGCGTTGAATGGTAATATTGGTCAGCCATCGTGTCTCCTGCGATGCTGGCAGCATGGCCGCGTTGAATGGTAATATTGGTCAGCCATCGTGTCTCCTGCGATGCTGGCAGCATTGCCGCGTTGAATGGTAATATTGGTCAGCCATCGTGTCTCCTGCGATGCTGGCAGCATGGCCGCGTTGAATGGTAATATTGGTCAGCCATCGTGTCTCCTGCGATGCTGGCAGCATTGCCGCGTTGAATGGTAATATTGGTCAGCCATCGTGTCTCCTGCGATGCTGGCAGCATGGCCGCGTTGAATGGTAATATTGGTCAGCCATCGTGTCTCCTGCGATGCTGGCAGCATTGCCGCGTTGAATGGTAATATTGGTCAGCCATCGTGTCTCCTGCGATGCTGGCAGCATGGCCGCGTTGAATGGTAATATTGGTCAGCCATCGTGTCTCCTGCGATGCTGGCAGCATGGCCGCGTTGAATGGTAATATTGGTCAGCCATCGTGTCTCCTGCGATGCTGGCAGCATGGCCGCGTTGAATGGTAATATTGGTCAGCCATCGTGTCTCCTGCGATGCTGGCAGCATGGCCTCGTTGAATGGTAATATTGGTCAGCCATCGTGTCTCCTGCGATGCTGGCAGCATGGCCGCGTTGAATGGTAATATTGGTCAGCCATCGTGTCTCCTGCGATGCTGGCAGCATGGCCGCGTTGAATGGTAATATTGGTCAGCCATCGTGTCTCCTGCGATGCTGGCAGCATGGCCGCGTTGAATGGTAATATTGGTCAGCCATCGTGTCTCCTGCGATGCTGGCAGCATGGCCGCGTTGAATGGTAATATTGGTCAGCCATCGTGTCTCCTGCGATGCTGGCAGCATGGCCGCGTTGAATGGTAATATTGGTCAGCCATCGTGTCTCCTGCGATGCTGGCAGCATGGCCGCGTTGAATGGTAATATTGGTCAGCCATCGTGTCTCCTGCGATGCTGGCAGCATGGCCGCGTTGAATGGTAATATTGGTCAGCCATCGTGTCTCCTGCGATGCTGGCAGCATGGCCGCGTTGAATGGTAATATTGGTCAGCCATCGTGTCTCCTGCGATGCTGGCAGCATGGCCGCGTTGAATGGTAATATTGGTCAGCCATCGTGTCTCCTGCGATGCTGACGAGCTGTTATATTTATTTATTAAGTAGGCACACAAAACAAATTTTAGCATTACATTCTAAAAATAATGGATATAGTGTATAGACATTGCTAAAATTCAAAGCATGTGTACACAATATCATCCATGTATTAAAATAAGTTACAAGTAAATAAGTGTTACAAATAAAAGAGAGAGAATTAAACAACGAGTATTTCAAAAAAATAATAATGAAAAGAGACCGTAAGATAAGTAAAGTCAATGAAGATCAATTCAAAAATAATAATGAAAAGAGACCGTAAGATAAGTAAAGTCAATGAAGATCAATTCAAAAATAAAAATAAAGCAGGTGTTACATTATATCCTTCAAACTCGACTTCAGTGTCGAAAGTCTCCTGTCAAAAATGTCGATGTTGTGTTTGCTTGTCAGTTCATTGTAATATCTACACATCCTCACAATGGGGTTAAAGAGGGACGCGTTATTTGCATACATACCGAGAGTAAACGTTACTGGTTTGCGGGATCTATGAGCGGTATTCATATTTATCAAGGACAATAAGGACGGAGAGTTCAAGGACGAATGAAGAACTCTGTGCAGACATATGATGTGATACCGTTTACGACGAGATTCCAAGGATAAAATACCAAATTTGGCCAATCTTTGTTTGTAGTTTATTAATTTTCGGTGGTTATATATATTGTTTACAAAATGTTAGTTATGTTACATTAGAACATATGTTTTATTATTCCGATGGATTGTGGCACCCATTATATGCACAAAACCGTCATAATAAAATAAAAAACCCAAAAGCTGTTGGCACGATTTGACGCGGGTTGTTTAATAACCGAGCCATTATGGCTCAGTAAAACTTGCATCACTTGTCTTGCTTACTTTGTTTCTAGGTCACTATAAAAAGGAACAAAGTCATCTCTATAGAATCAGATACTTTTTAACACGTAAGAAATGAGATTTAGAGTTGGTAATAATAATTTGTGAATGACGAACAACCTTATTCATTTTCTTATTTAATAACTTAATTGCACTATGCACCGAGGCGGACTTAATTTCGCTAGACATTCTCTGGCAGCCCCAAACCTTTAGGACATTTAGACAGTAAGTAGGTGCAATGTTATTAAATGACAATTTGTAAGATATATTTATTCTTTTACTTTTGCTAGTCACAGTTCAATTGCACTATTAATTTAAATCTATTACTATATTTTACTCTTATTTCTGTTTTAATTGTATTGTCTAAATAATATAAAATCTCTTTGGCTTGTGTTCCACTATTGCTACTTTGTTTATATGTTTAATATAATAAGCTGTGATTTAAAAAAAAAGTATACAAGTATATACATAACAACAAATACATAAATAAGTTATATATCATGAATTATAGCAGTATATATATGTAGGTACTGCCTCCGTGGTCTAGCGGTTAAGTCCGTAGATTTAGAATCGGAGACAGCGGGTTCGATTCTTGGTTCTGGTCGGAACCTAATAAATTATTTAATTATTAGGGACAATTCTCGAGTTTGGTGCGCTAGAGACATCGACGAGCTTTGGTGCGCTAGAGACATCGACGAGCTTTGGTGCGCTAGAGACATCGACGAGCTTTGGTGCGCTAGAGACATCGACGAGCTTTGGTGCGCTAGAGACATCGACGAGCTTTGGTGCGCTAGAGACATCGACGAGCTTTGGTGCGCTAGAGACATCGACGAGCTTTGGTGCGCTAAAGACATCGACGAGCTTTGGTGCGCTAGAGACATCGACGAGCTTGGTGCGCTAGAGACATCGACGAGCTTTGGTGCGCTAGAGACATCGACGAGCTTGGTGCGCTAGAGACATCGACGAGCTTGGTGCGCTAGAGACATCGACGAGCTTTGGTGCGCTAGAGACATCGACGAGCTTTGGTGCGCTAGAGACATCGACGAGCTTTGGTGCGCTAGAGACATCGACGAGCTTTGGTGCGCTAGAGACATCGACGAGCTTTGGTGCGCTAGAGACATCGACGAGCTTTGGTGCGCTAGAGACATCGACGAGCTTTGGTGCGCTAGAGACATCGACGAGCTTTGGTGCGCTAGAGACATCGACGAGCTTTGGTGCGCTAGAGACATCGACGAGTTTTGGTGCGCTAGAGACATCGACGAGCTTTGCCACTTGTCTAGATGGACCTATAGTAAAGTTGGCTGAAAGTGAATCCGTTTCAATAAAAATTTATAATTAAAAGTGTGGTTTCTGACCACCCCGGAAGGGATACGGTCGTGATGATACTTTACTATACTTACTTCTTTATATATATATATATATATATACTATATAACAATACTCATAAAACAAAACCAGTAAAGTGATAAAGAACTAAAAAAGGTTACAAAGGAAGAAGACGAAGTTGCAAAAGATGTGAAATATACAACCCCCAACCTCTGAGGAACAGATTGAGGCTACATCAGACTCACCTGCTTCATGAAGGCGGCACTGAACTTGATCATTATGGAAATTGTAACAAATCTGCAGGAATTTAAAGAAATCCAAAATTCAAAATTTATATATTTGAATTTACTAACATACAGGAAGAGCACTCATTAGTGGCACTGTTCCATAATTATTATTAAAGTAGCACTTAATATGTTAATGTTACACTCGTAGGTTGTTATGTTCGGTGTCGGCACGCTCGCTGACCGGGCGCCTCGACACTACTGATCCCATCATCTCTGTCCGAGATAATCTCATCTCATCGCTCTTACAGTTATCACAAATCCGTGCTACGACACTCAGACACATACCAACGGCCACTGTAGCAGCATACCTTCTTAATATTTTATTGTTTGTTTTTTACAAAAATATTGTTTTACATATTTAATAATAATAATAATAATCTTTATTTTCAGGCAACAAAATGAATATACAAAAATGAATATACAAAAGGCCCATAGATATATACCTTAAAAACTAAAATATATATAATATAAATATACACTGCACTACATCTTCCGTATCTTCATCTTATTGTGGTCAAAGTAGTACCTATTGCGCCGGGGTCCTCTTAGGTGGTTTACGAGGGTTCGGTGCTGCGGTAGGCCTTGTCGCATCTTCTGTGGTGCATTTCGTAGGCCCAAATGAACCTATGTATCGACGAAACACAACGCCCTGCGGCCAGAAAATGTATTAGTTATCCTTTTATGCGTACACCTATACTATACACCACACTATATATATATATGTATATATTACCCATTAACACCTCTCCTAACTGTAACATCACTATGTCAGTGGTACAACACTATTACTTGAATGGCGTCTGTGCGAGTCGAGCATAGGGAATTACAAATTTAATATAAGTGTATCTGTATTGTAAAAGCCTAATAAATAATAATTATCAAAACCTCTGTTTAATTTGGCCAACATCTCACACTAACAAGGGATTAGCCGAAAATGAGCGCTGTGGCCCAGAGTCGCAGCTCCATGCTGAGCTGATTCCCTATGTGTCACCACACATCTTGTGTATACTACCAGTCTTTATTTAAGTTGTGTTTATTGATATGTGGCAAATAAAATATTTTTCTTTCTTTCTTTTCTTTCTTTCCACACGCGCCCAACTTGATACGCTTCGCTCGCCTTAAATCATTTACAAATTTACAGAAATACCAACACGCGTATTCTACAATGCCTCCTCCACTCAACCATTCCTTCCAGCTGTTCAACGAGTCCCTCAAGGGATCCTCGAAATGAGTATTCTTTTGTAAACTTTCCAACCTCGAAAGGCATAAATGTAACTATTTTAAATATGTTCAGTAAGTTTTTTTTCTGGCAACATTGAAGATTGTGTTCCGGTATTCTAAATATTCATTTTGTCAGAATTACTACACTCTGTAGTATTTTTGATATTCATAAGTCAAGCCAGAAATCTAAAATATTTCCTCAACGGAACCTCCACTCAATTATTATACAGCGCGCGGTTTAACGGAGGGACGCTTTGGTTCGTCACTGCGGTCGAGGAACAGAACTGTCAAACTCTGTTATTGGAAATTGACTTTTTTCTTGTATATTGGTTTATTTACAACTTACTAGGATACATGACAGATATGCGTGACGTTAATATAAAATTTTCTATAATATCAACAAACTCAATGTACGTCTGAAACCTCGTTGAAGCGTGTTTATGTAATATATTAATAATAATTATTTTTATTACTTATTTTAGTCAAATAAAACAAATTGTCATGCTCATGCCAATCAGTGTTCGTACTAAAATAATAAATGATTTTGGTGATAAATTAATATTATAATATGAAAGAGATGGATTTATGGATGTCGAAATTGTTAGAGCGTGTATAGTAATTCTGACACAGAATAAATATTTTAAATACGGCAACTCAATTTTCAATGTTGCCAGAAAAAAAAATTATCGCACCGTAAATATTTTATCTGGTAATATTTATGCCTTTCAAGGTTTGGAGGGTTTACAACTAAGAATACCGAGTTGGAGGATCCCTTGAGGGAACCCGTGTGACAGCTGGAAGGAATGGTTGGCGTTAGTATTTCTGTTCATTTGTTATATGATTTGAGGCTAGCACGGTAGCACTCGAAGCGTATCAAGTTGGGCGCGTGTCTTAGTGCTGTAGCACGGATTTATGATAACTGTAAGAGCGATGAGATGAGATTATCTTGTTTGACAGCTGGAAGGAACTGACATGTTTCAATAACATACGAGTAACACGCTTCAAGGTACGTTCGATGTAGCTTGAGTTATACAGTTGTATTGTAACACGCTTCAAGGTACGTTCGATGTAGCTTGAGTTATACAGTTGTATTGTAACACGCTTCAAGGTACGTTCGATGTAGCTTGAGTTATACAGTTGTATTGTAACACGCTTCAAGGTACGTTCGATGTAGCTTGAGTTATACAGTTGTATTGTAACACGCTTCAAGGTACGTTCGATGTAGCTTAAGTTATACAGTTGTATTGTAACACGCTTCAAGGTACGTTCGATGTAGCTTGAGTTATACAGTTGTATTGTAACACGCTTCAAGGTACGTTGCGATGTAGCTTGAGTTATACAGTTGTATTGTAACACGCTTCAAGGTACGTTCGATGTAGCTTGAGTTATACAGTTGTATTGTAACACGCTTCAAGGTACGTTGCGATGTAGCTTGAGTTATACAGTTGTATTGTAACACGCTTCAAGGTACGTTCGATGTAGCTTGAGTTATACAGTTGTATTGTAACACGCTTCAAGGTACGTTCGATGTAGCTTGAGTTATACAGTTGTATTGTAACACGCTTCAAGGTACGTTCGATGTAGCTTGAGTTATACAGTTGTATTGTAACACGCTTCAAGGTACGTTCGATGTAGCTTGAGTTATACAGTTGTATTGTAACACGCTTCAAGGTACGTTCGATGTAGCTTGAGTTATACAGTTGTATTGTAACACGCTTCAAGGTACGTTCGATGTAGCTTGAGTTATACAGTTGTATTGTAACACGCTTCAAGGTACGTTCGATGTAGCTTGAGTTATACAGTTGTATTGTAACACGCTTCAAGGTACGTTCGATGTAGCTTGAGTTATACAGTTGTATTGTAACACGCTTCAAGGTACGTTCGATGTAGCTTGAGTTATACAGTTGTATTGTAACACGCTTCAAGGTACGTTCGATGTAGCTTGAGTTATACAGTTGTATTGTAACACGCTTCAAGGTACGTTCGATGTAGCTTGAGTTATACAGTTGTATTGTAACACGCTTCAAGGTACGTTCGATGTAGCTTAAGTTATACAGTTGTATTGTAACACGCTTCAAGGTACGTTCGATGTAGCTTGAGTTATACAGTTGTATTGTAACACGCTTCAAGGTACGTTGCGATGTAGCTTGAGTTATACAGTTGTATTGTAACACGCTTCAAGGTACGTTCGATGTAGCTTGAGTTATACAGTTGTATTGTAACACGCTTCAAGGTACGTTGCGATGTAGCTTGAGTTATACAGTTGTATTGTAACACGCTTCAAGGTACGTTCGATGTAGCTTGAGTTATACAGTTGTATTGTAACACGCTTCAAGGTACGTTCGATGTAGCTTGAGTTATACAGTTGTATTGTAACACGCTTCAAGGTACGTTCGATGTAGCTTGAGTTATACAGTTGTATTGTAACACGCTTCAAGGTACGTTCGATGTAGCTTGAGTTATACAGTTGTATTGTAACACGCTTCAAGGTACGTTCGATGTAGCTTGAGTTATACAGTTGTATTGTAACACGCTTCAAGGTACGTTCGATGTAGCTTGAGTTATACAGTTGTATTGTAACACGCTTCAAGGTACGTTCGATGTAGCTTGAGTTATACAGTTGTATTGTAACACGCTTCAAGGTACGTTCGATGTAGCTTGAGTTATACAGTTGTATTGTAACACGCTTCAAGGTACGTTGCGATGTAGCTTGAGTTATACAGTTGTATTGTAACACGCTTCAAGGTACGTTCGATGTAGCTTGAGTTATACAGTTGTATTGTAACACGCTTCAAGGTACGTTGCGATGTAGCTTGAGTTATACAGTTGTATTGTAACACGCTTCAAGGTACGTTGCGATGTAGCTTGAGTTATACAGCTGTATTGTAACACGCTTCAAGGTACGTTCGATGTAGCTTGAGTTATACAGTTGTATTGTAACACGCTTCAAGGTACGTTGCGATGTAGCTTGAGTTATACAGTTGTATTGTAACACGCTTCAAGGTACGTTCGATGTAGCTTGAGTTATACAGTTGTATTGCTCTTGACTCTGTGTTCTAGGGGCTGCGATGAGATTTCATAAAAAGTGGATTTCATTCTTATACGCAGTCGGTGAAGGTCGCTCTTAGACGTATCTTACGGTCGGTTGTAGAAAGGATGATTAAAATAATCCATTATCAATATTTTGATATACGCCACGTGATGGTAGTTAGCTTGTCACTTTGGTCACTTCAGCCAATAATGTGCCACCCATAGATATAGAATACGATCCTGTCTATGGTGCCACCTATAAACATACGTTAAACATGTCAAAATATAATCAGCCTTTCTGCAACCGGCCGTTAGACTAGATATGCTCTTTAGGTATGATGGTATAACTCCAGCGCTCGTGACTACAAAGTCAGCTGACCAACAACGCAATAGGTTACAACAGTAAACCTTGTCCACACGTGCCTTCAATTACAAATAATAGCTGTTTGAACAACCAGCGTTGATCAGGTAATGTCACATGTCAGTTAAACTAAATTTATATAGTTCGCGGTGATGGCAAGAGACCTGGAGGTATGACGCTGATCCCC
This sequence comes from Tinea semifulvella, assembly GCA_910589645.1. Classification (NCBI taxonomy): domain Eukaryota; kingdom Metazoa; phylum Arthropoda; class Insecta; order Lepidoptera; family Tineidae; genus Tinea; species Tinea semifulvella. The sequence continues at coordinate 177,777 of OU342611.1, read as the reverse complement.
AGGACTGACACATTAGTTTTGTCACACCTCAGGGAAACAGCGCAAAAAGCGAGGCCGCAGCCGAAATCGCAGAAAGCGGAGAAAATACGTATCTATAATCAAAGACTACGTGTGTGTTCTGTTTGCTGTGGAGACTCTAGGCCCGTGGAGTTCAAGTGCTAAAACATTTTTTTAAAAACATCACCTCTCGTCCTATTATCTTCTCTGGTGAAAAGAGGGCTGGTTCTTTCCTCGCTCAGAGAATCAGTATAGCGATTGAGAAAGGAAGCCGCATGGCCAGCGTTGTTGCCACCAGAGCAGACGCGCGGTTACGGTTTTATTAAATTACTTTTGGTAAGTGCCTAATGTTTTTATTTATTGTTTTAGTTTATAGTAATAAGAGATGTTACTCAATAAGATGGACCGGTTACTGAACGCATGTATCCGGTTCATATCTTGTTTACGTAAATATGACCACATATCTGAATATCGTGCTAAATTGAAGTGGCTACCAATTCGTTGTCGCAGAAATCTTAGAGTTCTCTGTCTCCTGATCATCAATCAGATTGGTTGAAGGGGCAAAGCCGCTCGACAACTGTAGACCACTTTTTATTAAACATAGAATATTAACTATTATCTCACTATATATATACCAGGTTTGCCTCGATATATTTAAGATAAAAATATTAAATACCAAAGATGGGAATGAAAATAAAATATTTAAATATCCGGTAAGATTAAAACATAAGTATGACCTAAGAGCCCCAAAGCCAAATTATAGTGGCTATCACAGGGGCTTAAATTATAATGCAATAAAGGTGTTTAACTGCTTGGGTACTGATATTAAAAGCAGTGATAATGTCAAGACTTTTTCACATTCACTAAAATCTTTTCTTCTGGTAAGACCCTTTTATAATTTAAAGGAGTACTACGACAGGATGTACGAGTATGGCTGATTGTATATGTATGTATGGGTACCCTACCCTTCATACAATGACATTTGGTATTTTATTTATAAGTAGGTATCTTTTTAATTTAGTGTCGTCCTGTTTTGTTATTGTTATCGGTATATATAGATATTGCGGTTTATTTCTTTAATAATTTAATCTATTACTTTGTAGTTGTTGTAAACAAATTTGCACACAATTGATGTATTGTGTTTTACAAGCAAAATAAACGTTCATTTCATTTCATTCCATTTCATTTCATTTCATTTCATTCCTGTTCTCGGTTTTGAATGAGCCTGCGACACCGAAATACCTTAAGGACAATTTCGCCTATCTCTCTTCTTTCCATGACATATCTCTTCGCTCTTCTTACAACTCCCTTCTATCTGTTCCCTCACATCACACTGCATTTGTCTCCAACTCTTTCGTAGTAGTTGCTACTAATTTATGGAACGATCTTCCTGTCATCATACGGCAAGCAACTACCAGGTCATCTTTTAAAAAACTGTTGTATTCACACTTCTTAAATAGCTCCTGACAGCGTTAGTAAGTAGTATATATGTATGTTTATGTATAATAATGTGTATTATTAGTATGTAGTATATTGATATTATGATATATATGAAGATATATGATGTAAGTATATATCAATCCTATTAAGTTAACCTTTATAATTATAGTATAATTACTATTTCTATGATTGCACCTATAATTGTTCAACTTTGTCCCTAAGGTTTGGCTGTCAGAGAAAGTCTTCGGGCATTAAGTCCGCCTTTGTACTTTGTACAATAAAGTTTTTTAAATAAATAAAAAAATAGTAATCACGTCTCTGGTGACAATAGGGCTGGCAGTTATTTCTCCCAAAAATTAAGTATCCTAATTGAAAGGGGAAATGCTGCTAGTGTATTGGGCACCATGCCACAAGACAGCGATTTGGAGGAGCTATTTTTTTTTCTAAGTATGTATTTTTATTTTCTGTGTATTATTATTATTAATTTTTAGGTTACATTTAGATTTTGTTTTAATATAGTTTATTTAATATTGTATAGTAATGTAGTCCATCTCCAGCAGCGGAGGTCTGGGACGCTGTGTTCTAGGGGCTGTAATGAAAAATACTTGATTTTAGACAAAGAAAAATATAAACATAAACACTATGTTAAAAAAACTAATGTAAATAAATACACTTAATTATTATTTAATTGATTTGTGATATTTCTCGAGTTTGGTACGCTTGAGATATCGACGAGCTTGCCATTTGTCATGATTGGCCTATAGTAAAGTTGGCTAAATGTGAATCCGTTTATTTATAAGCGTGGTTTCTGACCACCCCGAAAGGAAAACGATCGTGATGATACTTTACTTTACTTTATAAATTATTTTGTAAAATAGTATTAATTTCTTAGGTATTCATAGTGTAGGTTTAGGTATTCATAGTGTAGGTTTAGGTATTCATAGTGTAGGTTTAGGTATTCATAGTGTAGGTTTAGGTATTCATAGTCTAGGTTTAGGTTTCATTATTTTATTAAAAGTTTACTTCGATTAAACATAAAACAATTCGATTTCAATGATTCTTTTTAATTTTTTGTTATTTTATCTTGACAAATTAATTATCTAAGATTAGATAATTAGATAGAATATTTTTACGTGACCCAATAATAAAGACGAGCACAATCTTGATAAAATGTTTGGCGATCGATTCCATATCGATCCTGTTATCATATCAGTTCTGTTGTAGAGAACAGGCGATAGACGTCTCGCTCGGAGCCGACACCACGATGCTGGTCACCCTCATCACCATACTGCTATGCGGAGAAGCCCTCGGTGAGTTCTATCTTCCCATCTCCCGGCATGACACTGGATCTTGAAGCCTTTACAATTCGTCAGAGCATTTTAAAATATTCCTTATTATACATATTTTATAGTCTACCGCAAATGTCAATTTGCATCACGTAGCACCTCCTTCCTCTCCACTAAAGCTTCTCGTACTCCTCGGAAGGTGGTCACAGTATCTGATGGGTACTTCTATAACCACAAGAAGATACGAAAGTTTTAGATTCATTAATCATAATATATATTTTATTTATGTATATGTATGGTTATTATAAGATATTTATATATGGGCCACTGTTAAATCTGGAATGTTCATCTCCAACAGTGGAGGTCTAGGACTCCGCGTTCGAGGGGCTCTGATGATGATAAAGTGGAAATGAATGAATGTAAATATGTCCAGGTGGTTTCGGTCCGTTCGCGCAGGACTCTGCGTACGTGCAGGTCCGCGAAGGAGCGCACATGTTCTACTGGATGTTCTATACCACGGCGGAGGTGCAGCACTACCGGGAGCGCCCGCTCGTGGTGTGGCTGCAGGGCGGGCCCGGCGGCTCCTCCACCGGAGTCGGCAACTTCGACATCCTCGGCCCGCTCGACCGCGACCTCAACGAGAGGAACTACACTTGGGTACTAACTATATCGTCTAACAATAGCAAAACACGATGTGGGCCCGCATCAATCACAATATAACGAGAAAATTAAAATATTAATGGGGAATAATGAAGTCTAGAGAATGTGCGAATCTTAGGTAAACGTATTCTTAGCTTGGGTTGGATTGCAATTCAAATTTATTGTAACGATTTAAGTTAAAAATGGCTTCGAATGTTTTAATTTTATTTCGAAAGTCAGCCGTCAGCTGACTGTACATTCGACGACATTTTTAACTTAAACCGTTACATTTACAGATACTTCGTTTTAGTGCAATCCAACTGTAGTATCTCATTTGACTCTACCATTCGCCATCACAAGATAAGATATATTTAAATGATTCATTTATAAGAAAAAAAACATTTGGAAAATATATAATTAAATAATAAATTATAAATAAAATAAGCTAAATTACAATAAATCTTTAAATTAAAAACTAAAAATACAATTTGTTATTCGGTTTGCAGGTGAAGAACTTTAATGTAATTTTTGTGGACAACCCTGTGGGCACAGGGTACAGCTATGTGGAACAACTCGACCAGCTCACCACTACCAACGATCAAATAGGTTCGCTAATATCGTAATCACTATACCTGCCAAATGTCAAATCAAGAAACAATAATAAAACATCATTATTGCACAGAGTTCAAACTGAGCGCACAGGCCATCTTTATGCTTTAAGGCATCTTCTACCAGCTAACCTCTTCTACCAGCTAACCTCTTCTACCAGCTAACCTCTTCTACCAGCTAACCTCTTCTACCAGCTAACCTCTTCTACCAGCTAACCTCTTCTACCAGCTAACCTCTTCTACTCCTAACAGACAAAAAAAGTAAAGTATGATCACGACCGTATCCCTTGCAGGGTGGTCAGAAATCACGCTCTTTAGAGAAGCGAATTCACCGGGCACACATACTTGTCATAACAAATGGCAATTTCGTTGATTTCTCTATCGTACCAAACTCAAGAAATATCACAGACAAATTAAATAAATGATTGTGTGTCGACCAGGAAGCTTCTAAATCCATGGACTTTACTGCTAGACTACTAAATCGATCCGAAGTACTATTTATTAAAACGAACCTTATAGCATCAAGTCAGCTGATGTTATGCCAAAACTCCGTTAGTTGTATCAATTACATATAAAAATAAAAACAGAAAATAAGAGATTATCAAAAAACCAGTAAACAATATTTACAAATGTCGGCATAGAATTATATCATTTAACTATACTATTTGCACTTTGTACCACGCATTAAAAAATGAAATGCAAAGCTATCCCAGCTTGGATAATAATCGAAAATAATTTTCAGCGCTGGACTTCGTGGCTCTGATGCAAGGATTTTATGGAAACCATCCAGAATTCGAAGGGGTACCTCTCTATATCTATGGACAATCTTACGGAGGGAAGATGGCCATCGACATGGGGATACGGATGAGAGAGGTAGGGACACATACGTTTCACACCATAACAATACAATGAAGACATTCTGTACAGCTAACCTTTGGGAGAGTGACAAATTAATACTTTTAGACATGGTGAGAGAATCTTAATTTCGGCTAGAAGAGTGAAAAAAAGTTAAGTATCACCACGACCATACGGTGTGGTCAGAAACCACACTTTCTTATAAGGAGTCATTTAGCGAACTTCACGAGTACTATAGGCCCATCATGACAAATGGCAAACTCTGGCGTATCAAACTCGAGAAATATCACAATTAAATTATTGTATCCCGACCAGGAACCGAACTCTGTACCTCCGAGCCCAAATCTACTGACTTTAACCACTAGGCTACAGAGGCAGTGGAGAGGGATAGAAAGTTTGTTGTACTGTGAAGTACACAGCATGTGCCAATGAGAAATACACTTTTCCTACATACTGCAGTCATATATTTACAACATCACCGTTCCCGTGCCTCAGAGTGCACGTGAAGCCGTCGGTCCCAGTTGCACTATTACCGACTTGTGGAATTGTTAATAAATTGTCATCAAACTCTGGCCAGCGTGGCGAGTGTAGGCCAAATTCTGATATATGTTCTGGAGGGCCCAAATCCAGCAGTGGAGGTCTAGGACTGGTCTGTGGGCTATAATTAAAAAAAGCGACACAACGCAGTTACAATTGAAATAAAAACCTACAAAAAATAGAAATATTTAAAATATTTTTTTAAATAAAATGTCTGAGCAAGAGTCTTCTCTTTCGCTAACATTAGGATGGTCGTGCAACAGTAGCTGGTTTGTTCGTTTAGGCAGAAGACGAGGGAAGGATCAAGTCCAACTTGAGAGGGATCGCCATGGGGAACGCGTGGATCTCTCCGATCGACTCGACGCTGACGTGGGCGCCGCTCCTGCTGGCGGCCGGTCTGGTGGACGGAGCCGGCCACGACCACATCCAGCTCGCCGCCCGCGAGTGCGAGAGACTCTTCGACGCCGGCCAGTACGTCGCCTCCACCGCCGCTTGGAGAGCCACTCAGAGGGTCGTCATGACACAAACTGGAGGGGTCGACTTCTACAACATCCTCACCAAAGTCGCCGTCTCGGGTTCCAACGTGGCCGCCATGTCTGACCGAGGTAAACTTTCCGATAGCTCCAAGTATTCACAACCTAATCCTTTCGGGGTGGTCAGTTCTATTTCCTAGGGCCCATCATGACTCGTTAATGTCCTTAGCGCACCACACTCTAGGAAATTCACAAATAAATTATTGTGTCCCGACAAGGAATCGAACCCGGTACCTCCGCGTCTAAATCCACGGACTTCACAGCTCCAAGTATTCACAACCTAATCCTTTCGGGGTGGTCAGTTCTATTTCCTATGGCCCATCATGACAAGAAGCAAAAGCTCGTTAATGTCCTTAGCGCACCACACTCTAGGAAATTCACAAATAAATTATTGTGTCCCGACAAGGAATCGAACCTGCTTCCGCTAGACCATTGTTTAATTATTTTTATACTAGCACGACATGTGACCTTTCCCCCACCCAATGGTAAGGCGCGCAAGATCCATTAATTTTAGCAACTGGAATTAGACACTTATGACTGATCAGTCCCTAACACTATGCCGGCTTGACTAGATGCTTTATCACACTTTGCTTGAAGGACTCCAGGTTATAGTAAGGTGGAAGCGCATTGGCTGGAAGACCACTCCACATCTTTATCGTGTGACAGATATACGACTCCCAAATGTATAGGTCCGCGAAGGGATGGTGACTGCGGTATGGGGGTGTTCTGACCTGAGCGTGTGGTTCGGTTGCGGAATGGAGGGAAAGGGATTGGGTTATACAGCTCTTCAGAGCACTCACCATAGTATAGCCGTCCACAATTCGAATAGTTCGCCTCTGTAGGACATTGAGAGCGTCTGTGAGGTACACAGCAGAACCATCCCAAAGGTGAGAACAGTATTCCACGCATGATCGGGTCTGTGCTATCTTCAGCAACAGTCTGGCTGAAGGCGAGAAAAACTGCTTCACCTTGTTCAATATTCCGAGCTCTTTTGACCCTGTTTTGGGTCTTAATGTAGTTCCGATGGTTAAGGTCTGAGCGTATTTCTACCCCGAGAATGTTGAAGCTGGGCTATAGATCCAGCGTGGTGGTCCGAAGGGTAGGGGGAGGAGAGAAGGGGGACTTCTTGGCCGTCAGCGCGCATGCCTGGGTCTTGTTAGCATTGAACTGGACAAGATTTTGGACACCCCACAAATATTTTTTTGAAGGGTGTTATCAAGTTCTGCCGTCATAATGCGCCGTGATTCCTCTAGTTGGTTACCTCCCAAAGAGCTAAGTCCTCGACTTAGATACCGCTCGTGAGCCGTGCTGTCGACTGCATAACAATGAATTTTGCCTATAATATGCAAAATATCATTAATATGCAGAAGGAAGAGTAACAACACAGAGCCCTGCGGAACGCCGGCGTTCACTGACATGAGCTCAGACGCATTTCCATGCACAAAAGCACGAATGCTGCGCTCATGTAGGAAGCCAGCTATCCAGTCCAGGCAGACGGCGTACAGTTCGGTTAGGTTAGAGCACTCACCATAGTATAGCCGAAACATTATGTTATCATTATACATGTTTAATTTCAGAGCTATCACGTGCGATGTTGATCGACAACAAAGCGTACGGGGACGTGCATAACCGACAGTCTCGCGATCTCAAACTGTTCATGGACGGAGAGGTGAAGCTGGCGCTCGGCATCCCGGAGCACGTGGAGTGGGGCTCGCAATCCGACGACGTGTTCGACACGCTCAGCGGGGACTTCATGAAGCCGGTCACCGACGGAAGTGAGAACTCGCACGATATTCTTTATTAATTATCCGTAGGTACTATGGGAAAACTTAGATTTGTCATTTTTTTCATTTTTACCTTCATATACAATGTAATTAATAAAATGATACAGAAACATAGCCGGACTCGAGCAAGCAACAAACAGTCTGCTACAATATACTATATGTATAGTGGTTATATATGTACATATATAAACTAAGGTTGGATGCAGCTGTAAAGGGGCGAAATTTAAGTGAAGAAATGTCACTAAGGAAGGGTTCAGTTACCGGCCCTTGAAAAATAAATAATAAATAAAAATAGAATAATATTATTATTGTATTATAATTTTAATGTCAATAACATTATGTAATATGTATATAATAATTTGTCTTCGGGTAGTCTATTGTATAAAATGATGGTATTCCAGAGTTTGTCTTCGGGTAGTTTATTGTATAAAATGATGGTATTCCAGAGTTTGTCTTCGAGTAGTTTATTGTATAAAATGATGGTATTCCAGAGTTTGTCTTCGGGTAGTTTATTGTATAAAATGATGGTATTCCAGAGTTTGTCTTCGGGTAGTTTATTGTATAAAATGATGGTATTCCAGAGTTTGTCTTCGGGTAGTTTATTGTATAAAATGATGGTATTCCAGAGTTTGTTTTCGGGTAGTTTATTGTATAAAATGATGGTATTCCAGAGTTTGTCTTAGGGTAGTTTATTGTATAAAATGATGGTATTCCAGAGTTTGTTTTCGGGTAGTTTATTGTATAAAATGATGGTATTCCAGAGTTTGTTTTCGGGTAGTTTATTGTATAAAATGATGGTATTCCAGAGTTTGTCTTCGGGTAGTTTATTGTATAAAATGATGGTATTCCAGAGTTTGTTTTCGGGTAGTTTATTGTATAAAATGATGGTATTCCAGAGTTTGTCTTCGGGTAGTTTATTGTATAAAATGATGGTATTCCAGAGTTTGTCTTCGGGTAGTTTATTGTATAAAATGATGGTATTCCAGAGTTTGTCTTCGGGTAGTTTATTGTATAAAATGATGGTATTCCAGAGTGTGTCTTCGGGTAGTTTATTGTATAAAAGTGTACAGTTACAGACCTTTTTCAAACGAAACATGTTACTTGGGTTTTGAAACACAAAGGTATGCATTTCTGGCATTAAGCTCGCCTCGGCATGTACTCACTTGTTTTGGTTTAGATATCATCGTCATCACGACCGTTTTCCGAGAAGAAGATTCACATTTAGCCAACCTTCCTATAGGCCCATCATGACAAGTGGCAAGACAAACATGTTTTTGCGACGAGGACTCCGGTTCCTCGGCGTCTAAATCCATGGACTTAACCGCTGGCCACAGACAACTGTTTTGTACAATAAATAATTTATTGTTATTATTTTCAGTCGAGAAGTTGTTGAACGAAACGGACATTATTATAACAAAATATAATGGAAATTTGGACCTGATTTGTGATACACCCGGTAAGTTGTAAACATGGCGCTCCGGGGAGGACATCACTTGCCGCATATCTAATTACCTCTACACTATACTTATTGGAATCAGCTATGTAACATTCACTGTGTTTCCGTAACCAACATACGCAACCAATGAAGATACCTATAATAAGGGATTTGGCCCAAATAACATTCATTCAACGTCAATTTATTATTCTGAAATCATAAGAGAAGAGGTACTTAAATCACATCAAATACATAAAAACGAGATGTTAGACACTGATACATGAAGGTAAACTGGTTCCAACCGGAAATACTATGAATCTAGCTTTAATAACTATTCTAAGTACATTCGTTGAACATAGACGCAAAAAGGATTCAATCCACATTTATTTACGATTAAGTTATATACCATTGAAGTTGGAATTTAGAGCTGATTGACATTCTTAATCAAATTATAAATTTGTAGATGGGATCCTTTTTGCGTTACTATGTCCAACTATTCTTGCTATTTGCGTTACTGTGTCCAACTATTCTTGCTATTTGCGTTACTGTATCCAACTATTCTTGCTATTTGCGTTACTGTGTCCAACTATTCTTGCTATTTGCGTTACTGTGTCCAACTATTCTTGCTATTTAAATAGTCGCTTATACTGTTTCCTAATACGAGTTTACCACTTTGTCTAATTTGATTTTAAATGATTTTATTTTTTTGGTATAAATTATTTATTTATGGAAAACTATTGACAGAACAATACAAATTACAGATAAAAATAATAGAATCAGAATGTCATTTATAAGTTCTCACTAATAGTGACAATATATAAGAATATGAAGTGATATTTTAACCTAAGATATACGTATATTCAACATAAAAAATAGCATAAAGAACATATACATGGTAGATATAATATTATATATCGATAGCTAGTTGGCCTGCGCTGGAAACGGTGTATAATGTTAAATATTTGGGAATTATTTAAACAAAAGTACAAACATCTGTAATATAAATGCTTGACAATTTATTTATATTTCCTGAATAATGGTTCACAAGTGTCTCGGTGCCATGCCTAACTATAGCTCGTACACACTTCTTTTGTACAATAAACTGTCGATCTAACTTAATCCTCAGATTTACCCCACATCATAATACCGTAATTACGTAATGAGAACACATATCCATGATAAGCTGTAAGCGCTGCGCCCAGTCCATAGTTTCTCTCAGTCTCCTCAAATCTTGACGAAAAAGATCATGAAATTGGCAAGTTAGGTTAGGGTAATATTTTATAATTTTAAATTTAATTACGATTGTCGCATTTTTTATTTTAAGTGTACAATTTCTTATTCGGACGTTTATTATTAACATTTGGAATACAAACAGAGATCCCGGCTAATATTAGTATAGAAACAGTTAAAGTCAACGATATGTGAGCCAGACTTCATAAACGGTTCTCACTAGGAGCATTCATATGATATATACAATGTTTAGGACGAGTAACAGACGAAAAACCTTACACAATTAACTAAACTTACACTAGTAAAAAATCTAAAAAATAATTAAGACTATTAAATCAAGAAGAAATTTGTTAAACTGCTATGATAAATATATACAAAAAATATAGTGCAATTCAATTCGTTTATTTTTGCAAGTAGGCATAGGACAAAAAGATATGTATTCTGCACTTTTACACGTCAATTTTTACAATATTGATATAAAACGATATAATTTTATAGTACATATTGGTGAATCTGGAGCGGTACCATCATTTGAAAAGAGAAACAATAAAATAACAAAATTATAAATACAGAATAACGCTTAACATTATAGCTGCTGTAGATAGGCATTGTCATACTATAAGCTAAGACAGACACAATTATAAAAATATAAATGTAAATGTCAGTTAAGATAATAGCTGCTGTAAAGAGGCATTGTCATACTATAAGCTAAGACAGACACAATTATAAAAATATAAATGTAAATGTCAGTTAAGATAATAGCTGCTGTAAAGAGGCATTGTCATACTATAAGCTAAGACAGACACAATTATAAAAATATAAATGTAAATGTCAGTTAAGATAATAGCTGCTGTAAAGAGGCATTGTCATACTATAAGCTAAGACAGACACAATTATAAAAATATAAATGTAAATGTCAGTTAAGATAATAGCTGCTGTAAAGAGGCATTGTCATACTATAAGCTAAGACAGACACAATTATAAGAATATAAATGTCAGTTAAGATAATAGCTGCTGTAGATAGGCATTGTCATACTATAAGCTAAGACAGACACAATTATAAGAATATAAATGTCAGTTAAGATAATAGCTGCTGTAGATAGGCATTGTCATACTATAAGCTAAGACAGACACAATTATAAGAATATAAATGTAAATGTCAGTTAAGATAATAGCTGCTGTATATAGGGATTGTCATACTATAAGCTAAGACAGACACAATTATAAGAATATAAATGTCAGTTAAGATAATAGCTGCTGTAGATAGGCATTGTCATACTATAAGCTAAGACAGACACAATTATAAGAATATAAATGTAAATGTCAGTTAGGATAATAGCTGCTGTATATAGGCATTGTCATACTATAAGCTAAGACAGACACAATTATAAGAATATAAATGTAAATGTCAGTTAAGATAATAGCTGCTGTATATAGGCATTGTCATACTATAAGCTAAGACAGACACAATTATAAGAATATAAATGTCAGTTAAGATAATAGCTGCTGTAGATAGGCATTGTCATACTATAAGCTAAGACAGACACAATTATAAGAATATAAATGTAAATGTCAGTTAGGATAATAGCTGCTGTATATAGGCATTGTCATACTATAAGCTAAGACAGACACAATTATAAGAATATAAATGTAAATTTCAGTTAAGATAATAGTTGCTGTATATAGGCATTGTCATACTATAAGCTAAGACAGACACAATTATAAGAATATAAATGTAAATGTCAGTTAAGATAATAGTTGCTGTAAAGAGGCATTGTCATACTATAAGCTAAGACAGACACAATTATAAGAATATAAATGTAAATGTCAGTTAAGATAATAGTTGCTGTAAAGAGGCATTGTCATACTATAAGCTAGAACAATATGGAACATTCGCTTGATTTGAAGGATTCAGCCAAATGCTAAATAGATCATATACAATATTAATCCGCTGTTCAAACATTTGAGACAATTTATTAGATTTCTTACTGTAATCTTCTTTGATCTCAAAGAAACGATCGCATGATGCAGGTCAAATTCTATGGGTGGATCGTCTGAAGTGGGCCGGAGCCAGCGACTACCAGAGGAGCAGCAGACGGCCGATCTGGGAGGGCGACCGGCTCGAGGGGTACTACCAGGCGCACGGGAACTTTCGGTTCTTCTGGATCAACGTGGCCGGACACAGCGTGAGTACCTTGGACTTGGAGACTAGACATCCAATATCGTCGGTCGGAATCAATATGGTACAATTGAAATTATGCGGTTTATAGAAAAGGCGTTGTCAAAACAATTCGTCAACACCTCGGGACACAATATTTATGGCTGGCCAATATTTGGGCTAAAGGATATGCATTGCCATTCAACTACTATATTTTGCTCCTTCGCACTTTGCCCATTGAAATTGGTAGTGATTTGGAGCAAGTTTTTAATTTATAATATTTTGGTTATCATTTTTTTTGTTTTCGCTTATATTTATTATACAAATATTTTTGTTTTAATTTATTATTTATTATATAAATATCAATAAATAATAAATTATATGTAATATTTGAAAATGCAAGATAAAGTTTTTAGATATTATGAAAGGCTAATTATGTTGGCATAATGTTTAGTAATCGTCAAATTTAACAACGTAGGTATCGGAAAAAAAATATAGATATTATCCGATTATTACTATGTAACATTTATATGGCATTAATATGTGAAGATGAGTGTTTGTGCACACTGCAGGATACATGTTTCACCAGAGACGATGTCGCCTGTTCTGCAGTGATCTCCAGTCTCCTAAGCTATGGATATACTTCCAGGTTCCTCGCGACAATCCGGCCGGCTCCAGAGCTTTCCTCAGAGACATGACGTCTTTCGGTTAAGGCTTTTTTGTTTAATAAATTATTGCTTTTGTTAAAATGTATTTTTATTATTAAATCAATTATTTTTCACTTTATAGCGTCACTCGATTTAACGAAAAACTCCTTAAAACGTCGAGATTGCTTCACTTCGATTGGTTTACCATGATTTCTATACATTAATAGACTCGACGAGTATATGTACATATCGTATATGGCATAATAAATACCGGTGTGAAGGTAACGGCCAAAAGTTTTCTGCCGAGATAACTCGACCAATTTTAACAGTGTTTTTTTGTATTAAATAATTTTCATATTATATATATTAGGCACTTTTTAGCGCACTGGCGTAGCTTGTTAGGTAAATATTATAAATCATTAAGCAGTGCTTTCTAAATTGCCGAAATTGATTTGAACTGCAACTGTGGACGTTGCTTGTATTGTTTGCTGTTTTTGTTGTTTCATTATCTAGTGTTTACTTGGACTTACATCGTACCGGAGTTAACAAGAGTTTTTATTTTTGTATACATATTATTATAGGATAAAGTAAAACAAATACTGTCAAAACTTTTAAACTTGGGAAATTAGATGAGTTCATACATTGTACTGGTTCCCGCATTGGGAAATGGGAAATATCCAGGGTTGCCATTAATTCTTTGTTTTCTTATTCTATTAAATTATTAAAAAACGTATCTATTCGGTCATTTTTAATAATTGATCTACTATATAATAATTTTGTTCGACAAATTTGTATATTTATTGTTTTTTTTATAGTAACTATCGAAATATTAAATTATTAAGATTGCTCTAATTAATAGAAAGTAAAAAAAATCTTATAATTTTAAAATTAGCCGCCAACCCGTTGGAACCTGTAGTAACACTTTTCTTATATGAACTTACTTCTTGTATTATGCTCCTTGAGATGAATAATGAGAGAGCATACAGATTGTATACAGCTCAATCTATAATAATGAGAGAGCATACAGATTGTATACAGCTCAATCTATAATACTGAGAGAGCATACAGATTGTATACAGCTCAATCTATAATAATGAGAGAGCATACAGATTGTATACAGCCCAATCTATAATAATGAGAGAGCATACAGATTGTATACAGCCCAATCTATAATAATGAGAGAGCATACAGATTGTATACAGCTCAATCTATAATAATGAGAGAGCATACAGATTGTATACAGCTCAATCTATAATACTGAGAGAGCATACAGATTGTATACAGCTCAATCTATAATAATGAGAGAGCATACAGATTGTATACAGCCCAATCTATAATAATGAGAGAGCATACAGATTGTATACAGCTCAATCTTTAATAATGAGAGAGCATACAGATTGTATACAGCTCAATCTATAATAATGAGAGAGCATACAGATTGTATACAGCTCAATCTATAATAATGAGAGAGCATACAGATTGTATACAGCCCAATCTATAATAATGAGAGAGCATACAGATTGTATATAGCTCAATCTATAATAATGAGAGAGCATACAGATTGTATACAGCCCAATCTATAATAATGAGAGAGCATACAGATTGTATACAGCTCAATCTCTAATAATGAGAGAGCATACAGATTGTATACAGCTCAATCTATAATAATGAGAGAGCATACAAATTGTATACAGCCCAATCTATAATAATGAGAGAGCATACAGATTGTATACAGCTCAATCTATAATAATGAGAGAGCATACAGATTGTATACAGCTCAATCTATAATAATGAGAGAGCATACAGATTGTATACAGCTCAATCTATAATAATGAGAGAGCATACAGATTGTATACAGCTCAATCTATAATAATGAGAGAGCATACAGATTGTATACAGCCCAATCTATAATAATGAGAGAGCATACAGATTGTATACAGCTCAATCTATAATAATGAGAGAGCATACAGATTGTATACAGCTCAATCTATAATAATGAGAGAGCATACAGATTGTATACAGCCCAATCTATAATAATGAGAGAGCATACAGATTGTATACAGCCCAATCTATAATAATGAGAGAGCATACAGATTGTATACAGCCCAATCTATAATAATGAGAGAGCATACAGATTGTATACAGCTCAATCTATAATAATGAGAGAGCATACAGATTGTATACAGCCCAATCTATAATAACTTAAAATAAAAATTGTAAACATATTTTTTCAAGCATTTTTGAGACTCTTGTAGGTACGTGAAGAACATAAAGTTCTAAATGAGCTGGTTAATTGATGTTGAAAACGTTTGTGTGCTGATTGGGTACTTGACTGACATCAGCCAATCACCACAGTCCCTAGAACGCATACCCTGTTGGAACTGTTGAACTGTTGGCTTTGTAGAATTTTTTGGAGAATTTGGCCTACAATTGCCACGCTGGCCACACGGGTTGGCGAGGGTCTGATGTCAAATTTAATGACAATTTATTAACGATTCCACAAATATTAGTGGAACCGGGCTCGACGGCTTAACGTGCTTTCTTCCTCACGGGAACGGTTGTGTTGTAAATCTATGACTCCAGTACATAAGAAAAGTGTATTTCTCACTGGTACCTGCCGGATTCGCACCCACTTTTTTAGGGAGTTAAGGAAACCGTTATAACAACCGAGCCACCAGCGCTCTACCAATATGCCGGATGATATTATTAAGGTACACATAATTAACAGACAACTGTTAGCAAGGGTCTCATAATCTGCATCTATAGATTGTAATTATACAACATTAAGGAAACATATTAGCGAACATAACAGAAATAATAAAATAAAAAAGGAAAGTATCATCACGACCCACGACGACGAAACCCTGGGTGGGCAGAAACCAAGCTTTTGTAACACATTTAGCCAACTTTATTAACAATAAAATTAAATACATATTTTTTGTGCTCTCGGCCAGGAATCGAACCGAGAACGCCACACCACGGAGGCATTAAAATGATAAAGGTTTAAATATAAATGAGCTCCCAATGAGGGTACAATTGAGTCATCGAATGTAACTGGTCGCTTGCCTAAACACCACTACACCATAATTACAGTGCTAACAAGCAATAAGTGTAATCATAGTTTATCGGAGGCGACAGTAATCAAAATCTATCTAACTAATATAAAGAAGTAGTCGCAATAAGTGTAGTCATAGTTTATCGGAGGCGACAGTAATCAAAATCTATCTAACTAATATAAAGAAATAGTCGCAATAAGTGTAGTCATAGTTTATCGGAGGCGACAGTAATCAAAATCTATCTAACTAATATAAAGAAGTAGTCGCAATAAGTGTAGTCATAGTTTATCGGAGGCGACAGTAATCAAAATCTATCTAACTAATATAAAGAAGTAGTCGCAATAAGTGTAGTCATAGTTTATCGGAGGCGACAGTAATCAAAATCTATCTAACTAATATAAAGAAGTAGTCGCAATAAAAATAGTCTAATATTTAATGATATGAATATGTTGATTATTTGTAATCAGTTAACTTCGATTACATATCAACTAATTGTATCTTTAATAGATCGTGACGCAAATACATCTTTTAGATATCATTAACATGAGCTCGTAATTATAAGCAGGGGAAGTACCACCGTTCGTACACTTTTAATGTCTGTATGATGAGTTTATTAAGTTTGTCCGACATTTCAATGCTCATGACTCCATTTATGGAAACTATAACATTATCTTTTTTATGTTTTTATTAGTAAGAATAACTATTCTGCAAATAATAAATAAACTCCTGCCTTGATAGGCTACAATTTACAAAGGATTTGAATACCTACATCCACTGCGAAAATCGCAATATTGGTCTCTATTCTGTTCCTAATAATTTATTTTGTAGGCCATTTTTTCTTATATGTACCTATAGATTGAATTAGAATTGGTACCTATTTAAAGGATTAGTGGTGATTCTTTATCGATCAACATTGTATATGACATGTAATTGAGGACATATATCTTTAATTACCGCGATAAAGCATCCATTATATTACAATTACTTTCTTACTAGCGATTTAATGTAAAACTATATGGTCCAAGTTAATAATAATAATAATTATTATTATTATTTTTATTAACCAAAATAAAGAGTACAATATAAAAAAACCTTAAATCTAAGTACAAATAAATAAACTGTAAATATGGGGTTCCCCCCTGGGCTCCATGAAAAGTTAACTTGCGTTATGGAGACCAGTTGATTCCCTACAATTTGTGAAAATAGTTACATCAAAATATCTATAAACAAACTTAATAATTAAAACCAATAGTACGTATAACTATCAAACAAATGCAACTGCAAATATAAAATAATACATAAAATGCAGGTAGTCTGAAAAAAAAAGATAAAGCTATTCAATAACACTTGCCAAACGAAGTCACCAAGCAACGGCTGTTAATTGATGGAACAACTCTGCAAACTAATGTATCTGCAAATCTGCAGTTAATGGATTTGAGTCAGTTATTTACTATGCCCGTTCCGGTGTCCCTCAGGGTTCGCACTTAGGCCCTGTTCTTTTCCTGATTTTTATAAATGATATTGTGGATCATATTAATTTTAGTAAGGTATCACTGTTTTCAGATGATGGTAGAACCATAAATAGTCAACTTGATAATGAACTGATGCAATCAGACCTAAATAATGTAGCATTATGGTGTAACAACAATGGTATGTCCTTAAACGTCAATAAATGTTGTTATATTAGAATTACAAAAAAGATAAGACCTATAGAACATAGTTATTTTCTAAACAATGTTGCCCTTGATAACGTTCACGAAGTTCGAGATTTGGGAGTGCTAATTGATAGCAAGCTTAAATTTACTAACCATATTGACAATATTACTAAAAGAGCTGCCCAGATGTTAGGCTTCCTAAAGCGGAACTGTAAAGGTTTTAAAAAAGTCAAAACTAAACTAGTATTATATAACAGCCTCGTTAGAAGTTATTTAGAGTATGCCAGTATCGCCTGGAATCCAGGATACTGTGCATCATCTCAAAGAGTGGAGGGTATTCAAAGGGCCTTTACCAGACATCTTGCATTCTTTTCACAAGGCATCTCACATAGGAGTTCTTATGCTCAGCGTCTATCTTACTTTAAAATGAATACTCTCCGTAATAGACGCATGTTATCAGATTTAACATTTCTACACAAACTAATTCATGGAAAAATAAACTGCACACAGCTTCTTGAACAAATCAAACTCAGTGTACCAACAAGATACCCCAGACACAAAATTCAAAACATTTTTAACATACCCTATCACAGAACCAACCTAGGTATACATCATCCTCTTTCCAGAATACAATCAAAATACAATGCTCATGCTGCAAAATTTCCAGATATTGACATCTTCGGAGACTCCCAAAGAGTATTTAAACATAAACTGCTAAAACAACTTGCCCAAAATTTATAAAATTTATAAGTAAATTTTATGTAGGTTTTTTTTTTTTTTTTTTTTTTTTTATTTTACTTTATTACTTGAAGTAGGTAATATTTTAGTTATTTTCGTTACTTTTTTTATTATTTCTAAAAGGAATTGTATGTTTATTATATATATATATTTAAAAATTGTTTCAGTATTAGTTTTTCGAATAATATTTAGTTTTTGTATACTTATTGAAAATTTTATAATTTTGTTATTTCTTATAGGCAATAAAAGCTACTGTGGTAATGTGGTGGTCGCCCATAATATTAATAATAGGTGCAACATCTAACTTCTGATTTAGTGTTAAGTACAAATAAGTGTGTGATGTTAGCACTGTTGGCTACCCTATTATAAATAAATAAATAAAACTCACTCGCAGTAAATTTTTATAATTTTTCTAAAAGTAATTTTATTATAAGTGTTAAAAATTAATATACTCGTAAAATAGATAAATAAATATATATATATATATATGTGTAAAAATATTTAATTAGTTTAAGAAACGAAAATTTATATGCTTAAAAAAAGTTAAGGTGACGCTTGTAAGGCCAAAGACTTCTAAGAGTTGATTCTGCTGCATAAATTCTACTACGTAATAGCCTCATTATTACTTCTTTCTTATGTTCTTTTTATTTCTTTCTGATGTTGTCAAAAGTGAACTAAAGTGTAATGTACTAAATGAAACTACCAGATAAAGTAACACTGACATTAATGAAAGACAATATTCAAATGTGAACTAAAGTGTAATGTACTA
Source organism: Tinea semifulvella (assembly GCA_910589645.1). Taxonomy (NCBI): domain Eukaryota; kingdom Metazoa; phylum Arthropoda; class Insecta; order Lepidoptera; family Tineidae; genus Tinea; species Tinea semifulvella. Next base: position 158,410 of record OU342611.1, on the reverse strand, counting down.
AATGAAACTACCAGATAAAGTAACACTGACATTAATGAAAGACAATATTCAAATGTGAACTAAAGTGTAATGTACTAAATGAAACTACCAGATAAAGTAACACTGACATTAATGAAAGACAATATTCAAATGTGAACTAAAGTGTAATGTACTAAATGAAACTACCAGATAAAGTAACACTGACATTAATGAAAGACAATATTCAAATGTGAACTAAAGTGTAATGTACTAAATGAAACTACCAGATAAAGTAACACTGACATTAATGAAAGACAATATTCAAATGAATCACAGGAGTACTCTTATACTCGTATACGGCGAAAACTTTTAACTACCTACATGTGTATATCATCGAGTCGTGAACCACCGCGTAACATCACATTAACTATTTCTTCTGATAAGACCAGTAGTGTATTATTGGGCATTCTGCCCCACCTTTCGTTCACATCGCTGTCGCGATGCTCACTTCAGGTGTGTTGAATGCCCAATAATACGGATGCGACAATATTAACATTAATGTTATTGTGTGAACCCATGTGTAACGAAATAAATGTAAAATAATGCTTAAGACATTATTTAGCTCGCCTATGTACTTTTTACGTTCGTTACAATGAACAGTGATAAAAAAATGGATTGGTGTTGATGACATAAATAGCGAAGACTTTATAATATTCTATTCATTTTAAATGAGGCTTTTGACAATAACGCTAATATGAAATTTATACAACAACCACAAACATTAAATGTTGAAAAACTATGTGTTGATACACAGAACATAGGATCACGACATGGTGTTCTTTTACCTAATACGATTCGTTGTATAGTTTGTGGTCCCTCAAACACTGGAAAAACCAATTTGGTTATTGGTCTTTTATTACACGAACATGGTTTACAATTTCAGAACGTATATGTATATTCTAAAACCCTTTATCAACCCAAGTATATTTTCCTTGAGAAGGTTTTGAAATTAGTACCAAGTGTTTCCTTTGATAAATTTCATGGAAACGAAGAAGTCATAAGTCCACAAGATGCTAAACACAATTCAATAATAATATTTGATGACGTAGCATGTGAAAGTCAGAATAATATGCGGGATTATTTTGCGATGGGGAGACATAGGACTATAGATTGTTTCTATTTGAACCAGACATATAGCAAAATCCCTAAACAACTTGTAAGGGATAATGCTAACCTTATAATTCTTTTTAAACAAGATGACATTAATTTGAGACATGTATATGATGAACATGTTAACACGGATATGACTTGGATTGAATTTAGAGAAATGTGTTCAAAAATATGGAAAGAACCTTATGAGTATTTAGTAATAAACAAAGATTGTAGTAAAAACAATGGTTGCTATAGAAAGAAATTTGATACTTTTGTGGTTTTTGAATAATAATATAAATATCGATATGATAATTTTTATTTTTTATTATATTAAACTTATCAAAGAATCACGCACGTATATAGTATATTGTTTAAAAATAATGGAAAAAGCACTTAAACAACAAATTGTTGACACCGCCGAGGCTGTAAGAAACAAAATAAAGAAAATGCGAGACAATGAAGCTGATAATAAAATTGTTTTAAACACTCTTTTCAAACCTATAACAGATCCTTTGAATACGGTAATTGGTGGAAAAAAAAATAAAAATAATAACATTAGAAATAATCCTAGTCCATCTAACCACGAAGATGATTTTGATTCTTCATGTGAATCTTATTCTAATAAAACCATTGTGCAGAATAAACCTAACATAATATCTCGAGTGAAGAATGTCTCGAGTGAACTTGATGTTAGTGACAATAGTTCTGAAGAGTTTAAAGATAGTGTTGAATCATTTAACACAATTAATACGAAGCCGACTTTAAGTACAGATGCTTCCTCTTGGTCTTTATCTTCCGAAATTTATGAAGATGTTCCATTCGGTGTAAGAATTGAGCAAGGAAAACTTATGATGGGTACAGCTCATGTAAACATTAACAATAACATAATTTCCATAGGGGATCAACGCTATAAAAACACACCAGGGTTAAAAGAGCTTTTGTTCAATAAGTCGCCAGATTACACTTTAATCACCACGGATGATACTCTAAATTATAAACGAATGTTAATTCTCACAAATGCTCATCGACGAGATAATGATCCAAACAAGCCTATAAAAAGTAATAAGGGACAAAAATATATGAAAATTATAAAACCTCTTTTCCTATCCGACTCGGATCATACATCTATGACAAATGTTCAACGTGGAGAAGGTTTACCATTGATGAAGAAATTGAAAAAAAATACAGATTATGTGTATTGGGACGATCCTAATGAATTAGTTGCAAGATTACAGTTGTTATATGCTTCTAAGGATGCTGGAAACACTGGAGTAGATAATGAAATTATTTCTATCATAGAAGAGTTGCGAGAAAGTGGGAATTTAAATCAATAAATATGAGTTTGTTTATACATTTTGTTTCATTTTATGTTTATCATTTAATTCGAACAGTTCTTCAAATGAATATTGACAAATTCGGACATCATATTCATAAGCGTATGCGTTTCGCAGAAATATTTGAGATCACGGATAAGGCTCTAACAAAATCTGAAAGTGGTGACTTTGACTTACAATCTACAAGATTAAGAGGTATTAAACATCCAATAACAAAAGACGATGCAGTTAATAAAGAATATGTTGATAGTTCAATTACTAATTTCTGTAGCAAAAAAGAACTCCAAGCAGAGCTTAAAAAAATAAAAACTGAAATTCATAATGAAGTGGAAAAAAAACTGAGAGAAATTTTAGGCAAAGTTTGAAATACATTTAATAATTTAACTATCAAAAAATGAGCAAACAACAAGTTGTAGATGAAATACATAGAGGTGCACGAAAAAATTTTAGCCGTCGTCTTGTTATCTTGAAGGGTATAGACGATTTATGGCAAGCTGATCTTATTGATTTGAAGAATTACAAAAATGTTAACAGAGGTTTTAAATTTATTTTAGTCGTTATTGATTGCTTTTCAAAGTATGTGTGGACTATTCCTGTAAAGACTAAAACTAAATTTGAAATAGTTAACGCTTTCCGAAAGGTATTGCTCATGAGCAATCGTCACCCTGTTAATTTACAAACAGATATGGGTACAGAGTTTTATAATACAGCATTTAAAAAACTTATGAATAACTATAACATTAATCATTATTCTACATTCTCGATCAAGAAGGCTTCCATAGTGGAAAGAGTAATCAGAACCATAAAAAACAAATTGTTTAAGTTGTTTAGTTTAAATGGAGAGTACAAATGGGTCGGAGAGTCACTAACAAGTGTTATTATGTCATATAATAATACTAAACATCATACTACTAAATATAAACCGATTGATATAAACGAAATGAACGAAATCATAGTGAAAAATAATATTTACAAAAATAGAAATAAAAATTCAATTAAACATAAATTCAAACTTAACGACTATGTGCGTATAAGTAAATATAAAAGTGATTTCGATAAAGGCTACACACCTAATTGGTCTACAGAAATTTTTAGAATCAAAGAAGTTAATAATACAAATCCCAAAACCTATCACCTTGAAGATCAACGTAATAATATTATACTAGGGTGTTTTTATGAAGAAGAACTTCAAAAAACAAAGTATCCTAATCTATATTTAATAGAAAGAGTGTTGCAAAGAAAGGGAAGTAAACTTTTTGTAAAATGGTTGGGTCTTAATAGCAGTGAAAATAGTTGGATTGATAAAAATGATTTGGTTTAATAATATAAAGTCAAATGTTGGTATTTGATGTCTTCATAATATTATAAGTAATGCAAGGAGGAGGACTAGTTAACAATCTGATAAATAATCTACCGTTCGAACTACATTTCCCTGGTTATAATTATTGTGGTCCGGGAACAAAGTTAGAAAAACGATTATTACGAGGTGACAAAGGAGTTAATAAACTTGACAACGCTTGCATGAATCATGATATTGCATATTCAAAATATTTTGATTTGATAAATCGTCACAAAGCTGATTTACAACTATTAAACATGGCTAAGCAAAGACTTCAGTCAAGAGATGCTGGAAAAGGTGAAAAAATTGCTTCTTGGATAGTTAAGAAAGTAATGAAAACTAAACTGAAGACAGGTGCTGGAATTACAAAATTTAAAACTATAGCATCAAAAATTCACTCGCAACTCAAAAAATGTAAACCTAAGAGTGATAAGATTGCAATTAAAATAGCATACTTAGCTGCTAAGAAACTATTGTCTAAAAATAACAAAGTTCGTTTACCACGAGTTATACCATTACCTAAAGTAGGTAACTATTTTTGCTGGATTATCTGCATTGGGTACTCTAGCGGGTGGGGCAGCTGGTATTGCAAAAACTGTTAACGACTATAGATCTGCTCAACAAAATCTGCAAGAATCTGAACGCCATAACAAAAAGATGGAGCAAATTGCATTGGGTAAGGGTTTACATATTAAACCTTACAAAAAAGGTAACGGATTATTCATAAACCGTTCAAAAAACTGATTAGTAGGCTACCCAAACATGCTCTCACAAATTTAGATATTATAAAGTATGCAAATGGTATTCCATTTTTTAGAGGTGTTTACATGAAAGACAGATTACCAAAAAAATCTCGAGATATTGAATGTGGTATTGTTAATCTTGATAACTCTAAAAATCAGGGTACTCATTGGGTAGCCTATGTTAGATTATATGATTATTGTGAATATTTTGATAGTTTTGGTGATCTGAAACCTCCATCAGAATTAATATTATACTTGAATAGTAAAAATATGTTTTACAACTATACGAAATATCAAAATTTTAACACAGTCAATTGTGGACAATTATGTTTAAAATATTTAAGAATTTTTTGGAAAAAATATATAAAATAAGAAGTACATTTGAGTTAGTATCATTGGAAAGATGTCTTTCACACTGTCTATCACTGGTAATACATCGGTTCTAACAACTTACTATAATCCTAATTTACAACTTGAGGGTGAATATGAGTGTGCTCTATTATGCTTATCAACATTTAATTCTATACCGAACATTGATAGTAATAATAATAAATTTTATTATGGTAATAATGAATGTGTAGAAATACCTGAAGGAACATATGAACTTCAAGATATATGTGACTTTTTAAAAAATAAAATAAAAGATGCAACATTTAACCTGTGTTGTAACAACAATACATTAAAAACTACAATTTTTTGCACGAAAGATATGCATTTCAATAAAGATAACACCTTGGGAAATGTTTTAGGGTTTGGTAGACAGACTCTGCAAGCTAATATAATACACGAGTCACACATACCAATTAATATTTTATCATCAACTGTGGTGCGAGTCGAATGTGATATAGTTGGTGGTTCGTATATAAATGGGCGAGCGAGTCATATAATTCATGAGTTTGCTCCCAATGTACCACCGGGTTACAGAATAATTGAAATCCCAAAAAATATTATATATTTTCCAATAAACCAAAAAAATATAAACTGTATTAATATAAAATTAGTGGATATAAATAATAATTTAATAAATTTGCGAGGAGAAGAAATCCAGCTGTACATACATCTAAAGAAAAAATGATTGATCATAATAAAAACATAGCCACATGCATTAAAAATATCAGTACAGTTCGTACCATTCATAAAGAAGCATCTAAAAGAAAAATTAAATTAACAAAAGAAAATAGGAAATTCCTCAAAGTGATAGGCTTATTAAAATGAATATCTTAAATATATCAAATCCACCTATATACGATAATGGTATTGAAAGTGTTGAATTTCATTCATACAAACCTTATGTTACTAGCTTCAACAAGAATGATGAAATTCGTATCCCTATCAATCAACAAGATTTATATATATTACCATCAGCTAGTACATTGTACTTAGAAGGTGTGGTTCATATTTTTAAAAAAGATTCGAAAGAAAAAGTAACAAGTGTTCATTTCACAAACAATCCAATGCTCTATCTTTTTCAAGACGTTCGTTATGAATTAAATGGTGTAGAAATAGATAAAGTAAAAAATGCTGGAATCACCACAACTATGAAGTCACTTCTATCAATGAATGATAATGAATCAAAAACATCAAAGACTTGGGGTTGGGATATAGATGGTACAACCAGTGGTGGACTTTTTTGTGCTTCAATACCTCTTAATAATATCCTTGGTTTTGCAGAAGATTACAAAAAAATTATAATGAACTGTAGACATGAATTAGTTCTGTTACGTAGCAACACTAACTTAAACGCTTTGAAACTCAACACTGGAGAAACGGTTAAAGATATTGAAATTCACAAAATTATATGGAGGGTTCCTCATATAAAAGTATCTGACTTAGAAAGGATTAATTTGCTCAAGCTGTTAGAGAAAGATAAACCCATTCCACTAGCCTTTAGAAACTGGGATTTATATGAATATCCTTTGTTACCCCAAACTACTAAACATACTTGGGCGATTAAAACATCATCTCAAATTGAAAAACCAAGATATGTGATTGTTGGACTTCAAACTAACAGAAAAAACAATTCAAGTCAAGACATGTCTCAATTCGATCATTGTCACTTACGAGATGTTAAAGTGTTTCTTAATTCAACATACTTTCCATATGAATCTCTTAATATTAATTTCACAGATGAGAAGTATGCTTTATTATATGAACAATATGCTAGATTTCAACAGTCTTATTACGGACGCAGACCAGAACCATTGTTAAATGTTAAACAGTTCCTGGAAAAAGCTCCACTGTTTGTTCTAGACTGTTCTAGACAGAGAGAGTGTGTTAAAACTGGACCTGTTGTAAACATTAGATTAGAGTTGGAAAGCGATATTGAAATACCTAACCAAACATCGGCTTACTGTCTTATTCTAAACGACTGTATTATAGAATATAAACCACTAAGCGGTATTGTTCGAAAGATATCATGAATTTTTATATAGCAGATATTCAAGGTTTTAAAGATTACAAAAATAATTTTATTTTAAAAGAATTTGCATTAGCTACTCCCGAACACACTCAAGTTTTTTTAGTTAAACCACCTTATCCTTATAATAAACTAACAATGCAAGAAAAAAAGAACGTGTCTTGGATTGAAAAGAACCGAGGTATTTATTGGAGTGAGGGTTATATCGACTATCGTGAATTTAAAAGAATTATAAAACCAATAATAGAAAATAGACAATTATTAGTAAAGGGAGATGAAAAAATAAAATGGGTAAAAGAACTAAGTGAAAAGTGTTGTGTGATAGATTTAGGCAGTAAAGGGTGTCCTAGTTTTCTAAAAATGTATAATGAATACTGTAATGATAATGTAAATTTAAATTGTATTACTCATGTGAAAGAATGTGCGTTAAAAAATGTTATATGTTTGAAAAGATGGTATAAAACTATATTTATCCCGTCAAAGTACGATATCTAAATAAATACTAATTTAGTAATGATTTTTTATGTTTTATTTATTTATAAAAGATACCTATTAAATAAATACCTATACAAACAACTATGGTTATGAGGATACTTCACCTTTATCAGGTAAAATCTGGTTGTATAAAATAAATTTGCTTATTTAACTATATTCAAAAAAATTAATAACTTGTTTAGTGAAATATTTTATTGAATAATATTGTTAAGCTCTAAAATTAGGAGACCTATGTGAACAGAAAATAAAACATGATAAAATATATACAAACTGGACTTTATTTTTTTAAATTAAATAATTAAAAAATATACATATATTATTATAAATTACAACCACATAGTTTTTTTGAAATCTTGCGAATTAAATATTCGGTCTGCTCCATTATTTCATCCACTGGTTCTGTCACCACGTACTGTGCACTTAAAACCAGGTTATCTTCACCATCTTCACTATCTTGAGATTCTACTAAGTCCATTACTTTTATTTCTATTAATCGTGTTCCTCTCCCTTGTTCTTTGCAAATAATATATGATTTTAGTGAGCGAGATTTTTTTTTCAGATTTTCCTTCTTACGTTTTTGTTTCTTATGATTTTGAGTACTCAACTCAGGGTAATTTTCATCAAAGTCCTGTAACGGGTCTTGCGCATATTGAGAGAACAATATTTCATCAGTAGCAATATTCATTTTCTAAAAAAGTATTAAAAAAAGTTAATTAAACCTAAAAAAAATATTATTACATTTATTTTTATAAAAAGATAAATTTATAAAATTTTATTACTTACAACAAATAATCGATTTAGAATATGTGAATTCAATCAACAAGTTACTCGGTTTAATAATAAATTACAAGTGCCTACTGTGTAGGTGATTTGACACACATTAAGGTAATTAACCTCTTTCCAGCTAACATCATCATAATATGAATCTAGTTTTTGCAGTTCTGTTTAATGTTGCATCATTATTTTTTTATTCATCACGACTATAACCTTTTGCAGGATGGTTAGAAGATAATTAATGAACTCGATAAAAGTGTAAATAAACAAAATTTATTGTGTTATGAAAATAGTAATTTTAATGAATTGTGATTTTTACCTCACAACACTAATATGTTACAGGGTGGTTAGAAACCATAATTTAAATATTATATATATATCTATATATTTAAATCTTACCGTTACTGCTAGGCTATAAAGTTAGGATTAAAGATATGATTATAAAGCGAATTATATTTTAAATTAAAACAACATAGTACATTTTATTAACTTTATTAAAAATAAACATACACACAAATAAAACACAACTAACAGGAGCTTAAAACTAATTATATTAAACACGATATGCTTTATTAAATATTTTTAAAAATAGAACTATTCCCCCATGCTTTTGTTTCTATCTTATTGCTAGATAATGAACGTTTATCATCATTACCAGAAAGTGCAATCTTCGTAACGCTTTGTGTGAATATTTGATGTTTAATTGTCTTAAACAAAATATTCTTCTTTCGAATCACTTCATTTTGGAAGAGCACTTTTTGGTAATCGGATATATCTAAATCCCGAACTACGCATGACTTTACACCTTTCGCTTTTTTTATTAATTTTTCATCGGTTTTGATACAGTATAATTTTGATCTTAAACCCACAAAATCTGTGATAATTTTACCACCCATTTCGTCTTTAAAAAGCCCAGGGATTTTCTTATTTCTTTGCATTATATTAAAAGAATTTTGGGTATCATAATTGCTAGTATCAAAATAGTTAAGAAAATTATTTTTTAGATCTTGATAAAAGTCATCTGTAGTTAATGTGTAAACAAATGAATCCGTGTCAGTGTAGCATAATTGTACACGATTTTGATAAAATGGTTTAATAATATTATAATGGAAATTGTACATGTGAGATTTAGATAATTCTAATACCGTAAATCCTATATATATTGGTTTATCCAAAATAATTTGAGACGGTTTCATTTGTATAGCTACTAAGTTCTCGGTGAACACAGAAACGCTGTGAAAGTAAGGGTTAGCAATTAGTCTCTCAGCATATAATGACTTTTTTGTTTTATTATTTTTATCAAACCATTGATTGACTAATTGAACATTTACTCTATTTTCAGTATTCTCTAAAGTTTTACCGAACACACTATTATTTAACAACTTAAAAAAATCTTGTTCGAATGTGCTTTTTGCTTTTTGTCGTAATATAGTATTTAGTTCAATATATTTTTTTAAGTATGGACTTTGCCTAAATGTTATAACTCTATGAACTTTACGTAAGATCAATCCATGTTCCAGACATTTCTTGAGGTGTATATAATGAATCACATAGTTGTATTTGTTATACAAGTTAGGTACAAGTTTTTCTGATTTCCCTCCTGGTGGAATACATTTTTCAGGGCAAAACGGAAGATCGTTGTGCTTATAGTGCAAGTATTCAGGGTACAATAGGTCTACTTCCAGAATATAACCCCAATCCGAATTATCTTTTATATTTTGAACAATTAACTGATCCATTTCGGGTTGACTTAAAAAGCGGAAATCAGAATATGGTAAATGTTGACACATACTAAACCCATAAAGATTATTGCAATCTAAATAGACGATATAGGATTCTGGTTGTGACTCGTCATATTCACTCATATACCTGTGATTAGCCTTTGCATATCGATGAGAACACATGCATAACCCTCCTCTGATACCTGATTGAATCATTCGAACTATAGCTAAGTCTGATACGAGTTCGAGTTGAACTTGTGTTTTTAATAACATAGCATCAAAAGAGAGACTTGGTGCAGTTATATAAAAAGCAGGGTCAAGTTTGTAATGCTGTTTACAAGTCTTTCGAAAACTCTCAAATATATCAGTTAATAAAAGAACATCGGTTTTCAGGTATAACTCAGTGTAATTTCCGAAATTGTTTATATTAAATTCTCTCCATACCTTCTTCGCGTGTTTGTAGTCATAGTCAGAAATATGTTCGTTAGTTAATGAATTATAAAAGCAGTTTTTTGGAGGTAACATTTTTTCTTTATAAACATCCCAATTTGTAACGTAACTGTATGGATATACACCTTTTCGAGTTAACAAATTAAATTGAGTTTTATTTGGAAAATGAGCTCTTAGACAATTAAAATCTTCAACATTCATTGTTTTAGCAAGTTTGTCTAAACTAGTTCCTAAGAAATTAAATGAATCTAAAAATCGTAACTGTATAAACTCCTCATTATTAACAGATACAAATTTGGAAAATGATGTGTATTTTTCTTTCGTTTTCGGTATAATATTGATCTTTCCTGGTGTCTCCCCTAATTCTTTAATGAATAAGTGACAATCGTAACCAGACAAGTTATGAAAAAAAACAGGAATAAATTTAGGTACTTTATATAGAAGATTACAGTACCGATGTGCAGCACCTCGGTAACGTCCGGTTAAATGACAATGATCTCTAACTTTGTTTCCCCATATGTAATTATCACATATGTGACATCGAGAGGCGTTTTTAAAATCAATATCATCTTTTTCTGTGAATATCATCGGTTTATTTAAACTTAATAAATCTGAAATGTCCTTCACATCCTTATATAGCATATCAATAAATTTAAAGACACAATCTTCACCGCGGTAAATTTTAAACCGATTAAAACTACTATCTATTGAGGAAACAATGTTGTATGCAAACGCAGCAGGTATATGACGTTGTAAATTAGTTGTGTTAGCAGATTCAAATTGATCGTGCTCAATAGGTTGTAATATTGTCTCGAAATCTGCATAAATAACAAACGGAATATTTTGTTTTCTGTTATAGTTTTTAAACTGTATTACCGATCCTTTTTCTGGTAAAACGGTAACAACACCCTCACACAAATGGTCATTAAATTGATTTTCAGTTTGAAAGAATAGTAAACAGCTTTCACAGAAATATAACTTGGCGTGATGTTTAGTCATTTGAGTTCTTACTAGTCGAGGCAAATCTCTAATAAGACAGTAATGAGATGATGTATTATTTTCTATAAGCAATAGATGAATACGTTTTGCTTTGAGATTTAAAGATTCAGATTTATACAGAGGACCTGTTATAGTCCGACCGTTTAATAACCCATACACGTTTATACTTAAATTGGGATTATTTTTTTCAAAAATTGCTATATCTGAGAAAGTAATTGGAAAAGACAAGTCATTAATATTTACAACATTTAAGAAGTTTGGATAAGACGATACTCTTTCAGGGTGACGAGTTGTAGGATATAAAGCAGCTGTCACAGACCACAAAAAACAATAATTATCATTATTACGAATATTTAAACATGCTTTTTTATTTTTTATGAATTTAGGTAGTTCTATAAAACTCGATCCACTAAGAGGTTGATATTTATTTATGTTAACTTCAACATGTAAATTATTTAAAAAAGTCCAACCACTATCCCTATCCTGAAATTCTTCAAGTTTCTTTAATAAATCGTAAACTACTTTATCATACATTACATCGAAATTATAATTTGAATGAATACTGAAATTTTTTGTTGAAAATGATTTTATTTCATGTAAATCATTTTTAAACATAAAAAAGGTAGAAAAAAGTTCAAAATTAACCTTTACAGAAATATGCTTTGATAATGAGCGATTAATTAAAGATTTTACTTGCTCCCTAATTTTATTTAAAAAACATTCTCCTAAGTTTTGTCCTTCCTCATTGCATGCAAGTATTCTATAAGTAGCAATACGACCTTTAAATGCGGACTTAATAATCTCTATATTATCATACAATGGGGTGGTAGCATTATTTTTATGTTTATTACTCCTAATATGCCCAACCCATCGCTTCCTATCTACTGCAATATTACAAACAGAGCAAAAAGGCATGTTTTCTAAATTTCAATGATATTAATTAAACAACACCACCGTTCCCATGCTTCGGAGAGCACGTTAATCTGTTAGTCTTGGTTCCACTAATACCAACTTATGGAATAGAAGAAATTGTCTTCAGCAGTGAAGATCTAGGACTCTGTGTTCTAGGAAGACATCTTAAAGATAAGTAAAAAATAAAATAAAAACTTAAGTACCTAATTATAAAGAAAATTATTAAATCTTGTGAAGAATTTCACATCTCCAAATTTGTTGTCCCCAATCATTGTTCTCGATCCGTAATAATATGATTCTGCAATAAAAAGTTAGTTTTATGATCATCGTTTTACATCATCGTTCCGTATCTATATTAAATGTAGAACCTGAACTAAAATATTTAATTATATTTGTTAAAGAAATATTGTTATCAAAGTGAGGTAAATTAAAAAAATATAATAAAATATAATAAAAAATAAAATACCTATATATAAAGTTCAAATTATCACCACTCATCCCAATTAGCTAATGCTATTGATTTATATGTCATCATGAAAGTTGATAGTAATTTATTTGTATACTGTCATATGATTTTTTCATTCCTGGTACCAGCGTAAAGATGAGTTAGATCTGTAATAATAAATCATAATATAACTTTACATAGTGTATTAAATAATTAAGCGTTTTACATACATACATAAAAAATTATAGCTAGGTAATATAGAAAATATATTTGTGAATGTTGTGCACTAACCTGTGATAATTGTTAGAAGAAAATCACCAACTCTTATGAGATATACGATGATAATAATGTAAGTACTATTTCACAATCTTTTATTTTATAAAATGCTGATGAAATAAAAAAAAAAATTGCATAGGGTAAATAAACCATTACTTGCCTCCTTTCAAAAAAAAATCACATTTGATACCATAACAAGTGAAGATTGTCTAATAAAGCTTGTGTTTTATTTATACATAGTTCTTAGATAATATTTACTTATTATCCTAATACACCTACCTATCATTATAACCCTATTTACTACTATTGTAAAGTTTGTGGTTAGGTAATAGCTACTTTACCCTAACATAAATGTGATGAATGTGTTTTAAATAATAATTGTTTTATTAATTCTAATTAGAAGTCACCTTCAAATTGTTTATAATGCATTTTTTATATGTCAATAATTTAATATGAAACTCTAAATAATTTTAATCATTATTCGATTTTTGCTTTAATACTCAATTATTTGTAATAACCATAAGAGCTATTTTACCATAATATAAGATTATCATAAAAGTGTTTTTTAAAATAATTCAACTTTGTGATGACATTTGTAATTTTTATCTATAAAATCTCTTACAGTTTAAACCTTTCATCAAAAGCAGTTTCAAGACTTACAAGACACTTGCACCTAACTTATCGTAAATCACGAGTTCTTAATAAACCAACAGCGTGGCTCTGTTCCTCGTTTATTGTAAGAAGAAGTTTTTAACCAATATAAAATGTAAGTTAAAATGGAAGAATTATACTACTATTTTATGTAACATATAATTACTAGATACCTTTATGTTTCAAATTGATTAATGAGTGGATTATAAATACATGTTTTGTTTTTTTATTATTTCAGGTCTGACTCTGATTATGATGTACAGAAACCAACAAGGAAAACCATCACTGCATGCAAGCGTAAAGAAAAATCCGAGGCTGAGAACGCAAAGCGTAGGCGTTCAACATTGACTCAACCTGAAGTTGTAAAGTGAGATCATTAACATTGAAATAAAAAAATATATAAGAAATGTTATTTTTATTGATGAAATCAATAAAAAATAATACATTTTAATTTTTTTTTTTTTTTTTTTTTTTTTTTACATCAATATAATTTTGAGCTTACGTTCTCATGCGACGATCCATGATGTGAATATAAATTAGCTATCAATATTGGTAGCTCTCGGAGAATGCACATCTCAGAGCGACTGTTCATCACACTACCACTACGAACCATCGCATCAGTAGATCCGATATACTTGTTAGATGCATAAGATCTATCTAATAGTCCACATATTGTTTAGTAAAATACCAAGTTAGATACTTTATTCTGTTTTACTCATAATAATAGTAAAAACCGTTTATTCTAGCGAATAATAAACAATAATGTATGTTTTTGTTTTTTTCTTCGTTACAGAAAAACACTTAAGATATTCGACATCTTCGATTTGAGTCATGGTAGAAATGAGGATGGTAGGATGGAGGACGGAAAATCAGTAAAATCGTTTTTCGTAAATAAAGTTGCCAACGGTAACGAGCGACGTACCGCTAACCTTCGTGGTGAGTACGTGGTAGATCTCAAGATCTACCAAACAAATGATGTCTGCATTGGTGCGGATATGGAGAACGCATGGAAAAAAGCGCTCCTCCGCATTAAACTACAAATATCGCATGACACCGAGCAATGGAAAATTCTACAAAAATTCGTACATCAAACAGATGCTATGTTTGAAGAAGAGCCACATTTTTATTCATCATAATATAATAATCTATATATGTATTTTCAAACATTGTAAATAGCCTTTTCAGGAGTGTATTAAATAATCAAGTATATAGTTCCTGCATTTATTATTTCTTTCACCCTTTTTGTACATTAACTAGATAAATTGAAACACTTAGTTAATTAATTTGATTTCCTTAATAAGTATTGCACAGATAAGTAATAAACCTTTTATATTAGGTGTATTTGGGTAGCTGTCTCTAATTCACAGAGAATCAGCGTAGCGATTCAGCGAGGAAATGTGGTCAGCGTTCTTGCCACCATGCCGCGCGGATACGATTTAGTATATTTAAATTAGGTTTTGTGAATGTGGTCAGCGTTCTTGCCACCCTGCCGCACAGATACGATTTATATTTAAATTAGGTTTTGTGAATAATTAATATTTAATGTTATTTTAGTTTCACTATAGCTTTATAGAAATTTATGAGGAAACACACATTGACGATTATTCTCAATTTGTAATTGTGGACGTAGGTAAGTTTACCTTTATTTTCTATTTAATGAATAATAATGATTGTGTGATGATTATAATATTATCATAACCAAGTATGAATATATATTTTTTTACTTGTTACGTGTTTCACAGAACAATCAGTTTGGATTCATACAATGACATTAATGTTAATATTGTCGCATCCGTATTATTGGGCATTCAACACACCTGAAGTGAGCATCGCGACAGCGATGTGAACGAAAGGTGGGGCAGAATGCCCAATAATACACTACTAAGACCAACTGTTGCATCAAAACATTATCAGCAAAGTGCCCGTTGTCATATTGGCCTATTATAATGTTATCGATCGGCATGTCGCAGATCTTACAAAACTTTATCATAAAACAAATTGGCCGAGATAAGGTTTTTGACAAATTTATTGTGTTCAAACGTTTTGCGTGTGGAGGAACCGGGCGGACACTTTCTTAGATTTGGACAATGGTGAAGAAATGGGTCATAGCCGTGATGGTGCTGGCGGGGGTTGCGGTGGTCGCCGGGCTCACCGTACTCATCGTGTGGCTGGTTAAGGATCCTAACTTTGAGACAATACGTGAGTACTTCTGCACCCGTTCCCTATAATAGCCCACTACTACTACTATGGTTCCATCAATAAATAATTTTAATCGCAATAATACTTAGTTTATACGAATTTACATTAATGAGTTAGGTACACTTATTCAGATCTGGAAGGCGGTGTTGGAGATTTGCCTCAGAAGGCTGCCTACACGAGACTGCGGCGAGGAGCGCACACCTTCTGGTGGTTCTACCCAACGACCCAGCAGGAGAGGACGACCCGACCTCGACCGATCGTCTTGTGGCTGGACGGACTGCTGGGCCTCCCCCCGAGCCTCTCGGCCAACTTCGGAATGTTCGGCCCCTATGACTTCGACTTGAACCGCCGAAATGACTCCTGGGTAACTGATATGTAATCTTGCGCCTACCTAATAACGTGCTACTAATCGAATCTGATCGAGCTACCGACTACTCCCGGCGCCCACAGCATCCTAGACCTCCGCTGTTGGAGATGGGCCTTCGCAGGTTGGCATTAGCGGAAACTGGACCGACACAACTTAACGTCGGGAACGGTGGTGTTGTAAATCGTAATGTAAGAAAATCGTATTGCTCATTGGAACATATCGGGTTTGATCCGACCTTGTTAGGATTTTAAGGAAAGCGAGCCACTACCGTACTTACTAGCTTCGCCTATTAGTACTACTATTGAATATTCAGCTGGTTTCAGATCAACGATTACAATCTTCTGTTTGTGGATGCTCCTGTCGGTACTGGGTTTAGTTACTTCGACGACAAAGCGCAAGTTGCTGCTGATCCAGAACAATATGGTGAGACAAAGTGACAACTTAAATAAAACCTTTTTTGTATTTTATTATATAGGATTTTTGTTTCATTCCACCATAAAATACGTTTTTAATAATTGAAGGTGAAATTGAAGCAGGCACACTTGTCATGAATATAATTATGAGATCATGTCAAATCTAATTTTTATTTAAATTAGTTTATTTATTTTAAATTTAAATTTAAATTGGTTTATTTCCAGCCGAAGACTTGTACTATACTCTGCAGTCATTTTATAGCGATCAGAGAGAGTACAGCGACTCCCCGCTGTACATAATGGGACAGGGACATGGCGCCAAGCAGGCACTCGCTCTCGTGCTGAGAATGCAGCAGGTCAGCCATCAATAGTTTTACATCATCATCGTTATCCTCCTCCCCGTTATGAAAATAATATACTTCCCAATATACAACAAGTAGTATTGAGTTGTGGTGGAATTCTTGCTTAGTAGCCTCTGATCATCGCTCTGATATTTTTGTCATTTGTGTTTCAGGCAAGAAGTCGTAGTGAAGTCGAAATTAATTTGAAAGGTTTAGTTCTCGGAGGCGCTATAATATCTCCGGCGCTAGTGCTGACCAAGCTGGGCTGCTACCTGGAAGAGCTGGGTTACGTGGACGGCGTCGGGCGCTCAGCCATCGAGGAGCGGACCGCGGACACCCTGCGGCTGGTGGAGGAAGGGGAGTTGGCCCGAGCGCTCCACAACTTCGTAGGGCTGGAGGAGTTCGTCGGCCAGGAGGGTGGCACCGTGGCGGTCAACATGCACCGCATCGTCGACAAGCTTACCAGGGAACCTACTAGAGGTTCGTCAACACAGGGGAACGGACAGACACGCCGTTGTCACTATGCTTTGCTTATGCGTTTATAGGAAAGGAAAGCAAGAAACAAAGTTTTTTAAAATAATCACTGTAGAATACCACGTGTCAAAAAAAATCAGGAGAATTTATTATAAACTCGTGATTTCAGATAACTACAGTCAATGGAAGCAGTTGCAAGGTCGAACGGCAGACCTGAACAAGTTCATGGAGGAGACGGTGGGTCCGGCGCTGGGCGTGTCTCCGCGACCCTACGACGGGGACCACGAGGCCGCGGTGGAAGGCGCCGAAGACACCTTCATGTTGTCAGACATCCACAAAGGTTTGTCCCTCATATTAGGAGTACCAAAGTTTTCTACGTAAGACCACCGTACTGACAAGCTACTAAAATCGGTTATATTTTTCAGTTGAAAGTATCCTACAGAACACAGATGTAAATGTTTATTTTTTCAACGGAAACCTGGATGCCGTCTCCAACACACCGGGTCAGTACTCAACACTCACCACTTTGTATAGTTGCACCAGCTGATAGTGTGGTTATTATAATGTTACCAACACCACGCCATTGCAGGTCAGTTGGAGTGGATCGACAAGTTGGAGTGGTCCGGCCAGTCCGAGTTCCTGGCCAGCAACAGACAGATGCTGGTGGTGGACGATGTGCTGCAGGGGCACGTCCGGCAGCACGGCCGGCTCGCCTTCTTCTGGATCAACGCGGCTGGACACTCCGTAAGTACCTATATATATGTGCTGCAGGGGCACGTCCGGCAGCACGGCCGGCTCGCCTTCTTCTGGATCAACGCGGCTGGACACTCCGTAAGTACCTATATATATGTGCTGCAGGGGCACGTCCGGCAGCACGGCCGGCTCGCCTTCTTCTGGATCAACGCGGCTGGACACTCCGTAAGTACCTATATATATGTGCTGCAGGGGCACGTCCGGCAGCACGGCCGGCTCGCCTTCTTCTGGATCAACGCGGCTGGACACTCCGTAAGTACCTATATATATGTGCTGCAGGGGCACGTCCGGCAGCACGGCCGGCTCGCCTTCTTCTGGATCAACGCGGCTGGACACTCCGTAAGTACCTATATATATGTGCTGCAGGGGCACGTCCGGCAGCACGGCCGGCTCGCCTTCTTCTGGATCAACGCGGCTGGACACTCCGTAAGTACCTATATATATGTGCTGCAGGGGCACGTCCGGCAGCACGGCCGGCTCGCCTTCTTCTGGATCAACGCGGCTGGACACTCCGTAAGTACCTATATATATGTGCTGCAGGGGCACGTCCGGCAGCACGGCCGGCTCGCCTTCTTCTGGACCAACGCGGCTGGACACTCCGTAAGTACCTATATATATGTGCTGCAGGGGCACGTCCGGCAGCACGGCCGGCTCGCCTTCTTCTGGATCAACGCGGCTGGACACTCCGTAAGTACCTATATATATGCGAGGTCCAGGAATGTCAGCAACGATCAGACAGTCCCAAGCATAACTATGCGATATAACACTAGGCACTATTCACTACAATGGACTCGTTTCTGGTCCATTGTCTTTTGGTTAAACATTATCTACTTTTTTGTAGTTCATTTACTTGTCATTATTCTAAGGTTCATACTGTGCCAAATGGAAAAGTAGTTGATTTATGAAGATTTATCTGGTTTTTTTTTATTTCTTAAAACTCAAGATCGGTTATCAGTTGGTGATCTAGCGGGAATTAGGTGGACCTCGCGGGGCCCAGAGTCCAATGGAAAGGAAATGCCTGGCAAGACGGAGCGACATTCTGGATATGCTTGAAGTGTCCGTTGTCGGACCGATATATGTACTAGGCGTCGACAAACTCCACAAAATCAAACACAAAGACATATCCAAGTCTCGAGCTATTTATTTAAATACTTTATGCACTTAATAACATGGCTATAACGACATAAGGCATTTTTTACCAGCTAACCGGGGACGGGCATACTCGTACTGAATACTGAAAATATTAATATTCACTTAAATCGTCAAAATAGACACTATTAATTAATACAGCACACAAATATACATACAATACAAAATTAAATACACATAGCATACCATATAAATAAATACATACCTAGCTAAAATACCAAACAACTTTGTCACGTCGAGAGAGATAAGTAGTACAAGAAGAAATGTAGTTAGAAGGTTTTTAAGTACATTGACAGGCGGTCAGGTCAGGGGTACTACGGCTGACCACGGCGCTCGGGAGACCACTCTGAGCGATATATTGTGCTGACTTTTTTGGAACTTGTCCATGTTAGTTTTTTCAGAAAGTATTGCCAGGCTGCGCAGCGTAAGAACACAAGAAACGATGAACATAAAGCAGGAATTCATAACAGGACGACAGGGCACAGACCGCCTTCGCCTGATCGTGGCGTGGCGCCATTTCATAACAGGACGACAGGGCACAGGCCGCCTTCGCCTGATCGTGGCGTGGCGCCATTTCATAACAGGACGACAGGGCTCAGGCCGCCTTCGCCTGATCGTGGCGTGGCGCCATTTCATAACAGGACGACAGGGCACAGGCCGCCTTCGCCTGATCGTGGCGTGACGCCATTTCATAACAGGACGACAGGGCACAGGCCGCCTTCGCCTGATCGTGGCGTGGCGCCATTTCACACTTGTTTAATCGACTACACCATTTGGGGGCGTTTTTAAAAATTAACGTAAAGGATAATCTATGATCATGCCAATGGCAAGCCCACTATCTAAGCGCGATTGAATATGAATGGGTAGACCATGACCGCGATATGGACACGCAGTGCCAGACTTACCTTTATTCGCTTCTATGTTGCAGACTCCGCTGGACAGTCCCCGAGCAATGCGACATGTTCTACAGAGGATAGCTGGTTACTGAGCCATACCTAGACTGAAAAAATATATTTTTATATTTCTTTAAATAATTTGCCTTTTATTTCTGAGGTCCAAGAGGTACATACATACCAATGCCGGTGTTTCTGTGTATAAATGACGAGCAAGAAACTAGGTAATACCAATAGAACAATAAAATACTTTTCTGACCCGAGAAGCAGCCCGTCCGCTTCAGAAAGGTTTAGAGAATACAAGTGAGTCTGGATACCTTCTTGTGTGGTCTGTATGTGTTATTTACGGTAGTACAGCCGCAGACGGCAGTAAACGGTGTATGAATTTTGATGAATTCTTATATAAACTAAATACAGGGTGTCTCAAAAGAAATTTTATATTTATTTAGCTTACTGCGTGAACGCAACGTATCCGAGGGGCGCGGGGGTTATGTCAATCGGTAGCCTGGCTCTTGGGAATTCAGTCGCTATTGTCTATATAGTCTGTGGTCGCTATGGAGCGTTTCTCGGGAGCAGACCGCGCGTTGTGTGTGCGAGAGTTTTACAAAAACGGTGATTCGGCGACTGTAGCGCGTAGAAAATTCTGCAGTATTCGAGGTTTTCGCCACTTAAATGATGCGCCAAGCATTCCTCTCATTCGACATTGGGTTAAAAAGTTTAAAGAGACTGGTACAACGCTGGACAAATCAAAATCCGGGCGACCTAGGTCATCAAGAACGGTAGAAAACGTGGAGTGTTAATCAGTCTGTTCGTGACGACCTGAACCTTTCAATTTGGAATCGCGCAAGTGCTTTAAATGTGCATAGATCATCATTACATCGCATTATGCACAAAGACCTAAAGCTGCACCTTACAAAATTCAATTGGTGCAAGAATTAAAGCCCCAAGATGCCAGTCAGAGGCTCAATTTCGTAAATCAGGTGATTGAGCGATTTTCAACGTTCACCAACATTTTGTTTTCGGATGAAGCTCATTTTCATCTTAATGGCCACGTAAATAAGCAGAACTGCCGCTACTGGAGTGCAACGAATCCGAAACGCAAACATCAGAAACCCCTACATTCGCCTAAAGTGACCGTATGGGCTGCGATGTCGGCGCGAGAAATTATCGGCCCTTACTTTTTTGAAGACGAAAGGGGGCGTGCAGTTACAGTGAATTCAGAGCGTTATGTGGAGATGTTAGACAACTTCTTGGTACCTGTGTGCTTAGTGTGGCAGCTCAAGTATTGAAAAACGAGACTACTGTAGTTACGTTTTCCACGATCTACATTGCGCATTTTGTATGGGCTGCCAAAAACGCAATGTAGACGGAGATTTCACCCGAGTGTGGCACAATACGCAAACGCGGTAGTAATAGTTAACTGTCGAATTTGACATTTGTTTTGCGTTTTTGTTTAAAATGCGAGTGTGACAGGCTATAAACGCGAGTGTGGCAGCTCAAAACTTTAGTTAGTCAGGAAAATACGCAAACGCTGTAGTTACGTAACTCACTTTCATTTTAGGTCGTGAGATAAGTAAAAAAATATGTCTATTGTGGTCTATTTCAAGATAATTTTTAGCTTGGAAGATGTTTTATCATGCCCATGCCCTTGATAACCGCAACAAGGTTCGAAAAAGAAGAAAGGTTTGTTGATGTTTTATTAATCGAGTGTGATATTTTATATTAAAATAAAAATAGGTAAATGGTTAATGGTGTTTTTGATAGATCTAATGTTTTATTTTTTATTCTTCTAGAATCTGCGCGAAACTGAAGATCTCTCAGAGAATGAATTCAAGAGTCGGTACAGGTTATCTAAAGAATGTTTCCTGTACTTGTGCGATGCGTTAAAGAGATTGACGAATTTAAAATCATCATCTAATGTAACGTTAGAATTTAAGGAAACATGTCGGAAATGATAAAAAAAATTGGCTTGCCCTACAATAGGTTGCATTGATGGCAGTCATTTTCACATATTTAAGCCACACACTACAGTAGAACATATGTATTTCTCAAGAAAACAATTTCATTTATTCAATGTGGGTAACATTTATTTAATTTAGAGCTTTTCCAAATATTTTATTGCACTTCAAACATATATGGTTGGAGTTAAAGTGTACCTACCTGTGATTTCCCACTAATACTGAAATTATTAGGATGCCACTTAAGTAGTTGTAATATAGTGGTCAGCAAAAGAAACCTTCGGATGGCCATAAGGTCGCATGCCATGCTTAGATATTGATGTCATATCCAAGGTTAAGGAATTATCTGCCAAATTGGTGTGCAATACCCCGAAGAAAATTCGAATTTCGAATGTAAGTCATTTTAGTATGCAATATGTTACAAGTAAAGCATAGCAGTCATAATCCTTCAGAAACCATGCTTTTTAAGGAAGTACGTTTTTGTTTAGCCAACTATACTGGGCTCATCTTGAAAGCGGCATGCTTGTCGAAGGTTTCTCGCATACCAGAGAGAAAAATCACAAATAAATATTTTAGTGTCACTTCCTCAATCAGTAATAATTTACATTGTACTGCTGATACCATTATTGGGATTTTTCATTTCTTTAAGGTTATATTTTTATATATCTATGCTTTTTTTTTAGACGAAGGCATTGATGGTGACAACGAAGTACCCTTCAGAGAGACATCAGAAGCCACAACACACCTAATTAGGGGGAGGGCCCTCAGGGATAGACTGGCCAGAAGAGTAAATGCTCGCCTATAACCTAGTTTGATGTGGAATCTTTTACAGTAACATAAATATATTACTTTACTAAGATTAAAACCAACTACTTATATTAAAAAATAATTTGTTTATTTACAACCTTAGCTTCCTAATACCTAGTTTGATATGGACTATTATGAATTTAGCAGTGACATTTTGTGGAACTACAATTTGTAATTAAACTTAAATATGCTTAATTTTTTATAATTATTTTTGATCATAGATTTGTTAATTACGTTTTTATATAATTGTACAAAGAACAAAAAAGTTATTGTAGTTATCAGTGTCAATGTCTAACATAATATTAATATATATATATATATATAATCTTATAGTAACATAATGTATTACTTCACTAATGCTGGGTTTCTGAGATCAATAAGATATTAAAGATTTATCTTATTATATTACAGTGCCCTCTACAAAAAAACGTTAAATACACACATCAACACTGTCTAGGGATATTTTGGATATACTCAATTTATTCAAAATTTATAAAAAATAACATATATGTATGTATTTTTATAAATCTCATATATCAGATTACAATCCAGAATAAAAGAAAACTATTTTTTTGGCGTAAACATTTTTTTATTTAAATAAAGAAAAAACGTGAAATAATGGTAAAACTAACAATGAATGTGTTTCTCAAGAAAAAGTGAAAAATAAAGAAAAAATATTCTGTTTTTAACAGTTATGTGAAAAATCAGTAGTCAGTAAAACCACCCATGACGTTAATAACGGTCCTGCAATGGTTTTTCATGCTTTGGAGTAAGTTATCCAAGTCTTGCTGTGGTGTATTGTCCCAGGTCCGGCTAAGATGCAAAAAAAGTTGCTCCTCCGTCGCAATGTTTGCAGGGAATTTCCTCAAAGCCCTTCTTTGGAGCATGTCCCACGGGTGTTCTATTGGGTTTAGGTCAGGCGATTGAGTGGGCATGAGCGTGAATTCGTGGCCCATTTGTAGTCGATGGGGGTAGATTATTGGTACCAGCACCTCGTTATGGTATTTTTCAGCTGTCATGGTGTTTCTGATCCAAACAAGGTCTGTTCTTCCACCAACACGAAATCCCGCCCAAACCATAATTGTCCCGCCGTGGTATGAATGGACTCTCACGACCAGGAACTCGCCAAACACGTACTCTACGTGTATCGGGATAGAAACCGAACCGGGACTCATCTGAACTGCAAAACTGGCTATAACCAAAGAACATGGTTCCAGGACGGAGCAACTTCACACACGTCCAATGCCACGTGTGTTAAAAATACTACTGTCTCTCGCAATCAAAATATGATTGATATATTTTGACTGCGTCACTCTTTTAAAATTATTTGCCTAATATAGATGTTATTATATAGTATTTTTCCCTTTTAATACATTTATCGTTGTTTTGATAACTAACCGTATTTTATTTACAATGCCTAAGTGACTTAACACTTTACAACGTGTTCGTGAAATTTTCTCAGGCCAATTGATCTCCCGGAGAGGTGACATAAATTGGCCTCCACGCGTCCAGATTTAACCCCTATGGACTTTTTCCTATGGGGTTATCTTAAATCTAAAGTTTACGCCAATAAACCGACTTCACTGGCGCATTTCATAGACAATATCCGTCACGAAATGGCAGCCATCCCTGAGTCCACCTGTCGAGCCGTCATAAGTAATTTTACTGTTCGATTAAATGAGTGCCGAGAACGCGAAGGTCTACATTTAGACAATATTATTTTTAAGAAATAAGTAGATCCCCAAAAAGTGTATTTTAATAATTAATAAACATTTTTTTTATATGCGACTTACTTTTTTTTTAAATGATCCACTAAATATAAAATTTCTTTTGTACAAGGTTGTGTTAGGACTAATTTCTCAAATTAAACCAGTCTTCAATGTTGTATGATTTATTTCCATTTCCAATAATTATTTACAACCTTCACTATTTTAAAGGCGCGCAACGACCGACTCGTCTGCTGTGTTCTTGTAATCTGTAAACCATATTGCTAATCATTCTTAACTTATGTTTAAACACTGAGATAATAATGTAATAATAACTATGTTACATTAAAAGATAACAGTTGGTACAAAATACTGCGTGACTCCAAGAAAAGCATCAAATTCTACAACATCTGGAACTTGATGATAACCTTATTAACTAATAAAAAATAAAGATATATTATGTCAGACTTGGCTGTAGTCGCTTTGCCTTCCCTATCACCTCATTCATCATCTATCGGAGAAGAGAACACAAAAAAAATTGAGTCCTTCGCGCCATTTTGCTCGGATATGTCAAGTGCAAGTTTTTGTTTTGTAAATTAATTTACTGTGGATATTGTTAATTAAAAGTGGTGTTGTTTTGTTTATTAATGTGCCTCAATTGAATAATTTTAATTTTTGTGGTTATCCTGCGCCGTGAAACCCATATTATACCCGATGTGTTTGGACTATAATACCGCGAGTGACTCCAAGAAAAGCATCAAATTCTGCAACATCTGGAATTTGATGATAACCTCATTAACTCATAAGAAAGAAGGTTATAAACTTGTTCTGTGATATATTACGTCAGACTTGGCTGTATGGGCTAGACCCTTTGCCTTCGCTATCACCAGAACAAAAGAGAGACACAGATTATATGAGAGAGAACACAAACGACAACAAAAAATTAAAAAAGCATTTGTTTGTTGATTTTGTAATTTGTTGTCCGGTTTTCGTTTGGTTTAATTGGTTTTAATCCGAAGAGTATAGTAACTTTGGTGGAAAATGGATTACCATAATCCTAAGGGTTTAAATAAGTTGTATTTACTACAGTAACAATATTCCCATACTTAAATCAATGTCTTACTTTGTGCATACGTAGATTTACTTTCCTTATACGTAGTATCCTATTATCTGTGCTTTCCTTCCTTGGCCGCACAGCTTGTCCGGACATCCACTAAGAGACAATAACATTAATTTATATTATTTAATTTTTTTACTTTGTTTAAACATACAAAAAATAATAACATGAATAAAATCTGTAGGATATGTCTCGAAGAAGGAGTAGTATCTTCCATATTTTCAAGGAACTTTAACCTGTCGCTGGCCGAGATGATAGAATATAGTTGTAATATAAAAGTAAGTCCTTTATATTCTATGCACTTTACTAGAAAACTGTTTCAGATCATAAAAAGATTACACTTATCCAACTTTACTATAGTCCCTTGATAAGTGCCAAGCTCGTTGATGTCTCTATACACAACTTTACTATAGTCCCTTGATAAGTGCCAAGCTCGTTGATGTCTCTATACACAACTCGAGAAATATCCAAGTTTAACTTTCACCCCTACATTACTAAAGCAATTTTGATGGATTTGGCAGACATGTTTCTTGGAACCCAGGGGTGACTGATGTCAACATCTAAACAACTTTTGACCGTATGGCCTCCTGAATGTTTCTTTGCTGATCACACGGACAACACCAAGCTTCACAGATAACTTTATTTATTTTTCCTTGTGAATTTTGCAATCAGTCATAAACTTTAGGAGATGAGTTGAGTAGTATGACATGTGGATTGTAGGAATACATATTGGGCATATTTCCTTTTTGCTCAGCAGCTTGAATCTCGCTGGCTGTCAGTTTCTAGAATTTTGTGTCTTTTTAGATGCCTGATTTCTTGAGGGATAGAGAGGATAGGATGTAGCTCATTAGGATGATTCTCCAGCCTTGTATCTGTTGTTACATAATTGGATTGCATCCTTTACTAGAGCTCCGACATTTTGATGTACCAGGGTGTATTTCCAACGCTTTTTAGTATTTTATTTTGTGTTCTTTGTATTAGCATGATATTGGAATCACAATCTGTTCCCCGGAGAGAAATACCATAGGTCTAGATTGGTTTGATTATTGATCAATAATCACAAATATTTTCTTGTATTCTCATCCATGAATCAAACCTGCATATAACCATATAACTACATTATTAACCGCTGGAAAACAAACTGAGGGAAACAGATTTATTTGTACTATTTAACTTGAGCAGTTAGTAAATAGTTATTTATGATTAGATTAGCAGAAATGATGGTCTCCCGGAGCAGTTGTGCAGTAATTGTATTTACAAGTTGGGAGTGGCGTACCACTTCAAGCAGACCTGTGCGGGCGCCGACGAGCGACTGCGAGACTATCTGGGTCTCGCCGCAGCCTGCAAGTGAGACCTCTAACATATTCCTTATCAACATTTAATATAGGAAAGAACAAGTGCTAAGACCAATAGAGCACCTCCTGGCTTCAAATGGTGATGACATGTCACACGAGAACACACTTGCAATTAATAGTTATAATTGCAACTATTACACAAAAGTAATATATTACTCAACTGCAGTTGCATTTATTGCACAACATGAAGTTGGAACTAATTTTATGATCTCACAGAAGAAATCATCAGGAATAGGTTCAAGACTCAGCTTTACGCAGTGGAAGTTGGTGCGAGAGGAGTTCCAGCAATATCTTTGCATCACTTACTGAAAGAATTGGGCCTAAGCAGGTCTGCAGGAGATACATTTATGGAACGAGCTTCCAAGACAACGGAATCATACAGTATATGGTTGGGTAGGGAGAGGAGTGGAATGGTGGATGCGAGCGTCTTGCTGCACAATAAAAAGTGGCGGGAGATTGAGAGAGCGCGAGAAGGTAGTGTGCAGCGGCTCCCCTTGGGGGAGGTGTATGTCCAGCAGTGGGGAGATTGAGAGAGCGCGAGAAGATAGTGTGCAGCGGCTCCCCTTGGGGGAGGTGTATGTCCAGCAGTGGGGAGATTGAGAGAGCGCGAGAAGATAGTGTGCAGCGGCTCCCCTTGGGGGAGGTGTATGTCCAGCAGTGGGGAGATTGAGAGAGCGCGAGAAGATAGTGTGCAGCGGCTCCCCTTGGGGGAGGTGTATGTCCAGCAGTGGGGAGATTGAGAGAGCGCGAGAAGATAGTGTGCAGCGGCTCCCCTTGGGGGAGGTGTATGTCCAGCAGTGGGGAGATTGAGAGAGCGCGAGAAGATAGTGTGCAGCGGCTCCCCTTGGGGGAGGTGTATGTCCAGCAGTGGGGAGATTGAGAGAGCGCGAGAAGATAGTGTGCAGCGGCTCCCCTTGGGGGAGGTGTATGTCCAGCAGTGGGGAGATTGAGAGAGCGCGAGAAGATAGTGTGCAGCGGCTCCCCTTGGGGGAGGTGTATGTCCAGGAGTGGGGAGATTAAGAGAGCGCGAGAAGATAGTGTGCAGCGGCTCCCCTTGGGGGAGGTGTATGTCCAGCAGTGGGGAGATTGAGAGAGCGCGAGAAGATAGTGTGCAGCGGCTCCCCTTGGGGGAGGTGTATGTCCAGCAGTGGGGAGATTGAGAGAGCGCGAGAAGATAGTGTGCAGCGGCTCCCCTTGGGGGAGGTGTATGTCCAGCAGTGGGGAGATTAAGAGCGCGCGAGAAGATAGTGTGCAGCGGCTCCCCTTGGGGGAGGTGTATGTCCAGCAGTGGGGAGATTGAGAGAGCGCGAGAAGATAGTGTGCAGCGGCTCCCCTTGGGGGAGGTGTATGTCCAGCAGTGGGGAGATTAAGAGAGCGCGAGAAGATAGTGTGCAGCCTCTCCCCTTGGGGGAGGTGTATGTCCAGCAGTGGGGAGATTGAGAGAGCGCGAGAAGATAGTGTGCAGCGGCTCCCCTTGGGGGAGGTGTATGTCCAGCAGTGGGGAGATTGAGAGAGCGCGAGAAGATAGTGTGCAGCGGCTCCCCTTGGGGGAGGTGTATGTCCAGCAGTGGGGAGATTGAGAGAGCGCGAGAAGATAGTTTGCAGCGGCTCCCCTTGGGGGAGGTGTATGTCCAGCAGTGGAGAGACAGAGGTCGATGATATTGATGATGGTTGAGTGCTCTCCCGAGAAACGACAACATAGAGCAAGCTTTAAGTTTTTAAGGATTCTAAAGAATTTATTTTTTATAGATGTTGGAAATTGAGATATTAACTAGAAATGTTGATAATTTTCAGGAACAAAGATGCAGCCGTGATGACAGACCCATTGCCGGTAAGCAATATTGACAGGAATTCGAGTCACACTCATTTTCGACATAAATAAGGCTCAGTGTTCCAACGTTTTACAAATATTTTTTGTCTTCTCCATCGAAATGAGCTATTTTAAAATCATCAGTTTGTATGGAGAAGCCAAAAAATTAGTCACTTCCGACATATGCTTACTTAGGAAAAGTTGTTTGTTTCTATCAATAGGATAACATTTTAGTTAAAGTAAGAGCATACAAAATGTCGCCATCATTTTTGAAGGAGGTTGTTTTTGTTTTAGGTCACTACTCATGTAACTACGGTCCGGAAATGGTAAGATTTAGTATTGACACACATCGCCTTAACCTCTTGCCTCCCTTTAGGTCACCACTCATGTAACTACGGTCCGGAAATGGTAAGATTTAGTATTGACACACATCGCCTTAACCTCTTGCCTCCCTTTAGGTCACCACTCATGTAACTACGGTCCGGAAATGGTAAGATTTAGTATTGACACACATCGCCTTAACCTCTTGCCTCCCTTTAGGTCACCACTCATGTAACTACGGTCCGGAAATGGTAAGATTTAGTATTGACATACATCGCCTTAACCTCTTGCCTCCCTTTAGGTCACCACTCATGTAACTACGGTCCGGAAATGGTAAGATTTAGTATTGACACACATCGCCTTAACCTCTTGCCTCCCTTTAGGTCACCACTCATGTAACTACGGTCCGGAAATGGTAAGATTTAGTATTGACACACATCGCCTTAACCTCTTGCCTCCCTTTAGGTCACCACTCATGTAACTACGGTCCGGAAATGGTAAGATTTAGTATTGACACACATCGCCTTAACCTCTTGTCTCCCTTTCGCTCTGAGTGTACTTTCGAAAATGTAGTCTATCAAATTTCTAGGAAATAAAATTCCAGTCACTTTAAGACATATTTTCACTTTACCTAATTTTAGACAGAAAATCAACAAAAACATATCGATTTTTCTCTATTTAGCTAAAACAAATCTATGATTAATATATCTAAAATATTGTTTGTAAAACCAACTTATTGTGTATTCTCTGTCTGTACAATTGTTTGTAAAACCAACTTATTGTGTATTCTCTGTCTGAACAATTGTTTGTAAAACCAACTTATTGTGTATTCTCTGTCTGTACAATTGTTTGTAAAACCAACTTATTGTGTATTCTCTGTCTGTACAATTGTTTGTAAAACCAACTTATTGTGTATTCTCTGTCTGAACAATTGTTTGTAAAACCAACTTATTGTGTATTCTCTGTCTGTACAATTGTTTGTAAAACCAACTTATTGTGTATTCTCTGTCTGTACAATTGTTTGTAAAACCAACTTATTGTGTATTCTCTGTCTGAACAATTGTTTGTATCCTGTGTAAAATTAAAAATAAAATAAAATGGCTGTAATTATTTCTGAAAAGTATACTCGAGAATTGAAAAATCTTTGAAAATATTATATTGTGCGAGCGAGATTCTATCTTGTCACCATGACAATTCTGTCCTTCACTTTTGACAGACCATCATAATAGTTAATTAGACCAAGAATATTTGTCTGTATTTATGTTTTTTTTTCGACTTCTATACTGGAACGATTTTGATGATATTCGTCAGAAATATTCCTTGAAATCCAGAGGAGGACATATTATTATTATTATTATTAAATTCTTTATTGCACGAAAAAAATGTACAAAGGCGAAGATTAATGCCTACAAGGCATTTTCTAACATCTAACCTTTGGGAGAGTATGAGATGAAGGGTAGTGCTGATATAAAAAATAAAAAATATTAGGATAACAAACAATATACTACATACTAAGACATACATACACTACATACTAATAAATACATACACTAAATCCTAATAAATACATAGTATAAAAGTATATATTTGCCAAATATTTATTGTGAACCCGATGCTTGTTTGTCTAAAAATAATGCAGTAACCAAGGTTTTGAATATGTGGACTGACGGTGCGTGTCTAATAGCCAGTGGCAGCTTGTTCCACTGGTGGGCTGCAGACACAGTAAACGAATCTGAATATCTGCTAGTGGAGTGGGATGGGATTTTCAGTTGATTATTATAGGAAGAACGTAATGGAAGGTTGTGCGTATCGCACAGGAACTCAAAACGGGATTTTAGGTATGTAGGTGCACAAGGATTGTTCAGGATACTATACAGAGACACGAGGAGATGAGCAGATCTGCGAAAGCGGATATTGAGCCATTTTAACTGAACACGAAAATTAGAGATATGATCATACTTACGCAAGCCAAATATATAGCGAATGCATAAGTTGAGCAGACGATCGAGTTTGTTCAGTAGCTCTTCAGTGACGTCGGGATAGCAGATATCTGCATAGTCAATGATAGGAAGAAGCAGCGAACTGACTAGCATTAACTTTGCCTTGAAAGGAATAAAATATTGTAACCGTTTTAATGAATGCATGCTGCCATGAACTTTCCTACAAATTTCGGAAACGTGGTGATCCCAGGAGAGATCACTACTCATGTGAAGGCCAAGGTTCTTCACATGCTGGCAAAAAAGAAGCGGGGTATTGTCAAATAATAATGGTGTAAGAGGTACCTGATCCAATTTGCACAGCATCTGCCTCGAACCAGCAATCATGGCCTGTGTCTTCGAGGGAT
Organism: Tinea semifulvella; assembly: GCA_910589645.1. Taxonomy (NCBI): domain Eukaryota; kingdom Metazoa; phylum Arthropoda; class Insecta; order Lepidoptera; family Tineidae; genus Tinea; species Tinea semifulvella. The sequence continues at coordinate 126,738 of OU342611.1, read as the reverse complement.
TCACCAGTAATCCTAGGTTTTGAGATCGTATTTTTATTGCTTCAAGATCTTCGTTCATTTTTGCAGTAGCACTGTATATCATTAATCTTGAAGTGCAGCATAAGTTGGACATCGTCAGCGTACAGATGGTAGGAACTGAAGTTAATAACCTGAGTGATCATGTTTATAAAAACAGAGAAGAGCAAGGGAGATAACACGCCACCCTGCGGGACACCAGCAGTTACCGGACACCAGTCCGAGTACGTGTCGTCCAACCGAATGCGTTGCTGGCGCCCGCGAAGATAAGAGTCGAACCATAATGCCACATTCTGTGAAATATTAAGGGAACGCAATACGGCCGTGAGAATATCGTGATCTACGCAATTAAAGGCGTTACTGAAGTCTAGCAATGTGAGGAGTGTGAGCTTTTTATCGTCAATCGCAAATCTGATGTCATCAGTAATTTTTGTGAGAGCAGTAGTTGTGCTGTGGGAAGGACGAAAGCCAGATTGAAAAGCATTTAAAAGATTATTATGAGTAAGAAATGTAGCAAACTGGCGATGAACTACACGTTCCAATACTTTGGATAGAAAGGGAAGAATTGATATTGGTCGAAAATGGCTAGAGTCGGTAGGGTTAGAATTTTTGGGGATAGGGACTATGTGGGCATTTTTCCACATTGTGGGAAATTGCCCAGTAGAAAGGGAGAAATTTTTGATATAAGTTATAAAGGGAATAATGTTGTCAATAATAGGAATGAGAAGAACACGACCCACATTATCGTCTCCTACGGCCTTACTCGTTATAGATAGTATAATCTTTTTAATTTCACAGCTTGACATTGGTTCGAATTGAAAAGTATGACTACAAGAACGAGGTGATGAGTTAATTTGAGAAATAGCAGCAGCCTTAGATACAGTATTAATAGAACAAGATGGACTAGAGAAGTATCGATTTAGGCTATTGACATCAATTGAGGAAGAGACAGCGGCGTCAGCTGTGGTCTTACCAACACCTAAGGTTCGAAGAAATAGATAGATAGATAAATTCTTTATTGCACAATAAACAAAAACACATTTAAATGTACATAGGCGAACTTAATGTCTAGTGACATTTTCTACCAGCTAACCTTTGGGATAGTGAGCAATGATTGTGGGTGCATTTAATCATTAATTTAAAATCGAGATTAATAATAATAAAAAAATAAAAATCTTAAACTATTACTAGCAACTAAAGCTAAAATACTTATACACTAATATATAAATATATAATAACACAAGTACATATAAATACATAATAAATATATATAAAATACATACAATATTATACCAATTTTGAGAGGTTATGTCGACTCGTCTTGCTTTTTGTGAAGGTGTAAGGTAAGTAATTTTTTAAAACACTTAAGTGAGGGTGCTTTTCGAACGTTAAGTGGAAGCCGGTTCCACTGGCGGGCTGCTGATACTGTAAAAGAATCTGAACATCTGCTGGAAGAATGTGTTGGAATTTTTAATTGATTGTTGGAAGAGGAACGAAGCGCACAACTGTGTGTGTCGCATAGAAATTGGAAACGATCTTTCAGGTAAGAGGGCGCATTTGGGTTATAAAGGACACCATAAAGAAAGGTAAGAGTATGTGCAGACCTGCGATTTCGGATATTGAGCCACTGTAACTCTTTGCGAAATTGAGAAACATGATCATACTTACGCAGGCCATATACATAGCGGATGCATAAGTTGAGAAGTCGATCGAGTTTATTTAGTAGCTCTTCGGTGAGGTCGGAGTAACAGACGTCTGCATAATCAATAATAGGAAGAAGCAACGAGCTGACTAACGTGAGCTTTGTCGAAGTTGGAATGAAATGCTGCGACCGCTTTAGTAAATGCATTGAAGCGTAGATTTTCTTGCTTACTTCTGACACGTGGTGATCCCAGGACAAATCACTACTCATATGGAGACCAAGATTTCTTACGTTCGGACAAAAAGGTAAAGTTACGCCGTCGAATTTCAGTGCTGGAAGTGAATTAAAGTCCAACCTGCCGACTAATTGCCTTGTGCCTACGACCATGACCTGTGTTTTACCTGGGTTAACCATTAGTCCTAGATCCCGAGAATATATGCGAATCGCCTCAAGGTCTCTATTCATGTTAATAAACGCTTCTTTTATGTCATCAGCGTTAAAGGTTATGTAAAGTTGCAAGTCGTCGGCGTACAGATGGTAGGAGCAGAAGTTAATTGAAGAAGTGAGATAGTTGATAAAGACAGAAAAGAGTAAGGGAGATAAAACGCCACCCTGCGGGACACCAGCTGTCACTGGACACCAGTCCGAGTAGACGTTGTCGAGACGTATGCGTTGTTGGCGCCCGCGAAGATAGGAATTAAACCACTGAAGCACAGCCGATGAGATATTAAGAGAATGCAAGATAGCAAGAAGTATGTCGTGATCTACGCTGTTAAAAGCGTTACTGAAATCAAGCAGGGTAAGTAGGGTAAGTTTTTTGTCATCCATAGCAAAGCGGATATCGTCGGTGATTTTTACGAGAGCAGTGGCGGTGCTATGGGACGGACGGAAACCAGATTGATAGACGTTGAAGTGATTATTACTATTAAGGAAAGCAGCTAGCTGCCGATGGACCACTCGTTCGAGGACTTTAGAGAGAAATGGGAGTATTGAAATTGGGCGATGATCACTAAATTTAGAAGGAACGATTTTTTTTGGGATAGGCACTATATGTGCCTTTTTCCACAATTGTGGAAAAGAATTTGACGAGAGTGAGAAATTTACGATGTGGGTAATTGTGGGAAGTATTAAAATCATAATGGGAGTGAGAAGGAGGCGGCCCACATTATCGTATCCAACAGCTTTGCTAGTTAGAGAAGTTATGATCTTTTTTATCTCATGACTGTGTACAGGGTGAAATTTAAATGTTTCAGTACTTGGAATAGGCATGGAACCAATCTGTGATATTGTAGTGGCCTTTACCAAAGGATCAATAATGATAGATGGTGATGAAAAATGCTGGTTAAGGCCGTTAATATCTATGGTTGGATTTGCTGTAGATTTGGTTTTGCCGAATCCTAAGGAGCGAAGAAGTGTCCAAAGATTTTTGGAAGAAGAAGTATCGATTGCATTGTGAATGTATTGGCGTTTTGCATTCCTACACATCTGATTGACACGATTTCTTGCAACTTTAAAAATATTCCAATTGTCATCAGTAGGGTATTTCTTGTGTTTCTGTTTTAGTGAATCTCTCCACCTCATAGCCTTACGAATCTTCTCGTCAAGCCAGGGTGCTGGGGGTCGTTTCATTCGAACAGGTCGAATCGGCGCATGTTTATCGTACAGGCTAAGCAGCAGGCGGTTAAATTCGGAAAGCTTATCATCAAGTGTGTCCTGTTGAATCACCGCGTCCCAGTCCGTATTCTCAGCATCAGCCAGCAGCGATCCTAAATTCATTCGGCCAAAGCTACGCTGAAGAATTATTTTAGGTCTAAATCTAGGTGTCTTTATTTTGTATGAGGAGTATATTAAATCGTGATTGGAGAAACCTGGTGCAAGATACTGGCCGTGTGATAATATTTTGTCAGGGTTGGAAGAGATTATTAGGTCAAGGAGACTGTGAGCTTCGTTTATATGAAAGGTGGGATCTAGAGGAAGTATAGAAGCATTAACAGAAGAAGTTATAAGATTAAGTTTTTTTGAGCGAGAGTTATTTTTAAGTAGACACGTATTAAAATCACCCATGATTAAATTATGTTCGTAGCAAGGAAAGTGGGATTCGAGCAGCTCTTCGAATGTGCGGAAATAGTTAAGTGTCGGAGGGGCGTATACTACTCCTAGTAGCATTTTTATCGAATTTAAGTCTATTTCGATAAAAATGTGTTCAGATGTGCTACTATATAAAGATGGAGATTTAGATATTATTTTATATTTAAGATTGGAACGTAGGTAGATCGCTACGCCACCTCCACCCTTACCTGTTCGATCGTTTCGAATAAGAATGTACCCAGGCAGTGAAAAGCTAGTGGAAGGAAGAGAGGGTTTGAGGAAAGTTTCAGAAATAAGGATAGCATGTATATGCTGGCTAGCAAAGGTCGTAAGGAGATCAGAAAAGTGGCTGGGTATACTTTGCGCATTGATGTGGCAGACATTCAGATTCTTTGGAAATGGGGAGAAAGTATCGTGGAGCATATCGCCGAGTAGAACAGCATCTTGTGTGGTTTCAAATTCATCGGTGCTAGAAGAGTCGCAAGAAAAAAATAATTCGGAGTCAGTATCTGATATATTTAACATAATAAAAATAAATATTAAACATATATATAATATAATACAATATATAAGTAATAGTAAAATTTATTACTGTAAGTACCACTAGGGCAAATTATATTTTAAAAATCACCTTTTTCTGCTCACAACACCTGCTGGTTAACTAGTTTACTATTAAGCAACATAATACAAATAAAAGCAACAGAATGATTCGTACATTTTTGACATTAAATAACAGAACAGGAAGCTACAAAGTTAAGGTACATTTAACCCTTAAATAATAAATATTTACTGTCCTGTCAGTGCCATTTGCGAAAATTACTTTATTTTTATATTACTTTATATGTATGTGTAAAACGGAACGTACTGCAACTTACAGCTGTCACTGTTATCTATGGTCATCAACGAGCATGCAAAAAAAAAAAAAAATTTAGAACGACGTACATTGATGATCTTTCGATTTATTTAAATTAGATTTAATAATAACGCGCAATGTACGAGGTATAATAATATCATATTACTATTGAACACGGACCGGCGAAAAGCGATGTCATTGCCAAACGTCAATCGAAATTCTAAAAAGAAAATTTATCGCTGCCGTATAACTGTGAAACCTTTCATCATTTGGACAAACTTTCTACCCACTGATCTATTATAATTACACGTAAACAATATATGTAGGTATTATTATTGTGTAAGTAATTGCATACGCGTAAAGCAATCCAAAATATACTAATATAGGTAGGTCAAAGTATTTTAAAAAGACATTGTAGATATTAAGTTGTGAAAAATGTAAGTATGTTAGTAAGGCAAATCTGTAGATGAATGAAATCCGAAAATGATGAAGGCCAAATCAATTTAAAATATAAGGAAAATAATTTAAAAATAAATAATGTATTTAGCAGTTATAGTAAATTAATGAATTCAGCAACTATTTCCTTGGTCTTGTAGTCCTGGCAGCCCTGGGTTGACGGGTATCTTGAATCTCAGATGGAGGAGGTGGAAACTTAGCCGCATAGTCCCTGAGATGAGCTTCGGAAAGTATGCGCTGCCTGGGCCCATCCTTTACCTTCACGTAGATGTTTCCGTCCTGAGACCAGCAACTGGTTACCCCATACAACCGTCGTCCCTCAGCATACAAACGCCTTCGGAGGGTAGTTAAGAACTCAGCCATAGATATACCACTGCCCTTAAGACCTTTTTTTGCTTGCCATACCTTAGCCCGTGTATCAATATTTCGGAATTTCACCAGAATGGGCCGGGGTCTTTCGGGATTACTGCCTTTAACACCAAGTCTATAAGAAAATTGGATATCGCTTGTGTTAACAGTAACATTCAATTTATTTGTGGATATATTACTTATAATGCTACTGGTTTTTTCTTCTGCAGACTCGTCAACACCTCGGAAAAGAAGAAATTTGCATCTGCTTCTGTTTTCCAGATCATCACAGAGAATTGTAAGGTTGGAGATCTGAGATCGAAGCAACTCAACTGTGTCCCGCATAAAACTCTTGAAGCTCTGAAAATCCTTTGAGATCTGGGCAACGGTAGCATTTGGTGTAGTTGTAGCAATTCGAGTCTCAAATGATTCCATTCTCTTTTCAAATAGGTCATGTAGTTTAAGAAGAGCAACTGAAGGATCTGTTACCTCAAAATGTTCCATTTCCAGGTTAAGAAATGACCAAATATTTTGAGAAGTGCAGGATTTAATAGAGTCATGAATATATTGGCGTTTTGAGTTCCTACACATCTGATTCACCCGATTTCTTGCATATTTATATTTATCCCAGTGTTCCTGATTGTGCGATTTCCTGTATTTCTTGTTTAAAGAATCCCTCCACCTCATGGCCTTACGTATCTTATCGTCTAACCATGGGGCTGGGGGTCTCTTCATACGTACGGGACGTATAGGAGCATGTTTATCAAACAACTGTATTATTAAATTATTTAATTCTGCTACCATGTCATCTACATTTTCTTTGTGTGTTACGGTATTCCAGTTCATGTCAGCAGCATCCGACATAGGCAATATGACGTCATCATTTGATCATGGCATGTGACTCCACATCTATATATCCATTTGTTCAATACGCCTATATTACTAAACCAACTATAATCAAATTGGATGAAAAAGATTCTTGAAATGGGGTAAAATAATATGTCACGCGACCCTACGGTGGTCACGCGACCCTACGGTGGTCACGCGACCCTACGGTGCTCTGAGTCGGTGAGCATTATATTACAAGCCGATAGTATTTATATATTTGAGAGAGAGACATGTCTTTTTATAGCGCTTGTAAGGACAAGGGTTCGGAGAGGAAGAGTCGCAGTAACTATGTCCGCAAGCCGCCCTCCCTCCAGCACAAGAGAGGGCCCAAGCCGAGAGCCCGGACCCTCCCCGTCTGCCAGCTCTGTCACAGGGAGTTCAAGTGTCAGGCGCAACTACTCACACACCTCAGGTAACACTCACACATCTCAGGTAACACTCACACACCTCAGGGAACACTCACACACCTCAGGTAACACTCACACACCTCAGGGAACACTCACACATACCTCAGGTAACACTCGCACATCTCAGGGAACACTCACACTTAAGTTAAAGGATGGAGGAAGACATGGCCGGGAGTGGAGCGGCCTTAGCCATAGCGAGGCCCTCATCTTTTCGGAATTAGGTTTAATGGTGATAATTTACGAAAAATGCAAAGTTATTAAACAATAAATTTAGATTTTTTTAAATTAAGTGTTTTCTACCTATTTAATTAAATTAATAAACACAAAGATAGTTTCAATCAGACAGTAACCTCGCTCGCCACCTCCGAACTGACGGAGGCAGGTTACTTTGTGCTGTCACCAGACTGTATTGTTCCACCATACTTTGCTTGCACTTATTTCAGAATAAAATGTAATTTTTCGAATCGATGAGATAAAAGATGTGTTCTGTAAGCAATTGTGTTGCAGGACTCACACCGGGGACAAGCCGTTCTCCTGTGGCTACTGTCAGAGGAGCTTCAGTCAGAAACACAACCTCACGGTGCATCTCCGTCTGCACACCGGGGAGAAACCCTTCCAGTGCGAACTCTGCAGGTACCGACCTCCAACATCTCCGTCTGCACACCGGGGAGAAACCCTTCCAGTGCGAACTCTGCAGGTACCGACCTCCAACATCTCCGTCTGCACACCGGGGAGAAACCCTTCCAGTGCGAACTCTGCAGGTACCGACCTCCAACATCTCCGTCTGCACACCGGGGAGAAACCCTTCCAGTGCAAACTCTGCAGGTACCGACCTCCAACATCTCCGTCTGCACACCGGGGAGAAACCCTTCCAGTGCGAACTCTGCAGGTACCGACCTCCAACATCTCCGTCTGCACACCGGGGAGAAACCCTTCCAGTGCGAACTCTGCAGGTACCGACCTCCAACATCTCCGTCTGCACACCGGGGAGAAACCCTTCCAGTGCGAACTCTGCAGGTACCGACCTCCAACATCTCCGTCTGCACACCGGGGAGAAACCCTTCCAGTGCGAACTCTGCAGGTACCGACCTCCAACATCTCCGTCTGCACACCGGGGAGAAACCCTTCCAGTGCGAACTCTGCAGGTACCGACCTCCAACATCTCCGTCTGCACACCGGGGAGAAACCCTTCCAGTGCGAACTCTGCAGGTACCGACCTCCAACATCTCCGTCTGCACACCGGGGAGAAACCCTTCCAGTGCGAACTCTGCATGTACCGACCTCCAACATCTCCGTCTGCACACCGGGGAGAAACCCTTCCAGTGCGAACTCTGCAGGTACCGACCTCCAACATCTCCGTCTGCACACCGGGGAGAAACCCTTCCAGTGCGAACTCTGCAGGTACCGACCTCCAACATCTCCGTCTGCACACCGGGGAGAAACCCTTCCAGTGCGAACTCTGCAGGTACCGACCTCCAACATCTCCGTCTGCACACCGGGGAGAAACCCTTCCAGTGCGAACTCTGCAGGTACCGACCTCCAACATCTCCGTCTGCACACCGGGGAGAAACCCTTCCAGTGCGAACTCTGCAGGTACCGACCTCCAACATCTCCGTCTGCACACCGGGGAGAAACCCTTCCAGTGCGAACTCTGCAGGTACCGACCTCCAACATCTCCGTCTGCACACCGGGGAGAAACCCTTCCAGTGCAAACTCTGCAGGTACCGACCTCCAACATCTCCGTCTGCACACCGGGGAGAAACCCTTCCAGTGCGAACTCTGCAGGTACCGACCTCCAACATCTCCGTCTGCACACCGGGGAGAAACCCTTCCAGTGCGAACTCTGCAGGTACCGACCTCCAACATCTCCGTCTGCACACCGGGGAGAAACCCTTCCAGTGCGAACTCTGCAGGTACCGACCTCCAACATCTCCGTCTGCACACCGGGGAGAAACCCTTCCAGTGCGAACTCTGCAGGTACCGACCTCCAACATCTCCGTCTGCATACCGGGGAGAAACCCTTCCAGTGCAAACTCTGCAGGTACGATCAAGATCAGAGTTGATGTTTTTACTACCTTACTTGCAAATACATAATTGCCTCCGTGGTCTAGCAGTCAAGTCCGAGGTACCGGGTTCGATTCCTGTTCGGGATACAAAAATATTTATTAGTTTAAATAAATACATTTAATTATTATTTAATTTATTTATGATATTTCTCGAGTTTGGCTTGTCATGGTTGGCCTATAGTAAAGTTGGCTAAATGTGAATCTGCTTATTTATAAGCGTGGTTTCTGACCACCTCGAAAGGAAAACGGTCGTGATGATACTTTAGTTTACCCTTCTCTTTGCATCTCCCTCGCTCGCACACTTCAACATGTTTAAATAAAAAAGTTCGAGTAAACTTTTGGTAGCAAACATAGTCGATTAAGTTTATAGGAAATACAATGACCGACATGTTGGACATGTTTTCACTCATATAACTAATTTTAGACAAACAATAGCAAAACCAAAATAAGTATTTATATTTTTCCGAACCAAATTTCCAGTTTGTAAGTAGGAATTTAATAATTTCAGCAAAACCTTCCGCGCGCAGGGGAACCTCCACACACACATCAAGGCGCACACCGGACAGAAGGATCACGTGAGACATACTTACTAGCTCGGGGGGGGACGGGAACAACCTTTACTATGGCGAGGTCTGTTCAGAAGGAGCACGTGAGACATACTTACTAGCTCGGGGGGAGACGGGAACAACCTTTACTGTGGCGAGGTCTGTTCAGAAGGATCACGTGAGACATACTTACTAGCTCGGGGGGGGACGGGAACAACCTTTACTATGGCGAGGTCTGTTCAGAAGGATCACGTGAGACATACTTACTAGCTCGGGGGTGGGGGGGGGGGGGGGAACAACCTTTACTATGGCGAGGTCTGTTCAGAAGGATCACGTGAGACATACTTACTAGCTCGGGGGGGGACGGGAACAACCTTTACTATGGCGAGGTCTGTTCAGAAGGAGCACGTGAGACATACTTACTAGCTCGGGGGGAGACGGGAACAACCTTTACTGTGGCGAGGTCTGTTCAGAAGGATCACGTGAGACATACTTACTAGCTCGGGGGGAGACGGGAACAACCTTTACTGTGGCGAGGTCTGTTCAGAAGGATCACGTGAGACATACTTACTAGCTCGGGGGGGGGACGGGAACAACCTTTACTATGGCGAGGTCTGTTCAGAAGGATCACGTGAGACATACTTACTAGCTCGGGGGGGGGGGGGGAACAACCTTTACTATGGCGAGGTCTGTTCAGAAGGATCACGTGAGACATACTTACTAGCTCGGGGGGGGACGGGAACAACCTTTACTATGGCGAGGTCTGTTCAGAAGGATCACGTGAGACATACTTACTAGCTCGGGGGGGGGGGGGGAACAACCTTTACTATGGCGAGGTCTGTTCAGAAGGATCACGTGAGACATACTTACTAGCTCGGGGGGAGACGGGAACAACCTTTACTGTGGCGAGGTCTGTTCAGAAGGATCACGTGAGACATACTTACTAGCTCGGGGGGGGACGGGAACAACCTTTACTATGGCGAGGTCTGTTCAGAAGGATCACGTGAGACATACTTACTAGCTCGGGGGGGGGGGGGGGGGAACAACCTTTACTATGGCGAGGTCTGTTCAGAAGGATCACGTGAGACATACTTACTAGCTCGGGGGGGGGGGGGGGGAACAACCTTTACTATGGCGAGGTCTGTTCAGAAGGATCACGTGAGACATACTTACTAGCTCGGGGGGGGGGGGGAACAACCTTTACTATGGCGAGGTCTGTTCAGAAGGAGCACGTGAGACATACTTACTAGCTCGGGGGGCGACGGGAACAACCTTTACTATGGCGAGGTCTGTTCAGAAGGATCACGTGAGACATACTTACTAGCTCGGGGGGGGGGGGACAACCTTTACTATGGCGAGGTCTGTTCAGAAGGAGCACGTGAGACATACTTACTAGCTCGGGGGGAGACGGGAACAACCTTTACTATGGCGAGGTCTGTTCAGAAGGATCACGTGAGACATACTTACTAGCTCGGGGGGGGGGGGGAACAACCTTTACTATGGCGAGGTCTGTTCAGAAGGAGCACGTGAGACATACTTACTAGCTCGGGGGGAGACGGGAACAACCTTTACTATGGCGAGGTCTGTTCAGAAGGATCACGTGAGACATACTTACTAGCTCGGGGGGGGGGGGGGAACAATCTTTACTATGGCGAAGTCTGTTTAGAAATTATCGCGAATTTTGAATTTAATTTTCGATTTTTTTGTATGTTTATATGTTCAAATGATTACCGAACACCGAGCCAATTACAGAATAACATTATTTTCACTAAACATACAGCACGAATGGATTATAAACAATTTAAACTACGAGTAGGTACTTGAAAAAAAAAGAGCCAATATTAAAAATTTGTATATCATTATCATTAGTTTCAGTGTATATGTGATTGTGTCTGGACAGTGTAGGTGTGTGAAGGTGGAATATGTAAGTGCGAATGAAACTGTGTAGATTTTATTGATATTTACTTATACTGATAAGGTCGGCCATTTTGGATGTTTAGTTAACTTTTGACAGCCGTTTCGATTGCACGTGTTTATGTTCGTCTTCGATTATTGCTTATTCCAGAAAAATGAATGAAACATTTTGCGTGAAAAACACAATGAAGCGCGGACGCATTCTGAATGTCCACCGCGGCGTATGGCGAACCGACTTCACGAGTTCTCGCCTAGTACGGTCAATAAGTGATATGACTTCACGAGTTCTCGCCTAGTACGGTCAATAAGTGATATGACTTCACGAGTTCTCGCCTAGTACGGTCAATAAGTGATATGACTTCACGAGTTCTCGCCTAGTACGGTCAATAAGTGATATGACTTCACGAGTTCTCGCCTAGTACGGTCAATAAGTGATATGACTTCACGAGTTCTCGTCTAGTACGGTCAATAAGTGATATGACTTCACGAGTTCTCGCCTAGTACGGTCAATAAGTGATATGACTTCACGAGTTCTCGCCTAGTACGGTCAATAAGTGATATGACTTCACGAGTTCTCGCCTAGTACGGTCAATAAGTGATATGACTTCACGAGTTCTCGTCTAGTACGGTCAATAAGTGATATGACTTCACGAGTTCTCGCCTAGTATGGTCAATAAGTGATATGACTTCACGAGTTCTCGCCTAATACGGTCAATAAGTGATATGACTTCACGAGTTCTCGCCTAGTACGGTCAATAAGTGATATGACTTCACGAGTTCTCGCCTAGTACGGTCAATAAGTGATATGACTTCACGAGTTCTCGCCTAGTACGGTCAATAAGTGATATGACTTCACGAGTTCTCGCCTAGTACGGTCAATAAGTGATATGACTTCACGAGTTCTCGCCTAGTACGGTCAATAATTTTTTATTTTATTTTATTTTGACAGCAAACAGTCATTTACATAATATTACAAACATAATTACCACTAACAAGACCTTGAGTGTCGAGAATTTACACAAAATACAATAAACGAAAACAAAAACAAGCACAGCAGATTAATAATTAAGCAAAATAAAATTATTAACATCAAAATTGAATTAAGATAGTAAGTTACGAGTATATGATAGCAGAAACAATATTACCAATACTACATATATAAACAGCTACTCATTAGAAATGTTATATTATTTTAATTTGGAGAACATATGTAGTTTAAGGTCGCTTTTAAATTTATTAACACTAGAGTTAAATAAGTCAAGATGAGACAATTCCTTATCGTAGTAGTCGAGAGAGCGACAAAAGTATCTATTAGCCGTATACCTAGTAGATGAATTAGAAATAACAAATAAGTTGTTGCTGCGAGTGCTACGTGTGGGGACACGTAATGATATATTTTGTAAGAGTGTAGAAGAGTCTATAACATTGTTTAGTATTTTATAAAGGAACATGGAGTCAAAAATATTGCGACGCATTTCAAGAGAGTGCATTCTATAAAACAACAACGAGTCTACATAAGAAGTACGAGATTTACCAACTTTGTAATTTAAAGATTTGATAAACTTCTTCTGTATTCTTTCAAGTCTCTTGATATGACAGTCAAAGAACGGATTCCAAACTACCGAACCAAAGTCCAGTACAGACCTAACCAAACTACAATATAGGGTGTTATATGTAAGACTACTTTTAAAATTTTTGCATACTCGCAACACAAAACCTAATTGCCGATAAGCTTTTTTCATAATATGATCATAGTGTTCATTAAATGTCAATTCACTATCCATTATGATCCCTAGATCACGGACAGAGTGCACGCGGGCCAGGGGAGCAGCGTTCAATGTATAATTAAAGATGATAGGATTGCGTCGACGTGTGTATGTTATAACTTGACATTTTTGATTATTTAGATATAGCTTGCTTTGTGTGCAGTACTGCGAAACTGAGTCAATGCTTTCCTGCAATATACGACAATCACTCTCATTAGCGACGACCCGGTATAGTTTAGCATCATCGGCATAAAGAAGAAATTTACAATTTTTCACAAAATCTTCTATGTTATTTATGTATATTGTGAATAATAGGGGGCCCAAATGGGACCCTTGTGGGACCCCAGATGGGACACTAATATAGTCCGATATAAAACCCTTAATACATACTGCCTGAGACCTATTTTTAATATAAGAGGAAACCCATCTAAATAAGTCACCATGTACTCCGACACCCCAAAGCCTTTGCAATAGTATATTATGGTTAACCTTGTCAAAGGCCTTGGAAAAATCTGAATAAAAAACATCAACCTGCATATTACCATTGAGAGCACGCAACAGATCTTGGGTGAATGTAATCATGTTGGTCTCAACAGAACGACCCTTGAAGAAACCGTGTTGATTAGGGGTAATGTAATTATGAACGGCAGAGAAAAGTTGTTCGGTGACAATCTTTTCCAATAATTTTCCAAATATAGACAGCTTAGAAATAGGCCTATACTGGGTGATGTCCATTCGTTTGTCATTTTTGGGTATCGGTGTGATTAGAGCCTTTTTCCACAGACATGGGAAAGTACCTGTCTTAAGAGACATTTTAAAAATATAAGTGATAGGGTAAGCTAGACCTTCAGCACACTTAAATATTAACAGTGGGTGAATGCCGTCAGGGCCAGCACCCTTATTAGTATTAATAGTTTTGAGTTGTCGTAAAACATTTTGAAGGTCTATGTTGATGTGACTGATATCCATAGGAGTATGGCTAAGCTTTGTTTCGTAATCATAAGTAAGGTTTGCATCGTTACAAGGTTCAAATACAGAGTGAAAATACTGGTTGAATAAATTACATATTTGTGATCCATTATCAGTAGTGAGGCCATTATAAGATAGTTTATGCGGAATACCATGCTGAGACATTTTTGACTTTACAAATGTCCAGAAATATTTAGGGTTTGTCTTAATTCTATGCTCAGTGGTATTTATATAGATATCATAACATTCTTTATTTAGTTTGACAGATCTTTTTCGTAAAACGGCAAAAGCATCGTAATCAAGGGGATTTCCGTAACGTTTCCATCTTTTATGAAATTTGCGCTTTTCATTCAGAATCTTTATGAGAGGTCTGGTGAACCATGGGGGATTTCGGGTTGAAAAAGAACATTTTCGCTTCGGAACATGCTTGTCAATTAAATCATTTAAAATTGTGTAAAAATAGTTAACCATTGAATTGAGGTCAGGAAAGCTACCTAACTTCTCGTCCCAGTTAATCGCGGAAAGACTATCATTTATAGCATCAAAATCGGCAAGGTAATATATATTTTTATAAATATTATTATTCGCCTGGAGTGGCGGGACGTACTTTGCTTTAATTGTAATTTCAAGTGCTGGATGATGGGCATCTTCTTTCGTCAGGGGCGCGCTGCAGTGGTTAACAGAGCATACGTCATTATAGAATAGCAAATCAAGGTACCTACTATTAGCGTTAGGAACTGAATTAAATTGTTGCAAGAGAGAAAAATTCATAAAATCTGCTATTAGGCTCGTTAGATTGTCATTATTGGTCAAAAGAGTCATGTTAGCACAGTCGGAGCTAAACAACCAATTACATTTACTCGCATTAAAATCCCCAACAATAAAATAAAGGTCGTCAGGGTTATCGGTGATTTCGTAGCTTAATTTCTCTAATAGGGTTGACAAGTAGTCGAAGTGTCCCGGGCCATGCGGTATATAGACACATATTATGTTGAGAGTGCGAGGGGTAGGGGCATTCGAGGAGCAGGGGGAGTGCGTCGCGTCGAGCGGCACGGCCAGCCACAGATGCTCTGCGTCGTCTCCTGGCTTAAGCTGCGGCATGCGGTCAGCGCGCGATTCTGCTCGTAGCGTCTGCCGCACCGCTATGGCCACCCCTCCACCGCGGGACTTGCCCGAGCCTCGATCTACTCGATCACATCGAAACACAGAATATTCACTATTGAAAAATTCAGTACTATAAAAACAGTCAGTCAGCCATGTTTCTGTAAGACATATGATATCATCGAGCAGTTCGTAACTTCATTATAAAACTCCACTGATTTGGTACGTAGTCCCCTCACGTTTTGGTAATAAATTAAAAGATTTATTAAGGACAAAGATGTATTACTACATAAATATAATTTTCTATAAATAAAATTAAATAGCAGCTCAGCAGCAACAATAATTCGTTATAATATTTATTATCATAATGTTTTCCAAAAATATAATTTAATGCTCTCAGAAATAATAATATAAATAATAGGACAATAACTATTTGATTTATTATAAATAAATTTAAATGAAGTAATTGCTCATCTGACTTAATGCAAAAATACAATACTAGGAAAATCTCACTAAATACCTTAATCAAGTAAATAAATACATTAAATTTTTTGTTCTCATAGTTTAAATTCGAATACAAATATAAAATCAAAATACAATAGAACCCTTGGGAAATACTCGTAATTATTTTAAACGACAGTAATATACTATTTAACACGCAATATAAATAAATATTCTCCATACATAGTCATTTTATTTTCACAAGATCATCTTCACAGGACACTAAAATAAAAAGGACAATAAGTGATATGACTTCACGAGTTCTCGCCTAGTACGGTCAATAAGTGATATGACTTCACGAGTTCTCGCCTAGTACGGTCAATAAGTGATATGACTTCACGAGTTCTCGCCTAGTACGGTCAATAAGTGATATGACTTCACGAGTTCTCGCCTAGTACGGTCAATAAGTGATATGACTTCACGAGTTCTCGCCTAGTACGGTCAATAAGTGATATGACTTCACGAGTTCTCGCCTAGTACGGTCAATAAGTGATATGACTTCACGAGTTCTCGCCTAGCACGGTCAATAAGTGATATGACTTCACGAGTTCTCGCCTAGTACGGTCAATAAGTGATATGACTTCACGAGTTCTCGCCTAGTACGGTCAATAAGTGATATGACTTCACGAGTTCTCGCCTATTACGGTCAATAAGTGATATGACTTCACGAGTTCTCGCCTAGTACGGTCAATAAGTGATATGACTTCACGAGTTCTCGCCTAGTACGGTCAATAATTGATATGACTTCACGAGTTCTCGCCTAGTACGGTCAATAAGTGATATGACTTCACGAGTTCTCGCCTAGTACGGTCAATAAGTGATATGACTTCACGAGTTCTCGCCTAGTACGGTCAATAAGTGATATGACTTCACGAGTTCTCGCCTAGTACGGTCAATAAGTGATATGACTTCACGAGTTCTCGCCTAGTACGGTCAATAAGTGATATGACTTCACGAGTTCTCGCCTAGTACGGTCAATAAGTGATATGACTTCACGAGTTCTCGCCTAGTACGGTCAATAAGTGATATGACTTCACGAGTTCTCGCCTAGCACGGTCAATAAGTGATATGACTTCACGAGTTCTCGCCTAGTACGGTCAATAAGTGATATGACTTCACGAGTTCTCGCCTAGTACGGTCAATAAGTGATATGACTTCACGAGTTCTCGCCTAGCACGGTCAATAAGTGATATGACTTCACGAGTTCTCGCCTAGTACGGTCAATAAGTGATATGACTTCACGAGTTCTCGCCTAGTACGGTCAATAAGTGATATGACTTCACGAGTTCTCGCCTAGTACGGTCAATAAGTGATATGACTTCACGAGTTCTCGCCTAGTACGGTCAATAAGTGATATGACTTCACGAGTTCTCGCCTAGTACGGTCAATAAGTGATATGACTTCACGAGTTCTCGCCTAGTACGATAAGATTTTATTTCATTTGAATTCTCTTGTATAATCTTTAAAAATGATGTATATGCGAGAGTGCGAGAGTGCGAGAGGGCGAGAGTGCGAGAGGGCGAGAGGGGTGTACAAGTGTTGAACCCTCTTAATGATTTAAATAAAAGGAAACAATATATGTTGGTCAGGTTTGTGGAGAGTGCGACAAGGCCTTCGTGACCTCCAGCGAGCTCACACGACATGCGGCTCGGCACTCCGCTCCGGTCAGTATCAGACACGTAGTATATGTTGGTCAGGTAGGGGAGAGTGCCCTTCGTGACCTCCAGCGAGCTCACACGACATGCGGCTCGGCACTCCGCTCCGGTCAGTATCAGACACGTAGTATATGTTGGTCAGGTAGGGGAGAGTGCCCTTCGTGACCTCCAGCGAGCTCACACGACATATCGTACAATATCTAAACGGGTTAAATATTATAAAAACGGATGACGTTGATACATCTCATAGTTGGACTTTCTAAGAACATGTATACAATCGTCATCTGTTCTTAACAATTTTATGTATTAAATAATAATGATTGACTAATTTTCACATAATCCTATGCTACTTGTATAGTGTAAACTCCATGTGACGTCACTCCATAACGACAAACTCCATGTGACGTCACTCCATAACGACAAACTCCCGAAAGCGTCGACATCAGTTGGCTTTGGTTGGTTTAGCTTGTCTTCCAATTCGGATTTTTCTTCTCTCCGTTTACCGACAACTCTCTATAACGCCATAAAATGCACAGTTCCTTCAGTGTCGTTATATAGAGTTTACACTGTAGTAATTTGTAAATATTGTTTTTTTTTTTTTAAATATAAATAAATTTATATCTTAATTGTGAAGTAAATTACTGTTTTATTCTCCGTCTAATTATATGTATATTGTTTGTTAACAAAATAAAACTTAATGAGTTTCGTGTTTAAAATGGGTTTGGTTACAGGAGAAGGAGACATCCAGCAAGGAGAGCGGCCAGCAACCCGACAAGCACGAGGAGATCGACATAGAAGGGTGTGGGCTCGTGCCCGACCACACTACTCACCAAACCTGATGTGTGTGGGCTCGTCCCCAACCACACTACTCACCAAACCTGATGTGTGTGGGCTCGTGCCCGACCACACTACTCACCAAACCTGATGTGTGTGGGCTCGTCCCCAACCACACTACTCACCAAACCTGATGTGTGTGGGCTCGTGCCCGACCACACTACTCACCAAACCTGATGTGGGTCGGCCCCATGTTTGCTTGGCGCCGGTTAATATAAAAATAAAATAACTTCTCTTATCTATTGACTTTTATTTATTATTTTCTAACATAAATATAACCTATTAAATATAAGTTCCTGGTTTTACCGGATAGGGATCCACGGCTCGAACACATCACTAAGTTTTTTTCGTTCTGAAACAATATTTTAAAGTAATTTTATAACTTGTTTTTTTGCACGACTTTGCGCCCACCTTGTGGTAAGCAGGACGCGACCTCCAAGAATGAGACCGACTCAAGTTGCATGGTCAAAGTCCATTTTAAGAACAAACCCTTTCAACAGTTTAGCTATTTGTTCACAAATTCTATAAATCTTAGAATGCCTCTGTAGTTTGGCAGTTAAGGCTCGGAGGTACCGGGTTCGATTCCTGGTCAACATCAAAATATTTATTAATATAAATAAATACATTTAATTTATTTGTGATATTTCTCGAGTTTGGTACGCTGGAGACATCGACGAGCTTGCCACTTGTCATTCACAAGCAACTGGTGCTCTGACTGGATCCTCTGAATCGACTGCACGACTCGCGGCAACTTGCAAAAATCGGTCTTATCGTTGAGTGGTGCGTTTCCCGCCTGGGTGTCTTTCAGCCACTTCACCAGTAGCACGATAACGTGACCATAACCTTTATATAACGTTCTGTCTTGTTCCAATCTACTCAGCAATACTCCGTTGAGTACCCCCAGCTTGGAGCATGCCTACTGCCCTTAACATTTCCTCTCTCGTTAAATGGCGCCGCTGCATGATGCACACAATAACATTAATTCGAAATTGACCAATAACTTGTTATAAAACTTAAATTTAACACAAAAAATAGCCAAAAACAACTGTAGGTAAATGAAACCTTTGGACTTTGCTACCATTATGCCGCATTAACCTTTGTTTTTAATTTCTTTTTTCAAATTAAAACTTAGAATCGTTCAAAAAGGTTTACAAAATCATGTTTAATATTGTCGCACAATAATAATAATAATTGCCAATTTTAACAATTTTATTTATGTCAAACCTTTGGCAATTTATATTCGATGTTTGAGAACCGCTGCTTACAATTTTGTTTTATTCTATGTAATTTTAATTTTCATTTACTTATTACCCTCTGGTTTATATAACTACACTGTTTGTTGTAAACCGAAGGGTCTATTTTTGCATGCTTCACTTGTTCTTACTGTCTTTAATATTGGTTGTAATTTCTTGGAACTATTTTTGATGTCTTGCTTATTGATCATGTTTTTTTATTTTATTATTGTCTGCAGATACCTTGCACTGTACCTATGCAATACTATACGTAGTTTTGCATGTGCCTATGGTGAGTATAATGCTTACATTTATTGGTCTGATTGTAATAATTGCAATGGCATTCTATTGAGAATGAGCGCATATGTTGTATACAAACCCGGGTCTGTGTTTTATGTACTAGGCCCATGTATGGTTTATGGTTTATTTATATTGCTTGTCTTAGCCTATGCCTATTACTTTGTGGTGGTGTGCGTTTGGGTTGACTTCGGTCCGGTAACTCGCGCATATGTACCTGTGCCCCGTTTTGGAAAGTCCCATATTACAAATCCTATGTTTACTAGTATAACTACCATATCACACAAATTAAAATATTACTGTATATACTCGTTTGTAAACAATACGAATATGTATATAACAACAATGGTGTATCGGAATGTTGGGATCTATTTAGTGTATTTGTTTGGATGGCCCCGTGATGGAATAATTATGATTAGCACCCTGACCACAGCCCTTCGTGCAGTATTCAGAAACCAACGCTTGATACTAAGCCAATCCCAAATTAAAATATTTTACAGTCCTATTTTTAATATTAAAAACATTCATTTTTTGACTAATTTTATATTATTAAATAATTATCATGTAGCTTATAACCATTTAACTCAATTTATTAAGTGTTTTTATTATACATTGTATTACATACAATCTATACTTATTGTTATACATTTAGTTAATTTTATACGTTTCTTTGTGAATGGATAACTACCTTAATATCTACTATCAAAATGTACGGGGACTTAGGACTAAAACCGACATATTCTATAGAAACCTTCGGCTGAGCAACTTTGATGTTATAACTCTGTCAGAAACGTGGCTCTTGGATGGGATAATGGATGAGGAAATTTTCGACAGCAGATATTGTGTTTGGAGACGTGATAGATGTTATGATTTGACAGGGCAAACGCGAGGAGGGGGAGTTGCTATTGCTATCCGCAAAGACTTGCTAGCATGTCATAAACCTGACTGGCAGTCCAGTGCAGAAGACTTATGGATATCAATTTCTTTAAAAAAAATCTCGCTTTTCTTTTAAACTTAATATATGCACAGTATATCTATGTGCGCAAAATAACATTTCTTCTTTTCACTCTCAGGTTGCAGGCTTTCTCAACAGCATTACAAAAACAGTTGTTGATTGTCCACATGAGACATTTGTTGTTATCGGTGATTTTAATCTTAGTGAAATACAATGGTCACCGGATGATGTGGGCTTCCGGCCTATTAATGCCAGTAGTGCATCTGCACTGGATCTTATAGATAGCATGAATTTATGCAATTTTCAGCAATATAATAATATTAAAAATCAACATGGTCGCATTTTAGATTTAGTGTGGTCAAGTGAAAAAGTTACTGTTGAGCAGTGCCTTGATCCGTTGGTACCTGAGGACCCTTACCACCCAGCTCTGTGTGTTGCATTACTGTTTGACCGGGAAATGCCTTTAAAACCTTGTCCGCGTACTGTTTACTCTTATGGTAAGGCAGACTTTGACAGTATACGCACTGAGTTGGTGGGCTGCAATTGGAGTGCATTATTATATAATAGTCCTGTTAATAAGGCGCTAAAAACTTTCTATAATATTCTCTATAGCCTACGAGATGTTCATATTCCCACTCGTCAAGTTAATAATAGTAACTATCCCCAATGGTACAGCGCCCCCTTAATAAAGATATTAAAAGAAAAATATAAGTTTTGGAGCAAGTACAAAACATATAATAATTTGTCAGACAAATACACCTACATGTTGCTGAGGAAGAGGGCAGCTATGGTCGAGAGGGAGAATTATGACAGCTATATATCTGCTACTGAGAACTCCATATCATCTAACCCCAAAGCATTCTGGTCTTACTTTAAGTCACAGCGCTCTAATGTGACGTATCCATCTAATATGATGTATGGTAATGTGATGAGTACTTCTGGACAGGAGATTGCCGAGTTTTTTTCCCAATATTTCCATTCGACATTTCTTGTTCCATCTATGGTTGACAGAACTGTGCCTACATCTGTTTCCTTTATCGAACAATCAGCTAGTGTTTATTCTGTGTCTGATATTGGAGACATTGAGATTCATCCTGAGACTGTCCGTGTCTTGTTAAGCAGACTGGACAAGAATAAGTCTGCGGGTCCTGACTTAATTCCGGCTATTTTTCTCGTGGAGTGTGCTGCACAGCTGTCGGTTCCTATTGCTATATTGTTTCAAAGATGTATTAGTGAAGGTGTAATGCCTACTGTATGGAAATCAGCTTTCATTACCCCAGTGCATAAGAAAGGCCCTAAAAATGATGTATCGAACTTTAGACCAATTTCTAAATTATGTCTGATTGCTAAGGTCTTCGAAAGGATGGTCTTTTTGCAATTATATCCTACTTTTAAACCCGGTTTTGACAATAACCAGCATGGATTTTTAAAGGGTAGATCCACAGTGTCCAATCTCTTATTGTTTAATGATTACATCTCATCTAGTATGTCGGGGAAATGCCAGGTCGATGTAGTTTATACAGACTACAGTAAAGCTTTCGACCGCATCGATCATGACATCCTTTTAAGGAAATTGTATGCGGCTGGTATACGAGGGAATCTTTATCGTTGGTTTTCGTCATATATGGAAAACAGATCTCAGGCAGTTGTCCTCAATGGTTTTACTTCCTCCTGGATGAGTATCTATTTATTTATTTATTTATTTATTTATTTTAGAAAAAATCACAGCTTATTATATTAAACATATAGACAGAGTAGCAATAGTGGAACACAAGCCAAAGAGATTTTATATTATTTAGACAAAACAATTAAAACAGAAATAAGAGTAAAATATAGTTATTAAATTTAAATTAATAGTGCAATTGAATCGTGACTAGCAGAAGTAAAAGAATAATAATAATAATAAATAAGTGAAAACCAATAGGTTAATGATTATTTACCTAAGACAAAATGAGTGAATGAGAGGCAGGAGCAAAATTATACTATATATACGTGCTCCACAGGGATCAATCCTGGGACCCCTTTTATTTGTTCTCTTCATCTCAGACATCAGGCACTGTTTCAAGTACAGTAACTATACTCTGTTTGCCGATGATATGAAGATATATAGATCAATTAGTTGCGCGTCCGATGTGGGTCTTCTCCAGGAGGATCTAGTTAGGCTCGAGTGTTACTGTGCATACAATAAACTGGAGTTAAATGTTGCTAAGTGTTATTTAATGTCATTTACCCGCAAGTCCAGCGTTGTTGAGGGGCATTATACTCTTAAAAATACCACACTATCTAGAGTTAGCCAAATCAGAGATCTTGGTATAATTCATGACAACAAGCTTCTCTTTGACCAGCACATTGATAATGTTGTTGGTAAGGCCAGTCGAGCCTTGGGATTTATAATGAGAACGTGCAAACCTTTTAAATGTATGAAGACCCTAAAGGTACTGTACTGTGCTTATGCACGGAGTCATCTGGAATATGGTTCACAGATATGGAACCCCTGCTACCAAATATACATCTCAAGGCTCGAGAATATCCAAAAGAGGTTTATCAGACATTTAAAATTTAAATTTAAGCTGTTTGATCGACCATATGATGTCATGTGTCAAAATTTGCATCTACTTCCATTGGAAGTTAGACGCAAAATAGCTGATGTCGCATATTTAATTGACATAGCCAACGGTACAGTCGATAGTTCTGAGTTGCTGGCTGGTATAGGACTGCGAGTCCCAAGACCAAATCTCCGTCGTTCTCCCCTCTTGCTCGTGCCATACGCTGGTACTAGGTATAGGCAGAACAGTTATTTATTGAGAGTCTTTAATGATTTCAATGACCTTGCAGAAGAGCTGGACATTGATTTATTTAATTCCAAGGCTGCAGACATTAGACGGCAGTTAACGCTTCGGTATGTTGAATCGGTCAATAGCAGGCATCAATTATAGTTATAATTAAATGCTTGTATAATGTTTATTAGTTTAAGTAACTTGTGTCTCACCTACATTGTTATTATTCTTTTGTAGCGATGTTTTCTTCCTTTGCTTGTTAATTTGATTAATTTAATTTTATGTTTATATGTGAAAACCTTTAATAGTTCTTAGGGAATTTACTGTTTAATATCTATATACAATAGTCAACTGTTGGTTTTCCAAAATGAAAAAAAATAAATAAATAAATAAAATAAAAAGGAGGCCTCCTTCTCCTTTTCAAAGCAGTCTATTGTCGCTCGCAAGCCCGAGACATCATTCTTCTCATCTCTTACCCACACATAATGGACCCGACACAGTGAATCCAATAATAATAATCTATAATACTGTCATTTTGTAAATAATAAATAAATAAGTCCAGGGAATACTTAGAAATTAGTCTTCTTCTCTTTAGTACTGTAGATGTGTGTGTGGTAGTGCTCGGAGTACTGTAAATTGTGTGCGAGGTAGTGCTCAGAGTACTGTAGTTTGTCTGCAAGGTAGTGCTCAGAGTACTGTAGATTGTGTGCAAGGTAGTGCTCAGAGTACTGTAGATTGTGTGCAAGGTAGTGCTCAGAGTACATTAGATGTGTGTGTGAGGTGGTACTCAGAGTACTGTAGATGTGTGTGTGAGGTAGTACTCAGAGTACTGTAGATGCGTGTGTGAGGTGGTACTCAGAGTACTGTACATGTGTGTGTGAGGTGGTACTCAGAGTACCGTAGATGTGCAACTCCTCACCGGGAATAGGGAAGTCCTCAGGGTGTAGACTGACATAGTGCCTCAGGACTGCATCTCTCTCTGCGTAGTAGTCGTCACGTTTTGTTTGCAAATATGTAAAGGCTCCTGTACACAATATTACTCCCAGTATGTGCTTCTGAATACCTAAAAACAATTTTAAACATACCTAACTGGAATAGAAACGGCAAGTTTGAGCTGATTATTTGTTCCCAGCAAAGCATATTGTTATAAGCGTTTTTGCTGAAATGTCCAAAACGGATTAATTCTAATAAGCAAAATGCTGATGCCCAATATACTGGAATTATGTAATGGACTTACCGCTAAATAGGGGACGACGCGTTCCAAAATTAATAATTGTTCCAATACCGACCCCAAAAGCAACACCGAGGAACTGAGGCCAAATTTTATTTAAAAAAGGCTTTTCCCTTCCTTCATCTCCCAAATTTAATAAATCAACAGCAGAAAGTTGAGACGACATTTTTCTTATGCTGTTTGGTATTGGTATTCCTCCATATGACACTAATGACTTTATCTTTTCACTTTAAATAGGCATTTATGAACTGAAAACCAATAATTTAATCTATTACTTTTGTCATTATTCTAAGCCGCGAGTGACTAGTGTAGGGAAAGACTATAATTACGATTGTATCACAGATTATTTAGACATGGCTTGTATTATGTTCCTTGATATTACGTCTGACATGGATGTATGGGGTAGCTTTCTTTGCCTACCCTGTCATCTGAAAAAAAAAGTGCAATGTTCATTCCGAGACGCGATAATAGTAACCTAAGCACGCTTTAGGTGTTCCGATACGCGCTTGAACTGTTTTGCCAAAGCTATGTGACGTCACAAATGACATTACTCCTCGCGCTTAGACTGCTCACGATATCGAGGTAGATCGCTCTGAGCGCTGTCAGTTTGTCATTATGTCGCGCGCCATTTTCAAATTTATTTAATATTAGGTTTTCTTTTAAATTATTTAATATTGTAATTTGTTTATACTGATTGTATATTACTTCTAAAACAAATCTTTAATTAATATTAAAGTAGGAAGTGGAAAAAAAAATGTCTGTAACACGGCAATTTATTTTAAAAGATTAAAATAAGTTAATAGTATTAAACTTTACACATATAAAGATGAATAAACCGAGAGATGTATATTTGTT
This sequence comes from Tinea semifulvella, assembly GCA_910589645.1. Lineage (NCBI taxonomy): Eukaryota > Metazoa > Arthropoda > Insecta > Lepidoptera > Tineidae > Tinea > Tinea semifulvella. The sequence goes on along the minus strand of OU342611.1, from coordinate 101,343 downwards.
AGTATTCATACTCAAAGATATGGAATCCGCAATTTATCTTCCATACATTTTTTAATTTTGATAGAGTTGTAAGAAAGAAGCTTTGGGACATATTGCCGGAGTATGGAGTGAATGACAAACTGCTTGTCCCTTGTACAGGGACTGTATAGCTTGTGTGCGGGTGGAGGGAGGTATGTCGCCTTGCTTTGAATCCCAAATGGGCGTCAAACAGGGTTGTGTGCTTTCTCCTAGATTATTTACTCTATATCTCGACAAATGCCTAAAAAGAGTGAGAGAGAGTGACTGTGAGATAAAGATGAGTGATCTAGTGGTGAACTGCCTGCTTCATGCAGATGATGCTGTTCTCATGGCATCGTCCGAACAACAACTGCAATCACTAGTCACAAGAATGAAGGAGGGATGTGCAGAAAAAGGACTCCGTTTGAATGCGAGAAAAACCAAGGTACTAGTGTTCGAAAGAAGAAGGATGACAATCGTGACGATAAAGATTGATGATGAAACTCTAGAAAAAGTAAATAAAATTATATATCTGGGCAGTGTTTTCACTGCGGATGGGAAGTACGATAGGGACGTTGAAAGAAGAGTGAACGCGGGAAATAGTGTTAACGGTGCCCTGGGGTCACTGATCGGCAGTCGAAATGTCAGTGACAAAGCTCGGCTCGCCATACACAATGCCATGTTGGTACCAACACTGATGTATGGAAGCGAGACGTGGATACGTCAGAATACGCATGAGAGTAGGGTTAATGCAGTAGAAATGCGGTCGTTGCGGCGGATATGTGGCGTCACTTTGGCGGACCGCATACGTAACGTCGAAATACGGAAAAAAGTTGGTATGAAGGAAAGCATAGGGACAAAAATAAGGAAAGGCATGCTACGATGGTTCGGGCATGTTGAAAGGATGAGCGATGAAAGATTGACGAACCAGATATATAATGCGAAAGTTGTAGGTAAAAGAGGCCCTGGCAGACCGAGACTCACATATCACGATCAAATAAATAAAACACTGACTGAAGGTGCATTAAAAAGTCTTCGTAACCAAAGGGCATGTATGAAGAGGTTAATGAATGTCGGCGAAGCGAAAGAAGTATGTCGTGATCGTGTCAAATGGCGCTCAATTGTCTCTGCCTACCCCGCAAGGGATCTGGCGTGAAGATATGTATGTATGTACATTTTTTTAAAAACTAACATTCGCGTCGGTTCTGACCGTCGCGACGGTCAGTGTCACCTATCGTTCCGATACGCGATAATAGTAACCTAAGCACGCTTAAAGGTGTTCCGATACGCGCTTAAACTGTTTTGCCAAAGCTGTGTGACGTCACAAACGACATCATTTCTCGCGCTTAGACTGCTCACGATATCGAGGTAGATCGCTCTGAGCGCTGTCAGTTTTTTGTCATTATGTCGCGCGCCATTTTAAAGTTTATTTAATATTAGGTTTTTTTTTAAATTATTGAATATTGTAATTCGTTTATACTGTTTGTATGTTATTTCTAAAACAAATCTATAATTAATATTAAAGTAGGAAGTGGAAAAAAAAAAGTCTGTAACACGGCAATTTATTTTAAAAGATCAAAATAAGTTAATAATATTAAACTTTACACATATAAAGATGAATAAACCGAGAGATGTATATTTATTATATTGTAACTCGTTTATACTGTTTCTATATTACTTCTTAAACAAATATATAATTAATATTTAAGTAGGAAGTGAAAAAAAAATGTCTGTAACACGGCAATTTATTTTAAAAGATCAAAATAAGTTAATAATATTAAACTTTACACATATAAAGATGAATAAACCGAGAGATGTATATTTGTTATATTGTAACTCGTTTATACTGTTTCTATATTACTTCTTAAACAAATCTACAATTAATATTTAAGTAGGAAGTGAAAAAGAAATGTCTGTAACACGGCAAATTATTTTAAATTACCAAAATAAGTTAGTAATATTAAACTTTACACATATAAAGATGAATAAACCGAGAGATGTATATTTGTTAGTATTCATACTCAAAGATATGGAATCCGCAATATATCTTCTATGCATTTAAAAAAAAACTAACATTTTATAAATGAAAATGTGATTTCGACCGTTCCGAATTGATATCACGCTCTGAGCATCCAAATCGCGATATTTGATTCGGAACGACGGTCAGTGTTATAATCGTTCTAAGCGCTCTGAGCGCGAACTTCGGAACTGTCTAAATCACATTTTCATTCATAAAATGTTAGTTTTTTTTTAAATGCATGGAAGATAAATTGCGGATTCCACATCATTGAGTATGAATACTAACAAATATACATCTCTCGGTTTATTCATCTTTATATGTGTAAAGTTTAATTTTATTAAACTTATTTTGGTCTTTTAAAATAACTTGCCGTGTTACAGACATTTCTTTAAATATTAATTGTAGATTTGTTTAAGAAGTAATATAGACACAGTATAAACGAATTACAATATTAAATAATTTAAAAGAAAACTTAATTTAAATAAACTTGAAAATGGCGCGCGACATAATGACAAAAAACTAATTAATTTTATTATATTGTATAATTCTTAAGGTGTAAAACGGGATCAGTATACAAATGCAATTGTTATTTCATAGCTCATTGTTATTGTACTGATTTTGTTGGTTCTTATTTTTATTATTTTTCATTATAGCTAACAGTGAAAATTTGTAAGGCTTTGACATTAGATATTTTTTGTATACATAATATTGCAAAGGCTGTAAATTTTCCCACGAATAAATAAATAAATAAATAAACTGACAGCGCTCAGAGCGATCTACCTCGATATCGTGAGCAGTCTAAGCGCGAGAAATGATGTCATTTGTGACGTCACACAGCTTGGCAAAACAGTTTAAGCGCGTATCAGAACACCTATAAGCGCGCTTAGGTTACTATTATCGCGTATCGGAACGATAGGTATATAGACATGTACTACGTACAGATACGACACTCTAGTCTCTTTCCATACATTTGTAAAAATTGACGAAACGCCCTCTTCTGGTAGTGACGAGCCTGGCAGCCACCCGATAGTGTTGTACTAACCCAATAGTGATGTCTTTATCGATATCGATATCTTTTGCATTTATGGGTAGGTAGTAAGGTATAAAGAAAAACAACATATCTTTTTTACAAATTAATGTTTATTTTCAGATAAATAATCAAACATTGGCATTAATTGCCCGTCATTATATTTCATTTTTGGCGCCAGCCCATATTGAACAACTAAATCAATTGTTTTACTCAACAAAATAATGCAGTTTTTTCACAAATAACAGTTATTGGGGTAAACTGTTGTTTCAAGACAGATACCGAATATGTATATGAGCTATTAAAGATAACACGTCTGGATTGATAAGATAGTATATTAAGGATTGCATAATACACTTAAAAAGGCAATAATTACTAATGATGTAAGACAAATTTCTAAGCACTCCATGGATTCACCGGGGTGCCAGGTCCGTTGTGTGTGTGGAAAGAGAGATGGGAAGAATGGTGTCTCTGGCTTGCAACAGACAATAGTCTGGTTTACTTTTCCCCACCTTATCAGATTACTCTGGTCTGAAACATTTGAAAAGCTTTTAGGTAGAATATCATCAATGCCGGAGACCAATTATGATAGTGTGAGCCACTACAGGGCTGGATGTACTATATGATTCTGTTAATGCGTCTTGGGACAGTTGTTCCATGTTTTGACAGCAGACCTGCTTAAGCCCAATTATTTGAGTAAATGGTGCAGATTATGCTGGAACTATTGTTAATACAAAATAAATAATAATTATTATAAAATTTATAATAAAAATAATTGCCTAATTCAATGGCATAAATGAATAGATTAGATTCAAGTATTTATTTTTATTATTTTTGTTGGAACCTTTAGTTACATGTATTTATAATTGAATAATAATGTATTACTGAATAATGTAATTGCTAAAAAATAATGTAAGCAATTGTAATTAGAATTTAATTATAATTATTTAGTTAAATTCTAAATATAATAAAATTATTTAAACAAAATGATCAAAAATATAATGAAACTTCTATTGGTAATACACATTTTTTTGTAACAGAATGTAAGAAAGTTTTTGAGCTAAGACATAACATAATACTTTTTGCATTTTGTTTATATCAGAAAACTTATTAAAGTAGTCTAAGAAACTTGTATTTAATGTAACATTATAAATAACTCCTTAATTCAGGTAAATTCTTAGGTACCTTATATGAGGATGTAAAATTGTAATCTGGATTTAATAAATGATCTGGACCATGCCACCATATTTTGACAATTATTTAGCTCATACCGCTCTACTGATCAAATCTGCAGGATTATCTTTTGTATTTATATATAGCCATATAGCACTACACTGTTTAGTGAGTTCCTAATAGGACCTAAAAGACACAAGTCATAACACTTAAAACTTCTCTTTTTGTATTAGTTCCAGAATATTTTTATTTATTTAAAACTTTCATGCACGTTACAATATACCAACTTATGGTAAATATTACAATAATAATAAGTCTATATACATTTTTCTGGACATGAAAACTCCAATGTATCCGTATCCATATTAAATTGGATTTTGGAATTGGAAATGTATATCAGAATGATTTAAATTTTTTTAGGAATATATTTGGACAATCAGCTATTGTGGAAGTCACACATAGATTGTGTTAAAAAAAATCAATAAATTTGTGTATCCAATATATAGGATTTCCAAAAAATGTGGTAAGAAGTGTTTTCTGTATACACCTTTTCACATTGCCAAAACATATGTATTTGACTATTTATACTTTCATCACACTCAATACAAAGTAATGAGTTTATATTTTTATTGTAAGTTTTACCTGATTGAGGTAATTTTTGTTAATTTAAAATTTCTAATATTAAATTTTGGGGTAATTTTGTCCATTTTGTGACAAATTAACTTTGTATTAAATGCATATATACAGAAAAATATAACTAATTGTATACTGGACCTAAAAGTCTTGTAATCATTTGAAATGCCTACTACTTCAGTATTGCTTGTAACCCAAAACACTTACTAACTTCTCGGTCACAAATGAAAGTTGGCTTCCACTATCAAGAACATATATAAATATATTTCTGCCATTGTTGGTGAAAAGCTCAACTTTGGCTGTAGGCAAGAGCACTTGTAATTCAGGAGTTTTGGTGAGCGATGTCACCGAGCCCTAATGAGAAATTATCTCTGTGTCAATCTGTATTATTACGATGTGTATTGTGCTCTTGACTACATTTAGAACATTTAAAATTATACCTACATTGATTACTATGTACATTGAGACATAATTTACAATAATAATTATTATTGATGTATTTAATTCATTTCTCAACAAGAGCTAATTTGATTTTGACATCCCATATTACTAAATGTTTTAATTTGTTGTTTTGCATTGGAAATAAATGTGCGTAGTAGGCTTAACCTTTGTGACTTTATAGGCACAAGGTCAAGAAAACAGCTGATGTGGTCATGTACCACTCTATTACTATTATCAGTGTTCCTTTTATTTTTTTATATTTTATTTTGAAGCTTCTGTGTAACTTTCTTCTATTCTTTATTCCATCGGTAGATTTTTTATTAAATTGTATGCCTCCTTATATGTTATGACCTATCATTATGTATTCCTGCCTCAAACATTTTTATAAATGACCGCCTCCGTGGTCTAGTGGTAACAAACGTTGCCGTGAACTCGGGAGGTCGTGGGTTCGATTCCCACCGGGGGCAAGTTGTACATTGTATAATTTGTCTCGGTCTGGGTGTTTATATGTATATATTTACAAAAAAAAAAATATATAATATGTAATTTATCAACCATCTAGTTTCCGTAACACAAGCCTCGTAGCTTACCACGGAAACTAGATGGCGCTGTGTGACCTGTCTGGAAATATTTATATTTATAAATGGACCAAAGTTCATGTAACTTTTGCCATCAAACTCTGGTATTTTTATATTGATGTCTTATGAATACTTATGATGATGTCCCTTTTGACTCTTTGGGTCTTCCGACATCAGTCCCTAACACTATGCCGGCTTGACTAGATGCCTTTTCACACTTCGCTTGAAGGACTCCACGTTATAGGAAAGTGGAAACACAGAGGCTGGAAGAGCATTCCACATCTTTATTGTGCGACAGATGTATGAGTCACCAAATTTATAGGTACGCGAAGGGATAGTGACTACGGTATGTGGGTGCATATTCTGACCTGTGCGCTGTGGTTCGGTTGCGGAATGGGGAGGAAGGAATTAGGTTATAGAGCTCTTCAGAGCACTCACCATAGTATAGCCGGTAGAACACGCTCAGAGAAGCTACATCTCGGCGAAGCTGCAGGGATTCGAGAGTTCCAGATATAGTGGCATCGTCCACAATTCGAACAGCTCGCCTTTGTAGGGCATTGAGAGCATCTGTGAGGTACTTGGCTGAACCATCCCAAAGGTGTGAACAGTATTCCACGCATGATCTGATCTGTGCTTTGTACAGCAACAGTCTGATTGATGGCGGGAAAAACCGCTTCACCTTGTTCAGTATTCCGAGCTTTTTTGACGCTGTTTTGGTGATGCTCTCAATGTAGTTCCGGTGGTTTTATTCACAATAGTATAGTAGCCGTAGCTTTAAAATATTTTTCTTAATTTTGGTTATATCCATGTCATCTCATATATCTATATACAAATTTTCATTTTTTTCTAGAGCCTGAATTAACCTGTCCTTTTGAGCCAAGAGTAGCTCCTTGGTTCTTTGTCTCCTTTAAATTCCATTAATGATGTCAAAATGCACATAATAGTGGATTTATTAGTACCCTATTATACCTCTCTTCAATAAATAAATAAATAAATATAAGCTTGCGCATTTGGACTTCACCAACTGAATCCTTCCATTCTTCTATATTCAGAACTTATAATAATATAATTACAATAAGAAAAAAACTCAAGGCCTTAAATTTGTACAAGGTTACACAGACTTACAAGCTAACACAAACACTTGAACCCACTTTTTTTTTTTTTTTTGTTCTCTTCTCCCGATGGATGATGAATGAGATGATAGGGAAGGCAAACACATTTTTCTTGAATTTTTGACTGGTACAGCCACCAGCCTGTATTTTTGCCTTGCAGAGGTGAATTCAACTGTCATTCTTCAATAAACTGTATAGAGCCGAAAATCTTCAATCTGTATTTTCAATATTATATTGATGTAAAATTAAAAAAGTTCTTCTGTAAACTGCAAAATGCCAATGACACTTATTTTAGACGACACTTTTTCAGAGACAGACTAATACTTTTTCTTTAATCCAAATATCTTATATTATTGTGACCATCGAAGGACCAATTTGTTGTGATAATTTGGATGAACAAGAATGTATTTTGAAGAAGTTTCACTGCAATGAGTGCAACCCAATGTTATAGACTCGTGGGAACCACAACACGCTCGAATTGCCACTTTGGTATATTTGATTTCCACAGAATGGTAAGTTCAATAAGAATAACTTTTCATGTTCCGAGAAAACACTAAGATGTCTGGCCTATTTATTTATTTATTTAAGGAAAACTATTGACAATATCCAACAACAAATAGAACTAAACGTTAGCAACAGAGTGTCATTTATAAGTTTTCACAATGTAAAAAACACAAAAAACAAAAAGCCTTGAGATGACAAAGATTTAAAAATAGGCTATAGCTATAGGCTGATACAGCTACTTCATGTGGGTTCCTATGATGTTCAAATGTATCCATAGAATTTTCCAGTCTGATGCAGCACCAAGGATCCAGATGGATTGCATTGAGTTGCATCATACATATCCCTTGTCCAAATGTGGTCAAAATTTTATTTGTAGTCAGCCCCTTTCTGGCTCTTGCAATAGAAAGCCTACTATTATACTAGTTTTATCTTTTCTCAGTAAATATATTCGAATAAGTAATTCAATAATACGGTTATCACAAAAAGCGCGATTTTCGAGTTGAAACATTTATGGTTGCGATGTTTTGCTCAGTCTTTGCATACTATCAAAATTCTGACGTCCACGTCTGATGATTCAAGAATCCTCTCCACGAAGCAGTTCCTTACAAAGTTGAGCTAGCCATTTTTAAGGTTAGGGAAGTCCGTATGCTTCAGAGGTAATGTTCAAGAAGAATCCGAAGTCGTTGTGCGTAAGTGTTAATGTTTTAGAGGAATCGAAGTCCGTTAGAAAGCCTAAGTCGTCAATAAATCAGAAAAATCATCAAAACACAAACAACAAAAGAAAATGTCGGATGAAACGTTTCCGTCCGCGCTTTAACCTGTGGCTCCCTCTAACATCCGGCTGCCTACTATTTATAACAAAGTGACTGATGCTATGAGCAGTCACAGCTGTAGTTCTAAGCCACAGATTATATATTCTAAGCGCTCTAAGCGTGATTCGGAATTCGGTACTTATTGCTTTAATGTATTATTTTACTGTTCTGTGATAATCTTATAAGTGGTAATAGCAGTCGCTAATAGTTTCGTGAGTAAAATGAAGTGTGAATCGGTGAAAGCGGCGGGAGCCGCTATGCTTAAAGAGTACGGACTCTTGTTCAAGCGACACCATCAACAGCTGACCGCTATCGTGCAGACCCGAGACAACAAAACCTATCTTCCAATACAAATTAACTTGGAACAAACAGAAGCCGTTCCCCTAATCGAGTTAGTATCCTCGGACAACACTCTAATGACTAAAATAATTGGAGTTCTCTCCAGCTTGTGTGTTGAAGTGAACGAGTTGAAGGAAGAAGCGCTGGACAGGTTTGTAACGTAACGGTCGCTGCCTACTACTGCCAATCAGTGGCACACGTATCATCTTCCTAAAATAAACAATTCTTATTTCATTTCAGACACTTTATATTTTTGTCTCTTTATGAACAATACAAGAGGAGCAATGTTGCTAATCAGATGGAATCCATTTGTTCCCTAAGTGCCTTTGTCACTCGCTGCGATGACACCCTCAAAAATATATTTATGCAACTCTTGGCCCTGTATATCCATAACTATATTAGTTTGGGTGAGTATTAGGTTGTGGCCCTGCTCGGACTACTGGAGGCTGAGCCCCTTTGTATTTTGTAGATGGAGTGGAGCTGCACTATGTCTTCAACCACATCGGAGAGCTGTTCTCCATCATAGTACAGTTGGAGCTCCTACTATCGCAAACATCCTTACCGAAACAGTGGACAGTTTACCGGAAGAACTTGTCCACCTTACATCACAAGGGTGCCTTTCCAGAAGACAAATACTACTCAATGATTGGAGCGATTGACATTATAACAGCCAAGATCATGGGCGATGATATAGTCCACAATAGTATTGAGAATCTCTTATCATTGAAAAGTAACTTGATTGACAAAGGTTGCACCAAGTTGGTGGAAGAGTTCAGCCAATACATAAAGTTAGTGGTCTCCACCCTGGACAAGTCGGTGCTGGAGAAGCCGCACTCCATCAACATGTACAAATGTATCAAAGCTAACTGCCTGTTTGTATTAATATCTCATCTGTTCGGTGTCAATGATCCAAAACTATTTCGTATGCTAATAGATTTAAACACAAAGGTGAGTAACATACAACATGTACCGGCAGATAGACAGAATGCTGGATTAAATTAGGAGGGTTGGTCATCTTTGCATTCCTCTCCTTCGCTCGCTCCAACATTTTCAATAATCACATCTGAATGTAATTAAACGATAATTAATTGCTGTCATTTTAGAAAAATTTTCACTTTCGTACTCATTAAATGTAATATTAATAAAAATTAGTAATTACTTTTACATTGTAGGAAAACATTCCTAGGAGACAAAGTACAGTCAGCAAGAAAATTATAATTTTCACAAAAACTTGCCTCTTGCCTCTTAAATAATTAATAAATTACCATTTCCTTGCTGTATTTTCTTATCTGTGAATGCAGTTCAGTATATTTCAAAAAGTTATGGATGGTCTCCTGTGACTATCGCGATGGTCCCTTTTTATATCTCATTTTTTGTAATATACAGGGACACAGCATACCCGTGGCGGGCACCGCGCTCTGGTTTCCGGAACAGTTTCTGTCGAGATATCTGGCTGCGTCGTGTGCCGCCCACGGAAAAGTGCAGCAAACCATTTCCAAAGCCAGGCGGAGCTTCGTCGCCGACAAACGGGCGACCGTCGCGAGAGATGGACGCCATTCGCTCGACCTGGTGACCGAGTGGAATTTAAAAGCGGAAGAATATTTGAAGGACAGCGACGCGCACTCGACCGCGGCCGACGCGAACGCGCACGCCGCTCTCCTCCGCCGCGGCCTCGAGCTGGCCGCGCTGCTGCGCCACTCCGCCGCGTCCCTGGTCGGCCTCGCCCTGCCGCTGCGCCGGCCCGAGCTCGCCGCCCTCTTCCGCATGCTCGACGCCACCAAGATGCTGGCGGCCGGCGTCGCGCGGAACCGACTCGCGCTGCTCGGCTCCCTGCGCGCGCTGGCCCAGCACCGCGGCCACCGGGCCCTGTGCGGCGTGCGGGCCGCCCGGCGCTCGGGCCCGCGCCGCCCCGACCGGCTGGCCGGCCTGCTGCTGGCCGAGCGCGCGCTGCGGGGAGCCGCCGCCCGCCCGCGCCGCGCCGTGGCCGCGCTCGCCCTGCAGCTGGCCGGGGAGCGCGGCCGGGCCGGGGAGCTCGGCGGCCCCGGGGAGCTGCCCGAGCCCGCCGAGCTGTGCGCCGAGCTGGCGCGCCTGGCCGACTGCTCGTGGCTGCTGGGCCGCCCCGAGCTGCTCCGCCTGTACGTGGAGAGCCGGGGGCCGACGGGGGCGGTCGGCCTCGACTATATGTGCCGCGTTTTAGAAGATTGCGCCGGGGCGTTGCTGAGAGCCGACGAGCGGTTCGGGTCGTCCGAGGCCGACGGGTTCTCGGAACGGAGCAGGAGATCGATCGACGAATCGATACTGCAAGGCGCGTGCCGACGCATCGAGACCGATCTGCGATTGCATATACATTCTCATCTACAGACGGACGAAGCGAACCCTTTCGTCGACGAAACCGTCGAGAAGTCGCTTCTGTTCGTCGACGAGTTGCGACTGTTGACGACGTACTCGGGCGCGGTGCCGAGGGCGGAGCACTACCTGTCGGCGACGTACTACAACCTGACCACGGTGGTGCTCTCTGATCGGAAGACCTACGGGGAGATGAGACAGATGGCCGCTTTCAAATTCGATTTGAACACCGTCGAAGACAATTTACCGACGCAAACGTTAGAACAGGGATTGGACGTTTTGGAAATTATGAGAAATATCCACGTTTTCGTGTCGAAATACTTGTACAACCTGAATAACCAGATGTTTATAGAAAAGAGCAGCGCCAACAAACATTTGAACTCGATCAACATCGGCCACGTGGCCAACTCGGTGCGGGCGCACGGCGCGGGCATCATCAACACCACCGTCAATTTTACTTATCAATTTTTAAAACACAAGTTTTATACTTTCTCACAATTCATGTACGACGAACATATCAAATCGAGGCTGACGAAAGACTTAAAAATGTTCAAAGAGAAATGCGCCAACGATGGAAACATGTACGATTACAAGAATGCTGAAAACTTTAACAAAGCGATTCGCAATTTGGGTCTCGCCGAAGGCGGGGAAACTTATCTGGACCTGTTCAGAGATCTCGTAACGCAGATCGGAAACGCGATGGGGTACGTGCGCACGGTGCGGTCCGCAGGCCGACACTGCTGCGCCCACGCCGACCGGTTCCGGCCGCCCGACCGACTGGCCGCCTCCCGCTCCGCTCGGGAGACCGACTACTTCACCTTGCTTGTGGATGCGTTCGCTCCAGTCTTCCGGAAACGGAACAATGTCCATCTGAACAACTTTTACGTCATAGTTCCTCCCTTGACTTTAAATTTTGTAGAACATTTAATTCTCGCAAAAGATAAAATGTCGAAAAAAAAAAAAGTCGGAGCGGCCTTCACTGATGATGGATTTGCTATGGGAATCGCATACATCTTGAAACTATTAGATCAGGTAAGAGTCCTACTAGCTTCGGTGACATATATTTGACGATTAAAACTATTAGATCGGGTAAGAGTCTTACTAGCTTCGGCGACATATATTTGACGATTAAAACTATTAGATCGGGTAAGAGTCCTACTAGCTTCGGTGACATATATTTGACGATTAAAACTATTAGATCGGGTAAGAGTCCTACTAGCTTCGGTGACATATATTTGACGATTAAAACTATTAGATCGGGTAAGAGTCCTACTAGCTTCGGTGACATATATTTGACGATTAAAACTATTAGATCGGGTAAGAGTCCTACTAGCTTCGGTGACATATATTTGACGATTAAAACTATTAGATCGGGTAAGAGTCCTACTAGCTTCGGTGACATATATTTGACGATTAAAACTATTAGATCAGGCAAGAGTCCTACTAGTTTCGGCGACGTACATTTTGATCTGGGATTTCGTTTGAAAATATTTTAGTATCAAAATATATCTATAGAATGAAAAAACTTATTATTGTTTGTGTTGAATATTTTTTGATATCGAGTGATAATATTGTTTGGTTTCAGGATTTGAGCTTTGAATCGTTACATTGGTTCGAATCTGTAAACAAACACATAGAAGACGAGAGGAGCCTCCTCGAAGACCAGAAGGCGAAGGGTTCGTCTCGGCTGCGGCAGGCGCTAGCTCTGTCCGACACCAAACTGTCCACCCTGGAGCTGGAGTTCGGTCTGCTGCACTACAGTCTCAGCAGTGCCCGAGTCTTCTTCAGATAGGACTTAACATTCTTAGACAATATCAATGTAGTTATGACCTACCTATAATAAAGTTATCCCTTAATAGGTACCTCGTGTGAATTAAACAAAAATAGCCATAAATATTTAATGACTATTTTATATAGGTAGATTTTAAATACCCGCCAATACTTGCTTACCTACAATGCAAATACCGGTAGGTATGTACATATACGTGGTACATCTCGTAGCAACTTCATAAACCAGCGCGAAATGTCGGTTTTGTTCAGAAATACCACTTTTTTAACAATGCTAACATTTCTTAAATAAAACGAGCGGTGAGGCTACTTTTTGACAAGTATTCTCGTTCATGTTTTATCATACCATGGCATCCGACACACATGATATTATTATGGTCTTTGAATTTATTACATAAAATCGTTTAAAATACCTTTTTAACAAATATATTAGAAAACTATAAAGTATATAAAAATGGTAAACAAACCATTTTATATGATGACATCTGTCAAAAAGTAACATCAATAACCCTCCTTTCAACACGGTACTGACATACGAAATTAGCATCAATTGTTAGAATTTTCATTAAACGAACGACTTGTGCTAAAAAAGTGGTATTTTCATGCTAACATTTTTTAAAACGAACGCGGCCTTAGTGACCGTATTTTTTTGTAGTACCTACCTCGCTATACCTAGAGTCAATTCGGTAATAAATGCATTTAAACATTTGTATTCCTGGCCAGCCTGGCGAGTGTAGGCCAAATTCTCTGTTATGGCATCCAGGCAGTGGAGGTCCAGGACGCCATGTTCTACGGGATGTAATGAAACATTTTTATGACATCACGTGTTTATTTCACTAACTGTAAACCCGTAATGGCTTAATTGAACAAAAGTAAAATGGTTTACTACTCAAAATTTCTAGCATGACAAAATGAAGTATATTTAAAATATAAGCTAAGTAACAAAAATCAACTAAAACATGGAAATAATTTAAAAAAATAAAGTAAAATATATAAAATAAATAGTTCTAATTATATACAAAATAACTAGTTGTTTCGTACTGCACGGCCCAAGCAAGAGTGGACCGAGGGGATTGTCGTGAGCCACAGACTATATGAGCGTGGTCTGCGCTTTGTGTTACTTGTAAGATTGTCGTGAGCGTGGTCTGCGCTTTGTGTTACTTGTAAGATTGTCGTGAGCGTGGTCTGCGCTTTGTGTTACTTGTAAGATTGTCGTGAGCGTGGTCTGCGCTTTGTGTTACTTGTAAGATTGTCGTGAGCGTGGTCTGCGCTTTGTGTTACTTGTAAGATTGTCGTGAGCGTGGTCTGCGCTTTGTGTTACTTGTAAGATTGTCGTGAGCGTGGTCTGCGCTTTGTGTTACTTGTAAGATTGTCGTGAGCGTGGTCTGCGCTTTGTGTTACTTGTAAGATTGTCGTGAGCGTGGTCTGCGCTTTGTGTTACTTGTAAGATTGTCGTGAGCGTGGTCTGCGCTTTGTGTTACTTGTAACCGATAAAAAAATCTACATCGTTACTTTTCTAATCGATAATTATGATCAAAATCGTTAGCTAAAACTCGATAAACAATCCATTAAAAAGTAAAATAAAAAACAGTATTACGTGTATATGTTTGATCCTAAACCTCGACAATAAATTCCTGTCGAAATCTTAATTGAATTCGGGATCAAAATCGTCAATCACCACTTGATAAAATATTGCAATCGATAAGTCAATAAAAAACCAAAAGTACAGTGGGGATTGCTGTGGGCGCGAACTTTACAAAAAATCCCTGTCGAAAATCAATGTATCGATAAAATATCCTTCTTAATATTTATTTTAAGTTAAATGGGAACCCTTTAGCGTCACACTCGAAGGACTACGTAACGTAAATTTTATCATTAACTTTATTGCAGGTCACTATACTCAGTTCCTCCTGAATGCCGTACACTCGCCAACCTCGGTTAGCTCCTGTGGCTCCATAGTATAATTTTTGTATGAAAAAATAGAAAAAGAGGTAACAATTTGAAAAAAGTTAACATTACCTCGTCTCCTAGGTCCTCTACAACATTAGTTACAACTATCTGTTATAGTTTCATGGGAACCCGTCAGCGTTACATCTGAATGACCACCACAGAGTTAAGGAAGCAGAGACAACATATTATTTAGTCGTATAACCATATAAGTTGCGCTTACTCATTCTCATCGCAAAGATCATATAGCTATCTCACTTCCTCAGTTCACATACACACTGCATAAACGAGCAACCGTGGCATTTTTTCATTGAAACCATAGACTACAAGGCAATTGGCAGACAATAAAGTAACAACAGCGAACTCAACCATCTCGACTTATTATTGTGATTATTCATTATTTAACTAAAATTACATCTTGAAAATTTTACTAAATCATGGTCTAGTGTAGTGCTTATATGTGCGACAGTGCAAAACATAAAAAAGTGCTAGGAATAACCTTCCACAAGTAAGTTTTAAATGTTGACACCATGCATTCAAACACATAATTCAATAAAATTAGTGATTATTCTTGTAATTTCAAAATATGTGAGAGACAGAAGATATATTTCATTGTATTCTAACGAAATTAAAATAATAATCTTACAATTTTTGTTGCTTTATTAGAGAAAAACGTAAAAATTGTTGCAAAACAACAACATTGACAGTTCCATCAACACAGGGTCGGATTTGTAAAATTAATAATTTTTATATTATTTTTTTACCGTTTTATTGTTGTGACCGCCTCCGTGGTCTAGTGGTAAATCCTATGGAATTGTATCCACAGAGTGCCCGCAGTGCGTAGATTCGATTCGTACCCAAGGCCAAAAATATATTTACGTTTTTCGCTTAGGTTGTCTGGGTGTCCATACTAATATTATAAACGTGAAAAAAGCTTTTTATGTATGTATGTATGTATGTTTGTCCGTCTTTCACGCCTCTATTTATCATCACAGCCCTTAGAATACAGAGACCTAGACCTCCACTATTGGAGATGGGTCTTCCAGAAATATTTCTGGAGAATTCGGCCTACACACGCCACGCTGGCCAGACGGATTGGCGAGGGTCTCATGTAAATTTTAATGACAATTTCTTAACGATTTCACAAGTTGGTATTAGTAGAACCGGGTTAATTAGTAAAAAAGGTTGTTTTTTTTTTTTTTAAATATTTCCAGACAAGTCACACAGCGCCATCTAATTTCCGTGGTAAGCTATGAGGCTTGTGTTACGGAAACTAGATGGTTGATAAACTACATATTATACTTTTTTTTTTTTTTTTGTAAATATATACATATAAACACCCAGACCGAGACAAATTATACAATGTACAACTTGCCCCCGGTGGGAATCGAACCCACGACCTCCCGAGTTCACGGCAACGTTTGTTACCACTAGACCACGGCTTAAAGTGCTCTCCAAGGCACGGGAACGGTGGTGTTGTAAATCTGACTAATGTATGCAAGAAAAGTGTATTTCTCATTGGTACATGCCGGGGTTCAAACCGACCTTTTTTGGATTTTAGGGAATGCATTCTATCAACCGAGCTACCTTTTTGGCCTTTTTGGTTTGGTTTCTGTCATTTCTAGTACTCAAACCTCAGTTGCTCCAGTAGAGACTTTTGATCCATATAAGAAACAGGATCGATCGGCATAAAAACAAAAGTTTTTGCTGACTAGATTTTTCCAAAATCTGTGAATGAAGTTCAGAATATCTCAATAAGTTATGGATGGTCTCCTAGGAACGTTTTCCTGTAACAATAACGGTTAAGATATTTGCCCTTACTGTCCCGTCTCAAAACTCCACCTTGTATAGATACAATACTTAGATTTATTTCATACTTACAAAACATTTATGGAAGTTAAGTTATAAAACAATAATTATTATTTATTTTTCAGAATAATATGAGAGCGGTAAAAAAAAAGTACTTTTTTGGATAAAAGAAAAGAGACATGTTTGAAATTTTAAATAGGGTATAAACATTACAGAAAACTCCAAGCAACTTCAACCGCATTACCATCCGGTTGTCTCGTCATAATTTTTACGTTCCCCCCCCGACCATTTAGGGCCCATTCGGCCGGTACAGAGGGGTTCGGTATCTCTTCGAGACCCAGATACCACTCGCCATCCGGTCCAAAATTAGCGTGCCATTGCTTTGAATAATATATGTAAGAAAAAATAAATAAACGATTTTATTATATTATGTTGTATTTTTTAAAAAACCATATAGCTAAAAATACTCATTTCATTATTTTAATCGTAGAACACAAAACCTATCTTCCGAAGTGGGCTTTATACACTGATTCAGGACGGATTTGTGAGCGATATGCATAATTATACTTATATAATAATATTTTGACATTTCGCAAATGAGTCCGGTCCTGTCTTCTGTATTAGTGTGCGAACATTACTTGTGTGTGAGAAATGCCACGCTTTGACCGCAGTTAGATCACCTCTGCTTCCCTATCTCTGTGATGACCACATAAATTACTCCAATGACTTTTTTGCATGTCACTATACTCAGTTCTTCATAAATAGTGTTCTGTGTTCATAAATGTCGCACTCGCCACCTCAAAAATAAATTAGTCGTCATATTGGTGAAATGAAATCGTTTATTTGCTAAGATAGATGTACATTACATAGTATGTTATATAAATAAAATAGTTTCTCATGATCCACCCGAATATGGCATGCTAACGTTTAAAAATAATAATAGCATTACATACAATTTGTCATTTCTTAAATTAGTGGGTATGAATCCATTTTGTTCTTTAACTGATTATTTATTATTTTTAACTAATTATTACTTTAATCCTAATATTTGAAAAAATACACGCTCTGTCGACCTCTCGGTCCGAGCTCCCGAACTTCTTTTCTTTTTCTCCAAAACAAAAACTTATCAACTATGTTATTGTCGTATATTGACAATACTATTCTTTATTAACATCTTATTGGACAACAATGCTTAGTCCTCAGCAGAAGTAGAATCATTCAAAATAATTAAATTAATGATGTTTCATAAATGCCTGTAATTTTCTCTTTTTTTTTCTTCTTTTTTCTTTGGCACGACTGGAACAGGATCTCAGATCGCCTCATTATCAACTGCCATGTTAAACTTGCTTGCATGGGCGGACATGAATCATGTGCGTATGATTCAGGAATATATTTTTGCGAGGTATCCGGAGATTATGGCCCTTCGTCAGCTGCAAGGACACTCCACTGGTATATTGAGGACGGCCTGGACGTTTCTCAAGAGTTTAGATAAACATGAACGACCATACGCCAAATTGCTTTATAGCTCACAACAGACAAAAGCGTTGCAACGTGACCAATTCATATTGCTCATTGATGCTGCTCATGCGGTTGGATCATATTTACACAACTCGTTCACACATTATCAGGGTGAGACACAGGGAACCGCAGGCAGTGCCATCCGAAAGATTGTCAGGGAATACTTATCTAGCTTAAGAGAGAGCAGGCCAGTCCTTGATCCAGGCGACCCAATTTTCCTGTATGGATAGACAGGTCATAGAAAATGTTCCAAGAGCTGATCTTCTCTTCCAACAGCAGCTTTCTGAACTAGATGCTGAAGTACAGGCGTTGGTTAGGGAATAGGATATCCTAGCTTTAAGTATACATTATTATGTTATTTTATATATCGTTTTGACATGTCACTACTATTGTGACAAGCGTATTACCTCTCGTATTTCTATCTATTAAGAAATTTCTCAAAAACTCTGGACACTTCAAATAGCAAGGAGGTGATCGTTGAGCTTTCAAAGTGGCAGCATCAAAAAAATATTTAAATTTTATTAATTAATTTATGAAAAGGATTGATAAATCTATTGGTTAGATTATTTAGAATTTGTATATATTTCATTGTAGATTAATTTTCATTAGGTACTTGTTTATAATTTTAATTGTTCATGTAAAGAATTTGTTCTTTTTTTTTTTTGTTGTTTTCCTCCATTTTAATTTAAAGCTTATATCATGGATACTGATTTTATCCAACCCAAACCTCCTGACATTGATTCTCCTGCTGCATTTGTAACCATAAATGATAATATTGATGAGGAATCTTCATTGAGTTCGTCAATAGAATTTGAAAATAATATCCCTAAAAAAACACGAAAGACATCACTTAGATTGTCTCAAAAAAATTGATGATTCTATTATTTCATCAAATCTTAGTTTAAATACCTCTAGCTCACTTCTATCTCAGAAAAAAATACTATCTGCTCCTGCTCCACCATCATCTTTACCTCCAGTTATTCCGAAAACTTTTTATAATTCCAATGAAAAAAAATGGTGATTTTGATTCTCCCGAAAATGTTATTTTAAACCCCATAATTTTTGGTAAATTTTGCCGGGAAGTATTGTTCGCATTGGTCGCAATAGAATTAAACTTCAATTTAATACTTTTTATGAAGCCAATAGTTTTGTTAATAATACAGCGTTATGTGAGAATGGTTACAATGTGTTTATACCCAGCTTTTGCGTTACGAAATTAGGTGTTATTAGGTTACCAACAGATGTAAGTGATGAGGATATTATGTCTGATTTGGTTGTTCCTAATAACCCTATTAAGATAATTAAAGTTAGGAGATTAAAATATAAAGTTTTTAGTAATGACTCCCCTACGTGGAAACCATCGCAATCTGTGGTGGTAACCTTTGAAGGCCAAGTTTTACCGGAGTATGTATTTTTATATTATAATAAAGTTAATGTAGAATTATATCGATATCCTACTATTCAGTGTTATTCTTGCTGCAGATTTGGTCACATGAAAAACAACTGTAGGGCTAAACCTCGTTGTTTTAAGTGTGGTCAGGATCATAATGGTGATTCATGTGATCGTGAAGAGTCTGAGACTTGTTGTCTAGTGTGTTCTGGAAATCATTTTGCTACCAGTAGAAATTGTCCAGAATTCAATAGACAACAAAACGTCAAATCTTTAATGTCTCAAAATTCAATTTCGTATATGGAAGCCAATAAATTAGAACCTCGTATTACCAATAAATCCTATGCCGAAGTTGCAAAAAATTCCTATAAAAAAACTGTGTTTGTTAAGTCAAAACCTATTACTAAACCTTCTAAAGGTTATGATGTTGATTTCCACAAAAAGTTTTTAAAAGATTGGGACGTACCAGATCCTCAAAATGGTGTTATATTTAATAATAAAAATGATAATGATAAAAAAAATGATAATAATAAAACTGACTCCATAAAGTCAATTTTAATTTTATTGTTACAAGTTATAAAAAATCAAAAACCCAACAACGTTGAAATGTTACTTAATAATTTACTTTTATCTTTTAATAATGGATCGGTCAACGATAATGCAGTGGAACTGTCAGAGCCTTCGTAACAAGAAGTCTGATATGCTTTACTTATGTAATAAATATTGTCCTTCTGTTTTGGCTGTTTCAGAGACGTGGTTAAAGCCTCTCTCGCCTTTTAACTTAAGAGGTTTTAACTGTGTTCGTGATGACAGACAAGATGGAAGGGCTGGCTCTGCTCTTTTTGTTTCTAATTCTCTTTCGTTTTCTTTGCTTTCTTTACCTCAACATAATGAAAATATTAATGTTGTAGGATGTATTGTAAATAATATTAGTATTATTTCTTTATATATTTCATCTCCAGATTCTTCTTCTTTACTTTTTCTAAAAAAAAATATTTGAAATTTTAGTTCCCCCCTTTATAATTCTTGGAGACTTTAACTTTCACCACACTTTGTGGGGTTCAGCTTTTTGCGATAGTTTTGGTAATGGTTTAATTAATCTTTTGGATATTTTTAGTATTTGTTTATTAAATGATGGTAGCCCAACCCGTCGTACGTCTCCTACCCAAAATTTCAGTGCAGTTGATATTTCAATATGCTCTAATGATATTGCTAGCTGTTTATCATGGAATATTGAATCACTTTCATTTGGTAGCGATCATTTTCCGATTATTTTGAATTCTCCAATACAAAATTTAAATTGTTCTTTACCTCCTTTATTAAAATAAGCTTTCAAATGTCACTTCCGAAGGTTGGCATAACTATGCTAATTTATTAGACAATAAAGTGTCAGGTCTCCCTGTTGTTACGAGCAATAATTTTATTTCTTGTTATCAAGATTTAGTTTCAAATATATTAGTTACTGCAGATTGTTCTTTTCGTACTAAGTCTGGTCATAATAAACATTTTTCTCCCCCTTGGTGGGATGCGGAATGTACAAATATTATTAAACAAAGAAAAATTGCCGAAAAAAAGTATTGTCAAAATATGACTATAGACAATTTCATTTCGTATAAACATATTTTAGCGAAAAGCAGACGACTATTTAAAAAGAAAAAATTTAATAGTTGGCGAAAGTTTTGTGCCTCTTTATCTCCTGAGACTCCTTCTTTTGTTTGTCAAAATATAAGAAGATTCAGATCATCTCAAAATTATAAACAATTACGCTATTCTTCAGTTTATTCTTCTTGGACTGATCCATTTTTTAATAAACTTGCGCCCAATTATGTTCCATGTCTTGAAGAAAGTTATCCTGCTCAAGATTTTCCATTTATTTCTTCTCATCCTTTAGATACGCCTTTTACAATAAAGGAATTAAATATTATTTTATCTTCTGTGAAAGATTCGTCCCCTGGCATAGATGGAATTCCTTATTCCTTCCTAAAATATGCAAAAGACTGTACTATAGAATATTTTTTAAAAATTATAAACTTTATTTTTGATTCGGGCAATATTCCTCTTGATTGGAAAACACAACTTGTCATTCCTATAGTTAAACCAGGAAAGGATCCGTCATTATTTTCTTATAGACCTATTGCATTATCATCTGTTATGTGTAAATTATTTGAACATTTAATAAAAAATCGGTTAGAGTGGCATATTGAAAGTAATCAAATTTTAAGCAATTATCAATTCGGTTTCCGTAAAGGTAAAAGTACTATAGATAACTTAAGTATTTTTTCTACTGATATCAGATTAGCATTTTCTAGGAATGAATTTCTATGTGCGGTTTTTTTGGATATTGAGGCTGCTTATGACAATGTTTTGTTCAGTATTTTAAAAAATAAACTTATTAGTATTGGTATATCTTCAAAATTATCAAGTATTATTAGCTGTTTATTTACCAATAGACAGGTGAAACTTCGTTTAGTAAATCTACTGGACAACTCTCCTAGAACCATTTGGAAAGGTTTACCACAAGGTTCTGTCTTAAGCCCTATTTTATTTTATTTGTATACTTTTGATTTAAATTTACAAGTTAATTCCCTGTGTCGCTCTTTACAGTATGCCGATGATGTTATTTTATATACAAATTCAAAAGATTTAAACAAATGCGAGGAAAACTTAAACATGTCATTGTCCACTTTAAATTTTTGGTTAAATAATCTTAATTTGCAATTTTCTCCTCCTAAATGTAACGTGATTGTTTTTTCCAGAAGGAGGATAATCCCTGTTATTAATATAAAAATTAATGAATTAGTAATAGAAGTTAAATCTTTTGGAAAATTTCTCGGTGTATTTTTTGATTCAAAATTAAATTTTATGAAACATATCGAATACATCATTACTAAAAGTGAAAAAAAAATGAATAAAATGAGAGTTTTATCAGGGACATGGTGGGGTTCTCACCCATTTTCGCAGCGTCTTCTATATAATGCGATAGTTAGGAGTCATCTAGACTATGCATCTTTTATTTTAGAACCTTGTAATGCGTCAGCTCTAAAAAAACTGGATGATATCCAATCTAAGGCTCTCAGAATTGTTATTGGTGCGATGAAGTCGTCTCCAATAAATGCCTTACAAATTGAATGTGCTGATCCACCATTGAAAAAAAGACGTCAATTTTAATGTGATAAATTCTTTTTTAAATCTTTACAGTTTCAAAATAATCCTTTAATTCCAAAAATCAAGTTGTTGTCTGAATATATTTTTAAAAATACAACCACGAAAAGGTACTGGATAAACAAAAAGGTTTTCCCGAGACTAGTTTATTCACTTTCAAAATTAAAATTAATTAAATCCCCTTTTGTTTCAAATTCTTCTCTTCCAGTATTTTCATGCTCATATGAATCATTAATTTTTGATCTAAAGAATCAAATAATTTTAGATTTATGTATCAAAAAAGATACATTAAATTGTAATGATGTGTTTAATTCTATTGTCCAACTTAGATGGCCAAATGCAGATCTGTTTTTTACAGATGCCTCTAAGTTTACACCACAAGGCAGCGTTGGTTGGTCACTATTCCACCAACATTCTAACGTTTCTTATTTATTTAAAAGTCCTAAAGAGGCATCAGTATTCACTGGCGAATGTTTGGCAATTAAACATTGTATTAAATTCATTTTAGAAAATGAAATTAATGACGCGGTAATTTTTTCAGATTCTTTAAGTTCATTAAAAGCTGTTTTGTCTAACCCATTCTCACCCAAAAATAGATCCGAAATTATTTTTGAAATTAAAGATCTTTTGTATCAGTGTCACACTAGTTGCGGCATATCAGGTAATGAAAAGGCTGATTATTTGGCCAAGCATGCAGTAGCACATGGAAAGTTACATTATTTTAAAAATTATTCTTATGACTTGGTTGCTCTAGCTAAAGTTTATTTGGAGCAATCTTGGAATCGTTATTGGACCAATTCTTCGAAATTGAAAGGATCTCATTTGTTTTCTATACAACCTTCTATTAGTTTTAGACCTTGGTTTGCTAAATATAAAGTATTTAGCAAGCAGAATACTTCTACTTTGGCCCGGTTAAGAATTGGACACTGTTGTTCATCTTCTCATCTTAATAGAATTAATGTTAAAGATTCCAATTTATGTGATTGTGGGGGAGGTATAGGTGATATAGATCATATATTTTTTAATTGTAATAAATATTCTTTTTCATTATCTTCTTTATTAGTTAATCATAAAATTCCATTACCATCTAAAATGAGTCATTTATTACATTTAGCTAATTATAAAATATTGTCCCTTATTTGTAAATATATTGATTATTTTAATATTAGAGTTTAGTTTTAGTTCATTTAAAATAAAATATTATTTTTTATTAATCCTTTTTTATTTAATGTGTTTAATTTTTCTTTTGTTTACTATTGCATAGAAGTGATGCCTAGTTTTGATTGTTTCATCGCGGTCATGGATAGGACTTAAGCCCTAAACATAAGTCCATCCACTATTTTGTACTGTGGCAATATTGTTACATTAAAGTGACAGAAGGCCAATATTCAAGATTGAATTGAATTCAAATAGCAATAATAGGACATTTAGTAATAAGCAATCTATATTTTTAAGCCCAGTGATACCCCCTGACATAATAAAATACTCAAAAGAAATTAAGTCTACCAACAGCGTAGGGTATGATGGACTATCAGTAAAAATAATAAAACATAATATAACAACCCTCGCTAAACCATTATCACATTTAATAAACTTAGCAATTTTAAATGGTACTTTCCCAGATACTTTAAAAATATCAATTATTAAACCTGTGCATAAAAAGGACGACCGTGAGGACTGTAAAAATTATAGACCTATTGCTCTATGCAATAATATAACTAAAGTATATGAAAAAGCTATATATGATAAACTTTATAATTTCTTTGAATCTTTTAATGTATTTTGTAATGAACAAAAAGGTTTCCGTAAGGGACAAACAATAAATTTGGCTGTACACGACTTACTGAGTAAAGTTATGTCTAATATGGATAATAGAATACCGATTTGCGGTATCTTTATGGATATGACGAAGGCTTTCGACTTTGTCAATCATCAAATACTTCTTGATAAATTATTTAAGTATGGTAAGCCTTATCGAATCATATCTAACAAACAGAAAACAGCTAGTTCAAATCAATCATATATGCCCGAAAACAAAACGTGAATTAACAACTTCATCGAATGCAAGAAATGTATCATATGGGATTCCACAGGGGAGTATATTGGGCCCTCTGCTGTTTCTTATCTATATTAATGACTTGCCCAAGGCAGTGAACCACCCAATGATACTATTTGCAGATGATAGTACTGTAATTGTAAAAAAAGGCACAAACAGCTCGGAAGACTATCTCTCAGAAATAAATAACACAATTCATTTAATTAATAAGTGGTTAACAAAAAACAACCTTATATTAAACATAAACAAAACCAAAATAATACATTTTCACCAAAGATAACCACAATTGGATCTCACTGTAAAACTAAACAACAGAATAATTGAATCAGTGGATGATATAACCTTTTTGGGTCTAAAATTGGATAGAGGCTTAGGATGGAAAGCACATACTGAATATGTATGTCTAAAAATCAATAGATTTACGTACGCTTTGAGATCTTTTCTTTTTCTCCAAAACAAAAGCTTATCAACTATGTTATTGTCGTATATTGACAATACTATTCTTTATTAACATCTTATTGGACAACAATGCTTAGTCCTCAGCAGAAGTAGAATCATTCAAAATAATTAAATTAATGATGTTTCATAAATGCCTGTAATTTTCTCTTTTTTTTCTTCTTTTTTTCTTTGGCACGACTGGAACAGGATCTCAGATCGCCTCATTATCAACTGCCATGTTAAACTTGCTTGCATGGGCGGACATGAATCATGTGCGTATGATTCAGGAATATATTTTTGCGAGGTATCCGGAGATTATGGCCCTTCGTCAGCTGCAAGGACACTCCACTGGTATATTGAGGACGGCCTGGACGTTTCTCAAGAGTTTAGATAAACATGAACGACATACATACATATCTTCACGCCAAATCCCTTGCGGGGTAGGCAGAGACAATTGAGCGCCACTTGACACGATCACGACATACCTCTTTCGCTTCTTCGACATTCATCAACCTCTTCATACATGCCCTTTTATTTTGGTGGCTTTTTAATGCACCTTCAGCTATTGTTTTATTTATTTGATCGTGATAGGTAAGTCTTGGTCTGCCAGGGCCTCTTTTACCCACAACTTTCGCATTATATATCTGGTTCGTCAATCTCTCTTCACTCATTCTTTCAACATGTCCGAACCATCGGAGCATACCTTTCCTTATTTTTGTCCCTATGCTTTCTTTAATACCTACCCTTTTGCGTATTTCGTCATTACGTATGCGGTCCGTCAAAGTGACGCCGCATATCCGACGCAAAGACCTCATTTCTACTGCATTAACTCTACTCTCATGCGTATTCTGACATATCCACGTTTCGCTTCCATACATAAGTGTTGGTACCAGCATGGCATTGTGTATGGCGAGTCAAACTTTGTCACTGACATTTCGGCTGGCCATTAGTGACCCCAGGGCACCGTTAACACTATTTCCCGCGTTCACTCTTCTTTCAACATCCCTATCATACTTCCCATCCGCAGTGAAAACACTGCCCAGATATATAATTTCATTTAATTGTTCTAGAGTTTCATCATCAATCTTTATCGTCACGTTTGTCATTCTTCTTCTTTCAAACACTAGTACCTTAGTTTTTCTCGCATTCAAACGGAGTCCTTTTTCTGCACATCCCTCTTTCATTTTTGTAACTAGTGATTGCACTTGTTGTTCGGACGATGCCATAAGAACAGCATCATCTGCATAAAGCAGGCAGTTCACCACTAGATCACTCATTTTTATCCCACAGTCACTCTCTCTCACTCTTTTTAGGCATTTGTCGAGATATAGGGTAAATAATCTGGCAGAAAGCACACAGCCTTGTTTGACGCCCATTTGGGATTCAAAGCAAGGCGACATACGTCCGTCCACCCGCACACAAGCTTTACAGCCCTTGTACAGGGACTGTATAGCTTCTAGCAGTTTGTCATCCACTCCATACTCCGGCAATATGTCCCAAAGCTTCTTTCTTTCAATCCTATCAAAAGCCTTCTCTAAATCCACAAAAGCACAGAAAACCTTCTGGTTTAAGGCCAAAAACTTCTCTGTGATATTGCGGAGCGAAAAGACTTGGTCAGCGCATCCTCTTCCAGGTCTAAAGCCTCCTTGTGCCTCCCATAAAAGACCTTCAGTCTTCTCTTGCAGGCGTTTCGTGAGAATCTTGCCATACGTCTTGCTCGCCAAACTGATTAAACTAATAGCTCGGTAGTTGGCACAGTCCAATCTAGATCCTTTGCCTTTGTATAAAGGAACGATGACTGATTGCTGCCAGTCCTCCGGTACTCTTCCCTCCTGCCAGCAAAGGTTGCACAACAGGTGGAAAGCGTTCCAGACCGGTATACCTTCGTATTTAATCATTTCAGCGAGCACTCGATCTTTTCCCGCAGCTTTGCCACATTTCAGGCTCTTAATTGCCGATTGCAATTCTTTCACACTTATTTCCTCCTTAAATATGGACGTTGTGTTTGTGGGTAGGTCTGGAGGTAATGTACCCGTCGTAACGTCGTTAGGAGTTCCACTAGCATATATCTCGCTAAAAAATTCACTCCACCGCTCCAACACCTCATTTGTGTTTGCAAGAATGTTACCGCTCTTTGATTTGACTCTATTCATGCGACAAGATGACAAGCCACCTTTGGCCTTCCTAACTTCCCTCCAGAAAAGTTTGGAGTTCTCCTTAAAATTGCTCGTCATCCTGTTTTCACCTATTTCTTTACATCTTTTACGCTTCTCCTTAACCAAAGATTTTGTCTCATTCTTGCAGATGGTACATCTTCTTCTTTTCTCTTTTCATACTTTCATTCATATTTAGCGAAGCAACGTAATCTATCCAAGCTTTCTTCTTTCTTTCTACCGAATCTTTAACCTCTTCATCCCACCACGCGTCACCTTTGGTTGCTCGCTTTTTTGCTACTCCACATACCTCTGTTGCCGATTCTACCATACTATTTTTTAGGTACTTCCAACACTCTTCTACATCTTTACTCACATCTTTCAAGTTGATAAGTTTATCCTTGACGCGTTTCATATACTCCTCTTTCACACTATCATCTTGTAACCTTTCACTCTTTATTCTTTCTGCTACTGACAGAATGCCACCTGATCGCCGATGGCGCCATTTTGTAAACAGACCACTAATCCTAGTAATTACTACATGAACGACCATACGCCAAATTGCTTTATAGCTCACAACAGACAAAAGCGTTGCAACGTGACCAATTCATATTGCTCATTGATGCTGCTCATGCGGTTGGATCATATTTACACAACTCGTTCACACATTATCAGGGTGAGACACAGGGAACCGCAGGCAGTGCCATCCGAAAGATTGTCAGGGAATACTTATCTAGCTTAGAGAGAGCAGGCCAGTCCTTGATCCAGGCGACCCAATTTTCCTGTATGGATAGACAGGTCATAGAAAATGTTCCAAGAGCTGATCTTCTCTTCCAACAGCAGCTTTCTGAACTAGATGCTGAAGTACGGGCGTTGGTTAGGGAATAGGATATCCTAGCTTTAAGTATACATTATTATGTTATTTTATATATCGTTTTGAAAAACAACCTTATATTAAACATAAACAAAACCAAAATAATACATTTTCACCAAAGACAACCACAATTGGATCTCACTGTAAAACTAAACAACAGAATAATTGAATCAGTGGATGATATAACCTTTTTGGGTCTAAAATTGGATAGAGGCTTAGGATGGAAAGCACATACTGAATATGTATGTCTAAAAATCAATAGATTTACGTACGCCTTGAGATCCCTTTCAAAAATATCTAACATAAACACTGTAAAATCCGCCTATCATGCTTACATATCTTCTACTTTGCGGTTTGGGGTACTGTTTTGGGGTAACTCAACAAATAGAGATATTGTATTTCGGGCACAGAAGAGGTGCATAAGGGCTATGAGTGCAATACCGTCTACTGAAAGCTGTTTACCAAAATTTAAATCTTTAAAAATCTTGACATTGCCTTCTTTATATTTATACGAAGTGCTAATTTTTGTAAAAAGCCACATAAACCTGTTTGCTGAGGTAAAAGTCCACCCGATAAATAAACGTCTGCGACCACGTCCACGTAATCAAATACATAGGATTTAAAGTAATACAGCATTATTGCATAAAAGTTTTTTTGGTTGGGCTCCAAGAATATATAATAAACTGCCAGATACACTTAAGGATTTGCCATTACATAGTTTAAAATACATTTAAAAAAGATATTATTGGATAAATGTTACTACACGATCGAAGAATTCCTAAATGACAAGGCAATTATATAATTTGGTTGGACATTAATTTTTTAATGTATATTATGTAGGTATTCTAGTACATATTTTTATTTTGTTTTTTTGTCTGTTTATTAATAAAATGTGTTGACCTATATTAAATTATATAATGATGACTAGACTTATTAGATGGGAATGTATTTTAAATAAAAACAATTTTTGCATGCCACAACAATGGCTAAATGTGTAGAGCCAACTTACTAACCATATTACCGTATGTACCACATTTAAAGCAAATAAACGATTTTGAATTTGAATTTAGGTTTACGTGAATAAAGATATTTTGACTTTGACTTCTCAATGAACAAATTAAAGCAAAATTCAAGACTTACATGTACACAATATTGTATTGCCTACGAGTGGAGCTAACTTTTGATGAATTAGGGCGTACCTGTATCTGTGTTAAGACACTGCCATACCCAACAAAAACCAAACAAGTGTATTGGAATATCACTGCACTGATAGGAAATGGTCGTACAGTACAAAAGAACAAATGTGGCACACCTTAATATACTATATTAGAGAGTTTGTTCATTTTCTTGATCAGTTACACTGTCAGGCTCAATATTTAGAAGTAGTTCTGCGCGTGCTTCGGCTTCCAGCTGATCCTCCAATAGGTTAAGAGAGCTTATAGTTTGTTCTGCAGCAGAGATGGCGTGTGCATGCCGCAGCAGTCGGCGGGCAGCCAGCAGTGCTTCGGCGGAGGATAGTGCGGGGCTCGGCGCCGTCTGGGACAGCCACTCGTTTAGGTCCACGCTGCAGGGTTGCTCCAGGTAGCTGTCCAGACTGGCAATGTCGTTGTCGCAGCTTGAAAAGTTGTCCAGGATGTCCTCTTCCAGCTTCAGGGGGACAGCATATGCCCAACACCATTCTGAGAGACTAAATGTGTCATTCTCTTCGTTTTCCTTGTTGTGCGCCTTCAAATAGTTGAAATAATAACAATTTCTGAATCGAGGATGAAAGATATTGTGAATGGTGATGGAAGATACATTATGCCAGGCCAGACTCATAGTGTGCAAGCTGTCCAGGAAGTCACTCTCCGACTTCCCGTAACTAAAGGACTGCATGATCTGTAGCTTGCGGTAATGGTACTTGAAGCAATTTACTAATCTCTGAACTGTTTTCTTAGTGTAACTGATGTTGAAACATGTCAATATTTTGATTTGGTCCAAGTGCAGTCTGTCCACGTACAGGTCGGGTATGGCTAAGGCCAACAACACTTTCCTGTCTGCCTGCTTCAGTTCCCCATCCCATTTTCTCAATATACTTGAAACTATGTAATTATCAAACTTTGCATTTTCCTTATGATAATATTGTAGTGGTAAGCTGCGCACTCCGTTCTGAGGCAGGGCATTTCCCGCCACCACCAAGTCATGTTTGTTGGACCCCGTCAGGTTGGTTAACAATAATGCAGTCACGCAGCTCTGAAAGTTCAAATTGTTGGAGATAAAGGTTTGTAGATCATCTGTGTACAGCAAGCTGCAAGTACCTCCCACATACACATCACTTTCATCAAAGCCATCAATTATATTTGACCAGAAAGAGCATTCTAATTTATTCGGCGAATCAGGTACATCACGCTTCTGCTTTACTATTTTGTGGCGCATTCTAAACGATCGAAACCATTCACTTGTAAATTTAAAACCTTTCTTATTGGAATCAGCAATTTGTTTAGCTTTTTCTTGGAAGTCCAACATGGAGACGGGGTGGTTCCTGTTGACCGCCAGTATGTACCAGTTGAGAAGTCGCTGGCCGACATCTGCCTTCACCTCTTCGCCGACCTCGTTTATACACGTTTTGAACAGGGCATCTCTCTTTCTATAAATGGAAGTAACTGTGCTCGCGTGAATTCCGAACTCTCTCCCGATGTCGACTTTTGTTTGTCCGTTTTCGACTGCAGCAATAATATTTAACTTATCTTTTAATCCTATTTTACTAGATCTTAGAGAGAAACCTTTCTCTCTGGGACGTAATTTGGCTTTGCTTGTGGTTTCCAAACTATTTTTTTTCTGTTTTGGCATCTTGCATGTACTAATTCATTCTTGTATTATGTTCCTTGTACCACAGACCATATAGCCACAGACTATATAGCTAATTCCTTGTACTACTTTTTTTTTTTTTTTGTTCTCTTCTCCCGATGGATGATGTATGAGGTGATAGGGAAGGCAAAGGGTCTAGCCCATACAGCCAAGTCTGACGTAATATATCTTTCTTTTTTATGAGTTAATGAGGTCATCATCAAATTCCAGATGCTGCAGAATTTGATGCTTTTCATGGAGTCACTCGCGGCACCATAGCTCAAACACGTCGGGTAAAATATGGGAGTTGACAGCGCGGGAAAACCGCAAAAAATAAACTGCAACTTGCGCCCCATATTTAAAGTCCAATTTATCGTTTTCCATAATTATTCACATTGTAGCACATTATTAAACAAAACAACACCACTTTTGACCAATAATATCCACAGTAAATTAATTTACAAAACTAAAACTTGCACTTAACATGTTCACGCAAAATGGCGCGAAGAACTCTCCTAATTTGTTGTTACTTTTCTTCTTTTGTTTTTTTTTTTTTTGTTTTGTTTTCTTCTCCCGATGGATGATGAATGAGATGATAGGTGATGCGAGACAAAAGAAAAAGGCAGTATTTACTCGTTAACACTTATTTATTGAAAATAAAATTATACATACGACATTACAGCTTAGTACCAAACACAAAACAGAAAGACAGAGTTGCCAGTTTTAATAAACACAATTATTATAATCTACATTTTTTCATTGTTGCCAACACCCCTCCTCAATGAAAACATCCCCTGAAGTTACAATACAAAAGAATAGAACAATCCTTCATTGGTAGGTTAAATAAAAAAAAACTATCTTGTAATAAAAAAAAAAAGATATAGGTAAGAACTTATTTCAAACCTAGTCCTAACCTAAACTTTACAAATAACATCCTACCTAAAGGTTTGGTCATGATGTCGGCAAGTTGCTCTTTGCTTTCAATATAATTCAAACATACAGAACCATCATGAACCTTTTCTCTTACATAATGATGTTTGATGTCAATATGTTTCAAACGCTTTGTGTCTAAGTTTTCAGCAATTTTAATTGCACCCTGATTATCTTCATAAATAAGCACAGGAATGTTTTGAAACATTTGGACATCTGACAATATTTTTGATAGCCAAATTGCCTCAGTAAAAGCTGAGCTTAAGGCTAAGTATTCTGCCTCAGTTGAGGATAGCGCTACATACTGTTGCTTCTTGGATGTCCAAGATACTGAACAGTTAAATAACTGAAATAAATAACCACTGGTAGACTTGCGATCCACCACATCACCTGCCCAGTCTGAATCGACATAGCCCTCCAGTACTTTAGTATCATTTGTATTTTTAAACACTAAACCTAAATCAATAGTACCTTTGATATACCGAAATACTCTTTTTATTGCTACCCACAAGTCATTTGAAGCACAAGATTGAAAACGACTTAATATTGACAAGCTTATAGATAAATCGGGTCTAGTACCTAGCATACAGTACATTAAAGCACCAATTGCTCGTCTACATTGGTTCTCTATAATCTCACTCTCAGACTTATCATGTTTAAAATTCATATATTTTAAATTCTGATCCATAGGGGTATCAATTGACTTACATTGGGACATTTCAAAATTATCTAATACACTTTTTAAGTAATCAGTCTGATTTAAAATTGTTTCATTATGTTGAGTATTTTGTATTAAAGTTATCCCTAAAAAGCATTTAGCCAGACCTAAGTCTTTCATCTTAAAATGATTTTTTAACATTTGTTTTATTTTAATAATGTCATTCTCATCAGTGCTCATCAATAAGAAATCATCTACATATAACAATAAGTATGTCTTAGTTGAGCCATCAACTTTTAAATACAAACAATAATCATTCTGACTTACAATAAAACCATATTTATTTAAAACTTCATTTAGTGTATCATACCAATATTTTGGGATTTTTTTTAATCCATAAAGTGCACGGTTCAACTTACATACTTTTCCTTCATCAATATTACAGTTCTCAGGCAAGGTTACAAAAACATCCTCATTTATTTTTGCATAAAGGAAGGCAGTGGTTATATCCATCTGATGTATAGGAATACATAACTTGACACTAACTGCTACAAATATACGAAAAGTAGTTAATCTCGCCACAGGGGAATAAATTTCAGAAGAAGAGATATGTTCCTTTTGTTTAAAGCCGCGAGCAACTAACCTAGCTTTATACACATCTTCCCCATTCTCCCCCTTCTTAATCTTAAACACCCATTTAGTGTCTATTGAATGACAACCATCTGGTCTGTTTATGACAGTCCAGGTGTTATTTTCATTTAATGAGTTTACCTCTTCATTCATTGCCTTTACCCACTGATTAGCCTTCTCACCTTCTATAGCCTCCTGGTACGACTGTGGTTCGTTACTGTTTGCAAAATATAATTCATAATCATCATACTTTCTTGGTCGTACAACCCTTCGTCTACTACTTGTTTGCTCTGATGGTTCTACATGAGGTACATCTATGTTGCCATTTACCTCTTGGATGCTGCAGTCTTCATTTTCACTTTCACTACCTGATTGCTCAGTATTATTTAGTCGTACAGGCCTTTGCTTGTACACTGGAAAAGGGTCACTATTATCTGCTAAAAAATTAACATCTCTAGACAATTCCACTACACCTGTATCTGGCAAGTAGATACGGTATCCTTTTATTGTATCACCATAGCCTACAAAAATACCAGTTTGATTCTTTTTATCCCATTTTAAACGCTTTTGTTTTGGAATGCAAATGGACACTCTAGAGCCAAACACTTTAAATTCCTTAAAATTTACATCTTTATTTAACCACAACTCATATGGAGTTTTATTTTTAACCAAAGTTGAACTTGTCCTATTTAAAACATAAACTGCCGTTTGGACAGCCTCTGCCCAAAAATTTTTGTCCAAATTTTTTGCCAAAACCATAGTCCGAGCAGCTTCTACAAGAGTTCTATTATCTCGCTCTGCCCTACCATTTTGCTGTGGAGTGTATGTATTAGAATGCTGATGCTGAATACCATTGGTATCCAAAATAATTCTTACCTCACTATTCATGTACTCCAGCCCATTGTCTGTTCTGATGGTCTTGATTTTATATCCAGATTGGGTCTGCGCAAAAGCTATGAACTTTTGCATAATATGTTTTACTTCAAATTTATTTTTGATAAAATAAACAAATCTAAAATTTGTAAAATCATCTTTAAATAATAAATAATAATGTGAACCACCGATTGAGGGAACCTCCATAGGACCACAGAGGTCACTGTGAATAAGTTCACATGGTACTTTTGCCCTACTGCTACTTAAATTAAAAGGTAATCTGTGCTGCTTGCCACTCAAGCATTTCTCACACAATTCCTTGCTACTTTGCCTGAAAACTACATTGTGACTATTTAAAAGATCCCTTATATGATCATGGCTCTGATGAGCCAAGCGCTCATGCCATTCATTTATATCTAAAACTATATTACATTCACTGATATTTGGATCTAACCTAACACACATTTTATATAGATTACCCGACCTTACAGCTATAGCTTTTATTTTGTTGCTTTGATCAACAATTTTGCAATCTTTATTATAGATACATGTGTAACCCTTATCTACTACATACCTAACTGAAAACAAGTTAACAGTTAGTTTAGGCACATATAACACATTACTTAATACAGTTTCAATCCATTTAACACCATTATATGCATAAAAAATAACTTTTCCTATACCACACACTGATAACAAAGAACCATCACCAATTTTAACATTTCTTTTAATTTCACTATGTACGTTCAACTCCACAAATAAATTTTCATCTTTACACATGTGCTCCGTTGCCCCTGAGTCAATGATCCACTCCAAATTACAGGTACTTAGAATATCTGAGCTGACAAAGGCATTTGCCTCGTCTCTATTATCTGACTTCTTAAAAAACCTCTTATCTTTATTCTTGCGAAACCAACACTGTTTAACAAAGTGTCCTGGCTTTCCACAATAATTACATTTTATTGCTGTCCTGCAATTCTTATTAATATGCCCCTCCTGTTTGCATTTGTAGCAAACAATCTTTTTGGCACTCATGACAAAAGCTTCAGTAGCTGTCGTTGCATCCTGCCCCATTCTACTTTCCTCAAGCATGAGCCGTGAGGTAAGCTCATGTAAGGTTTGAACATCTGGTGAAACTGACTCCCATGCGGACTTAAAATGGTTATAACTAGATGGCAGTGACATTAATATTTTAGTAATAAGCATAGAATCAGGAATATTTTCATCAGCTTGCATAAGTTTACTTTTTATTTCTTCCAATTTAGCTATAAACAAACAAATGCCCTCGTTGTTATATTGAATAGTAAAAAATTGTTGCTGTAGGACATGAGTATTCACGTTTGTTTTTGGCTCGAACACTGATTTTAGTTTTTCAAACATTTCCTGTGCATTAGTGCAAGTTAAAATAAGTGCAACTGCACCCTCCTCTAATCTACCAACAATATATTGTTGGGCTTTACAGTCTAACTGCTCCAGCTTTTTATTTTCCTCAGTCGCAACCGCATTTTCAGACTTACTCGTACTTGTCAAAACGCAATCGTACAACCCTTTGGCTTTCAGCAAAACAATTAGTTTATATTTCCAGATCATCCAATTGCTGCCGTTGGTTTTTAGTTTTGTTAACTCGTATTGTTCTTCCATTTTACAACTCGATCGATTCGTTAAATCAAAGAGAAGCCGTCGACAACCGGAATGACGCAGTTTCTATTATGAAACATAAGTTGTCAAAATCAATTAAGACGTTTGAAGTTGACATATTTGTTGAGACTTGAATTTTAGCTTTTGCTTGTCACATATTGTTGTTTATTATATTTCTGTTTGTTTATTATTATACTCTTAAAGTTTACTCTAGTATTCCTTCCATACCTCTACCTCACCACCAAGATTGCGCCGCCACAGGTTATGGGCCCAGGCAGGCTAACGCCACAGGTAATTTGTCCAGTTTACTGAGAGAGGTTTAGGTCCGAAGCATAGAACCAAAATTCTATAATGGAAGGGTTTACTTTGAAACTGCAGATTGGTTTACTTGAAGGCAAGTCAAATTGGCCGACATGGAAATACAAGGTTTCGATCATGTTGCGTGGCACAGAAAATGCCATGGACGTAACTGAAGGGAAAATGCGGAGACCGAATATGCAAACTGAAGCAGGAGACGCACAAATCGCAGCATATAATTTGGATGTCGCAAAATATATGAAGGCTGAAAGTTGTGCTCTGCTTATTTTGACAACTAATATGACAGAAGACACGCTGAAAAAGGTGATGCGCTTTGTGACAGCAAATGAGGTATGGCAAGAATTACATAGATTGTTTGATGGTCAATCAGAAGATAGAGCTTACAATTTGTGCATGAAATTCTTTAGCTATAAACAAGATTCAGCAGATGACGTAGCGTCACATATGTGTAAACTAAAGAACATATGGAGTGATTTAAATGTAGAAATCTCGCATGAAGGTAATCAAGAACTACCAGAGATGTTCCTGATCTGCAAGATTTTAGACACGTTAGACGAGAAGTACTTTGCGTTCAAGTCGAGTTGGTTATTACTGGCGAAGGAACAAAGGACAATAGAGAGTTTAACAAGTCAACTATGTACATACGAAAGATCACTATCTGATAATGCCGGAACTAGTCAAGAGGCCCTAGTCACCAGGAAGTTTGTGCAGAAGTCACGAAGAAAGGATGAAAGGTTCAAGTGTCATTACTGTTCTGAACGAGGCCACAGAGTTAAAAACTGTGAGAAGTGGATTAGCGATGGGCGACCACCTAAGCCTAGTAACTCAGCAACAGACTCTTCATCCAATCAAGTGCAAAATATAACGTTAATGGCAACAGAGGTGTGTTCACTGAGAAACCATGATAGAGATAGCTGGTATGTGGATAACGGTGCTACAGCTCACATAACGAACAGAATGGATATATTTCAAGAGTTTAGCGAATTCGATTCGAGCTACACAGTAACGACTGCAGATGGAAGCAAGATTCCTGCAAAAGGGAAAGGATCTGTTACAGTAGAGTCAAATGTCAATGGCAGGAAAGAAATTATACAATTATGTGATGTCTGGTACGTACCCTCATTAACGAAGAATTTATTTTCACCTTTGGCTGCACAAGATAAATTAGAAAGAAGCATCTTTACATCTACAAGAACTGAATGTAAGTTAGAGGTAGATAGTATTGTAAAAGTAATTGGAAAACGAAATCATAAAGGAGGATTGTATAAATTGACTATGAAAGCAGTAGTACCTTACAACAATTCGATAAATACTGTGACTGATTCCAATTTATTGCAAATATACCACGAGAGGTTTGCTCATCAGAACAAAAGACACGTAAAGGAACTAGTAAAGAGAGAACTAGGAATAGAGTTGAAGTCTGATGATGTCAAATGTGAAGGTTGTATATATGGCAAATCTCACCGCTTACCGTTTGGAAGACGAGAGAGAGCATCAATTCCAGGAGAACTTATACACGCAGATGTGTGTGGACCTTTTGAATGCAGCTTTACAAAATTTAGATACTTTGTTTTATTTAAGGATGACTTTACCTGTTACCGTTTTGTTTATTTTATGAGAGAAAAGTCAGAAGTTAAAGATAAGTTTGTACAGATGTTAAGTGAAGTGAAGACTACTGGACATACTATCAAGACCTTACTGAGCGACAACGGAGGAGAGTTTGACAATAGAGCTATGAAAGATATCTTGATTAAGAACGGAATTCAGCAGCGATTAACTATGCCCTACACACCGGAGCAAAATGGTTGTAGTGAGAGAGAAAATCGTACGTTAGTCGAAGCTGCTAGATCCATTATGCATACAAGAGAAGAGTTTCCACCAGCACTATGGGCAGAATTGATTAATACTGTTGCGTATGTATTGAATCGCACAGGCCCTACTCGAGTAGATAATAAAGTTCCGTTTGAGCTATGGCATGGGAAGAAGCCTAAAATATCTCACTTAAGGATTATAGGAAGTGAGTGCTATGCCCATATTCCAAAACAGAAGCGACGTAAGATGGATAAGAAAGCATTTAAAGGCAGGCTTATTGGCTATGACAACGATGACGGATATCGGATTTGGGATGGAAAAAAGGCTATTAAATCCAGAGATATCACCTTCGAGACAGATATTGAGTATAGAATATCGACAGGCATTGAAAGAGATCCTGTACAGTCAGAGGAAGACAGAGTCAGAGAAGAGCGTAGAGTTAATGTAGAGCCAGAAATTATACCACAGCCAATTAAATTAGAGGAAGATAATAATGATGTTGATGAGTATGTTGATGCAGATGATATAATGGACTTTGATGAAAATGGACCTAATGTGATTGATGAACATGACAAAGATAATGATGATGAGGTCGCAGAGCCAAGATATATCAATTTAAGAAACAGAGGTAGACTCAGACATCATTTAAGATTGTCTTCTGAGAACTTTTAATTGAGGGAAAGTATTATGAAACATAAGTTGTCAAAATCAATTAAGACGTTTGAAGTTGACATATTTGTTGAGACTTGAATTTTAGCTTTTGCTTGTCACATATTGTTGTTTATTATATTTCTGTTTGTTTATTATTATACTCTTAAAGTTTACTCTAGTATTCCTTCCATACCTCTACCTCACCACCAAGATTGCGCCGCCACAGTTTCACGTACCCACGACGCGCGACGCTGAGCCAAAAACCGTATTTCTACACCTGACTCAATCCTTTTCTCGCAAATTTTTATTTCCAGGTAAGCGCTGGGCCCATAACCTGATGTGAGACAAAAGAAAAAGGCAGTATTTACTCGTTAACACTTATTTATTGAAAATAAAATTATACATACGCCATTACAGCTTAGTACCAAACACAAAACAGAAAGACAGAGTTGCCAGTTTTAATAAACACAATTATTATAATCTACATTTTTTCATTGTTGCCAACAATAGGGAAGGCAAAGGGTCTAGCCCATACCGCCAAGTCTGACGTAATATATCTTTCTTTTCAATGAGTTAATGAAGTCATCATCAAATTCCAGATGCTGCAGAATTTACTTTGAGTCACTCGCGGCATTATAGCTCTAACACGTCGGGCAAAATATGGGAGTTCACAGCGCGGGAAAAGCGCATAAAGTAAACTGCAACTTGTGCCCCATATTTAAAGTCCAATTTATCGTTTTCCATAATTATTCACATTGTAGCACATTATTAAACCAACAACACCACTTTTGACCAATAATATCCACAATAAATTAATTTACAAAACAAAAACTTGCACTTGATATGTCCACGTAAAATGGCGCGAAGGACTCCCCTTTTGTTTGTTTTTTTTTTTTTAATTTATTTAAGGACATGGTACAGAATACATAAGTCCTAAACAATTCCCCTTTTGTTTGTTCTCTTTTTTTTTGGTTCTCTTCTCCCGATGGATAATGAATGAGATGATAAGGAAGGCAAAGGGTCTAGCCCATACAGCCAAGTCTGACGTAATATAACTTTCTTTTTAATGAGTTAATGAGGTCATCATCATATTCCAGATGCTGCAGAATTTGATGCTTTTCTTGGAGTCACTCGCGGCACCATAGCTCAAACACGTCGGGTATAATATGGGAGTTGACAGCGCGGGAAAACCGCAAAAAATAAACTGCAACTTGTGCCCCATATTTAAAGTCCAATTTATCGTTTTCCATAACTATTCACATTGTAGAACATTATTAAACAAAACAACACCAAAAGACCAACAATATTCACAGTAAATTAATTTACAAAACAAAAACTTGCACTTGACTTGTTCGCGCTTATTCTATGCGCGAAGGACTCATATGTCTATATAATCTGTGACAGAGAGTACAAGTCTTGGTAGGGGACTCCCCGTCTTTGTTTAAAGCAAAGAGTATAATAACCGTAGATCCTATTTCTATTATAATAACTAAGTTTAACGTCTCATCTCGGGTATTACGACAATAGATATACTAAATCTATGATTACGACGTAGTAATACTTACTTACGTAGTTGGTAAGTACAAAAGTCATGTTACATTTAGAATTTTATGATTAAATAAAAGATATATATTACATCAGACTTGTGATATGTTCGACTTTAAAGCATATAAAGCAAAGCATTGTCACTCGCATCTGACAACACAACAAGAGTTATATGTGTTTATATTTTCTGTTTAGTATTATACATATTTATCCCAAAAATAGGTCGTTTCGAACCCCAATGAGAAATAGACTTTTCTTACGCGTGGCGAAATTCTCCACAATTTTCTGGAAGGCCCATCTCCAACAGTGGAGTTCTAGGACTTTGTGTTCTAAGGGCTGGGATGATGATGATGCCTAAAAGACTCCCTTTCCATTAGGTTATAAGTGAAAAATAAAAGCGCTTAAAGCGTCAAGTCGAACACACCTTTAAGCGTGCTTAGGTTACTATTATCGCGTATCGGAACGATAGGCAAGTTTATTTAATATTAGGTTTTCTTTTAAATTATTGAATATTGTAATTCGTTTATACAGTTTGTATGTTACTTCTAAAACAAATCTATAATTAATATTAAAGTAGGAAGTGGAAAAAAAAAATGTAACAAGTTAATAATATTAAACTTTACACATATAAAGATGAATAAACCGAGAGATGTATATTTGTTAGTATTCATACTCAAAGATATGGAATCCGCAATTTATCTTCCATACATTTAAAAAAAAAACTAACATTTACGAATGAAAATGTGATTTTGACCGTTCCGAATTGATATCACGCTCTGAGCATCCAAATCGCGATATTTAATTCGAAACGACGGTCAGTGTCATATTCGTTCTAAGCGCTCTGAACGCGATTCGGAATGAGGGGTTGAAAATGGCGCGCGACATAATGACAAAAAACTGACAGCGCTCAGAGCGATCTACCTCGATATCGTAAGCACTCTAAGCGCGAGAAATGATGTCGTTTGTGACGTCACACAGCTTTGGCAAAACAGTTTAAGCGCGTATCGGAACACCAAAAGCGTGCTTACTATTATCGCGTATCGGAACGATAGACTTGTGTGCATGCTTGCAAGCACAGACTATGAACCCCGCATTCCGATCCGCGCTCAAAGCGCTTAGAACGATTATGACACTGACCGTCACTCAGAGCGTGATATCAATTCGGAACGGTCTAAATCACATTTTCATTCATAAAATGTTAGTTTTTTTTAAAATGCATGGAAGATAAATTGCGGATTCCACATCTTTGATGAATATCTTTTATGAATACTAACAAATATACATCTCTCGGTTTATTCATCTTTATATGTGTAAAGTTTAATATTACTAACTTATTTTGGTAATTCAAAATTACTTGCTGTGTTACAGACATTTTTTTCTTACTTCCTACTTAAATATTAATTATAGATTTGTTTTAGAAGTAATATACAAACAGTATGTATAAACGAATTACAATGTTAAATAATTTAAAAGAAAACTTAATTTAAATTGTTACAAATAAAAGATTGTTTGTGCAAAGATTACTTTAAATACAGCAGATTAAACATATAAGCACAGACCATGCATATAAGATACAAAACAGTCAACTTGCTAACCAACGTGAGGAGAGAGAGAGCAATAGCTATGCTCTCCGTGTAGGTTCAATCTAAGACCGAGATAGCCTATTGGCTTATTCTCCTGCTGTCCCTCTCACATAATGATAACATGTTTATTGTATTTTAACATAAATAAACTTAAAATGGCGCGTGACATAATGACAAAAAACTGACAGCGCTCAGAGCGATTTACCTCGATATCGTGAGCAGTCTAAGCGCGAGAAATGATTTCATTTGTGATGTCACACAGCTTGGCAAAACAGTTTAAGCGCGTATCGGAACACCTTAAGCGTGCTTAGGTTACTATTATCGCTTATCGGAACGAAGTGGAATATAGACATGTAGTACTACGCACAGACTATAAAGGTGTACCTGTACTACGTTTGCAAGACATTCTCCTCATTCCGATTCGCGCTCAGAGCGCTTAGAACGATTATGACACTGACCGTCTTTCCGAATCAAATATCGCAATTTGGATGCTCAGAGCGTGATATCAATTCGGAACGGTCTAAATCACATTTTCATTCATAAAATTTTAGTTTTTTTTTAAATGCATGGAAGATAAATTGCGGATTCCATATCATTGAGTATGAATACTAACAAATATACATCTCTCGGTTTATTCATCTTTATATGTGTAAAGTTTAATTTTAATAACTTATTTTGGTCTTTTAAAATAACTTGCCGTGTTACAGACATTTTTTTTTCACTTCCTACTTAAATAATTATTAAAGATTTGTTCTAGAAGTAATATACAAACAGTATAAACGAATTACAATATTAAATAATTTAAAAGAAAACTTAATTTAAATAAACTTGAAAATGGCGCGCGACATAATGACAAAAAACTGACAGCTCTCAGTATGCCTAGTGTGACAGTGAAGTTTCGTAAATGCAACTATAGTGTAGAGTTTTTTTACTGAATTTTCGATGTTCATTGCCTGCTATTATAGCCAAACTTGCAATAACACGCAATGTAAAATAAAAAAACGTAACTACAGCAGTTACGTTTTCCGAAACTTGCATTTTACACTAAGCACACAGAGCGATCTACCTCGATATCGTGAGCAGTCTAAGCGCGGGAAATGTTGAAATAAGGTTCTTAGT
The DNA here is from genome assembly GCA_910589645.1 of Tinea semifulvella. NCBI lineage: Eukaryota > Metazoa > Arthropoda > Insecta > Lepidoptera > Tineidae > Tinea > Tinea semifulvella. The sequence continues at coordinate 58,643 of OU342611.1, read as the reverse complement.
AATCCTCAAGTATCCGTCGTAAAAAAGATCGCGAGTGTCATTCTGACAATCGGATCTTGTTGATTATCAAAAGTCAATATCAAAAGATGTATTTTTATTTTAATATAATTTTATTTACATTTTAACAAGTTATTTTGATGTTGAGAAGCCCCCATCTCCAATAGGTTATGGGCCGATGCTATTCTGCATAATATTTCAGGAAAATATTTCATGATTTCTACGATTATTACAAATATTGTTTGAAATGGCAGAAACACCCAATTCAGGGTTGTCCGTTCCTTCTCCTTATGTTATTAACAATTCTCATGCTAATATTGAGAAATTGGAGGGTGCCAAAAACTATAGTACTTGGAAATTTCAAATGAAGATAGTACTATTAGACTGCGGCTTATGGGAATACATCGATCTGTCATATGGCGATTTATTTGATGTTACGAGAGACCAAAGAACCTACGCAAAGATTTGTTTGTGCGTTCATAAGGTGTGTTGCCCTCATGTGAGGAATTGTAAAACTGCACATGAAGCCTGGATAAATTTACAAAAAGCCTATGAAAGTCCTGGTTTAAGCCGGCGTTTGCATTTAAGGAAACGACTTTCACATATCCAATATAATGAATTTAATGCCATGGATTTATATTTAGGGGCAATTAACTTGCCGACATTGACTGTATCATCGATGATGAGGAAATGGCTGAGTATATGCTCATTGGTTTGCCTGATGAATTTGATGCTTTAGTAATGGCGATTGAAGGATCTCAAACAAAGTTGACGAGTGAATTTGTTAAGTCGCGACTATTACAAAATGATGTTAGAAGACATGATTGTATTGAACGAGACGTTGGAAAAGCACTGAATGCAAATAATTCTAATAAGTTTGTTCCTATCTGTCACCATTGTAACAGGGAAGGTCATATTAAACCTTTATGCCCAGAGTTAAAAGTGGATAAAAATAAGTTCAAGAAGAATAAGCATAGACGACATTCTTCACCTCTTCCTTCTACATCTAAGCAAAATTCAGGTGCTCATTCTAAAAAGAAAGGTAGCAATTTAAATTATACAACCCACAATAGTTTGGTTAGTACTCTTGGTAATAATAGTTCTTGGTTAATAGACTCTGGTTGTACGACTCATATGTCATATCGTAATGATTGGTTTCATAATTTATCTAGTGTTCATAATAAAGCCGAAATAACTGTAGCTAATAATAATAAGTTATATAGTCAAGGTATAGGCGATATTAAAGTCACACTTAAGAACAATGTTTCTAAAACCATTTCTGACGTTTTATATGTACCGGATTTAACCGCTAATTTACTATCTGTTAATAAAATGACTAAACTAGGTTATATTTTAGTTTTTGATGACAAAAAATGTAGCGTTTATGATAAGTCAGATGTAAATGTAATTGGGGCTTGTCAGTTCACAGCCTCTAACTCTGGTGGCGTTTACAAATTAGATCTCAAAAACGTTTTAAAATCGAGCGTACTGGAGCAACCCACAGCACATTGTAGCAGTGGCAGTGATAATACTGCTTTGGTATCTTCAGATCTCGAACTATGGCACCGACGATTAGGACATTTAAGCATGAAAGGTATGTTAATGCTACGAGACAGTTTATGTACTGGTATTTCGTTTCCTAACGGTTCGTTGTCTCCTTGTGTTTCCTGTATTGAAGGAAAACAACAAAATAAGGTATTTCCCAAAGGCAAAGCCAAACGTGCAACTGAAAAGTTACAATTAATCCACTCGGATTTATGTGGACCTATGTCCGAAACCAGTTGGGGAAATATGCGTTATTTTATTACTTTTACTGACGATTTTTCTAGAAAAACATTTGTTTATTTTCTTAATAGGAAAGATCAGGTTAGTGTATTGAAATGTTTTATTAATTTTAAAAATTTGGTTGAAAATCAAACTAATTTAAAAATTAAATGCATCAGAAGCGATAACGGTACAGAGTATTGCAATAAAAGTTTCAGTAACTTTCTTAAGAAGTATGGTATAATCCATGAAACAACTGTACCACACACGCCTCAGCAAAATGGTGTTGCTGAACGTCTGAATAGGACAATTATGGAAAAGGCGCGTTGTATGCTTCAAGATGCTGGTTTAGGTAAAAAGTATTGGGCGGAAGCTGTTTCTACCGCCGTGTATCTAAAAAATATTTCACCTACTGCTGCTATCGTGGATTCTATTTCAGAGGAAGTCTGGACTGGATCAAAAATTGACTTGAGTCATTTAAAAGTTTTTGGTTAAAAGCATATGCTTTGACTCCACGACAACAACGTAAGAAGTTAGATCCTAAATCTAAACTGTATATAATGGTAGGTTATTGTAAAAATACTAAAGGTTATCGATTAACTGATCCTTCAGATGGCAGTTTAATTAAAGCTAGATCTGTTATTTTCATAGAAAATAAAAGGGATGTTGAACCTGTACATATTAATGATAATGATGTTATTACTGATAGTATTTCTATTAATGTAAATACTAATGTAAATAATAATTCTAATCGTGCAGTAATTCCATCTTCTTCTTTAGTTAATCCTGACCATGATACACAAAATAATGAAACTAATAACAATGATAATGTACAAATTATTGATAGCGATAATGTACAAAATAATGAGGATGATAATTTATAGATGAATGAATCAGTTGATGAAGGTGACATGCAGAGCAATGACCTTACATCTCCTGTCAACGATGAGCAATCATCATCATCAAATCTACCCCAGAGACCACAGAGAGAACGACGTTTACCCACATGGCTAAAGGATTATGAACTTAATTTCTATTCCGAAAACTTACCTAGAAATTATAAAGAGGTAACCACTTCAATTAATAGTGAAGGATGGATGGAAGCCATGAAGGTCGAGTTCGATTCTCTGATAACTCATAAGGTTTGGGAATTAGTAGATCGTCCGAAAAATACTAATATTGTGAAATGCAAATGGGTTTTCAAAGAGAAAACTGATGCAGATGGTAATTTTTGCAAATATAAAGCTCTTCTTGTTGCCAGAGGTTATTCACAAAAATATGGTATCGACTACGATGAAACATTTGCACCTGTAGTTCGACATTCTACTTTACGCACATTGTTTGCACTAGGAGTAGAACATGACATGGATATTGAACATGTTGATGTTAGTACCGCCTTCCTAAATGGTGATTTATGTGAAACCATTTATATGGAGCAACCTACCGGTTTTGAGGTTGAGGGGAAGCATAAAGTTTGTTTACTCAAAAAGAGTATCTATGGCCTTAAGCAAGCCAGTCGTGCTTGGAATTTAAAGGTACATAATGTTTTGATAAATATTGATTTTAAACAATCACAATGTGAGAAATATGTTTATTACAAAAATATTAATGATAAGAAAATTATTATAGCTTTATATGTTGATGATTTCTTTATTTTTTGTAATTACATTTTATTAAAAACTGAATTAATCAATATTTTGAAAAGGAATTTTAAAATTCAACTTCTTGGGCCTGTTAAACATTGTTTAGGTATTAAAGTGGATAGAAATGTTAAAACTGGTGTTTTAAAGCTTTCACAAACTGAATATATTAGGAATTTATTAAATAAGTTTGAGATGGCGAAATGTAATCCAGTATCCACTCCAATGCAAGTTAATCTTCAATTAAATAAAGCGTCACAATGTGACGACACATATCCGTATAGGGAATTGATAGGCAGTTTAATGTACTTAGCTGTTTGCACCAGACCGGATATATCTTTTGCTTGTAGCAAATTAAGCCAGTTTAATTCGTGTTTTGATAAAACACACTGGGTAGCTGCAAAACATGTGCTAAGATATTTAGCTGGGACCATGAATTATGGTTTATTATTTAAAAAGGGAGCAAGTCATTTTGATATATTTGCTGATGCTGATTGGGCCGGCGATATTGTTGACAGAAAGTCGTATTCAGGTATTGTTGTTAAATACGGCGATTGTACTATTAATTGGGAATCACGTAAACAAGGCGTTGTGGCTTGTTCCAGTACCGAAGCCGAATATTATTGTTTAGGTAATGCGGTTAAAGAAGCTAAATTTATTATTAATTTACTTTCTGAGATTTCTGTTCTACAAACTCCAATTACAATTTACAATGACAATCAGAGTGCCCATAAAATAATTAAAAACTCACAAACGCATAGACGTACTAAACATATTGATATTTGCCATCACTTTGTAAGAGATGCTGTAAATGAAGGTTTAGTTAATATTCAATATAAAGCAAGTCAAGAATTAGTTGCTGATGTCTTAACTAAAGCTTTACCTAAAGTTAAACATATTTATTTTGTTAACGAATTAGGATTATCTGATATATCTTGATGATAGTGTAATTATATATTTTTTTGTTTTATAGGTAATCTTAATTTAATTTCATGTTAATAATGTTATTGTAGTTTGTTTTGTTTAATTTAGGTTTAGTTCTTGAATTCTTTATATTTTGTTTTATTACACAGGTACTTGAGTAAGGGGAAGTGTTGAAATAAGGTTCTTAGTAATCCTCAAGTATCCGTCGTAAAAAAGATCGCGAGTGTCATTCTGACAATCGGATCTTGTTGATTATCAAAAGTCAATATCAAAACATGTATTTTTATTTTAATATAATTTTATTTACATTTTAACAAGTTATTTTGATGTTGAGAAGCCCCCATCTCCAATAGGAAATGATGTCGTTTGTGACGTCACACAGCTTGGCAAAACAGTTTAAGCACAGATTGTTTAAGCGCGTATCGGAACACCTTTAAGCGTGCTTAGGTTACTATTATCGCGTATCGGAACGATAAGGATCAAAGACATAAGCATAGTCTGTGGCACAGAGATCTCTGTGGTCTGTGGACATAAGACATCAATTCGAATAATATTATCCTTAATATTGATTATTCTATTAAAGTAATTGTATAACTGTACTATTTTACTTGTTCTGTGAACTCGACTGTGTGTGTGTGTAAGGTGCATGTATTGGTGAGTATTTTCCATCTATAGTTTAGGTTTTTTTCAATATTATAAAAATATAGCTATTCTGATTGTATAGCTCTAGATCCATAAACCCACTTGTTCCAGTTTAAATTGTGTAGAATATTAAGTGTTCTAGATCCAAGTTGTATTGTTATAGGTATGTTTAAATTCGTTTACTAAGAACTTATGGCATGTTTTATTTATTATTGAAAACGCATATGGAAGTCTAAACGCAGGGGAAAGCAAACAGTGGTGTAATATTGCGAAATATTCTAAGTACTTATCAAATCATAAAACATAATCAATCATAAACTTGCTCAGAATAACCGACATTTTCACGAATGCATACATAATACGAAAAATTCCACCATTCGGTTGGAAACTAGAACTACACCACACCAACAGTTAAAGAATAAATAAACCTGAGTATTATTCCACCATTCGGTCGGAAACTAGAACTACACCACACCAACAGTTAAAGAATAAATAAACCTGAGTATTATTCCACCATTCGGTTGGAAACTAGAACTACACCACACCAACAGTTAAAGAATAAACAAACCCGAGTATTATTAGGCAATTTTGCTTCTAGGTATGTGGCCTGTTTATAAAAATTGAAAAATTTATCTAACACCCCCTGCATAAGGTGCTTGCATGTAAATCATGTTCTATCAAGTCAATATAGTGTTAGGGACTGATGTCAGTCGTAAGTGTAAGATTCCTGTTCTGCTCTGATGGACTGCACCACTTACCATCAGGTGGCCGCAGAGTCACATGTCATGAAATGTATTTAAAAAAAAAACATAGTTTCTGTACTCAAACTTTAGAAAATTTAGATAAAGAGTCTTTTGATGTCAGTAAGAAACTGGATCGTTTTGGCAACAAATAATATTTCAAGTTAGATTAATTATTTTTCTGTACATAATGTATGGGTTTTTTTTTTCAAATTCTAGTAGTCAAACCTGAGTTGTCTGAGTACAGACTATTGTTTCTTTTAAGAAACAGGATCGATTGGCATCAAGAAGGAAAGTTTTTGTGTAAAATGACCATTTTCTTGCTGGCCGTACATTTTATTATACAAACCTGAGAATGCAGTTCAGAATATCTAGTTATGAATGGTCTCCTGGAACGTTTTCCTCTAACTATAACATTGGCAAGATTGTTGAATTGTTGATTAAGTATACTCATAGGTCTCATCTGGGTAAAAGACTAATACTTGTATACTTTTTGTATTATATGCTTGTCTAGGCTTCTGATTGCATTGTTTGTTGGTACTAATTGTCTTTCCTTTTTCTTAATTCCTTCCATAATCTGTTGTTTTCCTTTTCAGAAGACAACACAACAGAAAGATGGGTTAGTATTGTTTTGGTTTGAGATCTGGCGGCACTGTAGTCAGCACGGCTTCGTTGTGGATAAAACTAGAAGCCTGAATTTTCAGTAACCAAGCAGGCATTGTATAAACATAGTTTATTTAAAATTCCATTCAATTTGAACCTGTAGTTTAAGAATTATTATTATTATTATTTTATTCATTTTGGAAAACAACACAATATTATAATAAATATTACACAGTAAATTCACTTGGAACTATTAAAGGTTTTCAATATAAATTTAAAGTTAAGTTAAAAGAACAAAAGAAGTAGTAAGTTTCTTAATTTTGTCGCTTTCTAACTCACTCACTGACTGACCGACCATCAAAACTCTAAGGCACTTCTAGCAGACATAGAAGCTTTAAATTTAGTGAAACGGAGGAACTAATCAAAAGAAAAAGTTCCGAATTGGCACGAGGCCCAGATTGTATTTCATACATTCATACATTGGAAGTAGGAGACAAATTTCTAAGCATTCCATGGATTCCATGGACCATGCGGGTGCCAGGTCCATAGTGTGTGGGTGAATGTGGTAAACAATGGTGTCTCGGGCTTGCAACCGATAATACACTTAACATATTACACTTAAGTACTCAACAGATTCCATGGACAGTGCGGGTGCCGGGTCCATCGTGTGTGGGTGAATGTGGTAAAGAATGGTGTCTCGGGCTTGCAACCGATAATACACTTAACATATTACACTTAAGTACTCAACAGATTCCATGGACAGTGCGGGTGCCGGGTCCATCGTGTGTGGGTGAATGTGGTAAAGAATGGTGTCTCGGGCTTGCAACCGATAATACACTTAACATATTACACTTAAGTACTCAACAGATTCCATGGACAGTGCGGGTGCCGGGTCCATCGTGTGTGGGTGAATGTGGTAAAGAATGGTGTCTCGGGCTTGCAACCGATAATACACTTAACATATTACACTTAAGTACTCAACAGATTCCATGGACAGTGCGGGTGCCGGGTCCATCGTGTGTGGGTGAATGTAGTAAAGAATGGTGTCTCGGGCTTGCAACCCATAATACACAACTAATATCCACCGTTCCACCCCTCTCCCTACCTTATCAAATACTGTATGATTCCGTTAATGCCGTCTTGGAAGCTCTTTCCATGTGTTGACAGCATTATTATTATTATTACCTACATAAATCAGGACTTTCTTGCTTGTACTATGGAGAAGAAGATTGTAAAGACTGCTAACCAAATGCCTTTGTTAGACCAGATTTCAAAGACTGCTCACCAAATGCCTTTGTTAGACCAGATTTTAAAGACTGCTCACCAAATGCCTTTGTTAGACCAGATTTTAAAGACTGCTCACCAAATGCCTTTGTTAGACCAGATTTTTCTATATACATATATTATATAAATGCTTACGGGTGTAAGAACATTTTTTTGACCCAAACTAAACGCATTGGCACACGCGTGCCCGGGAGGGAACAGAGGGGAAATGATGCGTTACGGTAGGGAACAGAGGGGAAATGATGCGTTACGGTAGAACTGAACTGAATTGATAACGCATTGGCACACGCGTGCCCGGGAGGGAACAGAGGGGAAATGATGCGTTACGGTAGGAGAACTGAACTGAATTGATAACGCATTGGCACACGCGTGCCCGGGAGGGAACAGAGGGGAAATGATGCGTTACGGTAGGGAACAGAGGGGAAATGATGCGTTACGGTAGGAGAACTGAACTGAATTGATAACGCATTGGCACACGCGTGTCCGGGAGAGAACAGAGGGGAAATGATGCGTTACGGTAGGGAACAGAGGGGAAATGATGCGTTACGGTAGGAAACAGAGGGGAAATGATGCGTTACGGTAGGAAACAGAGGGGAAATGATGCGTTACGGTAGGAGAACTGAACTGAATTGATAACGCATTGGCACACGCGTGCCCGGGAGGGAACAGAGGGGAAATGATGCGTTACGGTAGGGAACAGAGAGGAAATGATGCGTTACGGTAGGGAACAGAGGGGAAATGATGCGTTACGGTAGGAGAACTGAACTGAATTGATAACGCATTGGCACACGCGTGCCCGGGAGGGAACAGAGGGGAAATGATGCGTTACGGTAGGGAACAGAGGGGAAATGATGCGTTACGGTAGAGAACAGAGGGGAAATGATGCGTTACGGTAGAAGAACTCAACTGAATTGCTTTATTATGAATTTGTTTACGCAGGGAAAAATAAAAAAGACAAGAAGGGAAATAAAAGTGTGAAACCTGAAGATGAGGCAAGAGAGGCCGTGGAGACTCTCAGCCTGGAGCCCGGGCCTTCCACCGCAGAGGAGGAGGGACCTGTCGGGGGAGCACGGGCCAAACGCATGCAGAAAAAGAAAGAAAAACTTGAAGCCAAACTAGCAGCTACCAAGGAGTCCACTCCGGCTGACAGTACACACTCCAAGGAGTCCACTCCGGCTGACAGTACCCACTCCAAGGAGTCCACTCCGGCTGACAGTACCCAATCCAGGGAGTCCACTCCGGCTGACAGGACCCAATTCAAGGAGCCCACTCCGGGAGACACAACTCAGTCCAAGGAATCCACTTCGGCAGATACAACTCAATCAAAGAAATCTGACCCGGCTGAGAATGACGGTCTGGGTCTGGGCCTGGGGGGGGCTAAGCGCAATCGTCGCAAGCCCAAAAAGTCGATGCCAGCCACAGACGCCCAGGCCTGTGACCAGGCCCCGGCCCCGACCCTGGCCCCGGCCCCGGCCCCGACCCAGGTCCCGGCCCAGGCCCCGGCCCCGACCCAGGTCCCGGCCCAGGCCCCGGCCCCGGCCCAGTCCCAATCAGTGCCCGTTCAGGTGAGTCAGTAGCTCTAGACAATATTGTCGTAATGCCATGGCTGGTGTTAGTTGATGATCGTGTTCCTTAAGTGATGTTCCTTGCAGGGAGGAGCGCCGGCGGAGGGAGGTCGCGCCAGGTACGTATTTACTCTAAGGATCCCCACTGTATACTGACCGGCCACAAGCTGCTTAAATGATACCATGAAATGAGGGAATGTGTTCTTACATTAAAAATGCTCAAAAATACTAAGGAAATAATAAATTCAAATGCGAAACATTGGGCTTTAAGAGTCAGGACCCATTGTTGGTAAGATTTGGGCCCCGACTGTTAAAGCCGCTATGTTTATTACTTGTTTTGTGTGTGTATCAATCATAAAATAATTTCTTTAGTGTAGTTCATCTTTTTTTTTTTGCGACGGAACCGTAAATAATGTTTTTTTTTTAGTCTTTAATTGAAGTTATTTTTCACCCAGTCGGGTTTTTATATTTTTTGTAAATCTTATGACGAGCTTTTATATTTATATGATATAAACTTTATAATGTAATACATTTATATGATATAAATTTTATAATGTAATACATTTATATGATATAAATTTTATAATGTAATACATTTATATGATATAAATTTTATAATGTAATACATTTATATGATATAAATTTTATAATACATTTATATGATATAAATTTTACAATGTAATACATTTATATGATATAAATTTTATAATGTAATACATTTATATGATATAAATTTTATAATGTAATACATTTATATGATATAAATTTTATAATGTAATACATTTATATGATATAAATTTTATAATGTAATACATTTATATGATATAAATTTTACAATGTAATACATTTATATGATATAAATTTTATAATGTAATACATTTATATGATATAAATTTTATAATGTAATACATTTATATGATATAAATTTTATAATGTAATACATTTATATGATATAAATTTTATAATGTAATACATTTATATGATATAAATTTTATAATGTAATACATTTATATGATATAAATTTTATAATGTAATACATTTATATGATATAAATTTTATAATGTAATACATTTATATGATATAAATTTTATAATGTAATACATTTATATGATATAAATTTTATAATGTAATACATTTATATGATATAAATTTTATAATGTAATACATTTATATGATATAAATTTTATAATGTAATACATTTATATGATATAAATTTTATAATGTAATACATTTATATGATATAAATTTTATAATGTAATACATTTATATGATATAAATTTTATAATGTAATACATTTATATGATATAAATTTTATAATGTAATACATTTATATGATATAAATTTTATAATGTAATACATTTATATGATATAAATTTTATAATGTAATACATTTATATGATATAAATTTTATAATGTAATACATTTATATGATATAAATTTATAATGTAATACATTTATATGATATAAATTTATAATGTAATACATTTATATGATATAAATTTATAATGTAATACATTTATATGATATAAATTTTATAATGTAATACATTTATATGATATAAATTTATAATGTAATACATTTATATGATATAAATTTATAATGTAATACATTTATATGATATAAATTTATAATGTAATACATTTATATGATATAAATTTATAATGTAATACATTTATATGATATAAATTTATAATGTAATACATTTATATGATATAAATTTTATAATGTAATACATTTATATGATATAATTTTATAATGTAATACATTTATATGATATAAATTTTATAATGTAATACATTTATATGATATAATTTTATAATGTAATACATTTATATGATATAAATTTTATAATGTAATACATTTATATGATATAAATTTTATAATGTAATACATTTATATGATATAATTTTATAATGTAATACATTTATATGATATAAATTTTATAATGTAATACATTTATATGATATAAATTTTATAATGTAATACATTTATATGATATAATTTTATAATGTAATACATTTATATGATATAAATTTTATAATGTAATACATTTATATGATATAATTTTATAATGTAATACATTTATATGATATAAATTTTATAATGTAATACATTTATATGATATAAATTTTATAATGTAATACATTTATATGTTGAATTTAAAGTTTATTTCATTTATAAAGCATTTAAATTACACTTCTATTTATAAATGTTTTATTTTTTGATGATTTGATCTTTGATTGAAGCATGCAGGTCGTTTGCCTACTAATTTATTCTAGTTTCACACCACGTCATTTGATACCCATACCATCATCATCATCATCTTGCCGGCATAATGGTAGGGTCTGATGTAGGTCGTCAGTGGCCGGTGTTAGTTGTTCCCGTTCTTGGACCGTGACATGTCGTAAAATAAATATACTAATATTTGTAACTATACATTGTTATCCTAACGACATGTGTATGTAACTATACATTGTTATCCTAACGACATGTGTATGTAACTATACATTGTTATCCTAACGACATGTGTATGTAACTATACATTGTTATCCTAACGACATGTGTATGTAACTATACATTGTTATCCTAACGACATGTGTATGTAACTATACATTGTTATCCTAACGACATGTGTATGTAACTATACATTGTTATCCTAACGACATGTGTATGTAACTATACATTGTTATCCTAACGACATGTGTATGTAACTATACATTGTTATCCTAACGACATGTGTATGTAACTATACATTGTTATCCTAACGACATGTGTATGTAACTATACATTGTTAACCTAACTACATATGTATGTAACTTGTTCGGTGCAAACCAAACATTTTGTGTCGTAGCATGACGTCGTCCGCGGTGACTTGAGTGCAGTGCAGTTTTCGGCAACAAGCTAACCGGACGCATTCGCGTAACAAGTAACATTTTCATTTAACAAGTTTTACAATAAAGTGAAGTGTTTTTACTTAACAAGGATTTTACTTTCAACAAACAAACGCCGACCCCAACAGCCTATGCTTTCTTTTATACCTACTATTTTTTGTATTTCGACGTTATGTACGACGCAGCGACCTCATTTCTAATGCATTAACCCTACTCTCGCCAAGCCGTCTGGCCAGCGTGGCGAGTGTAGGTAGGCCAAATTCTCTAGATATATATTCTGGAAGGCCCAGCAGTGAAGGTCTAGGACGCTTTTTTCTAGGGGCTGTAATGTAATGATGAACCCTACTCTCATGCATATTCTGACATATCCACGTCTCGCTTTCATACATAAGTGTTGGTACCAACATGGCATTGTGTATGGCGAGCCGAGCTTTGTCACTGACATTTCGACTAGCGATCAGTGACCCCAGGGCACCGTTAACACTATTACCCGCGTTCACTCTTCTTTCAACATCCCTATCATACTTCACATCCGCGATGAAAACACTGCCCAGATATATAATTTAATTTACTTGTTCTAGAGTTTCATCATCAATCTTTATCGTCACGGTTGTCATCCTTCTTCTTTTCAATACAAGTACCTTGGTTTTTCTCGCACTCAAACGGAGTCCTTTTTCTGCACATCCCTCATTCATTTCCGTGACTAGTGTTTGCAGATATTGTTCGGACGATGCCATAAGAACAGCATCATCTGCATAAAGCAGGAAGTTCACCAATAGATCAATAGATCACTCATCTTTATCCCACAGTTACTCTCACTCTTTTTAGGTATTTGTCGAGATATAGAGTGAATAATCTGGCGGAAAGCACACAGCCCTGTTTGACGCCCATTTGGGATTCAAAGCAAGGCGACATACCTCCCTCCACCCGCACACAAGCTTTCCCTTGTACAGGGACTGTATAGCTTGTAGCAGTTTGTCATTCACTCCATACTCCGGCAATATGTCCCAAAGCTTCTTTCTTACTAAACTAAACTATACATTGTTATCCTAAAGACATGTGTATGTAACTATACATTGTTATCCTAACGACATGTGTATGTAACTATACGTTGTTATCCTAACGACATGTGTATGTAACTATACATTGTTATTCTAACTATATGTGTATGTAACTATACATTGTTATCCTAACTATATGTGTATGTAACTATACATTGTTATCCTAACGACATGTGTATGTAACTATACATTGTTATCCTAACGACATGTGTATGTAATTTTTTTGACCCAAACATACAAACAATACTAGTTAAATAAAGGCTATAAAAATATTGTCTTGTTCCTTATTTTATTTTATTATACAGTCACGGTTGGCCACAAGCTGCTCGTACGGTGCAACCAGTAGACCCACGGTACGTATTCACACCGTCAAAGTGGTCATGTTATTTTTTTTTTATTTGTTTTATTTATTATTTTGTTTCTTTACATATAATACAGTCACGGAGGGCCACAAGCTGCTCGCACGGTGCAACCAGTAGACCCACGGTACGTATTCACACCGTCAAAGTGGTCATGTTATTTTTTTTTTATTTGTTTTATTTATTATTTTGTTTCTTTACATATAATACAGTCACGGAGGGCCACAAGCTGCTCGCACGGTGCAACCAGTAGACCCACGGTACGTATTCACACCGTCAAAGTGGTCATGTTATTTTTTTTTTATTTGTTTTATTTATTATTTTGTTTCTTTACATATAATACAGTCACGGAGGGCCACAAGCTGCTCGCACGGTGCAACCAGTAGACCCACGGTACGTATTCACACCGTCAAAGTGGTCATGTTATTTTTTTTTTATTTGTTTTATTTATTATTTTGTTTCTTTACATATAATACAGTCACGGAGGGCCACAAGCTGCTCGCACGGTGCAACCAGTAGACCCACGGTACGTATTCACACCGTCAAAGTGGTCATGTTATTTTTTTTTTATTTGTTTTATTTATTATTTTGTTTCTTTACATATAATACAGTCACGGAGGGCCACAAGCTGCTCGCACGGTGCAACCAGTAGACCCACGGTACGTATTCACACCGTCAAAGTGGTCATGTTATTTTTTTTTTATTTGTTTTATTTATTATTTTGTTTCTTTACATATAATACAGTCACGGAGGGCCACAAGCTGCTCGCACGGTGCAACCAGTAGACCCACGGTACGTATTCACACCGTCAAAGTGGTCATGTTATTTTTTTTTTATTTGTTTTATTTATTATTTTGTTTCTTTACATATAATACAGTCACGGAGGGCCACAAGCTGCTCGCACGGTGCAACCAGTAGACCCACGGTACGTATTCACACCGTCAAAGTGGTCATGTTATTTTTTTTTTATTTGTTTTATTTATTATTTTGTTTCTTTACATATAATACAGTCACGGAGGGCCACAAGCTGCTCGCACGGTGCAACCAGTAGACCCACGGTACGTATTCACACCGTCAAAGTGGTCATGTTATTTTTTTTTTATTTGTTTTATTTATTATTTTGTTTCTTTACATATAATACAGTCACGGAGGGCCACAAGCTGCTCACATGACACAACCAGTAGACCCACGGTACGTATTCACACCGTCAAAGTGGTCATGTTATTTTTTTTTTATTTGTTTTATTTATTATTTTGTTTCTTTACATATAATACAGTCACGGAGGGCCACAAGCTGCTCGCACGGTGCAACCAGTAGACCCACGGTACGTATTCACACCGTCAAAGTGGTCATGTTATTTTTTTTTTATTTGTTTTATTTATTATTTTGTTTCTTTACATATAATACAGTCACGGAGGGCCACAAGCTGCTCACATGACACAACCAGTAGACCCACGGTACGTATTCACACCGTCAAAGTGGTCATGTTATTTTTTTTTTATTTGTTTTATTTATTATTTTGTTTCTTTACATATAATACAGTCACGGAGGGCCACAAGCTGCTCGCACGGCACAACCAGTAGACCCACGGTACGTATTCACACCGTCAAAGTGGTCATGTTATTTTTTTTTTATTTGTTTTATTTATTATTTTGTTTCTTTACATATAATACAGTCACGGAGGGCCACAAGCTGCTCGCACGGTGCAACCAGTAGACCCACGGTACGTATTCACACCGTCAAAGTGGTCATGTTATTTTTTTTTTATTTGTTTTATTTATTATTTTGTTTCTTTACATATAATACAGTCACGGAGGGCCACAAGCTGCTCACATGACACAACCAGTAGACCCACGGTACGTATTCACACCGTCAAAGTGGTCATGTTATTTTTTTTTATTTGTTTTATTTATTATTTTGTTTCTTTACATATAATACAGTCACGGAGGGCCACAAGCTGCTCGCATGACACAACCAGTAGACCCACGGTACGTAGACCATTACGTAACCTAAACTTTACCGAGAAATAAGTATATTCATAGAAAATGTAACTGAGTTGGTAAAGTTATCGAAATTAAATAAATGCATGAATCGCACTGGCCGCGGGATGCGATGGCGAAATTATTTTTTTGATTGGAGTTTATATATTTACCCCACCATAGTAGGCCGGAGCTATAGTACGGAGACATTGTTGGTAAGACCTGGGCCGTTCCCGATCTCCAATATGTAGGTCACGACTGTTAAAGCTGCTATGTTTCTTATTAGAATTTATTAATTTTATTTATGTTGTACCTAATGATTGAATGAGATGTGATGCCGATAGGGAGGACGGTACATAATGTTGTCTCGATGTGAAGCAGATAGGGAGGACGGTACATAATGTTGTCTCGATGTGATGCAGATAGGGAGGACGGTACATAATGTTGTCTCGATGTGATGCAGATAGGGAGGACGGTACATAATGTTGTCTCGATGTGATGCAGATAGGGAGGACGGTACATAATGTTGTCTCGATGTGATGCAGATAGGGAGGACGGTACATAATGTTGTCTCGATGTGAAGCAGATAGGGAGGACGGTACATAATGTTGTCTCGATGTGATGCAGATAGGGAGGACGGTACATAATGTTGTCTCGATGTGATGCAGATAGGGAGGACGGTACATAATGTTGTCTCGATGTGATGCAGATAGGGAGGACGGTACATAATGTTGTCTCGATGTGAAGCAGATAGGGAGGGCGGTACATAATGTTGTCTCGATGTGATGCAGATAGGGAGGACGGTACATAATGTTGTCTCGATGTGAAGCAGATAGGGAGGGCGGTACATAATGTTGTCTCGATGTGATGCAGATAGGGAGGGCGGTACATAATGTTGTCTCGATGTGATGCAGATAGGGAGGACGGTACATAATGTTGTCTCGATGTGATGCAGATAGGGAGGACGGTACATAATGTTGTCTCGATGTGAAGCAGATAGGGAGGGCGGTACATAATGTTGTCTCGATGTGATGCAGATAGGGAGGACGGTACATAATGTTGTCTCGATGTGAAGCAGATAGGGAGGACGGTACATAATGTTGTCTCGATGTGATGCAGATAGGGAGGGCGGTACATAATGTTGTCTCGATGTGATGCAGATAGGGAGGACGGTACATAATGTTGTCTCGATGTGAAGCAGATAGGGAGGGCGGTACATAATGTTGTCTCGATGTGATGCAGATAGGGAGGACGGTACATAATGTTGTCTCGATGTGAAGCAGATAGGGAGGGCGGTACATAATGTTGTCTCGATGTGATGCAGATAGGGAGGGCGGTACATAATGTTGTCTCGATGTGATGCAGTGGCGGTCCGGCCTCCGCCCCGAAGCCTGCGGAAGGTCCGGCGTTCGCGATCCCGGCCAAGGTGCCGGGCGGGCGCGTGCCGGCGCGGCTCCGTCCGGTGCTCACCAATTACCTGCCCATGACCATCAAAGCTCTGAAAGTCGTAAGTATACGAGATCACTCGCTTCCCTTTCTTCACCTCCCTTTCTTCACTTTCCTTTCTTCACTTCCCTTCACTTCCCTAAACACCACGTATTTTCTCAGCAGGAATAGTGTTCCTAATCAACTCTACTGTTACTTCCCTAATATTTTGACACTATTACGAGGGTCAAACTGAACTGAACTGGCCACTTGTAAACAATGTAATAAAAAATATAGTTTACATTTTTTCCAATATTATTGAGTATCTAGGTATTTCTTATTTGTCTTTTTTACGATTTGGCGGCAAATTTATAATTGTCTGTGTTACATCAGCAGAAATTAACTCCTCGTTCCGAGACGCGATAATAGTAACCTAAGCACGCTTAAAGGTGTCACAAATGACATTACTCCTCGTGCTTAGACTGCTCACGATATCGAGGTAGATTCTCAAGTTTATTTAATATTAGGTTTTCTTTTTAATTATTTAATATTGTAATTCCTTTATACTATTTGTATCTTACTTTTAAAACAAATCAATAATTAATATTAATATTATACATATAAATAGGAAGTAAAAAAAAAATGTCTGTAACACGGCAAGTTATTTTAAATTACCAAAATAAGTTAATAATATTAAACTTTACACATATAAAGATGAATAAACTGAGAGATGTATATTTGTTAGTATTCATACTCAAAGATGTGGAATCCGCAATTATTCTTCCATAAATTTAAAAACAAAACTAACATTTTATGAATGAAAATGTTATTTAGACCGTTCCGAATTGATATCACGCTCTGAGCATCCAAATCGCGATATTTGCTTCGGAACGAACGGTCAGTGTCATATTCGTTCTAAGCGCTCTGAGCACGATTCGGAATGAGGGGGGTAACGCGTGCACATTTGTAGTTCTATAACTTTCTATGTCATTAAGTCAACAAGAAAGTTATGAAAGACTTCGATAGGTCTTTCACGATGAAGCCCCATCTCGTGCCACTGTTTACAACTGGTTTAATGAGTTTAAATATCACTGTTAATCTGCGAAAGCGACGGCCTTCTACAGAAGGTAACACCAGTGTTGTGCGGCGTATGGTAGAGACTGACAAAAGGGACGGCCTTCTACAGAAGGTAACACCAGTGTTGTGCGGCGTATGGTAGAGACTGACAAAAGAGACGGCCTTCTACAGAAGGTAACACCAGTGTTGTGCGGCGTATGGTAGAGACTGACAAAAGGGACGGCCTTCTACAGAAGGTAACACCAGTGTTGTGCGGCGTATGGTAGAGACTGACAAAAGGGACGGCCTTCTACAGAAGGTAACACCAGTGTTGTGCGGCGTATGGTAGAGACTGACAAAAGGGACGGCCTTCTACAGAAGGTAACACCAGTGTTGTGCGGCGTATGGTAGAGACTGACAAAAGAGTGCAGATGAGTCAGCTTTGTGTCCGGTGGACACCTCATAATTTGACCGACGCCAAATAAAATATTTAAACCAGCATAGTTAGAAAGAAAGCAAGTTGGTATGGATGGTTGTTATGGTATGTTTGACGTAAAGCAAACGGTTGGTATGGATGGTTGTTATGGTATGTTTGACGTAAAGCAAACGGTTGGTATGGATGGTTGTTATGGTATGTTTGACGTAAAGCAAACGGTTGGTATGGATGGTTGTTATGGTATGTTTGACGTAAAGCAAACGGTTGGTATGGATGGTTGTTATGGTATGTATGACGCAAACGGTTGGTATGGATGGTTGTTATGGTATGTATGACGCAAACGGTTGGTATGGATGGTTGTTATGGTATGTATGACGCAAACGGTTGGTATGGATGGTTGTTATGGTATGTATGACGTAAAGCAAACGGTTGGTATGGATGGTTGTTATGGTATGTATGACGTAAAGCAAACGGTTGGTATGGATGGTTGTTATGGTATGTATGACGTAAACGGTTGGTATGGATGGTTGTTATGGTATGTATGACGCAAACGGTTGGTATGGATGGTTGTTATGGTATGTATGACGTAAACGGTTGGTATGGATGGTTGTTATGGTATGTATTACGCAAACGGTTGGTATGGATGGTTGTTATGGTATGTATGACGTAAAGCAAACGGTTGGTATGGATGGTTGTTATGGTATGTATGACGTAAACGGTTGGTATGGATGGTTGTTATGGTATGTATGAAGCAAACGGTTGGTATGGATGGTTGTTATGGTATGTATGACGTAAAGCGGTCGGTTGGTATGGATGGTTGTTATGGTATGTATGACGCAAACGGTTGGTATGGATGGTTGTTATGGTATGTATGACGTTAAGCGGTCGGTTGGTATGGATGGTTGTTATGGTATGTATGACGTAAAGCGGTCGGTTGGTATGTATGGTTGTATGTATGACCGCGTGCACGCCTGCTAGGAACGGCCCTGGGTATATTTATATTGTATGTGTTATATATGAGTACGTAAAAGTATTACAATAAATTGCACACTTCGTTGTTATCTCCACTGTGCGTGGTCGATGTTCCAGAACCGGTACGACGTGAGCGTCACTCCGGACCGGCCCAAGAAGTTCTTCGGTCGCGCCGTCACCTCCGTCCTGGAGAAACACTTTCCGCTCTCCCTCGCCGCGTACGATCAGAACAAGATCATGTTCTGTGTGCATCCTCTCAAGGACATCTCCGACACCGACAGGAGGAGCTTCCAGGTACCCGTCCCGCCGAGTGGCGTGTCGCCGGCCCCAACGGATCTAACGTATAGGCGGCCCTGTTTCAGACACAACTCACGGACGACAACGGGAGGGTTATCAAGTACGAGGTTACCCTGAAGCAGACCGGGGTCGTCGACCTCGGGACCATCTTCAGGTAGGTCGGAGCGGTCTCCGGGTCTGGGTTCAGTGCAGTAAGGGTCGGTGTTTGTGTTCCAGGTACATGGAGAACGGCACCTCCACCAACCCGCCCACCGAAGCCATCCAGTGTATAGACGTGGTGCTCCGGCAGGGGACGCTACAGAGATACATCAAGGTACGAGTCGTCCGACAGGTGACGCGTTCCAGGAGTGACCTGATGTGACAGCGCGTCTCTCTGTGCAGGCGGGGAGGACGTTCTTCATGAGGCCGCGCGCGCCCGTCGACCTCTCGGACGGACAGGAGATGTGGACCGGACTCTTCCAGTCCGCCATCTTCACGAGCAAGGCATACATCAACATCGACGGTAACTACATGGTCACAGGACGGACGGGAGATGTGGACCGGACTCTTCCAGTCCGCCATCTTCACGAGCAAGGCATACATCAACATCGACGGTAACTACATGGTCACAGGACGGACGGGAGATGTGGACCGGACTCTTCCAGTCCGCCATCTTCACGAGCAAGGCATACATCAACATCGACGGTAACTACATGGTCACAGGACGGACGGGAGATGTGGACCGGACTCTTCCAGTCCGCCATCTTCACGAGCAAGGCATACATCAACATCGACGGTAACTACATGGTCACAGGACGGACGGGAGATGTGGACCGGACTCTTCCAGTCCGCCATCTTCACGAGCAAGGCATACATCAACATCGACGGTAACTACATGGTCACAGGACGGACGGGAGATGTGGACCGGACTCTTCCAGTCCTCCATCTTCACGAGCAAGGCATACATCAACATCGACGGTAACTACATGGTCACAGGACGGACGGGAGATGTGGACCGGACTCTTCCAGTCCGCCATCTTCACGAGCAAGGCATACATCAACATCGACGGTAACTACATGGTCACAGGACGGACGGGAGATGTGGACCGGACTCTTCCAGTCCTCCATCTTCACGAGCAAGGCATACATCAACATCGACGGTAACTACATGGTCACAGGACGGACGGGAGATGTGGACCGGACTCTTCCAGTCCGCCATCTTCACGAGCAAGGCATACATCAACATCGACGGTAACTACATGGTCACAGGACGGACGGGAGATGTGGACCGGACTCTTCCAGTCCGCCATCTTCACGAGCAAGGCATACATCAACTTGTACGTTTATTTATTTATTTATTTTAGAAAAAATCACAGCTTATTATATTAAACATATAAACAAAGTAGCAATAGTGGAACACAAGCCAAAGAGATTTTATAATATTTAGACAATACAATTAAAACAGAAATAAGAGTAAAATATAGTAATTAGATTTAAATTAATAGTGCAATTGAATCGTGACTAGCAGAAATAAAAGAATAATAATAATAGTAAATAAGTGAAAACCAATAGGTTAATGATTATTTACCTAAGACAAAATGAATGAATGAGAGGCAGAAGCAACATTATACTATATATACGTGTATAGCAGTATTCGTATATTAGCAAGCGAAGTGGATTTGTAAAGTTAGTCCGGGATAAGAGTTTTCTTGATACTGCCTCCGGTGGTTAGTTAGATGTATCAGAGTAGAACATGGCTAAAACGTTAATATTGATAAGTCATTTACAGTAATCTAAACAGGTGAATGAATAAATGTGTGAAAAATGTATATATACGATAGGTTATATAAATATATATATATATATTTATATATTTATATCTATTCATTATATTATTATTATACTCAATTTAATTGTTTACCCAATAATGATTTGATTATTTATTAGTGTGCCGTAATTAGTTCTCTAGCAATTTTGATCTTGTTAACCAGGTTTATGACCTTATTAAGCTATAGCACATTTTATTGTGCACCATGTCACAGGACAGCAATTAGGTGGAGCGACAACTTGAGAAGTTGGTCGCACTGGACATTACTGATCGTGTTCTCGGAGGATCACATTTCTCGAATGTTAGTGCTAATTGGGTTATGATGTTCCAGTGGCTCACAAAGCGTTCCCCAAGCAGCAGCCTATGATCGACGTGCTGAAGGTGTTCGGGTTCGACCCCCGCAAACCTGTGGAGGGGCAGCGGGGGAACCTGCACGGACTGCAGACCTTCGTCAAGGGCCTGCGGGTGAGTGTCGCGTCGTGTCGCGTCGTGTCGCGTCGCGTCGCGTCGTCATCTGGTGTCGTGTCGGCAGGTGGTGGCCACGGTGGGAGGGAAGGCCCCGGGCAGCATGCGGAGAGAGTTCATCTGTAACGAGATGATCGAGTCTCCCCTGAAGAAGATGTTCCCGTTCACGGACGAGAAGGGCAAAACCCGGACCATGTCCGTGGCCGAGTACTTCGTGAAGGAGAAGAAATGCAGACTGGACTACCCCGAACTCAACTGCATGTGGGTGGGGCCGAGGGACAAGACCATCTTCTACCCCATGGAGCTGCTCGAGGTCTCCTACGGACAGGTAACACCACTTCCTACATACTAGAGGCAATCAGTCGTCATGCTCTATCAGTAAAGTAGAAGCGGTTCCTCGTACTGCTATCGCACCGCGACCACCTCTCCTGTCGGTGATGTAACTAACCTGTGGCTAGCCTGTAGGGTTCACTTAAAGATACATACTTTGGTCTTCACACATGTGGCTGAATTGGTTTTCATAAAGTTTGGCAAATATGTTCCTCGAAGCTCTGCGACAGAGATATATGTTAATGTATATACTAATATTGCAGTATTTTTTTAATTATAAAAAAAAGTGTTATGATAAGACTAGGTATACTCGTAGGTCCTCAACCGACAGCTGACTGATGACAGTATTGTGTGCAGGTCCTCAACCGACAGCTGACTGACGACAGTAGTGTGTGCAGGTCCTCAACCGACAGCTGACTGACCAGTATTGTGTGCAGGTCCTCAACCGACAGCTGAATGACGACAGTATTGTGTGCAGGTCCTCAACCGACAGCTGACTGACGACAGTAGTGTGTGCAGGTCCTCAACCGACAGCTGACTGACGACAGTATTGTGTGCAGGTCCTCAACCGACAGCTGACTGACGACAGTATTGTGTGCAGGTCCTCAACCGACAGCTGACTGACGACAGTAGTGTGTGCAGGTCCTCAACCGACAGCTGACTGACGACAGTATTGTGTGCAGGTCCTCAACCGACAGCTGACTGACACCAGTATTGTGTGCAGGTCCTCAACCGACAGCTGAATGACGACAGTATTGTGTGCAGGTCCTCAACCGACAGCTGACTGACGACAGTAGTGTGTGCAGGTCCTCAACCGACAGCTGACTGACGACAGTATTGTGTGCAGGTCCTCAACCGACAGCTGACTGACGACAGTATTGTGTGCAGGTCCTCAACCGACAGCTGACTGACGACAGTAGTGTGTGCAGGTCCTCAACCGACAGCTGACTGAGGACAGTATTGTGTGCAGGTCCTCAACCGACAGCTGACTGACGACAGTATTGTGTGCAGGTCCTCAACCGACAGCTGACTGACGACAGTATTGTGTGCAGGTCCTCAACCGACAGCTGACTGACGACAGTATTGTGTGCAGGTCCTCAACCGACAGCTGAATGACGACAGTATTGTGTGCAGGTCCTCAACCGACAGCTGACTGACGACAGTATTGTGTGCAGGTCCTCAACCGACAGCTGTCTGACGACAGTATTGTGTGCAGGTCCTCAACCGACAGCTGACTGACGACAGTATTGTGTGCAGGTCCTCAACCGACAGCTGACTGACGACAGTAGTGTGTGCAGGTCCTCAACCGACAGCTGACTGACGACAGTATTGTGTGCAGGTCCTCAACCGACAGCTGACTGACGACAGTATTGTGTGCAGGTCCTCAACCGACAGCTGACTGACGACAGTATTGTGTGCAGGTCCTCAACCGACAGCTGACTGACGACAGTATTGTGTGCAGGTCCTCAACCGACAGCTGAATGACGACAGTATTGTGTGCAGGTCCTCAACCGACAGCTGACTGACGACAGTAGTGTGTGCAGGTCCTCAACCGACAGCTGACTGACGACAGTATTGTGTGCAGGTCCTCAACCGACAGCTGACTGACGACAGTATTGTGTGCAGGTCCTCAACCGACAGCTGACGGAGCGCCAGCTGTCCACCATGGTGCGTCACGCCGCCACTCCGCCTGACGTCCGGAAGGAGAAGATACACCAGGTCATACAGAATGTACGTATTAGTATAGTTTGTTGACACTATTTAACTATTATGTTCTTTACACTTTCAATTTAGATGTCCCGACCTCTGTCGTAGGTGATTCTGGATGACAGGAGTCGGTTCGCTCCCGGGTCACACAAACCGAGGTGTCCGACCCTGGGAGGGGTACGGTGTGACGAGGTGTCCGACCCTGGGAGGGGTACGGTGTGACGAGGTGTCCGACCCTGGGAGGGGTACGGTGTGACGAGGTGTCCGACCCTGGGAGGGGTACGGTGTGACGAGGTGTCCGACCCTGGGAGGGGTACGGTGTAACGAGGTGTCCGACCCTGGGAGGGGTACGGTGTGACGAGGTGTCTGACCCTGGGAGGGGTACGGTGTGACGAGGTGTCCGACCCTGGGAGGGGTACGGTGTGACGAGGTGTCCGACCCTGGGAGGGATACGGTGCAGCTATACTTTACTTTTACATTTATGTTAGTACCTTCGTGACACGTTTCAGATGGAGTACTCCAAGAACAAGTACTTCGAGCACTTCGGTCTGAAGATCGCCGAGAGGTTCTCCGAGGTGTCGGCCAAGGTGCTCGCCCCGCCCAGGCTGCAGTACGGCGGACAGACTGTGGATCCGAGGCGAGTGCGGGGACAGCGCGGGGGAGTGACCGGGAGAGCGCGGGGGAGTGCCGGGAGAGCGCGGGGGAGTGCCGGGAGAGCGCGGGGGAGTGCCGGGAGAGACTGACCCTCCCTTGTTACAGGAACGGGCAGTGGCAGTACCGGCGCCTGCTGCAGGGGGCCGAGCTCAGCAGGTGGGGGGTGGCGGCGCTGCTGCTGGACGCGCGCGAGTGTAACGCGGAGGCCTCCATCAAGATGGTGAGTCCGGCGACAGGAACTAACTAAACTCGTACAGGTTACCATATAGACGTCGGCCCTCGCCATCATACTAACTAAACTCGTACAGGTTACCATATAGACGTCGGCCCTCGCCATCATACTAACTAAACTCGTACAGGTTACCATATAGACGTCGGCCCTCGCCATCATACTAACTAAACTCGTACAGGTTACCATATAGACGTCGGCCCTCGCCATCATACTAACTAAACTCGTACAGGTTACCATATAGACGTCGGCCCTCGCCATCATACTAACTAAACTCGTACAGGTTACCATATAGACGTCGGCCCTCGCCATCATACTAACTAAACTCGTACAGGTTACCATATAGACGTCGGCCCTCGCCATCATACTAACTAAACTCGTACAGGTTACCATATAGACGTCGGCCCTCGCCATCATACTAACTAAACTCGTACAGGTTACCATATAGACGTCGGCCCTCGCCATCATACTAACTAAACTCGTACAGGTTACCATATAGACGTCGGCCCTCGATTAGAATCTTCGCAAGCGCAGTCTCATAGCAAGTTAACTTCATCACCTCCGTAGCAGAAAGCGCAGTCTCATAGCAAGTTAAGTTCATCACCTCCGTAGCAGAAAGCGCAGTCTCATAGCAAGTTAACTTCATCACCTTTTTTTATTTAACAAATAGGTGGTAGGCAGACTGATGGTGGTAACTTTCCCAGTCTGTTGAGCGGGGAGGTATCCACCGTTCGAGTTGAAAAGCGTCGTCAAGTGGCTGTTTACAGTTTTTACACTTTTCGGGATCAGACTTGAATTGCCGGCATGCAGGGGGTGTCGACGTAGTGGTGTTGGGGCGAACAGTCGGTTTCTAAGCCTTTGTTTGAGAGAGAAGGGGTGACCCGTCGGTCAGGGAGACCCGGAGAAACGGTTGTCCCGCTGGCCGCCCGCGGTATAGTACAGGGGCCCACCGATGACAACCATCATCGGCTGGCTGCCCTATCATGCTGCGCATAATCCCGGGTGCGCTTGACGTGCCGGTTGGTGACCGGATTGTGGGGTCCCGGCAAGCGTTCCTGGGGGGGTTCGGGGGCCCTTCCGTGCGACGGATCAGCCAATGTCTCTCTTCAAACAGCCCAAGGCAAGGTGGCCTTCAGTTTGCTTTCATGCCTACTGCGTCGACACCGCCTCTCCACACTTCCCTTCTTTTTCTTCCTCTTTTTCTTCATAATTTTTGTTCTATCCCAAACCCACATGATGACGATAAAAAATAAAGGAAAACGTTTTGCAGCGGTGCACACCCCCACCGTTGAGTTTGGCGTTGACTTCACAAACATTCGAGGCCTAAACGCCAACCTCAACGCCGTCCACCACCATCTGGAGACGACTCACCCGGCAATGCTTTTTCTGACGGAGACACAGATACGGAAGCCCGCGGACACATCATACCTGCATTACCCTGGATACTCGCTGGAAGAGTCCTTCCTCGCGAAAGCTGGGGTTTGCTTATATGTCCGCGATGATGTCTGTTGTCGCCGCCTTCGTCACATGGAGGACTCTTCCTTTTCCGTCCTTTGGGTGCATGTGGATCTGGGGCATCAGTCTCGTATCTATGTGTGCCTCTACCGATCCCACCGGGGAGACTATGAGACAACTCAGCTTTTTGAATATCTGAGTCAAGCGACAGATGACGCGCAGGAGCGGTTCCCGACCGCGGAATTGGTGTTTTTGGGAGACTTTAATGCTCACCATGCTCAATGGCTGGGCTCTCCCAAAACTGACCATGCGGGAAAAACCGCTCACGACTTTGCCCTGACATACGGTCTGACTCAACTGGTGACTCAAAACACCAGAGTACCAGATGTAGCCGGACATGCACCTTCCTTGCTGGACCTACTGTTGACGAGCCATGCTACCGGGTATAAGATGTCAGTTTTAGCACCGCTTGGTGGTTCTGACCACTGCCTGGTGGCTACGACAGTGCCACGCGCTCTGCCTCCTCCTCGTAAGGCCGTCGAGCGTATTGTGTGGCACTACTCGTCAGCAGATTGGGATGGATTGCGCGAATACTATGCATCCATCCCATGGAAGCAACGCTGCTTTAAGGACCACGACCCATCCAGGTCTGCAGCTGCAGTTGCTGATGAGATACTACTGGGGATGGAATATTATATTTCATTCTCTGGGGTCATCAGTAACTGCAGAAGCAGACCCTGGTACAACAGCTACTGCGCCTCGGCAGTTGCATCAAAAAATGCAGCTTACCGAGCGTGGGTAAGGGGTCGATCTCGTTCCGATCCCAACACGAACTCCTTAAAGTCAGCCTATAACAAGGCTTCCAAGGTCTGCAGGAAGGTGTTTGCCAGGGCAGAGTCCCAGCGCATCTCTCAGATTGGCCGCGACTTAGCCGCGCGACCTGCTGGAGGTCGCAGTTTCTGGCAGCTGGCCAAATCTGTAGAGTCAAACTTCTGTCGCTCTTCTTTGCCACCTCTACGATATCCCAATGGATCATTGGCCCATACCGCTAAAGAGAAAGCCGACTACTTGGGCAAACTCTTTGCGGCCAACTCTCGACTCGACGACGGGAATGCGCAGCCCCCCACACTGCCAAATTGCGGCACTTCAATGCGCGAAATACGCATTAGACAGTGTGATGTGCGGGCAGTGCTCCGATCGCTTGATGTTCGTAAGGCCAATGGTCCTGACGGTATCCCAGCTGTCGTTCTCAAGAGGTGTGCTCCTGAGTTGACTCCAGTCCTCACGCGCTTATACCGTCTGTCGTACTCCTCTGGTGTTGTGCCGGACACTTGGAGGGTGGCTAACGTCCAGCCCATTCCGAAGAAGGGAGATCGTTCGGACCCTTCTAACTACCGCCCTATTGCCGTAACCTCAGTTCTGTGCAAAGTGCTAGAACGAATTATCAACGTCCAACTTGTTCGATATCTAGAGGATCACTCCATACTTCATGACCGCCAATATGGCTTCCGTCCTAAGCGGTCAACGGGTGATCTTCTAGCATTCGTCTACCACGTCTGGGGTGAGGCAATGGATAAGTATGGCGAATCTCTGGCGGTCAGTCTGGACATCTCCAAAGCCTTCGATAGGGTATGGCACGAGGCACTACTATCCAAGTTGCCGGCATATGGTCTGCCCCCGCAGCTGGTGGGCTGGATAACCGGCTTCTTACATGAGCGCAGCATTCGGGTCCTTGTGGATGGGAATGCGTCTGGGCTCATGTCAGTGAATGCCGGTGTGCCGCAGGGCTCTGTATTGTCCCCAACACTGTTTCTTCTGCATATCAATGACATGTTGACCCTTGGAAACATTCATTGCTATGCAGATGACAGCACGGTTCATGGGCGATACCTTAGTCCACGAGCTGTGGGAGCCGCCAAAGTAGAGGAGTTGCGCCGTTCCCTGACGACGGAACTGGACGGCACCCTTCGCAAAATTTCTGCGTGGGGTGCCCAAAACCTAGTCCAGTTTAATGCCAGTAAGACTCAGGCATGCGCGTTGACGGTCAAGAAGTCTCCCTACTCTCCTATTCCTACTCTTCAGAACACCGTGCTGGAACTTCAACCCAGCTTTAACATACTCGGAGTCGAAATACGCTCAGATCTAAACCACAGAAACTACATTGAGAGCATTACCAAAACAGCGTCGAAAAAACTTGGGATACTGAACAAGGTGAAGCGGTTTTTCCCGCCTGCTCTAAGACTTATGCTGTATAAAGCTCAGATAAGGTCATGCGTGGAATACTGTTCTCACCTCTGGGATGGCTCCGCTAAGTATCTTACAGATGCTCTCAATGTCCTGCAGAGGCGGGCAATTCGGATAGTGGACGACACCACAGTCTCTAAAACTCTCGAATCACTGCAGCTTCGCCGTGACGTTGCCTCTCTGAGCGTGTTCTACAAGCTATACCACGGCGAGTGTTCTGAGGAGCTCCATAACCTTATCCCTTCTTCTCTATTCCGCAACCGAACTACACGCACAGGCCAAAATATGCATCCACATACCTTACCCACTATCCCTACGCGTACTCATAAATTTGGAGACTCTTACATCTGTCGCACGCTGAAGATGTGGAATGCTCTCCCAGCCAGTGTATTTCCCCACTCTTATAACCTGGAGTCCTTCAAGCGAAGTGTGAAAAAGCATCTTGTTAGGCCGGCATAGTGGTAGAGACTGATGTCGGTCATAGTGACCGGCGTCAGTTGCTCCCATTCTTGGACCTCGCGTACTGCTTACCATCAGGTGGGCGCGATGTCACATGTCGAGTCCAGTATAAAAAAAAAAAAAAAAAAAAAAAAAAAACCTCCGTAGCAGAAAGCGCAGTCTCATAGCAAGTTAACTTCATCACCTCCGTAGCAGAAAGCGCAGTCTCATAGCAAGTTAAGTTCATCACCTCCGTAGCAGAAAGCGCAGTCTCATAGCAAGTTAACTTCATCACCTCCGTAGCAGAAAGCGCAGTCTCATAGCAAGTTAACTTCATCACCTCCGTAGCAGAAAGCGCAGTCTCATAGCAAGTTAAGTTCATCACCTCCGTAGCAGAAAGCGCAGTCTCATAGCAAGTTAACTTCATCACCTCCGTAGCAGAAAGCGCAGTCTCATAGCAAGTTAAGTTCATCACCTCCGTAGCAGAAAGCGCAGTCTCATAGCAAGTTAACTTCATCACCTCCGTAGCAGAAAGCGCAGTCTCATAGCAAGTTAACTTCATCACCTCCGTAGCAGAAAGCGCAGTCTCATAGCAAGTTAAGTTCATCACCTCCGTAGCAGAAAGCGCAGTCTCATAGCAAGTTAACTTCATCACCTCCGTAGCAGAAAGCGCAGTCTCATAGCAAGTTAAGTTCATCACCTCCGTAGCAGAAAGCGCAGTCTCATAGCAAGTTAACTTCATCACCTCCGTAGCAGAAAGCGCAGTCTCATAGCAAGTTAAGTTCATCACCTCCGTAGCAGAAAGCGCAGTCTCATAGCAAGTTAACTTCATCACCTCCGTAGCAGAAAGCGCAGTCTCATAGCAAGTTAACTTCATCACCTCCGTAGCAGAAAGCGCAGTCTCATAGCAAGTTAACTTCATCACCTCCGTAGCAGAAAGCGCAGTCTCATAGCAAGTTAAGTTCATCACCTCCGTAGCAGAAAGCGCAGTCTCATAGCAAGTTAAGTTCATCACCTCCGTAGCAGAAAGCGCAGTCTCATAGCAAGTTAACTTCATCACCTCCGTAGCAGAAAGCGCAGTCTCATAGCAAGTTAAGTTCATCACCTCCGTAGCAGAAAGCGCAGTCTCATAGCAAGTTAACTTCATCACCTCCGTAGTAGAAAGCGCAGTCTCATAGCAAGTGAAGTTCATCACCTCCGTAGCAGAAAGCGCAGTCTCATAGCAAGTTAACTTCATCACCTCCGTAGCAGAAAGCGCAGTCTCATAGCAAGTTAAGTTCATCACCTCCGTAGCAGAAAGCGCAGTCTCATAGCAAGTTAAGTTCATCACCTCCGTAGCAGAAAGCGCAGTCTCATAGCAAGTTAAGTTCATCACCTCCGTAGCAGAAAGCGCAGTCTCATAGCAAGTGAAGTTCATCACCTCCGTAGCAGAAAGCGCAGTCTCATAACAAGTGAAGTTCATCACCTCCGTAGCAGAAAGCGCAGTCTCATAGCAAGTTAACTTCATCACCTCCGTAGCAGAAAGCGCAGTCTCATAGCAAGTTAACTTCATCACCTCCGTAGTAGAAAGCGCAGTCTCATAGCAAGTTAAGTTCATCACCTCCGTAGCAGAAAGCGCAGTCTCATAGCAAGTTAACTTCATCACCTCCGTAGCAGAAAGCGCAGTCTCATAGCAAGTTAAGTTCATCACCTCCGTAGCAGAAAGCGCAGTCTCATAGCAAGTTAACTTCATCACCTCCGTAGTAGAAAGCGCAGTCTCATGGCAAGCTTGTAGCTCCAACCTGAGAATATTTTCAAAGATTATATAACGTTAACTATTATATTTTTATTTTATTTAATATTATTAATAGTTACAGAGTTGCGGCCAGGACATGGGGCTGCGCATGGCGGCGCCCTCCCTCCTCCGGTACGGCGTGCAGCCCCGCGAGCTGGAGCGGGTGCTGCAGGAGGCCGCCTCCCTGCAGCTCCTGTTCGTGGTGGTGCCCACCCGGGGACCCAGGGACCTCTACTCCAAGGTGGGTCCTGCAGGAGATTATTGTTGTGCTTGACTTTTAATTTTCTTCGTCGGAGAGAGCGCGCAAAAAGATACAATTATTTAATGATGAACGGCCGATTTTGTTATTTTGCATTCCGTTTCTCCGAGTCGCTCCCTCGTCGCAGGTGAAGCAGTTCGCCGAGCGGCGTGTGGGGATCCTGACGCAGTGCGTCAAGGACACCACTCTGGGGAGGATCAACAACCAGACGGCGCGCAACATCCTGCTCAAGGTGAACTCCAAGCTGATGGGGGTCAACCAGGGGCTGCTGGAGAGCTGTCTGCCGCCCTGTCTGCAGGGGGGCGGCGTCATGGTGGTGGGGGCCGACGTCACGCACCCCTCCCCCGACCAGGTACCGGAGATACTGTGAGCCAGAGTCGATGGTAGGAAGGGTTGTGATACTGAACTGAACCCGTCCGCAGGCCAACATCCCGAGCATCGCCGCCGTCACGGCCTCCGTCGACACCAAGTGCTTCCAGTACAACATCGCGCTCAGCATCCAGACCCCCAAGGTACTCCCACCCCGACGTCACACGTCACTCCACAACCACCACTCGCCACCCCGTCATCACACGCCACTCCACAACCACCACTCGCCACCCCGTCATCACACGCCACTCCACAACCACCACTCGCCACCCCGTCATCACACGCCACTCCACAACCACCACTCTCCACCCCGTCATCACACGCCACTCCACAACCACCACTCGCCACCCCGTCATCACACGCCACTCCACAACCACCACTCGCCACCCCGTCATCACACGCCACTCCACACCCACCACTCGCCACCCCGTCATCACACGCCACTCCACAACCACCACTCGCCACCCCGTCATCACACGCCACTCCACAACCACCACTCGCCACCCCGTCATCACACGCCACTCCACAACCACCACTCGCCACCCCGTCATCACACGCCACTCCACAACCGCCACTCACCACCCACCACTCGCCACCCACCACTCGCCACCCACCACTCGCCACCCCGTCATCACACGCCACTCCACAACCACCACTCGCCACCCCGTCATCACACGCCACTCCATAATCACAGACGCCACTCCCAAATCACCATTGGCCCAACACTCACCAATCCATGCTCAACAGTCGCCATTCACTACTCACTAACCGAAACCGAGTTTGTACGTTACAGAAAGAGATGATCGTCCAGTTCGAGGAGATGATGGTGGAGCACATGAACCTGTTTAGGAAGAGACAGAGAGCTCTCCCTCGGAAGATCTACGTGTTCCGGGACGGGGTCTCCGAGGGACAGTTCGCGCAGGTAACATGGTCGGGAACTAACAGAGAGCCGTCCCTCGGAAGACCTACGCGTTCCGGGACGGGGTCTCCGAGGGACAGTTCGCGCAGGTAACATGGTCGGGAACTAACAGAGAGCCGTCCCTCGGAAGATCTACGTGTTCCGGGACGGGGTCTCTGAGGGACAGTTCGCGCAGGTAACATGGTTGGGAACTAACAAAGAGCTGTCCCTCGGAAGACCTACGCGTTCCGGGACGGGGTCTCCGAGGGACAGTTCGCGCAGGTAACATGGTTGGGAACTAACAGAGAGCCGTCCCTCGGAAGACCTACGCGTTCCGGGACGGGGTCTCCGAGGGACAGTTCGCGCAGGTAACATGGTCGGGAACTAACAGAGAGCCGTCCCTCGGAAGACCTACGCGTTCCGGGACGGGATCTCCGAGGGACAGTTCGCGCAGGTAACATGGTCGGGAACTAACAGAGAGCCGTCCCTCGGAAGACCTACGCGTTCCGGGACGGGGTCTCCGAGGGACAGTTCGCGCAGGTAACATGGTCGGGAACTAACAGAGAGCCGTCCCTCGGAAGACCTACGCGTTCCGGGACGGGGTCTCCGAGGGACAGTTCGCACAGGTAACATGGTCGGGAACTAACAGAGAGCCGTCCCTCGGAAGACCTACGCGTTCCGGGACGGGGTCTCCGAGGGACAGTTCTCCACGGTGTGCGTGTTGTAGGTGATGCAGTCCGAGCTGCGCGCCATCTACTCCGCCTACCAGAGACTCAACAACGGGACCGGCAAGCCGCAGGTACTGTTCCTGCTCGTGCAGAAGAGACACCACACCAGGTACCGGCCGACACCACGCGAGGGAGGGAGACCGCGGGCAGTGTGATACGGTGCGACATGTCTGTGCAGGTTGTTCTCCACGGACAGAGTGACCCAGAACGTGGAGCCCGGCACCGTGGTGGACACCGACATCGTGCACGCCAGGGAGCTGGACTTCTACCTGGTGAGGTCGGCGGAGGCGGAGAGAGAGGAGCGGGAGGAGCGGGAGCGGAGCGGGGGAGTGACCGAGAGTGTGTCCGCAGGTGTCGCACCAGGCCATCAAGGGCACGGCGCGGCCCACCCGGTACCACGCGGTCTGCAACGACGGCCGCCTGCCCTCGGACGAGGTGGAGCAGCTCGCCTTCTACCTGTGCCACCTGTAC
This sequence comes from Tinea semifulvella, assembly GCA_910589645.1. Lineage (NCBI taxonomy): Eukaryota > Metazoa > Arthropoda > Insecta > Lepidoptera > Tineidae > Tinea > Tinea semifulvella. Next base: position 25,180 of record OU342611.1, on the reverse strand, counting down.
AGCCGCTGTGCGCGCTCCGTCTCCTACCCCACTCCCACCTACTACGCGCACCTCGCCTGTCTGCGAGCCCGCGTCCTCACGCAGTCAGTATCACTCGCACGCACACGCACACACTCGCACACTCGCGCACCTCGCCTGTCTGCGAGCCCGCGTCCTAACGCAGTCAGTATCACTCGCACGCACACGCACACACTCGCGCACCTCGCCTGTCTGCGAGCCCGCGTCCTCACGCAGTCAGTATCACTCGCACGCACACGCACACACTCGCACACTCGCGCACCTCGCCTGTCTGCGAGCCCGCGTCCTCACGCAGTCAGTATCACTCGCACGCACACGCACACACTCGCGCACCTCGCCTGTCTGCGAGCCCGCGTCCTCACGCAGTCAGTATCACTCGCACGCACACGCACACACTCACACGCGCACCTCGCCTGTCTGCGAGCCCGCGTCCTCACGCAGTCAGTATCACTCGCACACACACGCACACACTCGCACACTCGCGCACCTCGCCTGTCTGCGAGCCCGCGTCCTCACGCAGTCAGTATCACTCGCACGCACACGCACACACTCGCGCACCTCGCCTGTCTGCGAGCCCGCGTCCTCACGCAGTCAGTATCACTCGCACACTCGCGCACCTCGCCTGTCTGCGAGCCCGCGTCCTCACGCAGTCAGTATCACTCGCACACTCGCGCACCTCGCCTGTCTGCGAGCCCGCGTCCTCACGCAGTCAGTATCACTCGCACACTCGCGCACCTCGCCTGTCTGCGAGCCCGCGTCCTCACGCAGTCAGTATCACTCGCACACTCGCGCACCTCGCCTGTCTGCGAGCCCACGTCCTCACGCAGTCAGTATCACTCGCACACTCGCGCACCTCGCCTGTCTGCGAGCCCGCGTCCTCACGCAGTCAGTATCACTCGCACACTCGCGCACCTCGCCTGTCTGCGAGCCCGCGTCCTCACGCAGTCAGTATCACTCGCACACTCGCGCACCTCGCCTGTCTGCGAGCCCGCGTCCTCACGCAGTCAGTATCACTCGCACACTCGCGCACCTCGCCTGTCTGCGAGCCCGCGTCCTCACGCAGTCAGTATCACTCGCACACTCGCGCACCTCGCCTGTCTGCGAGCCCACGTCCTCACGCAGTCAGTATCACTCGCACACTCGCGCACCTCGCCTGTCTGCGAGCCCGCGTCCTCACGCAGTCAGTATCACTCGCACACTCGCGCACCTCGCCTGTCTGCGAGCCCGCGTCCTCACGCAGTCAGTATCACTCGCACACTCGCGCACCTCGCCTGTCTGCGAGCCCGCGTCCTCACGCAGTCAGTATCACTCGCACACTCGCGCACCTCGCCTGTCTGCGAGCCCGCGTCCTCACGCAGTCAGTATCACTCGCACACTCGCGCACCTCGCCTGTCTGCGAGCCCGCGTCCTCACGCAGTCAGTATCACTCGCACGCACACGCACCTCGCCTGTCTGCGAGCCCGCGTCCTCACGCAGTCAGTATCACTCGCACACTCGCGCACCTCGCCTCTCTGCGAGCCCGCGTCCTCACGCAGTCAGTATCACTCGCACACTCGCGCACCTCGCCTGTCTGCGAGCCCGCGTCCTCACGCAGTCAGTATCACTCGCACACTCGCGCACCTCGCCTGTCTGCGAGCCCACGTCCTCACGCAGTCAGTATCACTCGCACACTCGCGCACCTCGCCTGTCTGCGAGCCCGCGTCCTCACGCAGTCAGTATCACTCGCACACTCGCGCACCTCGCCTGTCTGCGAGCCCGCGTCCTCACTAAGTCAGTATCACTCGCACGCACACGCACACACTCACACGCACACCTCGCCTGTCTGCGAGCCCGCGTCCTCACGCAGTCAGTATCACTCGCGCACCTCGCCTGTCTGCGAGCCCGCGTCCTCACGCAGTCAGTATCACTCGCACACTCGCGCACCTCGCCTGTCTGCGAGCCCGCGTCCTCACTCAGTCAGTATCACTCGCACGCACACGCACACACTCACACGCACACACTCACACGCACACCTCGCCTGTCTGCGAGCCCGCGTCCTCACGCAGTCAGTATCACTCGCACACTCGCGCACCTCGCCTGTCTGCGAGCCCGCGTCCTCACGCAGTCAGTATCACTCGCACACTCGCGCACCTCGCCTGTCTGCGAGCCCGCGTCCTCACGCAGTCAGTATCACTCGCACGCACACGCACACCTCGCCTGTCTGCGAGCCCGCGTCCTCACGCAGTCAGTATCACTCGCACACTCGCGCACCTCGCCTGTCTGCGAGCCCGCGTCCTCACGCAGTCAGTATCACTCGCACACTCGCGCACCTCGCCTGTCTGCGAGCCCGCGTCCTCACTCAGTCAGTATCACTCGCACGCACACGCACACACTCACTCGCGCACCTCGCCTGTCTGCGAGCCCGCGTCCTCACGCAGTCAGTATCACTCGCACACTCGCGCACCTCGCCTGTCTGCGAGCCCGCGTCCTCACGCAGTCAGTATCACTCGCACGCACACGCACACACTCACTCGCGCACCTCGCCTGTCTGCGAGCCCGCGTCCTCACGCAGTCAGTATCACTCGCACACTCGCGCACCTCGCCTGTCTGCGAGCCCGCGTCCTCACGCAGTCAGTATCACTCGCACACTCGCGCACCTCGCCTGTCTGCGAGCCCGAGTCCTCACTCAGTCAGTATCACTCACATCTCGTGTTCTGTCTAGGGGCCAGAAGTTCGACAATGCGGCGCTGGACAAGGAGCCGGTCCGCCTCCGCGTGCTCGAGAAGATGTTGTCCACGAGCCTCATGTTCTTCGTGTAGAACCGAGCCACTACAACCACATTTTATTTATTGCTTTTAACTATACGCGATATATAAATTATCAATTTTGTATTATATACGTTCCTCTTTCTTAATGTTTGGCAAAGTCGAGATCTCCGTAGGCTTTATGTTTCTCTGTCCGACAAAGACTGTCACTGATCTTGTTATTTTGGATTTTGGAAACCTGATCTTTTTAATATATATTTTCTATTTCACTTGTATTCATTTCATAGTTTGTTTTATTATACCTGCATTGTGTTACTGTGATACGTTATCTTAAACACTTTAGTTTAAATCATTTCTGTCGGTAGAAGAGGTAGATGACTCGGACCTGTTGAAACAGGATATTAATTTTTTAATTTTTTTTAATTGTCTTTAAAGGACATTGTACAGAATACATCAGTCCTAAACACGTAATTTATTTGCATAATATATCTTCATAACAAAGTTCATAACCGAGTTGGGGATCATCACATTCCAGATGCTGCAGAATTTGATGCTTTACTTGGAGTCACTCGCGGCATTATAGCCCAAACACGTCGGGTAAAATATGAGAGTTGACAGCGCGGGAAAACCGCAAAAACCGTAATTCATGACCGCCAATACGGCTTTCGTCCAAAGCGGTCAACGGGTGATCTTCTAGCATTCCTCTACCACGTCTGGGGTGAGGCAATGGACAAATATGGGGAATCTTTGGCGGTTAGTCTGGACATCTCTAAGGCCTTTGACAGGGTTTGGCACAAGGCATTGCTTTCCAAGTTGCCGGCATATGGTCTACCCCCACAGCTGGTGGGCTGGATCACCGGCTTCCTACATGAGCGTAGCATTCGTGTCCTGGTGGATGGTAATGCGTCTGGGCTCATGTCAGTGAACGCCGGTGTGCCACAGGGCTCCGTATTATCCCCGACTTTGTTTCTTCTGCATATCAATGACATGTTGTCCCTGGGTAACATTCATTGCTATGCAGACGACAGCACGGCACATGGGCGGTACCTGAGTCCACGAGCTTTGGGAAACGACCAAGTAGAGGAGATGCGACGTTCCCTGACGGCAGAACTGGACGACACCCTACGCAAAATTTCTGTGTGGGGTGCCCAAAACCTAGTACAGTTTAATGCCAATAAGACCCAGGCATGCGCGTTGACGGCGAAGAAGTCTCCATACTCTCCTCTTCCTACTCTTCAGAACACCGTGCTGGAACTACAACCCAGCTTCAACATACTTGGGGTGGAAATACGCTCAGATCTCAACCACCGAAACTACATTGAGAGCATCACCAAAACAGCGTCCAAAAAACTAGGGATACTGAACAAGGTAAAACGTTTTTTTCCGCCCTCACTCCGGCTTATGCTTTATAAAGCGCAAATAAGGTCATGCGTGGAATACTGTTCTCACCTCTGGGATGGATCCGCTAAGTACCTTACAGATGCTCTCAATGTCCTACAGAGGCGGGCTATTCGAATAGTGGACGATACTACAGTGTCCAAAACTCTCGAATCGTTGCAGCGAAAAAAAACTGCAACTTGGGCCCCATATTTAAAGTCCAATTTATCGTTTTAACGCCGTCAGGTTTTAGTCGGTGCGAGTCCGACATAACCTTTCCCTGCTGCCTCCACAGCGGGGATTGGTATCCGTAGGGATAAAAAAAAAAAAAAAAAAAAAAAAAAAAAAAAAAAAGGTTAGGTTAGGTTTTTTTTTTTTTTTTTTTTTTTAATTTGTCCTCTGACATATAATTTAGTCAGAGACTATTGTCCCGTCTTAAATATATTTTTAACAATTATTTTATTATTTTTGGGTCAGCTGTGAAAGCTGTACTAGGTACCTACATAAGATATAGTTTAACATATTAATGTCTAATTTTTTTTTTTTTTTTTTTTTTTTTTTTTTTTTTTTTTTTTTTTTTTGTTTTTGTGCTTTAACTTTTAAGCTATTTTAATATTTACAAAGTTTATACAAATATTTTTCTTATTTAGCAAATCTAAGTCTATACATTTAATTTAAACTATTTTCAATTTAAATACAATCTAACTTACTTGACTAGCTTAACATTAACTTAATTTATAACTTATATTTTATGCTACTAATCTATATAATAATTATATAACTATAACATAATTCTTTTGTACTATTACTTTATTTATTTCTATTCTGTTTTTCTCGACAATTACTTAAGTTAGTTACCTTGCTTTGCCTTTAAGTTTCTGGATGGTATTTTAATTTTAATTTTGTTTCGGAATTGAGAAACTTTTTCCGCAATTAAATTTGCCAATAGATAAGTGTGTATTTTTAATAAAATGTAATTACAAAAAATAAAGAAATCATCAACATATAAAGCCACACTTGCGTAGGACGCCCTCTCCGGCTGCGGCGCTGGAGAGTACGACTGGAGTCGGTCGGCCAATGTCGCAGTGTGCAACTGACACTCCGCCATTTGCCGACCGTGCTCCTTCATACCCTCCATCAGAGAACGCATCAGCGCGGCGGGAGTCTCCTCCGTGGTGGTTTCTCCTTCCTTCCCAACAGTGATCCCAATTTCCTTCTTATCCTTTTCAGGTTCCGCTTTTCCGTCCGGTCCAGAATTCTCCGCCTCCTTTACCAGGGCGTACAGCCGCTCCAGCGCCTGTGTAACATCAGCTTTGATGTCTGTCTTCAGGTTCCTGGAACCTGCCAGGGCCGACTTCGCTTTGACCAAGCAGGCCTTTGCTTCGGCCGTTCGATTGGCGAACTTCGGTGCTGGCAGGCTCCGGGGAACCTCCGCCGACGCTCGGCTCACCTGCGCTGGAGCTAGGTTAGAGGTTAGGTTAGGTTAACTTAGGTTTTTTTTTTTTTTTTTTTTTTTGTCCTCTGACATATAATTTAGTCATAGATTAGGTTAGGTTAGGTTAGGTTAGGTTAGGTTAGGTTAGGTTAGGTTAGGTTAGGTTAGGTTAGGTTAGGTTAGGTTAGGTTAGGTTAGGTTAGGTTAGGTTAGGTTAGGTTAGGTTAGGTTAGGTTAGGTTTCGGCGTGTGGTGGCGGCTGAAGAATACCACCACTCCCTAGGCCCAAAATCCAGGGATCCTGTAAGAGTCAGGAAAAGGATTCTGCAGTGGCAGTGGGCCAGCTCCGATGCCGTCGACAGTTCGGGCGAATGAGCTCCCCGGCGTCCGCTTGGTGGACTCTAGTCCAAGGGGCGTCGGGAGTCTTCGGGGTCAAGTCCCAATCTGGCCCCGAAGAAGGAGGAGTATCGATGGCCTAGTACACAGTCAGGCCATCGGTACGAGGAGGAGCACCGGCTGCCAAGTTCCAGTCTGGCGGTTGGTGCGGAGAGCAGCTCCGATGCCCCCAGAGTTCTTAGGGGGGCGAATGAGCTCGGTGCTGGCCCCGATGCCCTCTGGTCAGAGAGGCGAATGGGCCGCACCGGTCGGTTGGGTGGCTTGGCCACTGAGGAGAAAATGTGCGTGCTTTTCGCTGTAAATCCTTTTGCAGTGAAAAGCACGCACATGAAGTCCCGAGATCTACACAGGGCACAACCACCCCTCCGCGGGCCCACCTCGTTGATAGGTGCGTGGTGCGGACGGGGGATAGTGGCGGACCTACGTGCTCCGCCAACAAAATTTCACTTATTTATTTTCGGCCTCAATGTGTTCTGTGTAGATTTCGAGTGGACGTAGGCGGGTCTGGCTGTGTCAGTCGGACTGGCGAAGGGGCTTGGCTCCTTTGGCCTCCGCCGGAGTGTTCCGCGGGGTCCGGGTGGCCCCTGCGAAGCGCCTCTGCAACGCGGAGGAATAGCGGCGGGTCTGGCTGTACTCTTGTGCAGTCGGACAGGTTCGGGAAGGTGTTACCTTTCCGGCCACCGTTGGTCGTAGCTCCCTGATGGAGCTGTGCGGAAGCGTAGTCACGTCTTACGATTTCGCGCAGCTTCAGCAGGGAAACGACGGGCTTGGCTTAACTGCCTGGCCCAAGTGGAAGTGACTCAAAAACCACTATAAAAAATCCCTCAGCCCCAAGCGTGTTGTGCAGCCGCGAGGGGGTTTCTACGGCAGGGAGGTGGACCTGTCGCTAGCTGGATATGTGTTTTGAGTAAATAAATAAAGTATAGTACTCGTGGGAATCAATATGCATAAACAAAAAACCCAGAAACGAGAGGAGAAGAAGAGTATGGCCGCGTCTGCACGCGCACCGGCCAGCTGCGGCAGCAGCAGTGATGACGGTGACCTGGTGGAGGTGACCGACGCCCCAGTGGCGGAGGCGGCGCAGGAGGGAACGAGCGGAAGGCTCTGGCGGGACGCACCTGTCCGCCGCCCTGTCAAGCGCACCAAGGAGGCGGAGCACCTGTCGTCAAGTTCGGCGGACGACACCGAGACGACCTCGACAAGCAGGAGCTTGAGCGTGGCCAAGCGCGGGAGAGGCAGACCCCCCACCACCGGGGAGTACGTTGGCCTCGCCCGCGCCAAGGAGGCCTACCTTAAGAAAAAGCGGGAACAGCTGCAAATCGAGGCCGAGGAGGAGGTCGCCAAGATGTCGGCGAGCGCTCGAATGCTGAGGGCCAGGAAGCCGGTGGCCCTGACAAGGGAGGACCCCAGTGTTCTCCTGGAGCGTTTCCGCACGGACGTTGAGTCCGTGGAAACCGTGGCCAGGACGAGCACAAATTTGAAGGGTACCTACGTCAGGGCCCTAAATGAGGCTATGGTCTCCTTAACGGAGATCTTTGACGAGCTGCGGGGCCGGACGGCCTCCGACGAAGTCGAAAGGCTTCGGGCGGAGAACGCCCGGCTGACCGCTGAGCATGAGGATCTCCGTAAGGGGATGGCGGCTCTAAGGGAGGAAATGAAGGAGTGGAGGAACTCGGTTCCTCCTCCTTGTTCTTCCCCAGTCCGCCCTGAAGAGCTGCCCCTGCCGCCGTCGCCGACGACGCGCTCCGCGGGGAGAGCAGACGAGCCGGATAACCGGTTCGATGCCATGGCGGAGTCCCTACAAAGGACGTTGACGGTCTTCATTGGCAAGAAGATCGAGGCGAGCGTAGATTCCTTACGCAAGGATCTGGGCGCCGCCGCCTTGCCAGTGAGACCTGTCCGTCCGCCGTTAGGCAGACCAAAGAATGGCCCGCCGCCCCCGGTGAGCGCGCCGGCTCCGGTGCCCGCACCGCGGACGAGTGTTCCGGCCGAGAAGGTCCGAGACACTACCGGTCCGGAGACGTGGTCCGAGGTAGTGTCTCGGAACACAAGGCGGAAAAGGAGGCAGCAGGCGGCTCGGTCTGCGGCTGCGCTCTCGGCTCCGGCGGCTGCTCCTGCACCCGCTCCGGCGCCGAGAAAGAGAGTCCGGAACCGGCGCCCGCGCCCCCCCGGAACGACGGCGGTGATTATAAACATCACGCCGGAAGGCCTGGCCAAGGGAGTGACATATAAGTCGGTCTTGGACCAGGCCAGGAGGGGTGTCGATTTGGAGGAGATCGGCATCCCTTCGGTGAAATTCCGCCAGTCCATCTCGGGGGGGCGGATGCTGGAGATTGCAGGCTCGGCCAGCGGCGACAAGGCGGACGCCCTCGCCCAAAAGATCCGAGGGATCTTCCCTCTAGACGGGTACGTCAGAGTCTCCAGACCGATGAAGTGCGCGGAGTTCCGCGTCGTCGGTCTGGATGACTCGGTCGAGTCGGGGGAGGTGGCGGCGGCCGTCGCGGGCGTCGGCGAGTGCGCGGTTCCTGACGTTAAGGTGAGTCAGGTCCGCGTCACTGACTTTGGTGCCGCATCGGCGCATGTTAGGTGTCCGGTGGCGGCGGCAAACCGTGTTGTCGCGGTTGGCCGAATAAAGGTGGGCTGGGTTTCGGCGCGAGTGGTGCCGCTAGAGCCGAGACCCTTGCGGTGTTTCAAATGCCGCATGGTGGGGCATGCTTCGGCACGTTGTCCCTCCGCAGTAGACCGCAGCGCGGAATGTTTCCGCTGCGGTATGCCGGGACACATGAGGGCGGCCTGCACGGCTGCGCCCCGCTGCTCCCTGTGTGCTGCGGAAGGAAAGAAGGCCGAGCACGCGTTGGGCACCCAAGGGTGTCCCTTCGCCAAGAAAACCGCGGGCAGGGGGACGGTCGCCACTCGGGCGGCCGTCGCCTTGCCCGTGGTAGCTCCGCCCGCAGCGGCAGCCCCACCGGCCCATCCGGCCCAGGCTGAGGAGACGATGGAAACAGTGTCGCCACTATAGGTTTCCATCGCCTCCTCCAGACGAACCTCAACCACTGCGCCGGTGCCCAGGATCTCCTAATCCAAAGCATGGCGCAGTGGTCAATAGAGCTGGCCGTGGCCGCCGAGCCCTACTTTGTCCCTCCCGGATCTCCGGACTGGTTGGGGGACCGTTCGGGCTCGGTGGTCATTATAAAACGTCAGGTCGCGGATTCCCTGCCCCTCGTATCCAAAGCGAGCGGACAGGGTTTCGTGGCGGCGTTGTGGGGTGAAACGCTCGTGTTAGGAGTGTACTTCTCCCCCAACAGAAGTCTCGCCGAATTCGAGGCGTTTCTCGACGAGATCGACCGAGTTGTCGGCCGACTCTCGTCGGGAAACGTGCTCTTCCTGGGTGATCTCAACGCCAAATCTACGGCGTGGGGATCCCCCAGGACTACTCCTCGCGGTGAGACTCTGGAGGAATGGGCGGCGATGGCCGGTCTGTGCGTTCTGAACCACGGATCGGTCAACACATGCGTGCGACAGCAAGGCGGGTCGATAGTGGACGTAACATTTGCGTCCCCGTCTGTCGTGCGTTGGACTCGCGGCTGGAGGGTTCTGGACGGGGTGGAGACGTTGTCGGATCATCGTTACATCAGATTCGACGTCTCCACCGCGCCTTCAACCCCGAGTCCTCGCCGCCCAGGAGGGCACACTCCTGCTTTTCCCCGATGGGCTCTAAAGCGTCTCGACAGAGACCTGCTGGTGGAAGCCTCGATCGTGCAGTCGTGGGTGGCTGGTAGCGAGCCAGACGACGTGGAGGAAGGAGCCGAATGGTTTAAGGACGCCATGACGCAAGTTTGCGATGCGTCCATGCCGCGAGTTCGGCTCCGACCTCCCAAAAGACAAGTGTACTGGTGGAGCGACGAGATCGCCGCGCAGCGCGTGCTGTGTGCCGCGGCTCGTCGTCGTTACACCAGGCACAGAAGGCGTCGCCACCGCGACCCCACGATCGAGGCTCAGCTGTACAGCTCGTACCGAGATCTGAAGAAGGAGCTGCAGCTATCCATCAGCAAGGCCAAGACTCAGGCCCGAGACGAACTGCTGGCGACTCTGGACAGCGACCCATGGGGCCGCCCGTACCGCTCGGTGCGTGGCAGGCTCCGCGCATGGGCGCCTCCTCTGACCCAGAGTCTCCAGCCGCAACTGCTGGACAGCGTTGTGTCCGCCCTCTTCCCTGTGCAGGGAGCGGATCACGCGCCCCCGTTCATGGCTAGGACGGGGGAAGTTGTCCGGGTTGCGGTGCCGGAAGTGACTCCCGCGGAGTTCGTCTCCGCCGTCGCTAAGCTCAGGCGCAACACTGCGCCTGGGCCGGACGGTATACCCGGCAGGGCCTGGGTGTTGGCCTTCGGAGCCCTCGGGGACCGGCTCGGGAGACTTTATGGAAAGTGTCTCGAGTCGGGAGTGTTTCCCCGACAGTGGAAGTCGGGCAGACTGGTGCTCCTGCAGAAGGCAGGGCGCCCCGCAGACTCTCCCTCCGCGTATCGCCCCATCGTGTTGCTCGACGAGATCGGCAAGCTGTTCGAGAGAATAATCGCTCGTCGACTCGTCGAGCACATGACGTCGGTGGGACCCGATTTAAACGAGGTGCAGTTCGGTTTCCGGGCGGGCCGGTCGACCATCGACGCTATCGGTCGAGTCAAGGCCCTCTCGGAAGAGACGGTCGCCCGGGGCGGGGTGGCGGTGGCGGTATCGCTCGATATCGCCAACGCCTTCAACTCCTTGCCCTGGGGCTGCATCAGAGAGGCACTCCGCTACCATGGAGTGCCTCTCTACCTACAAGAGGTGATCGGGTCCTACCTGAGCGACAGATTTATCGTCTACGAGGGGCGATGCGGTCGCATCATTCGGAGGGAGATGAAACGCGGTGTTCCGCAGGGATCGGTCCTCGGTCCACTCCTGTGGAACATCGGGTACGATTGGGTCCTGCGGGGCGCACTCCTCCCGGGCGTCAGCGTGACCTGCTATGCAGACGACACGCTGATCTTGGCCCGGGCGGAGGAGTACAGCGAGTCTGCCCTGCTTGCGGCGGCAGGCACGTCTATAGTCGTCGGTCGCATACGGTTGCTGGGCCTGAAGGTCGCGCTGCACAAGTCGGAGGCCCTGTGTTTTCACGGTCCCCGGCGCGCGCCGCCTTCGGGTGCCGGCATCACCGTCGGCGACACCCGCATCGAGGTCGGGTCCTCGATGAAATATCTAGGACTCGTCCTCGATGGCCGCTGGAGTTTCCGCGCGCACTTCGCGCAGTTGGTCCCCAAATTGGTCGGCGCGGCTTCCGCCCTCGGGCGGTTGCTGCCCAACGTTCGCGGACCGGACGTGGGATGCCGCAGGCTGTATCTGGGAGTGGTGAAGTCCATGGCCCTTTACGGGGCCCCTATCTGGGCTGGTGCCCTGGCGCGCCATAATGCTGCGTTGTTGCGTAGGCCGCAGCGGATTATGGCCGTCAGGGTAATAAGAGGATATCGCACCATCTCCCATGATGCGGCTTGCCTGTTGGCGGCGTCCCCTCCGTGGGACCTAGAGGCGGTGGTCTGGGCTGACGCCTACCATCGGCGCACAGACCATCCGCCGCGCGTGCGGAAGCTCCTCGCTCGACAGCTCCTGCTGCAGCGGTGGAGAAGGAGGTTGAGGAATGCCACGGCTGGAAGCAGGACTGTCGAGGCGATCCGCCCTGTACTCAAACGGTGGGCGGACAGGCGGCATGGGTCGCTCTCGTACCGGGTGACGCAGGTACTGTCGGGGCATGGCTGCTTCGGCAGATATCTGTGTCGCATCGGACGAGAGCCGACGACGACGTGTCTGGAGTGTGAGGACAACGTCGAGGACACTGCGCAACACACCTTAGAGCACTGCTCCGGGTTGAGCGTGCTCCGCAGTGTCCTCGTCGATCAGGTGGGACCCGATCTCTCGCTACCATCGGTAATCAAATCGATGGTAGCGAGCGAAGCGTCTTGGAAGGCTGTCGCCTCCTTCTGTGAGAGCGCTATGCTCCAGAAGGAGGCCGCGGAGCGGGAGCGTGAAGACGATCCGAACGCTCCCGCTTTCCGCCGAAGAAGAAGGCAGCGCAGGAGGCGGCAATATGCCGCCCTCCTACCCACCTGAGGGGCCTGAGTGATGTCGCGGGGGCGGCATCGCTCACAATAGGGCCCCCGAGACGGCGCGCGCGTGTTCCCGCGCGCCTCTCCGAAGGCGAGGGAGGAGACCAGCTCTACTCCCTCCTCGCCAAGAAGGCGCCCGCACACTAGCGGGCGACGCCGGCGGGCGGTGGTCGTTTGTACACTGCTTACCCACCGTCCGCCACCAACACGAGGCGTCAAGCGGAACACCATCAGGTTTTAGTCGGTGCGAGCCCGACATAACCTCCCCCCTGTCCCCCGACTCGGGGGGGGTATCCGGTAGGGATTTCCTGATGTAAAAAAAAAAAAAAAAAAAGGTTAGGTTAGGTTAGGTTAGGTTAGGTTAGGTTAGGTTAGGTTAGGTTAGGTTAGGTTAGGTTAGGTTAGGTTAGGTTAGGTTAGGTTAGGTTAGGTTAGGTTAGGTTAGGTTAGGTTAGGTTAGGTTAGGTTAGGTTAGGTTAGGTTAGGTTAGGTTAGGTTAGGTTAGGTTAGGTTAGGTTAGGTTAGGTTAGGTTAGGTTAGGTTAGGTTAGGTTAGGTTAGGTTAGGTTAGGTTAGGTTAGGTTAGGTTAGGTTAGGTTAGGTTAGGTTAGGTTTGGTTTTTTTTTTTTTTTTTTTTTTTTTTTTTTTTTTTTTTTTTTTTTTTTTTTAAAATCCTCTGATTAATAGATTTTTCAGAGAGCTTGTTTGACTTCTTTTGTGATCGGTTCTATTGTTTTTTTTTTTTTTTTTTTTTTACTACTATTCAGCGATAGTGCTGGTTATTTTGGGGCTACATGCATATTTATTTTATTATTATTATTTTTACATACAGTTACTTAAATTTATATTCTTATTCTATATAATTATATTTCACTACACACTTAGTTTGCATTTACATTTACACAATGCTATTATTGTCAATGACTTTTATTATTATTTATGTTTTATTTTTTATTTTTTTTTATTTTTTCCCATCATATTCATAGAGATATCTAAACATTATACATTTTGGAGACTTATAGCTAGGCATGCAACATTTACAATTTAAAGGTACAAACTAACTTACAGCTAAACTTAACAACTATACATTTTTATTTGTTATGGTGACTCGATATATACTATTATATACAGGCAACATAACTTATACATATACTATTTATTTCTATTGATAACTTTAAGTGCGATTTTTGTACAGAATTTTACAAGTTCAGTTCGCTTGCTTTTGTCCTTGAAAATTGTGCTTACTGTGCGGTCATTTATTTTAGAGTCCAGAATATACTCCGCAGTTTGTCTGTCATGGCAGTGGGCTGGGCACTCGAACAGCACGTGAGGTACGGTTTCCTCAACGCCTGGATCACAAATGCACGATGGGTTCTCCTTACACTTGAATCTTGCCAAGTATTGGGAGAACCCACCGTGCCCCGTAAGTACCTGCGTAACCACGCCGGTCGGCTCGAGCTGTCTGACGATGTTGTAGGCCTCGCACGCGTCCGGCAAAAAGATCTTGGTTATGCCGGCGGTGTGACCCGACCTGTATCTCCGGTTCCATTCGACAAGCGATTTCATTCGAATTCGCCGCTTGACGAATGAGACCGGACACAGGTCGTAGTCCGGCTTTCGTTTTGTATTGAGCGCGGCCTCCTTTGCTAACTCGTCAGCCCGCTCGTTCTCGGCCAGACCGGCGTGGGCCTTTATCCAGAACAGGGATATCTCCTTGTTCTGGAGGCGTGCGGCTCGTACGTTCGAGCGGGATTCCACCGCCAAGGGGTGGGATGAGCCATTGTTGACAACTGATTGCAGGGCAGACCGTGAGTCGCTGTATATGCCACAACTTTTCCATTCATTGTCTAAAATTATCCTCGTGGCTTTGCATATGGCCAGGAGTTCCGCCTGGTAGACTGTGCAATACGATGGCAGCTTAAGTTTGAGGGATTTCGTCTCGGCGACATTATTCCATACGGATAATGCCGCTCCGACTCCGCCCCCAATCTTGCTGCCATCAGTATATATTCGAGCTTGCTGGTCGTTTTGCTGGTCGACTTGTTCTCTGTCTACCAGACACATGAACTCCAGGCTCATATGTTCCGCCGGATGAGGAGTGTCGGCATATGCAACGACTCTTTCCACCTCCCTGCCCGCCAGTATTGGCTGCGGTACTCCCCTCCTGGCCTCATACAGGGAAGCAGCCTCCCGTATCCTGAGGTCGAGGGGCAGTATCCCGGCCAGCACTAGCGCCGAATTGAGGGAGACGGTACGGTATGCCCTGGTCAACTTCTGTACAAATCCTCTTTGGACAGCGGCGAGCTGCCTTTGCACTCCCAGCTTCTCAGCGGCACCTGCCCAGGCAGCGGCTGCGTACAGTACAACTGGTTCCACCGTCGCCGTATAAATTTGGCGAATGATCTCTGGGTGGAGGCCCCAGCTTATTCTGGCGGCTCTGGACAGCTGTTTGTAGACGTTCAACGCCCTTCTGCACACATCGGCAACATGAGCGTTGAACGTCAACTTACTGTCAATAGTGAGCCCCAGAATTTTAATTTCTTGGGACAGGTCAATGCCGACCCCGCCCATGCTCAGGAGTGGTGTGTCATACTTTAACTTATTGGTTAAAACCATGGCCTTGGTCTTCTGTGGCCCGAAGTTAAGCTTATTTCTGACACCCCACTCCCGAACATACGCGAGTGCGGCATTGGCCTGTTCCTGTACTGTACGCGCCGTATCGCCGTGAAAAACTAGGACCACATCATCCGCAAAGGCTTGGCAGTAGTCTCCCCGCTGTCCAAGCCCCCTTAGCAGTGGATCCAGGAGAAGGTTCCAGAGAATCGGACCGCCGATGGATCCTTGAACACACCCCTTGCTCGTTTTCCGGGTGTGTTCTACGCCGCCGTATCTGAGATGTATTTGCCGATCTTGTAGGTAGCTGTTCAGGTTAGGTTAGGTTAGGTTAGGTTAGGTTAGGTTAGGTTAGGTTAGGTTAGGTTAGGTTAGGTTAGGTTAGGTTAGGTTAGGTTAGGTTAGGTTAGGTTAGGTTAGGTTAGGTTAGGTTAGGTTAGGTTAGGTTAGGTTAGGTTAGGTTAG